>BSBM01000370.1:47612500-52557500 GCA_027924585.1 Larix kaempferi
ATTTGACCCATGGAGTGAATTAGAAGTTTATAAAAGTCATGAACAAAGAAGAATAGCAGCTTTTGATCATTTGATAAATTTGCAATTGCATTTGTTTAGAGGGAGAGCTAGTGGATGACTAGTTTCTTCCCTTAGCCAATTTTGAGGGTGAAAGATTCTCATCCAAGTTGGTAATTGGAAAGGCCATTCAGAACTTCAATTTAGAGCTTTAATGGAGTCTTTATTTGCATGTGTAAGCTATAGGGTAGCTTATGGTTTCTTCTAGTGTAGCTCACTCTATCAACCATTTCCAGTTTTGATGGCATATTCTTGCTCCTTGAGGGAGGGCGTTTTTGGTGAGCTATTATACTCTTTGGGGGAGATTATAATGCCCCATTTATTTTATAATATGAATTAAATACTCTATTCTTCATATCCATAAATTTTCAGGTCGAAATTCCAAGTGGAAATGTGATTTTTAATGAAGAAATGGTGTCATTTTCCCCATAGCTCTTGCATAGCGCTCTTGTGGTTGCATATAGTAGTGAAGGAATTCCATTTAGAATTGATGTACATGTAAGGTGATATATATATATCTGTAATAACCATCTCATAATATCCACAAGTCGAGATTCCAAGAAAAATTATGTTAAATTGCTCATTAATGGACAAACAGTGCCATTCCACCACTACCATGTTGTGAACCAATGTAATGTTCATGGATTTGAATGGATAAGTAAAATACCGAGGGTTTATTTATGGATGGACTGTTATTTATGTATTGTACAAGTTTCATGTTTAGTATATAAGAATTTGAAGTCATTTTGTGAAGTTTCATTACATTTGGAGAAGATTTGATGCCATTTCCCCCAAAGGTTGAACTAGTGATTTTTGTTGCTATTTGGGAGAAGGTTAGAATAGAATTAATAATTGATTAATGGTGCAAATGAGACCTAAATAATGTACTTCATACATATCCTACCTCTGTTCAGAATTTTGAGTGGTTTTGGAGGCATTTGGAGAGCCATTTTCAGAACTTACCCTAGGGGAATTTGAACCTCAAATTGCTAGTAAAATTCCATACTTGGTCCAGAATCTTAAGAGAGTTTGAAGAAGTATTTTGGTGGACATATATCATCCATGAAAATCATATTCAAGTCCTAATATTAGTCATATAGCTTCTTAGAAGATTTGGGATCATTTGGGGCAAATTTGGGACCTAGGCATCAAAACTAGTCAAAGGTTGAAATTGGTGAAAAAGTGAAAAATTGGGCATTTTAATAAAAATTTAAACAAGGGGAATTAAACCTACACCTCTACATATTTTTTTCCTCATAAATTGACAATTTGCATAACAAACCAGTGCACCAACACAAACATGCGCATTATGTTTTAGAGAAAAAATAACATACCAATCTTAAAATAATGACATTTTGGGGTGGTTATACAACTTTTCCATAAATAAAAGTTATATATTCTGGAAGGTGATCCATTTTTATACGTTCCATCTTTTTACACCTAATTCGAAAAACCTTTGTAGGTACCTCTAATAATTCATTTTAATGATAATATTTTTGTTTTTTCAGCATGCCATTGCAACTAACGTGTCATAATTGGGTTCATTACCTTGCACTAGCCCAGGACCAATTGCTTATGAGCTAGCTTTTCCTCCTAACATAAAAGTGCATAATGTGTTTCGTGTCTCTTTGTTGAAAAAGTATGTGCATGATCCTAGACATATAATTGACTGGAATATGATACAGGTAAATTGTAGTGTAGATGATTATGTTTTACATTAGATGATGCATATGACATGATTATTATTTACTTAGAATATTTTGATACTCACCTTATGAAATTTTTTTAGCACATCGGTATATATATATATATATATTTCTTGATTGATAGGTATACATGATGTTGATTATGTTTTATATGTATATTTGGTTTGATTAGATGGAGTCGGAAGGAGATTTTCCGGTAGAGCCTATTTCCCTCATAGGAAAGAAGACCAAGTTGCTCAGGAACAAAGAAATCCAATAGTTGAAGGTTCAGTGGATCCATTATAAACCTGAGGATGAAACTTGGGAATTGGAAGATGTGATGAGGGAGGCATACCCTCATCTGTTCTGAAAGCTTTGATATTTTGTGGCATGTATGTGTATGCATCGAGGATGATGCATGGTTTAAGGGGGGATAGATGTAATGACCCTTTGGTTTAGCCCCTGGACATATTATTGTTGTTATTATGTTGTATATTATGGCACAAGGTGTCGAGACTATGGTTTGCACATTATTATTAATTTTATTATGTTGAAAATTATTAATTAATAAAATAAAATAATCGGATCGACTGATGCCACGAAAAAGAGTGTGAGGAACCATGATGTTACAAGAAAAGGGTTGGGCGAAAAGTGTTACCTTTTGTTTTTACCTATGTGTATGTGATACACCCTTCTTGTGAAATTTGTGGACCCTCTTGATTTATGCACCCTCATGTGTTATGCTACCCTTTGGTTTTTATTTTATTCTGGGATTAATTTCACTTGGAGTTAGATTTTTTTCCTCACCTACTGCACCCCTCATGAAAATTTGTAACTCTTACCTTGATGAGGACTCTTCATCTCCCCTCTAGTGCTCCCACTTGAGAAGTGTAACTCCCATTTTTCTAATTGGGGAATGTAACTCCTCCCTTGTGTCTCTCTCTTCCCCCCAATTCAAATTGATCTTGGGAAATGGGATTTATCTCTTATTGGTTATGCATGCTCTTGGCTCTTGTTTTTTCTATTGTAATGGTGTGATTGGTTTTGGTTTATATTGACATTATTTTTTGTTTTTTGGTGAACCCTTGTTGATCTTATGCCCAAGTTGAGTTACTTTAGAATTGCCACTGTATTGTCTTGGAATTTCCACTATATTGTCTTGGAATTGCCTCCGGAGGTCTTGGATGTGAAGTGATGTGGAATCCACTTGCCATTGTATTTGAGGTTGTACTGATACATTTCTTAATATTTTTTCCTGGAGCCACTGAAATTTCCCTGGAGTGGAAGTTGAGAAATACTTACCATTGGGTTGTGGTTCGACTTATTTATGAAAAATTTCTCTTGGAATTGCCACTGGATCCTAGATTGGATGTGATGTGGAATCTACTTTCCATTGGATTGTGGTTGGACCAATGTTAGATGGGTTTTTTGGTTGAGTTCACTCTTTTTTGTGGCATCATGGTTCAATATCGGGGGTGACCATTACAAAGTGAGTTTTGTCTTGCATTGTGTCTATGAGTGGGTGGAACGTGCATGGTCGATTTTGGTTGCGTATTTTGCAAGATAAGTACTTTATTTCACGTTTATTTGAATTAATTGGATTTGATATTATTCATATATGGTTTCACATTAAATTTATGAGAAAATATATGAGCTAATTATGGAATAAATCTCTCATAAATTTTAGTTACATTATGCTACTATTTTTTTGGAAAAATAGCTAACTAGTTTTGGTATTTTCTGAGGAGGTGCTTGATACAAATGATTATTTGGAATCTCTACTACAGATTTGATAATTTTTCTTTTGTTATTTATATTATGTGTACTTTTATTTTGACATAGATTATAAATTATTGGAAACACCTCTCTATAGTGTTTCTAGCCTCTATTCGAAAACTAGTTCACTGGTTGGGTTGTTTTATGTAGTTTCAAGACTTGGCATGTGAAATGTTTGGGAAAATTCCCGAGTAAGATAAATGATATTAGATATGATAATTAAACATTAAATTTATGAATAAATGTGTGGAAGAGTTCCTAGATAGTCTTAAATTTTCTTATCGAAATCCTAGTTTTGTTTCCATTCACTAGCTCCTTCGAAATAATTGTTTTAAATGGATTTATGACTTTGCATGAGAAGTGTTCAAGATGAAATGTTTACATGAGTTATACCTCTAATAATACTGATAATACATGGTATTTAGAGTTGGAATTCCTTCCGAATGACTCTACAAATTTTGTATGCATTTATCTTACTTGATTCCTTATTTTCTAGCCAATTTGGAGAAGTAGATTTAGCTAGTTTGATGAATTAATAAGAGGATTGTTTATGAGTGGGAAGCTACAACAATTTGGCTGTAGTGGACCTCTCATAGTATGTACATGAGCTACAGTATTCAATACTTTTTTTTTTTTTTTCAATTGGAAACTAGAAATGGAAACTAGCTTCAAATCGGTGGAAATTGGTAACTAGTTTGTAGATTGAATCTATGTTTTCATAATTTTTGGAATGTACAGCCATATGCTCTGTTTTTGGCGCTTTAATTTTTTTTTAGAAATTTATTTATTTATTTATTTATTTATTTATTTTTTTTTATTTTTTATTTTTTTATTTTTTTATTTTTTATTTTTATTTTTTTTATTTTTATTTTTATTTTTATTTTTTTTTTTTTTTTTCTTTCTGTATCTTTACCCTCTCCTTTTTGTTCTCTTGAACTCAGTACAATTGATTGGGTTAAATTCCTAGTAGTGTTTATTAACTAGTTGCACTGATTTAGCTTGAAAGAATAATCATTTATGTGAAAGGATCTTACTTGCAAATGAAAATTTATTTGGCTGTATGTGCATACTTAAATATATGTATAATGGATGTAAGTTCAATTTTTGGTTCATTGGCATGATTTTGTGTTGAATTCGTGCAAGACTAGCTGTTTGTGTTAAATACTAGTTAATTAGTCCGTGGAGTCATTTTCGTAATTGTTTTGTTTAATTAATTGGAAAATGATAATTATGCCTTAGTTACATGATATTAGGTGTTAATTAGTCATTGGGATTCATAAATTATGATTAGGTGATAAACACATGGAATTCTGTTAAGTGTCATCAATTATGCACTAAGTGTCGCAATTAGTACACTAATTACTAGTTAATCATGATTAAGTGAAAATGACCTTTTTAGGTGCAAGTAACGTATTTTATGGTTTGGGATGGATGCATAATGATGTTAGATAGTGTTGGATAAGCTTTCCCAATATTGATGTAATTTACTGGATCAATTATGAATTTTATTTTAATTTATTTAAAATTATACATGTTTTGTCATAATTAAATCGTAGAAAATGAAATTAAATAATTATTAAAATTATTCCGCTATGATAAAATATTATAATTATCCCTAGATAAGTAATAAAATGTCCCTAAAACCATTTAATAACTAGAGAAACATTACAATAATTATGTAACACTTATTTATATAAACATAATATAATCAAATCTAATATGACTACTTGATGTATTATTCTTTCATATCTATTGCCCTTCTAAACTTAGACATATATTTAAAATCAAAATCTCATGTATCACGTATGAGAAATAACCATGATACAATCCAAAATCGATAGAATCCAAAATCAATTATTATTGTTAAATCACAATTTAAAACATACCTATATTAAAATTAAAAAACATTCTCTAAATAGACGTAAATGCATTATCACAGTAATGTTGTGTTTTGAATACTAACTTTTACCAATGAACATAGAAAAATGCAATAAAATATCAACCTTGTGATTCATAAATTATTATAGATGCTTTTAAGCACTTGAAATTTCTTACATAAACTTTTTATAAATCTTAACACCTTTTTTAATGTGGCTAGACATATTATTTTAAAATTGGTTAGTTATGGTGACATATTATCCTAAGATGTTTTTTTTATTAATTTGAAATTTCTTCTTTGATAAATCTGAATTTTTTTTAAAGTGATTACTAATAATGACTTATTATATCTGCCAAAGGCGCAGGTATATATAGTATTCGATATGGGTTGACCTGGTATTAATCTTGCTATTGACTATAGATTTTTGTTCATTTTACATAGTTTTAGAATGTGCAATTTTTATTATTATTTTTAATAAATATTTAATATCATTTATCTGTGAGTTCATTTGCTAATAGAATTGAAGTGTTATTGCCATGGCGACGGCAGAAACATTGGACTTGGGAAAGAAATTTAATGCACTCCCACTGCTAACTTCAACCTGGCTTGCACCTAAGGCTTCTCATTATTGAATACATTGATTGCACCGCCTCACTCTTCTCATCGTTGCCAGTGCATTCATTGTGCCGCCTCACCCTTCAGCCTTCATCAAGTTTCCATGCATTTTCTGCCTTCAATGCCACCACCTTCAGGATTCTCATAGCCGCTTAATGCATTCGCCAATGCCACTGTTTTATTATGTATCTTGGACAGTATTCCATGGTGGGCTGGAGCAAGTACAACAATTCTGGGAATCCTCTCCTATAATACAACACAGGTACAACAATTCTGGGCGCTCTCTACTACAATACAACTTTACATAGAATTCTTTAGAATCTACTGGAAACATGTAAAGAAAGAACATAGAAGTTGTATTTCATGTGATAAAGATCATTTCATGAATGCCCAAAGGATTGAATGAATGTTCAGATCGAGTTTTCATCTTGAGTGCTTATTAGTTATGAACCACCTATCCTGGTAGGCATTCAATTATAATTATTACTCGCTCCCAATTATTATTTTTATACTATTTGAATAAATAGGTATTCATACTCCCAGTTCTAGAGCTTCTTCCATCTGATACCGATGCATATAACATTATAATAGGAGAATGTTTAATAACATGGCGACTACTGCAGCTCGTTTCTCCTTTAACCACCGCATGCCTTAGTTCGGTGTCTTGAAACAATTGCTTTCTAACCGATACCGAGGCATATAACATTATAATTGGAGAATGTTTAATAACATCGCAACTATTTCAGCTCGTTTCTTCTTTAACCACCGCATCCCTCAGTTTGGTGTCTTGAAACAATTGGTTTCTAACCATTAAGGGTACTTTGAAGATGAAATATGGTGTGCGCTAGCTTCACTATTAGATTTTGAGCTCTAGGGTCATATCAACCACCAGCCCCTTTCCAAAAACCAGCCCCACTAAAATCCTTGCAACTCTCATATTCCCAGATTCACAAAGCTAAAGTCTGCTTAATATAAATGACCTATGGCATTGCCGATTTCACTCTCATGTTCTAGGAAATGGCCTCAGAATACTAGAATAGAGAGGTAGGGTGACCATGATACTTGCTCAATAGAGCCAGCATGGCTACTGTGAATATTTAATTAATATTATTATTTATATATTAAATAGATTATTAGGTTAATAAGTGAAAGGGTGTAACCCTTCGTTATTCTTTCTCAAGCCCTATCAAGGTGAGCTTATTGTAACTTTATAATCATCAATCAATATATTATTATCATTTATCTCAAATATGGAAGACGGTCTCGCTTCTTAACCCTTAACCGGACACGGTTAACTTAGTGAACGGATATGTTCACTGCATTTGGTATCAGAGCTCGGATTCGGCTCCTTCGACTTGAGCTCGGATTCGGCTCCTACACTCTGAGCTCAGACTCGGCTCATCAATTCCTACTTAAGCTCGGACCCGGCTCATCAATTCCTAATTTCTCCGCTCCTCTGCTCTGCTCTCCACTTCTCCCTCAAACTCCATCCTTCCGCTGCCCCATCCACTCCACCACCGCACTCTCCATGCGTTCCCCATCTTCTACTCCGCTCCTACCCACACATAGCTCCACCATCTCCATCTCTCCATCACTTCCCTCCACACCACCTGCACGCTTCTCTCCCCATCCACCAATGCACGCCCCTCTGTGCACTCCTCCATACCCCTCGCAGCACCCTCCTGCTGCATCCTCCACACTCCACCCCGTCGCTGCCCCTTCTCCCATCCACCACTGCGCCTCCCCTCATCCTCCCATCTCTCGTGCCTAGTACCTCACGCCCTCCTCCTCCGCACATTTCCCTTACCCCGCTCCTCCATCCACCACCTCCGCTGCTCCTCTGCCCACACTTCACGCCCCCGTAGCCACCTCCTTTCAGCTCCCCACTGCCATTCTCCAACCGACCCACGCAGCCCCTTCCAACCTACCTGCAACTGTCACCGCGCTCCTCCTTCCACCTCACTTCCATTCCTACCAACCGTGTCCTCCTCCACGACACCTGCACAGCAGCCACATCCAGCCCTCTACTCCCTGCGCTCACACTGCTCTCCCCAACACTTGCTGCAACCGTCGCTACTCTTCACCACCATCTCCATCTCCTTCACGCCCTTGCTCCATTCGTTGCACCCTTCCACTGCACTCTTCGCACTACACCTCTACACTCTCTTCTCAATCTGCACAAACGCCCCATCTACTCCGCTCTGCACCAGCCTCCCTCCATCACAGCCCAGCCCACAACCAACGCCTCCACCTTCCATTTCCTCCACTACTCTCCCTTCAAAAATCTAAAACCCTAAATTTTTATAAAAACAAAAAATTATATAATAATATAAGTATTATTATATTAATAATTGTTTTTATAAGTCCAATTATAATAAAAAGTTAAAAATAATAATAATTTTATTATATTTTTAATTTTTATTTAAATTCCCCCCAAGTTAATTATAATCATTATTATTATTATTAATTATTAATAATAATTAATAATTAACTTTCAACCTTTGCATTAACTATGAATTCATTTAAAGAATTGGATGAGAGCTCCAATCGATTTCATAGGAAAATGGACGAAATGTTTGATCGGATGGAACAATCAGTTGTAAAAGCTGCTCAAAAAGCTATTGACGACACCTTCAATAAAATAAGCCAACAAAGCAAATCAAAGGCTTCTCAAGACAAGGACTCCAAAACTAAATCTAAATATGATTTTCAAAGCTCGGAAGAAAAACCAGATAAAGAACATAAAAATGATAAAGAGGAAGATACAGAAAACTATTATGTCAACCAAGATGAGAGTAAGGATATTGATCAAAATTGCGGCAAGAATCAAACCAATTATGTTATTAACTATCCGACTAAAGCGGTATGTACCAAAGGTAAGGAAGAACAAACAAAGGAACTTATGATAGAGACTAAAGAAAAAGACACTAATGAAGATGAGCACATCAACAAGAATCTCACAATAACAACCACACAAAGAGATGTCATCATAAGGACCACTATGAAGAACATCAATAAGAACAATTATAGTGTTATTCATAATAACACCACGAAAAAAGTTATCATGGGCAAGTTGATCGAGTTTGTTCAGTTGACAACAAAAGTAGTTAAAAGCAACCATCAAGCAAGTAGAAAAAACATAAACGAAACTTCATAAAAAATTGATTCAATAGAGATTCCGAAGCAAAAGAAACAAAATGAAATAATTGATATAATCAAAATTGCATGTCTCACATCATTAGTTCGACACAGAGCCAAAAAGACAACAACAATAATCTAAGATTTGAGGACAATGCTTTTCTAAGGGGAAGGCAATGCTGTGAATATTTAATTATTATTATTATTTATATATTAAATAGATTATTAGGTTAATAAGAGAAAGGGTGTAACCCTTCGCTATTCTTCCTCAAGCCCTAAGGCGAGCTTATTGTAACTTTATCCTCATCAATCAATATATTATCATCATTTATCTCAAATATGGATGACGGTCTTGCTTCTTAACCCTTAACCAGACATGGTTAACATAGTGAACGGATACGTTCACTGCAATGGCACCATCAATTGTGCGATCATTCTCCCGAGTATGATGGTAAACAATGCTATTGTTTCTTGGATTCAAATTGGGAATTCTTTGGTGCGGTAAGGGGACAGATACCGTCCATGTTTTGGTTTTTTAGTAGTTTTGCCATAACATTATTGCTTTTATTATCGGTCTATGACGAGTATACATCCTGGCATTCTTCCATGGAAATTACCACTGAGCCGAGTTAATTTTCAAACATAGTCGCTATATTATTGGCATTAATAAAAAATGACTGATACTTCCCATTCAAGGTCATGAAAATGGAGGGTACGAGGTTCTAATTTATAGCACATAGATCTACAAATTAAGGGAAGGGTAGGTCTCGTAGACAATATGTTGTGCAAATTCAGAGGCCTAGAAGGGGGTCCTCTCTTTATTTTGAATGAAACGGTCATTGTAGTCCCTGATAAGCTTGCAAGGGGTAGGGGTCCATAGGACGATAGCACAATCCTTCTACCAAGAATTTTAGATCTATGAAGTCGGGCTCAAACAAGAGAGTTATATTAAATAACTTGTGACTGCTACAAACGCCCACAACCACAGGCATCACGTGCTCTTCCTAGATTTCCCTAGCACATACCTGCAACTCCCTTTAAATGCGACCAGTTACATTGATACAACATCTTGAACTACTTGTGAGATTCGCCTTTGTAACCCTAGCACATAGTTGCAACTGCATATAAACGCGACATGTAACACTGAAACAACTCCCTCTACTACCTGTAAACATGGCCTATTACATTCTGAAGCAACACGCTATACTCTCTTTAAAGATTCAAACATTAATTCTTTGTTTAAAATAAAAAATGTTATAATGTATGCACCCACAAACCAACTATAATTATAAACTAAGGAAATATTCGAGCAAAGTGCATCAGTGTATGGAATTTACAAAGTGAAGTCATTTGAAAACAAGGAGATTTGATACTTTTTAGTAAACTGTAGTTATATAATTAAATTATTATCATATACCTCCAATTGATCGCCAATGTCAATAATAATTGCTTATTGAACGGGATGAACATCGAACCATAGACTTCATCCTCTTGTAGCACCAGAATCATTCCACCAACATCAATAATAATTGCTTATTGAATGGGTTGAACATCGAACCATAGACTTCATCATCTTGTAGCACTAGAATCATTTCACTAACATCTGTGTGGGAGTGCAAGTTGACTACGAAATCTGGGCTTAGGCATGGCTAATAGCTAGAGTTTTTTAAGCCAAAGAAAGGGTTATTGCAATGGCTATTCCCCCTTGTTAGTGCTTCTTTCAGATATCCTTTCTCAAGTCCCAGATTCCCGCATAGTATTTCTAATACTCTTTCTGCCAATCCCTTCACCTCCTCTGCAAATTCATCCATTGTCTCCCTGCAATATCCACCATGGAACTGATTAATGCCTTTTGCCAAATATTATTATTCAAAATAATCAATGTCTTAGCAAATCCATTCATCCAAATGATAAACTTATAGGGAGTAGTAACATTAATGTACTTCAAATTGCAGGCAGAGGTTGCGCCATTGTATTGTTTGGTTTGAAACCTGCATTCTGAGGTTAATAGTTTTTCCCTTCCCCTTCTTTAATTTTTGAAGGCATTTGCCATATGTAGTAGACTTGCTTTCCTAAACTGAAATTCTTCTGCCATATAGAATGTCATTCAAGAATCAACACTGGAATTCTTCTTCCATACATAATGCCATTCAAGAATCAATGCTGGTGATTACTTTATGCGGTCTCCTGCGAGTTGATTGACGGCCTCCACCTACTACATCTGTTTTTTTTGTGTTCACCTGTCCGTCCATCCGCGTGTTTGCGATGTGTTGTCCCTCACTTTTCCCAAATCTCTGAGTTGTGCGTGGTCATATTTCTTGGTAGGTGTCTAGCTACATGCCCCTTCAACATAGGCATGGTGTATTGTTCCCCAAATCCGTCGGTTGTTCTTGATAACATGCTGCTTCTTCAATTCGGCAGGTATTAGCTGCCATGCAACGTTGTTATAAATTTGAAACTTCTACCATAATCTTTTTATAAATTTTAACAATTTGAAACTTCTACCATAATCTTTTTATAAATTTTAACAATTTGAAACTTCTACCATAATCTTTTTATAAATTTTAACATTTTTTTAAAATGATTAACAATAATAACATATTATTACAAATAATTATGTACCATCACAATCATTTTATTACTATTATCATTGGTCAATTATATTTTCGATGTCAATTATTCAATTTACCAATTTACTTGTTAACATTTCGTCCACCTTACTCTGGTAGACCCATTAATGGCATTGAGACATTGAACTTGATTAAGCAATTAGATGGTAATAGATGATGCTTTATTTTACCAATAATATATTATTTAACAATTCACAAAATTACATGTTAATCTTTCCTAGTTTTTTCAATATATGTATTCCTAAATTCCAAAATCATTGCTATATATTTTTTAAAACTTGAATATGACCTTTATCTATGTATATTCAACCATAATATATTTATTCTTGAATTCTAAACTCACTCTTGTATAATTATTTTAACTTGAACATGACAATTTTATATGTATATTCAACCATAATATTTTTATTTCCAAATTCCAAACTCACATTTATATGAGTTTTTTTTAATTCACGAACCTTCTTTCTATGCATTTTCAACCATATAACCTTAATGCTTTCCTAATCCCTTCCTTTTATGTATATTCAACCATAATATGGAATTCAAACCTATATGATGTAGTAACCTTACCAATGTCATAATTCACTACATGCTTTCTATGCATTTTCAACCATATGACCTTACATGCTTTATACTTTCTATGCATTTTCAACCATATGACCTTAGTGACCCCTACTCCCCCTTCCTTTTATATATATTCAACCATAATATATTTATTCCTATGACCTTAGTGATCCCTGCTCCCCCTTCCTTTTATGTATATTCAACCATAATATATGTATTCCTATGACCTTAGTGATCCCTACTCCCCCTTCCTTTTATGTATATTCAACCATAATATATTTATTCCTAAATTCGGAATTCAAACTCCTTTTATATATATTCAACCATAATATATTTATTCCTATGACCTTAGTGATCCCTATTCCCCCTTCCTTTTATGTATATTCAACCATAATATATTTATTCCTAAATTCGAAATTCAAACTCAAACTTATACGATGTAGTAACCTTACCAATGCCATAATTCATTACATGCCTTCTATGCATTTTCAACCATATGACCTTACATGCCTTATACTTTCTATGCATTTGCATGCCTTATACTTTCTATGAATTTACATGCCTTATACTTTCTATGCATTTTCAACCATATGACCTTAGTGATCCTTACTTCCCCTTCCTTTTATGTATATTCAACCATAATATATTTATTCCTATGACCTTGGTGATCCCTAACCACCTTTATTTTATGTATATTCAACCATAATATATTTATTCCTAAATTCAGAATTCAAACTTTTTCTTTTATGTATATTCAACCATAATATATTTATTCCTAAATTCAAAATTCAAACTTATATGATGTAGTAACCTTAACCATGCAATAATTTATTACATGCCTTATACTTATACTATGATCCAATGAAACCATAATGATTAGACTTTTAAACATTAACAATGCCATAATTCATTACGTGCCTTATGCTTATACTATGATCCAATGAAACCATAATGTTTCCTTTTAAACATTAACAATGCCATAATTCATTACATGCCTTATACTTATACTTCTTACATTTGGATCCAATGAAACCATAATGCTTCCTTACATGTTTAAAAGGTTTTAATGCCTTATACTTCTTAAGTTAGGATCCAATGAAACTATAATGCTTCATTATATGTTTAAAAGGCTTTAATGTTAGAAATATTATTCTTTAGTATACTTCAATGTTAACCATGATATGTTTTCTTAAATACCTATATCTTACATGTTTACAAAGTTAACGATGCCATAATGTGTTACATGTCTTATTGTTTTTTTTTTTCCATGGAAAAAAAACATAATTTCATTTCAATCTTTCAAGTATGAAATTACATTCCTCATCTTCACTCTTTGAGAGTGTCTTTACTAAACTTCATAAATATAACTGATAGCCCTGTTGTTGCCTTCATATAAAAGTAATAGCTCCAAAATTTCAAAATAAAATAATAGCTGTGAGTTTACTGACATAGTCTTTCTGTCTTTATAAAAGAGACAGTACATATAAACATATAGTTTGTTCTATCCACATCCAGACCAAATTGTGCCAAAAATATAAAGTAAATAATCATGTCCATGAGCATCCTCATAATGCCAATCCAAGAAGAAAATAAAAAACAAAATGCAGCCTCACAACTGCTTCATCCCTCTATTCTATAAAGGGATGATGGTAGAATTCCTTGATCACCCCATCTGAAAATTATTTGATCCTCCAGATCCTAATCCCCAGCAGCAACCCTTCTTTCGATGCCCTGTCCACTTCTGTGTTGTTCTCCCTAAACACATGCCTGCATGAAAAGTTGTCAAATGAATGAGTGGCATTCTGGATATAAGCCAGAATGTGTGCAAGTCTATGGTTGTGACAAAGCTGAGTTCCTGAAACCCAATGGATCAAATTCATGGAATCCGCATGAATAGAAATACTACAAATCCCAATTTCAAGTGCATAGCTAATGAGAAACCTGAGACTTAGAAGTTCCGCCCAGTTGTTGCTACCTGCCCCTAAACTTAGTGACATTACAAAATAATGTACAGGTGGTAGAAAAATAAGAGCCCCTCCCCCACAAGTATTGTTCTGGCATGCACCATCAAAATAACCCCAAGGCTGGCTAAAGTCGATATCCAATAGCTAAATATTTCAGACATTTGCAGGTTGAGTAATACGCTTGTTGGCTAAGAAAATCTCACAACATTGCACCGTTGTCTGTGAAGGGATGCAATCTAATCCAGAAAACACTCGCTTGTTCCTAGCAAGCCAAACTCCCCACACAACCAATAGTGGAAGGGCTTTGTAGGTTTTGAACATAGGATTTTGAAACCAAGCCAACCATGCTACATTTATCGAATGACCAACCCACCTCAGCACAACCTTCAAAATTCGGGAGACAAAATCCCACACTGCAACAATGTATGGACAATGTAAAAACAAATGATCCACTATCTCCGAATCCCGACGACAAAGGATACACCATCTCGGACCCTGTTTATTTCTTCTCTATAAAAAGTCCTAGGTAGGAACATGGTTCATTAGAGTACACCACATGAAAAGTATGGTCTTGTGTGGGCTATGCAGTTTCCACAGTGACCCCCACCACCATTCTGGTTCCCTCGCTATCAGTTCAGCACTAATCAGGAGGTAACCACCTTTAGGAGTACAGACACCAGATGGATCCCCATCCTAGCATAATTCATCGTCCTGATCACCTAAGAAAATGTGATCCCTTCTAAGAGCCTGAAGATACATGTCGAGCTCCAATTCCTTGGCACCCCCAAGACCATAATTATTAGCCGAGCACCAAGAAGGATATCCCATCAACTGAACCTCAGGGTCCGACAGTTGATGTAGGAACCAAACTCCCCTTTGGCTCAAGGCTTCAATTGTCCCTTCAGTCAAGAGATGTTGTATTTAAAATTCAACCCATGGATCCCTCTCGATCTGAACATTATGACCATTTCCAACATCCTAGACCAAGTTTTGTTCAACAACATGAAAGGATTTTACAATCGCCTTCCAAATAACCGAGCCACCAAAATGAGTTTTCAGAGGATTTCAAATCCAGCCTTCTAGTGAAATGGGAGCAATATATTTTTGGATCATGACCCTAGCCCAAAAAATTCCATATTTTACCAATCTCCAGCCACACTTAGAAACTAAAGCCTTTGAGAAAGAGAAAATATTCTTTAACCCCCATCCTCCCAGCGCCTTCGGAACAACAATCCTTTCCCACTTGACCCAGGGGGCCACATAGGTGTCCTCCTTCCCACTCCACAAGAAACGGAAACAAAGTCTCCTAGCACGCTCCAGCATACCATGAGGAATCCAAGCCAATGACATCCAGTAGACCAGGATGGCCTCCAGGACTGATTTAAACAACACCAATCTACCTACTTTGGATAACCACTTAAAGCTCCAACTTCTTAATCTAACCTCCAATTTTTAATTAACCACACCCAATCCTGCTTTTTATAATCATTTGGTTTCAATTGAAATCCTAGATATTTGAGACCTTCCATAGGAGTAAGATGAGTAAAAGGAAAACACTCCATACCAGTTGCTAATGAAAAGAGACCCAGTATCTCTTTTAACTTGTTCCCATCCCTACAGGATCCCGAACAGAAAATGAGAATGTCATCAACGAACAGAAGATGGGTGATGAACAGTTCCGGGGCCACCTGTATTCCACCAAAGTGACCCACCCATCTTGCTTCTTTTAAGGCCCGAATGATACTTTCAACCACAAGAAAAAATAATAAAGGAGACAAAGGACAACCCTGACATAAGCCTCGACCCGAGTGGAAGAAAGGAGTTGCAGCACCATTTATAATAACCGAGAAAGAAGCCGTGGAAATACAGCTCATTATCCAGTGAATGAAACCAATATCAAAGCCCATATGAGGGAGCAGAAGTCGAAGATATAACCAACTCACTTTATCATATGCTTTTGATAAATAAATTTTTAGGACAACCCCCTTCAACTTCATAGTTTTAATGCTGTGAATCCCTTCCTATGCAATACCAATGGCTTCATGTATTTGACGACCTTCCAAGAAACCAAATTGTTCCTCCGATACATGAGTAGAAAGAATGGACTTTAGTCTCCGGGCAATGACTTTAGTGATAATTTTATACACACAGTTACAAAGGGAAATGGGTCTAAAATCATTAAGAGTAGTAGGATTGTCCACCTTGGGAATTAGGGAAATGAAAGTTGAGTTGAGACTTGCTGGAGCCCTGCCCTCCCTTCAAGAATCTTCGACCAGATGAAGAATATCATTTCCGACGATATCAAAAAGGCCAAGGATAAATTCAATGGTCCAACCATCAAGCCCTGGACTTTTGTCCTTCTGAAAACTGTGCAGAACCGTTTTAAGTTCTTCAGCTGTAATACATTCCATCAACATCCTATTATCGTCTTCTTCAACAAAATGAGGAAAAATCTAGGCCACCCTAACCACTTCTTCGATATTAACCCTGTCACTAGCCTTGAAAATATTTTGAAAATGATGAACCCCAAACCTAGCCAATCCATCAAATGTAGAGAGTGTGCTACCCAGCTGATCCTCCAGACTCCAAATAGTATTTGCAGATCTACGACCTTTTGCATATGCCTGGAAAAAATTGGTGTTTTCATCCCCACTTTCCAGCCAAATAGCCCTACTCTTCAAGCACCAAGTCTCCTCTTTCTCCAACAGTAATTGATTCCTTCGTCCTTCCAGTCGTACTAATGCTTCCTTCACCTCCTGGTTAGTAAAACCACCCCCAGAACTCAAAGCGATGGAAGCAATTTCCCCTTCGACCTCCTTCAAGACCCGATCATCCTTCTTTCTCTTATCCGCCACCCACTATTTTATAGGTCCCTTAAGATTCTTAATATTCTCAGCAAAATGAAATGTTGCCGAGTTTGGAATTCCAGGATGATACAGAATCCAGAGGGATTGAATAAAATCAAAAAATGATGGGTCCTTCAACCAAATTTTATTAAACTTCAAAGAAGCCGGAGGCTTATGAGGACCATTTAAGATCTCCAGGAAAATGGGGTCATGGTCAGAACAACCCCCCAATCCAATCCACTTTCGAACATGAAAAAAAGACTCCACCAACTATTCTGCATGCAAAAATCTGTCCAGGCGTTTTGCAACCCTATCAGCCCCCACCCTCTTATTCCTCCAAGAAGGCTTAAGAACAAAAGGTTCAACATCAACCCAATTACCTTCAGTCAACTTTCTGATGAAGAAATTAGTGAGACTGTCCACCTGAGCATGAGGACCCCAAACCTCTGCCTGTCCCAAAGAAAAGTTAAAATCTCCACCTAAGATCACCGAATCCCCCTTGAGGACATCCTTAGCCAAAAGTGCCTCCCATAAGGGTATCCTATTACAATATGGACCATAAATGTTTACCGTAGTAAATTCTCATACAAGTCCAAATATCTGAAGGTCAAACCCAATGCCGATTCCAATCCCCAGACATTGGAAAAAACAACACAAGACTCCCGCCAGCCTATGGCCAAACCCCCAGACTGCCCCTGGCATCCAATGCCTCAAAACCCCACCTAGGGAACCAAGACTTCAACTTCCCCGAATACTCTAAACTGTCTCCCATAGTTTCTTGTAGCAGCAAAATATCTGGGTGTTCCACCTCCAACACTCGACGAAGAGCTGATCTTTTGGGGGGACCAACAAGACCCCAACAATTGAAGGACATGATATTCATTTATACCCTTCTATTTGCGCATTCACCGCTCTAAGTGCCCATTCAATAGAAAGTTGTTTTCCTTCCAAGAGTTCCATGCAAGCTATGGACTTTGCTTTTGCCAAAAATGATTTTCAGCCTCGACCCTTGACCACACAACAGATATCCTTTCCCAGACCCCCCGCTGACAACTTGTTCATGGAACATAAAAAATACCCCGACTTTGACGAACCTGGAGTGGGCTGTGACACTTCCACATCAGGAGTGGAAATAGATGGTTTAAAAGGTGATGAAACATGGAGAGGAGAGGCCTGTGACACTTCCACCTCATAAATGGAAACAAACGGTCTAAAAGGAGAGGTATCAGGGATATCTTTCAAGAGAAGGGGTTTAGGAGGAAGTTTGGCAATATAGGAACTTAGAGGATCAGAGGAGGAATACAAAAGTTCATAGGAAATGTGTAAATTCCTGAGTCCCGTCAACCAATCCATATCAAGAATAGTTAAATTCTTAACAAAAACATTAATGGAAGGAGATCTGAAAGGGGAGGAAGTAGTACCCGAAACCAAGTCCACCACTCGTAAAAGAGAATTCTGGACAACATCTTTAGCCTCATTTGATGGAATAACAATGGTATCATCCTCCCTGTCCACAAAGGAGGCCGAATCTGGAACTTTTGCATCTTCACCCATAGGAACATCCTCCCTCACAGGCTGAACGGGTGAACCAAATGGAACCTCACCAATACAATCAGCATTCAGATCCTCAGCTTCCAAATTTTAGTCCACTTTAAAATTTTATTACCACCAAGTGTTACCATTCCTAATGCTCAAGGGAAGATGACATTCCGTTGCAGGGTGACCATAAGCATGATAGCGACTACACCGAAATGACACATTCTCATAATCAATAATTTGTGGAAAGATGTATGGTCCCCAACAGAGATCCATCCCATCTGGAAAACCTTCCCTTATGTTGATGTTAACTAAGATACGAGCCACCTTCTGCACCAATGTTGAAACAAAGGAGAAATCAACATCCAAATAAGACCCAAGAAGATTACCAATACTACAAAAATGTTCTTCGGCCCAATAATGAAGGGGTAGTCCCGGCAGTAGATTCCGCAACGGTACGGTGTCCATACGTTCATGGCTCGCATCAAAAAGAGGGTTCCAAGGTTTGAGCAACAAGGAAAAATTAACTAGGCTCCAATTTAATCCCAGCACCCACTGCCCATGAACTTCGGATGAGAAATGAAAGGCATACCATCCCCTCGAGAGTGCCACAACCCTCGAAACATAGCCACAATGACCCATCCAAGCCTGTGAAGCCCATCGTATTACCGTCTTGAGAGCCACCGCACGTCCATAAACCCTACCCACCAAGATAGTCTTTGCCATTATTAAGAGTTGTTGAAAGCCTATATCCTCCCCTAACGAGTAATTTGGAGCCTTACCCGCTTTTTTTAACCACTTTTTGGGCACCTTTTCCCACGAGCAAGCCTCCCTATCATCATCAACACCATTCCACTGTGTTGGTGTACCATGCGAACGTGCCACCGATGGACTAGGATAGCCTCTATGTTCTGCAGAGCCTAAGAACCCGGCTAAGAAACCCTCTGACGGCAAAGAAGTAGAGAACCCTAATTCACTGACCACTGGCACCCTAGTTTCACCAACCTCAACCAGCACAAACCCAGACTGTTCCATATACGCACCTCTAGAGGAGTTCAAGAAATCCGGTAAACTTCCCAGGTTGGATGGGGATCCAACAGTTGAAAAGTTAGGAGATTTGGAGCTCGAAAAACCCCACAAGTTAATACCACGGTCCACCTCCATCAATACTCCGTCTAGGATGGACGATAAATGTCCAGCAACAAGACTAAGCAGAGGATGTGGAGTAACGGAACCGTCCAAACCCTCAAAACCCAGGTTGAAATTGTTCGAGGGCACAGTCCAAAAAACCCCACCCCCACGGAGAGGACTGGCGCCATCCTCAACTCTATACCCGCCAGATGGTGAGGTCCAAATATCCCGTTGCATTACAAAGTCACAGCTATAGTCTACAACATCATCCAAATCCATAGCTGGTAAAAAAAACCCTAGCAGGAATAACTAGAAAGGTAAAGGTGAAAACAGGAATACCAAGAAAAAACCAACCAGAAAATGTGAAGGTCCACCGAGAGTCATGGACTCCTTCTTGGTAACTATCCCATCATACTGACACTGACAGGCCACCGACGGCCTGCCACCTGCAGTAGACCTACCCAAAATTTGCCGCCATCACTCGAGGAGCCCTAATCGCCCACCACCATGACTCCCATTATTATACTACACTACTACACTCTTCCCCTTTGAGTTAACTCAGTTTCATTTCCTAAGATTCACATCCCTTATACTTCTTACTTATACTGATACTTATACTTGCATTAAAAAAGCTTTAATGTTAGAAATATTATGCTTTAGTATACTTCAATGTTAACCATATTATGTTTTTTTAAATACCTATATCTTAAATACTATGTTATGTTTTCTTAAATATTTATATCTTTGCATTGTAATCCAATGAAACCATAAGTATTCGCGATCCAATGAAACCATAATGCTTCCTTACATTTACATTTCCTTAACATCTAATGAAACCTTACATGCTTCCTTCCCTAATACAACCATACTTACATTTACATTTACATTTACTTGCATTTGCATCTAAATCTAATGAAACCTTACATGTTTCCTTCCCTAATACAATCATCTGCATCTAATGAAACCTTACGTGTTTTCTTCCCTAATACAAGCATGCTTATGGACTTACATTTTCTTGCATTAACATCCAATGAAACCTTGCATTACACTTCCTTGCATGCTTATGTAGTCCATAATGCATGCATGCTTATGTAGTCCATAATTCCTCCTTACATGCTTATGCATTGTTTATGTAGTCCATAATTCCTCCTTACATGCTTATGCATTCCATAATGCATGCATGCTTATGCATTCCATAATGCATGCATGCTTATGTAGTCCATAACTCCTCCTTACATGCTTATGCATTCCATAATGCATGCATGCTTATGTAGTCCATAATTCCTCCTTACATGCTTATGCATTGCTTATGTAGTCCATAATTCCTCCTTACATGCTTATGCATTCCATAATGCAATCATGCTTATGTAGTCCATAATTCTTCTTTACATTTTTACTGCTTCTGTAGTCCATAATTCCTCCTTACATGCTTATGCATTCCATAATGCAATCATGCTTAGTCCATAATTCTTCTTTACATCTTTATGTAGTAGCTCGTTCTTTACATCTTTATGTAGTAGCTCGTTTTAGTAAGCTTCAATATTACATGCTTATGAGCTTCAATATTACATGGTTATGTAGTCCAATGCTTCTTTGCATGCTTATGTAGTAGCCTTTTAGTGAGTTTAAGAGTTCAACATTAGAAATGTTATGTTTTATACGTCCATTTATGTAGTAGCTCGTTTTAGTAAGCTTCAATATTACATGCTTATGAGCTTCAATATTACATGGTTATGTAGTCCAATGCTTCTTTGCATGCTTATGTAGTAGCCTTTTAGTGAGTTTAAGAGTTCAACATTAGAAATGTTATGTTTTATACATCCATGTAGTAGCCTTTTAGTGAGTTTCAACATTAGAAATGTTATGTTTTATACATCCATGTCGTAGCCTTTTAGTGAGTTTCAACATTAGAAATGTTATGTTTTATACATCCATGTAGTAGCCTTTTAGTGAGTTTTAACATTAGAAATGTTATGTTTTGTAGTAGCCTTTTAGTGAGTTTCAACATTAGAAATGTTATGTTTTGTAGTAACCTTTTAATGACTTTCAACATTAGAAATGTTATGTTTTATACATCCTTGCATTAGCATCCACCGATTCAACCATAATGCTTAACATCCAGTGAAAGCATAACATAATGCTTCCTTGTATGCTTACTTAGTCCTTATAAGTCCTTGCATTAGCATCATGAAATCATAATGCTTAACATCCAATGAAAGCATAACCATAATTCTTCCCTATGTATCTTCGTAATGCTTCCTTAGATGCTTAAGTAGTTAATGAAACCGTACCATAATGCTTGCTTAGATGCTTAAGGTTCCCGATGACCTGTATCTTCATAATGCTTCCTTAGATTAGATGCTTATGGTTCCCGATGAAGTGTATCTTCATAATGCTTCCTTAGATGCTGGAGTAGTTAATGAAACCATATCATAATGCTTGCTTAGATGCTTATGGTTCCCTATGAAGGAGCCATAGTGCTTCCTTATATGCTTATGGATATAATGCCAATGAAACCATCATGCTTCCTTAGATGCTTATGGATATAACTATACTTTTAATGATGCTTCCTTAGATGCTTATGGATATAAGGCCTTTTAATGAGCTTTAATGTTATCAATGTTATGCTTCCTTTATGTAAATGCTTGCTTCCTATGGTTATAGGAAATGCTTGCTTCCTTACATGCTTATGGTTATAAGCAATGTTAGGCTTCCTTTATGTAAATGCTTGCTTCCTTAGCTTATGGTTATAAGCAATGTTAGGCTTCCTTTATGTAAATGCTTGCTTCCTTAGATGCTTATGGTTATAGTAAATGCTTGCTTCCTTTATGGTTATAGTAAATGCTTGCTTCCTTTATGGTTATCATTATATCCTTTTACTGAGCTTAGATGCTTATGGTTATAGTAAATGCTTGCTTCCTTAGATGCTTATCATTATATCCTTTTAGTGAGCTTAAATGCTTCTTTAGATGCTTCTTATGGTTATAAGCTTTTAGTGATGTTAAATGCTTATGGCTATCTCCTTTTAGTGAGCTTTAATGTTAACAATGTTATGCTTCATTACATACTTGTGTATTTTAGTAGACTTCAATGGCATTGAAACCATAATGTTTGGACTTCAATGGCGTTGAAATTATAATGTTTCGTTACAATATACTTGCCCAGTATCCTTTTAGTGGACTTCAATGTTAGTAATGTGACGAAAAATTGGACTTCAATGCCATTGTAGCCGTAATGTTTCCTTACATACTTGCCTAGTATCCTTTTAGTGGACTTCGATGTTAGCAATGTGAGGAAAAATTGGACTTCAACGGCAATGTAGCCGTAATGTTTCCTTACATACTTGCCTAGTAACCTTTTAGTGGACTTCAATTTTAGTAATGTTAGGAAAAATTGGACTTCAATGGCATTGAAGACGTAATGTTTCCTTACATAATTGTGCACTAAAAGTAATTGTGTACTAATGTTTCCTTACATACTTGCCTAGTATCCTTTTAGTGGACTTCAATGTTAGTATTTTAGTAGACTTTAATGTTAGTACTGTTAAGAAAAATTGGACTTCAATGGCATTGAAGCCGTAATGTTTCGTTACATAATTGTGCACTAAAAGTAATTTAATTGTGCACTGGCCTTTTAGTCGAGTTCAATTGTGCACTAGTCTTTTAGTGGACTTCAAAGTTAGCAATGTTAGTCAAAATGATTCAAAATTATTAAACAATGTTTCGTATTCATTGGCATACAACTTCACCACTAAACAAGAGTTCGTATTCATTGGCATACAACTTCACCACTAAACAAGAGTGTAAGCCTTATGGTATACCAAATACATTTAAAGCATCATAAATATTATATGTGAAATAAAAATAAATGAAACAAGAGTGTAAGACTTATGATGGTATACCAAATACATTTAAACCATCTTAAATATTATATGTGAAATACAAATAAATGCCTTTGTGGATTCTCTATAATTCACTATGTACTCTGGGGAGAAGTTTATTTCACTATGTATTCTCGCATAAGAACTAACCCTAAAAGTTCATTGAAGTTGTTGCAACAAAAACAATACCAGACATACAAATTAAAATTGTATTATATCGCCACAGCCCTGAGATGTCTCGTAAACTACCATGAAGTTCTCCAGTCTCCATCCCCAACAGGAAGTACGTGAGACTTTCAAAGGAGGCCACTTGTTTATTCGTACACAAACCCTACTTGGAGACTTCTCTTCCTGCTTTTCCTGTACTCGAGCGGCAGGCAAAATCGTGAAATTCCAGCGGCATTCGTGACCTCCCCACAGTGGATCATCTGGATCTGCAGAGACATAGCCATCCCTATGAAAGTATCTGCGCATCGGATGAAGCCCGCGCCAATATGGATCACGGTTCACCCAGTAGTTCCCCGCTTCCTGCAATATTCATTTCAATACTTATATAATTTTTCTTCCTTCTTTCAACTTGTTATGCACAGTAACAAAATAATAGAATTTTTGTCTTTCAGCTTTTTCAATCGACACTACAGAAATTTTATTGCATGTACACAGACCATCTTTATTTATAATATCTCGTCCATATCGACCTACCAATTTGTACCAGAAATTCCACGAGTATGAGCACAGATCATCTATCCTGATTTGTGTCTACAGCATAGAAATATGAATAGAGTTTAATACTTTAACACGCAGAGAACACATTAAACAATCAGCTATTCTGCAAATTAGGGTTTGAAAAAAATGCAAGCGTAGTTCTTAGAATAATACAATACTAGTACTGCGAATACCTTACCCGGTGACCTTCTCCAAGAGACAGAAAATAGGCTCGAATTCTTGGTTTAATCTGCTTCAGAGGACTGGTTCTCACTATAAATTTGTCTTTCCATAACTGTAGGCAATGCTTTTCCCATTGTATGTGGGATTCAGCAACAAATTTCCACTTACTGGAGACTGATACACACCGAGCAAGACTTGCAGCATCCAACAGTGACAATACTTTAGCAAATACATCCTTGCCAAGCCGTTCCAATGGATCCCCACGAAGTTCGTCCATAATTTCTCCAAATATATTTGTAGAATCTCAAACTTTGCTACCTTCAAACATCTATACGTTCCTTCAACAATTCAACCTTGGACCACAACACATACAATAACTACAAGGATTGCCTTTCTTGTTCTAAACTGTAGGGATGTAAGTTAGAATAAAAGCCTGGTTCAGTCCTCTGAAAATTTTTATGAGTTTCTTTATGATATAGCCGGTTTATGTCCAACAAGTTGCCAAGTTGCACTCAAAATAGTGAGGCCACTCGTCGATTTTCATGCATTTATATCCCCAGTTCCCACAAGTGGCAACATAAGTTGGTCCTACCTATATCCTTTGCTTCTCCCAATCCCTATCGAACGCCGCAGCAAATTCATATCACCTTTCATGCTTTCAATATTTTACTTCTTCCTTCGTACTATTTTGTTTTCATTTTATTATGGACTGACCTAACAGATAAACTTGCTTGCCCATAAATAAATTTTGTATAGTTATAGTCCCACTAAAGGGAATAGGAGCTGGCATATCTAGATGGAAGCACGAGAGCATAAATAGAACGACGAGAATGACATAAGTACTTGTGTTCCAATTTTATCCATAATAATATTAAAAAAATCCACTTTATTTAAAAATGGAGTATATTGAAATGTTCAACCAAGTGGACATGGCATCCAAAAACCTTTCAAGTAGTGGCATTATACATTTGCATCATGTTAATTACTAATGTATAGAAGCATGCTTTGGAACCGAATATATGTATTGAAATCTTCAAGAGATAATTTGAAAAAAAGGATAACTTTTATTGATATATTATGTTTAGAAAGTAATCAAGGATAATTGCATTATATTTCAAAGTCAAGAGAATGTTTCATTTATAGAATTATAAAGATTATAAAATAATTTTAGCTTATTTGAATGATGAAAAAGATTTTTTTTAAATTTTATTTTAAATAAATAATTTATTTTTTAATATATACATATATATAAAATAATGTGATTAATAATATAAAGCATATAATTATTTTCATATATATTTTGTTATAAAAAATTAAAGTGGAAAGAATTTAAAAATTAAAAAATAATATATTTTTTTAAAAATAATATATAATTTTGTATCTTGGTTTTTTAAAATATATTTTACTTAAAATAAATGATTTTAATACAAAATTCATGTTTCAAAATAAGTAATCTTCACAAATATTTATATTTGGTTATTTTATGAAAATAAAAATGTACATATTATATTATAAAAAAGATAAAATAAATTAATATAAGTGTAAAAGTTGTTGAATCTTAAATGATACTTCAATTAGTTGAATAATTTATTTAAAATAAGCGAGGGATGTCATTTGGAAATCATAAATCAAGTTATATATTCCTATCTGATTGGCATTGGTATGAGGGAGACAACTAAAGTAAAATTTAAGAGTGAAGTGGCAATGATCACCATTGAATAAGAGTGGTATAATGGAGTAAGTTGCTATGTGTTAAAAGAAATGGAAGTAATATGACTTTGTCGAATATATTATTGAGAAATGGAACTTGGAAGATATGTTAAAAAGTGGGGTTAGTGTACTTTTTTATATTTTATATTTTGAAGCTTAAATTTTCCAACCAAGGAAGTATGATGCAAGATAATCCCTCGTTTTATCATTGATTTTGCATATTTAATTTTCTTTTAGTAGTTTAAAGATGTGTATTTCATGATGTTTTCATTTATTTTATAGAAATTGTTATAGATGCAAGAATCAATTTGATTAGAGAGTCTTGATGCATGTTGTCAACCCACATATCAAGGGTAACTTTTTCGATGTCCCTACTACTTGCAAACTTATAAATTGAGATTCCAAGTGAATTAAGGGGATAGGGAGTCAATGGTGATCACCTCTTATTTTTAATAGGAGTTTTTTTTATGAAAGTATACACGATTATGCTATAAATGTTTGTTGCAGAGTTAGGAAATATTTTTGATAACTTAAAAACTTCTAAAGGCTAACCATTTAAATACCAAACACATTTATGTGGAAGTGAATGAAAACCATAATCCAAAATCCTAGGAACAATAACGCCTTCCAATCTATGTGTATAAATTTATCTATTGGTCAATAACAAAGACACCTTTAGCCTTTGAGAGAAAGTTGTAGTTTTTGCTTGTGGCGGTGGATAGAGGCATTTTGGTGATTATTTTCCTAGAAAATTATAGTCACGTGAAGAGTGGTTGTAGCAGTGTTGATCTAGTAGGAAATAGAGATAGTAGTAGTCTCTTTACATTATGTTAGGAAATAAAACTCATAATAACATAATGAGAAAAGACACGCACAACAAAGAAAAACATTTTTACCCTAAAAACCCAAAACCATGAAAACTAGCAACAATAGATCTATTATCCTTGACCATTCTAGCCAAGGCATGGACAATCTAGCCATCATCGACCAATTTTCCCAATATGCCCATTTACATTGTGATTTAATCCAAATCCAAAAAAATACTTCAAGTGAACATATTAGTTTGCATCTTTCTTGTGGTCATCCTCAACTTTTACCATGCCTTTCTAGTTGTAATTTACCATGCTTCGCATATCCATGAACCATCACTTTAATTTGTGATATTTACTGCATTCATTTGGTTTTCCATGGAGCAATGTATGAGTATCTTGGGCTCAATGCAAGCAACCATATCTTCCAACACATTTACATTTTCCTTTAACCTACGTATGATAACCGATCTTAGGAAATGAAACACATAATAAGCAATAAAACACAATGAAGAAGAATACTTTTACCTTGGAAATCGAAAACCAAGAATATCAACCAATATATATATTAACCTTGACCACTTCGGCCAAGGCATGGCGAACCCGACCATCACTAGCAACTCTCAGGAAATCTACAATTGAGTTACTCAATCCCGTAAATAAGCTTCATAACATACTAATACCATGCCATGGTTCACCTAAAACAATGGGCCCATAAAGAACCAACAATAAACCTATATTTGACTCTTTAACACAGTTAATGTTAACATAACATTCCCCCCTTTAAACTTGACTTGGGGTAAATATGTGGTAAAGACCAACCTCCATCAATGTTTTAACTCGGTATCCAAGAATACAACATGACCCCCCTCTCTAGTCTACCTAAATTTATGTTTATACTTATCATAGGTGATCCATGCATGCCTAAACATACAGCCATATTCCCATTCACATCATGCTTAATTCCAATTTCACAAAATATTACAATATAATTAGTTGCTTACATCTTCCTCTATCTTTAGTATGCTTCTTATTATAACTATTCACATAGATCCATGCCATGCATTTTTTTTTATGTGCCATTATGACTATAGTTCATCACAAATTCTCTCTCCATGGATCCAAGAATCCTATCACTTGTTCAACAAAGCCCAATTTTTCCAAGCTCTTATATGATTGTCAGGAAAGATAAAAACATGTAACTCCAGATATAAGAAGCAAGCATACACAATGAAGAAGAATATTTTTTTCTTTCAAACCCAAAACTAGGAAAAAAAAACAATAGATCTATTACCCTTACCATTAGAGCCAAAGTATGGCCAGGTACCCGCACGAAGCTGGTACCCAAAATAACCGCAACAAGGGCGCGTGAGCGAAAAAAAAGGGACGTGCACATGCCTCCAAAGGCGCGCACGTGTCCTTGCTTCGGCAATGCCAAACGTCCACATGGTTCAGCCCATGTGGACAAAAGGGGCGTGTACGCTCCCTTGATGCGTACGCACATATTGGCGTGCACGCATTAGTGGCACGTGCGCGCCTCTATTTTTTTTATAAAAAAAACAGAGCTCACGGGTTTTGTCATTTTTTACAGACCCGTGAGCTAAATTACCAACCCGCGAACTCACCTTCAATCCCGCGAACGCGTCCTTGTGCACCCCCGTTGTCATCAACACCAAGCAGTTGCCCCTACACCATGGTGCCGTCCGTTTTTCCAGGTAAGTGCTCCTCAAAGCACAAATTTGTCTTTATTTTTGTTTTTTTTTTGTTTTCCATTTGAATTTTAATTTTTAAAAAAAATTACAATCCATTAAAAAACCAAGGAAATTTATTTGCTGGACATATACACACCTAACAATATGTCAGACACACCATCACCATTCGATGAAACCCGACCTCTAGAAGAGAATATGGGAATCGACAATGAACCCAATGAAAACCCTGAAGATCAATTACACCAAGACTTAAATCAATTGAGGGCACTAAGTAATGAATTGAACAGTATCAGGGAACCCTCTCGGGTTTCCTTGGATTCATCACTTCAAAACATTATTACATCAATCAATATTGCACACAGTGAGATAACAAATTTGAGCCAATACAGGGCTCGAATGAGGGAACACTACTCGACTGGGTTGTCCAAAGAGAAAATAACAGAACTCAACATCAACAAAGCCCAGTTGTGTAGCAAGTTCATAATTCCCTTGACCGGACAGCCTTCAGCTTTGACGAGGCCTTAGTTTTGCATGGAATGGTGCATTTACCAGCCATGGAGAGATAACTGGAGACAAAGGTGGTTCATGTTGTTTGACAGGCCCCTGTGCAACAATTTGGAGGCCCCACAGTATTTCCTTCAGAAATTGTGGGCTGAGTTTGAGCTAGGGTACCATGTCAACTATTTTGACATCACTGAGTTTCAGGGTGTCAGTCTTGGATCTGCCCAAGATCGACCTTAGGTGCACCACAACCCGCTTAGAGGACCTCCTACACCCAGGAGAGAGCCAACCCCCCCTCCTCAGCCACCTGGGTTTGGTAGCGGTCTAGATGAGATTCATGACTCCGTCAGAGGTGCCACACATGACTTGCTTAGACATACCAAATTTGTGTCCATGTCTTCCCAGAGCCGGGAGGAGATCGATGAGACACAGATAACTACATAGTCTATGGGTGGTGGCCGAGACATGCCGGGTATAGGTGGAACCCAGGAGGGGCCTTCTAGTTTTGCTGGAATAACGACACATCATTGTTCTCACTGTGGTCATTCTTGCCATGGTGATACGCAGCAGCATGCCATAGGGAGCTTCATGGATCAGGTTTGCTATTATTTTATTTAATGTTCAAGTATTTGTTGTATTTTATTTGATATCGTATTGTTTAATATATTTAACTTTGAATTACACATTGTTGACTTTATTTGTTTTAATGTTCAGTTATTCGATGTTCGGATCTCCATCCCCCAGGTTGGAGGACGTCGGTTCCTTTGACCTCGATGGAGCCATGGCGGCAGCAGAGGAGATTGCGGCACCATACACATAGGTAACTTCATTACTTTGAATAATTAGATCCAGTTATGAGTAATTTGTGTTCAGTAATTACAAATTAATTAGCATTAAGTAATTACCATATTATCCTTGTATTTTATAGTTGTGTTTATAATATTGTCTAATTTATTTGAGAGCTATAAATTCGTATAATCCCACCCCCCCAAAAAAAAACCTTATAAAACATGAAAACGTAACAAAACTATAAACATTTGTGTTAGACACAATGCTCACTGAGAGGGGGGGGTGAATCGCCTATACTTTATTTAATTTCAACTTCAATCACCAACTCTTATATCATCATTTCACATTCACATCATATTCATCAATGAACTAACTATCAACTAATGAAACACATCAACACATAATACGAGACTAGATATAGTTTTTGTAATCTTTTGTATTTGGTTCAACGGCTACAACCGTGAGGCAATTTAGCACCAACTAATACAATGAGCACCAACTCATCATCTAGGACCCAGCCTAGTTTTTCTTAGATCCTACTAAGAAAATGGATACAAGACCCTGCTTGTATTTATGATTACATAGTTGTCACATATCATACATATCACAGTCATGTCATTATTGACATCATCTCATTCAACAATCTGTTGCCAGCACCTTGTCTTCAATCATCATTATGTCCTTGTTACATCATGTCCAACATCTTCTCAAACATATCAATATTCTATCTACATGCACATCTTTAACCTATCATCAAACTATCATTAACCGTAGGCAAATTATCATTCTGCTGTCAAGATATCAAACATATCCACATTTATATCACTTTCTGCTCATCATCACTCTGTCATAATTTTAACCAGCATATACACAAATACATCATTCTCTCCTTTCACCAAACTGCTGCCCAAAATATCATTAGTCTCTTCATATTGTCTACATCGTCATGTCTTTCTGTTGTACATGCACATCATATCACAAGATATTCAATCGACTTGTTTATGTAATTTTCATTTTTTTTAAATTTTTAATTGTTGAGCCGACTTTGTCCTTTGAATGGACACATAATAGTTCACATACAATGTTTTATTTACATGCTTGTTTTGGTTTGACTTCACACAACCACATCAAAGGCCACGTTAGAAACTTAGGGCTTCCTCATTTTTTTTGTGGGCTTCTACATCATCATGTTTAAATACTTCAGCATCAAAGGTTTCGTCAAGCAATTATAAGGGCAAGGGCTCCATCACACCCACAACAATAGACTTCCAAGAACCCCATGGAAACAATACATTATGTCTTCATCACCATACATCAAGGATTCCACGTATGGACATCTTCAAGGTTCAAGGGATTCAACATCCATCGTAAGTGCCATTAGATAAGGGCTGATTCAATTTGTATGTGGGTTCCACCATCAAGAGTCAATCATTTAGTATTTAATCAACATGATTTCAATGGACATCAAGCCCATCATCAAATGGTAGCATGGACCATCACCAAGGGTTCCATTGCCCCATCAAACCACAAATGACCACAGAATGGGTCATTTGGCTCATTAGGTGTTCCAATGGCTCCAATGCCCACCTCCATGTTTCTTCATGCCATGTGTGTTCTTCAAGCCATCGACATCATCATCTTCTTTGCCATTCCTCAAGCCTTTGTCATTAATGTTTTCACCACCATCACCATCACCATCAACGTCTTCATAGTGGCCAAGCTTCTAGAAATTCAAGAACCTGATGTTTCTCATGTCCTTATTACCCTAGTTTATTATCACAGGATTTCCAATTTATTCTAATACTTGAGACTGAAAGTAATCATACTACTACTCCTAGAACATGCTATTAGGAAAGACATATAAACAACATAAAACAACTTATCACATGTATTGTCACTAAAGTTTTTGAAAATGATGTAAGGCCCATAAGGAAGAGCAATAATCTTACAAATATGGTCTATGGGGCCTTGCTATTATCTTGATTCAAATTCAACTCAGTAAAATATTTGGCATGAAGAATACTCATTTAACTCATTTCACTCAAGATTTCTTTGATTTCAATCAAGTGATATCATTCTGACAACATAGCTATTCAATCAAGAACACATAATTACTCATTCAATGCAAAAGAACATGGCACATTCAAGCTTGTCAGTAAGTTAACCATGAAAAATATTTCTCTTTCTTCCTTTTTCTAACGATCAACACTCTAAAGTGTATTAAATAACATTCACACTAACTTAACTGCTATTTAGCACCTCTTTGCAAATTTAAACAATGAGATGCCATTTTATTTGATGATGTAAATTTTATGGAAATAAAGGGACTCAAGATCCTCACTCTCAGGATGCAAATACTTTTCCACTGGGTGAATCAAGCTTCTAGGAAACTACAAATCTATAAGAAGACATCAAAACCTAGGAACTCTTCACCAAGAACCCAAACACATTACATAGGTTTCCAATTCAAATTTGTAAATGGACATGAATTTCATTTGCTTATGAGACACTACACATCTCTCTAGGGCCAAAGGAAAAGATCACCTACTCATGGGAATGACTCTAGAAAGGGAAAATCTCACCTACTCATGGAGATGACTCTAGAAAAGGAAAAGCTCACCATGTCACTTTCTATGCCCTCTCACCTTATTTAATTTTAATTTCATGCCATGCCACCTTATATCCTTTCAGAATATTGGATATCATCTAACTTGAATATAAATCTATTGCAGTCATGTTTTCTAAGTACCATTGTTGTCATTCTCATTTTCATTGTGTTTAATATTGTTAATATTGTTTTTATAAATTCAGTCTAAAAATTGTAGTGTTCGCACAGGTGTCCACGGGCTCCAACGACCAGCCATCGCCACTGGGAACCAGCAGTTCTCCCCATGTGCAAGTATTGTGTCTATTAAAGCATAAATTTAATTTCAAATACGATGACTTGTCTATGTATATTTATATTTTTGTATATTAAACTATGAGTTTATAAATGTGTATGCAGGTGTGAGCACCTCGGTCTGCTAGTGCCATTATTCCTCCCTCCCCGACCTTTCGGCCACCCTATATGCCAGTTGTATCCCCTAGCATACATGCCCCATTCCCCAACCCCTTCCATCCAGCCCCCCCCTCCTATATAGCACCACAATTCCATCCAGCTCCCCCTTACGCATCATATCCAGCTCCACCTCCATATCAGTTTCCCATGTTCCCACCCTCCCCCATCCGATCACGACACACCACCCATCCACAGTCACCCATCCCTCTACCGCAACACAGACCTTGCCCCCCCCCCACATTCCCCCACCACACTCGCTTCCCCTTCCAGGGTGCGCCCATCCATACTACAGCCAATTGAGGTTTATAGCCCTATACGTACATCTCCACTTCCCCCACCCCAGTCCATGCCTCCTCCTGCCACGCCCCCTTCTTCCACTGTTACCCCCAGTGGTGTAGCCACCGTTGATGTGGCTACATCCTCCCCTTTACCGTCCACCCTAGCATTGGAGCATGCTATCTAGCTGACTACTCCATCCGCCAGCCCCAAAGACCAGCCAATTTTGTTCACAATGAGATTGACTAGTTTATCATTTAACTCTTGTTCAATTTTAATGGAAATTACTATATGCATCTAGTTTCAGCATTGATCTAATTGTTCTAAATGTTGTAGGTTGGCATTTCCAAGAGATTTGGATTACGGAGGAGGGAGACCCCCTCACGACTTACAGTCTCGCATGCGGTGAGTTATCCAAGATTTGAAAACTATTTTTAGTTTGAAATTATGTTTTATACTTGTATAATTGCCAGGAAAAGTTGACATATTATTGTTGTCATTTCAGGGCTCAAGGGGACGTGCTCAAAGACGTCGGAAGGACCCAGCTTCCTCTAGCACGAAGAAGAGGAAGATTGATTTTGGAGATGCACCTGGGAGCTCCCCAGGGTGGGCAGGAGGATTGAGAGACCCTCCTATGTACAGTAGCCACGATGTGGCATTTTCGGCACGAGTTGCCATATTTTGTACAGGGCACCATGGGCCATATTTTGTATAGGGCACGAGTTGCCTTTTTTTGTATGGGGCACGAGTTGCCATTATATAGACGTTGGGAACGATGTTCCATTTTTCCAAAAATTGTACATGATTGGATCATTTTTGCATATTAATAGATGGATCTGCACTTGTGTATATGAGTTTGTCCTTGATTACATTTTTGCATACATGACAAATGACAAATGACAAATGAGTTTTCCCTTAGTTATGAATCCATGTGCAAATGACAAATGATAATCCATTTATGTGATTAGACACTTAGGAATTATGAGTCCACCTTCTATCCCTTAAGTGATTTAATTAATAATCGTGGTTGATGAGATGTAAAATTACAAGAACATCAACTTACAATTCTTGGAAAATTTAAAGTTTCCCTCAAGCTAAGCTACTGACAAAACATACATTTAAATCTAACTAAAAATTCACGACTTGTTACAAAGATAACTATGCAAGTTACACAAGTAAATAGTTACACTTCCTATGAAATGAATTTGCATGCATATTACATTGGCCACTATGGAACACTAATGAAAATTAGGGATTCTACCATTGAACTCTTGTGAGAAAAAGAGAAAAAATGTGCAAGTCATCAAGATCATGCAAAATAAAATTCCAAAAACCTTGATTCCTTACAAGGGTTGCTAAGTGAGTTTGCATGCTAGTTAATGAATTTGCATGTCAATAGAGGTTAGAAAACAACTAAGAACAACCTAGTAAGTAAGATTAGTTGATCTAGATTCTAAACCCAAAATGGAGTAGTCAATCTATTTTAGGGAATTTGTTGCAATGATGAGCAAAATTTGTTAATATATCCAAGTTGTGAGAGAGACAATATACAATGGTTATTTATTTGACAAGCATGAGAGTACTATAATAGAAAATAAATAACTAAGAAGCATGCAAGCAATCATATCATAATATTAAATACAAGAATGTAATTCAAATACAATAAAGGGATGGAAAAAACAAAACTCATAAATTCTTCAAATGGAAAAGCATACAAATGTGTAACATCATTTGAGAAAAAATGATTTGAGGCAATTTATCTCCAACACTCTCCTTGGGATGGGTCATTTTCCTTATTAAAATATCTCTCTAGCTATAGTGATTGAAGAACACTTACTTCCTTAATGAAATAACTCAAGTAAGAATGAATACAATGAATGGTAAAGATGAGAGAATGAGGTGTTTGATCTCCAAGCTCTTTCTTCCCACATGACCTTACAATTGTTCTCTTCTTCAAGTCTACCCCATGGCTTTGATTTATAGGAAAATTATGAGATTCAATGAAGAACTATTTCCAAACCATCTTCCCAAACCCTAGCACATATGTTAAATTTTGAGCATTAATTCACAATACTCTAGGATCTTTGCTGAGCGAATAACATATATAGTATATCAATGCATGACAATCACAATATGACAAGCATCACAAGAATCAAAAGCATAAGAGACAAGAGACACAGAGTTTCCGTGGGGAAAACCCTAAGGTGAAAAACCCCACAACTTCCTCAGAGATAGAGAGAGCAATGGCTCAACCAAAGTACAACCAAAATACACTGAGATAGTCTCCTAGTAGCAGATGATCCTCCTCCTCACTAGTGCGCCACTTTCTGAGTGACAGTGAATTACTTTTTTGAGTGTGTAAAATAGAGATCTTTGATCTCTATTTATACTAACCTTTTTGCCCAGTGACCTTATAGGGCCAACTTGTCTAGCTAGGTACATCCACATTATATTATATATAATTCAGGTCCGACCCCACAAGGTGGTCTAATAACCCATCGGCAAGTACACACACTTGCGACACTTGTCAATCCACATGATGACACTTCCTTATAGAGGAATGACACATCTCTTATAAGGGTACAATAAATATATATAAAATACACAGATGAAATACATTCTGAAGTTACATATACATCAACACTCCCTCTTAACTAGGAAGGTATTTGTCGACACAGTTCTGCTAGACAAGTATTCTTCTCAGGATCATCGTCATCGATGCATCGTCATCATCATCGTCACTGCTGCTTCTATCTCAACCAATCTATGACTCTCCTCGTCATAGGAAGTTCTACAGAGCTAGTCCTTTTTCATACTGGATGTAGGCCCACCACCTGCAGGTCTTCATCATCACTGGCCATACTGTGGAATTCTCAGGACTTATTACATGCGTCACAAAACCTGGATGCAGCATCCCAGGCTATTACGAGCACACATCTCTACCTGTAGGATCTCCCAAGAGCACATTACATGTGACCCATCACAAAACTTGGCTGAAGCATCCCAGGCTGTTACGAGCACACGGCTCTACCTGTCGAATCTCCCAGGAGCACATTACATGTGATCTCACCACAAAACCTAACTGAAGCATCCCAGGCTGTTACGAGCACACGGCTCTACCTATCAGATCTCCCAGGAGCACATTACATGTGGTCCACCACAAAACCTGGATGAAGCATGTGAGGCCTTTTTCATCCTGTCCAGATCTCCTAGGAGCAAATTACATGTGGTCATGGTAAAACCTGGCTGAAGCATCTGAGGCCTTTTTCATCCTGCCCAGATCTCCCAGGAGCAAATTACATGCCATAGGACAAAACCTCGAAAGAGCATCTTCCAGATATCCCAAGGCAATGAATTACATGCCATAGGAAAAACCTCGAAAGACTATCTGCAGATCTCCCAGGGCCAAATTATATGTCCTCCCAGGGCCAAATTATATTTCCTCCCAGAGCAAAACCTCGAAAGAGCATTTTCCAGATATCCCAGGGCAACGAATTACATGCCATAGGCAAAACCTCGAAAGAATATCTGCAAATCTCCCAGGGCCAAATTATATGCTCATTTGCACAACCTGTTCCATGGCCATAGAGTATCATCTGATACTCATCATACATCATCCTGATGTACACATGATCACCCTGATCATCATCACTGCAACATCCTGCTACATGTCATCTGGAGAAGCTCGTCATCCACGATCATCTTGATCATACAATGCATCCATTTGATGCACACCACGTATCTACCTGATACATATCATCATACATAGTGTATCCACCTGATACATAGATACATGATCCACACAATGCATCCATCAACATACATGATCTACCTGATCATATCTGATACATATCAATATACATGATCTACCTGATCATACAATGTATCCACCTGATACATATACAGATACATGGTCCAAGCATCCAACATGATGCATATAAAAAATACATACACATGATCTAACCGATCATATCCAATATCCAACATGATGCGTATATACATATAAATGATCCAACTGATCATATCCAACATCCAACATGATGCATACATACATACATAAAAATGATCCAACTGATCATATCCAGCAGAAACCAAAACATCATCCTGATGCTCATCATCCAGCGCTTACATCCATAGCCATGTGAAGGATCCTCCTTCCAACATGCTTGGAATGGATTCAACAAATGTGTCCATCACTTCTTCCTCGAAGTGCCCTCGATCTGAAGAACGCCAAGCCTCCCTCTGAAGTACTCGAACTTCACTCTGGCTAGTGGCTTCGTCAGCACATCTGCAATCTGCTCGTCCGTCGCAACATACAGGAGCTTCACAGCTCCTCTCTGCACCATATCCCTGATATAGTGATATTTGATCTCTATGTTTTTTGACCTGTCATGAAACACTGGGTTCTCAAATAGCTTTACACAACTCTGGTTATCACAAGAGATGATAGTAGCATCCAACAAGAGATCAAATAACTCAGACAGTAGCTTTACGTAGCCATACTACTTCACAACTAGCTGAACAGGCTATAACATACTCTGCCTCAGCTGTACTCAGTGCCACGCAGGACTGCTTCCTGCTAAACCATGAGATCACACCTGATCCCATACTGAAGCAGCACCCAGATGTGCTCTTCCTATCTGCAGCACTACCAGCCCAATCTGAATCAACATAACCTTGCAGGTTAAACTTTTGATTCACTTCATACTTGAGCCAAAAATCCACTGTACCCTTTAGGTACCTCAGAACATGCTTTACTGCAACCAGGTGAACACTCCTCGGATCCATCAGGAACTGGCTCAATGTGTTCACAGCAAAGCAAATATATGGTCTCGTTTTCGTCAGGTACATCAAGGACCCAATCATCTGACGATACATAGAGACATCAACCAGCTCAGATGAAGCATCACATAGAAGCTTCAGATTCGATGCCATAGGTGTGGCCATGGCCTTGCAATCCATCATCCCGAATCTCTTCAGGATATGTACTGTGTACTTCCCTTGACAAAGAAAGATCCCACCTGCATTCTGCCACACCTCCATACCTAGGAAATAGTGCATCATTCCCAAATCTTTCATATTGAATTCAGCAGCAAGCTTCCTCTTAGTATCTGCAATCAGTCTGTCATCTCCTGTTACAAATATGTCATCCACATACAGGAGTAGAATCACAGGATTCCCTTCTTCAACCTTGTAGTAAAGGTTGGAATCCGCTTTACTCTTGGTAAAGCCCAAACTAGATAGGAAACTGTCCATCCTACCATACCAGGTTCTGGGAGCTTGCTTCAAGCCATACAAGGCTTTCTTCAATCTGTACACATATGACTCCCTATCATGTATTTCAAAACCGAGTGGCTGTTCCACATATACTTCCTCTTCAACTACACCATTCAAGAAAGCAGTCTTGACATCCATTTGGTGTATTTTCCATCTCATTGCTGTAGCCAGGGCAAGTACTGTTCTGATGGAAGTATACCTGGATACAGGTGCAAAAGTTTCTTCATAATCTATTCCCTCTTTCTGAGAGAAGCCACGAGCTATGAATCTTGCCTTGTATTTCTCTACACTGCCATCTGCAGCATGCTTCATTTTGAAGATCCATTTAGAAGTCACAACAGACTTCTCTTTAGGTCTTGGGACAACATCCCAAACATCATTCTTCATTATTGATTGGTATTCCTCAACCATGGCATCCTTCCATTCTTTCTTTTCTGCTGCTTCTTCATAATTGGAAGGTTCTTTGTTCATAATGTCACAGAGTAAAGCAACATAGCTGGTATGTGATCTGGTTCTCGAATGCTAAATCCTTCTGCATCTTGAATGAACTCTCTATCCCATGCAGGTTTCCTCTTGTGAGAGTTATCCTCATGGGGTGGATTTACAGGTTCTTGTGGATCTTCAAACTCACGAACAACTTCTGGAACTGCTTCAGTCATGGTAGTGTCTTGAAATCTGGTTTCCTTAGGTTCTTCATAAACTTCGATAGGTGCCTTCCTTGATTTGATGAATGCTGAGTTTTCATCAAATGTTACATCCCTGCTGACATCAATCTTCTTGAACCCTGGAAAGTATATTCTGTAATTCTTCGAGCTTTCATTGTAACCCACAAAGATACTCTTCTTTCCTGAAGGATCTAGTTTAGTCCTCTTTTCTTTTGGGACATGAGTGTATACTGGACAACCAGATATTCTGAGATGGCTGACTTCAGGTTTCTTACCATAAAAGACCTCTTCTATTGTCTTGTTGTCCAATATCTTGTGGGGTGTTCTATTCTGCACATATACAGTTGTTCTAGCTACTTCTGCCCATAGATGCATAGGTAGATCCTGGTCATGGAGCATTGCTCTTGCTGCTTCCATGATTGTTCTATTCTTCCTTTATGCAACTCCATTCTGTTGTGGATTGTAAGGAGTAGTCAACTCCCTCTTAATCCCTGAATCACTGCAAAGCTTCTTGAAGTCACCTAAGGTGAATTCTCCACCATTGTCGGATTTGAATGTTTTGATCTTCTTGTCAGTTTGATTCTCCATCAAGGTTTTGAATTCCTTAAACTTATCAAACACCTCATCTTTGTTCTTCAAGAAGTATACCCAATTCTTCTTGGAGAAGTCATCAATAAATGAGACATAGTAAACATACCCACTTAGAGAACTGGATGACATAGGACCACATACATCTGAGTGGATGATTTCTAGGATGTCTTTTTCCTTGCTTTCACTGCTTGGAAAAGCCTTCTTAATGTTCTTACCTTTTGCACATCCTTTGCAAACACCTTCATGTTTGGTCTTGATTTCAGGAAGACCCTCTACAGCCTTGCTTGCAATTGGAAGTGCTCTATAGTGCATATGAGCAAGTCTTCTATGCCAAAGTTCACTTGGCTCCATGGATTCATGCACCATGGCATGTTCAGGTTGTCCCTTCAATTTATACAAACCTCCCTCTTGCTTTCCAATCACTACTGCATCATCTATGGTCTTTCCCTTTGGCCACATTAGGACTTGGCCATCCACAAATGCAACCCTCATACCTTTTGCATCCAATGAAGAGATTGAGAGTAAGTTCTTCTTGAGCCCAAGTACATAAAGAATTTCTTTCATCTTCAAAGATTTTCCAGAATCTAGGTTGTAGGAGGCTTCACCACTTCCTTTGATTGGGTATTGATAATCATCCCCAAGTTTCACCTTATGGGGTGATTCATGTTCAGATAGATTCACAAAAGATTCCTTAAACCCAGTCATGTGTTTGGAAGCCCCACTATCAATCAACCAATCATTACAACCATGGGAGATGGTACCTGTGAGAGCAGATATTAGAACATACTCTTCTTCACTTGATGAGTCATCATCACTTTCTGCCCTAGCCTTCTTCTTGGGTGGTTCATCATCCTTAGCAGCATGAGCATGAAACCTTCTTTTGCTGCCCTTCTTCTTCTTGTTGGAGTTGTTGTTGTCCTTCTTGTTCTTGGGACAATTTATGGTAATATGTCCTTTCTCATTACAGGTGAAGCATATTCTTCTTTCTTTGAAGTGATGTGAAGATTTCTTGGAGTGAGATGGCTCTCTCTTGGACTTCCCTTTCTTGGTGTGAGCTGTGAGAGCTTGATCTTCATTCCCCATCTTTTCTTCTCGTGCCACGAGCCTTGCTTCTTCTTGTGAGCATTCTTCCCGTAGTCTACTGAAGGAGATCAACTTCTTCCTTGCACAAATTCCTTGGATAAAGGAATCCCATGACCTGGGTAGGCCATTTAGAGTGGTCATTACCACTTCACCATTCTCCACCATTTCATCCACTGCTTCTAGTTGTTCCTTGATCTGGGAGACCCTTGAAAAATAAGATTGAATGGTTTCTCCATTCTGAAACTTTACTCCTTTCAATTGGTTCTGCAGGGTCATCTTCCGATTTATGTTCTTCCCTTCAAATAGCTTGGTCAAAGAGTCAAACATCTCCTTGGGTGTCTTTAGAGAGGACACATGGGGTATGAGATGATCTTTAATGGAATCAACAATGATTCTCTTTTCCTTGGCCAAGTTCTTCTTATGCAATACCTTGGCCTCTTCATCCTCTAGGATAGGGATGTCTTCTTTCACATATGAGTCCAACTCATTCTCTTCTAGGATTAACACAATCCTATACTTCCAAGCCCGAAAGTTATCAGCTCCTTCAAGCTTATCCTCAAGCTTGGTGTGGTGAGACATCTTAAAGAGTACTTCAAATGGAAATAGAAAATATTTAGATCTTACCACTTGAAATGTTGAAAACTGGATCTAGTCCCAGATTAGGGTTTGTCAAAAAAACCCTAAAAATTCAAAATGTGAATTTCAATTTTCTAAAATGATAGAAAGATATGCCTTGATGAGCTGATCATCCTTGTGTATTCAGAATTTGAGATCAGCAAAGCTTTACCCTTCAGATTTGTCCTTTTGTCCTCCCGGGTTCACTAGGAAGAGCCCTGAATTAGGGTTTGAGTTTCCCGGAGATCTACCCAGCCAAAAATCTCGATCCAAAGTTCTAAAATTCTATTTTTGCAAGGCGCTTCTAGCTATGTCTTCAGATTTCAGAAATTCCTTTTTTTGTGGAAACCCTAATTTTTAGGGCCAAATCTAAAAATGCTCGAAATTGAATTCTGACTGGACAGATAGATGCGCCTTGATGAGTAGAGTCAATCTACTATACTGCTTTTCAAAAATCTGTGAAGAGAAACCCAATAAACAAGGAACTCAAGCTTCCATCACTGCAAAATGTCTTCTTCTCAGGTTAGCTCTGATACCATGTTAAATTTTGAGCATTAATTCACAATACTCTAGGATCTTTGCTGAGAGAATAACATATACAGTATATCAATGCATGACAATCACAATATGACAAGCATCACAAGAATCAAAAGCATAAGAGACAAGAGACACAGAGTTTCCGTGGGGAAAACCCTAAGGTGAAAAACCCCACAACTTCCTCAGAGATAGAGAGAGCAATGGCTCAACCAAAGTACAACCAAAATACACTGAGATAGTCTCCTAGTAGCAGATGATCCTCCTCCTCACTAGTGCACCACTTTCTGAGTGAGAGTGAGTTACTTTTCCGAGTGTGTAAAATAGAGATCTCCGATCTCTATTTATACTAACCTTTTTTCCCAGTGACCTTATGGGGCTGACTTGTCTAGCTAGGTACACCCACATTATATTATATATAATTCAGGGCTGACCCCACAAGGTGGTCTAATAACCCATCGGCAAGTACACACACTTGCGACACTTGTCAATCCACATGACGACACTTCCTTATAGAGGAATGACATATCTCTTATAAGGGTACAATAAATATATATAAAATACACAGATGAAATACATTTCGAAGTTACATATACGTCAACAACATACCCTCAGCCAAACCCTAGCACTAAACCATCTTCTTCACCATCACCATCACCATCACCATCACCATCAACGTCTTCATCATCACCACCATCTTCATCATCATCATTAACTCTAGCTCTAACCCTAATTCAATTTCCTTCTATAACTCTAGCCCTAACCCTCACCCAAACCCTAGCACTAAGCCATCTTCTTCATTCTCACCATCACCATCATCATGTCTTCATCATCATCATCATTAACTCTAACTCTAACCCTAATTCAATTTTCTTCTATGATTCTAGCCCTAATCCTCACCCAAACCCTAGCACTAAGCCATCTTCTTCATCCTCACCATCACCATCATGATTACCGTCACCGTCACCCTCATCATCATGTCTTCATCATCATCATTAACTCTAACTCTAACCCTAATTCAATTTCCTTCTATGATTCTATCCCTAACCCTCACCCAAACCCTAGCACTAAGCGATCTTCTTCATCCTCACCATCACCATCACCGTCACTGTCACCATCATCATCATTTCTTCATCATCATCATTAACTCTAACTCTATCCCTAACCCTCACCCAAACCCTAGCACTAAACCATCTTCTTCATCCTCACCATCACCATCACCACCACCATCAACGTCTTCATCATCACCACCACATTCATCATCATCATTAACTCTAATTCTAACCCTAATTCAATTTCCTTCTATAACTCTAGCCCTAACCCTCACCCAAACCCTAGCACTAAGCCATCTTCTTCATCCTCACCATCACCATCACCATCACTGTCACCATCACCATCACCATCATCATCAACATCTTCATCATCACCACCATATCCATCATCATCATTAACTCTAACCCTAACCCTAACTCTAACTCTAACTCTAACTCTAACTCTAACTCTAACTTTAGGTTCCTCATCAACATCTCCATCATCATCATCTTCTCCATCGTCATCATATTCATCACCATGACCATCACCATGACCATCACCGTCACCATCACCATCATCATCATCATAAGTGCCCGGTGGACGATTTTGTAGAGTTGACCCCCATGTGCAAAAATTGCACACTCCCTCACTGAGCAAAACCCTAGTTTCCAATATGGACATTCATGTAGCTAGGGTTTTACCCCTAGATTGTGCAAATGAGCACCTACTAAGGAGAATGGACTCCTTAGTAGTAGTTCAGTAAATGTAAATAATTAAGCTAAAACAGAAATAAAAACTACTCTAAACATGTGCATGAAAAATAAACAACAATTTGTAAACAATGGTTTTGTCTTAATATTACCTTCAATGTGAAGGTTGATGAAGCTCCTTGCAATGTCCAAGAGGGTTGCTCCAAGCTCCAACTTGCTCCTTCTCTTTCTCCAATGGTGGAAATGGGCCAAAAGGGGCTCTCAAGGTGAAAGTGGCTCAATGGTGAGCTAGGGTTTCAAGAGAGATTTTGGCAGAGTAAGGGTGCTTATGATTGTGGATGTGAAATAAGGGATCTCCATCACCTATTTATAGTTTTTTGGTAATGGAGTGCTGACCCATGGTTTTGGGAACCATATGGTTTAGGGCAGCTATATAGGGTTTTTTCCTCCTTTTCCTCATTATTTTATATTTTTTATTCCCTTTTTAGGGGGTTTTTGCTATTTTTAGAGGAATTTTGGATATTTTTGGAGGAAAAAGGGGTTTTTTAGCCTTTTTGAGGCTATTTTGATGGTTTTGTGGCCTTTTGGAGGCATTTTAGGCCTTTTGGAGGCTTTTTAATGGGAGTTTTTGGGATTTTAAGGAAAATATGGTAGGAAAATGGACAAATGAGCCATATAATATGGTAGATGAGGTAGTGAACACTTTTTGGGTGTTAAGAGTTCAAGATGGCATAGGGGCCATGGGACCAGAGGAGAGGGGTGCCCTTGGCACTATCCTGGTGTCCTGAATCCAACGAAGACGACGGTTCATCGATCAGAGCCACGGTCGTCAGTCTATGTCTCGTTCTGTCTTGCATCCAAAAGGCCTTCAGGGACCCTTGCTGGATACCTGCTGGGGGCATAGAAGTCCAACCGTGCAGCAAAACTGGGCTCCTACAGGTGTGTCTAGGTAGGTTCCAGCTGGGAACACTAGCCGTAAGTGCCCGATGGACGATTTTGTAGAGTTGGCCCCCATGTGCAAAAATTGCACACTCCTTCACTGAGCAAAACCCTAGTTTCCAAGATGGACGTTCAAGATGGCACCGGGGCCACGAGATTGGAGGAGAGGGGTGCCCCTGGCTCTATCCTAGCATCCTGAATCCAACAGAGTCAATGGTTCGTCGATTGGAGCCATGGTCGTCATTCTATGGCTCGTTTTGTCTCGCATCCAAAAGGCCTTCAGGGACCCTTGCTGGATACCTGCCGGGGGCATATAAGTCCAACTGTGCAGCAAAATCGAGCTCTGGGGAGTCCTGCAGGTGTGTCTAGGTAGGTTCTGGCTAGGAACACTGGACGTAAGTGCCCGACAGATGATTTTGCAGAGTTGGCCCCCGTGTGCAAAAATTGCACACTCCCTCACTGAGCACAACCCTAGTATCCAAGATGGACATTCAAGATGACACCGGGGCCACGGGACCGAAGGAGAGTGGCGCCCCTGGCACTATGCTGACTCCCCGAATCCAATAGAGTCGACGGTTCATCGATCAGAGCCACGGTCGTCATTCTATGGCTCGTTTCGTCTCGCATCCAAAAGGCCTTCAGGGACACCTACTAGATACCTGTCGGGGGCATAAAAGTCCAACCGTGTAGCAAAACCAGGCTCTGAGGAGTCCTACAGGTGTGTCTTGGTAGCTTTCGATTGGGAACACTGGCCGTAAGTGCCCGGTCGACGATTTTGTAGAGTTGGCCCCCGTGTGCAAAAATTGCACACTCCCTCACTGAGCAAAACTCAAGTTTCCAAGATGGACATTCAAGATGGCACCGAGGCCACACGATTAGAAGAGAGGGATGCCCCTGGCACTATCTCGGTGTCTTGAATCCAACGGAGTCGACGGTTCGTCGATCGGAGCCACGGTCGTCATTCTATGGCTCGTTCTGTCTCGCATCCAAAAGGCCTTCAGGGACACCTGTTGGATACCTGCCGGGGCCATAGAAGTCCAACCGTGCAGAAAAATTGAGTTCTAGGGAGTCGTGTAGGTGTGTCTAGGCAGGTTTCGGCTAGGAACGGTAGCCATAAGTGCTCGTTGGACGATTTTCCAAAGTTGACCCAAATGTGAGGGCCATCCAAATTTGCTCAAGGGGGGCATTTCTCATCCGGATGCCCTCAGGCATGCATGGCCACCGTGGATAGGTCCAAAATAACCACGTGGACCTGTCGGGGCCGACGGAATCCAAGTCCATTCTCCAGTTTGGGTTCTGTGGCCCCGGGGAAAATCCTCTAGGTGTACATGAACTGCCTCAGGGTGCCCGACTAGAATGCCCGTGGCACCCGGACCGTGGCTCGGTTCATGAATACGTCGACTCCGGTGGGTCCGAGATAGTGAGTTTCAGCTAGGGGACCCCCCATAGCGTCCACCGAAGACCCGGAAGCAGTTCCAATGAGCCATCTCTGGAGCTAGGGTTTTGCTCAGTGATGGCCATTCCAAATTAGCTCAAGGGGGCTATTTCTCGTTTGGATGCCACCGGGCGTGCATACCCACCATGGACAGGTCCACAATGGCCACATGGACCTGTGGGGGATGATGAAATCCAAGTCCGCTCGCTGGTTTGGGTTCTGTGGCCCCGGGGAAAATCATCTAGGTGTCCATGAACGGCCCCAGGGTGCTCGACTAGGATTCCTGTGGCACCCAGATCGTGTCTCGATTCGCAGATCCATCAACTCCGATGGTTTAGGGATGACGGGTTTCAACTAGGGGACCCCCCACAGCGTCCCCCTAAGACCCGAGAGCGGTGCCAACGAGCCATCTCCGGAGCAAGGGTTTTGCTCAGTGATGGCCATTCCAAATTTGCTCAATGGGGCCATTCTCATCTGGATGCCCTCGAGCGTACGTGGCCACCATGGACAGGTCCATAATGGCCATGTGGACCTATGGGAGGTGATGGAATCCAAGTCCTCTCACCGGGTTGGGTTTCATGGCCCCGAGGCAAATCCTCCAGGTGTCCCTGAACGGCCCCAGGGTGCCCGACTAGAATGTTCGTGGCATGGGGGATTCACTAGAAGGCAATATAATATCACGTTCATTCATATTGCGGTATTAAATATTCATGAAAACCTAAAAATTATATTGCTTATATATTAAGGGGCAAAGGGTTTTTTTTATTTAATGTAACAATACAAAAATACTTTGGGGTCTTTTTTATATGGGCGGGCTGACAAATATCCGCCAAATGGAGATGGCGGGATCATGGTCGGATGAGAAATCGGGTTGAGGCAAGGCTCGGCTTACCAGTACACAGGGAAATCGCATCTTGAGGCATGCTTGAGGCCAGGGGTTTCATGGTGAAGTGGGTTTCCAGTCGATCATAATCGAGAGACAGTGGTCATTGAAATCCAATTGTTACCAATATCACTCAGCCAGTTGTTACCAATAGCCTTGGGAGGCTCTAAGCCTCCAGGGCCTGTTATAGGCCCTCGATAGGCCTTAAGGGATCGAATACCCAACCACTCGTGCCTATTAGAGGCCTTGGGAGGTTTATCCATCCTCCTAGAGCTTGTTACAGGCCTTGGGGGCTTGGATACCTAGCCCACAATAAGCTTAGTCATCGATTGGGGAACTGCAACATGCAATCTAAATGTTGTACATTGTGCATTGGCTCTAGTGACATACAAGAAGTGATATCCTACCTCTTCATTAGACCATTAGATGTTGCAAATCATAATGATATGTGGTTGAGTAATTGCATTGTGGGTGAAGTAATGTGCATCCACAATATACATCGAAAGAAGCAAGGTGCATTTTAGAATGCATGTGGGGTCATAAGAGGGGTATCATATCAATATACTAGGTAGAAATCTAAAGGGGTATAAAAAATGTTAATGAAAAAATTGATACATACAATATCTAGTGAAAATAAGGGTTTTTTAAATTGGGAAGGCATATTGGGAGGGGGTTAAAAAAACGATTTTGGAAGGTATTTTCCAATATTTAGTGCAATTAGGGGTATTGTTTTATATGCCACAAACGAACGTGCTATGATAGCGGTTTATTGAGTGAAGCCCCCGTGGTCCGTGGCACCCGGGCTGTGGCTTGGTTCATGAATCCGTCGACTCCGGTGGGTCCGAGACCATGGAGCAAATGCCCAAAGTGTCCCTGAACGGCCCCGGGGTGCCCGACTAGAATGCCCATAGCACCCAAAGGCCATTCCAGATTCGCTCAAGGGGGCCATTTCTCGTCCGGAGGCAAAATAAGATCAATTTTTGACAAAACAATGTAGTTATTACATGTGGAGGCAGCGGTTTCCTGTGGAAAACGAGTGTAGGGTTAAGCAGAGGAAAGATGTTGGGAAATGGGCTATTACATTATCTTTTTCGATGGGCGGCTGTAGGTATCTATGCTTTGGCAGCTGTAGGTATCTACGCTTTTATTCTGAGGGAAATCCTATTTCCATCGGAAGAAAAGCATAGATACCTACAACCACCATATTTCCTTCTATAAACCGCTTTCCCATTGAAAAAGCTAATGCAATAGCCCATTTCCCAACATCTTTCCTCTGCTCAACCCTACACTCGTTTTCCATGGGCAATCATTGCCTCCACATGTAATAACTACATTGTTTTGTCAAAAATTGATCTTCTTCTGCTAACTACATTGTTTTGTCAAAAATTGATCTTCTTCTGCCTCCGGACGAGAAATGGCCCCCTTGAGCAAATCTAGAATGGCCTTCACCGAGCAAAACCCTAGCTCCGGGGATGGCCCATTGGCACCTATTTCGGGTCTTTTTGGCATGCTGTGGGGGGTCCCCTAGCTAAAACCCACTGTCTCAGACCCGCCGAAGTCGACGGATTCACAAACTGAGCCACGGTCCAGGTGCTACGGGCATTCTAGTCGGGCACCCCGGGGCCGTTTAGGGACACTTTAGGCATTTTCTCTACGGCCACGGAACCCAAACCGGTGAGCGGACTTGGATTCTGTCGGCCCCTATAGGTCCACGTGGCCATAGAGGACTTGTCCACGGTGGCCATGCATGCCCGGGGGCCTCCGGACAAGAAATGGCCCCCTTGAGCAAATTTGGATGGCCCTCATTGAGCAAAACCCTAGCTCTAGAGATGGCTCATTGGCACCGCTTTCGAGTCTTCGGGGGACACTGTGGGGGGTCCACTAGTTGAAACCCACCATCCCAGACCCGTCGAAGTCGATGGATTCGTGAACCGAGCCACGGTTCGGGTGCCACGGGCATTCTAGTCGAGCACCCCGGGGCCATTCAGGGACACCTGGAGGATTTTCCCCAAGGCCACGAAACCCAACCCGGTGAGAGGACTTGGATTTTGTCGCCTCCTACAGGTCCACATGGCCATTGTGGACCTATCCACGGTGGCCACGCACGCCCGGGGGCATCCGGACAAGAAATGGCCCCCTTGAGCAAATTTGGAATGACCGTCACTGAGTAAAACCCTAGCTCCGGAGATGGCTCATTGGAACTGCTTCCGGGTCTTCGGGGGATGTTGTGGGGGGTCCCCTAGCTGAAATCCGTCGTTCTGGACCTGTCAAAGTTGATAGATTCATGAACCGAACCATGGTCCGGGTGCCACAGGCATTCTAGTCGGGCACCCCGGGGCAGTTCAGGGACACCTAGAGGATTTTCCCTGGGCGACGGAACCCAAACCGGCGAGTGGACTTGGATTTCGTTGGCCCCCACAAGTCCACATGGCCATTTTGGACCTATCCATGGTGGCCATGCACGCCCGGGGGCATCTTGACGAGAAATGGCCCCCTTGAGCAAATTTGGAATGGCCATCATTGAGCAAAACCCTAGCTCTGGAGATGACTCGTTGGCACCACTTCCGGGTCTTCGGAGGATGCTGTGAGGGATCCCCTAGCTGAAACCCACCATCGCGGACCCGCAAGAGTCGATGGATTCGCAAATCGAGCCATTGTTCGGGTGCAACGGGTATTCTAGTCGGGCACCCCGGGGTCGTTCAGGGACACCTAGAGGATTTTCCCCAGGGCCATGGGACCCAACCTGTTGAGAGGAATTGGACTCCATCACCTCCCATAAGTCCATGTGGCCATTGTAGACCTGTCCATGGTGGCAATGCATGCCCGAGGGCATTCGGACGAGAAATAGCCCCCTTGAGCAAATTTGGAATGGCCATCACTGAGCAAAACCCTAGCTCCGGAGATGGCTCGTTGGCACCGCTTCTGGGTCTTCGGGAAATGCTGTGGGGGGTCCCATAGGTGAAACCCACCATCTTGGACCCGTCGGAGTCGATGGATTCACGAATCGAGCCACGGTCGAGGTGCCACGGGCATTCTAATCGAGCACCCCGGGGTCATTTAGGGACACCTGGAGGATTTTCCTTGGAGCCACAGAACCCAAACCGGCGAGCAAACTTAGATTCCGTCAGCCCCCACAGGTCCATGTGGACATTGTGGACCTATCCATGGTGGCCACGCACGCCCAGGGGCATCCGGACGAGAAATGGCCCCCTTGAGCAAATTTGGATGGCCCTCACATTTGGGTCAACTTTGGAAAATTGTCCAGCGGGCACTTATGGCTACTGTTCCCAGTGAAACCTGCCTAGACACACCTACATGACTCCCTAGAACCCAGTTTTGCTACACGGTTGGACTTCTATGCCCCCGATAGGTATCCAGCAGGTGTCCCTAAAGGCCTTTTCGATGCGAGACGGAACAATCCATAGAATGACGACCATGACTCCAATCGATGAATCATCGACTCCATTGGATTCAGGACACCGAGATAGTGCCAAGGGAGCCCCTCTACTCCGGTCCCATGGCCCTAGTGCCATCTTGAACATCCATCTTGGAAACTAGGGTTTTGCTCAGTGAGGGAGTGTGCAATTTTTGCACACGGGGGCCAACTCTGCAAAATCATCCGCCAGGCACTTACGACCAACATTATCGGCCATAACCTACCTAGACACACCTACAGGACTCCTCGAAGCCCAGTTTTGCTGCATGGTTGGACTTCTATGCCCCCGATAGGTATCTAGCATGTGTCCCTGAAGGCCTTTTCGATGCGAGACAAAACGAGCCATAGAATGACGACCGTGGATCCGATCGACAAACCGTTGACTCCGTTGGATTCAGGACATCGAGATAGTGCCAAGGGTGCCCCTCTCCTCTAGTCCCGTGGCCCCGGTACCATCTTGAATGTCCATCTTGGAAACTAGGGTTTTTCTCACTGAGGGAGTGTGCAATTTTTGCACACGGGGGTCAACTTTGCAATGGTGATGGTCACAGTGATGGTGATGGTGATGGCGATGATGAAGAAGATGGATTAGTTCTATGTTTTGGGTGAGGGTTGGGGCTAGATTTATAGATCTCAAGTATATATCTCAAAAAGACCACCCTTGAAACCTTATGATAACTCCCTACCCCGAGTGGAAGACCCTTCTATCCATACATGGATTCCTAGAAGGTTTCATCTACCAAGTTAAATTTTCAAGACCATTGTAATAGACTATGTACTTCAAAAAATTTCCTAATACCTAGGTAATTCTAATCTTAAGAACCTATCAAAACCACTATCTTCAAATGCTCAAATTTGATCCAAATCACATCACCATTTTATTCAACATAAAAGAGAAGCATGGAACAATTTAATACATATAGGAAAAATAAAAAACATAGGCAAAGACATGTATGTATGTATGTATCAACAAAAAATGCATGTACCAATGAAATAACATAAAACTACACATACCTCGATGTAGAACATAATATTATTTGATGCAATTCTTTCTCTTATGTAAAGTTGACTAGCCTCATTGAATGAATCCATCTAGATCCTCTCTATTTCTAATTGTCTCCATCAATCTCTCGTGCTCTGAATGAGGCAGGTAGTAGTGTACCTTGGTTGAGCTCTTGCTTGACATTGTCTGAAGATGGATGTTTGTGCCAACAATCAAGTTTGTGAAGTGATACACCACTGAACCTGGTTTGTAATCCATGAATACATGCCCGCTAGTCTTTCTTGACTTCCCATCTAGTGTAAGATATTCTCCCTTAACCACCATCGAGCTAGTAGGAAATTCAATTCCTTCATCGTCGATTAATGATCCATAGAGGGTTTGCTTACCTTGGATGCACCGTGCCAACCAATAATCCACGCCCCATTCATTGTCTTTTGGTGCAACAACTGCGTATATGTGTCCTGGTTGTACAAGATCTGAGATATGCTCGTAGTCTGTAGAAATTGCTAACTAGTTCTCCTCTAACTGGGTTGTTTCAACAACTGCACATTGGTCTACTGCAAGTGACACACGATCCCATTCATCAACCCAGTCCATGCATTCGCATTCATCCCATTCACCACTTCTGCAAGGGTTGAAAAAGCATGCAAGCTTTCGCGTCCATATTTCAAATATGTGGTTGTTTGAGCTTCGAACTGAATGAAATCCACGTGTTCCTTGTACTATGCTGCAACTATAGGAACGCGATCAATCTATGTCAACCACTAGCCAAAAATTTCTCGCCACACGTCCTGCCACCGATGATGTTTGTTGATCTCTTGCTCATTTTGACATTGTTGCGGAGCACCATTGAACTATGGATTCTGCATCTAGGATATGAGGTTCCCTGTCAAACCTCATCTCTTCCCTTTGTAGTGCGGTCTTGATGCATGCACCGGCCCCATCATGCTCGCCTTTACCATGCCCGGTCTCAAAATAGTTCCAGATATGCGGCACATTACAAGTCTTATGCAAAGTACTCATCCATTGGAATACTCAGGCATTTTTGAACTGGCCCGCACAACCATCCGACCATATCCAATGCTGATCCATCTGTATATCTCTCTCCTTCAACTGATCATAGAAAATTCGAAAATAATGTTGCACATAATGCAGATCATGGGTTCTATCATCACTTATGTAAAATTTTGTCTCCTTCAGTATTATCCTCTTGTCATTGCTGCTCTCTGGCCCATGCCTATACATAATATGTACCATGATGATGACTTGGTCTGAATGGTAGTATTGACTTTGGATTTCATTTTGTGGCTGAAGGGTGTAATTTTATGCAAAAATCCACAATTGACACTATGGTTCCAATGGGAAATGTGTCCTTGCATTTTTTGTACTGCTCATCTTGCCATTGCGCTACATGCACATGTTGAACATACTGCTCAGTTTTCTCGTAGAATTTTGTCAAGAAGTCACATACCGATACTTGTTACCATGGAAACAAGGGAAATATTACAATGTGGCCTTTGAAAAAATGTATATGCCATAAATTGAACGTGTAATATGAAAAATATGCAATATTCATTTGTACCTGTGACTTTAGCAATGCAATCTTTTTACATTCTCTGACACTGTCCAATTGATAGGTCACGTACTTGAAGCTCTGCCTCCCCACACCCATCATGCCAAATTCTGTGTCCTTGCTTTCATGAATGCGATGGTTCAAAAGAGAAAACCCACTGCACATAGAACATGCCCCATATAGACACGAGTTTTTATTATACTTTTATCCTTTGGTCCTTGGACACATGATGTTGTGGATAAAGTCTCTTGATGCATTCGGTGGTAGTATGGATTCATTGCAGCCCTGCACAATGTTAGTATGCAAATCACAAAATATATGTTTATATGTGTCATAATAATATTCATATTCTACGTGGTATCTACAACAACAAGTGTTCTGATCAATGCATATACGAACGTACCATGGTTTGCATTTCTCAAAGGACCTTTGGCCAAGTTTCAATTGTGTCTGCTCGTTCCTGAATCTCTCATAGAGTTCAGTCTGTGTGGTGTCAAGGAAGTGTTTAGCATGGGGCTCACGTTTAGTAGAACCTTTTCTCAGTTTTAGCACGTCTCTTTGGTTTGATGAAGGTCTAGTATGATCATGCCAAAACTTTTGTACTAACTCCTTAACAGCATCAATTAGCTTCCTATCTGCACGAGGCAACCTACCAACAAAATCCCAACAATCGTTTCCACCCGGAGTGTCAATATTTTCTCTTATAACAGAGTACTTTTTAATAGTTTTTCTATTTAATTTGAGTATGTGAGAAGTGTGTGATAGTAGGCAACGTTGCCTTGTGGACTTGATTACAACTGGTTCCGCTAAAACACGACGAGCCGCACAAAGATCTTTTGTACGAGACTTCTTCCCAATCACATTAAATGCAGATTGGAGATTTCTAACAATATGACTGTTGGCCTCTGAACTTTTAACCAGCTTTATTCCCAAAATTCTCCTAACAACAGCTAAAGAACGTGACTTTAACAAACATAGCAATAATTGACATTTACCTGCATCACCTTTGGATTCAAAATATTCTTTGACAATTTTGTTGCATTGCCATTCGATAGTGCGTTTTGGCAACTTGCCTTCAAGCCTCGACATGGCACTCTCATCCACATGAATACGTCTAGGAGTTGTTCTTCTTGCACTATACAGTTGAGGTAGGGAGAGTGGACATGAGACATGAATATCGGAGCTTGTTTGTTGTGGTGCTTCGTTCATAGATTGGGCCATAATGGGAGTGTGGTCGACAGGGTTGTGGTCTTCTTGGGGAGATTGAAAATTAAGCAAGGCTTGTATGTCCATCTCTACACATGCAGTATCTCCCAAAATTCTTGTGTCGTGAGGAACTTCAGAATTACTCGTTGATGGATTGTTGGTTGGAGATTGTGTTGATGTTGGAATTTGAGTTGGGTCCATTGGACGCGACCGCTTTACCCATGGTTCTGAACAAGAGGTTTTCATGTCAACAACTGTGTTAGGATCAGTGGCAGGATTTTGGGCAATGATAGGACCATGTCTCAATCTTCCCATTCCCAACCTGGCCTTTTCTCTTAAGTCATTGACCTTTTCAATGGGAAGATTCCTTCTATTTTTTTTTTTTTGCGTTTCATGAGTTTCCCATCTCCAAAAGTCTCTTTAACACAACTATCAGGCCTACCCCTACAAAAGAAACAACAAATAAGACATTAGTGCCATTATGGTAGTAACACCCTACAATAGAGATGGCTAGAGATGCCTTGGGAATAGTTTGATAGTTTTTCTACATCAAATAAGGTAACCTTAATTAATTGCATTTTTTTGCTTTCTCCCTTAATGTTATCAATTCTAGGACTTTGCACCTAGTTTGATTGCTTTGTCTTCCTAGTGGAATGGTATATCCTTCCATTTGAGGCAATGTCCTTTACCATCGTAAATTACTAGGTTATATAACACATTAAGGAGTTGAAGAAACAACAACAAACTATTTCCTTAGATCTATAAACCTTGAGATGATAGAATGTGGTTTTGAGTTTAAAATCCCCATGGTTGAATTCAACAATGCATCACAATAGAATGAATGTATACCTTGTTTTGTGCAAAACCTTTAGGAGGATGCAAAGGTTTCTAACAAAGATCATGGTCTTGGGAAGGGTGATTAGGAGAAATATAATTTGACCTTTCAATGTGCAATATCTAGAATGGGGAGGTGTTGGAGAGTGGGGAACTAGGGACTATACCAACAATCATCATGTTGAATAGAGCATGAAGTGGGGAAGTCTTGGTTTGTGGAAAAAAAATTATTGTTAGAGGTGAGGGGATATTGTAAGGATGGTAAATATGGATGAAAATTATCATATTTGGATTCATAGAGAAAGGAAAGGTGCATATACCTACAGATATCCTCATTCCATACAATGGTATTGAATAAGAGATGAGAGAGTTGAGGTTTTGTGGATGAGTTGAAGTGATATTTTTAGTTATGTTTAGTGAGTGTGTGGTTTTTTTTGCTAGCATAATATGAGGTGAAAAGAACAAAATTAACTTGGGAACTAATTACACAATGAGGAGATTGCATACTTCATCTTGCCTAGTGTTCATATGAGTTTTTTTAGATGTGAACTTGGGAAATCTTCTTGTCAAATTCATTGTTGTCTATGCATGGATATTGTTATGGGAATATGACAAAAACAAAAAGGCATGGGCTCATCTCAAATCTTGTAAATGAAAAGACTCATTTACAATTCACCATACCTCTATAGAAATGATCTCCACTTGCAATGGAAACTGGTAGCTTGAATGAATCCACTAGATTCCAAGAACACTGAAGATGTTTGATAGATTCCAAGGGTGATTTTGTGTCCAATAGATCAAAGAGTGTCCAAAATATCAATGAGTGTGAACCAATGAGCAACCTGTGAGAGCTTGAAAGCCATGGAAGAAGTGAAACCCGCGATTTTGGTAGAATTCCCAGGAAACAGAGAGCTCTATTTTTTTTTAACTAATAACAGGCCCACGCACGCATGTTAAAACACGTGCACGTGTGTTTTTCGCGCGTACACGTGAGGAGTGCGCACACGCCCAAACCCACGCACGCGCCCTTGTACAACATATAAACCATTTATTCCCCAACGTGTACACCATTTAATGCCAAACCTTCCCCCCACTTCGAAAATATTTGCATAAATTGGACTGGGTGATAAAGTTTGAAGGGTGGGTCTTAATTTTTATTGGAAAGGCTTACTCTTTGACACATTTGATAATTTATGGTTGTCTATGCGCCTAGACCCAATTGACATTGTAAGGTGAGGATGTGCATGCATAATAATCCTTATTTATTACTATGCGATGAGGATTTAAAAGGAAGAGGATGTAAAGATGTGTTATTTTTATACGTATTTTGATGGCGAGTGTCGAAGAGAAACGTGGTGATAAACCACAATTCTTGAGCCAAAAATTGTTTTTTTAAATTTTATTAATAAGCATTGTGGTACTTTGGTCCAAATGTTTTTTCTAACTCATTGTTTCTCCATATTGTCTGCCTACTGCCACCTCTCTATATCAATGCATAAAATCAACCTATGCTTGGTTTGTGGTTATAGTTGCATGCCATTGAGTGTTGTTTAGAGTTTCTATGAGTCTGTGACATTCATGCAATAAATGAAGTCTTGTAGAGGAGGATTCATCAAAGAGGCAAATTGAATTTCATTTTGACAAAACACATCTTTTGTAAAGATCGAATTCCATGAATGCATCCTCAGCCTACCATGCAAGACCATGGATATGTTGAAAAGAATTGAACATCATCGAAGAATGAAAACTGGTTCCTCGAGATCTTATTGAAACATATTGAGCTCAATTGAATTCCACCTAGGCTTTAATTGAAAATTCTAGACCTCACACATCATCAATAACACATAGAATCCATGACACTATCCCTCTACAAGGAGCCTCCTCCTCCTCCTCCTCCTCATAATCATCTTCGTCGTTGTCAGCATCATCATCATCATCCTCGTCATCATCCTCGTCATCATCATCATCATCATCGTTATCACCCACTTCCTCATCATCATCATCCTCCTCCTCCTCCTCCTCGACATCATCTTGGTCATCATCTTCATCATCAACATAGTCATCATCGACATCATCATCATCCATCATCCTCTTCATCATCTTCATCATCATCATCATCTTCGTCATAATCATCATTATCAATGATGATGATGATGAAGATGATGTATGATGATGCAGATGAGTACGAAGATGAAGATGATGATGTTGACAAAGACGAATATGATCACCATCCTCCTCCTCCTCCTCATCATCATCATAATCATCTTCGTCATCATCATCCTCATAATCATCATCCTCGTCATCATCATCATCCATGTCATCATCATCGTTTCCATAGTCATCATCATCGTTATCCTCCACTTCCTCGTCATCATCCCCATCCTCATAATCATTGCCATCATCATCTTGGCCATCATATTCATCATCATCATCATCATCAATGTCATCATCATCATCTTCATCACCATCCATCATCTTCGTCATCATGATCATCATCATATCTATCATCATCAACATTATCAAGGATGACATCATCATCATCATCTTCATCGTCATCATCATTAATGATGGATGATGATGCAGATGAGTATGAAGATGAAGATGATGATGTTGATGATGATGAATATGATCACCATCATCATCCTCATCATCATCATCATAATCATCTTCGTCATCATCATCCTCATCATCATCATCCTCGTCATCGTCATCATCCACATCATCATCATGATTTCCATAGTCATCATCATCGTTATCCCCCACTTCCTCGTCATCATCCCCATCCTCATCATCATCACCATCATCATCTTGGCCATCATGTTCATCATCGTCATCATCATCATCAACATCATCATCATCATCATCATCATCATCATCATCCATCATCTTTGTCATCATGATCATCATCATCTTCGTCATCATCATCATCATCTTTGTCATCATCATCATTAATGATGGATGATGATGCAGATGAGTACAAAGATGAATATGATGATGTTGATGATGATGAATATGATCACCATCATCATCCTCATCCTCCTCCTCCTCCTCCTCCTCCTCATCATAATCATCTTCGTCATCATCATCCTCATCATCATCATCCTCGTCATCGTCATCTTCCACATCATCATCATCGTTTCCATAGTCATCATCATCGTTTCCATAGTCATCATCATCGTTATCCCCCACTTCCTCATCATCATCCCCATCCTCATCATCATCACCATCATCATCTTGGTCATCATCATCATCATCATCATCAATGTCATCATCATCATCTTCATCATCATCCATCATCTTCGTCATCATGATCATGATCATCTTCATCATCATCATCATCATCATCATTAATGATGGATGATGATGCAGATGAATACGAAGATGAAGATGATGATGTTGATGATGATGAATATGATCACCATTGTAGCTAGGGTTTTCACCCTATCTTGTGCAAATGAACACCTACTAAGGAGAAGGGACTCAGTAGCAGTTCAGAAAAACAGTAAATGAAAGACAATACAGTAAAATGGTAACTACTCTAAGCATGTGCATAAAATAGAAAAGACAAGATAATAAAAAGGGTTTTTTGTATTGATTATACCTCCAATGTGAAGGTTGGTGAAGTCTTTGCAGCAGTCCAAGAGGGTTGCTTCCAAGCTTCCAGTTTTGCTCCTTTCTGTTTCTCCAAAGGGTTTGGAAATGGGCCAAAGGGGCACTCAAATGTGAAAGTAGCTCAAGGGTGAGCTAGGGTTTCAGGAGTGATTTTGGCAGAGTAAGGGTGTGTTTGACTGTGGATATGAAATGAGGGGCCTCCATCACCTATTTATAGGTTTTTAGTGGTGGAGTACTGGCCCATGGTTTTGGGCACCATATGGTTTAGGTCAGCTGTATAGGGTTTTTGCTTCCTTTTTCCCTCTTTTTCCTCTTTTTTGTATTTTTTATTCCCTTTTTAGAGTGTTTTTGCTATTTTGGAGGAATTTTGGATTATTTTAGGGGGAAAAGGGTTTTTTTGGCCTTTTGGAGGCTTTTTTAATGGGTTTTTTAAGGTTTTGGAGGAAAATATGGTAGGAAATATAGACAAATGAGTCATGTAATGGGGTATATGAGGTAGTGAGCACTTTTTGGGTGTTAACAGATTGCCCCCTGATGTGTGAGGGCAGGAGCTCATCGTATGGCCGATAGACATCATAAGTCTTTTATGGTTTTCCTGGGATGTGGAGAAGAGAAGAAGAGAACTAGAGCCCAGAACAATGGTCCCGAACAAACTGCAAAAATTGAAAGTACATGACCTCAATAATGAATGAGGAATAATCTGAACATATGGACGAGGCGGGCATTCCCATGCTCGTATCAAGATATAGGACAACAATAACAATGGGGTCCAAAATATGGGTTCCTGAAATATACATGGAGAACCACTGTGTACATCATAAGGGTCCAGAGGGGACACCAATCTGGGACATACTGCTGGGCTGACCATGTTTGAGCTAAAGAATTGATACACTGGAATAACTACATCGTTGCTGAGTGTGGTACCAGAGGAACTGATGAGCTGCTGGATCATAGTGACGGGGATTCATACCCTCAATGGTACATTAAACTGGAATTGAATTGGGTACTCAAGGAAGCATATAACTGGATGGCTTCCGAATACAATCGCCTACGCAACTCGGACATCCACGGGAACATATAACTAGGCATTCTAAAGGGACTCACCAATGTGCTAGAGTCGGGGGAAATTCAGGGTCTTCGACCAATAACTAAAGGGATATATAACCTGGGCAATTCTTAATGATGTGATCAAGGTGTTGAAGTCGAGCATGTGAGAAACAACCACTCAGAGAGGCAATGATGACTCCTCTCAAAGTGGTACGTAGGCACTCACCACAGATGGTGATGGGTCCAAGGGGCAGGGACCTCTGGGTCTATCCTCTGGAATAGAGGGGCTGTCGTCGACAGAGGGAGACTTGCAACTAGCAAGGCAATGATGTTTCCTTGATAGGAGCACGAGGTGGAGAACCGAAGTGTGAGAGTACTGATGGTAGGACTATCATACTATGGGGGATAACTAGGCAAGTAGAGTGGGTGGACTCAAACTTCCTTTGTTCAGAGTATGATGGCGGGGATGATCGGGCAGCATATAACACTGATTGGTGCGAAAGGGATCATAGCTGTAATGGATCAAGGATAGTGACTGGGAGGAGGGATACTCAAGTTGGTGTAAAATGGTAGGAGACTGCAAAATACTCTAAACAAAGGCGACCTGATTGGGGGTGCTGTCGAGATGATCGATCATAGTGCCAAGAGGCACGGGGGGACTTCTTCATGGGTTAAGGAACTAGAAGAAGTGTGTTTAAAATGGTACTGTCATGTGGATTTATACGAGCCCAGGACAATTCATGCTTGTGATGGCATTCAATTTTAAGGAGTCTGAAAGCGATAAGAAGATTCTGAAATAATGGAATGGTATTGTCGTGTGGATTTGTACGAGCCCAGGACAGTTCATGCTCGTGGTTGCTTTCAATTTTAGAGAGTCTGAAAGTGATAAGAAGATGCCAAGGGGTTTCCTTTTTGTGTGTTAGTCTCCAAGGCCCGAAGAAGCATAAAAGGATGCAATGAAGAACTCTTCTAGCCGGTGTGACTAGAGTATTCCTTTTTCGTAATTAGTCTAACATGTCCAGAAAAGGGTTAAACTTATACCAAATAGATGCCCTTTTAGGTACTTTAACGAGCATAAAAAGAAGCAAGATTGCTCGGCGATCTTTTCATTGTTTTAGGAGTCAGAAAAGAGCTTAACAGAAACTCCCTAAGTGGCTTGTTCGTAAAGGACTTGTCCAGCCTGAAAAATGGATAAAATTATACCGAACAAAAGGAATGGTCAGGCAAGGAGGAAGTGCTCAATCAAGGAACATTGATGATGACCAAGAACGAGGGTAGGGGGGAACACTAGTGGGCCTCCTTGCGGGATAATGAATGGTGGCAAAATAATGAAATAATTGCAGTATGAAAGGAGTAAATGGCTCATGTAAAAATGTGGAACAATCCGATGGTGGTCGATGTGGTGCGCAAATCGAGGCAACAAGGTGTCAGGACACAATGTTGAAATTGTACCTGGTGAGAGCGAGAAATGATCTCAAGCATCATCACGAGCTCGGAAAACTGGATCTGGCGATATAAAAAGTGTCAAAAACAGATAATGGTCGATGTGGCACGCAAACTGAGGCGACGGGGGGCATTTTGGAAAAAATACCCAAAAAAATATGGGGGTGAGAGAGAGAAATTATCTCAAGCATCATCATGAGCTCAGAAAAATGAATCCGATGATATAAAATATATCAAAAACGGAGAGCAGCCGAAGTGGCACGCAAACCGAGGTGACTAGTGGTGTCTAGAAAAATGCTCAAAAAGTTTTTGGTGAGAGCGAGAAATGATCTCAAGCATCATCATGGGCACAGAAATATGAATCCGACAGTGCAAATGGTGCGAAAAAACGGAGCTCATAAGGACTTCGAAATGGTCAAAGGAAATAACTAGGTTAAAAAATGGTTCCAAATAAAGGTGAGCCCACCAAGCGAAGGATGTAGTGGTAGGAAGAAATGATGACCCGTGGGGGTAGAATACTAGGTGTATCGAATCAAATCATATATATACAGGTGACATGTGACCTCAAAAATGGTTGAGATCACAAATGTGAAAAAGTGAGCAAGGTTAATGACCTGCCCCCATGCTATGTGCACGGGGTTTATGATTGTGGATCACATATGTGTTGGTTTGAACAATGGGATCATTGAAACACTGAGATAGATGGGATGGGGAAGGTTCAAAATGATTGATCATGCCCCCTATCCCAGGGTCAAGGTAATCTATTATGCCCCCTAACTCAGCGGTGTCAATGTGGTGTTCTATGATAGCAGGGTCAAGACCAGGCATTTTGGTATAGGACCAGGCAAAGACATCGCGAAACTCTTGGAAAAGTTTTTTGTACTCTCCGATCTCATATTCACTGTAGGAGGTGCCTAAAATGATGAGTTCAGGGACACCTCGTGGGGCAGCAATATCGATGTGGATGACGGGTGAGATGTTGGCCATGTTACCTTCCTCAAAGGCATCAGGAGCGGGAATGGGATCCTTAAACTAGTCGACTTTGGCGGGAAGGAAATCTTTGGAATCAACCACAAATTGGGTGGTTGTGGTGGAGGAGGACACTTCTAGGAGGAAATAAGAACAATGGTGCATGTATTCCCAGGGATAATCTGGGGTAGTGAGAGCCTCTAGAATCTCCTCATCATTGCGGAAACTTTGAGTTGTCAAATCGGTTGACAAGGGAGTGGTAGTCGAAGAGATCATATAAATGGTGTTAATCTCTCCTGATGAGGGTGATACGGGGGGGTGGATCTCCTCAATTGTGGGGGGTGCCGTCTCAAGGTCCAAATTATTCATCTCGTAGAGAGCTGCTCTGTAATATAGGAGATCAGGACAGTGATGTGAGTAATGGCCGTAAATACCACATATTGCACAAGGGTGGTTGGTACACAGTGATTTATCATGAGGCTTAGGGGTTGGATTGAGTTCGACAACTGGGATGTTGGGGTCGTCGTCAAGCATTTGCATGTGTTCCTATAATGCAGGTAATTGTGGACATTGATGAGTCGGATGGCCTAACTCATCACACAACGAGCATTTGGGAGGAGCACGAAACATGGGGGGTTTTTAACTATTTGGGCGGGGGTACAACAGTGTATGGTTGTGGGCCTCTGCCCCCAATGTGCTTGATAAGAGGGGGTGGATTCATAGATGACGAAGGGGTAGTGACACTGGGAGTTGGTTGACTAGTAGTGGCAATGGGTTGCACCGGTTGTAGGACGACATTAGGTGTCGGCGGGGGAACGAGAGGTGAAATATACCACACAGGTAATCCTAAGGTTAACCTGGGGAGGCTGAGGGTAGCCATAATCGAGGCGCTTACTACTCCCAAGGGAGGGAATAGGAAAGGGATTGTGTGGATGGGTGTAACACCAATGTGACTAGGTACCAATGGTGGTTTGGGTAACAAGGGCGGTTGATTGTTGGGTGTTTGTGTATTGTGGGAAAGGGTACATAGGTCAGATACTTCGGTCACTGGTGACGGGGGTGGAATGGATTGGAATGTTGAGGTCATCGGTGTATCTGAGTAAACTCCGAGTCCCATAGAGGAAACAAATGAGGTAGTTGCACTGCAAACAGGTTTTTCAACCATGGGGAGAACATTTTCGGGTGCAGCGGGGGCATTGGGATCGTAATAGGTGAGTTGATCGACCTTAACCAGGCGTCTGTCATGGGGGAACATCATGGTACGAAAAACGGATGAGGCAACCGCCTGCATGGCATACATGTAGCTGTGGCCAAGTAAGAGGTTATAATCAAGTTGGGCATTGATGACCTCTATGTCAATGAGCACTGTTTTACCAGCCAACTGGACGAGGACATTAGCTAAGAGGCCTTGGGGTTGAGCCAAACGGCCATCGTAGGCTCGCAACACAGTGGTGGACTATTGAAGAGTAGGGGATCCCAAATTTTTCCAAACGAATGTGGACATAACGCATGTAGAGGCACCTTCATCGATAATGCACCGATGGATGACAAGATTCCGAACGAAAACAAAAAATTGGAACACTAAAGTGGAAGACAGGCATGGTTCGGACTAGTCCAAATCGAAGGCCATCAGTCGTGAATCATTTGGGTCAATAGCACCAATGGTAGAGAGCAATGTCTTACGCTGTGAAGGACAATTTTTTAAGACTTCTAACACAGACATGGCTGCGGGGGACAGCCGAAAGGAAAAAAAAGAAAAATATTGCAGAAAATTGAAAACGTTTAAAACTTTAAAACTAGAACCAGAAATTCAAAGGAACACAAGGGGAGTCACCAAAACTGTAGCTAGGGTTTTCACCCTAGCTTGTGCAAATGAGCACCTACTAAGGAGAAGGGACTCCTTAGTAGCAATTAAGAAAAACAGTAAATGAAAGACAATACAATAAAATGGTAACTACTCTAAGCATGTGCATAAAACAGAAAAGACAAGATAATAAAAAGGGTTTTTTGTATTGATTATACCTCCAATGTGAAGGTTGGTGAAGCCTTTGCAGCAGTCCAAGAGGGTTGCTTCCAAGCTTCTAGTTTTGCTCCTTTCTCTTTCTCCAAAGGGTTTGGAAATGGGCCAAAGGGGCACTCAAATGTGAAAGTAGCTCAAGGGTGAGCTAGGGTTTTAGGAGTGATTTTGGTAGAGTAAGGGTGTGTTTGACTGTGGATATGAAATGAGGGGCCTCCATCACCTATTTATAGGTTTTTAGTGGTGGAGTGCTGGCCCATGGTTTTGAGCACCATATGTTCTAGGTCAGCTGTATAGGGTTTTTGCTTCCTTTTTCCCTCTTTTCCCTCTTTTTCCTCTTTTTTGTATTTTTTATTCCCTTTTTAGAGTGTTTTTGCTATTTTCGAGGAATTTTGGATTATTTTGGGGGAAAAAGGGGTTTTTTGGCCTTTTGGAGGTTTTTTTGACCTTTTGGAGGCTTTTTAATGGGTTTTTAAAGGTTTTGGAGGCAAATATGGTAGGAAATATGGACAAATGAGTCATGTAATGGGGTAGATGAGGTAGTGAGCACTTTTTGGGTGTTAACAACCATAATCATCCTCATCCTCCTCCTCCTCCTCCTCATCATCATCATCATAATCATCTTCGTCATCATCATCCTCATCATCATCATCAACATCGTTTCCATAGTCATCATCATCGTTATCCCCCACTTCCTCGTCATCATCCCCATCCTCATCATCATCACCATCATCATCTTGGACATCATCTTCATCATCATCATCATCATCAACGTCATCATCATCATCTTCATCATCATCCATCATCTTCGTCATCATCATCATTATCAATGATGACATCATCATCATCATCTTCGTCATCATCATCATTATCAATGATGACATCATCATCATCATCTTCGTCATCATCATCATTATCAATGATGATGTAGTTGATGATGATGAATATGATCACCATCATCATCCTCATCATCCTCATCATCATAATCATCTTCGTCATCATCATCCTCGTCATTGTCATCATCCACGTCATCATCATCATTTCCATAGTCATCATCATCGTTATCCCCCACTTCCTCATCATCATCCCCATCCTCATCATCATCACCATCATCATCTTGGCCATCATCTTCATCATCATCATCATCATCATCAACGTCATCATCATCATTTTCATCATCATCCATCATCTTCGTCATCATCATCATTATCATCTTCGTCATCATCATCATTATCAATGATGACATCATCATCATCATCATTATCAATGATGATGGTGATGAAGATGATGGATGGTGATGTAGATGAGTACGAATATCAAGATGATGATGTTGATGATGATGAATATGATGATGATGATGATCATCACCCACTTGCTCATCATCATCATCATCCTCATCCTCATCCCCATCATCATCATCGCCATGATCATCATCATCACCATCTTGGTCATCGTCTTCATCATCAACATCATCATCATCATCATCATCTTGGTAATCGTCTTCATCATTAACATTATCATCATCTTCATCGTCAACATCATCATCATCGTCATCATCATCATCATCATCATCTCCATCATCATCGTCGTCGTCATCACCCTGTTCCTCATCTTCGTCATCATCATCACTATCAATTGTCATCATCATCATCATCATCATCTTCTTCGTCATCATCATCATTACCAATCGTCATCATCATCGTCAACATCATCATCTTCAATCGTCATCATCATCATCAACATCATCATCTTCTTCTTCATCATCATCATTGATAATGATGATGATGCCGAAGAGGATGATGACGACGATGATGATGATGATGATGACGACGAAGATGATGATGAATATGAGTATGAAGATGAAGATGATGATGCTGATGATGATGAATATGATCATCACGATGATCGTCCTCGTCATTGTCATCATCCATGTCATCATCATCATCTCCATCGTCATCGTCATAATCATCTTCGTCATCATCAGCATCATCATCCTCATTCTCGTCATCAACATCATCATCATCATCCCCATCCTCCTCCTCCTCCTCCTCCTCCTCCTCATCATCCCCATCATCATCATCAACATCATCGTTAGCATCCCCATCATCATCATCAACATCATCGTCATCATCCCCATCCTCCTCCTCCTCATCATCATATAAATTTAATTTAATTCAATTTAAAACATTATTAATTATTAAAAAATATATATTTTATAAAATTATTTACTCACTATGGAAAATTTCAAACTTTAGTAAAAACAACGCGCACGCACCATTTTGCGCATGCACGCATTTGGACGCGTACACGTATTTGGACATATGCGCACCATTTTGTGTGTACGCGCTTTTTAAATACATGCGCACATGCAAGTTTAGTTTTTAAATTTTGGCGGGTAATTTGTTTCCCACCAACGTGGTGGATGACTTGGCTGCTATGGTTTTAGGTTCGGGTTGCCAAAATACATATAATAATATAAAAAAATATATCTTATAACAAAATACATCCTATTCTATAACTTCTTCTGTTTCGAGCATGATTCTGCGTATGCTACACTTGTCCATTGCTAATGAAATTGCACACACTTGTAGAACTATGTGTGCAGATTCCAAATATGTAATTTTTTATTAAAACTATTATTTGTTCCTTTTTTTTAGTTAATTTCAATTACACTAACGTCAATCTTACACAAAGAGTAGGTTATTTCTTCCATCTATAACGTTTTATTGGCTCACCTATTTTGAAAACGGAAAAGAACCCACTCAAGTACACACAAAAACATACATCCTAAAAAAAAAAAAAATGTTGATTGATTAGGTTAAGACCATGATATCGAGGGCTAACTCTCGGCCTAATCATTTTAGGGATGGGCTGACTTCCTTAATTAAAAAAAAAATTATAATTAACATAAATAAATATGGAAAAATAACGCCGCACTAGAACGACCTGTTATCTACGATTGTATATAATGTTTTTAACAAAAACCCGCCATTTGAATACCGAACTAGAGGGCTATCGCAAACATATTCATTATATTTTCTTAAAAAAATAACATACCAACCTTAGGAGAACCCCATTTTTTGGGAGTTATACTTAATTTCCATAAATAATATTTATATATTCCGGAAGGTAATCTGATTTTCTACGTTTGATCTTCTTGCGCCATATTCCAAAAAGTTGTTTAGGTAGCTCTAATATTGCTTTTTGACATTCAGATTTCTGTTTTTCTAGAAGTCCATTCCGACTAACACGTCATCAGTGGCCAGCATTAGCTTACACCATCCCAGCCAATCCTACTCAAGATTAGCCTAAAATATTGTTGTAATCTAGGTCCAAAAACTTGGGTATTTTCTTTAATAAAATTTGCAAGGCTATGTCATACTTTATTTTTTCAGTGTTTAGTTGTTATTATTCTATATGACAAAATCAAATTATAAAGATTTATGAAATATGATTATCTTTGTTTGTATGCATTCCTACTCAAAAGTGTTTAGTTATTATTCTATATGACAAAATCAAATTATATAGATTTATGAAATATGATTAGCTTTGTTTGGCTCCATTCTTACTCAAACTTATAGACTTATACTACCCGAAATTTTATTATTGTATCATAGTGACTAGCAACAAGATATTGATAATTGAATATTTAAAAATTATACACTAAAGTTAGGACCAACATTTTATAGAATTTAAGGCCTAATGTGGTCTCAAATTTATAAAACATTATTAAGTGTTCATAATATAACGATGTTTTCCCTCTTTTAATAGATGTTATTATATTGTTTTGAATTATTATCAATTGTATTTAATGTTCATTTATGTCAAGTAACATTAGGTTTATCTTCAAAATTTAAAATTTATTTTTACATCAAGAGGTGTTTATAATTTAGAATTTGGGGTGGACTACTATCTATGCATTTCCTAGATTGAAGGAGAATAGGACAAGTGTACTATTCAAATTGATTTTATGGGCGTTGTTCAAAATTTGAAATAAACAATTATGAAAAAAATAAATATAAAAAATAACTAGTAGTTGATGCATGGCTAACTCATAGCTCATGTATGGATAACAAGTAGTGAGAGACAACCTATTTAACTACATAAGGTAACAGGTAGCTAAGGCATAGACAATAGATAACAAGTAACATATACCTTGTTCATGGGACTTAAGTTGCAACCTATGGGTGTTCACCAACCACAAGTTAAGTGGCTATGATAGTTATAATATTTATCATTGAGAACTTTAAAAAAAAGGTTATGATCCTTAAGACCGTGAAGAAATCATTCCCCCAACAAAACACCCTTGGGAATGATGTGAGAGAGACAAGTCATTTGAGATAGTGAAACAATCCTTCATTGAAGATAGGTCTATAGAATTGAAGACAACATGAAACCCATGCTCTTTGATGAAGTTGAACCAAAAACATATGATCAAGAAGAATATAATACATTACAAGGCCCCAAGCTACCAACAACCCCTTCACATGTATCCAAAATAGAAGAGAGAGATGAGCTCACACCAACCTAAACCAAACCCATTCCCACTAGCTTGAAACCACCCCATCAAGTTCAACATGTTGAAGACAACCCATGAACACCACCAAAGATTCGTTCCAAGGGGGAGAAGGATGGAGCTGAGATACTTTGGGACATATCACCCAACTCCTCAGCCCAGGGATAATTCACCCTAGGGAGAAGAAGAATATAATACATTACAAGGCCCCAAGCTGCCAACAACCCCTTCACATGTATCCAAAGTAGAAGAGAGAGATGAGCTCACACCAACCTAAACCAAACTCATTCCCACTAGCTTAAAACCACCCCATCAAGTTCAACATGTTGAAGAGAACCCATGAACACCACCAAAGACTCGTTCCAAGGGGGAAAAGGATGGAGCAGAGATACTTTGGGACATATCACCCAACTCCTCAGCCCAGGGATAATTCACCCTAGGGAGGAGTAACTCCACAACACCGTTAGCAACCCCAACATCCTTAGATGCAGAGGGTACATTGTCCACCATTGGGTAAACCTCCTTAGAAATAAGAGATGGAGAGATCCTTGTGATCTCACTCCAAGCAATGAAAAGAAATGAAACTCACAAGGATGAAGGATTTTTCTTATCATTCACAGACATGCTCTTTTCATATGCAGAGGCTTTCCTTAGTCAATCCTCGAGAATATGTTCTAAATGATGACAAAACTTGGATCAAAAGGGTAAGTTTTCATAATTTAGATCTTGAATCCCCTTGTGCCTTCCCCACAACAAAGTAACTTTGTTTGAAATCCCTCCATTTGTAGAAATTAAAACCAAGATACGTGACACCCTTTCCATACTTAGGGTTTCCTTGGAAGCTCGTTGAAACTAGCCTAATGCGTCACTAATGGTCTCCATAATGTTTTGACAACAAACATTAGTGAGGAATTCTACAAGCATGGCCCATAAAATTTGAAAATATTTAAAGGCATAATAGGAGTCCAAGTTCTCCAACCAAGGGATGAGAACTAGTCCCACATCTCCAAAGTACCAAGGGATTTTAAACAAGCGTGCCTTGCAGTTTTCCAATGAAGCAAATACAAAGGAGAATAATCAGTTATGCTCTTGTAAACAATTCTTCTTTCCCTTCATATGGGCGTCCACTTGATCAACCTTCAAACCAAGAATAATCCCCTCCCTGATACTGATCCAAATTTTAGGGGGCATATGGTCTAAATTCGGATGTATAAGCTATAAAAGTACTAAATAGAGAGGCCACCCTCTCTCATCCATGGTATTTAGTAGCACATAGTTTTGGCCCATGGTATAGCCTCAAAACACATTGTAATAATGCTATATAAAGGCCTAGCAAGCCTTCTCATGATATCAAGTTACTCATTTGGTTTCTCTCATATTTTCTATTTTTCATTGTGAGATTATTTAGATCTGAGTGAGTTATTGGTAATTAGTTTTAGAGGTGGGGCTCCTCTTTGAGCCTCACCTCCCATTCACTTCATGTGTTTTTGTTCATGCTTATTCTTATGCAACATTAGGTTTTCATGTGAATTTTATGATAGATTTGCATGCTTAATCTCCTCCTCTCTCGGCATTCAAGCCTTCCGGTTCTCAGCTCCCAAGATCCGGATCAGATACTGTCACAGTCATCGGTGAAACCTTTGTAGGAACCCTAGCTAATTCCATAAACTCCAACTTTCACTCACATCAAAAATTATTTTTATTATGATAGGTGTTATATCTTAGAATTTGGAGTGGACTACCATTTATGGTTTTCTTATATTGAAGGAGGATGAGAGAAATGTACTATCCATATTGGTTTTATGGGTGTTGTTCAAAATTATAAATAGACAATTATAATTTTTTTATAAAAAACAACTGATAGTTGATGCATCGATAACTCGTAAATCATACATGGATAACTGGTAGTGATAGACAACTCATTTAACTAAAGAAGGTAATAGGTAGTTAATCCTTAGACAAAAGTTGATTACAACAAGCAGAACCAGGGATAATTTTAAGAACCCATACTTATTTAAAAGTGTATAAACCTTGGCAAATCTTACCAATTCTTAAAATGTTAACTATACAATATTTGGCGACGATGACTACGGCGACGACTTAATTTAATATTTAATATTATTAATCATATTATTATTACAAAATAGGTATTAAAAAATAAATATTTATTTATATGAAGTTTTAAATAATATCCATTAAATATCCTTTCATTGTGATCTTATTAAATACTTTTTAATATCAAATTAAAGAATATCTTTAATCATCTAATCAAATGTCCATTCTTTGTGATCCTATAAATAATTATAAAAAAACTATCGTTTAAAATTGATAATAAATAATTATAAAAAAAATATAACAAATAACTAGTAATTGATGCATGGATAAATCTAAACAAAAAACATATAACTTGTTCATAACACTTCACTTGGGACCTATCGATATTCACCAACCACACAACTACATGTTAAATAGTTATGTTAGTTATAACTTTATAGTATATACTCTATAACAAAAATTAAAATATGCAAATGAAACATTCTTACCGAATATAATGCAATGGTTTTTTTGATATGTTTTAAACCTCTTATATTAATTGGTTTGAGGATTCTTCCTTTAAATTATGTTTTTATGTTTCTTTCCATTATTTATGAGTTTTGAATGCATATGTTTGGGTAGAAAAGCTTGGTGTTACACATAAGGATAGTACTTAAATGGACATGAATGATGCCACTACTCGACAGGCTTTTAGATAATACATCCATTGTTAAATACTCCATCCATTTTAAAGCCTTTTTGGATTTAATTGGAATCTAAGTACATCCATTTTTAAGCACTTCATCCATTTTTCAAAGGTTTTTTTTGTATTAAATTGGAATCAAAGTACTGCAACATATCATTCTTGTCGTTCCATTTATGCTCACGTGCTTCGATCTATATTGGCATGTTGTATTCAAAATTGATGTGGCAAGCAAGTCTATGTATGACATCACTCTTTTTATTAAACAGAAAAATGACACTAAGGAACAACTAAAATATTGAAAGCGTGGGTGATATGAGATGGAAAGGAGTTTGCCGCCGCGTTTGATACGGATTGGGAGAAGAAAACGATATAGGTAGGACCAACTTATGTTGCCACTTGATGGAATTAGGGATATAAATTCAAGAATGTCGAAAAGTATCCTCAGCATTTTGACATGTTACAATGCAACTTGGCAACTTGATCGGCTATTCTATAAACAAGCTCGTTAAATATTACAGAGGTGGACTGAACCAGGATTTTAATCTAACTTTAGTTTCTACAGTTGAGAACAAAAAATGCAATCCTTGTAGTTATTGTATATATTGTACAGGGCTGAATTATTGAACGAACATATAGATGTTTGTAAGTCAGCAAATTTTGAAGTTCTACAAATATATTTGGAGGAATTATGGACGAACTGCCTGGTGATCCATTGGAACGGCTTGGCAAGGATGTATTTGCTAAAGTGTTGTCACTGCTGGATGCTGCAAGTCTCGCTCAGAGTGTATTAGTTTCCACCAACTGGAAATTTGTTGCTGAATCCCACATCCAATGGGAAAAACATTGCCTACAGTTATGGAAAGACAAATTTAATGTGAGAACCAGATCTCTGCGTGAAATTAAGCCAAGCATTCGAGCCTATTGTCTGTCTCTTGCAGAAGGCCACCGGGTAAGCAATTTCTAGTACTAGTATAGTATTATTCTAAGAACTACGCTTGCATTTTTTTTAAACCCTAATTTGCAGAATAGCTGCTGGTAATTAGAACGAACCCTAGTTTAATGTGTTCTCAACGAGTTAAAGTACCAAACCCTATTTATATTGCCATGTTGCGTTGATGTAATTGCAGACACAAATAAGGATGGATGATCTGTGCTCATACTCGTGGAATTTCTGGTACAAAATGGTATGCCGGCATGGAGGAGATATTATTAAGAAGCATGATCTCTATAGTGTCGTTTGAAAAGCCTGGGGACACAAATTTTACTATTTTGGTACCGTGTATAGATTGATTTTTTGTTCCCAGAGCAAATGCAAGCAAAGAAGCTGGAAAATGATATAATTATTGAATTGAATATTGGCGCAGGAAGCAGGGAACTACTGGGTGAACTGTGATCCATATTGGCGCGGGCTTCATCCTATGCGAAGATACTTTCATAAAGATGGCTATGTCTCTGCAGATCCAGATGACCCACTGTGGGGAGGTCACGAATGCCGCTGGAATTTCACAAAGCTGCCTGCCCCACCTTGTGTACAGAAAAAACATGAACTACAGAAGTTCTCAGGTAGGGTTTGTGTACGAATAAACGAGTGGCCTCCTCTGGAAGTCTCACGTACATCCTGGTGGGGATGGAGAATGGAGAACTTCATGGTGGTCTACCAGACACCGCATCCCAATGAATGTTGTCGACCAGGAGCGATTGTTAATGGCGTTTCAGTAAAAGATTAACTTGTATAACTGGTCTTTTGTTGCAACATTAACTTCAGTGAACTTTTAGATCAAGGTCTTACCACAAATAAAATTCTAGGGGCAGTTAAATTTCTCTCAGTATTCAATGAATGCTGTATGTTGTTACCATCAAATACCCATGGGATTCAATGAGCACTGTACGCTGTAATCACCATGGATGGAAGAAAAAAATGGATACTAAAATGCGAATTCCAAGAACATAGTAATTTTTATTTCAATGTACATATGTTTTTAACGTATTTGTTACAACTGCTTATGCACATATAACGTCATGTTTGAAATTAAGCATTTACATGTTCACATGTAACACATGTGCCTTTGGGATCTTAAAACACCACTGGAAAGCACCTACTACATAAGACTTCGAAAAGGCAACAGCGATATAAGAGCAACTTCAATTGATAATACATAGAAAACTACTACCTAAAACTACCTCACCAACAACCAAAACAAAGAGAAAAACCAACATATACAACCATAAGCAACAAAGACTTCAAATGAAGCTGTTCACATTCCCCATCTTATTCATATTTTGTTTATTTTAGTTTAATTCTTTGAATTTTGCAGGGGTAACAAATGGTATACCATGCATTTAATGATATTTGGGTTAATTAAATCATTTTATAGAAATCTTAATTTTAATCATTATGCATTTTTTTTCCAAATTTTATTTATTGCACAAAGTGAAAAGAAGGTCCTCTACCGAGTCAAACGAGGTGCTCTACAGCCCAGTATGAAACGAGGTATGGGGGAGATGTTGTAAGGTGTATTAATATTTTGTCGGTTCATAAACTAAAAAATTATGGAAAGTATTTAAAAAAAAAAGTCCATGTTGATTCATAAAATAAAATATTATGAAAACTAATTAAAAAATAGATGTTCGTTTATAAAATAAAAACTTAAAACTTAAACCCGGATCTTTCAATCAAAGAGATCAAATTTTACTGAGTTTAAATTTAAAAAAAGAAATACACCTCAAGAAATTGGATCCCTCTCGGTGCTTGATAGATAAGGGTTTAAGATGGATCTATGGTGGTTTTATTAATAACTTTTTAATTGATTTTATTAATATATAATTGGTTAAATATAATTATTTAAATTGGGATGTTGCATACTTCCCCTTTCTAAAAACTTAGTCCCAAAGTTATAATACCTACAATAATATTACCAAACTTACTCATTTAGTTTAATATATAACTAGTATTATTGTGAAGATGGAAAATTTGTGTGTGGCCATCATGCAAAAATTTCCACCTCCACTAATACAATCATAACACCCTACCAACATGCTTTTTATTAAGTTCATATCTAATATGCAATCATTCATACAATTATGCATCAATCTTATTACACATTCATGCATTAGTTAAGTCATAGACAAAATAAAGAAAAATAAATAGAATAAACTAACATAAAAACACAATACTTCAAAATCTCCATCATTCCTTACTCACCTTCTCCCTAATAATCATACCATCCGATCAACCTCTCTAACCCTCCACATGATTACTCTAGATGGTACCTCTCACCATGGCATGGGACCTCTATTGTAACTTGTCTGTGGATCATACATTAGTCATCAAGAGTATTCATGGTTATTCACTCTAAGCCGCTTTCCAACTTCTAGTATCTATTGCGACCTCATCGACATCACTAGGAAACTGTGTCTCATCGAGTCACCCATCATCTATTCGTTAACTAGGCATCCTTTTACTAGTACACTACACCCAATGTACCCGAGACATCTTGAAAGGTTGGCCTTGTATCCCTCCCTATCCTCCCTAAGGAAACTATCCCCAAGCATTGGAAGTACTTCTCCATTTACATCCCCTTTGGTTGAAAGAGCTTGAGCTATGGTCATCTAGTGAAAACACCATTGGTATAGAATTAAATGTTGGGTTGTCCCCAACTCACAAAGTGTTTGTTACGATCATTCTCACTCATGGTTAATGGACCCCCATGGAATCTAGAATGGTATACCTCTTAATACTTTTGAGTTGATCACTTGGAAAAAAATTCTACTCACCACCAAAGAACAATGATTAGTAGTCATCTTCTCAAATCGATAAGACACCATAAAACCAATTATGAATAATAACATATTCAACTCGATACTATATGATGTGTGATAATAATAACATATTCAACCCATGATGCAATACTTAAGCATTCCACACAATCGATATGTCATTAAAACCCATCATGAATTAACATCATTTTATAAACTAAAGTACCATTCAGAATATAAATATGAATAACACCTGTCTTCATTCACTAAATATGATGATGAAGTAACAAAGTTCCACATTAAGTATCAACATAAAATAGCAGCATATAATGTCTATGTGTCACATGTCATTAAATATATAAAGATGAAATAATAAAGTGTCATACTAAGTATCAACAAAAAAATAGCAGTATATCATAACTATGCGTCACATGTCACCAAACATAAATATGAAATAAGAAAGTTAGCATATCATAACTATCTATTACATGTCACTAAAAGTGTCATACTAAGTATCAACATGAAATAGAAGCAATTCATAAACTATGCATCATATGCCCAACCAATAAATCTACTCAAAAATATATTGAAAGTGACAACAGAGTGTGTGTGTCCTTTTAGGTGGTTGATTCTAGACTATATTAGTCCCGTTGGACCTTAACCTACTCCATCATGTGCCTACACAACTTCCGATTTATGTGGTTCAATATGCAACATGTTTTGACCTAAATGACACCTTCCTCAAAATTATGCAATACCTCCAATTTCAAAACATGATATGGGTCTAGAATGTAATGTCTAAGCACAAAAATATGAAATGCATTATGCATCCTTGCTAGATGGGGTGGAAGCTCAAGCTAGTAAGAAATAGACCCAATTCACTTAAGAATCCAAAAAAAAACTAACAACTATCAAGGAAATCTTATCACCCTTACCAAATTAAAGGGATTTTTCATGGGACTCACTTAAATAAACACCATGCTACCCTCTGCATAGCTCTTGTCAATACACTTGGCATTGGCATAACTTTTCTGATAGTCATAGGATTCCCTAAGCCTTTGTTTGATCATGGCCATTTTCTCCTCCATATCCTAAAGTAAGTTGGTGCCTAACATGACTCGATCCTCCAAACAATCCTAGCTAAGAGGGGTCATACTTGAGGTTTATCATACAATACTTCATACAGTGCAACACCGAGAAAGCTATTATAGATTTTATTGTAAAAAAGCTCTACCAAAGGAAGATATATCTCCTATTGATTTTGTTTCCCATGACATACATCCTCAACATGTCCTCCATTACTTGATTAACTCTCTTAGTCTTCCCATGTGTCTCTGGATGATATGTCGTATCGAAATTTAATTGTGTACCCAATGATCATTGGAGGCTTTTCCAAAACCTAGAGTTCAATCTGGAATCTCTATCTGAAATAATTTTCCAAGGAACCTCATGAAGTCGAATTATCTCCCAAAGGAATACATGAGCAATAGAAGGTGCATTGAAGGTTATTTTTACAAGAATGAAGTGTGCACTCTTGGTGATTTTTTCCACCACAACCTTGATACAATCATGTCTTTCGGGAGTGATGGGTAATCCCCCTACAAATTCCATAGAAATAAATTCCCATTTAGATTTGAGTATCTAATGTGGCTAAAGGACACCTATTGGGTGGTGGTGTTCGGCCTTAACTTGTTGACGTTCCAATCAATGAGCTACATATTGCATTATGCCCCTTTTCAATGTAGTAAAAAAAAATTCCTTTTTCAGGGTATCGTGCATCCTTCTCACTCTTGGATGGGATGAATATGGCACTCGATAGGCTTCTTCCATGAAAAACCTTCTAATTTCATCATTATATCGCACATACATCCTTCCCTTGAATCTAAGCATTCCATCATCGTTCAATTAGTATCCTTAAAACCTCATTAATGCATACTTCCCTTTAGTTAAGGCATCCTAAACCCGAAGGTACCATGGGTCCCTGACCAATGACCCTTTATTCTATCTATGAGATCATTTCTAATGGATACTACTAAACTAATGTGCGTTCTCTTACTTAGTGCATCCACTACCCTATTCTCTTTTCCCTTAATGAAGAAGATTATGAAGTCATACTCATTAAAGATCTTGCTCCAACAATGTTGGTATGCATTAAGATCCTTCCGAGTGAAAATGTAATCTAGTCTCTAATGATATGATTTTATCTCAAATTGGTGACCTATCAAGTAATATCTAAAAATTAAGGGACATGACAACTGCAACCAATTATAGATCATGCTTTGCATAATTAATGTCATGATTTTTGAGTTTACAAGAGACATAAGGGTGAGTTCACAAACTTGAGGGATGTTTTAGATGCAATGATAGATTCAAGAACCTCATTGAAGTTCCATAAAAGATAATTGATCACATGCCATCCCGACCCTACCAAAACTAGTCCCAAGCCTGCCACGTTCAAGGCCAAGTAGGACATCTAAACAAAAAGTGCACTGTTATATAGTCCTAAAATGCGTACGCATAATGAGCTACTAAATGTGTACATGTTTTTCAAAACATGTTTTATGCCCGAAACGGGTTGCGCCTGTCATTTCCTCCATAATAGCGACATAGTAGGCGATGGAATGAGTAGTGGTGAACACGTTTTGAGGTCATAGAGCCCAAATATTCCACCTTGAGAACCAATATCTTCAACCTCAAGTATTTAAATCAAATTCCACCCTTCGAATTTCTATATTTTTTGTTTTTTTATGCCCTAAACTTACTTGAATCCATAATTTTTTTAATTTGTATGCCCTAAAAAAAATTTAGAAGGGTTTCCAATTATATGCAGTTCATATATTAGATTCATCAGAGGACAAAGGAACAAGGATAGAATACTTCTAGTTGTTGCAAGAGTTCAAAGATGTGTTTCCGGATGAAGTGCCGGGACTACCACCAAAGAGAGATATTAATTTTACCATCGATATTGTCCCAAGGGCAGTGCCAATTTCCAAAGATCCTTATAGAATGAGCATGCCAGGATTGATAGAGTTAAAGATGCAGCTACAATAATTAATGGACAGGAAGTATATCAGGCGAAGTGTATCTCCTTGGGGAGCACCGGTGTTATTTGTCAATAAAAAGGATGGGACTTTAAGGCTGTGTATTGATTACAGGAAGCTAAATAAAGTGACATTCAAGAATAAGTACCCATTGCCAAGAATTGATATTTTTTTTTATCAAATGAAGGAAGCTAAAGTGTTTTCAAATATTGACTTGAGGTCTCGATATCATCAAGTGAGGATAAAAGAAGAAGACATTCACAAGACATCTTTCTTGACAATATATGGCCATTATGAGTTCACAGTGGTTCCATTTGGTCTTACCAATGCACCTGCTACATTCATGTGTCTCATGGATAGTGTCTTCACGAAGTATTTGGATAAGTTTGTGTTAGTATTCTTGGAGGACATTCTTTTTTATTCATAGAATGAAGAAGAGCATGACGGACATCTATGAATGGTGTTGTAAGTTCTTAGAGATCATCAATTGTATGCAAAGCTGAGCAAGTGTGATTTCTAGCAAAGGAAGGTACAATATTTAGGTCATGTCATCCCAGAAGAAGGAATTGTAGTGGATCTAGAAAAGTGAAGCCATAATGGATTGGCCTACTCCAAAGAATGTTACATATGTTAGATATTTTATGGGTCTTGTAGGAGATTATAGAAGATTCGTTGAAGTATTCTCTAAGATAGCTCATCCAATTACATCATTGCAGAGGAAGAATGTTAAGTTTGTATGGTATGAAAAATGTGAGAAAATATTTCAGGAGCTAAAGAAGTTACTTACTGGCGCTACTATTTCGAAGATTGCAGATCCAAAGAAGGATTTTGTAGTGTGCACAGATGCTTGCATTGAAGGGCTAGGTGGAGTTCTCATGCAAGAAGGATTTGTGATTTGCTATGAGTCAAGTAAATTAAAAGAGCATGAAAATAATTATGCCATGCATGATTTAGAATTATCAGCCATAGTACATGCTCTTAAGATGTGGAGACATTATTTATTGGGAAGAATATTCGAGCTTAGGATAGACCACATGAGCTTGAAGTATTTGTTTGACCAGCCAAACTTGAATGCTCGACAAGCTAGATGGATGGAATTTCTCTGTGAATTTGATTTTGAAATTAAGCATGTAAACGAGAAAGAGAATAAGGTTGCAGATGCTCTTAGCAGAAAATTTCATGTTGTAGCATTAAGTATGTGCAAATCCGATTTGAAGACAAGAGTTCTTGCATCCCAGATCAGTGAGGAAACATACCTTCAAATTAAAGAAAAATTGCAGCAAGGAAATATAGATGAAAAGTGTGGAGGATATTAGCTTGGTGAAGATAATATTCTCCTTTATAAAGGTAGACTGTATATTCCAAATTGTGCAGATTTGAAGAAGCTAGTGATGGATGAAATACATCAAATTCCATACTCTGGACATCCAGGATATCAAAATACAATAACAGCAGCAACAAAGCAATACTTTTGTCCTAGGATGAAGGACATAACAGAATACATTTCTAGGAATAAAAAATGCCAACAAGTCAAGGCAGAACATCAACATTCAGTGAGATTATTGTAGCCTTTTCCCATTTCGGAATGGAAGTGGGAAGTAATTTCTATGGATTTTATAACAAGTTTTCCAATGATAGTGAGGAAGCATGATCCAATTATGCTAGTGGTGGAAAACCTATCAAAGGTAGCTCACTTTATTCTAGCCAAGTCCACTCATAAGACAACTGACATAGCAAATATTTTCATGAAGGATATATTTAGATTGCACATTAGAGAAAATTTGGGTAAAAAATGGGCCTCCTAAGGAAAATAATAATAAAATAATAAAATAATAGTAGAGAGAGAGTAAAAAACTACTTTTTTTTAATCGTATTTTCAACTTATCTCCTTCTAGGTTTACTCAAATTTCAAACGGGAGGACTCATTGGATGCATAATTAAATTATGCATCCAATGAGTACCCATGTTGCATACTTTTAACAACATCCACACCATAAAAAATTGAAAATACATTAAAAAACGTGTTTCCAGTGAGAGAAAACATGTTTTTTAATGTATTTTCGATTTTTCATGGTGTGAAATTTGTTAAAAGTATGAAACATGGGTACTCGTTGGATGCATAATTTAATTATGCATCCAACGAGTTCTCCTGCTTGAAATTTGAGTAAACCTACAAGGAGATAAGTTGAAAATACGATCCAAAAAAGTAGTTTTTATTTTTTCCCTCCAATTTTTTTAGGTGCTCCCTTTTTTAATTTTAAAGCATTTTGATTGGATAATACATGATGACATGGAATTTGTATTATTTTTGGAAGGCCCATTTTAAATTGAAATTTCCTCTAATGTGGATTTCCCAAGGCAATAATTTTAGATCAAGATGTAAAGTTCACATCCAATTTTTGGAAGGGATTATTTCAGGAATTAAGACCTCAACTGAATTTAAGTACAACATATCATCCTCAAACAGATGACCAAATTGAGAGGGTGAACCAGGTTCTTGAAAACATGCTGAGAATGTATGTGATGGATAAACCATCCAAGTGGGAGGATTACCTACACTTGCTAGAATTTGCATACAGTAATGGACATCAAGCATCATTGGGGATGAGTCCATTTGAGGCATTGTATGGCAAAGGATGTAAATTGGGATAGTCCGGTGAATAGGGTAGTGCTTGGGCCAGAGATGATCAAGGAAATGGAATAAGAAATTGTTAAGATCAGAAAGAATTTAAAGGAAACTCAGGACAGGAAAAAGAGTTATGCATATTTGAAAAGAGTGCATAAGGAATTTAAGATTGGGGATCATGCTTATTTGAGAGTGAAACCAAGGAAAATTTCTGTAAAGTCGGGGAGTTGTGCCACGATGGAACCAAGATATTGTGGGCCATTTGAAGTCTTTGATAGGATAAGAGCAGTTTCATATAGAGTTGCAATGCCTGCTAACATGAGAGATCATAATGTTTTCCATGTTTCTTTGCTTAAGAAGTATGTACATGATCCTAATCACGTGATTGATTGGAATGTGATAGAGGTGGAACCCGAGGGAGAGTTCCAAGTGGAGTGTATGCACATCCTTGACAAGAAGGTCACATTGCTTCGGAACCAAGCCATCAGACAGGTAAAGGTGCAATGGAAACACCTTAGTCCCGATTAGGCTATATGGGAGCTAGAGGATGCCATGAGAGAGACATTCCCATTTTTGTTCTGTTTTGGTAACACCGAGGACAGTGTTTTTCTAAGGGGGAGGGGAATGTAATACCTTCATTTTGCCCCTTAGGATATATTGAATTTTAATGTAAATATTGTATACATGCGACGTATGTTTTCCTAGATCTCAAGGCCAAGGACTTGCGAGTGGGTGCTTAATTTTATTTAAAAGGAAAATAATTGATATTATGTTATCCATGTGCTATTAAGCCATGGAATGTTGAAAAAATGATTTAAATATTAATATTGCAATAAAATACCAAAAAATGGCTATGGAAGCAACTAATAAGAGGGGGGAATGTGTATCCACTAGGGAGTGGTGAGGGGGTTGTGGGTTGAACCATATGCTTCCAAATGTCATCTTGAGAACCAATTTGAATTTCCTTACTAACATTTAATTTTGTTGTAAGGAAGTGGTTGAAGAAATCAGTCCATGAATTCAACGGAGCATGGGAAGCCTAGAAATTTGTATGGCAGAGTATGGGCTCTATTTCCTTGACCCACAACTCACTATACCTCATGGAAATTCATTTTTACTCATTCCCATTCCATTGTTGAACATCTAAGCATAAGTTTTCATCCATTACACATGCCCAACATTGAGAAAAAACAAAAATTGTAATTCAAAATTAAGCCAAGTTTTGAAGTGCCAGAAACACCTAGAAATTTATGTGGACAGTGAAATCCAATGGGGGGTCCATAGACATGAACCTTGGGGCGAATTTCATATTTTTAGATGACTAGAAATCCATAGGAAAACCCATATTTGATATCCTGAAAATCCAATTACGGGACATAGTCATTTGGCCATAGAATTGAGAAAATCCAAGCGTGAAGAACAGAGAAGAAGATGGAACAGAGGTTGGAATTTCTTGACAAACTGAAGGATATAATATCAAGGACTTAGCAGCTTATACCTTTCTATTCCCACCCTGAAGAGCACTGGAGGGAAGGGGCGCTTGAGGGATTGTGCAACAGAGAAGGGGACCTCCCTTGTGTTGGGTGTGGTAGGTATTGTGGGTGCCAAGGTTGTTTGAGTTTAGCTTGAGATGCATATAGCTCTGTGATAGAGCTCATTGGATTAGCATCATCCTCCTTTGTCTCTATGTATGCTTGATAAACAAAACTATGTTGGATTAGCATGATTGTTTATGTGGAACCATGTCTGTAAGTGAGCCCGTTTAGTTCTTCCTTAGTAGATACATAACCCAACTCTAGGGTGGTTTCTCAACGGAAAGAATATAGGATGGACATATACCTATGGTTGGGTGGAACATTTCTCTCACATAGCCAGTTGATTGGATAGATTCATCTTAAAGATAAGTATTCTCTATGGTTTAAATTATGTCCATTCTGTGTTCTGCAATGTTTTAATTATTGACTGTTTTGTTAAAGCTGAAAGATGCATGCTAGATTTTTAGTAGCATAGCTTAAATTCCATTGTGTATGTTATCTTACCATGTTTCTGCACATCTACATTTTTATGTAATGCCATGAATTTGTTCATGAGGAATGGGGCTAAGTTTTGTGAAGGCCCAGAATTTTCAGTCATGTTCCCTTCCTTGGATTGGATGGATGGTAGGGGATGTGATAGGAAGGTGACACAGTCCATTGACAGAAAATGAAAAAGGGCCAATGGGACATACGGATAAAATTCCAATTTGATTGGGTCTCAATATTCCCATTTATTGAACCAATACCTCCATCAAATGAGAATGAGACCTCACGAGAAGTTAAATGCATTTCATGTAGTTGGAAACTTGGAAAGGCAGTAAAATTGCAGATCCAGTTAGACACAATAGAGAAGCATGTCGGAAAGGTGTATGATAAAAAAATTGTAAATAGTGAGAAGGAATATGTTGATGGATGGAAATATCTTAGACAATTTATACATATCCAATATGAAGAGGAATACAATATTTTCTTAATAAATAAGAGAAAACTCGAGGGAATTGGAGGAACCATCACATCTCAATTTGGAAAGATGATGGAAACAAGTTTGTTATTGAAGACGATATAATTAAGCATTGTATTTCAAATCCTATCCAATGGTTTTCCAATGAAAGATTATCCAAAAATGATGAAATATCTATCTTTTATTCAAGTGTCAAATTTTCGATCTTCTCATTGGTCTTTAAAAAGTGGTTGGGAATGGGGAAAATATCTAGCTCAAGTAGAAAAGGATGATATGAAAGAGAAGATTGCTAATGCCATATTTTTCGTCACTGTCTTTGGATGAGGTTAAGGTTTTTCTTAATACTTCATGGATTTGCATGAGCATTAATATGGTCAATGACCATATTAGGCATTCCTATCTACTTGGAATTCATAAAATGAGCAAAAGTTCTACAACAGAAAAAAATTATGAACATGTTATTAATAGTTTGAAGGAAATTGGTGGTATGGATCATTCAATGATCGCAAAAAATTTGGTATGTGTTGGAGAAGATGGTGCATCAGTAATGTGGGGATGAAGGAACGACCATTGTGCTAGACTATGACTCTCAACTTCACCGTATATGCTTAGTATTCATTGTATGGCTCACAGGATGAATCTTGCATTTAAAATAGTGAGCAAATTTCCATTTGCTTCGAAAGTTGAATATCTTGTACATGAGATTCATGCATACGTTTTTTGGAATCCCAAACAATTTTTAGAGTTTAAAAAATATGTTGATGGTGTTAAAACTGGAAAAAAATATATTAAAAGATGTTGATACAAGATGGATCTCATTGAAGGGACCAGCTGAAAGACTATTCGATGAATATGAATCCTTGGTAGGGATGATGTATGAACATTGCTTAAGTGTAGAAAAAGCTCAAACTCTTTTCTTTCTACTAATTGATATAGAGACATTGATAACATTGGCTAGAACTATTTCTATGCTTCATGAAATGAATAACCTCATGAAGATGTCTTAGAGTCACACAATGTATATTGTTGAATACACAAATGCAAGAAAATTATCATTCCTTGCATTGGATAATTCATATATGAGGGTAGAGTCTTTTACAGGTCTAACATTTACAAATTGGACTAAGATAATCAATATTGAAAATGATGAAATATTTTTGAAGTTTGATGAAAAATAGATGCTATGTATGACATTGAGAGGGAATATGGTTCCCTTTTCTTATAATGATAAGATAGGAAGAACCACCAAAGAGTTCCCTGTGTCAAGAGAACGTTTTGACAATGTTTTGATTTCAGTGAGGCACAACTTGATAGAAATTGCAAAATCACTATCGTCAAAGATAAGAGAATGATTTCCTCGAGATGAATTGTTGGCATCCATGGCTATGGTATACCCTCAATATTGGAACCATTGTCAACGTTCAGACACTTTAAAGTTTTACTTTATAGGGAAATGAAAGACTTTGTAGAGCCATTTTTGTCGAGAGGATGAGATACAATGAGAACATATGCAAGGTATTTTAGATTGGAAAAAATTGTCAGATCAAGCCAAATGCTTTGCTAGAACAATGTGGTTGCAATTTTCTAAGTTGGAGAATCTGTTAAATTTTGAGCATTAATTCACAATACTCTAGGATCTTCACTGAGAGAATAACATATACAGTATATCAATGCATAACAATCACAATAAGCATCACAAGCATCACAAGAATCAAAAGCATGAGAGACAAGAGACATAGAGTTTCCATGGGGAAAACCCTAAGGTGAAAAACCCCACAACTTCCTCAGAGATAGAGAGAGAAATGGCTCAACCAAAGTACAACCAAAATACACTGAGATAGTCTCCTAGTAGCAGATGATCCTCCTCCTCACTAGTGCGCCACTTTCTGAGTGAGAGAGATATAACTTTCCTAATGATCTAAATAGAGATCACATGATCTCTATTTATACTAACCTGTTTGCCTAGTGACCTTATGGGGCTAACTTGTCTAGCTAGGTACATCCACATTATAATATATATATTTCAGGGCCGAGCCCACACATGGTGGTCTAATAACCCATCAACAAGTACACACACTTGCGACACTTGTCAATCCACATGACGACACTTCCTTATAGAGGAATAACACATCTCTAATAAGGGTACAATAAATATATATGAAATACATAGATGAAATACATTCTGAAGTTACATATACATCAACACTCCCTCTTAACTAGGAAGGTATTTCTCGACACAGATCTGCTAGACAAGTCTTCTTCTCGAGATCATCGTCATCATCATCGTCACTGCTGCTACTATCTCAACCAATCTCTAACTCTACTCATCATAGGAAGTTCTACAGAGCCAGTCCTTTTTCATACTAGATGTAGGCCCACCACCTGCAGGTCTTTGTCATCACTGGCCATACTGTGGAATCCTGAGGACTTATTACGTGCGTCACAAAACCTTGAAAGAGCATCCCAGGCTGTTACGAGCACACGGCTCTACCTATAGGATCTCCTAGGGCCATATTATATGTGACCTCACCACAAAACCTCGCAAGAGCATCCCAGGCTGTTACGAGAGCATAGGTCTACCTATAGGACCTCCCAGGGACAGATTATATGTGGTTACCACAAAACCTCGCAAGAGCATCCCAGGCTTTTACGAGCACACAGCTCTACCTATAGGATCTCCCAGGGACAGATTATATGTGGTCATGGAAAAACCTCGCAAGAGCATCCCAGGACTTATTACGGGCACACAGCCCAACCTATCGGATCTCCCAGGGACATATTATATGCCATAGGACAAAACCTCAAAAGAGCATCTACTAGATATCCCAGGGCCAGATTATATGCCATAGGCAAAACCTCGAAATACTATCTGCAGATCTCCCAGGGCCAAATTATATGTCCTCCCAAAGCAAAACCTCAGAAGAGCATTTGCTAGATATCCTAGGGCCAAATTATATGCCATAGGCAAAACCTCTAAAGACTATCTGCAAATCTCCCAGGGCCAAATTATATGCTCATCTGCACAACCTGATCCACGGCCATAGAGTATCAACCTGACACTCACCATACATCATCCTGATGTACATGTGATCATCCTGATCATCATTACTGCAACATCCTGCTGCATGTCATCTGGAGCAACATCCTGAAGCTCGTCATCCATGATCATCCTGATCATACAATGCGTCTACTTGATGCATACCAAGTATCTACCTGATACATATCATCATACATGATCCACCTTATCATACAGTGTATCCACCTAATACAAATACATGATACATATCACCATACATGATCCACCTGATCATACAATGTATCCACCTGATACATATACAGATACATGGTCCAAAGCATCTAACATGATGCATATACAAATATACATACACATGATCCAACCGATCATATACAGCATCCAATATGATGTGTACATACATATAAATGATCCAACTGATCATATCCAGCATCCAACATGATGCGTACATACATATAAATGATCCAACTGATCATATCCAACATCCAACATGATGCGTACATACATATAAATGATCCAACTGATCATATCCAGCATCCAACATGATGCATACATACATATAAATGATCCAACTGATCATATCCAGCATCCAACATGATGCGTACACACATATAAACGATCCAACTGATCATATCCAGCATCCAACATGATGCATACATACATACCTAAAAATGATCCAACTGATCATACAAAGCAGAAACTAGAACATCATCCTGATGCTCATCATCCAGCGCTTACATCCACAGCCATGTGAAGGATCCTCCTTCCAACATGCTTGGAATGGCTTCAGCAAATGTGTCCATCACTTCTTCCTCGAAGTGTCATCAATCTGAAGAACACCAAGCCTCTCTTTGAAGTACTCGAACTTCACCCTGGCTAGTGGATTCATCAGCACATCTACAATCTGCTCGTCCGTCGCAACATACAGGAGCTTCACAGCTCCTCTCTGCACTATGTCCCTAATATAGTGATATTTGATCTCTATGTGTTTCGACCTATCATGAAACACTGGGTTCTCAGATAGCTTCACACAACTCTGGTTATAACAGAAGATACCAGTAGCATCCAACGAGAGATCAAATAACTCAGACAGTAGCTTCCATAGCCATACTTCCTCACAACTAGCTGAGTAGGCTGCAACATACTTTCCCTCAACTGTACTCAGTGCTACGCAGGACTGGTTCCTGCTAAACCAAGAGATCACACCTGATCCCATACTGAAGCAACACCTAGATGTGCTCTTCCTATCTGCGGCACTGCTAGCCCAATATGAATCAACATAACCCTGCAGGTTAAACTTTTGATTCGCTTCATACTTGAGCCCATAATCCACTGTACCCTTCAAGTACCTCAGAACATGCTTTACAACAACTAGATGAACATTCCTCGGATCTGTCAGGAACTGACTCAATGTGTTCACTGCAAAGCAAATATCTGGTCTCGTGTTCGTGAGGTACATCAAGGACCCAATCATCTGATGATACATAGAGACATCAACCGACTCAGATGAAGCATCACATAGAAGCTTCATATTTGATTCCATAGGTGTGGCCATGGCCTTGCAATCCATCATCCCGAATCTCTTCAAGATATCTACTGTGTACTTCCCTTGACCAAGGAAGATCCCACCTACACTCTGCCACACCTCCATACCTGGGAAATAATGCATCATTCCCAAATCTTTCATATCAAATTCAGCAGCAAGCTTCCTCTTCATATCTGCAATTAATATGTCATCTCCTGTTACAAATAAGTCATCCACATACAGGAGTAGAATCATAGGATTCCCTTCCTCAACCTTGTAATGAAGGTTGGAATCCGCTTTACTCTTGGTAAAGCCCAAACTAAATAGGAAACTGTCCATCCTACCATACCAAGTTCTGGGAGCTTGTTTCAAGCCATACAAGGCTTTCTTCAATCTGCACACATATGACTCCCTGTCATGTATTTCAAAACCGAGTGGCTGCTCCACATATAATTCCTCTTCAACTACACCATTCAAGAAAGCAGTCTTGACATCCATTTGGTGTATTTTCCATTTCATTGTTGCATCCAGGGCAAGTACTGTTTTGATGGAAGTATACCTGGCTATAGGTGCAAAAGTTTCTTCATAATCTATTCCCTCTTTCTGAGAGAAGCCACGAGCTACGAATCTTGCCTTGTATTTCTCTACACTGCCATCTGTAGCATGCTTGATTTTGTAGATCCATTTGGAAGTCACAACAAACTTCTCTTTAGGTCTTGGGACAACATCCCAAACATCATTCTTCATTATTGATTGGTATTCCTCAACCATGGCATCCTTCCATTCTTTCTTTTCCGCTGCTTCTTCATAACTAGAAGGCTCTTTGTTCATAATGTCACAGAGTAAAGAAACATAGCTGGTATGTGATCTGAATCTCTTCTTTGCTCTATGTTCTTCTTCTGGAATGCCAAATCTTTCTGCATCTTGAATGAGCTCTCTAGCCCATGCAGGTTTCCTCTTGTGAGAGATATCCTCACGGGGTGGATCTACAGGTTCTTGTGGATCTTCAAACTCACGAACAACTTCTGGAACTACTTCAGTCATGGTAGTGTCCTGAAATATAATTTCCTTAGGTTCTTCATAAACTTCGATAGGTGCCTTCCTTGATTTGATGAATGCTAAGTTTTCATCAAATGTTACATCCCTGCTGACATCAATCTTCTTGAACCCTGGAAAGTATATTCTGTAAGCCTTCGAGCTTTCACTGTAACTCACAAAGATACCCTTCTTTCATGAAGGATCTAGTTTAGTCCTCTTTTCCTTTGTCCTCTTTTCCTTTGGGACATGAGTGTATACTGGACAACCAAATATTTTGAGATGGTTGACTTTAGGTTTCTTACCAGAAAAGACCTCTTATGGTGTCTTGTTGTCCAATATCCTATGGGGTGTTCTGTTCTGCACATATACAGCTATTCTAGCTGCTTCTTCCCATAGATGCATAGGTAGATCCTGGTCATGCAGCATTGCCCTTGCTGCTTCCATGATAGTTCTATTCTTCCTTTCTGCAAATCCATTTTGTTGAGGATTATAAGGAGTAGTCAACTCCCTCTTAATCCCTGAATCACTACAAAGCCTTTTGAAGTCACCTGAAGTGAATTCTCCACCATTGTCAGATCTGAATGTTTTGATCTTCTTGTCAGTTTGATTCTCCATCAAGGTTTTGAATTCCTTGAACTTACCAAACACCTCATCTTTGTTCTTCAGAAGTATACCCGAGTCTTCCTGGAGAAGTCATCAATAAATGAGACATAGTAAACATACCCACTAAGAGAACTGGATGACATAGGACCACATACATCTGAGTGGATGATTTCCAGGATATCTTTGGCCTTGCTTTCACTGCTTGGGAAAGCCTTCTTAATGTTGTTACCTTTTGCACATCCTTTGCAAACACCTTCATTTTTGGTCTTGATTTCAGGAAGACCTTCTACAGCCTTGCTTGCAATTGGAAGTGCCCTATAGTGCATATGAGGAATTCTTCTATGCCAAAGCTCACTTGGCTCCATGGATTCATGCACCATGGCATGTTCAGGTTGTCCCTTCAATTTATACAATCCTCCCTCTTGCTCTCCAATCACTACTGCATCATCTATGGTCTTTCCCCTTTGGCCACATTAAGACTTGGCCATCCACAAATGCAACCCTCATACCTTTTGCATCCAATGTAGATATGGAGAGTAAGTTCTTCTTGAGCCCAGGTACATAAAGGACTTCTTTCATCTTCAAATATTTTCCAGAATCTAGGTTGTAGGAGGCTTCACCACTTCCTTTGATTGGGTATTGATAATCATCCCCAAGTTTCACCTTATGGGGTGATTCATGTTCAGATAGATTCACAAAATATTCCTTAAACCTAGTCATGTGTTTGGAAGCTCCACTATCAATCAACCAATCATTACAACCATGGGAGATAGTACCTGTAAGAGCAGAGATTAGAACATATTCTTCTTCACTTGATGAGTCATCATCACTTTCTGCCCTAGCCTTCTTCTTTGGAGGTTCATCATCTTCGGCAGCATGAGCATGGAACTTTCTTTTGCTGCCCTTCTTCTTCTTGCTAAAGTTGTTGTTATTATCCCTTTTGTTCTTGGGAAAATATGAAGCAAAGTGACCCTTCTCATTGTATGTGAAGCATCTTAGATCCTTCTTATTCTTTTGATAGGATCTTTTGTAGCGAGAGTGCTCCTTCTTGGGCTTACTTCTTTCGGTGTGAGTTGCGAGAGCTTGATCTTCACCTCCCATCTTTTCATCACGAGCTACAAGTCTAGCTTCTTCTTGAGAGCATTCCTCCCATAGTTTATTGAAAGAGATCAATTTCTTTCTTGCACAGATTCCTTGAATAAAGGAGTCCCATGACCTAGGTAGTCCATTCAGAGTGGTAATAACAACTTCACCATTGTCCACTACTTCATCCACAGCTTCAAGTTGGTCCTTGATCTAAGAGACCTTGGAGGAGTAAGATTGAATGGTTTCTCCATTCAACATCTTGACCCCTTTCAATTGATTCCACAGAGTGATCTTCCGATTTATGTTCTTCCCTTCAAATAGCTTGGTCAAAGAGTCAAACATCTCCTTGGGTGTCTTTAGAGAAGACGCATGGGGTATGAGATGATCTTTGATAGAATCAACAATGATTCTCTTTGCTTTGACCAAGTTCTTCTTATGCAATACCTTGGCCTCTTCATCCTCTGGGATAGGGATGTCTTCTTTTATATATGAGTCCAACTCATTCTCTTCCAGGGTTAACCCAATCCTATTCTTCCAAGCTCGGAAGTTATCAGCCCCTTCAAGCTTATCCTCAAGCTTGGTGCGGTGAGACATCTTAAAGAGTACTTCAAATGGAAATAAAAAAGATTTAGGTCTTACCACTTGAAATGTTGAAAACTAGATCTCGTCCCGGATTAGGGTTTGTCGAAAAAATCCTAAAAATTCAAAATGTGAATTTCAATTTTCTGAAAGGATAGAAAGATGCGCTTTGATGAGCTAATCAGCCTGGTGGATTCAAAATTTGAGATCAGCAAAGCTTTACCCTTCAGATTTGTCTTTTTGTCCTCCCGGGTTCACTGAGAAGAGCCCTGAATTAGGGTTTGAGTTTCCCGGAGATCTACCAAGTCAAAAATCTCGATCCAAAGCTCTAAACTTCGATTTTTGCAAGGCGCTTCCATCTGTGTCTTCAGATTCCATAAATTCCTATTTTTGTGGAAACCCTAATGTTTAGGGCCAAATCTGAAAATGCTCAGAATTGAATTCTGATTGGACAGATAGATGCACCTTGATGAGTAGAGTGAATCTACTATACTTCTTTTCCAAAATCTGTGGAGAGAAACCCAATAAACAAGAAACTCAAGTTTCCGTCATTGCAAAATGTCTTCTTCTCAGGTTAGCTCTGATACCATGTTAAATTTTGAGCATTAATTCACAATACTCTAGGATCTTCGCTGAGAGAATAACATATAAACTATATCAATGCATAACAATCACAATAAGCATGACAAGCATCACAAGAATCAAAAGCATGAGAGACAAGAGACATAGAGTTTCCGTGGGGAAAACCCTAAGGTGAAAAACCCCACAACTTCCTCAGAGATAGAGAGAGCAATGGCTCAACCAAAGTACAACCAAAATACACTGAGATAGTCTCCTAGTAGCAGATGATCCTCCTCCTCACTAGTGTGCCACTTTCTGAGTGAGAGAGATATAACTTTCTGAATGATCTAAATAGAGACCACCTGATCTCTATTTATACTAACATGTTTGCCCAGTGACCTTATGGGGCCGACTTGTCTAGCTAGGTACATCCACATTATAATATATATATTTTAGGGCCGACCGCACACATGGTGGTCTAATAACCCATCGGCAAGTACACACACTTGCGACACTTGTCAATCCACATGATGACACTTCCTTATAGAGGAATAACACATCTCTAATAAGGGTATAATAAATATATATGAAATACATAGATGAAATACATTCCGAAGTTACATATACATCAACAGAATCCTCTAGAATATGGTCCAATTACAAGATTATGGACTAAACTCAGTCGTAGCGAAATACTACGGCAAGGTATGTCAGAATATTTCAAATTAGCGGATTTATGCCAAACCATGAGTTTGGGATCAATGGAGGATGAGAGAATGTTTAGTGGACTATCATTCTTGAAGTCAAAGTTGAGGAATAAGCTTCATAAAAATGTGGATGCATGCTTAATATTATATGTCACAAAGTATGAGGTTGACAATTTTCCATGCTAAAGAGCACTAGCTCTTTGGCGATCAGATCATGAAAGAAGGGGATAAAACTATATAACAAATTTCTCTTGTGAACTTGATATGGAACATAATCATGGTTCATATGGATAATATCATGTTCAGAATGTCGAAAATGACGACCATTGTCAGGATGTGAATTGGAAAATTGATTTAACCTAAGATTGTATATGATCCAATATACACGAGGGACTCTTGAGTCTTATTTCGGTCTAGGTGTTCCATGGACCCTTGTTGGTGATCACTATATGTGAACTTGAGGCAGTGTTGTAGGTAAAAATAGATTCTACACTGTACTTTCTTGTTGTCATATTAATGATTTGAGCTACATTTCCTTGATGCCATTTATTTTAAGATTGGTGTTTTAATGTTTATCTTTTACATTATCTCTTTCTTGTATATGACAGGAAATGACGTTGGAATTTGACAAAGCAAGCAACAATCTCTTCACATAGATAGTGTCCTAAAATTAAAGGATAAATAACTAATTTGAAAACACTTTTGCTAAGAGGGAATGGGCTCATTCAAGTACATGAAACCATGTTTGTGTTTAGATCCAATATATTGACAATTTTTTATGGTTTGTTTATTTCTTTTATTTGAAACATTTTGTTGATTTTTGAAGTTTGCGTATATTTTGGTTAAATATTGTGTTAGTCCCTTGAATGCTTCTAGTTCTCATTTGATGCTTGATTGAACCCTTTGGTGTAGCTTGGTTCAAGATTGGTTGTAGTTGATTTCCATTGATTCAGGGTTTGAGGAAAGATGCTTTTATTTCCTTTCAGTTGCATGAATGAATTGGATTCACTTTTTTGAATCTATTATGCGGGTTTTATATTTTCTTTTTAAATACTTATCGTTATTCAGAAAAATAAATGAGTTATGCATAGCTAAGTGAAGAGAGAAATGGTCTATGCACTAGGTTCCTATGCATTGATTGTAGGAGGCCTATTGGCACGAGACCAACATTCCCCTAATGTAATTGGCATAATTACAATGCATAATTGTCTTATCCTCCATGGGCATAATTGGTTAGTGGAATCCAAGACAAGGAGTTCACAAATCAACTAACTAGAGGGTTGGAAATTAATCTAATTGGGAATACACTATATTAAGGTTGTGGGTCTTGATGAGATTCCACATTTTAATGATGGTTCATGGGTTCCATTTCACAATGTATAAAAATTTATTCTATCAGTTTGTCGCTTTGCCAATATTCAGGTCCCCACATGTATGTTGGACCATTAAGGGATGAGATAATAAGTGGAGTCCCCACTTTCTTTGAATCTAGTTAGTGCAATTGTGTTTCACTGACACCTTCCAGTTTTGAGTCTAGATCTTCTGTTGTTGATGATGTGATTCATGTTATTTGACTGACTTTGTTGTTCCTCTATTTTTGAAGTAGGTTGGAAAGTCTTTATGATAGCAAGATCACTATATGTCAATATGAGATTGCATTTCAGGTAAATGTAGCTTATATATTTTGTGTTTTTTGTTGTAACATTGATGATTGGGACTACATTTCCTTGATGTAAGTTATTTAAGATTGATGTTTTGATATTTAACTATTGCATTCTCTTTCTTGTTTGTGACAGGAAATGAAGTTGGATTTTGATGAAGATGGGGCCTATATCTTCGCATAGATCGTGTCTTAGTATTAAAGGATAAATAAATAATTTAACAAGACTCTTGCTAAGCAAGAATGGGCTCATTATAGTACATGAAACCATGTTAATTTTTAGCTCACATACCTTACTCACTTCCTAGCCAATATAGGTGGGGGTTGCATCTTCTTTGTCAATCAAGATGATATTCAACAGTCGCTACTTAACAAGCAAGTTGTTTTTTTTTCTCCTATTTTCTTGGCAAGTGGCTGAAAGCCTCTCTCTTCACCTACATATGCATGCATCAACTAACTGTTAAAAATTTACATAGTATATATGATGTTTTAGGGACACCATGTTTTCCATTTCCATAGATTTTTCCATGCCTGTTGGTATCTACTAATTGCAATTGAAAGTAGACTGGTTAATGTTTTCCAAGTTTGTAGTTTATAAGTTGTTTTTAATTCTTTCTAAGTTCAGGTGTTTGATTGGAAATCTGCCGCATCTTATTATGACATGTTTTTTTCTTTCTTCTCATAAATGGTGTTGTGTCTTGTCTTCTCATCATCATTATGGTATTCATTTGGACTGTTTTACAAAATATCACCCACTCCAATTAAGACTTGGCCTACCTTAAAAATTATTTGTTTATTTTTTAGGGGTAGGGGGGTTAAAACAGATATTCCCTTTTTTAAAATTGTAATGGCATTCCCACAGGTTACCCAGAAGCAGAGACCACATGCCCCATGTCATATTTATTACTCATCAAATGTCGGTTATCCCAGTCCGAGGTCTCAACAATTCTTAAAATAAGGACATCCTTGATCAGAAGGATATCCATTCATACACCTGAACAAGCAGTTTAGTTCATTACAGATTCAGGATTCATAGAACATCAAGTAAGGATTCTCATTACTATAATACCATATATTCTTACTCTTAACATTGACCAGGAGTTAAAACCCAAGATTGAGTTGTTAAAAACATTGGGCCTCACTTCGCAAGGCTTACAGAAAGCCATTTTCTTTGGCACCCAGATTGCTTTGCAACAATATAGAGAAAAATTTGTTTCCTAACATCCAGTATCTTTAAAATTTGTTTGGATTAGAGGCTGATGTCTCCAGGGTTTTCAATTTCAACTTGGGATTTTAGATACTAGTAATGGGCCTAAAATTTTTTAGAAGAGATTTGAGCTTTTGGAAATTTTTGCACTCTTGGAAGATGATATCAAGGATCTCTTTAGGAAAATACCACTTGTATTAGTTTCGTCAATGGATAAGGTGTAGAATATGATGGAATATTTTATACATATTGCAAGGCTTCCTGAAGAATTTATCTTGCAATACCCTAATCTCCTGACATATAGTTTGGAGTGTATAATCAAACCATGCCACAAAGTGTTGTAATATATAAGTGAAATGGAACCTTCCTGTGAAATTCCACAAGATGAGATCACTTTAGCTTGAACAAACCTCACAATTTCACTCAAAGAATTGCATAGAAGAAGAGATAGAATATGATCAAAATTCACAAATGAAACTCAAAGAATGTGGAAAACTGTTGTAATTACATTCATCAGTTGTAAGTTGGCGAAAATATCAATACAATAGAATGAATTCGATATCATCCAAGGTGATTCGAATTCTCCTCAAGTCAAGGCTTAGTCAGCATTGGAACCATCTCCCAATCAAGACTCAATTGCTACCGATGGTGAATAAACAATCAACTGAGGTAGGACTAAGTCTAACTAAACCATGTGAGCACTGAAATAGGGAAGGAGACTCCAAAGGGCACATGATAGACTTCCAGTAGTCAAGTGGAACTTCGATACAGTCATCTGGGAGCTGCAGTTAGTTAACTAAGCAATCAATGCATAAACTAATTGATCAATGCATGAACTGACAGATGAGGTCCTATAAGAGTGTAGTAGGGTGCATTAGTATCAAGATGATGAAAACAATGCGCACTAGTAGGAGGGCTACTGATGGCTAGAGACAAGCTCCAGGGGGGGAAAACTAGGGACTAGGTGTTGGGAGACTACCATACTGATGACTGGATTCATGTAGTATGCATGCATGCTTGCAGAATGCATTCAATGCATGCAAATAAAAATAATGATGGTGAGAATATTCCAACACCCCCCTTTAAGCTGGACTATGAGGAAATGTAACTGAAAAAAATAGGGCCCTGGTTACTGAGACCAAAGGTCACCCCGTACAACAATTTAAATAAAATGTGAGGAAAGAGGGAAAACTCAGTGGGAAGAAATCCCCCCCTCAAGATAGATTGTAAAAATCTAATCAAGCATGTCAATCACTCACCCCAAGAGGGGGTAAGTAAAATTCTTCACCAAAAAAGCAACTGTCGGCAAGAAGTGGATATGTGTGAGCAAGTGCAAACCTTCCATTCTGAAAATTAGATATGGTTCTTATTGGATCAATTAGATCTCCAACAAGATCACTGGCAGATCTAAGAGTTGTGGTATCCCATCTAGGAAGAGGAGGATCTTCAGGTTCTTGTGGATCTAGATCTACCATTCACTCATATTCACTTTCAGATGATAGATCTTCAGGTTCTTGTGGATCTGGATCTAGCATTCGCTCTTCATCACTTTCAAAGTTAGAATCTGAAATTTCTTGAGAGGAATCTTCGCTCTCTTGGTCATCAAGTAGTGGTGGTGTGGTAGGAAATATGTCTTCATCAATAGGATGAGTATCATGCATTGGCCACTCCTCAAACTAAACAATTCTTTCAAGAAATGTTTGCATAGTAGTTGGATCTAGAAGTTTGTAGGACTTTGCACTCAGTGCATAACCAACCAGTATACACTCTCTGCTTTGTGGATCTAAGGCTCTCATTTTCTTAGTTGGAATCCTTGCCCAAGCTATGGATCCAAATAATCTAAGATGAGATACATCAAGTTTGTAACCCATCTATGCTTCAAAAGGAGTTTTACCTTTCAATCCTTTGTGAGGGACTGTGTTATGGAGGTAAGCAACACAATTGATAGCTTATTCCCAAAGACTAGGATGTAATCCTTTACACTCTAGCATGTAGGTTTCCATCTCCTTCAAGGTTCTGTTCTTTGGCTCCGCACCACCATTTCGCTGTGGTGTGTAGGGAACATTGTGTTGCATTTATATTCCTTCATTTGCACAAAAGGATTGGAACTCACTCTTTACATACTCTCCTCCATTGTCAGTGCAGAGGACCTTGATCTTTCAATTGGAGAACTTTTCTATAGAACCTTTGAAGAACTTGAAGTATCCAAACACTTCTTATTTCAATATTAGAAAGTACACCCAACTGAATCTAGAATAGTCATCAATGAATGTTAGGATATACCTTTCCTTGATTAGAGACATATTTGGAGGTGGTCGTAAAACATCATTGTGAATCAGTTCAATAGGTTGAGAGGCTCTCCTTGCCTTCCCTTTCTCAAACTTATGCTTTGGATGTTTTCCAATCAAACAACCTTTACAAGTGCCTTTAGAAAATTTGATATTGGGTAGTCCTTTAACCATTTTCTGATTATGCATGTATTGCAAGTACTTGTAGTTGAGGTTCCCAAATATTTCATGCAAGAGTCTGCTCTCTTCATTTTCATGTGTGTGTAGAGCACTCGTTTTTGAGTGAGTTAAGAAGTGACAAAATCCATAGAGTTTCGAATTGTGATCAACAACACCTTTTGAAATGATGTTTCCAGTTGAAAACTCTTGTATTTCGACCTCATTAGGAGTGAAGATGACCTTCTTGGGTACTCTTGTATGGGTCATCTGGTAGACATAAATAATATTTGCAGTAAGAGTAGGGACATAGAGTACATCACTATAGTACCCTTGCTCAAGATTGATCCTTCCAATTCCCTCAGGGGAGACCTCATAATCATTCCCCAACAAGATTGAAGGGCCAACTATGGATTCGAAACCAGAGAAGAGATTCTTGGAAAAAGACATGTGTCTTGATGCTCCAGAATAAATAATGAAGAAAGAATATTTTGAATCACTAGCAATGAGTGCATGGCACCTCTCCTTTTCCTCATATCTAGGGTCAGCTTCCTTCCTTCTAGCACCTGTAGGTACTGGGAGGTTGTTCTTCTCAAGTATTTGGGCAATTATATCTATTATCTTCTTCATGCAGGCACCCTCAGGATGGAATCCTATGTTACAGTAAGGACATTTAAATTTCTCCTTTTGATTTTGCTTTCCTCTCTTAGAATTTGAAGCCCCTTCTGACTTATAGGGAGCCTCTCTTTGCTTCTTCTCATTCGACTTCTTCTTTCTACCTTTATGCTTTCCTTTTCCATTCGCATTCTTCCCTTCTGCAACTGCAAGAGATGAATCCATCCTTGGTTTGATCACTCCCATTTGCAGTAGTTTGTCCTGCTCTTGTGAAAGAGACTGGATGAATACTGCAAGAGTGGGAATTTTACAATTTGGAATGGATAGTTTCGCTAACTGGAAGGTGGAGACAAAAACTGAGTAATCAGGACCCAATTTTTACAGAATGGAAAGGATAAGCTTCTTCTCTTCTTTCTCTACTCCATATGACTTTAGCTGTGAAACCAAATTTTTGAACTTGGTAAAGAACTCATTGATTGTGTTGAAACTGCTAGGGCTCAAAGAGATAAGATCATTTTCCAATTGGTGACCTTTCAAATCATCTTTCTGCCCAAACAGAGTTTCTAGCTTGGTCCAAACCTCCTTGGGAGTGTTGAAACCAATGACATGAAAGTGTAGATCATCAAAAATACTGAGGAGTAGCAGTCCAACTGCTTCATCAAGTCTATCAAGATATTTGGATTTCTTAGTAGCACCAGTGTGTTCGACTGCTATCCCATTCAACACTCTAGAAAGGATTTTTCTCTTCATGAAGATGTCCATTTTGGATTTCCATTCGAAATAGTTGAAGGAGGTGATTTTTATATCCATAGTAGCTACTGAATGCGCTTCTAATTGATGGAATAAAATCCCAAAACAAATGAAATTTGGATGGAGATTTGTTGCAGAATCTAGAGAACACTGCTTTAGGATAGTGAGAACTTTTATCTGGATCCTTCACACCTGGATCAACCACACTAGATTGCTCCAGTGAATTCAAAGAAATAGCACCAGGATTTGTTGTGGAAATCCATAGGCTTCTGGTGGCCTACTGGAAAACAATTGTTCAATAAACTATTGCAATTCAAATAGTTGTAACAAGCTCTAATACCATGTGAAATTCCAAAGGAGGAGATCACTTTAGCTTGAACAAACCTCACAACTTCACTCAAAGAATTGCAAAGAAGAAGAGATAAAATATGATCAAAATTCACACCTGAAACTCAAATAATGTCGAAAATTGTTGTAATTACATTCATCAGCCGTAAGCTGGAAAAAAGATCAACATAATAGAATAAATTCGATATCATCCAAGGTGCTTCGAATTATCCTCAATTCAAGGCTTATTCAGCATTAGAACCATCTCCCAATCAAGAATCAATGACCACCGATGGTGACTAAATAGTAAATTAAGGTAATACAAATTCTAACTGAACCATGTGAGCATTGAAATAGGGAAGGATACTCCAAAGGGTGCATGACGGACTGTCAGTAGTCAAGTGGCACTCCAATATAGTCAATTGAGAGATACGGTCAGTTAACTGAGCAATCAATACAAAAACTAACGAATCAATGCATGAACTAATAGATGAGTCCCTAGAAGTGTGTAGTAGGGCTCATTAGTATCGAGATGATGAATAAAATGTGCACTAGGTAGGTAGGAGGGTTGCTGATGGCCAGAGACAAGCTCCAGGGGGGGAAAATAGGGACTAGGTGCTGGCAGACTACGATATTGATGACTGGATTCATGTAGTATGCATGCATGCATGCAATTCATGCAAATACAAATAATGATGGTGAGAATATTTGAACACCCCCCCTTAAGCCAGACTATGAGGAAATGTAACTAAAAAAAATAGAGCCCTGGTTAGTGAGACCAAAGGTCACCGCATACAACAATCTAAATAAAATGTGAGGAAAGGGGGAAAAACTAGTGGGAAGAAATCCCCCCTCAATATAGACTGTAAAAATATAATCAAGCATGTGCATCACTCACCCCTAGAGGGGGTAACTGAACTTCTTCACCAAAAAAGAAACTGTCGGCAAGAAGTGGATATGTGTGAGAAAGTGCAAACCTTCCATTCTAAAAATCGGATCTGGTTCTTCTTGGATCAAGTGGATCTCCAACAAGATCACTAGCAGATATAAGAGTTGTGGAAGCCCATATAGGAAGAGGAGCATCTTCAGGTTCTAGATATTCAGTTTCTTGTGGATCTAGATAGATCTACCATTCACTCATCTTCACTTTCAGGTGCTAGATCTTCAAGTTCTTGTGGATATGGATCTAATAAATAACCAACGAGTATACACTCTCTGCTCTTTGGATCTAATGATCTCCTTTTCTTAGTTGGAATCCTTGCCCAAGATTTGGATCCAAAGACTCTAATATGAGATACATAAGGTTTGTAACCCATCCATGATTCAAAAGGAGTTTTACCTTTCATTCCTTTGTGAGGGACTCTATTTTGGAGGTAAGCAACACAGTTGATAGCTTCTTCCCAAAGACTAGGATGCAATCCTTTAGACTCTAGCATGCAAGTTTCCATCTCCTTCAAGGTTCTGTTCTTTCATTCCGCAACACAATTTTGTGGTGGTGTTTAGGGAACAATGTGCTTCATCTCTATGCCTTCATCTGCACAAAATTATTGGAACTCACTCTTTACATACTCTCCTCCATTTTTTAGTGCGGAGGACCTTGATCTTTATGTCGGAGATCTTTTCTACAGAAGCTTTGAAGAACTTGAAGTATCCAAACACTTCTCATTTCAATCTGAGAAAGTACACCTAACTGAATCTAGAATAGTCATCAATGAAAGTTAGGATATACCTTGCCTTGTTCAGAGATAGATTTGGAAGTGGTCCTGAAACATCATTGGGAATCAGTTCAAGAGGTTGAGAGGCTCTCCTTTCCTTCCCTTTCTCAAACTTATGCTCTGGATATTTTCCAATCAAACAACCTTTACAGGTGCCTTTAGCAAATTTGATATTGGGTAGTCCTTCAACCATTTTATGATTGTGGATGTCTTCCAAGTACTTGTAGTTGAGGTGCCCAAATATTTCATGCCAGAGTCTGCTCTCTTCATTTGCATGTTTTTGTAGAGCACTCTATTTTGAGTAAGGTAGGAATTGAGAAAACTCATAGAGTTTCGAATTGTGATCAACAACACCTTTTGCAATTATGTTTCCAGTTGACATCTCTTGTATTTCGACCTCATTAGGAGTGAATATGACCTTCTTGGGTATTCCTATATGGGTCATCTAGTAGACAGAAAGAATATTTATAGTAAGATTAGGGACATAGAGTACATAACTGAAGTACCCATGCTCAATATTGATCCTTCCAATCCCCTCAGAGGAGACCTACGAATCATTCCCCAACAAGATTGAATGGTCAACTGTGGATTCGAAACCAGAGAAGATATTCTTGGAAACATACATGTGTCTTGATGCTCTGGAATCAATGATGAAGAAGGAATCTTTTGAAGCAACAGCCATGATTGCATGGCACGTCTCCTTGTCCTCATATCTAGGGTCAACTTCGTTCATTCTAGAACCTGCAGGTACTGGGAGGTTGTTCTTCTCAATTATTTGGGCCATTAGATCTATTGTCTTCTTCATGCAAGAATTCTCAAGATGGAATCTTATGTTACAGTAAGGACATTTGGATTTCTCCTTTTGAGTTTGCTTGCCTCTCTTAGAATTCGAAGCCCCTTGTGACTGATAGGGAGCCTCTCTTGGATTCTTCTCATTCGACTTCTTCTCTTTACCTTTATGCTTCCCTCTTCCATTCACATTCTTCCGTTCTGCAGCTGCAAGAGATGAATCCATCCTTGGTTTGATCACTCCCATTTGCACTAGCTTGTCCTGCTCTTGTGAAAGAGACTGGTTGAATGCTGCAAGAGTGGGAATTTTCCAATTTGGAATGGATAGTTTCGCTGACTGGAAGGTGGAGACAAAAACTAAGTAATCATGACCCAATTTTGACAGAATGGCAAGGATAATATGCTTCTCCTATTTCTCTATTCCATATGACTTTAGCTATGAAACCAAATTTTTCAACTTGGTAAAGAACTCATTGATTGAGTTGAAACTGCTGGGGATCAGAGAAATAACTCATTTTCCAATTGGTGACCTTTCAAATAATATTTCTGCCCAAACATATTTTCGATCTTGGTCTAAACCTCCTTGGGAGCATTGAGACCAATGACATGAAATTGTAGATCATCGGAAATATTGAGGAGTAGCAGTCCAACTGCTTCATCAAGTCTATCAAGATATTTGGATTTCTCAGTAGCCCCAGTGGGTTCGACTATTCTCCCATTCAACACTCTGGAAAGGCTTTTTCTCTTCATGAAAATGTCCATTTTGGCCTTCCATTCGAAATAGTTGAAGGAGGTGAGTTTTAAATCCATAGTAGCTACTGAATGTGCTTATGAATGATGGAATAAACTTGCAAAACAAATGAAATTTGGCTGGAGATTTGTTGCAGAATCTAGAGAACACTTCTTTAGGATAGTGAGCACTTTTATCTGGATCCTTCACACCTGGATAGACCTCACTGGATTTCTCCAATGAATTCAAGGAAATAGAACTAGGATTTGCTGTGGAAATCTAGAGGCTTATCGTGCCCTACTAAAAAATAGTTGTTCAATAAACTGATGCAACTGTTGCAATTCAAATATTTGTAGCAAGCTCTGATACCATGTGAAATTCCACAGGATGAGATCACTTTAGCTTGAACAAAACTCACAATTTATCTCAAAGAATTGCAGAGAAGAAGAGATAGAATATGATCAAAATTCAGACATGAAACTCAAAGAATGTGGAAAATTGTTGTAGTTACATTCATCAGTTGTAAGCTGGCAAAAAGATAAATAAAATAGAATGAATTTGATATCATCCAAGGTGATTCGAATTCTTTTCAATTCATGGCTTAGCCAGCATTAGAACCATCTCCCAATCAAGACTCGGTGACCACCGATGGTGAATATACAATCAATTGAGGTAGGAATAAGTCTAATTGAACCATGTGAGTACTGAAATAGGGAAGGAGAATCCAAAGGTCGCATGACAAACTGTCAGTAGTCAAGTGGCACTCTGATACAATCAACTAGGAGCTACAGTCAGTTAACTGAGAAATCAATGCATAAATTGACTGATCAATGCATGAGTTGACTGATGAGGTCCTAGAAGTGTGTAGTAGGGTGCATTAGTATCTAGATGATGAAAACAATGTGCACTAGGTAGGTAGGAGGGCTAGTGATGGATAGAGGCAAGCTCCAAGGCGCCAAAACTAGGGACTAGGTGCAAGGAGACTACCATACTGATGCATGCATGCATACAGAATGCATGCAAATACAAATAATGATGGTGAGAATATTCCAACACTTCCAAGTGTGTTCCTAGTCTCACTTATGTTGTGGTAAGTTTAGATGAGAGAAAGTTCCTCAAAAATTATGTGGAGTGCAATCCTCATGCCACAAACTTACTTGAAATTTACCGTGGCGATGACAATTCCGTCTTCTAAAAGACAAGAAATTCGAGGTCTCTAATTTGTATTGCATTGTTCTTTTTCAGTGAAATATATTCAAGTACATTCACCAAGGGATCATCAGTTCGTTAGGGCCTAGTGTGATCCCTCTAGCTTAAATTAGTATTGAGTGAGAATTAGTATATATATAAGATAATCAGAACATGAAAAATTCAATCCACTCCAAGGACTTTGTTTTGGTTAGTTTACTATTTCACATCACACTCACAATAGACACACATTATTCAAGAATCCTCAATTATAATACTATTGTGGAGAAATGACATCTTGGAATGCATCATGTAAAAGATTTCAAAATATGAAGAAACAAACTCTCATCACCAGAGCATTTGTTGTTTGTTAGTAATTTTGCGACTACCGTGCATCATTCCTTCCCTCTATTATAGGATTTTATCAAACGATGTGGACAAAGATCAAGGTCCCTAGTCTGAATGGTTCAGATCTAGAACAAAAGGGAACAAATTGTACAAACTTTCACCTAGGTGACAAGGATAGATGTGAAATTTTTGCATTGTTTGAATTGTGGCCAACTAGTAAAAGTCAATGGTCAAATTCCATAGTAGGGGATTTTTAAATTCGTGTGTCCTTTCTAGGGGCATGAATTGTTTCTTTGATAATCAGTTGTATCTTTAAAAGTTAATTGGAGTCAATACAATGATAAATATCTTAATTCCAAGTTAAACATTAGACACTAGTTTGTTTGCTATTGCTATGCTAAGATGAATTTAAGCAATAGTCCCATGCATACTTTCTCATTGTGCTTTATTAAGAATCTGTTTCTTTTCCTAGAAAATAAATTGTGGCAATGAATATTATTGTTTCTATCGGTTTCTATTGGCACTTCCACTTGGATCTCAATTTGGTCCTACTAGGATGTTAAAACATCACACGCTTTATTTCATCCTATCACACTATTTCAGATTTTGTTGGTGCATCTTATCTGTTTTTTGGTTAAGGAATATAGCAAGGTTTGAGACAATATCTATATAATTTATGAACAAAATATTCAAGCAACCTCCACGAATGGAAATTGCTACATTTTCCATATTATCCATTGTTCCATCGTATCTTCTTAGGACATTTCTAGATTTATGTTCCATTGTATCTTCTCTTTCAATTATATCTTCCCAGGGAGTGTCGGGATTCTTGTTCCATTGTTTCTTCTCTAGGGATGCATGGATCTGTTCAATTGAGATTTGGAATCTTTGAATGATTCTAGAGTCTACTGATCATTGCATTTTTATTAATGGTTTCCTTTGACTACTTCTATCATCACTTGTGAGTCTACTAAGAAAACCATGTCTCCTTTGGTGATTCCTGTCCTTGTTTCCATATCTTTTAAGGAGGCTAAAGCTTCAGCTAAAATATCGGTCTTAATGCCAATATTCCATGAAAACATGCAGTGAATTACTCTTCCTTGACCAAAAAATATTCCTCCTGAGACAGATGGGAATAGATTCACCCATCAAACATCTAGATGAATGTGTTTTGGTCTTAACATCCATTGAATAACGTAGACTTCTGGATGCTAATGGATGTTCAAAGCTCTTCAGACAATTTTCTACCTAGACATCATCTCCTTCATTTAATTATAGGGTTGTAATGCTCTTTAAGTATGGAGCCATTGTATCTCTTTTTCCTTGAGTTGATTAGTTCCTCTTTTCCTTGGATATTGGAGAATATGGTGCCTCTAATTATGGTTGAATAGAGTTTTTGACTTGGAATAGAGTCTCAGTTTCATTATTGAAGACTAAGTTGTTCTTTTGAACCATGTTTTATGTATGATATATCTTGCGGTTAGATTCCATATTTCCTTTAAGGGAAGTATTCTTTTTTGGCTCCCTATATACATATTATTCCATATTGCAAAGTGTTCATATGTGCAGGAGTATTTGTATCATGGAAAATTGGATTCAAAATAAATTTTGTAAAAGAATAATCTAGGAATAGTGGACCCTTGTTTCACTTTCTTCCTTAGATGTAACGCACCAAGAAAGTCCAACAATTCCTTTTTCATTAGATTGGTGGCTATTAACAACATGTTTGTATCCAGAATACAACCAAAGAATTTAAGTGTCTAGAATTGAAAGTGGAATCCATATTTTTTTCCATTTCTCATCCATATTGATTGTTTGTAGGGATTGGTTTCTCAGACATTTGTATCATTTATTAATTAAGTGGTTTGAGAGGGTTTAATGGTTAAGAACATGTGTTTACTCCTAGGAGGACACACGTTCAAATCTGGATGGGGGTAGAGTATGGGACAAGTTATTAGGTGTTCAAAGACGAATATTCCAACCTTTCTAGGGAAGCTTTCTATCCAATTTGAAATATCAAATAACATGTGGAAGTTTTATCTTTTGAGCCATCCTCTTAAAAGGAATAGGGGAGTTTTCTCATTAAGCAATGGTCTTCTCATTATTAAATCTGTCTACATATTTATCATTTTCCCATTCCTAGATACCACACTAAGAATGGAATTAATCAAGGAGAAACTCTCTTAGATAGATCTACACATTTAATATCCCCTATAACAAGTTATACAACCTGACAAGAACTTTATAATCAAAACGAAAACTCTATCCATAAAAACTCATATTTTTGCATAAAAAAACACCAAAAAACAACACTGAATCAAGCCCAAAACAATCCTTCTTGTTGTTTACGAAAACCTTAAAATCAAGCCCTGAGTTGAAACTTTAATGCAACCGGTAGCACACTTTCTTAGAAAATGTCATTATTATATCATTGTATCATAATTTTTAATTGTCTTTATTAAATCTCTTTCATATTTTTGCACCAAAACACAAAAAAACAACCCCAAAATGAAAAGTGGTGATACCAGTATCACCTCTTTTTTTGGGGGGCCTACATTTACAACTTTGTGGAAACCAGGGGTGTTGTCATTGTAATAAAAATCTTAAATCGATCCCAAGACTGAAAAATTGATCTTCTAGAATCATTGTCAATTTTTTTAGAAGCTAAAATTAAAAAAAAAAAAAAAACTTAAAAAAAATGAAAGTTCAAAAACCCAAAATTTATTAAAGAAATTCAGAAACCGAATTAAAAAAAATTATATATAAAAATATTTACAACTTTCAAATAAAATTTATAAAAAGAAAATTTTAAAAATATATCCAATATATATATATATATATATATATATATATATATATATATATATAATAATTGTAAAAAATAATGAAAAAAAATTAATGTTAAAAAAAATAACAATTAAAATTAAAAAATAAAATTAAAAATTTCAATTTAAAAATATTTCCATTTAAAAAAAAATTAAATTAAAAAAAATAATTAAACGAGAAAATGATTGAAAAACTAAAAAAAAAACAACCTTCAAAAATACAAAATTGAAAATTGAAAAAAAAAAATAAAAAAAAAAAAACTAAATTTCAAATTAAAAAAACAAAATTAAAATTTTAAATTTAAAAAAAAAAAAAAAAACCAACCCACCCTTGCCCTCCTTCCCCGTCCCCCTCTTCCCTTCCCTCCTCCACCCACCTTCGCTCCTCCCCCCACTCCCCATCCCTTTCCCCGTCCCCTACCCCCCCCGCCTCCCCCTCTCCCCCCTCTGCTACCCCACCTCGCCCTCTCTCCCCTCCCATACCCTCCCCCTCCCCTCCCTTTCCCCTCCCGCCTCCCATCCCTGCGTGTCATGCCAAACATACCCCCCTTGCGGCTTGACATGATTCTCATAATTTTGCTTCCCTAAGGGGAAGTGCTTGCGCCCAAGCACCACCCCTTAGTGACGGTGTGATTCTAAGAGAGGGGATAGGGGGAGGGATGCACGAAAGGAGGGTCAGTGGGGCGAGGAGTGGATGGGGGAGAGGGAAGAGGGGTAGTGGGCCGAGGAGCGGATGGGGGAGAGGGAAGAGGGGAGTGGAGGTGGGGGGTAGGTAGGGGGAGGTAAGGGTGGAGGGAGACGATGAAGGGGAGTGGAGTGGAGGGGGAGGGAGGGTAGGGGATAGGGAATGGCGGAGTGGGAAGGGTTAGCGGAGGGAGAGGAGGAGCGGTGGGGGGTTGGCTTGTTGGAGTGGTAGGTTTGGTTTAATTTTTTTCTTAGTTTTTTTTTTAATTTTTAATTTTTAATTAAAATTTTTGTTATTATTATTATTATTTAATTTTGGTTTTTTAATTTTGTATTATTTTTTTTTTTTGTATTTTATTTTTTTTTTAAGTTTTGCTTTGTTTTTTTTTTCAATTTTATTTTAAAATTGTTAAAAAATTTAGTACTAAATATAAAAACACTGGAAAAGTTTTTTTTTTTTTCAAAATTTCTCTTAAAAAATATTTATTTAAGAGACAATTTTAAGAAAAAAAACTTCAAAAAAAGATATTTTTTTCAATCTAACTAACTTCTAAAAGTTAAATTTTTTTTTGAAAATGTATATATATATTTTCAACATGACTAACTACTATTTTTTTTTTTAAATTTGAAATAGTGCACTTCTGAATAAAAGTTATAGTTTTTTATGACCAACAAATTTCAAAATCTCAAAAAAAGGGCTCAAAACTAAAAAAGGTGCTACCAGTATACACACTTTCTAAAAAGGGGGGTAGAAATAGCTACTAAAATTGACCCCCAAAAAATGAGAACAATGTCAGGTTCTCGTCAAGTTGTATAATATGTTCTATTGGAAGAGGGCATCTAATAATTTTGAGTCTATACACATTTAAGAATAGGTTTATTTTGAGAGGACCCTCTATGCTTCCTTTTCATAGAGTAAACATGTCTCTCCGTGTCTTTAGCACTATAATTCTATGAGTGATACCTTTGATGGGTAATTTCCAAACCCGTTTCTATATGGATATTAAAAAAAAGAGTTTTGGTTCTCAACTTCTACTTCACATAGGGCACATCAGGATGGTCCTTGAATATTGTGCTTTTAGATGTTTTTTTATGTTAATAATTTTCCATGAATCATGATCCAAAAAAATGCAATTACCTTTGTGAGTCCATCCCTATGCCAAACATGCTTCCATATACAAGATCGTCGAGTAAGAGGAAGTGATAGTAGTTGCTTGTGATAAATAAATTTGACTGATTGAGATTTTCACACCTATCCTTTGATTTCTAGCAAACTGTTCAATTGGGGCACAACCATTTCGGAAAGAGAGAATAATATGAGCTAAATGTGCTAACAAATCTCAGGGAAAAAGAGACCATCCAATCTAATATCTTCCATCATCAACCCAAATAGAGATATCAAGCATAATTATGAACCCTTGGATATGCATCCATACTTTTAGAGTAAGAAGCTCATCCTTAATATGAGGGATGATTTTTAGGGTGAATTTTAGCCAATGGGTCTCAAAATAAGGTTCTCTGTGTACCTTTGGGTTGAGCATAACTTGTTGAGGTAATACTACATGGAGACTTTGTTCCATGTGGACCCACACAGCTTAGGTTGTGCACACCTTTGAGCTTCTTGGATGAATGGATCTATATATGGGTGGCTTTGCATTAACCTTTTAGTATATTGTATGGATATGTATTTAGTTAAAAAACATATTACATCATGTTGTGGAGCTTTTCAAGCTTAACAATATGTAGGACCCCTCCTTTAGGGTCCCCTTGAACTGAACCTGAAACTTTAAAAACTTCATACAAACAAATTAGCCATCATAGTTATTGGAAAAATAAAATAAAAAGCGTGAATAACTTAACAAAAATAAGCAAAACTTTAACCTGTCAACCCGATCCGGTTGGTCCATTGTCGCCTTCGTCTTCTGTAGGATCCCTCCAGCAAAGCTCGTTTAACCATTGGCAAAGCAACCGTTAGCTTCTCCACCCAACCATACGCTCATGCTTTCAGTCGCATGGCCTCCTCCGAGCTTTGGGTCGTAGAGCTCACACAAGTAGTTCAGAAATTCAGCTTGGGCTTCCCTTCCCACCAGGATTTCTAAGCCAAACCCTTAGATAGCAGCAAGTCTTTGAGGCATTTGAAAATTACAACAATCGTCCAAATTATGGGCCCTTTACCCATTCCCCAAGCATTCCTTATAAAGGAAAATCTCATGCGACACATGTCGCTTCATGCATAATTACATATTTTTAATTAATTATTTAATTAAAACACTCACCCATCCAAGTGTCAGTTTCTCTGGGAAGTGCACCAACACCCCTAAGTTTGCTCTAGTTTGTCCCCCAGATATTTTAATTAACTCCTAGCTTTTAGTTGACTAGGTGTCTAATCTTAGGATTCTATTTTGCTCCTAAATAATGATTTCTATTATTTTAAATGCTCAACAAAAATAACTATTCATGTGCAAATGCCTAAATTATTTTTATGCATTTGCTAAGTAATAATCTAGAGTTATTCTCATAAGTTTTTATGCAGTTAAATTTAACAATCAAACTCACTAGGATCACGGTGCCGCGCCGTTGGGCTCCTAGTTCCTTAATTTAATTTCTCTGACATGGCACCACTCCGTCGAGTCCAGTCATCCATAGTTTCCATTCCTCAGCAAGGCACCACATCGTTGGGTCCTTGCATTCACTCTTTCCGTTCTCGGCAGGGTACCGCACCGTCGGGCCCTTCTACCGTCATCCTTCCGTTTTGACTTGCGGGAACTTCATGTAGGGATTTCAGGAGCCGTTACCTTCCATCCTCTGTCTACACGCTATTTAGGGACTAATGGCGCTGAGGAGTGAGTCCGTTCTCACTGCACGCCCCTCAACTTGTACGTGACCAGCTCCGTCGTGGCCCACCTCGTACGCCCTCACGCTTTCCTCTTGAGCAAGCGGATCAGTGCTTATCTGCTCAAGCGTGGTATTCCGTCGGAAGTCGACATCGTCGTCGCTCTCCCTGTGTGTGATTTACCCGTACTCTACGACCCTTCATGTTCCTTTGTGTGTCCGTTGGTGAACCGTCTCACTTGTTTCTACACACACTTCTCACAACAATTTATTAGTAGAACTGTCCTCAATAATCATCATCTGATTTCTAAATCTAGTATTGTTAAACATTTATGATTTATTCAAACTTCTAATCAAATATACATTTCGTCGACAAATACATAATCACCGTATAGCTAGTCGTTAAGCATTATCCATATGTACAATTTTCATATCAAAGTTAATCGTTAAACATAAAATCGTCCATTCACAATAACTACCCAAAAGCACATATATCAATCAATCGTAATCATAAATATACTCAAAATAAAATCATAGGGTTATTTTATTAATGTTTCAAATAGTCGGTGACTCAGCAGGTGCCCTCAATGTCTATAGTAGTCTAGGGGCACTACACAATATTTATAGTTAGTACTGTTTTTGAAGGGTAAAATTTAATTGACATGGCATTTAAAAATCTCCAATTTAGAGATTTAGAAATCGTGTGTGCATGGTGGAGGACACGTCTTAACATTCAATTAGATTATAGACAATCCATTGGACAACCATATCTTTTTAGTGTATAATGGAGAACACACGAACTGGGCGTATTATAGGGAATATAATGTTCTGGCTGACTCTTTGTCTAAATTGGCTCTTGATGGTGAGGAGGGTATCTTGTTATGGGAAGAATTCTGGGAGGACAAGTTGATTGTCTCAGGTTCATATACCATTTTGATATGATTATGTTTTGTTGCTGATCAAGACTTTTAGACTATTGACATATTTATGATGTATTTTGTATAATCTGAGGCACTCGTTGATAAGGGATGCTATACGAACAATCAGGCTCTATGACAGACCTAATCATGTACTATTTGATTCAAATTTTGAATATCAATAGTATGCTTTTTTTCGCGGGAAAAAAAAATGAAAAATGAACCAGCTATACATATAAACATGCACATGCATCTTGTTTCCCTAAGCTAATATTAACCATAGTTGACATTTGAGCATGATTAATCTCAATTGGATCTAGTAAATTGGCCCGACATAAACTTTGGTTAGAAGTTGGTTATACTTGGTCATAAGTAAATTTAAAATTATATCTATGTGTATTCCATATTATGTTCAACTTGATAGATAAAAAATTGTTTCCTGACAAAGGTTAGCACTAATTTAACCTATTATCACGTTGCATTATTATTTATCGCTTTGTCCTTGTTATATAAATTTTTTAATTTGTATTTATGTTATATTATTTTGTTTGTTATTGAGAGATGACATACACATTACTAATTTGTGTGTGGAATTGATGTTTCCATTATTTTCATTTAGTGTAAATGCAGTGTTACCTAAAGTTCACATACATTCAGGTTCTGAAAAACACGGGGGAGATTTTTCAAGCAAGTGGTGCTATCTATTCTTCATTTGTCAAAACAAATATTATGTAAGATTAAGAATTCCATTTACCATTTCTTTTAAAATAAACACTTCTTTGAAAATGGTAAAATTACTCTCAACCTTTTTTGTATCCTTTGCCAGAGGCAGAGGAAAAACAGTAGCTCTTTCGATTACTTGAAATAAAAGTGTTACATGTAATCAAGACACGATAGGAATCAATAAAATACTGAAGAACTCTATGAGAGCTATATCAAAAAAAAGAAATTATGTTAACTTGTATGTATGTATTTATAAGATTTTGTGCATTGCAAGTTGACAGATCTTAACAATTTCAAGAAAATAAATGAGATATATGGAAAATGTAAGTGGTTTGTTTCTTGGAATCTCAAACATGCCATGAAATATGGCTATGCTTACAACATTCACACATGTTGTACTATAGGTTTCTTATTCTTTGGTGGTTGCTAAAAGTTAAATTATGTTCATATAACATGTCCATTTGGTTTGTTGAGTATATTATCCTTTCTTGTAGTTTGTTCTCTCTTTCTTTTTATTGTGGTTTTTTCTCTAAAAGGGAATAAGTTGTCTCTCATTCATTAGAAGTATTAGTAGTAGTTTCTCAATTCAACAACGTTGCATAAACTCTTATTTCCTTGGCCATAAGCTAGTACTAGGTTAAATTTCCAGTTTACATAGATGACTTTGTAACTTAGATTGAAGATGGGTAGAAGTCTATAATTTTTTGTACTTATAAGTTATCCTGTTAAATGAGTGAACACCAACTGATTAATGAAGGAACACTAGTTGATATCATCTATTACTATTCATGTTTTGGGTCCGTATTTGTGAAGTTGTGTTACAGAATTCAACTGATGAATGGTGTTGATAGTTGGGGCATCATAGAAGAAAACATGACACTCAGTTTGCATGGAAAATAAACATATTCCATCCTATGTTTAGGCTTGTTTTCAATATCTGACAGTATGCATGCACGAAACAAAGAATATATGTCTTGCATAATAATATTCCTAGCTGAAAGGATCACTACAAGAGGTAGAACATAGAATACTAGTATTTTTCCTCTACAAGTTGATACACTATGGTTTCTAAGAGAGTTCTCTTGCTTAATGCTCAAGTCAATGATTGAACATTGGGTGTAGTATGATGAGTTTCTTCCTTACATCATCTAGGAGGGTGAAAAGGAATATTAATATACCCATAAAATAGATGTACTCTAAGACAACAACAATATTTAAAGGCTTATTCTCATAATCAAAACAATGTCCAATCTGAACGATGACCTCATCCATAATCAAATCCAAATTTGATGATGAATTTCAAGAGATTGAGATGGACCTACAAATGATGATCTAATAACTATTGTCAAAGGTTAGCCCTACTCATTGTAGAAAAAAATCATGTAACGCCGGCTCTAACCTAAATTTTGTGAACAATTATTAAAAGAAACCAATTGCATTAATATCTTTTGCAGTGAAGTCTGATGTATGAGGTTTGAAATTTGTTGAGATTGGAAGGTTCGCTAGACATAAATTCATGATGTTTTTGAGAGTATTCATCTATGTTTCCAAGGGAATATTGAAGGATGATTATGAATGGATTTGACCCACAATATGTTACATTATTAGCTTGTTTTACCTTTTATATGATGAAGGAAGACAAGTGCCATCCAATTATATCTATTATTTTTAGGACAGAGCCGAACCTATCAAATCTAAAAGGAAAAAAAAACTCATATGTGTGTGTGTGTGGGCGCATGCGCGCAAACCAAGGTCTCAGTTATCATTCATTAAGCATAATCTAAGGAGCTCTAAACTTCGTTGAATCAATATTTTTTTTGGGGTTAATCTTTATGACAATATGTTATACTTGAGGAGCATTTTGTGACTTTGTATGCAAGGCTTAAACAATAGTCATATGGATAACAGTTCTTAGGTTTTTTATTTAGCATCATACCGTATCCCACCGGGGTGATGCATATCAGAGCTGGATTCATAGCAGACTGAAGATTGGTGTTGTTGGTGTAAATGTAGTCCAATATCAACATGTGTTGACTACACAAGTTACATTTCTATAGCAAAATTTCAGTACTCCACAAGAACCTTGCTTTTAGCAATGTTTTCTTCAGGTTGTTGGTATCTCATATATTTCCTAAAAGCATCCTTAATCACCAGCATATATGATAGCAAAGGATCTATTTTTGAGAAGAAATTTGAAGTTGATTTTAGGTTAGCTTGTGACTCTTTTTCAGGCACTTCTATTAACCTACAAACCAACAATTAAATCAGTAGATAGGTGATTGTTCGGGCATTTTGTTTGGTATGAAGATATATGGCTTAGTATATAGGAATAAACTCTCATCTTACATTGCATGACTTGTATTCAATCTCTACAATAATCCACCATGAAATTCTTTTTGCAACTTGTGGAAATGGAGTGTTGACTACAACCGTTGTGAATATTGGTGCTCAAGTTCCATTTTTTTTGTATTGAGGATGGAGTTGTTGTGCAAACTACATGGGTGGAATTCCTGTATGGTGGAGAGGATATATCAAGATGTATCCTTTGGTTCCAGAAATAGGCATCAATCTTGGTCGTCCATTTGATAATGACCCTATGGAAAAGCAATCAATTGAAGGAGACCCAATGCAAGATTAAGGATGGAGATTTGAATGCTTTTGCAGATGTTCACTACTATATGGAAAATATTCCATTTGATATTTATAGAATTCATATTTATTCTCTAAATGTTCCACCTATGGGCCTATTTTATCCTTAGATTTTAATGTCATAGGAGTACTTTCCTCTTCCCACCCTTGGTTTGAAAACTATGAGGATATGTTGGAGGGAGATTCACACATAGAGTTTGTCAAAAGGTCAGATGGACTAAACATTTTATTTTAGGTTATACTATGGATGGGATATGTTAGATTTAACTGAGTACAACATGCAAAAATTCAAAAAAAAGGAAATTCTAGTTGGCCTTGCTCATGCTATTACAAATAGTATTCTTTTCATTGAGTGTTTAGATGTTTACAAGAAATTGTTCACTAGCATATAGCTAGTTGGTAGAGTTTCTTTGACAAAAGGTGTAGTTGGTACATCGTAAGAAAGAGTGTTGTGTGTTATTCCAACAAATGAAGTTATTGACATAGTGGAGGTATTGTGGCAAAGTACAAATCCACTCATTTTTTTCCAAGATGGGAAGATTGGTGGTTTAGATGATGAGATGGATGACCTAATGGATGAGATTTGATCCTACAGTGATTTTATAGAAGAAAAAATTGAAGCACAAATATGACAGAGGGAAAACTTAGGGAATTCTTCACTTATCAAGAGAAAATCATCAAATCCATTGGAAGGCTCCAACTCTTATGTGAAAAACAACGGCCAACTTCTACTAGCCGACACCAAATCAAGTAAGATATCTGCAAGGGAGGATACTGTATTTCTTCATAAAGGTCAGGATGAGGATTCTGAGCATAAATAATAAGAAGAGCATAATAGTGAAACTGAATCATTCAAATCAAATAACTCTAGAAATAATAGGTCTATATTAAAAGGAGGTGCAAGTCCAATTCCAATAAAGAACATAATGTAGAAAATTATTTTGTAAAGTATGTGGCACCGTACTTGCAATTCAATTTGACAAAGGAGAAGTGTATTATTTTTCAATCACATGGTAGAGCTTGGGAACCTACATAGTTGGAGATGAAGTTTTAGCATCATGTTCTAAATGACCACATGGAAATGAGTACTCAGTAGGTTAGGAAACCTTCATATCAACTTCGATGTAGATTGGATAAAGGTAGTTTTGGTTACAGTTTTGAGGTTAAACTAGCAACAGTTTGTGGTATCTTAACCAGCTGTAGCGGATTTTCTTTTTATTCAGCACTTGAAACTCTTTCATTTTGTTGTTCATGTTTCTTATTTCTAGCAATTATATTGGCATCTATGGTCAACATTCAAAGGGTTCCTCAAGGATGTAGTATGATATCACTTCTAACATGTTATCTTAATCAAAGATAAGATTTAGACCAACCATACAACTAGTCATTAAGGTTTGGATACTAGTTCAATATTTGTTTAGATTTGTATGCAACCCCTTGCTGCCATTGTAGGTATTGACACACTAATAGTCATGGCATTATCTTCGTAGCATGAGAAACACTTGGCCATATTTATTCTCAGGGTAGGGTTGGTTATACAGACATGGATATTTCTAAAGGTGTTGCAGGGACTGTTTGTATTGTGGACTGCGGTTATCCTAGTCCAATATCCATATTAGAAGCTTCTCAAATGAAAGTTAAAACTCAACAGAGAGCTTGGGTGGTACACATGGTTAGCAACTTTGAAATTTTTCAAATTTGTGGTTTACCCAATTATATATCCAATTGAATTTACAGTCATGGTAATTTCATCTAGGAGATTGGGAAAATGTAGCCTTTTTTCTTGACAGATTAGATTATCATCTTATTAAACAAGTATTGTACTTATTATAATTCCCGTCTAAGTATTTGATTTTTTACTAAGAAATTTTTTTAATCTTTGATACTAGATGATAAGTTGCAATTCTTATGCTCATCCATTTAGAATAGAACTAGTCGGCTCTGCATGACACTTGAGCACCAAGAACTAGATGCTGATGTAGAACTACATGATTGTGCTTCTTTTGCAAAATAGGAAGTTGTTGAAAGTGATAATATTATGGGTGCAATTTTATATATTTCAATATTGCACAAGATTGATCCTTCCTTTATTGGTTTGGAAGAAACTCAGCCTTCCTGTATTGAGGATCATGAGCTTGAATATGTAAGGAGGAAAATGATATGCAATGCATAACTGATGTTTGAAGATGCAGCCTTGCTGAGTGAGGAAGACATACATGATTTCCTTGTAGATCCTAATTTGTTTGATAGACTAGAAGTCCAAGAGTCATAAAATAATGATCATTTTCCATATGGTTTGAAGAATATTCTCTACAATTTGGCTTTTAGGAAAGTACAAGGGTCATGGAAAAATATGACGCTTATTTTTATTGCATGAAGGGTGTCTATATTCACAGTACAACATTAGGTACAAAGGAGTTTATAGGAGATGGATCAAAGCTCCAACATATGTCACAAATGCCAAGTTATTCAAATATGTGCTTAAGGAAATTAAAAGATGTAATATGGTGACATTTGGGATGTTGGATGAGCTTGTGAAGAAAGAGATGAACAATCCAATGGGTAAGTGGATAGATTGTCAGAGAGCAATGTTTGAGATCCAAATAGAGGTTGAGAGAAACATCTTTACTATTCTAGTTGATGAAGTGGTGAATGATCTGCTCACTGATATAGACTTCACATAGAGAATGAACAATCAATGTTGAACATAAAAGGGATGCTACTGTTGAATATTTTTGCAAATCGGATGCTTTTAACTAGCATTATATATTCAACTATTGGGTCTTTATTTTTCCAAGAAACCATCAAATAAGTTATTCATAATTTGGTGGTTGGACTAGATTAAGTTGGTGGAAATAAGACAACTCCCATCGGCAATGATAGTTTGGTTTTTCCAGTTTCCATTCAAATTTCTTCAATGGATGACAGAGATTTGTAATCAATGATAATGATGATTTATGGAGATGTACATTGCCATTTTCTAATAAGTAAACTTATCTTCCATGATGTGGTTCATAACCTTATATCTACCTAATTTTCTTTTCAAAATGATATCTATCCTACCTTTCTTGATTCTTACTATTTTTTATCATGTTTTCATTGCTATTATTGTTATAAAAGAAATGTTAGATTTCCCTAGTTGTGTTGAGGAATTTCATTTTAGTAAGATGGTGTATCAGTTATTTTCTACGAGTTTACAGCTGAATGAGATGGTGATATAAATTCAACCTAGGAAATATGCCAATATGACTATGCCTCGTAATAACAAAATGAATAGGTGATTCCTTCTACACCTAAATATTTAATCCCACCTTCAGTACTTTCATCATTATGTGGTCGTGCATAATACTTACCCTCATACTTAGTCATTTCCTGACTAGTTAAAGTGTTGCCTACTAGAGGAAGATATTGTATTCAAGAGTTTTTGTTTTTGAGATTTTCTATCTTAGATTTAGAAATATATTAAAAGCTAAAAATAACCTGGTATATCACTAATTCACTTCCATGTGCAATATGTCAAAATGGGAGCTAGTAAAACCTGATTAGAAAGGAGGACTATGCCTTTCTCTTTCCTTCTCCAATATGCAGTACAAATACAAAGAATTAAGTGGTACTCTCTATAGAGTTACCTATAACTCTACGGTTATAATTTCCACTATAGGATATCCTAAATCCTCTATTTTTCTCTATTATACACTCCGATGATGTTTCTCAACTATGGAACAATACATAACATCAAAGGAGTGGAACCCCTTCTTCTCCTAACGGCCTGATTTTTAGCATAGCCTAATAATAGTCTAGGGTTATTTTTAGGGTTTATGCATCCCCCAAATCCAGAATAGGGTTATGGTTCTGGAACTTCTATAATGTTCTTGAAATCCCACACGTGACTATCTACACATGTGTGTTAAATGAGAGCTGATGTGGAATCAACTTGGTACAATGGAGCTCAATTGGTTATGTCAACTTCCAGGAGGCCTAACTTTTGCATACAGACTATGATTGAGGCGATCTTTGGACTGTTGGAAAGGTATCTGATTGTAGAATCATGTCGTGTGGCACACAATTAGTGGTGGGTTTCTTTACTCCAAAAAAGTTCTTTAGACCCTCGATCAAGCCTCAGAAGATTCCATAACCCAAATCTGTAAAATGAGACCTACCCATAAAAAGGGATTTACAAGCCAATTCATCCAATATTCTAACCCCAAAAGATCCAAATAGGTAAAAAATTATATATTGATACATTTCAGATCATATTGTCTCCAATAGAGATGGAATAACAACAAATATGTAGACTCTACTACAGTTGTGGTGAAAACTATGCCCTGGGAAATCATAAATGTAAATAACTAAAATTATTTCAAATTGATGTGTCGATCCTACAAATTTTGATTAAATTATTTGGAAGATACCTCTAATCTAGAGGTTGATGAAAAAGTTTATCCCATGCAAAAAGAGGTGGAATTGAAAGTCGATATAAAGGAACCATCCATCTCTCTTCACACGTTATCAAGTATTTCATCCTTCTAAACCTTGAAAATTTTGGGTTACATCAGTAACTAGAAAGTGGTATTGTTTGTGGAAGTGGAAACACCCACAATTTTTAAATTCAGTGGTGACTGGATAATCAAATCCATTTTCATCTTCACCTAGAGTCCAACTTTCAAATCGCGATAGCCAATGGTGGGATGACGAAATGTGAGGGATGTTGTGAAAATGTGAGACTCCAATTGGGTGGATATCATGTCAAAAACGATATGTTCACTTAGAAATCAGTGGTCATGATATAGTTCTAGAGCATGAGTGGCTATTCACATTGTGTCTAGTCACCATGGAATTCAAGGAATTATACTTGAGTCTTGGGTAGGACTCTCATACCACACCCTCAAAGAGATCAAAGAAATATGTATTAACATCATAAGGAAATCCATCTTGACATGGAAATGGTTGTGGAGAAAAATCAATGGGTCTTTCAGATACCAAAGGGGTTGCCCCCCTCTTGAGGTGAGCATGATCATGGTATACTTTTAAGTCTAAGTATTCAACCGCCAAATGTATGCATTTATAGGAACCCATTTTCACAAAATAATGAAATTGAAAATATTATTCAAGTGCTATTAGAGGTAGGAATCATTTGTCCCACCGCAAGCCCATATTAATGCCCAATGTTCATGGTTTTAAAGAAATAAGGAACTTGGTGCATGTGTCATGTGCCCTCATTAAGTTGACCACAAAAGAAAAATTCCCCACGATCTTCTAGATGAATGCTATGGTGCAATCCCTTTTAACAAATTGAACCTGCATTCATGAAAGAGGATGATATTATGAGGAAAACATTTTTCACACATGAAATCTATTATGAGTTTTAGGTTATTCTTTTTCGACTTTGTAATGCCCCTTTCATATTCATATCCTCATGAAAAAAAAATTATGACCGCATATTTGTGATTTTCTATTCATTATCTATGATGACATCTTCAATTATAGTAAAAATTGGGATGCCCATGTATAACATGATAAATTATTGAAGCTTCTTTAGGATGATTAGTTGTAAATTAAATGGTCAAAATGTGATTTGGGGTCCTCAAAGGATGAATACATGGGTCACATTGTTGGATAAGATGGGGTTAGAGTGGACCCCAAAAAGATTGTGATAATTCAAGAATGGACAGGCTCGAAAACCTTGAAGAGATTAAATGGATTTTTAGTCCTTATTGGCTACTATAGGATTTTGTGATTAACTATCGTAAAAATATATCCCCTTTGACAACCCTTCTCAATAAAAAATCCTTTCCATGGAATGAAGTATAAGAACAAGCATTTATGGTTTTAAAGAAACCCCTATGCACCACCATGGTCTTATCCATGCCTGATTTTACTAAGAATTCTTTTTTGAAATGTGATGCTTTCAAAAAAGGTTTGGGTATAGTTTTATTCCAAGAATGAATACCCTTATCACTCACCATAATCAATTATTAGGTAGGAATCCATGTAAGTCTGCTGGTGGGAAATAAATGATGGACATCATACATGAATTAAACACATGTAGGCCATGTCTCATAGGGAATCACTTCCACCTAAACATGGAGAACCATAGCATACAATATTTTATGGAACAAAATTTTTCATCCCAAAAGCAACATAAATCAATCACCAATATGCTTTTATTTGATTACAAGATCATCCAAAAAAAGGAAAAATATAGTATTGTGGTCGATGCATTGTCAAGGAAACATGAGGAATAATAATCCCCCTTTTCCTTATCCTATTTTGTACATGAATGGTTAAAATAAACATGAAATGAATGGATAACCAATGATACTTCATATCAAAACATTAAGCAACATTAACAGGTTCCCAACCCTCCCTATGGTTACACTCAGCAACAAGATACCTTGTGTTATACAGGTATCCTTTATATGTTACCTAAGTCAACCTTGAAACAAAGGATATTAAAATAATTGCACTCATATCCTCTGATAGTTCATTCATGCTATTAGAAAACTTATGCACACACTATATTCTAGTTCCTCCGACAATGGAGGAATAAGGACATTATTACTTTTGTAGTGGAATGTAACAATTGACAATTAAACAAGGGTGAGATAGTGAGGACTCTGGAGGTATTGAAACTATTTCCAATACCAACCACCTTTTGTATCTACATTTCCACAGATTTTATTGTTGGCCATCCAAGAGTAGGTAACAAATCAATCATCATGGTGGTAGTTGATCGAATTTCCAAATATGCTCACTTTTGTGCCCTCCAAAACCCATATTCCCTTGAAACAATTACCAAAGTATATCTTGACCAAATTTTTAAACTCAATGGCATGCCTACCTTCACTGTGACAGATCGTGATCCCATATTCACTATCATATTTTGGCAAGAACTATTCAATCTATAAGGAACCCACTTGATAATGAGTAAATCTGATCATTTCCTAATAGATGGATAGACATTTGAAGTTAACAAGTGCGTTGAAACCTATTTTCAATGTTTTACATTTGAAAATAACCACTAGTGGACATAATTATTATGTTTAGAAAAATGGTGTTATAATACCTCTTATCACGAGGGTAAAAAAATAACACCATATGAAGTCGCTTAAGTTCAACAACCACCATCAATAGTTTTGTATCTACTAGGTACATTAGAAGTACATGCAGTATATAGTCCACTTCATAATCATTATGTCATTTTTTGCACACTTAACCAAAGTTATGTGTTGGCTCAAAATTGCATGAAGCAACATGCAAATCATCATCACTCAGAGTGTTAATTTGAATAAGTTGCTCAAGTATTCCTTCAACTCCAACCATATAAGAAAACCTCTTTCAAAGATAAAGGACATTAAAAGATCAGTGCAATTTTTTTTTATGGCCCATATGTTATATATTGTTCAATGCATTGGTCATATGGCCCACAAATTAGTGCTTCCTTCGCACTTTAAGATCCACCTAGTCTTTCATGTACCTTATTTCAAGAAGTTAGTGGGTTGGAACTATCAACTTCAAACAACATTAGTTGAACTAAGTGAAGAAGGTTCCATTTGGATCCAAGCAGAACACATTTTTAACATCAGGGAGCGTCATCTACATCAATGCACTATTTGTGAAATTTTGATTTCGTGGAAGGATAGGTCATCAAAATATACTAATTGGGAACCATTGATCACCTTGCAGCAATTTACCCATCTATAGCCCTGAGGAAAATGCTTATTTTGAAGGGAGAGGGAATGTTAGGGTCCTACTCTAACCACCATACTTTATAAAAGTACAAGGACATAAAGCCATTATATAGTTAGTTTGTAGTGACTTAATCTAAAATGTCCCTACTAAGGTGGTTGACACTCATTAATGGAACAACCAAAAGCAGATAGATCTGTCACTATTGAAGCACTATATATAGAGTACTAAACCATGTAATGTATTGCCAAGAATTGTTGTTGTATTTGAATTTTTCTCTTGGAATTTTACCGCTTGAAGGGGAAAGTGAACATAGCTATTTATTTTATCTTTTGTCCAAGAGAATTTTTTTGGTTTTATCTATTCTCTCTTGTTTTTCTATCTTTGCTCGTAATTTTTTAGTTTATTATATTATATGAAGTATGTCAAGACTTATTGAGAGAGGAAAGTTGGATTGAAAAGGAGGTTAGGAAATATAAAGACTATCATTTAGCAAAAGATGGAATACTATTGTGGAGGGACTAAATATGTGTATTGGACTAAACATAATATATGTATTTGACTAGTAAAAAATTATAAGATAATTATTATATGAATCCATGAATCATGATATTCAAGGAAGCTAGTATATCGAAAGATGTATAAGAGTATGAAGCAAATATATTCCTAGCATAATTAAAGCAATACAATGCACCATATGTGACTGCGTGCCTTGAATATCAACATATAAAAGTAGAAAAAAAACATTTCGTACATAAATTGAATCTGTTAAGTATATAGGCTTGGAACTCGAAAATATGATGATGGATTTCATTTCTAGACTACGAAATACTTTCAGTACCGATGATTTTATCATAGTTGTAGTTGACTGCTTGACAAAGATAACAATTTTAGTTTTGGCTAAGACTATTTATGGGGCATATGGCCTCAATTTTTATATAATAGGTGTAAAGATCGCATGGTGTACAAAATGATATTATGTCAAACTAAGACTCAAAATTTAATTCAAATTTTCGGTAGATCTTGTTTTGTGAATTGCACATGATTTAAACTTTTTATACAACATACTATCTAAAAATTGATAGCCACATAGAAAGGGTTAATTGAAGCTTAGAAGTTATGTTATAGATTTATTTAATAAATCATCACAATAATTGGGAACACTATCTTTTGCTAGTAGAAATTTTCTATAAACTTGGATAGTGTCATTTTCCAAAGAAGATATTGTTCAAATCTCCATATGGGTGAAAATGTGATTCACTAGTTTGTTGGGACAACATGGATGCATGGTTGACTCAAGGGAGAGGAGCCATAGAAGAGATAGAAAATATGGTTAAGTATGTACAACAATGCCTAAAGATTGAATATAGACATAAGATTTATGAAAATAGGAAAAGATTGGAATGACGCAATAAAATTGGATAGAAAGTGTTTGTTAGAGTTAATCCAAAGATAAGTTCCTTACCCATAGGTAAATGAAAGAAGTTGTTACCTAGATATTGTGGACCTTTTGAGATTTTGATGTGTATTGGTGTAATTGCTAACAAATTTCCCGTACTGCTACATGTGATAGTTCATAATCTTTTTCACTTAACCTTACCTAGGAAATATGTTCCATGTTCTAAATTTTGATGGTACACATTTCAAGAACACAAAAGAACTCCATACTAAATTTTTAATGAATTTAGGCACTAAACAACAACATGTACACATTGGATTCACTTGCTAGGTTAATATTAATCAACAATATTACTTTGAAAAATGTGCTACATAGGTACTTGAATTAAAAAAAAAAAACTTTTACAAAGTACAAAGCAAGGCCAATTAAACTTCCAAGTGGTCATCAATGCAACTCATCAATATTATGTTATGGTTTATTATGATATTAATGAAAACACATAGTGGCTTGGATATAAACATGGGGTTAAAATGATATGGTGTTTCACAAATCTACATACAATTAATATTTAGCAAAACAATCATATGTGAGATGTCTTCTTTATGGTCACTATGAAAGTCTTATTTTTAAAGCATTAGTTTCATAAGGAAATTCAAACTAAATTAAGGAAATCAAAACTTAAAACTTGATGTCGACCAATTTGTGTCAAACACAGTAGCCTTTGCATTTTTATTATTTTTTATTGAGTCCATATATAAACTGTAGGCCTTATTCATGTGTTTATGCATGTATGTTTCAATGGCTTTTTCCATAATAAAAAATAGTAAATGGGAGCTTTATTGGGAGGTTTCCACTTTAAGCATATGAAAATTAACACATGGTCATGAAAAACACTTTAAACTTATGCTAATTCACACATGCATATGAAAATTTAAGCACGTTGTGCCAAATATTAATCTAAGAATGAAAGCGGTAATCCTTCAATTAAACTCCCCCTTACTCTTCGTTATCATAGACAAAGCCACTTAAATCGACAATCTACAACATAATATCATATGATCCTCAAACGACAATGTACACCATAAAAATGAAATATTATTGATAAAAATGAAATCAATTTGATTTGAATTGTAAAGTGAATTATCTTTCTAATTATTCATATAATTAATTTAAAATTGATTTTTTTTTTGAGTTAATACCTATAGAGTTTCAAACTAATAACGTAACACACAAAATTCCAAAAAATACACTCATTTACCAAGCCATGGACTTAAACATTGATTCAACTCCTCACTCTGACTCTGACTCTCGTCCATCAATTAAAAGCATTTACTTGGATAAGGAGACACTGCATGAGTTTATTCTACTATAGACTTGCATGAAATATTTATATGAAAAATCTAAGTAAACAGACAATACTGTGTGAGGATCTACAGATTATCACTGTTGTTGTTGCGTGCATTTGTAGAAGTATATTGATTATTTTAAATAAGAATATGTTTCCACCAATCAAGGAGTAATTATAAATGCATGGAGATAGTGGACCACAACTGTTAGTTAACTGTGAAATACATGGAGTAAGATCTTGTTGTTAGTTATAGTGGAGATAGCCATGCATAAGATCATATTTGATTATTTTAAATAAGAATATGTTTCCACCAATCAAGGAGTAATTAGAAATGCATGGAGACAGTGGACCACAACTGTTAGTTAACTGTGAAATGCATGGAGTAAGATCTTGTTGTTAGTTATAGTGGAGATAGCCATGCATAAGATTATATTTTATTTTAAAGATGGAATCAACAAAATAATAATAAAAATAAAAAAAACAACAGTGTGTGACACAAATTGGGGAACCTCAGGTTTTGAGTTTTGATTTTCTTTATATTTTGAATTTCGTTTACAATAAATTTAATAGCTTTCCCGCCTAAAACTTTGTTATATACTTCTACTCTGTTCAATTTCACCACAGCAAGACCTTCTATTCTTTTTGCTGCATACCTTTTCTTCTATGTTCAATTTCAGCACAGCAAGACCTTCTAGCGAGCTTCCATGTAAAACAATAACGATAGAGAAAGTTCATCTTGCCGTTGGATCCCCACCAAAATGAAAGAGATTTTCAAAGTTGGTGAACGTTTGGAACCCTCGATTCTACAGGTTTGGCGAATTGTAATTTTAATGATATTGTTTGGCTCAGTCTAATATAATGATCTAGATTAATACAAAACTAGGGTAATTTTAATGATTCCATTAAAACAATATAAAATATATTTCAATTCCTTCGATTCATTCTATTCGGTGAAGGGATTTAGCTGCTTGCTTTCGTGAGGAACGCGGAGTAAAAGAACCATATAGTGTTTACAGATCCATGCTAAGATCGATTTTGTGTTTTTTTAAAGCTTAAATTGTTTTTTCCATTAAACTCAATATTTAAAATTTGTATATTTGTATTTTTTATTAGGAAGCGTCAAATTTGCAACCATCTGCATCCAGTACTGACTCAACGGAGACCTTAGTGCCCAGTAGTTGGTTAATCCAACAACATTTGTATTTTGATCTGAACGAAACAATATATCAAAATTATTTTCAGTCGTGCAACATATGGAAACAATAAGATAATTGTATGCAAGAAATGTCCTTGAATCAAAAAGAAATTGCAGGAAGCTCTCAAGCAGCAGCAACATGGTCATCTCCATCCAATGGTAGCTATACTTTCTTTTTCTTTGATTTTGAATAATTTTAACAGTTACCAATATGATTTCTTATCGAATACCTCTTACTATGTTGTTGATCAGTGGCTGCCATTAATTTGGAGCTCTCACTTGATTTGCCTCAGTTTCAGGTATGGATAATTTTATGAATTTAAATTAATAAGCAGTTTATTTTCTGATTTAAATTAATAGCTTAAATTAATAGCAGTTTATGAACCTATCACAGAGACAGTCAAATTCACAACAATCTGCATCTAGTGCATCCAATACTGTCTCAAAGCAAACCTTATGGCCCAGTAGTTGGTTAATCAAACGGCATTTGGACTATGAGAATGATCGCCCTTGCAAGATTCGGAAACAAGAAAAGAATTTAAGGCAAGAAGATAACGGTAAGGGCTCGATCTGCTCCTCTCTAATCAATGCTAAACTATATTTTATATTTAGTTATTTTAACTTTTAAGGCTTCATCTGTTAGTTAGTTATTTGATGCTCTTAAATGTGTCCATTTTAAGGTTCTAACATTATTTGCGATTGTGAAATTGCAATGGGTAGGACCCAGTTTTCACTACAGGTAAGAAGAATTTCAATTATCCACTTCATTATGACTTGAATAGCATTGAATTTATGTTATGACTAGATACACAATAATTCACAAGAATCAAGTTCAGTAAAGACCGTGCTGACTATTAATTTGTTTCCCAAACAACATTTGCATTCTGCTGAGCGGCAGCCATTCGGAAAGCTCAAAACAAGATGGCTGCGTCGTTTCAGAGAAGAATTGCCGTAGCTGTTAATATTATGATAAATTCATAGGCCCAAGAAGATGGAAACAACGGCGACAACTGGATTTTTTCTCCTTCTTCTCCATCGATGTAGCGACTTAATATTAGGGGTGAACCATATTGAAAAAAAATCATATGCCAAGTGGTATGATGAAATGTGGGGAATAATATAAAATTGTGAAACTTGAAATACCTGAGTATAATATTGAAAATTACATATTTGTATTGAAGTGGTTGGTTATGTTGTAGTTATAGAGGCATAATAGATATGTACTTTGGAACTTGTCACCATGGATTTCACGTATTTATACATGAGCTTCAACAAGCACTAGAAAAAAAACACCCTCTAAGGGAATCACATCAAGTTATGGAGAAGTTATAAGAAAATGCCACTTAGGAATTATTACACAATCCATTGGTATACAAGTAGTGGAAACATCCCCAAGGGAAATTCACACTCACTTACAACTCATTCTCTCAAAACACCAACATGCATTTGAAACACACATCGTTTACCACATTCATGTGGGAAGAATGGCTAGGGCATTACACTTATTCTACAAAGTCAACCACCAATTGTGTGTCCTCATAGGTTCCCTTTTGCATATAATAGTAAAATATAGAAGATCATTAAGCAATTATTGGAAGCTAATATCAGTCATCCTAGTACCAATAAAATTCATCACCAATGGTGATGTTATTGAGAAAGGAGCACTTTGACTCATCTATCATAATTTCCATGCACTCAATTAGTTTACAATTAAGGACAAATTTCCCATCCCGATTAATTATGTCGATCTCTTCGATGAACATTGCACTGAGAAAAGTTTTTTTTTTAAGCTTGATCTTTGTTTAGGATATCACCAAATAAGGATGTAAGAGGTTGACATACTCCAAGATATAAATTTTCACATACTAAGGTCATTATATGTTTTTAGTGATACCCTTTGGCCTTTGCAATGCTCCACCCACCTTTAACTTTTAGAGCCTCATAAATCAAATTTGTTGGTCTTTCCTTTGCAATTTTGTGATATAAAAATATTTACATGATTTATTATGCATGATGTTATCACTATATAAAATTGGAGAAATATAAATTTTGTTAGATTTACTTATATTAATTTTAAATTTATCTAAATTAATCAAAATTTTAGCTATAATATTAATCAATTTGTGAAATCTTTGAAATCATTAAAACATCTCAAATTTAATTTTAAAAAGTAAAAAACACTAATGATGTTAATAATTTTTGGTAGCAATATTTTCTATATTTACATAAAATTAGGCTAATAATGCCAGTCATTAACATACACAAGGAGTTTTGTAAATCAAAATGAAATATCAACATCAATATGACATGAACATACATAATATACATAGAATATAGTACAAAAACCAGTATATGGCATCTCAAATTTGAATGAATGATACATCTCAGATTAAATTTAAAAACAAAGAAATCATCAACACATACTCAGCATATTTTATAAAGAAAACAAAGTCCAACATGATATGGAAAGTAAAAATATTTACATAAATAACAATATATAAAAATTAATATAGATGTAAAATGTGCATTTCAAGTCATATATGTGTGTGTGAGATAGATATCAATAACTACTATAAGTTAAAGGATGCCACTAGATATGGAGCCAATAGTACATCCACCACCAAAAGTAATGACATCAATGCGTCCACTAAATAAACCACACACAAATAAGATGGAGTTTTATTATTATATATATATATATATATATAATATTAATGATGCACTATGGTGCATTAACAGACTCAATAACACACCTTATTTTTCGTTTTACTTTTTGCTCCATGTGGATGTATGTAACATGAGGTTAAAAATAAATATAGGTTTAATTGTTGCTCTATGGGTGGACAATTATTATTGTCTCCATATACACCAAGTGCACCTTCATGCATTTTTTAATTAATTAAATTTTTCATGATAAGGAGTGATTTGCTAACAAATAGAATTGCAAGTAACATTGATTTTGTATATTATCACGACCACTGCTCCAACCTTTGCCCATTTGCGGCTGCACGATTATGAGAATTGTATCAAGCCGCAAGGGGGGCCTGTTTGGTGCTGGGCATAGGGGAGGGAGTGGCGAGAGGGGGGGCAGGGGAGTGGGGAGAGGGGGAGGGGATGGAGGAGGGGGGTGGGAGTGGGAGGAGGAGCAAATGGGGGAGAGGGCGAAGGGGGATGAGGGTGGGGGTGGGATTGGAGGTGGGGGGGGAGGGAATGGGGAAGGGGGAAGGGGTAGCGGAGGGGGAGGGGATGTGAGTGGAGGCGGAGGGTGGGTAGGGGGTAGGGAATTGGAGAGGGTAAGGGGTAGCGGATGCAGAGGAGGAGCCATGGTGGGGTTGGGTAGGATGGAGGGTAGGTTTAATTTAGTTTTTTGTTTGTTATTTTATTTTTTTATTTTGGATTTTTAATTTAAAATTTTATTATTAATTTTTTTTTTAAATTTTTTTGTTTTGTTTTTGTTTTGTTTTGTTTTCAATTTTATTTTAAATTTGTTAAAAAGATTAGTACTAAACTTAAAAACATTGAACTTTTATTTTAAGTTTTAAATGTTTTTTTTAATTTATTTTTTCAAATTCCCCCCTAAAAATGTTTATTTAAGAGACAATTTTAAGGAAAAAACTTTAGAAAAATATATTGTTTTCAATCTAACTAACTTCTAAAAGTTAAATTTTTTTGAAATTGTATAGATTTTTTCAACATAACTAGCTACTAAATATTTGTTTTTTTGTAAGATTTGAAAAAAAACGCATTTGTGAATAAAAGTTATAGTTTTTTATGACCAACAAATTTCAAAATCTCAAAAAGAGGGATCAAAACAAAAAATTGTGCTACCACTATACACGCTTTCTGAAATGGGGATAAAAATAGATAATAAATTGACACCCCAAAAAACAAAAATGTCGGGTTCTCGTCAAGTTGTATAATATGTTTACAGAACTTAATAAATGCGTGTGAATCAAAATTAATCAAAATTAATCAAAATTTTAGCTATAATATTAATCAATTTGTGAAATCTTTGAAATCATTAAAACATCTCAAATTTAATTTTAAAAAGTAAAAAACACTAATGATGTTAATAATTTTTGGTAGCAATATTTTCTATATTTACATAAAATTAGGCTAATAATGCCAATCATTAACATACACAAGGAGTTTTGTAAATCAAAATGAAATATCAACATCAATATGACATGAACATACATAATATACATAGAATATAGTACAAAAGCCAGTATATGGCATCTCAAATTTGAATGAATGATACATCTTATATATAAATGTTTACATAAATAACAATATATAAAAATTAATATAAATGTAAAATGTGCATTTCAAGTCATATATGTGTGTGTGAGAGAGAGATCAATAACTACTATAAGTTAAAGGATGCCACTAGATATGGAGCCAATAGTACATCCACCACCAAAAGTAATGACATCAATGCGTCCACTAAATAAACCACACACAAATAAGATGGAGTTTTATTATTATATATATATAATATTAATGATGCACTTCTTATATATAGACGAATTAGTAATGGTGCATTAACAGACTCAGTAACACACCTTATTTTTCATTTTACTTTTTGCTCCATGTGGATGTATGTAACATGAGGTTAAAAATAAATACAGGTTTATTTGTTGCTCTATGGGTGGACAATTATTATTGTCTCCATATACACCAAGTGCACCTTCATGCATTTTTTAATTAATTAAATTTTTCATGATAAGGAGTGGTTTGCTAACAAATAGAATTGCAGGTAACATTGATTTTGTATATTATCATGACCACAGCTCCAACCTCCACCCATTTGCGGATGCACGATTATGAGAATTGTGTCAGGTCGCAAGGGGGGCCTGTTTGGTGCTGGGCATAGGGGAGGGAGTGGCGAGAGGGGGGGCAGGGGAGTGGGGAGAGGGGGAGGGGATGGAGGAGGGGGGTGGGAGTGGGACGAGGAGCGAATGGGGGAGAGGGCGGAGGGGGACGAGGGTGGGCATGGGATTGGAGGTGGGGGGGAAGGGAAGGGGGAAGTGGTAGCGGAGGGGGAGGGGACGTGAGTGGAGGGGGAGGGTGGGTAGGGGGTAGGGAATTGGAGAGGGGTAAGGGGTAGCGGATGCAGAGGAGGAGCGATGGTGGGGTTGGGTAGGTGGGAGGGTAGGTTTAATTTAGTTTTTTGTTTGTTTTTTTATTTTGGATTTTTAATTTGAAATTTTGTTATTAATTTTTTTTTTGTATTTTTTTTTTTTAATTTTGTTTTTGTTTTTGTTTTGTTTTGTTTTCAATTTTATTTTAAAATTGTTAAAAAGATGAGTACTAAACTTAAAAACATTGAACTTTTATTTTAAGTTTTAAATGTTTTTTTTAATTTATTTTTTCAAATTTCCCCCTAAAAATGTTTATTTAAGAGACAATTTTAAGGAAAAAAACTTCAGAAAAATATATTTTTTTCAATCTAACTAACTTCTAAAAGTTAATTTTTTTTAAAATGTATAGATTTTTTCAACATAACTAGCTACTAAATATTTTTTTTTTGTAAAATTTGAAAAAAACGCATTTGTGAATAAAAGTTATAGTTTTTTATGACCAACAAATTTCAAAATCTCAAAAAGACGGTTCAAAACAAAAAATTGTGCTACTAGTATACACGCTTTCTAAAATGGGGATAAAAATAGATACTAAAATTGACACCCCAAAAAACAAAAATGTCGGGTTCTCGTCAAGTTGTATAATATGTTTACAAAACTCAATAAATGCGTGTGAATCAAATTCACCTCCATTGTCAAATCTCAAAGCATGGATGTGCTTCCCTGTCTGATTCTCAACTAGGGATTTGAATTCCCAAAACTTGCTAAAGATTTCACTCTTAGCCTTTAGGAAAAAAATCCATGACCTTCTAGAGAAGTCATTTATAGACATTACATAATATAAATAGCCACTCACAGAAGGGGATGAAATGGAAGGTCACATCCATCAAAATGTATTAATTCTAAAATCCCGTTAGATCAATTAGTACTGCTAAAGAAACTCTTTTTAACATTCTTCCCGAGTGCACAACCCATACATACACTATAATGCTCAAAATCAAATATGGGCATACCTTTCACCATTTGTTGTAATCCTAGTAGCACTTTGTAGTGGAGGTGACGAAGCCTCCTATGTCATAGTGCATATGGACTGATATTTTTGTGAACCATATCTTGAATGTACTTCCCAGGTGCCTCGTAGAGACCTCCCTCTCTAACTAATCCGAAAATGACAGGATCTTTATAACCATCATTTGTATGTGAATGTTTAAATCCTAAAATCCATTAAAGAGGCTTAAATAACAAATTTAAAGAGCATAATTGAAGCACATAAAACACATAAAAGAGAGGAAAACCATGAAATTTGTAGGAAAGAAGTGATAAAAGAGTTCACCATCCTTGCGCTACATCTTCGGGCCACTTCTAATGAGAAGGTCGATCTTATTTAGTCTTCAAAGCTTACAAAATGAGAGTTTTAGAAACACTTATGTTTTCTGTCAGTTATCATAAAAAATAGATAGCACCATTGCATTCCTCTTGAAAAATCAAGAAAAATGAGTATAAACTCGAAGTTATGCTTTCCTGAGGCCTTCTCTGGCATGCAAATCGAGAAAATTTGCCTGCATAAAAGACAAAACAATACAGATTCCACATACTATTGATCAGTAGTAAGCTGAATATCAACATTGAACATGTGAAAGAGATTGTACTCATATCATGCTTATGTTTTTTCATAGGAACATTATCGGCCAAATTAGGGGTATTTAGATGCAACGACACTTCTTTTTCATGCTTAGGATTCTTGTCTTCCTTAACTTGCATAGACATAAGTGCCAAATTCCGACTTGCATTAACAACCATTTTCAATTGTTGTGTAGTTCTCATTGATCTGTCATTTTTAAATGATACTAATTATGTTCTCGATAGAAGATTGCCTTTCGATCATATAAGTATGGGCTTCCCAACACAATTCCACAGATAACTAATGGAACCACATCAAATTCAACTTCATCTACAAACTTGGATGTAATTGCAAACTTTAGATCACATTACTTTGTTACTTGTAATATTTTATCTTTGCATACCCATCCTAATGGATAAGGTTTATTGTGTGGCTTTGTTGTTAATCCCAATTTCTTAACTACTTCTTCTGAAATAAGATTAGCTTGAGAACCACTATCTATGAGTGTGTTGATCTTAGTTTTTTTGTAATTACCCTTATATGAAACAATGCATTCATTTTTCTATCCTTAGAACTATCATGATCTTTAGAAGTGGAAGCACATGAAGAACCAATGTTAGAATCATTACCAACAATAGCTTTACCTTTCACACTTACAATTGAAATCTTTGTTTCGTCCTCGGAATCTGATCCAAGGTCCTCAACGATAACCGTATCTTTTTGCTTCCCTTTTCGATCCTTAAACCACTTCAGTTTCAATTCTGGATGTAGCTTCCAACAATGTTCTGCATCATCTCCATCTCTCTGACAATGAGAACATGAAAGTCTTGTGTCCCCTTTCTTCATGGTAGTTGTATGCTTGCTTTTCCATTTGTACTTTCCTTCTTTCAACTTACTAGATTCAACTGAAGAAAATTCATCATGAACATTCTTCCCTTTGGATTTAATATGTGTGGCTTAAACACACACTTCATCCAAGTTAGTAGGATTAAACATAAGTATTGGATGACATAAATAACTATGTAATCCTCCAATAAAATTAAGAAGAGTTTCTTGAGTGTAGAGACGTATACCCAAAATCAAAGCTCTCTTTCTAAATTCTTGAGTGTATTCTTGTACACTTTGACCTTTTCCATGCCTTCAGTTTTTCCAATCCATCATGCCTTGTTGTATGTAACCTAATGGATAAAATTGCTTCTTTAACACAGAAGTAAATTCATACGAGGAAGAGATAATTTTACCTTGTGTAAGGATGCCTTCCTGTTTCTTACTCTGCCACCAGATGAGTGCAGTACCTCCAAGATGGAAGGTATCCAATTGGATCTTTGTACTATCATCTACAAGATTTTGAATCTTGCAATATACTTCAATTTGTTTGATCCAATCATCTAGTTTTTTTTGCGTGAAGTTCACCATTATACATAGGCAAATCAAACTTAATATCAAGTTTCAAATAAGGTAAATCAGACTTAGCCTTTTCAGGTTGTTTCTTTGGATTTGAAGAAGCAGTACTCGAACTTTAAGAAGAGGAAAAAGATGGAAAAGAAGGTTCAGAAGGGTATCCTCCTTTTCCTGAAGCATTATCTTCTACTTTCTCCTTCTTTATTTTCTTCTTTTCCAACCTCTCTTGATAATCTGCAAAGAATTTTTCTACTCGATGTTCCATCTGATAAAAATATTTGCGAAAAGCCTTGTCATCTTCTACTCGGTAGTATTCATCTACCATTTTATTTCTTCATCTTGAACCAATCTATGGATCAAGCTCTTCAATCTCTCCTTCACCTCTTTGAAGCCTTGATCTTGTCAACATAAACAAACTCACAATGCAATGGTTAAGCTTCTCTGATACCAAACTTGATCCGAAAATGACAGGATCTTTATAACCATCATTTGCATGTGAATGTTTAAATGATAAAATCCATTAAAGAGGCTTAAATGACAAAATTAAATAGCATAATTGAAACACATAAAAGAGAGGAAAACCATGAAATTTGTAGGAAAGAACCGATAACGGAGTTCACCCTCCTTTGGCTATGTCTCCAAGCCACTTTTAATGAGAAGGATGATCTTCTTTAGTCTTCAAGGCTCGGCCTCCTATGCCATAGCGCATATGGACTGATAGTTTTGTGAACCAAATCTTGAATGTACTTCCCAATTGCCTCGTAGAGACATCCCTCTCTAACTCCAATCACTACTGCATCTTTCGAGTCTTTGTTCTTCGTCCATAATAGTGCTTGATTATTGATAAAGCTCATAATCCCTTATCTTCAAGGACTGAAATTGATAGGAGGTTCTTCTTCAATCCTAGAACATAAATAATGTCCTCCACATGTAAAATATATGTTGAACTCAGGTGGAAGGAGGTGGATCCAACTCCTTGGATCGAATAGGTTGTGTTGTCTCCCAACTCTACCTTGCATGCAAAATTTTTCTCCTTGAGATTGTTTATGGTGTTCTAGCTAGTCATATGTTTGGATGCACTAATTTCAACCAACCATGTGTCCTCACTTGTGATGACGGATATGGAAAGTGTTGAGACTAGGTAATACTCCCTTCTTTTCTCCTTTTATTTGGGTGCATTCTTCTAATTAGTTTCATCTTCTATAGCAATAGAAGCATGAAACCTTCATTTTCCCTTTTTCTTGCTTTACAGTCTCTTGCATAATGACCTTTCTTGTCACAGTTTTAGCACATAACCTTCAACTTGTCAAAGTAATTTTTGTATACCTTATTCTTTGAATGGGAAAAAATATTTTTAGAGAAGTTCTTGCATTTCTTCATCCTTGTCGTGAGGGCAAGGTTTTCTTCTTTGATGCACACCGACTTGATCTAGGTTTTCCCATACTCTTAGAGGAAGTCATGCCACAACCTTTTGAAGTTAGTTTGTACCTCTCTTCCATTTACCGCATTCAATAATGTCTCCCATGAGGATGGGAGACCATCAATAGCATTTTGGAGAAGATAATATTCATCCACCACTACACCAATATTAGCAAGCTAATCTCTTACCTAAGAGATCTTGGTGAAGAAGGAGGCCAATATATCATCCTTCTTCATCTTTATGTTTTGAAGCTTATTCTTCAATTCTTTCTATTGAATATGGACCTTCTTCTGATATAGGTTTTTCAATGTATCAAATCACTCCTTTGCGGTCTTCAAGGAAGTGATCACAAACATCAAAATGTCCTTTATCGAATCATATATGATATGTTTGCGCTTAGCTTGGTTCTTCTTGAAGTTGATGCACTATGCATTAGATGTAGGATCCTCCACCACAATGGATGTGTAGCCATCCATGTCATGTTCCTCCAAGATGTTGAACACCCTCTCCTCCAAAGTGTTGAAATTCAAAGTTCCCTCAAGACGATCTTCTAGTCGAATAGAGATCGATGCAATGGCTTTCAAGTAATGTGCTTATCTCCCCAGGATCTACGTAAGCTCAAGTTTCCCTGAAAAATATTAGATCCTTCACACCCCAAGATCTGATACCATGTTAAGTTTTGAGAAAATATGATGAGCTTTAAACTTTAAAACTTTGAGTGTGGAAATACAAGAAACATTCAAACATAAGACAAGATGTACCCTGGGGAAAATCCTTAAAACAATGATGATGAAAAACCCCAACAAATCTTCAAATTATAATTATGATAGATATAGCAGAGAATGTATTTTACAAAATAACAAATTGCTTTTGGCACCCAAAGTGTTAGATAAGAGAGAATATTGAGCAATAGAGAATAGAGATGACCTATATCAACTTACCAGGTTCCCAACACATTAATAACAAGCAAGAATCACTTCCATGCAAGCTGTAGCAAATGGTTGCATGGGTAATGGTGCATCACATGCAAAAAATACGAATTGCCTTCTTGGAAAATTATCCTATGCAAAGAGAAGCGTCTTACCTTCAAGGGATAAGAGAATTCACTTCACAGTGAATTCAACAATCACATATAACATATTTATATATCCTTCACATGCATCAACTTCTATTTTTATCTTATGACTTCATGATGAACTCAACATCCATCCAAATGTATCAATATTGCATGAAGAAGAGTGCCCCACTTCTCATGCAGTGCATTAACTCACTTAATTGAGTCTTAGGATGAACTTGCCCCTTAACTCAAAGCTTACCCGGTTAGTTAGGTGGCTAAATTAAGTGTCTTCATGCAAATATTGCAAATCAAGTGGAGTCTTTTAGTTTAACATAAGTATCGTCATGCAATAACACTTAGTTAACTGGATCTTATTTATTAACACTTAGTTAGCTATTATTAACTGAAATAATGCCGATTGATTTATTTGTGGTGACCACTGTAAGTTCTTTCATTAACTGAGGCATACATTGTGGCTTTAACTGAAGCTTAACAATTCGAGTTCACTTTGTCATCTCATGAGGAATTCAAATTCTCTTTTTCTCTATGCATTTATCTTTATCTCTTATCTTTATTGCATGGTCAATATGTGTTAACTTTAATTATCTATCATATTAGATTATACTCATAATATTTGTCATATGTTTTGATCATATTATATTACTCTCAGACCAAATGATCATATGCTAAAGTAATCCACTCTAGAGGTGGCCAGTCTCTAAAGGAGACTTAATAATAATTGGTGGCCATGGTTAGTAATACATCACAAAACATTAATGCTTCAGCATGCAAAGCATATACCTTTATAACTGGAGGTCCACCCCATGGGTACACACTATAACTGGAGGTCCACATGAGAATCTGACTTGACACACAAGTCCCGATACTTGTTCAACAAGACCTTAGAACATCATCACTTTGATACATCAAATCATTCACCTCAACACATGAGGAATAACGTTTTACAATTGAAGTCTTAGTCATTTGTTAAATTTTGAGCATTAATTCACAATACTCTAGGATCTTTACTGAGAGAATAACATGTACAGTATATCAATGCATAACAATCATAACAAGCATGACAAGCATCATAAGAATCAAAAGCATGAGAGACAAGAGACACAAAGTTTCCGTGGGGAAAACCCTAAGGTGAAAAACCCCACAACTTCCTCAGAGATAGAGAGAGCAATGGCTCAACCAAAATACACAGAGATAGTCTCCTAGTAGCAGATGATCCTCCTGCTCATTAGTGCGCCATTTTCTGAGTGAGAGAAGTGTGAGTTTTCGAGTGATCAAATAGAGATCTCCCGATCTCTGTTTATACTTAACCTGTTTGCCCAGTGACACTATGGGGCCGACTTCTCTAGCTAGGTACATCCACAATATAATATATATTTCAGGGCCGACCCCACACATGGTGGTCTAATAACCCATTGGCAAGTTAACATACTTGCGACACTTGTCAATACACATGATGACACTTCCTTATAGAGGAATAACACATCTCTTAAAAGGGTACAATAAATATATATGAAATACATAGATGAAATATATTCCGAATTTACATATACATCAGCACTCCCTCTTAACTAGGAAGGTATTTCTCGACATAGATCTGCTAGACAAGTCTTCTTCTCGAGATCATCGTCATCATCACCGTCACTGATGCTTCTATCTCAACCAATCTCTGAATCTACTCATCAAAGGAAGTTCCACAGAGCCAGTCCTTTTTCATACTGGATGTAGGCCCACCACCTCTAGGTCTTCATCATCACTGGCCATACTGTGGAATCCTCAGTACTTATTATGTGCATCACAAAACCTTGAAAGAGCATCCCAGGATGTTATGGGTACACAACTCTGACCTGTAGGATGGGTACACAACTCCGATCTATATTTATACTTAACCTGTTTGCCCAGTGACACTATAGGGCCGACTTGTCTAGCTAGGTACAATGGTACACCAAATCGTAATCTGCACCAATTAGTTCATATGTTATTAGAACATCATATGAATTTACATAAATGAACATGGTGATAAGTTGTTTATTAGCATTACCCAATGTGTCTCTCCACAATTAACCACGTCTATTAGTTTTTGAATTTTTAAGAAATAAAAACCTTTATTTTATTAGAAAATGTCTTAGCCTCTTCATTGTCCGTGCCTTAAGGTGCACTAGTATGCTAATATGTTCCTAGCACACCATCCAAACCCAACTAGACTAGCTTATATTTTGTTAAAAAATATTTTATGTTTACTTTGAAATTTTGTTGCATTGTATGTTTTAATCAAACTAGAAATGTTTACTTTAAAATTTTGTATGTTTTAATCAAACTAGAAAGAGTTTTGTTTGAAACTAAAATAAACCATGGTCCAGTGTTCTTCTTGTTGTTATTATTATTTAAGGCATTGAATAGAAAGAGTTTGTTTGAAACTAAAATAAACCATGGTTCAGTGTTCTTGTTGTTGTTATTATTATTTAAGGCATTGTATATAGTAATATTTAGTACATGTTATTATTTGATGCACTCATGCACCTATTTTGGGATTGTACAAAGAGCAAAAAAAAAAAAACTTTACTAAAATCATCATTTACTCACTTCTACTAGTATCTTTGAACAAAAAATAATAATAAAATCAAACATTCACTCACTTCCACTTTAGAATGTTAGAAAAAGAGGAGGAATAGGCTATGATTCAAGCTTGAAACACTTTGCAAGTAATTTTTCTAGTTGGTAAAACTTTGGGTCAACACCCTAGAGAAAAAAAATTCCCTTGGTCTTAGTTGAAGTCGAGTTGAGGGACATGAGCCAGCTGGAATTGAAATTTGGAAAGGTCAAAACAAGATTAATTTAAGTGGGGTTTAAATCATTTTTCATTTTATGTCGGTGATGTTGGGGGAGTATTTTGGCCTTGATCCCCTACAATAAGGTCCAAGTTGGATAGGTGGTATGGAGATTCGTGCTTCCCACATAAATGTTTGAGTTGTGACAAGACTTGTTATGGAGAAATAGATACCAATATACTTGATAGTTATATGGAGATGGTTAGTATGTTGATCATATCTTTTTTCTTCATTAAGTATACATATCATTATATTTTATCTTTATATATCTAATTATATGGTGTTTATAGATTCTATGCCTAGATAACACACTTGGGTTACCAGGTGATGCAACAGTCTCAATATCTACCATTGATGTTGTTGTTGTAGCGGCCTTCTCCATTATTGCAACACACACTCAAGTATAGCGGAGTGTTAGGAACCCATGAAAACCCTTCTATTTACTTTGTTAGTATATTGTTGTTAGACACATATGCTTTGTAAGTCGTCCCGTAGTATTTGTTAATCCATAGTTTGTCTTATTGTTGTTGGACGCATATGCTTTGTAAGTCATCCCATAGTAATTGTTGATCCATAGTTTGTATTGACCCATGGTTTGTATTGACACATGGTATTGACCCATGGTATTGGCCCCTAGACTTAGTATATAAGTTTGTGTTGAGACCAATGAAGGTACAGTGAAGTTATTTTGTATTGAGCTTGCTCAAAGGAGGTTGCCCCCTCGAAGTGGTCTGCGATCAATAAAAGTGATTCTGGGTTTTGTTATTTATGCTATCTCATGTATTCTCATTAATTAATTGTTGCAAGTTGTTCACATCTGGTATCATAGCAGTTTCTTGGGCTCGTTGGGTGGAATTTCTGCCAAAAAACAATTTTCACCTCTGTTGCAAGTTCGGATCTAGGAATAATCCCTATCCGCTTAATTGTGGGAAGTACTTGGGAATAAGCCCTAAAACTCATTATGAAGAGTAACACAGGAACCCCAAAGTAGCTGGCCCATTGAGAGGACCTTCCAACGAAAAGGGCAACGACCCCTACCTGATTGACTAGTTCCTACCCGTGAGGTAAACCAAGAGCTGTCGTTTGGTGCAAAGCAGTTATCAGTTTTACCTGAGCCGCGGAGTGAGGGGTACTTCCCCAATACGCAAGCCATCAGACAACATTGGTGGCCGAGTGAAAGCCTTGAAATATTAGGAAGCCAAACATACCTGCGGTCCATATATATTTTCAGTTGAACTGTTGCGGATCACTTCCATGTCATTTAAGATCCATTTCAAGCCGTTCCATATCCAACCATTTCAGATCTATTCTGAAAGTCATTTCAGATCCAACCGTTTTCGATCCCCTCGACGTAGTTTCAGATCCATCTGTTGCCAATCCATTCCCCGCCATTTCAAATCCAACTGTTCTGATCCCTTCCCTGCTATTGCAGATCCATTTCTGGAAGAAAAAAAACAAAACTGTTTCCTTTGAAACTTCCCGGACACCCCTGCAATCCCATTCTTCATATTTCATTCTTGAGGACCTTATCCCAAATTCTACTTCCCAAAGCAAAAATTCTCACATTTGTCTATTTTTAGGGTTTTCCATAACTTCTTCAATTTTCACCCACTCGCCTCCAAATTTTGCCACCGTGTTCATTCCCTATTTCTGCTTCCTTGTCCCTCTTTGAAAATTTTTCTCATTCTTTCACCCTGCTTCTAAAATCCCCATTTTTTTTTCTTTCGTGTCCATAGAAAGTGTTCAAAACCTAGTCAAACCCCAATTACCCATCCAAGTTTTTCCCAAATCGAAATTTCCCTTTAGTAAATAAGCTTTTGTTTGTGTTTTTCTATCCATCCCCCCCCCACAAAAAAAAACTCCTGGTTATGGTTGTCACCCGCGCAAGAGAAAAAACCATGGAGGAAGCACTTGTAGCCATCCAAACGCAACTCCAAGATCTAGATGAAAAATTTCTTAGCCTCCATCGTCAGCATTCAGCCATGAACAATAACCGACAACAAGAATATTCTGCAGCCAATGGGTTCTCTTCTTCCAGCAATTTCCGTGGTCCGAAGCTTGAATTTCCTCGCTTCAATGGTACTGATCCGACTGGATGGATCTATAGTGCATAACAGTATTTCAGTTTACATAATACTTTTGATGTCCAAAAAGTTCAACTTCCATCCTTTCATTTGGAACAGGAATCCCTTCAATGGTATCGTTGGTACATCAAGGCTCATGGTGAGCCAAAATGCATAGATTTTTGCCAACTCCTTTTGCAACGATTTGGTCCTAGTGATTTCGATGATTCACCGGAGCACTTATTAAACTTCGTCAAAGTGGCACTATGAGAGAGTATCAGACAGAATTTGAGAAACTAGCCAATCACACAGAAGGATTGTCTGATGAATTCTATAGGAGTTGTTTTATCAGTGGTCTTTAGGATGAAATCTGGTCAGAGGTTAAAATGTTCTGTCCCAACACAATGATGGAAGTCCTAGGGTTGGCTAAGTTGGAAGAAGACAAGATTGCAGCCTAACAACCCTCCAAACCCACTTTTGTTCCCTTCCAAAATATGGGTTCTCAATGACCTCCCATCCCGCCAGCTCCTCGACCAAATCCTACCAAGCATTTGTCTGAAACAGAGATGCAGGCACGCAGAGAAAAAGGGCTTTGTTATAATTGTGATGAGAAATTCACTGGGGACATAGATGTGTTCAACAAAATCTCTATCTCTTGGATATGGATTCTCCGTTTGCCTCTAAAATTGGTGAAGAAGCTCCAGATACAATGGATGATCAGGTCAACATTCAGGAGCTGCCTATTGACCCCCCATCTAAGGATGAACAACCAGAGATATCTCTCCATGCTTTATTCGGTGTCACCACCCCCCAAACAATGCGGGTCGGGGGTTACTTCAAGAAGCTTCCTCTTACAATACTCATTGATTCTGGTAGCACTCATAACTTCATTGACCCTCGGATCGCCAAACAGGCTGATTGTTTTGTCCATCTTTACTCCAGCTTTGAATTCATGGTTGCCAATGGGGGCAACTTACCTTGTAAGGGGAAGTGTCACAATGTGCGTATATCTCTGCAAGATTATAACCTGCGCTTTGACATGTTTTCCTTGTCCCCAGGCAGATATGATATGGTTTTGGGCGTTCAATGGTTACACACACTTGGCCCCATCTTATGGGATTTTTCTTAACTTTGGATGCAATTTTTAGTCAATGGGAAACAACACAAATTTAAGGGCTTACAACAAGGATCTCTCTGCATCATCATTTCACATCGCCTAGAAAAGATCCTTAAGAAGAATTCACATGGTGTCATCGCTCAACTCCATTCCATTCAGATGCACCCATCAACGGTCTCCCCTACTTCCTTGGATAGATATGTAGCTTTTTTTGCTGAACTAGTGGGCTTGTCGCCTTCAAGAGACCTTTTTGGTAAGAATTTAGCCGCATCTATGTCTCAGCAAGAAATGATGGCTATTTTGCATGTAGTATAGAAGTGGCAGCCATACCTACTAGGGAATTATTTATGCATCAAGACTGATCTCCAGAGTCTGGAAAATATCCTGGAACAATGGGTCTCCTTCCTAGCACACCTGAAATGGGTTATCCAACTCATGGTTTATGCCTATGCGATCACTTACAAGAAGGGTAAGGACAATATGGTGGAAGATGCTCCTTCTCGCATATTTGATGACCCAATTTCTCTTACAGCTATTTCTCAGCTTGTTCCAAATTGGTTGCAATCTGTTCAACAGGGCTATCTCTTCTATGAACTCCATGCTTCTTCATCATCAGGGCTATCTCTTCTATGAACTCCATGCTCGGTAGTATTCATCTACCATTTTCTTTCTTCATCTTGAACCAATCTATGGATCAAGCTATTCAATCTCTCCTTCACCTCTTTGAAGCCTTGATCTTGTCGACATAAACAAACTCATAATGCAATGGTTAAGCTTGTCTGATACCAAACTTGATCCGAAAATGACAGGATCTTTATAACCATCATTTGCATGTGAATGTTTAAATGATAAAATCCATTAAAGAGGCTTAAATGAAAAAATTAAATAGCATAATTGAAACACATAAAAGAGAGGAAAACCATGAAATTTGTAGGCAAGAACCGATAACGGAGTTCACCCTCCTTGGGCTATGTCTCCAGGCCACTTTTAATGAGAAGGATGATCTTCTTTAGTCTTCAAAGCTCATCCTCCTATGCCATAGCACATATGGACTGATAGTTTTGTGAACCAAATCTTGAATGTACTTCCCAGGTGCCTTGTAGAGACATCCGTCTCTAACTCCAATCACTACTGCATCTTTCGAGTCTTTGTTCTTCGTCCATAATAGTGCTTGATTGTCCATAAATCTCATAATCCCTTATCTACAAGGATTGAAATTGATAGGAGATTCTTCTTCAAGCCTAGAACATAAATAATGTCCTCCACATGTAAAATATATGTTGAACTCAGGTGGAAGGAGGTGTATCCAACTCCTTGGATCGAATAGTTTGTGTTGTCTCCCAACTCTACCTTGCATGCAAAAATTTTCTCCTTGAGATTGTTGATGGTGTTCTAGCTAGTCATATGTTTGGATGCGCTAATTTCAACCAACCATGTGTCCTCACTTGTGATGACGGATATGGAAAGTGTTGAGACTAGGTGATACTCCCTTCTTTTCTCCTTTTATTTGGGAGCATTCTTCTAATTAGTTTCATCTTCTATAGCGATAGAAGCATGAAACCTTCATTTTCCCTTTTTCTTGCTTTACAGTCTCTTGCATAATGACCTTTCTTGTCATAGTTTTAGCATATAACCTTCAACTTGTCAAATTAATTTTTGTATACCTTCTTCTTTGAATGGGAAAAATTATTTTCAGAGAAGTTCTTACATTTCTTCATCCTTGTCGTGAGGGCAAGGTTTTCTTCTTTGATGCACACCGACTTGCTCTAGGTTTTCCCATACTCTTAGAGGAAGTCATGCCACAACCTTTTGAAGTTATTTTGTACCTCTCTTCCATTTACCGCAGCCAAGAATGTCTCCCATGAGGATGGGAGACCATCAATAGCATTTTGGAGAAGATAATCTTCATCCACCACTACTCCAATATTAGCAAGCTAATCTCTTACCTAAGAGATCTTGGTGAAGAAGGAGGCCAATATATCATCGTTCTTCATGTTTATGTTTTGAAGCTTATTCTTCAATTCTTTCGATTGAATATGGACCTTCTTCTCATATAGGTTTTTGAATGTATCAAATCACTCCTTTGCAGTCTTCAAGGAAGTGATCACAAACATCAAAATGTCCTTTATCGAATCATATATTATCTGTTTGGGCTTAGCTTGGTTCTTCTTGAAGTTGATGCACTGTGCATTAGATGTAGGATCCTCCACCACAATGGATGTGTAGCCATCCATGTCATGTTCCTCCAAGATGTTGAACACCCTCTCCTCCAAAGTGTTGAAATTCAAAGTTCTCTCAAGACGATCTTCCAGTCGAATAGAGATCAATGCAATGACTCTCAAGCAATGTGCTCATCTCCCCAGTATCTACGTAGGCTCAAGTTTCCCTGAAAAATATTAGATCCTTCACACCCCAAGATATGATACGATGTTAAGTTTTGAGAAAATATGATGAGCTTTAAACTTTAAAACTTTGAGTGTGGAAATACATGAAACATTAAAACATAAGACAAGATGTACCCTGGGGAAAATCCTTAAAACAATGATGATGAAAAACCCCAACAAATCTTCAAATTATAATTATGATAGATAGCAAGGAATGAATTTTACAAAATAACAAATTGCTTTTGGCACCCCAAGTGCTAAATAAGAGAGAATATTGAGCAATAGAGAATAGAGATCAACTATATCAACTTACCATTTGCCCAACACATTAATAACAAACAAGAATCACTTCCATGCAAGCTGTAGCGAATGGTTGCATGGGTAATGGTGCATCACATGCAAAACATACGAATTGCCTTCTTGGAAAATTATCCTATGCAAAGAGAAGTGTCTTACCTTCAAGGGATAAGAGAATTCACTTCACAGTGAATTCAACAATCACATATAACATATTTATATATCCTTCACATGCATCAACTTCTATTTTTATCTTATGACTTCATGATGAACTCAACATCCATCCGAATGTATCAATATTGCATGAAGAAGAGTGCCCCACTTCTCATGTAGTGCATTAACTCACTTAATTGAGTCTTAGGATGAACTCGCCCCTTAACTCAAAGCTTACCCGGTTAGTTAGGTGGCTAAATTAAGTGTCATCATGCAAGTATTGCAAATCAAGTGGCGTCTTTTAGTTTAACATAAGTATCATCATGCAATAACACTTAGTTAACTGGATCTTATTTATTAACACTTAGTTAGCTATTATTAACTGAAATCATGCTGATTGATTTATTTGTGGTGACCACTGTGAGTTCTTTAATTAACTAAGGCATACATTGTGGCTTTAACTGAAGCTTAACAATTCGAGTTCACTTTGTCATCTCATGAGGAATTCAAATTCTCTTTTTCTCTCTGCATTTATCTTTATCTCTTATCTTTATTGCATGGTCAATATGTGTTAAATTTAATTATCTATCATATTAGATTATACTCATAATATTTGTCAGATGTTGTGATCATATTATATTACTCTCAAACCAAACGATCATATGCTAAAGTAATTCACTCTAGAGGTGGCCAGTCTCTAAAGGAGACTTAATAACAATTAGTGGCCATGGTTAGTAATACATCACAAAACATTAATGCTTCAGCATGCAAAGCATATACCTCTATAACTGGAGGTCCACCCCATGGGTACATACTATAACTGGAGGTCCACATGAGAATCTGACTGGACACACAAGTCCCGATCCTTGTTCAGCGAGACCTTAGAACATAATCACTTTGATACATAAAATCATTCACCTCAACACATGAGGAACAACCTTTTACAATTGAAGTCTTAGTCATTTGTTAAATTTTGAGCATTAATTCACAATACTCTAGGATCTTTACTGAGAGAATAACATGTACAGTATATCAATGAATAGCAATCATAACAAGCATGACAAGCATCATAAGAATCAAAAGCATGAGAGACAAGAGACATAGAGTTTCCATGGGGAAAACCCTAAGGTGAAAAACCCCACAACTTCCTCAGAGATAGAGAGAGCAATGGCTCAACCAAAGTACAACCAAAATACACAAAGATAGTCTCCTAGTAGTAGATGATCCTCCTCCTCACTAGTGCGCCACTTTCTGAGTGAGATAAGTGTGAGTTTCCGAGTGATCAAATAGAGATCTCCCGATCTCTATTTATACTTAACCTATTTTTCGAGTGACACTATGGGGCCGACTTGTCTAGCTATGTACATCCACAATATAATATATATTTTAGGGCCGACCCCACACATGGTGGTCTAATAACCCATTGGCAAGTTAACATACTTGCGACACTTGTCAATACACATGATGACACTTCCTTATAGAGGAATAACACATCTCTTATAAGGGTACAATAAATATAGATGAAATATATTCCGAAGTTACATATACATCAACACTCCCTATTCACTATGAAGGTATTTCTCGACACAGATCTGCTAGACAAGTCTTCTTCTCGGTATCATCGACATCGATGCATCGTCATCATCACCGTCACTGATGCTGCTATCTCAACCAATCTCTGAATCTACTCGTCATAGGAAGTTCTACAAAGCCAGTCCTTTTTCATACTGGATGTAGGCCCACCACCTATAGGTCTTCATCATCACTGGCCATACTATGTGTTTGTGCCAGAAATTGTTTCTAAGGCTAGAGAAACAAGCCAACACAATCTCAAGACTAAAACTCAATAAATAAAACAAAGTTTAGGGTTTTTGGTATGATTTAAATGGTTGTAAGCTTTGGGAATAGTCAGGGAATACATTCAAAAGAAAAGCAATAACTAAATCATAAACATAAACTGATAAAGATGCATAACATATCACATAAGATCCAACAGAAAGACTATGTTGAGGTTCATACATAAAGGATAAGCATTACCATAAAATACACATTAACTAGCAATGAATTTATCATTTAAGAAGCTAAACAAGCTCAATAACAAAACCAACACAGACAAGTTGAAGGGGAAAAAGTCATATATCTCATTATTTCATCAGCAAATGCTTATAAGAGTCACAGTACTTATCTCTGAACAAGTCTGAAGATATAACACAGTCTGCAGACCTCCTGATGCTCCCAAAAAATCCGAACCCTCTCAATGACTCCCTAACATCTCTAAATACTATGCTTTAACAAATCAATTAGGTCTCTAACCCTAACTGTCTTCCAGCTATTCGATGAAGTAAAGTTAATGCAGAATATTTACAAAGTTACCAAAATATGCTAAAAATAGCACATCATTAACATATAAGTTTGCTAATTAATGACAACTAACTGAAAGCACAACTGTTTTATAGGTCTTTTGCCACCTCAGCTAGGAGAGCGATACCATCTTGGTCTTTCTTCTTAGCCTTCTTTTGCTCCTGCTCCATGTCATTAATCTTTTTGATGAGGTCTTTGTTTTTCTGCTGCAATTCCTGGACTGTCTTCTCCAACTGGGTGCAATGACGGTCAGCAGCTCTTTTCCTTTTAAGGGCTTCTTTTGCATCAGCTACTATCTCTTGAAAATTATCATTTACATCTTGGAGATCTTCCCTTAACATCCTGTTAGCCATCATCAATCCATCATTGACTTCCTGCATATAGCTCATCTGGTGTTTGTATTGCTTGACAGCTTTCTGCAAATTTTCCCTGTCAGAATTAGCTAATTTATCCATTGTAGAATCTTGATCTTCATCAGGTCTCCAAGGAATGTCAAGCTTCTTGAAGATTTCTGTCTCTTCAGTCAACAGTTTTGTGTCTTCAATACTAGGATTCTGATTTTTTGTACTTACTGCTTCGACTGAATGAATTTCTTCTTTAAAACATGGCTGCAATTTATCCAGTTCTGGTTTATCATCATCTATGGACACTTCATCTAAGATAGTCACTTCATCTGAATTCAATTTAGGATTCAGCAATTTCTTCATGTTTAATCTCAACTTGTTCTTTGACCTAGTTTTAGGTCTCCAAAATGCTATTGCTTCTCCCATCATCTTCAATTCTTTCCCTTGGTGTTGAATAGCAGCCAATTCTACTACTTCCAGCTTGTTCCTTTTCCTGTTAGGTCTTGTTGTTTTGCTATCTGAAGTATGACTTTCTTGTATTTTAGCTTTGACTTCTATTTTGGAGATCGTATGTTCTTCTTCCAATAGATATCCCTCATCATCTGAGAGAATGGTGATAGGGCTTCTTGGCTGAGTGTGAATCTCTTCTTTAGGTACAGTAACCACCTTTATATCAACCTTTTTCTCCTCCTGAGGATCTGCTACAGGCACCAAATTCTTTTCAGGATGTTCCTTCTTATCTTCAAACAGTGTAAACTTGCCTTTAGAGCTGGCTGAGAATGTCTTTTGTTCATTGTCTTCCTCCACAGGTTCTGCTGATTCTTCAATTTTGATCTTTCCCTTATCTTCCAGTTTGGGCTTATGACCTAATTTTTTGAGTAAGACTTTGCCCTTATCTGCTTGTCTTTTAGATTTTTGATCTTCAAAACCAGACCAAAAAACAAAGAAATACCAGGTCTTTCCTTCATGTTGCAAGGCAGTACTAACAATCAACTTGATTAATCCATGATGAAAGATGGACTGAGAGGAATGATCTACTGGCCCTTTCACTTTATTTGACATTTTCTGCAAACTTTTAAGGAAGAAGAATTCCAGGTTCATCTTGGATACCCCCACCATGTGCTGAAGAAATCTAAAATGATACTTGTATACGAAAGCATACCTGCCCTCACAAGTAACATAACTCTGTAATATTCTGATTGGTTCAACCCATTCTTTTTTGACATTTTGGATTAGGACACCTTTATTCCAATCAGGTATGACATTAGGTAAGAGGTATCTTTGTGGATCAAAGTCAAAGGGCAGCTTCGTAAACCATTGTTCGCCCTCATCTTTAATTCCTGTGGCTTCTGAAATCAATTTAACTGTCAGCTTGAATTTCAGGGTATCGAAAACCACCATATCATTCTTGAAACCCTGGGCAAACTTGCAGGACACCTTTGCATTATATCCATCAATCTTTCTGAAAAAATCCATCCAGCCAGCTTGTTTGAATAGCTCCACACACTCAGGCATTTTTTCAACCCATTCTACATATGTTGATTCAGCTCTATTTATTTTACCACTCCTGCCCATTATGCTTCAATCACTGCAAATTGAATGTATCCTCTTGTATTGTTTCTGAACAGGAGCTGAATTCTGGAAGTTAACAGCGCTATTGAATGTACAGGTTATTAGTAGCAGGGTTAAATTTCATAACTTCAATCTGGCGTCGCAGATTATCAACAAATAGCTATTTCTCTGGTTAAAATTGCATTTAAAAGCATAATTTAACCTAACCTTTGATTAATTTTAACAGAGTAAGCTCCAGCGAAAAAGCCCCAAATTTGTTGTTATATGGTTTTTTTTAGGAATACCTGTAAATTGCTCCACTGTTGTTATTTGAAATCACGACCCACACTGTCAGATGAGTCATCTTGGTTGTACAGATGTCCAACAATCTTCAATTTAGCTGTTAGCAATGGAATCAGGAAGCCCTAATTTCCCGTGAAGCCCTCAACGCCCCTTGCTTGTCCAGTTGGCAACGATGCTCAGTTTTTTAAGTGGCTATGGTTACCTCATTAAGTCCTCTATGTTTGAATTAGATTGTAGATAACAGATTCATGCCACATTACCTCAAACCATATGGATATCTGTCAAAATGAATTAAATCTGCGCTGATGATGAGCACGATTTCCTCACGACGTGCAAGCATTTGAACTCGTGATGTTTTCTGCATCAACACGTCATGAACCCTCTAAAACACATAATCAAACATTCATTAGCCCAAGCATGCCAAATTTTTCTCAAAAATCGAAAGAATCTGGAATCGCGATATTCTTGTAGCGCGCCTTTGGTGATTTTCAGCTCCAGTGCTACAAGAAAAACCTTGACACTGTTTTGTTGCTTTTAAACAGCTTTTTATCATTTTGCATGGGCTCTCAAAGCTGTCAGGATTAGGATTATACATGACCTTACTTAGAATAAGATTTATGAGCCCCTTATTTGATATAATGACTTTTTAAAACCCCTCATTAAAAACAAACCTAAAATTTTAAAATCTGAAAACTCAAAAGCAAGCCCAAAATCTCATATAAAACCTAAGGAAAAATTACTAAAGAGGAAAAAATCAAGTTAAAGAAAATAACTAACTTCAAATAAAGTGCAAATCAAACCAAATTTGAAGAAACAAAATACTGACTTAACATCTGGCTCCAGCTGCGGGATGAAGACCTCCCTGCGAGGCTTCAAGAACCTAAAGACTAGTGCCTTATCCATTGGGCTATGGAGTCTTATTGTGATTCACTCACCGGTATGTACAATGATCAGTGAAAATGTTCTTATAAACTGTAAAAATGTTTGAGGAATCGCCCATTAACAGGGCTGGACAACTCCTCACCTTCCAAGGACTGCAAAATAAAGGTATTGTTCTCTAAAACTTTTGATACCAGAAAAGGGCCAAACCAAAGATTGTCAAACTTACTATGCTTACCCTTTTGCTCCTTTCTTGCATCCCATCTTAGAACCATATCCCCTTCTATGAAAGTATTTTCCTTAATATTCCTGTCAAACCTGTTTTTTATCTTGGCTCTGTACAGCTATGCTTTTTCATCCACCTTCTCTCTATTTTGTTGTAACTCTATCATTTCAAATAGTCTCCTTTGCATATCATTAGGTTCTTCTTGAGAATTCTGGAGAAATTTCATCACTGGAATCCCCAATTGAACAGGGAACACTGCTTCTGTACCATAAACTAGCTGAAACAGAGAAGTTCCAATTGCTTGTTTCACTGTAATCCTATCTGCCCATAATGCATACTTCAGCATTGAATCCCAAGACCTTTTGTTATGTTTCAACAGTTTTTTGATGCTCTGAATGATGTTCTTATTGGAAGATTCATATTGACCATTACCCTGAGGATAATAGGGAGTTGAGTGCTTCAGAATGATGCCATTTCTTTCACAAAAGGCCACCATTGCCTTGGATTTGAATGCCTTTGCATTATCTGTTATTAATCTCTGTGGACAACCAAACCGGCTCAAAATATTTTCTTCAATGAATTCCATGATTACCTTGTCTGTAGCATTCCTTGTGGGAATGGCTTCTACCCATTTTGTGAAGAAATCTATTGCAGTTAGAATCCAATGATGCTGTCCTGAAGATGCTGGATTTATTTCTCCAATAAAATCCAGACCCCACTGTTGAAAAGGGGCATTTACTGAAATAGGTTTTAAAGGCAAAGACAACAATTTCTGCTTACCTGCAAATTTTTGACAAGGAATACATGCTCTTACCTGCTGATAAACATCTGTGAATAAGGATGGCCAATAATATCCAGCTCGCAAAATTTTGTAAGCTGTTGCTTTCCAATACTTGTGCCCTCCACAGGCACCTTCATGAGATTCTGAAATCACCTCTCCTATTTCAGATTGGTCCAAACATCTGAGCAAAATACCCCCTGGATCTTTCCAGAACAATTGATCCTCAACTAAACAATATTTAGTGGCTTTGAGTTTTAAAGATCTTGCAGCTTTCTTATCCAAATGTTCAGGACATTGCAGAAATAATAAGAAATGAACAATGTCTGCATACCAGACTGATGATGAATAAAAATCCATGATCTTTTCTTTCTCCAGTTGTACTTGATTTTCTTCAGGAATTGATTCTTCAGCCATGACATGCAGTCCTAGGGCCTGACAATTTGAGTCAGCCAACAGCTTGGCTAAACCTTGTCCCTTGACCAGCTTAGTAGGCCTGATCTCTACATCATATTCCATAATCTTTGCAATCCATCTACCTCTCTTGCCTTCACTATCAAGCTGAGTTAACACCTCCTTCATAGCATGATTAGGTACAAAAGAAATTACCTTTGAATGCAGGATATATATTCTGAAAAATTTCAAAGCTTTTACCAGAGCATAAGCTTGCTTCTCCAATATACTATACTTCAACTCAGAATCTCTGAGATTTTTGCTGAAGAAAGCAATAGGCTGTTCCAATCCTTCTTTATTTTCCTGAAGTAAGACAGTTGCAATCGTGTCTTCTGATGCAAATGAGAAGGTAAGAAATTCTTTGGTAAAATCAGGACTTACCAGTACAGGTGCTTCAGTAAGAGCTACTTTGATTTTCTCAAATGATACCTTTGCCTCAGCAGTCCACTTTACTTCTTGATCTTTCTTTAACATGGATGTGATTTGTTTAATGGTTTCAGCAAAGTTGGGAATAAACCACCGCAGAAAATTTATCTTGCCAATGAATGATTGAACATCCTTTTTACTCCGAGGTAAGCTAATCTTCAGTATTGCTTTCACTCTTTCAGGATCTATTCTGATGCCATCAGTAGACACCAAGTGACCAAGTAATTTACCTTCTTGCACAGCAAAATGTGATTTTTTTGGGTTCAGTGACAGGCCAAATTTTCTGCATTTTAGGAAGGTTTGCTCCAAATGCTTCAAGTGTTCATCATCAGATTTTGAGAATACAGTAATATCATCCAGATAGATAACCACAAACTTATCTTTCTCTCCCACAAATGCAATATCCATGGCTCTCTGGAAGGTTTCTCCAGCATTCATCAAGCCAAAAGGCATCTTGTCATACATAAATGTCCCCCAGGGGGTTGTAAAAGATGTCTTTTCCTTGTCATCAGGGTGCATGGCAATCTGATTGTACCCTGAGAAACCATCTAGCATAGAAATCCTCTGAGCTCCAACTACTTGCTGAAAAACCTGTTCAATCTTGGGAAGAGGATAATTGTCTTTTAATGATGATCGATTCAGTTTTCTGAAGTCAACACATAATCTAATTTCCCCATTCTTCTTTCTAACAGGAACCAGATTAGCAACCCAAGAAGAGTACCTAAGAGGCACTATTATCTTTGCATCCAGCAGCTTCTTTAGTTCTTTTTCAATTACAGGGAACAAAGCTGGATTGATTCTTCTTAGTTTCTGTCTGAAAGGCTTGACATTAGGTTTCAAAGGGACCTTGTGCTGAATAATTGTTGTATCATAAGTTTTTAATTCCTTATAAGACCAGGCAAATGCATCTACATGTTTTTTCAACAGCTTGATATATCTATTTCTTTGTTCCACTGTTAGGAATTTAGAAATTTTTACCATCCTGGGATGTTCTGCTAAACCAATATTGTAGTCCTCTACATTGTCTTCTGAAGATTGAATTACTGGCTTTGAAGGTGTATCATCTTTTGTGAATATTCTTTCTAAAGGTACTAGACCTTTTGGAATGAAATTGCTCTTTAATTCAATAATCTTATGTCCTGCTATCTCTTCTGCAGCAAACTCATTTAACTGTTCATCCCTTTCATCTTCTTCCTGATCAATTTGAGTATTTGAAAACTCATCTATAAGCTCAAGAAATTTTTTTATTTCAATGTCATCTTCAAAAACCCTCCAGTGCTTCACATTGTCAGGGACACATGGTCTATACCTTACTTATATAGGATACTTTAGCTGAGTGGTTTTAGGGATTCTGAAATGTGTGGCAGCCAGAGCTAAAGAATCTGCAGTCTCATTATGATTTCTGGGAATATGAGTGATATTAAATGCTATAAAATAGTTTTCAAGCATATCCCATACCTCATTTCGATATACTTTCAGCAAACCCTGCTTTACTTGATATTTGTTCTTCACCTGTTGAACAACTAGTTCGGAGTTTCCAAATGCAGAAATCTGTTGAATTCCCAAATCTTTAGCAGCCTTCAATCCCAGTAGCAGAGCTTCATACTCGGCAGTGTTGTTAGTGGTAACAAACTCCAATTTATACATGAGTTTCACTGTTTCACCCCCAAGGGAAATGAGTAAAACTCCAGCTCCAGCACCCTCTTTGCATGAGGATCCATCAAAGTACAACTGCCACAATGCATCTTCCTCTTCTCTGCTGCATTTTACGTGCTGTTCTTTTTCCACTTGTAACAGACCAGCAGAATTATCCTCTTCACTAAACTGTAATATGCATGAACCAAGGTCTTTACCCACAGAGTACATTGGGTGATTGGTGGGGTTTTTATCATCTGTGACTATGTAAGCAAGCTGTAGCTCTCTGTAAAGTCTCCTATTTTCTCCACCAAAAACAGGAATGGTGGCATAAGAGAGGTCCATCTGTAATGTTCCCCCAACCTTCTTAGCCCATGACCTAGACAGAAGCAAGCCAAATTTTGGTGTGATGTCAGCTACCACAACATCCATTATCACACTTTTCATGGGCAACTGAGAAAGGTTAACAACCATGTCTTTTATTACCCCTAGACACTTCACAGCTCAAGAGTCAAAGGAATATAAATCATGGTAAGGTTTGGTGACATTAAGGCCCAGGGCTTCCATTATAGCTTTTGGCATCAAGTTATGGGATGCTCCTGAATCTAACAGGCAATTATGAATCATCTTCTCGTGTACAGTCAAGGTTACATAGAAAGGAGGAGAAGCACCAGCCTCATTTTCAGTCTTTTTAGCCAGAGCTGATCCAATGAAAATTCTAGGATCTTCTTCCTGCAAATTAACTGTATCTGAAAAAGGCTGATTACTGGGTATATTCATCACTTTCAGAACTGTATCCTTATATGATGGATTCTTTATTAACTCAGTCAAAGGTACAGGAATCTTTAACTTCCCTAGTTCATTCTTCAAACTAAAATTCTGGACAGATTTGTTTACCTCTTCAACTTCAGCATTCTTCTTTGATTTTTCTACAGATTGCTTCTTCTCAATAACAAGATCAGCTATTTGTTTAGCAGGAACAGGTGTAGCAGGAACAAGTGCCCTCTTCTTTGGAGCTTAGGCCACTTGTTTTGGACCTGATCTAAGATTTAGGGTCTTCTTAGGTGGTCCATTCTGATGAACAGCAGCAGTTATAGCAGTATTCTCCACATCTACCTCATCTTCAGTTTCAAACATGTCAGCATTGTAGCATTCAGAATTCAAAAAATCTTCTTCAGTAACAAAACATGTAAACAATCTATCTCCAATGTGGTTCATGTCCTGATCAGTCTTAGTTTCTTCAAAGAGCAACTGTTGATCAATTTCTTCTTCATTAACCAAATTATTTTGAAATGGTGGGGGCACTTTTTGATCCTCATTCTCCCTTCTTTCTCGCTGGATATCATTATTCCTGCGCTCTCTTGGCATGAATCTAGGAGCAAACTACCTTCTGAACTGATTTTGGTTGTTTGGATTTCAATCAGCTTCTGGAGTAGGTTTACTAGCATTCTTCTCAAGCTCTCTTTTATTCAATTTTGTAGTAAGAATCTTAACCATTTTAGCCATCTCATCTATCTTGGTCTCAGCAGACTGAGAAGCAGAACTTGCTGTAACAGCTTCTTTCTTTCCTTTTCTTTCATACAGCTGCTGGGCTGTTTCTTTCTTAAGTCTATTTGAAGCTAGCAAATTAGACTCTACCTCCAAAGCTGCATCTTGCATGTTCAGCAGGGTGATAGGTCTTCTTTCTCTCAGTAACAAAGAAAATTCATGATCAAAAGCATTTGCATAAGTTAGCTTAGATGATGTTTCTGTAGGTTTAATTTCTGCTGGAATTCTACTATACATCTTGTTAAACCTTTTGGAAAAGTCTGCAACAGTCTCATCTTTCTTTCTTCTGAGAGCTCCAAACTCAGTTATATAGTAGGTGTGATCCTTTGTGTCTCCCCATTGTCTCATGAAAAGATCATGGAGTTCTTCAATGATAGTAATTGAGTTGGCAGGCAAATCTCTAAACCACTTCCTTACATCCCCATCAAGGCTCTGAACAAATACCCTCATCCATACATCTTTAATCTCAATGTTTTGATTGTCAGCATAACTCAGGAAAGCCTCCCAATGTTCCTCAGCAGTGATTTCTCCCTGTCCATTGAATCTGGGCATATATTTCTAATAATCACCTCCAGGCAATGCATGTAAAGGCTGAGGTAGAACTAATGGTGCATACCTAGTTGCAACCATGCGGTCCATCATATCCATGGGTGGGTTTTGGCCTGCCACTTTTGTACTGACTGACTTGGAAGATGTGGAAACTTGACTGGAACCTTTTTGAAAAGGATTCTTTCCTACTTTCAGCTGGAAGATAGGTATTTTACCAGGGGAAGCAGTCTTAGCTTTCAGAAAATTTTGAGGGTTAGTGAAAACTTGAAAAGTACTTTCAGAGATGGTAGGTTTTACCCAAGGTGAAGTTTCAGCTGAATGTAATGAAACACCCAACTGGTCAGGATCACAGGAGGCTGGTAAAGATTGGGACCTTATGAGTTTCCTTGCTGTTTTTAATATTTTTTCAGGGTCTGTCACACCCAGTTGCAATGGAGAAGTAGGTCTGTTTCTGGTTCCAATTCCTTGAGAAGCCACTGTGACAGCTTTTGGTGAAAATAAGCGTTGAAAAAGTGTTGGTTCAAGTCCACCTCTTAAACCAGGAAAACTGATCAGTATCCCAGGGAAGATATGCTTCAGCTTCGTCCCCGGCAACGGCGCCAAAGATGTTTGTGCCATAAATTGTTTCTAAGGCTAGAGAAACAAGCCAACACAATCTCAAGAGTAAAACTCAATAAATAAAACAAAGTTTAGGGTTTTTGGTATGATTTAAATGGTTGTAAGCTTTGGGAACAGTCAGGGAATACATTCAAAAGAAAAGAAATAACTAAATCATAAACAGAAACTGATAAAGATGCATAACATATCACATAAGATCCAACAGAAAGACTATGCTGAGGTTCATACATAAGGATAAGCATTACCAGAAAATACACATTAACTAGCAATGAATTTATCATTTAAGAAGCTAAACAAGCTCAATAACAAAGCCAACACAGACAAGTTGAAGGGGAAAAAGTCATATATCTCATTACTTCATCAGCAAATGCTTATCAGAGTCACAGTACTTATCTCTGAACAAGTCTAAAGATATAACACAGTCTGCAGACCTCCTGATGCTCCCAAAAAATCCGAACCCTCTCAATGACTCCCTAACATCTCTAAATACTATGCTTTACAAAATCAGTTAGGTCTCTAACCCTAACTGTCTTCCAGCTATTCGATGAAGTAAAGTTAATGCAGAATATTTACAAAGTTACCAAAATATGCTAAAAATAGCACATCATTAACATATCAGTTTGCTAATTAATGACAACTAACTGAAAGCACAACTGTTTTATAGGTCTTTTGCCACCTCAGCTAGGAGAGCGATACCATCTTGGTCTTTCTTCTTAGCCTTCTTTTTCTCCTGCTCCATGTCATTAATCTTTTTTATGAGCTCTTTGTTTTTCTGCTGCAATTCCTGGACTGTCTTCTCCAACTGGGTGCAATGACGGTCAGCAGCTCTTTTCCTTTTAAGTGCTTCTTTTGCACCAGGTACTAGCTCTTAAAAATTATCATTTACATCTTGGAGATCTTCCCTTAACCTCCTGTTAGCCATCATCAATCCATCATTGACTTCCTGCATATAACTCATCTGGTGTTTGTATTGCTTGACAGCTTTCTGCAAATTTTCCCTGTCAGAATTAGCTAATTTATCCATTGTAGAATCTTGATCTTCATCAGGTCTCCAAGGAATGTCAAGCTTCTTGAAGATTTCTGTCTCTTCAGTCAACAGTTTTGTGTCTTCAATACTAGGATTCTGATTTTCTGTACCTACTGCTTCGACTGAATGAATTTCTTCTTTAAAACATGGCTGCAATTTATCCAGTTCTGGTTTATCATCATCTATGGACACTTCATCTAAGACAGTCACTTCATCTGAATTCAATTTAGGATTCAGCAATTTCTTCATGTTTAATCTCAACTTGTTCTTTGACCTAGTTTTAGGTCTCCAAAATGTTGTTGCTTCTCCCATCATCTTCAATTCTTTCCCTTGGTGCTGAATAGCAGCCAATTCTACTACTTCCAGCTTGTTCCTTTTCCTATTAGGTCTTGTTGTTTTGCTATCTGAAGTATGACTTTCTTGTATTTCAGCTTTGACTTCTATTTTGGAGATGGTCTGTTCTTCTTCCAATAGATATCCCTCATCATCTGAGAGAATGGTGATAGGGCTTCTTGGCTGAGTGTGAATCTCTTCTTTAGGTACAGTAACCACCTTAATATCAACCTTTTTCTCCTCATGAGGATCTGCTACAGGCGCCAAATTCTTTTCAGGTTGTTCCTTCTTATCTTCAAACAGTGTAAACTTGCCTTTAGAGCTGGCTGAGAATGTCTTTTGTTCAATGTCTTCCTCCACAGGTTCTGCTGATTCTTCAATTTTGATCTTTCCCTTATCTTCCAGTTTGGGCTTATGACCTAATTTTCTGAGTAAGACTTTGCCCTTATCTGCTTGTCTTTTAGATTTTTGATCTTCAAAACCAGACCAAAAAACGAAGAAATCCCAGGTCTTTCCTTCATGTTGCAAGGCAGTACTAACAATCAACTTGATTAATCCATGATGAAAGATGGACTGAGAGGAATGATCTACTAGCCCTTTCACTTTGTTGGACATTTTCTGCAAACTTTTAAGGAAGAAGAATGCCAGGTTCATCTTGGATACCCCCACCATGTGCTGACGAAATCTAAAATGATACTTGTATACAAAAGCATACCTACCCTCACAAGTAACATAACTCTGTAATATTCTGATTGGTTCAACCCATTCTTTTTTGACATTTTGGATTAGGACACCTTTATTCCAATCAGGTATGACATTGGGTAAGAGGTATCTTTGTGGATCAAAGTCAAAGGGCAGCTTCTTAAACCATTGTTCGCCCTCATCTTTAATTCCTCTGGCTTCTGAAATCAATTTAACTGTAAGCTTGAATTTCAGGGTATCGAAAACCACCATATCATTCTTGAAACCCTGGGCAAACTTGCAGGACACCTTTGCATTATATCCATCAATCTTTCTGAAAAAAATCCATCCAGCCAGCATGTTTGAATAGCTCCACACACTAAGGTAGTTTTTCAACCCATTCTACATCTGTTGGTTCAGCTCTGTTTATTTTACCACTCCTGCCCATTATGCTTCAATCACTGCAAATTGAATGTATCCTCTTGTATTGTTTCTGAACAGGAGCTGAATTCTGGAAGTTAACAGCGCTATTGAATGTACAGGTTATTAGTAGCACTGACAGGGTTAAATTTCATAACTTCAATCTGGCGTCGCAGATTATCAACAAATAGCTATTTCTCTGGTTAAAATTGCATTTAAAAGCACAATTTAACCTAACCTTTGATTAATTTTAACAGAGTAAGCTTCAGCGAAAAAGCCCCAAATTTGCTGTTATATGGTTTTTTTTAGGAATACCTGTAAATTGCTCCATTGTTGTTATTTGAAATCACGACCCACACTGTCAAATGAGTCATCTTGGTTGTATAGATGTCCAACAATCTTCAATTTAGCTGTTAGCAATGGAATCAGGAAGCCCTAATTTCCCATGAAACCCTCAACGCCCCTTGCTTGTCCAATTGGCAACGATGCTCGGTTTTTTAAGTGGCTATGGTTACCTCATTAAGTCCTCTATGTTTGAATTAGCTTGTAGATAACAGATTCATGCCACATTACCTCAAACCATATGGATATCTGTCAAAATGAATTACACCTACGCTGATGATGAGCACGATTTCCTCACGACGTGCAAGCATTTGAACTCATGATGCTTTCTGCATCAACATGTAATGAACCCTCTAAAACACATAATCAAACATTCATTAGCCCAAGCATGCCAAATTTTGCTCAAAAATTGGAAGAATCTGGAATCGCAATATTCTTATAGCACGCCTTTGGTGATTTGCAGCTCCAGCGCTACAAGAAAAACCTTGACACTGTTTTGTTGCTTTTAAACAGCTTTTTATCATTTTGCATGGGCTCTCAAAGCTGCCAGGATTAGGATTATACATGACCTTACTTAGAATAAGATTTATGAGCCCCTTATTTGATATAATGACTTTTTAAAACCCCTCATTAAAAACAAACCTAAAATTTTAAAATCTGAAAACTCAAAAGCAAGCCCAAAATCTCATATAAAACCTAAGGAAAAATTACTAAAGAGGAAAAAATCAAGTTAAAGAAAATAAATAACTTGAAATAAAGTGCAAATCAAACCAAATTTGAAGAAACAAAATACTGAATTAACACTATGGAATTCTCGGGACTTATTACGTGCATCACAAAACCTCGAAAGAGCATCCCAGGATGTTATGGGTACACAACTTCGACCTATAGGATCTCCCATGGCCATATTATATGTGACCTCACCACAAAACCTCACAAGAGCATCCCAGGATGTTATGAGCACATAGCTCTACCTATAGGATCTCCCAGGGACATATTACATTTGGTCATGGAAAAACCTCGCAAGAGCATCCCAGGACTTATTACGGATACACAACCCAACCTATCGGATCTCCCAAGGACAGATTATATGCCATAGGATAAAACCTCGAAAGAGCATCTGCCAAATATCCCAGGGCCAGATTATATGCCATAGGCAAAACCTCGAAAGACTATCTGTAGATCTCCCAGGGCCAAATTATATGTCCTCCCGGAGCAAAACCTCGAAAGAGCATTTGGTAGATATCCTAGGGCCAGATTACATGCCATAGGCAAAACCTCAAAAGACTATCTGCAAATCTCTCAGGGCCAAATTATATGCTCATCTGCACAACCTCTTCCACGACCATAAAGTATCAACCTGATACTCACCATACATCATCCTGATGTATACATGATCATCATCACTGCAACATCCTGCTACATGTCATCTAGTGCAACATCCTGAAGCTCTTCATCCATGATCATCCTGACCATACAATGCATCTACCTGATGCATACCAAGTATCTACCTGATACATATCATCATACATGATCCACCTGATCATACAATGTATCCACCTGATACATACATAGATACACAATGCATCTAACTGATATATATCAACATACATGATCTACCTGATCATACACAATATCCACCTGATACATATACAGATACATGGTCCAAGCATCCAACATGATGCATATACAAAATACATACAAATTATCCAACCGATCATATCCAGCATCCAACATGATGCGCACATACATATATAAATGATCCAACTGATCATATCTAGCATCCAACATGATGCGTACATACATACACATATAAATGATCTAACTGATCATATCTAGCATCATCCTGATGCATATACAGAGCAGTAACTGGAGCATCATCCTGATGCTCATCATCCAACGCTTACATCCACATCCATGTGAAGGTTCCTCCTTCCAACATGCTTGGAATGGCTTCAGCATATGTGTCCATCACTTATTTCTCGAAATGTCGTCAATCTGAAGAATGCCAAGCCTCTCCCTAAAGTACTAGAACTTCACTCTGGCTAGTGGCTTCGTCAGCACATCTGCAATTTGCTCATTCGTTGCAACATACAGGAGCTTGATTGCTCCTCTCTGCACCATATCCCTGATATAGTGATATTTGATCTCTATGTGTTTCCACCTGTCATGAAACACTGGGTTCTTAGACTGCTTCACACAACTCTGGTTATCACAGAAGATACCAGTAGCATCCAATGGGAGATCAAATAACTCAGACAGTAGCTTCCATAGCCATACTGCCTCACAACTAGCTGAACAGGCTGCAACATACTCTGCCTCAGCTGTACTCAGTGCTACGCAGGACTGCTTCCTGCTAAACCAAGAGATCACACCTGATCCCATACTAAAGCAGCACCCAGATGTGCTCTTCCTATCGTAGCACTGCCTACCCAATCTGAATCAACATAACATTGCAGGTTCAACTTTTGATTCGCTTCATACTTGAGCCCATAATCAACTGTACCCTTCAGGTACCTCAAAATATGCTTTACAACAATTAGGTGAACACTCCTCGAATCTGTTAGGAACTGACTCAATGTGTTCACATCAAAGCAAATATATGGTCTCATGTTCGTCAGGTACATTAAGGACCCAATCATCTTACGATACATAGAGACATCAACTGGCTCAGATGAAGGATCACATAGAAGCTTCAGATTCGATGCCATAGGTGTGGCCATGGCCTTGCAATCCATCATCCCGAACCTCTTCAGGATATCTACAGTGTGCTTCACTTGTCAAAGGAATATCCCATCTGTGCTCTGCCACACCTCCATACCTAGGAAATAGTGCATCATCCCTAAGTCCTTCATATCGAATTCAACAGCAAGCTTCCTCTTAGTATCTACAATCAATTTGTCATCTCCTGTTACAAATAGGTCATCCACGTATAAAAGTAGAACCACAGGATTCCCTTCCTCAACCTTGTAGTAAAGGTTGGCATCCACTTTACTCTTAGTAAAGCCCAAGCTAGATAGGAAACTGTCCATCCTACCGTACCAAGTTCTGGGAGCTTGCTTCAAGCCATACAAGGCTTTCTTCAATCTGCACACATATGACTCCCTATCATGTGTTTCGAAACCAAGTGGCTACTCCACATATACTTCCTCTTCAACTACACCATTTAAGAAAGCAGTCTTGACATCCATCTAGTGTATTTTCCATTTCATTGCTGCAGCCAGGGCAAGCACTGTTCTGATGGAAGTATACCTGGCTACTAGTGCAAAAGTTTCTTCATAATCTATTCCCTATTTCTAAGAGAAGCCACGAGCTATGAATCTTGCCTTGTATTTCTCTACACTACCATCTGCAGCATGCTTGATTTTGTAGATCCATTTGGAAGTCACAATGGACTTCTCTTTAGGTCTTGGGACAGCATCCCAAACATCATTATTCATTATTGATTGGTATTCCTCAACCATGGCATCCTTCCATTCTTTCTTTTTCGCTGCTTCTTCATAACTAGAAGGTTCTTTGTTCATGATGTCACAGAGTAAAGCAACATAGCTGGTATGTTATCTGCTATGAATATTTAATTAATATTATTAATTATAAATTAATAGTTTATTAGGTTACTAAGTGAAAGGGCGTAACCCTTCACTATGCTTCCGCAAGCCCTATAAAAGGCGATCTTATTGTAATTTATCAACATCATCAAATATATTATTCTTATCTATTATTCAATATGAGAGTCGGATTCGACTATTAACTTGGTGAACGTATCCGTTCACCAAGTTAATAGTCGAATCCGACTCTCATATTGAATAATAGATAAGAATAATATATTTGATGATGTTGATAAATTACAATAAGATCGCCTTTTATAGGGCTTGCGGAAGCATAGTGAAGGGTTACGCCCTTTCACTTAGTAACCTAATAAACTATTAATTTATAATTAATAATATTAATTAAATATTCATAGCATTGCCTTCCGCTTAGGAAAGCTTTGTCCTGAAAGCTTGAGTATTTTCCTAATGTCGTCTTTTATTCTGGCTCTATGTCGCACTAATGACCTGAGAGGTGCGATTTTGATTACGACCATTGCTTCCTTTTGTTTCTTTTGCTTCAGAATCTGTATTAAATCTATATTTGGTGAAGTTTTGTTTATGTTTTTACTGCTTGCTTGGTTGTTACTTTTAACTATTTTTGTTCTTGATTGAACAGACTCGATCAACTTTCCCATAATAACTATTTTCATGTTGTTATTCTGATTAACCTTATAGTTTTTCTTATTGCTGTTATTAATAGCGGTCCTTATGATGACATCTTCTCTTCGTGTGTTTATGTATGTGACATTCTTGTTGATGTATTGATCTTCATTACTGCCCTTTTCTTTAGTCTTTATCAAAGGTTCTTTTGTATTTTCTTCCTTTGTGCATACAGCTTCCTTCAGATACTTGACTGCATAATTGGCTTGCTTCTTGCTGCAATTTTGATCAAGATCCATACTCTCTTCTTGGTTGACATAATAGTTTTTTGTATCTTCCTCCTTATCAAATATTTCGTTGTTGGTTTCTTCATTAATAGGATGTGTGGTATATTTGTCTTGCATATTATCTTGATCAATGCCATTACCTTCATCATGGTTGACATAATGGTCCACTACATCTTCTTCTTTTACCTCAGTTTTAGTGGCTTCTTCTACGGAATTTTCACATACATCTTCATTTTCTATAAGTGTTAAATTGTTAATAGAATTTTTTATTTCAATTATATCCTTACTGATTTGTTCAAAAAGCTTGATCAATTCTTCATTGAATGACACCATAGGTCTTGTAGAGGGGGATTTTTTTTTTTTAATAATAATATGTATTATTACATAAACAATAATAATTTTATTATTTTGTTTTAAATTTGGGGGTGCTAAGGAATATAATAATAAATAATAATAATAATAATATATTTTGTTTTGTTTTGTAGGGCTTACGTGGAGGTGGGAGGCAGAATGTAGAGGAGTAACGCAGTAGGGATGGAGCAGGTGGAAGGGCGATGGAAGGTGGAAAAATTGGGGAGCTGAACGAAACAGAACGGGAGGAGAAAAAAGCAAGCAGGTGGGGAAGAATGGAGGATGGAGGGGCTGGTGAAGTGTGAAACGAGGGGCGAGTGAGTGAGGTGATGGGTGAGATGAGGGTGGAGAGTTTTGGAGGACTGGGAGGTGGAGAGAGTCGGCGCGAGGGAGCAGGGTGGAGGTTGTGGATGGCGGCGGGGATGGTGCAGTGCACGGGGATTGTGTGTAGGTGCGGGAGGGTGTGCAGGCGCGGGGAGTGGAGAGACTCTCTGGCAGGGAGGTGGAGCAAGATTGTGGCTTTGGAATGGCGTGGGAGTGTAGAGTTGGAGCAGCAATGGAAAAGGAGTGGAGCAAAGGGGAAGGATGTGCGTGGAGGTCGCTGGGAGATGGACGCTGCGCAGGATGCAGGCGGAGGTAAACAATGAGTGTGCGGATGGTTGGGCAGTGCGGCTAGGTGGCTCATGAAATAGTGTGGACGAAGTGATGTGGGAAGTGTTGGGGGGAGGAACGGGGGTGAGATGGGAAATGATGTGGTGAGTGGAGCGAGTTAGCACAGGAGAATTGGGATCGCGTGAAGAGTGGGAAGATCACAGGAGGGGTGGGGTACAGAGTGCAGGATAACGGGGTAGCGTGGAGATGGAAGCGATTGGGGAGCAGTGATGTGGGGAAAGGGTGGATGCGAGGGTGAAGTTGGGGTGTTATGTTCTGTACATATACAACTGTTCTAGCTGCTTCTTCCCATAGATGCATAGGTAGATCCTGTTCATGCAACATTGACCTTGCTGCTTCCATGATTGTTCTGTTCTTTCTTTCTGCAACTCCATTTTGTTATCGATTGTAAGGAGCAGTCAACTCCCTCTTAATCCCTGAATCACTGCAAAGCTTCTTGAAGTCACCTGAGGTGAATTCTCCACCATTGTCGGATCTGAATGTTTTGATCTTCTTATCAGTTTGATTTTCCATCAAGGTTTTGAATTCCTCGAACTTATCAAACACCTCATCTTTGTTCTTCAAGAAGTAGACCCAAGTCTTCCTAGAGAAGTCAGCAATGAAAGAGACATAGTAAACATACCCACTCAGAGAACTGGATGACATAGGACCACATACATCTGAGTGGATGATTTCCAGGATACCTTTTGCCTTGATTTCACTGCTTGGGAAATCCTTCTTAATGTTCTTACCTTTTGCACATCCTTTGCAAAAACCTTCATGTTTGGTCTTGATTTCAGGAAGACCTTCTACAGCCTTGCTTGTAATTGGAAGTGCCCTATAGTGCATATGAACAAGTCTTCTATTCCAAAGTTCACTTGGCTCCATGGAGTCATGTACCATGGCATGCTCAGGTTGACCCTTCAACTTATACAAGCCTCCCTCTTTCTCTCCAATCACTACTGCATCATCGGTTGTTTTACCCTTTGGCCACATTAAGACTTGGCCATCTAGAAATGCAACCCTCATGCCTTTTGCATCCAATGCAGAGATGGAGATAAGATTCTTCTTGAGCTTAGGTACATAAAGAGCTTCTTTCATCTTCAAGGATTTTCTAGAATCTAGGTTGTAGGAGGCTTCACCACTTCCTTTGATAGGGTATTGATAGTCATCCCCAAGTTTCACTTTATGGGGTGATTCATGTTCAGACAGACTTACAAAATATTCTTTAAACCCAGTCATTGGTTTCGAAGCCCCACTGTCAATTAACCAATCATTACAACCATGAGAGATAGTACCTGTGAGAGCAGAGATTAGAACATACTCTTCTTCACTTGATGAGTAATCATCACTTTCTGCCCTAGCCTTCTTCTTTGGAGGTTCATCATCTTCGGCAACATGAGCATGGAACTTTCTTTTGCTACCCTTCTTCTTCTTGCTGGACTTGTTGTTATCCCTTTTTTGGGGGGGACATTCTGAAGCAAAGTGACCCTTCTCATTGCATGTGAAACATCTTAGATCCTTCTTATTCTTTTAATAGGATCTCTTGTAGTGAGAGTGCTCCTTCTTGGGCTTGTTTCTTTTGGTGTGAGTTGCGAGAGCTTGATCTTCACCTCCCATATTGGCTTCATGAGCTACAAGTCTAGCTTCTTCTTGAGAGCATTCCTCCCACAGTTTACTGAAAGATATCAATTTCTTTCTTGCACAGATTCCTTAAATAAAGGAGTCCCATGACCTAGGTAGGCCATTTAGAGTGGTCATAACAACTTCACCATTGTCCACTACTTCATCCACAGCTTCAAGTTGTTCCTTGATCTAAGATACTGTAATGTCCCCATTTTGACCCCCTTTGCATTAAATCGTAAATGATGTAAATATTGTTATTTAATCATGGTGAGGAGCTCAAGGCCAAGGCCCCACCATTGATTTAGCGTTTTATGTATCAACAATTAAAAATAGATGCCTATGGTTATTTTGCTAGATAGGCACAATGTAAATTAAGACATCATGTAAATACGAATTTTAATGAAAAACCCACAACTAGCTATGAAATGCAACAAAGAGATGGAGGCATGATTCTACAAGGAATAGGGAGAGAAATTATTCAAACCCTTGAACCAATGGTGTTAATCCATGTGTCAATGAGAAAACCCATAAACCACCAACTACCCATTTTGGGTTATGGAGCCAATCATTTAATTCTTCCAGAAATTGGTTAAGGTAGTTAATGCCTTGGTAATGAAGAGGTATGGCAGCCAATTTCGTGCATGGGCAAGCCATCAACCTGGGAATTCGTATTTTTGCTTCTTGGGTAAGAAAACACCCACGAAATGGTGGCCAAAGCCATTCAAAACCCATAGTCTTTCCTCTCTCACGCATTTGAACTACTGGGTCTTTCCTTCAATCATGTTTTTCACCAATTTCCTACATTTTCCATAAGCTGGGAGCTCATTTTTGTGTTGCACAGCAGCTAGGAGAAAGGGAGTCACGTTTTGGGAGTTTATAGAGGTCGTTTTTGCCCCAGAATGTCCATGGGCGTTTTTCTGAAAATGGTTTTTGCTCTCCAGGGTTGAATACCCAATTGCCATTTCATTTTTGGGTCTTCCCATGTTTGCTGGGCTGGTAGAAACCCCATCTTTGGGCATCTCACTGTAAAAACATTTCTTCATGCCTAGCACTTATACTTTTGCTGTTATGTGCATCCTTGTTTTGGTTTGAATCTGTGAGCAAGAGATTTGGAGTGGTAGTGGACAGAATTGGCTTGACAAACCTAGTGGGGGGGGAAATAACCTCTCAAGAAGATCAAGAGGGCTTTGGCTACTCTTCTATGCACACCCTGAGAGCACTAGATGGGGAAGGTATGGCTTGAGGGACTGTACAACAGTGAAAAGAATACTTCCTTGTGCTGGGTGTGTAGGTATTGTGGGTGCCAAGCTAGATAGATCTTGTAAGGTTACCCCTGGCTCTGTGCTTGAGCTCACTAGCTTAGCAATTCTTCCTTTCCATTTTCTAGCAGCCTGATAAACCCAATTGTAGATTGGCTTGGCTCATCTTGGTGTATACTTGGCTATATGTGAGTCTGTTGTTCCCTGGTTCCTTGTAGAAATCATGCCCAGCTCGGGGGTGGCAGTTGTATCAAGAGGTTGATAAGCACAACTGGCCTATGGTTGGGTGGAACATTGCAGATGCATAGCTGGTTGCTTGGGACTACTTTGTTAAGATAAGTATTCTCTTGTGTTAACTTTGCAATTATTATTTGATGAATATCTTGAATGTATGATGGATGTGTTATTGAAATTACTTCCACTGTGTTTTCCTATAATCATACGTTTCCATATGTTCTTTTATATTATGTGAATGCTTAGTTAAAAGTTCATGGGGCTAGATGCCCAGTTTTAGCATAACGTCCTCTCTATCATGCTGGTATGATAGGAGTGGACATTACAGATACCTTGGAGAAGTAAGATTGAATGGTTTCTCCATTCAACATCTTGACCCCCTTCAATTGATTCCACAGAGTCATCTTCCGATTTATGTTCCTCCCTTCAAATAACTTGGTCAAGGAGTCAAACATCTCTTTGGGTGTCTTCAGAGATGACACATGAGGGATGAGATGGTCTTTGATAGAGTCAGCAATGATTCTCTTTGCCTTGACAAAGTTCTTCTTCTGCAATATCTTAGCCTCTTCATCCTCTGGGATAGGGATGTCTTCTTTTATATATGAGTCCAACTCATTCTCTTCCAGGATTAACCCAATCCTATACTTCCAGGCTCGGAAGTTATCATCCCCTTCAAGCTTATCCTCAATCTTGGTGTGGTGAGACATTTTAAAGAGTACTTCAAATGGAAATAGAAAAGTTTTAGGTCTTACCACTTGAATTGCTGAAAACTGGATCTGGTCTCGGATTAGGGTTTGTCAAAAAAACCTTAAAAATTCAAAATGTGAATTTCAACTTTCTGAAAGGGTAGAAATATGCGCCTTGATGAGCTGATCAACCCGGTGTATTCAGAAATTGAGATCTGCAAAGCTACACCCTTCAAAACTGCCTTTCTGTCTTCCCGAATTTATTAAGGAGAGCCCTGAATTAGGGTTTGAGTTTTTTGGAGATCTACCTAGCCAAAAATATCGATCCACAGCTCTAAACTTCAATTTTTGCAAGGTGCTTCCAGCTATGTCTTCAGATTTCAAAAATTCCTATTTTTGTGGAAACCCTAATGTTTACGGCCAAATCTGAAAATGCTCAGAATTGAATTCTGATTGGACAGATAGATTCTCCTTGATGAGTAGAGTCAATCTACTATACTGCTTTTCCAAAATCTGTGGAGAGAAACCCAATAAACAAGAAACCCTTGGTTTCTGTCACTGCACAATGTCTTCTTCTCAGGTTAGCTCTGATACCATATTAAATTTTGAGCATTAATTCACAATACTCTAGGATCTTTACTGAGAGAATAACATGTACAGTATATCAATGCATAACAATCATAACAAGCATGGCAAGCATCATAAGAATCAAAAGCATGAAAGACAATAGACACAGAGTTTCTGTGGGGAAAACCCTAAGGTGAAAGACCCCACAACTTCCTCAGAGATAGAGAGAGCAATGGCTCAACCAAAGTACAACCAAAATATACAGAGATAGTCTCCTAGTAGCAGATGATCCTCCTCCTCACTAGTGCGCCACCTTCTGAGTGAGAGAAGTGTGATTTTCCGAGTGATCAAATAGAGATCTCCCGATCTCTATTTATACTTAACTTGTTTGCCCAGTGACACTATGGGGCCGACTTGTCTAGCTAGGTACATCCACAATATAATATATATTTCAGGGCCGACCCCACACATGGTGGTCTGATAACCCATCGGCAAGTTAACATACTCGCGACACTTGTCAATACACATGACGACAGTTCCTTATAGAGGAATAACACATCTCTTATAAGGGTACAATAAATATATATGAAATACATAAATGAAATACATTCCGAAGTTACATATACATCAACATCATTGTTGAGTCCAACTCAAGAATCTACTCCAAGTTCCTAAGTCCAACTTAGACTCCCTACCTCAACACATGAAGCCCAATCCTGGCTGCACAAGATTGGATTGGAGAATGAATCATGATGTTGTACATTTAACATGGAGCACTCATAATGAGGTAGTCATCCAATGATGATAAGTACCATTCTTTGGGTTATTGGAAATACTAAAAAAAATGTAATAAAAAAACTATAGTTTGGAATTTATTTTTCTTTCCACCCTACTTACGTGCACTTGACATGAAGATTCATAAGTTTGTTAATATGATTTAGCCTCACTATAGATTTTAAAAGTGAATAAATTTTTTATCATTGAATTATTTAAACACCCTAGTGCGAGTATGGATAGCCAAATGGAATAGCTTTTATTGTATTTTTTATAAATAAAATACAATTTTTATTATGCGATGTCATAACCTACAATGGTACACCAAATCGTAATCTGCACCAATTAGTTCATATGTTATTAGAACATCATATGAATTTACATAAATGAACATGGTGATAAGTTGTTTATTAGCATTACCCAATGTGTCTCTCCACAATTAACCACGTCTATTAGTTTTTGAATTTTTAAGAAATAAAAACCTTTATTTTATTAGAAAATGTCTTAGCCTCTTCATTGCCCGTGCCTTAAGGTGCACTAGTATGCTAATATGTTCCTAGCACACCATCCAAACCCAACTAGACTAGCTTATATTTTGTTAAAAAATATTTTATGTTTACTTTAAAATTTTGTTGCATTGTATGTTTTAATCAAACTAGAAATGTTTACTTTAAAATTTTGTATGTTTTAATCAAACTAGAAAGAGTTTTGTTTGAAACTAAAATAAACCATGGTTCAGTGTTCTTGTTGTTGTTATTATTATTTAAGGCATTGAATAGAAAGAGTTTGTTTGAAACTAAAATAAACCATGGTTCAGTATTCTTGTTGTTGTTATTATTATTTAAGGCACTGAATATAGTAATATTTAGTATATGTTATTATTTGATGCACTCATGCACCTATTTTGGGATTGTACAAAGAGCAAAAAAAAAAAACTTTACTAAAATCATCATTTACTCACTTCTACTAGTATCTTTGAACAAAAACTAATAATAAAATCAAACATTCAATCACTTCCACTTTAGAATGTTAGAAAAAGAGGAGGAATAGGCTATGATTCAAGCTTGAAACACTTTGCAAGTAATTTTTCTAGTTCGGAAAACTTTGGGTCAACACCCTAGAGAAAAAAAAATTCCCTTAGTCTTACTTGAAGTCGAGTTGAGGGACATGAGCCAGCTGGAATTGAAATTTGGAAAGGTCAAAACAAGATTAATTAAAGTGGGGTTTAAATCATTTTTCATTTTATGTCGGTGATGTTGGGGGAGTATTTTGGCCTTGATCCCCTACAATAAGGTCCAAGTTGGATAGGTGGTATGGAGACTCGTGCTTCCCACATAAATGTTTGAGTTGTGACAAGACTTGTTATGGAGAAATAGATACCAATATACTTGATAGTTATATGGAGATGGTTAGTATGTTGATCATATCTTTTTTCTTCATTAAGTATACATATCATTATATTTTATCTTTATATATCTAATTATATGGTGTTTATAGATTCTATGCCTAGATAACACACTTGGGTTACCGGGTGATGCAACAGTCTCAATATCTACCATTGATGTTGTTGTTGTAGCGGCCTTCTCCATTGTTGCAACACACACTCAAGTATAGCGGAGTGTTAGGAACCCATGACAACCCTTCTATTTAATTTGTTAGTATATTGTTGTTAGATGCATATGCTTTGTAAGTCGTCCCATAGTATTTGTTGATCCATAGTTTGTCTTATTGTTATTGGACGCATATGCTTTGTAAGTCATCCCGTAGTAATTGTTGATCCATAGTTTGTATTGGCCCATGGTTTGTATTGACACATGGTATTGACCCATTGTTGATGTATATGTAACTTCGGAATGTATTTCACATATATGTATATTGTATTCCTATAGAGATGGTATTATTCCTCTATAAGGAAGTGTCGTCATTTATATTGTAAGTGTCGTAACTTATACTTGATGGGTTATTAGACCACCTTGTTTGGGGTCGGCCCTGTATAAGTCATGTGGGTCAAAGGGTTATTAGACCACCCTATTGGGGGTCGGCCATGTGGGTCAAAGGGTTATTAGACCACCCTATTGGGGGTCGGCCCACTCAGCATTATGTTATGTGGTTAAGTTAGAGCCGACATGAGTTAGGTAAAAAGGCAAGTCAAGTCAAGTATAAATAGAGTGCGGGAGGCACTCTATTTGCTCACTCACTTCTCACACATGCTCTCAAGGAGGAGAGGCGCACTTATGGAGGAGGAGGATTGCTGCTAGGTTATGGCTATCTCTATTGGTTGGTTGTATCATTGCTCTATCTATCTCTGAGGAAGTTATTGGGGTTTTTCACCTTTATGGTTTTCCCCAAGTAAATCTTTGTGTCTCTTGTGTGCTTGCATTATTGTCTCCATGATTGATATGCTGTAGATATGCTGTACATGTTGTTCTCTCAGTTAAGATCCTAGATCAGATTGAAGTAAATTCTAAAAATTCAACATGGTATCAGAGCTATCCTGAAAGAAGGCATGATATGGCATGTATGACACTTGTTGCACTTACGATGCTAGGGCTTGATATAGCAAAAACCAGTCATCGTAGTACTTTCGCTATAAATCCGTTTTGGCGAAGTTTTCGGATCTGAAATTGTTACAGGTCGAAGCTAAGATCTCCAGGTATCTTGTGTCCAAAGGAAAGCCTCTAATTCGTTGTACTTTGTGATTTATGATCTGTACAATATAGGGTTTCTGCCTCTTCCAGATCTGAGTCAAAATCAGGTGACCTTGGGAAAAAGGTCATATCTTGGGCTAGGAAGCTCCAAATGCAATTTCGTAAAAAGTGACAGGCAGTACACAGTCTGTACTATCTCAGAAAACTTTTTCAGAGGCCGAAGTTGAACCAGTGACACGTGGCACGCCGTACAAGTTAGCTCTCCTGTATTATCCCATAAACAGGTCACGTTGCGACATTTGGCATAACTCTCTCTCAGAGAATCCAATTGAGGTCAGACCTATCAGGATGGAAAGGTAACAGGCCGAGCTATCTCAAAAAATGTTTTCAGAGGCCGAAATTAAAACAGTGACACGTGGCACGCCGTACAAGTTCGCTCTCCTGTTTTATCCCAAAACAGGTCACGTTGCGACATTTGGCATAACTCTCTCTCAGAGATTCCAATTGAGGTCAGACCTGTCAGGATGGAAAGATAACAGGTCAGGATATCTCAGGAAACTTTTTCAGACCCTGTGGATCAAAAGTTTCAGAGTTACACCAGAAACAATCAGGTACATATTTATGTCAAAACATAATTATTTTTTGGTACCTTCATTCATGGTTTCCGGAATTTAGGGCTTTGGAGAAAGTTGGAATTTTTGTAATCGGAGACCACGGCTGGATGCTACTCATCAAAATAGAAATTTAGAGACCAAGATCAGAATTTTTGGTTGGGCAGAAGGCCGGGCTTGATCAAACCCTAGTTCGAGACTTTGATCAGAAAAGTGAAAAATTAGGGCTTCTGTAAAAATGGGAATTTTTGAAATCTGTGACCACGGCTGGAAGCTCCTCAGAAAAATAGAAGCTTCTAGCTTTGGATCAAACATTTTGATTGGGAAGAAGAGTGGGCTTCATCAAACCCCAGTTCAGGATCACGTCCAGTGAATCCAGAAGTTTCAAAGGCAAAATTGAGGAGTGAAACTTTGCAGTTTTCAAATTCTGAATATACCAGTTTGATCAGCTCATCAAGGCGCATATTTCTATCCTTTCGAAAGTTTGAAATTCAAAGCTTGAATTTTTGGGGTTTCTCTGACAAACCCATATCCAGCTCCAGGTCCAGTTCTTGCAAATCAAGTGAATTGGGTTAATCCTAGAAGAAGATGGATTGATCATATGCATGAGTAAAGAAGTTCCTGTTTCAGAGGGAGATGAGGCCAAGGCCTTACATAAGAAGATTACAAGCGACCTTAACAGGTATGACTCATCGAGGTATGTTTCGATATTTATGGTATGTTTGTCTTCATGTTATTATGGTTAGTACAATTTTGATTTTAGATTTTTCGTATCACCTTAACAAAATTATGAATGCATGATAGAAGATATTCATTGGTTAGGGTGTTGACACTTATGATTGTACTAATGCATTATGGTGTTGTATGAGATTTATGTTGTCTACTAACATGAAAGGTACACCAAGAAAGACAAATCATGTTCTGGTCCAAGAACATATGATCACGATAACATGAGGACAAAGATTCATCCATTATCATGGATCTAATAGAAGATCCATTTACGAGGTATGTATAACTTGGTTTTATAATGGCTAACCTATGAGATATACAGGTTACTAGCACAAGTCATTGAAGAAGAACAAGAAGACATCATGTGAGTATGTTAAGACATAACTAGCTAGCATGCTAATCCAAGTATGTTTTTCCTATATCAAGTTACAATCTCATCTTGTGATAAGATCCTTTATATAAGTATACTTGGCATGATTGATTATGATTATTCATTGAAGTTAGTAATCATGGGTTTAGGCATATTATGTTTTTTACTTTGTTTAATGATATGACTAACCAGAAAAGTCCTATGGTCAAATAGGAATATAAGTAAAATAATATGTCTCTTATATTGATTGATTTGACTAACCAGAAGAATCATGAAACCATAGGTTTGAATAGTCATAGGTCTTATGCATATTATATCTCTTCTCTTGATTGATGATTCAACTAACCTGAAGAGTCATAGGCTTGAGTAATTACAGGTTTAGACATGTTATGTTTCTTATGATTTGACTAACCATAAGAATCCTTGAATGCTCATGCTTATTATTTCTGTTTGAAATGATCATGACTATACATGCTTGAGATTATTGTGTTTTAATAGTATACTAATGAATGTATGATTTTATATGAGATCACAAGGATAACACATTCATGATACTAATAAGCATGCATAGGGACCAAGGATGAATATGAGTTCAAGAACAGGTAATTCAGGAAGAAAAGATCAAGAGGGAGCACACTCCAGTTGCTCCTGCCAGAAAGCAAAGGAGCACACTCTAGTTGTTCCTGCAAGAAAGCAAAGGAGCACACTTCAGTAGTTTCTGCAAGGATGCAGATATTCAGAGGGAGTTGATCATCTCTCTACATTTCACAACAGAAAGGTGTAGAAGAAGCTACCTCAGATTAGGACTCCAGCAGCTCCTGCAAGGAAGCAAAGACTCAGAGGGAGTCCACCCAACGAACAAACAAAGATAAGTATTTGAATTGTCATTTCTTAAATAATACTGTTCAATAATGTATATACTGATGTTCCTAGAATTAGGTTGTGTATTATGCATATTAGAATAATTGCATTGATGAACAGTATACTACTAATATGCATGGGTAAGTAGCCTATGGCACTGTACAACATTCCATTGCTACTTATCTAGAATGAAACCTCTTTGCTGACATGTTGGGAGTTGTGCACACTCTTAACAATGTTCTGGTAGAGATTGGAAGGCATCTAGAAAGTTACGGGATATGGATAAATGTTGTATTGAAGCATTGGCTAAGATAATTGCATGACTGTATGGCATATTTCTTTATGTGTAAGAATTTGTTCTGAAAACTATAAGATGTTTTCTAATCATGCAATTTAACTTGTTGTGTAGGAAAGATCATATGCCATCTCCTACAAAAGGACTACAACATTTGTTCCAGCAAGAAAGATATCTATTGAAGATATTGAAGTTCCCAGGATCTGGGATGAAGAAATGGAATGCCATGATCCGTAGATCATGAAGAAGATGTTTGGGATGCAGTCCCAAGACCTGACAGGGAGTCATATGTATGCAGATTGAAGAAAGCCTTGTATGGCTTGAAGCAAGCTCCCAGAACTTGGTATGGTGAAGATAGATTGATTGCCGACACGCAGCGGAAGCTTACTACCGAGTTCGAGATGAAGAACTTGGGGATGATGCACTATTTGTTTTTGGCATGGAGGTGTGGCAAAGTGCAGATAGAATCTTCCTTGGACAAGGGAAGTATGCAGTAGAGATCCCAAAGAGGTTCGGGATGATGGATTGCAAGGCCATGGCCACACCTATGGCATCGAATCTGAAGATTCTATGTGATGCTTCATCTGAGTCAGTTGATGTATCTATGTATCGTCAGATGATTGGGTCCTTGATGTACCTGACGAACACGAGACCAGACATTTGCTTTGCTGTGAACACATTGAGCCAGTTCCTGACGGATCCGAGGGGTGTTCACCTGGTTACTGTAAAGCATGTTCTGAGGTACCTGAATTGTACAGTGGTTTTTGGGCTCAGGTATGAGGCGAATCAAAAGTTTAACCTGCAGGGTTATGTTGATTCAGATTGGGCTGGCAGTGCTGCAGATAGGAAGAGCACATCTGGGTGTTGCTTCAGTATGGGATCAGGTGTGATCTCTTGGTTTAGCAGGAAGCAGTCCTGCGTAGCACTAAGTACAGCTGAGGCAGAGTATGTTGCAGCCTATTCAGCTAGTTGTGAGGCAGTATGGCTACGGAAGCTACTGTCTGAGTTATTTGATCTCCCGTTGGAGGCTACTGGTATCTTCTGTGATAACCAGATTTGTGTGAAGCTGTCCGAGAACCCAGTGTTTCATGACAGGTCGAAACACATAGAGATCAAATATCACTATATCAGGGATATGGTGCAGAGAGGAGCTGTGAAGCTCCTGTATGTTGCAATGGACGAGCAGATTGCAGATGTGCTGACGAAGCCACTAGCCAGGGTGAAGTTCGAGTATTTCAGAGAGAGAGGCTTGGCGTTCTTCAGATCGAGGACACTTCAAGGAAGAAGTGATGGACACATTTGCTGAAGCCATTCCAAGCATGTTGGAAGGAGGATCCTTCACATGGCTGTGGATGTAAGCACTGGATGATGAGCATCAGGATGATGTTCTGGTTTCTGCTTGGATATGATCAGTTGGATCATTTTTATATATGAATGTACGCATCATGTTGGATGCTGGATATGATCAGTTGGATCATTTATGTATGTATGCATCATGTTGGATGCTGGATATGATCAGTTGGATCATGTGTACGTATTTTGTATATGCATCATGTTGGATGCTTGGACCATGTATCTGTATATATATCAGGTGGATACATTGTATGATCAGGTGGATCATGTATGGTGATATGTATCATGTATTTGTATTTGTATCAGGTGGATACATTGATGATCAGGAGGATCATGTATGATGATATGTATCAGGTAGATACTTGGTATGCATCAGGTAGATGCATTGATGATCAGGAGGATCATGTATGATGATATGTATCAGGTAGATACTTGGTATGCATCAGGTAGATGCATTGATGATCAGGAGGATCATGTATGATGATATGTATCAGGTAGATACTTGGTATGCATCAGGTAGATGCATTGATGATCAGGAGGATCATGTATGATGATATGTATCATATATTTGTATCAGGTGGATACATTGATGATCAGGAGGATCATGTATGATACTTGGTATGCATCAGGAAGATGCATTGATGTTGCAGTGATGATCAGGATGATCATAGATGACGAGCTTCAGGATGTTGCTCCAGACGACATGTAGCAGGATGTTGCAGTGATGATCAGGATGATCATAGATGACGAGCTTCAGGATGTTGCTCCAGGTGACATGCAGCAGGATGTTGCATTGATGATCAGGACGATCATGGATGACGAGCTTCAGGATGTTGCTCCAGATGACTTGCAGCAGGACGTTGCAGTGATTATGATCAGGACGATCATGAGTACATCAGGATGATGTATGGTGAGTATCAGGTTGATACTCTGTGGCCGTGGATCAGGTTGTGCAGATGAGCATGTCTGGGAGATCCTATAGGTCGGAGTTGTGTACCCGTAACAGCCTGGGATGCTCTTTCGAGACATTGCTCTGGGAGGACATGTAATTTGTGCCCTGGGAGATTTCAGGTCGGAGTTGTGTACCCGTAACATCCTGAGATGCTCTTGCGAGGTTTTGTCCTATGGCATGTAATTTGGGCCCTGGGAGATTTCAGGTCGGAGTTGTGTACCCGTAACATCCTGAGATGCTCTTGCGAGGTTTTGCCATGACCACATGTAATTTGTGCCCTAGGAGATCTCAGGTCGGAGTTGTGTACCCGTAACATCCTGAGATGCTCTTGCTAGGTTTTGTGGTGGACCACATGTAATTTGTGCCCTGGGAGATCTTAGGTCGGAGTTGTGTACCCGTAACATCCTAAGATGCTCTTTCGAGGTTTTGTGGTGGGGTCACATGTAATAGCGCCCTGGGAGATCCTACAGGTTGGAGTTGTGTACCCGTAATATCCTGGGATGCTCTTTCGAGGTTTTGTGACGCACGTAATAAGTCCTGAGGATTCCACAGTATGGCCAGTAATGACGAAGACCTGCAGGTGGTGGGCCTACATCCAGTATGAAAAAGGACTGGCTCTGTAGAAATTCCTATGACGAGTAGATTCAGAGATTGATTGAGATAGCAGCAGCAGTGACGATGATGATGACTCGATGACGATTATCTAGTGACGATGATCCAGAGAAGATGACTTGTGCTAGAAGAACTGTGCTGAGAAATACCTTCCTAGTTAAGAGGGAGTGTTGATGTATATGTAACTTCGGAATGTATTTCACATATATGTATATTGTATTCCTATAGAGATGGTATTATTCCTCTATAAGGAAGTGTCGTCATTTATATTGTAAGTGTCGTAACTTATACTTGATGGGTTATTAGACCACCTTGTTTGGGGTCGGCCCTGTATAAGTCATGTGGGTCAAAGGGTTATTAGACCACCCTATTGGGGGTCGGCCATGTGGGTCAAAGGGTTATTAGACCACCCTATTGGGGGTCGGCCCACTCAGCATTATGTTATGTGGTTAAGTTAGAGCCGACATGAGTTAGGTAAAAAGGCAAGTCAAGTCAAGTATAAATAGAGTGCGGGAGGCACTCTATTTGCTCACTCACTTCTCACACATGCTCTCAAGGAGGAGAGGCGCACTTATGGAGGAGGAGGATTGCTGCTAGGTTATGGCTATCTCTATTGGTTGGTTGTATCATTGCTCTATCTATCTCTGAGGAAGTTATTGGGGTTTTTCACCTTTATGGTTTTCCCCAAGTAAATCTTTGTGTCTCTTGTGTGCTTGCATTATTGTCTCCATGATTGATATGCTGTAGATATGCTGTACATGTTGTTCTCTCAGTTAAGATCCTAGATCAGATTGAAGTAAATTCTGAAAATTCAACACCCATAGTATTGGCCCCTAGACTTAGTATATAAGTTTGTGTTGAGACCAATGAAGGTACAGTGAAGTTATTTTGTATTGAGCTTGCTCAAAGGAGGTTTCCCCCTCAAAGTGGCATGCGATCAATAAAAGTGATTCTGGGTTCTGTTATTTATGCTATCTCGTGTATTCAGATTAATTAATTGTTGCAGGTTCTTCACATCTGGTATCATAGCACTTTCTTGGGCTCGTTGGGTGAAATTTCTGCCAAAAAAAAATTTTCGCCTCTGTTGCAAGTTTGGATCTAGGAATAATCCCTATCCGCTTAACTGTGGGAAGTACTTGGGCATAAGCCCTAAAACTCATTGTGAGGAGTACCACAGGAGCCCCAAAGTAGCTAGCCCATTGAGAGGACCTGCCAGTGAAAAGGACAACGACCCCTACCTGATGGACTAGTGCCCACCCTTGAGGTAAACCAAGAGCTGTCGTTTGTTACAAAGCGGTTATCATTTTTACCTGAGCCACGGAGTGAGGGGTACTTCCCCAATACGTAAGCCTTCAGACAACATTGCTGGCCGAGTGAAAGCCCTGAAATGTTAGGAAGCCGAACATACCTGCAGTCCATATCTATTTTCAGTTGAACTGTTGCCGATCACTTTCGCGTCATTTCAGATCCATTCCAAGCCATTCCAAATCCAACCATTTCAGATCTATTCTGAAAGTCATTTCAGATCCAACCGTTTTCGATCCCCTCGTCATAGTTTCAGATCCATCTGTTGTCAATCCATTCCCCACCATTTCAAATCCAACTATTCTGATCGCTTCCGTGCTATTGTAGATCCATTTCTGGAAAAAAAAAAATTGTTTCCTTTGAAACTTCTCGGACACCCCTACAATCCCATTCTTCATATTTCATTTCTGAGGACCCTATCCCAAATTCTACTTCCCAAAGCAAAAAATCTCACATTTGTCTATTTTTAGGGTTTTCAATAACTTCTTCAATTTTCACCCACTCGCCTCCAAATTTTGCCACCGTGTTCATTCCCTATTTCTGATTCCTTGTCCCTCTTTGAAAAATTTTCTCATTCTTTCACCCTGCTTCTAAAATCCTCATTTTTTGCTTCCCTGTCCATCAGAAAGTGTCCAAAACCTAGTCAAACCCCAATTACCCATCCAAGTTTTTCCCAAATCCAAATTTCCCTTTACTAAATAAGCTTTTGTTTGTGTTTTTCTATCCATTCCCCCCCCCCACAAAAAAAAAAACTCCTGGTTATGGTTGTCACCCGCGCAAGAGAAAAAACCATGGAGGAAGCACTTGTAACCATCCAAACCCAACTCCAAGATCTGGATGAAAAATTTCTCAACCTCCATCTTCAACATTCAGCCATGAACAATAACCGACAACAAGAATATTATGCAACCAATGGGTTCTCTTCTTCCAACAATTTCCGTGGTCCGAAGCTTGAATTTCCTCGCTTCAATGGTACTGATCCGACTGGATGGATCTATAGTGCATAACAGTATTTCAGTCTACATAATACTTTTGATGTCCAAAAAGTTCAACTTCCATCCTTTCATTTGGAACAGGAAGCCCTTCAATGGTACCGTTGGTACATCAAGGCTCATGGCGAACCAAAATGTATAGATTTTTGCCAACTCCTTTTGCAATGATTCGGTCCTAGTGATTTCGATGATTCACAGGAGCACTCAGTAAACTTCGTCAAAGTGGCACTGTGAAAGAGTATCAGACATAATTTGAGAAACTAACCAATCACACAGAAGGATTTTCTAATGAATTCTATAGGAGTTGTTTTATCAGTGGTCTTAAGGATGAAATCTGGTCAGAGGTTAAAATGTTCTGTCCCAACACAACGATGGAAGTCCTAGGATTGGCTAAGTTGGAAGAAGACAAGATTGTAGCCCAACAATGCTCCAAACCCACTTTTGTTCCCTTCTGAAATATGGGTTCTCAACGACCTCCCATCCCGCTAGCTCCTCGACCAACTCCTATCAAGCATTTGTCTGAAACAGAGATGCAGGCACGCAGAGAAAAAGGGCTTTGTTATAATTGCGATGAGAAATTCACTCGGGAAATAAATGTGTCCAACAAAATCGCTATCTCTTGGATATGGATTCTCCATTTGCCTCTAAAATTGGTGAAGAAGCAACAGATACAATGGATGATCAGGTCGACATTCAGGAGCCGCCTATTGACCCGCCATCTAAGGATGAAAAACCAGAGTTATCTCTCCATGCTTTATTCGGCGTCACCACCCCCCAAACAATGCGGGTCAGGGGTTACTTCAAGAAGCTTCATCTTACAATACTCATTGATTCTGGTAGCACTCATAACTTCATTGACCCTCGGATCGCCAAACAGGCTGATTGTTTTGTCCATCCTTGCTCCAACTTTGAATTCATGGTTGCCAATGGGGGCAACTTACCTTGCAAGGGGAAGTGTCACAATGTGCGTATATCTCTGGAAGATTATAACCTGCGCTCTGACATGTTTGCCTTGTCCCCAGGTGGATATGATGTGGTTTTGGGCATTTAATGGTTATGCACACTTGGCCCCATCTTATGGGATTTTGCTGAACTTTGGATGCAGTTTTCAGTCAATGGGAAACAACACAAATTTAAGGGCTTACAACAAGGGTCTCTCCGCATCATCATTCCACATCGCCTAGAAAAGATCCTTAAGAAGAATTCACATGGTGTCATTGCTCAACTCCATTCCATTCAGATGCACCCATCAATGGTCTCCCCTACTTCCTTGGATAGATATGTAGCTGTTTTTGCTGAACCAGTGGGCTTGTTGCCTTCAAGAGACCTTTCCGGTAAGAATTTAGCCGCATCTACATCTCAGTAGGAAATGATGCCTATTTTGCATGCAGTATAGAAGTGGCAGCCATACCTATTAGGGAATTATTTATGCATCAAGACTAATCTCCAGAGTCTGGAAAATATCCTGGAACAATGGGTCTCCTTCCCAACACACCTGAAATGGGTTATCCAACTCATGGTTTATGCCTATGCGATCACTTACAAGAAGGGTAAGGACAATATGGTGGAAGATGCTCCTTCTCGCATATTTGATGACCCAATTTCTCTTACAGCTATTGCTCAGCTTGTTCCAAATTGGTTGCAATCTGTTCAACAGGGCTATCTCTTCTATGAACTCCATGCTTCTTCATCAGCAGGGCACTTTGGGTTCCTCAACCTATATGACCAGGAAAAATGTAACTTCTTTTGGCAAGGACTAAAAATGATAATTCAACAGATGGTGGCTGACTACGATACTTTCCAGGCCAACAAGGGTGAAACGAAACTCCTTTTGGGACTGCTCGAACCCTTTCCCATCCCTACACAGATTTGGACAACTATTTCTATGGATTTCCTAGAAGCGCTCAAGTGATCCAATACCACATCTAAAAGGACACCATATGAAGTAGTCTATAAACAAGCACTACCAATTCTTCTTCCATACACCCTCAGCAGCTCCCCAGTTCAGGAAATTGACTCAGTTCTTTGAAACCACGATCAGATTCCTCTCATTCTGTAGGACAATCTTCACATGGAAATAATTCGACTGAAACAACAAGCCGATCAACACCGTTCTGAGCACACTTTTCACGCAGCTAATATGGTTCTTCTTCATCTACAACCTTCCAAGCAACCCTTCCTAAAACTCAAAAGGCATCAATGGCCTAGAATGGAACCCGAGGATGCTACAGGGTGTTGATGTATATGTAACTTAAGAATGTATTTCATCTATGTATTTCATATATATTTATTGTACCCTTATTAGAGATGTGTTATTCCTCTATAAGGAAGTGTCGTCATGTGGATTGAAAAGTGTCGCAAGTGTGTATACTTTCCAATGGGTTATTAGACCACCATGTGTGGGTTCGGCCCTGAAATATATATTATATTGTGGATGTACCTAGCTAGACAAGTCGGCCCCATAAGGTCACTGGGCGAACATGTTAGTATAAATAGAGATCAGGAGATCTCTATTTAGATCATTCAGAAAGTCACACCTCTCTCACTCAGAAAGTGGGGCACTTGTGAGGAGGAGGATCATCTGCTACTAGGAGACTATCTCAAGTGTATTTTGGTTGTACTTTGGTTGAGCCATTGCTCTCTATATCTCTGAGGAAGTTGTGGGGTTTTTCACCTTAGGGTTTTCCCCACGGAAATTCTGTGTCTCTTGTCTCTCATGCTTTTGATTCTTGTGATGCTTGTCATGCTTATTGTGATTTTTATGCATTGATATACTGTATATGTTATTCTCTCAGTAAAGATCCAAGAGTATTGTGAATTAATGCTCAAAATTTAACATGGTATCAGAGCTAACCTAAGAAGAAGACATTTTGCAGTGACGGAAACTTGAGTTTCTTGTTTATTGGGTTTCTCTCCACAGATTTTGGAAAAGAAGTATAGTAGATTGACTCTACTCATCAAGGAGAATCTATCTGTCCAATCAGAATTCAATTTTGAGCATTTTCAGATTTGGCCCTAAAAATTAGGGTTTCCACAAAAATAGGAATTTCTGAAATCTGAAGACATAGCTGGAAGATCCTTGCAAAAATCAAAGTTTAGAGCTTTGGATCAAGATTTTTGGCTGGGTAGACCTCCGGGAAACTCAAACCCTAATTTGGGGCTCTCCGAAGTGAACCCGGGAAGACAAAAAGGAAAATCTGAAGGGTAAAGCTTTGCTGATCTCAAATTTTGAATACACCAGGCTTATCAGCTCATCAAGGCGCATCCTTCTATCCTTTCAGAAAATTTAAATTCACATTTTCAATTTTTAGGGTTTTTTCGACAAACCCTAATCCGAGACAAGATCCAGTTTTCAGCATTTCAAGTGGTAAGACCTAAATCTTTTCTATTTTCATTTGAAGTACTCTTTAAGATGTCTCACCACACCAAGCTTGAGGATAAGCTTGAAGGAGCTGATAACTTTCGAGCTTGGAATTATAGGATTGGATTAATCCTGGAAGAGAATGAGTTGGACTCATATGTAAAAGAAGACATCCCTATCCCAGAGGATGAAGAGGCTAAAGTATTGCATAAGAAGAACTTGGTCAATGCAAAGAGAATCATTGCCAATTCTATCAAAGACCATCTCATACCCCATGTGTCTTCTCTAAGGACACCCAAGGAGATGTTTGACTCTTTGACCAAGCTATTTGAAGGGAAGAACATAAATCGGAAGATGACGTTGCGGAACCAATTGAAAGGAGTAAAGTTTCAAAATGGAGAAACCATTCAATCTTATTTTTCAAGGGTCTCCCATATCAAGGAACAACTAGAAGCAGTGGATGAAATGGTGGAGAATGGTGAAGTGGTGATGACCACTCTAAATGGCCTACCCAGCTCATGGGATTCCTTTATTCAAGGAATTTGTGCAAGGAAGAAGTTGATCTGCTTCAACAGATTACGGGAAGAATTCTCTCAAGAAGAAGCTAGGCTTGTGGCCCTAGAAGAAAGGATGGGAAATGAAGATCAAGTTCTCACAGCACATGCCAAGAAAGGCAAGTCCAAGAAGGAATCATCTCATAACAGAAGATTCTCACACCACCATTATCATAAAGATAAGAAAGATCTCAAATGCTTCAATTGCAATGAGAAGGGACACTTTGCTTCAGATTGTCCCAAGAAGAAGAAAGACAACAACAACAACTTCAATAAGAAGAAGAAGAATAACAAAAGAAGATATCATGCTCATGCTTCCAAAGATGATGAACCCCCAAAGAAGAAGGCTAGGGCAGAAAGTGATAGTGATGATGACTCATCAAGTGAAGAAGAATATGTTATAATTTATACTCTCACAGGTACTATCTCCCATGGTTGTAATGATTGGTTGATTGATAGTGGGGCTTCCAAACACATGACTGGGTTTAAGGAATCTTTTGTCAATCTATCTGAACATGAATCACCCCATAAGGTGAAACTTGGGGATGATTATCAATACCCATTCAAAGGAAGTGGTGAAGCCTCCTACAACCTAGATTATGGAAAATCTTTGAAGATGAAAGAAGTCCTTTATGTACCTGGGATCAAGAAGAACTTACTCTCCATCTTTGCATTGGATGCAAAAGGTATGAGGGTTGCATTTGTGGATGGCCAAGTCCTAATGTGGCCAAAGGGAAAGACCATAGATGATTAAGTAGTGATTGGAGAGAAAGAGGGAGGTTTGTATAAATTGAAGGGACAACCTGAACATGCCATGGTACATGAATCCATGGAGCCAAGTGAACTTTGGCATAGAATACTTGCTCATATGCACTGCAGGGCACTTCCAATTGCAAGCAAGGCTGTAGAGGGTCTTCCTGAAATCAAGACCAAACATGAAGGTGTTTGCAAAGGATGTGAAAAAGGTAAGAACATTAAGAAGGCTTTCCCAAGCAGTAAAATCAAGGCAAAAGAAATCCTGGAAATCATCCACTCAGATGTATGTGGTCCTATGTCATCCAGTTCTCTAAGTGGGTATGTTTACTATGTCTCATTTATTGATGACTTCTCCAGGAAGACTTGGGTATACTTCTTGAAGAACAAAGATGAGGTGTTTGATAAATTCAAGGAATTCAAAACATTGATGGAGAATCAAACTGACAAGAAGATCAAAACATTTAGATCCAACAATGGTGGAGAATTCACCTCAGGTGACTTCAAGAATCTTTGTAGTGATTCAGGCATTAAGAGGGAGTTGACTGCTCCTTATAATCCTCAACAGAATGGAGTTGCAGAAAGGAAGAACAGAACAATCATGGAAGCAGCAAGGGCAATGCTGCATGACCAGGATCTTCCTATGCATCTATGGGCATAAGCAGCTAGAAAAACTGTATATCTGCAGAATAGAACTCCCCACAAGATATTGGACAACAAGACACCAGAAGAGGTCTTTTCTGCTAAGAAACCTGAAGTCATCCATCTCAGAATATTTGGTTGTCCAGCATACACACATGTCCCAAAGGAAAAGAGGACCAAGCTAGATCCTTCAGGAAAGAAGGGTATCTTTGTGGGTTACAGTGAAAGCTCGAAGGATTACAGAATATACTTTCCAGGGTTCAAGAAGATTGATGTCAGCAGGGATGTAACATTTGATGAAAACTCAGCATTCATCAAATCAAGGAAGGCACCTATCGAAGTTTATGAAAAACCTAAGGAAACTAGATTTCAAGACACTACCATGACTGAAGCAGTTCCAGAAGTTGTTCGTGATTTTGAAGATCCGCAATAACCTGTAGATCCACCCTGTGAGGATAACTATCACAAGAGGAAACCTGCATGGGCTAGAGAGCTCATTCAAGATGCAGAAAGATTTGGCATTCCAGAAGAAGAACACAGAGCAAAGAAGAGAACCAGATCACATACCAGCTATGTTGCTTTACTCTGTGACATTATGAACAAAGAGCCTTCCAGTTATGAAGAAGAAGCGGAAAAGAAAGAATGGAAGGATGACATGGTTGAGGAATACCAATCAATAATGAAGAATGATGTTTGGGATGTTGTACCAAGACCTAAAGGGAAGTCTGTTGTGACTTCTAAATGGATCTACAAAATCAAGCATGCTGCAGATGGCGGTGTAGAGAAATACAAAGCAATATTCGTAGCTCGTGGCTTCTCTCAGAAAGACGGAATAGATTATGAAGAAACTTTTGCACCTGTAGCCAGGTATACTTCCATCAAAACAGTAGTTGCCCTGGCTGCAGCGATGAAATAGAAAATACACCAGATGGATGTCAAGACTGCTTTCTTAAATGGTGTAGTTGAAGAGGAAGTATGTGTGGAGCAGCCACTCAGTTTCAAAATACATGATAGGGACTCATATGTGTGCAGATTGAAGAAAGCCTTGTATGGCTTGAAGCAAGCTCCCAGAACTTGGTATGGTAGGATGGACAGTTTCCTATCTAGTTTGGGCTTTACCAAGAGTAAAGCGGATTCCAACCTTTACTACAAGGTTCAGGAAGGGAATCCTGTGATTCTACTCCTATATGTAGATGACTTATTTGTAACAGGAAATGACAGATTGATTACAGATACTAAGAGGAAGCTTGTTGCTGAGTTCGATATGAAAGATTTGGGAATGATGCATTATTTCCTAGGGATGGAGGTGTGGCAGAGTGCAGGTGGGATCTTCCTTGGTCAAGGGAAGTACACAGTAGATATCCTGAAGAGATTCAGGATGATGGATTGCAAGGCCATGGCCACACTTATGGCATCAAATCTGAAGCTTTTATGTGATGCTTCATCTGAGCCGGTTGATGTCTCTATGTATCATCATATGATTGGGTCCTTGATGTACCTGACGAACACGAGACCAGATATTTGCTTTGCGGTGAACACATTGAGTCAGTTCCTGACAGATCTGAGGAGTCTTCATCTCGTTGTTGTAAAGCATGTTCTGAGGTACCTGAAGGGTACAGTGGATTATGGGCTCAAGTATGAGGCGAATCAAAAGTTTAACTTGCAGGGTTATGTTGATTCAGATTGGGCTGGCAGTGCTACAGATAGGAAGAGCACATCTGGGTGTTGCTTCAGTATGGGATCAGGTGTGATCTCTTGGTTTAGCAGGAAGCAGTCCTGTGTAGCGCTGTGTACAGCTAAGGCAGAGTTTGTTGCAGCCTATTCAGCTAGTTGTGAGGCAGTATGGCTACGGAAGCTACTGTCTAAATTATTTGATCTCCCATTGGATGCTACTGGTATCTTCTATGATAACTAGAGTTGTGTGAAGCTATCCGAGAACCCAGTGTTTCATGACAGGTCGAAACACATAGAGATCAAATATCACTATATTAGGGATATGGTGCAAAGAGGAGCTGTGAAGCTCCTGTATGTTGCAACGGACGAGCAGATTGCAGATGTGTTGACGAAGCCACTAGCCAGGGTGAAGTTCGAGTACTTCAGAGAAAGGCTTGGTGTTCTCCGGATTGATGACACTTCGAGGAAGAAGTGATGGACACATTTGCTAAAGCCATTCCAAGCATGTTGGAAGGAGGATCCTTCACATGGCTGTGGATGTAAGCGCTGGATGATGAGCATCAAGATGATGTTTTGGTTTCTGCTTTGTATGATCAGTTGGATCATTTTTATATGTATGTATGCATCATGTTGGATGCTGGATATGATCAGTTGGATCATTTATATGTATATGTATGTACGCATCATGTTGGATGCTGGATATGATCAGTTGGATCATGTATATGTATGTACGCATCATGTTGGATGCTGGATATGATCGGTTGGATCATGTGTATGTATTTTGTATAAGCATCATGTTGGATGCTTGGACCATGTATCTGTATATGTATCAGGTAGATACATTGTATGATCAGGTAGATCATCCATGTTGATATGTATCATGTATTTATATTTGTATCAGGTGGATACACTGTGTGATCAGGAGGATCATGTATGATGATGTGTATCAGGTAGATACTTGGTATGCATCAAGTAGATGCATTTTATGATCAGGATGATCATGGATGACGAGCTTCAGGATGTTGGTCCAGATGTTATGCAGTAGGATATTGTAGTCATGATGATCAGGATGATCATGTGTACATCAGGATGATGTATGGTGAGTATCAGGTTGATACTCTGTGGCCATGGAACAGGTTGTACAGATAAGCATGTAATTTGTGCCCTGGGAGATTTGCAGATAGTCTTTCGAGGTTTTGCCTACGGCATGTAATTTGTACCCTGGGATATCTAGCAAATGCTCTTTCGAGGTTTTGCTTGGGAGGACATATAATTTGTGCCCTGGGAGATCTGCAGATAGTCTTTTGAGGTTTTTCCTATGGCATGTAATTTGTTCCTTGGGATATCTGGCATATGCTCTTTTGAGGTTTTGTCCTATGGCATGTAATTTGTGCCCTGGGAGATCCGATAGGTTGAGCCATGTGCTAGTAATCAGTCCCGAGATGCTCTTTCAAGGTTTTGCCATGACCACATGTAATTTGTGCCCTGGGAGATCTGATAGATTTAGCCTTGTGCTCGTAATCAGTCCTAGGATCTTTCGAGGTTTTTTGGTGACCACATGTAATTTGTGCCCTGGGAGATCCGATAGGTTGAGCCGTGTGGTCGTAATCAGTCCTAGGATGCTCTTTCGAGGTTTTGCCATGACCACAAGTAATTTGTGCCCTGGGAGATCCGATAGGTTGAGCCGTGTGGTCGTAATCAGTCCTGGGATGCTCTTTCGAGGTTTTGCCATGACCACAAGTAATTTGTGCCCTGGGAGATCCGATAGGTTGAGCCGTGTGGTCGTAATCAGTCCTGGGATGCTCTTTCGAGGTTTTGCCATGACCACAAGTAATTTGTGCCCTGGGAGATCCGATAGGTTGAGCCTTGTGCTTGTAATCAGTCCTTGGATTCTCTTTCGAGGTTTTGTGGTGGGGTCACATGTAATAATTCCTAGAGATCTGGACAGGATGAAAAGGGCCTCAGATGCTCTTTAGGGTTCTTGCTAGTCAAGAGACTCTTTTAAGATTTTGTGACGCACGTAATAAGTACAGAGATTTCCACAGTATGGCCAGTGATGATGGAGACCTGCAGGTGGTGGGCCTACATCTAGTATGAAAAAGGACTGGCTCCGTAGAACTTCCTATGACGAGTAGAGTCAGAGACTGGTTGAGATAGCAGCAGCAGTGACGATGATGATGACGATGATCCCGAGAAAAAGACTTGTCTAGCATATCTGTGTCAAGAAATACCTTCCTAGTTAAGAGGGAGTGTTGATGTATATGTAAATTCGGAATGTATTTCATCTATGTATTTCATATATATTTATTGTACCCTTATTAGCGATGTGTTATTCCTCTATAAGGGAGTGTTTTCATGTGGATTGACAAGTGTCGCAAGTGTGTGTACTTGCCGATGGGTTATTAGACCACCATGTTTGGGGTCGACCCTGAAATATATATTATATTGTGGATGTACCTAGCTAGACAAGTTAGCCCCATAAGGTCACTGGGCAAACAGGTTAGTATAAATAGAGATAAGGAGATCTCTATTTAGATCATTCAAAAAGTCACACTTCTCTCACTTAGAAAGTGGCGCACTAGTGAGGAGGAGGATCATCTGCTACTAGGAGACTATATCAAGTGTATTTTGGTTGTACTTTGGTTGAGCCATTGCTCTCTATATCTCTGAGGAAGTTGTGGGGTTTTTCACCTTAGGGTTTTCCCCACGGAAACTCTGTGTCTCTTGTCTCTCATGTTTTTTATTCTTGTGATGCTTGTCATGCTTATTGTGATTGTTATGCATTGATATATTGTATATGTTATTCTCTCATTAAAGATCCAAGAGTATTGTGAATTAATCCTCAAAATTTAACACAGGGGAACCACTCCTTCAGATTCTGCATCAATTTCCACATCTAAAGCTTTGAGGACAAAGCTTTTTATAAGGGAGAGGGGATGTTAGGAACCCATGACAACCCTTCTATTTACTTTGTTAGTATATTTTTGTTGGACGCATATGCTTTGTAAGTCGTCCCTAAGTATTTGTTGATCCATAGTTTGTCTTATTGTTGTTGGATGCATATGCTTTGTAAGTCGTCCCGTAGTAATTGTTGATCCATAGTTTGTATTGGCCCATGGTTTGTATTGACACATGGTATTGACCCATGGTATTGGCCCCTAGACATAGTATATAATTTTGTGTTGAGACCAATGAAGGTACAGTAAAGTTATTTTGTATTGAGCTTGCTCATAGGAGGTTTTCCCCTCGAAGTGGTCTGCGATCAATAAAAGTGATTCTGGGTTCTGTTATTTCTGCTATCTCATGTATTCTCATTAATTAATTGTTGCAGGTTCTTCACACGGAGTGAGTGATCCATAAATTAAAATGATCCCTTCTTGCAATTTTTGTCATACGTTTTCAGTCCATATTCTAGATGCTTTTACTTTGAATATCCTTTTAGTTTGTTGAAATGTGAGTTTTGTTAAATCTTATTGAAATGGTTAACTAACTAAAAGAAAAATTAAATTTCTATGGCCATATTCCTTTATGGGTCAGGAATATCACCATCACATATTCCACCATTGTTGAATGTATGCCCATCATATGTCCCAAGAGGATTGGTAAGTTTTGAATTTGTCTAGTTTTACCTGGCTCTTGGGATACCATTTTCACCTCCTTTCATACTTAATGGCACACTACATCCCATATTATAGCCCACAGGGAATTATTTCCACAAATCCCCACCACCTTTTCCAAATCATGCACCTATTCAGTAGCCACCAAATTCACCACCATCTCTATTACTTCGATCTCACCATCACATCTCCATGCACCGCCCTATCACTATCCCATAGTGATACCACAGGGGATGTGGTATAAGACAATCAATCAGAGTAACACATGCAACCAAGTGATCCACCTACTAGCGAATATCCAACTCTGCCTTAAGTTTTCATGGTGAGAGCATTCATTGAAAAATTGTTTATGTATAATGAATGGAGTTGATGTTAGGAAATTATGATTAAATTTCATGGTTTAACTCTATCAACCTTTGTAGGGTGGCATAGTTGATATATTGGGGTCATAAAGGAGGGTAACACCCTCTCGATTGGATATATCTTCTTTAGCGAGTTTATTTGGCTTGAATTGAAAAGTTACAATTTATAAACATTTGTTAACAGTATTATTATTATGTTGTTTCTTTGTCCAATCTCCAGAGTGAAGAAGCACACTAAGAGAGAGAAATGCCCCATCCTTTAGTTCTGGTAGAAAGAGAAAGATCGATTTCAATGATGTAGTTCATAGGGGCGAGGGTGGTAGAGGTCAATGAGTGACCAATGAGTTCCATTTTGTATCTAAGGGTAACATATACTAGTGTTCCATGTTTGGGAACAAGACTCCATTTTGTATATTGGGCATGTTGTGCCATTTTGTAAAAAATGTACATTTGAGAAATATATATATATATATATATATATATATATATATATATATATTTCATAGCATGTCCTTTATGGAGTGATGTGTTTTTTATTTTTTGTTGATGAATAATTATGATGAATGCTTTTGATGGAGCAATGACCCATTTTCTTCTTTCAAATCATCTATTTTAAGCGAGACAATAGCATGTGTTCTATGAGAGAAACAATGATAGAGAACTCAAGTATCAAAGTTGATATATGCTTCCCTTAATCATGTGCCATCAAATCATAACTTTGTGCCAAAAGTCATTTGCATTCCTTACACTCATGATTTCCTTGTAGATCATAGTTTGTTTGATAGACTAGAAGTCCAAGAGTCATCAAATAATGATCATTTTCCATATGGTTTGAAGAATAGTCTCTACAATTTGGCTTTTAGGAAAGTACAAGGGTCATGGAAAAATATGAAGCTTATTTTTATTGCATGAAGGATTGTCTATATTCACAGTACAACATTAGGTACAAAGGAGTTTATAGGAGATGGATCAAAGGTCCAACATATGTCACAAATGCCAAGTTATCCAAATATGTGCTTAAGGAAATTAAAAGATGTAATATGGTGACATTTGGGATGTTCGATGAGCTTGTGGAGAAAGAGATGAACAATCCAATGGGTAAGTGGATAGATTGTCAGAGAGCAATGTTTGAGATCCAAATAGAGGTTGAGAGAAACATCTTTACTATTCTAGTTGATGAAGTGGTGAATGATCTGCTCACTGATATAGACTTCACATAGAGAATGAACAATCAATGTTGAACATAAAAGGGATGCTACTGTTGAATATTTTTGCAAATCGGATGCTTTTAACTAGCATTATATATTCAACTATTGGGTCTTTATTTTTCCAGAAAACCATCAAATAATTTATTCATAATTTGGTGGTTGGACTAGATTAAGTTGGTGGAAACAAGACAACTCCCATCGGCAATGATAGTTGGGTTTTGCCAGTTTCCATTCAAATTTCTTCAATGGATGACAGAGATTTGTAATCAATGATAATGATGATTTATGGAAAACATATAATGCAATGTACATTGCCATTTGCTAATGAGTAAAATTATCTTCCATGATGTGGTTCATAACCTTATATCTACCTAATTTTCTTTTCAAAATGATATCTATCCTACCTTTCTTGATTCTTACTATTTTTTATCATGTTTTCATTGCTATTATTGTTTTCCAAATTATAAAAGAAATGCTAGATTTCCCTAGTTGTGTTGAGGAATTTCATTTTAGTAAGATGGTGTATCAATTATTTTCTAAGAGTTTACAGTTGAATGAGATGGTGATATAAATTCAACCTAGGAAATATGCCAATATGACTAGGCCTTGTAATAACAAAATGAATAGGTGATTCCTTCTACACCTAAATATTTAATCCCACCTTTAGTACTTTCATCATTATGTGGTCGTGCATAATACTTACTCTCATACTTAGTCGTTTCCTGACTAGTTAAAGTGTTGCCTACTAGAGGAAGATATTGTATTCAAGAGTTTTTTTTTTGAGATTTTCTATCTTAGATTTAGAAATATATTAAAAGCTAAAAATAACCTGGTATATCACTGATTCACTTCCATGTGCAATACGTCAAAATGGGAGCTAGTAAAACCTGACTAGAAAGGAGGACTATGCCTTTCTCTTTCCTTCTCCAATATGCAGTACAAATACAAAGAATTAAGTGGTACTCTCTATAGAGTTACCTATAACTCTATGGTTATACTTTCCACTATAGGATATCCTAAATCCTCTTTTTTCTCTATTATACACACCGATGATGTTTCTCAACTATGGAACAATACATAACATCAAAGGAGTGGAACCCCTTCTTCTCCTAACGGCCTGATTTTTAGCATAGCCTAATAATAGTCTAGGGTTATTTTTAGGGTTTATGCATCCCCCAAATACAGAATAGGGTTAAGGTTCTGGGACTTCTAGAATGTTCTTGAAATCCCACAAATGACTATCTACACATGTGTGTTAAATGAGAGCTGATGTGGAATCAACTTGGTACAATGGTGCTCAACTGGATATGTCAACTTCCAGGAGGCATAACTTTTGCATACAGACTATGATTGAGGCGATCTTTGGACTGTTGGAAAGGTATCTGATTGTAGAATCATGTCGTGTGGCACACAATTAGTGGTGGGTTTCTTTACTCCAAAAACATTCTTTTAGACCCTCGATCAAGCCTCAGAAGATTCCATAACACAAATCTGTAAAATGAGACCTACCCATAAAAAGGGATTTACAAGCCAATTCATCCAATATTCTAACCCCAAAATATACAAATAGGTAAAAAATTATATATTGATCCATTTTAGATCATATTGTCTCCAATAGAGATGGAATAACAACAAAGATGTAGACTCTACTACAGTTGTGGTGAAAACTATGCCCTGGGAAATCATAAATGTAAATAACTAAAATTATTTCAAATTGATGTGTCGATCCTACAAATTTTGATTAAATTATTTGGAAGATACCTCTAATCTAGAGGTTGATGAAAAAATTTATCCCGTGCAAAAAGAGGTGGAATTGAAAGTCGATATAAAGGAACCATCCATCTCTCTTCACATGTTATCGAGTATTTCATCCTTCTAAACCTTGAAAATTTTGGGTTACATCAGGAACTAGAAAGTGGTATTGTTTGTGCAAGTGGAAACACACACAATTTTTAAATTCAGTGGTGACTGGATAATCAAATCCATTTTCATCTTCACCTAGAGTCCAAATTTCAAATCGTGATAGCCAATGGTGGGATGATGAAATGTGAGGGATGTTGTGAAAATGTGAGACTCCAATTGGGTGAATATCATGTCAAAAATGATATGTTCACTTAGAAATCAGTGGTTATGATATAGTTCTAGAGCATGAGTGGCTATTCACATTGTGTCTAGTCACCATGGAATTCAAGGAATTATACTTGAGTCTTGGGTAGGACTCTCATACCACATCCTCAAAGATCTCAAAGAAATATGTATTAAAATCATAAGGAAATCCATCTTGACTTGGAAATGGTTGTGGAGAAAAATCAATGGGTCTTTGAGATACCAAAGGGGTTATCCCCCTCTCGAGGTGAGCATGATCATGGTATACTTTTAAGTCCAGGGTCAGTGCAAGCTAATGAGGGTCACTTTTGGCACGTTAGATGCAATAGAAAACTGAAAAAGCAGGCATCCCTCAACTTACTTGGATTTTTTGATTTACTTACGGAAAATATCTTGCATTGAGTAAAAAAGATGAAATGTAGGAAATTGAATCACGTTTCTGAATATATAACTTTTATGTATTGAAAATTTGCATAGCTATGTCAAGTTTCAGTTTTCCTAACAGACACTTTTTATTTTTCAGGCAAATGATAAGGTATATGTTTTTGTGGGTAGAGCCTTTGAGGGCCTAAATGATGGAATCAAGCTACAAAAATCGGCATGCATGTAGAGAACACATAGCACTTGTGCGCCATTATTTTTCGAAAATTAAATTAGTAATTTTATAATTTTTTTATAATTGTCTAAGTGATCAAACCTCAAAAATAGTACATCTTTTGTGGGTAGAGCCTTTGAAAGTCTTAATGCAAAATTCTTGAAATGGGTTTTTCATAGAACGTGGAGGTTAGTGTCCTCTTGTGCACCATACAATTTTTTTTTGAAATGATTGAGAATTGAAAAAGTTATGGAAGAAACACTAACAATGTGTTTCACGAGTTAAGGAGGTAGGACAGAAAAGAAATTGAAAGAAAATAGGAAAAATTAATATTTCAAAATAAAAGTTACATATTTGGAATCTGCAGAAAAAATGCTATTTGTGTCTAAGATTTCGTCAAAAATGACTCTGTGTAGCATATTGTAACGAGTGGCTAAGCACAGGCTTCTCCAGAAACTGGAAGAAATACCCAATTAGCTTTGGTTTTTCATTAACATAGCACAGGTTTGGAATTACCGAAGCAAACTCCAAAGCATACACATAGGATTATTGTTGACATGTGAGCATGTGACTCGGCCTGTTTAAATTCAAAAATATTGCCGCGCTTTTAGATTTAAATAACGCGTACGCGTTATATAACTAAATAACGCGTGCGCGTTATATCAATAATTAACGCGTACGCGTTATATAACTACATAACACGTACGCGTTATATAGTTACAAAACGCGCTCGCGTTATTCAAATCATAAAATACATGTTTAATACTTGAGAAAGAGGGAGTGTAGAAGTCAAGGGAAATTTTGTTTAATATTTGAGAAGGGGTGGGGAAGGGTCAAGGGAATCTATGGTTAATATTTAATAGGGGCGGGGAAGGGTCAAGGGAATCTATGGTTAATATTTAATAGGGGTGGGAAAGGGTCAAGGGCTTAGAAGGATGTTGGAAGCTTGAGTGGGGAGAGATGAAGGGAATGAGAACATGATGGGCTACAGGGGGTGAAGGGAAGTGGAGCTTGAGAGCACTATTAGGAGTAGAATAGGTTCTGAAGAGGTATAGGGTTAGAAGTTGAAAGTGAGACTTGAGTGACAAGGGGGAATGGATGGAGGCAAGGGGGATGTGAGAGAGAAATAAAGAATACAAGGGGGGGAGAGACATAGAGCGAGGGAGGGAGAGGGACAATGGGGAGGAATGGATTTGGAGGGAGTGAGAGATAGATGGGGATAGAACGAAATAAGAGATAGGAAGGGAGGGACATAAAGTGTTGGTGGGAGACATGCAGAGAGTGGTGGCGATGGAGAGAGAGGGAGTGATGGAGAGATTGGGATAGGTTGAGGGAAAGATGAGGGAGGGATAGAAGGTGAGAGACAGGCGATGAGAGAGGGAGGGAGAGAAGGTAGGGTGAGGGATGGAGGGAGAAAGTTGGAGATAGATATGGATGGAGGGGGTATGGGTTTGAGAATGGAAAGTGACATAATGTGTGTGTATGTGTGTGTGTTTGAGAGAGAGAGAGAGACAGAGAGAGAGAGAGAGAGAGATTGATGGTTGGGGAGAGAGAGACTAGAGGGAGTTGTGAGCATCATATTCTCCATCAGCATCATATTCTTCATCATCATCATCTTCATGACCATCATCGTCATCATCAACATCTTCATCATCATCACCATCATCATCATCATCATCATATTCCTCATCAAATCAACATCTCCATCATCATTATCATCATCATGATCATCATCTAAACATCACCATCACCATCATCATCAACATCTTCATCATCATCACCATCACCATCATCATCAAAATCTTCATCGTCATCATCATCACCATCACCATCACCATATTCATCATCATTGTCATCTCTAGGTTCCCCATCAACATCAACATCTCCATCATCATCATCTTCTTCATCATCATCATCTTCTTCATCATCATCATCTTCATCACCATCATCATCATCATCAACATCTTCATCATCATCACCATCATCATCATCATCATTATCTTCCTTGAATCAGATCAACATATCCATCATGTCACCATCATCTTCTGAACATCATCATCTAAACATCACCATCACCATCACCATCATCATCATCATCTTCATCATCATTACCATCACCATCATCATCAACATCTTCATTGTCATCACCATCATCATCATCATCATCATTGGCATTTGTAGGTTCCTCATCAACATCTCCATCATTATCATCTTCTCCATCATCATCATCTTCATCACCATCATCATCAGCATCAACATCTTCATCATCATCACCATAATCATCATCTTCATCGTCATCAGGTCAACATCTCCATCATCATCATCTTCTTCATCATCTTCACCATCATCATCATCATCATCATCTTCATCGCCATCTCCATCATCTCCATCATCATCACCATCACCATCATCATCATCTTCATGACCATAAACATCTTCATCATCATTGTCATCTCCCCCTTCCTCATCAACATCTCCATCATCATCATCATCATCATCATCACCATCTGAACATCACCATCACCATCATCGTCAACATCTTCATCATCATCATCATCATCATCATCATCATCATCATCAGCATCAGCATCATCATCAAAATATTCATCGTCATCACCATCACCATCTTCATCATCATTGTCATCTCTAGGTTCCCCATCAACACATCTCCATCATCGTCATCTTCTTCATCATCATCATCTTCATCACCATCATCATCGTCATCTTCTTCATCATCATCATCTTCATCACCATCATCATCGTCATCAACATCTTCATCATCATCACCATCATCATCATCATCATCTTCCTCATCATATCAACATCTCCATCATGTCACCATCATCTTCATCTTCATCATCATCATCATCATCATCATCATCATTACCAACACCATCATCATCAACATCTTCATCGTCATCACCATCATCATTGGCATCTGTAGGTTCCTCATCAACATCTCCATCATCGTTATCATTGGCATCTGCAGGTTCCTCATCAACATATCCATCATCGTCATTTTCTCCATCATCATCACCATCATCACCATCATGATCTTCTGAACATCATCATGATCATCATATAAACATCACCATCACCATCATCATCAACATCTTCATCATCATCGCCATCAGCATCATCATCAAAATCTTCATCGTCATCACCGTCACCATCTTCATCATCATTGTCATCTCTAGGTTCCCCATCAACACATCTCCATCATCATCATCTTCTTCATCATCATCATCTTCATCACCATCATCATCGTCATCAACATCTTCATCATCATCACCATCATCATCATCATCATCTTCCTCATCAGATCAACATCTCCATCATGTCACCATCATCTTCGTCATCATCATCATCATCATCATTACCAGCACCATCATCATCAACATCTTCATCGTCATCACCATCATCATTGGCATCTGTAGGTTCCTCATCAACATCTCCATCATCATCATCATTGGCATCTGCAGGTTCCTCATCAACATATCCATCATTGTCATTTTCTCCATCATCATCACCATCATCACCATCATGATCTTCTGAACATCATCATGATCATCATCTCAACATCACCATCACCATCATCGTCAACATCTTCATCATCATCGCCATCAGCATCATCATCAAAATCTTCATCGTCATCACCATCACCATCACCATCACCATCACCATCTTCATCATCATTGTCATCTCTAGGTTCCCCATCAACACAACATCTCCATCATCATCATCTTCTTCATCATCATCATCTTCATCTCCATCATCGTCCTCATCAACATCTTCATCATCATCACCATCATCACCATCATCATCATCATCTTCCTCATCAGATCAACATCTCCATCATGTCACCATCATCTTCATCACCATCATCATCACCATCATCATCAACATCTTCATCACCATCATCATCAACATCTTCATCATCATCACCATCATCTTCATCAACATTATCATCTTTATCATCTTCATCTGCATCATGATCATCTTCATTGTCATCACCCTCCTCCTCCTCATCATCTTTATCATCTTCATCTACATCATGATCATCTTCATTGTCATCACCCTCCTCCTCCTCATCATCTTGTGCACTTATGCACTTAGGGATTAATATTTAGAAGAGGGTCTAAAGGCCTTTATGGGGGAGGGGCTCTAGGAACAAAGTAAGACAGAGAGGGCAGGGGGGAGGGATAAAGGCGTAGAGGGTTAGTGATTAAGGGAGAACAAGGGAGAGAGTGCTATAGGGAGGGATAATGACGAAGATAAAGAGAAGGTGGAGAGATGGAGAGTGGGGTGGTAGAGACATGGCTGAAGGGAGAGAAAGAAACATGTAGGGAGAATGAGGGACAGATATTTAGAAAGAGATAGGGGGTATCTAGGGATTATTGGGAGAGAGCTAGGGGGTATTAAACCATACAAAACATTTGTTTTGTATGCAATCATATAAATTATTAGTTTTCTTTGATTTTGTTCGTTGCCCTAGCCGTGCACCTAACCTATTTATTGTGCTTGACTATATCGCGTTCGCGTTTTTTCACTACATATCGCGCACGCGTTTTATATTTATATAACGCGTACGCGTTTTGGAACTCCAGAAATAATGGACTGTTGCTGTCCGAGAGCAACTTCACTCTGTCCGAACGAAAGCAACAATCCCGCGATTTTTCGAACAGCACGAGCCCGCGTCTGAAAATTTTCACATTCTACACCAACTCCATCATTTTTTTTTATGCAGGTGCAGCATTGAGGACATCTTTCATGGTTGCTCACTGTGGTGTTGGGTTATATGGCCATATTTGAAGAAAATAATTAGCAAGCTTGAAGAATCTCCAATTGAAGAACACCAAAGATAAGGCCTTTGAAAGATTCATTTTGCCTATATTTGAGGAGCACACAAGGTAAGATATCAAGCTTCAAGACCAACAAGGAAGAACTTCCATTTGCTTATTATTGAAGAGCTTGTAATTGAGGAGCAACAAAAACAAGCTATATTGAATTGATCATTGTGGTGATGGGGAATGCACGTAACCGAGTAAACAAATCAACAAGGAAGAAGAGATCTCAAGAAGTCATTGAAGAAGAGAAAGAAAAGAAAAGAATATACATGATGAATCGGAGGCTTTCTTTGGAAACTAATCCAAATCCAATTGTAGAGGATACCATGGTTCATCCTATTAATCCACGACAAGAGGGACCTTCAATTTCCACAATAGTTGTTGAACAAGCACCCCATGGAAGTAATCAAGAAGCAAAACGTAGGTGCTCATTAGGGGATGTTTCAATTCCCACTTCAATTCAAAGTGATAAGTTACCATCTCAAGATGAAGCTCACGAAGAAACACTCAATTTGCTATCCGGATGTGGTTATACAAGCGATGAAGTCAAAGAGGCGTTGGACATTTTGCCTACTGTTGAAGAAGAGAATGTTATCCACACCATCGATGAGGATGTTGGACTTCCACAAGGGGATGTTGGACTTCCACAGACCATGGATGAGGATGTTGGACTTCCACCATCCAACTACCAGGAAGAGAATGAAGGACACCGAGCTACTACTGAAACGCCAGAGCGTCTTGGTGATGCGCTACATGGTACAATTCCAACCCCCTTACCTCCATTAGCAAGCACACGTCGAAGAACTCCGAAGCGTATACAAGTTGATGAAAGACTTATGAATTCCATTGAAGGTACGCTATCTAAACGTAGTATTGCTTATCAAACTCAACAGATACTTGATAAATATTTTGTTTCTAAATGTGATGGAGATAAATGTAGATTATTTTTATCATTGTTAAAATCTAGGAGCATGAATGTTGTTAGGAAAAAGTTAGGGATAAAGATGATAAAGAATTCTGAACCAAGTTCTCATATAGTTAAAATCCTAGTAGATGCATTTGGTAAAATTGGTAAGAACACACGTTCAAAGGACCGCAATGCTGCTCGTCGTGTGTTGTCACAATCAATTGCAGATAAGAACACCAGGGCCCTTCGTATTCTCAGGCCTACATCCGAACTAGTTAATTTGAATGTAAAAACCCTCCGTAGGTATTCTATTAGAAGAGAACATCTTGACACAACCGATCAGACAGATTTTTGGGCCTTTGTTGGTCGGTTGCCACGTCGTGACATGAAGCTAGTTGATGCAGTAAAGGGACTAGTGCACAGTTTTTGGCATGATCACACAAGGCCTTCTTCAAACCGAAAGGATGTACTAAAACTAAGAAGGGGTTCAAAGGATCGTGAACCACATACTAAGCATCTTCTTGATATAACACAGACAGAGCTTTACGAGAAATTTAAGATTGAGCATAGACAATTGAACTTGGGGCAAAGATCTTTTGAGAAATGTAAGCCATGGTATGTTAGAATAAATACTCTTCGTAACACTTGTTGTTGTAGATACCATGTAGAATATGAATATTACTATGAAACATTTTTGTACATTCGTCGTGTGTTGCATACTAACATTGTGCAGGATTGCTCCATGACAATACCACCGACTTCATCAAGAGAATTCATTCATAGCATCATGTGCAATAGGCCCGAGGGGCAAACATACTATGCAAAATCTTGTTTGGATGGAACATGCTCCAACTGTGCTGGAATGGCATTATTGAGCCAATGTATGCACGAGAATGGAGACAGTGAATTTGGGAAAATGGTTACAGACATGAAAAGTTTCAAATATATCAACTATGAAATAGTCCCAGGGAAAGAAAGCAAAAAAATACAATTGGTGACATCTCAGGTATGCATTTATATCTATAAAATTATGTTGTAACGGTTACATTTCAATCCTTACTTACAACAAAAAACTGACATTGAGATCATTTTGTGTCACCAGGTACAAGTTAGTGACTTCATCAAGGAATTTATTGAAAAGACACATCAATATGTTCAGCATGTCCACGTGGCACGATGGCAGGATGAGAAGTTTAGAATATGTAGAGATACATTTCCCCTTGGTACTATACTTTCAGTTGTTGATTTTGCCGAGAACTACACTCTGCAACCTCAAAATGAGATCCAAAGTCAGTATTATCACTCTGAGCAGGTTTCCTTGATGGTCCATATCACATATAGGCATGGCCCAAATAGCACTGAAGAGCAAAGAGAAATTCTGAAGGAATATCACTTCTACATAAGTGATGATAGGTGCCACGACTTCCACTATGTACGTCATTGCTTCATCATGTTCTATGATCACTTGAAGGGAAGGAACATACAGATGGATCGACACTGGATTTGGTCTGATGGGTGTGCTGGTCAGTTCAAAAATGCACGCATATTTCAGTGGTTGTGTTCATTGCATAAAAACTACAAAGTGCCACATATGTGGAACTATTTTGAGACTGGGCATGGTAAAGGAGAGCATGATGGAGCCGGAGCATGTGTCAAAACAGCCCTACGAAGAGAGGAATTGAAAGTATCTACAGAATCTACTATTCTAAATGCTCAATCTATAGTCAGGTGGTGCACGTCAGTAATGGGAGAGGAATCAACTATGCGAGTAGAATCCACAAGAAAGAGACATGTGGAGAGATTTTTTTGGGAGGTGGTAGACATAGATCGTTCACATGCATGGGAATGCAAGACTGTGCCTGGGGCTCGTGGCTTTCATTCGGTTCGAAGCTCTGATAACCCAGTATTTGAAATTTGGACCAGAAAACTCGCTTGTTTTTGCCCGCCTTGTTGTGATGGTGACTGGGATGGGTGTGAATCATTGGATTGGGTTGATGGATGGGATCGCATATCACTTCCACTTGATCAGCGTGCAATTGTTGAGTTAACTCCGTTGGAAGAAGACCAATCATCTATTTCTGCAGATTTTGATCATGTCTCAGACCTTGTACAACCCGGTATGATGCATTTCCTTAACATTTTTTTGTTTGTTTACGTAGTCTTCAAATGCACATTAATGGCCTTGTATCGCACGAAAAATATTTTGATCATATACCTACAATCATATAATGCAGGGCACATATACGCAGTGGTTGCCTCAAAAGATACTGAATGGGGTGATGAATACTGGTTGGCACGCTGTATAGATGGAAAGCAAACTCTCATTGTGTCCATGACTGACGATGAAAACAACCACTTTCCAACTGGGTCTATGGTTGTTAAAGGTGAATACTTGACACGGGACAACAATGGAAGAAAGAAGGGTGGATATGTTTACAGGGATTACAAACCAGGTGCAAGTGTATATCACTTTACCAACTTAATCATTGGCACAAACCTTCAGGTACGAACAATGCCTAGTCGAAATACATCGAAGGTACGCTACTTCTTACCGGATACAGAGCACGAGAGACTAATGGAGACCATCAGTATAAGAGATGATCCGGAGGGCTTGGTTGTATGATAATAGGTGGGATCTAGCATGATGAGGTACGTTACATACTTTTAATACTATACTATTTTCACTATTTGTAATTGAATATTGATATATGCTCAATTTTCACATGTATGTTTCATATGAATATGTCAATTTTGCGTTCTTGATATGCCAAATTTACAAGAGATGGATTAAAATTATATTATGTTCATATGATCAGTAAACCATATATTAATCATGTTTGAGGGGTTGCTTAGCTAACTTTAAGGGCATTTAAGCTCTATGTTAAGCCCAACTAAATCCTTATGAATCACTAGACAATCGAATTGGTTCCTTGAGTAATTCAAATTTCTTTATGTAAAACCATTTTTCATTCATTTTAGTATGAAATCAAGTTTTTAGTATTTTTTTCTCTTTACTGGCTCTATTCTAGTTTCCTTTGAAAAATTGCTCAAAGTATTGTTGTTCTTAGTTTTATGAACCTATTTGTGATCTCTTTCATGTGATCATAAGATTTTACACATCACTGCCATAACCACTAGACAATTGTACACTATACAACTATGAAAGTCTCTCTTAATCTAGCGACAACCACCTTTTACCCATTTCTATAGAATTTATTTTCTTTAATAATTTTCTAATCCAAATTTTAATAGCTATTACATTTTCACTATACAACTATGAAAGTCTCTAGTGACAACCACCTTTTACCCATTTTTATTATACATCTCTAAGTTATCCACACAAAAACACACACATATATATATAATAATTATTGTGTATTCATAGTCAAAACTAAAAAATATATGGATTAAAGTGGATAAACATTAAACTAAAATTATAATAATTGTGTTTTTTAATCCATTTTTTACATATGATCAGTAAACCCTAAAATTATATTATGTTCATCATGTTGGTTATTGGCTTCACCCAACAAAATTAATTCAATTCATGCTGACTATATTAAACAATACACTTATATTAAATTTAATTCATGTCTTGTTAAATATTTCATAATGAATTAGCTAGTTGAGAGCACCACCTTAGACCAAGCCATCATCATCAACATCTTCATCATCATCACCATCATCATCATCATGGACCTGCAAAACCCTAGTTTCCAAAGTGTCTAGGCAGGTTCGGGCTAGGAACACTAGCCATACCCGCCCGGTGGATGATTTTCCAAAGTTGACCCCCGTGTGCAAAAATTGCACACTCCCACACTGAGCAAAACCCTAGTTTCAAAAATGGACCTGCAAGGTGACACATGGGCCATCGGGTAGGAGGGGAGGGGCACCCCTGGCACTATCCCGGTGTGCTGAATCCAACGGAGTCGACGGTTCGTTGATCCGAGCCACGGTCTTCATTCTATGGCTCGTCCCGTCTCACTACCAGAAGGCCTTCAGGGACACCTGCTGGATACCTACCGGGGGCATAGAACTCCAACCATGCAACAAAACCGGGTTCTGGGGAGACCTGCAGGTGTGTCTAGACAGGTTCGGGCTAGGAACACTAGCCATACTTGCCCGGTGGATGATTTTCCAAAGTTGACCCCCGTGTGCAAAAATTGCACACTCCCACACTGAGCAAAACCCTAGTTTCCAAGATGGACCTGCAAGGTGACACATGGGCCACCGGGTAGGAGGGGAGGGGCATCCCTGGCACTATCCCGGTGTGCTGAATCCAACAGAGTCGACGGTTCGTCGATCCGAGCCACGGTCTTCATTCTATGGCTCGTCCCGTCTCACTACCAGAAGGCCTTCAGGGACACCTGCTGGATACCTACCGGGGGCATAGAACTCCAACCATGCAACAAAACCGGGTTCCGGGGAGTCCTGCAGGTGTGTCTAGATAGGTTCGGGCTAGGAACACTAGCCATACTTGCCCGGTGGATGATTTTCCAAAGTTGACCCCTGTGTGCAAAAATTGCACACTCCCACACTGAGCAAAACCCTAGTTTACGAAATGAATGCACAATGAAGCCACTGGGCCATGGGGAGACGAGGGAGAGGGCCCCCTAGAGGTAATCGCACGCCAGGAGACCAATGGAGTCGACGGTTCGTCGGTCCGACGTCCGGTTTCCGAGTTATGTCGAGTTGCAAGTCGCATGAAAATGTCGTTCAGGGACACTTGGTGAATTTCCGTCCGGGAGCCAAAAAGCAAACGGAGCAGGAAGATTGCGTGCCGTTGGCTCCCGCAAGTGTGTGTGGGCAATGCCGACGTGGGAACACTGCCGGGAGCCATAAATCCATGATAGTAAATTAATTCATGACAAAAAAAACTGAATTATTCCTTTCAATGGATGTGGTTTTCAATTTCCTATGTTGTTAGGTCAATTTGGCACATTCATTGAAAGAAATTGTAGACTTTAATGATGATCACAACAAGTGTGTTTGTTAAAACCTTGTGAAATAGAGCATCAAAAGACCTACATTGTAGGCCATATAATTGTGTTTGTTTACCTTTTGTTTGATGGACCATGCACAATAAGTAATAAAATAATTTTTGAAGTAGGTCATTTCATTTTTCTGATTTTTTCTTTGGTGGTGTTGAAAAAGACCATTGTTCTTATTGATGGGATTTCATGTGCTTATGATTCTTTGGATAATCTGGACACATACAAGGACACCATTATTAGACTAATTCATTATAAACAATTTAATATGAGTAATCTACATAAATGAATTGAAAAATTAACAAAAATAACAAACAACCCATATACCTTGGAATATAACACAAGAGTGACCATGTTAGGCAATCTTACTTATCTACTTACCTATGGTCATCTAAGTAGACCATTTGGATCATGTCTATTACTAATGATCTCCATTGACTTTTCATGTTCACAATGAGGCTTGAAGTATCATACCTTTGATGGGTGCTTCCTTGGCATTGTTTGTAGTTTGAGGTTTGTATCGAAAACTAAGTTTGTAAAGTGGTATATAGATTCACCTAGTCTAATCTTGAAATACATAACCAACCTTCTTCCATGTTTGGTCATCCAGTGTTAGATATTATCCTTTAATAACCATCAAACTGATTACAAGTTGATCACCATTGTCATCTATTAGTGAGACATGAGGGTTTGGTTCGCCTTTAAGGAACATGCCAACAAATAGTGAGTGCCCCATTAATTATCTTTCAGGGAAACCATTGCATATATGTTCATTTTAAAAAACATCAGTTCCAACGTGTGAGTCCACTAAATAGACAAAATGTAATGTATTCATGCTAGTTGATAAGATTTAATCTCATATTCACAAAACTTGGTTGTACAAGATTTGAGACATGATCATAATGTGGTGAAATGGTTGATTAGTCCTCATCCAACTAGGATAATTCAATATTTATACCTAGAATAATGGCAAGTGATAGAATTTTCTTGTTCATATTTCTACTATAACATTGTTTGAGTTTCAAACTAAATGAAATCCACAAATTCCATGCATTATTCTATGTGATTGATCTACATCAACCACCTCCCAAAAATATCTCGTCTTCTTGTTCCATCTACAATTATTGAAGAACACCATTCAACAATAGATTTTGTGTAACTAATGAGAGAATTTCTCGTAAACTTCCATTTTTACCTGCAGAATATAATTTTTACCTACACAACATCTCGATCATGATCCCCTTTCCCACACTCAGTTTCAAAAGTCCTGTAAAGGCAACCTTTACATTTACATTTGCATTAACATGACAACCAAGTCTCAAAAATGAGATTGATGGTGTTTATTCTCATGCAATGTATACAGTTAGGATTAAGACAACTGTATAAATCTATGGAATTATAAATGGAGATATTAATCCAAAAGGAAGCCAATGTTGGCCTTGCCAATCTTTTCTTCCGAATGCAAACGAAATATTAGATTCCATTTTGCTATGTTTCCATGTAAAATATATTTGAAAAAAAACATATATTTGGATTATATGGAAATCCTTCTTACCTTTGACATTGTTTGGGATCTGCAGGATGGGAATGAAGTATTTTTTAGGGATTAAGAGGAGTATTCAATTACGCAAACTTATGAATGCCTATTGTGACAAGCAATCCATTGATTTCAACTCCATCAAATTTCTATTTGATGGATGATGTTTGCAAGGTGAGCAAGTTTAACCCACCAATGCGAGATTGCATGCAATTACACTGAGCAAAACCCTAGTTTACGAAATGAATGCACAATGAAGCCACTGGGCCATGGGGAGACGAGGGAGAGGGCCCCCTAGAGGTAATCGCATGCCAGGAGACCAACGGAGTCGACGGTTCGTCGGTCCGACATCCGGTTTTCGAGTTATGTCGAGTTGCAAGTCGCATGAAAATGCCGTTCAGGGACACTTGGTGAATTTCCGTCCGGGAGCCAAAAAGCAAACGGAGCAGGAAGATTGCGTGCCGTTGGCTCCCGCAAGTGTGTGTGGGAAATGCCGACGTGGGAACACTGCCAACACTGGCTCGGGGGAGGTTTTTGCAGAGTTGACCTACCAATGCGAGATTGCATGCAAATACACTGAGCAAAACCCTAGTTTACGAAATGAATGCACAATGAAGCCACTGGGCCATGGGGAGACGAGGGAGAGGGCCCCCTAGAGGTAATCGCATGCCAGGAGACCAACGGAGTCGACGGTTCGTCGGTCCGACGTCCGGTTTCTGAGTTATGTCGAGTTGCAAGTCGCATGAAAATGCCGTTCAGGGACACTTGGTGAATTTCCGTCCGGGAGCCAAAAAGCAAACGGAGCAGGAAGATTGCGTGCCGTTGGCTCCTGCAAGTGTGTGTGGGAAATGCCGACGTGGGAACACTGCCAACACTAGCTCGGGGGAGGTTTTTGCAGAGTTGACCTACCAATGCGAGATTGCATGCAATTACACTGAGCAAAACCCTAGTTTACGAAATGAATGCACAATGAAGCCACTGGGCCATGGGGAGACGAGGGAGAGGGCCCCCTAGAGGTAATCGCATGCCAGGAGACCAACGGAGTCGACGGTTCGTTGGTCCGACGTCCGGTTTCCGAGTTATGTCGAGTTGCAAGTCGCATGAAAATGCCGTTCAGGGACACTTGGTGAATTTCCGTCCAGGAGCCAAAAAGCAAACGGAGCAGGAAGATTGCGTGCCGTTGGCTCCCGCAAGTGTGTGTGGGCAATGCCGACGTGGGAACACTGCCAACACTGGATCGGGGGAGGTTTTTGCAGAGTTGAACTACCAATGCGAGATTGCATGCAATTACACTGAGCAAAACCCTAGTTTACGAAATGAATGCACAATGAAGCCACTGGGCCATGGGGAGACGAGGGAGAGGGCCCCCTAGAGGTAATCGCACGCCAGGAGACCAACGGAGTCGACGGTTCGTCGGTCCGACGTCCGGTTTCCGAGTTATGCCGAGTTGCAAGTCGCATGAAAATGTCGTTCAGGGACACTTGGTGAATTTCCGTCCGGGAGCCAAAAAGCAAACGGAGCAGGAAGATTGCGTGCCGTTGGCTCCCACAAGTGTGTGTGGGCAATGCCGACGTGGGAACACTGCCAACACTGGCTCGGGGGAGGTTTTTGCAGATTTGACCCACCAATGCGAGATTGCATGCAATTAAACTGAGCAAAACCCTAGTTTATGAAATGAATGCACAATGAAGACGCTGGGCCATGGGGAGACGAGGGAGAGGGCCCCTAGAGGCAATCGCACGCCAGGAGACCAACGGAGTCGACGGTTCGTCGGTCCGACATCCGGTTTCCGAGTTATGTCGAGTTGCAAGTTGCATGAAAATGCCGTTCAGGGACACTTGGTGAATTTCCGCCCATTTTATAATTTAAGCCACTTTTAAATATTTGAACTTCCATATTATTTTTGAAAGAGTATAATATTTCAAAACTCCTAAAGAGACAAAAACACATGATCAAAACTCCTAAGGATGCAATTTAGAGTAGCAATAATGGGGGTGATGGAGTTGAATTTGATCCTATGGAAGATAATGATACTAATATTATTGAGAATAAAGGGATAATAGGTTGATCCATGACACCTTTGTTTGCATGGATGAGGATGCACCTATGTATGAGACCTATGATAATATTCATGATGTACATCTTATTGATAAGGCACACAAAGGCCTATACAAGAGATCAAAGATGAGTCACTTTGTCTACTAATTTGATGTTGATAAAATTGAAGGTATTGAATGACATTTCAAACAATGGTATGACAAAGATCCTAATGTATACACAAGGTTAATATATAAGGTGCCCCATAAGGTTCTTTGTCATATCCCTATAATTATAGGTTTTTGATGATTGTTTAGGTTAAAAAACATAGCACATTATATGGATTATCATGTACAAAGATAAGTGAAGATGGTATTATATGAGTGGCTACAAATGGTTCTCAATTTACGATCATCAAGGAAATATTACCCATTTTTAAAGAAGAACCTCATAATGTTAGACTTTCATTGGTAGTTGATGGCAATGGGTGTGCATGAGTGAGTTCGTTGAAACCTTGAAAACATTGTATTGCATTTAGTTTGATTAAATTACACATCAACACATTAGATTGACACAAGTACATGTATCCAAAAGTACATATATATCCAAAAGTGCATGTCTCCAAAAGTACATGTATATCCAAAAGTCTCCAAAAGTGCATGTCTCCAAAAGTACATGTATATCCAAAAGTATCAAAAAGTACATGTATCCAATGAAGTCAATGTACAAGTTTCCAAAAGTACATGCACAATAAAGTCAATGTACATGTCTCCAAAACTGAATGTATCGAAAAGTACATATATATACAAAAGTATCCAAAAGCACATGTGTCCAAAACTATCCAAAACTATCAAAACTCAAGCTTTCTCTTGTTCTTTCCCGAGGTTGATCCTCTAGGCACATCCCTAGGATCAATGTGCATCCTTGGATCCTGCAAATTAAATATCAATTGTTAAATTCAACTAACTATGTACACTAATACATTAGCTCAACAATTATCAACTGGTGCATGGAAAGTGCATGAAACAGTTGGTCACTGAAGGACATCTCACCTCAACTGACAAAGGAGATTGTGTTGCTTGTGTAGCAGATGGAGCCGTCGGTTGAACATCCAGGATGGTCGAACCAGGGGGGCCAGGCACTGCTCCTGCTGGTGGTGGCTACAATGAAAAAATGTTGAAATAGTTAGAAATGCATGAATAAACAATAGGTCCAACAATAATAAACTATGTAAAGATAATGTTGAAATAGTTACATACCTGTGTGTGATCAGTCGCCACTGCAGATGCGGCACTAACTGCTGCATCAACCATCGATGCAAGGTTCTCAGCAGACAACTCGGGTTCCTGTTGCAGTAAACATGCAATTCAAACATTAACAAAAACGATTTATGCACTGGATTTCAAGTTAAACAACAAATATCATCGAAGGATATACATTACCGTGGTGTGAGTAAGCCCATGGTCGTGGACAGCTGGAGTCTTTCTCGGAGTAGAACGCCTCACATACACACGACCCTTGTTCACGAATGGCCTGGAGGGAGATGCAAATCCAAGCAATGGGCCAGATGTGTCGGATGGTGCCTACAGTCAGCAAGTGTTCATGTAGTTAGACATGCATGATTCAACAAACAAACATGTATTTAAAAAATGTCATTTTTAATTGTTTACCTGGAGCCCAGACGTTTCAGGGGACGGTATGACCATGGGTACTACCTCCACATTACCTTGCCCCTGTGAAGGATCTTCCATTTGCAAGTTTAATAATTGTAAATATTAGACCGTATATAGCATTAATGAACTAAAATGTAAAGTATGTGGAAATTAACAAATTAACAAGTATTAAAAAACTGAAATTTTAAAATGTTTACCTCGGTGTGAGATACGGCAATAGGTGGTATATAAGATGGGCCTACCGAATGGGTAGCATCATGCCCCCCTGTAGAGTCTGGAACATCCGGCTCTGGGGCGTCACTGCCGGCAATCATCATCAACTGCAAGTTCACAAAATTAATATATTAGCTCAAACTATATATATGTGTACAAAGACGAAAATAAATGAAGAATTTATTACAATTAACCATCAAGATACCTCTCTCAAAAAGCCACTGAAGGCAACATCTGAGGCAATACCATAGCAGGGACGACCACATGACGTGCACTCGTGAGGATCAGTACTAGGATGGGGAATAGCTGATGGTCCTGCACTAGTGGATGGTCCTGCACTAGTGGATGGTCCTGATGGTCCTGCACTAGCTGATGGTCCTGCATGGTGACGAGCTGGTGTATGTACCACACCAGGGACAGATGTCCCTTCCTCACCCATATGTTGAACCATCCTGCCATGGCGAACAACCGCCCGTGCCAAACTCAAAAATGCATCCCGTGTCTGCGGAATAATGCGATGTGCTGGTGGGACATCTGGCCCAGGCAACTGCCTGCGAGGTGCAGGGATAGGGCGATCCTGGTCTCGAAGCCTGGCATTGGGTTGGTTTTGGGGCATCCCCCCACCGATCCCCTGGAACTATAAGATGTCAAAATAGTTAATGTGTTTATGCAACACGAACTCTGCGTACATCTTTCGAAGGAAATATAAGGGAATTTCCCTGTTGTTGTGTGGTGGCATATCAAAAACCATGTACCATCTATCCATCCAGTTATCAAAAAATGGTTGAAACGTGCACCACTCAATGGAGATATGCGGCTTGCTTGCATTAGGGATTTCCCCCGTCCGAGGGTCCCTAAACAATGCAAATATAACCTCTTTGGATATTTTCAACTTTTTTACTGCATTGTAATCTAGTCCATCAGCATATTGTTGTCTTTTTCTTTCTCTGTAAGATGCAATATCATATAGGACATTCGTAGATTGTGAAATTGTGTCCACAATTGCATCCAAGGTTGATGCAAGTGAACGGCGAATCCTGTCGCCACCACTAAAAGCTGCACTTATGCCCCTCAATTGGGCAAGCTCAATCAATATTTCGGCATTGGCATCCATAGTCGCAACTGCAATAAAGACATTAATACAAAAATCATTAGAAACATATACATGGTATATAATGACGTCTCTTCAAAATTGAACATGTATTAAATCAAACTCACATAAGCAATTTAATGGCATTTACTTACATACATTTAAAACTTAAAATTAAACATTTGACAATTAAAAAGTAAGTTAGTCAGATTGGCAGAGAGGAGGAGGAGGAGGATCAAGGCAGTGATGAGTTTGTTGATTCAGGCATGGAGGAGGAGGATCAAGGCAGTGATGACTTTGCATCTATGTGTCTCAATGTCTCATTGTGTTTTGTGATTGTGAATGACAAATGTGTTGTGATTTGTGAATGATCTAATTTCTATTGAATATTTCATATTTGTAATTGTAAATGTAATTTCTATTGAATATTTGTAATTGTAAATGTTAAATTTTATTGGATGATCTATATGTCTATATTTTTAAATTTTAATATATTTTAAAAATATATTAATTCCGGGGGTCACCGTGTCCTACGTGTCATAATTCCGGGGGTCACCGTGTCTAGTGGGGACCAAGGATCAAATTTGAAGGGTGGGGTCCCATTTCACTATGAAGGGCTATGAGATATTGAACACTATTGAAGGGCTATGAGAAATTTATTAATATTTATTCTATGTGTATATATGGATGTGTTCATGTTGTATGGATTGGATTCTAGGTTAACCGAGGCCTTTTTAGAGCAAAGAATGGGGTAATTACTATTTGGGAACAAGTTTTTTATCAAATGTAAATTGCGGTGATGGAAGATATTGAGGGTGCCACATGTTGTGGAGAAAGTAGTATTGATTCCTATGACGTAATAGGGAGTTCAAAAAGTCTGGTTTCAAGTATTGTCATGCGTAGCTCGATTGATTTTTCTCGTGCTAGGGTTGTAGCAACTGTTATGGCCATTACTGTTAAAAGGATTGATGGGGTGGAATCCCGTGAAATGATGAGTTCTTTTGTTAAGACGTAGATTCAGTGAAATTTGGTGGGAGTCTTATGTTCATTTTATGCACAAAATTCGATTACTTGATTTTGTTGCATTGTTAACTCTCCTCCTAGTCATAGCTACAATCTCTTATATAATTGTGAAGGTTATCAATCCACTCAATATATTAAAGTTGTAGTAGGCCAAAATCATCCACATATTTGTTGACATTCCAATTTCTATGTAGAGCGCCCATTAACATTAGATTGTATGGGACATGTTTTTGAGGCATGATGTCATTATCTCATAACAACAAGCTTTTTATCCATAAATATGTCATCTACAAGCCAACGGAATTGTTCCTAATCCTTTATAAAACTTTGTCATAATTATATCAATACCAACATCCCTACCTATTGACTTAGCTTAGAAGATGTTACACCTTCGGATAACCAAACCTGATTCCAAGGTTGGTAATCATAAACATAAAAGCATCATCATAAGGAAATAGCATGTTGTGTTGAGGAAATTCCTTTTTTTCCATTTCCTTCTCAGGATAATATTTGGTTGTGGATCATTTAAAATGTATAATTTATTTTAATATTGGGAAGCTAAATTCAAATTCATTAATATATTAATATGATTTGATTTTTTTATTAATAATAAGTTATTCTTTTCATTTGAAAATGTAATAGTACATCAAAATTTCAATGTTTACTAACGTAGTAAAGTTGAGAGGCTTTATTTTTCAGTGGATATAGCAGACCTGTAAATTCATAGGATGTCAAAAATCTAGTTAGCCTTGAAGTTGAGCTCCTCAAAGAAAACGAATTTCTTTAAATATGTTTATGGCAGGCTGGCATTGCCAGCTTCGCTCCGCAAACTATCCTGGAGGACTGGAGGAGATAGGGTAGGTGGAACTTGGAAGTAGCTCAACCACAGTGGAATAGGGGTATAAGAAAAAGCTTGTTTCTATTCATGCAATATGGTCGGAGCCATGGAAGCATGGAATTCCAGCATTGACTTGATACAACAAAGAAAACAAAAGGTGGAACTTGGGAGCTGCAGGATTGAATTGATACAACAAAGAAAACACAGGGTGTGAGGCTGGGAGCCGTAGATGGTAGGATTAACTTGATACAACAAAGAAAACACGGGTCTATAGGTAGGGGCCACGGGCAGGAGCAACAACCTGCAACATTACAAGAAGTGTATGGATTGTGGATTTTGTCTGAAATGCCAAATTCGCGGGGGCATATTAACATAATATATTATACATTGAATACTCAATTAACTCACGGAGTCAGCATTCACGAATTGGTATGTGATAACTTGTAACTTGGTAAGCCCGCTAGCAACAACACGTATGAGCCACCTTCCAGGTTTAATAATTTTGTTGATGCCATTAAATGTGTTAAACACGTAAGCGCTCGCTACAAACACGAGAACTTCGAAGCGTTCAAGCCATGGGCTACTCAGTGTAAGCCCGTCCACGTAAGTTGCTCAATGATATTATTAGAGGCCCAATGGTCCATGATCCATGGATGATCGAACACGTGGATATTGGAGAGTAAGCGAGTCCCACTCCCAATTCACCTAGCTAGTAGCCACATTCCCAATTTCCCACTAAAAATTGTTGATGGGTGAAATTTGAAGCTACCCTTCTGTTGCAATTTTAAACAGTAGTGGTTAATTTAATTATTGAAGGGCTTACCATGAAATTAAATTTTTTTTGCATGGTAAAATTTGAAGTGGCCTTCTATGACGTGTGGGTAAAATTTGAAGTGGCCTGAAGGCTTCAAATTTGAAGCCTGGTGGGGACACTCGTGTCCCGTGTCCTCGTGTCGGGTGACTTAGATGAATACATTGTAGAAAGGGGGGAGTTTTAATTTTTTCAATTTTTGGTTTGATTATGAAGTTTTGAGTTTTTTGAAAAGGGTTTCATTTTGAGGTGTGAATTTAATTAAAAATTGGGTTATTCCCAATTTGATCAATATTACAAAACTAGGTTAAACAATAAAAAAATAGTAATTTGGATTAAAAAATCACAAAAAAATGATTTGGGTGAATGAATTACCTGACTAGATGAGAATGCACCGGTGAATTTGTCTCCCCTCCAGCTAAATCGAGCAACACGGATAGTTGAGTGGGCCACAAACCGTCTTCGTCCAGGGTCAATTTCGCCTCTATTCGCGTTTCTGATGCGTGAGTGTCGCGGGTGGTCGGCAATCGGCCGACTGTGTTTTTAAATTCATTTTTAGTTTTACATATCGCGTACGCGATTTTTAACTACATAACGCGTACGTGTTTTTTAACTACATAACGCGTACGCGTTTTTTAACTACATAACGCGTACGCGTTTTTTAACTACATAACGCGTACGCGTTATTGTTACCTAGCCTACATGTCCAATGACATGTTAGGCTCGGGTCTTACCATGGCAGGTGGTAAATATCAGAAACGCGTTATGTTTTAGGTATCAGGAACGAGATTTGAAAAAAGTAGCATTGCATCTAAAGTGACCCTCATCTTCTTGCACACACCCTCCAAGTATTCAACCACCAAATGTATGCATTTATAGGAACCCATTTTCACAAAATAATGAAATTGAAAATATTATTCGAGTGCTATTAGAGGTAGGAATCATTTGTCCCACCGCAAGCCCATATTAATGCCCAATGTTCATGGTTTTAAAGAAAGAAGGAACTTGGTGCATGTGCCATGTTCCCTCATTAAGTTGATCATAAAAGAAAAATTCCACACGATCTTCTAGATGAATGCTATGGTGCAATTCCTTTTAAAAAATTGAACCTGCATTCATAAAAGAGGATGATATTATTAGGAAAACATTTTTCACACATAAAATCTATTATGAGTTTTAGGTTATTCTTTTTCAACTTTGTAATGCCCCTTTCATATTCATATCCTCATGAAAAAAAAATTATGACCGCATATTTGTGATTTTCTATTCATTATCTTTGATGACATCTTCAATTATAGTAAAAAATGGGATGCCTATGTATAACATGATAAATTATTGAAGCTTCTTTAGGATGATTAGTTGTAAATTAAATGGTCAAAATGTGATTTGGGGTCCTCAAAGGATGAATACATGGGTCACATTGTTGGATAAGATGGGGTTAGAGTGGACCCCAAAAAGATTGTGATAATTCAAGAATGGACATGCTCGAAAAACTTGAAGAGATTAAATGGATTTTTAGTCCTTATTGGCTACTATAGGACTTTGTGATTAACTATCGTAAAAATATATCCCCTTTGACAACCCTTCTCAATAAAAAATCCTTTCCATGGAATGAAGTATAAGAACAAGCATTTGTGGTTTTAAAGAAACCCCTATGCACCACCATGGTCTTATCCATGCCTGATTTTACTAAGAATTCTTTATTGAAATGTGATGCTTTCGAAAAAGGTTTGGGTATAGTTTTATTCCAAGAATGAATACCCTTATCACTCACCATAATCAATTATTAGGTAGGAATCCATGCAAGTCTGCTGGTGGGAAATAAATGATGGACATCATACATGAATTAAACACATGGAGGCCATGTCTCATAGGGAATCACTTCCACCTAAACATGGAGAGCCATAGCATACAATATTTTATGGAACAAAATTTTTCATCCCAAAAGCAACATAAATCAGTCACCAATATGCTTGTATTTGGTTACAAGATCATCCACAAAAAGGAAAAATATAGTATTGTGGTCGATGCATTGTCAAGGAAATGTGAGGAATAATAATCCCCCTTTTCCTTATCCTTTTTTGTACATGAATGGTTAAAATAAACATGAAATGAATGGCTAACCAATGATACTCCATATATCAACACATTAAGAAACATTAATAGGTTCCCAACCCTCCCTATGGTTACACTTAGCAACAAGATACCTTGTGTTATACAGGTATCCTTTTTATGTTACCTAATTCAACCTTGAAACAAAGGATATTAAAATAACTGCATTCATATCCTCTGATAGTTCATTCATGCTATTAGAAAACTTATGCACACACTATATTCTAGTTCCTCCAACAATGGAGGAATAAGGACATTATTACTTTTGTAGAGGAATGTAACAATTGACAATTAAACAAGGGTGAGATAGTGAGGACTCTTGAGGTATTGAAACTATTTCCAATACCAACCACCTTTTGTATCTACATTTCCATGGATTTTATTGTTGGCCATCAAAAAGTAGGTAACAAATCAATCATCATGGTGGTAGTTGATCGAATTTCCAAATATGCTCACTTTTGTGCCCTCCAAAACCCATCTTCCCTTGAAACAATTACCAAAGTATATCTTGACCAAATTTTTAAACTCCATGGCATGCCTACCTTCACTGTGATAGATCGTGATCCCATATTCACTATCATATTTTGGAAAGAACTATTCAATCGATAAGCAACCCACTTGATAATGAGTAAATCTTATCATTTCCTAATAGATGGCTAGACATTTGAAGTTAACAAGTGCGTTGAAACCTATTTTCAATGTTTTACATTTGAAAATAACCACTAGTGGACACAATTATTATGTTTAGAAAAATGGTGTTATAATACCTCTTATCACGAGGGTAAAAAAATAACACCATATGAAGTCGCTTAAGTCCAACAACCACCATCAATAGTTTCGTATCTACTAGGTACATTAGAAGTACATGCAGTAGATAGTCCACTTCATAATCATGATGTCATTTTTTGCACACTTAACCAAAGTTATGTGTTGGCTCAAAATTGCATGAAGCAACATGAAAATCATCATCACTCAGAGTGTTAATTTGAATAAGTTGCTCAAGTATTCCTTCAACTCCAACCATATAAGAAAACCTCTTTCAAAGATAAAGGACATTAAAAGATCACAACAATTTTTTTTTATGGCCCATATGTTATATATTGTTCAATGCATTGGTCATATGGCCCACAAATTAGTTCTTCCATCACACTTTAAGATCCACCTAGTCTTTCATGTACCTTATTTCAAGAAGTTGGTGGGTTGGAACTATAAATTTCAAACAACATTAGTTAAACTAAGTGAAGAAGGTTCCATTTGGATCCAACCAGAACACATTTTTAACATCAGAGAGCGTCATCTACATCAATGCACTATTTGTGAAATTTTGATTTCGTGGAAGGATAGGTCATCAAAATATACTAATTGGGAACCATTGACCACCTTGCAGCAATTTACCCATCTCTAGCCTTGAGGAAAATGCTTCTTTTGAAGGGAGAGGGAATGTTAGGGTCCTACTCTAACCACCCTACTTTATAAAAGTACAAGGACATAAGGCCATTATATAGTTAGTTTGTAGTGACTTAATGTAAAATGTCCCTACTAAGGTGGTTGACACTCATTAATGGAACAACGAAAAGCAGATAGATCTTTCACTATTGAAGCACTATATATAGAGTACTAAACCATGTAATGTATTGTCAAGAATTATTGTTGTATTTGAATTTTTCTCTTGGAATTTTCCCGCTTGAAGGGGAAAGTGAACATAGCTATTTATTTTATCTTTTGTACAAGAGAATTTTTTGGTTTTATCTATTCTCTCTTGTTTTTCTATCTTTGCTCGTAATGTTTGAGTTTATTATATTATAGGAAGTATGTCAAGACTTATTGAGAGAGGAAAGTTGGATTGAAAAGGAGGTTAGGAAATATAAAGACTATCATTTAGCAGAAGATGGAATACTATTGTGGAGGGACTAAATATGTGTATTGGACTAAACATAATATATGTATTTGACTAGAAAAAAATCATAAGATAATTATTATATGAATCCATGAATCATGATATTCAAGGAATCTAGTATATCGAAAGATGTATAAGAGTATGAAGCAAATATATTCCTAGCATAATTAAAGCAATACAATGCACCATATGTGACCGCGTGACTTGAATATCAACATATACAAGTAGAAAAAAAACATTTCGTAGATAAATTGAATCTGTTAAGTATATAGGCTTGGAACTCGAAAATATGATGATGGATTTCATTTCTAGACTACAAAATACTTTCAGTACCAATGATTTTATCATAGTTGTAGTTGACTGCTTGACAAAGATAACAATTTTAGTTTTGGCTAAGACTACTTATGGGGCATATGGCCTCAATTTTTATATAATAGGTGTAAAGATCGCATGGTGTACAAAATGATACTATGTCAAACTAAGACTCAAAATTTAATTCAAATTTTTGATAGATCTTGTTTTGTGAATTGCACATGATTTAAACTGTTTATACAATATACTATCTAAAAATTGATCGCCACATAGAAAGGGTTAATTGAAGCTTAGAAGTTATGTTATAGATTTATTTAATAAATCATCACAATAATTGGGAACACTATCTTTGGCTAGTAGAAATTTTATATAAAATTGGTTAGTGTCATTTTCCAAAGAAGATATTGTTCAAATCTCCATATGGGTGAAAATGTGGTTCACTAGTTTTTGGGACAACATGGATGCATGGTTGACTCAAGGGAGAGGAGCCATAGAAGAGATAGAAAATATAGTTAAGTATGTACAACAATGCCTAAAGATTGAATATAGTCATAAGATTTATGAAAATAGGAAAAGATTGGAATGACGCAATAAAATTGGATAGAAAGTGTTTGTTAGAGTTAATCCAAAGATAAGTTCCTTACCCATAGGTAAATGAAAGAAGTTGTTACCTAGATATTGTGGACCTTTTGAGATTTTTATGTGTATTGGTGTAATTGCTAACAAATTTCCCCTACTGCTACATGTGATAGTTCATAATCTTTGTCACTTAGCCTTACCTAGGAAATATGTTCCATGTTCTAAATTTTGATGGTACACATTTCAAGAACACAAAAGAACTCCATACTAAATTTTTAATGAATTTAGGCACTAAACAACAACATGTACACATTGGATTCACTTGCTAGGTTAATATTAATCAACAATATTACTTTGAAAAATGTGCTACATAGGTACTTGAATTAAAAAAAAAAAACTTTACCAAAGTACAAAGCAAGGCCAATTAAACACCCAAGTGGTCATCAATGCAACTCATCAATATTATGTTATGGTTTATTATGATATCAATGAAAACACATAGCGGCTTGGATATAAACATGGGGTTAAAATGATATGGTGTTTTACAAATCTACATACATTTAATATTTAGCAAAACAATCATATGTGAGATTTCTTCTTTATGGTCACTATGAAAGTCTTATTTTTAAAGCATTAGTTTCATAAGGAAATTCAAACTAAATTAAGGAAATCAAAACATAAAACTTGATGTCCACCAATTTGTGTCAAACACAGTAGCCTTTGCATTTTTATTATTTTTTATTGAGTCCATATATAAACTATAGTCTTTATTCGTGTGTTAATGCATGTATGTTTGAATGGCTTTTTCCATAATAAAAAATAGTAAATGGGAGCTTTATTGGGGGATTTCCACATTAAGCATATGAAAATTAACACATGGTCATGAAAAACACTTTAAACTTATAATAATTCACACATGCATATGAAAATTTAAACACATTGTGCCAAATATTAATCTAAGAATGAAAGTGGTAATCCTTCAATTAAACTCCCCCTTACTCTTCGTTATCATAGACAAAGCCACTTAAATAGACATGCATAAAGACTACATTTTATAGATGGACCACTTCATCTATAAAATATAATATTTATGTATGTGATTTTTAATCTTTATGCATATCCATTTCAATGGCTTTCTCCAAGATAACAAATAGAACGAGGGATATTTATTGGAGGGATTACCACTTTAAGCATATGAAAATCTCTTTAAGCATATGATAATTCACAAATGAATATAAAAATTTAAGCATGCTATGCCAAATATTATCTTAAATACTTAAAATAAAAATGGCAATCCGTGCCTCTTACTGCTATGTTAATTATAGTGGAGAAAGAAAAGGCATAATTCATAATTCACACATGCATATGGCAATTTAAACATATTGTGCTAAATATTAATCTAAGACTTAAAGTGATAATTATAGGGGTGAGAATTAAGTTCCCCAGTAGTCCAGCTCTTATTTCCCTAATAACATTCTTATATATCTAATAATACAAACCAATATGCATACTAGAAATTAGATCAAATATGTCAAAATCATGAATTACTGTATTTTTTTTTTAGGGAACTGATCAACAACTTACCAATCTATCTCCCAAATAATTAATAACAATGTAAAAATTAATATCTTATTATTAGTTATCATGGAGAATGGAAAGGCATGGAGACATCCATGCATAAGGACCATAAGATCTTACTATTAGTTATCATGGAGAATGGAAAGGCATGTAGACGGCCATGCATAAGGACCACAAGATATTACTATTTAGTTATCTGACCATGCATAATTTATCGTGGAGAATGGAAATTGATTTTTAGTTAATACTTATAGAGTTTCAAACTAATAACGTAACACACAAAATTCCAAAAAATACACTCATTTACCAAGCCATGGACTTAAACATTGATTCAACTCGTCACTCTGACTTCGACTCTTGTCTATCAATTAAAAGCATTTACTTGGATAAGGAGACACTGCATGAAAAGCATTTACTTGCATAAGGAGACACTGCATGAGTTTCTTCTACTATAGACTTGCATGAAATATTTATATGAAAAATCTAAGTAAACAGACAATACTGTGTGAGGATCTACAGATTATCACTGTTGTTGTTGCGTGCATGTGCAGAAGTATATTGATTATTTTAAATAAGAATATGTTTCCACCAATCAAGGAGTAATTAGAAATGCATGGAGACAGTGGATCACAAATGTTAGTTAACTGTGAAATGCATGGAGTAAGATCTTGTTGTTAGTTATAGTGGAGATAGCCATGCATAAGATCATATTTTATTTTAAAGATGGAATCAACAAAATAATAATAAAAATAAAAAAAACAACAGTGTTTGACACAAATTGGTGAACCTCAAGTTTTGAGTTTTGATTTTCTTTATATTTTGAATTTCGTTTACTTCCCGCCTAAAACTTTGTTATATACTTCTACTCTGTTCAATTTCACCACAGCAAGACCTTCTATTCTTTTTGCTGCATATCTTTTCTTATATGTTCAATTTCAGCACAGCAAGACCTTCTAGCGAGCTTCCATGGAAAACGATAACGATAGAGAAAGTTCATCTTGCCGTTGGATCCCCACCAAAATGAAAGAGATTTTCAAAGCTGGTGAACGTTTGGAACCCTCGATTCTACAGGTTTGGCGAATTGTAATTTTAATGATATTGTTTGGCTCAGGTTTTGTGAATTTTAGTTTTTATGATTTAGATGAATGCCAACTAGTGTAATTTTAATGATATTGTTTGGCTCAGTCTATTATAATGATCTAGATTAATACATTTCTCTAAAACAATATAAAATTTATTTCAATTCCTTCGATTCATTCTTCCCAAAAACCGGTTGAACGGTAATATTTTGCATATTTTATTCCCAGGTATTTTACCCTTTAGCTTTATGTAGTTGAGTTTTAGCCCGGTTCAACCGTTCCGTTGTCAAACTTTCACTACTGTATATACTGATAAGTACTCCCTTGCTGTATGGTTGTATACCTGTGATGGATCGTTGTCTTTATGGCTCCCAGCTGAACTGGTATCATGGTATGGAATGAAATGTAATTATTTCATTGTTGACAACAAATTTTGAATTGTGAATTTCAAATTGAGTGTGTTGTATACATAAAACAAACAGTTCGCTTCAAATAGACACTTGGGGTGAGGATCTTGGGGTGAGACCTTGGCAAATTGAGAGCAATCTCATCCTTGAAGAGCCAAAAAATCTGAAAGTCACAGTTATATTTGCTTCACCTTCAAGTTACAGCCGTACTTTGCTTATAGTTAGTGCCACGCCTTAACCATTATTCCAATTTATAGTAATGTGAAAGGAAATATAATGGACCAAACTAAACTAAACTTAACTAAATAGAGACGATGTTGGGAATTCCTTTGCCAGTAAGCCCTCCTCGGCGACTCAGATCGGAGGTATTTGGATAAAGCAAAGTATACAGAAACTTGGCAGGACCAGACCTGTTTTTCAATCTATATGCGTCTTGGTTTCTCTCTGTTATATTCTTCTCTATCTCTTTCAACTTTGCACCAAAGCGTTCAAAGGCCTCTGTCACACCTTCATCCTCACTCCATTCACTCGTCGCTCCCTGCCCCAGATATACCTCGTCTCTTGAGTGCCTCGATAGGATTTCTATCAGGGCCATGCCCAAGGTCGTTTCAACCTGGTTACTAATCGTTCCTAGGAGATACAAATCCTGCTTCTCCATCAGATCTGAGAATTCTTCGGTCTGTTCTTCTGGAATTAACCTTTTGCTTAAAGCAGGCCGATTGGGCATGTATCCGCCGTAAGGGTATTGCCCAAAATTAACTGCAGCGTGGAGAGCAAAGGCCACCCATATGATTGTTGTTAATGTTTTTTTTAACTCCGTCCACGCTCTCCATATTGTACCACCATGTCTCGTCCTTCTTGTCTCAGATTTCACTAAATCATCGTTCTCGTAGTAGAAGGAAAGGTACTCCTTAACCCATGAATCTATTGCGAACCATATCTCCAATCCATCCACAGAATAAGGGTAATCTTCGATCATCAGCTTCAGCCCGTGGGGCATTGTTGAATCCACCACTGCCATACCTCTGTCGCCCGTAGCCACATACAAGTAACATATTAATCAAAATTCAAATGGATATCAAACGGATCAAACTCAGATTTCTTTCAATATTGATTATGATTACCATTTGAGGAGACCTGTAAGAAATGCTTGTTCGTCAAACTAGGGTAATTTTAATGATTCCATTAAAACAATATAAAATTTATTTCAATTCCTTCGATTCATTCTATTCGGTGAAGGGATTTAGCTTCTTGCTTTCGTGAGGAACGCAGAGTAAAAGAACCATATAGTGTCTACAGATCCATGCTAAGATCAATTTTGTGGTTTTTTAAAGCTTAAATTGTTTTTTCCGTTAAACTCAATATTTAAAATTTGTATATTTGTATTTTTTATTAGGAAGCCTCAAATTTGCAACCATCTGCATCCAGTACTGACTCAACGGAGACCTTAGTGCCCAGCAGTTGGTTAATCCAACAACATGTGCATTTTGATCTGAACGAAACAATATATCAAAATTATTTTCAGTCGTGCAACATATGGAAACAACAAGATTATTGTATGCAAGAAATGTCCCTGAATCAAAAAGAAATTGCAGGAAGCTCTCAAGCAGCAGCAATATGGCCATCTCCCTCCAATGGTAGCTATACTTTCTTTTTCTTTGATTTTGAATAATTTTAACAGTTACCAATATGATTTCTTATCGAATACCTCTTACTATGTTGTTGATCAGCGGCTGCCATTAATTTGGAGCTCTCACTTGATTTGCCTCAGTTTCAGGTATGGATAATTTTATGAATTTAAATTAATAAGCAGTTTATTTTCTGATTTAAATTAATAGCTTAAATTAATAGCAGTTTATGAACCTATCACAGAGACAGTCAAATTCACAAGAATCTGCATCTAGTGCATCCAATACTGTCTCAAAGGAAACCTTATGGCCCAGTAGTTGGTTAATCAAACGGCATTTGGACTATGAGAATGATCGCCCTTGCAAGATTCGGAAACAAGAAAAGAATTTAAGGCAAGAAGATAACGGTAAGGGCTCGATCTGCTCCTCTCTAATCAATGCTAAACTATATTTTATATTTAGTTATTTTAACTTTTAAGGCTTCATCTGTTAGTTATTTATTTGATGCTCTTAAATGTGTCCATTTTCAGGTTCACACGAATCAAGTTCAGTAAAGACCGTGATGACTATTAATTTGTTGCCCAAACAGCATTTGCATTCTGCTGAGCGGCAGCCATTCGGAAAGCTCAAAACAAGATGGCTGCGTCGTTTCAGAGAAGAATTGCCGTAGCTGTTAATATTATGATAAATTCAGAGGCCCAAGAAGATGGAAACCACGGCGACAACTGGATTTTTTCTCCTTCTTCTCCATCGATGTAGCGACTTAATATTAGGGGTGAACCATATTGAAAAACAATCATATGCCAAGTGGTATGATGAAATGTGGGGACTAATATAAAATTGTGAAACTTGAAATAACTGAGTATAATATTGAAAATTACATATTCCTATTGAAGTGGTTGGTTATGTTGTAGTTATAGGGGCATAATAGATATGTACTTTGGAACTTGTCACCATGGATTTCACGTATTTATACATGAGCTTCAAGAGGTACTAGAAAAAAAACACCCTCTAAGGGAATCACATCAAGTTATGGAGAAGTTATAAGAAAATGCCACTTAGGAATTATTACACAATCCATTGGTATACAAGTAGCGGAAACATCCTCAAGGGAAATTCACACTCACTTACAACTCTTCTCTCAAAACACCAACATGCATTTGAAACACACATCGTTTACCACATTCATGTGGGAAGAATGGCCACAGCATTACGCTTATTCTACAAAGTCAACCACCAATTGTGTGTCCTCATAGGTTCCCTTTTGCATAGAATAGTAAAATATAAAATATCATTAAGCAATTATTGGAAGCTAATATCAGTCATCCTAGTACCAATAAAATTCATCACCAATGGTGATGTTATTGAGAAAGGAGCGCATTGACTCATCTATCCTAATTTCCATGCACTCAATTAGTTTACAATTAAGGACAAATTTCCCATCCCAATTAATTATGTCGATCTCTTCGATGAACATTGCAGTGAGAAAAGTTTTTTTTAAACTTGATCTTTGTTTAGGATATCACCAAATAAGGATGTAAGAGGTTGACATACTGCAAAATATAAATTTTCACATACTAAGGTCATTATATGTTTTTAGTGATACCCTTTGGCCTTTGCAATGCTCCATCCACCTTTAACTTTTAGAGCCTCATAAATCGAATTTGTTGGTCTTTCCTTTGCAATTTTGTGATATAAAAATATTTACATGATTTATTATGGATGATGTTATCACTATATAAAATTGGAGAAATATAAATTTTGTTAGATTTACTTACATTAATTTTAAATTTATCTAAATTAATCAAAATTTTAGTTGTAATATTAATCAATTTGTGAAATCTTGGAAATCATTAAAACATCTCAAATTTAATTTTAAAAAGGAAAAAACATTAATGATGTTAATAATTTTTGGTAGCAATATTTTCTATATTTACATAAAATTAGGCTAATAATGCCAATCATTAACATACACAAGGAGTTTTGTAAATCAAAATGAAATATCAACATCAATATGACATGAACATACATAATATACATAGAATATAGTACAAAAATCAGTATATGGCATCTCAAATTTGAATGAATGATACATCTCAGATTAAATTTAAAAGCAAAGAAATCATCAACACATACTCAGTATATTTTATAAATAAAACAAAGTCCAACATGATATGGAAAGTAAAAATATTTACATGAATAACAATATATAAAAATTAATATAGATGTAAAATGTGCATTTCAAGTCATATATGTGTGTGAGAGAGATATCCATAACTACTATAAGTTAAAGGATGCCACTAGATATGGAGCCAATAGTACATCCACCACCAAAAGTAATGACATCAATGCATCCACTAAATAAACCACACACAAATAAGATGGAGTTTTATTATTATATATATATAATATTAATGATGCACTTCTTGTATATAGACGAATTAGTAATGGTGCATTAACATACTCAATAACACACCTTATTTTTCGTTTTACTTTTTGCTCCATGTGGATGTATGTAACATGAGGTTAAAAATAAATATAGGTTTATTTGTTGCTCTATGGGTGGACAATTATTATTGTCTCCATATACACCAAGTGCACCTTCATGCATTTTTTAATTAATTAAATTTTTCATGATAAGGAGTGGTTGGCTAACAAATAGAATTGCAGGTAACATTGATTTTGTATATTATTATGACCATCACTCCAACCTCCGCCCATTTGCGGCTGCACGATTATGAGAATTGTGTTAGGCCGCAAGGGGGGCCTATTTGGTGCTGCGCATAGGGGAGGGAGTGGCGAGAGGGGGGCAGGGGAGTGGGTAGAGGGGGAGGGGATGGAGGAGGAGGGTGGGAGTGGGAGGAGGAGCGAATGGGGGAGAGGGCGAAGGGGGACGAGGGTGGGGATGGGATTGGAGGTGGGGGGGAGGGAATGGAGAAGGGGGAAGGGGTAGCGGAGGGGGAGGGGATGTGAGTGGAGGGGGAGGGTGGGTAGGGGGTAGGGAATTGGAGAGGGGTAAGGGGTAGCGGATGCAGAGGAGGAGCGATGGTGGGGTTGGGTCGATGGGAGGGTAGGTTTAATTTAGTTTTTTGTTTGTTTTTTATTTTGGATTTTTAATTTAAAATTTTGTTATTAATTTTTTTTTAATTTTTGTTTTTGGTTTTCTTTCGTTTTGTTTTCAATTTTATTTTAAAATTGTTAAAAGGATTAGTACTAAACTTAAAAACATTGAACTTTTATTTTAAGTTTTAAATGTTTTTTTTTAATTTATTTTTTCAAATTTCCCCCTAAAAATGTTTATTTAAGAGACAATTTTAAGGAAAAAACTTCAAAAAAATATATGTTTTTCAATCTAACTAACTTCTAAAAGTTAATTTTTTTTGAAAATGTATAGATTTTTTCAACATAACTAGCTAATAAATATTTATTTTTTGTAAAATTTGAAAAAAACGCATTTGTGAATAAAAGTTATAGTTTTTTATGACCAACAAATTTCAAAATCTCAAAAAGAGGGCTCAAAACAAAAAATTGTGCTACTTGTATACACGCTTTCTGAAATGGGGATAAAAATAGATACTAAAATTGACACCCCAAAAAACAAAAATGTCGGGTTCTCGTCAAGTTGTATAATATGTTTACAAAACTCGATAAATGCGTGTGAATCAAATTCACCTCCATTGTCAAATCTCAAAGCATGGATGTGCTTCCCTGTCTGATTCTCAACTAGGGATTTGAATTCCCAAAACTTGCTAAAGATTTCACTCTTAGCTTTTAGGAAAAAAATCCATGACCTTCTAGAGAAGTCATTTATAGACATTACACAATATAAATAGCCACTCACAGAAGGGGATGAAATGGAACCACATCCATCAGAATGTATTAATTCTAAAATCCCTTTAGATCAATTAGTACTGCTAAAGAAACTCTTTTTAACATTCTTCCCGAGTGCACAACCCATACATACACTATAATGCTCAAAATCAAATATGGGCATACCTTTCACCATTTGTTGTAATCCTAGTAACAATTTGTAGTGGAGGTGACGAAGCCTCCTATGCCATAGTGCATATGGACTGATATTTTTGTGAACCATATCTTGAATGTACTTCCCATGTGCCTCGTAGAGACCTCCCTCTCTAACTAATCCGAAAATGGCAGGATCTTTATAACCATCATTTGTATGTGAATGTTTAAATCCTAAATCCATTAAAGAGGCTTAAATAACAAATTTATAGAGCATAATTGAAGCACATAAAACACATAAAAGAGAGGCAAACCATGAAATTTGTAGGAAAGAACTGATAAAGAGTTCACCATCCTTGGGCAACATCTCCGGGCCACTTCTAATGAGAAAGTCGATCTTATTTAGTCTTCAAAGCTTACAAAATGAGAGTTCTGGAAACACTTATGTTTTTTGCCAGTTATCATAAAAAATAGATAGCACCACTGCATTCCTCTCGAAAAATCGAGAAAAATGAGTATAAACTCGAAGTTATGTTTTCCTGAGGCCTCCTCTGGCATGCAAATCGAGAAAATTTGCATACATAAAAGACAAAACAATACAGATTCCACATACTATTGATCAGTAGTAAGCTGAATATCAACATTGAACATGTGAAAGAGATTGTACTCATATCATGCTTATGGTTTTTCATAGGAACATTATCGGCCAAATTAGGGGTATTGTGATGCAACGACACTTATTTTTCATGCTTAGGATTCTTTTCTTATTTAACTTGCATAGACATAAGTGCCAAATTCCGACTTGCATTAACAACCATTTTCAATTGTTGTGTAGTTTTCATTGATCTGTCATTTTTAAATGATACTAATTATGTTCTCGATAGAAGATTGCCTTTCGATCATATAAGTATGGGCTTCCCAACACAATTCCACAGATATCTAATGGAACCATAGCAAATTCAACTTCATCTACAAACTTGGATGTAATTGCAAACTTTAGATCACATTACTTTGTTACTTGTAATATTTTATCTTTGCATACCCATCCTAATGGATAAGGTTTATTGTGTGGCTTTGTTGTTAATCCCAATTTCTCAACTACTTCTTCTGAAATAAGATTAGCTTGAGATCCACTATCTATGTGTGTCGATCTTAGTTTTTTTGGAATTACCCTTATATGAAACAATGCATTCCTTTTTCTATCCTTAGAACTATCATGATCTTTAGAAGTGGAAGCACATGAAGAACCAATGTTAGAATCATTACCAACAATAGCTTTACCTTTCACACTTACAATTGAAATCTTTGTTTTGTCCTCGGAATCTGATCCAAGGTCCTCAACGATAACCGTATCTTTTTGCTTCCCTTTTCGATCCTTAAACCACTTCAGTTTCAATTCTGGATGTAGCTTCCAACAATGTTCTGCATCATCTCCATCTCTCTGACAATGAGAACATGAAAGTCTTGTGTCCCCTTTCTTCATGGTAGTTGTATGCTTTCTTTTCCATTTTTCCTTTCCTTCTTTCAACTTACTGGATTCAACTGAAGAAAATTCATCATGAACATTCTTCCCTTTGGATTGAATATGTGTGGATTAAACACACACTTCATCCAAGTTAGTAGGATTAAACATAAGTATTGGATGACGTAAATAACTATGAAATCCTCCAATAAAATTAAGAAAAGTTTTTTGAGTGTAGAGACGTATACCCAAAATCAAAGCTCTCTTTCTAAATTTTTGAGTGTATTCTTGTACACTTTGACCTTTTCCTTGCCTTAAGTTTTTCCAATCCATCATGCCTTGTTGTATGTAACCTAATGGATAAAATTGCTTCTTTAACACAGAAGTAAATTCATACCAGGATGCCTTCCTATTTCTTACTCTGCCACCAAATGAGTGCAGTACCTCCAAGAAGGAAGGTATCCAATTGGATCTTTGTACTATCATCTACAAGATTTTGAATCTTGCAATATACTTCAATTTGTCTGATCCAATCATCTAGTTTTTTTTGCGTTAAGTTCACCATTATACATAGGCAAATCAAACTTAATATCAAGTTTCAAATAAGGTAAATCAGACTTAGCCTTTTTAGGTTGTTTCTTTGGATTTGAAAAAGCAGTACTTGAACTTTAAGAAGAGGAAAAAGATGGAGAAGAAGGTTCAGAAGGGTATCCACCTTTTCCTTAAGCATTATTTTCTACTTTCTCCTTCTTTATTTTCTTCTTTTCCAACCTCTCTTGATAATCTGCAAAGAATTTTTCTACTCAATGTTCCATCTGATAAAAATATTTGCGAAAAGCCTTGTCATCTTCTGCTCGGTAGTATTCATCTACCATTTTCTTTCTTCATCTTGAACCAATCTATGGATCAAGTTATTCAATCTCTCCTTCACCTCTTTGAAGCCTTGATCTTGTCGCCATAAACAAACTCATAATGCAATGGTTAAGCTTCTCTGATACCAAACTTGATCCGAAAATGACAGGATCTTTATAACCATCATTTGCATGTGAATGTTTAAATGATAAAATCCATTAAAGAGGCTTAAATGACAAAATTAAATAGCATAATTGAAACACATAAAAGAGAGGAAAACCATGAAATTTGTAGGCAAGAACCGATAACGGAGTTCACCCTCCTTGGGCTATGTCTCCAGGCCACTTTTAATGAGAAGGATGATCTTCTTTAGTCTTGAAAGCTCATCCTCCTATGCCATAGCACATATGGACTGATAGTTTTGTGAACCAAATCTTGAATGTACTTCTTAGGTGCCTTGTAGAGACATCCCTCTCTAACTCCAATCACTACTGCATCTTTCGAGTCTTTGTTCTTTGTCCATAATAGTGCTTGATTATCCATAAAGCTCATAATCCCTTATCTTCAAGGACTGAAATTGATAGGAGATTCTTCTTCAAGCCTAGAACATAAATAATGTCCTCCACATGTAAAATATATGTTGAACTCAGGTGGAAGGAGGTAGATCCAACTCCTTGGATCTAATAGTTTGTGTTGTCTCCCAACTCTACCTTGCATGCAAAAATTTTCTCCTTGAGATTGTTGATGGTGTTCTAGCTAGTCATATGTTTGGATGCGCTAATTTCAACCAACCATGTGTCCTCACTTGTGATGACGGATATGGAAAGTGTTGAGACTAGGTAATACTCCCTTCTTTTCTCCTTTTATTTGGGAGCATTCTTCTAATTAGTTTCATCTTCTATAGCGATAGAAGCATGAAACCTTCATTTTCCCTTTTTCTTTCTTTGCAGTCTCTTGCATAATGACCTTTCTTGTCACAGTTTTAGCATATAACCTTCAACTTGTCAAATTAATTTTTGTATACCTTCTTCTTTGAATGGGAAAAATTATTTTCAGAGAATTTCTTGCATTTCTTCATCCTTGTCGTGAGGGCAAGGTTTTCTTCTTTGATGCACACCGACTTGCTCTGGGTTTTCCCATACTCTTAGAGGAAGTCATGCCACAACCTTTTGAAGTTAGTTTGTACCTCTCTTCCATTTACCACAGCCAAGAATGTCTCCCATGAGGATGGGAGACCATCAATAGCATTTTGGAGAAGATAATCTTCATCCACCACTACTCCAATATTAGCAAGCTAATCTCTTACCTAAGAGATCTTAGTGAAGAAGGAGGCCAATATATCATCGTTCTTCATCTTTATGTTTTGAAGCTTATTCTTCAATTCTTTCGATTGAATATGGACCTTCTTCTCATATAGGTTTTTCAATGTATCAAATCACTCCTTTGCAGTCTTCAAGGAAGTGATCACAAACATCAAAATGTCCTTTATCGAATCATATATGATCTGTTTGGGATTAGCTTGGTTCTTCTTGAAGTTGATGCACTGTGCATTAGATGTAGGATCCTCCACCACAATGGATGTGTAGCCATACATGTCATGTTCCTCCAAGATGTTGAACACCCTCTCCTCCAAAGTGTTGAAATTCAAAGTTCCCTCAAGACGATCTTCTAGTCGAATAGAGATCAATGCAATGGCTATCCAGTAATGTGCTCATCTCCCCAGGATCTACGTAGGCTCAAGTTTCCCTGAAAAATATTAGATCCTTCACACCCCAAGATATGATACCATGTTAAGTTTTGAGAAAATATGATGAGATTTAAACTTTAAAACTTTGAGTGTGGAAATACATGAAACATTCAAACATAAGACAAGATGTACCCTGGGGAAAATCCTTAAAACAATGATCAGGAAAAACCCCAACAAATATTCAAATTATAATTATGATAGATAGCAAGGAATGTATTTTACAAAATAACAAATTGCTTTTGGTACCCCAAGTGCTAGATAAGAGAGAATATTGAGCAATAGAGAATAGAGATCAACTATATCAACTTACCATGTGCCCAACACATTAATAACAAACAAGAATCACTTCCATGCAAGCTGTAGCGAATGGTTGCATGGGTAATGGTGCATCACATGCAAAACATACGAATTGCCTTCTTGGAAAATTATCCTATGCAAAGAGAAGCGTCTTACCTTCAAGGGATAAGAGAATTCACTTCACAGTGAATTCAACAATCACATATAACATATTTATATATCCTTCACATGCATCAACTTCTATTTTTATCTTATGACTTCATGAGGAACTCAACATCCATCCGAATGTATCAATATTGCATGAAGAAGAGTGCCCCACTTCTCATGTAGTGCATTAACTCACTTAATTGAGTCTTAGGATGAACTCGCCCCTTAACTCAAAGCTTACCCGGTTAGTTAAGTGGCTAAATTAAGTGTCATCATGCAAATCAAGTGGCATCTTTTAGTTTAACATAAGTATCATCATGCAATAACACTTAGTTAACTAGATCTTATTTATTAACACTTAGTTAGCTATTATTAACTGAAATCATGCTGATTGATTTATTTGTGGTGACCACTGTGAGTTCTTTAATTAACTAAGGCATACATTGTGGCTTTAACTAAAGCTTAACAATTCGAGTTCACTTTGTCATCTCATGAGGAATTCAAATTCTCTTTTTCTCTCTGCATTTATCTTGATCTCTTATCTTTATTGCATGGTCAATATGTGTTAACTTTAATTATCTATCATATTAGATTATACTCATAATATTTCTCAGATGTTGTGATCATATTATATTACTCTCAGACCAAATGATCATATGCTAAAGTAATTCACTCTAGAGGTGGCCAGTCTCTAAAGGAGACTTAATAACAATTAGTGGCCATGGTTAGTAATACATCACAAAACATTAATGCTTCAGCATGCAAAGCATATACCTCTATAACTGGAGGTCCACCCCATGGGTACATACTATAACTGGAGGTCCACATGAGAATCTGACTGGACACACAAGTCCCGATCCTTGTTCAGCAAGACCTTAGAACATCATCACTTTGATACATAAAATCATTCACCTCAACACATGAGGAATAACCTTTTACAATTGAAGTATTAGTCATTTGTTAAATTTTGAGCATTAATTCACAATACTCTAGGATCTTTATTGAGAGAATAACATGTACAGTATATCAATGCATAACAATCATAACAAGCATGACAAGCATCATAAGAATCAAAAGCATGAGAGACAAGAGACACAGAGTTTCCATGGGGAAAACCCTAAGGTGAAAAACCACACAACTTCCTCGGAGATAGAGAGAGCAATGGCTCAACCAAAGTACAACCAAAATACACAAAGATTGTCTCCTAGTAGTAGATGATCCTCCTCCTCACTAGTACGCCACTTTCTGAGTGAGAGAAGTGTGAGTTTCTGAGTGATCAAATAGAGATCTCCCGATCTCTATTTATACTTAACCTATTTTCCGAGTGACACTATGGGGCCGACTTGTCTAGCTATGTACATCCACAATATAATATATATTTCAGGGCCGACCCCACACATGGTGGTCTAATAACCCATTGGCAAGTTAACATACTTGCGACACTTGTCAATACACATGATGACACTTCCTTATAGAGGAATAACACATCTCTTATAAGGGTACAATAAATATAGATGAAATATATTCCGAAGTTACATATACATCAACACTCCCTATTCACTAGGAAGGTATTTCTCGACACAGATCTGCTAGACAAGTCTTCTTCTCGGGATCATCGTCATCGATGCATCATCATCATCACCGTCACTGATGCTGCTATCTCAACCAATCTCTGAATCTACTCGTCATAGGAATTTCTACAAAGACAGTCCTTTTTCATACTGGATGTAGGCCCACAACCTATAGGTCTTCATCATCACTAGCCATACTGTGGAATCCTCGGGACTTATTACGTGCATCACAAAACCTCGAAAGAGCATCCCAGGATGTTATGGGTACACAACTCCGACCTATAGGATCTCTCATGGCCATATTATATGTGACCTCACCACAAAACCTCGCAAGAGCATCCCAGGATGTTATGAGCACACAGCTTTGCCTATAGGATCTCCCAGGGACATATTACATTTGGTCATGGAAAAACCTCGCAAGAGCATCCCAGGGCTTATTACGGGTACACAACCCAACCTATCGGATCTCCCAAGGACAGATTATATGCCATGGGATAAAACCTCGAAAGAGCATCTGCCAAATATCCCAGGGCCAGATTATATGCCATAGGAAAAACCTCGAAAGACTATCTATAGATCTCCCAGGGCCAAATTATATGTCCTCCCAGAGCAAAACCTCGAAAGAGCATTTGGCAGATATCCTAGGGCCAGATTACATGCCATAGGAAAAACCTCGAAAGACTATCTGCAAATCTCTCAGGGCCAAATTATATGCTCATCTGCACAACCTGTTCCACGACCATAAAGTATCAACCTGATACTCATCATACATCATCCTGATGTATACATGATCATCATCACTGCAACATCCTGTTGCATGTCATCTAGTGCAACATCCTGAAGCTCTTCATCCATGATCATCCTGACCATACAATGCATCTACCTGATGCATACCAAGTATCTACCTGATACATATCATCATACATGATCCACCTGATCATACAATGTATCCACCTGATACATACATAGATACACAATGCATCTAACTAATATATATCAACATACATGATCTACCTGATCATACACAATATCCACCTGATACATATACAGATACATGGTCCAAGCATCCAACATGATGCATATACAAAATACATACAAATTATCCAACCGATCATATCCAGCATCCAACATGATGCGCACATACATATATAAATGATCCAACTGATCATATCTAGCATCCAACATGATGCGTACATACATACACATATAAATGATCTAACTGATCATATCTAGCATCACCCTGATGCATATACAGAGCAGTAATTGGAGCATCATCCTGATGCTCATCATCCAGCGCTTACATCCACAGCCATGTGAAGGTTCCTCCTTCCAACATGCTTGGAATGGCTTCAGCATATGTGTTCATCACTTCTTTCTCGAAATGTCATCAATCTGAAGGACGCCAAGCCTCTCCCTAAAGTACTAGAACTTCAATCTGGCTAGTGGCTTCGTCAGCACATCTGCAATCTGCTCATTCGTTGCAACATATAGGAGCTTGACTGCTCCTCTCTACACCATATCCCTGATATAGTGATATTTGATCTCTATGTGTTTCCACCTGTCATGAAACATTGGGTTCTCAGACAGCTTCACACAACTCTGGTTATCACAGAAGATACCAGTAGCATCCAATGGGAGATCAAATAACTCAGACAATAGCTTCCATAGCCATACTGCCTCACAACTAGCTGAACAGGCTGCAACATACTCTGCCTCAGCTGTACTCAGTGCTACGCAGGACTGCTTCCTGCTAAACCAAGATATCACACCTGATCCCATACTGAAGCAGCACCCATATGTGCTCTTCCTATCTGTAGCACTGCCTACCCAATCTAAATCAACATAACCTTGCAGGTTCAACTTTTGATTCGCTTCATACTTGAGCCCATAATCAACTGTACCCTTCAGGTACCTCAAAATATGCTTTACAACAATTAGGTGAACACTCCTCGGATCTGTCAGGAACTGACTCAATGTGTTCACATCAAAGCAAATATATGGTCTCATGTTCGTCAGGTACATTAAGGACCCAATCATCTGACAATACATAGAGACATCAACTGGCTCAGATGAAGGATCACATAGAAGCTTTAGATTCGATGCCATAGGTGTGGCCATGGCCTTGCAATCCATCATCCCGAACCTCTTTAGGATATCTACAGTGTGCTTCCCTTGTCAAAGGAAGATCCCATCTTTGCTCTGCCACACCTCCATACCTAGGAAATAATGCATCATCCCTAAGTCCTTCATATCGAATTCGACAGCAAGCTTCCTCTTAGTATCTGCAATCAATTTGTCATCTCCTGTTACAAATAGGTCATCCATGTATAAAAGTAGAACCACAGGATTCCCTTCCTCAACCTTGTAGTAAAGGTTGGCATCCACTTTACTCTTAGTAAAGCCCAAGCTAGATAGGAAACTGTCCATCCTACCGTACCAAGTTCTGGGAGCTTGCTTCAAGCCATACAAGGCTTTCTTCAATCTGCACACATATGACTCCCTATCATGTGTTTCGAAACCAAGTGGCTGCTCCACATATACTTCCTCTTCAACTACACCATTCAAGAAACCAGTCTTGACATCCATCTAGTGTATTTTCCATTTCATTGCTGCAGCCAGGGCAAGCACTGTTCGGATGGAAGTATACCTGGCTGCTAGTGCAAAAGTTTCTTCATAATCTATTCCCTCTTTCTAAGAGAAGCCACGACCTATGAATCTTGCCTTGTATTTCTCTACACTACTATCTGCAGCATTTGATTTTGTAGATCCATTTGGAAGTCACAACGGACTTCTCTTTAGGTCTTGGGACAACATCCCAAACATCATTCTTCATTATTGATTGGTATTCCTCAACCATGGCATCCTTCCATTCCTTCTTTTTCATTGCTTCTTCATAACTAGAAGGTTCTTTGTTCATGATGTCACAGAGTAAAGCAACATAGCTGGTATGTTATCTGCTATGAATATTTAATTAATATTATTAATTATAAATTAATAGTTTATTAGGTTACTAAGTGAAAGGGCATAACCCTTCACTATGCTTCCTCAAGCCCTATAAAAGGCGATCTTATTGTAATTTATCAACATGATCAAATATATTATTCTTATCTATTATTCAATATGAGAGTCGGATTCGACTATTAACTTGGTGAACGGATACGTTCACCAAGTTAATAGTCGAATCCGACTCTCATATTGAATAATAGATAAGAATAATATATTTGATCATGTTGATAAATTACAATAAGATCGCCTTTTATAGGGCTTGAGGAAGCATAGTGAAGGGTTATGCCCTTTCACTTAGTAACCTAATAAACTATTAATTTATAATTAATAATATTCATAGCATTGCCTTCCGCTTACGAAAGCTTTGTCCTCAAAGCTTGAGTATTTTCCTAATGTTGTCTTTTATTCTGGCTCTATGTCGCACTGATGACCTGAGAGGTGCGATTTTGATTACGACCATTGCTTCCTTTTGTTTCTTTTGCTTCAGAATCTGTATTAAATCTATATTTGGTGAAGTTTTGTTTATGTTATTACTGCTTGCTTGGTTGTTACTTTTAACTATCTTTGTTCTTGATTGAACAGACTCGATCAACTTTCCCATAATAACTATTTTCATGTTGTTATTCTGATTAACCTTATAGTTGTTCTTATTGTTGTTATTAATAGCGGTCCTTATGATGACATCTTCTCTTCATGTGTTTATGTATGTGACATTCTTGTTGATGTATTGATCTTCATTACTGCCCTTTTCTTTAGTCTTTATCAAAGGTTCTTTTGTATTTTCTTCCTTTGTGCATACAACTTCCTTCAGATACTTGACTGCATAATTGGCTTGCTTCTTGATGCAATTTTGATCAAGATCCATACTCTCTTCTTGGTTGACATAATAGTTTTTTGTATCTTCTTCCTTATCAAATATTTCGTTGTTGGTTTCTTCATTAATAGGATGTGTGGTATATTTGTCTTGCATATTATCTTGATCAATGCCATTACCTTCATCATGGTTGACATAATGGTCCACTACATCTTCTTCTTTTACCTCAGTTTTAGTGGCTTCTTCTACGGAATTTTCACATACATCTTCATTTTCTGTAAGTGTTAAATTGTTAATAGAATTTTTTATTTCAATTATATCCTTACTGATTTGTTCAAAAAGCTTGATCAATTCTTCATTGAATGACACCATAGGTCTTGTAGAGGGGGATTTTTTTTTTTAATAATAATATTTATTATTATATAAACAATAATAATTTTATTATTTTGTTTTGAATTTGGGGGTGCTAAGGAATATAATAATAAATAATAATATTATTATTATATTTTGTTTTGTTTTGTAGGGCTTACGTGGAGGTGGGAGGACAGAACGTAGACGAGTAACGCGGTAGGGATGGAGCAGGTGGAAGGGCGATGGAAGGTGGAAAAATTGGGGAGCTGCGCGAAACAGAACGGGAGGAGAAAAAAGCGAGCAGGTGGGGAAGAATGGAGGATGGAGGGGCTGGTGAAGTGTGAAATGAGGGACGACCGAGTGAGGTGATGGGGGAGATGAGGGCGGAGAGTCATGGAGGACTGGGAGGTGGAGAGAGTCGACGAGAGGGAGCAGGGTGGAGGTTGTGGATGGCGGCGGGGATGGTGCAGTGCGCAGGGATTGTGTGCAGGTGCAGGAGGGCGTGCAGGATGGAGGTGTGCAGGCGCGGGGAGTGGAGAGACTCTCTGGCAGGGAGGTGGAGCAAGATTGTGGCTTTGGAACGGCGTGGGAGTGTAGAGTTGGAGCAGCGCTGGAAAAGGAGTGGAGCAAAGGGGAAGGCTGTGCGTGGAGGTGGCTGGGAGATGGACGCTGCGCAGGACGCAGGCGGAGGTAAACAACGAGTGTGCAGATGGTTGGGTAGTGCGGCTAGGTGGCTCATGAAATAGTGTGGACGAAGTGATGTGGGAAGCATGGGGGGAGGAACGGGAGTGAGATGGGAAATGAGGTGGTGAGTGGAGGGAGTTAGCGCAGGAGAATTGGGATCGCGTGAAGAGTGGGAAGATCACAACAGGGGTGGGGTACAGAGTGCAGGATAACGCGGTAGCGTGGAGATGGAAGCGATCAGGGAGCAGTGATGTGGGGAAAGGGTGGATGCGAGGGTGAAGTTGGAGGATAGAGGGATGCAGAATGGTGGAAGGAACAGGTGGTGGAGGTGGAGGTTGATGGAGGTGGGTCGTGAGGGAAAAATGGGAGCAGCGTGGTGGAAGTGCAGTAGGCGGAATGGAGTGAGTGATGCAGCGGAATGGAGGAATGAGCCGAGTCTGAGCTCACCTGAGGAGGAGCGAGTCCGCTCCGAGTGTGAGCCGAATTCGAGCTTAGATGGAGGAGCGTTCCGCTCTGATACCAAATGCAGTGAACGTATCCGTTCACCAAGTTAATAGTCGAATCCGACTCTCATATTGAATAATAGATAAGAATAATATATTTGATGATTTTGATAAATTACAATAAGATCGCCTTTTATAGGGCTTGAGGAAGCATAGTGAAGGGTTACACCCTTTCACTTAGTAACCTAATAAACTATTAATTTATAATTAATAATATTAATTAAATATTCATAGCATTATTTGGTTCTCTTCTTTGCTATGTGTTCTTCTTCTGGAATGCCAAATCTTTCTGCATCTTGAATGAGCTCTCTAGCCCATGCGGGTTTCCTCTTCTGAGAGTTATCCTCATGGGGTGGATCTACAGGTTCTTGCGGATCTTCAAACTCACGAACAACTTCTGGAATTGCTTTAGTCATGGTAGTGTCTTGAAATCTAGTTTCCTTAGGTTCTTCATAAACTTCGATAGGTGCCTTCCTTGATTTGATGAATGTTGAGTTTTTATCAAATGTTACATCCCTGCTGACATCAATCTTCTTGAACCCTGGAAAGTATATTCTGTAATCCTTTGAGCTTTCACTGTAACCCACAAAGATACCCTTCTTTCCTGAAGGATCTAGCTTGGTCCTCTTTTCCTTTGGGACATGTGTGTATACTGGACAACCAAATATTTTGAAATGGTTGACTTCAGGTTTCTTACCAGAAAATACCTCTTCTGGTGTCTTGTTGTCCAATATCTTGTGGGGTGTTCTATTCTGTACATATACAACTGTTCTAGCTGCTTCTTCCCATAGATGCATAGGTAGACCCTGGTCATGCAGCATTGACCTTGCTCCTTCCATGATTGTTCTGTTCTTTCTTTCTGCAACTCCATTTTATTGTCGATTGTAAGGAGCAGTCAACTCCCTCTTAATCCCTGAATCACTGCAAAGTTTCTTGAAGTCACCTGAGGTGAATTCTCCACCATTGTCGGATCTGAATGTTTTGATCTTCTTATCAGTTTGATTTTCCATCAAGGTTTTGAATTCCTTGAACTTATCAAACACCTCATCTTTGTTCTTCAAGAAGTAGACCCAAGTCTTCCTAGAGAAGTCAGCAATGAAAGAGACATAGTAAACATACCCACTCAGAGAACTGGATGACATAGGACCACATACATCTGAGTGGATGATTTCCAGGATACCTTTTTCCGTGCTTTCACTGCTTGGGAAAGCCTTCTTAATGTTCTTACCTTTTGCACATCCTTTGCAAACACCTTCATGTTTGGTCTTGATTTCAGGAAGACCTTCTACAGCCTTGCTTGTAATTGGAAGTTCCCTATAGTGCATATGAGCAAGTCTTCTATGCCAAAGTTCACTTGGCTCCATGGAGTCATGTACCATGGCATGTTCAGGTTGACCCTTCAACTTATACAAGCCTCCCTCTTTCTCTCCAATCACTATTGCATCATAGATTGTTTTACCCTTTGGCCACATTAAGACTTGGCCATCTAGAAATGCAACCCTCATGCCTTTTGCATCCAACGCAGAGATGGAGATAAGATTCTTCTTGAGCCCAGGTACATAAAGAGCTTCTTTCATCTTCAAGGATTTTCTAGAATCTAGGTTGTAGGAGGCTTCACCACTTCCTTTGATAGGGTATTGATAGTCATCCCCAAGTTTCACTTGATGGGGTGATTCATGTTCAAACAAACTTAAAAATATTCTTTAAACGCAGTCATTGGTTTGGAAGCCCCACTGTCAATTAACCAATCATTACAACCATGAGAGATAGTACCTGTGAGAGCAGAGATTAGAACATACTCTTCTTCACTTGATGAGTAATCATCACTTTCTGCCCTAGCCTTCTTCTTTGGAGGTTCATCATCTTTGGCAACATGAGCATGGAACTTTCTTTTGCTACCCTTCTTCTTCTTGCTGGACTTGTTGTTATCCCTTTTGTTTTTGGGACATTCTGAAGCAAAGTGACCCTTCTCATTGCATGTGAAACATCTTAGATCCTTATTATTCTTTTAATAGGATCTATTGTAGTGAGAGTGCTCCTTCTTGGGCTTGCTTCTTTTGGTGTGAGTTGCGAGAGCTTGATCTTCACCTCCCATATTGTCTTCACGAGCTACAAGTCTAGCTTCTTCTTGAGAGCATTCCTCTCACAGTTTATTGAAAGAGATCAATTTCTTTCTTGCATAGATTCCTTAAATAAAGGAGTCCCATGACCTAGGTAGGCCATTTAGAGTGGTCATAACAACTTCACCATTGTCCACTACTTCATCCACAGCTTCAAGTTGTTCCTTGATCTAAGATACTGTAATGTCCCCATTTTGACCCCCTTTGCATTAAATCGTAAATGATGTAAATATTGTTATTTAATCATGGTGAGGAGCTCAAGGCCAAGGCCCCACCATTGATTTAGCGTTTTATGTATCGGCAATTAAAAATAGATGACTATGGTTCTTTTGCTAGATAGGCACAATGTAAATTAAGACATCATGTAAATACGAATTTTAATGAAAAACCCACAACTAGCTATGCAATGTAACAAAGAGATGGAGGCATGATTCTACAAGGAATAGGGAGAAAAATTATTCAAACCCTTGAACCAATGGTGTTAATCCATGTGTCAATGAGAAAACCCATAAACCACCAACTACCCATTTTGGGTTATGGAGCCAATCATTTAATTCTTCCAGAAATTGGTTAAGGTAGTTAATGCCTTGGGAATGAAGAGGTATGGCAGCCAATTTCGTGCATGGGCAAGCCATCAACCTGGGAATTCGTATTTTTGCTTCTTGGGCAAGAAAACACCCACGAAATGGTGCCCAAAGCCATTCAAAACCCATAGTCTTTCCTCTCTCACGCAGTCTGAACTACTGGGTCTTTCCTTCATCACGTTTTTCACCAATTTCCTACATTTTCCATAAGCTGGGAGCTCGTTTTTGTGTTGCACAGCAGCTAGGAGAAAGGGAGTCACGTTTTGGGAGTTTATAGAGGTTGTTTTTGCCCCAGAATGTCCATGGGCGTTTTTCTAAAAACGGTTTTTGCTCTCCAGGGTTAAATACCCAATTGCCATTTCGTTTTTGGGTCTTCCCACGTTTGCTGGGATGGTAGAAACCCCATCTTTGGGCATCTCACTGTAAAAACATTTCTTCATGCCCAGCAAGATATTTGGAGTGGTAGTGGACAGAATTGGCTTGACAAACCTAGTGGGGGGGGGAATAACCTCTCAAGAAGATCAAGAGGGCTTTGGCTACTCTTCTATGCACACCCTAAGAGCACTAGATGGGGAAGGTATGGCTTGAGGGAATGTACAGCAGTGAAAAGAATACTTTCTTGTGCTGGGTGTGTAGGTATTGTGGGTGCCAAGCTAGATAGATCTTGTAAGGTTACCCCTGGCTCTGTGCTTGAGCTCACTAGCTTAGCAATTCTTCCTTTCCATTTCCTAGCAGCCTGATAAACCCAATTGTAGATTGGCTTGGCTCATCTTGGTGTATACTTGGCTATGTGTGAGTCTGTTGTTCCCTGGTTCCTTGTAGAAATCATGCCCAGCTCGGGGGGTGGCAGTTGTATCAAGAGGTTGATAAGCACAACTGGCCTATGGTTGGGTGGAACGTTGCAGATGCATAGTTGGTTGCTTGGGACTACTTTGTTAAGATAAGTATTCTCTTGTGTTAACTTTACAATTATTATTTGATGAATATCTTGAATGTATGATGGATGTGTTATTGAAATTACTTCCACTATGTTTTCCTATAATTATACGTTTCCATATGTTCGTTTATATTATGTGAATGCTTAGTTAAAAGTTCATGGGGCTAGATGCCCAGTTTTAGCATAACGTCCTCTCTATCATGCTGGTATGATGGGAGGGGACATTACAGATACCTTGGAGAAGTAATATTGAATGGTTTCTCCATTCAACATCTTGACCCCCTTCAATTGATTTCGCAGAGTCATCTTCTGATTTATGTTCCTCCCTTCAAATAACTTGGTCAGGGAGTCAAACATCTCTTTGGGTGTCTTCAGAGATGACACATGAGGGATGAGATGGTCTTTGATAGAGTCAGCAATGATTCTCTTTGCCTTAACAAAGTTCTTCTTATGCAATATCTTAGCCTCTTCATCCTCTGGGATAGGGATGTCTTCTTTTATATATGAGTCCAACTCATTCTCTTCCAGGATTAACCCAATCCTATACGTCCAGGCTCGAAAGCTATCAGCCCCTTCAAGCTTATCCTCAAGCTTGGTGTGGTGAGACATCTTAAAGAGTACTTCAAATGGAAATAGAAAAGTTTTAGGTCTTACCACTTGAATTGTTGAAAACTGGATCTGGTCTCGGATTAGGGTTTGTCGAAAAAACCTTAAAAATTCAAAATGTGAATTTCAACTTTCTGAAAGGGTAGAAATATGTGCCTCGATGAGCTGATCAACCCGGTGTATTCAGAAATTGAGATCTGCAAAGCTACACCCTTCAAAACTGTCTTTCTGTCTTCCCGGATTTACTAAGGAGAGCCCTGAATTAGGGTTTGAGTTTTTTGGAGATCTACCTAGCCAAAAATCTCTATCCACAACTCTAAACTTCGATTTTTGCAAGGCACTTCCAACTATGTCTTCAGATTTCATAAATTCCTATTTTTGTGGAAACCCTAATGTTTACGGCCAAATCTGAAAATGCTCAGAATTGAATTCTGATTGGACAGATAGATTCTCCTTGATGAGTAGAGTAAATCTACTATACTTATTTTCCAAAATCTGTGGAGAGAAACCCAATAAACAAGAAACCCTTGGTTTCCGTCACTGCACAATGTCTTCTTCTCAGGTTAGCTCTGATACCATATTAAATTTTGAGCATTAATTCACAATACTCTAGGATCTTTACTGAGAGAATAACATGTACAGTATATCAATGCATAACAATCATAACAAGCATGGCAAGCATAATAAGAATCAAAAGCATGAGAGACAATAGACACAGAGTTTCCGTGGGGAAAACCCTCAGGTGAAAAACCCCACAACTTCCTCAGAGATAGAGAGAGCAATGGCTCAACCAAAGTACAACCAAAATATACAGAGATAGTCTCCTAGTAGCAGATGATCCTTCTCGTGTATTCAGATTAATTAATTGTTGCAGGTTCTTCACATCTGGTATGAGAGCACTTTCTTGGGCTCGTCGGGTGAAATTTCATCCAAAAAACAATTTTCGCCTCTTTTGCAAGTTCGGATCTAGGAATAATCCCTATCCGCTTAACTGTGGGAAGCACTTGGGCATAAGCCCTAAAACTCATTGTGAGGATTACCACAGGAGCCCCAAAGTAGCTGGCCCATTGAGAGGACCTGCCAGTGAAAAGGGCAACGACCCCTACCTGATTGACTAGTGCCCACCCTTGAGGTAAACCAAGAGCTGTCATTTGTTAGAAAGCGGTTATCAGTTTTACCTGAGCCACAGAGTGAGGGGTACTTCCCCAATACGCAAGCCGTCAGACAACATTGCTGGCCGAGTGAAAGCCCTGAAATGTTAGGAAGCCGAACATACCTGCAGTCCATATCTATTTTCAGTTGAACTGTTGCCGATCACTTCCATGTCATTTCAGATCCATTCCAAGCCGTTCCAGATCCATTCCAAGCCGTTCCAAATCCAACCATTTCAGATATATTCTGAAACTCGTTTCAGATCCAATCGTTTTCGATCCCCTCGGCATAGTTTCAGATCCATCTGTTGTCGATCCATTCCCCACCATTTCAAATCCAACTATTCTGATCCCTTCCGTGCTATTGTAGATCCATTTCTGGAAAAAAAAAAAAAAAAAAAAAAATTGTTTCCTTTGAAACTTCTCGGACACCCCTGCAATCCCATTCTTCATATTTCATTCTTGAGGACCCTATCCCAAATTCTACTTCCCAAAGCCAAAAATCTCACATTTGTCTATTTTTAGGGTTTTCCATAACTTCTTCAATTTTCACCCACTCGCCTCCAAATTTTGCCACCGTGTTCATTCCCTATTTCTGCTTCCTTGTCCGTCTTTGAAAAATATTCTCATTCTTTCACCTTGCTTCTAAAATCCCCACTTTTTGCTTCCCTGTCCATCAGAAAGTGTCCAAAATCTAGTCAAACCCCAATTACCCATCCAAGTTTTTCCCAAATCCAAATTTTCCTTTACTAAATAAGCTTTTGTTTTTGTTTTTCTATCCATTCCCCCCCGCCCACAAAAAAAAAACTCCTGGTTATGGTTGTCACCCGTGCAAGAGAAAAAACCATGGAGGAAGCACTTGTAGCCAGCCAAACCCAACTCCAAGATCTGGATGAAAAATTTCTCAGCCTCCATCTTCAGCATTCAGCAGTGAACAATAACCGACAGCAAGAATATTATGCAACCAATGGGTTCTCTTCTTCCAATAATTTCCGTGGTCCGAAGCTTGAATTTCCTCGCTTCAATGGTACTAATCCGACTAGATGGATCTATAGTGCATAGCAGTATTTCATTCTACATAATACTTTTGATGTCCAAAAATTTCAACTTCCATCCTTTCATTTGGAACAGGAATCCCTTCAACGATACCGTTGGTACATCAAGGCTCATGGCGAGCCAAAATATATAGATTTTTGCCAACTCCTTTTGCAACGATTCGGTCCTAGTGATTTCGATGATTCACAGGAGCACTCAGTAAACTTCGTCAAAGTGGCACTGTGAGAGAGTATCAGACATAATTTGAGAAACTAGCCAATCACTTAGAAGGATTGTCTAATGAATTCTATAGGAGTTGTTTTATCAGTGGTCTTAAGGATGAAATCTGGTCAGAGGTTAAAATGTTCTGTCCCAACACAACGATGGAAGTCCTAGGATTGGCTAAGTTGGAAGAAGACAAGATTGCAGCCCAACAACGCTCCAAACCCACTTTTGTTCCCTTCCGAAATATGGGTTCTCAACAACCTCCCATCCCGCCAGCTCCTCGACTAACTCCTATCAAGCATTTGTTTGGAACAGAGATGTAGGCACGCAGAGAAAAGGGCTTTGTTATAATTGCGATGAGAAATTCACTCGGGACATAGATGTGTTCAACAAAATCTCTATCTCTTGGATATGGATTCTCCGTTTGCCTCTAAAATTGGTGAAGAAGCAACAGATACAATGGATGATCAGGTCGACATTCAGGAGATGCCTACTGACCCCCCATCTAAGGATGAACAACCAGAGATATCTCTCCATGCTTTATTCGGCATCACCACCCCCCAAACAATGCGGGTCAGGGGTTACTTCAAGAAGCTTCCTCTTACAATACTCATTGATTCTGGTAGCACTCATAACTTCATTGACCCTCGGATCGCCAAACAGGCTGATTTTTTTGTCCATCCTTGCTCCAACTTTGAATTCATGGTTGCCAATGGGGGCAACTTACCTTGCAAGGGGAAGTGTCACAATGTGCGTATATCTCTGGAAGATTATAACCTGCGCTCTGACATGTTTTCCTTGTCCCCAAGTGGATAGGATGTGGTTTTGGGCATTCAATGGTTACGCATACTTGGCCCCATCTTATGGGATTTTGCTGAACTTTGGATGCAGTTTTCAGTCAATGGGAAACAACACAAATTTAAGGGCTTACAACAAGGGTCTCTCCGCATCATCATTTCACATCGCCTAGAAAAGATCCTTAAGAATAATTCACATGGTGTCATCGCTCAACTCCATTCCATTCAGATGCACCCATCAACGGTCTCCCCTACTTCCTTGGATAGATATGCAGCTTTTTTTGCTGAACCAGTGGGCTTGTTTCCTTCAAGAGACCTTTCTGGTAAGAATTTAGCCGCATCTACATCTCAGCAGGAAATGATGGCTATTTTGCATGCAGTATAGAAGTGGCAGCCATACCTATTAGGGAATTATTTATGCATCAAGACTAATCTCCAGAGTCTGGAAAATATCCTGGAACAATGGGTCTCCTTCCCAGCACACCTAAATTGGGTTATCCAACTCATGGTTTATGCCTATGCGATCACTTACAAGAAGGGTAAGGACAATATGGTGGAAGATGCTCCTTCTCACATATTTGATGACCCAATTTCTCTTACAGCTATTTCTCAGCTTGTTCCAAATTGGTTGCAATCTGTTCAACAGGGATATCTCTTCTATGAACTCCATGCTTCTTCATCAGCAGCGCACTCTAGGTTACTCAAACTGTATGACCAGGAAAATGTAACTTCTTTTGGCAAGGACTAAAAATGATAATTCAACAGATGGTGGCTAATTGCGATACTTTCCAGGTCAACAAGGGTGAAACGAAACTCCTTTCGGGACTGCTTGAACCCTTTCCCATCCCTACACAGATTTGGACAACTATTTCTATGGATTTGCTAGAAGCGCTCAAGTGGTAAAATACCACATCTAAAAGGACACCATATGAAGTAGTCTATGAAGAGGCACCGCCAATTCTTCTTCCATACACCCTCAGCAGCTCCCCAGTTCAGGCAATTGACTCAGTTCTTCGAAACCGCGATCAGATTCTTCTCATTCTGCAGGACAATCTTCACATGGAAAGAATTCGACTGAAACAACAAACTGATCAACACCATTCTAAGCGTACTTTTCATGTACCTAATATGGTTCTTCTTCGTCTATAACCTTCCAAGCAACCCTTCCTGAAACACAAAAGGCATCAATGGCCTAGAATGCAACCCGAGGATGCTACAGGGTGTTGATGTATATGTAACTTCGAATGTATTTCATCTATGTATTTCATATATATTTATTGTACCCTTATTAGAGATGTGTTACTCCTCTATACGGAAGTGTCGTCATGTGGATTGACAAGTGTCGCAAGTGTGTGTACTTACTGATGGGTTATTAGACCACCATGTGTGGGGTCGACCCTGAAATATATATTATATTGTGGATGTACCTAGCTAGACAAGTCGGCCCCATAAGGTCACTGGGAAAACAGGTCAGTATAAATAGAGATCAGGAGATCTCTATTTAGATCATTCGAAAAGTCACACTTCTCTCGCTCAGAAAGTGGCGCACTTGTGAGGAGGAGGATCATCTGCTACTAGGAGACTATGTCAAGTGTATTTTGGTTGTACTTTGGTTGAGCCATTTCTCTCTATATCTCTGAGGAAGTTGTGGGGTTTTTCACCTTAGGGTTTTCCCCACGGAAACTATGTGTCTCTTGTCTCTCATGATTTTGATTCTTGTGATGCTTTTCATGCTTATTGTGATTGTTATGCATTGATATACTGTATATGTTCTTCTCTCAGTAAAGATCCAAGAGTATTGTAAATTAATGCTCAAAATTTAACATGGTATCAGAGCTAACTTGAGAAGAAGACATTTTGCAGTGATGGAAACTTGAGTTTCTTGTTTATTGGGTTTCTCTCCACAGATTTTGGAAAAGCAGTATAGTAGATTGACTCTACTCATCAAGGAGAATCTATCTGTCCATTCAGAATTCAATTCTGAGCATTTTCAGATTTGGCCCTAAAAATTAGGGTTTCCACAAAAATAGGAATTTCTGAAATCTGAAGACATAGCTGGAAGCTCCTTGCAAAAATCGAAGTTTAGAGCTTTGGATCGATATTTTTGGCTGGGTAGATGTCCGAGAAACTCAAACCCTAATTCAGGGCTCTCCCAAGTGAACCCAGGAGGACAAAAATGAAAATCTGAAGGATAAAGCTTTGCTGATCTCAAATTCTGAATACACCAGGTTGATAAGCTCATCAAGGTGCATCTTTCTATCCTTTCAGAAAATTTAAATTCACATTTTAAATTTTTAGGGTTTTTCTGACAAACCCTAATCCGAGACGAGATCCAGTTTTCTGCATTTCAAGTGGTAAGACCTAAATCTTTTCTATTTCCATTTGAAGTACTCTTTAAGATGTCTCACCACACCAAGCTTGAGGATAAGCTTGAAGGAGCTGATCACTTCCGAGCTTGGAAGTATAGGATTGGGTTAATCCTGGAAGAGAATGAGTTGGACTCATATGTAAAAGAAGACATCCCTATCCTAGAGGATGAAGAGGCTAAAGTATTGCATAAGAAGAACTTGTTCAAGGCAAAGAGAATCATTGCCGATTCTATCAAAGACCATCTCATACCCCATGTGTCTTCTCTAAAGACACCCAAGGAGATGTTTGACTCTTTGACCAAGCTATTTGAAGGGAAGAACATAAATTGGAAGATGACCCTACAGAACCAATTGAAAGGAGTAAATTTTCAGAATGGAGAAACCATTCAATCTTAGTTTTCAAGGGTCTCCCATATCAAGGAACAACTAGAAGCAGTGGATGAAATGGTGGAGAATGGTGAAGTGGTGATGACCACTCTAAATGGCCTACCCAGGTCACGGGATTCCTTTATTCAAGGAATTTGTGCAAGCAAGAAGTTGATCTCCTTCAACAGATTGCGGGAATAATTCTCTCAAGAAGAAGCTAGGCTTGTGGCCCGAGAAGAAAAGATGGGAAATGAAGATCAAGCTCTCATAGCACATGCCAGGAAAGGAAAGTCCAAGAAGGAATCATGTCATAACAGAAGATTCTCACACCACCATTATCATAAAGATAAGAAAGATCTCAAATGCTTCAATTGCAATGAGAAGGGACACTTTGCTTCAGATTGTCCCAAGAAGAAGAAAGACAACAACAACAACTTCAATAAGAAGAAGAAGAATAACAAAAGAAGATATCATGCTCATGCTGCCAAAGATGATGAACCCCCAAAGAAGAAGGCTAGGGCAGAAAGTGATTGTGATGATGACTCATCAAGTGAAGAAGAATATGTTCTAATTTCTACTCTCATAGGTACTATCTCCCATGGTTGTAATGATTGGTTGATTGATAGTGGGGCTTCCAAGCACATGACTGGGTTTAAGGAATCTTTTGTGAATCTATCTGAACATGAATCACCCCATAAGGTGAAACTTGGGGATGATTATCAATACCCAATCAAAGGAAGTGGTGAAGCCTCCTACAACCTAGATTATGGAAAATCTTTGAAGATGAAAGAAGTCCTTTATGTACCTGGGCTCAAGAAGAACTTACTCTCCATCTCTGCATTGGATGCAAAAGGTATGAGGGTTGCATTTGTGGATGGCCAAGTCTTAATGTGGCCAAAGGGAAAGACCATAGATGATGCAGTAGTGATTGGAAAGAAAGAGGGAGGTTTGTATAAATTGAAGGGACAACCTGAACATGCCATGGTACATGAATCCATGGAGCCAAGTGAACTTTGGCATAGAAGACTTGCTCATATGCACTTTAGGGAACTTCCAATTGCAAGCAAGGCTGTAGAGGGTCTTCCTGAAATCAAGACCAAACATGAAGGTGTTTGGAAAGGATGTGCAAAAGGTAAGAACATTAAGAAGGCTTTCCCAAGCAGTGAAATCAAGGCAAAAGAAATCCTGGAAATCATCCACTCAGATGTATGTGGTCCTATGTCATCCAGTTCTCTGAGTGGGTATGTTTACTATGTCTCATTTATTGATGACTTCTCCAGGAAGACTTGGGTATACTTCTTGAAGAACAAAGATGAGGTGTTTGATAAATTCAAGGAATTCAAAACATTGATGGAGAATCAAACTGACAAGAAGATCAAAACATTTAGATCCGACAATGGTGGAGAATTCACCTCAGGTGACTTCAAGAAGATTTGTAGTGATTCAGGGATTAAGAGGGAGTTGACTGCTCCTTATAATCCTCAACAGAATGGAGTTGCAGAAAGGAAGAACAGAACAATCATGGAAGCAGCAAGGGCAATGCTGCATGACCAGGATCTTCCTATGCATCTATGGGCAGAAGCAGCTAGAATAGCTGTATATCTGCAGAATAGAACTCCCCACAAGATATTGGACAACAAGACACTAGAAGAGGTCTTTTCTAGTAAGAAACCTAATGTCAGCCATCTCAGAATATTTGGTTGTCCAGTATACACACATGTCCCAAAGGAAAAGAGGACCAAGCTAGATCCTTCAGGAAAGAAGGGTATCTTTGTGGGTTACAGTGAAAGCTCGAAGGCTTACAGAATATACTTTCCAGGGTTGAAGAAGATTGATGTCAGCAGGAATGTAACATTTGATGAAAACTCAGCATTCATCAAATCGAGGAAGGCACCTATCGAAGTTTATGAAGAACCTAAGGAAACTAGATTTCAAGACACTACCATGACTGAAGCAGTTCCAGAAGTTGTTCGTGAGTTTGAAGATCCGCAATAACTTGTAGATCCACCCCGTGAGGATAACTATCACAAGAGGAAACCTGCATGGGCTAGAGAGCTCATTCAAGATACAGAAAGATTTGGCATTCCAGAAGAAGAACACAGAACAAAGAAGAGAACCAGATCACATACCAGCTATGTTGCTTTACTCTGTGACATTATGAACAAAGAGCCTTCTAGTTATGAAGAAGAAGCGGAAAAGAAAGAATGGAAGGATGCCATGGTTGAGGAATACCAATCAATAATGAAGAATGATGTTTGGGATGTTGTACCAAGTGTTGATGTATATGTAACTTCGGAATGTATTTCATCAGTATATTATATGTATATTTATTGTACCCTTATAAGAGATGTGTTATTCCTCTATAAGGAAGTGTCGTCATGTGGATTGACAAGTGTCGCAAGTGTGTGTACTTGCCGATGGGTTATTAGACCACCTTATGGGGTCGGCCCTATTTAATATATAATATAATGTGGATGCACTAAAGTAGACAAGTCGGCCCCAGTAGGTCACTGGGCAAAAAGGTGAGTATAAATAGAGATAGGAGATCTCTATTTTACTCACTCGGAAAAGTATCTATCTCTCTCTCTGGAAAGTGGCGCACTAGTGAGGAGGAGGAGGATCATCTGCTAGGAGACTATCTCTGTATTATTTGGTTGTATTTTGGTTGAGCCATTGCTCTCTCTATCTCTGAGGAAGTTTGTGGGGTTTTTCACCTTAGGGTTTTCCCCACGGAAACTCTGTGTCTCTTGTCTCTATGCTTTTGATTCTTGTGATGCTTTTCATATTATGATTGTCATGCATTGATATACTGTAGATGTTATTCTCTCAGCAAAGATCCTATAGTATTGTGATTTAATACTGAAAATTTAACATGGTATCAGAGCTTAACTGAGAAGAAGACATTTTGCAGTGACGGAAGCTTGTATTGCTTGTTTATTGGGTTTCTCTCCACAGATTTTTGAAATTCAGTATAGTAGATTGGATCTACTCATCAAGGCGCATCTTTCTGTCCAATCAGATTTCAGTTCCGAGCATTTTCAGTTTTGGCCCTAAAAATTAGGGTTTCCACAAAAATAGGAATTTCTGGAAACCGAAGGTACAGCTGGAAGCTCCTTGCAAAAATCGAAGGTTTGAGCTTTGGATCGAGATTTTTGGCTGGGTAGATCTCCGGGAAACTCAAACCCTAATTCAGGGCTCTCCCTAGTGAACCCGGGAGGACAAAAAGGCAATTTTGAAGGACAAGACTTTGCTGATCTAAAATTCTGAATGTACTAGGCTGATCAGCTCTCCAAGGCGCATCTTTCTATCCTTTCGGAATTTTGAAATTCACATTTTGAATTTTTAGGGTTTCTCTGACAAACCCTAATCCGGGACCAGATCCAGTTTTCAGCACTTCAAGTGGTAAGTCCTAAATCTTTTCTATTTCCATTTGAAGTACTCTTAAAGATGTCTCTTCACACTAAGCTTGAGGATAAGCTTGAAGGGGCTGATAACTTCCGAGCCTGGAAGTATAGGATTGGGCTAATCCTGGAAGAGAATGAGTTGGACTCATATGTGAAAGAAGACATCCCTATCCCAGAGGATGAAGAGGCCAAGGTATTGCACAAGAAGAACTTGGTCAAGGAAAAGAGAATCATTGCTGATTCTATCAAAGACCATCTCATACCCCATGTGTCTTCTCTCAAGACACCCAAAGAGATGTTTGAATCTTTGACCAAGCTATTTGAAGGAAAGAACATAAATCGGAAGATGACCCTACGGAACCAATTGAAAGCAGTGAAGTTTCAGAATGGAGAAACCATTCAATCCTACTTTTCAAGGGTCTCTTAGATCAAGGAACAATTAGAAGCAGTAGATGAAATGGTGGAGAATGGTGAAGTGGTGATGAACACTCTAAATGGCCTACCCAGGTCATGGGATTCCTTTATTCAAGGAATTTGTGCAAGGAAGAAGTTGATCTCCTTCAGTAGACTTCGAGAAGAATGCTCTCAAGAAGAAGCTAGACTTATAGCTCGTGAGGAAAAGATGGGAGGAGAAGATCAAGCTCTTGCAGCTCACACCAAAAGAAGCAAAATCAAGAAGGATCCCTCTCGACTCAATAGGTCCTATCAAAAGAAGAACAGGAAAGACCTAAGATGCTTCACATGCAATGAGAAGGGTCACTTTGCTTCAGATTGTCCTAAGAACAAAAGGGATAATAACAACAACTCTAGTAAGAAGAAGAAGGGCAGCAAAAGAAGGTTTCATGCTCATGCTGCTGAAGATGATGAACCTCCAAAGAAGAAAGCTAAGGCAGAAAGTAGTAGTGATAATGATTCATCAAGTGAAGAAGAGTATGTTCTGATCTCTGCACTCACTGGTACCATCTCCCATGGTTGTAATGATTGGTTGATCGATAGTGGGGCTTCCAAACATATGACAGGTTTCAAGGAATCTTTTGTGAACCTTTCTGAACATGAATCACCCCATAAGGTGAAACTTGGGGATGATTATCAATACCCAATCAAAGGAAGTGGTGAAGCCTCTTACAACCTAGATTCTGGAAAATCTCTGAAGATGAAGGAAGTCCTCTATGTACCTGGACTCAAGAAGAACTTACTCTCCATCTCTACTTTAGATGCAAACGGTATGAGGGTTGCATTTGTTGATGGCCAAGTACTAATGTGGCCAAAGGGAAAGACTATTGATGATGCAGTAGTGATTGGAGAGCAAGAGGGAGGCTTGTACAAATTAAAGGGTCAACCCGAACATGCCATGGTACATGAATCCATGGAGCCAAGTGAACTTTGGCATAGAAGACTTGCTCACATGCACTATAGAGCACTTCCAATTGCAAGCAAGGCTGTAGAGGGTCTTCCTGAAATCAAGACCAAACATGAAGGTGTTTTCAAAGGATGTGCAAAAGGTAAGAACATTAAGAAGGCTTTCCCAAGCAGTGAAAGCAAGGCAAAAGATATTCTAGAAATCATCCACTCAGATGTATGTGGCCCTATGTCATCCAGCTCCCTGAGTGGGTATGTTTACTATGTATCATTTATTGATGACTTCTCTAGGAAGACTTGGGTATACTTCTTGAAGGGCAAAGATGAGGTGTTTGATAAATTCAAGGAATTCAAAAACTTGATGGAGAATCAAACTGACAAGAAAATCAAAACATTCAGATCTGACAATGGTGGAGAATTCACCTCAAATGACTTCAAGAAGCTTTGCAGTGACTCAGGGATTAAGAGGGAGTTGACTGCTCCATATAATCCTCAACAGAATGGAGTTGCAGAAAGGAAGAACAGAACTATCATGGAAGCAGCAAGGGCAATGTTGCATGACCAGGATCTTCCTATGCATCTTTGGGCAGAAGCAGCTAGAACAGCTGTATATGTACAGAATAGAACACCCCACAAGATATTGGACAACAAGACACCAGAAGAAGTCTTTTCTAGTAAGAAACCTGAAGTCAGCCATCTCAGAATATTTGGTTGTCCAGTATACACTCATGTCCCAAAGGAGAAAAGGACTAAACTAGATCCTTCAGGAAAGAAGGGCATCTTTGTGGGTTATAGTGAAAGCTCGAAGGCTTACAGAATATATTTTCCAGGGTTCAAGAAGATTGATGTCAGCAGGGATGTAACATTTGATGAGAATTCAACATTCATCAAATCAAGAAAGGCACCTATCGAAGTGTATGAAGAACCTAAGGAAACAAGATTTCAGGACACTACGATGACTGATGCAGTTCCAGAAACTGCTCGTGAGTTTGAAGATCCACAAGAACCTGTAGATCCACCCCGTGAGGATAACTCTCACAAGAGGAAACCTGTATGGGCTAGAGATCTCATTCATGATGCAGAAAGATTTGGCATTCCAGAAGAAGAACACAGAGCAAAGAAGAGAACCAGATCACACACCAGTTATGTTGCTTTACTCTGTGACATCACGAACAAAGAGCCTTCCAGTTATGAAGAGGCAGCAGAAAAGAAAGAATGGAAGGATGCTATGGTTGAGGAATACCAATCAATTATGAAGAATGATGTTTGGGATGTTGTCCCAAGACCTAAAGGGAAGTCTGTTGTGACTTCCAAGTGGATCTACAAAATCAAGCATGTTGCAGATGGCAGTGTGGAAAAATATAAAGCAAGATTCGTAGCTCGTGGTTTCTCTCAGAAGGAAGGAATAGACTATGAAGAAACCTTTGCACCTGTAGCCAGATATACTTCCATCAGAACAGTACTTGCCCTGGCTGCAGCAATGAAATGGAAGATACACCAGATGGATGTCAAGACTGCTTTCCTGAACGGTGTAGTAGAAGAGGAAGTATATGTGGAACAGCCACTCGGCTTTGAAATACATGACAGGGAATCTTATGTATGCAGATTAAAGAAAGCCTTGTATGGCTTGAAGCAAGCTCCCAGAACCTGGTATGGTAGGATGGACAGTTTCCTATCTAGTTTGGGCTTTACCAAGAGTAAAGCGGATTCCAACCTTTACTACAAGGTTGAGGAAGGGAATCCTGTGATTCTACTTTTATATGTGGATGACCTATTTGTGACAGGAGATGACAGAATGATTGCAGATACCAAGAGGAAGCTTGCAGCTGAATTCGATATGAAAGATTTGGGAATGATGCACTATTTCCTAGGTATGGAGGTGTGGCAGAATGCAAGTGGGATCTTCCTTGGTCAAGGGAAGTACACAGTAGATATCCTGAAGAGATTTGGGATGATGGATTGCAAGGCCATGGCCACACCTATGGCATCGAATCTGAAGCTTCTTTGTGATGCTTCATCTGAGCCAGTTGATGTTTCTATGTATCGTCAGATGATTGGGTCCTTGATGTACCTGACGAACACGAGACCAGACATTTGCTTTGCTGTGAACACATTGAGCCAGTTCCTGACGGATCCGAGGAGTGTTCACCTTGTTGCTGTAAAGCATGTTCTGAGGTACCTCAAGGGTACAGTGGATTATGGGCTCAGATATGAGGCGAATCAAAAGTTTAACCTGCAGGGTTATGTTGATTCAGATTGGGCTGGCAGTGCTGCAGATAGGAAGAGCACATCTGGGTGTTGCTTCAGTATGGGATTAGGTGTGATCTCTTGGTTTAGCAGGAAGCAGTCCTGCGTAGCACTGAGTACAGCTGAGGCAGAGTATGTTGCAGCCTGTTCAGCTAGTTGTGAGGCAGTATGGCTACGGAAGCTACTGTCTGAATTATTTGATCTTCCGTTGGAGGCTACTGGTATCTTCTGTGATAACCAGAGTTGTGTGAAGCTGTCCGAGAACCCAGTGTTTCATGACAGGTCAAAACACATAGAGATCAAATACCACTATATCAGGGATATGGTGCAGAGAGGAGCTGTGAAGCTCCTGTATGTTGCGACGGACGAGCAGATTGCAGATGTGCTGACGAAGCCACTAGCCAGGGTGAAGTTCGAGTACTTCAGAGAGAGGCTTGGCGTTCTTCAGATCGAGGACACTTCGAGGAAGAAGTGATGGACACATTTGCTGAAGCCATTCCAAGCATGTTGGAAGGAGGATTCTTCACATAGCTGTGGATGTAAGCGCTGGATGATGAGCATCAGGATGATGTTCTAGTTTCTGCTGGATATGATCAGTTGGATCATTTTATGTATGTATGTACGCATCATGTTGGATGCTGGATATGATCAGTTGGATCATTTTATGTATCTATGTACGCATCACGTTGGATGCTGGATATGATCAGTTGGATCATTTTATGTATGTATGTACGCATCATGTTGGATGCTGGATATGATCAGTTGGATCATGTGTATGTATTTTATATATGCATCATGTTGGATGCTTGGACCATGTATGATGATATGTATCAGGTAGATACTTGGCATGCAGCAGGATGTTGCAGTGATGATCAGGATGATCATAGATGACGAGCTTCAGGATGTTGCTCCAGATGACATGCAGCAGGATGTTGCAGTGATGATCAGGATGATCATAGATGACGAGCTTCAGTATGTTGCTCCAGATGACATGCAGCAGGATGTTGCAGTGATGATCAGGATGATCATAGATGACGAGCTTCAGGATGTTGCTCCAGATGACATGCAGTAGGACGTTGCAGTGATGATGATCAGGATGATCATGGATACATCAGAATGATGTATGGTGAGTATCAGGTTGATACTCTGTGGCCGTGGATCAAGTTGTGCAGATGAGCATGTAATTCGTTGCCCTGGGAGATTTGCAGATGGTCTTGCGAGGTTTTGCCTATGGCATGTAATTCGTTGCCCTGGGACATCTGTCAAATGCTCTTTCGAGGTTTTGCTCTGGGAGGACATGTAATTCGTTGCCCTGGGAGATCTGCAGATAGTCTTGCGAGGTTTTGCCTATGGCATGTAATTCGTTGCCCTGGGATATCTGGCAGATGCTCTTGCGAGGTTTTGTCCTATGGCATGTAATCCGTTTCCCTGGGAGATCCTATAGGTAGAGCAGTATGCTCGTAACAGCCTGGGATGCTCTTGCGAGGTTTTGCCATGACCACATGTAATTCGTTGCCCTGGGAGATCCTATAGGTAGAGCAGTATGCTCGTAACAGCCTGGGATGCTCTTGCGAGGTCTTGTGGTGAGGTCACATGTAATTCGTTGCCCTGGGAGATCCTATAGGTAGAACAGTATGCTCGTAACAGCCTGGGATGCTCTTACGAGGTTTTGTGACGCACGTAAAAGTCCTGAGGATTCCACAGTATGGCCAGTGATGATGAAGACCTGCAGGTGGTGGGCCTACATCCAGTATGAAAAAGGACTGGCTCTGTAGAACTTCCTATGACGAGTAGAGACAGGGATTGGACGAGATAGCAGCAGCAGTGACGATGACGATGACGATGCATCGATGACGATGATCCAGAGAAGAAGACTTGTCTAGCAAATCTGTGTCAAGAAATACCTTCCTTGTTAAGAGGGAGTGTTGATGTATATGTAACTTCGGAATGTATTTCATCAGTATATTATATGTATATTTATTGTACCCTTATAAGAGATGTGTTATTCCTCTATAAGGAAGTGTCGTCATGTGGATTGACAAGTGTCGCAAGTGTGTGTACTTGCCGATGGGTTATTAGACCACCTTATGGGGTCGGCCCTATTTAATATATAATATAATGTGGATGCACTAAAGTAGACAAGTCAGCCCCAGTAGGTCACTGGGCAAAAAGGTGAGTATAAATAGAGATAGGAGATCTCTATTTTACTCACTCGGAAAAGTATCTATCTCTCTCTCTGGAAAGTGGCGCACTAGTGAGGAGGAGGAGGATCATCTGCTAGGAGACTATCTCTGTATTATTTGGTTGTATTTTGGTTGAGCCATTGCTCTCTCTATCTCTGAGGAAGTTTGTGGGGTTTTTCACCTTAGGGTTTTCCCCACGGAAACTCTGTGTCTCTTGTCTCTATGCTTTTGATTCTTGTGATGCTTGTGATGCTTGTCATATTATGATTGTCATGCATTGATATACTGTAGATGTTATTCTCTCAGCAAAGATCCTATAGTATTGTGATTTAATACTGAAAATTTAACACCAAGACCTAAAGGGAAGTCTGTTGTGACTTCCAAATGGATCTACAAAATCAAGCATGCTGCAGATGGCGGTGTAGAGAAATACAAAGCAAGATTCGTAGCTCGTGGCTTCTCTCAGAAAGAGGGAATAGATTATGAAGAAACTTTTGCACCTGTAGCCAGGTATACTTCCATCAAAACAGTACTTGCCCTGGCTGCAGCGATGAAATGGAAAATACACCAGATGGATGTCAAGACTGCTTTCTTAAATGGTGTAGTTGAAGAGGAAGTATATGTGGAGCAACCACTCGGTTTCAAAATACATGACAGGGATTCATATGTGTGCAGATTGAAGAAAGCCTTGTATGGCTTGAAGCAAGCTCCCAGAACTTGGTATGGTAGGATGGACAGTTTCCTATCTAGTTTGGGCTTTACCAAGAGTAAAGCAGATTCCAACCTTTACTACAAGGTTCAGGAAGGGAATCCTATGATTCTACTCCTATATGTAGATGACTTTTTTGTAACAGGAGATGACAGATTGATTACAGATACTAAGAGGAAGCTTGTTGCTGAGTTCGATATGAAAGATTTGGGAATGATGCATTATTTCCTAGGGATGGAGGTGTGGCAGAGTGCAGGTGGGATCTTCCTTGGTCAAGGGAAGTACACAGTAGATATCCTTAAGATATTCGGGATGATGGATTGAAAGGCCATGGCCACACCTATGGCATCAAATATGAAGCTTCTATGTGATGCTTCATTTGAGCCAGTTGATGTCTCTATGTATCGTCAGATGATTGGGTCCTTGATGTACCTGACGAACACGAGACCAGATATTTGCATTGTGGTGAACACATTGAGTCAGTTCCTCATAGATCCGAGGAGTCTTCATCTCATTCCTGTAAAGCATGTTCTAAGGTACCTGAAGGGTACAGTGGATTATGGGCACAAGTATGAGGCGAATCAAAAGTTTAACCTGTAGGGTTATGTTGATTCAGATTGGGTTGGCAGTGTTGCAGATAGGAAGAGCACATCTGGGTGTTGCTTCAGTATGGGATCAGGTGTGATCTCTTGGTTTAGCAGGAAGCAGTCCTGTGTAGCACTGTGTACAGCTGAGGTAGAGTATGTTGCAGCCTATTCAGCTAGTTGTGAGGCAGTATGGCTACGAAAGCTACTGTCTAAATTATTTCATCTCCCATTGGATGCTACTGGTATCTTCTGTGATAACTAGAGTTGTGTGAAGCTGTCCGAGAACCCAGTGTTTCATGACAAGTCGAAACACATAGAGATCAAATATCACTATATCAGGGATATGGTGCAGAGAGGAGCTGTGAAGCTCCTGTATGTTGCGACGGACAAGTAGATTGCAGATGTGCTGACGAAGCCACTAGCCAGGGTGAAGTTCGAGTACTTCAGAGAGAGGCTTGGTGTTCTTTGGATTGATGACACTTCGAGGAAGAAGTGATGGACACATTTGTTGAAGCCATTCCAAGCATGTTGGAAGGAGGATCCTTCACATGGCTGTGGATGTAAACGCTGGATGATAAGCATCAGGATGATGTTCTGGTTTCTGCTTTCTATGATCAGTTGGATCATTTTTATATGTATGTATACATCATGTTGGATGCTGGATATGATCAGTTGGATCATTTATATGTATATGTATGTACGCATCATGTTGGATGTTGGATATGATCAGTTGAATCATGTATATGTATGTACGCATCATGTTGGATGTTGGATATGATCGGCTGGATCATGTGTATGTATTTTGTATAAGCATCATGTTGGATGCTTGGACCATGTATTTGTATATGTATCAGGTAGATACATTGTATGATTAGGTAGATCATGTATGTTGATATGTATCATGTATTTATATTTGTATCAGGTGGATACACTATGTGATCAGGAGGATCATGTATGATGATATGTATCAGGTAGATACCTGGTATGCATCAGGTAGATGCATTGTATGATCAGGATGATCATGGATGAAGAGCTTCAGGATGTTGCTCCAGATGATATGCAGTAGGATATTGCAGTGATGATGATCAGGATGATCATGTGTACATCAGGATGATGTATGGTGAGTATCAGGTTGATACTCTGTGGCCGTGGAACAGGCTGTACAGAGAAGCATGTAATTTGTGCCCTGGGAGATTTGCAGATAGTCTTTCGAGGTTTTTCCTACGGAATGTAATTTGTACCCTGGGATATCTAGCAAATGCTCTTTCGAGATTTTGCTTGGGAGGACATATAATTTGTGCCCTGGGAGATCTGCAGATAGTCTTTCGAGGTTTTTCCTATGGCATGTAATTTGTGCCCTGGGATATCTGGCATATGCTCTTTTGAGGTTTTGTCCTATGGCATATAATTTGTGCCCTGGGAGATCCGATAGGTTGAGCCGTGTGCTCATAATCAGTCCTAGGATGCTCTTTCGAGGTTTTGCCATGACCAGATGTAATTTTGCCCTGGGAGATCCGATAGGTTGAGCCTTATGCTCGTAATCAGTCCTAGGATGCTCTTTTGAGGTGTTTTGGTGACCACATGTAATTTATGCCCTGGGAGATCTGATAGGTTGAGCCGTGTGCTCGTAATCAATCTTGGGATGCTCTTTCGAGGTTTTTCCATGACCACATGTAATTTGTGCCCTGGGAGATCCGATAGGTTGAGCCTTGTGCTCATAATTAGTCCTGGGATGCTCTTTCGAGGTTTTGTGGTGACCACATGTAATTTGTGCCCTGGGAGATACGATATGTTGAGCCTTGTGCTCGTAATCAGTCCTTGGATTCTCTTTCGAGGTTTTGTGGTGGGGTCACATGTAATAAGTCCTGGAGATCTGGATAGGATGAAAAAGGCCTCAAATGCTCTTTAGGGTTCTTGCTAGTCAAGAGACTCTTTTAAGGTTTTGTGATGCACGTAATAAGTCCTGAGATTTCCACAGTATGGCCAGTGATGATGAAGACCTGCAGGTGGTGGGCCTACATCCAGTATGAAAAAGGACTGGCTCTGTAGAACTTACTATGACGAGTAGAGTCAGAGATTGGTTGAGATAGCAGCAGCAGTGACGATGATGATAACGATGCATCGATGATGATGATCTCGAGAAAAAGACTTGTCTAGCAGATCTGTGTCTAGAAATACCTTCCTAGTTAAGAGGGGGTGTTGATGTATATGTAACTTCGGAATGTATTTCATCTATGTATTTCATATATATTTATTGTACCCTTATTAGAGATGTGCTATTCCTCTATAAGGAAGTGTTGTCATGTGGATTGACAAGTGTCACAATTGTGTGTACTTGCCGATGGGTTATTAGACCAGCATGTTTGGGGTCGGCCCTGAAATATATATTATATTGTGGATGTACCTAGCTAGACAAGTCGGCCCTATAAGGTCACTAGGAAAACAGGTTAGTATAAATAGATTTCAGGAGATCTCTATTTAGATCATTTGGAAAGTCACACTTCTCTCACTTAGAAAGTGGCGCACTAGTGAGGAGGAGGATCATCTGCTACTAGGAGACTATCTCAAGTGTATTTTGGTTGTACTTTGGTTGAGCCATTGCTCTCTATATCTCTGAGGAAGTTGTGGGGTTTTTCACCTTAGGGTTTTCCCCACGGAAACTCTGTGTCTCTTGTCTCTCATGCTTTTGATTCTTGTGATGCTTGTCATGCTTATTGTGATTGTTATGCATTGATATATTGTATATGTTATTCTCTCAGTAAAGATCCAAGAGTATTGTGAATTAATGCTCAAAATTTAACACAGGGGAACCACTCCTTCAGATTCTGCATCAATGTCCACATCTAAAGCTTTGAGGATAAAGCTTTTTCTAAGGGAGAGGGGATGTTTGGAACCCATGACAAACCTTTTATTTACTTTGTTAGTATATTTTTGTTGGACACATATGCTTTGTAAGTCGTCCCGTAGTATTTGTTGATCCATAGTTTGTCTTATTGTTGTTGGACGCATATGCTTTGTAAGTTGTCCCATAGTAATTGTTGATCCATAGTTTGTATTGGCCCATGGTTTGTATTGACACATGGTATTGACCCATGGTATTGGCCCCTAGACTTAGTATATAAGTTCGTGTTGAGACCAATGAAGGTACAGTAAAGTTATTTTGTATTGAGCTTGCTCAAAGGAGGTTTCCCCCTCGAAGTGGTCTGCGATCAATAAAAGTGATTCTGGTCTCTATTATTTCTGCTATCTCATGTATTCTCATTAATTAATTGTTGCAGGTTCTTCACACGGAGTGAGTGATCCATAAATTAAAATGATCCCTTCTTGCAATTTTTGTCATACGTCTTCAGTCCATATTCTAGATGCTTTTAGTTTGAATATCCTTTTAGTTTGTTGAAATGTGAGTTTTGTTAAATCTTATTGAAATGCTTAACTAATTAAAAGAAAAATTAAATTTCTATGGCCACATTCCTTTATGGGTCAGGAATATCACCATCACATATTCCACCATTGTTGAATGTATGCCCATCATATGTCCCAAGAGGATTGGTAAGTTTTGAATTTGTCTAGTTTTACCTGGCTCTTGGGATAGCATTTTCACCTCCTTTCATACTTAATGGCACACTACATCCCATATTATAGCCCACAGGGAATTATTTCCACAAATCCCCACCACCTTTTCCAAATCATGCACCTATTTAGTAGCCACCAAATTCACCACCATCTCTATTACTTCGATCTCACCATCACGTCTCCATGCACCGCCCTACCACTATCGCATAGTGATACCACAGGGGATGTGGTATAAGACACTCAATCAAAGTAGCACATGCAACCAAGTGATCCACTTACTAGCAAATCTCCAACTTTGCCTTAAGTTTTCATGGTGCGATCATTCATTGAAAAATTATTTATGTATAATGAATGGACTTGATGTTAGGAAATTATGATTAAATTTCATGGTTTAACTCTATCAACCTTTGTAGGGTGGCATAGTTGATATATTGGGGTCATAAAGGAGGGTAACACCCTCTCGATAGGATATATCTTGTTTAGCGAGTTTATTTGGCTTGAATTGAAAAGTTTCAATTTATAAACATTTGTTAACAATCTTATTATTATGTTGTTTCTTTGTCCAATCACCAGAGTGAAGAAGCACACTCAGACAGAGAAATGCCCCATCTTTTTGTTCTGGTAGAAAGAGAAAGATCGATTTCAATGATGCAGTTCATAGGGGCGAGGGTGGTAGAGGTCAATGAGTGACCAATGAGTTCCATTTTGTATCTAGGGGTAACATATACTAGTGTTCCATGTTTGGGAACAAGACTCCATTTTGTATATTGGGTATGTTGTGCCATTTTGTAAAAAATGTACATTTGAGATATATATATATATATATATATATATATATATATTTCATGGCATGTCCTTTATGGATTAATGTGTTTTTTATTTGTTGTTGATGAATAATTATGATGAATGCTTTTGATGGAGCAATGACCCGTTTTCTTCTTTCAAATCATCTATTTTAAGGGAGACAATACCATGTGTTCTATGATAGAAACAATGATAGAGGACTCAAGTATCAAAGTTGATATATGCTTCCCTTAATCATGTGCCATCAAATCATAACTTTGTGACAAAAGTCATTTGCATTCCTTACACTCATGATTTCCTCGTAGATCCTAATTTGTTTGATAGACTAGAAGTCCAAGAGTCATCAAATAATGATCATTTTCCATATGGTTTGAAGAATAGTCTCTACAATTTGGCTTTTAGGAAAGTACAAGGGTCATGGAAAAATATGAAGCTTATTTTTATTGCATGAAGGATTGTCTATATTCACAGTACAACATTAGGTACAAAGGAGTTTATAGGAGATGGATCAAAGGTCCAACATATGTCACAAATGCCAAGTTATCCAAATATGTGCTTAAGGAAATTAAAATATGTAATATGGTGACATTTGGGATGTTGGATGAGCTTGTGGACAAAGAGACGAACAATCCAATGGGTAAGTGGATAGATTGTCAGAGAGCAATGTTTGAGATCCAAATAGAGGTTGAGAGAAACATATTTACTATTCTAGTTGATGAAGTGGTGAATGATCTGCTCACTGATATAGAATTCACATAGAGAATGAACAATCAATGTTGAACATAAAAGGGATGCTACTGTTGAATATTTTTGCAAATTGGATGCTTTTAACTAGCATTATATATTCAACTATTGGGTCTTTATTTTTCCAGAAAACCATCAAATAAGTTATTCATAATTTGGTGGTTGGACTAGTTTAAGTTGGTGGAAACAAGACAACTCCCATCGGCAATGATAGTTGGGTTTTGCCAGTTTCCATTCAAATTTCTTCAATGGATGACAGAGATTTGTAATCAATGATAATGATGATTTATGAAAAACATATAATGCAATGTACATTGCCATTTGCTAATGAGTAAACTTTTCTTCCATGATGTGGTTCATAACCTTATATCTACCTAATTTTCTTTTCAAAATGATATCTATCCTACCTTTCTTGATTCTTACTATTTTTTATCATGTTTTCATTGCTATTATTGTTTTCCAAATTATAATATAAATGTTAGATTTCCCTAGTTGTGTTGAGGAATTTCATTTTAGTAAGATGGTGTATCAGTTATTTTCTAATAGTTTACAGTTGAATGAGATGGTGATATAAATTGAACCTAGGCAATATGCCAATATGACTAGGCCTTGTAATAACAAAATGAATAGGTGATTCCTTCTACACCTAAATATTTAATCCCACCTTTAGTACTTTCATCATTATGTGGTCGTGCATAATACTTACTCTCATACTTAGTCATTTCCTAACTAGTTAAAGTGTTGCCTACTAGAGGAAGATATTGTATTCAAGAGTTTTTGTTTTTGAGATTTTCTATCTTAGATTTAGAAATATATTAAAAGCTAAAAATAACCTAGTATATCACTGATTCACTTCCATGTGCAATATGTCAAAATGGGAGCTAGTAAAACCTGACTAGAAAGGAGGACTATGCATTTCTCTTTCCTTCTCCAATATGCAGTACAAATACAAATAATTAAGTGGTACTCTCTATAGAGTTACCTATAACTCTACGGTTATAATTTCCACTATAGGATATCCTAAATCCTCTTTTTTTCTTTATTATACACTCCGATGATGTTTCTCAACTATGGAACAATACATAACATCAAAGGAGTGGAACCCCTTCTTCTCCTAACGGCCTGATTTTTAGCATAGACTAATAATAGTCTAGGGTTGTTTTTAGGGTTTATGCATCCCCCAAATAAAGAATAGGGTTAAGGTACTGGAACTTCTAGAATGTTCTTGAAATCCCACAAATGACTATCTACACATGTGTGTTAAATGAGAGCTGATGTGGAATCAACTTGGTACAATGGTGCTCAACTGGATATGTAGACTCTACTACAGTTGTGGTGAAAACTATGCCCTGGGAAATCATAAATGTAAATAACTAAAATTATTTCAAATTGATGTGTCGATTCTACAAATTTTGATTAAATTATTTAGAAGATACCTCTAATCTAGAGGTTGATGAAAAAATGTATCCCGTGCAAAAAGAGGTGGAATTGAAAGTCGATATAAAGGAACCATCCATCTCTCTTCACACGTTATCGAGTATTTCATCCTTCTAAACCTTGAAAATTTTGGGTTACATCAGGAACTAGAAAGTGGTATTTTTGTGCAAGTGGAAACACCCACAATTTTTAAATTCAGTGGTGACTAGATAATCAAATCCATTTTCATCTTCACCTAGAGTCCAACTTTCAAATCGTGATAGCCAATGGTGGGATGATGAAATGTGAGGGATGTTGTGAAAATGTGAGACTCCAATTGGGTGAATATCATGTCAAAAATGATATGTTCACTTAGAAATAAGTGGTTATGATATAGTTCTAGAGCATGAGTGGCTATTCACATTGTGTCTAGTCACCATGGAATTCAAGGAATTATACTTGAGTCTTGGGTAGGACTCTCATACCACACCCTCAAAGATCTCAAAGAAATATGTATTAAAATCATAAGGAAATCCATCTTGACTTGGAAATGGTTGTGGAGAAAAAGCAATGGGTCTTTGAGATACCAAAGGGGTTACCCCCCTCTCGAGGTGAGCATGATCATGGTATACTTTTAAGTCCAAGTATTCAACCACCAAATGTATGCATTTATAGGAACCCGTTTTCACAAAATAATGAAATTGAAAATATTATTCAAGTGCTATTAGAGGTAGGAATCATTTGTCCCACCGCAAGCCCATATTAATGCCCAATGTTCATGGTTTTAAAGAAAGAAGGAACTTGGTGCATGTGTCATGTGCCCTCATTAAGTTGACCATAAAAGAAAAATTCCCCACGATCTTCTAGATGAATGCTATGGTGCAATCCCTTTTAACAAATTGAACCTGCATTCATGAAAGAGGATGATATTATGAGGAAAACATTTTTCACACATGAAATCTATTATGAGTTTTAGGTTATTCTTTTTCGACTTTATAATGCCCCTTTCATATTCATATCCTCATGAAAAAAGAATTATGACCGCATATTTGTGATTTTCTATTCATTATCTTTGATGACATCTTCAATTATAGTAAAAATTGGGATGCCCATGTATAATATGATAAATTATTGAAGCTTCTTTAGGATGATTAGTTGTAAATTAAATGGTCAAAATGTGATTTGGGGTCCTCAAAGGATGAATACATGGGTCACATTGTTGGATAAGATGGGGTTAGAGTGGACCCCAAAAAGATTGTGATAATTCAAGAATGGACAGGGTCAAAAACCTTGAAGAGATTAAATGGATTTTTAGTCCTTATTGGCTACTATAGGATGTTGTGATTAACTATCATAAAAATATATCCCCTTTGACAACCCTTCTCAATAAAAAATCCTTTCCATGGAATGAAGTATAAGAACAAGAATTTATGGTTTTAAAGAAACCCCTATGCACCACCATGGTCTTATCCATGCCTGATTTTACTAAGAATTCTTTATTGAAATGTGATTCTTTCAAAAAGGTTTGGGTATAGTTTTATTCCAAGAATGAATACCCTTATCACTCACCATAATCAATTATTAGTTAGGAATCCATGCAAGTCTACTGGTGGGAAATAAATGATGGACATCATACATGAATTAAACACATGGAGGCCATGTCTCATAGGGAATCACTTCCACCTAAACATCGACAACCATAGCATACAGTATTTTATGGAACAAAATTTTTCATCCCAAAAGAAACATAAATCAGTCACCAATATGCTTGTATTTGATTACAAGATCATCCACAAAAAGGAAAAAAATAGTATTGTGGTCGATGCATTGTCAAGGAAATGTGAGGAATAATAATCCCCCTTTTCCTTATCCTTTTTTTCACATGAATGGTTAAAATAAACATGAAATGAATGGCTAACCAATGATACTCCATATCAACACATTAAGAAACATTAATAGGTTCCCAACGCTCCCTATGGTTACACTTAGCAACAAGATACCTTGTGTTATACAGGTATCGTTTTTATGTTACCTAAGTCAACCTTGAAACAAAGGATATTAAAATAGCTGCATTCATATCCTGTGATAGTTCATTCATGCTATTAGAAAACTTATGCACACACTATATTCTAGTTCCTCCGACAATGGAGGAATAAGGACATTATTACTTTTGTAGAGGAATGTAACAATTGACAATTAAACAAGGGTGATATAGTGAGGACTCTTGAGGTATCGAAACTATTTCCAATATCAACCACCTTTTGTATCTACATTTCCATGGATTTTATTGTTGGCCATCAAAAACTAGGTAACAAATCAATCATCATGGTGGTAGTTGATCGAATTTCCAAATATGATCACTTTTGTGCCCTCCAAAACCCATCTTCCCTTGAAACAATTACCAAAGTATATCTTGACCAAATTTTTAAACTCCATGGCATGCCTACCTTCACTGTGACAAATCGTGATCCCATATTCACTATCATATTTTGGCAAGAACTATTCAATCTATAAGCAACCCACTTGATAATGGGTAAATCTTATCATTTCCTAATAGATGGCTAGACATTTGAAGTTAACAAGTGCGTTGAAACCTATTTTCAATGTTTTACATTTGAAAATAACCACTAGTGGACACAATTATTATGTTTAGAAAAATGGTGTTATAATACCTCTTATCACTAGGGTAAAAAAATAACACCATATGAAGTCGCTTAAGTCCAACAACCACCATCAATAGTTTTGTATCTACTAGGTACATTAGAAGTACATGCAGTAGATAGTCCACTTCATAATCCTGATGTCATTTTTTGCACACTTAACCAAAGTTATGTGTTGGCTCAAAATTGCATGAAGCAACATGCAAATCATCATCACTCAGAGTGTTAATTTGAATAAGTTGCTCAAGTATTCCTTCAACTCCAACCATATAAGAAAACCTCTTTCAAAGATAAAGGACATTAAAAGATCACACCAATTTTTTTTAATGGCCCATATGTTATATATTGTTCAATGCATTGGTCATCTGGCCCACAAATTAGTGCTTCCATCACACTTTAAGATCTACCTAGTCTTTCATGTACCTTATTTCAAGAAGTTGGTGGGTTGGAACTATCAATTTCAAACAACATTAGTTAAACTAAGTGAAGAAGGTTCCATTTGGATCCATCGAGAACACATTTTTAACATCAAGGAGCGTCATCTACATCAATGCACTATTTGTGAAATTTTGATTTCGTGGAAGGATAGATCATCAAAATATACTAATTGGGAACCATTGACCACCTTGCAGCAATTTACCCATCTCTAGCATTGAGGAAAATGCTTCTTTTGAAGGGAGAGGGAATGTTAGGGGCTTGCTCTAACCACCCTACTTTATAAAAGTACAAGGACATAAGGCCATTATCTAGTTAGTTTGTAGTGACTTAATGTAAAATGTCCCTACTAAGGTGGTTGACACTCATTAATGGAACAACCAAAAGTAGATAGATCTTTCACTATTGAATCACTATATATAGACTACTAAACCATGTAATGTATTGTCAAGAATTGTTGTTGTATTTGAATTTTTCTCTTGGAATTTTCCCGCTTGAAGGGGAAAGTGAACATAGCTATTTATTTTATCTTTTGTACAAGAGAATTTTTTTGGTTTTATCTATTCTCTCTTGTTTTTCTATCTTTGCTCGTAATTTTTGAGTTTATTATATTATAGGAAGTATGTCAAGACTTATTGAGAGAGGAAAGTTGGATTGAAAAGGAGGTTAGGAAATATAAAGACTATCATTTAGCAGAAGATGGAATAGTATTGTGGAGGGACTAAATATGTGTATTGGACTAAACAGAATATATGTATTTGACTAGAAAAAAATCATAAGATAATTATTATATGAATCCATGAATCATGATATACAAGGAAGCTAGTATATCGAAAGATGTATAAGAGTATGAAGCAAATATATTCCTAACATAATTAAAGCAATACAATGCAGCATATGTGACCGCGTGCCTTGAATATCAACTTATAAAAGTAGAAAAAAAACATTTCGTAGATAAATTGAATCTGTTAAGTATATAGGCTTGGAACTCGAAAATATGATGATGGATTTCATTTCTAAACTACGAAATACTTTCAGTACTGATGATTTTATCATAGTTGTAGTTGACTGCTTGACAAAGATAACAATTTTAGTTTTGGCTAAGACTACTTGTGGGGCATATGGCCTCAATTTTTATATAATAGGTGTAAAAATCGAATGGTGTACAAAATGATACTATGTGAAACTAAGACTCAAAATTTAATTCAAATTTTTGGTAGATCTTGTTTTGTGAATTGCACATGATTTAAACTTTTCATACAACATACTATCTAAAAATTGATCGCCACATAGAAAGGGTTAATTGAAGCTTAGAAGTTATGTTATAGATTTATTTAATAAATCATCACAATAATTGGGAACTCTATCTTTTGCTAGTAGAAATTTTCTATAAAATTGGTTAGTGTCATTTTCCAAAGAAGATATTGTTCAAATCTCCATATGGGTGAAAATGTGATTCACTAGTTTGTTGGGACAACATGGATGCACGGTTGACTCAAGGGAGAGGAGCCATAGAAGAGATAGAAAATATAGTTAAGTATGTACAACAATGCCTAAAGATTGAATATAGACATAAGATTTATGAAAATAGGAAAAGATTGGAATGACGCAATAAAATTGGATAGAAAGTGTTTGTTAGAGTTAATCCAAAGATAAGTTCCTTACCCATAGGTAAATGAAAGAAGTTGTTACCTAGATATTGTGGACGTTTTGAGATTTTGATGTGTATTGGTGTAATTGCTAACAAATTCCCCCTACTGCTACATGTGATAGTTCATAATATTTTTCACTTAACCTTACCTAGGAAATATGTTCCATGTTCTAAATTTTGATGGTACACATTTCAAGAACACAAAAGAACTCCATAATAAATTTTTAATGAATTTAGGCACTAAACAAGAACATGTACACATTGGATTCACTTGCTAGGTTAATATTAATCAACAATATTACTTTGAAAAATGTGCTACATAGGTACTTGAATTAAAAAAAAAACTTTTACAAAGTACAAAGCAAGGCCAATTAAACCTCCAAGTGGTCATCAATGCAACTCATCAATATTATGTTATGGTTTATTATGATATCAATGAAAACACATAGTGGCTTGGATATAAACAAGGGGTTAAAATGATACATAGGAAAATCAAACTTAATATCAAGTTTCAAAGAAGGTAAATAAGACTTAGCCTTTTTCAGGTTGTTTCTTTGGATTTGAAGAAGCAGTACTCGAACTTTAAGAAGAGGAAAAAGATGGAAAAGAAGGTTTAGAAGGGTATCCTCCTTTTCCTGAAGCATTATCTTCTACTTTATCCTTCTTTATTTTCTTCTTTTCCAACCTCTCTTGATAATCTGCAAAGAAGTTTTCTACTCAATGTTCCATCTGATAAAAATATTTGTGAAAAGCCTTGTCATCTTCTGCTTGGTAGTATTCATCTACCATTTTCTTTCTTCATCTTGAACCAATCTATGGATCAATCTCTTCAATCTCTCCTTCACCTCTTTGAAGCCTTGATCTTGTCAACATAAACAAACTCACAATGCAATGATTAAGCTTCTCTGATACCAAACTTGATCCGAAAATGACTGGATCTTTATAACCATCATTTGCATGTGAATGTTTAAATGATAAAATCCATTAAAGAGGCTTAAATGACAAAATTAAATAGCATAATTCAAACACATAAAAGAGAGGAAAACCATGAAATTTGTAGGCAAGAACCGATAACGGAGTTCACCCTCCTTGGGCTATGTCTCCAGGCCACTTTTAATGAGAAGGATGATATTCTTTAGTCTTCAAAGCTCGGCCTCCTATGCCATAGCACATATGGACTGATATTTTTGTGAACCAAATCTTGAATGTACTTCCCAGGTGCCTCGTAGAGACATCCCTCTCTAACTCCAATCACTACTGCATCTTTCGAGTCTTTGTTCTTCGTCCATAATAGTGCTTGATTATCGATAAAGCTCATAATCCCTTACCTTCAAGGACTGAAATTGATAGGAGGTTCTTCTTCAATCCTAGAACATAAATAATGTCCTCCACATGTAAAATATATATTGAACTCAAGTGGAAGGAGGTGTATCCAACTCCTTGGATTGAATAGGTTGTGTTGTCTCCCAACGCTACCTTGCATCCAAATTTTTTCTCCTTGAGATTGTTTATGGTGTTATAGCTAGTCATATGTTTGGATGCGCTAATTTCAACCAACCATGTGTCCTCACTTGTGATGACGGATATGGAAAGTGTTGAGACTAGGTAATACTCTTTTCTCCTTTTATTTGGGTGCATTCTTCTAATTAGTTTCATCTTCTATAGCGATAGAAGCATGAAACCTTCATTTTCCCTTTTTCTTGCTTTGCAGTCTCTTGCATAATGACCTTTCTTGTCACAGTTTTAGCATATAACCTTCAACTTGTCAAAGTAATTTTTGTATACCTTCTTCTTTGAATGGGAAAAATTATTTTCAGAGAAGTTCATGCGTTTCTTCATCCTTGTCATGAGGGCAAGGTTTTCTTCTTTGATGCACACCGACTTGCTCTGGGTTTTCCCATACTCTTAGAGGAATTCATGCCACAACCTTTTGAAGTTAGTTTGTACCTCTCTTCCATTTACTGCAGCCAAGAATGTCTCCCATGAGGATGGGAGACCATCAATAGCATTTTGGAGAAGATAATCTTCATCCACCACTACTCCAATATTAGCAAGCTAATCTCTTACCTAAGAGATCTTGGTGAAGAAGGAGGCCAATATATCGTCCTTCTTCATCTTTATGTTTTGAAGCTTAGTCTTCAATTCTTTCTATTGAATATGGACCTTCTTCTCATATAGGTTTTTCAATGTATCAAATCACTCCTTTGCGGTCTTCAAGGAAGTGATCACTAACATCAAAATGTCCTTTATCGAATCATATAGGATCTGTTTGGGCTTAGATTGGTTCTTCTTGAAATTGATGCACTGTGCATTAGATGTAGGATCCTCCACCACAATGGATGTGTAGCCATCCATGTCATGTTCCTCCAAGATTGAACACCCTCTCCTCCAAAGTGTTGAAATTCAAAGTTCCCTCAAGACGATCTTCCAGTCGAATAGAGATCGATGCAATGGCTCTCAAGTAATGTGCTCATCTCCCCAGGATCTACGTAGGCCCAAGTTTCCCTGAAAAATATTAGATCCTTCACACCCCAAGATTTGATACCATGTTAAGTTTTGAGAAAATATGATGAGCTTTAAACTTTAAAACTTTGAGTGTGGAAATACATGAAACATTCAAACATAGACAAGATGTACGCTGGGGAAAATCCTTAAAACAATGATGATGAAAAACCCCAACAAATCTTCAAATTATAATTATGATAGATAGCAGAGAATGTATTTTACAAAATAACAAATTGCTTTTGGCACCCCAAGTGCTAGATAAGAGAGAATATTGAGCAATAGAGAATAGAGATCAACTATATCAACTTACCATGTGCCCAACACATTAATAGCAAGCAAGAATCACTTCCATGCGAGATGTAGCGAATGGTTGCATGGGTAATGGTGCATCACATGCAAAAAATACGAATTTCCCTCTTGGAAAATTATCCTATGCAAAGAGAAGCATTTTACCTTCAAGGGATAAGAGAATTCACTTCACAGTGAATTCAACAATCACATATAACATATTTATATATCCTTCACATGCATCAACTTCTATTTTTATCTTATGACTTCATGATGAACTCAAAATCCATCCGAATGTATCAATATTTCATGAAGAAGAGTTCCCCACTTCTCATGCAGTGCATTAAATCACTTAATTGAGTCTTAGGATGAACACGCCCCTTAACTCAAAGCTTACCCTGTTAGTTAGGTGGCTAAATTAAGTGTCGTCAGTCAGCATTATCTTATGTGGTTAAGTTCGAGCCTACATGAGTTAGGTAAAAAGGCAAGTCAAGTCAAGTATAAATAGAGTGCGGGAGGCACTCTATTTACTCCCTCACTTCTCACTCATGCACTCAAGGAGGAGTGGCGCACTTATGGAGGAGGAGGATCTGCTGCTAGGTTGTGTCTATCTCTTATGGTTGGTTGTATCATTGCTCTATCTATCTCTGAGGAAGTTATTGGGGTTTTTCACCTTTATGGTTTTCCCCAAGTAAATCTTTGTGTCTCTTGTGTGCTTGCATTATTGTCTCCATGATTGATATGCTGTAGATATGCTATACATGTTGTTCTCTCAGTTAAGATCCTAGATCATATTGAAGTAAATTCTGAAAATTTAACATGGTATCAGAGCTAGCCTGAAAGAAGGTATGATATGGCATGTATGACACTTGTTGCACTTATGATGCTAGGGCTTGATATAGCAAAAACCAGTCATCGTAGCACTTTCGCTATAAATCCGTTTTGGCAAATTTTTCAGATCTGAAATTGTTACAGGCCAAAGCTAAGATCCCCATGTACCTTGTGTCCAAAGGAAAACCTCTAATTCGTTGTACTTTGTGATGTACAATATAGGGTTTCTGCCTCTTCCCGATCTGAGTCAAAATCAGGTGACCTTGGGAAAAAGGTCATAACCTGGGATAGGAAGCTCCAAATGAAATTTCGTAAAAAGTGACAGGTAGTACACAGACTGTACTATCTCAGGAAACTTTGTTTTGAGGCCGAAGGTGAACCAGTGACATGTGGCACACCGTACAAGTTCACTCTCCTGTATTATCCCATAAACAGGTCACGTTGCGACACTTGGCATAACTCTCTCTCAGAGAATCTAATTGAGGTCAGACCTATCAGGATGGAAATATAACAGGCCGAGATATCTCAGGAAAGGTTTTCAGAGGCCGAAGTTGAAACAGTGATACGTGGCACGCCGTACAAGTTCGCTCTCTTGTATTATCCCAAAACAGGTCATGTTGCGACATTTGGAAAAACTCTCTCTCAGAAAATCCAATTGAGGTCAGACCTGTCAAGATGGAAAGCTAACAGGTTAGGCTATCTCAGGAAGCGTTTTCAGACCCTGTGGATCAAAAATTTCGGAGTTACACCATAAACAATCAGGTACATATTTCTGTCAAAACAGAATTATTTTTTAGTACCTTCATTCATGGCTTCCGGAATTTAGGGCTTTGAAGAAAGTTGGAATTTTTGTAATCGGAGACCACGGCTGGATGCTACTCATCAAAATAGAAATTTAGAGACCAAGATCAAAATTTTTGGTTGGGAAGAAGGCCTGGCTTGATCAAACCCTAGTTCGGGACTTTGATCAGAAAAGTGGAAAATTAGGGCTTCTGTAAAAATGGGAATTTTTGAAATCTGTGACCACGGCTGGAAGCTCCTCAGAAAAATAGAATCTTAGAGATTTGGATCAAACCTTTTGATTGGGCAGAAGAGTGGGCTTCATCAAACCCCAATTCAGGGTCACGACCAGTGAATCCAGAAGTCTCAAAGGAAAAATTGAGGAGTGAAACTTGGCAGTTTTCAAATTCTGAATATACCGGCTTGATCAGCTCATCAAGGCACATATTTCTATCCTTTCAGAAGTTTGAAATTCAAAGTTTGAATTTTTGGGGTTTCTCTGACAAACCCATATCCAGCTCCAGGTCCAGTTCTTGCAAATCAAGTGGATTGGGTTAATCCTAGAAGAAGATGGATTGATCACCTGCATAAGTGAAGAAGTTCCTATTTCAGAGGGAGATGAGGCTAAGGCCTTACATAAGAAGAATACAAGCGATCTCGACAGGTATGACTCATCGAGGTATGTTTTGAGATTTGTTCATGATTAATTTTATGGTATGTTTGTCTTCATGTTATTACGGTTAGTACAATCTTGATTTTAGACTTGTCATATCACCTTAATAAAACTATGAATGCACAATAGAAAATATTCATTGATTAGGGTGTTGACACTTATGATTGTACTAATGCATTATGGTGTTGTATGAGGTTTATATTGTCTACTAACATGAAAGGTACACCAAGAAAGACAAATCATGTTCTGGTCCAAGAACATATGGTCATGATAACATGAGGACAAAGATTCATCCATTGTCATGGATCTCATAGAAGATCCATTTACGAGGTATGTATAACTTGGCTTTGTAATAGTTGACCTATGAGATATACAGGTTACTAGCACAAGTCATTGAAGAAGAACAAGAAGACATCGTGTGAGTATGTTAGACATAACTAGCTAGCATGCTAATCCAGGTATGTTTTTCCTATATCAAGATAGAATCGTACCTTGTGTTAGGATCTTATACTGTTGTTGATAATGATTATTCATGAAGTCATACGTTTGAATAATCATGGTTGTATGCATATTATGTTTCTTACCATAATTGATGATATGACTAACCAGAAGAATCATGAAGGTATAGGTTTGAATAATCACAGGTTTTATGCATATTATATCTCTTATCTTGATTGATGATTCAACTAACCTGAAGAGTCATAGGTTTGAGTAATTACAGGTTTAGAAATGTTATGTTTCTTATGATTTGACTAACCATAAGAATCCTACATAAACCTTGAATGCTAATGCTTATTATTTTCTGTTTGAAATGATCATGACTATACATGCTTAAGATTATTGTGTTTTAATAGTATACTAATGACTGTATGATTTTATATGAGTTCACAAGGATAACACAATCATGATACTAATAAGCATGCATATGGACCAAGGATGAATGTAAGTTCAAGGACAGGTAATCCAGGAAGCAAAGATCAAGAGGGAGCACACTCCAGTTGTTCCTGCAAGAAAGCAAAGGAATACACTCCAGTGGTTTATGCAAGGATGCAGATATTCAGAGGGAGTTGACCATCTACATTCCACAACAGAAAGGTGTAGAAGAAGCTACTTTAGCAGCTCCTACAAGGAAGCAAAGACTCAGAGGGAGTCCACCCAGTAACCAAACAAAGATAAGTATTTTTAATTATCATTTCTTGCATATTTGTTTGTTTAAATAATACTGTTCACTGATGTATATACTGATGTTCCTAGAATTAGGTTGTGAATTATGCTTATTAGAATAATTGCATTGATGAACAGTATACTACTAATATACATGGGTAAGTGGCCTATGGCACTGTACAACATTCCATTGCTACTTATCTAGAATGAAACCTCTTTGCTGACATGTTGGGAGTTGTGCACACTCTTAACAATGTTCTGGTAGAGATTGGAAGGCGTCTAGAAAGTTACGGGATATGGATAAATGTTGTATTGAAGCATTGGCTAAGATAATTGCATGACTGTATGACATATTTCTTTATGTGTAAGAATTTGTTCTGAAAATTATGAGATGTTTCTAATCACACAATTTAACCTGTTTTGTAGGAAAGACCGTATATCTTCACCTACAAAAGGACTACAACATTTGTTCCAGCAACAAAGATATCTATTGAAGATATTGAAGATATTGAAGTTCCCAGGATCTGGGATGAAGAAATGGAATGCCATGATCCGTCGATCATGAAGAATAATGTTTGGGATGTAGTCCCAAGATGTGAAGGGAAGTTTGTTATAACTTCCAAATGGAACTATCAGATCAATCATATTGCAGATGGTAGCATTGAGAAATACAAAAGTGATGAAATAGAAGATGCACCAGATGGATTTCAAGACAACATGGTGTAGTCATATATGTGTGCAGAACTTGATATGGTAGGATAGACAGCTTTCTATCCAGCTTGGACTTTACCAAGAATAAAGAGGATTCCAACCTTTTCTACAAGGTTGAAGAAGGAAATCCAGCGATACTACTATTTGGATGACCTGTTTGTATCAGGTGAGGATAGATTGATTGCCGACACGCAGCGGAAGCTTGCTGCCAAGTTCGAGTTGAGGAACTTGGGGATGATGCACTATTTGTTTTTGGCATGGAGGTGTGGCAGAATGCAGGTGGGATCTTCCTTGGTCAAGGGAAGTACACAGTAGATATCCTGAAGAGATTCAGGATGATGGATTGCAAGGCCATGGCCACATCGATGGCATCGAATCTGAAGCTTCTATGTGATGCTTCATCTGAGCCAATTGATGTCTCTATGTATCGTAAGATGATTGGGTCCTTGATGTACCTGACGAACACGAGACGAGACATTTGCTTTGCTGTGAACACATTGAGCCAGTTCCTAACGGATCCGATAAGTGTTCACCTGGTTGCTGTAAAGCATGTTTTGAGGTACCTGAAGGGTACAGTGGATTATGGGCTCAAGTATGAGGTGAATCAAAAGTTTAACCTGCAGGGTTATGTTGATTCAGATTGGGCTGGCAGTGCTGCAGATAGGAAGAGCACATCTGGGTGCTGCTTCAGTATGGGATCAGGTGTGATCTCTTGGTTTAGCAGGAAGCAGTCCTGCGTAGCACTGAGTACACCTGAGGCAGAGTATGTTGCAGCCTGTTCAGCTAGTTGTGAGGCAGTATGGCTACGGAAGCTACTGTCTGAGTTATTTGATCTCCCGTTGGAGGCTACTGGTATCTTCTGTGATAACCAGAGTTGTGTGAAGCTGTCTGAGAACCCAGTGTTTCATGACAGGTCGAAACACATAGAGATCAAATATTACTATATCAGGGATATGGTGCAGAGAGGAGCTGTGAAGCTCCTATATGTTGCGATGGATGAGCAGATTGCAGATGTGCTGACAAAGCCACTAGCCAAGGTGAAGTTCGAGTACTTCAGAGAGAGGCTTGGCGTTCTTCAGATCGAGGACACTTCGAGGAAGAAGTGATGGACACATTTGCTGAAGCCATTCCAAGCATGTTGGAAGGAGGGTCCTTCACATGGCTGTGGATGTAAGCATTGGATGATGAGCATCAGGATGATGTTCTGGTTTCTGCTTGGATATGATCAGTTGGATCATTTTATGTATGTATGTACGCATCATGTTGGATGCTGGATATGATCAGTTGGATCATTTTTATGTATGTATGTACGCATCATGGTGGATGCTGGATATGATTAGTTGGATCATTTTATGTATGTATGTATGCATCATGTTGGATGCTTGGACCATGTATCTGTATATGTATCAGGTGGATACATTGTATGATCAGGTGGATCATGTATGGTGATATGTATCATGTATTTGTATCAGGTGGATACATTGATGATCAGGAGGATCATGTATGATGATATGTATCAGGTAGATACTTGGTATGCATCAGGTAGATGCATTGATGATCAGGTGGATCAGATATAATGACATGCAGTAGGATGTTGCAGTGATGATCAGGATGATCATAGATGACGAGCTTCAGGATGTTGCTCCACATGAAATCCAGCAGGATGTTGCAGTGATGATCAGGATTATCATAGATGACGAGCTTCGGGATGTTGCTCAAAATGACATGCAGCAGGATGTTGCAGTGATGATCAGGATGATCATAGATGACAAGCTTCAGGATGTTGCTCCAGATGAAATCTAGTAGGATGTTGCAGTGATGATCAGGATGATCATAGATGACGAGCTTCAGGATGTTTCTCCATATGACATGCAGCAGGATGTTGCAGTGATGATCAGGATGATCATAGATGACGAGCTTCAGGATGTTGCTCCAGATGACATGCAGCAGGACGTTGCAGTGATGATGATCAGGATGATCATGGATGCATCAGGATGATGTATGGTGAGTATCAGGATGATACTCTATGGTCGTGGATCAGGTTGTGCAGATGAGCATGTAATCTGGTTCCCTGGGAGATTTGCAGATGGTCTTTCAAGGTTTTTCCTATGGCATGTAATTCGGTGCCCTGGGACATTTGGAAAATGCTCTTTCGAGGTTTTGCTCTGGGAGGACATGTAATTCAGTGCCCTGGGAGATCTGCAGATAGTCTTTCAAGGTTTTTCCTATGGCATGTAATTCGGTTCCCTGGGATATCTGGCAGATGCTCTTTCGAGGTTTTGTCCTATGGCATGTAATTCGGTTCCCTGGGAGATCCGATAGGTTGGGCTGTGTGCCCGTAATCAGTCCTAGGATGCTCTTGCGAGGTTTTTCCATGACCACATTTAATTCGTTGCCCTGGGAGATCCTATAGGTAGAGCTATGTGCTCGTAATAGCCTGGGATGCTCTTGCAAGGTTTTGTGGTGAGGTCACATGTAATTCGGTGCCCTGGGAGATCCTATAGGTAGAGCTGTGTGCTCGTAACAGCCTGGGATGCTCTTTCGAGGTTTTGTGACGCACGTAATAAGTCCTGAGGATTCCACAGTATGGCCAGTGATGACGAAGACCTGCAGGTGGTGGGCCTACATCCAGTATGAAAAAGGACTGGCTCTGTAGAACTTCCTATGACGAGTAGATTCGGAGATTGATTGAGATAGCAGCAGCAGTGACGATGATGATGACTCGATGACGATTATCCAGTGATGATGACCCAGAGAAAATGACTTGTGCTAGAAGAACTGTGCTAAGAAATACTTTCCTAGTTAAGAGGGAGTGTTGATGTATATGTAACTTCGGAATGTATTTCACATATATGTATATTGTATTCCTATAGAGATGTTATTATTCCTCTATACGGAAGTGTCGTCATTTATATTGTAAGTGTCGTAACTTATACTTGATGGGTTATTAGACCACCTTGTTGGGGTCGGCCCTGTATAAGTCATGTGGGTCGAAGGGTTATTAGACCACCCTATTGGGGGTCGGCCCAGTCAGCATTATGTTATGTTGTTAAGTTCGAGCCTACATGAGATAGGTAAAAAGGCAAGTCAAGTCAAGTATAAATAGAGTGCGGGAGGCACTCTATTTACTCACTCACTTCTCACTCATGCACTCAAGGAGGAGTGGCGCACTTATGGAGGAGGAGGATCTGCTACTAGGTTGTGTCTATCTCTTATGGTTGGTGTTAACACCCAAAAAGTGCTCACTAGCTCATTTTCCTATTCACATGACCCATTTGTCCACTTTTCCACCATCTGAGCCTCTGAAACCAACAAAAGGTCACCAAAAGACCTTGGTACACCCCTTTTTCCATTAAAAAAGATTATTTTTCCAAGAAAATCATAAAAAACCCTCAAAAAGGGTCCAAATTCCCAAAAATATTAAAAAGGGAATTAAAATATTATTTTTATTCAAAAAAGGAAAAAGGAGGGAAAATTACCTAAACCATGTTGGTCAATACCATTGGTTTCCACAAAACCACAAATGGTATTCCTCACCACCAAAACCTATAAAAAGGTGGTAGGGGCTCCTCATTTCATATCCTTCCATTATCTCATCCTTATGCTGCTGAAATCTCCCCTGAGCACTTTTAGCCATTGAAGCAACCTTGGAGAAAGAGACCTCTTGGAGTTTGGAGCTACTCATATTGGGAGTTGCTCAACATCAACCTTCACCATTGAAGGTAATATCGCAAGCACTTGCTTGCCCCCCACTTTTCAATACAAAAAATTATTTATTATGTTTCTTGTTCTTGATTTTGAAAGGTTTACATTATTTGCTTAGATTCTTGTTTAGATCCATGAAAAGTATTGTTTATTTAGTTTATTGTTTTTATTTCTATTGAAACTGCTACTACTAGTTAGTAGGTGCTGTTGATGTATATGTAACTTCGGAATGTATTTCACATATATGTATATTGTATTCCTATAGAGATGGTATTATTCCTCTATAAGGAAGTGTCGTCATTTATATTGTAAGTGTCGTAACTTATACTTGATGGGTTATTAGACCACCTTGTTTGGGGTCGGCCCTGTATAAGTCATGTGGGTCAAAGGGTTATTAGACCACCCTATTGGGGGTCGGCCCACTCAGCATTATGTTATGTGGTTAAGTTCGAGCCGACATGAGTTAGGTAAAAAGGCAAGTCAAGTCAAGTATAAATAGAGTGTGGGAGGCACTCTATTTACTCACTCACTTCTCACACATGCTCTCAAGGAGGAGAGGCGCACTTATGGAGGAGGAGGATTGCTGCTAGGTTATGGCTTTCTCTATTGGTTGGTTGTATCATTGCTCTATCTATCTCTGAGGAAGTTATTGGGGTTTTTCACCTTTATGGTTTTCCCCAAGTAAATCTTTGTGTCTCTTGTGTGCTTGCATTATTGTCTCCATGATTGATATGCTGTAGATATGCTGTACATGTTGTTCTCTCAGTTAAGATCCTAGATCAGATTGAAGTAAATTCTGAAAATTTAACATGGTATCAGAGCTAGCCTGAAAGAAGGCATGATATGGCATGTATGACACTTGTTGCACTTACGATGCTAGGGCTTGATATAGTAAAAACCAGTCATCGTAGCACTTTCGCTATAAATCCGTTTTGGCAAAGTTTTCGGATCTGAAATTGTTACAGGCCGAAGCTAAGATCTCCAGGTATCTTGTGTCCAAAGGACAACCTCTAATTCGTTGTACTTTGTGATTTATGATCTGTACAATATAGGGTTTCTGCCTCTTCCAGATCTGAGTCAAAATCAGGTGACCTTGGGAAAAAGGTCATATCTTGGGCTAGGAAGCTCCAAATGAAATTTCGTAAAAAGTGACAGGTAGTACACAGTCTGTACTATCTCAGAAAACTTTTTCAGAGGCCGAAGTTGAACCAGTGACACGTGGCACGCCGTACAAGTTCGCTCTACTGTATTATCCCATAAACAGGTCACGTTACGACATTTGGCATAACTCTCTCTCAGAGAGTCCAATTGAGGTCAGACCTGTCAGGATGGAAAGGTAACAGGCCGAGCTATCTCAGAAAACTTTTTCAGAGGCTGAAGTTAAAACAGTGACACGTGGCACACCGTACAAGTTCGCTCTCCTGTTTATCCCAAAACAGGTCACGTTGCGACATTTGGCATAACTCTCTCTCAGAGAATCCAATTGAGGTCAGACCTGTCAGGATGGAAAGATAACAGGTCAGGCTATCTCAGGAAACTTTTTCAGACCCTGTGGATCAAAAAATTTTGGAGTTACACCAGAAACAATCAGGTACATATTTCTGTCAAAACAGAATTATTTTTTGGTACCTTCATTCATGGCTTCCGGAATTTAGGGCTTTGAAGAAAGTTGGAATTTTTGTAATCGGAGACCACGGCTGGATGCTACTCATCAAAATAGAAATTTAGAGACCAAGATCAGAATTTTTGGTTGGGCAGAAGGCCGGGCTTGATTAGACCCTAGTTCGGGACTTTGATCAGAAAAGTGGAAAATTAGGGCTTATGTAAAAATGGGAATTTTTGAAATCCGTGACCACGGCTGGAAGCTCCTCAGAAAAATAGAAGCTTAGAGCTTTGGTTCAAACCTTTTGATTGGGAAAAAGAGTGGGCTTCATCAAACCCCAGTTCAGGGTCACGTCCAGTGAATCCGGAAGTTTCAAAGGCAAAATTGAGGAGTGAAACTTTGCAGTTTTCAAATTCTGAATATACCAGTTTGATCAGCTCATCAAGGCGCATATTTCTATCCTTTCGAAAGTTTGAAATTCAAAGTTTGAATTTTTGGGGTTTCTCTGACAAACCCATATCCAGCTCCAGGTCCAGTTCTTGCAAATCAAGTGGATTGGGTTAATCCTAGAAGAAGATGGATTGATCATCTGCATGAGTAAAGAAGTTCCTGTTTCAGAGGGAGATGAGGCTAAGGCCTTACATAAGAAGATTACAAGCGATCTCGACAGGTATGACTCATCGAGGTATGTTTCGATATTTGTCCATGATTAAGTTTATGGTATGATTGTCTTCATGTTATTACGGTTAGTACAATTTTGATTTTAGATTTGTTGTATCACCTTAACAAAATTATGAATGCATGATAGAAGATATTCATTGGTTAGGGTGTTGACACTTATGATTGTACTAATGCATTATGGTGTTGTATGAGGTTTATGTTGTCTACTAACATGAAAGGTACACCAAGAAAGACAGATCATGTTCTGGTCCAAGAACATATGATCATGATAACATGAGGACAAATATTCATCCATTGTCATGGATCTCATACAAGATCCATTCACGAGGTATGTATAACTTGGTTTTATAATGGTTAACTTATGAGACATGCAGGTTACTAGCACAAGTCACTGAAGAGAACCAAAAGACATTATACGGGTATGTTAGACATAACTAGCTAACATGATAATCCAGGTATGTTTTTCCTATATCAAGCTAGATTCCTACCTTGGGTTAGGATCTTATACTATCGCGTTGTTGATAATGATTATTCATGAAGTCATAGGTTTGAATAATCATGATTGTATGCATATTATGTTTCTTACCATAATTGATGATATGACTAACCAGAAGAATCATGATGGTATAGGTTTGAATAATCACAGGTTTTATGCATTTTATATCTCTTATCTTGATTGATGATTCAACTAACCTGAAGAGTCATAGGCTTGAGTAATTACAAGTTTAGACATGTTATGTTTCTTATGATTTGACTAACCATAAGAATCCTTGAATGCTAATGCTTATTATTTCTGTTTGAAATGATCATGACTATACATGCTTGAGATTATTGTGTTTTAATAGTATACTAATGAATGTATGATTTTATATGAGATCACAAGGATAACACATTCATGATACTAATAAGCATGCATAGGGACCAAGGATGAATATGAGTTCAAGAACAGGTAATTCAGGAAGCAAAGATCAAGAGGGAGCACACTCCAGTTGCTCCTGCCAGAAAGCAAAGGAGCACACTCTAGTTGTTCCTGCAAGAAAGCAAAGGAGCACACTTCAGTAGTTTCTGCAAGGATGCAGATATTCAGAGGGAGTTGATCATCTCTCTACATTTCACAACAGAAAGGTGTAGAAGAAGCTACCTCAGATTAGGACTCCAGCAGCTCCTGCAAGGAAGCAAAGACTTAGAGGGAGTCCACCCAACGAACAAACAAAGATAAGTATTTGAATTGTCATTTCTTAAATAATACTGTTCAATAATGTATATACTGATGTTCCTAGAATTAGGTTGTGTATTATGCATATTAGAATAATTGCATTGATGAACAGTATACTACTAATATGCATGGGTAAGTAGCCTATGGCACTGTACAACATTCCATTGCTACTTATCTAGAATGAAACCTCTTTGCTGACATGTTGGGAGTTGTGCACACTCTTAACAATGTTCTGGTAGAGATTGGAAGGCATCTAGAAAGTTATGGGATATGGATAAATGTTGTATTGAAGCATTGGCTAAGATAATTGCATGACTGTATGGCATATTTCTTTATGTGTAAGAATTTGTTCTGAAAACTATAAGATGTTTTCTAATCATGCAATTTAACTTGTTGTGTAGGAAAGATCATATGCCATCTCCTACAAAAGGACTACAACATTTGTTCCAGCAAGAAAGATATCTATTGAAGATATTGAAGTTCCCAAGATCTGGGATGAAGAAATGGAATGCCATGATCCGTAGATCATGAAGAAGATGTTTGGGATGCAGTCCCAAGACCTGACAGGGAGTCATATGTATGCAGATTGAAGAAAGCCTTGTATGGCTTGAAGCAAGCTCCCAGAACTTGGTATGGTGAAGATAGATTGATTGCCGACACGCAGCGGAAGCTTACTACCGAGTTCGAGATGAAGAACTTGGGGATGATGCACTATTTGTTTTTGGCATGGAGGTGTGGCAAAGTGCAGATAGAATCTTCCTTGGACAAGGGAAGTATGCAGTAGAGATCCCAAAGAGGTTCGGGATGATGGATTTCAAGGCCATGGCCACACCTATGGCATCGAATCTGAAGCTTCTATGTGATGCTTCATCTGAGTCAGTTGATGTCTCTATGTATCGTCAGATGATTGGGTCCTTGATGTACCTGACGAACACAAGACCAGACATTTGCTTTGCTGTGAACACATTGAGCCAGTTCCTGACGGATCCGAGAAGTGTTCACCTGGTTACTGTAAAGCATGTTCTGAGGTACCTGAAGGGTACAGTGGATTATGGGCTCAGGTATGAGGCGAATCAAAAGTTTAACCTGGAAGGTTATGTTGATTCAGATTGGGCTGGCAGTGCTGCAGACAGGAAGAGCACATCTGGGTGCTGCTTCAGTATGGGATCAGGTGTGATCTCTTGGTTTAGCAGGAAGCAGTCCTGCGTAGCATTGAGTACAGCTGAGGCAGAGTATGTTGCAGCCTGTTCAGCTAGTTGTGAGGCAGTATGGCTACGGAAGCTACTGTCTGAGTTATTTGATCTCCCGTTGGAGGCTACTGGTATCTTTTGTGATAACCAGAGTTGTGTGAAGCTGTCCGAGAACCCAGTGTTTCATGACAGGTCGAAACACATAGAGATCAAATATCACTATATCAGGGATATGGTGCAGAGAGGAGCTGTGAAGCTCCTGTATGTTGCGACGGACGAGCAGATTGCAGATGTGCTGATGAAGCCACTAGCCAGGGTGAAGTTCGAGTACTTCAGAGAGAGGCTTGGCGTGCTTCAGATCAAGGATACTTCGAGGAAGAAGTGATGGACACATTTGCTGAATCCATTCCAAGCATGTTGGAAGGAGGATCCTTCACATGGCTGTGGATGTAAGTGCTGGATGATGAGCATCAGGATGATGTTCTGGTTTCTGCTTGGATATGATCAGTTGGATCATTTTATGTATGTATGTATGCATCATGTTGGATGCTTGGACCATGTATCTGTATATGTATCAGGTGGATACATTGATGATCAGGAGGATCATGTATGATGATATGTATCATGTATTTGTATCAGGTGGATACATTGATGATCAGGAGGATCATGTATGATACTTGGTATGCATCAGGTAGATGCATTGATGATCAGGTGGATCATGCAGCAGGATGTTGCAGTGATGATCAGGATGATCATAGATGACGAGCTTCAGGATGTTGCTCCAGATGACATGCAGCAGGACGTTGCAGTGATGATGATCAGGATGATCATGGATACATCAGGATGATGTATGGTGAGTATCAGGTTGATACTCTATGGCCGTGGATCAGGTTGTGCAGATGAGCATGTAATTCGTTGCCCTGGGAGATTTGCAGATGGTCTTTCGAGGTTTTGCCTATGGCATGTAATTCGGTGCCCTGGGACATCTGGCAAATGCTCTTTCAAGGTTTTGCTCTGGGAGGACATGTAATTCGTTGCCCTGGGAGATCTGCAGATAGTCTTTCGAGGTTTTGCCTATGGCATATAATAGCGCCCTGGGATATCTGGCAGATGCTCTTGCGAGGTTTTGTCCTATGGCACGTAATTCGTTTCCCTGGGAGATCCGATAGGTTGGGCTGTGTGCCCGTAATCAGTCCTGGGATGCTCTTGCGAGGTTTTGCCATGACCACATGTAATTCGTTGCCCTGGGAGATTTCAGGTCGGAGTTGTGTACCCGTAACATCCTGAGATGCTCTTGCGAGGTTTTGTGGTGGACCACATGTAATTTGTGCCCTGGGAGATTTCAGGTCGGAGTTGTGTACCCGTAACATCCTGAGATGCTCTTGCGAGGTTTTGTGGTGGGGTCACATGTAATAGCGCCCTGGGAGATCCTACAGGTCGGAGTTGTGTACCCGTAACATCCTGGGATGCTCTTTCGAGGTTTTGTGACGCACGTAATAAGTCCTGAGGATTCCACAGTATGGCCAGTGATGACGAAGACCTGCAGGTGGTGGGCCTACATCCAGTATGAAAAAGGACTGGCTCTGTAGAACTTCCTATGACGAGTAGATTCAGAGATTGATTGAGATAGCAGCAGCAGTGACGATGATGATGACTCGATGACGATTATCCAGTGACGATGATCCAGAGAAGATGACTTGTACTAGAAGAACTGTGCTGAGAAATACCTTCCTAGTTAAGAGGGAGTGTTGATGTATATGTAACTTCAGAATGTATTTCACATATATGTATATTGTATTCCTATAGAGATGGTATTATTCCTCTATAAGGAAGTGTCGTCATTTATATTGTAAGTGTCGTAACTTATACTTGATGGGTTATTAGACCACCTTGTTTGGGGTCGGCCCTGTATAAGTCATGTGGGTCAAAGGGTTATTAGACCACCCTATTGGGGGTCGGCCCACTCAGCATTATGTTATGTGGTTAAGTTCGAGCCGACATGAGTTAGGTAAAAAGGCAAGTCAAGTCAAGTATAAATAGAGTGTGGGAGGCACTCTATTTACTCACTCACTTCTCACACATGCTCTCAAGGAGGAGAGGCGCACTTATGGAGGAGGAGGATTGCTGCTAGGTTATGGCTTTCTCTATTGGTTGGTTGTATCATTGCTCTATCTATCTCTGAGGAAGTTATTGGGGTTTTTCACCTTTATGGTTTTCCCCAAGTAAATCTTTGTGTCTCTTGTGTGCTTGCATTATTGTCTCCATGATTGATATGCTGTAGATATGCTGTACATGTTGTTCTCTCAGTTAAGATCCTAGATCAGATTGAAGTAAATTCTGAAAATTTAACAGGTGCCCATAGCACTAAGCCTGGTTGCAAAACCGGGCCAACAGTTTTTGGCGACTCCGCTTTGGTTTGAACTTTAGATCTCTAGCTTTGCCATTAAATCTTAGTTTTTATGAATTTTTAACCTTTAGATCCATAGATCTACCATCTTAGACAGCAGATCCATTGCTGGTCTGAGATTTGGCCCCAAAAACAGCCCTAAATTTTCAATTTTCGGGTTCGTTTCTCGGTTTCCGTGCACGGCTTCCGCCTCGCGGCTTTTTGCCAGACAGTCGCGCGGTCCATCGCGACTTTTCTGCATTTTTCCGCGCGGTCCATCGCGGCCTTTTTCTAGACATTCGCGCGGTCCATCGCGACTTTTCTGTGTTTTTCCGCGCTGCACACCGCGGCTTCGCGGCCTTTTTCCGCGCTGTCCATCGCGACTGTGCGCCCAAAACCTGCGCGGTCCATCGCGACTGTGCGTCCAAAACCCGCGCGGTCCATCGCGACTGTTTGGCCAAAACCCGCGCGGCCCATCGCGGCTGTTCGTCCAAAACCCGCGCGGCTGAATTTTTTCATTCGGCCATCCCGATTTTGAAAAATATTTTTTACTGTATTTTCTGCCCATAGCACATTTTTTACAGTACTAAATTCTGCATAGTTTACAGATTTGAAAAAAAAAAATTTACTATTTAAAAGTGCATACCTAGAAATCTTTTTAAAAAATTTTCAAGAAAGTGAAAGAAAGACTCATTTTGCATTCTTTATCTAGATTCAAATTTTTTCTTGTTTACTTCTTTAGAATCTTGCCCTTAGCAATTTTTTAAAAACGAAGAAATCCATTTATTTCTTTTAAAAAGGAGTTTATTATTTGCTTTCATAAATCCAAGAAATCCTTTATTTTTTGAGTTATTTTTTGAAAAGCATATTAATTCCTTTTAGTGAAAAAAGTCTTAAATATTTGCTTTGTATTTTCAAAAAGTCCTTTATTTTTTGAAAATTTCCCTTAAAGCATTTAATTTTTTCAAGTTCAGTTTACAACACCTCACGTGCACTCACACGATCACTTAATTGAACTAAGACTTAAAACGTACCCTAATTTGAACACACTCTTAACCCCACTTGGGGAACACGAAAAGAATTCTTGTAGCTAGGTAGTATTGGGGGGATAGGTGTTCCAATAACACCCCTCAGTTCATACATCTGAGACATAGAAGTTGTCCAATTAGGGATCTAAAATCTCTTAGTACTTTTTGGCGCGGTCACAACCGGTTTGTGGGAAGGCCTCTCCCCTAGGAGGGTTGAAGTCGCGAGGATGGTTCCGGAAGCCTGAGTGGGATACCGAAACCCATTCAGTAACCGAAGGGCTACCATTCGCAGTTCTCGGGATATCCCTGTATTGGGATATTGCGATCAAAGGACCAAACGGCAGATTTACCTTTTCTCGACGCGTCATGAACGGAGTATCCTAGTAGCCTGTCTTTTAGGATTGATTACCCGGTGTCCCTCCCGGTAGGGGGATATCTAGCCGTTGTCTCTACATTCATATTGTCTGACTTGGATTTCATCACCTTGCAGAGGATATCGTCTGTTTGAGTCACAATACTTTTAGATTAGGTGTTTGCATGATCTTTACCACCTTTTGAGTCTAGTTACACCTATTTTTTCTAGGAGTCGCTTGCATGTTGGTATTCTGACCGGTTGTTGCATTCCTCCACTTATTGTAGCACAGCTGCTAGGATAAGTGAATTTTTTTAGGATTGATTTTTTGGCCTGTGAGCCTTATTTTTTCACTCCCCTTCTTGCACCCTTGGTTGCATTAGGGTTTTGAGTCTTTTACATATATATCACCACCTGATACTTAAAACAATTTTTTACATAAAAAACATATTCTCACCATTGAGAATTCCAGACGTTCTCGTCGTCTACGGGGCGAACTCCCAGAGTTTAGTCCACTTGGCTCTCCACGTCACGGACGCAGAGCCTTATCCCTTGATTCGGCACATCGTCAATCAATTAGACAGTCATCCGATTCTGACATACCCCACTTCACCTTTGATTTGGAGGTAGAATCCGAAAACCCCCCCGAGTTACCACCAACCACAATTATGTCTGGAACACCAGTTGATCCACTATATACATTAACCATAGGTCAGACATCCGCAGACCCTTCTGCAGGAGTACCATCAACGGCAACAGCCACCCCCTTGGGTATGCCCAATATGGGTAACACTCCACATTCAGGAATGCCTAGCACAGGACCACCACCTGTCATGGGCATGCCCAACATGGGGGTCATACCCCCTTCGGTTTCCACAAACCCTATCCCAGGAATCCCTAGTGCGATTCCTAACCCAAGTGTAACCCATGTTACACTTGGGAGTGCTATACCAGGAATCCCTAGTACGATTCCTAACCCAAGTATAACCCATGTTGCACTTGGGAGCGCTAACCCATATCAGGCCACACCTATTGGAGGGCACATACCCTCCATACCTAGCATACCTATAGGCGCTACTGGACCCCTACACCATACCACAATGGCTAGGCAGGTCCCAGTTCCGGTCACCACATCCGCTAGTCTACCATACATGGCAAGTCTCAACCTGCCAGATTTAGCTAGGCTCACAAATGACCCCATCAGGCATGATCCTGCTTGGCCCCATATGCCCACTAAGCTTCCCTCTGACATCCCTAAATTTGAGGGTAAAGTCGAAGAAGACCCCCAAAATCACATCATGTCATTCCATTTATGGTGTTCCTCCAACTCCATAGTGGATGACTCCATCCGCCTACGGCTTTTACAACGCACCTTCACTGGCTCCGCAGCCAAATGGTACATCGAGCAACCCCATGGGACGCATTCCACATTTACCTCCCTTGCCTCGACCTTTCTACAATTCTTCCAGCTACCTGTCCACTACGATGCGGGCGTCGAGATCCTACTGTCTTGCAGACAGAACACGGCCACGCATATCACTGACCATATTCATGATTGGCGTCGGCGCCGAAGCCTATGCAAGATCAAATTAGACGACCGAATCTTTTTAGACTGGTTCCTTAAATCCCTCCTTCCTCTCATTGCGAAGGATGTAGCGTCTGAAAGACCCCAGTCGGAGGAGGAGGCCATCCTTAAGGCCCAACAGTTTGATCTTATCTATGCCCAGTCAGGTTACCTATACACGATCATACCTGACGCCCCACGAGGTGACTCCGCACGCGGTGACACACCGGGGGCATCACATGCCGCTGATGGAATTATTGGCCAAATTACACCGCAAGCAAAACCTTTCAGTATGGTGAGCACCATGCCCGCCCCAGACCTTTCTAGGGCTACATCTAGTTCCGGAGCGACCACCTCTTATGCTCCAACAAACCAAACCCATCACGTTCATGGACCCTCTTGTCCACAACATTGTTATGGCCAAGCGCCATCAGCATATGTACCTCCTACATACTATGCTCAACCTACGGTACAAAACCCCATGCAGTTTCCACAACAGCCCATGCATTACCCACAACCGGTTGCACCGGCTAACCTCACACCTCCACCAGCTCAGGGGTACCAACAACCCCAACAGGCAACTGGACCACCTCCAGCTCCACCTGCATACTATCCACCACAACCTGCTACCGCACCTGCGGCTCCTCAGAATCCCCCCAATGCTCAAGGGCACGTCTACGCACAACAACAGCAGCCCCAATACCAAAATAACCAACGCAACCAGGGTGGGAAACCAAACCGAGGAAGAGGACGAAACCGTGGAAACAATCAAAACCGTAACCAAGCTCCACAACCTACCCATCCTCCGCAAAACAATAACGCGGCGCCCACTCATCAGAATCCTGATCGGCCACCTAAGCAACCCAAAAATGCTAATTTACGAACAAACCATCCTTGTTCCATTTGCGGTGTCTATGGCCACTATACCCATGCTTGCCCACATCTGGAGCGAGCTCGACAACTATGGACAAATGACGCCCATCGTCAAGGGCAGGCGGCTCCTCAGCCACCACCCAACCCCCCACCACCTCCACAACAACCTTTGGTCCTGCAAAACCCCTTTCCAACACAAGGAGTGGTGAACACTCAGCCGTTAGCTCCCCAACAGGGCAACGTGCAACCACAACAAATTACTTACACAGCTCCTGACCAACCCATGTTTGATTCAGGCACCCACCACTTATTGATGATGTCCACCGCTGACGTCAATATCCAAACCCGTCGGAATCAATACGGACCGACTTCTGAAGCCCCCCCCGCTGAAAAGGATACTAATGCTAATCCCACTGATCAGACATTGCGTATACCTCAGGTTCCACTCGATGGCGCCTCTAAAGCACCTCGCTTCCCCCTTCGCCGAATCAACAACAACCCCAATGCACGGGCTGCGTCCAATTACAACATTGTAGATGACTTAGCTCAATCTCCCGCAGCCATGTCTGCATTAGAAGTCTTAAAGACCTGTCCTACTCAGCGCAAGACTTTACTTTCCGCCATTGGGGCGATTGACCCAAATGATTCGCAATTGATGACCTTTGATTTAGACCAATCTGAACCACGGCTGCCTTCTACCATAGCAGTCCAAGTTTCCGTTTCCATACGGAATCTTGTCATCCATCGATGTATCATCGACGAGGGTGCCTCCACATGCGTCATGTCCACTTTTGTTTGGCAAAAGTTGGGATCCCCTGCTCTCCAGCAATCCACCACTGCATTGCGGGCCTACGACGGGAGGTCAGCTCAACCTCAAGGTTTATTACCCAAAGTACCCGTCCAATTAGGTGGGAAAACTGTGCTCATCGACATAGAGGTCATTAACGCCCAGCTCGACTATAACCTTTTACTTGGCCGCAGTTACATGTACGCCATGAAAGCGATCGCCTCCTCCGTCTTCCGCACCATGATGTTCCCCCACGAGGGACGCGTGGTCAAAATTGACCAACTCACCTACTATGATCCCAACGCCCCTGCAGCACCCGAGAATGTTCTCCCCATGATTGAACAGCCCGCTTCTAGTGCAGTTACATCCTTTGTGTCTTCTGTGGCACCCGGACTTTATTCGGATACACCAATGACCTCTACATTCCAGGCCATTCCACCACCGTCACCGGAGACCCAAGTCGCAAACCTCTGTACTCTTTCGCAGAATACGCAAACGTCCGGTGGTCAACCACCATTGATCCCCAGTCACATTGGTGTTACACCCATCCACACCATCCCCTTCCTATTTCCTCCTTCGGGTGTAGTAAGCACCCCGGTTATGGCTACCCTTAACCTACCCGGGCTAACATTGGGATTGCCCGTGTGGTATATTCCGCCTCCCGTTCGACTACCGACACCAGACGTCATCCTCCAACCGGTACAACCTATTGTTACCACAAATCAACCTCCTCCTGGTGTCGCGATCCCTTCGTCGCCAACGACACCTCCTCCTAACCTCAATATTCATTCGTCGTCAATGAAACCTCCTCCTGGTCCCACGATTGCTTCGATGTCAAAGGATCCCCCTCTCCTTGCTAAGCCCACTGGGGGCAGAGGTCCACAACCATACACTGCTATACCACCTCCTAAGGTAGCCAAACCCCCACCGGTGTTTCGAGCTCCCCCCAAATGTTCATTATGCGATGAAATTGGCCATCCAACTCATCAATGCCCACATTTACCGGCACTCCAAGAGCATATGAATATGTTGGACGATGACATCGGCATCCCAGTAGTCAGATTAGAGCCACCTCTACAGCCTCGCGACAAAACACTGCGCACTAACCATCCTTGTGCTATATGCAGTGTTTACGGCCACTACTCTCACCATTGCCCTGATCTACCTGACTATAGAGCAGCGTTGTACGAGTTAAACAATGCCGACTTAGAGATATCTCCTCCCCTCATCGAGGAGATTCACCCTCCACCATCATCCTTGTCAGAAGAAGTCAATACGATATATATGATTTCGACAACCTTCAAACCAGAACCCCTTGATTTATGGTCTGACTACTTCAATACTGACGAGCAGATTTTGGAAACACTCACTGCACCCGACTACCCTTGGGATGATATGCATCATCGCTCGTACTTCCTCCCGGAAGCATCTACCTCCACCGCATCCAACCAGCTATCAGTCGAGTCGAAAGACTTCATACCCGCTAGGGTCGATTGGTTAAAGGACCCCATCCCAGCACCGGATGCCTTTGAAGAAGGGAACATGTCAAACATTTCCCCCACTATACAGATAGACATTTCCACAACACCAGGGAAACCTGAGCTCATCTCGCTGGGCGCATCTTGCACTCAAGCAGAAACTCAGGCGTACAAAAAGCTCTTTCAAGAGTTCCGCGATGTCTTCGCCTGGTCCTATACCGAGATGCCTGGTCTCGACCCCGCCATTATTGAACATCACATCGATACATGGCCGAAAGTACCCCCTGTTCGTCAGAAACAGCGACCTATTCACCCTGCCAAGCTCCCCGCTGTTAAGGCTGAAGTCGAGAAACTTCGAAAAGCAGGTTTCATCTACCCTATTCCGTACACCACATGGGTGTCGAACCCCGTTCCTGTCAACAAAAAGCAAGGCACCCTTAGAGTATGCACTGATTTCCGCGATCTAAACCACGCTTGTCCAAAAGACAATTTCCCCACACCATTCATTGACCAACTCATTGATGAGTGTGCGGGCCATGAGGTCCTATCCTTCATGGACGGGTTTTCCGGATATAACCAGATTCACATCCGCAAGGAGGATCAGTACAAGACTGCCTTTACCACCCCATGGGGCACCTTTGCCTATCGCGTCATGCCATTTGGCCTTAAAAATGCTGGGGCCACATTCCAGCGAGCCATGACCTATTGCTTTCACGATTTGGTCCATATCCTGTGAGTCTATCTTGACGACCTCACAGCGCGTTCCCGAAAACGATCAGACCACCTTAACGACCTCCGGCAAGTTTTCCTGCGTTGTCGCAAATATAAAATCCGCTTGAACCCACACAAGTGTGTCTTTTGCGTCCCAGCGGGCCGGTTGTTGGGTTTCATTGTTTCCCAAGATGGGATCACTGTCGATCCCCTGAAATTCAAAGCCATCTTAGAACTTCCCCCTCCTCGTACGCTTCGACAGCTTCAGAGCTTGCAAGGGCGGTCCAATTTTCTTAGGCGCTTCGTCCCTGATTATGCCACCAAAGTCCACGGGTTCTTACGCTTACTTCGTACCCACATACCCTTTGTTTGGGATGAGCAAGCAGACACGGCATTCGAAGCCCTCAAGAGAGCTCTCACACAAGCCCCCTTGATATCCCCACCGGAGTTCTCCCAAGACTTCACCCTTTACGTCTCGGCATCTGAACATGCCGTGTCCGGAGTTTTGGTACAAGAAGATGCTTCCCACAAAGAGCATGTGATTTATTACGTCAGCCAGACCTTATCTGGCCCACCTTTACGTTACCCATACGAGGAAAGATTAGCACTAGCTGTAGTCTTTTCCGTACAAAAACTGCGACACTATATTTTGCTTAGTCATACCACGGTCGTCGCCGACTCCAACCCCATGGTCTACCTCCTCACCCGGCGACTCCTTCAGGGTCGTGTCGCTAAATGGGTCATTATCCTCCAGGAATATGACCTTACTTTCAAGACTCCCAAAAGCACCAAAGCCCTCGCGCTTGCTCACCTCATTACAGATCTCCCATCCTCTTCAACATCACCCGTCATCCAAACGGACCTGATTGACGAGCAGATCTTCGTCATTTCGTCTGACGACCCTTGGTACGGAGACATTTTGACTTACCTTCGTACGCAAAAATTCCGACCACTCATCGATCGTGATGGACGCCGTCGCATACGACACCACGCCCCCCGATACCTACTTATTGGGGATGTACTTTATCGACGCGGCGTTGATACTATCTTACGCCGCTTCCTATCCCATAGTGAGGCAGAACAAGTCCTCAATGATTGTCATAGCGGTGCCTGTGGAGGCCATTTCTCTGGCATGGCTACCGCCCAGAAAATCATTCGGGCCGGTTATTTTTGGCCATCATTGTTTACTGATTGCATCACAGCAGTCAAGCATTGCCAGAACTGCCAGCTATTTGCCCCCAAAGCAAGAACCCCCCCTGCCCCCCTTCATCCAGTCATCACTGTTGGACCATTCTGCAAATGGGCCATAGACTTCCTCGACTGCAACCCCCCGTCAGCCGGCGGTCACAAACACATCATTGTGGCCGTAGATTATTTCACCAAGTGGGCAGAAGCCATGCCAACCTATAATTGCAAAGCCGACACTGCGGCACGGTTTTTCTTCAACCATGTCATCGCTCGTTTCGGAGTACCACAATAGCTAGTCTCTGACCACGGCTCTCACTTCGAAGATGCCGTCTGGAAGGAATTATCAACCATGTTGAAATTTGAACACCATTTCTCTTCCGCTTACTACCCCCAAGGAAACGGCCAAGTCGAAGCGATCAATAAAATCTTGAAGACCATTCTCCAACGCACTGTAGACAAGCACAAATCCAATTGGCATCACATGCTTTTCCCGGCACTATGGGCCTACCGCACCTCAACCAAAACCGCCACCGGTTTTACCCCTTTCCATTTAGTTCACGGTGTCGAATCTGTCCTCCCTATCGAGTGCCAGATCCCTGCTCTAACCATCGCCGTTGAGCTCCTACCGGATACTTCCCCGATCGAGCAACGTTTACTGCTCCTAGAGCAGGCCGATGAAGATCGGCGCACCGCCATTCAAAACATGGAAGCTGCTAAACAACGATCGAAACTAAGTTACGACAAACGCGTCCACCCAAGAACCTTTTCGGAGGGAGACCTTGTCCTCGCTTACGATCAAGCTCATGATAAAACCGGAAAGGGAAAGTTCGTGTCTATGTGGCAAGGCCCCTACATCATACACACCTGCCTCGGGCAGGGGGCATACATTCTGACCGATTCAGAAGGCAACACCTTGCGCAACCCACGCAACGGGTTGTACCTTAAAAGATTTTACCCATAAAAAATCTCATGGACACCATCTTCCATTTTAGTATAGGCATACATTTTTCGTTCACAAAATTTTTTTCAAAAAAAAAACCTAAATATTTGTTTTCTCTGCATGACCACAGATGGAGCCTCTTCCACTCTGCCATGTCGGTTTCGCTGATGGTGCAAGCCGTCGGTCTCCCAATCGCGCCTCCGCAGCTTGGGTAATATACTCCCCCTCACATGAGTTAATTCACATAGATGGAGTATGTTTAGGTGCCGCCACCAATAATCAAGCTGAATACGATGCCGTGACCGGTCTCCTGGCCGCTGCTCTCCAGATGAGCATACGTCACCTCAACGTTTTCTTGGACTCACAGCTCCTAGTTTCCCAGCTCAACAATGATTACCAGGTACGCGATCCCTGTCTGTTCAGAAAATTCCTGCGCACTAAACAAATGGTGAGACAGTTTGAATCCATTACATTCACACATGTCCCAAGACACCTCAATAGTGTAGCAGACCATATGGCCAACAGTGTCCTCGACTGGCACACCAATCACATCATGTCATATCCATAAACAAAAATGCATCCATGTGCAAAACATGTGCCTCCACGGGCATATACAAAAAACCAATGTTGCACCCACGTGCATAACATGTGCCTCCACGGGCATAAAACAAACAAACCAAAATAATGCATCCATGTGCATAACATGTGCCTCCACGGGCATATATAAATCTACAAACACACTGCATCCACGTGCATAACATGTGCCTCCATGGGCATACATAAAAGACAAATGTGCATCCACGTGCATACACGACAATATATCCAAAATATATATCCACATATATATACAAATCGAATAGTCAACATGTCATAAGTGCCCCCAGCACTCAATATACAAAAAATACATCTGTCATACAAAAAATGCTTCCCCATATGCTCATGAGCATTTGGGGGCAAGTACAATGTCGTCTACTCATCTGGATCCTCAGGATCCTCGGGCTCCTCCTCCGGCTCCTCCTCCGACTCCACCTCCGCCGGCCCAGCCGGGTCAGGACGACCCCGAACTCGCCGCTCTGCTGGCCCTGCTGGATCATCCCTCAAACGGATCCTCCCCTGAGCCGGCCCTGCCGGAGCATCTCCTCCACCACCCCCGTGCCTCGCCGCAAGCACCGCTGTCCTCAACAGGAGCGACTGCCACTCAGGTGGCGCACCAAGACATCCCTGCAAAACATCCCGATCCAGATCCCTCCAACCATCCTCAGGGAACCTAGCTAGGATCCGGGAAAAAGTACGCCGGACACCATCTATAGCGTCGCCATCAGGGCCAACCCCTCGCCCACGATCTGCATATCCTCCACCACGCGGAGGACGTACAGGTACTGGGGGACGAACGACCACCATCGCCCGCCCCTGCCGAGCCACATAGTCAGGTGGTGGCACTGGACCCACATCTGCACAAAGCAAGTAAACCATTAGACACTATATAACAAAATCATCATAAACCATACAACATATGATACATCATCAAATAAAACACAAAACATACCGTCCAAGCCCCAGGCCTGTCCTGGGGCACGAGGCATCTCCGCGTCACCTCTGTAATCCATGCCGGCGTAGGGATAGTCCTCGATCACCAGAGGCATCTGCTCCCACTGCTGAAAAAAGTCCTCTGTGAAGTAGCCACGGATACCACCGCCAGCACGGGGCATCATCTGCCCCCACCTCATCATACGAGGCTCGCTCGGCAGACCAACATGAACGGGTACATGTGGCCGCAAGGTCGGCACCCGCTCGAAGAAAAAACAGCATAAAAAAGAGGCGTAACAAAACTCGCCCCCCTCTCTCACGGCCTTGTCCAGATCTCTCCGGACACCGGCCAAGAACATCTGCGCCCAAGCGTAGTAAGTACCCCATAGAACGGAGTCCACCATCATCGTCTGCCCCCCAGACATACGATGTGGGGCAGCAGCACCCAAAACCCTCAGAACACAGGCACCAACAGCCCGCATATCCCACTCACGTAGGAACTTCAGACTAATAGAGCTGTTTACCAAAACAGCGTCATCCACACAGAAGGTCTGTAAGAGGTCCTCCATATCCACACCCGGAGGCACCCTCGGAGAAATATCACCCACCTCACCCAAGCGAGGCAAACCGGTCAAAAAATATACATCAGTGAGAGTAATCTCCAACCTCTCACCACCAATAATGAAGGCACCCTCTGCCGGCACCCACCACTGCACGAGCTTGTTCAGGAGTCTCCTCACTGAACGGATATGAGGTATCTGAGCGAACTTCAAGAGTCCGCTCATGGCTAGGGTCTGTCTCACCCCTCCATCATTCTCGATCCTCAACATAAGCTCACCATCAATCTCTCTCTCCCGCCACACGGACTGAGCTCTCCGCAACATCCTGCCAAGAAAACACAGGAAATTTTTAGCCCCAGCATAAAAATTTTAGAAAAATCCCATCGCGGCTTTTACACAAAAAGCCGTGATGCCCATCGCGGCTTTTCCACAAAAAGCCGCGATGATCATCGCGGGATCCATGCAAAAACCCGCGATGACCATCGCGAGTTTTGTCCAGACAGTCGCGATGAACATCGCGACTATCACCCATGAACACACGATGAACATCGCGGGTTCCGACCTCACAGTCGCGATGAACATCGCGACTGTGAGCCTGAAACCCGCGCGGTTCATCGCGGGTTCAGCCCCGAAACCCGCGCGGTTCCACGTTGGAGAGTCAACGTGGAGTTTCGCGGCCTTCGGGGGCCCACCGCCAACCAGAAAAGACATAATTGACAAGGTTAAGGCAAATAGAGTTACCTGCAACTCGCTAAATCGAAAACCAACGGTGAAATCTCCCGGAAATCAATAAAAAGCTCTGACAGCTCTATCAAACTCGCACGTAACAATGACATGTCATATTGGGCCCCACGTCCTATTTATAGAAATTCCACAAATTTCAAACAACCATTGCGGTGTCATACGAAGTCCATTTCTCAAACCGTTGGTACCGTTGGGATCAGCACAGCGAGAACTTCATAGAGGTTCCTTCCGTTTCCCGTTTTTCACGGGGTCCATTTTTTGACCATTTTTTAGCCCCTCTCGTGGCCTCGGTTTGCGTGCCACATCGGCCGTTCTCCGTTTTCGATGTGTCTTATATGGCCGGATTCAGTTTTCCGCGCTCGTGATGATGCTTGAGACCATTTCTCGCTCTCACCTTTAGATTTTCCGGGGATTTTTTCCACGCCCCCTCGTCGCCTCGGTTTGCGTGCCACATCGGCCGTTCTCCGTTTTCGATGTGTCTTATATCGCCGGATTCAGTTTTCCGCGCTCTTGATGATGCTAGAGATCACTTCTCGCTCTCACCCTTAGATTTTCTGGGCATTTTTTCCACGCCCCCTCGTCACCTCGGTTTGCGTGCCACATCGGCTGTTCTCCGTTTTCGACAATCCTTATGTCACCGGATCCAGTTTTTCGTACAGATGACGATGCTTGAGACCTTTTCTCGCCCTCATCAATCCATTTTTGTTCGGTATAATTTTATCCCTTTTTCGGTCCGAGCAACCCCTTTTACGAAAAAGGCACTTAGGGAGTTTCTGTTAAGCTCTTTCCTGACTCCTAAAACAATGAAAAGATCGCCGAGCAATCTTGCTTCCTTTCATGCTCGCTAAACGTATCTGAAAGGGCGTCTACCTGGTATAAGTTTACCCCTTTTCCGGACCTCGTAGACTAATTACGAAAAAGGTATACTCTAGTCACATCGCCTAGAAGAGTTCTCCATCCGCATCATTTTATGCTTTTTCGGGCCTTGGAGACTAAACTACGAAAAAGAACACCAATAGAGTCCACCTACCGCTTTCAGACTCTCGAAACATGATAGCAACCATGAGCATGCGCCGTCCTGGGCTCACAAAATCCACAGGACAGTACCATTTCAGAGCACACTTTTATCCCTTCTTGGAGCTCATTAAAACTACGAAGAAGGAAGAAGGGTGCCTCTTGGCGCCACGACAGATCATATCTACTCACATAGCAGCTTCCCCATTCTGGTCGCCTTTGTTCAGAGTATCCTGCAGTATGTCACCTTGATAACCCCTCGACGGCACCTATCAGCTCGTCCTCCCCCCCAGAGTCAATATATACCATTCAGTCAAACCAATGATCCCCACACCTACAAGTCAGTTCCCTACGCTGCCAGGTCATCCATGTCATCATGCTCTGAACAAAGGAAGTTTGAGTCTACCCACTTTTTGACCCAGTTATTTCCCTTCCCCACAAGTATGTCAGTCCTACCAGCAGTACTACATCGCTTCAGTTCTACACCTCGTGCTCCTATCAAGGAAACATCATTGCCTTGTTAGTTGCTGGTCTCCTTCTGTCGACGACAACTACATTGATTCCAGAGGATAGACCTACAGGTCCCTGTGTCTTGGACTCATTACCATTTATGATGAGTGCCTACGAATCATTTCGAGAGGAATCCTCAGTACCTCTCCGAATGGTTGTCTCTCACATGCTCGACTTCAACACTTTGATCGCATCGTTGAGACTCGCACAGGGGATTAGTCCGTTCAGTTATTAGTCGAAGACCCCGGATGCCACCTGACTCCTCCACATTTGAGAGTCTACCTATGGATAAACACCAGTTACACTTTTTCTATAGAGATCCGGGTTGCGCATGGCGACAATATTCAGATTTACCCCAGTTTCATACTCCCTTGAGTATACAATTACATTATTGCTCAGAGATGACTCATAGTCTTTGAGTCCCTACAGATGTTGGACACCTTCAGTTTCAGCAGTTCAACAGTTATTCCAGTGTATCAGTTATTGAGATCAGTCATGATCATGAGTATATCCCACAATAATGTCCCCTCTAGACCATTATGATGTACCAGTATATTTCTTTACGTATTAGATCCCCCTTCTTGGGAATAATTGTCTTGTATATGTCTTGATACGAGCATGGGAATGCCCGCCTCGTCCTTTATCAGAGATTATACCTCATCCATATTGAGGTCATGTAATATTTTTTGTTTTTGCAGCTTCCAAGGGCCGTGGCTCCAGTCTCCAAACGGTCTCTTCTCTCCCCTAAAACCCCAGAAAAAGACAAATGAACTATGATGTCTATCGGCCATACGATGAGCTCCTGCCCTCACACATCAGGGGGCAATCTGTTAACACCCAAAAAGTGCTCACTAGCTCATTTTCCTATTCACATGACCCATTTGTCCACTTTTCCACCATCTGAGCCTCTGAAACCAACAAAAGGTCACCAAAAGACCTTGGTACACCCCTTTTTCCATTAAAAAAGATTATTTTTCCAAGAAAATCATAAAAAACCCTCAAAAAGGGTCCAAATTCCCAAAAATATTAAAAAGGGAATTAAAATATTATTTTTATTCAAAAAAGGAAAAAGGAGGGAAAATTACCTAAACCATGTTGGTCAATACCATTGGTTTCCACAAAACCACAAATGGTATTCCTCACCACCAAAACCTATAAAAAGGTGGTAGGGGCTCCTCATTTCATATCCTTCCATTATCTCATCCTTATGCTGCTGAAATCTCCCCTAAGCACTTTTAGCCATTGAAGCAACCTTGGAGAAAGAGACCTCTTGGAGTTTGGAGCTACTCATCTTGGGAGTTGCTCAACATCAACCTTCACCATTGAAGGTAATATCGCAAGCACTTGCTTGCCCCCCACTTTTCAATACAAAAAATTATTTATTATGTTTCTTGTTCTTGATTTTGAAAGGTTTACATTATTTGCTTAGATTCTTGTTTAGATCCATGAAAAGTATTGTTTATTTAGTTTATTGTTTTTATTTCTATTGAAACTGCTACTACTAGTTAGTAGGTGCCCATAGCACTAAGCCTGGTTGCAAAACCGGGCCAACAGTTGGTTGTATCATTGCTCTATCTATCTCTGAGGAAGTTATTGGGGTTTTTCAGCTTTATGGTTTTCCCCAAGTAAATCTTTGTGTCTCTTGTGTTCTTGCATTATTGTCTCCATGATTGATATGCTGTAGATATGCTGTACATGTTGTTCTCTCAGTTAAGATCCTAGATCATATTGAAGTAAATTCTGAAAATTTAACAAACAATTGGTGGCCATGGTTAGTAATACATCACGAAACATTAATGCTTCAGCATGCAAAGCATATACTTCTATAACTGCAGGTCCACCCCATGGGTACACACTATAACTGGAGGTCCACATGAGAATCTGACTTGACACACAAGTCCTGATCCTTGTTCAACAAGACCTTAGAACATCATCACTTTGATACATCAAATCATTCACCTCAACACATGAGGAATAACCTTTTACAATTGAAGTCTTAGTCATTTCTGAAATTTTGAGCATTAATTCACAATACTCTAGGATATTTACTGAGAGAATAACATGTACAGTATATCAATGCATAACAATCATAACAAGCATGAAAAGCATCATAAGAATCAAAAGCACGAGAGACAAGAGACACAGAGTTTCCATGGGGAAAACCCTAAGGTGAAAAACCCCACAAATTCCTCAGAGATAGAGAGAGCAATGGCTCAACCAAAGTACAACCAAAATACATAGAGATAGTCTCCTAGTAGCAGATGATCCTCCTCCTCACTAGTGCGCCACTTTTTGAGTGAGAGAAGTGTGAGTTTCCGAGTGATCAAATAGAGATCTCCCGATCTCTAATTATACTTAACTTGTTTGCCCAGTGACACTATGGGGCCGACTTGTCTAGCTAGGTACATCCACAATATAATATATATTTCAGGGCCGACCCCACACATGGTGTTCTAATAACCCATTGGCAAGTTAACATACTTGCGACACTTGTCAATACACATGATGACACTTCCTTATAGAGGAATACCACATCTCTTATAAGGGTACAATAAATATATATTAAATACATAGATGAAATATATTCTGAAGTTACATATCCATCAACACTCCCTCTTAAATAGGAAGGTATTTCTCGACACAAATATGCTAGACAATTCTTCTTCTCAGGATCATCGTCATCAATGAATCATCATCATCACCGTCACTAATGCTGCTATCTCAACCAATCTCTGAATCTACTTGTCATAGGAAGTTCTACAGAGCCAGTCCTTTTTCATACTGGATGTAGGCCCACCACCTGTAGGTCTTCATCATCACTAGCCATACTGTGGAATCCTCAGGACTTATTACGTGCGTCACAAAACTTTGAAAGAGCATCCCAAGATGTTACGGGTACACAACTCCGACCTGTAGGATCTCCCAGGGCCATATTATATGTGACCTCACCATAAAACCTCGCAAGAGCATCCCAGGCTGTTACGAGCGCATAGCTATACCTATAGGATCTACCAGGGACATATTACATGTGGTCATGGAAAACCCTCGCAAGAGCATCCCAGGACTTATTACGGGCACACAACCCAACCTATCGGATCTCCCAGGGACAGATTATATGCCATAGGATAAAACCTCGAAAGAGCATCTGCCAAATATCCCAGGGCCAGATTATATGCCATAGGAAAAACCTCGAAAGACTATATGCATATCTCCCAGGGCCAAATTATATGTCCTCCCAGAGAAAAACCTGGAAAGAGCATTTGCCAGATATCTTAGGGCCAGATTACATGCCATAGGCAAAACCTCGAAAGACTAGCTGCAAATCTCCCAAGGCCAAATTATATGCTCATCTGTGCAACCTGTTCCACGACCATAAAGTATCCACCTGATACTCACGATACATCATCCTGATGTATACATGATCATCCTAATCATCATCACTGCAACATCCTGCTACATGTCATCTAGTGCAACATCCTGAAGCTCGTCATCCATGATCATCCTGATCATACAATGCATCTACCTGATGCATACCAAGTATCTACCTGATACATATCATCATCCATGATCCACCTAATCATACAATGTATCCACCTGATACATACATAGATACACAATGCATCTAACTGATATATATCAACATACATGATCTACTTGATCATACACAATATCCACCTGATACATATACAGATACATGGTCCAAGCATCCAACATGATGCATATACAAAATACATACAAATGATCCAAGTGATCATATCCAGCATCCAACATGATGCGCACATACATATATAAATGTTCCAACTAATCATATCAAACATCCAACATGATGCGTACATACATACACATATAAACGATCTAACCGATCATATCTAGCATCATCCTGATGCATATACAGAGCAGTAACTGGAGCATCATCTTGATGCTCGTCATCCAACGCTTACATCCACAGCCATGTGAAGGTTCCTCCTTCCAACATGCTTGAATGGATTCAGCAAATGTGTCCATCACTTCCTTCTCAAAGTGTCATCGATCTAAAGAACGCCAATCCTCTCCCTGAAGTACTAGAACTTCACTCTGGCTAGTGGCTTCGTCAGCACATCTGCAATATGCTCGTTCGTTGCAACATACAGGAGCTTGACTGCTCCTCTCTGCACCATATCCCTGATATAGTGATATTTGATCTCTATGTGTTTCAACCTGTCATGAAACACTGGGTTCTCAAACAACTTCACACAACTCTGGTTATCACAAAAGATACTAGTAGCATCCAATGGGAGATTAAATAACTCAGACAGTAGCTTCCGTAGCCATAATGCCTCACAACTAGCTGAACAGGCTGCAACATACTCTGCCTCAGTTGTACTCAGTGCTACACAGGACTACTTCCTGCTAAACCAAAAGATCACACCTGATCCCATACTGAGGCAACACCCAGATGTGCTCTTCCTATTTGTAGCACTACCTGCCCAATCTGAATCAACATAACCTTGCAGGTTCAACTTTTCATTCGCTTCATACTTGAGCCCATAATCAACTATACCCTTCAGGTACCTCAGAATATGCTTTACAACAATTAGGTGAACACTCCTCGGATTTGTCAGGAACTGACTCAATGTGTTCACAGCAAAGCAAATATATGGTCTCGTGTTCTTGAGGTACATTAAGGACCCAATCATTTGACAATACATAGAGACATCAACTGGCTCAGATGAAACATCACATAGAAGCTTCAGATTCGATGCCATAGGTGTGGCCATGGCCTTGCAATCCATCATCCCGAACCTCTTCAGGATATCTACGGTGTACTTCCCTTGTCCAAGGAAGATCCCATCTGTGCTCTACCACACCTCCATACCTAGGAAATAGTGCATCATCCCTAAGTCCTTCATATAGAATTCGGCAGCAAGCTTCCTCTTAGTATCTGCAATCAATTTGTCATCTCCTGTTACAAATAGGTCATCCACATATAAAAGTAGAACCATAGGATTCCCTTCCTCAACCTTGTAGTAAAGGTTGGCATCCTCTTTACTCTTAGTAAAGTCCAAGCTAGATAGGAAATTGTCCATCCTATCGTACCAATTTCTGGGAGCTTGCTTCAAGCCATACAAGGCTTTCTTCAATCTACACACATATGACTCCCTGTCATGTGTTTTGAAACCAATTGGCTGCTCCACATATACTTCCTCTTCAACTACACCATTCAGGAAAGCAGTCTTGACATCCATCTGGTGTATTTTCCATTTCATTGCTGCAGCCAGGGCAAGAACTGTTCTGATGGAAGTATACCTGGCTACAGGTGCAAAAGTTTCTTCATAATCTATTCCATCTTTCTGAGAGAAGCCACGAGCTACGAATCTTGCCTTGTATTTCTCTACACTACCATCTGCAACATGCTTGATTTTGTAGATCCATTTGGAAGTCACAACAGACTTCTCTTTAGGTCTTGGGACAACATCCCAAACATCATTCTTCATTATTGATTGGTATTCCTCAACCATGGCATCCTTCCATTCCTTCTTTTCCGCTGCTTCTTCATAACTAGAAGGTTCTTTGTTCATAATGTCATAGAGTAAAGCAACATAGCTGGTATGTGATCTGGTTCTCTTCTTTGCTCTGTGTTCTTCTTCTAGAATGCCAAATCTTTCTGCATCTTGAATGAGCTCTCTAGCCCATACAGGTCTCCTCTTGTGAGAGTTATCCTCACGGGGTGGATCTACAGGTTCTTGCGGATCTTCAAACTCACGAACAACTTCTGGAATTGCTTCAGTTATGGTAGTGTCTTGAAATCTAGTTTCCTTAGGTTCTTCATAAACTTCGATAGGTGCCTTCCTTGATTTGATGAATGCTGAGTTTTCATCAAATGTTACATCCCTGCTGACATTAATCTTCTTGAACCCTGGAAAGTATATTCTGTAAGCCTTCGAGCTTTCACTGTAACCCACAAAGATACCCTTCTTTCCTAAAGGATCTAGCTTGGTCCTCTTTTCCTTTGGGACATGTGTGTATACTAGAAAACCAAATATTCTGAGATGGCTAACTTCAGGTTTCTTACCAGAAAAGACCTCTTATGGTGTCTTGTTGTCCAATATCTTGTGGGGTGTTATGTTCTGTACATATACAGCTGTTCTAGCTGCTTCTGCCCATAGATGCATAGGTAGATCCTGGTCATGCACCATTGCCCTTGCTGCTTCCATGATTGTTCTGTTCTTTCTTTCTGCAACTCCATTTTGTTATCGATTGTAAGGAGCAGCCAACTCCCTCTTAATCCCTGAATCACTGCAAAGCTTCTTGAAGTCACCTGAGGTGAATTCTCCACCATTGTCGGTTCTGAATGTTTTGATCTTCTTATCAGTTTGATTTTCCATGAAGGTTTTGAATTCCTTGAACTTATCAAACACCTCATCTTTGTTCTTCAAGAAGTAGACCCAAGTCTTCCTAGAGAAGTCATCAATGAAAGAGACATAGTAAACATACCCACTCAGAGAATTGTATGACATAAGACCACATACATCTGAGTGGATGATTTCCAGGATACCTTTTTCCTTGCTTTCACTGCTTGGGAAAGCCTTCTTAATGTTCTTACCTTTTGCACATCCTTTGCAAACACCTTCATGTTTTCTCTTGATTTCAGGAAGACCTTCTACAGCCTTGCTTGTAATTGGAAGTGCCCTATAGTGCATATCAGCAAGTCTTCTATGCCAAAGTTCACTTGGCTCAATGGTGTCATGTACCATGGCATGTTCAAGTTGACCCTTCAATTTATACAATCCTCCCTCTTTCTCTCCAATCACTACTGCATCATCGATTGTTTTACCCTTTGGCCACATTAAGACTTGGCCATCTATAAATGCAACCCTCATGCCTTTTTCATCCAATGCAGAGATGGAGATAAGATTCTTCTTGAGACCAGGTACATAAAGAACTTCTTTCATCTTCAAGGATTTTCCAGAATCTAGGTTGTAGGAGGCTTCACCACTTCCTTTGATAGGGTATTGATAGTCATCCCCAAGTTTCACTTTATGGGGTGATTCATGTTCAGGCAGACTTACAAAAGATTCTTTAAACCCAGTCATGTGTTTGGAAGCCCCACTGTCAATTAACCAATCATTACAACCATGAGAGATAGTACCTGTGAGAGCAGAGATTAGAACATACTCTTCTTCACTTGATGAGTAATCATCACTTTCTGCCCTAGCCTTCTTCTTTGGAGGTTCATCATCTTCGGCAACATGAGCATGGAACTTTCTTTTGCTACCCTTCTTCTTCTTGCTGGACTTGTTGTTATCCCTTTTGTTTTTGGGACATTCTGAAGCAAAGTGACCCTTCTCATTGCATGTGAAACATCTTAGATCCTTCTTATTATTTTGATAGGATCTCTTGTAGTGAGAGTGCTCCTTCTTGGGCTTGCTTCTTTTGGTGTGAGTTGCTAGAGCTTGATCTTCACCTCCCATATTTTCTTCACGAGCTACAAGTCTAGCTTCTTCTTGAGAGCATTCTTCCCACAGTTTACTGAAAGAGATCAATTTCTTTCTTGCATAGATTCCTTGAATAAAGGAGTCCCATGACCTAGGTAGGCCATTCAGAGTGGCCATAACAACTTCACCATTGTCCACTACTTCATCCACAGCTTCAAGTTGTTCCTTGATCTGAGAGACCTTGGAGAAGTAAGATTGAATGGTTTCTCCATTCAACATCTTGACCCCCTTCAATTGATTCCGTAGAGTCATCTTCCAATTTATGTTCTTCCCTTCAAATAACTTGGTCACGGAGTCAAACATCTCTTTGGGTGTCTTCAGAGATGACACATGAAGGATGAGATGGTCTTTGATGGAGTCAGCAATCATTCTCTTTGCCTTGACAAAGTTCTTCTTATGCAATATCTTAGCCTCTTCATCCTCTGGGATAGGGATGTCTTCTTTTATATATGAGTCCAACTCATTCTCTTCCAGGATTAACCCAATCCTATACTTCCAGGCTCGGAAGTTATCAACCCGTTCAAGCTTATCCTCAAGCTTGGTGTGGTGAGACATATTAAAGAGTACTTCAAATGGAAATAGAAAAGTTTTAGGTCTTACCACTTGAATTGCTGAAAACTGGATCTGGTCTCGGATTAGGGTTTGTCGGAAAAACCCTAAAAATTCAAAATGTGAATTTCAACTTTCTGAAAGGGTAGAAATATGTGCCTTGATGAGCTGATCAACTCGGTGTATTAAGAAATTGAGATCTGCAAAGCTACACCCTTCTAAACTGCATTTTTGTCTTCCCGGATTTACTAAGGAGAGCCCTGAATTAGGGTTTGAGTTTTCCGGAGATCTACCCAGCCAAAAATCTCGATCCAAAGCTCTAAACTTTGATTTTTGCAAGGTGCTTCCAGCTATGTCTTCAGATTTCAGAAATTCCTATTTTGTGGAAACCCTAATGTTTAGGGCCAAATCTGAAAATGCTCAGAATTGAATTCTGATTGGACAGATAGATTCTCCTTGATGAGTAGAGTCAATCTACTATACTGCTTTTTAAAATCTGTGGAGAGAAACCCAATAAACAAGAAACCCTTGGTTTCCGTCACTGCACAATGTCTTCTTCTCAGGTTAGCTCTAATACCATGTTAAATTTTGATCATTAATTCACAATACTCTAGGATATTTAGTGAGAGAATAACATGTACAGTATATCAATGCATTACAATCATAAAAAGCATGACAAGCATCATAAGAAATAAAAGAATGAAAGACAAGAGACACAGAGTTTCCATGGGGAAAACCCTAAGGTGAAAAACCCCACAACTTCTTCAGAGATAGAGAGAGCAATGGCTCAACCAAAGTACAACCAAAATACACAGAGATCGTCTCCTAGTAGTAGATGATCCTCCTCCTCACTAGTGCGCCACTTTCTAAGTGAGAGAAGGGTAAGTTTCCGAGTGATCAAATAGAGATCTCCCGATCTATATTTATACTTAACTTGTTTGCCCAGTGACACTATGGGGCCGAATTGTTTAGCTAGGTACAATGGTACACCAAATCGTAATCTGCACCAATTAGTTCATATGTTATTAGAACATCATATGAATTTACATAAATGAACATGGTGATAAGTTGTTTATTAGCATTACCCAGTGTGTCTCTCCACAATTAACCACGTCTATTAGTTTTTTAATTTTTAAGAAATAAAAACCTTTATTTTATTAGAAAATGTCTTAGCCTCTTCATTGCCCGTGCCTTAAGGTGCACTAGTATGCTAATATGTTCCTAGCACACCATCCAAACCCAACTAGACTAGCTTATATTTTGTTAAAAAATATTTTATGTTTACTTTGAAATTTTGTTGCATTGTATGTTTTAATCAAAATAGAAATGTTTACTTTAAAATTTTGTATGTTTTAATCAAACTAGAAAGAATTTTGTTTGAAACTAAAATAAACCATGTTTCAGTGTTCTTCTTGTTGTTATTATAATTTAAGGCATTGAATAGAAAGAGTTTGTTTGAAACTAAAATAAACCATGGTTCAGTGTTCTTATTGTTGTTATTATTATTTAAGGCATTGAATATAGTAATATTTAGTACATGTTATTATTTGATGCACTCATGCACCTATTTTGGGATTGTACAAAGAGCAAAAAAAAAAAACTTTACTAAAATCATCATTTACTCACTTCTACTAGTATCTTTGAACAAAAAATAATAATAAAATCAAAAGTTCACTCACTTCCACTTTAGAATGTTAGAAAAAGAGGAGGAATAGGCTATGATTCAAGCTTGAAACACTTTGCAAGTAATTTTTCTAGTTGGGAAAACTTTGGGTCAACACCCTAGAGAAAAAAAATTCCCTTGGTCTTAGTTGAAGTCAAGTTGAGGGACATGAGCCAGCTAGAATTGAAATTTGGAAAGGTCAAAACAAGATTAATTAAAGTGGGGTTTAAATCATTTTTCATTTTATGTCGGTGATGTTGGGGGAGTATTTTGGCCTTGATCCCCTATAATAAGGTCCAAGTTGGATAGGTGGTATGGAGATTCGTGCTTCCCACATAAATGTTTGAGTTGTGACAAGACTTGTTATGGAGAAATAGATACCAATATACTTGATAGTTATATGGAGATGGTTAGTATGTTGATCATATCTTTTTTCTTCATTAAGTATGCATATCATTATATTTTATCTTTATATATCTAATTATATAGTGTTTATAGATTCTATGCCTAGATAACACACTTGGGTTACTAGGTGATGCAACAGTCTCAATATCTACCATTGATGTTTTTGTTGTAGCGGCCTTCTCCATTGTTGCAACACACACTCAAGTATAGCGGAGTGTTAGGAACCCATGACAACCCTTCTATTTACTTTGTTAGTATATTGTTGTTAGATGCATATGCTTTGTAAGTCGTCCCGTAGTATTTGTTGATCCATAGTTTGTCTTATTGTTGTTGGATGCATATGCTTTGTAAGTCATCCCGTAGTAATTGTTGATCCATAGTTTGTATTGACCCATGGCTTGTATTGACACATGGTATTGGCCCATGGTATTGACCCCTAGACTTAGTATAAGTTTGTGTTGAGACCAATGAAGGTACAGTGAAGTTATTTTGTATTGAGCTTGCTCAAAGGAGGTTGCCCCCTCGAAGTGGCATGCGATCAAGAAAAGTGATTATGGGTTATGTTATTTATGTTATCTCGTGTATTATCATTAATTAATTGTTTCAAGTTGTTCACATCTGGTTTCAAAGCAGTTTTTTGGGCTCGTTGGGTGGAATTTCTGCCAAAAAAAAAATTTCGCCTATGTTGCAAGTTCGGATCTAAGAATAATCCCTATCCGCTTAACTGTGGGAAGTACTTGGGCATAATCCCTAAAAATTATTGTGAGGAGTACCACAGGAACCCCAAAGTAGCTAGCCCATTGAGAGGACCCGCTAGCGAAAAGGGCAACGACCCCTACCTGATTGACTAGTTCCCACCCGTGAGGTAAACCAAGAGCTGTCGTTTGGTGCAAAGCAGTTATCAGTTTTACCTGAGCCGCGGAGTGAGGGGTACTGCCCCAATACACAAGCCGTTAGACAACATTGGTGGCTGAATGAAAGCCGTGAAATGTTAGGAAGCCGAACATACCTGCGGTCCATATCTATTTTCAGTTGAACTGTTGCCGATCACTTCTGCGTCATTTCAAATCCATTCCAAGGCGTTCCATATTCAACCATTTCAGATCTATTCTGAAAGTCATTTCAGATCCAACCGTTTTCGATCCCCTCGGCGTAGTTTCAGATCCATTTGTTGCCGATCCATTCCCCGCCATTTCAAATCCAACTGTTCTGATCCCTTCCGTGCTATTGCAGATCCATTTCTAGAAAAAAAAAACTGTTTCCTTTGAAACTTCCCGGACACCCCTGCAATCCCATTCTTCATATTTCATTCTTGAGGACCCTATCCCAAATTCTACTTCCCAAAGCAAAAAATCTCACATTTGTCTATTTTTAGGGTTTTCCATAACTTCTTCAATTTTCACCCACTCACCTCCAAATTTTGTCACCGTGTTCATTCCCTATTTATGCTTCCTTGTCCCTCTTTGAAAATTTTTCTCATTCTTTCACCTTGCTTCTAAAATCCCCATTTTTTGCTTCCGTGTCCATCAGAAAGTGTTCAAAACCTAGTCAAACCCCAATTACCCATCCAAGTTTTTCCCAAATACAAATTTCCCTTTACTAAATAAGCTTTTGTTTGTGTTTTTCTATCCATTCCCCCCCCCCACAAAAAAAAACTCCTGGTTATGGTTGTCACCCGCGCAAGAGAAAAAACCATGGAGGAAGCACTTGTAGCCATCCAAACGCAACTCCAAGATCTGGATGAAAATTTTCTCGGCCTCCATCTTCAACATTCAGCCATGAACAATAACCGACAACAAGAATATTATGCAGCCAATGGGTTCTCTTCTTCCAGCAATTTTCGTGGTCCGAAGCTTGAATTTCCTCGCTTCAATGGTACTGATCTGACTGGATGGATCTATAGTGCATAACAGTATTTCAGTCTACATAATACTTTTGATGTCCAAAAAGTTCAACTTCCATCCTTTCATTTGGAACAGGGAGCCCTTCAATGGTATCGTTGGTACATCAAGGCTCATGGTGAGCCAAAATGTATAGATTTTTGCCAACTCCTTTTGCAACGATTTGGTCCTAGTGATTTCGATGATTCACCGGAGCACTCAGTAAACTTCGTCAAAGTGGCACTATGAGAGAGTATCAAACAGAATTTGAGAAACTAGCCAATCACACAGAAGGATTATCTGATGAATTCTATAGGAGTTGTTTTATCAGTGGTCTTAAGGATGAAATCTGGTCAGAGGTTAAAATGCTTTGTCCCAACACAATGATGGAAGTCCTAGGGTTGGTTAAGTTGGAAGAAGACAAGATTGCAGCCCAACAACGCTCCAAACCCACTTTTGTTCCCTTCCAAAATATGGGTTCTTAATGACCTCCCATCCAGCCAGCTCCTCGACCAACTCCTATCAAGCATTTGTCTGAAACAAAGATGCAGGCATGCAGAGAAAAAGGGCTTTGTTATAATTGCGATGAGAAATTCACTCGGGACATAGATGTGTTCAACAAAATCTCTATCTCTTGGATATGGATTCTCTGTTTGCCTCTAAAATTCGTGAAGAAGCTCCAGATACAATGGATGATCGGGTCGACATTTAGGAGCAGCCTATTGACCCCCCATCTAAGGATGAACAACCAGAGATATCTCTCCATGCTTTATTCGGTGTCACCACCCCCCAAACAATGCGGGTCAAGGGTTACTTCAAGAAGCTTCCTCTTACAATACTCATTGATTCTGGTAGCACTCATAACTTCATTGACCCTCGGATCGCCAAATAGGCTGATTGTTTTGTCCATCCTTGCTCCAACTTTGAATTCATGGTTGCCAATGGGGGCAACTTACCTTGCAAGGGGAAGTGTCACAATGTGCGTATATCTCTACAAGATTATAACCTGCGCTCTGACATGTTTGCCTTGTCCCCAAGCGGATATGATGTGGTTTTGGGCATTCAATGGTTACGCATACTTGGCCCCATCTTATGGGATTTTGCTTAACTTTGGATGCAGTTTTCAGTCAATGGGAAACAACACAAATTTAAGGGCTTACAAAAAGGGTCTCTCTGCATCATCATTTCACATCGTCTAGAAAAGATCCTTAAGAAGAATTCACATGGTGTCATCGCTCAACTCCATTCCATTCAGATGCACCCATCAATGGTCTCCCCTACTTCCTTGGATAGATATGCAGCTCTTTTTGTTGAACCAGTGGGCTTGTCGCCTTCAAGAGACCTTTCCAGTAAGAATTTAGCCGCATCTACATCTCAGCAAGAAATGATGGCTATTTTTCATGTAATATAGAAGTGGCAACCTTACCTATTAGGGAATTATTTATGCATCAAGACTGATCTCCAGAGTCTGAAAAATATCCTGGAACAATGGGTCTCCTTCCCAGCACACCTGAAATGGGTTATCCAACTCATGGTTTATGCCTATGCGATCACTTACAAGAAGGGTAAGGACAATATGGTGGAAGATGCTCCTTCTCGCATATTTGATGACCCAATTTCTCTTACAGCTATTTCTCAGCTTGTTCCAAATTGGTTGCAATCTGTTCAACAGGGCTATCTCTTCTATGAACTCCATGCTTCTTCATCAGCAGGGCACTCTGGGTTCCTCTGTTAGGATATTTAGACACTTAGGAGTTAGTTAAGATCAACTTGTGTAATATATCCATTAGGGATAGTGTGTTTCTTTAGTATGCATTTGTAAATACTTAATCCGACGGTCACAATATGTTCCCGACATAGAGTGATCCGACGGCTCAACTTCTCTTAGATCAAACCTAACCTTGATCCGTGGCTTAACACTCGATTGGTCCATGATCTCTATTTAAAGAGCATGGAGGGTCATTGTTTAGTTGATTGATTATGAGAAGCTCATTTGTAACTTTCTTTCTCTGCATAATAAATTTTCCCGTAGAAGCTATTTGGCCGGGGCCGTGGAGTGTTTCCCTCAAGAGGGTTTAAACCACGTCAAAACATCGATGTGTTGATCTGTGATCGATTTGTGTGAAGTGGCTGCTCTTGGTGTTCGGTCCTTTGGTAGTACCCTATGTACCCGAACATGGTATCAGAGCTTTTATGAAGTGTCGCTTCCGGTTATGATCTAGATCGTGAACTGTTGTTGTTGAAACTTGAAAGGGTTTCTAGTTATGGTATTTTTGTGCATTTCTGGGCTGTATGAGGTGTTCTATTGCGTCCGGAGCATCATTTCCATTGGAAAATAGTTTTCGTTTGATCGAAAACGGTTCTCGGTTGGTCCAGAAACGCGTATTTCATTAGATCTGAAGGTATAATGTTATAGTGACGCATTTTTTTTTTCATTTTTTAAAAAGGAAAAAATATCATATTTCATCATTTTTTACTATTATATTTTTTTGGTTCGGATTGTTGCTTTCCCGTCTGCGTATGCTCTTTGCCGTGCACCTTGACCGATCTCGGCAAATCAGAAACAGAAAGGGAAAGGGTTTTTCTCCACTACGTATGCTCTTTGCCGTGCACCTTGCGCGATCTCGGCAAATCAGAAACAGAAAGAAAACATAGACTTTCCGAGCAAGCTAACGAGATCTCGGTAAAAGTTTTTTTGTTTCGATTTGTGGTGTGTTTTGCAGGAAAAAGGGCAATCACGCAAATCGAGCAAGAAGAGTAAAAAAAAAAAAAAAACCCTTCCTCATTCCCATATTTTACATACCTTTTAATCTAGCTCACTTGGTTCAAAGTTTCTTTATTCCTTAATAGGTCTTGAGTTCAAGTCTTAGGAATTTACTTTTAAAATAAAAAGTGCATGCAATTTCTATTTTCAAATTACTTTATTGTAAAAGTGCATCTCACTTAAATAATAAAAAATAAAAATACAAGTGAGTCACTTAAGTTTTTTATTGTTGCACTATTTAAAAGTAATATCATTGTAAAAGTGAAATAACTTATTTTACAAAAGTGATTCACTTAAAGCAACTTTCTTGTAAAGTGATTGTCAAAAGGTTCATATTGGTAAGAGGGGGGTTCTTTTTTTTTGCTGGACATTCTCTAGCTGCCACGTCACTATTGGGGACATCTTCAACAGTTTCTTTGTTCAAGGATAACTTCATCATACAGAGTCAGTTTTCAGTGCCTTTTTTTTAAAACCGCCTATTTTTTCGAGCTCTTCACATCCAAACTATTGGTTTCTACTTTTCCAGCCATTAATTTACAAATATGGCCTCCCCCTATGATATTCTACTTAACAGTTCCAACTATTTCTCATGAAAATCTCGTATGGAGGATGTTCTACGAAGTAGGGGAATTTTCAGAATTACAACAGGGAAACAAAAAGAGCCCACTGATGATGATAAGAAAATAAAGTGGGAAAATAGATGTGATGAAACTCGTGGATTGATTGGGATGTCAATCTCTACTAATTTGCGATTCCACATATCTGGAATTGATGAACCTAATGCTGCTTGGGACAAGTTGGAATCTGTGTTTGGTAAACACAATGAAATTCGAGGTCACCAACTCGAAAATGAGTTGATTTCTTTAAATCCAAGTGACTTTTCATGCATTCAAGATTATTTATCTAAGTACAAAACTCTTAAACTCTTATGTGCAGAATGTATGATTGAGAGGGAAGACAAACAATGCATTTATCATATTCTTTCCAAACTTGGACCTGCATATTCTGTTTTTGTATCTACATTTTACTCCATGAAAGCATCTTTGAATGCAGCTACCTATCAAGAGCCTAGTCTTGAATCCTTTTGTGATTCCTTGATTAGAGAACAAGATAAACTCATTCATCTTGGAATAATCAACAATGCAGATACATCCGGGAAAGCCTTATTGTCCCAATAGAAAGAAAAGTTCAAGCCTCCCAAGAAACAAAATTTTCGCAATAATAAGTCAAACAAAGGTCCCAAACCCTCTTAGTCAACTCCTTCTTTAAAATATGACAAAGGATCCAAGCCAAAAGGCAAGAAGACTGAGCGTCATTGCAACTATTGCGGAAAAGATAATTATGATGAATCGAAGTGTTTCAAGAAGATGGCAGCCTTGGAAGTAGCAATGAAGAAGCACCACATCAGCCTAGATTCGTCTTCAGAATCTGCCTCTCATGGACATGCACTTTGTGCTTCTGGTTATTCTTATAATGCATCTTCTTCTTCTACTTCAAATGAATGGCTTATTGATTCTGGAGCATCTTATCATATGTGTAGCTAGGGTTTTACCCCTAGCTTGTGCCAATGAGCACCTACTAAGGAGAATGGACTCCTTAGTAGCAGTTCAATAATGATTAAATGATTAAGCTAAAACAACAATTAACAAACTACTCTAAACATTGCATGAGACATAAATAAAAGATGTAAAAAATGGTTTTATATTAATGTTACCTTGAGTGTCAAGGTTGGTGAAGCCCTTTGCAGTGTCCAAGAGGATGCTCCAAGCTTCTGAATGCTCCTTCTCCTTCTCCAATGATGGGAATGGGCCAAAGGTGGCTCTCAAGGTGAAAATAGTTCAAAGGTGAACTAGGGTTTCGAGAGAGATTTTGGCAGAGTAAGGGTGCTTGTGATTGTGGATATGGAATAAGGGATCTCCATCACCTATTTATAGTTTTTTGGTGGTGGAGTGCTGACCCATGGTTTTAGGAAACACATAGTTTTGGGCAGCTGTATAGGGTTTTTTTCTCCTTTTCCTCATTATTTTATCTTTTTTATTCCCTTTTTAGGGGATTTTTGCTATTTTTGGAGGAAAAGGGGGTTTTTTAGCCTTTTTTAGGCTATTTTGATGGTTTTGTGGCCTTTTGGAGGCATTTTAGGCCTTTTGGAGGCTTTTTAATGGGATTTTAAGGGAAAAATGGTAGGAAAATGGACAAATGAGCCATATAATGTGGTAATGAGGTAGTGAACACTTTTTGGGTGTTAACAGATTGCCCCCTGATGTGCGAGGTCAGGAGCTAATCGTATGGCCGATGGACATCATAAGTCATGAATGGTTTTCCTGGGATGTGGAGAGAAGAGAAGAAACAAACTGGAGCCCGGAACAACGATCCCGAACAACTGCAAGGACTAAAAGTACATAACCTCAATAATGGGTGAGGAATCATCTGATCATATGGACGAGGCGGGCATTCCCATGCTCGTATCAGGATATAACATAATAACAACAATGGGGTCCAAAAAATGGGGACCTGAAATATACATGACCTCAAATACTGACTGAGGAATAATCTCAATATATGGACGAGGCGGGCATACCCATGCTCGTATCAAGATACATAAATATAACTGTAAGGCCCGAAAAAGGGGGACCTGTAAGAAACATGACCACTGTGTACATCATAAGTGTCCAGGGGGGACACAAAATCTGGGACATACTGCTGAGCGGATCATGAGTGAACTGCAGAACTGGTGCACTGGAACAATCAGCAGTGCTACTGAGTGTGGTACCAAAGGAACTGATGAGCTGCTGGATCATAGTGACTGGGGTCAAACTCTCCATGGTACACTGAACTGGAACTGAAACTGGGTACTCAAGGAAGCATGGAACTGGATGGCTTCCGAATACAAACGCCAACGCAGCCCGGACATCCACGGGAACATACAACTGGGCGTTCCGAAGTGACTCACCAATGTGCTAGAGTCAGGGGAAATCCGGGGTCTTCGACTAAAAACTGATGGGATATAATCCTACGCGATCCTCAACGATGCGATCAAGGTGCTGAAGTCGAGCATGTGAGGAACAACCACTCGGAGAGGCAATGATGTCTCCTCTCAGAATGATCCGTAGGCACTTACCACAGATGGTGATAAGTCCAAGGCGTAGGGACCTCTAGGCCTATCCTCTGGAATAGAGGAGCTGTCGTCGACAGAGGGAGACCTGCAACTATCAAGGCAATGATGTTTCCTTGACAGAAGCGCGAGGTACAAGACCGAAATGTGATAGTGCTGATGGCAGGACTGATAAACAGTGGGTGGATAACTGGGCAAGTAGAGTGGGTGGACTCAAACTTCCTTTGTTCAGAGTATGATAATGGGAATGATCTGGCAGCATATGAAACGAACTGAGGGGAAAGGGATCATAGCTGTAATGGATCTGGGAGGATAACTGGTTGAGGGAGACTCAAGCTGGTGTAAAATGGCAGAAAACTGCTGAATACTCTGAACAAAGGCGACCTGATTGGGGGTGCTGCCGAGATGATAGATCAAAGTGCCGGGAGGCACAGGAGGGTACTTCTTCATGGGTTTAGGAACTAGAAGAAGTGTGTGTAACAATGATATTGTCGTGTGGATTTTACGAGCCCAGGACAGTTCATGCTCGTGGTGGCTTTCAATTTTAAGGAGTCTGAAAGCGATAAGAAGACTCTGAGGTAGTGGAATGGTACTGTCGTGTGGATTTTACGAGCCCAGGACAGTGCATGCTCGTGGTGGCTTTCAATTTTAAGGAGTCTGAAAGCGATAAGAAGACTCTGAGGTAGTGGAATGGTACTGTCGTGTGGATTTTACGAGCCCAGGACAGTGTATGCTCGTGGTTGCTTTCAATTTTAGAGAGTCTGAAAGCGATAAGAAGACTCCAGGGGGTTGCTTTTTCGTAGATTTAGTCTCCAAGGCCCAAAGAAGCATAAAAGGATGCAATGAAGAACTCTTCTAGCCGGTGTGACTAGAGTATTCCTTTTTCGTAATTAGTCTACCAGGTCCGAAAAAGGGTTAAACTTATACCAGATAGACGCCCTTTCAGGTACTTTAACGAGCATGAAAGGAAGCAAGATTGCTCGGCGATCTTTTCATTCTTTTAGGAGTCAGAAAAGAGCTTAACGGAAACTCCCTAAGTGCCTTTTTCGTAAAGGACTTGTCCGGCCCGAAAAAGGGATAAAATTATACCGAACAAAAAGGAATGGCCAGGCAAGGAGGAAGTGTTCAATCAAGGATCAGTAGTGATGACCAAGAACGAGGGTAGGTGGGAACACTGATGGACCTCCTTGCGGGGTAGATGAAATGGTGGCAAAACAACGAAACGGTTGCAGTATGACAGGAGTGAATGGCTCATGTAAAAATGTGGAACAATCCGATGGCGGCCGATGTGGCACGCAAACCGAGGCAGCAAGGTGTCGGGACACAATGTTGAAATTGTACCAAGTGAGAGCGAGAAATGATCTCAAGCATCATCACGAGCTCGGAAAAATGAATCCGGCGATATAAAGGATGTCAAAAACGGGTGACGGCCGATGTGGCACGTAAACCGAGGTGACGGGGGCATTTTGAAAAATGCCCGAAAAATCTGGAGGTGAGAGCGAGAAATGATCTCTAGCATCATCACCAGCTCAGAAAAATGAATCCGATTGATATAAAACATGTGAAAAACGGAGAACGGCCGATGTGGCACGCAAACCGAGGCGACTAGTGGCGTCTGAAAAAATGGGTAACAAATGACAGAGTAAAAACCAAAAGGAAAGTACTGTACAACGCAGACCAATGAGGCCGCGGGTTTCTTTTTCATGGGTAAAAACGCTTAAGATACAACCCATTACGAGGGTTGCGCAAAGGACGGCCTTCGGAGTCAGCTAAGATGAATGCCCCCTTGCCGAGGCAGGTCTGCACGACGTAAGGGCCTTGCCACATAGATTCAAACTTCCCTTTACCGGTTTTGTCATGGGCTTGGTCATAGGCGAGGACGAGGTCCCCTTCGTGGAAAGTTCGAGGGTGAACATGTTTATCATAACCGGCTTTGGAGCGGTTTTTGGCAGCTTCGATGTTCTGGAGAGTGGCCCGGCGGTCTTCATCGGCTTGTTCGAGGTGCAGCAGACGTTGCTCGAGGGGGGTGGTGTCAGGGAGAAGCTCAACGGCGATCTGTAAGGCAGGGATCTGACACTCGATGGGGAGAACAGACTCTATACCGTGAACTAAATGAAATGGTGTAAAACCAGTGGCGGTCTTAGTGGAGGTGCGATAAGCCCACAAAGCAGGGAACAACATGTGGTGCCAATTGGACTTATGCTTGTCAACTGTTCGTTGGAGGATGGTTTTAAGGATTTTATTGATGGCCTCTACTTGGCCGTTCCCTTGGGGGTAGTAAGCAGAGGAGAATTGGTGCTCATACTTAAGGAGGGTGGATAACTCACGCCAGACGGCATCTTCGAAGTGTGAACCATGGTCAGAGACTAACTGCTTAGGAACCCCGAATCGAGCGATGACATGGTTGAAGAAGAAGCGGGAAGCAGTGTCAGCGGTACAATTGAAGGTAGGCATGGCCTCCGCCCATTTGGTAAAGTAATCAACAGCGACCACAATATATTTGTGGCCGTTGGCAGACTGGGGTCTACATTCCATGAAGTCTATGGCCCACTTACAAAAGGGACCAACGGTGACGACTGGGTGCAACGGAGCAGGAGGTGTCCGGGCCTTGGGGGCAAAAAGTTGGCAATTATGGCAGTGTTTGACCGCAGTGATGCAGTCAGTGAAAAGTGTGGGCCAGAAGTATCCGGCGCGGACGACCTTTTGGGCGGTGGCCATCCCTGAGAAATGGCCTCCGCAGGCACCGCTATGACAGTCATTAAGGACGTGTTCAGCTTCCTCATGGGTAAGACAACGACGAAGAATTGTGTCAACCCCGCGCCGATAGAGTACATCGCCTAAGAGGAGATATCGAGAGGCCTGGTGGCGGATGCGACGGCGTCCATTTCGTGTAACTTTGGGTCTGAACTTCTGCGTGCGTAGGTATAACAAGATATCACCGTACCATGGGTCATCGGACGAGATAGTGAACAGGTGATTGTCGGGTAACTCATCGGAGATGGGTTTGGCCGGGAGAAGGGAAGGGAGATCAGTAATGAGCTGGGCAAGCGCGAGGGCTTTAGTGCTCTTAGGTGTTTTGAAGGTAAGGTCATATTCCTGGAGGATAATGACCCATTTGGCAACACGACCTTGGAGTAGCCGCCGGTTCAGAAGATATACCATGGGGTTAGAGTTGGCAACGACGGTGGTATGACTCATTAAGATGTAGTGTCGCAATTTTTGAACGGAAAAGACTACTGCGAGGGCAAGTTTCTCTTCATATGGGTAACGTAATGGTGGACCAGACAAGGTCTGGCTAACGTAATAAATGACGTGCTCCTGGTGAGAATCGTCTTCTTGAACTAAGACTCCAGATACGGCATGCTCGGAGGCCGACACGTAAAGGATGAAGTCTCGAGTGAAATCCGGAGGGGAAATCAGAGGGGCTTGTGTGAGGGCCTTCTTGAGGGCCTCGAATGCAGCTTCTGCTTGCGCATCCCAGACGAAGGGTACGTGGGTGCGGAGTAGGCGCAAGAAACCGTGTACCGTAGTGGCATAATCAGGAACGAAGCGTCGAAGGAAGTTAGATCGCCCTTGCAGACTTTGGAGCTGCCGGAGCGTGCAAGGAGGGGGGAGGTCTAAAATAGCTTGGACTTTTAGAGGGTCAACAGTAATTCCTTTCTGGGAAACAATGAAACCCAACAATCGGCCTGCCGGTACGCAAAAAACACACTTGTGTGGGTTCAAGCGAATTTGGTATTTGCGACAACGCAGAAAAATTTGCCGAAGGTCGTTAAGGTGGTCTGATCGTTTCCGGGAACGAGCTGTAAGGTCATCAAGGTAGACTAGCAGGATATGGACCAAGTCGTGGAAGCAATAGGTCATGGCCCGCTGGAAAGTGGCACCAGCATTTTTGAGGCCGAAAGGCATGACGCGATAGGCAAAGGTGCCCCAAGGGGTAGTAAAGGCAGTTTTGTACTGGTCTTCCTTACGGATCTGAATCTGATTATATCCGGAAAAACCATCCATGAAGGAGAGGACCTCATGTCCCGCACACGCATCTATGAGTTGATCGATGAACGGCGTGGGGAAGTTGTCCTTGGGACAAGCATAGTTTAAGTCACGGAAGTCAGTGCATACGCGGATGGTGCCTTGCTTTTTGTTAACTGGAACAGGGTTTGAAACCCATGTGGTATAGGCAATAGGATAAATGAACCCTGCCTTGCGCAGCTTCTCAATCTCGGCTTTGACAGCTGGGAGCTTTGAGGGATGGATGGGGCGCTGTTTCTGACGAACAGGGGTTACATCAGGCCATGTGTCAATGTGGTGTTAGATAATGGCAGGATCAAGCCCAGGCATTTCGGTATAGGACCAGGCAAAGACATCACGGAATTCTTTGAAAAGGTGTGTGTAGTCCTCAATCTCTTGTTTACTGCAGAATGCTCCTAAAGTAATGAGTTCAGGGGCACGACCTGGAGCAGCAATATCAACTTGTATGACAGGTGAGATGTTGGCCATGTTGCCCTCCTCGAAGGCATCAGGAGCAGGAATAGGGTCCTTGAACCAGTCAACCTTGGTGGGGAGGAAGTCTTTGGATTCGACCGCGTATTGGGTAGCGGTGCTAGAGGAAGACGCTTCTGGGATGAAATAGGAACGGTGGTGCATATCATCCCAAGGGTAATCCGGGGCAGTTAGGGCCTCAAGAATCTCCTCATCAGTACGGAAAGTCTGCGTCGTCAAATCGGTTGACGAGGGGGTAGTGGAAGTGTTGGTTGAAGAGATCATGTAGATGATATTAACCTCTTCAGAAGGGGGAGAGACCGGGGGGTAGATCTCCTCAATGGTAGGTGGTGCCGTCTCAAGGTCCAGATTGTTCATCTCATAAAGAGCTGCTCTGTAATCCGGGAGATCGGGACAATGATGTGAATAATGCCCGTAAATACCGCATATGGCGCAGGAGTGGTTGGTACGTAGGGACTTATCTTTAGGCTTAGGAGTAGGGTTTAGTTCGACTGTTGGGATGTTAGGATCGTCATCGAGCATTTGCATGTGCTTCTGCAATGCAGGTAACTGTGGGCATTGGTGGGTCGCATGGCCCAACTCGTCACACAGCGAGCATTTGGGAGGAGCACGAAACACTGGAGGGTTCTTGACTGTCTTTGGGGGTGGTACAGCAGTGTAAGGTTGGGGACCTCGGCCCCCAGTGGGTTTGGGAGTAGGAGGAGGTGTCGTGGAGGACGAAGGGGTAGAGACACCGGGAGGTGGCTGAGTGGTAGTAGCCATGGGTTGCACCGGCTGGAGGACGACATCAGGTGTCGGCGGGCGAACGGGAGGCGAAAGATACCATACAGGTAATCCCAAGGTTAACCCAGGGAGGCTAAGGGTAGCCATGACCGGGGCACTTACTACTCCCGATGGAGGGACTAGGAAGGGGATCGTATGGATCGGTGTAACACCAATGTGGCTAGGTACCAATGGTGGTTTAGGCAACAAGGGTGGTTGAGTGTTAGGTGGTAGGTTGTCGTGGGACAAGGTACATAAATCAGACACTTCGGGCGTAGATGACGACGGAGGAATGGAGTGAAAGGTGGAAGTCATCGGCGCGTCTGAGTAGACTCCAGGCCCCGTAGAGGAAACAAACGAGGTGGTGGCAGGGGAAACAGGTTGTTCAATCATGGGGAGAACATTTTCCGGTGCCGCCGGAGCACTGGGATCATAGTAGGTGAGCTGGTCAATCTTAACCACGCGTCCTTCATGGGGGAACATCATGGTGCGAAAGACAGAAGAGGCAACCGCCCGCATGGCATACATGTAGCTGCGGCCAAGTAGAAGGTTGTAATCCAATTGGGCATTGATTACCTCTATATCAATAAGAACTGTTTTACCACCTAACTGGACAGGAACGTTGGGCAGGAGGCCTTGGGGCTGGGCCGAACGACCGTCGTAGGCACGTAACGCAGTGGTGGACTGCTGGAGAGGAGGGGATCCTAGCTTCTGCCATACAAATGTAGACATAACGCATGTGGAAGCACCCTCATCGATGGTGCACCGATGGATAACAAGATTCCTAACGGAGACTGTAACTTGGAAGGCTAAGCTGGAAGGTAGGCGTGGTTCAGACTGGTCTAAATCAAACGCCATCAAATGTGAATCAGTTGGGTCAATCCCCCCGATGGCGGAAAGTAAAGTCTTGCGCTGGGAAGGGCAGTTCTTCAAGACTTCCAACGCAGACATGGCTACGGGAGATTGGGCTAGGTCGTCTACGATGTTGTAGTTTGACGCAGCACGCGCATTAGGGTTATTGTTGATTCGGCGAAGTGGAAAACGAGGTGCTTTCGCGGCGCCGTCTATGGGAGGCGGAGGTATACGTAACGCCTGATCGGTGGGATGAGCGTTAGTAGGTTTATCCGTGGGAGTGGCTTCAGAGGTGGAGCCATATTGGTTCCGACGGGTCTGTAGGTTGACGTCAGCAGATGACATCATCAGTAAGTGGTGGGTACCTGAGTCGAACATGGGTTGATCAGGAGCAGCGTAGGTGATCTGTTGTTGTTGGGGTTGCACGTTAGCTTGAGGGGCCAACGGCTGAGTGTTCACCACGCCTTGGGTCGGTAAGGGGTTTTGCAGCACCAAAGGGGGTTGCTGAGGTTGGGGGGGGTTGGGCGGTGCTTGGGGAGCCGCATGCCCTTGGCGATGGGCCTCGTCAACCCAAAGCTGCCGAGCTCACTCCAAGTGTGGGCAAGCATGGGTGTAATGTCCATAGACTCCGCAAATAGAACAAGGGTGGTTTGTTCGCAAATTGGGGTTTTTAGCCTGCTTGGGCGGGCGATCAGGGTTTTGATTAGCGGGGGCCGCATTATTGTTGTCAGGGGGATTAGCCGGTTGACCAGCTTGGTCTGCAGGTTGGTTGTTTCCCCGATTACGGCCCTTGCCGCGGTTCTGTTGGCCCTGGTTACGTTGGTTATTCTGGTTTTGCTGCGGGTTATGTTGGGCGTAAACTTGCCCTTGGGCAGCAGGTGGATTTTGAGGTTGCGCAGGTGCAAGAGCAGGCTGCGGAGGATGATATGTAGGTTGAGGCTGAGCAGGTGCAGCAACTTGAGGGGATTGCTGATAGGACTGCGGAGCAGGTTGTGGATGTGCCGCAGGGGCTGCCTGTGGCGGATAATAAGCTGGTGGGGCTTGTGAAGGCGTAGGAGCCGGGGCAGTCTGCTGATGGTAGTAAGGCTGAGGGGCGACTGGAGGAGCATAAGCAGGAGTCGCATACCCAAAGCACTGAGGTGGACATGAGGGTCCATGGGCATGGTGATGTGTCATGGGAGCATATGAGTTGGTTGCTCCCGACTGGGAGGTAGCCCTCGACAGGTCGGGGCCAGGGGTAGGACGTGCTATAGAAAATGGTTGGGGATGCGAAGAAACACGGCCAATGATACCATCTGCAGCGTGGGATGCCCCCGGCGCATCATGATGGGAGGACTCGCCGCGAGGGGCGTCAGGTATAATGGTATAAAGGTAACCCGATTGGGCGTAAATGAGGTCGAACTGCTGTGCCTTAAGGATGGCCTCTTCTTCAGACTGGGGTCTTTCTGAAGCTACATCCTTAGCGATAACAGGAAGCAGGGACTTGAGGAACCAATCGAGGAAGATACGGTCGTCTAGTTTGATCTTGCATAAGCTACGGCGTCGACGCCACTCATGGATGTGGTCCGTGATATGGGTAGCCGTGTTTTGTCTACAAGATAGAAGGATCTCAACGCCTGCGTCATAGCGGACAGGCAACTGGAAGAACTGCAGGAAGGTAGAGGCAAGGGAGGCAAAGGTGGCGTGGGTCCCATGTGGTTGCTCAATATACCATTTGGCTGCAGAGCCAGTAAAGGTGCGCTGTAAGAGACGGAGGCGAACAGAGTCATCCACGATGGAGTTAGAGGAACACCATAGGTGGAAAGACATGATGTGGTTCTGTGGGTCCTCACCGGCCTTGCCCTCGAACTTAGGGATGTCCGAGGGGAGCTTGGTAGGCATATGAGGCCATGAAGGGTCGTGTCGAATAGGATCGTTGGTCAATCTGGCCAGGTCAGGTAGGTTGAGGCTAGCCATGAACGGCAAACTGGAAGAAGGCTGTGACACAGTAGTGCTGTGGACCAAGTTGGGGCCAGTGCCCCCAAGTGGAGGGACAAGATGTGAGGTGGTGCCCCCAAGTGGGGGAACTGAGGTAGTGAAGGATGGTCCAGCACCACCATTGGTAGTGTGAGCCACTGATGTAGTGGGGATAGGTACTCCCGCTGTGGGTATAGGTACCGTGAGGGGAACAGTAGATGGTTGCCCCATGGAGGGCATACCAAAAACAGGTGTAGTCACTGGTGTAGTGGTGGATGTGCCACCAATGGTCCCTATGACAAATGGAGTGGAAGTCGTGCCAGCCATGGGGCTATTAGGGGCAGTATAAATAGGGTTCTCAGACTCTTCGTCAGAATCAGAGGTGAAGTAAGGTGCGTCACTATCTGGTGACGGAGACCTACGTCGCTGACGAGTGGAGTCAAGTGACAAGGCTCTAGATCCGTGATGAGTGGTATCAACGGACAATGATCGGAATCTATGACGAGTGGTGTCAAGAGAACCGTGCTGTGGGGGCTCGCCCCTGAGGCGCCGAGAATGTCTCGGGGACTCAATGGTGACAGATGGTGTCTAAATCTCTGTGGGTTGGGGTGAGTATAAAAACAGCTCAAAAAATCCTAATGCAACCGAGTGTGCAGAAGGAGAGCTAAAAAGCAAGGCACTCAGGCCAACAACCAACTCAAAACACCCACTGCAACAGCTGTGCTACAATAGGTGGAGTAACAACAAAGATGGTCAGAATACCAACAAGCAGCAGGTTTCCTAAAAAAGAAAAATGGTGGACTCACTAGACCAAAGGGAGGTAAAGGAGCATGCAAACACCTAGCTAAAAGTATTCTGACTCAACTAAACATATCCTCTGCAAGGTGATGAAATCCAAGTCAGACAATATGAGTAGGAAAGCCAAGTGGCTATGATATCCCCCTACCGGGAGGGACACCGAGTAGTCAATCCTAGAAGAATGGCAACTAAGATACCCCGTTCATGACACGTCCAGAAAGGTGAATCTGCCGTTTAGTTCGTTGACCGCAATACCCCTATACAGGGATATCCCGCGAACCGCGAAAGGTATCCCTTCGGTTACTGAATGGAGTGCGGTATTCCACTCAGGCCTCCGGAACCAGTCTCCCGACTTCAACCCTCCTAAGGGAGAGGCCCTCTGACAAACTGGTCGTGACCGTGCCAAAAAGTACTAGGGGATTTTGGTTCCCTATTTGGACAACAACTATGTCTCAAGTGAAATAACCAAGGGGTGTTATTGGAAGCCTATCCCCCTGATCCTACCTAATTACAATGATTCTTTTGTGTTCCCCAAGTGGGGTTAGAATGTTGGTTTAGTTAGGTACTTTTTAAGGCTCACTTGATTTAATGTGACAGAGTGTGTGCTCGTGAGGTGTTGAACCCAAAAAACAGAAGTGCCACAAGGGAGGGCAACTTCCAATCTATCAATAATGCTGAAATTGATTCTTTTAACTTGCAAAATTTTCTGAAATAAAAATACTGAAATTTTAAAAAGATTCTGTAAAAGGAACAGAAATTCTGTTGCAGAAAGGCTGTAAGGAAGTGGGCTGCAGGTGGGACAGAGGGCTGTTCAAATGCAGAAAATATTGCAGCAAGAGGGGCTGGGCTCAAAACAGGAAAAGAGCAGAAATCAGACCGCGGGTCTGTGGCGAATCAGAACAGGCCGACCGCGGGTTTGAGGGAAACAGCGGCGGTCAGGTCGCGGCTATCGGGCCAACAGTTGCAGTCGGGACGCAGGAAACAGGGGAAAAGACACAGTCGGGTCGCGGCTATCGGGCCAACAGTGGCAGTCGGGACGCAGGAAAAATGGAAAAAGACACAGTCGGGTCGCGGCAAAAAGGCTAACAAGCGCAGTCGGGACGCCCGAAAGAGGCAGAAAGCCGCAGTCGGGACGCGTGAAAAAGGCCGACAGGCGCAGTCAGATCGCGGCAAACAGGCTGATTAGCCACGGTCGGATCGCAGGTAACAGACTTGAATCCGCCGGCAGAGCGTCGGAAGCAGTCTGAGAGCCACGGTCGGATCGCGGGTAAAGGCCTGAAAGGCGCGGTCGGGACGCGACTGTAGAGGGAAAAAGACGCGGTATGCGGCGGCCGAAAGGGACAGCCGAAAGGAAAAAATTTAAAAACAGAAACCAGAAATTCGAAAACTAGGGGAGTCGCCAAAACTGTAGCTAGGGTTTTACCCCTAGCTTGTGCCAATGAGCACCTACTAAGGAGAATGGACTCCTTAGTAGCAGTTCAATAATGATTAAATGATTAAGCTAAAACAACAATTAACAAACTACTCTAAACATTGCATGAGACATAAATAAAAGATGTAAAAAATGGTTTTATATTAATGTTACCTTGAGTGTCAAGGTTGGTGAAGCCCTTTGCAGTGTCCAAGAGGATGCTCCAAGCTTCTGAATGCTCCTTCTCCTTCTCCAATGATGGGAATGGGCCAAAGGTGGCTCTCAAGGTGAAAATAGTTCAAAGGTGAACTAGGGTTTCGAGAGAGATTTTGGCAGAGTAAGGGTGCTTGTGATTGTGGATATGGAATAAGGGATCTCCATCACCTATTTATAGTTTTTTGGTGGTGGAGTGCTGACCCATGGTTTTAGGAAACACATAGTTTTGGGCAGCTGTATAAGGTTTTTTTCTCCTTTTCCTCATTATTTTATCTTTTTTATTCCCTTTTTAGGGGATTTTTGCTATTTTTGGAGGAAAAGGGGGTTTTTTTAGCCTTTTTTAGGCTATTTTGATGGTTTTGTGGCCTTTTGGAGGCATTTTAGGCCTTTTGGAGGCTTTTTAATGGGATTTTAAGGGAAAATGGTAGGAAAATGGACAAATGAGCCATATAATGTGGTAATGAGGTAGTGAACACTTTTTGGGTGTTAACAATATGGCTAAGGATCAAGCCATCTTTTCTACTATGCATGAATGTAACACCAAACAAATATTTGTTGGTGATGATAGATCTCTAAGTGTTGTAGGAGCTGGAACAGTTCCAGTAGATAATGGTCATTTTAGTGATATACTATATGTTCCAAGAATTTCCTGCAATTTTTTATCAGTCTATCAGATCACTCATTCTGGTGAAGGTAAAACTGTGACCTTTACACCTCACCAAGTTGTAATCAAGGATTTTAAAGATCCTCAACATGTCCTAGCTACTGGAATTGTGGATGATATTACCAGGTTGTACAAGTTTAACAACTTTGGGTCATCACCTTTCCCTTAAGTTTTTGTTGCTCATAGTGATAACTTGAGCAAACTTTGGCATGAGCAATTTGGTCACTTAAATTATCTCTCATTACAGCAACTATGTAAAGAAAATATGGTGACAGGTCTTCCGATGGTATCTTGCAGGGATGGTGTTTGCTCCGGTTGTGTATTCGAAAAACATCATCGGGACAGTTTTGACAAACGTGCCTCTTGGCACGCCTCGGTTCCCTTGGAGCTTGTGCATAGTGACTTGTGTGGTCCTCTTCCATCTGCTTCCTTTTCTGGTTTCAAATATTTATTAACTTTCATTGATGATTACACCAGACGCACTTGGGTTTATTTCTTAAAACTTAAGAGCAAAGTATTTAACATATTCTTGGCCTACAAGGCCCTTGTGGAAAAACAATCTGGTCATCAAATTATTAAGTTAAGATCTGACAATGGAGGAGAATATGTTAACAATAAGTTCGCTACTTTCTGCACTGAACAAAGCATCCAACAACAACACATTGTTCCATATACACCAAAACAAAATGGTGTAGCTAAGCGGAAGAACCACACTTTAAAAGAAATGGCTAATTGTATGATCCAATCTAAGGGACTAAGTCTTCGATTTTGGGCTGAAGCCATTAATTGTGCAAATTACATAGTTAATCATACCCCCACTAACGCATTACAAGGTATAACACTGGAAGAAGCATGGAGTAAAACTAAACTTGATGTAAGTCACTTCCGTGTGTTTGGTAGTGAAATATGGGCTCACATTCCGGATGAAAAACGGAAAGCATTGCAGCCTAAAAGCGAAAAGTGCATATTTGTTGGATATTTTGAAGATGTAGAAGGTTATAGACTTGTTCAACCACATTTTCATGATATAATCATTAGAAGAGATGTTAAATTTGATGAAAATCTCTTGGCCTGCGAGCCTAACTCGGTGATTGTGCCATCTTTGGCCTGCGAGCCTGATTCGGCGTTTGTGCCTTCTTCTTCTTCTTCCAACTTCCTTGACAAGTTTCCAACTCCAGTTTCTGATGATGACAGTGAGGATGAAAATCCACCTCCGCCTCCTCATGTTCCTCCAGTTGCACCAGCACAAGTGCTTCCTCGATGGGTCCGTTCAACATGTGCAACAGCTGGTGATCTTACCGGTGATCCTAGAGATCAACGTCGAACACGTTCTCAATTTCAGCGAGCCTCTTCTCTTTTGGCTCAAGTTTCCGAGAATCATGATCCAGAAACTTTTGCAGAAGCTTCAGGGAATCTAGATTGGGATGCAGCCATGAATGAAGAATATCGTTCCTTAATGGCGAACGATACTTGGGATCTTGTACCTCTTCCAAAAGGAAGAAAACTTGTCAGATGTATATGGGTCTACAGAACTAAGTATGCATCAGATGGAAGTGTTGAAAGACTTAAGGAAAGTTTAGTTGCCAAAGGTTCTTCCCAAGTTGAAGGGATTGACTACAATGAAACCTTTGCTCCCATCGAAAAAGTAACTCCATCCGCCTTGTTCTTTCCCTTGCAGCCTTACACAACTGGGAAGTCCATCAAATGGATGTCAAGTCTGCCTTCTTACATGGTGATTTACAGGAGGAAATTTACATGGAACAACCTCCTAGCTATGTTCAGAATAACTCTAGCCTTGTTTGCCACCTTAAGAAATCCTTATATGGCCTTAAGCAAGCTCCTAGAGCTTGGTATGCCAAAATGGACAACTTTCTCCTTGACACTGGTTTTTCTAGATGCCATTCTGACCCCAATGTCTATCCAAGAAAGTAGGAAACCATCTCATCATACTTGTTCTATATGTTGATGACCTTATTCTTACTGGTAGTGACCCTAAGCTTATAACCCATGTGAAATCCAGTCTTAAACAAACTTTTGAAATGTCAGACTTAGGACATTTGCATTATTTTCTTGGTCTCCAAGTCCTGCAAACCAAAGAAGGAATCTTTCTTTCTCAGTCTAAGTATGCTTGTGACCTTCTTCGTCACTTTCACATGGAATATTGTACACCAGCCCCTTCTCCCTTCCAGTCTGGAGTCAAACTTTCTGCCACTTGTACTTCACCTGAAGTCGATGCCACCTTGTATCGTCAGCTTGTTGGTAGTCTCTTATACTTGACTCATTCCCGTCCTGACCTTTCCTTTGTCGTTGGTCGTGTTGCCCGTTATATGCAGACACCTCATGAAAGTCACTGGAAAGCAGCTAAAAGAATACTTCGATATATTCGAGGCACAGTTTAGTTTGGGATTCATTACAGTACAGGGGGGAAACCTTTGTTGGTTGGCTTCACTGATTCAGATTGGGCCGGCGGTCCTGATGATCGAAAGTCTACTGCAGGTTATGTTTTCAGTCTGGGATCTGGACCTATTACTTGGGCTTGTAAGAAACAACAAGTTCTTGCTCTTTCTTCAGCAGAGGCAGAATATCGAGCAGCAGTTAATGCCAGTCAGCAAGCTTTATGGCTTTGACAGATCCTTTCAGAGTTTGGATTCGAGCAGCAGCAACCTACTCCACTTTGGTGCGACAATCAAAGTGCCATCAAGCTTGCCAAAGATCCAGTTCTACATCAACGCAGCAAACACATTGAGCTACATATGCACTTCATCAGAAATCTTGTTCATGATCACGTTCTTGAAGTGCTCTTTTGCCCTACAGATGATCAAGTTGCAGACATCTTCACCAAGTCTCTTACAGAAGCGAAGTTTTCTAAACTTCGATCTATGTTAGGAGTTCAGGAACTTGTCATTAAGGGGGGATAGGCTCTAATGCCTCCTTCCTTCTCCTAATAGTGTCACTTTTGTAAATGCTTCAATCCTATCCCAAGTTGTTCTTAAGGGGGGATGTTAGGATATTTAGACACTTAGGAGTTAGTTAAGATCAACTTCTCTTAGATCAAACCTAACCTTGATCCATGGCTTAACACCTAATTGGTTCATGATCTCTATTTAAAGAGCATGGAGGGTCATTGTTTAGTTGATCGATTAGGAGAAGCTTATTTGTAATTTTCTTTCTTTGCATAATAAATTGTCTCGTAGAACCTATTTGGCTGGGGCCATAGAGTGTTTCCCTCAAGAGGGTTTAAACCACGTCAAAACATCGGTGTGTTGATCTGTGATCTGTTTGTGTGAAGTGGTTTCTCTTGGTGTTCGGTCCTTTGGTAGTACCCTGTGTACCCGAACATCCTCAAATTATATGATCGGGAAAAATGTAACTTCTTTTGGCAGGGACTGAAAATGATAATTCAACAGATGGTGGCTAACTGTGATACTTTCCAGGTCAACAAGGGTGAAACGACACTCCTTTCGGGACTGCTCGAACCCTTGCCCATCCCTACAAAGATTTGGACAACTATTTCTATGGATTTCCAAAAAACCATCAAATAAGTTATTCATAATTTGGTGGTTGGACTAGATTAAGTTGGTGGAAACAAGACAACTCCCATCGGCAATGATAGTTTGGTTTTGCCAGTTTTCCATTCAAATTTCTTCAATGGATGACAGAGATTTGTAATCAATGATAATGATGATTTATGGAAAACATATAATGCAATGTACATTTCCATTTGCTAATGAGTAAACTTATCTTCCATGATGTGGTTCATAACCTTATATCTACCTAATTTTCTTTTCAAAATGATATCTATCCTACCTTTCTTGATTCTTACTATTTTTTATCATGTTTTCATTGCTATTATTGTTTTCCAAATTATAAAAGAAATGTTAGATTTCCCTAGTTGTGTTGAGGAATTTCATTTTAGTAAGATGGTGTATCAATTATTTTCTAAGAGTTTACAGCTGAATGAGATGGTGATATAAATTCAACCTAGGCAATATGCCAATATGAATAGGCCTCGTAATAACAAAATGAATAGGTGATTCCTTCTACACCTAAATATTTAATCCCACCTTTAGTACTTTCATCATTATGTGGTCGTGCATAATACTTACTCTCATACTTAGTCATTTCCTGACTAGTTAAAGTGTTTCCTACTAGAGGAAGATATTGTATTCAAGAGTTTTTGTTTTTGAGATTTTCTATCTTAGATTTAGAAATATATTAAAAACTAAAAATAACCTGGTATATCACTGATTCACTTCCATGTGCAATATGTCAAAATGGGAGCTAGTAAAACCTGATTAGAAAGGAGGACTATGCCTTTCTCTTTCCTTCTCCAATATGCAGTACAAATACAAAGAATTAAGTGGTACTCTCTATAGAGTTACCTATAACTCTACGGTTATAATTTCCACTATAGGATATCCTAGATCCTCTATTTTTCTCTATTATACACTCCGATGATGTTTCTCAACTATGGAACAATACATAACATCAAAGGAGTGGAACCCCTTCTTCTCCTAATGGCCTGATTTTTAGCATAGCCTAATAATAGTCTAGGGTTATTTTTAGGGTTTATGCATGCCCCAAATCCAGAATAGGTTTATGGTTCTGGAACTTCTATAATGTTCTTGAAATCCCACACATGACTATCTACACATGTGTGTTAAATGAGAGCTGATGTGGAATCAACATGGTACAATGGTGCTCAACTGGATATGTCAACTTCCAGGAGGCATAACTTTTGCATACAGACTATGATTGAGGTGATCTTTGGACTGTTGGAAAGGTATTTGATTGTAGAATCATGTCGTGTGGCACACAATTAGTGGTCGGATTTTTTACTCCAAAAAAATTCTTTTAGACCCTCGATCAAGCCTCAGAAGATTCCATAACCCAAATCTGTAAAATGAGACCTACCCATAAAAAGGGATTTACAAGCCAATTCATCCAATATTCTAACCCCAAAAGATCCAAATAGGTAAAAAAATTATATATTGATCCATTTGAGATCATATTGTCTCCAATAGAGATGGAATAACAACAAAGATGTAAACTCTACTACAGTTGTGGTGAAAACTATGCCCTAGGAAATCATAAATGTAAATAACTAAAATTATTTCAAATTGATGTGCCGATCCTACAAATTTTGATTAAATTATTTGGAAGATACCTCTAATCTAGAGGTTGATGAAAAAAATTATCCCATGCAAAAAGAGGTGGAATTGAAAGTCGATATAAAGGAACCATCCATCTCTCTTCACACGTTATCGAGTAATTCATCCTTCTAAACCTTGAAAATTTTGGGTTACATCAGGAACTAGAAAGTGGTATTGTTTGTGCAAGTGGAAACACCCACAATTTTTAAATTCAATGGTGACTGGATAATCAAATCCATTTACATCTTCACCTAGAGTCCAACTTTCAAATCACGATAGCCAATGGTGGGATGATGAAATGTGAGGGATGTTGTGAAAATGTGAGACTCCAATTGGGTGGATATCATGTCAAAAATGATATGTTCACTTAGAAATCAGTGGTTATGATATAGTTCTAGAGCATGAGTGGCTATTCACATTGTGTCTAGTCACCATGGAATTCAAGGAATTATACTTGAGTCTTGGGTAGGACTCTCATACCACACCCTCAAAGAGCTCAAAGAAATATGTATTAAAATCATAAGGAAATCCATCTTGACTTGGAAATGGTTGTGGACAAAAATCAATGGGTCTTTGAGATACCAAAGGGGTTTCCCCCCTCTTGAGGTGAGCATGATCATGGTGTACTTTTAAGTCCAAGTATTCAACCACCAAATGTATGCATTTATAGGAACCCATTTTCACAAAATAATGAAATTGAAAATATTATTCAAGTGCTATTAGAGGTAGGAATCATTTGTCCCACCGCAAGCCCATATTAATGCCCAATGTTCATGGTTTTAAAGAAAGAAGGAACTTGGTGCATGTGTCATGTGCCCTCATTAAGTTGACCATAAAACAAAAATTCCTGACTATCTTCTACATGAATGCTATGGTGCAATCCCTTTTAACAAATTGAACCTGCATTCATGAAAGAGGATGATATTATGAGGAAAACATTTTTCACACATGAAATCTATTATGAGTTTTAGGTTATTCCCTTTCGACTTTGTAATGCCCCTTTCATATTCATATCCTCATGAAAAAAAAATTATGACCGCATATTTGTGATTTTCTATTCATTATCTTTGATGACATCTTCAATTATAGTAAAAATTGGGATGCCCATGTATAACATGATAAATTATTGAAGCTTCTTTAGGATGATTAGTTGTAAATTAAATGGTCAAAATGTGATTTGGGGTCCTCAAAGGATGAATACATGGGTCACATTGTTGGATAAGATGGGGTGAGAGTGGACCCCAAAAATATTGTGATAATTCAAGAATGGACATGCCTGAAAACTTTGAAGAGATTAAATGGAGTTTTAGTCCTTATTGGCTACTATAGGATTTTGTGATTAACTATCGTAAAAATATATCCCCTTTGACAACCCTTCTCAATAAAAAATCCTTTCCATGGAATGAAGTATAAGAACAAGCATTTATGGTTTAAAAGAAACCCCTATGCACCACCATGGTCTTATCCATGCCTGATTGTACTAAGAATTCTTTATTGAAATGTGATGCTTTCAAAAAAGGTTTGGGTATAGTTTTATTTCAAGAATGAATACCCTTATCACTCACCATAATCAATTATTAGGTAGGAATCCATGTAAGTCTGCTGGTGGGAAATAAATGATGGACATCCTACATGAATTAAACACATGTAGGCCATGTCTCATAGGGAATCACTTCCACCTAAACATGGAGAACCATAGCATACAATATTTTATGGAACAAAATTTTTCATCCCAAAAGCAACATAAATCAGTCACCAATATGCTTTTATTTGATTACAAGATCATCCACAAAAAGGAAAAATATAGTATTGTGGTCGATGCATTGTCAAGGAAACATGAGGAATAATAATCCCCCTTTTCCTTATCCTTTTTTGTACATGAATGGTTAAAATAAACATGAAATGAATGGATAACTAATGATACTTCATATCAACACATTAAGCAACATTAATAGGTTCCCAACCCTCCCTGTGGTTACACTTAGCAACAAGATACCTTGTGTTATACAGGTATCCTTTTTATGTTACCTAAGTCAACCTTGAAACAAAGGATATTAAAATAATTGCACTCATATCCTCTCATAGTTCATTCATGCTATTAGAAAACTTATGTACACACTAGATTCTAGTTCCTCCGACAATGGAGGAATAAGGACATTATTACTTTTGTAGTGGAATGTAACAATTGACAATTAAACAAGGGTGAGATAGTGAGGACTCTTGAGGTATTGAAACTATTTCCAATACCAACCACCTTTTGTATCTACATTTGCACGGATTTTATTGTTTGCCATCCAAAAGTAGGTAACAAATCAATCATCATGGTGGTAGTTGATCGAATTTCCAAATATGCTCACTTTTGTGCCCTCCAAAACCCATATTCCCTTGAAACAATTACCAAAGTATATCTTGACCAAATTTTTAAACTCCATGGCATGCCTACCTTCACTATGACAGATTGTGATCCCATATTCACTATCATATTTTAGCAAGAACTATTCAATCTATAAGGAACCCACTTGATAATGAGTAAATCTTATCATTTCCTAATAGATGGCTAGACATTTGAAGTTAACAAGTGCATTGAAACCTATTTTCAATGTTTTACATTTGAAAATAACCACTAGTGGACATAATTATTATGTTTAGAAAAATGGTGTTATAATACCTCTTATCACGAGGGTAAAAAAATAACACCATATGAAGTCGCTTAAGTCCAACAACCACCATCAATAGTTTCGTATCTACTAGGTACATTAGAAGTACATGTAGTAGATAGTCCACTTCATAATCATTATGTCATTTTTTGCACAGTTAACCAAAGGTATGTGTTGGCTCAAAATTGCATGAAGCAACATGCAAATCATCATCACTGAGAGTGTTAATTTGAATAAGTTGCTCAAGTATTCCTTCAACTCCAACCATATAAGAAAACCTCTTTCAAAGATAAAGGACATTAAAAGATCACAACAATTTTTTTTTATGGCCCATATATTATATATTGTTCAATGCATTGGTCATATGGCCCACAAATTAGTGCTTCCATCGCACTTTAAGAACCACCTAGTCTTTCATGTACCTTATTTCAAGAAGTTAGTGGGTTGGAACTATCAAATTCAAACAACAGTAGTTGAACTAAGTGAAGAAGGTTCCATTTGGATCCAACCAGAACACATTTTTAACATCAGGGAGCGTCATCTACATCAATGCACTATTTGTGAAATTTTGATTTCGTGGAAGGATAGGTCATCAAAATATACTAATTGGGAACCATTGACCACCTTGCAGCAATTTACCCATCTCTAGCCTTGAGGAAAATGCTTATTTTGAAGGGAGAGGGAATGTTAGGGTCCTACTCTAACCACCATACTTTATAAAAGTACAAGGACATAAGGCCATTAAATAGTTAGTTTGTAGTGACTTAATCTAAAATGTCCCTACTAAGGTGGTTGACACTCATTAATGGAACAACCAAAAGCAGATAGATCTTTCACTATTGAAGCACTATATATAGAGTTCTAAACCATGTAATGCATTGTCAAGAATTGTTGTTGTATTTGAATTTTTCTCTTGGAATTTTCCCGCTTGAAGGGGAAAGTGAACATAGCTATTTATTTTATCTTTTGTACAAGAGAATTTTTTTGGTTTTATCTATTCTCTCTTGTTTTTCTATCTTTGCTCCTAATTTTTGAGTTTATTATATTATATGAAGTATGTCAAGACTTATTGAGAGACGAAAGTTGGATTGAAAAGGAGGTTAGGAAATATAAAGACTATCATTTAGCAGAAGATGGAATACTATTGTGGAGGGACTAAATATGTGTATTGGACTAAACATAATATATGTATTTGACTAGAAAAAAATTATAAGATAATTATTATATGAATCCATGAATCATGATATTCAAGGAAGCTAGTATATCGAAAGATGTATAAGATTATGAAGCAAATATATTCCTAGCATAATTAAAGCAATACAATGCACCATATGTGACCGCGTGCCTTGAATATCAACATATAAAAGTAGAAAAAAAACATTTCGTAGATAAATTGAATCTGTTAAGTATATAGGCTTGGAACTCGAAAATATGATGATGGATTTCATTTCTAGACTATGAAATACTTTCAGTACCGATGATTTTATCATAGTTGTAGTTGACTGCTTGACAAAGATAACAATTTTAGTTTTGGCTAAGACTACTTATGGGGCATATGGCCACAATTTTTATATAATAGGTGTAAAGATCGGATGGTGTACAAAATGATATTATGTCAAACTAAGACTCAAAATTTAATTCAAATTTTTGGTAGATCTTGTTTTGTGAATTGCACATGATTTAAACTTTTTATACAACGTACTATCTAAAAATTGATCACCACATAGAAAGGGTTAATTGAAGCTTAGAAGTTATGTTATAGATTTATTTAATAATCATCACAATAATTGGGAACACTATCTTTTGCTAGTAGAAATTTTCTATAAAATTGGATAGTGTCATTTTCCAAAGAAGATATTGTTCAAATCTCCATATGGGTGAAAATGTGATTCACTAGTTTGTTGGGACATCATGGATGCATGGTTGACTCAAGGGAGAGGATCCATAGAAGAGATAGAAAATATAGTTAAGTATGTACAACAATGCCTAAAGATTGAATATAGACATAAGATTTATGAAAATAGGAAAAGATTAGAATGACACAATCAAATTGGATAGAAAGTGTTTGTTAGAGTTAATCCAAAGATATGTTCCTTACCCATAGGTAAATGAAAGAAGTTGTTACCTAGATATTGTAGACCTTTTGAGATTTTGATGTGTATTGGTGTAATTGCTAACAAATTTCCCCTACTGCTACATGTGATAGTTCATAATCTTTTTCACTTAACTTTACCTAGGAAATATGTTCCATGTTCTAAATTTTGATGGTACACATTTCAAGAACACAAAAGAACTCCATACTAAATTTTTAATGAATTTAGGCACTAAACAACAACATGTACACATTGGATTCACTTGCTAGTTTAATATTAATCAACAATATTACTTTGAAAAATGTGCTACATAGGTACTTGAATTAAAAAAAATAACTTTTACAAAATACAAAGCAAGGCCAATTAAACCTCCAAGTGGTCATCAATGCAACTCATCAATATTATGTTATGGTTTATTATGATATTAATGAAAACACATAGTGGATTGGATATAAACATGGGGTTAAAATGATATGGTGTTTCACAAATCTACATACAATTAATATTTAGAAAAACAATCATATTTGAGATGTCTTCTTTATGGTCACTATGAAAGTCTTATTTTTAGAGCATTAGTTTCATAAGGAAATTCAAACTAAATTAAGGAAATCAAAACTTAAAACTTGATGTCGACCAATTTGTGTCAAACACAGTAGCCTTTGCATTTTTATTATTTTTTATTGAGTCCATATATAAACTGTAGTCTTTATTCATGTGTTTATGCATGTATGTTTCAATGGCTTTTTCCATAATAAAAAATAGTAAATGGGAGGTTTAAAAGCATTTACTTGGATAAGGAGACACTGCATGAGTTTATTCTACTATATGAAATATTTATATGAAAAATCTAAGTAAACAGACAACACTGTGTGAGGATCTACAGATTATCACTGTTGTTGTTGCGTGCATGTGCAGAAGTATATCGATTATTTTAAATAAGAATATGTTTCCACCAATCAAGGAGTAATTAGAAATGCATGGAAACAGTGGACCACAACTGTTAGTTAACTGTGAAATGCATGGAGTAAGATCTTGTTGTTAGTTATAGTGGAGATAGCCATGCATAAGATCATATTTTATTTTAAAGATGGAATCAAAAAAATAATAATAAAAATAAAAAAAACAACAGTGTGTGACACAAATTGGGGAACCTCAAGTTTTGAGTTAATTTGATTTTCTTTATATTTTGAATTTCGTTTACAATAAATTTAATAGCTTTCCCTCCTAAAACTTTGTTATATACTTCTACTCTGTTCAATTTCACCACAGCAAGACCTTCTATTCTTTTTGCTGCATACATTTTCTTATATGTTCAATTTCAGCACAGCAAGACCTTCTAGCGAGCTTCCATGGAAAACGATAACGATAGAGAAAGTTCATCTTGCCGTTGGATCCCCACCAAAATGAAAGAGATTTTCAAAGCTGGTGAACGTTTGGAACCCTCGATTCTACCGGTTTGGCGAATTGTAATTTTAAAATATTGTTTGGCTCAGTCTATTATAATGATCTAGATTAATACAAAACTAGGGTAATTTATAAATCTCAGTGAAAGAGATTGATTCTTATATGTTAGAATTTTTATAAATCTCATCTTAATTTAGAATTGAAATTACCAAGGCAACATGAAGATAGGGATATATATATATATATATATATATATATATATATATATATATATATATTGACTGTGGATATCTACGCTTCCTTTCCACGTCAGTAGGTAGAACTATATACTGTTTCCCATATTCGGTATATCATATCATATGTAAAGTGAATTATTGACTTTCTAATTGTAATTAATTTTCTTATTGTTTATAACATAACATCTACCAACCATTCATTTGATTTCCAAACGACAATGTACAACATAATATCATTTGATCCTCAAACGACAATGTACAACATAAAAATGAAATATTATTGATAAAAATGAAATCAATTTGATTTGAATTGTAAAGTGAATTATCTTTCTAATTATTCATATAATTAATTTAAAATTGATTTTTTTTTGAGTTAATACTTATAGAGTTTCAAACTAATAACTTAACACACAAAATTCCAAAAAATACACTCATTTACCAAGCCATGGACTTAAACATTGATTCAACTCGTCACTCTCACTCTGACTCTCGTCCATCAATTAAAAGCATTTACTTGGATAAGGAGACACTGCATGATTTTATTCTACTATAGACTTGCATGAAATATTTATATGAAAAATCTAAGTAAACAGACAATACTGTGTGAGGATCTACAGATTATCACTGTTGTTGTTGCGTGCATGTGCAGAATTATATTGATTATTTTAAGTAAGAATATGTTTCCACCAATCAAGGAGTAATTAGAAATGCATGGAGACAGTGGACCACAACTGTTAGTTAATTGTGAAATGCTAAGATCGATTTTGTGTTTTTTTAAAGCTTAAATTGTTTTTTCCATTAAACTCAATATTTATTAGGAAGCGTCAAATTTGCAACCATCTGCACCCAGTACTGACTCAAAGGAGACCTTAGTGCCCAGCAGTTGGTTAATCCAACAACATTTGCATTTTGATCTGAACGAAACAATATATCAAAATCATTTTCAGTCGTGCAACATATGGAAACAACAAGATAATTGTATGCAAGAAATGTCCCTGAATCAAAAAGAAATTGCAGGAAGCTCTCAAGCAATAACAATATGGTCATCTCCATCCAATGGTAGCTATACTTTCTTTTTCTTTGATTTTGAATAATTTTAATAGTTACCAATATGATTTCTTATCGAATACCTCTTACTATGTTGTTGATCAGCGGCTGCCATTAATTTGGAGCTCTCACTTGATTTGCCTCAGTTTCAGGTATGGATAATTTTATGAATTTAAATTAATAAGCAGTTTATTTTCTGATTTAAATTAATAACTTAAATTAATAGCAGTTTATGAACTTATCACAGAGACAGTCAAATTCACAACAATCTACATCTAGTGCATCCAATACTGTCTCAAAGGAAACCTTATGGCCCAATAGTTGGTTAATCAAACGGCATTTGGACTATGAGAATGATCGCCCTTGCAAGATTCAGAAACAAGAAAAGAATTTAAAGCAAGAAGATAACAGTAAGGGCTCAATCTGCTCCTCTCTAATCAATGCTAAACTATATTTTATATTTAGTTATTTTAACTTTTAAGGCTTCATCTGTTAGTTATTTATTAGTTAGTTATTTGATGTTCTTAAATGTGTCCATTTTCAGGTTCTAACATTATTTGCGATTGTGAAATTGCAATGGGTATGACCCAGTTTTCACTACAGGTAAGAAGAATTTCAATTATCCACTTCATTATGACTTGAATAGCATTGAATTTATGTTATGACCAGATACACAATAATTCACAAGAATCAAGTTCAGTAAAGACCGTGCTGACTATTAATTTGTTTCCCAAACAGCATTTGCATTCTGCTGAGCGGCAGCCATTCGGAAAGCTCAAAACAAGATGGCTGGGTCGTTTCAGAGAAGAATTGCCGTAGCTGTTAATATTATGATAAATTCAGAGGCCCAAGAAGATGGAAACAACGGCGACAACTGTATTTTTTCTCCTTCTTCTCCATCGATGTAGCGACTTAATATTAGGGGTGAACCATATTGAAAAAAAATCATATGCCAAGTGGTATGATGAAATGTGGGGACTAATATAAAATTGTGAAACTTGAGATACTTGAGTATAATATTGAAAATTACATATTCCTATTGAAGTGGTTGGTTATGTGGTAGTTATAGGGGCATAATAGATAGGTACTTTGGAACTTGTCACCATGGATTTCAGGTATTTATACATGAGCTTCAACAGGCACTAGAAAAAAAACACCCTCTAAAGGAATCACATCAAGTTATGGAGAAGTTATAAGAATATGCCACTTAGGAATTATTACACAATCCATTGGTATACAAGTAGTGGAAACATCCCCAAGGGAAATTCACACTCACTTACAACTCGTTCTCTCAAAACACCAACATGCATTTGAAACACACATCGTTTACCACATTCATGAGGGAAGAATGGCCACCGCATTACACTTACTCTACAAAGTCAACCACCAATTGTGTGTCCTCATACGTTCCCATTTACATAGAATAGTAAAATATAAAATATCATTAAGCAATTATTGGAAGCTAATATCAGTCATCCTAGTACCAATAAAATTCATCACCAATGGTGATGTTATTGAGAAAGGAGCGCATTGACTCATCTATCCTAATTTCCATGCACTCAATTAGTTACAATTAAGGACAAATTTCCCATTATCCACTTCATTATGACTTGAATAACATTGAATTTATGTTATGACCAGATACACAATAATTCACAAGAATCAAGTTCAGTAAAGACCTTGCTGACTATTAATTTGTTTCCCAAACAGCATTTGCATTCTGCTGAGCGGCAACCATTCGGAAAGCTCAAAACAAGATGGTTGCGTCGTTTCAGAGAAGAATTGCCGTAGCTGTTAATATTATGATAAATTCAGAGGCCCAAGAAGATGGAAACAACGGTGACAACTGGATTTTTTCTCCTTCTTCTCCATCGATGTAGCGACTTAATATTAGGGGTGAACCATATTGAAAAAAAATCATATGCCAAGCGGTACGATGAAATGTGGGGACTAATATAAAATTGTGAAACTTGAAATACCTGAGTATAATATTGAAAATTACATATTCCTATTGAAGTGGTTGGTTATGTGGTAGTTATAGGGGAAGAATGGCCACGATATTACACTTATTCTACAAAGTCAACCACCAATTGTGTGTCCTCATAGGTCCCCTTTTGCATAGAATAGTAAAATATAAAATATCATTAAGCAATTATTGGAAGCTAATATGAGTCATCCTAGTACCAATAAAATTCATCACCAATGGTGATTTTATTGAGAAAGGAGCGCATTGACTCATCTATCCTAATTTCTATGCACTCAATTAGTTTACAATTAAGGACAAATTTCCCATCCCGATTAATTATGTCGATCTCTTCGATGAACATTGCACTGAGAAAAGTTTTTTTTTAAACTTGATCTTTGTTTAGGATATCACCAAATAAGGATGTAAGAGGTTGACATACTGCAAGATATAAATTTTCACATACTAAGGTCATTATATGTTTTTAGTGATACCCTTTGGCCTTTGCAATGCTCCATCCACCTTTAACTTTTAGAGCCTCATAAATCGAATTTGTTGGTCTTTCCTTTGCAATTTTGTGATATAAAAATATTTACATGATTTATTATGCATGATGTTATCACTATATAAAATTGGAGAAATATAAATTTTGTTAGATTTACTTATATTAATTTTAAATTTATCTAAATTAATCAAAATTTTAGCTATAATATTAATCAATTTGTGAAATCTTTGAAATCATTAAAACATCTCAAATTTAATTTTTAAAAGTAAAAAACACTAATGATGTCAATAATTTTTGGTAGCAATATTTTCTATATTTACATAAAATTAGGCTAATAATGCCAGTCATTAACATACACAAGGAGTTTTGTAAATCAAAATGAAATATCAACATCAATATGACATGAAAATACATAATATACATAGAATATAGTACAAAAACCAGTATATGGCATCTCAAATTTGAATGAATGGTACACCTCAGATTAAATTTAAAAACAAAGAAATCATCAACACATACTCAATATATTTTATAAACAAAACAAAGTCCAACATGATATGGAAAGTAAAAATATTTACATAAATAACAATATATAAAAATTAATATAGATGTAAAATGTGCATTTCAAGTCATATATGTGTGTGTGAGAGAGATATCAATAACTACTATAAATTAAAGGATGCCACTAGATATGGAGCCAATAGTACATCCACCACCAAAAGTAATGACATCAATGCGTCCACTAAATAAACCACACACAAATAAGATGGAGTTTTATTATTATATATATATAATATTAATGATGCACTTCTTATATATAGATGAATTAGTAATGGTGCATTAACAGACTCAATAACACACCTTATTTTTCGTTTTACTTTTTGCTCCATGTGGATGTATGCAACATGAGGTTAAAAATAAATATAGGTTTATTTGTTGCTCTATGGGTGGACAATTATTATTGTCTCCATATACACCAAGTGCACCTTCATGCATTTTCTAATTAATTAAATTTTTCATGATAAGGAGTGGTTTGCTAACAAATAGAATTGCAGGTAACATTGATTTTGTATATTATCATGACCACCGCTCCAACCTTCGCCCATTTGCGGCTGCACAATTATGAGAATTGTGTCAAGCCGCAAGGGGGGCTTGTTTGGTGTTGGGCATAGGGGAGGGAGTGGTGAGAGGGGGGGGCAGGGGAGTGGGGAGAGGGGGAGGGGATGGAGGAGGGGGGTGGGAGTGGGAGGAGGAGCAAATGGGGGAGAGGGTGAAGGGGGACGAGGGTGGGGATGGGATTGGAGGTGGGGGGGAGGGAATGGGGAAGGGGGAAGGGGTAGCAGAGGGGGAGGGGATGTGAGTGGAGGGGGAGGGTGGGTAGGGGGTAGGGAATTGGAGAGGGGTAAGGGGTAGTGGATGCAGAGGAGGAGCGATGGTGGGATTGGGTAGGTGGGAGGGTAGGTTTAATTTCGTTTTTTGTTTGTTTTTCTATTTTTTTTTATTTTGGATTTTTAATTTAAAATTTTGTTATTAATTTTTTTTTTGTATTTTTTTTTTTTAATTTTTGTTTTTGTTTTTGTTTTTTTTTGTTTTCAATTTTATTTTAAAATTGTTAAAAAGATTAGTACTAAACTTAAAAACATTGAACTTTTATTTTAAGTTTTAAATTTTTTATTTATTTATTTTTTCAAATTTCCCCCTAAAAATGTTTATTTAAGAGACAATTTTAAGGAAAACTTCACAAAAATATATTTTTTTAATCTAACTAACTTCTAAAAGTTAATTTTTTTTTTAAATGTATAGATTTTTTCAACATAACTAGCTACTAAATATTTGTTTTTTGTAAAATTTGAAAAAAACGCATTTGTGAATAAAAGTTATAGTTTTTTATGACCAACAAATTTCAAAATCTCAAAAAGAGGGCTCAAAACAAAAAATTGTCCTACCAGTATACACGCTTTCTGAAATGGGGATAAAAATAGATACTAAAATTGACACCCCAAAAAACAAAAATGTCGGGTTCTCGTCAAGTTGTATAATATGTTTACAAAACTCAATAAATGCGTGTGAATCAAATTCACCTCCATTGTCAAATCTCAAAGCATGGATGTGCTTCCCTGTCTGATTCACAACTAGGGATTTGAATTCCCAAAACTTGCTAAAGATTTCACTCTTAGCCTTTAGGAAAAAAATCCATGACCTTCTAGAGAAGTCATTTAAAGACATTACATAATATAAATAGCCACTCACAGAAGGGGATGAAATGGAACCACATCCATCAGAATGTATTAATTCTAAAATCCCTTTAGATCAATTAGTACTGCTAAAGAAACTCTTTTTAACATTCTTCCCGAGTGCACAACCCATACATACACTATAACGCTCAAAATCAAATATGGGCATACCTTTCACCATTTGTTGTAATCCTAGTAGCACTTTGTAGTGGAGGTGACGAAGCCTCCTATGCCATAGTGCATATGGACTGATATTTTTGTGAAACATATCTTGAATGTACTTCCTAGGTGCCTCGTAGAGACCTCCCTCTCTAACTAATCCGAAAATGACAGGATCTTTATAACCATCATTTGTATGTGAATGTTTAAATCCTAAAATCCATTAAAGAGGCTTAAATAACAAATTTAAAGAGCATAATTGAAGCACATAAAACACATAAAAGAGAGGCAAACCATGAAATTTGTAGGAAAGAACCGATAAAAGAGTTCACCATCCTTGGGCTACATCTCCAGGCCACTTCTAATGAGAAGGTCGATCTTATTTAGTCTTCAAAGCTTACAAAATGAGACTTCTGGAAACACTTCTGTTTTCTGTCAGTTATCATAAAAAATAGACAGAACCACTGCGTTCCTCTCAAAAAATCGAGAAAAATGAATATAAACTCGAAGTTATGTTTTCCTGAGGCCTCCTTGGCATGCAAATCGAGAAAATTTGCCTGCATAAAAGACAAAACAATACAGATTCCACATACTATTGATCAATAGTAAGCTGAATATCAACATTGAACATGTGAAAGAGATTGTACTCATATCATGCTTATGTTTTTTCATAGGAACATTATCGGCCAAATTAGGGGTATTGTGATGCAACGACACTTCTTTTTCTTGCTTAGGATTCTTTTCTTCCTTAACTTGCATAGACATAAGTGCCAAATTCCGACTTGCATTAACAACCATTTTCAATTGTTGTGTAGTTCTCATTGATCTATCATTTTTAAATGATACTAATTATGTTCTCGATAGAAGATTGCCTTTCGATCATATAAGTATGGGCTTCCCAACACAATTCCACAGATATCTAATGGAACCACATCAAATTCAACTTCATCTACAAACTTGGATGTAATTGCAAACTTTAGATCACATTACTTTGTTACTTGTAATATTTTATCTTTGCATACCCATCCTAATGGATAAGGTTTATTGTGTGGCTTTGTTGTTAATCCCAATTTCTTAACTACTTCTTCTGAAATAAGATTAGTTTGAGATCCACTATCTATGAGTGTGTCGATCTTAGTTTTTTTGTAATTACCCTTATATGAAACAATGCATTCCTTTTTCTATCCTTAGAACTATCATGATCTTTAGAAGTGGAAGCACATGAAGAACCAATGTTAGAATCATTACCAACAATAGTTTTACCTTTCACACTTACAATTGAAATCTTTGTTTCGTCCTTGGAATCTGATCCAAGGTCCTCAACGATAACCGTATCTTTTTGCTTCCCTTTTCGATCCTTAAACCACTTCAGTTTCAATTCTGGATGTAGCTTCCAACAATGTTCTGCATCATCTCCATCTCTCTGACAATGAGAACATGAAAACCTTGTGTCCCCTTTCTTCACGGTAGTTGTATGCTTGCATTTCCATTTGTCCTTTCCTTCTTTCAACTTACTAGATTCAACTGAAGAAAATTCATCATGAACATTCTTCCCTTTGGATTTAATATGTGTGGCTTAAACACACACTTCATCCAGGTTAGTAGGATTAAACATAAGTATTGGATGACGTAAATAACTATGTAATCCTCCAATAAAATTAAGAAGAGTTTCTTGAGTGTAGAAACGTATACCCAAAATCAAAGCTCTCTTTCTGAATTCTTGAGTGTATTCTTGTACACTTTGACCTTTTCCTTGCCTTAAGTTTTTCCAATCCATCATGCCTTGTTGTATGTAACCTAATGGATAAAATTGCTTCTTTAACACAGAAGTAAATTCATACCAGGAAGAGATAATTTTACCTTGTGTAAGGATGCCTTCCTGCTTCTTACTCTGCCACTAGATGAGTGCAATACCTCCAAGAGGGAAGGTATCCAATTGGATCTTTGTACTATCATCTACAAGATTTTGAATCTTGCAATATACTTCAATTTGTCTGATCCAATCATCTAGTTCTTTTTGTGTTAAGTTCACCATTATACATAGGCAAATCAAACTTAATATCAAGTTTCAAATAAGGTAAATCAGACTTAGCCTTTTCAGGTTGTTTATTTGGATTTGAAGAAGTAGTACTCGAACTTTAAGAAGAGGAAAAATATGGAGAAGAAGGTTCAGAAGGGTATCCTCCTTTTCCTGAAGCATTATCTTCTACTTTCTCCTTCTTTATTTTCTTCTTTTCCAACCTCTCTTGATAATCTGCAAAGAATTTTTCTACTCGATGTTCCATCTGATAAAAATATTTGCGAAAAGCCTTGTCATCTTCTGCTCAGTAGTATTCATCTACCATTTTCTTTCTTCATCTTGAACCAATCTATGGATCAAGCTCTTCAATCTCTCCTTCACCTCTTTGAAGCCTTGATCTTGTCAACATAAACAAACTCACAATGCAATGGTTAAGCTTCTCTGATACCAAACTTGATCCGAAAATGACAGGATCTTTATAACCATCATTTGCATGTGAATGTTTAAATGATAAAATCCATTAAAGAGGCTTAAATGAAAAAATTAAATAGCATAATTGAAACACATAAAAGAGAGGAAAACCGTGAAATTTGTGGGCAAGAACCGATAACGGAGTTCACCCTCCTTGGGCTATGTCTCTAGGCCACTTTTAATGAGAAGGATGATCTTCTTTAGTCTTCAAAGCTCGGCCTCCTATGCCATAGCGCATATGGACTGATAGTTTTGTGAACCAAATCTTGAATGTACTTCCCAGGTGCCTCATAGAGACATCCCTCTCTAACTCCAATCACTACTGCATCTTTCGAGTCTTTGTTCTTCGTCCATAATAGTGCTTGATTATCCATAAAGCTCATAACCCCTTATATTCAAGGATTGAAATTGATAGGAGGCTCTTATTCAAGCCTAGAACATAAATAATGTCCTCCACATGTAAAATATATGTTGAACTCAAGTGGAAGGAGGTGGATCCAACTCCTTGGATCGAACAGGTTGTGTTGTCTCCCAACTCTACCTTGCATGCAAAAATTTTCTCCTTGAGATTGTTGATGGTGTTCTAGCTAGTCATATGTTTGGATGCGCTAATTTCAACCAACCATGTGTCCTCACTTGTGATTACGTATATGGAAAGTGTTGAGACTAGGTAATACTCCCTTCTTTTCTCCTTTTATTTGGGTGCATTCTTCTAATTAGTTTCATCTTCTATAGCGATAGAAGCATGAAACCTTCATTTTCCCTTTTTCTTGCTTTGCAGTCTCTTGCGTAATGACCTTTCTTGTCACAGTTTTAGCATATAACCTTCAACTTGTCAAAGTAATTTTTGTATACCTTCTTCTTTGAATGGGAAAAATTATTGTTAGAGAATTTCTTGCATTTCTTCATCCTTGTCGTGAGGGCAAGGTTTTCTTCTTAGATGCACACTGACTTGCTCTGGGTTTTCCCATACTCTTAGAGGAAGTCATGCCACAAACTTTTGAAGTTAGTTTGTACCTCTCTTCCATTTACCGCAGCCAAGAATGTCTCCCATGAGGATGGGAGACCATCAATAGCATTTTGTTGAAGATAATCTTCATCCACCACTACTCCAATATTAGCAAGCTATTCTCTTACCTAAGAGATCTTGGTGAAGAAGGAGGCCAATATATCATCCTTCTTCATCTTTATGTTTTGAAGCTTATTCTTCAATTCTTTCTATTGAATATGGACCTTCTTCTCATATAGGTTTTTCAATGTATCAAATCACTCCTTTTCGGTCTTCAAGGAAGTGATCACAAACATCAAAATGTCCTTTATCGAATCATATATGATCTGTTTGGGCTTAGCTTGGTTCTTCTTGACGTGGATGCACTGTTCATTAGATGTAGGATCCGCCACCACAATGGATGTGTAGCCATCCATGTCATGTTCCTCCAAGATGTTGAACACCCTCTCCTCCAAAGTGTTGAAATTCAAAGTTCCCTCAAGACGATCTTCCAGTCGAATAGAGATCGTTGCAATGGCTCTCAAGTAATGTGCTCATCTCCCCAGGATCTACGTAGGCTCAAGTTTCCCTGAAAAATATTAGATCCTTCACACCCCAAGATCTGATACCATGTTAAGTTTTGAGAAAATATGATGAGCTTTAAACTTTAAAACTTTGAGTGTGGAAATACATGAAACATTCAAACATAAGACAAGATGTACCCTGGGGAAAATCCTTCAAACAATGATGATGAAAAACCCCAACAAATCTTCAAATTATAATTATGATAGATAGCAAAGAATGCATTTTACAAAAGAACAAATTGCTTTTGGCACCCCAAGTGCTAGATAAGAGAGAATATTGAGCAATAGAGAATAGAGATCAACTACATCAACTTACCATGTGCCCAACACATTAATAACAAGCAAGAATCACTTCCATGCAAGCTGTAGCGAATGGTTGCATGGGTAATGGTGCATCACATGCAAAAAATACGAATTGCCTTCTTGGAAAATTATCCTATGCAAAGAGAAGCGTCTTACCTTCAAGGGATAAGAGAATTCACTTCACAGTGAATTCAACAATCACATATAACATATTTATATATCCTTCACATGCATCAACTTCTATTTTTATCTTATGACTTCATGATGAACTCAACATCCATCCGAATGTATCAATATTGCATGAAGAAGAGTGCCCCACTTCTCATGCAGTGCATTAACTCACTTAATTGAGTCTTAGGATGAACTCACCCCTTAACTCAAAGCTTACCCGGTTAGTTAGGTGGCTAAATTAAGTGTCGCCATGCAAGTATTGCAAATCAAGTGGCGTCTTTTAGTTTAACATAAGTATCGTCATGCAATAACACTTAGTTAACTGGATCTTATTGATTAACACTTAGTTAGCTATTATTAACTGAAATCATGTTGATTGATTTATTTGTGGTGACCACTATGAGTTCTTTAATTAACTGAGGCATACATTATGGCTTTAACTGAAGCTTAACAATTCGAGTTCACTTTGTCATCTCATGAGGAATTCAAATTCTCTTTTTCTCTATGCATTTATCTTTATCTCTTATCTTTATTGCATGGTCAATATGTGTTAACTTTAATTATCTATCATATTAGATTATAATCATAATATTTGTCAGATGTTGTGATCATATTATATTACTCTCAGACCAAATGATCATATGCTAAAGTAATTCACTCTAGAGGTGGCCAGTCTCTAAAGGAGACTTAACAACAATTGGTGGCCATGGTTAGTAATACATCACAAAACATTAATGCTTCAGCATATACCTCTATAACTGGAGGTCCACCCCATGGGTACATACTATAACTGGAGGTCCACATGAGAATCTGACTTGACACACAAGTCCCAATCCTTGTTCAACAAGACCTTAGAACATCATCACTTTGATACATCAAATCATTCACCTCAACACATGAGGAATAACCTTTTACAATTCAAGTCTTAGTCATTTGTTAAATTTTGAGCATTAATTCACAATACTCTAGGATCTTTACTGAGAGAATAACATGTACAGTATATCAATACATAACAATCATACAAGCATGACAAGCATGATAAGAATCAAAAGCATGAGAGACAAGAGACACAGAGTTTCCATGGGGAAAACCCTAAGGTGAAAAACCCCACAACTTCCTCAGAGATAGAGAGAGCAATGGCTCAACCAAAGTGGAACCAAAATACACAGAGATAGTCTCCTAGTAGCAGATGATCCTCCTCCTCACCAGTGCGCCACTTTTTGAGTGAGAGAAGTGTGAGTTTCTGAGTGATCAAATAGAGATCTCCCGATCTCTAATTATACTTAACCTGTTTTCCCAGTGACACTATGGGGCCGACTTGTCTAGCTAGGTACATCCACAATATAATATATATTTCAGGGCCGACCCCACACATGGTGGTCTAATAACCCATTGACAAGTTAACATACTTGTGACACTTGTCAATACACATGATGACACTTCCTTATAGAGGAATAACACATCTCTTATAAGCATACAATAAATATATATGAAATACATAGATGAAATATATTCTGAAGTTACATATACATCAACACTCCCTCTTAACTAGGAAGGTATTTCTCGACACAGATTTGCTAGACAAGTCTTCTTCTCGAGATCATCGTCATCGATGCATCATCATCATCACCGTCATTGATGCTGCTATCTCAACCAGTCTCTGAATTTACTCGTCATAGGAAGTTCTACAGAGCTAGTCATTTTTCATACTGGATGTAGGCCCACCACCTGTAGGTCTTCATCATCACTGGCCATACTGTGGAATCCTCAGGACTTATTACGTGCATCACAAAAACTCGAAAGAGCATCCCAGGATGTTACGGGTACGCAACTCCGACCTGTAGGATCTCCCAGGGCCATATTATATGTGACCTCACCACAAAACCTCGCAAGAGCATCCCAGGATGTTATGAGCACACAGCTCTACCTATATGATCTCCCAGGGACATATTACATGTGGTCATGGAAAAACCTTGCAAGAGCATCCCAGGACTTATGACGGGCACACAACCCGACCTATCGGATCTCCCAGGGACAGATTATATGCCATAGGATAAAACCTTGAAAGAGCATCTTCCAGATATCCCAGGGCCAGATTATATGCCATAGGCAAAACCTCGAAAGACTATCTGCAGATCTCCCAGGGCCAAATTATATGTCCTCCCAGAGCAAAACCTCGAAAGAGCATTTTCCAGATATCTTAGGGCCAGATTACATGCCATAGGCAAAACCTCGAAAGACTATCTACAAATCTCCCGGGGCCAAATTATATGATCATCTACACAACCTGTTCCACGACCATAAAGTATCAACCTGATACTCACCATACATCATCCTGATGTATACATGATCATCCTGATCATCATCACTGCAACATCCTGCTGCATGTCATCTAGTGCAACATCCTGAAGCTCGTCATCCATGATCATCCTGATCATACAATGCATCTACCTGATGCATACCAAGTATCTACCAGATACATATCATCATACATGATCCACCTAATCATACAATGTATCCACCTGATACATACATAGATACACAATGCATCTAACTGATATATATCAACATACATGATCTACCTGATCATACACAATATCCACCTGATACATATACAGATACATGGTCCAAGCATCCAACATGATGCATATACAAAATACATACAAATGATCCAACCGATCATATCCAACATCCAACATGATGCGCACATACATATATAAGTGATCCAACTGATCATATCCAGCATTAAACATGATGCGTACATACATACACATATAAACGATCTAACGGATCATATCTAGCATCATCCTGATGCATATACAGAGCAGTAACTGGAGCATCGTCCTGATGCTCATCATCCAGCGCTTACATCCACAGCCATGTGAAGGTTCCTCTTTCAAACATGCTTGGAATGGCTTCAACAAATGTGTCCATCACTTCTTTCTCGAAGGGTCGTCGATCTGAAGAACGCCAAGCCTCTCCCTGAATGACTCGAACTTCACTCTCGCTAGTGGCTTCGTCAGCACATCTGCAATCTGCTCGTTCGTTGCAACATACAGGAGCTTGACTGCTCCTCTCTGCACCATATCCCTGATATAGTAATATTTGATCTCTATGTGTTTCGACCTGTCATGAAACACTAGGTTCTCAGACAGCTTCACACAACTCTGGTTATCATAGAAGATACCAGTAGCATCCAATGGGAGATCAAATAACTCAAACAGTAGCTTCCATAGCCATACTGCCTCACAACTAGCTAAACAAGATGCAACATACTCTGCCTTAGCTGTACTCGGTGCTACGCAGGACTGCTTCCTTCTAAACCAAGAGATCACACCTGATCCCATACTGAAGCAGCACCCAGATGTGCTCTTCCTATCTGTAGCACTGCCTGCCCAATCTGAATCAACATAACCTTGCAGGTTCAACTTTTCATTCGCTTCATACTTGAGCCCATAATCAACTGTACCCTTCAGGTACCTTAGAATATGCTTTACAACAATTAGGTGAACACTCCTCGGATCTGTCAGGAACTGACTCAATGTGTTCACAGCAAAGCAAATATATGGTCTCATGTTTCTCAGGTACATTAATGACCCAATCATCTGACGATACATAAAGACATCAACTGGCTCAGATGAAGCATCACATAGAAGCTTTAGATTCGATGCCATAGGTGTGCCTATGGCCTTGCAATCCATCATCCTGAACCTCTTCAGGATATCTACAGTGTACTTCCCTTGTCCAAGGAATATCCCATCTGTGCTCTGCCACACCTCCATACCTAGGAAATAGTGCATCATCCCTAAGTCCTTCATATCGAATTCGACAGCAAGCTTCCTCTTAGTATCTGCAATCAATTTGTCATCTCCTGTTACAAACAGGTCATCCACATATAAAAGTAGAACCACAGGATTCCCTTCCTCAACCTTGTAGTAAAGGTTGGCATCCACTTTACTCTTAGTAAAGGACAAGCTAGATAGGAAACTGTCCATCCTACCGTTCCAAGTTCTGGGAGCTTGCTTCAAGCCATACAAGGATTTGTTCAATCTGCACACATATGACTCCCTGTCATGTGTTTCGAAACCAAGTGGTTGCTCCACATATACTTCCTCTTCAACTACACCATTCAAGAAAGCAGTCTTGACATCCATCTGGTGTATTTTCCATTTCATTGCTGCAGCCAGGGCAAGTACTGTTCTGATGGAAGTATACCTGGCTACAGGTGCAAAATTTTCTTCTTAATCTATTCCCTCTTTCTCAGAGAAGCCACGAGCTATGAATCTTGCCTTGTGTTTCTCTACACTACCATCTACAACATGTTTGATTTTGTAGATCCATTTGGAAGTCACAACAGACTTCTCTTTAGGTCTTGGGACAACATCCCAAACATCATTCTTCATTATTGATTGGTATTCCTCAACCATGGCATCCTTCCATTCTTTCTTTTCCGTTGCTTCTTCATAACTAGAAGGTTCTTTGTTCATAATGTCATAGAGTAAAGCAACATAGCTGGTATGTGATCTGGTTCTCTTCTTTGCTCTGTGTTCTTCTGCAATGCCAAATATTTCTGCATCTTGAATGAGCTCTCTATCCCATGCAGGTTTCCTCTTGTGAGAGTTATCCTCACGGGGTGGATCTACAGGTTCTTGCGGATCTTCAAACTCACGAACAACTTGTGGAATTGCTTCAGTCATGGTAATGTCTTGAAATCTAGTTTCCTTAGGTTCTTCATAAACTTCGATAGGTGCCTTCCTTGATTTGATGAATGCTGAGTTTTCATCAAATGTTACATCCCTGCTGACATCAATCTTCTTGAACCCTGGAAAGTATATTCTGTAAGCCTTCGAGCTTTCACTGTAACCCACAAAGATACCCTTCTTTCCTAAAGGATCTAGCTTGGTCCTCTTTTCCTTTGGGACATGTGTGTATACTGGACAACCAAATGTTCTTAGATGGATGACTTTAGGTTTCTTACAAGAAAAGACCTCTTCTGGTGTCTTGTTGTCCAATATCTTGTGGGGTGTTCTGTTCTATACATATACAACTGTTCTAGATGCTTCTGGCCATAGATGCATAGGTAGATCCTGGTCATGCAGCATTTCCCTTGTTGCTTCCATGATTGTTCTGTTCTTTCTTTTTGCAACTCCATTTTGTTGTCGATTGTAAGGAGCAGTCAACTCCCTCTTAATCCTTGAATCACTGCAAAGCTTCTTGAAGTCATCTGAGGTGAATTCTCCACCATTGTCAGATCTGAAAGTTTTGATCTTCTTATCAGTTTGATTTTTCATCAAGGTTTTGAATTCCTTGAACTTATCAAACACTTCATCTTTGTTCTTCAAGAAGTAGACCCAAGTCTTCCTGGAGAAGTCATCAATGAAAGAGACATAGTAAACATACCCACTCAGAGAACTAGATGACATAGGACCACATACATCTGAGTGGATGATTTCCAGGATACCTTTTGCCTTGCTTTCACTGCTTGGGAAAGCCTTCTTAATGTTCTTACCTTTTTCGCATCCTTTGCAAACACCTTCATGTTTGGTCTTGATTTCAGGAAGACCTTATACAGCCTTGCTTGTAATTGGAAGTACCCTATAGTGCATATGAGAAAGTCTTCTATGCCAAAGTTCACTTGGCTCCATGGAGTCATGAACCATGGCATGTTCAAGTTGACCCTTCAACTTATACAATCCTCCCTCTTGATCTCCAATCACTACTGCATCATCGATTGTTTTACCCTTTGGCCACATTAAGACTTGGCCATCTAGAAATGCAACCCTCATGCCTTTTCCATCCAATGCAGAGATGGAGATAAGATTCTTCTTGAGCCCAGGTACATAAAGAACTTCTTTCATCTTCAAGGATTTTCCAGAATCTAGGTTGTAGGAGGCTTCACCACTTCCTTTGATAGGGTATTGATAGTCATCCCCAAGTTTCACTGTATGGGGTGATTCATGTTCAGACAGACTTACAAAAGATTCTTTAAACCCAATCATGTGTTTGGAAGCCCCACTGTCAATTAACAAATCATTACAACCATGAGAGATAGTACCTGTGAGAGCAGATATTAGAACATACTCTTCTTCACTTGATGAGTAATCATCACTTTCTACCCTAGCCTTCTTCTTTGGAGGTTCATCATCTTCGACAACATGAGCATGGAACTTTCTTTTTCTACCCTTCTTCTTCTTGCTGGACTTGTTGTTATCCCTTTTGTTTTTGGGACATTCTGAAGCAAAGTGACCCTTCTCATTGCATGTGAAACATCTTAGATCCTTCTTATTCTTTTGATAGGATCTCTCGTAGTGAGAGTGCTCCTTCTTGGGCTTGCTTCTTTTGGTGTGAGTTGCGAGAGCTTGATCTTCACCTCCCATATTTTCTTCATGAGCTACAAGTCTAGCTTCTTCTTGAGATCATTCCTCTCACGGTTTACTGAAAGAGATCAATTTCTTTCTTGCACAGATTCCTTGAATAAATGAGTCCCATGACCTAGGTAGGCCATTCAGAGTGGTCATAACAACTTCACCATTGTCCACTACTTCGTCCACAGCTTCAATTTTTTCCTTGATCTAAGAGACCTTGGAGAAGTAAGATTGAATGGTTTGTCCATTCAACATCTTGACCCCCTTCAATTGATTCCGCAGAGTCATCTTCCGATTTATGTTCTTCCCTTCAAATAACTTGGTCAGGGAGTCAAACATCTCTTTGGGTGTCTTCAGAGATGACACATGAGGGATGAGATGGTCTTTGATAGAGTCAACAATGATTCTCTTTTCCTTGACAAAGTTCTTCTTATGCAATATCTTAGCCTCTTCATCCTCTAGGATAGGGATGTCTTCTTTTATATATGAGTCCGACTCATTCTCTTCCAGGATTAACCCAATCCTATACTTCCAGGCTCGAAAGTTATCAGCGCCTTCAAGCTTATCCTCAAGCTTGGTGTGGTGAGACATCTTAAAGAGTACTTCAAATAGAAATAGAAAAGTTTTAGGTCTTACCACTTGAATTGCTGAAAACTGGATCTGGTCTCGAATTAGGGTTTGTCGGAAAAACCCTAAAAATTCAAAATGTGAATTTCAACTTTCTGAAAGGGTAGAAATATGCGCCTTGATGAGCTGATCAACCCGGTGTATTCAGAAATTGAGATCTGCAAAGCTACACCCTTAAAACTGCCTTTCTGTCTTCCCGGATTTACTAAGGAGAGCCCTGAATTAGGGTTTGAGTTTTCCGGAGATCTACCGAGCCAAAAATCTCGATCCAAAGCTCTAAAATTCGATTTTTGCAAAGCGCTTCCAGCTATTTCTTCAGATTTTAGAAATTCCTATTTTTGTGGAAACCCTAATTTTTAGGGCCAAATCTGAAAATGCTCAGAATTGAATTCTGATTGGATAGATAGATTCTCCTTAATGAGTAGAGTCAATCTACTATACTGCTTTTCTAAAATCTGTGGAGAGAAACCCAATAAACAAGAAACCCTTGGTTTCCGTCACTGCACAATGTCTTCTTCTCAGGTTAGCTCTGATACCATGTTAAATTTTGAGCATTAATTCACAATACTCTAGGATCTTTACCGAGAGAATAACATGTACAGTATATCAATGCATAACAATCATAACAAGCATGACAAGCATCATAAGAATCAAAAGCATGAGAGACAAGAGACACAGAGTTTCCGTGGGGAAAACCCTCAGGTGAAAAACCCCACAACTTCCTCAGAGATAGACAGAGCAATGGCTCAACCAAAGTACAACCAAAATACACAGAGATAGTCTCCTAGTAGCAGATGATCATCCTCCTCACTAGTGCGCCACTTTCTGAGTGAGAGAAGTGTGAGTTTCCGAGTGATCAAATAGAGATCTCCCGATCTCTATTTATACTTAACCTGTTTGCCCAGTGACACTATGGGGCCGACTTGTCTAGCTAGGTACATCCACAATATAATATATATTTCAAGGCTGACCCCACATATGGTGGTCTAATAACCCATTGGCAAGTTAACATACTTGCGACACTTGTCAATACACATGACGACACTTCCTTATAGAGGAATAACACATCTCTTATAAGGGTACAATAAATATATATGAAATACATAGATGAAATACATTCCGAAGTTACATATACATCAACATCATTCTTGAGTCCAACTCAAGAATCTACTCCAAGTTCCTAAGTCCAACTTAGACTCCCTACCTCAACACATGAGGCCCAATCCTGGCTGCACAAGATTGGATTGGAGAATGGATTATAATGTTGTACATTTAACATGGAGCACTCATACTGAGGTAGTCATCCAATGATGATAAGTACCATTCTTTGGGTTATTGGAAATACTGAAAAAAAAAAATGTAATAAAAAAACTATAGTTTGGAATTTATTTTTCTTTCCACCTTACTTACGTGCACTTGACATGAAGATTCATAAGTTTGTTAATATGATTTAGCCTCACTATAGATTTTAAAAGTGAATAAATTTTTTATCATTGAATTATTTAAACACCGTAGTGCGAGTATGGATAGCCAAATGGAATAGCTTTTATTTTATTTTTTATAAATAAAATACAATTTTTATTATGCGATGTCATAACCTACAATGGTACACCAAATCGTAATCTGCACCAATTAGTTCATATGTTATTAGAACATCATATGAATTTACATAAATGAACATGGTGACAAGTTGTTTATTAGCATTACCCAATGTGTCTGTCCACAATTAACCACGTCTATTAGTTTTTGAATTTTTAAGAAATAAAAACCTTTATTTTATTAGAAAATGTCTTAGCCTCTTCATTGCCCGTGCCTTAAGGTGCACTAGTATGCTAATATGTTCCTAGCACACCATCCAAACCCAACTAGACTAGCTTATATTTTGTTAAAAAATATTTTATATTTACTTTAAAATTTGGTTGCATTGTATGTTTTAATCAAACTAGAAATGTTTACTTTAGAATTTTGTATGTTTTAATCAAACTAGAAAGAGTTTTGTTTGAAACTAAAATAAACCATGGTTCAGTGTTCTTCTTGTTGTTATTATTATTTAAGGCATTGAATAGAAAGAGTTTGTTTGAAACTAAAATAAACCATGGTTCAGTGTTCTTGTTGTTGTTATTATTATTTAAGGCATTGAATATAGTAATATTTAGTACATGTTATTATTTGATGCACGCATGCACCTATTTTGGGATTGTACAAAGAGCAAAAAAAAAAAAACTTTACTAAAATCATCATTTACTCACTTCTACCAGTATCTTTGAACAAAAAATAATAATAAAATCAAACATTCATTCACTTTCACTTTAGAATGTTAGAAAAAGAGGAGGAATAGGCTATGATTCAAGCTTAAAACACTTTGCAAGTAATTTTTCTATTTGGGAAAACTTTGAGTCAACACCCTAGAGAAAAAAAAATTCCCTTGGTCTTAGTTGAAGTCGAGTTGAGGGACATGAGCCAGCTGGAATTGAAATTTGGAAAGGTCAAAACAAGATTAATTAAAGTGGGGTTTAAATCATTTTTCATTTTATGTCGGTGATGTTGGGGGAGTATTTTGGCCTTGATCCCCTACAATAAGGTCCAATTTGGATAGGTGGTATGGAGACTCGTGCTTCCCACATAAATGTTTGAGTTGTGCCAAGACTTGTTATGGAGAAATAGATACCAATATACTTGATAGTTATATGGAGATGGTTAGTATGTTGATCATATCTTTTTTCTTCATTAAGTATACATATCATTATATTTTATCTTTATATATCTAATTATATGGTGTTTATAGATTCTATGCCTAGATAACACACTTGGGTTACCGAGTGATGCAACAGTCTCAATATCTACCATTGATGTTGTTGTTGTAGCGGCCTTCTCCATTGTTGCAACACACACTCAAGTATAGCGGAGTGTTAGGAAGCCATGAAAACCCTTCTATTTACTTTGTTAGTATATTGTTGTTAGACGCATATGCTTTGTAAGTCATCCCATAGTATTTGTTGATCCATAGTTTGTCTTATTGTTGTTGGACGCATATGCTTTGTACGTCATCCCGTAGTAATTGTTGATCCATAGTTTGTATTGGCCCATGGTTTGTATTGACACATGGTATTGGCCCCTAGACTAAGTATATAAGTTTTTGTTGAGACCAATGAAGGTACAGTGAAGTTATTTTGTATTGAGCTTGCTCAAAGGAGGTTGCCCCGTCGAAGTGGCATGCGATCAATAAAAGTGATTCTGGGTTCTGTAATTTATGCTATCTCGTGTATTCTCATTAATTAATTGTTGCAGGTTCTTCACATCTGGTATCATAGCATTTTCTTGGGCTCGTTGGGTGGAATTTCTGCCAAAAAACAATTTTTGCCTCTCTTGCAAGTTCGGATCTAAGAGTAATCCCTATCCGCTTAACTGTGGGAAGTACATGGGCATAAGCTCTAAAACTCATTGTGAGGAGTACCACTAGAACCCCAAAGTAGCTGGCCCATTGAGAGGACCTGCCAGTAAAAAGGGCAACGACCCCTACCTGATTGACTAGTTCCCACCCATGAGGTAAACCAAGAGCTGTCGTTTGTTGCAAAGCGGTTATCAGTTTTACCTGAGCCATGGAGCGAGGGATACTGCCCCAATACGCAAACCGTCAGACAACATCGGTGGCCGAGTGAAAGCCCTGAAATGTTAGGAAGCCGAACATGCCTGTGGGCCATATCTATTTTCAGTTGAACTGTTGCCGATCACTTCCGCGTCATTTCAGATCCATTCCAAGCCGTTCCAGATCCAACCATTTAAGATCTATTCTTAAATTCATTCCAGATCCAACCATTTTCGATCCCCTTGGCGTATTTTCAGATCCATCTATTGCTGATCCATTCCCCACCATTTCAAATCCAACTGTTCTGATCCCTTCTGTGCTATTGTAGATCCATTTCTGGAAAAAAAAAACTGTTTCCTTTGAAACTTCTCTAACACCCCTACAATCCCATTCTTCATATTTCATTCCTGAGGACCCTATCCCAAATTCTACTTCCCAAAGCCAAAAATATCACATTTGTCTATTTTTAGGGTTTTCCATAACTTCTTCAATTTTCACCCACTCGCCTCCAAATTTTTCCACAGTGTTCATTCCCTATTTCTGCTTCCTTGTCCCTCTTTGAAAAATTTTCTCATTCTTTCACCCTGCTTCTAAAATCCCCATTTTTTGCTTCCCTGTCCATTAGAAAGTGTCCAAAACCTAGTCAAACCCCAATTACCCATCCAACTTTTTCCCAAATCCAAATTTCCCTTTACTAAATAAGCTTTTGTTTGTGTTTTTCTATCCATTCCCCCCCCCCCCACACAAAAAAAACTCATGGTTATGGTTGTCACCTGCGCAAGAGAAAAAACCATGGAGGAAGCACTTGTAGCCATCCAAACCCAACTCCAAGATCTGGATGAAAAATTTCTCAGCCTCCATCTTCAGCATTCAGCCATGAACAATAACCGACAATAAGAATATTATGCAACCAATGGGTTCTCTTCTTCCAGCAATTTTCGTGGTCCGAAGCTTGAATTTCCTCGCTTCAATGGTGCTAATCTAACTGGATGGATCTATAGTGCATAACAGTATTTCAGTCTACATAATACTTTTGATGTCCAAAAAGTTCAACTTCCATCCTTTCATTTGGAACAGGAAGCCCTTCAATGGTACCGTTGGTACATCAAGGCTCATGGCGAGCCAAAATGTATAGATTTTTGCCAACTCCTTGTGCAACGATTTTGTCCTAGTGATTTCGACGATTCACCAGAGCACTCAGTAAACTTCGTCAAAGTGGCACTGTGAGAGAGTATCAGATGGAATTTGAGAAACTAGACAATCACAGAGAAGGATTGTCTAATGAATTCTACAGGAGTTGTTTTAGCAGTGGTCTTCAGGATGAAATCTGGTCAGAGGTTAAAATGTTATGTCCCAACACAATGATGGAAGTCCTAGGATTGGCTAAGTTGGAAGAAGAAAAGATTGCAGCCCAACAACGCACCAAACCCACTTTTGTTCCCTTCCGAAATATGTGTTCTCAATGACCTCCCATCCCGCCAGCTCCTCGACCAACTCCTATCAAGCATTTGTCTAAAACAGAGATGCAGGCACGTAGAGAAAAAGGGCTTTGTTATAATTGCGATGAGAAATTCACTTGGGACATAGATGTGTTCAACAAAGTCTCTATTTCTTGGATATGGCTTCTCCGTTTGCCTCTAAAATTGGTGAAGAAGCAATAGATACAATGGATGATCAGGTCGACATTCAGGAGCCACCTATTGATCCCCCATCTAAGGATGAACAACCAGAGATATCTCTCCATGCTTTATTCGGCGTCACCACCCCCCAAACAATGCGGGTAAGGGGTTACTTCAAGAAGCTTCCTCTTACAATACTCATTGATTCTGGTAGCACTCATAACTTCATTGACCCTCGGATCGCCAAACAGGCTGATTGTTTTGTCCATCCTTACTCCAACTTTGAATTCATGGTTGCCAATGGGGGCAACTTACCTTGCAAGGGGAAGTGTCACAATGTGCGTATATCTCTGGAAGATTATAACTTGCGCTCTGACATGTTTGCCTTGTCCCCAGGTGGATATGATGTGGTTTTGGACGTTCAATGGCTACGCACACTTGGCCCCATCTTATGGGATTTTGCTGAACTTTGGATGCAGTTTTCAGTCAATGGGAAACAACACAAATTTAAGGGCTTACAACAAGGGTCTCTCCGCATCATCATTTCACATCACCTAGAAAAGATCCTTAAGAATAATTCACATGGTGTCATCGCTCAACTCCATTCCATTCAGATGCACCCATCAACGGTCTCCCCTACTTCCTTGGATAGATATGCAGCCGTTTTTGCTGAACCAATGGGCTTGCTTCCTTCAAGAGACCTTTCCAGTAAGAATTTAGCCACATCTACATCTCAGCAGGAAATGATGTCTATTTTGCATGTAGTATAGAAGTGGCAACCATACCTATTAGGGAATTATTTATGCATCAAGACTAATCTCTAGAGTCTGGAAAATATCCTGGAACAATGAATCTCCTTCCCAGCACACCTGAAATGGGTTATCCAACTCATGGTTTATGCCTATAAGATCACTTACAAGAAGGGTAAGGACAATATGGTGGAAGATGCTCCTTCTCGCATATTTGATGGCCCAATTTCTCTTACAGCTATTTCTCAACTTGTTCCAAATTGGTTGAAATCTGTTCAACAGGGCTATCTCTTCTATGAACTCCATGCTTCTTCATCAGCAGGGCACTCTGGGTTCCTCAAACTATATGACCAGGAAAAATGTAACTTCTTTTGGCAGGGACTAAAAATGATAATTCAACAAATGGTGGCTGACTGCGATACTTTCCAGGTCAACAAGGGTGAAACGACACTCCTTTCGGGACTACTCGAACCCTTTCCCATCCCTACACAGATTTGGACAACTATTTCTATGGATTTCCTAGAAGTGCTCAAGTGGTACAATACCACATCTAAAAGGACACCATATGAAGTAGTCTATGAACAGGCACCGCCAATTCTTCTTCCATACACCCTCAGCAGCTCCCCATTTCAGTCAATTGACTCAGTTCTTCGAAACCGTGATCAGATTCTTCTCATTCTGCAAGACAATCTTCACATGGAAAGAATTCGACTGAAACAACAAGCCGATCAACACCATTCTGAGTGCACTTTCATGCAGCTAATATGGTTCTTCTTCGTCTACAACCTTCCAAGCAACCCTTCTTGAAACTCAAAAGGCATCAGTGGCCTGGAATGCAACTCGAGGATGCTACAGGGGAACCACTCCTTCAGATTCTGCATCAATTTCCACATCTAAAGCTTTGAGGACAAAGATTTTTCTAAGGGAGTGGGGATGTTAGGAACCCATGACGACCCTTCTATTTACTTTGTTCGTATATTGTTGTTGGACGCATATGATTTGTAAGTCGTCCCGTAGTATTTTTTGATCCATAGTTTGTCTTATTGTTGTTGGACGCATATGCTTTGTAAGTCATCCCGTAGTAATTGTTGATCCATAGTTTGTATTGGCCCATGGTTTGTATTGACACATGGTATTGACCCATGGTATTGGCCCCTAGACTTAGTATATAAGTTTGTGTTGAGACCAATGAAGGTACAGTAAAGTTATTTTGTATTGAGATTCCTCAAAGGAGGTTTCCCCCTCGAAGTGGTCTCCGATCAATAAAAGTGATTCTGGGTTCTGTTATTTCTGTTATCTCGTGTATTCTCATTAATTAATTGTTGCAGGTTCTTCACACGGAGTGAGTGATCCATAAATTAAAATTATCACTTCTTGCAATTTTTGTCATACGTTTTCAGTCCATATTCTAGATGCTTTTAGTTTGAATATCCTTTTAGTTTGTTGAAATGTGAGTTTTGTTAAATCTTATTGAAATGGTCAACTAATTAAAAGAAAAATTAAACGTCTATGGCCACATTCCTTTATGGGTCAGGAATATCACCATCACATATTTTGAATGTATGCCCATCATATGTCCCAAGAGGATTGGTCAGTTTGGAATTTGTCTAGTTTTACCTGGCTCTTAGGATACCATTTTCACCTCCTTTCATACTTAATGGCACACTACATCCCATATTATAGCCCATAGGGAATTATTTCCACAAATCCCCACCTCCTTTTCCAAATCATGCACCTATTCAGTAGCCACCAAATTCACCACCATCTCTATTACTTCGATCTCACCATCACATCTCCATGCACCGCCCTATCACTATCCCATAGTGATACCACAGGGGATGTGGTATAAGACACTCAATCAGAGTAGCACATGCAACCAAGTGATCCACCTACTAGCGAATCTCCAACTTTGCCTTAACTTTTCGTGGTGAGATCATTCATTGAAAAATTGTTTATGTATAATGAATGGACTTGATGCTAGGAAATTATGATTAAATTTCATGGTTTAACTCTAACAACCTTTGTAGGGTGGCATAGTTGATATATTGGGGTCATAAAGGAGGGTAACACCCTCTCGATTGGATATATCTTCTTTAGCGAGTTTATTTGGCTTGAATTGAAAAGTTCCAATTTATAAACATTTGTTAACAGTCTTATTATTATGTTGTTTCTTTGTCCAATCTCCAGAGTGAAGAAGCACACTAAGACAGAGAAATGCCCCATCCTTTAGTTCTGGAAGAAAGAGAAAGATCGATTTCAATGATGCGGTTCATAGGGGCGAGGGTGGTAGAGGTCAATGAGTGACCAATGAGTTCCATTTTGTATCTAGGGGTAACATATACTAGTGTTCCATGTTTGGGAACAAGACTCCATTTTGTATATTGGGCATGTTGTGCCATTTTGTAAAAAATGTACATTTGAGAAATATATATATATATATATATATTTCATGGCATGTCCTTTATGGATTGATGTGTTTTTTATTTGTTGTTGATGAATAATTATGATGAATGCTTTTGATGGAGCAATGACCCGTTTTCTTCTTTCAAATTATCTATTTTAAGGGAGACAATACCATGTGTTCTATGAGAGAAACAATGATAGACAACTCAAGTATCAAAGTTGATATATGCTTCCCTTAATCATGTGCCATCAAATCATAACTTTGTGCCAAAAGTCATTTGCATTCCTTACACTCATGATTTCCTCGTAGATCCTAATTTGTTTGATAGACTAGAAGTCCAAGAGTCATCAAATAATGATCATTTTCCATATGGTTTGAAGAATAGTCTCTACAATTTGGCTTTTAGGAAAGTACAAGGGTCATGGAAAAATATGAAGCTTATTTTTATTGCATGAAGGATTGTATATATTCACAGTACAACATTAGGTACAAAGGAGTTTATAGGAGATGGATCAAAGGTCCAACATATGTCACAAATGCCAAGTTATCCAAATATGTGCTTAAGGAAATTAAAAGATGTAATATGGTGACAATTGGGATGTTGGATGAGCTTGTGGAGAAAGAGATGAACAATCCAATGGGTAAGTGGATAGATTGTCAGAGAGCAATGTTTGAGATCCAAATAGAGGTTGAGAGAAACATCTTTACTATTCTAGTTGATGAAGTGGTGAATGATCTGCTCACTGATATAGACTTCACATAGAGAATGAACAATCAATGTTGAACATAAAAGGGATGCTATTGTTGAATATTTTTGCAAATCGGATGCTTTTAACTAGCATTATCTATTCAACTATTGGGTCTTTATTTTTCCAGAAAACCATCAAATAAGTTATTCATAATTTGGTGGTTGGACTAGATTAAGTTGGTGGAAACAAGACAACTCCCATCGGCAATGATAGTTGGGTTTTGCCAGTTTCCATTCAAATTTCTTCAATGGATGACAGAGATTTGTAATCAATGATAATGATGATTTATGGAAAACATATAAGGCAATGTACATTGCCATTTGCTAATGAGTAAACTTATCTTCCATGATGTGGTTCATAACCTTATATCTACGTAATTTTCTTTTCAAAATGATATCTATCCTACCTTTCTTGATTCTTACTAATTTTTATCATGTTTTCATTGCTATTATTGTTTTCCAAATTATAAAAGAAATGCTAGATTTCCCTAGTTGTGTTGAGGAATTTCATTTTAGTAAGATGGTGTATCAGTTATTTTCTAAGAGTTTACAGTTGAATGAGATGGTGATATAAATTCAACCTAGGCGATATGCCAATATGACTAGGCCTTGTAATAACAAAATGAATAGGTGATCTCCCACTAGCTCTCCGGCACTTTGAATTGTTTTCTCTACCCACTTGGGCCTTGAGGGAGGGATATGTTCAGAATCCATATCAACATCATCTTCAGCAATATCAGAATCAGAAATATCAGAGAATGAATCACTACTTACTTCATCATCAAGACGAGGGAATGAGCATTCCCCATCACCTTGTTCACTAGCTTGCAAAAATTCTTCCTCTTCGAATTTGACACTTCTTTCAATGAAAGTTTTGTGAGTGGATGGATCAAAGAGCTTGTAGCCCTTGGAATCCTCTGCATACCCAACCATGATTGACTCCTTGCTTTGGGGCTGCAATGCCTTTCTCTTCTCCGGTGGAATTCTGGCCCAAGCCCTTGAGCCAAAAATTCTGAAATGTGAGACATTTGGCTTGTGGCCCATCCAAGCTTCAAATGGAGTGATTCCTTGCAATGCTTTGTGTGGTGCCCTGTTCTGAACATATGCTGCACAATTCATAGCTTCAGCCCATAATTTAGGAGACAAATCCCTTGCTTGTAACATGCAAGTTGCCATCTCTTTCAGTGCTCTATTTTTGCGCTCTGCAACACCATTTTGCTGAGGTGTGTAGGGCACTGAGTGTTGCATCTGAATGCCATGCTCTTGACAGAGCTGCTGCAAATTGTTGTTGACATACTCTCTACCATTATCAGTCCTCAAAATCTTCATGGCCTTCCCACTGAAGTTCTCAACCATGCTCTTAAAAATCTTGAAACAATCAAAGACTTCAGATTTTTGCTTAAGGAAAAATAACCAGCAGTACCTTGAGTAGTCATCGATGAAGGTGAGCACATATTTGCTGCAGCCATAGGAGGGTGTGGGGAGTGGCCCTATGAGATCAGAATGTACTATCCCAAGGGGTTGATCATCCCTCCTAGCCTTCCCTTTGTCATACTTCCTTTCAGGATGTTTCCCAATCATGCAACCCTTGCATGTTCCACTCGAAAATCTGATTTGGGGCAGCCCTTCTACCATATTTTCTTTGCTTAAAACTTGAAGATATCTGTAGTTTAGGTGCCCATACCTTTGATGCCATAGCTTGCTGGTCTCATTCCCATGTGACAGCAGCACACTTGGTGAAGAAAATTCGAGGAAGTGGGAGAACATGTACATCTTCATGTCATGGTCTGCAACACCCTTTGCAACAATTTTCCCGGTGGAAACTTCTGATATCTCCACTTCATCCTGAGTGAAGACCACCTTCTTTGCTGCTCCAGTATGTGTCATTTGATATACAGAGAGCAAGTTTGCTGCAAGGTTTGGCACATACAACACATTTGAGAAGAAGCCATTCTCCATAGAGATTTTCCCAATGCCATGAGCAGGGATTTCTGAGTCATCTCCCATTCGAATTGAGAGACCACTGTAGGGAGCAAGTTCAGAAAATGAGTCTCTTGAGGAAGCCATGTGCCTTGAGGCACCTGAATCAATGATGAACAAAGGTGAATGAGATGAGCTAGCCACCAAAGCATGGCAGCTCTCCTTGTCTTCAGAAACGCACTCCTTCTTCTTGGAACTTTCAGGAAGAGGAATGTTATTTTTCTGTAGGAGATGGGTCATGGTGTCTATGGTTTTCTTCATGCATGAGCTCTCTGGATGAAAACCTCTTTGACAGTAGCTACATTTTGTCTTCTCAGCCTTCTTTCCCTTGTTCTTGACAGGATTCGAAACCCCCTCAGAGGATTTGGGCCTCTCATCCTTCTTCTTCTTCTCTTGAGGTTTCGAAACCCTGGGTTTTTGCTTGCTTCTTCCACATTTCGAATCTCCAGCTGCAAGAACTTGATCTTTTTGTTTGATGGAGCCCATCAAGACCAGCTTGTCTTGCTCTTGAGTTAGCATCTCCATGAAGTCAGCCAAGGATGGCATCTTCCAACCTCTGACTGTGAGCCTTGTGGAGTTGAAGGAAGACACAAAAACTGAGTATTCTGAACCCAATTTTGAGAGAATGGACAACACCAACTGTTCTTCTTTCTTCTCTATGCCACATTGTCTGATCTGCAAGACCAAGTTCTTGAACTTGGTGAAGAAGTCCTGGATGGAATCGAAATTCCCTGGGCTCAGTGAGACAAGCTCATTTTCGAGCTGGTGGCCTCTCATCTCATCAGTCTTTCCAAACAGTGTCTCAAGCTTGAGCCACACTTCATTTGGAGTTGCTAGACTTTCTACATGAAACAGGAGGTCTCTCGAAATGCTGAGACAAAGGAGGCCAAATGCCTCATCCATTCTGTTGAAAAACTTGGATTTCTCCACAGCTGAGTTTGGCTCAACATCAGTGCCCATCGTGATTCTGTAGAGACCCTTGGATCTCAGCAAAATCACCATTTCTGCCTTCCAATCGAAATAGTTGAAGGGTGTGAGCACGTTTGGGTGAGATGGCTCCATTCTCCTCTGCTGCAATTCGCACTTGCTGACAATGCTGAACTCCAATACCTGCAAACAACTCTCAAATCACTCTGGAGGGATCTACACTCACAGATTCGAACCCTGTATGGATAGTGGGTGCATTCGGGAGAGCATCACACCTGAGAGGAGCCACTAGATTTCTCCAGTAAGCTCAAGGCAATGGCCTCAGGAATTATGTGGTTTCTCCACTGTTTCTGGCAATCCACTACAACAGTCTGCTGGTTCGAATTCTAGCTCCAAGAGCTCTGATACCATGTAAAATCTCAAGCACAGTTGAATCTAGCTACTGTGGATTCCTCACTGGTGAAAGATTGCACAACATTTGCAAGAATTAGCATAAAAAGTTTAAATGAATGAAGAACAATACACATGAATTGGTGAATAATGTCAATATTATTAACTGTCCAACCTTAACAAAGGTTAAGAACACCCATATATACAAATCTGGAAGAATTCGAATCCATCTGGAGTGTTCACACTGATCTAGCTTAGAAAAAGCTCAAACCCCCCTAGGTTGACCAAAATATCCCAAACCATCCCAAACTGGTTCGAATCTGCAGTGTGAATGCTGGGAATGACTGGACAGGCCCATGTGACCTCACACATGTGAAGAAACTGGTTGGTTAGAGGTTTGGAGTCTAAAATTGGTCAAAAATTTGACAAAACAAGGCAAGATTGTCCACAAAGAGAGCAAATGCGCCCTAGGTAGAAGAGAAGCATGCTGAGTGCATTAAATGACCTGAGGAGGGCGCTCTAGGCATGCTGAGTGCATTAATTGCCCTGGGGAGCGCTCCACTTAGCTGGTTTGACTCAGCACTTGTTCACATTTGCTATCTAGTTCATGATAATTGACCATTTAGTAGCTAATCAACTTAGGGATGTAATCATTAATCACTTGGGCTAATTAATCATCATTAATAAATGATTAATGTACATAGGTGGAAAAATGTTCTAACACCCCCCCTTAAGCTAGACTTAGTGAAATATCAAAAAAATTAAGGCCTTGGCAACTAGGCTCAAGTCACCTTTTACATCATGAAAATTTATTTGTCCATGTAACCAAGGTAAGGAGGAAAACCACATGGGAAATAAAACCTCCCCTCTAAAATGGACATGTGGCATATATCAAAATACACCAATCATCACCATGCATCACTCACCCCAAGGAAAGATCTAAGGTGAGTGAAGGTCTTCTCGGTAAAACACTTGGTGAAGATATCAGCAGTTTGCTCACTGGATGGGCAATACTGCAATGCTATGATCCGGTCATGCACCAAACCCCGAATGTAATGCATGTGTATCTCTATGTGCTTGGTCCTCTGTCTCTGTACTGGATCGGTAGAAATCTTGATTGTACTTTGATTATCACACCAAAGAATAGTGGGTGAATCAAAGACAATCCCGAACTCTGCAAGAATACCTTGCAACCAAACACATTGTGTGGCTGCATTGACTGCTCCCCTGTACTCGGCCTCAGCTGAAGATAAGGAAATAGTGCTTTGTTTCTTGCTTGACCAGCATATAGGTCCATGTGCAAGCATAAAGACATAACCGGAAGTTGACTTCCGATCAATACAATCACCGGCCCAATCAGAATCTGTAAATCCTACTAGTTCAAGGGATGAACCAGCAGCATAATGGATACCAAAGGACTTAGTACCCTGAACATAATGAAGGATCCTCTTGGCTGCCTTCCAATGGATCTCATGAGGCTCTTGCATGTGCCTTGCAACAGCCCCAACAGCATAAGACAAATCTGGTCGAGAGTGTGTAAGATACAACAAACTCCCAACTAGTTGTCTATACAACGAACTGTCAACTAGTGGTGAAGAACCCCATTCTGTAAGCTTAACTCCTGAAAGAAATGGAAATTTTGCAGACTTACATTCATCCATCTTAAATTTCTGCAGCAAATCTGAAGCATACCTTGACTGACATACAGAAATTCCATTCACAGATTGATCAATCTCCAAACCCAGAAATTGTTTTAGCAATCCTAGATCGGTCATGGAGAATGCACTGTGCAATGCTCTCTTAACTGAGTCAAGTTCTTTGGTGCAGCTACCAGTGATCAAAAGATCATCAACATACAGTACAATAATCAATATCAGATCACTAACATGCTGCATATACACATTTGGATCAGACTTACACCTCTCAAACCCCAAAGATAGCAGAAAATTGTCCATTTTTGCATACCATGCTCTAGGAGCTTGCTTGAGCCCGTAGAGTGATTTGTTCAACCTGCAAACAAGTGTATGATCAGAGATAAAACCTTCAGGCTGCTGCATATAAATCTCCTCATTCAGATCCCCATGAAGAAAGGCACTTTTTACATCCATGTGATGAATCTCCCATCGCTTGGAAGCCCCAATTGCCAAAACTAGTCTTATGGAGTCCATCTTTGCCACCGGTGCAAATGTCTCTGTATAGTCCACTCCTTGGACCTGAGAGTAACCCTTAGCCACCAACCTGGCCTTATACTTCAGATCAGAGCAATCAGATCCAATTTTGGTTCTATAAATCCACTTGCATTGCACTAGTTTCCTCTTGGGAGGAAGAGGGACCAAATCCCAAGTTTTGTTCTCATGGAGTGAGTTCATCTCCTCTTGCATGGCTGATTGCCACCTTGGGTCTGTACATGCTTCTGAATATGACATTGGATCAGATCCAACCATCAAATAACATGCCTCACTCAGATCAGAATTATTATATGCAAAGGAATTGTGAAATTGAGATCTAGTTTTCCTAGCATCTTGGGGATCTCCCACTAGCTCTCCGGCACTTTGAATTGTTTTCTCTACCCACTTGGGCCTTGAGGGAGGGATATGTTCAGAATCCATATCAACATCATCTTCAGCAATATCAGAATCAGAAATATCAGAGAATGAATCACTACTTACTTCATCATCAAGACGAGGGAATGAGCATTCCCCATCACCTTGTTCACTAGCTTGCAAAAATTCTTCCTCTTCGAATTTGACACTTCTTTCAATGAAAGTTTTGTGAGTGGATGGATCAAAGAGCTTGTAGCCCTTGGAATCCTCTGCATACCCAACCATGATTGACTCCTTGCTTTGGGGCTGCAATGCCTTTCTCTTCTCCGGTGGAATTCTGGCCCAAGCCCTTGAGCCAAAAATTCTGAAATGTGAGACATTTGGCTTGTGGCCCATCCAAGCTTCAAATGGAGTGATTCCTTGCAATGCTTTGTGTGGTGCCCTGTTCTGAACATATGCTGCACAATTCATAGCTTCAGCCCATAATTTAGGAGACAAATCCCTTGCTTGTAACATGCAAGTTGCCATCTCTTTCAGTGCTCTATTTTTGCGCTCTGCAACACCATTTTGCTGAGGTGTGTAGGGCACTGAGTGTTGCATCTGAATGCCATGCTCTTGACAGAGCTGCTGCAAATTGTTGTTGACATACTCTCTACCATTATCAGTCCTCAAAATCTTCATGGCCTTCCCACTGAAGTTCTCAACCATGCTCTTAAAAATCTTGAAACAATCAAAGACTTCAGATTTTTGCTTAAGGAAAAATAACCAGCAGTACCTTGAGTAGTCATCGATGAAGGTGAGCACATATTTGCTGCAGCCATAGGAGGGTGTGGGGAGTGGCCCTATGAGATCAGAATGTACTATCCCAAGGGGTTGATCATCCCTCCTAGCCTTCCCTTTGTCATACTTCCTTTCAGGATGTTTCCCAATCATGCAACCCTTGCATGTTCCACTCGAAAATCTGATTTGGGGCAGCCCTTCTACCATATTTTCTTTGCTTAAAACTTGAAGATATCTGTAGTTTAGGTGCCCATACCTTTGATGCCATAGCTTGCTGGTCTCATTCCCATGTGACAGCAGCACACTTGGTGAAGAAAATTCGAGGAAGTGGGAGAACATGTACATCTTCATGTCATGGTCTGCAACACCCTTTGCAACAATTTTCCCGGTGGAAACTTCTGATATCTCCACTTCATCCTGAGTGAAGACCACCTTCTTTGCTGCTCCAGTATGTGTCATTTGATATACAGAGAGCAAGTTTGCTGCAAGGTTTGGCACATACAACACATTTGAGAAGAAGCCATTCTCCATAGAGATTTTCCCAATGCCATGAGCAGGGATTTCTGAGTCATCTCCCATTCGAATTGAGAGACCACTGTAGGGAGCAAGTTCAGAAAATGAGTCTCTTGAGGAAGCCATGTGCCTTGAGGCACCTGAATCAATGATGAACAAAGGTGAATGAGATGAGCTAGCCACCAAAGCATGGCAGCTCTCCTTGTCTTCAGAAACGCACTCCTTCTTCTTGGAACTTTCAGGAAGAGGAATGTTATTTTTCTGTAGGAGATGGGTCATGGTGTCTATGGTTTTCTTCATGCATGAGCTCTCTGGATGAAAACCTCTTTGACAGTAGCTACATTTTGTCTTCTCAGCCTTCTTTCCCTTGTTCTTGACAGGATTCGAAACCCCCTCAGAGGATTTGGGCCTCTCATCCTTCTTCTTCTTCTCTTGAGGTTTCGAAACCCTGGGTTTTTGCTTGCTTCTTCCACATTTCGAATCTCCAGCTGCAAGAACTTGATCTTTTTGTTTGATGGAGCCCATCAAGACCAGCTTGTCTTGCTCTTGAGTTAGCATCTCCATGAAGTCAGCCAAGGATGGCATCTTCCAACCTCTGACTGTGAGCCTTGTGGAGTTGAAGGAAGACACAAAAACTGAGTATTCTGAACCCAATTTTGAGAGAATGGACAACACCAACTGTTCTTCTTTCTTCTCTATGCCACATTGTCTGATCTGCAAGACCAAGTTCTTGAACTTGGTGAAGAAGTCCTGGATGGAATCGAAATTCCCTGGGCTCAGTGAGACAAGCTCATTTTCGAGCTGGTGGCCTCTCATCTCATCAGTCTTTCCAAACAGTGTCTCAAGCTTGAGCCACACTTCATTTGGAGTTGCTAGACTTTCTACATGAAACAGGAGGTCTCTCGAAATGCTGAGACAAAGGAGGCCAAATGCCTCATCCATTCTGTTGAAAAACTTGGATTTCTCCACAGCTGAGTTTGGCTCAACATCAGTGCCCATCGTGATTCTGTAGAGACCCTTGGATCTCAGCAAAATCACCATTTCTGCCTTCCAATCGAAATAGTTGAAGGGTGTGAGCACGTTTGGGTGAGATGGCTCCATTCTCCTCTGCTGCAATTCGCACTTGCTGACAATGCTGAACTCCAATACCTGCAAACAACTCTCAAATCACTCTGGAGGGATCTACACTCACAGATTCGAACCCTGTATGGATAGTGGGTGCATTCGGGAGAGCATCACACCTGAGAGGAGCCACTAGATTTCTCCAGTAAGCTCAAGGCAATGGCCTCAGGAATTATGTGGTTTCTCCACTGTTTCTGGCAATCCACTACAACAGTCTGCTGGTTCGAATTCTAGCTCCAAGAGCTCTGATACCATGTAAAATCTCAAGCACAGTTGAATCTAGCTACTGTGGATTCCTCACTGGTGAAAGATTGCACAACATTTGCAAGAATTAGCATAAAAAGTTTAAATGAATGAAGAACAATACACATGAATTGGTGAATAATGTCAATATTATTAACTGTCCAACCTTAACAAAGGTTAAGAACACCCATATATACAAATCTGGAAGAATTCGAATCCATCTGGAGTGTTCACACTGATCTAGCTTAGAAAAAGCTCAAACCCCCCTAGGTTGACCAAAATATCCCAAACCATCCCAAACTGGTTCGAATCTGCAGTGTGAATGCTGGGAATGACTGGACAGGCCCATGTGACCTCACACATGTGAAGAAACTGGTTGGTTAGAGGTTTGGAGTCTAAAATTGGTCAAAAATTTGACAAAACAAGGCAAGATTGTCCACAAAGAGAGCAAATGCGCCCTAGGTAGAAGAGAAGCATGCTGAGTGCATTAAATGACCTGAGGAGGGCGCTCTAGGCATGCTGAGTGCATTAATTGCCCTGGGGAGCGCTCCACTTAGCTGGTTTGACTCAGCACTTGTTCACATTTGCTATCTAGTTCATGATAATTGACCATTTAGTAGCTAATCAACTTAGGGATGTAATCATTAATCACTTGGGCTAATTAATCATCATTAATAAATGATTAATGTACATAGGTGGAAAAATGTTCTAACACATATCCTCATGAAAAAAAACTTATGACCGCATATTTGTGATTTTCTATTCATTATCTTTGATGACATCTTCAATTATAGTAAAAATTGGGATGCCCATGTATAACATGATAAATTATTGAAGCTTCTTTAGGATGATTAGTTGTAAATTAAATGGTCAAAATGTGATTTGGGGTCCTCAAAGGATGTATACATGGGTCACATTGTTGGATAAGATGGGGTTAGAGTGGACCCCAAAAAGATTGTGATAATTCAAGAATGGACAGGCTCGAAAACCTTGAAGATATTAAATGGATTTTTAGTCCTTATTGGATACTATAGGATTTTGTGATTAACCATCGTAAAAATATATCCCCTTTGACAACCCTTCTCAATAAAAAATCCTTTCCATGGAATGAAGTATAAGAACAAGCATTTATGGTTTTAAAGAAACCCCTATGCACCACCATGGTCTTATCCATCTCTGATTTTACTAAGAATTCTTTTTTGAAATGTGATGCTTTCAAAAAAGGTCTGGGTATAGTTTTATTAAAAAGAATGAATACCCTTATCACTCACCATAATCAATTATTAGGTAGGAATCCATGCAAGTCAGCTGGTGGGAAATAAATGATGGACATCATACATGAATTAAACACATGGAGGCCATGTCTCATAGGGAATCACTTCCACCTAAACATGGAGAACCATAGCATACAGTATTTTATGGAACAAAATTTTTCACCCCAAAAGCAACATAAATTAGTCACCAATATGCTTGTATTTGATTACAAGATCATCCACAAAAAGGAAAAATATAGTATTGTGGTCAATGCATCGTCAAGGAAATGTGAGGAATGATAATCCCCCTTTTCCTTATCCTTTTTTGTACATGAATGGTTAAAATAAACATGAAATGAATGGCTAACTAATGATACTCCATATCAACACATTACGCAACATTAATAGGTTCCCAACCCTCCCTGTGGTTACAGTTAGCAACAAGATACCTTGTGTTATACAGGTATCCTTTTTATGTTACCTAAGTCAACCTTGAAACAAAGGATATTAAAATAACTTCATTCATATCCTCTCATAGTTCATTCATGCTATTAGAAAACTTATGCACACACTATATTCTAGTTCCTCCGACAATGGAGGAATAAGGACATTATTACTTTTGTAGAGGAATGTAACAATTGACAATTAAACAAGGGTGAGATAGTGAGGACTCTTGAGGTATTGAGACTATTTCCAATACCAACCACCTTTTGTATCTACATTTCCATGGATTTTATTGTTGGCCATCCAAACGTAGGTAACAAATCAATCATCATGGTGGTAGTTGATCGAATTTCCAAATATGCTCACTTTTGTGCCCTCCAAAACCCATCTTTCCTTGAAACAATTACCCAAGTATATCTTGACCAAATTTTTAAACTCCATGGCATGCCTACCTTCACTGTGACAGATAGTGATCCCATATTCACTATCATATTTTGGCAAGAACTATTCAATCTATAAGCAACCCACTTGATAATGAGTAAATCTTATCATTTCCTAATAGATGGCTAGACATTTGAAGTTAACAAGTGCGTTGAAACCTATTTTCAATGTTTCACATTTGAAAATAACCACTAGTGGACACAATTATTATGTTTAGAAAAATGGTGTTATAATACCTCTTATCACGAGGGTAGAAAAATTACACCATATGAAGTCTCTTAAGTCCAAAAACCACCATCAATAGTTTCATATCTACTAGGTACATTAGAAGTACATGCAGTAGATAGTCCACTTCATAATCATGATGTCATTTTTTGCACACTTAAACAAAGTTATGTGTTGGCTCAAAATTGCATGAAGCAACATGCAAATCATCATCACTTAGAGTGTTAATTTGAATAAGTTGCTCAAGTATTCCTTCAACTCCAACCATATAAGAAAACCTCTTTCAAAGATAAAGGACATTAAAAGATCACACCAATTTTTTTTTATGGCCCATATGTTATATATTGTTCAATGCATTGTTCATATGGCCCACAAATTAGTGCTTCCATCGCACTTTAAGATCCACCTAGTCTTTCATGTACCTTATTTCAAGAAGTTAGTGGGTTGGAACTATCAATTTCAAACAACATTAGTCGAACAAAGTGAAGAAGGTTCCATTTGGATCCTACCAGAACACATTTTTAACATCAGGGAGCATCATCTACATCAATGCACTATTTGTGAAATTTTGATTTCGTGGAAGGATAGGTCATCAAAATATACTAATTGGGAACCATTGACCACCTTGCAGCAATTTACCCATCTCTAGCCTTGAGGAAAATGCTTATTTTGAAGGGAGAGGGAATGCTAGGGTCCTACTCTAACCACCCTACTTTATAAAAGTACAAGGACATAAGACCATTATATAGTTAGTTTGAAGTGACTTAATGTAAAATGTCCCTACTAAGGTGGTTGACACTCATTAATGGAACAACCAAAAGCAGATAGATCTTTCACTATTGAATCACTACATATAGAGTACTAAACCATGTGATGTATTGTCAAGAATTTTTGTTGTATTTGAATTTTTCTCTTGGAATTTTCCCGCTTGAAGGGGAAAGTGAACATAGCTATTTATTTTATCTTTTGTACAAGAGAATTTTTTTGGTTTTATCTATTCTCTCTTGTTTTTCTATCTTTGCTCGTAATTTTTGAGTTTATTATATTATAGGAAGTATGTCAAGACTTATTGAGAGAGGAAAGTTGGATAGAAAAGGAGGTTAGGAAATATAAAGACTATCATTTAGCAGAAGATGGAATACTATTGTGGAGGGACTAAATATGTGTATTGGACTAAACATAATATATGTATTTGAGTAGAAAAAAATCATAAGATAATTATTATATGAATCCATGAATCATAATATTCAAGGAAGCTAGTATATCGAAAGATGTATAAGAGTATGAAGCAAATATATTCCTAGCATAATTAAAGCAATACAATGCACCATATGTGACCGCGTGCCTTGAATATCAACATATAAAAGTAGAAAAAAAACATTTCGTAGATAAATTGAATTTGTTAAGTATATAGGCTTGGAACTCGAAAATATGATGATGGATTTCATTTCTAGACTACGAAATACTTTCAGTACCGATGATTTTGTCATAGTTGTAGTTGACTGCTTGACAAAGATAACAATTTTAGTTTTGGCTAAGACTACTTATGGGGCATATGGCCTCAATTTTTATATAATAGGTGTAAAGATCGCATGGTGTACAAAATGATACTATGTCAAACTAAGACTCAAAATTTAATTCAAATTTTTGGTAGATCTTGTTTTGTGAATTGCACATGATTTAAACTTTTTGCACAACATACTATCTAAAAATTGATCGCCACATAGAAAGGGTTAATTGAAGCTTAGAAGTTATGTTATAGATTTATTTTATAAATCATCACAATAATTGGGAACATTATCTTTTGCTCGTAGAAATTTTCTATAAAATTGGTTAGTGTCATTTTCCAAAGAAGATATTGTTCAAATCTCCATATGGGTGAAAATGTGATTCACTAGTTTGTTGGGACAACATGGATGCATGGTTGACTCAAGGGAGAGGAGCCATAGAAGAGATAGAAAATATAGTTAAGTATGTACAACAATGCCTAAAGATTGAATATAGACATAAGATTTATGAAAATAGGAAAAGATTGGAATGACGCAATAAAATTGGATAGAAAGTGTTTGTTAGAGTTAATCCAAAGATAAGTTCCTTACCCATAGGTAAATGAAAGAAGTTGTTACCTAGATATTGTGGACCTTTTGAGATTTTGATGTGTATTTGTGTAATTGCTAACAAGTTTCCCCTACTGCTACATGTGATAGTTCATAATCTTTTTCACTTAACCTTACCTAGGAAATATGTTCCATGTTCTAAATTTTGATGGTACACATTTCAAGAACACAAAAGAACTCCATACTAAATTTTTAATGAATTCAGGTACTAAACAAGAACATGTACACATTGGATTCACTTGCTAGGTTAATATTAATCAACAATATTACTTTGAAAAATGTGCTACATAGGTACTTGAACTAAAAAAAAAAAACTTTTACAAAGTACAAAGCAAGGCCAATTAAACCTCCAAGTGGTCATCAATGCAACTCATCAATATTATGTTATGGTTTATTATGATATCAATGAAAACACATAGTGGCTTGGATATAAACAAGGGGTTAAAATGATATGGTGTTTTACAAATCTACATACAATTAATATTTAGCAAAACAATCATATGTGAGATGTCTTCTTTATGGTCACTATGAAAGTCTTATTTTTAAAGCATTAGTTTCATAAGGAAATTCAAACTAAATTAAGGAAATCAAAACTTAAAAGTTGATGTCGACCAATTTGTGTCAAACACAGTAGCCTTTGCATTTTTATTATTTTTTATTGAGTCCATATATAAACTGTCATCTTTATTCATGTGTTTATGCATGTATGTTTCAATGGCTTTTTCCATAATAAAAAATAGTAAATGGGAGCTTTATTGGGGGATTTCCACTTTAAGCATATGAAAATTAACACATGGTCATGAAAAACACTTTAAACTTATGATAATTCACACATGCATATGAAAATTTAAGCACGTTGTGCCAAATATTAATCTAAGAATGAAAGCGGTAATCCTTCAATTAAACTCCCCCTTACTCTTCGTTATCATAGACAAATCCACTTAAACAGACATGCATAAATACTACATTTTATAGATGGACCACTTCATCTATAAAATATAATATTTATGTATGTGAGTTTTAATCTTTATGCATATCCATTTCAATGGCTTTCTCCAAGATAACAAATAGTCCGAGGGATATTTATTCGAGGGATTACCACTTTAAGCATATGAAAATTCACAATTGCATATGAAAATCTCTTTAAGCATATGATAATTCACAAATGCATATAAAAATTTAAGCATGATATGCCAAATATTATCTTAAATACTTAAACTAAAAATGGCAATCCCTGCCTCTTACTGCTATGTTAATTATAGTGGAGAAAGAAAAGGCATAATTCACACATGCATATGGCAATTTAAACATGTTGTGCTAAATATTAATCTAAGACTTAAAGTGATAATTATAGGGGTGAGAATTAAGTTCCCCAGTAGTCCAGCCCCTATTTCCCTAATAACATTCTTATATATGTAGTAATACAAACCAATATGTATATTGGAAATTAGATCAAATATGTCAAAATCATGACTTACTGTATTTGTTTTTTAGGGAACTGATCAACAACTTACCAATCTATCTCCCAAATAATTAATAACAATGCAAAAATTAATATCTTATTATTAGTTATCATGGAGAATGGAAAGGCATGGATACATCCATGCATAAGGACCATAAGTTCTTACTATTAGTTATCATGGAGAATGGAAAGGCATGTAGGCGGCCATGCATAAGGACCACAAGATATTACTAGTTAGTTATCGTGACCATGCATAATTTATCGTGGAGAATGGAAATGCATGGAGATGGCTATGCATAAGGACCACATTTTAAAGATGGAATCAACAAAATAATAATAATAATAATAGAAAGGCAACGATGTGTGACACAAATTGGTGGACATCAAGTCTTCAGTTTTGATTTTCTTAATATTTTGAATTTCCTTTAAAATAAATTTAATTGTTGCATCGCTTTGCCGTCTAAAAGTTTGTTATATACTTTGACTACATATGGGATTTCCTATATGTTCAATTTCACCACAGCAAGACGAGCTTGTCTTTCATAATAATAATAATATTAATAATCCATTTTTAAGGTCACCTCCAACCAAGACACCAATTTGGTGTATGAGACCCCCTTGTTTGTGGGAAAGGGACCCACCTTTGTTCAACGATTTAGTCTACAGAGGTGTACATACCCTACCCCCACCTAATTTTAACCTCTGAGCTCCTAGGAGGAAACACATGTGCTCTTAACCATTAGGCCCACTAAGGCCAATCAGGCCCAAACCCTCTAGTGAGATTCCACGGAAAATGATAGAGAAAGTTCACCTTATAGAGAAAATAAGAAGTGTTTAAATAACTATTTATATTGTTCTTGAATATATGATGACATGCATTATTGTTCTTGAATATTTGATGACATGAAATATTTGAATATGGAGACTTTCTTTCAATAAGAATTCTTTTAATCTTATAAATATATTTTGAAATTGAAATTTGGGATTCAACATATGATCGTTTCCATTAATAGGAATTCTTTAATTTTATAAATATCTTTTGAAATTGAAAATTTGAAATTTGGGATTCAGCATATGATCGTTTCCATTAATAGAAATTCTTTAATCTTATAAATATCTTTTGAAATTGAAATTTCGGGATATAACATAGGCTTGTTTCCATTAATAAGAATTCTTTAATTTTATAAATATATTTTGAAATTTGTAATTTGGGGATATAATATAAGATAGTTTTCATTCATTAAAAAGTTTATTTTTTTTTTAAACTAGAGTTTTCATTAATGGAAAAGTTTATTTTTTTAATCTTACAAAGGTTTTTTTTAAGGTAATTAGAATCAAAATTCAAAAAAAACATTTTCCTACAAAATTACCTTATTCGACTCATCCAAGGTTCCCTTGAATTGTTTGCTTTAGTTAGATTTATTGTCTTGTCATTGGTTTTGGATCAATCATTCTTGTTAAGCCTAATGCTAATGCTATTTGTAATTCAGATCCCTTTTTAATAATTGAGATGCATTTTTTAGTGATTAACTGTGAGTACATTTTCAAACATACACATTTTTTTGTTTTATTGGAATTTTAATTAATAAATATTATATTAAGGGGGTAAGTTTCTGAAATCTTTTTATTATACTAAGGGAGTAATTTATTAAATTATTTTATTTTAAAAAAATAAATATAATAATTAAAATTATTTTAAAATTTTAAATTATTTATTATCAAATTTTGTATTTAATAAAAATAAATAATATTATTATAAAATCTAAGTAAACAGACAATACTGTGTGAGGATCTACAGATTATCACTGTTGTTGTTGCGTGCATGTGCAAAAGTATATTGATTATTTTAAATAAGAATATGTTTCCACCAATCAAGGAGTAATTAGAAATGCATGGAGACAGTGGACCACAACTGTTAGTTAACTGTGAAATGCATGGAGTAAGATCTTGTTGTTAGTTATAGTGGAGATAGCCATGCATAAGATCATATTTGATTATTTTAAATAAGAATATGTTTCCACCAATGAAGGAGTAATTATAAATGCATGGAGACAGTGGACCACAACTGTTAGTTAACTGTGAAATGCATGGAGTAAGATCTTGTTGTTAGTTATAGTGGAGATAGCCATGCATAAGATTATATTTTATTTTAAAGATGGAATCAACAAAATAAAAATAAATAAAAAAAACAATAGTGTGTGACACAAATTGGGGAACCTCAGGTTTTGAGTTTTGATTTTCTTTATATTTTGAATTTCGTTTACAATAAATTTAATAGCTTTCCCGCCTAAAAATTTGTTATATACTTCTACTCTGTTCAATTTCACCACAGCAAGACCTTCTATTCTTTTTGCTGCATACCTTTTCTTATATGTTCAATTTCAACACAACAAGACCTTCTAGCGAGCTTCCATGGAAAACGATAACGATAGAGAAAGTTCATCCTGCCGTTGGATCCCCACCAAAATGAAAGAGATTTTCAAAGCTGGTGAACGTTTGGAACCCTCGATTCTACAGGTTTGGCGAATTGTAATTTTAATGATATTGTTTGGCTCAGTCTAATATAATGATCTAGATTAATGCAAAACTAGGGTAATTTTAATGATTCCATTCAAACAATATAAAATTTATTTCAATTCCTTCGATTCATTCTATTCAGTGAAGGGATTTAGCTGCTTGCTTTCGTGAGGAACGCAGAGTAAAAGAACCATATAGTGTTTACAGATCCATGCTAAGATCGATTTTGTGTTTTTTTAAAGCTTAAATTATTTTTTCCATTAAACTCAATATTTAAAATTCGTATATTTGTATTTTTTATTAGGAAGCGTCAAATTTGCAACCATCTGCATCCAGTACTGACTCAACGGAGACCTTAGTGCCCAGCAGTTGGTTAATCCAACAACATTTGCATTTTGATCTGAACGAAACAATATATCAAAATTATTTTCAGTCGTGCAACATATGGAAACAACAAGATAATTGTATGCAAGAAATGTCCCTGAATCAAAAAGAAATTGCAGGAAGCTCTCAAGCAACAGCAATATGGTCATCTCCATCTAATGGTAGCTATACTTTATTTTTCTTTGATTTTGAATAATTTTAACAGTTACCAATATGATTTCTTATCGAATATCTCTTACTATGTTGTTGATCAGCGGCTGCCATTAATTTGGAGCTCTCACTTGATTTGCCTCAGTTTCATGTATGGATAATTTTATGAATTTAAATTAATAAGCAGTTTATTTTCTGATTTAAATTAATAACTTAAATTAATAGCAGTTTATGAACTTATCACAGAGACAGTCAAATTCACAACAATCTGCATCTAGTGCATCCAATACTGTCTCAAAGGAAACCTTATGGCCCAGTAGACGCATATGCTTTGTAAGTCGTCTCGTAGTATTTGTTAATCCATAGTTTGTCTTATTGTTGTTGGACGCATATGCTTTGTAAGTCATCCCATAGTAATTGTTGATCCATAGTTTGTATTGACCCATGGTTTGTATTGACACATGGTATTGACCCATGGTATTGGCCCCTAGACTTAGTATATAAGTTTGTGTTGAGACCAATGAAGGTACAGTGAAGTTATTTTGTATTGAGCTTGCTCAAAGGAGGTTGCCCCCTCGAAGTGGTCTCCGATCAATAAAAGTGATTTTGGGTTTTGTTATTTATGCTATCTCGTGTATTCTCATTAATTAATTGTTGCAAGTTGTTCACATCTGGTATCAGAGCAGTTTCTTGGGCTCGTTGGGTGGAATTTCTGCCAAAAAACAATTTTCACCTCTGTTGCAACTTCGGATCTAGGAATAATCCCTATCCGCTTAACTGTGGGAAGTACTTGGGCATAAGCCCTAAAACTCATTGTGAGGAGTAACACAGGAACCCCAAAGTAGCTGGCCCATTGAGAGGACCTTCCAGCGAAAAGGGAAACGACCCGTACCTGATTGACTAGTTCCCACCCGTGAGGTAAACCAAGAGTTGTCATTTGGTGCAAAGCAGTTATCAGTTTTACCTGAGCCACGGAGTGAGGGGTACTGCCCCAATACGCAAGCCGTCAGACAACATTGGTGGCCGAGGGAAAGCCCTAAAATATTAGGAAGCCGAGCATACCTGCGGTCCATATCTATTTTCAGTTGAACTGTTGCGGATCACTTCCACGTCATTTAAGATCCATTCCAAGCCGTTCCATATCCAACCATTTCAGATCTATTCTGAAATTCGTTTCAGATCCAACCGTTTTCGATCCCCTCAGCGTAGTTTCAGATCCATCTGTTGCCGATCCATTCCCGGCCATTTCAAATCCAACTGTTCTGATCCCTTCCATGCTATTGCAGATACATTTCTGGAAGAAAAAAAGCAAAACTGTTTCCTTTGAAACTTCCCGGACACCCCTGCAATCCCATTCTTCATATTTCATTCTTGAGGACCCTATCCCAAATTCTACTTCCCAGAGCAAAAAATCTCACATTTGTCTATTTTTAGGGTTTTCCATAACTTCTTCAATTTTCACCCACTCGCCTCCAAATTTTGCCACTGTGTTCATTCCCTATTTCTGCTTCCTTGTCCCTCTTTGAAAATTTTTCTCATTCTTTCACCCTGCTTCTAAAATCCCCATTTTTTGCTTTCATGTCCATCAGAAAGTGTTCAAAACCTAGTCAAAGCCCAATTACCCATCCAAGTTTTTCCCAAATCCAAATTTCCCTTTACTAAATAAGCTTTTGTTTGTGTTTTTCTATCCATCCCCCCCCCACAAAAAAAAACTCCTGGTTATGGTTGTCACCCGCGCAAGAGAAAAAACCATGGAGGAAGCACTTGTACCCATCCAAACGCAACTCCAAGATCTGGATGAAAAATTTCTCAGCCTCCATCGTCAGCATTCAGCCATGAACAATAACCGACAACAAGAATATTATGCAGCCAATGGGTTCTCTTCTTCCAGCAATTTCCGTGGTCTGAAGCTTGAATTTTCTCGCTTCAATGGTACTGATCCGACTGGATGGATCTATAGTGCATAACAGTATTTCAGTTTACATCATACTTTTGATGTCCAAAAAGTTCAACTTCCATCCTTTCATTTGGAACAGGAATCCCTTCAATGGTATCGTTGGTACATCAAGGCTCATGGTGAGCCAAAATGTATAGATTTTTGCCAACTCCTTTTGCAACAATTTGGTCCTAGTGATTTCGATGATTCACCGGAGCACTTAGTAAACTTCGTCAAAGTGGCACTATGAGAGAGTATCAGACATAATTTGAGAAACTAGCTAATCACACAGAAGGATTGTCTAATGAATTCTATAGAAGTTGTGTTATCAGTGGTCTTTAGGATGAAATTTGGTCAGAGGTTAAAATGTTCTGTCCCAACACAATGATTGAAGTCCTACGGTTGGCTAAGTTGGAAGAAGACAAGATTGCAGCCTAACAACGCTCCAAATCCACTTTTGTCCCCTTCCAAAATATGGGTTCTCAAAGACCTCCCATCCCGCCAGCTCCTCGACCAACTCCTATCAAGCATTTTTCTGAAACAGAGATGCAGACACGCAGAGAAAAAGGGCTTTGTTATAATTGCGATGAGAAATTCACTCGGGACATAGATGTGTTCAACAAAATCTCTATCTCTTGGATATGGATTCTCCGTTTGCCTCTAAAATTGGTGAAGAAGCTCTAGATACAATGGACGATCAGGTCAACATTCAGGAGCCGCCTATTGACCCCCCATCTAAGGATGAACAACCAGAGATATCTCTCCATGCTTTATTCGGTGTCACCACCCCCCAAACAATGCGGGTCGAGAGTTACTTCAAGAAGCTTCCTCTTACAATACTCATTGATTCTGGTAGCACTCATAACTTCATTGACCCTCGGATCGCCAAACAGGCTGATTGTTTTTTCCATCCTTGCTCCAACTTTGAATTCATGGTTGCCAATGGGGGAAACTTACCTTGTAAGGGTAAGTGTCACAATGTGCATATATCTCTGCAAGATTATAACCTGCGCTCTGACATGTTTGCCTTGTCCCCAGGCGGATATGATGTGGTTTTGGGCGTTCAATGGTTACGCACACTTGGCCCCATCTTATGGGATTTTTCTTAACTTTGGATGCAATTTTCAGTCAATGGGAAACAACACAAATTTAAGGGCTTACAACAAGGATCTCTCTGCATCATCATTTCACATCGACTAGAAAAGATCCTTAAGAAGAATTCAAATGGTGTCATCGCTCAACTCCATTCCATTCAGATGCACCCATCAATGGTCTCCCCTACTTCCTTGGATAGATATGTAGCTGTTTTTGCTAAACCAGTGGGCTTGTCGCCTTCAAGAGACCTTTCCGGTAAGAATTTAGCCACATCTACGTCTCAGCAAGAAATGATGGCTATTTTGCATGCAGTATAAAAGTGGCAGCCATACCTATTAGGGAATTATTTATGCATCAAGACTGATCTCCAGAGTCTAGAAAATATCTTGGAACAATGGGTCTCCTTCCTAGCACACCTGAAATGGGTTATCCAACTCATGGTTTATGCCTATGCGATCACTTACAAGAAGGGTAAGGACAATATGGTGGAAGATGCTCCTTCTCGCATATTTGATGACCCAATTTCTCTTACAGCTATTTCTCAGCTTGTTCCAAATTGGTTGCAATCTGTTCAACAGGGCTATCTCTTCTATGAACTCCATGCTTCTTCATCAGCAGGGCACTCTGGGTTCCTCTGTTAGGATATTTAGACACTTAGGAGTTAGTTAATATCAACTTGTGTAATATATCCGTTAGGGATAGTGTGTTTCTTTAGTATGCATTAGTATGCATTTGTAAATACTTAATCCGACGGTCACAATATGTTCCCGACATAGAGTGATCCGACGGCTCAACTTCTCTTAGATCAAACCTAACCTTGATCCATGGCTTAACACCCGATTGGTCCATGATATCTATTTAAAGAGCATGGAGGGTCATTGTTTAGTTGATCGATTATGAGAAGCTCATTTGTAACTTTCTTTCTTTGCATAATAAATTGTCCCGTAGAAGCTATTTGGTCGGGGCCGTGGAGTATTTCCATCAAGAGGGTTTAAACCACATCAAAACATCGGTGTGTTGATCTGTGATCTGTTTGTGTTAAGTGTTTTCTCTTGGTGTTCGGTCCTTTTGTAGTACCCTGTGTACCCGAACATAGTATCAGAGCTTTTATGAAGTGTCGATTCCGGTTATGATCTAGATCGTGAACTGCTCTTGCCGAAACTCGAAAGGGTTTCTAGTTCTGGTATTTCTATGCATTTCTGGGTTGTGGGAGGTGTTCCATTGCGTCCGGAGCATCGTTTCCATTGGAAAATATTTTTTGTTTGATCGAAAACGGTTCTCGGTTGCTCTAGAAATGCGTATTTCATCAGATCTGAAGGTATAATGTTACAGTGATGCATTTTTTTTTTCGTTTTTTAAAAAGAAAAAAATCTCATATTTCATCATTTTTTGTTGTTAGATTTTTTTTGGTTCGGATTGTTGCTTTTCTGTCTACGTATGCTCTTTTCCATGCACCTTGAGCGATCTCTGCAAATCAGAAACAGAAAGGGAAAGGGTTTTTCTCGGCTGCGTATGCTCTTTGCCGTGCACCTTGCGCGATCTCGGAAAATCAGAAATAGAGAGAAAACGTAGACTTTCCGGGAAAGCTAACGAGATCTAACTCCACAAGTGTGGAAAAGTTTTTTTGTTTCGATTTGTGGTTTGTTTTGCAGGAAAAAGGGCAAGCACGCAAACCGAGCAAAAAAAAAAAAAAAAAACCCATTCCTCATTCCCATATTTTACATACCTTTTAATCTAGCTCACTTGGTTCAAAGTTGCTTTATTCCTTAATAGGTCTTGAGTTCAAGTCTTAGGAAATTACTTTTAAAAGAAAAAGTGCATGCAATTTCTATTTTCAAGTTACTTTATTGTAAAAATGCATCTCACTTAAATAATAAAAAATAAAAATACACGTGAGTCACTTAAGTTTTTTATTATTGCAGTATTTAAAAGTAATATCATTGTAAAAGTGAAATCACTTATTTTACAAAAGTGGTTCACTTAAAGCAACTTTCTTGTAAAGTGATTGTCAAAAGGTTCATCTTGGGAAGAGGGGGGTTCTTTCTTTTTGCTGGACATTCTCTAGCTGCCACGTCACTATTGGGGACATCTTCAACAGTTTCTTTGTTCAAGCATAACTTCATCATACAGAGTCAGTTTTCAGTGCCGTTTTTTTTTTAAACCGCCTATTTTTTCGAGCTCTTCACATAAAGACTATTGGTTTCTACTTTTATAGCCATTAATTTACAAATATGGCCGGCCCTTGTGATATTCTACTTAACAGTTCCAACTATTTCTTATGGAAATCTCGTATGGAGGATGTTCTACGAAGTAGGGGACTTTTCAGAATTACAACAGGGAAAGAAAAAGAACCCACTAATGATGATAAGAAAATAAAGTGGGCAAATAGATGTGATGAAGCTCATGGATTGATTGGGATGTCAATCTCTACTGATTTGCGATTCCACATATCTGGAATTGATGAACCTAATGCTGCTTGGGACAAGTTGGAATCTATGTTTGGTAAACAGAATGAAATTCGAGGTCACCAACTCGAAAATGAGTTGATTTCTTTAAATCCAAGTGACTTTTCTTTCATTCAAGATTATTTATCTAAGTACAAAACTCTTAAACTCTTACGTGCAGAATGTAAGATTGAGAGGGAAGACAAACAATGCATTTATCATATTCTTTCCAAACTTGGACCTGCATATTCTGTTTTTGTATCTACATTTTACTCCATGAAAGCATCTTTGAATGCACCTAGCTATCAAGAGCTTAGTCTTGAATCATTTTGTGATTCCTTGATTAGAGAACAAGATAAACTCATTCATCTTGGAATAATCAACAATGCAGATACATTTGGGAAAGCCTTATTGTCCCAACAGAAAGAAAAGTCCAAGCCTCCCAAGAAACAAAATTTTCGCAATAATAAGTCAAACAAGGGTACCAAACCCTCTCAGTCAGCTCCTTCTTTAAAAAATGACAAAGGATCCAAGCCAAAAGGAAAGAAGACTGAGCATCATTACAACTATTGCGGGAAAGATAATCATGATGAATCTAAGTGTTTCAAGAAGATGGCAGCCTTGGAAGCAGCAATGAAGAAGCACCACATCAGCCTAGATTCGTCTTCAGAATCTGTCTCTCATGGACATGCACTTTGTGCTTCTTCTTCTTCTTCAAATAAATGGCTCATTGATTCTAGAGCATCTTATCATATGGCTAAGGATCAAGCCATCTTTTCTACTATGCATGAATGTAACACCAAACAAATATTTGTTGGTGATGATAGATCTCTAAGTGTTGTAGGAGCTGGAACAATTCCAGTAGATAATGGTCATTTTAGTGATGTACTATATGTTCCAAGAATTTCCTGCAATTTGTTATCAGTCTATCAGATCACTCATTCTGGTGAAGGTAAAACTGTGACCTTTACACCTCACCAAGTTGTAATCAAGGATTTTAAAGATCCTCAATAGGTCCTAGCTACCGGAATTGTGGATGATATTACCAGGTTGTACAAGTTTAACAACTTTGGGTCATCACCTTTCCCTTCAGTTTTTGTTGCTCATAGTGATAACTTGAGCAAACTTTGGCATGAGCAATTTGGTCACTTAAATTATCGCTCATTGCAACAACTATGTAAATAAAATATGGTGACAGGTCTTCCAATGGTATCTTGCAGGGATGGTGTTTGCTCCAGCTGTGTACTCGGAAAACATCATCGGGACAGTTTTGACAAACGTGCCTCTTGGCACGCCTCGGTTCCCTTGGAGCTTGTGCATAGTGACCTGTGTGGTCCTCTTCCATCTGCTTCCTTTTCTGGTTTCAAATATTTCTTAACTTTCATTGATGATTACACCAGACGCACTTGGGTTTATTTCCTAAAACTTAAGAGCGAAGTATTTAACATGTTCTTGGCCTACAAGGCCCTTGTGGAAAAACGATCTGGTCATCAAATTATTAAGTTAAGATCTGACAATGGAGGAGAATATGTTAACAATAAGTTCACTACTTTCTGCACTGAACAAGGCATCCAACAATAGCACACTATTCCATATACACCACAACAAAATGGTGTAGCTGAGCGGAAGAACCGCACTTTAAAAGAAATGGCTAATTGTATGATCCAATCTAAGGGACTAAGTCTTCAATTTTGGGCTGAAGCCATTAATTGTGCAAATTACATAGTTAATCGTACCCCCACTAAATCATTACAAGGTATAACACCGGAACAAGCATGGAGTAAAACTAAACCTGATGTAAGTCACTTCTGTGTGTTTGGTAGTGAAGCATGGGCTCACATTCCGGATGAAAAACGGAAAGCATTGCAGCCTAAAAGTGAAAAGTGCATATTTGTTGGATATTTTGAAGATGTAAAAGGTTATAGACTTGTTCAACCACATTCTCATGATATAATCATTAGAAGAGATGTTAAATTTGATGAAAATCTCTTGGCCTGCGAGCCTAACTCGGCGATTGTGCCATCTTTGGCCTGTGAGCCTAATTCGACGTTTGTGCCCTCTTCTTCTTCTTCCAACTTCCTTGACAGGTTTCCAACTCCAGTTTCTGATGATGACAGTGAGGATGAAAATCCACCTCCGCTTGCTCATGTTCCTCTAGTTGCACCAGCACAAGTGCTTCCTCGATGGGTCGGTTCAACATGTGCAGCAGCTGGTGATCTTACCGGTGATCCTAGAGATCAACGTCGAACACGTTCTCAGTTTCAGCGAGCCTCTTCTCTTTTGGCTCAAGTTTTCGAGAATCATGATCCAGAAACTTTTGCAGAAGCTTCAGGGAATCCAGATTGGGATGCAGCCATGGATGAAGAATATCGTTCCTTAATGGCGAACGATATTTGGGATCTTGTACCTCTTCCAAAAGGAAGAAAACATGTCAGATGTAAATGGGTCTACAGAACTAAGTATGCATCAGATGGAAGTGTTGAAAGACTTAAGGCAAGGTTAGTTGCCAAAGGTTTTTCTCAAGTTGAAGGGATTGACTACAATGAAACCTTTGCTCCCGTCACAAAAATGAACTCCATCCGCCTTGTTCTTTCCCTTGCAGCCTTACACAACTGGGAAGTCCATCAAATGGATGTCAAGTCTTCCATCTTACATGGTGATTTACAGGAGGAAATTTACACGGAACAACCTCCTGGCTATGTTCAGAATAACTCTAGCCTTGTCTGCCGCCTTAAGAAATCCTTATATGGCCTTAAGCAAGCTCCTAGAGCTTGGTATGCCAAAATGGACAACTTTCTCCTTGACACTGGTTTTTCTAGATGCCATTTTGACCCCAATGTCTATACCAAGAAAGTAGGAAACCATTTCATCATACTTGATCTATATGTTGATGACCTTATTCTTACTGGTAGTGACCCTAAGCTTATAACCCATGTGAAATCCAGTCTTGAACAAACTTTTGAAATGTCAGACTTAGGACATTTGCATTATTTTCTTGGTCTCCAAGTCCTGCAAACCAAAGAAGGAATATTTCTTTCTCAGTCTAAGTATGCTTGTGACCTTCTTCGTCGCTTTCACATGGAAGATTGTACACCAACCCCTTCTCCCTTCCAGTCTAGAGTCAAACTTTTTGCTACTTGTACTTCACCTGAAGTCGATGCCACCTTGTATCGTCAGCTTGTTGGTAGTCTCTTATACTTGACTCATTCCCATCCTGACCTTTCCTTTGCCGTTGGTCGTGTTGCCCATTATATGCAGACACCTCATGAAAGTCACTGGAAAGCAGCTAAAATAATACTTCGATATATTCGAGGCACAGTTCAATTTGGGATTCATTACAGTACAGGGGGGAAACCTTTGTTGGTTGGCTTCACTGATTCAGATTGGGCCGGCGATCCTGATGATCGAAAGTCTACTACAGGTTATGTTTTCAGTCTGGGATCTGGACCTATTACTTGGGCTTGTAAGAAACAAAAATCTCTTGCTCTTTCTTCAGCAGAGGCAGAATATCGAGCAGCAGTTAATGCCAGTCAGGAAGCTTTATGGCTTCGACAGATCCTTTCAGAGTTTGGATTCGAGTAGCAACAGCCTACTCAACTTTGGTGCGACAATCAAAGTGCCATCAAGCTTGCCAAATATCCAGTTCTACATCAACGCAACAAACACATTGGGCTACATATGCACTTCATCAGAAATCTTGTTCATGATCGTGTTCTTGAAGTGCTCTTTTTCCCTACAGATGATCAAGTTGCAGACATCTTCACCAAGTCTCTTACAGAAGCGAAGTTTTCTAAACTTCGATCTATGTTAGGAGTTCAGGAACTTGTCATTAAGGGGGGATAGGCTCTAATGCCTCCTTCCTTCTCCTAATAGTGTCACTTTTTTAAATCCTTCAATCCTATCCCAAGTTGTTCTTAAGGGGGGATGTTAGGATATTTAGACACTTAGGAGTTAGTTAAGATCAACTTGTGTAATATATCCATTAGGGATAGAGTGTTTCTTTAGTATGCATTAGTATGCATTTGTAAATACTTAATCCGACGATCACGATATGTTCCCGACATAGAGTGATCCGACGGCTCAACCTCTCTTAGATAAAACCTAACCTTGATTCGTGGCTTAACACCCGATTGGTCCATGATCTCTATTTAAAGAGCATGGAGGGTCATTGTTTAGTTGATCGATTATGAGAAGTGCATTTGTAATTTTCTTTCTTTGCATAATAAATTGTCCCATAGGAGCTATTTGGCCGGGGCTGTGGAGTGTTTCCCTCAAGAGGGTTTAAACCACGTCAAAACATCGGTGTGTTGATCTGTGATCTGTTTGTGTGAAGTGGTTTCTCTTGGTGTTCGGTCCTTTGGTAGTACCCTGTGTACCCGAACATTCTCAAACTATATGATAGGGAAAAATGTAATTTCTTTTGGTAGGGACTAAAAATGATAATTCAACAGATGGTGGCTAACTGCGATACTTTCCAGGTCAACAAGGGTGAAACGACACTCCTTTCGGGACTGCTCAAACCCTTGCCCATCCCTACATAGATTTGGACAACTATTTCTATGGATTTCCTAGAAGCACTCAAGTGGTACAATACCACATCTAAAAGGACACCATATGAAGTAGTCTATGAATAGGCACCGCCAATTCTTCTTCCATACACCCTCAGCAGCTCCCCAATTCAGGCAATTGACTCAGTTCTTCGAAACTGCGATCAGATTCTTCTCATTCTACAGGACAATCTTCACATGGAAAGAATTCGACTGAAACAGCAAGCCGATCAACATCGTTCTAAGCGCACTTTTCACGCAGCTAATATGGTTCTTCTTCATCTACAACCTTCCAAGCAACCCTTCCTGAAACTCAAAAGGCATCAGTGGCCTGGAATGCAACTCGAGGATGCTACAGGGGAACCACTCCTTCCGATTCTGCATCAATTTCCACATCCAAAGCTTTGAGGATAAAGCTTTTTCTAAGGGAGAGGGGATGTTAGGAACCCATGACAACCCTTCTATTTACTTTGTTAGTATATTGTTGTTGGACGCATATGCTTTGTAAGTCGTCCCGTAGTATTTGTTGATCCATAGTTTGTCTTATTGTTGTTGGACGCATATGCTTTGTAAGTCGTCCCATAGTAATTGTTGATCCATAGTTTGTATTGGTCCATGGTTTGTATTGACACATGGTATTGATCCATGGTATTGGCCCCTAGACTTAGTATATAAGTTTGTGTTGAGACCAATGAAGGTACAATAAAGTTATTTTGTATTGAGATTGCTCAAAGGAGGTTTCCCCCTCGAAGTGGTCTGCGATCAATAAAAGTGATTCTGGGTTCTGTTATTTCTGCTATCTCGTGTATTCTCATTAATTAATTGTTGCAGGTTCTTCAGACAGAGAGAGTGATCCATAAATTGAAATGATCCCTTCTGGAAATTTTTGTCATACGTTTTCAGTCCATATTCTAGATGCTTTTAGTTTGAATATCCTTTTAGTTTGTTGAAATGTGAGTTTTGTTAAATCTTATTGAAATGGTTAACTAATTAAAAGAAAAATTAAACGTCTATGGCCACATTCCTTTATGGGTCAGGAATATCGCCATCACATATTCCACCATTGTTGAATGTATGCCCATCATATGTCCCAAGAGGATTGGTAAGTTTGGAATTTGTTTAGTTTTACCTGGCTCTTGGGATACCATTTTCACCTCCTTTCATACTTAATGGCACACTACATCCCATATTATAGCCCACATGGAATTATTTCCACAAATCCCCACCACCTTTTCCAAATCATGCACCTATTCAGTAGCCACCAAATTCACCACCATCTCTATTACTTCAATCTCACCATCACATCTCCATGCACCACCCTATCACTATCCCATAGTGATACCACAAGGGATGTGGTATAAGACACTCAATCAGAGTAGCACATGCAACCAAGTGATCCACCTACTAGCGAATCTCCAACTTTGCCTTAAGTTTTCATGGTGAGATAATTCATTGAAAAATTGTTTATGTATAATGAATGGACTTGATGTTAGGAAATTATGATTAAATTTCATGGTTTAACTCTATCAACCTTTGTAGGGTGGCATAGTTGATATATTGGGGTCATAAAGGAGGGTAACACCCTCTCGATTGGATATATCTTCTTTAGCGAGTTTATTTGGCTTGAATTGAAAAGTTCCAATTTATAAACATTTGTTAACAGTCTTATTATTATGTTGTTTCTTTGTCCAATCTCCAGAGTGAAGAAGCACACTAAGACAGAGAAATGCCCCATCCTTTAGTTCTGGTAGAAAGAGAAAGATTGATTTCAATGATGCAGTTCATAGGGGCGAGGGTGGTAGAGGTCAATCAATGACCAATGAGTTCCATTTTGTATCTAGGGGTAACATATACTAGTGTTCCATGTTTGGGAACAAGACTCCATTTTGTATATTGGGCATGTTGTGCCATTTTGTAAAAAAATTACATTTGAGAAATATATATATATATATATTTCATGGCATGTCCTTTATGGATTGATGTGTTTTTTATTTTTTGTTGATGAATAATTATGATGAATGCTTTTGATGGAGCAATGACCCATTTTCTTCTTTCAAATCATCTATTTTAAGGGAGACAATACCATGTGTTCTATGAGAGAAACAATGATAGAGAACTCAAGTATCAAAGTTGATATATGCTTCCCTTAATCATGTGCCATCAAATCATAACTTTGTGCAAAAATTCATTTGCATTCCTTACACTCATGATTTCCTTGTAGATCCTAATTTGTTTGATAAACTAGAAGTCCAAGAGTCATCAAATAATGATCATTTTCCATATGGTTTGAAGAATAGTCTCTACAATTTGGCTTTTAGGAAAGTACAAGGGTCACGGAAAAATATGAAGCCTATTTTTATTGCATGAAGGGTTGTCTATATTCATAGTACAACATTACGTACAAAGGAGTTTATAGGAGTTGGATCAAAGGTCCAACATATGTCACAAATGCCAAGTTATCCAAATATGTGCTTAAGGAAATTAAAGATGTAATATGGTGACATTTGGGATGTTGGATGAGCTTGTGGAGAAACAGATGAACAATCCAATGGGTAAGTGGATAGATTGTCAGAGAGCAATGTTTGAGATCCAAATAGAGGTTGAGAGAAACATCTTTACTATTCTAGTTGATGAAGTGGTGAATGATCTGCTCACTGATATAGACTTCACATAGAGAATGAACAATCAATGTTGAACATAAAAGGGATGCTATTGTTGAATATTTTTGCAAATCGGATGCTTTTAACTAGCATTATATATTCAACTATTGGGTCTTTATTTTTCCAGAAAACCATCAAATAAGTTATTCATAATTTGGTGGTTGGACTAGATTAAGTTGGTGGAAACAAGACAACTCCCATCGGCAATGATAGTTGCGTTTTTCCAGTTTCCATTCAAATTTCTTCAATGGATGACAGAGATTTGTAATCAATGATAATGATGATTTATGGAAAACATATAATGCAATGTACATTGCCATTTTCTAATGAGTAAACTTATCTTCCATGATGTGGTTCATAACCTTATATCTACCTAATTTTCTTTTCAAAATGATATCTATCCTACCTTTCTTGATTCTTACTATTTTTTATCATGTTTTCATTGCTATTATTGTTTTCCAAATTATAAAAGAAATGCTAGATTTCCCTAGTTGTGTTGAGGAATTTCATTTTAGTAAGATGGTGTATCAGTTATTTTCTAAGAGTTTAGAGTTGAATGAGATGGTGATATAAATTCAAACTAGGCAATATGCCAATATGACTAGGCCGTGTAATAACAAAATGAATAGGTGATTACTTCTACACCTAAATCATTAATCCCACCTTTAGTACTTTCATCATTATGTGGTCGTGCATAGTACTTACTCTCATACTTAGTCGTTTCCTGACTAGTTAAAGTGTTTCCTACTAGAGGAAGATGTTGTATTCAAGAGTTTTTGATTTTGAGATTTTCTATCTTAGATTTAGAAATATATTAAAAGCTAAAAATAACCTGGTATATCACTGATTCACTTCCATTTGCAATATGTCAAAATGGGAGCTAGTAAAACCTGACTAGAAAGGAGGACTATGCCTTTCTTTTTCCTTCTCCAATATGCAGTACAAATACAAAGAATTAAGTGGTACTCTCTATAGAGTTACCTATAACTCTACGGTTATAATTTCCACTATAGGATATCCTAAATCCTCTTTTTTCTCTATTATACACTCCGATGATGTTTCTCAACTATGGAACAATACATAACATCAAAGGAGTGGAACCCCTTCTTCTCCTAACGACCTAATTTTTAGCATAGCCTAATAATAGTCTAGGGTTATTTTTAGGGTTTATGCATCCCCCAAATACAGAATAGGGTTAAGGTTCTGGAACACCTAGAATGTTCTTGAAATCCCACAAATGACTATCTACACATGTGTGTTAAATGAGAGCTGATGTGGAATCAACTTGGTACAATGGTGCTCAACTGGATATGTCAACTTCCAGGAGGCATAACTTTTGCATACAGACTATGATTGAGGTGATCTTTGGACTGTTGGAAAGGTATCTGATTGTAGAATCATGTCGTGTGGCACACAATTAGTGGTGGGTTTCTTTACTCCAAAAAAAATCGTTTAGACCCTCGATCAAGCATCAGAACATTCCATAACACAAATCTGTAAAATGAGACCTACCCATAAAAAGGGATTTACAAGCCAATTCATCCAATATTCTAACCCCAAAAGATTCAAATAGGTAAAAAATTATATATTGATCCATTTCAAATCATATTGTCTCCAATAGAGATGGAATAACAACAAATATGTAGACTCTACTACAGTTGTGGCGAAAACTATGCCCTCGGAAATCATAAATGTAAATAACTAAAATTATTTCAAATTGATGTGTCGATCCTACAAATTTTGATTAAATTATTTGGAAGATACCTCTAATCTAGAGGTTGATGAAAAAATTTATCCCGTGCAAAAAGAGGTGGAATTGAAAGTCGATATAAAGGAACCATCCATCTCTCTTCACACGTTATCGAGTATTCCATCCTTCTAAACCTTGAAAATTTTGGGTTACATCAGGAACTAGAAAGTGGTATTGTTTGTGCAAGTGGAAACACCCACAATTTTTAAATTCAGCGGTGACTGGATAATCAAATCCATTTTCATCTTCACCTAGAGTCCAACTTTCAAATCGTGATAGCCAATGGTGGGATGATGAAATGTAAGGGATGTTGTGAAAATGTGAGACTCCAATTGGGTGAATATCATGTCAAAAATGATATGTTCACTTAGAAATCAGTGGTTATGATATAGTTCTAGAGCATGAGTGGCTATTCACATTGTGTCTAGTCACCATGGAATTGAAGGAATTATACTTGAGTCTTGGGTAGGACTCTCATACCACACCCTCAAAGATCTCAAAGAAATATGTATTAAAATCATAAGGAAATCCATCTTGACTTGGAAATGGTTGTGGAGAAAAATCAATGGGTCTTTGAGATACCAAAGGGGTTACCCCCCTCTGGAGGTGAGCATTATCATGGTATACTTTTAAGTCCAAGTATTCAACCACCAAATGTATGCATTTATAGGAACCCATTTTCACAAAATAATGAAATTGAAAATATTATTCAAGTGCTATTAGAGGTAGGATTCATTTGTCCCACCGCAAGCCCATATTAATGCCCAATGTTCATGGTTTTAAAGAAAGAAGGAACTTGGTGCATGTGTCATGTGCCCTCATTAAGTTGACCATAAAAGAAAAATTCCCCACGATCTTCTAGATGAATGCTATGGTGCATTCCCTTTTAACAAATTGAACCTGCATTCATGAAAGAGGATGATATTATGAGGAAAACATTTTTCACACATGAAATCTATTATGAGTTTTAGGTTATTCTTTTTCGACTTTGTAATGCCCCTTTCATATTCATATCCTCATGAAACAAAAATTATGACCGCATATTTGTGATTTTCTATTCATTATCTATGATGACATCTTCAATTATAGTAAAAATTATAACATGATAAATTATTGAAACTTATTTAGGATGATTAGTTGTAAATTAAATGGTCAAAATGTGATTTGGGGTCCTCAAAGGATGAACACATGGGTCACATTGTTGGATAAGATGGGGTTAGAGTGGACCCCAAAAAGATTGTGATAATTCAAGAATGGACAGGCTCGAAAACCTTGAAGAGATTAAATGGATTTTTAGTCCTTACTGGATACTATAGGATTTTGTGATTAACTATCGTAAAAATATATCCCCTTTGACAACCCTTCTCAATAAAAAATCCTTTCCATGGAATGAAGTATAAGAACAAGCATTTATGGTTTTAAAGAAACCCCTATGCACCACCATGGTCTTATCCATGCCTGATTTTACTAAGAATTCTTTTTTGAAATGTGATGCTTTCAAAAAAGGTTTGGGTATAGTTTTATTCCAAGAATGAATACCCTTATCACTCACCATAATCAATTATTAGGTAGGAATCCATGCAAGTCTACTGGTGGGAAATAAATGATGGACATCATACATGAATTAAACACATGGAGGCCATGTCTCTTAGGGAATCACTTCCACCTAAACATGGAGAACCATAGCATACAGTATTTTATGGAACAAAACCTTTCATCCCAAAAGCAACATAAATCAGTCACCAATATGCTTGTATTTGATTACAAGATCATCCACAAAAGGGAAAAATATAGTATTGTGGTCGATTCATTGTCAAGGAAATATGAGGAATAATAATCCCCCTTTTCCTTATCCTTTTTTATACATGAATGGTTAAAATAAACATGAAATGAATGGCTAACCAATGATACTCCATATCAACACATTAAGCAACATTAATAGGTTCCCAACCCTCCCTGTGGTTACACTTAGCAACAAGATACCATGTGTTATACAGGTATCCTGTTTATGTTACCTAAGTCAACCTTGAAACAAAGGATATTAAAATAACTGCATTCATATCCTTTGATAGTTCATTCATGCTATTAGAAAACTTATGCACACACTATATTCTAGTTCCTCCGACAATGGAGGAATAGGGACATTATTACTTTTGTAGAGGAATGTAACAATTGACAATTAAACAAGGGTGAGATAGTGAGGACTCTTGAGGTATTGAAACTATTTCCAATACCAACCACCTTTTGTATCTACATTTCCATGGATTTTATTGTTGGCCATCCAAACGTAGGTAACAAATCAATCATCATGGTGGTAGTTGATCAAATTTCCAAATATGCTCACTCTTGTGCCCTCCAAAACCCATCTTCCCTTGAAACAATTACCCAAGTATATCTTGACCAAATTTTTAAACTCCATGGCATGCCTACCTTCACTGTGACAGATAGTGATCCCATATTCACTATCATATTTTTGCAAGAACTATTCAATCTATAAGCAACCCACTTGATAATGAGTAAATCTTATCATTTCCTAATAGATGGCTAGACATTTGAAGTTAACAAGTGCGTTGAAACCTATTTTCAATGTTTTACATTTGAAAATAACCACTAGTGGACACAATTATTATGTTTAGAAAAATGGTGTTATAATACCTCTTATCACGAGGGTAAAAAAATAACACCATATGAAGTCGCTTAAGTCCAAAAACAACCATCAATAGTTTCGTATCTACTAGGTACATTAGAAGTACATGCAATAGATAGTCCACTTCATAATCATGATGTCATTTTTTGCACACTTAAACAAAGTTATGTGTTGGCTCAAAATTGCATGAAGCAACATGCAAATCATCCTCACTCAGAGTGTTAATTTGAATAAGTTGCTCAAGTATTCCTTCAACTCCAACCATATAAGAAAACCTCTTTCAAAGATAAAGGACATTAAAATATCACACCAATTTTTTTTTATGGCCCATATGTTATATATTGTTCAATTCATTGGTCATATGGCCTACAAATTAGTGATTCCATCGCACTTTAAGATCCACCTAGTCTTTCATGTACCTTATTTCAAGAAGTTAGTGGGTTGGCACTATCAATTTCAAACAACATTAGTTGAACTAAGTGAAGAAGGTTCCATTTGGATCCAACCAGAACACATTTTTAACATCAGGGAGTGTCATCTACATCAATGCACTATTTGTGAAATTTTGATTTCGTGGAAGGATAGGTCATCAAAATATACTAATTGGGAACCATTGACCACCTTGAATCAATTTACCCATCTCTAGCCTTGAGGAAAATGCTTATTTTGAAGGGAGAGGGAATGTTAGGGTCCTACTCTAACCACCCTACTTTATAAAATTACAAGGACATAAGGCCATTATATAGTTAGTTTGTAGTGACTTAATGTAAAATGTCCCTACTAAGGTGGTTGACACTCATTAATGGAAAACCCAAAAGCAAATAGATCTTTCACTATTGAAGCGCTATATATAGAGTAATAAACCATGTAATGTATTGTCAAGAATTGTTGTTGTATTTGAATTTTTCTCTTGGAATTTTCCCGCTTGAAGGGGAAAGTGAACATAGCTATTTATTTTATCTTTTGTACAAGAAATCTTTTTTGGTTTTATCTGTTCTCTCTTGTTTTTCTATCTTTGCTCGTAATTTTTGAGTTTATTATATTATAGGAAGTATGTCAAGACTTATTAAGAGAGGAAAGTTGGATTGAAAAGGAGGTTAGGAAATATAAAGACTATCATTTAGTAGAAGATGGAATACTATTGTGGAGGGACTAAATATGTGTATTGGACTAAACATAATATATGTATTTGAGTAGAAAAAAATCATAAGATAATTATTATATGAATCCATGAATCATGATATTCAAGGAAGCTAGTATATCGAAAGATGTATAAGAGTATGAAGCAAATATATTCCTAGCATAATTAAAGCAATACAATGCACCATATGTGACCGCGTGCCTTGAATATCAACATATAAAAGTAGAAAAAAAACACTTTGTAGATAAATTGAATCTGTTAAGTATATAGGCTTGGAACTCGAAAATATGATGATGGATTTCATTTCTAGACTACGAAATACTTTCAGTACCGATGATTTTATCATAGTTGTAGTTGACTGCTTGACAAAGATAACAATTTTAGTTTTGGCTAAGACTACTTATGGGGCATATGGACTCAATTTTTATATAATAGGTGTAAAGATCGCATGGTGTACAAAATGATACTATGTCAAACTAAGACTCAAAATTTAATTCAAATTTTTGGTAGATCTTGTTTTGTGAATTGCACATGATTTAAACTTTTTATACAACATACTATCTAAAAATTGATCGCCACATAGAAAGGGTTAATTGAAGCTTAGAAGTTATGTTATAGATTTATTTAAGAAATCATCACAATAATTGGGAACACTATCTTTTGCTGGTAGAAATTTTCTATAAAATTGGTTAGTGTCATTTTCCAAAGAAGATATTGTTCAAATCTCCATATTGGTGAAAATGTGATTCACTAGTTTGTTGGGACAACATGGATGCATGGTTGAGTCAAGGGAGAGGAGCCATAGAATAGATAGAAAATATAGTTAAGTATGTACAACAATGCCTAAAGATTGAATATAGACATAAGATTTATGAAAATAGGAAAAGATTGGAATGATGCAATAAAATTGGATAGAAAGTGTTTGTTAGAGTTAATCCAAAGATAAGTTCCTTGCCCATAGGTAAATGAAAGAAGTTGTTACCTAGATATTGTGGACCTTTTGAGATTTTGATGTGTATTGGTGTAATTGCTAACAAATTTCCCCTACTGCTACATGTGATAGTTCATAATCTTTTTCACTTAACCTTACCTAGGAAATATGTTCCAGGTTCTAAATTTTGATGGTACACATTTCAAGAACACAAAAGAACTCCATAATAAATTTTTAATGAATTTAGGCACTAAACAAGAACATGTACACATTGGATTCACTTGCTAGGTTAATATTAATCAACAATATTACTTTGAAAAATGTGCTACATAGGTACTTGAATTAAAAAAAAAAAAAACTTTTACAAAGTACAAAGCAAGGCCAATTAAACCTCCAAGTGGTCATCAATGCAACTCATCAATATTATGTTATGGTTTATTATGATATCAATGAAAACACATAGTGGCTTGGATATAAACAAGGGGTTAAAATGATATGGTGTTTTACAAATCTACATACAATTAATATTTAGCAAAACAATCATATGTGAGATGTCTTCTTTATGGTCACTATGAAAGTCTTATTTTTAAAGCATTAGTTTCATAAGGAAATTCAAACTAAATTAAGGAAATCAAAACTTAAAACTTGATATCGACCAATTTGTGTCAAACACAGTAGCCTTTGCATTTTTATAATTTTTTATTGAGTCCATATATAAACTGTAGTATTTATTCATGTGTTTATGCATGTATGTTTCAATGGATTTTTCCATAATAAAAAATAGTAAATGGGAGCTTTATTGGGGGATTTCCACTTTAAGCATATGAAAATTAACACATGGTCATGAAAAACACTTTAAACTTATGATAATTCACACATGCATATGAAAATTTAAGCACGTTGTGCCAAATATTAATCTAAGAATGAAAGCGGTAATCCTTCAATTAAACTCCCCCTTACTCTTCGTTATCATAAACAAAGCAACTTAAATAGACAATGTACAACATAATATCATTTGATCCTCAAATGACAATGGACAACATAAAAATGAAATATTATTGATAAAAATGAAATCAATTTGATTTGAATTGTAAAGTGAATTATCTTTCTAATTATTCATATAATTAATTTAAAATTGATTCTTTTTTTTGAGTTAATACTTATAGAGTTTCAAACTAATAACGTAACACAAAAAATTCCAAAAATACACTCATTTACCAAGCCATGGACTTAAACATTGATTCAACTCATCACTCTGACTCTGACTCGTAAAAATATATCCCCTTTGACAACCCTTCTCAATAAAAAATCCTTTCCATGGAATGAAGTATAAGAACAAGCATTTATGGTTTTAAAGAAACCCCTATGCACCGCCATGGTCTTATCCATGCCTGATTTTACTAAGAATTCTTTTTTGAAATGTGATGCTTTCAAAAAAGGTTTGGGTATAGTTTTATTCGAAGAATGAATACCCTTATCACTCACCATAATCAATTATTAGGTAGGAATCCATGCAAATCAGCTGGTGGGAAATAAATGATGGAGATCATACATGAATTAAACACATGGAGGCCATGTCTCATAGGGAATCACTTCCACCTAAACATGCAAAACCATAGCATACAGTATTTTATGGAACAAAATTTTTCATCCCAAAAGCAACATAAATCAGTCACCAATATGCTTGTATTTGATTACAAGATTATCCACAAAAAGGAAAAATATAGTATTGTGGTCGATGCATTGTCAAGGAAATGTGAGGAATAATAATCCCCCTTTTCCTTATCCTTTTTTGTACATGAATGGTTAAAATAAACATGAAATGAATGGCTAACCAATGATACTCCATATCAACACATTAAGCAACATTAATAGGTTCCCAACCCTCCCTGTGGTTACACTTAGCAACAAGATACCTTGTGTTATACGGGTATCCTTTTTATGTTACCTAAGTCAACCTTGAAACAAAGGATATTAAAATAACTGCTTTCATATCCTCTGATAGTTCATTCATGCTATTAGAAAACTTATGCACACACTATATTCTAGTTCCTCCGACAATGGAGGAATAAGGACATTATTACTTTTGTAGAGTAATGTAACAATTGACAATTAAACAAGGGTGAGATGGTGAGGACTCTTGAGGTATTGAAACTATTTCCAATACCAACCACGTTTTGCATCTACATTTCCATGGATTTTATTGTTGGACATCCAAACGTAGGTAACAAATCAATCATCATGGTGGTAGTTGATCGAATTTCCAAATATGCTCACTTTTGTGCCCTCCAAAACCCATCTTCCCTTGAAACAATTACCCAAGTATATCTTGACCAAATTTTTAAACTCCATGGCATGCCTACCTTCACTGTGACAGATAGTGATCCCATATTCACTGTCATATTTTGGCAAGAACTATTCAATGTATAAGCAACCCACTTGATAATGAGTAAATCTTATCATTTCCTAATAGATGGCTAGACATTTGAAGTTAACAAGTGCGTTGAAACCTATTTTCAATGTTTTACATTTGAAAATAACCACTAGTGGACACAATTATTATGTTTAGAAAAATGGTGTTATAATACCTCTTATCACGAGGGTAAAAAAATAACACCATATGAAGTCGCTTAAGTCCAAAAACCACCATCAATAGTTTCGTATCTACTAGGTACATTAGAAGTACATGCAGTAGATAGTCCACTTCATAATCATGATGTCATTTTTTGCACACTTAAACAAAGTTATGTGTTGGCTCAAAATTGCATGAAGCAACATGCAAATCATCATCACTCAGAGTGTTAATTTGAATAAGTTGCTCAAGTATTCGTTCAACTCCAACCATATAAGAAAACCTCTTTCAAAGATAAAGGACATTAAAATATCACACAAATTTTTTTTTATGGCCCATATGTTATATATTGTTCAATGCATTGGTCATATGGCCCACAAATTAGTGCTTCCATCGCACTTTAAGATCCACCTAGTCTTTCATGTACCTTATTTCAAGAAGTTAGTGGGTTGGAGCTATCAATTTCCAACAACATTAGTTGAACTAAGTGAAGAAGGTTCCATTTGGATCCTACCAGAACACATTTTTAACATCAGGGAGCGTCATCTACATCAATGCACTATTTGTGAAATTTTGATTTCGTGGAAGGATAGGTCACCAAAATATACTAATTGGGAACCATTGACCACCTTGCAGCAATTTACCCATCTCTAGCCTTGAGGAAAATGCTTATTTTGAAGGGAGAGGGAATGTTAGGGTCGTACTCTAGCCACCCTACTTTATAAAAGTACAAGGACATAAGGCCATTATATAGTTAGTTTGTAGTGACTTAATGTAAAATGTCCCTACTAAGGTGGTTGACACTCATTAATGGAACAACCAAAAGCAGATAGATCTTTCACTATTGAAGCACTATATATAGAGTACTAAACCATGTGATGTATTGTCAAGAATTGTTGTTGTATTTGAATTTTTCTCTTGGAATTTTCCCGCTTGAAGGGGAAAGTGAACATAGCTATTTATTTTATCTTTTGTACAAGAGATTTTTTTTGGTTTTATTTGTTCTCTCTTGTTTTTCTATCTTTGCTCGTAATTTTTGAGTTTATTATATTATAGGAAGTATGTCAAGACTTATTGAGAGAGGAAAGTTGGATTGAAAAGGAGGTTAGGAAATATAAAGACTATCATTTAGCAGAATATGGAATACTATTGTGGAGGGACTAAATATGTGTATTGGACTAAACATAATATATGTATTTGAGTAGAAAAAAATCATAAGATAATTATTATATGAATCCATGAATCATGATATTCAAGGAAGCTAGTATATCGAAAGATGTATAAGAGTATGAAGCAAATATATTCCTAGCATAACTAAAGCAATACTCTGCACCATATGTGACCGCGTGCCTTGAATATCAACATATAAAATTAGAACAAAAACATTTCATAGATAAATTGAATCTATTAAGTATATAGGCTTGGAACTCGAAAATATGATGATGGATTTCATTTCTAGACTACGAAATACTTTCAGTACCGATGATTTTATCATAGTTGTAGTTGACTGCTTGACAAAGATAACAATTTTAGTTTTGGCTAAGACTACTTATGGGGCATATGGCCGCAATTTTTATATAATAGGTGTAAAGATCGCATGGTGTACAAAATGATACTATGTCAAACTAAGACTCAAAATTTAATTCAAATTTTTGGTAGATCTTGTTTTGTGAATTGCACATGATTTAAACTTTTTATACAACATACTATCTAAAAATTGATCGCCACATAGAAAGGGTTAATTGAAGCTTAGAAGTTATGTTATATATTTCTTTAATAAATCATCACAATAATTGGGAACACTATCTTTTGCTAGTAGAAATTTTCTATAAAATTGGTTAGTGTCATTTTCCAAAGAAGATATTCTTCAAATCTCCATATGGGTGAAAATGTGATTCACTAGTTTGTTGGGACAACATGGATGCATGGTTGAGTCAAGGGAGAGGAGCCATAGAAGAGATAGAAAATATAGTTAAGTATGTACAACAATGCCTAAAGATTGAATATAGACATAAGATTTATGAAAATAGGAAAAGATTGGAATGACGCAATAAAATTGCATAGAAAGTGTTTGTTAGAGTTAATCCAAAGATAAGTTCCTTGCCCATAGGTAAATGAAAGAAGTTGTTGCCTAGATATTGTGGACCTTTTGAGATTTGGATGTGTATTGGTGTAATTGCTAACAAATTTCCCCTACTGCTACATGTAATAGTTCATAATCTTTTTCACTTAACCTTACCTAGGAAATATGTTCCATGTTCTAAATTTTGATGGTACACATTTCAAGAACACAAAAGAACTCCATACTAAATTTTTAATGAATTTAGGCACTAAACAAGAACATGTACACATTGGATTCACTTGCTAGGTTAATATTAATCAACAATATTACTTTGAAAAATGTGCTACATAGGTACTTGAATTAAAAAAAAAAACTTTTACAAAGTACAAAGCAAGGCCAATTAAACCTCCAAGTGGTCATCAATGCAACTCATCAATATTATGTTATGGTTTATAATGATATCAATGAAAACACATAGTGGCTTGGATATAAACAAGGGGTTAAAATGATATGGTGTTTTACAAATCTACATACAATTACTATTTAGCAAAACAATCATATGTGAGATGTCTTCTTTATGGTCACTATGAAAGTCTTATTTTTAAAGCATTAGTGTCATAAGGAAATTCAAACTAAATTAAGGAAATCAAAACTAAATGAAGGAAATCAAAACTTAAAACTTGATGTCGACCAATTTGTGTCAAACACAGTAGCCTTTGCATTTTTATTATTTTTTATTGAGTCCATATATAAACTGTAGTCTTTATTCATGTGTTTATGCATGTATGTTTCAATGGATTTTTCCATAATAAAAAATAGTAAATGGGAGCTTTATTGGGGGATTTCCACTTTAAGCATATGAAAATTAACACATGGTCATGAAAAACACTTGAAACTTATGATAATTCACACATGCATATGAAAATTTAAGCACGTTGTGCCAAATATTAATCTAAGAATGAAAGCGGTAATCCTTCAATTAAACTCCCCCTTACTCTTCGTTATCATAGACAAAGCCACTTAAATAGACAATGTACAACATAATATCATTTGATCCTCAAATGACAATGTACAACATAATATCATTTGATCCTCAAATGACAATGTGCAACATAAAAATGAAATATTATTGATAAAAATGAAATCAATTTGATTTGAATTGTAAAGTGAATTATCTATCTAATTATTCATATAATTAATTTAAAATTGATTTTTTTTTTGAGTTAATACTTATAGAGTTTCAAACTAATAACGTAACACACAAAATTCCAAAAAATACACTCATTTACCAAGCCATGGACTTAAACATTGATTCAACTCGTCACTCTGAATCTGACTCCCGTCCATCAATTAAAAGCATTTACCTGGATAAGGAGACACTGCATGAGTTTATTCTACTATAGACTTGCATGAAATATTTATATGAAAAATCTAAGTAAACAGACAATACTGTGTGAGGATCTACAGATTATCACCGTTGTTGTTGCGTGCATGTGCAGAAGTATATTGATTATTTTAAATAAGAATATGTTTCCACCAATCAAGGAGTAATTAGAAATGCATGGAGACAGTGGACCACAACTGTAGTTAACTGTGAAATGCATGGAGTAAGATCTTGTTGTTAGTTATAGTGGAGATAGCCATGCATAAGATTATATTTTATTTTAAAGATGGAATCAACAAAATAATAATAAAAATAAAAAAACAACAACAGTGTGTGACACAAATTGGGGAACCTCAGGTTTTGAGTTTTGATTTTCTTTATATTTTGAATTTCGTTTACATTGAATTTAATAGCTTTCCCGCCTAAAACTTTGTTATATACTTCTACTCTGTTCAATTTCACCACAGCAAGACCTTCTATTCTTTTTGTTGCATACCTTTTCTTATATGTTCAATTTCAACACAGCAAGACCTTCTAGCGAGCTTCCATGGAAAACGATAACGATAGAGAAAGTTCATCTTGGCGTTGGATCCCCACCAAAACGAAAGAGATTTTCAAAGCTGGTGAACGTTTGGAACCCTCGATTCTACAGGTTTGGCGAATTGTAATTTTAATGATATTGTTTGGCTCAGTCTATTATAATGATCTAGATTAATACAAAACTAGGGTAATTTTAATGATTCCATTAAAACAATATAAAATTTATTTCAATTCCTTCGATTCATTCTATTCGGTGAAGGGATTTAGCTGCTTGCTTTCGTGAGGAACGCGGAGTAAAAGAACCATATAGTGTCTACAGATCCATGCTAAGATCGATTTTGTGTTTTTTTAAAGATTAAATTGTTTTTTCCATTAAACTCAATATTTTAAATTTGTATATTTGTATTTTTTATTAGGAAGCGTCAAATTTGCAACCATCTGCATCCAGTACTGACTCAACGGAGACCTTAGTGCCCAGCAGTTGGTTAATCCAACAACATTTGCATTTTGATCTGAACGAAACAATATATCAAAATTATTTTCAGTCGTGCAACATATGGAAACAACAAGATAATTGTATGCAAGAAATGTCCCTGAATCAAAAAGAAATTGCAGGAAGCTCTCAAGCAGCAACAATATGGTCATCTCCATCCAATGGTAGCTATACTTTCTTTTTCTTTGATTTTGAATAATTTTAACAGTTACCAATATGATTTCTTATCGAATACCTCTTACTATGTTGTTGATCAGCAACTGCCATTAATTTGGAGCTCTCACTTGATTTGCCTCAGTTTCAGGTATGGATAATTTTATGAATTTAAATTAATAAGCAGTTTATTTTCTGATTTAAATTAATAACTTAAATTAATAGCAGTTTATGAACTTATCACAGAGACAGTCAAATTCACAACAATCTGCATCTAGTGCATCCAATACTGTCTCAAAGGAAACCTTATGGCCCAGTAGTTCGTTAATCAAACGGCATTTGGACTATGAGAATGATCGCCCTTGCAAGATTCAAAAACAAGAAAAGAATTTAAAGCAAGAAAATAACGGTAAGGGCTCAATCTGCTCCTCTCTAATCAATGCTAAACTATATTTTATATTTAGTTATTTTAACTTTTAAGGCTTCATCTGTTAGTTATTTATTAGTTAGTTATTTGATGCTCTTAAATGTGTCCATTTTCAGGTTCCAACATTATTTGCGATTGCGAAATTGCAATGGGTATGACCCAGTTTTCACTACAGGTAAGAAGAATTTCAATTATCCACTTCATTATGACTTGAATAGCATTGAATTTATGTTATGACCAGATACATAATGATTCACAAGAATCAAGTTCAGTAAAGACCGTGCTGACTATTAATTTGTTACCCAAACAACATTTGCATTCTGCTGAGTGGCAGCCATTCGGAAAGCTCAAAACAAGATGGTTGCGTCGTTTCAGAGAAGAATTGTCGTAGCTGTTAATATTATGATAAATTCAGAGGCCCAAGAAGATGGAAACAACGGCGACAACTGGATTTTTTCTCCTTCTTCTCCATCGATGTAGCGACTTAATATTAGGGGTGAACCATATTGAAAAAAAATCATATGCCAAGTGGTATGGTGAAATGTGGGGACTAATATAAAATTGTGAAACTTGAAATACCTGAGTATAATATTGAAAATTACATATTCCTATTGAAGTGGTTGGTTATGTTGTATTTATAGGGGCATAATAGATATGTACTTTGGAACTTGTCACCATGGAGTTCACGTATTTATACATGAGCTTCAACAGGCACTAGAAAAAAAACACCCTCTAAGGGAATCACATCAAGTTATGGAGAAGTTATAAGAAAATGCCACTTAGGAATTATTACACAATCCATTGGTATACAAGTAGTGGGAACATCCCCAAGGGAAATTCGCACTCACTTACAACTAGTTCTCTCAAAACACCAACATGCATTTGAAACACACATCGTTTACCACATTCATGTGGGAAGAATGGCCACGGCATTACACTTATTCTACAAAGTCAACCACCAATTGTGTGTCCTCATAGGTTCCCTTTTGCATAGAATAGTAAAATATAAAAGATCCTTAAGCAATTATTGGAAGCTAATATCAGTCATCCTAGTACCAATAAAATTCATCACCAATGGTGATGTTATTGAGAAAGGAGCGCATTGACTCATCTATCCTAATTTCCATGCACTCAATTAGTTTACAATTAAGGACAAATTTCCCATCCCGATTAATTATGTCGATCTCTTCGATGAACATTGCACTGAGAAAAGTTTTTTTTTAAACTTGATCTTTGTTTAGGATATCACCAAATAAGGATGTAAGAGGTTGACATACTGCAAGATATAAATTTTCACATACTAAGGTCATTATATGTTTTTAGTGATACCCTTTGGCCTTTGCAATGCTCCATCCACCTTTAAATTTTAGAGCCTCATAAATCGAATTTGTTGGTCTTTCCTTTGCAATTTTGTGATATAAAAATATTTACATGATTTATTATGCATGATGTTATCACTATATAAAATTGGAGAAATATAAATTTTGTTAGATTTACTTATATTAATTTTAAATTTATCTAAATTAATCCAAATTTTAGCTATAATATTAATCAATTTGTGAAATCTTTGAAATCATTAAAACATCTCAAATTTAATTTTAAAAAGTAAAAAACACTAATGATGTTAATAATTTTTGGTAGCAATATTTTCTATATTTACATAAAATTAGGCTAATAATGCCAGTCATTAACATACACAAGGAGTTTTGTAAATAAAAATGAAATATCAACATCAATATGACATGAACATACATAATATACATAGAATATAGTACAAAAACCAGTATATGGCATCTCAAATTTGAATGAATGATACATCTCGGATTAAATTTAAAAACAAAGAAATCATCAACGCATACTCAGCATATTTTATAAAGAAAACAAAGTCCAACATGATATGGAAAGTAAAAATATTTACATAAATAAAAATATATAAAAATTAATATAGATGTAAAATGTGCATTTCAAGTCATATATGTGTGTGTGAGATAGATATCAATAACTACTATAAGTTAAAGGATGCCACTAGATATGGAGCCAATAGTACATCCACCACCAAAAGTAATGACATCAATGCGTCCACTAAATAAACCACACACAAATAAGATGGAGTTTTATTATTATATATATATAATATTAATGATGCACTATGGTGCATTAACAGACTCAATAACACACCTTATTTTTCATTTTACTTTTTGCTCCATGTGGATGTATGTAACATGAGGTTAAAAATAAATATAGGTTTATTTGTTGCTCTATGGGTGGACAATTATTATTGTCTCCATATACACCAAGTGCACCTTCATGCATTTTTTAATTAATTAAATTTTTCATGATAAGGAATGACTTGCTAACAAAAAGAATTGCAGGTAACATTGATTTTGTATATTATCACGACCACTGCTCCAACCTTTGCCCATTTGCGGCTGCACGATTATGAGAATTGTGTCAAGCCGCAAGGGGGGCCTGTTTGGTGCTGGGCATAGGGGAGGGAGTGGTGAGAGGGGGGGCAGGGGAGTGGGGAGAGGGGGAGGGGATGGAGGAGGGGGGTGGGAGTGGGAGGAGGAGCGAATGGGGGAGAGGGCGAAGGGGGACGAGGGTGGGGGTGGGATTGGAGGTTGGGGGGAGGGAATGGGGAAGGGGGAAGGGGGTAGCAGAGGGGGAGGGGATGTGAGTGGAGGCGGAGGGTGGGTAAGGGGTAGGGAATTGGAGAGGGGTAAGGGGTAGCGGATGCAGAGGAGGAGCGATGGTGGGGTTGGGTAGGTGGGAGGGTAGGTTTAATTTAGTTTTTTGTTTGTTATTTTATTTTTTTATTTTGGATTTTTAATTTAAAATTTTATTATTAATTTTTTTTTAAATTTTTGTTTTTGTTTTTGTTTTGTTTTGTTTGCAATTTTATTTTTAAATTGTTAAAAAGATTAGTACTAAACTTAAAAACATTGAACTTTTATTTTAAGTTTTAAATGTTTTTTTCAATTTATTTTTTCAAATTCCCCCCTAAAAATGTTTATTTAAGAGACAATTTTAAGGAAAAAACTTCAGAAAAATATACTTTTTTCAATCTAACTAACTTCTAAAAGTTAAATTTTTTTGAAAATGTATAGATTTTTTCAACATAACTAGCTACTAAATATTTGTTTTTTGTAAGATTTGAAAAAAACGCATTTGTGAATAAAAGTTATAGTCTTTTATGACCAACAAATTTCAAAATCTCAAAAAGAGGGATCAAAACAAAAAATTGTGCTACCAGTATACACGCTTTCTGAAATGGGGATAAAAATAGATAATAAATTGACACCCCAAAAAACAAAAATGTCGGGTTCTCGTCAAGTTGTATAATATGTTTACAGAACTTAATAAATGCGTGTGAATCAAAATTTATCTAAATTAATCAAAATTTTAGCTATAATATTAATCAATTTGTGAAATCTTTGAAATCATTAAAACATCTCAAATTTAATTTTAAAAAGTAAAAAACAATAATGATGTTAATAATTTTTGGTAGCAATATTTTCTATATTTACATAAAATTAGGCTAATAATGCCAATCATTAACATACACAAGGAGTTTTGTAAATCAAAATGAAATATCAACATCAATATGACATGAACATACATAATATACATAGAATATAGTACAAAAGCTAGTATATGGCATCTCAAATTTGAATGAATGATACATCTCAGATTAAATTTAAAAACAAAGAAATCATCAACACATACTCAGTATATTTTATAAATAAAACAAAGTCCAACATGATATGGAAAGTAAAAATATTTACATAAATAACAATATATAAAAATTAATATAGATGTAAAATGTGCATTTCAAGTCATATATGTGTGTGTGAGAGAGATATCAATAACTACTATAAGTTAAAGGATGCCACTAGATATGGAGCCAATAGTACATCCACCACCAAAAGTAATGACATCAATGCGTCCACTAAATAAACCACACACAAATAAGATGGAGTTTTATTATTATATATATATAATATTAATGATGCACTATGGTGCATTAACAGACTCAATAACACACCTTATTTTTCGTTTTACTTTTTGCTCCATGTGGATGTATGTAACATGAGGTTAAAAATAAATATAGGTTTATTTGTTGCTCTATGGGTGGACAATTATTATTGTCTCCATATACACCAAGCGCACCTTCATGCATTTTTTAATTAATTAAATTTTTCATGATAAGGAGTGATTTGCTAACAAATAGAATTGTAGGTAACATTGATTTTGTATATTATCATGACCACCACTCCAACCTCTATCCATTTGCGGATGCACGATTATGAGAATTGTGTCAGGTCACAAGGGGGGCCTGTTTGGTGCTGGGCATAGGGGAGGGAGTGGCGAGAGGGGGGGGCAGGGGAGTGGGGAGAGGGGGAGGGGATGGATGAGGGGGGTGGGATTGGGAGGAGGAGCGAATGGGGGAGAGGGAGGAGGGGGACGAGGGTGGGCATGGGATTGGAGGTGGGGGGGGAAGGGAAGGGGGAAGTGGTAGTGGAGGGGGAGGGGACATGAGTGGAGGGGGGAGGGTGGGTAGGGGGTAGGGAATTGGAGAGGGGTAAGGGGTAGCGAATGCAGAGGAGGAGCGATGGTGGGGGTTGGGTAGGTGGGAGGGTAGGTTTAATTTAGTTTTTTGTTTTTAATTTTTATTTTGGATTTTTAATTTGAAATTTTGTTATTAATTTTTTTTTTTGTATTTTTTTTTTAATTTTTGTTTTTGTTTTGTTTTTGTTTTTTGTATTTTTGTTTTGTTTTGTTTTTTTTTTTTGTTTTTTCAATTTATTTTTTCAAATTCCCCCCTAAAAATGTTTATTTAAGAGACAATTTTCAGGAAAAAACTTCAGAAAATATATTTTTTTCAATCTAACTAACTTCTAAAAGTTAATTTTTTTTTAAATGTATAGATTTTTTCAACATAACTAGCTACTAAATATTTGTTTTTTGTAAAATTTGAAAAAAACGCATTTGTGAATAAAAGTTATAGTTTTTTATGACCAACAAATTTCAAAATCTCAAAAAGAGGGATCAAAACAAAAAATTGTGCTACCAGTATACACGCTTTCTTAAATGGGGATAAAAATAGATACTAAAATTGACACCCCAAAAAACAAAAATGTCAGGTTCTCGTCAAATTGTATAATATGTTTACAAAACTCAATAAATGCGTGTGAATCAAATTCACCTCCATTGTCAAATCTCAAAGCATGGATGTGCTTCCCTGTCTGATTCTCAACTAGGGATTTGAATTCCCAAAACTTGCTAAAGATTTCACTCTTAGCCTTTAGGAAAAAAATCCATGACCTTCTAGAGAAGTCATTTATAGACATTACATAATATAAATAGCCACTCACAGAAGGGGATGAAATGGAAGGTCACATCCATCAGAATGTATTAATTCTAAAATCCCGTTAGATCAATTAGTACTGCTAAAGAAACTCTTTTTAACATTCTTCCCGAGTGCACAACCCATACATACACTATAATGCTCAAAATCAAATATGGGCATACCTTTCACCATTTCTTGTAATCCTAGTAGCACTTTGTAATGGAGGTGACGAAGCCTCCTATGCCATAGTGCATATGGACTGATATTTTTGTGAACCATATCTTGAATGTACTTACCAGGTGCCTCGTAGAGACCTCCCTCTCTAACTAATCCGAAAATGACAGGATCTTTATAACCATCATTTGTATGTAAATGTTTAAATCCTAAAATCCATTAAAGAGGCTTAAATAACAAATTTAAAGAGCATAATTGAAGCACATAAAACACATAAAAGAGAGGCAAACCATGAAATTTGTAGGAAATAAGTGATAAAAGACTTCACCATCCTTGGGCTACATCTTCGGGCCACTTCTAATGAGAAGGTCGATCTTATTTAGTCTTCAAAGCTTACAAAAAGAGAGTTCTGGAAACACTTATGTTTTCTGTTAGTTATCATAAAAAATAGACAGCACCATTGCGTTTCTCTCGAAAAATCGAGAAAAATGAGTATAAACTCAAAGTTATGCTTTCCTGAGGCCTCCTCTGGCATGCAAATCGAGAAAATTTGCCTGCATAAAAGACAAAACAATACAGATTCCACATACTATTGATCAGTAGTAAGCTGAATATCAACATTGAACATGTGAAAGAGATTGTACTCATATCATGCTTATGTTTTTTCATAGGAACATTATCGGCCAAATTAGGTGTATTCTGATGCAATGACACTTCTTTTTCATGCTTAGGATTCTTGTCTTCCTTAACTTGCATAGACATAAGTGCCAAATTCCGACTTGCATTAACAACCATTTTCAATTGTTGTGTAGTTCTCATTGATCTGTCATTTTTAAATGATACTAATTATGTTCTCGATAGAAGATTGCCTTTCGATCATATAAATATGGGCTTCCCAACACAATTCCACAGATATCTAATGGAACCACATCAAATTCAACTTCATCTACAAACTTGGATGTAATTTCAAACTTTAGATCACATTACTTTGTTACTTGTAATATTTTATCTTTGCATACCCATCCTAATAGATAAGGTTTATTGTGTGGCTTTGTTGTTAATCCCAATTTCTTAACTACTTCTTCCAAAATAAGATTAGCTTGAGAACCACTATCTATGAGTGTGTCGATCTTAGTTTTTTTGTAATTACCCTTATATGAAACAATGCATTCCTTTTTCTATCCTTAGAACTATCATGATCTTTAGAAGTGGAAGCACATGAAGAACCAATGTTAGAATCATTACCAACAATAGCTTTACCTTTCACACTTACAATTGAAATATTTGTTTCGTCCTCGGAATCTGATCCAAGGTCCTCAACGATAACCGTATCTTTTTGCTTCCCTTTTCGATCCTTAAACCACTTCAGTTTCAATTCTGGATGTAGCTTCCAACAATATTCTGCATCATCTCCATCACTCTGACAATGAGAACATGAAAGTCTTGTGTCCCCTTTCTTCACGGTAGTTGTATGCTTGCTTTTCCATTTGTCCTTTCCTTCTTTCAACTTACTGGATTCAACTGAAGAAAATTCATCATGAACATTCTTCCCTTTGGATTTAATATGTGTGGCTTAAACACACACTTCATCCAGGTTAGTAGGATTAAACATAAGTATTGGATGACGTAAATAACTATGTAATCCTCCAATAAAATTAAGAAGAGTTTCTTGAGTGTAGACACGTATACCCAAAATCAAAGCTCTCTTTCTGAATTCTTGAGTGTATTCTTGTACACTTTGACCTTTTCCTTGCCTTAAGTTTTTCCAATCCATCATGCCTTGTTGTATGTAACCTAATGGATAAAATTGCTTCTTTAACATAGAAGTAAATTCATACCAGGAAGAGATAATTTTACCTTGTGTAAGGATGCCTTCCTGTTTCTTACTCTGCCACCAGATGAGTGCAATACCTCCAAGATGGAAGGTATCCAATTGGATCTTTGTATTATCATCTACAAGATTTTGAATCTTGCAATATACTTCAATTTGTCTGATCCAATCATCTAGTTTTTTTTGCATGAAATTCACCATTATATATAGGCAAATCAAACTTAATATCAAGTCTCAAATAAGGTAAATCAGACTTAGCCTTTTCAGGTTGTTTCTTTGGATTTGAAGAAGCAGTACTCGAACTTTAAGAAGAGTAAAAAGATGGAAAAGAAGGTTTAGAAGGGTATCCTCCTTTTCCTGAAGCATTATCTTCTACTTTCTCCTTCTTTATTTTCTTCTTTTCCAACCTCTCTTGATATTATGCAAAGAAGTTTTCTACTCGATGTTCCATCTGATAAAAATATTTGTGAAAAGCCTTGGCATCTTATGCTCGGTAGTATTCATCTACCATTTTCTTTCTTCATCTTGAACCAATCTATGGATCAAGCTCTTCAAACTCTCCTTCACCTCTTTGAAGCCCTGATCTTGTCAACATAAACAAACTCACAATGCAATGGTTAAGCTTCTCTGATACCAAACTTGATCCGAAAATGACAGGATCTTTATAACCATCATTTGCATGTAAATGTCTAAATGATAAAATCCATTAAAGAGGCTTAAATGACAAAATTAAATAGCATAATTGAAACACATAAAAGAGAGGAAAACCATGAAATTTGTAGGCAATAACCAATAACAGAGTTCACCCTCCTTGGGCTATGTCTCCAGGCCACTTTTAATGAGAAGGATGATCTTCTTTAGTCTTCAAATCTCGGCCTCCTATGCCATAGCGCATATGGACTGATAGTTTTGTGAACCAAATCTTGAATGTACTTCCCAGGTGCCTCGTAGAGACATCCCTCTCTAACTCCAATCACTACTGCATCTTTCGATTCTTTGTTCTTCGTCCATAATAGTGCTTGATTATCGATAAAGCTCATAATCCCTTATCTTCAAGGACTGAAATTGATGGGAGGTTCTTCTTCAATCCTAGAACATAAATAATGTCCTCCACATGTAAAATATATGTTGAACTCAGGTGGAAGGAGGTGGATCCAACTCCTTGGATCGAATAGGTTGTGTTGTCTCCCAACTCGACCTTGCATGCAAAATTTTTCTCCTTGAGATTGTTTATGGTGTTCTAGCTAGTCATATGTTTGGATGCGCTAATTTCAACCAACCATGTGTCCTCACTTGTGATGACGGATATGGAAAGTGTTGAGACTAGGTAATACTCCCTTCTTTTCTCCTTTTATTTGGGTGCATTCTTCTAATTAGTTTCATCTTCTATAGCGATAGAAGCATGAAACCTTCATTTTCCCTTTTTCTTGCTTTGCAGTCTCTTGCATAATGACCTTTCTTGTCACAGTTTTAGCATATAACCTTCAACTTGTCAAAGTAATTTTTGTATACCTTCTTCTTTGAATGGGAAAAATTATTTTCAGAGAAGTTCATGCGTTTCTACATCCTTGTCGTGGGGGCAAGGTTTTCTTCTTTGATGCACACCGACTTGGTCTGGGTTTTTCTATACTCTTAGAGGAAGTCATGCCACAACCTTTTGAAGTTAGTTTATACCTCTCTTCCATTTACTGCAGCCAAGAATGTCTCCCATGAGGATGGGAGACCATCAATATCATTTTGGAGAAGATAATCTTCATCCACCACTACTCCAATATTAGCAAGCTAATCTCTTACCTAAGAGATCTTGGTGAAGAAGGAGGCCAATATATCATCCTTCTTCATCTTTATGTTTTGAAGCTTATTCTTCAATTCTTTCTATTGAATATGGACCTTCTTCTCATATAGGTTTTTCAATGTATCAAATCACTCCTTTGCGGTCTTCAAGGAAGTGATCACTAACATCAAAATGTCCTTTATCGAATCATATAGGATCTATTTGGGCTTAGCTTGGTTCTTCTTGAAGTTTATGCACTGTGCATTAGATGTAGGATCCTCCACCACAATGGATGTGTAGCCATCCATGTCATGTTCCTCCAAGATGTTGAACACCCTCTCCTCCAAAGTGTTGAAATTCAAAATTCCCTCAAGACGATCTTCCAGTCGAATAAAGATCGATGCAATGGCTCTCAAGTAATGTGCTCATCTCCCCAGGATCTACGTAGGCTCAAGTTTCCCTGAAAAATATTAGATCCTTCACACCCCAAGATCTGATACCATGTTAAGTTTTGAGAAAATATGATGAGCTTTAAACTTTAAAACTTTGAGTGTGGAAATACATGAAAAATTCAAACATAAGACAAGATGTACCCTGGGGAAAATCCTTAAAACAATGATGATGAAAAACCCCAACAAATCTTCAAATTATAATTATGATAGATAGCAGAGAATGTATTTTACAAAATAACAAATTGCTTTTGGCACCCCAAGTGCTAGATAAGAGAGAATATTGAGCAATAGAGAATAGAGATCAACTATATCAACTTACCATGTGCCCAACACATTAATAACAAGCAAGAATCACTTCCATGCAAGCTGTAGTGAATGGTTGCATGGGTAATGGTGCATCACATGCAAAAAATACGAATTGCCTTCTTGCAAAATTATCCTATGCAAAGAGAAGCGTCTTACCTTCAAGGGATAAGAGCATTCACTTCACAGTGAATTCAAAAATCACATATAACATATTTATGTATCCTTCACATGCATCAACTTCTATTTTTATCTTATGACTTCATGATGAACTCAACATCCATCCGAATGTATCAATATTGCATGAAGAAGAGTTCCCCACTTCTCATGCAGTGCATTAACTCACTTAATTGAGTCTTAGGATGAACTCGCCCCTTAACTCAAAGCTTACCCGGTTAGTTAGGTGGCTAAATTAAGTGTCTTCATGCAAGTATTGCAAATCAAGTGGAGTCTTTTAGTTTAACATAAGTATCGTCATGCAATAACACTTAGTTAACTGGATCTTATTTATTAACACTTAGTTAGCTATTATTAACTGAAATCATGCTGATTGATTTATTTGTTGTGACCACTGTGAGTTCTTTCATTAACTGAGGCATACATTGTGGCTTTAACTGAAGCTTAACTATTCGAGTTCACTTTGTCATCTCATGAGGAATTCAAATTCTCTTTTTCTCTATGCATTTATCTTTATCTCTTATCTTTATTGCATGGTCAATATGTGTTAACTTTAATTATCTATCATATTAGATTATACTCATAATATTTGTCAGATGTTGTGATCATATTATATTACTCTCAGACCAAACGATCATATGCTAAAGTAATTCACTCTAGAGGTGGCCAGTCTCTAAAGGAGACTTAATAACAATTGGTGGCCATGGTTAGTAATACATCTCAAAACATTAATGCTTCAGCATGCAAAGCATATACCTCTATAACTGGAGGTCCACCCCATGGGTACACACTATAACTGGAGGTCCACATGAGAATCTGACTTGACACACAAGTCCCGATCCTTGTTCAACAAGACCTTAGAACATCATCACTTTGATACATCAAATAATTCACCTCAAAACATGAGGAATAACCTTTTACAATTGAAGTCTTAGTCATTTGTTAAATTTTGAGCATTAATTCACAATACTCTAGGATCTTTACTGAGAGAATAACATGTACAGTATATCAATGCATAACAATCATAACAAGCATGACAAGCATCATAAGAATCAAAAGCATGAGAGACAAGAGACACAGAGTTTCCGTGGGGAAAACCCTAAGGTGAAAAACCCCACAACTTCCTCAGAGATAGAGAGAGTAATGGCTCAACCAAAGTACAACCAAAATACACAGAGATAGTCTCCTAGTAGCAGATGATCCTCCTCCACACTAGTGCGCCACTTTCTGAGTGAGAGAAGTGTGATTTTCCGAGTGATCAAATAGAGATCTCCCGATCTCTATTTATACTTAACCTATTTTCCCAGTGACACTATGGGGCCGACTTGTCTAGCTAGGTACATCCACAATATAATATATATTTCAGGGCCGACCCCACACATGGTGGTCTAATAAGCCATTGGAAAGTTAACATACTTGCGACACTTGTCAATACACATGATGACACTTCCTTATAGAGGAATAACACATCTCTTATAAGGGTACAATAAATATATATGAAATACATAGATGAAATATATTCTGAAGTTACATATACATTAACACTCCCTCTTAACTAGGAAGGTATTTCTCGACACAGAGCTGCTAGACAAGTCTTCTTCTTGGGATCATCGTCATCGATGAATCATCATCATCACCGTCACTGATGCTGCTATCTCAACCAATATCTGAATCTACTCGTCATAGGAAGTTCTACAAAGCCAGTCCTTTTTCATACTTGATGTAGGCCCACCACCTGTAGGTCTTCATCATCACTAGCCATACTGTGGAAATCCTCAGGACTTATTACGTGCGTCACAAAACTTCGAAAGAGCATCCCAGGATGTTACGCGTACACAACTCTGACCTACAGGATCTCCCAGGGCCATATTATATGTGACCTCACCACAAAAGCTCGCAAGAGCATGCCAGGCTGTTACGAGCACACAGCTCTACCTATAGGATCTCCCAGGGACATATTACATGTGGTCATGGAAAAACCTCGCAAGAGCATCCCAGGACTTATTACGGGCACACAACCCAACCTATCGGATCTCCCAGGGACAAATTATATTCCATAGGATAAAACCTCGAAAGAGCATCTGCCAGATATCCCAGGGCCAGATTATATGCCATAGGAAAAAACTCGAAAGACTATCTGTAGATCTCCCAGGGCCAAATTATATGTCCTCCCAAAGCAAAACCTCGAAAGAGCATTTTCTAGATATCCTAGGGCCAGATTACATGCCATAGGCAAAACCTCGAAAGACTATCTGCAAATCTCCCAGGGCCAAATTATATGCTCATCTGCGCAACATGTTCCACGACCATAAAGTATCAACCTGATACTCACGATACATCATCCTGATTTATACATGATCATCCTGATCATCATCACTGCAACATCCTACTACATGTCATCTAGTGCAACATCCTGAAGCTCGTCATCCATGATCATCCTGATAATACAATGCATCTACTTGATGCATACCAAGTATCTACCTAATACATATCATCATCCATGATCCACCTAATCATACAATGTATCCACCTAATACATACATAGATACACAATGCATCCAACTGATATATATCAACATACATGATCTACCTGATCATACACAATATCCACCTGATACAAATACAGATACATGGTCCAAGCATCCAACATGATGCGCACATATATCCATATATCCAGCATCCAACATATATCCAGCATCCAACATGATGCGCACATACATATATAAATGTTCCAACTAATCATATCCAGCATCCAACATGATGCTTTCATGCATACACATATAAACGATCTAACCGATCATATCTAGCATCATCCTGATGCATATATAGAGCAGTAACTGGAGCATCGTCCTGATGCTCATCATCTAGCGCTTACATCCACAGCCATGTGAAGGTTCCTCCTTCCAACATGCTTGGAATGGCTTCAGCAAATGTGTCCATCACTTCTTTCTCGAAGTGTCGTCGATCTGAAGAACACCAAGCCTCTCCCTAAAGTACTACAACTTCACTCTGGCTAGTGGCTTCGTCAGCACATCTGCAATATGCTTGTTCGTTGCAACATACAGGAGCTTGACTGCTCCTCTCTGCACCATATCCCTGATATAGTGATATTTGATCTCTATGTGTTTCAACCTATCATGAAACACTGGGTTCTCAGGAAGCTTCACACAACTCTGGTTATCACAGAAGATACTAGTAGCATCCAATGGGAGAACAAATAACTTAGACAGTAGCTTCCGTAGCCATACTGCCTCACAACTAGCTGAACAGGCTGCAACATACTCTGCCTCAGCTGTACTCAGTGCTACGCAGGACTGTTTCCTACTAAACCAAGAGATCACACCTGATCCCATACTGAAGCAGCACCCGGATGTGCTCTTCCTATCTGCAGCACTGCCTGCCCAATCTGAATCAACATAACCTTGCAGGTTCAACTTTTGATTCGCTTCATACTTGAGCCCATAATCAACTGTACCCTTCAGGTACCTCAGAATATGCTTTACAACAATTAGGTGAACACTCCTCGGATCTGTCAAGAACTGACTCAATGTGCTCACAACAAAGCAAATATATGGTCTCGTGTTCATCAGGTACATTAAGGACCCAATCATTTGATGATACATAGAGACATCAACTGGCTCAAATGAAGCATCACATAGAAGATTCAGATTCGATGCCATAGGTGTGGCCATGGCCTTGCAATCCATCATCCTGAACCTCTTTAGGATATCTACAGTGTACTTCCCTTGTCCAAGGAAGATCCCATCTGTGCTCTGCCACACCTCCATACCTAGGAAATAGTGCATCATCCCTAAGTCCTTCATATCGAATTCGGCAGCAAGCTTCCTCTTAGTATCTGCAATCAATTTGTCATCTCCTGTTACAAATAGGTCATCCACATATAAAATTAGAACCACAGGATTCCCTTCCTCAACCTTGTAGTAAAGGTTGGCATCCGCTTTACTCTTAGTAAAGGCCAAGCTAGATAGGAAACTGTCCATCCTATCGTACCAATTTCTAGGAGCTTGCTTCAAGCCATACAAGGATTTCTTCAATCTGCACACATATGACTCCCTGTAATGTGTTTTGAAACCAACTGGCTGCTCCACATATACTTCCTCTTCAACTACACCATTCAAGAAAGCAGTCTTGACATCCATCTGGTGTATTTTCCATTTCATTGTTGCAACCAGAGCAAGCACTGTTCTGATGGAAGTATACCTAGCTACAGGTGCAAAAGTTTCTTCATAATCTATTCCATCTTTCTGAGAGAAGCCACAAGCTACGAATCTTGCCTTGTATTTCTCTACACTACCATCTGCAGCATGCTTGATTTTGTAGATCCATTTGGAAGTCACAACAGACTTCTCTTTAGGTCTTGGGACAACATCCCAAACATCATTCTTCATTATTGATTGGTATTCCTCAACCATGGCATCCTTCCATTCCTTCTTTTCCGCTGCTTCTTCATAACTAGAAGGTTCTTTGTTCATAATGTCACAGAGTAAAGCAACATAGCTGGTATGTGATCTGGTTCTCTTCTTTGCTCTGTGTTCTTCTTCTGGAATGCCAAATCTTTCTGCATCTTGAATGAGCTCTATATCCCATGCAGGTCTCCTCTTGTGAGAGTTATCCTCACGGGGTGGATCTACAGGTTCTTGTGGATCTTCAAAATCACGAACAACTTCTGGAATTGCTTCAGTCATGGTAGTGTCTTGAAATCTAGTTTCCGTAGGTTGTTCATAAACTTTGATAGGTGCCTTCCTTGATTTGATGAATGCTGAGTTTTCATCAAATGTTACATCCCTGCTGACATCAATCTTCTTGAACCCTGGAAAGTATATTCTGTAAGCCTTCAAGCTTTCATTGTAACCCACAAAGATACCCTTCTTTCCTAAAGGATCTAGCTTGGTCCTCTTTTCCTTTGGGACATGTGTGTATACTGGACAACCAAATATTCTGAGATGGCTAACTTCAGGTTTCTTACCAGAAAAGACCTCTTATGGTGTCTTGTTGTCCAATATCTTGTGGGGTGTTCTGTTCTCTACATATACAGCTGTTGTAGCTGCTTCTGCCCATAGATGCATAGGTAGATCCTGGTCATGCAACATTGCCCTTGCTGCTTCCATGATTGTTCTGTTCTTTCTTTCTGCAACTCCATTTTGTTGTCGATTGTAAGGAGAAGTCAACTCCCTCTTAATCCCTGAATCACTGCAAAGCTTCTTGAAGTCACCTGAGGTGAATTCTCCACCATTGTCGGATCTGAATGTTTTGATCTGATTATCAGTTTGATTTTCCATCAAGGTTTTGAATTCCTTGAACTTATCAAACACCTCATCTTTGTTCTTCAAGAAGTAGACCCAAGTCTTCCTAGAGAAATCATCAATGAAAGAGACATAGTAAACATACCCACTCAGAGAACTGGATGACATAGGACCACATACATCTGAGTGGATGATTTCCAGGATACCTTTTTCCTTGCTTTCACTGCTTGGGAAAGCCTTCTTAATGTTCTTACCTTTTGCACATCCTTTGCAAACACCTTCATGTTTGCTCTTGATTTCAGGAAGACCTTCTACAGCCTTGCTTGTAATTGGAAGTGCCCTATAGTGCATATGAGCAAGTCTTCTATGCCAAAGTTCACTAGGCTCCATGGAGTCATGTACCATGGCATGTTCAAGTTGACCCTTCAATTTATACAATCCTCCCTCTTGCTCTCCAATCACTACTGCATCATCGATTGTTTTACCCTTTGGCCACATTAAGACTTGGCCATCTACAAATGCAAACCTCATGCCTTTTGCATCCAATGCAGAGATGGAGATAAGATTCTTCTTGAGCCCAGGTACATAAAGAACTTCTTTCATCTTTAAGGATTTTCCAGAATCTAGGTTGTAGGAGGCTTCACCACTTCCTTTGGTAGCGTATTGATAGTCATCCCCAAGTTTCACTTTATGGGGTGATTCATGTTCAGACAGACTTACAAAAGATTCTTTAAACCCAGTCATGTATTTGGAAGCCCCACTATCAATTAACCAATCATTACAACCATGAGAGATAGTACCTGTGAGAGCAGAGATTAGAACATACTCTTCTTCACTTGATGAGTAATCATCACTTTCTGCCCTAGCCTTCTTCTTTGGAGGTTCATCATCTTCAGCAACATGAGCATGGAACTTTCTTTTGCTACCCTTCTTCTTCTTGTTGGACTTGTTGTTATCCCTTTTGTTTTTGGGACATTCTGAAGCAAAGTGACCCTTCTCATTGCATGTGAAACATCTTAGATCCTTCTTATTCTTTTGATAGGATCTCTTGTAGTGAGAGTGCTCCTTCTTGGGCTTGCTTCTTTTGGTGTGAGTTGCTAGAGCTTGATCTTCACCTGCCATATTTTCTTCACGAGCTACAAGTCTAGCTTCTTCTTGAGAGCATTCCTCCCACAGTTTACTGAAAGAGATCAATTTCTTTCTTGCATAGATTCCTTGAATAAAGGAGTCCCATGACCTAGGTAGGCCATTCAGAGTGGTCATAACAACTTCACCATTGTCCACTACTTCATCCACAGATTCAAGTTGTTCCTTGATCTGAGAGACCTTGGAGAAGTAAGATTGAATGGTTTCTCCATTCAACATCTTGACTCCCTTCAATTGATTCCGCAGAGTCATCTTCCGATTTATGTTCTTCCCTTCAAATAACTTGGTCACGGAGTCAAACATCTCTTTGGGTGTCTTCAGAGATGACACATGAGGGATGAAATGGTCTTTGATAGAGTCAGCAATGATTCTCTTTGCCTTGACAAAGTTCTTCTTATGCAATATCTTAGCCTCTTCATCCTCTGTGATAGGGATGTCTTCTTTTATATATGATTCCAACTCATTCTCTTCCAGGATTAACCCAATCCTATACTTCCAGGCTCGGAAGTTATCAGCCCGTTCAAGCTTATCCTCAAGCTTGGTGTGGTGAGACATCTTAAAGAGTACCTCAAATGGAAATAGAAAAGTTTTAGGTCTTACCACTTGAATTGCTGAAAATTGGATCTGGTCTCGGATTAGGGTTTGTCAAAAAAACCCTAAAAATTCAAAATGTGAATTTCAACTTTCTGAAAGGGTAGAAATATGCGCCTTGATGAGCTGATCAACCCGGTGCATTAAGAAATTGAGATCTGCAAAGCTACACCCTTCTAAACTGCCTTTCTATCTTCCCGGATTTAGTAAGGAGAGCCCTGAATTATGGTTTGAGTTTTCTGGAGATCTACCCAGCCAAAAATCTCGATCCAAAGCTCTAAACTTCGATTTTTGCAAGGTGCTTCCAGCTATGTCTTCAGATTTAAAAAATTCCTATTTTTGTGGAGACCCTAATGTTTAGGGCCAAATCTGAAAATGCTCAGAATTGAATTCTGATTGGACAGATAGATTCTCCTTGATGAGTAGATTCAATCTACTATACTGCTTTTCAAAATCTGTGGAGAGAAACCCAATAAACAAGAAACCCTTGGTTTCCATCACTGCACAATGTCTTCTTCTTAGGTTAGCTCTGATACCATGTTAAATTTTGATCATTAATTCACAATACTCTAGGATCTTTACTAAGAGAAAAACATGTACAGTATATCAATGCATTACAATCATAACAAGCATGACAAGCATCATAAGAAATAAAAGCATGAGAGACAAGAGACACAGAGTTTCCATGGGGAAAACCCTAAGGTGAAAAACCCCACAACTTCCTCAGAGATAGAGAGAGCAATGGCTCAACCAAAGTACAACCAAAATACACAGAGATAGTCTCCTAGTAGAAGATGATCCTCCTTCTCACTAGTGCGCCACTTTCTGAGTGAGAGAAGTGTGAGTTTCCGAGTGATCAAATAGAGATCTCTCGATCTATATTTATACTTAACCTGTTTGCCCAGTGACACTATGGGGCCGACTTGTCTAGCTAGGTACAATGGTACACCAAATCATAATCTGCACCAATTAGTTCATATGGTATTAGAACATCATATGAATTTACATAAATGAACATGGTGATAAGTTGTTTATTAGCATTACCCAATGTGTCTCTCCACAATTAACCACATCTATTAGTTTTTGAATTTTTAAGAAATAAAAACTTTTATTTTATTAGAAAATGTCTTAGCCTCTTCATTGCCCGTGCCCTAAGGTGCACTAGTATGCTAATATGTTCCTAGCACACCATCCAAACCCAACTAGACTAGCTTATATTTTGTTAAAAAATATTTTATGTTTACTTTGAAATTTTGTTGCATTGTATGTTTTAATCAGACTAGAAATGTTCACTTTAAAATTTTGTATGTTTTAATCAAACTAGAAAGAGTTTTGTTTGAAACTAAAATAAACCATGGTTCAGTGTTCTTCTTGTTGTTATTATTATTTAAGGCATTGAATAGAAAGAGTTTGTTTGAAACTAAAATAAACCATGGTTTAGTGTTCTTGTTGTTGTTATTATTATTTAAGGCATTGAATATAGTAATATTTAGTACATGTTATTATTTGATGCACTCATGCACCTATTTTGGGATTGTACAAAGAGCAAAAAAAAAAAACTTTACTAAAATCATCATTTACTCACTTCTACTAGTATCTTTGAACAAAAAATAATAATAAAATCAAACATTCACTCACTTCCACTTTAGAATGTTAGAAAAAGAGGAGGAATAGGCTATGATTCAATCTTGAAACACTTTGCAAGTAATTTTTCTAGTTGGGAAAACTTTGGGTCAACACCCTAGAGAAAAAAAATTCCCTTGGTCTTAGTTGAAGTCGAGTTGAGGGACATGAGCCAGCTGGAATTGAAATTTGGAAAGGTCAAAACAAGATTAATTAAAGTGGAGTTTAAATCATTTTTCATTTTATGTCGGTGATGTTGGGGGAGTATTTTGGCCTTGATCCCCTACAATAAGGTCCAAGTTGGATAGGTGGTATGGAGATTCGTGCTTCCCACATAAATGTTTGAGTTGTGACAAGACTTGTTATGGAGAAATAGATACCAATATACTTGATAGTTATATGGAGATGGTTAGTATTGATCATATCTTTTTTCTTCATTAAGTATACATATCATTATATTTTATCTTTATATATCTAATTATATGGTGTTTATAGATTCTATGCCTAGATAACACACTTGGGTTACCAGGTGATGCAACAGTCTCAATATCTACCATTGATGTTGTTGTTGTAGCGGCCTTCTCCATTGTTGCAACACACACTCAAGTATAGCGGAGTGTTAGGAACCCATGACAACCCTTCTATTTACTTTGTTAGTATATTGTTGTTAGACACATATGCTTTGTAAGTCGTCCCGTAGTATTTGTTGATCCATAGTTTGTCTTATTGTTGTTAGACGCATATGCTTTGTAAGTCATCCCGTAGTAATTGTTGATCCATAGTTTGTATTGACCCATGGTTTGTATTGACACATGGTATTGACCCATGGTATTGGCCCCTAGACTTAGTATATAAGTTTGTGTTGAGACCAATGAAGGTATAGTGAAGTTATTTTGTATTGAGCTTGCTCAAAGGAGGTTGCCCCCTCGAAGTGGCATGCGATCAATAAAAGTGATTCGGGGTTCTGTTATTTATGCTATCTCGTGTATTCTCATTAATTAATTGTTGCAAGTTGTTCACATCTGGTATCAAAGCAGTTTCTTGGGCTCGTTGGGTGGAATTTCTGCCAAAAAACAATTTTCGCCTCTGTTGCAAGTTCGGATCTAGGAATAATCCCTATCCGCTTAACTGTGGGAAGTACTTGGGCATAGGCCCTAAAACTCATTGTGAGGAGTACCACAGGAACCCCAAAGTAGCTAGCCCATTGAGAGGACCTTCCAGCGAAAAGGGCAACGACCCCTACCTGATTGACTAGTTCCCACCCGTGAGGTAAACCAAGAGTTGTCGTTCGTTGCAAAGCAGTTATCAGTTTTACCTAAGCCGCGGAGTGAGGGGTACTGCCCCAATATGCAAGCTGTCAGACAACATTGGTGGCCGAGTGAAAGCCCTGAAATGTTAGGAAGATGAACATACCTGCGGTCCATATCTATTTTTAGTTGAACTATTGCCGATCACTTCTGCGTCATTTCAGATCCATTCCAAGCCATTCCATATCCAACCATTTCAGATCTATTCTGAAAGTCATTTCAGATCCAACCATTTTCGATCCCCTCGGCGTAGTTTCAGATCCATCTATTACCGATCCATTCCCCGCCATTTCAAATCCAACTGTTATGATCCCTTCCATGCTATTGCAGATCCATTTCTGGAAAAAAAAAAAAAAAAAAAAAAACTGTTTCCTTTGAAACTTCCCAGACACCCCTTCAATCCCATTCTTCATATTTCATTCTTGGACCCTATCCCAAATTCTACTTCCCAAAGAAAAAAATCTCACATTTGTCTATTTTTAGGGTTTTCCATAACTTCTTCAATTTTCACCCACTCGCCTCCAAATTTTGCCACCGTGTTCATTCCTTATTTATGCTTCCTTGTCCCTCTTTGAAAAATTTTCTCATTCTTTCACCCTGCTTCTAAAATCCCCATTTTTTGCTTCCATGTCCATCAGAAAGTGTTCAAAACCTAGTCAAACCCCAATTACCCATCCAAATTTTTCCCAAATCCAAATTTCCCTTTACTAAATAAGTTTTTGTTTGTATTTTTCTATCCATTCCCCCCCCCACAAAAAAAAACTCCTGGTTATGGTTGTCACCCGCGCAAGAGAAAAAACCATGGAGGAAGCACTTGTAGCCATCCAAACGCAACTCCAAGATCTGGATGAAAAATTTCTCAGCCTCCATCTTCAGCATTCAGCCATGAACAATAACCGACAACAAGAATATTATGCAGCCAATGGGTTCTCTTCTTCCAGCAATTTCCGTGGTCCGAAGCTTGAATTTCCTCGCTTCAATGGTACTGATCCGACTGGATGGATCTATAGTGTATAACAGTATTTCAGTCTACATAATACTTTTGATCTCCAAAAAGTTCAACTTCCATCCTTTCATTTGGAACAGGAAGCCCTTCAATGGTATCGTTGGTACATCAAGGCTCATGGTGAGCCAAAATGTATAGATTTTTGCCAACTCCTTTTGCAATGATTTGGTCCTAATGATTTCGATGATTCACTGGAGCACTCAATAAACTTCGTCAAAGTCGCACTATGAGAGAGTATCAGATAGAATTTGAAAAAGTAGCCAATCACTCAGAAGGATTGTCTGATGAATTCTATAGGAGTTGTTTTATCAGTGGTCTTAAGGATGAAATCTGGTCAGAGGTTAAAATGTTCTGTCCCAACACAATGATGAAAGTCCTAGGGTTGGCTAAGTTGGAAGAAGACAAGATTGCAGCCCAACAACGCTCCAAACCCACTTTTGTTCCCTTCCGAAATATGGGTTCTCAACGACCTCCCATCCCGCCAGCTCCTCGACCAACTCCTATCAAGCTTTTGTCTGAAATAGAGATGCAGGCACGCAAATAAAAAGGGCTTTGTTATAATTGCGATGAGAAATTCACTCGGAACATAGATGTGTTCAACAAAATCTCTATCTCTTGGATATGGATTCTCCATTTTCCTCTAAAATTGGTGAAGAAGCTCCAGATACAATGGATGATCAGGTCAACATTAAGGAGCCACCTATTGACCCCCCATCTAAGGATGAACAACCAGAGATATCTCTCCATGCTTTATTCGGTGTCACCACCCCCCAAACAATGTGGGTCAGGGGTTACTTCAAGAAGCTTCCTCTTACAATATTCATTGATTCTGGTAGCACTCATAACTTCATTGACCCTCGGATCGCCAAACAGGCTAATTGTTTTGTCCATCCTTGCTCCAACTTTGAATTCATGGTTGCCAATGGGGGCAACTTACCTTGCAAGGGGAAGTGTCACAATGTGCATATATTTCTGCAAGATTATAACCTGCGCTCTGACATGTTTGCCTTGTCCCCAGGCGGATATGATGTGGTTTTGGGCGTTCAATGGTTACGCACACTTGGCCCCATCTTATGGGATTTTGCTTAACTTTGGATGCAGTTTTCAGTCAATGGGAAACAACCCAAATTTAAGGGCTTACAACAAAGGTCTCTCTGCATCATCATTTCACATCGCCTAGAAAAGATCCTTAAGAAGAATTCACATGGTGTCATCGCTCAACTCCATTCCATTCAGATGCACCCATCAACGGTCTCCCCTACTTCCTTGAATAGATATGCAGCTGTTTTTGCTAAACCAGTGGGCTTGTCGCCTTCAAGAGACCTTTCCGGTAAGAATTTAGCCGCATCTACATCTCAGCAAGAAATGATGGCTATTTTGCATGCAGTATAGAAGTGGCAGCCATACCTATTAGGGAATTATTTATGCATCAAGACTGATATCCAGAGTCTGGAAAATATCCTGGAACAATGGGTCTCCTTCCCAGCACACCTGAAATGGGTTATCCAACTCATGGTTTATGCCTATGCGATCACTTACAAGAAGGGTAAGGACAATATGGTGGAAGATGCTCCTTCTCGCATATTTGATGACCCAATTTCTCTTACAGCTATTTCTCAGCTTGTTCCAAATTGGTTGCAATCTATTCAACAGGGCTATATCTTCTATGAACTCCATGCTTCTTCATTAGCAGGGCACTCTGGGTTCCTCAAACTATATGACCAGGAAAAATGTAACTTCTTTTGGCAGGGACTGAAAAATGATAATTCAATAGATGGTGGCTAACTGCGATACTTTCTAGGTCAACAAGGGTGAAACGACACTCCTTTCGGGACTGCTCGAACCCTTGCCCATCCCTACACAGATTTGGACAACTATTTTATGGATTTCCTAGAAGCGCTCAAGTGGTACAATACCACATCTAAAAGGACACCATATGAAGTAGTCTATGAACAGGCACCGCCGATTCTTCTTCCATACACCCTCAGCAACTCCCCAGTTTAGGAAATTGACTCAATTCTTCGAAACCGCGATCAGATTCTTCTCATTCTGCAGGACAATCTTCACATGGAAATAATTCGACTGAAACAACAAGCCGATCAACACCATTCTGAGCGCACTTTTCACGCAGCTAATATGGTTCTTCTTCATCTACAACCTTCCAAGCAACCCTTCCTGAAACTCAAAAGGAATCAATGGCCTAGAATGGAACCCGAGGATGCTACAGGGTGTTGATGTATATGTAACTTCAGAATGTATTTCATCTATGTATTTCATATATATTTATTGTACCCTTATTCGAGATGTGTTATTCCTCTATAAGGAAGTGTCGTCATGTGGATTGAAAAGTGTCGCAAGTGTGTATACTTTCCAATGGGTTATTAGACCACCATGTGTGGGGTCGGCCTTGAAATATATCTTATATTGTGGATGTACCTAGCTAGACAAGTCGGCCCCATAAGGTCACTGGGCGAACAGGTTAGTATAAATAGATATCAGGAGATCTCTATTTAGATCATTCGGAAAGTCACACTTCTCTCACTCAGAAAGTGGCGCACTTGTGAGGAGGAGGATCATCTGCTACTAGGAGACTATCTCAAGTGTATTTTGGTTGTACTTTGGCTGAGCCATTGCTCTCTATATCTCTGAGGAAGTTGTGGGGTTTTTTACCTTAGGGTTTTCCCCACGGAAAGTCTGTGTCTCTTGTCTCTCATGCTTTTGATTCTTGTGATGCTTGTCAGGCTTATTGTGATTTTTATGCATTGATATACTGTATATGTTATTCTCTCAGTAAAGATCCAAGAGTATTGTGAATTAATGCTCAAAATTTAACATGGTATCAGAGCTAACCTGAGAAGAAGACATTTTGCAGTGACGAAAACTTGAGTTTCTTGTTACAGTGAAAGCTCAAAGGCTTACAGAATATACTTTCCAAGGTTCAAGAAGATTGATGTCAGCAGGGATGTAACATTTGATGAAAACTCAACATTCATCAAATCAAGGAAGGCACCTATCGAAGTTTATGAAGAACCTAAGGAAACTAGATTTCAAGACACTACCATGACTGAAGCAGTTCCAGAAGTTGTTCGTGAGTTTGAAGATCCGCAATAACCTGTAGATCCACCCTGTGAGGATAACTATCACAAGAGGAAACCTGCATGGGCTAGAGAGCTCATTCAAGATGCAGAAAGATTTGGCATTCCAGAAGAAGAACACAGAGCAAAGAAGAGAACCAGATCACATACCAGCTATGTTGCTTTACTCTGTGACATTATGAACAAATAGCCTTCCAGTTATGAAGAAGAAGCGGAAAAGAAAGAATGGAAGGATGCCATGGTTGAGGAATACCAATCAATAATGAAGAATGATGTTTGGGATGTTGTACCAAGACCTAAAGGGAAGTCTGTTGTGACTTCTAAATGGATCTACAAAATCAAGCATGCTGCAGATGGCGGTGTAGAGAAATACAAAGCAATATTCGTAGCTTGTGGCTTCTCTCAGAAAGAAGGAATAGATTATGAAGAAAATTTTGCACCTGTAGCCAGGTATACCTCCATCAAAACAATAGTTTCCCTGGCTGCAGCGATGAACTGGAAAATACACCAGATGGATGTCAAGACTGCTTTCTTAAATGGTGTAGTTGAAGAGGAAGTATATGTCGAGCAGCCACTCGGTTTCAAAATACATGACAGGGACTCATATGTGTGCAGATTGAAGAAAGCCTTGTATGGCTTGAAGCAAGCTCCCAGAACTTGGTATGGTAGGATGGACAGTTTCCTATCTAGTTTGGGCTTTACCAAGAGTAAAGCGGATTCCAACCTTTACTACAAGGTTCAGGAAGGGAATCCTGTGATTCTACTCCTATATGTAGATGACTTATTTGTAACAGGAGATGACAGATTGATTACAGATACTAAGAGGAAGCTTGTTGCTGAGTTCGATATGAAAGATTTGGGAATGATGCATTATTTCCTAGGGATGGAGGTGTGGCAGAGTGCAGGTGGGATCTTCCTCGGTCAAGGCAAGTACATAGTCGATATCCTGAAGAGATTCGGGTTGATGGATTGCAAGGCCATGGCCACACTTATGGCATCAAATCTGAAGCTTTTATGTAATGCTTCATCTGAGCCGGTTGATGTCTCTATGTATCGTCAGATGATTGGGTCCTTGATGTACGTAACGAACACGAGACCAGATATTTACTTTGCGGTGAACACATTGAGTCAGTTCCTAACAGATCCGAGGAGTCTTCATCTCGTTGCTGTAAAGCATGTTCTGAGGTACCTGAAGGGTACAATGGATTATGGGCTCAAGTATGAGGCGAATCAAAAGTTTAACCTGCAGGGTTATGTTGATTCATATTGGGCTGGCAGTGCTGCAGATAGGAAGAGCACATCTGGGTATTGCTTCACTACAGGATCAGGTGTGATCTCTTGGTTTAGCAGGAAGCAGTCCTGTGTATCACTGTGTACAGCTAAGGCAGAGTATGTTGCAGCCTGTTCAGCTAGTTGTGAGGCAATATGGCTACGGAAGCTACTGTCTAAATTATTTGATCTCCCATTGGATGCTACTGGTATCTTCTATGATAACTAGAGTTGTGTGAAGCTATCCGAGAACCCAGTGTTTCATGACAGGTCGAAACACATAGAGATCAAATATCACTATATTAGGGATATGGTGCAAAGAGGAGCTGTGAAGCTCCTGTATGTTGCAACAGACGAGCAGATTGCAGATGTGCTGACGAAGCCACTAGCCAAGGTGAAGTTCGAGTACTTCAGAGAGAGGCTTGGTGTTCTTCGGATTGATGACACTTCGAGGAAGAAGTGATGGACACATTTGCTGAAGCCATTCCAAGCATGTTGGAAGGAGGATCCTTCACATGGCTGTGGATGTAAGCACTAGATGATGAGCATCAGGATGATGTTCTGGTTTCTGCTTTGTATGATCAGTTGGATCATTTTTATATGTATGTATGCATCATGTTGGATGCTGGACATGATCAGTTGGATCATTTATATGTATATGTATGTACGCTTCATGTTGGATGCTGGATATGATCAGTTGGATCATGTATATGTATGTACGCATCATGTTGGATGCTGGATATGATCGGTTGGATCATGTGTATGTATTTTGTATAAGCATCATGTTGGATGCTTGGACCATGTATCTGTATATGTATCAGGTAGATACATTGTATGATCAGGTAGATCATGCATGTTGATATGTATCATGTATTTATATTTGTATCAGGTGGATACACTATGTGATCAGGAGGATCATGTATGATGATATGTATCAGGTAGATACTTGGTATGCATCAGGTAGATGCATTTTATGATCAGGATGATCATGGATGACGAGATTCAGGATGTTGGTCCAGATGATATGCAGTAGGATATTGCAGTGATGATGATCAGGATGATCATGTGTACATCAGGATGATGTATGGTGAGTATCAGGTTGATACTCTGTGGCCGTGGAACAGGTTGTACAGATAAGCATGTAATTTGTGCCCTGGGAGATTTGCATATAGTCTTTCGAGGTTTTGCCTACGGCATGTAATTTGTACCCTGGGATATCTAGCAAATGCTCTTTCGAGGTTTTGCTTGGGAGGACATATAATTTGTGCCCTGGGAGATCTGTAGATAGTCTTTCGAGGTTTTGCCTATGGCATGTAATTTGTTCCTTGGGATATCTGGCATATGCTCTTTTGAGGTTTTGTCCTATGGCATGTAATTTGTGCCCTGGGAGATCCGATAGGTTGAGCCGTGTGCTCGTAATTAGCCCTGGGATGCTCTTTCAAGGTTTTTCCATGACCACATGTAATTTGTGCCCTGGGAGATCCGATAGGTTTAGCCTTGTGCTCGTAATCAGTCCTAGGATGCCCTTTTGAGGTTTTGTGGTGACCACATGTAATTTGTGCCCTGGGAGATCCAATAGGTTGAGCCGTGTGGTCGTAATCAATCCTGGGATGCTCTTTCGAGGTTTTGCCATGACCACATGTAATTTGTGCCCTGGGAGATCCGATAGGTTGAGCCTTGTGCTTGTAATCAGTCCTGGGATGCTCTTTCGAGGTTTTGTGGTGACCACATGTAATTTGTGCCCTGGGAGATCCGATAGGTTGAGCCTTGTGCTTGTAATCAGTCCTGGGATTCTCTTTCGAGGTTTTGTGGTGGGGTCACATGTAATAATTTTTGGAGATCTGGACAGGATGAAAAAGGCCTCAGATGCTCTTTAGGGTTCTTGCTAGTCAAGAGACTCTTTTAAGGTTTTGTGACGCACGTAATAAGTACAGAGATTTCCACAGTATGGCCAGTGATGATGGAGACCTGCAGGTGGTGGGCCTACATCCAGTATGAAAAAGGACTGGCTCTGTAGAACTTCCTATGACGAGTAGAGTCAGAGACTGGTTGAGATAGCAGCAGCAGTGACGATGATGATGATGATGATCCCGAGAAAAAGACTTGTCTAGCATATCTATGTCGAGAAATACCTTCCTAGTTAAGAGGGACTGTTGATGTATATGTAACTTCGGAATGTATTTCATCTATGTATTTCATATATATTTATTGTACCCTTATTAGCGATGTGTTATTCCTCTATAAGGAAGTGTTTTCATGTGGATTGACAAGTGTCGCAAGTGTGTGTACTTGCCGATGGGTTATTAGACCACCATGTTTGGGGTTGGCCCTGAAATATATATTATATTGTGGATGTACCTAGCTAGACAAGTTAGCCCCATAAGGTCACTGGGCAAACAGGTTAGTATAAATAGAGATCAGGAGATCTCTATTTAGATCATTCGGAAAGTCACACTTCTCTCACATAGAAAGTGGCGCACTAGTGAGGAGGAGGATCATCTGCTACTAGGAGACTATCTCAAGTGTATTTTGGTTGTACTTTGGTTGAGCCATTGCTCTCTATATCTCTGAGGAAGTTGTGGGGTTTTTCACCTTAGGGTTTTCCCCACGGAAACTCTGTGTCTCTTGTCTCTCATGCTTTTGATTCTTGTGATGCTTGTCATGCTTATTGTGATTGTTATGCATTGATATATTGTATATGTTATTCTCTCAGTAAAGATGCAAGAGTATTGTGAATTAATCCTCAAAATTTAACACAGGAGAACCACTCCTTCATATTCTGCATCACTTTCCACATCTAAAGCTTTGAGGACAAAGCTTTTTCTAAGGGAGAGGGGATGTTAGGAACCCATGACAACCCTTCTATTTACTTTGTTAGTATATTTTTGTTGGACGCATATGCTTTGTAAGTCGTCCTGAAGTATTTGTTGATCCATAGTTTGTCTTATTGTTGTTGGATGCATAGGCTTTGTAAGTCATCCCGTAGTAATTGTTGATCCATAGTTTGTATTGGCCCATGGTTTGTATTGTCCCATGGTATCGGCCCCTAGACATAGTATATAATTTTGTGTTGAGACCAATGAAGGTACAGTAAAGTTATTTTGCATTGAGCTTGCTCAGAGGTTTTCACCTCGAAGTGGTCTGCGATCAATAAAAGTGATTATGGGTTCCGTTATTTCTGCTATCTCATGTATTCTCATTAATTAATTGTTGTAGGTTCTTCACGCGGAGTGAGTGATCCATAAATTAAAATGATCCCTTCTTGCAATTTTTGTCATACGTTTTCTGTCCATATTCTAGATGCTTTTAGTTTGAATATCCTTTTAGTTTGTTGAAATGTGAGTTTTGTTAAATCTTATTGAAATGGTTAACTAATTAAAAGAAAAATTAAATTTCTATGGCCACATTCCTTTATGGGTCAGGAATATCACCATCACGTATTCCACCATTGTTGAATGTATGCCCATCATATGTCCCAAGAGGATTGGTAAGTTTTGAATTTGTCTAGTTTTACCTGGCTCTTGGGATACCATTTTCACCTCCTTTCATACTTAATGGCACACTACATCTCATATTATAGCCCACAGGGAATTATTTCCACAAATCCCCACCACCTTTTCCAAATCATGCACCTATTCAGTAGCCACCAAATTCACCACCATCTCTATTACTTCGATCTCACCATCACATCTCCATGCACCACCCTATCACTATCCCATAGTGATACCACAGGGGATGTGGTATAAGACAATCGATCAAAGTAGCACATGCAACCAAGTGATCCACCTACTAGCGAATCTCCAACTTTGCCTTAAGTTTTCATGGTGAGATCATTCATTGAAAAATTGTTTATGTATAATGAATGGAGTTGATGTTAGGAAATTATAATTAAATTTCATGGTTTAACTCTATCAACCTTTGTAGGGTGGCATAGTTGATATATTGGGGTCATAAAGGAGGGTAACACCCTCTCGATTGGACATATCTTCTTTAGCGAGTTTATTTGGCTTGAATTGAAAAGTTCCAATTTATAAACATTTGTTAACAGTCTTATTATTATGTTGTTTCTTTGTCCAATCTCCAAAGTGAAGAAGCACACTAAGAGAGAGAAATGCCCCATCCTTTAGTTCTGGTAGAAAGAGAAAAATCGATTTCAATGATGCAGTTCATAGGGGCGAGGGTGGTAGAGGTCAATGAGTGAAAAATGAGTTCCATTTTGTATCTAGGGGTAACATATCCTAGTGTTCCATGTTTGGGAACAAGACTCCATTTTGTATATTGGGAACAAGACTCATAGCATGTCCTTTATGGATTGATGTGTTTTCTATTTGTTGTTGATGAATAATTATGATGAATTCTTTTGATGGAGCAATGACCCATTTTCTTCTTTCAAATCATCTATTTTCAGGGAGACAATAGCATGTGTTATATGAGAGAAACAATGATAGAGAACTCAAGTATCAAAGTTGATATATGCTTCCCTTAATCATGTGCCATCAAATCATAACTTTGTGCCAAAAGTCTTTTGCATTCCTTACACTCGTGATTTCCTTGTAGATCCTAGTTTGTTTGATAGACTAGAAGTCCAAGAGTCATCAAATAATGATCATTTTCCATATGGTTTGAAGAATAGTCTCTACAATTTGGCTTTTAGGAAAGTACAAGGGTCATGGAAAAATATGAAGCTTATTTTTATTGCATGAAGGATTGTCTATATTCATAGTACAACATTAGGTACAAAGGAGTTTATAGGAGATGGATCAAAGGTCCAACATATGTCACAAATGCCAAGTTATCCAAATATGTGCTTAAGGAAATTAAAAGATGTAATATGGTGACATTTGGGATGTTCGATGAGCTTGTGGAGAAAGAGATGAACAATCCAATGGGTAAGTGGATAGATTGTCAGAGAGCAATGTTTGAGATCCAAATAGAGGTTGAGAGAAACATCTTTACTATTCTAGTTGATGAAGTGGTGAATGATCTGCTCACTGATATAGACTTCACATAGAGAATGAACAATCAATGTTGAACATAAAAGGGATGCTACTGTTGAATATTTCTGCAAATCGGATGCTTTTAACTAGCATTATATATTCAACTATTGCGTCTTTATTTTTCCAGAAAACCATCAAATAATTTATTCATAATTTGGTGGCTGGACTAGATTAAGTTGGTGGAAACAAGACAACTCCCATCGGCAATGATAGTTGGGTTTTGCCAGTTTCCATTCAAATTTCTTCAATGGATGACAGAGATTTGTAATCAATGATAATGATGATTTATGGAAAACATATAATGCAATGTACATTGCCATTTGCTAATGAGTAAACTTATCTTCCATGATGTGGTTCATAACATTATATCTACCTAATTTTCTTTTCAAAATGATATCTATCCTACCTTTCTTGATTCTTACTATTTTTTATCATGTTTTCATTGCTATTATTGTTTTCCAAATTATAAAAGAAATGCTAGATTTCCCTAGTTGTGTTGAGGAATTTCATTTTAGTAAGATGGTGTATCAGTTATTTTCTAAGAGTTTACAGTTGAATGAGATGGTGATATAAATTCAACCTAGGCAATATGCCAATATGACTAGGCCTTGTAATAACAAAATGAATATGTGATTCCTTCTACACCTAAATATTTAATCCCACCTTTAGTACTTTCATCATTATGTGGTCGTGCATAATACTTACTCTCATACTTAGTCGTTTCCTGACTAGTTAAAGTGTTGCCTACTAGAGGAAGATATTGTATTCAAGAGTTTTTTTTTTTGAGATTTTCTATCTTAGATTTAGAAATATATTAAAAGCTAAAAATAACCTGGTATATCACTGATTCACTTCCATTTGCAATACGTCAAAATGGGAGCTAGTAAAACCTGACTAGAAAGGAGGACTATGCCTTTCTCTTTCCTTCTCCAATATGCAGTACAAATACAAAGAATTAAGTGGTACTCTCTACAGAGTTACCTATAGCTCTACGGTTATAATTTCCACCATAGGATATCCTAAATCCTCTTTTTTCTCTATTATACACTCCGATGATGTTTCTCAACTATGGAACAATACATAACATCAAAGGAGTGGAACCCCTTCTTCTCCTAACGGCCTGATTTTTAGCATAGCCTAATAATAGTCTAGGGTTATTTTTAGGGTTTATGCATCCCCCAAATACAGAATAAGGTTAAGGTTCTGGGACTTCTAGAATGTTCTTGAAATCCCACAAATGACTATCTACACATGTGTGTTAAATGAGAGCTGATGTGGAATCAACTTGGTACACGTTATCGAGTATTTCATCCTTCTAAACCTTGAAAATTTTGGGTTACATCAGGAACTAGAAAGTGGTATTGTTTGTGCAAGTGGAAACACCCACAATTTTTAAATTCAGTGGTGACTGGATAATCAAATCCATTTTCATCTTCACCTAGAGTCCAACTTTCAAATCGTGATAGCCAATGGTGGGATGATGAAATGTGAGGGATGTTGTGAAAATGTGAGACTCCAATTGGGTGAATATCATGTCAAAAATGATATGTTCACTTAAAAATTAGTGGTTATGATATAGTTCTAGAGCATGAGTGGCTATTCACATTGTGTCTAGTCACCATGGAATTCAAGGAATTATACTTGAGTCTTGGGTAGTACTTTCATACCACATCCTCAAAGATCTCAAAGAAATATGTATTAAAATCATAAGGAAATCCATCTTGACTTGGAAATGGTTGTGGAGAAAAATCAATGGGTCTTTGAGATACCAAAGGGGTTATCCCCCTCTCGAGGTGAGCATGATCATGGTATACTTTTAAGTCCAAGTATTCAACCACCAAATGTATGCATTTATAGGAACTCATTTTCACAAAATAATGAAATTGAAAATATTATTCGAGTGCTATTAGAGGTAGGAATCATTTGTCCCACCGCAAGCCCATATTAATGCCCAATGTTCATGGTTTTAAAGAAAGAAGGAACTTGGTGCATGTGTCATGTGCCCTCATTAAGTTGACCATAAAAGAAAAATTCCACACGATCTTCTAGATGAATGCTATGGTGCAATCCCTTTTAAAGAATTGAACCTGCATTCATAAAAGAGGATGATATTATTAGGAAAATATTTTTCACACATGAAATCTATTATGAGTTTTAGGTTATTCTTTTTCGACTTTGTAATGCCCCTTTCATATTCATATCCTCATGAAAAAAAAATTATGACCGCATATTTGTGATTTTCTATTCATTATCTTTGATGACATCTTCAATTATAGTAAAAAATGGGATGCCTATGTATAACATGATAAATTATTGAAGCTTCTTTAGGATGATTAGTTGTAAATTAAATGGTCAAAATGTGATTTGGGGTCCTCAAAGGATGAATACATGGGTCACATTGTTGGATAAGATGGGGTTAGAGTGGACCCCAAAAAGATTGTGATAATTCAAGAATGGACAGGCTCGAAAAACTTTAAGAGATTAAATGGATTTTTAGTCCTTATTGGCTACTATAGGATTTTTTGATTAACTACCGTAAAAATATATCCCCTTTGACAACCCTTCTCAATAAAAAATCCTTTCCATGGAATGAAGTATAAGAACAAGCATTTGTGGTTTTAAAGAAACCCCTATGCACCACCATGGTCTTATCCATGCCTGATTTTACTAAGAATTCTTTATTGAAATGTGATGCTTTCGAAAAAGGTTTGGGTATAGTTTTATTCCAAGAATTAATACCCTTATCACTCCCCATAATCAATTATTAGGTAGGAATCCATGCAAGTCTGCTGGTGGGAAATAAATGATGGACATCATACATGAATTAAACACATGGAGGCCATGTCTCATATGGAATCACTTCCACCTAAACATGGAGAGCCATAACATACAATATTTTATGGAACAAAATTTTCCATCCCAAAATCAACATAAATCAGTCACCAATATGCTTGTATTTGATTACAAGATCATCCACAAAAAGGAAAAATATAATATTGTGGTCGATGCATTGTCAAGGAAATGTGAGGAATAATAATCCCCCTTTTCCTTATCCTTTTTTGTACATGAATGGTTAAAATAAACATGAAATGAATGGCTAACCAATGATACTCCATATCAACACATTAAGCAACATTAATAGGTTCCCAACCCTCCCTATGGTTACACTTAGCAACAAGATACCTTGTGTTATACAGGTATCCTTTTTATGTTACCTAAGTCAACCTTGAAACAAAAAATATTAAAATAACTGCATTCATATCCTCTGATAGTTCATTCATGCTATTAGAAAACTTATGCACACACTATATTCTAGTTCCTCCGACAATGGAGGAATAAGGACATTATTACTTTTGTAGAGGAATGTAACAATTGACAATTAAACAAGGGTGAGATAGTGAGGACTCTTGAGGTATTGAAACTATTTCCAATACCAACCACCTTTTGTATCTACATTTCCATGGATTTTATTGTTGGCCATCAAAAAGTAGGTAACAAATCAATCATCATGGTGGTAGTTGATCGAATTTCCAAATATGCTCACTTTTGTGCCCTCCAAAACCCATCTTCCCTTGAAACAATTACCAAAGTATATCTTGACCAAATTTTTAAACTCCATGGCATGCCTACCTTCACTGTGATAGATCGTGATCCCATATTCACTACCATATTTTGGAAAGAACTATTCAATCGATAAGCAACCCACTTGATAATGAGTAAATCTTATCATTTCCTAATAGATGGCTACACATTTGAAGTTAACAAGTGTGTTGAAACCTATTTTCAATGTTTTACATTTGAAAATAACCACTAGTGGACACAATTATTATGTTTAGAAAAATGGTGTTATAATACCTCTTATCACGAGGGTAAAAAAATAACACCATATGAAGTCGCTTAAGTCCAACAACCACCATCAATAGTTTCGTATCTACTAGGTACATTAGAAGTACATGCAGTAGATAGTCCACTTCATAATCATGATGTCATTTTTTGCACACTTAACCAAAGTTATGTGTTGGCCCAAAATTGCATGAAGCAACATGAAAATCATCATCACTCAGAGTGTTAATTTGAATAAGTTGCTCAAGTATTCCTTCAACTCCAACCATATAAGAAAACCTCTTTCAAAGATAAAGGACATTAAAAGATCACAGCAATTTTTTTTTATGGCCCATATGTTATATATTGTTCAATGCATTGGTCATATGGCCCACAAATTAGTTCTTCCATCACACTTTAAGATCCACGTAGTCTTTCATGTACCTTATTTCAAGAAGTTGGTGGGTTGGAACTATAAATTTCAAACAACATTAGTTAAACTAAGTGAAGAAGGTTCCATTTAGATCCAACCAGAACACATTTTTAACATCAGACAGCGTCATCTACATCAATGCACTATTTGTGAAATTTTGATTTCGTGGAAGGATAGGTCATCAAAATATACTAATTGGGAACCATTGACCACCTTGCAACAATTTACCCATCTCTATCCTCGAGGAAAATGCTTCTTTTGAAGGGAGAGGGAATGTTAGGGTCCTACTCTAACCACCCTACTTTATAAAAGTACAAGGACATAAGGCCATTATATAGTTAGTTTGTAGTGACTTAATGTAAAATGTCCCTACTAAGGTGGTTGACACTCATTAATGGAACAACGAAAAGCAGATAGATCTTTCACTATTGAAGCACTATATATAGAGTACTAAACCATGTAATGTATTGTCAAGAATTATTGTTGTATTTGAATTTTTCTCTTGGAATTTTCCCGCTTGAAGGGGAAAGTGAACATAGCTGATTTATTTTATCTTTTGTACAAGAGAATTTTTTGGTTTTATCTATTCTCTCTTGTTTTTCTATCTTTGCTCGTAATTTTTGAGTTTATTATATTATAGGAAGTATGTCAAGACTTATTGAGAGAGGAAAGTTGGATTGAAAAGGAGGTTAGGAAATATAAAGACTATCATTTAGCAGAAGATGGAATACTATTGTGGAGGGACTAAATATGTGTATTGGACTAAACATAATATATGTATTTGACTAGAAAAAAATCATAAGATAATTATTATATGAATCCATGAATCATGATATTCAAGGAAGCTAGTATATCGAAAGATGTATAAGAGTATGAAGCAAATATATTCCTAGCATAATTAAAGCAATACAATGCACCATATGTGACCGCGTGACTTGAATATCAACATATACAAGTAGAAAAAAAACATTTCGTAGATAAATTGAATTTGTTAAGTATATAGGCTTGGAACTCGAAAATATGATGATGGATTTCATTTATAGACTACGAAATACTTTCAGTACCGATGATTTTATCATAGTTGTAGTTGACTGCTTGACAAAGATAACAATTTTAGTTTAGGCTAAGACTACTTATGGGGCATATGGCCTCAATTTTTATATAATAGGTGTAAAGATCGCATGGTGTACAAAATGATACTATGTCAAACTAAGACTCAAAATTTAATTCAAATTTTTGATAGATCTTGTTTTGTGAATTGCACATGATTTAAACTTTTTATACAACATACTATCTAAAAATTGATCGCCACATAGAAAGGGTTAATTGAAGCTTAGAAGTTATGTTATATATTTATTTAATAAATCATCACAATAATTGGGAACACTATCTTTTGCTAGTAGAAATTTTCTATAAAATTGGTTAGTGTCATTTTCCAAAGAAGATATTGTTCAAATCTCCATATGGGTGAAAATGTGATTCACTAGTTTGTTGGGACAACATGGATGCATGGTTGACTCAAGGGAGAGGAGCCATAGAAGAGATAGAAAATATAGTTAAGTATGTACAACAATGCCTAAAGATTGAATATAGACATAAGATTTATGAAAATAGGAAAAGATTGGAATGACGCAATAAAATTGGATAGAAAGTGTTTGTTAGAGTTAATCCAAAGATAAGTTCCTTACCCATAGGTAAATGAAAGAAGTTGTTACCTAGATATTGTGGACCTTTTGAGATTTTTATGTGTATTGGTGTAATTGCTAACAAATTTCCCCTACTGCTACATGTGATAGTTCATAATCTTTGTCACTTAACCTTACCTAGGAAATATGTTCCATGTTCTAAATTTTGATGGTACACATTTCAAGAACACAAAAGAACTCCATACTAAATTTTTAATGAATTTAGGCACTAAACAATAACATGTACACATTGGATTCACTTGCTAGGTTAATATTAATCAACAATATTACTTTGAAAAATGTGCTACATAGGTACTTGAATTAAAAAAAAAAAAAATTTACCAAAGTACAAAGCAAGGCCAATTAAACATCCAAGTGGTCATCAATGCAACTCATCAATATTATGTTATGGTTTATTATGATATCAATGAAAACACATAGTGGCTTGGATATAAACATGGGGTTAAAATGATATGGTGTTTTACAAATCTACATACATTTAATATTTAGCAAAACAATCATATGTGAGATGTCTTCTTTATGGTCACTATGAAAGTCTTATTTTTAAAGCATTAGTTTCATAAGGAAATTCAAACTAAATTAAGGAAATCAAAACATAAAACTTGATGTCCACCAATTTGTGTCAAACACAGTAGCCTTTGCATTTTTATTATTTTTTATTGAGTCCATATATAAACTATAGTCTTTATTCGTGTGTTAATGTATGTATGTTTGAATGGCTTTTTCCATAATAAAAAATAGTAAATGGGAGCTTTATTGGGGGATTTCCACATTAAGCATATGAAAATTAACACATGGTCATGAAAAACACTTGAAACTTATGATAATTCACACATGCATATGAAAATTTAAGCACATTGTGCCAAATATTAATCTAAGAATAAAAGCGGTAATCCTTCAATTAAACTCCCCCTTACTCTTCGTTATCATAGACAAAGCCACTTAAATAGACATGCATAAAGACTACATTTTATAGATGGACCACTTCATCTATAAAATATAATATTTATGTATGTGAGTTTTAATCTTTATGCATATCCATTTCAATGGCTTTCTCCAAGATAACAAATAGAACGAGGGATATTTTTTTTTTTTCTTTGGAAAAAGTCCGTAATTTTATTTCAAAAAGATGATTAAAATTACATTCTGCAGATGTAGTAGAATCACAAGGATCCCTACATTTTCACATATTTCTGTCCCATATTAGCAGATACAACAGCTTATAAAGAGTTGAACCAAATAAAAGATAAACCCAATAAAACTTCACCACAAGAAGATGAATCGTGATGCCACCAAGAAAGTAAGACGTCTTCAAACCGAAACCCTCAGCAGAAGAAACAGCAGATCAAAGTCTGTGGACAAGCAGCAAACTCTGGATCTCCCAAACCGGCGAATCAGCCAGCAACTACTGATGAAGAAAACGGCCAGACACCCTACGCACCAGGACCTGCAATGCCTCCACCGCACGCGGTCCATCATCCTGCAGAAACAGCAATCAAAATTTCGCTCCAAGAACCCTCGCCCCTCACCGCTCCCTCCAACTCATTGACAGCGAGCCGGGCAGCGAGCTCGCTGGGGAGAAGAGGATGGCGCCTGAAAAGAATGGAGAGCAGAAAATAAAGAAACCTCTGCACAGGTTCTTGAATCTGCGTCTCCATTCCATACTGCCGAGAACAGTGCTCGGTGGCGCCTCAGAACTTCTCTCAGCGTCGGTGGAGACGAGGGCGTCTCAGAACTTCTCTTATCGGCTGTGAAAGACGACGGTACCTCCTGCTTTCCCCTTAGGATTCATGCATTTACAGTTAAAAGTGGAGGGGATGCTGCGAGCCATGGGATGGTTGGCATTGGAAAGCTCATCAGGTGTCTCCACAATCCATCCGTCGACCAACAGAAAGATCGGCAATTCTCTGAATCTGTTTAACGCTGTGGGAGACCATGAAATCGTCATTCCCTTGCCATTTCTCAGCTTCCCGATCGACTCCTCGATGTGCTGAGTCGAGATGGGATCCAGGGGCTCGTCGGCTCGTCCAGCAGCAGCACCTCTCGAAATTGACCGCCCTTCAAGAAATCGTTGAGCGAGCATGAAGCGCGGAGGAGCGTGTGGATCGGGGACGACTTCAAGAACAAGAAACCGCCTGGGAGGCCGTCGTTGCTGGATCGACAAGAACCCTGATAATCTCCAGGACACCGTAGGGCACTTCTGTGGGTGGCTTCCATCCCATAGGAACTGCAGATGGCGAGAAGCCCATTCGCTGAAAGCGCCGCCGCCAGAAGCCCACTCTCGGACATCACAGGGCCACCGGCACTTGCTGGGTCGTCGCCAGGAACCGGAGGGAAAAGGGTAGGCAGCCATGGAAGGAACCATGGCCGCCGAGATCGACCCTCTTCCTAGTTGCAGAGCCGCCGCCCCCTCTCCAAATGCTATTAAATGCTATTCAAAACGAGGGATATTTATTCGAGGGATTACCACTTTAAACATATGAAAATCTCTTTAAACATATGATAATTCACAAATGAATATAAAAATTTAAGCATGCTATGCCAAATATTATCTTAAATACTTAAAATAAAAATGGTAATCCGTGCCTCTTACTGCTATGTTAATTATAGTGGAGAAAGAAAAGGCATAATTCATACATGCATATGGCAATTTAAACATATTGTGCTAAATATTAATCTAAGACTTAAAGTGATAATTATAGGGGTGAGAATTAAGTTCCCCAGTAGTCCAGCTCCTATTTCCCTAATAACATTTTTATATATCTAATAATACAAACCAATATGCATACTGGAAATTGGATCAAATATGTCAAAATCATGAATTACTATATTTTTTTTAGGGAACTGATCAACAACTTACCAATCTATCTCCCAAATAATTAATAACAATGCAAAAATTAATATCTTATTATTAGTTATCATGGAGAATGGAAAGGCATGGAGACATCCATGCATAAGGACCATAAGATCTTACTATTAGTTATCATGGAAAGGCATGTAGACGGCCATGCATAAGGACCACAAGATATTACTATTTAGTTATAGTGACCATGCATAATTTATCGTGGAGAATGGAAATTGATTTTTTTAGTTAATACTTATAGAGTTTCAAACTAATAACGTAACACACAAAATTCCAAAAAATACACTCATTTACCAAGCCATGGACTTAAACATTGATTCAACTCGTCACTCTGACTCGACTCTTGTCCATCAATTAAAAGCATTTACTTGGATAAGGAGACACTGCATGAGTTTATTCTACTATAGACTTGCATGAAATATTTATATGAAAAATCTAAGTAAACAGTCAATATTGTGTGAGGATCTACAGATTATCACTGTTGTTGTTGCGTGCATGTGTAGAAGTATATTGATTATTTTAAATAAGAATATGTTTCCACCAATCAAGGAGTAATTAGAAATGCATGGAGACAGTGGACCACAACTGTTAGTTAACTGTGAAATGCATGGAGTAAGATCTTGTTGTTAGTTATAGTGGAGATAGCCATGCATAAGATCATATTTTATTTTAAAGATGGAATCAACAAAATAATAATAAAAATAAAAATAAAACAGTGTGTGACACAAATTGGTGAACCTGAGTTTTGATTTTCTTTATATTTTGAATTTCGTTTACTTCCCGCCTAAAACTTTGTTATATACTTCTACTCTGTTCAATTTCACCACAGCAAGACCTTCTATTCTTTTTGCTGCATATCTTTTCTGCATATCTTTTTGCTGCATATCTTTTCTTATATGTTCAATTTCAGCACAGCAAGACCTTCTAGCGAGCTTCCATGGAAAACGATAACGATAGAGAAAGTTCATCTTGCCGTTGGATCCCCACCAAAATGAAAGAGATTTTCAAAGCTGGTGAACGTTTGGAACCCTCGATTCTACAGGTTTGGCGAATTGTAATTTTAATGATATTGTTTGGCTCAGGTTTGGCGACTTTTAGTTTTTATGATTTAGATGAATACCAACTAGTGTAATTTTAATGATATTGTTTGGCTCAGTCTATTATAATGATCTAGATTGATACATTTCTCTAAAACAATATAAAATTTATTTCAATTCCTTCGATTCATTCTTCCCAAAAACCGGTTGAACGGTAATATTTTGCATATTTTATTCCCAGGTATTTTACCCTTTAGCTTTATGTAGTTGAGTTTTAGACCGGTTCAACCGTTCGTTGTCAAACTTTCACTACTGTATATACTGATAAGTACTCCCTTGCTGTATGGTTATATACCTGTGATGGATCGTTGTCTTTATGGCTCCCAGCTGAACTGGTATCATGGTATGGAATGAAATGTAATTATTTCATCGTTGACAACAAATTTTGAATTGTGAATTTCAAATTGAGTGTGTTGTATACATAAAATAAACAGTTCGCTTCAAATAGACACTTGGGGTGAGGATCTTGGGGTGAGACCTTGGCAAATTGAGAGCAATCTCATCCTTTGAAGAGCCAAAAAATCTGAAAGTCACAGTTATATTTGCTTCACCTTCAAGTTACAGCCGTACTTTGCTTATAGTTAGTGCCACGCCTTAACCATTATTCCAATTAATAGTAATGTGAAAGGAAATATAATGGACCAAACTAAACTAAACTTAACTAAATAGAGACGATGTTGGGAATTCCTTTGCCAGTAAGCCCTCCTCGGCGACTCAGATCGGAGGTATTTGGATAAAGCAAAGTATACAGAAACTTGGCAGGACCAGACCTGTTTTTCAATCTATATGCGTCTTGGTTTCTCTCTGTTATATTCTTCTCTATCTCTTTCAACTTTGCACCAAAGCGTTCAAAGGCCTCTGTCACACCTTCATCCTCACTCCATTCACTCGTCGCTCCCTGCCCCAGATATACCTCGTCTCTTGAGTGCCTCGATAGGATTTCTATCAGGGCCATGCCCAAGGTCGTTTCAACCTGGTTACTAATCGTTCCTAGGAGATACAAATCCTGCTTCTCCATCAGATCTGAGAATTCTTGGGTCTGTTCTTCTGGAATTAACCTTTTGCTTAAAGCAGGCCGATTGGGCATGTATCCGCCGTAAGGGTATTGCCCAAAATTAACTGCAGCGTGGAGAGCAAAGGCCACCCATATGATTGTTGTTAATGTTTTTTTTAACTCCGTCCACGCTCTCCATATTGTACCACCATGTCTCGTCCTTCTTGTCTCGTCCTTCTTGTCTCAGATTTCACTAAATCATCGTTCTCGTAGTAGAAGGAAAGGTACTCCTTAACCCATGAATCTATTGCGAACCATATCTCCAATCCATCCACAGAATAAGGGTAATCTTCGATCATCAGCTTCAGCCCGTGGGGCATTGTTGAATCCACCACTGCCATACCACTGTAGCCCGTAGCCACATACAAGTAACATATTAATCAAAATTCAAATGGATGTCAAACGGATCAAACTCAGATTTCTTTCAATATTGATTATGATTACCTTTTGAGGAGACCTGTAAGAAATGCTTGTTCGTCAAACTAGGGTAATTTTAATGATTCCATTAAAACAATATAAAATTTATTTCAATTCCTTCGATTCATTCTATTCGGTGAAGGGATTTAGCTGCTTGCTTTCGTGAGGAACGCGGAGTAAAAGAACCATATAGTGTCTACAGATCCATGCTAAGATCAATTTTGTGGTTTTTTAAAGCTTAAATTGTTTTTTCCATTAAACTCAATATTTAAAATTTGTATATTTGTATTTTTTATTAGGAAGCGTCAAATTTGCAACCATCTGCATCCAGTACTGACTCAACGGAGACCTTAGTGCCCAGCAGTTGGTTAATCCAACAACATGTGCATTTTGATCTGAACGAAACAATACATCAAAATTATTTTCAGTCGTGCAACATATGGAAACAACAAGATAATTGTATGCAAGAAATGTCCCTGAATCAAAAAGAAATTGCAGGAAGCTCTCAAGCAGCAGCAATATGGTCATCTCCCTCCAATGGTAGCTATACTTTCTTTTTCTTTGATTTTGAATAATTTTAACAGTTACCAATATGATTTCTTATCGAATACCTCTTACTATGTTGTTGATCAGCGGCTGCCATTAATTTGGAGCTCTCACTTGATTTGCCTCAGTTTCAGGTATGGATAATTTTATGAATTTAAATTAATAGGCAGTTTATTTTCTGATTTAAATTAATAACTTAAATTAATAGCAGTTTATGAACTTATCACAGAGACAGTCAAATTCACAAGAATCTGCATCTAGTGCATCCAATACTGTCTCAAAGGAAACCTTATGGCCCAGTAGTTGGTTAATCAAACGGCATTTGGACTATGAGAATGATCGCCCTTGCAAGATTCGGAAACAAGAAAAGAATTTAAGGCAAGAAGATAACGGTAAGGGCTCGATCTGCTCCTCTCTAATCAATGCTAAACTATATTTTATATTTAGTTATTTTAACTTTTAAGGCTTCATCTGTTAGTTATTTATTTGATGCTCTTAAATGTGTCCATTTTCAGGTTCACAAGAATCAAGTTCAGTAAAGACCGTGATGACTATTAATTTGTTGCCCAAACAGCATTTGCATTCTGCTGAGCGGCAGCCATTCGGAAAGCTCAAAACAAGATGGCTGCGTCGTTTCAGAGAAGAATTGCCGTAGCTGTTAATATTATGATAAATTCAGAGGCCCAAGAAGATGGAAACAACGGCGACAACTGGATTTTTTCTCCTCCTTCTCCATCGATGTAGCGACTTAATATTAGGGGTGAACCATATTGAAAAACAATCATATGCCAAGTGGTATGATGAAATGTGGGGACTAATATAAAATTGTGAAACTTGAAATAACTGAGTATAATATTGAAAATTACATATTCCTATTGAAGTGGTTGGTTATGTTGTAGTTACAGGGGCATAATAGATATGTACTTTGGAACTTGTCACCATGGATTTCACGTATTTATACATGAGCTTCAAGAGGTACTAGAAAAAAAACACCCTTTAAGGGAATCGCATCAAGTTATGGAGAAGTTATAAGAAAATGCCACTTAGGAATTATTACACAATCCATTGGTATACAAGTAGCGGAAACATCCTCAAGGGAAATTCACACTCACTTACAACTCTTCTCTCAAAACACCAACATGCATTTGAAACACACATCGTTTACCACATTCATGTGGGAAGAATGGCCACACCATTACGCTTATTCTACAAAGTCAGCCACCAATTGTGTGTCCTCATAGGTTCCCTTTTGCATAGAATAGTAAAATATAAAATATCATTAAGCAATTATTGGAAGCTAATATCAGTCATCCTAGTACCAATAAAATTCATCACCAATGGTGATGTTATTGAGAAAGGAGCGCATTGACTCATCTATCCTAATTTCCATGCATTCAATTAGTTTACAATTAAGGACAAATTTCCCATCCCGATTAATTATGTCGATCTCTTCGATGAACATTGCAGTGAGAAAAGTTTTTTTTTAAACTTGATCTTTGTTTAGGATATCACCAAATAAGGATGTAAGAGGTTGACATACTACAAGATATAGCGACTTAATATTAGGGGTGAACCATATTGAAAAAAAATCATATGCCAAGTGGTATGATGAAATGTGGGGACTAATATAAAATTGTGAAACTTGAAATACCTGAGTATAATATTGAAAATTACATTTTCCTATTGAAGTGGTTGGTTATGTTGTAGTTATAGGGGCATAATAGATATGTACTTTGGAACTTGTCACCATGGATTTCACGTATTTATACATGAGCTTTAACGGGCACTAGAAAAAAAACACCCTCTAAGGGAATCACATCAAGTTATGGAGAAGTTATAAGAAAATGCCACTTAGGAATTATTACACAATCCATTGGTATACAAGTAGTGGAAACATCCCCAAGGGAAATTCGCACTCACTTACAACTAGTTCTCTCAAAACACCAACATGCATTTGAAACACACATCGTTTACCACATTCATGTGGGAAGAATGGCCACGGCATTACACTTATTCTACAAAGTCAACCACCAATTGTGTGTCCTCATAGGTTCCCTTTTGCATAGAATAGTAAAATATAAAATATCATTAAGCAATTATTGGAAGCTAATATCAGTCATCCTAGTACCAACAAAATTCATCACCAATGGTGATGTTATTGAGAAAGGACCGCATTGACTCATCTATCCCAATTTCCATGCACTCAATTAGTTTACAATTAAGGACAAATTTCCCATCCCGATTAATTATGTCGATCTCTTCGATGAACATTGCAGTGAGAAAAGTTTTTTTTTAAACTTGATCTTTGTTTAATATATCACCAAATAAGGATGTAAGAGGTTGACGTACTGCAAGATATAAATTTTCACATACTAAGGTCATTATATGTTTTTAGTGATACCCTTTGGCCTTTGCAATGCTCCATCCACCTTTAACTTTTAGAGCCTCATAAATCGAATTTGTTGGTCTTTCCTTTGCAATTTTGTGATATAAAAATATTTACATGATTTATTATGCATGATGTTATCACTATATAAAATTGGAGAAATATAAATTTTGTTAGATTTACTTATATTAATTTTAAATTTATCTAAATTAATCAAAATTTTAGCTATAATATTAATCAATTTGTGAAATCTTTGAAATCATTAAAACATCTCAAATTTAATTTTTAAAAGTAAAAAACACTAATGATGTTAATAATTTTTGGTAGCAATATTTTCTATATTTACATAAAATTAGGCTAATAATGCCACTCATTACCATACACAAGGAGTTTTGTAAATCAAAATGAAATATCAACATCAATATGACATGAACATACATAATATACATAGAATATAGTACAAAAACCAGTATATGGCATCTCAAATTTGAAGGAATGATACATCTCAGATTACATTTAAAAACAAAGAAATTATCAACACATACTCAGTATATTTTATAAATAAAACAAAATCCAACATGATATGGAAAGTAAAAATATTTACATAAATAACAATATATAAAAATTAATATAGATAAAATATTTACATAAATAACAATATATAAAAATTAATATAGATGTAAAATGTGCATTTCAAGTCATATATGTGTGTGTGAGAGAGATATCCAATAACTACTATAAGTTAAAGGATGTCACATGGAGCCAGTAGTACATCCACCACCAAAAGTAATGACATCAATGGGTCCACTAAATAAACCACACACAAATAAGATGGAGTTTTATTATTATATATATATATAATATTAATGATGCACTTCTTATATATATACGAATTAGTAATGGTGCATTAACAGACTCAATAACACACCTTATTTTTCGTTTTACTTTTTGCTCCATGTGGATGTATGTAACATGAGGTTAAAAAAAAATATAGGTTTATTTGTTGCTCTATGGGTGGACAATTATTATTGTCTCCATATACACCAAGTGCACCTTCATGCATTTTTTAATTAATTAATTTTTTCATGATAAGGAGTGGTTTGCTAACAAATAGAATTGCAGGTAATATTGATTTTGTATATTATCATGACCACCACTCCAACCTCCGCCCATTTGTGGCTGCACGATTATGAGAATTGTGTCAGGTCGCAAGGGGGCTTGTTTGGTGCTGGGCATAGGGGAGGGAGTGGCGAGAGGGGGGTAAGGGGAGTGGGGAGGAGGGGGGATGGAGGAGGGGGGTGGGAGTGGGAGGAGGAGCGAATGGGGGAGAGGGCGCAGGGGGACGAGGGTGGGCATGGTATTGGAGGTGGGGGGGAAGGGAAGGGGGAAGGGGTAGCGGAGGGGGAGGGGACGTGAGTGGAGGGGGAGGGTGGGTAGGGTGTAGGGAATTGGAGAGGGGTAAGGGGTAGCGGATGCAGAGGAGGAGCGATGGTGGGGTTGGGTAGGTGGGAAGGTAGGTTTAATTTAGTTTTTTGTTTGTTTTTTTATTTTGGATTTTTAATTTAAAATTTTGTTATTAATTTTTTTTTTGTATTTTTTTTTAAATTTTTGCTTTTGTTTTTGTTTTGTTTTGTTTTCAATTTTATTTTAAAATTGTTAAAAAGATTAGTACTAAACTTAAAAACATTGAACTTTTATTTTAAGTTTTAAATGATTTTTTTAATTTATTTTTTCAAATTCCCCCCTAAAAATGTTTATTTAAGAGACAATTTTAAGGAAAAAACTTCAAAAATATATATTTTTTTCAATCTAACTAACTTCTAAAAGTTAAATTTTTTTGAAAATGTATATATTTTTTCAACATAACTAGCTACTAAATATTTGTTTTTTGTAAAATTTGAAAAAAAACGCATTTGTGAATAAAAGTTATAGTTTTTTATTACCAACAAATTTCAAAATCTCAAAAACAGGGCTCAAAACAAAAAATTGTGCTACCAGTATGCACGCTTTCTGAAATGGGGATAAAAATAGATACTAAAATTGACACCCCAAAAAACAAAAATGTCAGGTTCTTGTCAAATTGTATAATATGTTTACATAACTCAATAAATGCGTGTGAATCAAATTCACCTCCATTTTCAAATCTCAAAGCATGGATGTGCTTCCCTGTCTCATTCTCAACTAGGGATTTGAATTTCCAAAACTTGCTAAAGATTTCACTCTTAGCCTTTAGGAAAAAAAATCCATGACCTTCTAGAGAAGTCATTTATAGACATTACATAATATAAATAACCACTCACAGAAGGGGATGAAATGGAACCACATCCATCAGAATGTATTAATTCTAAAATCCTTTAGATCAATTAGTACTGGTAAAGAAACTCTTTTTAACATTCTTCTCGAGTGCACAACCCATACATACACTATAATGCTCAAAATCAAATATGGCCATACCTTTCACCATTTGTTGTAATCCTAGTAGCACTTTGTAGTGGAGGTGACAAAGCCTCCTATGCCATAGTGCATATGGACTGATATTTTTGTGAACCATATCTTGAATGTACTTCCCAGGTGCCTCATCGAGACCTCCCTCTCTAACTAATCCGAAAATGATAGGATCTTTATAACCATCATTTGTATGTGAATGTTTAAATCCTAAAATCCATTAAAGAGGATTAAATAACAAACTTAAAGAGCATAATTGAAGCACATAAAACACATAAAAGAGAGGCAAACCATGAAATTTGTAGGAAAGAACTGATAAAAGAGTTCACCATCCTTGGGCTACATCTCTAGGCCACTTCTAATGAGAAGTCCGATCTTATTTAGTCTTCAAAGCTTACAAAATGAGAGTTCTGGAAACACTTCTGTTTTCTGTCAGTTATCATCAAAAATAGACAGCACCACTGCGTTCCTCTCGAAAAATCAAGAAAAATGAGTATAAACTCGAAGTTATGTTTTCCTGAGGCCTCCTCTGGCATGCAAATCGAGAAAATTTGCCTGCATGAAAGACAAAACAATACAGATTCCACATACTATTGATCAGTAGTAAGCTGAATATCAACATTGAACATGTGAAAGAGATTGTACTCATATCATGCTTAGGTTTTTTCATAGGAACATTATCGGCCAAATTAAGGGTATTGTGATGCAACGACACTTATTTTTCATGCTTAGGATTCTTTTCTTCCTTAACTTGCATAGACATAAGTGCCAATCTCCGACTTGCATTAACAAATATTTTCAATTGTTGTGCAGTTCTCATTGATCTGTCATTTTTAAATGATACTAATTATGTTATCGATAGAAGATTGTCTTTCGATCATATAAGTATGGGCTTCCCAACACAATTCCACAGATATCTAATGGAACCACATCAAATTCAACTTCATCTACAAACTTGGATGTAATTGCAAACTTTAGATCACATTACTTTGTTGCTTGTAATATTTTATCTTTGCATACCCATCGTAATGGATAAGGTTATTGTGTGGCTTTGTTGTTAATCCCAATTTCTTAACTACTTCTTCTGAAATAAGATTAGCTTGAGATCCACTATCTATGAGTGTGTTGATCTTAGTTTTTTTGTAATTACCCTTATATGAAACAATGCATTCCTTTTAATATCCTTAGAACTATCATGATCTTTCGAAGTGGAAGCACATAAAGAACCAATGTTAGAATCATTACCAACAATAGCTTTACCTTTCACACTTACAATTGAAATCTTTGTTTCGTCCTCGGAATCTAATCCAAGGTCCTCAACGATAACCGTATCTTTTTGCTTCCCTTTTCGATCCTTAAACCACTTTAGTTTCAATTTTGGATGTAGCTTCCAACAATGTTCTGCATCATCTCAATCTCTCTGAAAATGAGAACATGAAAGTCTTGTGTCCCCTTTCTTCACGGTAGTTGTATGCTTGCTTTTCCATTTGTCCTTTCCTTCTTTCAACTTACTGGATTCAACTGAAGAAAATTCATCATGGACATTCTTCCCTTTGGTTGTCACCCGCACAAGAGAAAAAACCATGGAGGAAGCACTTGTAGCCATCCAAACCCAACTCCAAGATTTGGATGAAAATTTTCTCAGCCTCCATCTTCAGCATTCAGCCATGAACAATACCCGACAGCAAGAATATTCTACATCCAATGGGTTCTCTTCTTCCAACAATTTCCATGGTCCGAAGCTTGAATTTCCTCGCTTCAATGGTACTGATCTGACTGGATGGATCTATAGTGCATAACAGTATTTCAGTCTACATAATACTTTTGGTGTCCAAAAAGTTCAACTTGCATCCTTTCATTTGGAATAGGAAGCCCTTCAATGGTACCGTTGGTACATCAAGGCTCATGGCGAGCCAAAATGTATAGATTTTTTCCAACTCCTTTTGCAACGATTTGGTCCTAGTGCTTTTGATGACTTCACCGGAGCACTCAGTAAACTTCTTCAAAGTGGCACTGTGAGAGAGTATCAGACATAATTTGAGAAACTAGCCAATCACACAGAAGGATTGTCTGATGAATTCTACAGGATTTGTTTTATCAGTGGTCTTAAGGATGAAATTCGGTCAGAGTTTAAAATGTTCTATCCCAACACAATGATGGAAGTCCTAGGGTTGGCTAAGTTGGAAGAAGACAAGATTGCATCCCAACAACGCTCCAAACCCACTTTTGTTCCCTTCCGAAATATGGGTTCTCAACGACCTCCCATCCCGTCAGCTCCTCAACCAACTCCTATCAATCATTTGTGTGAAACGGAGATGCAGGCACGCAGAGATAAAGGGCTTTGTTATAATTGTGTTGAGAAATTCACTCGGGACATAGATGTGTTCAACAAAATCTCTACCACTTGGATATGGATTTTCCGCTTGCCTCTAAAATTGGTGAAGAAGCTCCAGATACAATGGATGATCAGGTCGACATTCAGGAGCCGCCTATTGACCCCCCATCTAAGGATGAACAACCAGAGATATCTCTCCATGCTTTATTTGACGTCACCACCCCCCAAATAATGCGGGTCAGGGGTTACTTCATGAAGCTTCCTCTTACAATACTCATTGATTCTGGTAGCACACATAAATTCATTGACCCTCGGATCACCAAACAGGCTGATTGTTTTGTCCATCCTTGCTCCAACTTTGAATTCATGGTTTCCAATGGGGGCAACTTACCTTGCAAGGGGAAGTGTCACAATGTGCGTATATCTCTGGAAGATTATAGCCTGCGCTCTGACATGTTTTCCTTGTCCCTAGGTGGATATGATGTGGTTTTGGGCGTTCAATGGTTACGCACACTTGGCCCCATCTTATGGGATTTTTCTGAACTTTGGATGCAGTTTTTAGTCAATGGGAAACAACACAAATTTAAGGGCTTAAAACAAGGGTCTCTCCGCATCATCAATTCACATCACCTGGAAAAGATCCTTACGAAGAATTCACATGGTGTCATCGCTCAACTCCATTCCATTCAGATGCACCCATCAACGGTCTCCCCTACTTCCTTGGATAGATATGTAGGTGTTTTTGCTGAACCAGTGGGCTTGTCGCCTTCAAGAGACCTTTCCGGTAAGAATTTAGCCGCATCTACATCTCAGCAGGAAATGATGGCTATTTTGCATGCAGTATAGAAGTGGCAGCCATACCTATTAGGGAATTATTTATGCATCAAGACTGATCTCTAGAGTCTGGAAAATATCCTCGAACAATGGGTCTCCTGCCCAGCACACCTGAAATGGGTTATCCAACTCATGGGTTATGCCTATGCGATACTTACAAGAAGGGTAAGGACAATATGGTGGAAGATGCTCCTTCTCGCATATTTGATGACCCAATTTCTCTTACAGCTATTTCTCAGCTTGTTCCAAATTGCTTGCAATCTGTTCAACAGGGCTATCTCTTCTATGAACTCCATGCTTCTTCATCAGCAGGGCACTCTTGGTTCCTCAAACTGTATGACCGGGAAAAATGTAACTTCTCTTGGCAGGGACTGAAAATGACAATTCAACAGATGGTGGATGACTGCGATACTTTCCAGGTCAACAAGGTTGAAACGACACTCCTTTCAGGACTACTCGAACCCTTGCCCATCCCTACACAGATTTGGACAACTATTTCTATGGATTTCCTAGCAGCGCTCAAGTGGTATAATACCACATCTAAAAGGACACCATATGAAGTAGTCTATGTACAGGCACCGCCAATTATTCTTCCATACACCCTCAGCAGTTCCCCAGTTCAGGCAACTGACTCGGTTCTTTGAAACCATGATCAAATTATTCTCATTATGTGGGACAATCTTCACATGGAAAGAATTCGACTGAAACAACAAGCCGATCAGCACTGTTCTGAGCGTACTTTTCATGTAGCTGATATGGTTCTTCTTCGTCTACAGCCTTCAAAGAAACCCTTCCTGAAACTCAAAAGGCTTCAGTGACCGAGAATGCAACCCGAGGATGCTACAGGGGAACCACTCCTTCAGATTCTGCATCAATTTCCACATCTAAAGCTTTGAGGACAAAGATTTTTCTAAGGGAGAGGGGATGTTAGGAACCCATGACAACCCTTCTATTTACTTTGTTAGTATATTGTTGTTGGACACATATGCTTTGTAAGTCGTCCTGTAGTATTTGTTTATCCATAGTTTGTCTTATTGTTGTTGGACGCATATGCTTTGTAAGTCCTCTCGTAGTAATTGTTGATCCATAGTTTGTATTGGCCCATGGTTTGTATTGACATGTGGTATTGACCCATGGTACTGGCCCCTAGACTTAGTATATAAGTTTGTGTTGAGACCAATGAAGGTACAGTGAAGTTATTTTGTATTAAGCTTTCTCAAAGGAGGTTTCCCCCTCGAAGTGGCCTGCGATCAATAAAAGTGATTCTGGGTTCTGTTATTTCTGATATCTCATGTATTCTCATTAATTAATTGTTGCAGGTTCTTCACACGGAGTGAGTGATCCATAAATTAAAATGATCCCTTCTTGCAATTTTTGTCATACGTTTTCAGTCCATATTCTAGATGCTTTTAGTTTGAATATCCTTTTAGTTTGTTGAAATGTGAGTTTTGTTAAATCTTATTTAAATGGTTAACTAATTAAAAGAAAAATTAAATGTCTATGGCCACATTCCTTTATGGGTCAGGAATATCACCATCACATATTCCACCATTGTTGAATGTATGCCCATCATATGTCCCAAGAGGATTGGTAAGTTTGGAATTTGTCTAGTTTTACCTAGCTCTTGGGATACCATTTTCACCTCCTTTCATACTTAATGGCAGACTACCTCCCATATTATAGCCCACAAGGAATTATTTCCACAAATCCCCACCACCTTTTCCAAATCATGCACCTATTCAGTAGCCACCAAATTCACCACCATCTCTATTACTTCGATCTCACCATCACATCTCCATGCACCCCCCTATCACTATCCCATAATGATACCACAGGGGATGTGGTATAAGACACTCAATCAGAGTAGCACATGCAACCAAGTGATCCACCTACTAGTAAATCTCCAACTTTGCCTGAAGTTTTCATGGTGAGATCATTCATTGAAAAATTGTTTATGTATAATGAATGGACTTGATGTTAGGAAATTATGATTAAATTTCATGGTTTAACTCTATCAACCTTTGTAGGGTGGCATAGTTGATATATTGGGGTCACAAAGGAGGGTAACACCCTCTCGATTGGATATATCTTCTTTAGTGAGTTTATTTGGCTTGAATTGAAAAGTTCCAATTTATAAACATTTGTTAACAATCTTATTATTATGTTGTTTCTTTGTCCAATCTCCAGAGTGAAGAAGCACACTAAGACAGAGAAATGCCCCATCCTTTAGTTCTGGTAGAAAGAGAAAGATCGATTTCAATGATGCAGTTCATAGGGGTGAGGGTGGTAGAGGTCAATGAGTGAGCAATGAGTTCCATTTTGTATCTAGGGGTAACATATACTAGTGTTCCATGTTTGGGAACAAGACTCCATTTTGTATATTGGGCATGTTGTTCCATTTTGTAAAAAATGTACATTTGAGAAATCTCTCTCTCTCTCTCTCTCTCTCTCTCTCTCTCTCTCTCTATATATATATATATATATATATATTTCCTGGCATGTCCTTTATGGATTGATGTGTTTTTTATTTGTTGTTCATGAATAATTATGATGAATGCTTTCGATGGATCAATGACCCATTTTCTTCTTTCAAATCATCTATTTTAAGGGAGGCAATACCATGTGTTCTATGAGAGAAACAATGATAGAAAACTCGAGTATCAAAGTTGATATATGCTTCCCTTAATCATGTGCCATCAAATCACAACTTTGTGCCAAAAGTCATTTGCATTCCTTACATTCATCATCAAGGAGTAAGGTCATATTAAACATTTTAAACAATTTGTTAGTTCCCTTTTTTGGGTTGTATTGTAAGTGATTTCTGACATGGCCCTATTTTTTCTTTACAGATTGATGTTGGGACTACACAATGTTGTTTTGTCTATAACTCTATTGCATTTATTTGAATATTTGTTAGTAGTGTTGAAATGTCACTTCTACCCACACTAGTTACCACGAATAATGGTGTATTTCTTTAGCATGTGTTTATGTTCAATATTTTTAACAATCCCAAGCGCATCTCCAAGTGTATTTACTACAAGTAATTCAAGATTTGCATTCATTTACAAGTGACAATTTGTTATGGTGCTTTAGAACATTGTTAGATTCTATCACTGGAATGTCCAAATTGTCCATGAGTGAGTGGAAATCATGTATCTAGTCATCCATCAACTAATAACAATGTTACCATAGTTACTACTACACATGCAATGATCCTCTTGATTGGTCAATTGATTGAATTGTTATGCATTCCATACATGATTTTCCCCACAGAGTGAGGGGTTCATAATCACCTTATAACATATTTTCCTTAGTAGTTACTGACATCTTCATAATCACTAAACTTACCTTCTCAACATGATTTGATTTATCGGCACACTAAACCACTTGTCGAGTACCTTATCCTCAATCTTTCCCTTGAAAATGGGGTTAGTATGGTTGATGTTCCCCTTGAAGGGATTTTTGCCCGAATGGGTTATATTCATGCTAAATGGTTATTTGTGGAACAATGTTTTGAAACATGTATGTAAAATAATTTCCATCATCATCATCACCATCGTCAACCTCATCATTGTCATCATCTTCATTGTCATTTCCATCATTATCTTCATTTTCATCATCAACATCTTCATCATCATCACTATCATCTTCACCATCAAAATCATTCTTATCATCCGCATCATCCTTTTCATCCCCGTAAGCATCAACCTCACCATAGTTATCATCCTCATCATTACTTCACCATCATGATTGTCATTATTTTCATCATGATTGTCTTTGTCATCATCATTGCCACCATAATCATCACTACCACCACCGCCACCATCATCACCAATGTCATCATTATTTCTATTTTCATCATTATTTCTATTTTCATCATCATTATAATCATCATCTTCATCATCATTATCTTCATTCTTGTCATTCATGTCATCCTTTCCATCATCATCTTCATTTTCATTGTCATCATTATCTTCATCATCAGCAGCATCGTCTTCATCATCATCACTATCATCTTCATCGTCAACATCATATTCATCATCCTCATCATCCTTGGCATCCTTGTATTCGTTGTCCTCACCATAATTATTAGCCTCATCATTAGCATCACCATCATGATTGTCTCCATCATCATCATTGTCAACATCACCATCACTACCACTAGCACCAACACCAACGCCACCACCACCATCATCAATGTCATCATTATTTCCATTGTCATCATCATTGTAATTATCATCTTCATTCTCATCGACATCATAATCTTGATCGTCATCACCATTTTCGTCATTGTATTCATTTTCCTCATCCATGCCATCATCACCATCTTCATCATCATCTTCATTGTCATCTTCATCATTACTTTCATTGTTATCATCATCATAATCATCATCGTCATCATCAACATCATATTCATCATCCGCATTTTCCTTATCATCCCCATCATCATTGTCATCACCATTTTTATCATCCGCATCATTAGCATCACCATGACGATTGTCATCATCGTCGAGTCATCATTCTCTCCATCATCATCATTGACTCCATCACCATCACTACCAGCACCACCAACACCACCACCACCATCATCATAATCAATTTCATCATTACTACCATTGTAATCATCATTATAACCATCATCTTCATCCTCGTTGTCATCGTCATCACCATTCCCATTGTTATCTTCATTCTCACCATTTATGTCATCTGTGTCATCATCATCATTATCGTCATTGTCACCATCATTGTCATCCTTATTACCATGTTCATCATCAAGTTTTTCCAATCACATAGATTTACTAACACATTGTACTTGTGAGATCAATAAAGGGGTATCATGTGTTTTTTAACACCATAAAAAATGAGAAAGGTGGGATCATAAAGCATGCTAATTTTCTATATATAATTTAATTTTTATGAGGAATGGTTTTATTTTATTAATCTTGCAATGTCTAATTAGGATTTGTTATCTCTTTTGTAGTTTAATGCTACATGATAGCAACAACAAGAAAATTGGTTGTACTCATTTGGAAACATTCAAGATAGAGGATGATATATAAGGGAGCATAGAGGATGGTTAGCAATGATTCATGATGTGTCTACTTCCCCAATAGTAGTCACAATCATGGTCACTCCCCTTGTTTCTTCACTTGGTTCTAATCATGTAATCCATTCAAATATTATTGTTTGGATTATTCTTAGACCCAATTACAAGGGAGAAGATCAATGGAGAACATGGGGTTTCCTAGAATCTTGGAGATAATGAGGGAGTGGTGGTGGATTGGGGTTCCTTTTATCCTTTCACATGCCTAGGAAACATACTTGATCAACAACGACATTCAAGGTTCCAAGAACAACTATTTCCCTTTTGTGTGCATGGGTTATATGTACCTGCATAGACACATGGGCGGCCCTCACTAAGAAACCTAGAGTTTTTCAACACCATTGACTAAAATATCAAAAAGTTGTTATTCCCTATTTGCATCAATATCAGAATGGATGATTAAATTTTATAGAACTCAAAATATGCTCATAAAGACTACCATCCTCCATAGCTTAAGATATCAATAAACATGTCACTCAATTATATTAGCAGGTCATGTGCGCTTCTAGTATTTTCTATACCAAACTTTTAAGTTCTATTTAGTGTCTATTTCATATCCCACTTGTCTTAATTTTTTACACTGGTAAATAATTTTTTAGTTATGATGTATAATTTTTCAATGCCATCATTGACCAATGACTACTATCAAATTTCTTGGTAAGTAGAATCCCTAGTTTGTATTATAAACCCTAGTTTGTATTCTTAACACTAGAAACCTTAGTTTGTATTCTAAACCTTAGAAACCCTAATTTTTAGCTATTAGATCTATCAACGCAAGTTGAACCCTTAGTGTGGAAATTGCATTGCCTCACTGACAAAAACTCTAGCTTCTTGAATAATTGAACAAGACAAGTTTTGGGCCATTGATCCATGGGGCAGAGGCACCCCTATAACTATTTTGGTTCCATATCTAGTTGAACTGAGCTCATCCTCATTCCCTTTACCCTTGACCATGTGTATTTCACCCTTTGTCTCATTTTCCTCACCCTATTTCATGGTTGAGTTAAGTGAGAGATAACTAAGTTAATTGGAGAAATTCTCATGCATCGACCCTATTAAAGTTTGGGTTACTCCTGTCTTCTACATGGTTTCTAATTTTTCCACCCGTCACAATGGGAGACCGCCACATATGACACATGCATTGATGCCAAATGTTGCACATGCACTTATGCCACATGTCACGCATGCATGGAGAACATCTAAAATATAGGAGATAGTTTGCATGTCCATACATGTGTTGTGCAATGCCATGCAATTGATGCAACTCAAACCCTAACAACCAAAACTAGAAGTATCTCGCATGTTATTCAAAAACATATCAGTAGATTTCTGATCTTGAAAGGATGTTGAAAAGACGATCATCTCTTCTATGCGAACCTCCAAACTATGTCTCCTAAAAAATAGGAAAAATACTAAAATTAGACATCTCCTCCAATATTGATGAGAACCAAGGGTAGGTTGAGGTGCCTATTGTTAATCCTATTACATCATCAAAGGTGGTGGATAGTCAATTACTTGTCAAAGGTTTTGGAAGATATTAGGGTGTCATTTGAAGTACTTTCTCCAGTTAGGGCTTGTTCTTCCTTATGGCTCCTTTAAATTTATTGAATTCTTCTTCTTTCCCACCACTTGAATTCGAGAGCAATGATATATGAAGAGGATGGTGGGGAAGTTAAGGTGTTTCTTTATATCTTTTCTTTGAAGAGGGGTATTGTCAATAGAAATTCTTGCATCTTGTAATCCAAATAAAAATATTCCATGGAAGTAAGGGAGGGCAATTATGGTACCATCAAATGGGTCTTCTTTGCATGCAAATACACAATTACGAAAAAAAAAAATAACAAAACTTAATATAAATGACATATTTTTACAAAATGTCATTTATTAGTAATATTGCTACCCTCTTGAGAAACAGGTTGACTGCTAGTATAATCTACTAATGCTATTCAATAATATTTTATTAAGAAAATAAATAATTATCTTAGCTTCCTTCTAAGCTTCATGATAGTATCTTGAATGACTCCTAGCATGTTACATTATTCAATGTCTATTGTACTTCAGGGACTCACAGCACACAAGCAATTCATCATTAATTGGGGGATTGGTATGGACATGTGAGTTGTTACTTTTTCAGGAGTTCACTCTTGATGTCTTTGATTCTTCTTATGAATGTATGGATTGAGAGGTGTTATTATTGGGGAGTGTAAATCTTGGAGGTGACCTTGTTGGTGGATGTATTGGTGGATAATATTGAGATTGAGGCTTGTTCTTAATATTGGATACAAAATATTGTGTACCAATATCCATATCACTTTCATAGTTTGTGCCATTTGATTCATCAAATACCCGAGAAAGGGTTGGAATATTCTCACCATAATTTATGTATTTGCATGCATTGCATGCATTCTACATGTATGCATCTAGTGATCAGTATGGTAGTCTCCCAGCACCTAGTTTCATTTTCTCAGCCCCCATGGCCTGTTTTTGCTCAGTTCTAGCCCTCCTAGCCACTGATGCACCCTTGTTTTCATCACTGGAGTACAAGTGTGCCCTCTTCCATCTATTTAGGATTTCTATCAGTCAGTTCCATTATTAGTGGATCATTTCCTTGATTTGAGGACTGATTGCTTAGTTAACTGATTGTAGCTCTTATATGGACTGCTACAGAGACTAGTTCAACTCTACTGACCACTGACAGCTCCTCATGCACCCTGGAGTCTCCTTCCCTATATTAGTGCCACATGCACCCATTAGACTCACATTGACTGATATTTGACTATCGGTGTTCACTACTACTGATTGGGTGATGATTCCAATGTAGTCAATCCATGCTATTGAGGAGAATTCGAATCACCTTAGCAGTATTCAAATTCATTCTATTTTACTCTCGAAATTTTTCCAACTTATAGTTGATGAATGGCATTACAACAGGTTTTATCATGTGTGAATATTGATTCAACTCTTCTTCTTCTTCTTTGCAATTCTTGAGTGAAATTAGTGAGGTTTGTTCAAGTTGAGTGATCTATCATGTAGAATTTCACATGGTATCAGAGCTTGATACAGCTATTCGAACTGCAGCAGTTTATTGAGAAACTGTTTTTCAATTGAGCACCAGAAGCCTCTGGATTTCCACATCAAATCCTGGTGCAATTGTCTTGAATTCACTGGAGCAATACAGTGAGGTCTAGCAAGGTGTGAAGGATCCAGTCACATGTGATTATTGTCCTAAATCAGTGTTCCTTAGATTTGTAGCAAATCTCCAGCAAAATTTTCATTTGTTTTGTAGGTTTACTCCATCTTCAATTCAAATTCAGCAGCTACCATGGATCTAAAATTGAAATCCTTCAACTATTTCGAATGGAAATCCAAGATGAACATCTTCATGAAGTCCAAAAGTCTTTCTAGAGTGTTGAATGGGACTGCAGTCAAACCTATGGGTGCTACTGAGAAATCAAAGTATCTTGATAGACTTGATGAAGAAGTTGATCTGCTACTCCTCAGTATTTCTAAAGACCTACATTTTCATGTCATTGATCTCAACACTCCTAAATAATTTTGGGATAAGCTCGAAACTCTATTTGGAAAGAAAGATGATTTGAAGGGTCACAAGTTGGAAAATGAGCTTATCTCACTAAGCCCCTGCAGTTTTGACTCAATCAATGAATTCCTTACCAAGTTTAAAAATATGATTTCACAATTGAATACATATGGAATAGAGAAAGAAGAGAAGCAACTAATCCAAGCCATTCTATCAAAATTGGGCCTTGGTTAGTTAGTTTTTGTCTCTACCTTCTAGTGAGCCTATCCATCCCAAAATGGAAGTTTCCCACTCTCGAAACCTTCATCCAACCTCTCACCCAAGAGGAGGAAAATTTGGTTCACATGGGAGTGATCAAACCCAAGATGGATTCAACATTTGTAGCTGCTAAAGGGAAGAGAGCGAACGGAGAAGGAAAGAAAAAAGAAAAAGACAGAAATTCGAATGAGCAGAAGACAAGGGAGGCTACCTATCAGTCAAAAGGGGATTCGAATTCCAAGAAAGGAAAGTAATCTCACAAGGAGAAATCCAAATTTAGCTATTGCAATAGAGGATTCCATCCTGAGAGTGCCTATATGAAGAATACAATAGATCTAATGGCTCAAATACTTGAAAAGAACAACCTTCCAGTACCTGCATGTGCTAGGAGGAAAGGAGTTGAATCTTCAAGATCTGAGGACAAGGAGAGGTTCCATGCTCTCATGGAAGGTGCTTCAAATGAGTCCTCCTTCATCATTGATTCAGGAGCATCAAGACACATGTATTCCTACAAAAATATCTTCATTGGTTTCGAATCCACAGTTGGCCCTTCAATATTGTTGGGGAATGATTCTGAGGTCTCCTCTGAGGGGATTGGAAGGATCAACCTTGAGCATGGGTACTTCTCAGATGTGCTATATGTCCCTACACTTACTGCCAACTTACTTTCAGTCTACCAGATGACCTATACTGAAGTGCCCAAGAAGGTGATATCCACTTCAAATTAGGTCGAAATCCAGGAGATGTCAACTGGAAATATCATAGAAAAAGGTGTTGCTAATCACAAGTTGAAACTCTATGATTTTTCTCACTTCCTACCTTTATCCAAACAATACTCTCTTCACATACATGCAAATGCAGAGAGTAGACTATGGAATGAAAGATATGGGAATCTCAACTACAAGTATTTTCAAGATATGCGCACTCAAAAGATGGTTGAAGGTCTACCAAATATCAAGCTTGCTAAGGGAAACTGTAAGGGTTTCCTTATGGGAAAGAATCCATAAAATAAGTTTGAGACAGGGAAGGTGAGGAGAGCCTCTCAACCTCTAGATCTTATTCACAGTGATGTTTCAGTGCCACTTCCAGATCTGTCTTTGAACAAGGCAAGGTATATCCTAAATTTTATTGATGATCATTCCATATTGTATTGGGTATACTTTCTCAGATTAAAATCATAAGTGTTTGAATACTTTAAGTTTTTCAAGTCTTCTGTAGAAAAGTTTTCATATAGAAAGATCAAGGCCCTTCGCACTGATAATGGAGGAGAGTATGTCAATAGTGACTTCCAATCCTTTTGTTATGAAGAAGGCATATATATGTAGCATATTGTTCCCTACACACCACAACAAAATGGTGTTGCAGAGCGAAAGAATAGAACCCTAAAAGAGATGGAAACCTGCATGTTAGAGTGGAAAGGGTTTCATCCAATTCTTTGGGTAGAAGCTGTTAACTGTGCTGCCTACCTTCATAACAAAGTCCCTCACAGAGGACTCAAAGATATGACTACTTTTGAAGCATGGATGGGGTACAAACCTGATGTATCTCATATCAGAGTGTTTGGATCCAAAGCTTGGGCATGGATTCCAACAGAGAGAAGGAGAGCCCTAGATCCACAAAGCAAAGAGTGTATACTGGTGGATTATGCACCGAGTGCAAAGGCCTACAAAATTCTTGATCCTTCTACTATGCAAACATTCCTTGAAAGGAATGTACAGTTTGAGGAATGACCATTTCAAGATGCTCATCTTGTTGAGCAAGACAGCTTTTCTACCACACCACCACTTCTTGATGAGAAAAAGAGCGAATATTCATGTCAAGGAGATTCAAACTTAGAGCCTGAAAGTGAATATGATGAAGAGCGAATGCTAGATCCAAATCCATGAGAACCTGAAGATCTAGCACCCAATAGTGAAGATGAGTGAATGGAATATCTAGATCCACAAGAACTTGATGATCTACAACCTGGAGATCCTCCTCTTCCTAGATGGGTAGCCACTACTCTTAGATCTGTCGGTGATCTTGTTGATGATCCGCTTGATCCAAGGAGAACCTGATCTGATTTTCAAAATGGAAAGTTTCATCCTTCTCACATTGATCCATTTCTTGCTAATAGATCATATCTCGGTGAAGAAGTTCACTTACCTTTTGGGGTGAGTGATGTACATGATTGATTATCTTACCACAGTCTGTCTTGAGGGGGGTATTTCTTCCCACTGTTTTTTCCCTCTTTCCTCACTTTATTTTTTAGATTGTTGTACGAGTGACCTTTGGTCTTAGTTACCAGGGCCCTACTAGTTTTCAGTTATGTGTTTCTTCATAGTCCTGCTTGCGGGGGGTGTTGGAATATTCTCACCATAATTTATGTATTTGCATGCATTCTACATGCATGCATGCATCAGTATGGTAGTATCCTAGCAACTAGAACTCACTTTTCCAGCCCCAAGAGCCTCTTTATGCTCAGTTCTATCCCTCCTAGCCACTGATGCACCCTTTTTTTCATCACTGGAGTACAAGTGCGCCCTCTTCCACCTATTTAGGAGTTATATCAGTCAGTTCCATTATTAGTGGATCATTTCCTTGATTTGAGGACTGATTGTTTAGTTAACTGACTGTAGCTCTTAGATGGATTGCTACAGAGACTAATTCAACTCTACTGACCACTGAAAACTCCTCATGTGCCCACACTAGAGTATCCTTCCCTAGATTAGTGCCACATGCACCAGTTAGACTCACATTGACTGATCTTTGACTATCGGTGGTCACTACTACTGATTGGGTGATGGTTCCAATGCATTCAAGCCATGCAATTGAGGAGATTTCGAATCACCTTAGCAGTATTTGAATTCATTCTATTGTACTCTCATAATTTTTCTAGCTTACAGCTGAAATTATAGCAGTTTTTATCATTATTTGAGTTTCATGTGTGAATATTGATTCAATTCTTCTTATTCTTCTTTGCAATTCTTGAGTGAAATTAGTGAGGTTTGTTCAAGCTAAGTAATCTATCCTATAGAATTTCATAGAAAGTGTGTTTGAGTACACCATTTTTTTCATCCTAGATGGTGATGAGTGATCCCCATCAGATTCATTCCTTGTTTAGTCGTCCCTATAACCATAAAAACAATGTTTCTTTGACTTTCTCATACTAACTTAATTTCGTATGGTAGATTTACGGTTACTCTCATAGTTGGATTTATTTTCATTATGTTGTAATTATCATGTCTACAAGTCCTATTAACCTGAATTTAATATTCTTAACCACTGTCAAGGTCTAGTTCTCTATTCTTCCTATTGAATTTTTCACTTGCACTCCTATAAAAAATGTTTTCCTTGCATGACCTTCAACCTGGGACATCTTATTTGGGAGGTCATAGTCATGAAAATATTGGGCCATCTTTGAAAATGCATAAATGCGTCTTCTATGTTCCCTTTTCAACTTATTAATTGGCATGGATTGGTTGGATGCACACCATGCCATATTGGATTGTCATAATAAAACTTATACTTGTTTGGCTGAAGAAGGAAACCGAGTGATCGTCAAAGGTATACCTAGATCCATATCCCTAAGGAAAGTCACAGTTCTGCAATTGAAGAAATGTCTCAGAAAGGGATGCCATTTATATGAAATTCATGTGGAAGAGCCAAAAGAAGGAAAAGATACAGAACTACATGATTATCCAGTACTACAAGGATTTGCAGAAATATTTCAAGAACTGCCAAGAATGCCTACTAAGAGGGACATTTATTTTTCTATCAACTTGGTTCCAGGGATAGTACCTTCATCTAAAGCACCTTATAGAATGAGCACTCCATAGTTAAAGTAATTACAGATGCAGCTAGAGGAGCTACTAAAGAAAAGTTACATAAGACCCAATGTTTCACCTTGAAGAGATCCTGTGTTATTTGTGAAGAAGAAGGATGGAACTCTAAGACTTTTCATAGACTATATACAGTTGATGAAACAGGGAAAACCTCATGGAAATAAAACCCTCCCTCAAAAAATGGACATGTTCACACCAAAAAATTGTTGTTACTCCAAACTCAAGTAGGTGTGAACTTGATCAGATGTATGGAGGTATCTTCCTCTTGGGAAGAAGTGGATCATGCTCCAAAAACATGTGCTTGAATTCTCCTTTAGTGGATGCAAGAAAATCAGGAAGCTCTTTGAACTTGCTCTTGAAAAAAACAAATCCATGAATATGCAGACCATTCTAGAACTTGAAACGAACCAACTGAGGTAGGATCAGCTCCAATCAGATCTGATTTCTCTTGAAACTTGAACTTTGAATCATAGGAAGTTAAATCAACTCCAAGAAATATGCCAATGTGATGGCAATGTCTCCATCTTCAATGAAACTTTGAAGACAAGCGCTAGTCATCATGTAGTAATAGGTAGAAAGCATGAGATCACAATAAGTGAGTTTAAATGGGGCTTGAAATCTGAATCAGCCTTCAAATAATCCTATAGATCAGCATATTGCACACCATCAACTTGTGAAGTATGCACAGAATCATCAAAAACTAGCTTTTATCCTCAAGATCAAAATATGAAGAATGATATGAGAACTGTGAATGGATGGAATCATCTTCAACAATGGAAGCTCCATTAGTTGAACCTTCTTCATTATAAGTAGCCACATATGAAGGAGAGAGATATGATTTCTCAACTTCTATAGTGTTGACCAATCTCGACCTCAGTTGATAGGGGTTCACCTCACTATCGACACATACCGCAGTCTCCCTGGGCATTGGCCCGGGCAGGTTTGAGCCCACCCAGCAACACCCTCAGAGCGGATGAGGTCTCACCCGAGGCATCCAAGAAGAGCAGACGGAACCATGTTTCCGCCGAGGGAGGAGGAGAGTTGTGGCTGCATGAACTAACCCTATTGCGATACTCAACCAAAAACTTTAACCATATTACTTCATCGCAGCATTCAAAGAGTTATACCATATCGCAACATTTATCATTACACAGAACATATTACTTAATTAAAGCAGTTATCATCATGGTAACAATAAACAGATATTGCATCAAATAACATTCACACATCACAACATTATGCAAGGTTTGTACCAAAACATCATCATTTTACTGTTGCGATCCTGTACCAGAAGCAAAACATAGATCTCGCACATAATTGGTCTTCATTCCATCTCATACATCTCTCTATCCATATCTTTAGCACTTACAACTCTCATGTATTTATAGGATTTTTCCCTTACAATATTTGTCCACTTACAACTAACTCCTAATCGACACTATGGACAATTGACCCAATATCTAACTAACTTGGTCCTAATGACCCCAAAAACCCGCATACCGCGGTATACTGACTCACTATTACATAATATATGGTCCAAGTGACCCAAAACCCGCCAAATGCGGTATTCTTTAACATAAAATACTCCTTTCGCACCTTCCTCTGGTGTGTCGCAGCGTCAGCGGTATCGCACCATTACCCCATCAAACCGCCTGCCAATAGGCCCCCAACACAATCTTGTGGCTCGCCTCAAGCCACATCAACTACTGGACAGAGTACACGTCGTGGTCCTTGCCTTGAAGTCTGCATACGGTTGTTCGACATTCCTCACCAGCTCCTGAGCCTCCTTAGCTTCTTCCTGACTGCTGATCACATCTTCGGCCGATGGGTGATCGGCAAGCTTGTCCATGAATTGTTTTCAATACTTCTGTACTGCTGGGAGTGCTTCACTGGCCTACAGCATCAATTTCCCACTCGTGTCCCAGAATTCTTCCAACTGGGCTACACATAGCTTCTGGCATTCATTTTCCTTAGTGACCCATTGTTGCAAGTCCTTCAACTCGCGTGACTTAGCAACTTGCTCCGTTGGCGACAAGGTTCTCATTGCAGCCTTTAATGTGGCCACCTGGCCCTCCGCTTCCTGACGCATCTTAGTGAGCTGTTCAATTTTCTCATCGTGAACGATGCGGCCCCAAAACTCTATTATTTCGGCGGTGAGCCTGTTTGCCTCCGTCTCCAACTCCTCCATCTGGGTGGCAACTTCCTCAAGGGCCCTTCTTCGTTCATCCACCTCGTCCTGAGGCGTACTTGGTTGCAACTGAGCCTTCAACCGATCGTTTTCCTATCGCAACTGAACAATGGCACCCCCCAACCGCTGCACTCGATGAAGCACATCGACCTCTTCAATGGGCTCTAGGACATGTTGGTAGGCCTCTGCGATCGCTTGGTAAACCCAAACATTGTCATCCCACATGCAAGCCTTTTCCGCAATAAGGAAATCTTGTTCCTTTTTAAGTGCTTCTACTTCGCGACCCTTCTCAGCCTGCTCCTTCTTAAGGTCGGCTTCCAGATCATCCACTGCGGTCCGTGCTGCAACAGCCCTACTTGTAAGCTCATCCAATGTGGCGGTTGCAGCTGCCTCACTTGCCCGTAAGTGCTGAAAGCTCTTATTGATTTCGTGCATTCTATCCGCTATTTCCTGGGAGGCGACCTTCTGCATTGTCACCAGCGCCATTGCTGGTAGTTCATTAACATTAACAACGATCTGGGTAACTGTCTACAACACATTCTGCAAAGCCTCGTTGTCGGTCACAACCACAGTCGGGGGAATGTTGATATTCTAGACCCAAGGCGTAGTGCGGAATGTGACCATCTCCTACATGGGTACAATACCAGGTTCCTTTTGTGATACTGCATTACACAATGAATCCATACAAGCAGCAAGCGTAGAAAACCCCTCCTCCACTTTGATAGACATCTTGTCGACAGCCGCTGTGGAGGCATGGTTGATAGCTATGACTAACCAGCCCAACTGTGCCTCTGCTGGTAAGGGCATCCCACTAATCGTCTCCTGCTCGTGGTGTCATTTTGATCGATTTTCCTCAAGAGCACAGTTGCTATCAGCCGCCATTGGCATTTGGGTCGACTCATGATCAGAATCATGACGACTCTGCTGATCCTGGGCCGATACTCGATCCGCAAGACCCACCGGGGGACCTCCAACATCAATTTCTACTGAACTCATGGGTTTTTTCCAAACCTCCAGCCACTCATTCACAATAGCCTCCAAATCTGTCGTTGTCACTTTATACCTCGTCTGCAACCACTGTTGAGTAGTATCCGGACGAGCTTTGATATGTATGACACTGGGCCGTATTGCAAATGCCATGATGGGTTTTAACCATGCCACAATATCTTCAAATATTCACGGGACCTATATCACGGCATCACAAAGCATTTTCGAATACAGCCAAAACTACAATTGGCACTCCCGGGTTCGCTCAAGCTCTCGGACATACCAGAGATTTTGATAACGCGCTCCTCGTCGTTCCGCTGCATTCAGGCACTCCATGCCCTAGTAAGTGCCGGGCTCTTTCCATGCAACTAGAGCAATCAGCAACAACAACCAACTATATGAGAAAGCGCCTCTACCCACTTGGACGTCTACGGCATCCTCCATTAGCTGTTTCAGAAGATATAAGGACCAGTTCATCTGAACTCCTTCCGCACATTGCTCTGCACAAGCAACTATGCCCGAGTTACATTGATTAGGGCGACCTCCCCTAATCACTTTGCAGGATAGGATCTTAATACCCGTGAGTACTGCCTGATTATTTCAGCTACTGGTGCGATACCCACGCCCATCTGATTCTAATTCATACTTTTTTGCTAATCGATGCACCCGCTTCCTCTCATTCGCCTTTCCTTGAATAAACTGCGCCGGATCAACGCCATTCTTAGGTAAGCCGGTAATCAGTGAAATCAAATCAACAGTGACTAGGACCTCCTTGTCCAGCCACAAAAAACCCCCGTGGAAGCATGACAAGAGTTTTTTTACACAAGACCCAACTTCTACTAAGCGCCCAAAATGTGGCATGTTAATTAGCCCTAACAGGCCGGCCTGCCGCAGTCCTCGTGCCCAATTGTGTGTCTCTGGAACCAATGAATGGCGTGTCTTAGGCACATATGGTGCTGATGCAATTTCAGGGTGAGCCACCATGTCATGGTCCTCATAGCGCAGGTGCATCAGCGTCGGTGCATCAGCGCCGGCCTGATATCCACAGAGCACTCCATACCAACCGGGAGTGTGGGCATCTTCACACTAAATTTTTGTTTCGGGTTGATCTTACGCGGGGTGGCATCCGGCCGAATAGGAGGGATGTAACCAAGGATATTACTAGCTGACTGTCCCAGCCATTAGGCGGATGGATTAATGGCGCGACTGGACAGCCCTACCTACTCCGGAGCTTCACCAGCCACCGCAGACCGAAGCAATCTCTTACTCTACGGAGATTCAGAAGGTTGACTTCCTCGGCGCTTCTTGGCAACACTGGATGCACCCACCGGCATGTTGGCAACCTCGGCTCCAATATCGACAGTGCTCGAGGACATAGCTTCTTGTTCGACAAAAACCGGAATGAATGGAGACTCCACTTCACTGCTAATGTCCACTGTAACTGACTCAAATCACTACAGCGCTTCACGACAACATGGCTTGCTAATTTCTCGGTGTTTGCTACCCGACGCTAAACCATATTTATAGCATCTACCCAAATCTGTCGTAATCATGACTAAATCATGCATTAATTCAACCAAATCCTGTATTAATGACGCAAATCCATCGTTGATCCTGTCAGGCGATCGACTGGATCCACCATTAATGCCCATCATTCGAACAACGTCGGTAATTAACTGTCTCAACTTTTTGCATTTATTACTGATTTGACTGGGTCATAACACTGCCATGTGTCCCCAACTGTTCCAAACTTGCGGCACAAGCCTCCTCGCTTCCGCATACCTTGTTCTGTTGGTGTACCATCGGCCACCAAGCAACCTGCAACATGCACACTTTTTTTTTTTCATGTGACTCAGACATCACACTACTCCAAGCCCGACCGATAGGACTTCAACCTGTGACCATTTACCGGCTTGGGGAGCATCGCCCCATCCAACCGCTGCAATTAAACCGCTCCTCCTAACGTAATACTATTGACGCAATATGGACCCAGCCAATGCATCTGCAACTTGCCTGGATGTTTCATAAACTTGCTGTCGTATAATAACACTAAGTCGCCTTGCTGAAACTGTTTATTTTTTATGTGGTGATCATGTCATTCCTTCTGGTGGTCCTTCTCCACCCCTTGGTGAAAGCCAGCGATAAATCGATCCTCTTCTAGCTCTACCAATTGTGCTATACGCTCATCCAATGCTACAACATCATCCATGCTCGTAACAGTCGCAATTCGTAGACTTGGAACAATGTACTCCATAGGCATAATTGCTTCCTTCCCATATACCATCTTGAAAGGTGTCTAACTAATCAACCTTTTACATGTAGTGCGATAGGCCCATAACATCGCTGGGATTTTTCAGATCCCAGTCATCGTGGTTCGCATTGCATACCTTTGTCAACATTTGCTCCAATACCTTGTTAAATGCCTCCACCATTCCATTCGCCTATGGGTGATAGGGTGTACTCTTCTTATGTTGTATTTGCAACTCCTCCGTCAAGGCGTTGATAGTGCGATTAAGAAAGTGGCTGCCTTGATCACTCAACAATATCTTGGGGCAGCCGAAGCGAGTGATAATGTGATCAAACAAAAATCGAGCAACCGTTGCGGCGGAGCAATTAACTACGGGTGCTGCCTCAGCCCATCGGGTCAATTATTCTGTCGCCGTGATAATATACCGCGCACCTGTGCGTTTCCCAGGTGGAGTGATCGGTCCGACAAAATCCACAGCCCATTTTTCGAACGATTGCAATGTCACTTGAGGTAGCAGCAACATCTCATCGCGTCTGGACAGTTTTCTAGTTCGCGGATACACATCACAAGACCACGCATAATCTGTCGCATCATTATGTAATGTGGGACACCAAAGTCCTGCACACAATACCTTTTGGGAAGTCGCTTGACCGCCATAGTGTCCACCCGCAACTCCACTATGTGCCTCGGCCAATATCTATGCTTGATCATGCGGCAAGACACATCGGCACAATATTTCATCAACGCCCAATTTATACAATTCTCCTGTGATTAGCTGAAAGTCAGCAACCTTGACAACCAATTGATTTTTCTGAGTAGTGGTAAAGTCATCAGGCGCAGTGCTAGTCACTAGAAACTGAAGGATGTCATCAAAATATTGATCAGCAGCAGCAATGTGAAACAGTTGGGCATCCGGCAACCCATCTTTGATATTAGTCGGTTCCTCCCCTATATCAATCCATGACAAATGATCTGGTCCAGCATTCAACCGCCCCGGTTTCACAATGACTTCGAAATCAAACTCCTGGAACAAAATTAGCCACCAACAGATCTTGCCCCCCAACACAGGCTTATTGACCAAGTATTTTAACGCAGAATGATCAATGAACATTTTAAAGTGGCCACCCATCAAATAGTGCCTGAATTTCTGCAGCGCGTAAACCATGGCCAGACCTTCTCATTCTATGGTAGTGTAATTGCATTCTGCAGAGGACAGCTTCCGACTGGAAAAAGAAATGGGATGATCAATGTCACCTTCTCCTGGTTGAGCCAATACAACCCCTAGTGCAACCGATGAAGCATCAACATGGACATGGAATTCCTTACTCCAGTCCGGAAAGACCAAGATTGGGGCCGACGCCATCTTCGCTTTGAGCATTTCGAAACTATCCTGACATTTCGGGCTCCGCTAGAATGTTGCATCCTTCTTCAACAACTTTTCCATGGGGGCATTAATTGCAGCATAACCTCTGATAAATTTGCGATAATATCCCGTATGACCTAAGGTGGCGCGCAACTGCTTAACGGTGGTTGGCGGTTGCAACCCCAAAATGAGCGCAATTTTGGCTGGATCGACTAGCAATCCCTGCTTACACACAATATGACCCAGCAATATGCCAAATGGTGCACAGAAAATACACTTCTTCAAGTTCAATGATATCTAGTGTTGTCGACATCGCTCAAGCATTAATCGTGGATTGGCCAGATGATCACGAATCATTCCATAAATGATCCATTCATCCATATATACCTACAAAAAATTCTGAATAAAATATTTGAATGCGGCAACAACGACCCGGGAGAATATCACGGGTGCATTCTTCAACCCAAACGGCATGACCGTGTACTGAAAGCAACCCCATTCAGTAACAAAAGTCATCTTATGGCGATCTTCCTTAGCAATGCGAATCTGATGGTAGCCAGAGAATCCATCAGTGAAAGAGTACATCTCCTAGCCACCCACTCCTTCAAGTACTTCATCAGTAAACGGGGTCAGAAAGGGGTCATGCAAGCAGGCATCATTCAATTTTTGTAAGTCGACGCAAATGCATACTTCGCCTGTTTTCTTGTCCTGCACCACCATAGGACTGATCCATTTGGACTCTTCCACAAGTTCAATAATGCGATCAAGTTCCACCTTGACCTTTTCTTTATGTCGCGGATTTAGCCGATAAGGTCATTGTCGGACTGGCTTGGCATCGGGTTTTAATGGAGTCTTCATCTCTCCTAAATCGCCCAAGATCCCCTTCATTTCGGAAAACTTCGTGGGAAACACATCTTGAAACTCATGAAGCAACTCAGTAACCTTACTCATCATCTCGTCGTCCCAATAATCCCCAACATTAGCAAACTTAGGAGTGGCCTCGGTGCCGATATTCATCTTGCGAATCTGCAATGGTTGACTAAACTGGGTACCTGGCGCGACAGGCGGTACCACATTACGGGTCCCTTCAGACTGAAGAATGTTAACATTTCGGGGATCATCATCATCTTCTGGGCCACCACTGATGTTGAAGCACGCCATGAGAGACTGCATCTGACAATGTGTGTGTGCAGATCGACAGGGTAGGCTGCTGGAACAACCTAAAATATCATGTCGCGGATGAGCTGCAAAGCGTTATGGACATCAGGGTTGGCATCCACAAACGTGAACATATGAGTGAAACAGATTGTCAACTCCCCCCATGTTGTAATGTCACGTCACAATTCGGCTGCAGTGTACCACGAGCGCAGTATATCCTCCAAAGTATGAACAAACGCATGAACCCACTAATCTCTAGGTCGCGCTACCCACAATCGTTGGCACTCCATCACGTGATCACCGGGATCAGTCCGGCCATCATACGTGCCAGTGTGATAAACCTCAGTATCACCAAACCGAACCATCATCAACCTTCGACACTGTGACCAATCTTTAATGAATTTCTTATGTGTCACCCACCAACGTGCTGGAACAGCCTTCAGCGCATCCTCCAATGCCAGCAATCGTTGTGGTTCTGAGACGCGATCTTCAAATTCTGCTAAAAAGGTGGTTAGGCTAGGAAACCCCTCATAGACAGGAAATGTGATCATCTCGGTCGCAACCCGACATAAGCATTGCGTAACTAGGCCACATTTCCGGAAGGGTACTTCATGCATCCGGTTCTGCCAATGCTCTAGTGCATCATCAGAGTCGAAAGACACATAACTCTCGTTGCGCCAGTCCAACTCACCGTGGATGGTAGGATGGATATAATCTTCAGAAATATTGAATGCATGGTCCCATCCAGCGGTATCACCATCTCTGACAGGTTCAACGTATCGGCATCCTTCAACTGGATCCAACGGGGCTATGACTCTGAAATCACGATTCTCGAAGGTCATCATGCGCTTCTTGAAGTTGATTATAGCTCCACTATCATTAGCCCATCCGATCCCCAAGAGTGTCGGATAAGAGCTTCCTCCCTCAACCACTTCGATAACATGAAAATCAGCATAAGTCTTCATGCCCTCAATAGCAATCATGAGCCACGAAACTCGCCCAATGGGTGTCACCTTCGCATGGTTAGCCAACCGGAGCTGTACAGGAGACCAACTCAATGGGGGACTCCCCATCTTCTGCCACGCCTGCTTGGTTAAGATGTTAACATCCGAACCAAGGTCAAGAATCACAGAGTCAACATCATAGTCACCAATCTGAATATTCATTCACATTTCCTTGCCAGTCTTTCGTCGTTGTAAGGAGTTTACTGCCAACTCCTGTCGTCCCTGGGAAAATCGTTGCAACCAACCCTCAATCTCAACCAGGGAAACCGGGTCTCATGCCAATGACAGACAGGTTTCAAGGAACTTCTGCAATGTCCCTGGTGGTGGTCGATCGACGTCTGATGTGGCATCAAAGACAGGCGGCATATCACAAACAACAGCCTTACCACGATCTTTTTCCAAAGTGCGACGTGCCTCCAAGAATGTTTCTTGCTCCGTATCAATGTCGAAGGGTACTGTCTTCTGACCAGCCAATCGAATTTGTGGTCGCGACCCATCTTCCCCAGTCATGTTGCCTCCACGAGTGACAACAGCCACCGAAGCATCTTGCGGTCGCGGTTCTGCAGAAATGGTCACAATATTTGCACCCTGCATCTGGTTCTGTTGTATATTCCCTGATTGATTGACATTCTGAGTAACATTCGGTGGTGGTCACGGGGGTGGGTTCTGCACTAGTTGCTATACCGGTTTCTATACTGGTTGCTGTGGTTGGGCCTGATTCTGTAGTTGCGGAGCATTCCCAGCCTGCCATCTTGCAATCAACTGTGGACAATTTTCAACTGTATGATCATTACCAAAACAAAACGTACACTGGTTCTGTAGTAGTGGGCAGTCGCACTGATAATGCCCCCAGACCGCACAGTGGTAACATTGAACAGGTCCATGACCACCTAAGCCTCCTCCTCCACAACCAAATCAGCCACCGCGTCCGCCCCTATAGCCTCCCCAGTAGCCGCCCTGCTGCTGGTATTGTTGCTGTATCGGTACTGCTAGAATCCCTTGCCCTTTTGGTACATACTGCGGTTTCTGAACATACTGTGGTTGTGGGGGAGTCGTCTGCATCGGAGCGTATTGCGGCATGAACTGTTGCGGTTGCTGTTGCGATGGTGAAAACTACATCTACGGTTGCGGTAGTGGCTGGGATACCTGCGGTTGCAATTGTGGTTGTTGCATGGCGTGCTGATCATCCTTGATGTAGCATGCATTGCACATCCTCTCCTATAGCAACCCATATGCACGGCAATCCTTGTCATCATGACCCACCGACTTACAGAATGTGTAATAAAGATTTCGTGGGGTTATCACCATTTTCTGCATATATGGTAAACTATCATGACTGTGCCCAAATACCGAACAAACGCTACACCACGGCATACTGCTGCCATTCAACGGGTTTGGCGCACCTGACACCAAATAATTATGGAAATCTGGACAATTATCCTTCATATGCCCTTCTCTTCGGCATTGTGTACACCATACTTCATCACGTTGTTCCTTGTTTTTCTTCAAATATTGCAACTGTATAGTTAGGTTAGCGAGTTGTGTCTGTATCTACGACATCCTAGCTGCATTATCTTCAATCGATGATGCCTCCAATCGCATTGCAATTTCTAGAGCTTCACTAGGTGTCGATATGTTTTACTGCATCAGCGACAGCCGAATGTGGGGCAGCAATGCCACAATGAACCACTCTTTATGTTGGACAGTGCTCATATTGAAACTAACCTTTGCCAACAACATCTTGAATCGTTGGTCGAAATCCCAGACCGTCTCATTGGGATACTGCTTAATTTCCTTCAATTCAGTAATATATTGAGCCTCCGACTTAGGCTGTCTAAATTCAGCAATCAGTCCATCTTGAATCTCATCCAGTGAGTTCTCCGGGGCCCCTGTAGGAACTAAAACAAACTTCATGAACCAATCTAATGCATGACCTCGCAGAGTCGTGGCTAACTGTCATTTCTTAGCATTGTCATCAGTGATTTGTTTCACGGTCTGAACCGCTTCACACAAAAACCAATACTGTTCTGGATTGTCTATCGCACTCCCATGAAACAACGGTAGCTTAGCATCATCACCCGCCATCCTGGGCTTCCTTCCTCCTGTCACTGTGCTACTACTAATTAAATTCTGCGATACTAACGAACTTGGCGGTGTCGAAGTAGTATTCCTTGTTGGTTGAGAGTCAGTGAGCGGAGGTGTGGGTACGTTGGTGCTAGGGTTTGGTCTTGCCTCTATCCTAGGCATAGCCTGGTCGTTCCTATCAGGACTGTGAGGTCGCTTCGTCCCATGTGGTCTCCCTTCACGGTTTTGCAGTCCGATCGCAGCAGGACCCTCTCCTGTCCTCTGCCTCTTCTCCTATCGAAACCTTGCTCCTCCCCTCATAAGACCACTTTCTTCCTCGGCTTCGCTCATAGCCTCCTCATGGTATGCACCCATCTACCCCTTACCATTCCATATACCGCTCCCCAGCAGTCGCGGTACCCACGGCCTCCGCCCACCAGGCTGTCTACTGATCAAGGTGCATCTTTAATATACCCTTTTCACTGATTAGCATCTTAATCGACAATTGGAGCGACAACAAAAACCTTCCTCTCGGTCCTCGGAAGAAGTATCTTTCGGCCTCGCTATAGGATTTCTTCATGTCAACCGCGAATTCAGTAATATATCCTTCCAAGATGCTATTGAGCCAAACTTTGACAACCCGCGATGCCTTATTATCGACTTCCTGCAGCTTCTAAATCAACTTTAGGGTCCAAGCCGTCGGTTCACCACCCTAAAAGTTCCTCTTCTGGAAGGTCAGCTTTGACAACCACTCATACAAAATGACTGGGAATTCACAGAAAAACCATTCATGCGAACCGTCGTGAATATATCTTCCCACCCAGTGATCTACCGTCAGTCGCGTATTCTGGCTTTCTTCTTCAGCAAACTCCTGCAACTTCTGATCGAACCATTTTTGTATCTTCGGCTTCGTCGGGTGCCACAACATGGCCTCCTCTTACTCTGCACACAGTCCCGTCAACGGAACCATTTGTTGTCCAATCTCGACCTCAGTCGACACGGGTTCACCTCACTGTCGACACATACCGCAATCTCCCTGGGCACCGGCCCGGGCAGGTTTGAGCCCACCCAGCAACACTCGCAGAGCAAATGAGGTCTCACCCGAGGCGTCCAGGAAGAGCAGGCGGAATGATGTTTCTGCCGAGGGAGGAGGAGAGTTGTGGCTGCATGAACTAACCCTATTGCAATAGTCAACCAGAAACTTTAACCATATTACTTCATCACAACATTCAAAGAGTTATACCATATCGCAGTATTTATCATTACACAAAACATATTACTTAATTAAAGTAGTTATCATCATGGTAACAGTAAACAGATATTGCATCAAATAACATTCACACATCACAACATTATGCAAGGTTTGTACCAAAACATCATCATATTACTGTTGCGATCCTGTACCATAAGCAAAACACAGATCTCGCACATAATTGGTCTTCATTCCATCTCATACATCTCTCCGTCCATATCTCTAGCACTTACAACTCTCATGTATTTATAGGCTTTTGCCCTTACAATATTTGTCCACTTACAATTGACTCCTAACCGACACTATGGACAATTGACCCAATATCTAACTAACTTGGTCCTAATGACCCCAAAAACCTGCATACCACGATATACTGATTCACTATTATATAATATATGGTCCAAGTGACCCAAAACCCGCCAACTGCGGTATTCTTTAACATAAAATACTCCTTTCAGACCTTCCTCTGGTGTGTCGCAGTGTTAGTGGTATCGCACCATTACCCCATCAAACCTCCTGCCAACATATAGCCACAGAATAAGTCTCTCCAATTACTGATTCATGGAAAGAAGCATTCGAATCAAGGATATCATCATCAACAGGAACTGAATGTGAAGAAATTTCTGCAATTTTTTTTTCTTCAAAGACAACTTCTTCAGAGAGGGTTGAGGTCGAGACTTCAGGAGGAAGAACAAATGAGGAGGTGTCAAATTTACTCTCCATATTGCTGGTATGAACCTCACTGTGCTTTCCAAAGTCTCTATCCAAATTGGTCCAGAGATCCTTTGGGTACTCAACAGAATCAATAAGGTAGTGATGCATGGAGAAAAAGCTAGACCCATGGCTCCAAGTGCTCTATCACAATCATTCATCCAACCATCTTTCTCTTCTGAGGATTTAAGCTCTACAACAGCTCTAATAGACACATCAAATAGATCATGTCTCTTCACATATGCACTCATCTTTGACTTCCACTCATCATAGTTGAATGGTGTAAGAAGAGGAACTGAATTCGAATCCATGAAGTTGTACCTACAAAACAAACTTTGAAACTTATACCGGAAGACTCATATGAATCTAAGACATGAGATCCCTGAGCTCTGATACCATGTGATAATTCTATATAGGTTGAATACCATGAAAGAATTCTAATAGCCAAGAATCTTGAAGCAAATAAGTCTGCACAAGAATTATTCAAAGATATGCAAGAATAAGAAGAAGAAATATTGAGATAGGGAGAACTTAAATCAAGGGTTCTTAGCACCTCACGAGGAAGTGCTATCCCCAGTATGAGCCAATGTTAGTACCTAGGTCTACACTTAGGGTTATTACTTTCCAAAATTTGAGAATATTTAATTTTAAATCTATCTTAAACCTACCCCAAGGAATTTTCCTAAAGTTCTACTATATGATCTATGTGCTTGCTATGTTCTTTTTGTTTTCATTTTGATAATTAATTGTTTAACATGTTATGTTAGAACAAAGATTTCATGTTCTTTCTCTCATGTTAGTTTTGCAGGTGTTATTTTATGCTTATATGCTTATATTCTAGTAGTCTAGTGCATACCTTAGGGATAACAGATGGCTTTACCCATTATAGGTATGACTTTCTTGACTTCTCTCACTTGTCGTTTTCTTTATCAATGTAATGCCTTTACCCATGTGGGTAACAATGTCTTGATTTCAAGAATAGCCTCCTCTTCCATAACTTATAGTAAAACCACTTTCTAAAAACAAATATCTTCCAAATATTCTTAGACCACATAACACATGAAAAACATCGAACCTAACTTATCATTTTCTTTTATGAAAGTAACCCTCTACTTGTTCATTTCAAATTATTTTATCCTATACTAAAACTCATAATGTACATATTCTATATAATAATGATATTGAATATAGGATTTATCATAATACAAATGGCTTTCATGAGAGTTGTTGATGCTCTTTTCATATTATGAAATTCCATCCTTTACCTTACATAGTCAATGCTCCAAAGTGCATAATTCTCCCACTAAAATGAGGGATTTGAGGCTTGAATAAGCATAACATGCTATTGTTGGTAGTCATGATTCCTTGTTTTAATTATTTACCTTTTAATAATCATCTAATTGTTAGGATTATAAACATGGTATTTAGTGATCTTTTTATTATTGCTTACTTTAACATTTATTCAAAATTTCATTTTCATTATTTAAAATAATTACTATTTTTTTCATCTTATTTTCAAAATGATTATATCAATTTATAAATAAATAAAAATATTATTAAAAAACATTTCATGACGTTCATAGTTTATTATATACCTAAAAACATGAAAACTTATATAATCATTCCAAGTTCCATATTTTTATATTAGACATCAAGGCATACCTTCACCTATATTTAATTTACTAATAACGATAATAACTCTCCTTATTCATAACCAATATCATCTGTTTTTACAATATTTATGATATATAAATTTTCTTCTATAAATTTAAAAGTGTGTTAATAAAGCATTCTACAAAGTGCAAGTCTAATATAATCTATTACGTTAAGAGGTAGCTTAGAATAAGTATTTTTATATTTATGATTTTTTTATATACATGCTTACTTATATCTATTATATTTCCATCTTGAAGTTGATTGAATCATTGAATCAGAGGCTAAAAGTTCTAAGAAAACATTTATATAATATGGTTAAGTATATCGGTGCCTTTAATTATAAACAAAAAACAAAAAAAATATTAATTTAAAATTTATTTTTTTTATAACCAGTTAAGTTAATTGCTTATATCCTTTTCGTCCATCTGATTTGAGTAATATATATTAAAAATATCGTGGAGGGCAAGTCATGTGTTTGTTCATTTGTTCATATCAAACAAAAAAATGATACGATTAAAGAAGTAAAGAGATTCAAAGAATAGGTGAAATGATAGGGAATTAGGGAAAGGCTTGCGTGAAGCAATTTGCCAGAAGTTGCTAGAAGGTTGATTGGGAATAGGTCGAAAAAAGTGTCAATGTAGGGCCAACTTATGTTGGCACTTGTGAGAATTAGGAATATAAATTCATCAAAGTCTACGATGGTCCTCACCATTTTGATATGACAACATGCAACTTGACAACTTGTTCGAGATAGTCCGGCTCTATCAATATCAGTCAGACAGCCTGAAAATTCATGGATTCTCGCTGGAAATGAGTAGAAGAAAAAGAGAAGAGTCTGAGGATCAAGGTACAGTGGATGTGGTCTATATTTGAAAGCTCCCCTCGAGGCGTATATACAGTTTGTAGCAGCAGCAGAGGACTGTACAGGAAAGACAATTTTCCAATTCCAATTTGTACCGTTTAGAATAGGAAAGGCAATTTTTCACCTTTTCAGTTCATAGATCTGCATATATATGGCAGAAAGCTGAATCATTGATTGAATGGATGCAAGTTTGAAGGTAGTAGATTTTGAAGTTGCAAGAAAATGATTGAATGGTTGCAAGTTTGAAGGTAGTAAATTTTGAAGTTGCAAGAAAATGATTAATGAATGGATGCAAGTTTGAAGGTTGTAAATTTTGAAGCAGGTTTGAAGGTAGTAAATTTTGAAGTTGCAAGAAAATGATTGAATGGATGCAAGTTTGAAGGTAGTAAATTTTGAAGTTGCAAGAAAATGATTAATGAATGGATGCAAGTTTGAAGGTAATAAATTTTGAAGCAAGTTTGAAGGTAGTAAATTTTGAAGTTGCAAGAAAATGATTGAATGGATGCAAGTTTGAAGGTAGTAAATTTTGAAGTTGCAAGAAAATGATTAATGAATGGATGCAACTTTGAAGGTAGTAAATTTTGAAGTTGCAAGAAAATATTTGGAGGAATGATGGACGACCTTTGTGGTGATCCATTCGAATGGCTCTGCGAGGATGTATTCGCTGTAGTGTTGTCACTGTTAGACGTTGCAAGTCTGGCTAGAAGTGTAACAGTTTGCAGCAAGTGGAAATCTATTGCTGAATCCGACTTTTTGTGGGAAAAACATTGTTGGCAGCTTTGGAAAGACAAATTTACACAGAGAACAAGATCTCTGCATCTCATTGAACCAAGCATTACAGCCTATTATCTTTCTCTTGAAGAAAGCCGCCGGGTAAATTATTTTGCAGTATTAGTAATGTTTTATTCCAAGTACTAGGTCACATTCATTAAAAACCGTAATTTGCACAGCAATTAGGAGCCCTAATTTGTACACTAGCAGCCGAAATTAGAAGCAAATCTTGAGACGGTTTCATGTGTTATCTGCGAGTTAAAATATTATCTTCTATTCATATCAAAATGTTGTAATTGCAGATACGAATTACGGTAGATGATCTGTGCTCACATTCATGGAATTTCTGGTATAAAAGGGTAAGCTAGAGATGAGCCAGTATAATCTATAAAACAAATTATGCATTTAGAAAAACAATTTGAACAACACATTTCAAATTTATTGAAAAAAACAATCACACTCTTTGTCAAAAACTTCCAAACGATGAAATCTTTGAATGTTTAGAATTCTTTCCTTGATAACAACAAAATTGTTACAATTATTGATATGAATGTTGCAGGAAGCGGGGAATTACTGGGTAAACTGTGATCCATATTGGCGCGGGCTTAGTCCGATGCGGCGATACTTCCACCGGGATGGCTATGTCTCTGCAGATCCAGACGACCCACTGTGGGGAGGTCACGAATGCCGCTGGAATTTCACGGAGATGCAAGAAGAGAAGCCATTAATGGTTTCTGTACGAATAAACGAGTGGCCCCCTCTGAAAGTCTCACGCACATCCTGTTGGGGATGGAGAATGGAGAACTTCATGGTTGTCTACCAGACATCGGATCCCAATGAATGTTGCCGACCAGGAGCGACTGTTGACGATCGAATGAAGTTCTAATTTGTAAGGATTCTGTACCTGTGCAGCAACGATCGAATCAAGTTTTAATTTGTAAGGATTCTGTACCTGTGCAGCAATTAAAATTCAGGAAACGGTCACACGCCAGCGCAATTGTATCAAAATATAGGCATAAGGTTGGTGAAAAGTGGTGGTTATGTTTATGTAAATCACTTGTTCAAATCCTGTGGGTTAAAGGTTGAGGTTGGGAACTATGTGGGTTAGAGGTTGAGGTTGGGAACTATAAGGAATGGGAATTATAAAGAACAGAATTGAGCTGTAAGGCAGTCCTTGTCTTCGCACAAATCTGGTTTAAGTATTTTTGATGATGAACACAAACTTGATTTAAGTCTTGGCCTAAGTTATATACCTATCCTCGGCCTAAGTTATATACCCATCCTAAAGAAATAAAAAATAACCTAGTTGTTTAAGTACCTCCCTCTCATGATGCCCAAATATTCTTACAATCCACACTAAGGCTTTCCTGTGCCTAAATTATATACCATCCTACAGGAATAGGGATTCCTAGCAAGTAGAATAAAATTTAAAAAACCCTTTTCTAGGTGTTATCTAGTTCTCCGAGGAGGTTAAAGAATCGAGGCTGAGAATACAAACAAAAAACAAATAAAGACTTGTTTATTATCGCGCAGGTATATAATACTGATCTGAAGATTTTGATGTATTTACTATGTCATAAATTATGATAAATTGAAAGTACTTTTCGTTTTGGTTTTTCTTAAATATATGAGAAGAATGAGTTTTTTGTGTAAGCTTAAACTTTATATATATAAAAATAAAGAAAGTATATTATAATTTTTTTTTCATATATGAAAAGCTTTTATATTAATCACAAAAGCCAACCACAAACAATGATCATTACATCATGACAGTTGCATAAACATTATCCAAATACATATTGTAACTCTCAAAATTAACAATTTTACAGATTGCAAATAAAATTCTTATTGAAAAACCTTTTCTTATAAATTATATGTGTAAGTTTAAACTTTATATATATAAAAATAAAGAAGGAAAGTATATCATAATTTATGGTACATTGAAAGAGCTTTTCTTATAAGTTATATATATATATATATGAGAGAGAGAAGAATGAGTTTTTAGTGTAAGGTTATATATATGAGAAAAGAAAGTGTCACTTTATTTTTTTGGGGGATTTACAAAGACAACTTGAAGAATATTGTATGTAGGAATTATAAAAGTTGAAGGCTATTATGAGAGTGATGTCATTTTGCATGAAATTGTTAAAGGTCAAATCCCATAAACACATAGGGAACACATAGGGGTGTGTTTAGGCATAGTTATCAAGTTTGAGTTTAAATTTGGATTCGAATTAGGTACCAAGAAATATTTAATTCGAAATATAATTTGTAAGAATTTGTAATTATACTTTTAAATTCAATAAAATTTTATAGTCTTAGAATGGCCACTGTTGTGTACTCAAAGTTTTCATAAAAGTTGATGTTGCGCTGTATACATTATGGCAATTAAGTAGAGGACAAATGCAGTGGATATCTAATCCACATGCACACATTTTGTTATCACTCAAAAAATCGCCTTAGCTGTAAAGAGGAATCCCAATGTAACCACAAACCTACTTTAGGTTGGATTATGACCTTTCCAACCATAGAGGGTTCTCTCAAATATCTAACTGACTAATGATAGTTGGAATAAAAAATCAGTAGAGATCAAATGTGTGGGTTTGGGTAGAAACTTAAGTTTTCACTGTGGTTGAATAGGGTGAAGGATAAACCATTGGGAAATGGAGTCTTTCTGAGAATAAATCAAAGTGATTGTCAAATGGTAGATGAACCAATCAAAACATAGGCAAGATAGTTAACATATTTTCAGGCATTTAATTATTTTGGGTGAAAAGCAGAATTGAGGATAAAGAGTCCACTGCAATAGAGCACCTAACAAGGGCGAATTCTAGAACAATTAAATAGATGAAAATAGTGAAATATATAATCACATGAAACAGAGCATCAACAACAGATGCATTCTGAAACATATATCTTGATCAAATATTAAGAAGACTTACACATTAATATGGCAACTGAGATGAAGAAACACATTCACAAGAGATAATCACATACTAAAAGATACTAACACATGAATCTCTATAAGAAAAGTTCTGAATTTTTTGTATCAATCACTTTGTAAATAAAGTTTCAACGGATTTACAATATGCACCTAGGTCTTTTTCTCGCTCTCGAACCCCTTACAAGTGCTTCTTTTTCAAATATATACATTCATTACCCCCCTTGCACTAGAAATTCGAATTACCTAACTGTATCCCAAAATAGTAATTAGTTACAAAACATAATGACACTTGTCAAAACTAGTTCCTAACTTCTAGGAGACAAATACATCAAAATAGGAGTCTCGTGACCTCCTTTACAATCTATAATAAAAGTAGTTACAAAGTAGTGGAACATTAATATCAAAATCTTACATTCTAGGGTTTCAATTGAAACTTCCAAAATTTTATACCATTTGAGCAAGAGAAGTCCTATTTTGCAATGAAAGTCTCATCTCCACGTGTGCAACATATTTGACCATGATCTAATCCTTTGAAGAGCAAAAATTAAGTGACTTGAGTGATCCTAGGTTAAACTATGCATCTTCAAAACTTTTGTAACGTTGAACTTTGTTTTTCCATTATAAATGCTACAAAACTATGCAAAATTTTGAATTATGCCTCCCACTTAAAATTCATCCAACCTGATGTTTATTGCAGATCTATTAGGGTATTTGAGACATAATATAAATTGCCATACCAACTACTACTTTGTTTTTGTCCTCACAAACAAAAAACACTGAACCCTATTTATTTGCAAAGTTAGGGCTTTAGAGTGGAAATGCATCCCCATACATCGATTCCATGCTGCTTTAACGTTGTTGTATCCACATAATATTTAAAATTCATCACACAACTGAATTGGAGCGAATCAAGAACTTATGTAGCAACTTCCTCTGTTTTATATTGCTAGCGATGCAAAACTATGACTTTCAGAACTTCTATAGCGTTTGTGTTGTTTTTGTATGGTTCGGGCTACAAAAGTTTCTGGAAACTGCATTTTTCTGGACAATGTCATTCAATTATTTCCAAAATATTTCCTGAGTGTACAAAATTGTTTTTTAGGCATCTTTTGGTCTAATATTGTCCAATTCAATGGCTACTTGAGCAAGGATCTTTATATTCCCTCCAATAATCTCTTCTATGAGTGCTTGTACTTCCTTTTTCAAAGCCCTATTTTCTGCTTTGAGAGACTTGTTTTGCTTGTACACATTTTGGATTTGGCGATGTAGAGGCGTACTTCTTCTTAACATTCGTTTAGCTTCCATTAATGCATTCTCATATGTATCCAAGCTTTCATTTACCTTTATTTTATGTTTTCTATCACTTTCCTCAAACTAAGCAAGTGTTGATTGTGCCTCCTCCAATTGAAATTTCAAACTTTATGGATCTTCATCTTATGATTGTACATTAGGCTGAATCTTGGGAATCTCTTCCTTATTATGTTGAATAGGACATTCAAGTGGGGTCGGTGATGCTTCTTTTTCTTCATGATATGACCTGCTAGCAACTCACCTGGTTTTGGGTCTCTTGGCCTCCATTTTTCTTTCTGAAAAATCCAATTTTCTTCCTTTCATGTTCTTTTCACTTTGCCGATTTTATGGGTTTCCTTTAATGTCTATAATAACCATAGGATGTCGTTCCATAGGAATTTTACCTTTTCTCTGCTCCTCATTTCGTTTTTCTCTTCCTCAAGTCTTTTATTTGAAACCCTAGGATTCCTTTTTCCCTTTGAGCTCGGATTAGTTCTCCTTGTTGAAGGAGTGACCACCACTTCAGTATCATAACCAACTAGAAAAAGGAACATGTTACGATCCCGGTTCAGTTTATTAAGCTCTCTAAGTACCAGTAACTTGATTAAACCAAAATGGAAAATGCAGTGCTTAGCATTCACAGGTTTTGATTGTGCTTTATCCACCATTTTACCTAGAATTCTATACAAGTAGAAAAGAATGTCCAAAAAAATATTTCCTATGAAACCCAGAAGCAATTTGAAGTGGAACTGATATACTGTGTTGAATCTTCCCTCACAAGTGAAGAATTTTCTGATGGCAAACAAAATTCTTTCATATCGCTATGGCAACCAAGTTTTAGGAATCCCATGCATTAGATCAGGTCCCTTGTGTTCCTCTTTCAAAAACCGATCACAGTTCGTCAATTGGAACTTCATCACCTTAAACCAGTGTTTGCCATGACTTGGTATTTCAATTGCAGCAAAAATAGAGTCTGACAACACTCCAACACGTTGTTCAGCCTTGAATCACGTTGTTTGTTCACGCCATTGTTCTGGAAGGAGTCCAGGTCGCACACATTCAGCCTGTTAACACTCATACCTACTCACACCTGTTCACGCTCATTCATGCCAACGTTATGGAAGAAGCCCGTCTGACCATGCTCAGTTTGCCAACATACTTGCTCGCTCCACATCTGAGGAAGATCGACGCTGCAGTAGCCTGGTGAAGGAATCAATTTCATGAAGTTTATTGTATGCTCCCTGCACTGGCATTCACCATTCAAAGCAACAGTTACAGTCATTTAAACGCTTCTATTATTAGAGAGGTCGACTTTGTCGACCTTCTCATCTATTCTCATGTATAAATAGACATCTTTGTGACTGAGACGAACTAAGTCTTGTCAAGTTTTGTTTTTTGTTGTTAACTCTCATTTTTATTGGCATGACTGAGACGGAGTCGGTCTTATTGATCTTTCCCTGACTGCAAATGGACACAGGAATGCTGTAATACTCTACTAATTCAATATATACATCTCTGTTCTGGTTTTTTATGAAGATCTAGCAGCATTTATGGTGATTGATTACTAAAGACTCAGCCTCTGCTTGCTAAGACGGGCCCCTCAACGATCAGTGGTCTCCAGTCTATTTGTATAACTCATATTGTGTTGTTTATTTCATCTCTATATTTATTTTTATAACATGATGTTTATATCCCGTAATATGACTGATATTATGTTTCTTACATAGATGAAATATTTGTTTTGTGTTGTGCATGTTATCACTGTTCGTATTCCAGTATTTATATAAATAACATTCACATGTTATGTTACGTACTTCCATTACTACTTATGTTGTTTATATAAATAAAACTTCTGTTTTATGTGATGTGTATTTTGTTGCAGAATTTAGTATGACTGGTCAAGCATAGCTTTCTTGATTACTTTTAGTCTTTTCTATAACTAGATAAGTTAATCAGTTCATGTTTTAAATTCAATTTATAGTTAGAATTAGTCCTGCTAATGTTTCCCTTTTGAATTGCATTCTGCTGCTAACATAATCTCTTCTTTAGAGTTAGGACTGATCGACCAAAAGTTTAATGTTTTATAGCTTGCTTTTATTCTCTTTCATCATTTGAGTTAGGTTTTGTTTCCAAATTCCTCTATAGTTAACCTTAGCTTCTTTCTCTTCTCTTAGTTTTTCTTCTATTTTGCTGTAGGTTAATTCTTCCTTCTTCCATCTTAACCTTCTTCCTATATCTCATAGAAATCATTCCTCTGTCGCTATCGGTGACTTCTATCTTCCATCATTTTGCTCCAATGTATCATAGAATATTTCCTCTCCTTAGATAATGGTTAGAGTAGTTTCTCATTAGTTTAGCTTCTAAATAATCTCTCCATCGCTTTCCTTTGCACTATAGGATCATATGCATGAGCCAGCTGGTCATTAAATCATCCCAATTCTTCTTTTCTTTCATTTTCCTCCATTTGGACTGTCATTCGGACCGCCATTCAGACCAGCATTCAGATCGTCATTCGGACCTGTTTACTTTCTGCATTATTTTAAGCCTTCTTCATAATCTAATTTCTTCTGCCTCTCAATCATAATTCTTCCTACTTCTAATTAATGATTTTAGATGTAATTTAACTTTTGTTTTACGTTATTTAGAATTCTTGATCAAACTTTATCATTATTTCCTCTTTTCTCTTACTTCTTCTTAAACTTTCTTCCAACCTTCTTCCAAATTTCAGTTCTTCAAATCTAGTTTGTTAACTAGTTATTGTTCAGAATTCGTTAGTATTGTTTCTAGATAAATTATTTCCAAGTAATAGTTAACAATTCTATAGTTTCATTTGTTAATTATAAAACTTGTTTCTATTCAGCCAAATAATGAAGATGTTCATGATATAAGATTTGGATTAATATTAAACATCTTTATTAAGTTTTCTACTTGCTTCATTTGTTAATCAGTTTTATGTTTTCATCGATAGAATAAATTCATGCATTTGAATTATGAAAGTCATGCAAGTAATTTAAAATCATATAGTTGCATGTTAGCACGTTTGCATCTTTAGTCAGCTTAGGATAGTTAAAGCCTTTGATCCTGCAGATATAGTGATTGCATCTCATAAGCTCCCTCCCCGGGTTGACAATTAAATATTGGAATTATTTAACACATAATAAACCCCAACATTTTGGCGTTGTTGCCGGGGAGGGGAGGGGAAATGGTAAGATGCAAAGATGACCTCATTACGGTTTTCCATAGTGTAATAGCTTAACGCATCCACTTTAGTGGGTTTCCCCAAATCCTTGTTGTTCCTTTCCGCACAAGTATGATTTCCTTTTTGTTCGTTTGAGTGTTTAATTTTCCGCAATTTATTTTGTAAAGTTTGACTCCCTTCTTTTCAAGTGTGTTATTCTTTCAGCAAGTGTGGTGTGTTTTTCGCAAATTTGTTTAGTAATAGAAATTATTTTAAAAACACATAAAAATAAAAATTTGGTGTTGTAAGAACCCCGGGACTAACCCATGTGTGAGACAGAACCTACCAGTTGATGGCATGGATTCAAAGGTGCTTATTAGTATGAGAGAAATCTCTCAAATCCTAGCAGCAGCTGGGATCTCAATATCTTTTTCTCAAGGAGAACACATCTTGACAGAAGTCAAGAATTTATCTACCTCTCCAAAAATAATAGAAGAACCACAGTTCCATGAGCCACAAACCGAATCTCCTTGCTAATCTGCCAAGGAAAATGAAAACTTGGAGACTACATATGATGGAGAGAGACCATATGTTGAAGAGTTCTCCACATATCTATCGACAGATCTTTCATGTACTCAAGCAATTGAACATTCAGAAGAAGAAGATCTGCATAGCATGAGGAAGGAAGATGAGTATCAAGATTACACCGAAAGATGGTTCCAAGAGGTAATGAGGCCACAATACCATTCCTTCATTCAACACCTTCTATTGAAAAAGCAAGTAAGTCAATTGATTCTCCACATCCAGGTAATCATTGCTTTAAATTTTTCATATGTGGATATAGGTATGTTTTTCATTTTGCTTCACACATGGTTACATTGGAAAAGTTCTTACACTTGAATAATGGGTTTTTCTTTGTTTTAGATAGCATAGGATAGTATGTGTATAAATAAAAAGTTGTATGTGGTTAGTTAACTTTAGATATTCATACAACTTCACTTTCTGTTTTCCTTTAAAATAAAAGAACTAAGAATAAGATCATGTTAATGACTAAACTAAAGCAATCTTACATCATACATGCATATTTCTTATTATACCAGTTACTCAAAGACCTACTTTAATTATTATGATCTCCACAAAACTCAATCTTACACCTATGGACTCCTAGTTCATCCTAGACTCATTATCAAAACTTGTCTCTAAAGCACCTTTAAAAGGTAGCCTAAAAGTGGGTGATATTTTCTATTTTGTGGGGAACATTACTGACCTTTTATGAAGAAGATAGACTATGAAGTCAAAGAATAGCTTTAGGTTATTATCTTTTGACATGATCTATAATTTAGGCCATTATAAATAAAGTTGCTCATAAGGTTCATGCTAAAATATTGAATTATGTGTTTAGCAAGCTTAGCGCACTCTAGTGCCAATCGGATTCCTTACAAAATATATATATATATCATTATACGAAGCAAACCCGCCAAGGTACTGAACAGGCTCGCTGGCAGCGAGTCCATGCTAAGTAAAATCTTAAACAAGGAAGCTCGATAAGTGCAAGTAAACCCGTCGGGGTACTGAACAGGCTTGCTGGCAGTGAGGCTATGCTTGCATGGTACCAAGATAAACTCGTTGGGGTACTGAACAAGCCTGCTGGTAGCGGGTCAATATTGGGTAAAAGAGGTTTGGTTAATGCATTGCTATTCACATAGCTCATAAAAACCCGAGTATACAAACATATGTTTAGGCCGATTATTTATACTGTCATTAGATAATGGCTGTAAGTTGGACTTGGACCCTGTCATCTAATTGAAACAAATACCTAGGATATCATTATCATAGAAATGGAACCCATAATTATAGTAGATCTCACAAACTTTACGGTGAACCTTATCTATATTCTTTGGATGACAAGAGATATTTACAATGAGTCATGGACAACTAGTTTTTACTATGACATTTTTCGCATCTCTTACACTATTATTCTTTATGTGGTCTGCATGAGCATAAGCTGATGAATTTGCATGTATTGAAGAATCTGACTTAGTATGATACTGTTTTGGTCATATCATGACTACTTATTTTTCTCAAAAAGTCCTAGTTTTTAGAATAATGATGTTTTTTAGATTTTCCTGCTAATTGATGTTGATCTAGAGTATTTACATAAAAATCATACAACCCAGTATAAATTTGTTAATGGCCCGAGGACGTGCCATTCCTTCGGTTTGGGGGAGGATTCAAAATCATTTCTATTTTATATGTTTACTAGGATTCAGAATTGCTTCTATTTTTCTGTTTACTTATAATTAAAGTTCTTATACAATAATCTGTTGTTTCAGGAATAATGCAAGTAACAGAAGAAGAAAAAAAAGTGTTATGATCCATGTTGAACAAAGAAGAGCGACTAAAAATTTCAGAAAAGCAGGTTTACATCATCCTTTTATGTGTTGGAAGCCTCAGAAATTTTCTGCATAATCAGCAACAATCAGATCCAGCAAGCACTACTTATACAGACAAATGGTCTGTATGAAGGGTCGAATAAATGGAATGAATGATGAAACTATAGCTTATAAACATCATGATTAAGTGTGATAAGGCATTTAATTTTTGAAATTCTATTGATAAATCTAGTTGACTAACCATATCAGAGATTAATCAAATATCATCTTTGCACACAATCTCATTCCTTTAATTCATCTCGACTTCACCAAATGAATCAATTAATCATGCATTATTGCGATTTTCAGAATTATTATCTGGTTATCATATGGTTTTAACTTTTCATTAAGTTATATGCAAAAAAAAAATCAACACGTAAACCGTCATTTTATTTAAAGATCATCATGATTTTTAATGCACTATGTTGTAATTCTATGATGAAAATTTTCTTTCAACCTATCCAAAGTTTACTTTGGACATGGTTGAATATTTCACAAGCCATATGAATTCGTTAACGCACACATCTTTATTATGGTACACATTTCAAAAATTCTGAATAATGACGTGATCGTTTAAATGTGCCAAATTTTCGTCTCATGATTTTTAAAAACATTAAATTGGACCTTGTTTTAAAACTGACCCCTACTTTATCCTCACTATCACTCTGCTCGCTCTCATCCTTTCCGAGTCCATCGAGCCACATCCACTTCTTCCTTATTTCTTTTTCTCATTGCTCAATGGGACCTAGCATATCTTCGGTTTGGGGGAGTGTTGACGTCCATTTTTGTCACCATTTTTTATCAATAAATCTACTCGGAATGGTGTTATTTCTGTCATTTTTACTATAGTAAGTTCTTTTCTTTGCCATTTAGCCCATCAAACAGTCCATGTATGCATTTATTTACCTATTACGCAAATCTTGTTTATATTTTGTTATATTATGATTTGTTTATGTTAAAATGGAATTTTATGGGCATAATTGACATTTGCGTTTTAATTGACAGGCTGCGTTTTTCAAATGACCCTTCATTCAGACTTTGGGCTACATATTAAAACTCAAATGCGTTCAGCTCGCCATTCAGCCTCCCATTCAGCCCGTGAAATCAGCGGTTGGCATACCTTGGACCATTAAAGTCGAAAATGGACGTGTGGGTTCGGTTTGCCACATAATGGGCATGGTTAATGAGCCATTGTTCTGGAAGATTCATCCCTATGCTCACCAAGCTTGACAACGCACCTCACGTCCATGTCAACACTCCAGCGCGTCATTTAGCCTTGCATTCATCCTTGAATCACATTGTCTATTCACGCCATTGTTCTGGAAGGAGTCAAGGTCGCACACGTTCAGCCCGCTAGCACTCATACCTGCTCACACCTATTCATGCTCATTCATGCAGACGTTATGGAAGAATCTCGTCTACCCACGCTCAGTTCGCCAACATACTTTCTCACTCCACGTCTGAGGTAGATCGAAGCTGTAGTAGCCTGGTGAAGGAATCAATTCCGTGAAGTTTGGTGTATGTTCCCTGCACTGGCATTGACCACTCAAAGCAGCAGTTACAATCATTTAAACACTTATGTTATTAGAGAGGTTGACTCTGTCGAACTTCTCATCTATTGTCATGTATAAATAGACATCTTTGTGACTGAGACGAACTAAGTCTTGTCAAGTTTTGTTTTGTGTTGTTAAGTCTCGTTTTTATTGACATGACTGAGATGGAGTTGGTCTTATTGATCTTTCCCTGACTGCAAATGGACACAGGAATGTTGTAATACTTTGCTAATTCAATATATACATCTCTGTTCTGGTTTTTTATGAAGATCTGGAAGCATGTATGGTGATTGATTACTAAAGACTCAGCCTCTTCTTGCTGAGACGGGCCCCTCAACGATCAACGGTCTCCAGTCTGTGTGTATAACTCGTATTGTGTTGTTTATTTCATCTTTGTATTTATTTTATAACATGATGTTTATATCCTGTAATATGACTGATATTCTGTTGCTTACATAAATGAAATCTTTGTTTTGTGTTGTGCATGTTATCACTGTTCGTATTCCATTATTTATATAAACAACATTCACATGTTATGTTATGTCCTTCCATTACTATTTATGTTGTTTATATAAATAAAACTTCTATTTTTGTAATGTGTATTTTGTTGCAGAATTTAGTATGACTGGTCAAGCATAGCTTTCTTGATTACTTTTAGTCTTTTCTATAACTAAATAAGTTAATCAGTTCATGTTTTAAATTCAATTTATAGTTAGAATTAGTCCTACTGATGTTTCTCTTGTGAATTGCATTCTGCTGCTAACATAATCTCTTCTTTAGAGTTAGGAATGGTCGACCAAAAGTTTAATGTTTTATAGCTTGCTTTTATTCTTCTTTCATCATTTGAGTTAGGTTTTGTTTCCAAACTCCTCTATAGTTAGCCTTAGCTTCTTTCTCTTCTCTTAGTTTTTCTTCTATTTTGTTGTAGGTTAATTCTTCCTTCTTCCATCTTAACCTTCTTCCTATATCTCATAGAAATCATTCATCTGTCGCTGTAGGTGACTTCTATCTTCCATCATTTTGTTCCAATGTATCATAGAATAGTTCCTCTTCTTAGATAATGGTTAGAGTAGTTTCTCATTAGTTTAGCTTCTAAATAATCTCTCCATTGCTTTCCTTTGCACTATAGGATCATATGCATGAGCCAGCTGGTCATTAAATCATCCCAATTCTTCTTTTCTTTCATTTTCCTCCATTCGGACCGCCATTCAGACCGGCGTTCGGATCGTCATTCGGACCTGTTTACTTTCTGCATTATTTTAGGCCTTCTTCATAATCTAATTTCTTCTGCCTCTCAATCATAATTCTTCCTACTTCTAATTAATGGTTTTAGATGTAATTTAACTTTTTTTTACGTTATTTAGAATTCTTGATCTAACTTCATCATTATTTCCTCTTGTCTCTTACTTCTTCTTAAACTTTCTTCCAACCTTCTTCGAAACTTCAATTCTTCAAATCTGGTTTGTTAATTAGTTATTGTTCAGAATTCGTTAGTATTGTTTCTAGATAATTTATTTCCAAGTAATAGTTAACAATTCTATAGTTTCATTTGTTAATTATAAAACTTGTTTCTATTCATCCAAATAATGAAGATGTTCATGATATAAAATTTGGATTAATATTAAACATCTTTATTAAGTTTTCTACTTGCTTCATTTGTTAATCAAATTTTTGTTTTCATCGATAGAATAAATTCATGCATTTGAATTATGAAAGCCATGCAAGTAGTTTAAAATCATATAGTTGCATGTTAGCACGTTTGCATCTTTAGTCAGCTTAGGATAGTTAAAGCCTTCGATCCTGCACATATAGTGATTGCATCTCATAAGCTCCCTCCATGGGTTGACAATTAAATATTGGAATTATTTAACACATAATAAACCTCAACACTTCCACTCATCAATCCATTCCTTCATGATGAGTGTTATAGGTCAAATCTGCACTTCTCCGTCCGTGATCACATTATGTTGTTGATCACACAAACGGACACCTTGGATTGAAGAGCTAGGTTGACCTAGATGATGTATGGACTGGAACTACCCTCTTCAGTTGAGAAATTCCTTGTTTCTCTTGATTATTTGACATGTGCGCTACTCTTTGGGCAGCAAACCAACGCACATCTGGAAGTATGCTCTACTTTACTCAAGGGAAACTAGCGCACACCTCAAAAAAGTTGCAAACGCTTGTTGTTAAACACTGAAGTTACATACTGTGCGCTACTCTTCCTTGAGGAAACTCGCGCACATATTAAGATGAAATCAAAAAATATATTAAGTTGACGAATTGGGATTAGTTGAAGTTGGTTTGCAACTTCCCCAACATCCCAATCCAACAACCTCTCGATCCAAACTGCCTACCTTGTCCCATAAATACAAGGAGGATGCATGATAGAGGGGGCTAGAAAGAATGCTTTAAGCATTGTTATGCTGGAGGAAAGTCCCAAGTCATTGTGAAGAGCAGGAGCCCAGGACTCGGTTGCAGAAGCATCTTTACACGTCAGGTATACTTGTACTGATTTCATGTTTCTTTGACAATAAAAAGGTGGAAATACCCTTCCTGTCCCAAATCGAATGTCTATTGGATTGTATGTTCATTTGATTTAATATCTGATTATATTTGATGTTAAATTGCTTTAGAATTTCATCATATATATTATAGTCAAGATATGCTGAGAAAGGTTTACTTTGTGCTGCAGGTTCATCAAGCCGAAGATCAAGCGAAAGACCAAGCAAAAGCTAGGACCAGTCGTCGATAAAAGGTACGTCTTTTGATATCTTGATCCCTTTCATTTGTAAGAACTAGATGTAATGCAATAAATGTATTTACCTATCAACCCCGCTCAAGTTGGTAGTGTCTCTCCTCACTATAAGGTTTAAATCCTGAACAACAGACTAGCGACTCCGTTGGGGAGTAACCGCGTGTTTTTCTGCTCTAGGAGACCTAGTTAGGTCTTCTTCCAGTCCTTTTTGAGTCTTTTTGATTCTCTGAGAAGTCTTGTAGGTATTTGTTACCTGTTCTTTCTTGCTTGATTCATCTCAGTTTGCTGTTGCAAAGCCTGTTTCTGTCCTTTTGTGACATGTGCACTAGTTTACTCTACTAATAATAGCGCATACTACCTGATGAGCATTGGTTTGTACACCAAACAGTAGCGCATCTTTCCTAGTGTGCGCTGATTTCTGCACTGCACAGTAGTGCATTTTCCTGTAACTTTCAGTTCACTGTTAGGGTTTGATTTCCAGTATTGGGTTTCACTTCCAGCCTTTTGCTTTTCCTCCTTGACTGATTCCTGAGGCTTCTATATCGCTTTTGAGTCTTGTTTACCTCTCTGAAGTTCTTTAGTTTGTTTTTGCTTGCTTGAGTACTTGTTTATGTGTCTTCACTTCTTTCTAGCCCTTTTTGAAGTTTGTGCACTATTCTCTTTTGGACATAGCTGCACACTTTGGCCCTAGTTGCTTGTTGCAGTCATACACGCCTACATTCTTAACGTTAGTTGTTTGTAGCAACAATAGCACGCTTTCACTTTGTCTTATCCTTTCCATTAGGGTTTGACCTTCAAGTTTGAGTCCTTAGGGTTGCTTTCGAAAGGTTGCTTGGTTTAGATACTTTCCGATTGCCTTTTCAGTTCAGTCCAAACGAGTTAAAGTTTTCTACTTTGCTTTCTTTTGAGTCCGTGTGTTAGTAAGGTCATTCTTGGTTTGCTTGCCTACTTTTTGTTTGGCTTAGTGTTTTCTTAGGGTTTTGGTGCTTAGGAGCAGCTTTTTAAGTTTGCCTTTCCGTTACAAGCATCTCTTTTTCCTTGTTTCTTTTACACTTTGTTTCCAAGCCCAAAGTTTTTTCTTTTTTGAAACAATTTGGTGGGTTGAGTCTTCCTCGAATATTTTTATTTGTTTGTTTTGAGCCATTTGAGTGTTTGTCTTACTCACACTTTACATTTAAGGCTTGCTTGCTCTTGTACAAGTTCTCTTTCTTTTACAATTATCAGAAAAAGACAAAAAATTGTTTAAGTAGGTTAGTAGTAAGATCTACCTTTGTTTTGAAGTAGCATAGTTTGCTTTGAAATATTAAAAGAAAATATAAAAAGATTTCGATTTAGGATTGCTTAGGTTTCAAGTTTTTGAAAGAATCATAAACGAAAAGAGAAATTTTTTGTGAATTTGAAAGCATTACTTTAGAAGTACTTTACTTTCTATACAAACCATTCCACACACCGCACTATCCTTTGTGAATAACAAGTATCCCTTAAAAAGAAATATTAATAAAATTTACTAGCAACATTTTTCTTTTTAGGTATACACATCATTAACTAGCTTAGGCTAGGGTTTCGGACTTAAATCACCTTAAACTATCTGAAACTAGCTTCATTACTGAACAATCATAGTATGACTTTGTATTAGGTAAATCCATCTCTATCAAATAGTCATGGGATGCTCTACTCAAACCAGAGTTAAGCACGAGGCTATGGGAGATTGGAACTGTTGAGGATATCCCCTCACTTTCCTCTCAACCATAAACCAGAGTTGATTCACGTACGGGGGTCATTTCGGACTTCGGGCTTTGCTACCCTTCCCATGCATTTTGACTAGGCTGAGGACTGTCCCCCCAGGTTATTTTGTATTGATGGTAGCCTTAGTATCAGACCTTTAGGGCTCTACATAGGTAGAGAGGGCGGTTATTCCCACTTCACCTTGGACAGACATGGAATGTCACCCTTTGGCAGTAATCCTGGGAAGGCAGTTTGGTGATTCAAACGCTTGCACCCAGTGGACCTCCAGAGGACGCCACGTAATTGACCGTCAATACTCTATTAGTTTGTTCTGGGCCCTAATCATCCCAGACTTGCTTCCGATAGTATTTTCCATATGTTTGCTTGATTTTATTACTTAGGAAATTTTTATAGTGGTATGTTGTTTTCTCCTTAGTTGTAGTGGCCACTAGGTTTTTACTTAGTTTACTTTTCTATAGTTGTGGAGGACCAACATCTTCGTCGATCTCGGAGGTTGCAAAACCTTCCTCCTCCCATTGTGGATCCTCCACCGCCACCGCGACGTCGGAGGACAAATTCCCGTGGTTCTTTTGAACTTACGGGTGAAACAGAGGTTCTTGGAGAACCATAGCCCAGAACCCCGGATCAACAGGTCTTTGATACTGTTGAGGTTGAGGACCTAACTGCTACAGAGTTTAATACTCCTTTTAACCCTCCTCTTACTGGACCCAACAATCCACTTCTGGTACTTGTTGCCTTTCAACAACCTGAGTATAGTGCTTACTTGTTTACACTAGGTTATACTATGGTTAACCCAGGAGATGAGCAGGGAGTCCCCCAAACTCCCACAACTTCTATCCCTACAAGGATTGTCAATCCTTCGTTCACAAACACTGCCACACCAAGTTCGTCCTAGACTGCTTCTGCCTCAACTCCGTCCTTTAGTTTCAATGATGGTACTCTAAGCATGCCAAGCTCACTAGATTCAACATCTGCCTCAGCTTCCACCCCTACTTTTGGACCTAACAACATCCCTTTGTCAAGGATACCCGCAATGAATTTCACTCAGTCTTCTGCTACACAACAGTTACAGGGTGTAACTCAACTTATTGCTTCCACTTCTGCTATAGGATCAATCCCTTCTGCATCTATCCCCGTTGGGGGTATGATGACGGAACCGTCCATTACTACCACACCTGGATTCAACCCTGTTGGCCCGGTTTTGCAACCAGGCTTAGTGCTATGGGCACCTGCTAACTAGTAGCAGCAGTTTCAATAGAATTAAACAAGAAACTAATCTAAACAAAACTAATCATGGATCTATGCAAGAATATAAGAAAATAATGTAAACATTTAAAAAACAAGAACAAGAAAATATTAAAGAATGAATTTGTATTGAAAAATGGGGGGCAAGCAAGTGCTTGCGATAATACCTTCAATGGTGAAGGTTGATGTTGAGCAACTCCCAAGATGAGTAGCTCCAAGCTCCAAGAGGTCTCCTTCTCCAAGGTTGCTTACAATGGCCAAAAATGCTCAAGGGAGATTTCGGCAGCATGAGGATGAGATAATGGATGGATGGGAAATGAGGATCCCCTACCACCTTTTTATAGGTTTTGGTGGTGGGGAATACCATTTGTGGCTTTGTGGAAACCAAATGGTATTGACCAACATGGTTTAGGTACTTTTCCCTCATTTTTCCTTTTTTGAATAAAAATAATATTTTAATTCCCTTTTTAATATTTTTGGGAATTTGGACCATTTTTTAGGGTTTTTTATGCTTTTCAGGAAAAATTATATTTTTTAATGGAAAAAGGGGTGTACTCAGGTCTTTTGGTGACCTTTTGTTGGTTTCAGAGGCTAAAATGGTGAAAAAGTGGACAAATGGGTCATGTGAATAGGGAAATGAGCTAGTGAGCACTTTTTAGGTGTTAACAAACCCCTATGCAGGTTACAATGTTAATCCATTGAATATACCTGTAGTGTAATATCCCTTTTTCAAATTTTATTAAAATGCCCAATTTTCCACTTTTTTTCCAATTTCGACCTTTGACTAGTTTTACTGTTTTGACCTCCAAATCAACCCAAATGCTCCCAAATATTCTGTAGGAGTGTATGAATGGTATTTAGACTTGAATATAAGGTTCAAGGATGTTTTATGGCCCTCCAAATACTGCTGCAAACTTGATTTGTATTCTGATCAATATATGTAATTTTGACTAGTAATTTGTGCATCAAATCCCCCTCGGGTAACACTGCAAATGGCATTCCAAATGCCTCCAAACTCCCACAAATTTATGAACAGAGGTATATAATGTGTTAAGTATGTGATCAAGGTCTCATATGCACCATTAATTGATTTTTAATACTGTTCTAACTCTCTCACATTCAACAGCAAAAACCCCCAATTCGACCCTTGGGGAAATGGCACTATTTCACCTCCCAATACAACTAAACTGAGTAAAAATGCTTCAAATGCTCAAGTACAGTACATGAAACTTGTATAATACATCCATGGCAATATATTTATCACAAATATATCAGAGAATCATCCATACATTCGAAATCATCATCAATACATTGGCTCACAACAAGGTAGTGGGGAAATGGCATTGTTCTTCCATTAAAAATGAGATTTATACATTTCTACTTGGAATTTCGACCTGAAACTTTTTGGAGATGAAGAACAGAGTATTTAATTCATATTACAAAATAAATGGGGCATTAGAAGCTCCCCCAAAGAGTACAATAGCTCACCAAAAACGCCCTCCCTCAAGGAGCACGAATATACCTTCAAAACTGGAAACGGTGGAGAGAAAGTGCTACACTAAACCAAACCATGAAACTTCCTGTAGCTGCTACCTGCAAATACAAACTCCATTAAAGCACCATGAAAGACCTGAGTGGCCTCTCCAAACACCAACTTGGATGGGAATCTTTCACCCTCGAAATTGGCTAAGGCAAGAAACTAGTCATCCACTAGCTCTCTCTTCACAAATGCAATTTTTCTCAAATCATCAAAAGCCATTCTCATACTTGATTTCTACATTTTATAACCAACATTAGCCTTCAAGGGGTCGAAATCCTCTCAATAGATTCAATAATTTTCCATTTAGAAAATATTCCTCATTTGCCACTTGTCTCCTAGTTCCAACCTTCCATCTTCTCCCAAATTCGAATTTGAGTCTCTTTAGATTCCTCCAACTCCATGAGCGCCTTCTTGAGCCGATTTTTGGGGCTGACATGTCATAATGGTCAGGTGTAAGAAGTCAGGTCTGAATTTTGTCATAAAATGTCATAGATGCTTCATTATTGTTGTCATAAAACTAGGGAATCTAGCCCATGTGTCCACTAGTCTCCAATTTGACTCTTCCTCTCCCATGGAGGTTACTATTCCTTCCCATTTCGACCTAATATGCTCAATTCCATGTGTTATGACTTACCAACTCACCCAAGAGTGTTCACCTTCCCATGAATTCGAATTGGCAAGAGAGAGCTGCCATGTGTCATTGAAAAATCAAGCTAGTGTGGGTCCCACCACCTCCATATGTCTCCAAAACCACTTGCCACCTAGAATTTCTCTTGAATTTATTTATTCATCATATTTATTAAATTCTTGAACCCTTCTAATGTCTAAATTGTTGATGTATATGTAACTTCGGAATGTATTTCACATATATGTATATTGTATTCCTGTAGAGATGGTATTATTCCTCTATAAGGAAGTGTCGTCATTTATATTGTAAGTGTCGTAACTTATACTTGATGGGTTATTAGACCACCTTGTTTGGGGTCGGCCCTGTATAAGTCATGTGGGTCAAAGGGTTATTAGACCACCCTATTGGGGGGTCGGCCCACTCAGCATTATGTTATGTGGTTAAGTTCGAGCCGACATGAGTTAGGTAAAAAGGCAAGTCAAGTCAAGTATAAATAGAGTGCAGGAGGCACTCTATTTACTCACTCACTTCACACACATGCTCTCAAGGAGGAGAGGCGCACTTATGGAGGAGGAGGATTGCTGCTAGGTTATGTCTATCTCTATTGGTTGGTTGTATCATTTCTCTATCTATCTCTGAGGAAGTTATTGGGGTTTTTCACCTTTACGGTTTTCCCCAAGTAAATCTTTGTGTCTCTTGTGTGTGCTTGCATTATTGTCTCCATGATTGATATGCTGTAGATATGCTGTACATGTTGTTCTCTCAGTTAAGATCCTAGATCATATTGAAGTAAATTCAGAAAATTCAACATGGTATCATAGCTAGCCTGAAAGAAGGCATGATATGGCATGTATGACACTTGTTGCACTTACGATGCTAGGGCTTGATATAGCAAAAACCAGTCATCGTAGCACTTTCGCTATAAATCCGTTTTGGCGAAGTTTTCGGATCTGAAATTGTTACAGGCCGAAGCTAAGATCTCCAGGTATCTTGTGTCCAAAGGACAACCTCTAATTCGTTGTACTTTGTGATTTATGATCTGTACAATATAGGGTTTCTGCCTCTTCCAGATCTGAGTCAAAATCAGGTGACCTTGGGAAAAAGGTCATATCTTGGGCTAGGAAGCTCCAAATGAAATTTCGTAAAAAGTGACAGGTAGTACACAGTCTGCAATATCTCAGAAAACTTTTTCAGAGGCCGAAGTCGAACCAGTGACACGTGGCACGCCGTACAAGTTCGCTCTCCTGTATTATCCCATAAACAGGTCACGTTGCGACATTTGGCATAACTCTCTCTCAGAGAGTCCAATTGAGGTCAGACCTGTCAGGATGGAAAGATAACAGGTCAGGCTATCTCAGGAAACGTTTTCAGACCCTGTGGATCAAAAATTTTGGAGTTACACCAGAAACAATCAGGTACATATTTCTGTCAAAACAGAATTATTTTTTGGTACCTTCATTCATGGCTTCCGGAATTTAGGGCTTTGGAGAAAGTTGGAATTTTTGTAATCGGAGACCACGGCTGGATGCTACTCATCAAAATAGAAATTTAGAGACCAAGATCAGAATTTTTGGTTGGGCAGAAGGCCGGGCTTGATTAGACCCTAGTTCGGGACTTTGATCAGAAAAGTGGAAAATTAGGGCTTCTGTAAAAATGGGAATTTTTTAAATCTGTGACCACGGCTGGAAGCTCCTCAGAAAAATAGAAGCTTAGAGATTTGGATCAAACATTTTGATGGGGCAAAAGAGTGGGCTTCATCAAACCCCAGTTCAGGGTCACGTCCAGTGAATCTAGAAGTTTCAAAGGCAAAATTGAGGAGTGAAACTTTGCAGTTTTCAAATTCTGAATATACCAACTTGATCAGCTCATCAAGGCACATATTTATATCCTATCAGAAGTTTGAAATTCAAAGTTTGAATTTTTGGGGTTTCTCTGACAAACCCATATCTAGCTCAAGGTCCAGTTCTTGCAAATCAAGTGGATTGGGTTAATCACTTGCATAAGTGAAGAAGTTCCTGTTTCAGAGGGAGATGAGGCTAAGGCCTTACATAAGAAGATTACAAGTGATCTCGACAGGTATGACTCATCGAGGTATGTTTTGAGATTTGTTCATAATTAAGTTTATGGTATGCTTGTCTTCATATTATCACGGTTAGTACAATCTTGATTTTAGACTTGTCATATCACCTTAATAAAATTATGAATGCATGATAGAAGTCATTCATTTATTAGGAGTATGAAACTTATGTTTGTACTAACACATTGAGATGTTGTATGAGTTTTATGTTGTCTACTAACATGAAAGGTACACCAAGAAGACAAATCATGTTCTAGTTCAAGAACATATGATCATGAGGACAAAGATTCATCCATTGCCATGGATCTCATAGAAGATCCATTCTCGAGGTATGTATAACTTAGTTTTATAATGGTTAACTTATGAGACATGCAGGTTACTAGCACAAGTCACTAAAGAGAACCATAAGACATTATGCGGGTATGTTAGACATAAATAGCTAGCATGCTAATCCAGGTATGTTTTTCCTATATCAAGCTAAAATCCTACCTTGTTGTTGATAATAATTATTCATGAAGTCATAGGTTTGAATAATCATGGTTGGATGTATATTATTATAATTGATAATATGACTAACCAGAAGAATCATGAAAGTATAGGCTTGAATAATCACAGGTTTTATGCATTTTATATCTTATCTTGATTGATGATTCAACTAACCTGAAGAGTCATAGGCTTGAGTAATTACAGGTTTAGACATGTTATGTTTCTTATGATTTGACTAACCATAAGAATCCTTGAATGCTCATGCTTATTATTTCTGTTTGAAATGATCATGACTATACATGCTTGAGATTATTGTGTTTTAATAGTATACTAATGAATGTATGATTTTATATGAGATCACAAGGATAACACATTCATGATACTAATAAGCATGCATAGGGACCAAGGATGAATATGAGTTCAAGAACAGGTAATTCAGGAAGCAAAGATCAAGAGGGAGCACACTCCAGTTGCTCCTGCCAGAAAGCAAAGGAGCACACTCTAGTTGTTCCTGCAAGAAAGCAAAGGAGCACACTTCAGTAGTTTCTGCAAGGATGCAGATATTCAGAGGGAGTTGATCATCTCTCTACATTTCACAACAGAAAGGTGTAGAAGAAGCTACCTCAGATTAGGACTCCAGCAGCTCCTGCAAGGAAGCAAAGACTCAGAGGGAGTCCACCCAACGAACAAACAAAGATAAGTATTTGAATTGTCATTTCTTAAATAATACTGTTCAATAATGTATATACTGATGTTCCTAGAATTAGGTTGTGTATTATGCATATTAGAATAATTGCATTGATGAACAATATACTACTAATATGCATGGGTAAGTAGCCTATGGCACTGTACAACATTCCATTGCTACTTATCTAGAATGAAACCTCTGTGCTGACATGTTGGGAGTTGTGCACACTCTTAACAATGTTCTGGTAGAGATTGGAAGGCATCTAGAAAGTTACGGGATATGGATAAATGTTGTATTGAAGCATTGGCTAAGATAATTGCATGACTGTATGGAATATTTCTTTATGTGTAAGAATTTGTTCTGAAAACTATAAGATGTTTTCTAATCATGCAATTTAACTTGTTGTGTAGGAAAGATCATATGCCATCTCCTACAAAAGGACTACAACATTTGTTCCAGCAAGAAAGATATCTATTGAAGATATTGAAGTTCCCAGGATCTGGGATGAAGAAATGGAATGCCATGATCCGTAGATCATGAAGAAGATGTTTGGGATGCAGTCCCAAGACCTGACAGGGAGTCATATGTATGCAGATTGAAGAAAGCCTTGTATGGCTTGAAGCAAGCTCCCAGAACTTGGTATGGTGAAGATAGATTGATTGCCGACACGCAGCGGAAGCTTACTACCGAGTTCGAGATGAAGAACTTGGGGATGATGCACTATTTGTTTTTGGCATGGAGGTGTGGCAAAGTGCAGATAGAATCTTCCTTGGACAAGGGAAGTATGCAGTAGAGATCCCAAAGAGGTTCGGGATGATGGATTGCAAGGCCATGGCCACACCTATGGCATCGAATCTGAAGCTTCTATGTGATGCTTCATCTGAGTCAGTTGATGTCTCTATGTATCGTCAGATGATTGGGTCCTTGATGTACCTGACGAACACGAGACCAGACATTTGCTTTGCTGTGAACACATTGAGCCAGTTCCTGACGGATCCGAGAAGTGTTCACCTGGTTACTGTAAAGCATGTTCTGAGGTACCTGAAGGGTACAGTGGATTATGGGCTCAGGTATGAGGTGAATCAAAAGTTTAACCTGGAAGGTTATGTTGATTCAGATTGGGCTGGCAGTGCTGCAGACAGGAAGAGCACATCTGGGTGCTGCTTCAGTATGGGATCAGGTGTGATCTCTTGGTTTAGCAGGAAGCAGTCCTGCGTAGCACTGAGTACAGCTGAGGCAGAGTATGTTGCAGCCTGTTCAGCTAGTTGTGAGGCAGTATGGCTACGGAAGCTACTGTCTGAGTTATTTGATCTCCCGTTGGAGGCTACTGGTATCTTCTGTGATAACCAGAGTTGTGTGAAGCTGTCCGAGAACCCAGTGTTTCATGACAGGTCGAAACACATAGAGATCAAATATCACTATATCAGGGATATGGTGCAGAGAGGAGCTGTGAAGCTCCTGTATGTTGCGACGGACGAGCAGATTGCAGATGTGCTGATGAAGCCACTAGCCATGGTGAAGTTCGAGTACTTCAAAGAGAGGCTTGGCGTGCTTCAGATCAAGGATACTTCGAGGAAGAAGTGATGGACACATTTGCTGAAGCCATTCCAAGCATGTTGGAAGGAGGATCCTTCACATGGCTGTGGATGTAAGCGCTGGATGATGAGCATCAGGATGATGTTCTGGTTTCTGCTTGGATATGATCAGTTGGATCATTTTATGTATGTATGTATGCATCATGTTGGATGCTTGGACCATGTATCTGTATATGTATCAGGTGGATACATTGTATCATCAGGTGGATCATGTATGGTGATATGTATCATGTATTTGTATTTGAATCAGGTGGATACATTGATGATCAGGAGGATCATGTATGATGATATGTATCAGGTAGATACTTGGTATGCATCAGGTAGATGCATTGATGATCAGGAGGATCATGTATGATGATATGTATCATGTATTTGTATCAGGTGGATACATTGATGATCAGGAGGATCATGTATGATACTTGGTATGCATCAGGTAGATGCATTGATGATCAGGAGGATCATGTATGATGATATGTATCATGTATTTGTATCAGGTGGATACATTGATGATCAGGAGGATCATGTATGATACTTAGTATGCATCAGGTAGATGCATTGATGATCAGGTGGATCATGCAGCAGGATGTTGCAGTGATGATTAGGATGATCATAGATGACGAGCTTCAGGATGTTGCTCCAGATGACATGCAGCAGGACGTTGCAGTGATGATGATCAGGATGATCATGGATACATCAGGATGATGTATGGTGAGTATCAGGTTGATACTCTATGGCCGTGGATCAGGTTGTGCAGATGAGCATGTAATTCGTTGCCCTGGGAGATTTGCAGATGGTCTTTCGAGGTTTTGCCTATGGCATGTAATTCGGTGCCCTGGGACATCTGGCAAATGCTCTTTCGAGGTTTTGCTCTGGGAGGACATGTAATTCGTTGCCCTGGGAGATCTGCAGATAGTCTTTCGAGGTTTTGCCTATGGCATATAATAGCGCCCTGGGATATCTGGCAGATGCTCTTGCGAGGTTTTGTCCTATGGCATGTAATTCGTTTCCCTGGGAGATCCGATAGGTTGGGCTGTGTGCCCGTAATCAGTCCTGGGATGCTCTTGCGAGGTTTTGCCATGACCACATGTAATTCGTTGCCCTGGGAGATTTCAGGTCGGAGTTGTGTACCCGTAACATCCTGAGATGCTCTTGCGAGGTTTTGTGGTGGACCACATGTAATTTGTGCCCTGGGAGATTTCAGGTCGGAGTTGTGTACCCGTAACATCCTGATATTCTCTTGCGAGGTTTTGTGGTGGGGTCACATGTAATAGCGCCCTGGGAGATCCTACAGGTCGGAGTTGTGTACCCGTAACATCCTGGGATGCTCTTTCGAGGTTTTGTGACGCACGTAATAAGTCCTGAGGATTCCACAGTATGGCCAGTGATGACGAAGACCTGCAGGTGGTGGGCCTACATCCAGTATGAAAAAGGACTGGCTCTGTAGAACTTCCTATGACGAGTAGATTCAGAGATTGATTGAGATAGCAGCAGCAGTGACGATGATGATGACTCGATGACGATTATCCAGTGACGATGATCCAGAGAAGATGACTTGTGCTAGAAGAACTGTGCTGAGAAATACCTTCCTAGTTAAGAGGGAGTGTTGATGTATATGTAACTTCGGAATGTATTTCACATATATGTATATTGTATTCCTGTAGAGATGGTATTATTCCTCTATAAGGAAGTGTCGTCATTTATATTGTAAGTGTCGTAACTTATACTTGATGGGTTATTAGACCACCTTGTTTGGGGTCGGCCCTGTATAAGTCATGTGGGTCAAAGGGTTATTAGACCACCCTATTGGGGGGTCGGCCCACTCAGCATTATGTTATGTGGTTAAGTTCGAGCCGACATGAGTTAGGTAAAAAGGCAAGTCAAGTCAAGTATAAATAGAGTGCGGGAGGCACTCTATTTACTCACTCACTTCACACACATGCTCTCAAGGAGGAGAGGCGCACTTATGGAGGAGGAGGATTGCTGCTAGGTTATGTCTATCTCTATTGGTTGGTTGTATCATTTCTCTATCTATCTCTGAGGAAGTTATTGGGGTTTTTCACCTTTACGGTTTTCCCCAAGTAAATCTTTGTGTCTCTTGTGTGTGCTTGCATTATTGTCTCCATGATTGATATGCTGTAGATATGCTGTACATGTTGTTCTCTCAGTTAAGATCCTAGATCATATTGAAGTAAATTCAGAAAATTCAACATAAATATCATTTATTAGTTTCCTTATTACCATCCCACATGTGCCCATCCAACCTAGGAAACTAGTAGGATTGATGGGATTGTCTTACTATGCACTTATTTGAATGGGGACATTACAGTCCTCCCCACCCAAGATTGCTTGTCCTCAAGCAATTTCAAATTTGGATGCTGCAAAATCTTCTCCTCTTCCCATGTGGCATCTTCATTTGGTAAGTCCTTCCATTGCACTAAATATTCTTTGATGATTCTACTCCTCAACCTTCTTTCCCGTGTCTTCAAAATCTTTTCCGGAACAAGTGTGAGCTGACCTTCATCATCCAAAGGAGGAATTATTTCTGAAGTGATGATTTTCTGACCAAGAGCTTTCTTAAGACAAGAAACATGAAATACATTGTGGATTTTACTCCCTTCCGGAAGTTCTAGTTCATATGCTACTTCTCCAACCTTCCGCACTACCTTGTATGGCCCATAGTACCTTGGTTTTAATTTTTCTGCTCCATTCTTTTTGAGAGATGTTTGTTTATAGGGCTGCAACCTTAAATATACTAAATCATTGACTTGAAAGGTTCTCTCTTCTCTATGTCTATCAGCATATTGTTTTTGTTGATTTTGAGCAACCTGCAAATTGTCTTTCAAGAGCTTTAAAATTTCTTGGCTCTCTTCCACCCAATCTTTAGCCTTTGGGGCTCTACTATCACCAAATATAATGTCAGCAAATGTAAGTGCATCATAACCATATAATTCTTTGAAAGGAGACATTCCTATTGACATATGATAAGTGGTGTTGTAGCAAAACTCACCCAAGTGTAGCCATTTTGCCCATGCTTTTTACTGCCCTCCCACATAGTTTCTTAGGTATCCTTCCAACCATTGGTTTACCCTCTCTGTTTTTCCATCAGTTTGTGGATGATAGCTGGTACTTGGAGTCAATTGAGTGCCTACCAATCTAAAAATTTCTTGCCAAAAAGCACCCATGAATCGACTATCTCTATCACTGACAATGCTCTTGGGGAGCCCATGCAATCTGAAGATTTCTTTGAAAAAAATATCAGCCACTTGTGCAGCACTAAAATATGATGTAACAGCAAAGAAATGAGCAAATTTTGTCAACCTATCAACTACCACATAGATGCAATCCTTACCTAAGGATTTAGGCAATCCGGTGATGAAATCCATGGAAATACTGTCCCATTTTTGCTCTGGAATGGGCAATGGTTGTAATAGGCCGGATGGACATGTAAGTTCTGATTTGTTTTGTTGACATGCTTTACATTCATTCACATATTTCTGAACATCTTCCTTCAGCCCCTTCCAAAAAAATATTTGCCTCAACTGTCTATAAGTTTTGAAGATCCCCGGATGGCCCGCTAGTGGTGAATCATGTGCTTCTTGCAAAATTCGGTACTTGAGCTTGGAGTTATGAACTAAATAAATTCTTCCCTTATAATATATCAGCCCATTCAAAATCCTATAATTATCATCCCCTTTGATTCCATCCAACACATCACAAGCAAATTTGTCTTTGGCATATTCAACTAGTAGCATGTTTTTCCAATCCTTGGCAATATCCATGAGAGAAAAGGAAGGCCTTCTTGACAAAGCATCTGCTACTATATTATTCTTTCCTTTGACATATTCAATATCAAAATCATAAGCTTGAATCTTGCTTACCCACTTTTGTTGCCTTTCATTTAGATCCTTTTGGGTGAGAAAGTGTCTTAGACTATTATGGTCAGTTTTCACCACAAACTTGCTGCCCACCAAGTATTGTCTGAATTTGGCCAATGCATGCATAATGGCCAGCATTTCTTTATCATAGATGGAGTAAATTTTTTCATGAGGCTGCAACTTTCTGCTCTCAAAGGCTATGGGGTGTTGGCCTTGCTTTAGGACAGCCCCTATTCCTCCACCTGAAGCATCACATTCCACAACAAAAGGTTTAGTAAAATCAGGAAGTGCAAGTATGGGACAACTACTCATTACCTCTTTCATTTTTTGGAATGCTTTTTCAGCCTCTTCATCCCACTTGAAAGCATCCTTCTTAGTCAAATCAGTGAGTGGAGAAGTCAACTTGGAGAACCCTTTCACAAATTTTCTGTAGTAGGTGCATATGCCAATAAAGCCTCTCAATTCGGTAATATTTTTTGGTGATGGCCATTCCAAGATAGCCCTGATTTTTTCCATGTGTACCTTCACTCCTTCTTGCCCAATAATGTGCCCAAGATACAGTAGTTCTTTCATCCCAAACTCACATTTTGATAATTTAGCAAATAAGGACTCTTCTTGCAAGATTTTCAACACAATCTCTAACTGTTGCAAATGCTCTTCCCATGTTTTACTGTAAATGAGAATATCATCAAAGAAAACCAAAACAAACCTTCTTAGTTGCTTGCAAAATATCCTATTCATACATGCTTGAAAGGTGGCTGGAGCATTAGTTAACCCAAAAGGCATGACAAGAAATTCAAAGTGGCCAAAATGACATCGAAAAGCGATCTTTTGCACATCTTCATCTTTCATTCGAATTTGGTGATACCCTGATCTAAGGTCAATTTTTGAGAAGTATTTGGCCCCATGTAGCTCATCCATGAGCTCATCAATCCTAGGAATAGGATACCTATTCTTGATAGTCTTTTTGTTCAAGGCTCTGAAATCTATGCACATTCTCAATGTTCCATCTTTTTTCTTCACTAGCACTACTGAAGAAGCATAAGGGCTAGAGCTTGGTCTAATGAGCCCCAACTCTAGGAGTTCTTGGATAGCTTTTTCAATCTCATCTCTAAACCTTTTAGGATGTCTATAAGGTGGTATTTGAATGGGTGAAGTACCCTCCTCCAAAACAATACTGTGCTCAACCCCCCTATCTGGTGGCCTACCATGTGGAAGGTCTCTAAAAACCTTTTCATATTTTTGCAAAAGTCTCTCTATCTCCTTTGGGTGTTTGACAATATTTATAGTTGGCTTGGGAGATGTAATATGACATTCAGCATCCCATTCTATATCCCCATGCCTCAATATAGATCTCATGCTATTGCAAGTCACTACTTGATTTGGATAAGTGTGTTGCCCTCTCACAACTCTTTGTACTCCTTTTGAATCTTGGAATTTCATTTCAGGAATTTGATAATTTACTGTATGCTCTCCTATTGAATACAACCATTGCACTCCCAAAACCACATTAGTATCAGCAACATCAACCACATAAAAACTATCAACAAAAGTATAGTTACCTACGGTGACTTGCAGCTTTGGAACCCATGTTTTGCATTGCATTGTGTTGTGACCGGGAATGACAACTGTGAAGCCATCAAATGGTTAAATAGGTATCTTTCTTTTCTCTACCATCTCTGCATCAATGAAGTTATGAGTGGCTCCTCCATCTACCAAAACTGAAGTTCTTTGTCCTTGTACCACACCTTTGCATCGGATAGTATGATAGCGAGGTATTGCTGAAAGCACTGCCATTCTTGCTTTGTCCGGTGAAGGCTGATTTTCTTCTTGTCTTTCCTCTTCTACTGCTGTCTCATATGCCTCTTCTTGATCTCAAATATGTCCATCTTCATCCATGCCCCCATCATACCCCTCATTATCAGAAAATACTTCTATGTATTGAGCCTTTCCATTGGTACATTTGTGCCCCGGTGTCCATGGTTGGAAGCATGTGAAGCATAGTTTCTTTTTTCTAAGTTCATCCCTGTTTAGTCCCTCTTTTTTATTCCTCTCAAATGACTCTCTTTTCCAAGGTTTCTTATCATATCCATCCCTTTTCCAAGGTTTCTTTTCAAATTTATAGCTAGGCTTAGGAGGAAATCTCGTTCTAGGAAGCACATTTTGGAGATCCCTAGTCAAGCTCATTGCATCTTTTAATGTAGTTGGCTTGTGGGCTTTGACCAAACCTCTTAAGGGTTCAGCCAAACCTTCAGTGAATAGCAATACTAATCTTCCCATAGATACATCAGCCACCTTGACTGATAATTTTTGAAAGTCCAACATATATTCGGTAGGGGACCCAGTTTGCTTCAATTGAGCTAGTTCTTTGAAAGGCAATTCTGGATCTTTTTGTTCAAATCTTTCTAGTACCCCTGTAAACAAATTCTCCATATGTTTTAACCTGATTATGACCCAAGGTTTTCAGCCCATGAAACCACCATACATTGGCATCTCCTTCCAAATGCAAAATGGCCATTTTTAATGCATCCTCTTCCAACATAGGATTCAGCTGAAAATATACATCCAATTTTTGCACCCAAGTGTTAGCAGAATTTTGAGAAGAACCATCAAAAGTAGGAAGTGACATTTTTCCAATAGCACTATTCAATTCCTTGTTTTGGAATGGACTCCTATTGTCTCCCTTCATTTTAATCTTTTGCATAGCATCAATGTAGTCACTGAGTGGTACACCTCTTTTACACTCTTCATTCAAATCATTCCAATCATTTACTAGTTTCTTGTAATCCAATTCAAGATTGGGTTCTTCTTTGGGTGTGAGAAATTTAGGTGCAGTATGCCTTTGTGTGCTTTGAAATTCATCAGGTCTATTATGAGGTCCTGTACTTGAGAAAATATGCTCATTCCCTTTCATCTTTTCCCCTGAGTGTGAACCACTATTATCTCCTATCATCCCTTTGCCTGAAAGTTGGCTACCCAACAATTCGAAACCTTTCATCATTTGTTTATTCATATCTAGTATAACCATGGTAAGTCCTTCAAAACATGGTTTTAAGGCTTCAATAAATTCCTCCTTATGTCTTAATTTTTCCTCCTCCTCTCTACCCATTGTTTTAGAAAAGAACTCTTTTTCTGCTACTATCTCTTCTTCAACCAAAACTTCTTCAACTACTGATTCAAAGGGTGGTGTTTTATTTGTTTGGATTCTTGTTAATACCATCAGGTTCCAAGACCATGCTCTGATACCACTTGTAATATCCCTTTTTCAAATTTTATTAAAATGCCCAATTCTCCACTTTTTTTCCAATTTCGACCTTTGACTAGTTTTACTGTTTTGACCTCCAAATCAACCCAAATGCTCCCAAATATTTTGTAGGAGTGTATGAATGGTATTTAGAATTGAATATAAGGTTCAGGGATGTTTTATGGCCCTCCAAATACTGCTGCAAACTTGATTTGTATTCTGATCAATATATGTAATTTTGACTAGTAATTTGTGCATCAAATCCCCCTTGGGTAACACTGCAAATGGCCTTCCAAATGCCTCCAAACTCCCACAAATTTATGAACAGAGGTATATAATGTGTTAAGTATGTGATCAAGGTCTCATATGCACCATTAATTGATTTTTAATACTGTTCTAACTCTCTCACATTCAACAGCAAAAACCCCCAATTCGACCCTTGGGGAAATGGCACTATTTCACCTCCCAATACAACTAAACTGAGTAAAAATGCTTCAAATAATCAAGTACAGTACATGAAACTTGTATAATACATCCATGGAAATATATTTATCACAAATATATCAGGGAATCATCCATACATTCGAAATCATCATCAATACATTGGCTCACAACAAGGTAGTGGGGAAATGGCATTGTTCTTCCATTAAAAATGAGATTTATACATTTCTACTTGGAATTTCGACCTGAAACTTTTTGGAGATGAAGAACAGAGTATTTAATTCATATTACAAAATAAATGGGGCATTAGAAGCTCCCCCAAAGAGTACAATAGCTCACCAAAAACGCCATCCCTCAAGGAGCACGAATATACCTTCAAAACTGGAAACGATGGAGAGAAAGTGCTGCACTAAACCAAACCATGAAACTTCCTATAGATGCTACCTGAAAATACAAACTCCATTAAAGCACCATGAAAGACCTGAGTGGCCTCTCCAAACACCAACTTGGATGGGAATCTTTCACCCTCGAAATTGGCTAAGGCAAGAAACTAGTCATCCACTAGCTCTCTCTTAACAAATACAATTTTTCTCAAATCATCAAAAGCCATTCTCATACTTGATTTCTACATTTTATAACCAACATTAGCCTTCAAGGGGTCGAAATCCTCTCAATAGATTCAATAATTTTCCATTTAGAAAATATTCCTCATTTGCCACTTGTCTCCTAGTTCCAACCTTCCATCTTCTCCCAAATTCGAATTTGAGTCTCTTTAGATTCGTCCAACTCCATGAGCGCCTTCTTGAGCCTATTTTTGGGGCTGACATGTCATAATGGTCAGGTGTAAGAATTCAGGTCTGAATATTGTCATAAAATGTCATAGATGCTTCATTATTGTTGTCATAAAACTAGGGAATCTAGCCCATGTGTCCACTAGTCTCCAATTTGACTCTTCCTCTCCCATGGAGGTTACTATTCCTTCCCATTTTGACCTAATATGATCAATGCCATGTGTTATGACTTACCAACTCACCCAAGAGTGTTCACCTTCCCATGAATTCGAATTGGCAAGAGAGAGCTGCCATGTGTCATTGAAAAATCAAGCTAGTGTGGGTCCCACCACCTCCATATGTCTCCAAAACCACTTGCCACCTAGAATTTCTCTTGAATTTATTTATTCATCATATTTATTAAATTCTTGAACCCTTCTAATGTCTAAATATCATTTATTAGTTTCCTTATTACCATCCCACATGTGCCCATCCAACCTAGGAAACTAGTAGGATTGATGGGATTGTCTTACTATGCACTTATTTGAATGGGGACATTACATGTAGGGAGTATCCCCTTCTCTTTGTTCGCTGGAGGAGGGGGTAACATGATTAATCCTCAATTTGGCGGGACTAACACCCAGCCACAATGGACTGTTGCCCCAAGAAGTAATCCTCTTACTTTCAGATGGAAAAATTTAAATGTTTTCATTTCACAACCGATGGCTCGGGGCAACCCCAACCAACAGTACACGAACCAAGCAATGGGTGGTTCCCAATACTAGGTTCCTGTTTACCATATGCCATCAGCTCAACCATGTTTGTCATTTTTGGCAACTTTAAACTTTCCATATCTTTCAAAGCTTACAAACAACCCCGTGCGCCATGATGCTACATGGCCACCTGTTCCCACTAAATTGCCCTCAGACATACCAAAGTTTGAAGGTAAGACTGGTGAGGACCCTGGTGACCATGTCACAACTTTTCATCTCGGGTGCTCCTCTAATTCGCTGAATGATGATTCCATAAGGTTGAGGCTCTTCTAAAGAACCTTGGCAAGTGTTGTATCCAAGTGGTATATTGAACTACCTCCAGCTGCCTATAGCACCTTTCAGGATCTTGCCATTGTTTTCTTGAACCACTTTCAACTTCATGTCCGGTACGATGTCAGCATAGACCTTTTGTCGACATTTCGACAAAAAAAGGCCACTAATCTATCTGATCACATTCAGGATTGGTGAAGGAGAAAGAGGATTATCAAGGCCGACATCCCCCCAGCATTCTTATTAGAATGGTACCTTAAATCTCTTCTTCCTTATGTTTCTAAGAAATTTGCCACTTCAGGGGTGTCCTCCGAAGAGGAAGCCATTTTGAGAACTCAGCATCTCGACTTAGTTTATGCTCAGTCTGGGCTGTTGTACGAGATTATTCTTGATGCACCGAGGTCTAATATAGACTTAGGTAAACCTAAACCTGGACCACATGCCAATGGAATTGTGGGTTCAGTCGACTCTGCAGTGTTTGATTCCTTAACAAAGCAGGTTCACACCTTGTCAGTCAAACAGTCTACTGCAGAAGCAACTTCTGTTGCATCCTCCCCTTCAACTATAGAATCTATACAGCAGGTGCAGACAAATCAAAAGGGCTCTTAGCAACCCAACAACAAAATAAAGGGCAAGAAAGGGGAGGGAAACCAACAAAATCCCATAAACACACAAAATGTCGAGGAGGGTAAAAAGGAAAAAGGGAAGGCTAAGTTCCCTTGCAATTTATGTCAGGAGGACCACCTTACCCATCAATGCCCTCTAATGGAAGAAGCCCATAAGCTGATCCGTGAGAAGAAACCAGCTGTCTTAAAAGACCCATTCTCTCACGAATAGAGTTCATCTTATGGCAGCTCTAGTGTTGGGGGCACCACTCGTGCCACCTCTACTGATCAGTCTTTCATTAATATGGTTAACTCAGATTCTCTATTACAAAATCGAGCAAAAAATTATACCCCGGATCCACAATAGAAGGATGTTCCTGAATCCTCTACTCCTCTTCACATACCAGTGGAGACACTGCCGAAGATACCGAAAGGTGTCTACAAACGGGCTGTGCACAACCCCAACGCGCGGGCTGCCCCCAACTACAATGTTGTGGAGGATTTATCCCAAACCCCCTGTGCCATGTCTACTTTGGAGGTACTGCAAAGTTTCCCATTGCAATGCAGTGCACTCCTCGTAGCGATTGGGAGTGTTGATTCATCCGCCATGCTTGCGCATTTTGATATGAAAGATATCAAGTACCGGTTGTCATATCCTGTCACACTCCAAATAGAGGTTGTCCATGGTCCCATGACCATTCGACGAGCTGTTGTAGATGAGGGCGCATCCACGTGCGTAATGTCTATTTCTTGCTAGAAAGCTTTAGGTGAACCTGAGTTAGCTCCCTCTAATACGGTACTTACTGCCTTTGATGGAAGATCTTTTCGTCCACACGGAGTCTTACCATCATTTGATGTCGAACTTGCGGGAAAACTATTATCGGTAGAGGTTGAAGTTCTGGATGCTCCACTCGATTACAAATTGTTGTTGGGTAGGAGCTGGACATATGCCATGCAGGCAGTGCCATCAGCTGTATTTTGGGTTATAATGTTCCCACACGAAGGAAAGATCGTCACAGTTAATCAACTTTCGTTTTCCCGAAAGACCAACCAGACTTCATCGGATTCAACTATCTCGTTGGTTGATCAGTCCCACCTAGTCACTAAGAGTTTGGGAGTAGGGATTTATGGGTCACTAATAGGCACTTTTGACCTACCTTATCCCATTCATTTTATTGGTTCTGAACAATGTTCTTCGTTTGATATTTCCACGATCAGTTCAACGACTGACCCTTGGATTCTTCCAACTGAATCAGAACCAGTTGTGCCTTTATCTATTGCAGAGGTGGCTTACGTGGATTCACATCTTGTTGCAACAGAACATATCGTGACTCCGTTGGTCTCTACTAAGTCAAATATGGACTATGCTCCTGCATGGTCAGTGGGCTCCATCCATTCTTTTGATTGTCTAGACATTGTTTTACCCTCTGATGAAGTGATCTTGGAAGCTATGATAGCCGTGGACTACCCATGGGAACACATACACCACAAGTCCTATTTTCTTCCCAAGCTAGATAGGATAGAGAGAGGAGAGTTCTCTATGAGACCTGGTGGAAATGTTGATTTGTTCGTTGTTCCTTCTACTTCGAAAGTTTTTTATGCCGAAGGGAACATGGAAAATATATCACGAACCATTTCGATCAACATTTCCATCAAACCTGGGGTTGTGGAAAATATTTTCATTGGAGCAGACTGTTCTCCCGATGAGATCATTTTGTATACCAATCTCTTTAAAGAATTTCACAACGTCTTTTCCTGGTCATACGAGGAGATGCCAGGCATTGACCCCGCCATTGTTGAGCATGTCATCACAATGTACCCCAATGCTAAACCTGTGAGACAGGAGCTTCATCTAGTTAACCATCGAAAAGTTGCTGCCATTAAGGCGGAGGTAGAAAAGTTGCTTAAAGCCGGATTTATCTATCCGATAGCTATGACGGAATGAGTTTGAAATCTTGTTCCTGTAGACAAGAAGCAAGGTACCATTCGAGTCTGTATTGACTTCCGCGAACTAAATAAGGCTTTTTCGGAAGATAATTATCCCACACCATTCATAGATCAGATCGTTGATGTGTGTGCAGGCCATGAAATGTTTTCCTTCATGGACGGGTTTTCAAGATATAATCAGATACAGATTAAACTTGAAGGCCAACATAAGACAGCCTTAATTTTTCTTTGGGGCACCTTTTCCTATGGGAAGATGCCATTTGGTTTAAAGAATGCTGGAGCTACTTTCCAGCAAGCAATGAATTTTGCTTTTCACGACATCAAGCATGTGGTCGAACCTTATCTTGATGATCTCCCAGCGCGATCTCGGAAGAGACGGGAGCATCCTGATCATTTAAGACTCGTGTTTGAAAGGTGTAGATATTACAAGATTCGATTGAATCCCAACAAATGTGTATTCTTCGTTGAATCTGGACGACTACTGGGTTTCATAGTATCCAATCGTGGCATAATGGTGGATCCATTAAAGTTGAGGCGATTGTAAATCTGCCTCCTCCTCGAACCCTGAGACAACTTCAAAGTCTGCAGGGCATGTCCAACTTCTTCAGATGCTTTATCATTAACCATGTCAAAATTACAAAAGGTTTCATGAGACTGCTTAAACAAGACACCTACTTTTTGTGGGATGAGGCTGCTCAAGCATCATTTGAGGCCTTGAAAAAGGCATTACTTTCAGCCCCCTTGTTAAGCCCTCCAGATTATACAAAATATTTTCTCTTATATCTAGATACATCAGTATGCACAATTGGTATATTACTAGTTCAGGAGGATGGCATGATCCAAGAGCATGTCATTTATTATCTATCACACGCCCTGATAACTCCTGAGATCAAGTATTCTCACGTAGAGAAGTTGGCATTAGTTGTTGTCTATGCGGTCCAGAGGCTACATCACTACATATTATTGCGTACCACCACAGTGGTTGTAGAGGTCAATCCTTTCCAATATGTTCTTACTCGATGCATAATCAGGGGGAAGTTTAATAAATGGATTGTCATTTTGCAAGAATTTGACGTGGTTTTTCAGTCCGCCAAGTCAAAGAAATCACTGGTGTTCGCCGAACTGATTTCAGAATTTCCCAATGACATAGTACACATTGAGGAAGAATCATCATTCCCGGATGAACATATCTTTCTCATCGCATCCTCTGACCCATGGTATGGAGATATCCTAGTATATCTCCAGACTTTGAGGTGTCCCACCACTTTCTCCAATGATGAACGACACAAGCTTAAGAGCCATGCGAAGAATTACCTCATCATTTCTGACACTTTGTACAGACATGGGGTAGACTCCATCTTACACCGTTGTTTAACCCTGGAGGAAGCAGAAACAGTATTGAATGATGCCCACAGTGGAGCTTGTGGGGGTCATCTTTCGGGGTTGGAAACAACCCAGAAAATACTACACGTCGGGTATTTTTGGCCCACTATCTTCGGGTATTTTTGGCCCACGATCTTCAAAGATTGTGTGGAAGCTATAAAACGCTGCCAAAGATGTCATTTTTTCACCAGGAAGACGTGAGTACACCCATCTCCTCTCCATCCTGTAATAACAACAGGCCTCTTCACCAAGTGGGGGGTTGATTTTATGAATTGTAATCCAGTTTCGGCTGGAGGTCATCACCATATAATCGTTGCCATCGACTACTTCACCAAGTGGGCCGAGGAAATGCCTACTGTTAAAGCGGATGGGGAAATGACCCCTTATTTCGTTTTCAACCAGATCATTGCAAGATTCGCTATACCCAAAGAGATCATGTAATGTCCCCATTTTGAACCCCTTTGTATTAAATCGTAAATGATGTAAATATTGTAATTTAATCATGGTGAGGAGCTCAAGGCCAAGGCCCCACCATTGATTTAGCGTTTCATGTATCGGCAATTAAAAATAGATGCCTATAGTTCTTGTGCTAGACAAGCACAATGTAAATAAGACATCATGTAAATACGAATTTTAATGAAAAATACCCACAACTAGCTATGCAATGCAACAAAGAGATGGGGGCATGATCCTACAAGGAATAGGGAGGGAAATTATTCAAACCCTTGAGCCAATGGTGTTAATCCATGTGTCAATGAGAAAACCCATAAACCCTCAACTACCCATTTTGGGTTATGGACCCAATCATTTAATTCTTCCAAGAGTTGGTTGACGCAGTTAATGCCTTGGGAATGAAGAGGTATGGCAACCAATTTCGTGCATGGGCGGGCAAGCCATCAACGTGGGAATTCGTATTTTTGCTTCTTGGGCAAGAAAACACCCACGAAATGGTGCCCAAAGCCATTCTGAACCCATAGTCTTTGCCCTCTCACGCAGTCTGAACTACGTGGCCTTTTCCCATCATGTTTTTCACCATTTTTCTTGCATTTTCCATGCCTGGGAGCTCGTTTTTGCATTGGACAGCAGCTGGGAGAGAAGGGCCACGATTTGGGACTGTTATGGAGGCCGTTTTTTCCCTAGAATGTCCATGGACGTTTTTCTAAAAACGGATTTTGGCTTCCCAGGGTTGTTCCCCATCTTCCGGTTTCGTTTTTGGGTTTTCCCACATTTTTTTGAAGCTAATGAAAACCCCATCTTTGGGTATCTCACTGTAAAAACGTTTTATCATGCCCAATAAGTGTGGTCCTACTGTTATGTGCATCCCGGTTTTGATTTGAACCTGTGAGCAAGAAACTTGGACTGGTAGTGGACAGAATTGGCTTGATAAACCTAGTGGAGGGAGTAACCTCTCAAGAAGATCAAGAGGGCTTTGGCTACTTTTCTATGCACACCCTGAGAGCACTAGAAAGGAAGGTATGGCTTGAGGGACTGTGTGGCAGTGAAGAGAATACTTCCTTGTGTTGGGTGTGTAGGCATTGTGAGTGCCAAGCTGAATAGATCTTGTAGAGGTATCCATAGCTCTGTGTTTGAGCTCACTAGCTTAGCAATTCTTCCTTTCCATTTCCTAGCAGCCTGATAAACCCAATTGTAGATTGGCTTGGCTCATCTTGGTGTATGCTTGGCTATGTGTGAGTCTGTTGTTCCCTGGTCCCTTGTAGAGATCATGCCCAGCCCGGGGGTGGCAGTTGTACCAAGAGATTGATAAGCACAATTGGCCTATGGTTGGGTGGAAAGTTGCAGTTGCATAGCCAGTTGCTTGGGACTACTTTGTTAAGATAAGTATTCTCTTGTGTTAACTCTGCAATTATTATTTGATGAATATCTTGAATGTATGATGGATGTGTTATTGATATTATTCCGCTGTGTTTTTATTATAATCATACATCCCATATGACTTTTATATTATGTGAATGCTTAGTTAAAAGTTCATGGGGCTAGATGCCCGGATTTAGTATCATGATCCTCTCTATCACGATGGTATGATAGGAGGGGACTTTACAGATCATGACTAATCATGGTCATCATTTTCAGAACAGCATGATGACCGATCTATACACTATGTTAGGTTTGCAACAGGATAACTCGTCTTCATTTTACCCACAAGCGAATGGTCAGGTCGAAGCGGTCAATAAAACTTTGAAGACTATCTTAAAAAGGAACGTTAATGCCAGTAGAACTAACTGGCACATTATGCTGTATCCTGCTCTTTGGGCCTACCAAGCCAATGTAAAGACTGCTACCGGGTTCTCTCCCTTCCAATTGGTACATGAAATAGAGTCAGTCATTCTGGATGAATGCGAGATTCTTTCATTAAAGTTAGTTGTACAATTATTACCAAACACTTCAGCTTTGGAAGAACATTTGCTGCATTTAGATGAACAGGTTCGTGATGCGCTTACAGCAAACGAAGTACATAAGAACCGAGTTAAAGGACAGTACGATAAGTCTGTCAGACCTAGGGTGTTTCTCGAAGGAGACCTTGTTCTGCTTTGGGATCAGGACAAGGAGCCTTTAGGAGCTGGCAATTTTAAGTCCATGTGGCTCAGCCCCTAAATAATTTCTAAAGTACTGAAGAAAGGTGCATACAAGTTAACTGACTATGAAGGTAATAAGTTGTCGAATCCTAGAAATGGGCTCTATTTGAAGAAGTACTATGCTTAGGCACCCGTGATTTTTCATGTATTATAGTTGTACATTTTTGTATAAATTGTAATTATTCTATTTATTGACAGTGACTAACTAGGTTGTGGAGATCCTATTCTTTGGTAGGTCATGAAAATACGATCCTAGAAGTTGTCTTTCAAGTCATTTTAAGCTCTTGTTTTGACTATTTGAAAAACTAAACAAGATTGCCGAGCAAACTTGGTCTTTTCAAGCTCGTTAAAGGAATTGAAGGTCCATCCACTTAGGTATAAGTTTAACCCTTTTTCTGGACTTTTGCGGATTACTTACGAAAAAGGAATACTCTAGTCATCCGTGGCTAGAAGAGTTCTTCCATTGTTTTACACTTTTTCGGGGGAGGAGACTAACTGTACGAAAAAGGACCTTTTGGAGCCTTCTTTAGGGTTTTCAGGCTCTCGAAACATGAAAACACCAAGCGAGAACTCACTACTCGGGCTCGATGTGAAATCCACGAGAGGGTATATAGAGGATTGTTTAAGTTTTTCAGACTCTATAAACAGGAAAACACTGGCGAGCATATACCAACCCGGGATCGATATTAAAATCCATGGGTATGTGTATGGAGTTATTGTTTAAGTTTTTTAGACTCCTTAAAATTGAAAACACCGACGAGCAAGAACAAATCTCGACTCTATATTAAAATCAAGATATTAGTACTATAGAGTATTCTTCTATCTCTTCTTCGAACTCAGTAAACAATGAAGAAGGTCCTGAGTCTTCCTCCCATGTGCTCGTTAAAACTTTTACATGGTTGGACTTATTGAGTTTTATTTCTTTCTTGGACTCATTAAAACAACAAGAAGGACATTCTTTTACCAAAAAGAATAAGGGATAAGAAGGGTATATCACATCTTTTTTAGTTTCAAAGGCAGTTACGTCAGTCGTGTCCTTGAACACAACACCTACTTGAGTCTATCATTTCAGTTGGGATTTGGTTTTTGGCCTTAGGGTGAACCTGATCTCTGAGTTGTCAACTCCCCTAATCTCCATTCGTGATCACATTATGCTGTCGATCACACAAAAGGACACCTTGGGTTGAAGAGCTGGGTTGACCTAGATGATGTATGGACTGGAACTACCCTCTTTAGCTGAGAAATTCCTTGTTTCTCTTGATGTTTTGACATGCGCGCTACTCTTTGGGCAGCAAACCAGCGCACATCTGGAAGTATTCTCTACTTTACTCAAGGGAAACTAGCGCACACCTCAAAAAATTTGCAAACGCTTGTTGTTAAACACTGAAGTTGCATACCGTGTGCTAATCTGCCTTGAGGAAAATCGCACACATCTTAAGATGAAATCAAAAAATATATTAAGTTGACGAATTGGGATTATTTGAAGTTGGTTTGAAACTTCCCCAACCTCCCAACCCAACCACCTCTCAATCCAAACTGCCTACCTTGTCCCATAAATACAAGGAGGATGCATGAGACAGGGGGCTAGAAAGAATGCTTTAAGCATTGTTACACTGGAGGAAAGTCTCAAGTCATTGTGAAGAGCAGGAGCCCAAGACTTGGTTGTAGAAACATCTTGACATGTCAGGTATACTTGTACTGATTTCATGCTTCTTTGACAATAAAAAGGTGGAAATACCCTTCCTATCCCAAATCGAATGTCTATTGGATTGTATGTTCATTTGGTTTAATATCTGATTATATTTGATGTTAAATTGATTTATAATTTCATCATATCTATTATAGTCAAGATATACTGAGGAAGGTTTAGTTTGTGTTGTAGGTTCATCAAGTGAAAGACCAAGTGAAAGCTAGGACCAGCCGTCGATAAAAGGTACATCTTTCGATATCTTGATCCCTTTCATTTGTAAGAACTAGATGCAATGCAATGAATGTATTTACCTGTCAACGCCGCTCAAGTTGGTAGTGTCTCTCCTCACTATAAGGTTTAAATCCTGAACAATAATGAGGTCTATATCTGCTTCATTCATGTGATAGCTCCCTTGGGACCATTCCGGATTCCTTTTCTACGCTTTTGATGAAATGTGGATACAATGCATGTCAGCATAAAAATTGATAGTGCGAATATACTTAGAGGTTACCTGCTTGGATATGCACGGTGTACGAATGATGACATCACGCAGTTGCTCATAATATGTATGAAAGACTTTGTTTGATGCATGTTGTCTCTCTGCCATCATATTTTCCCAAAGGTTTGCATACTTTGGTCCTCTACAGTTATTACTGGCAGTGATGAGGCCAACATAGTATTTCGGGTCCTTCCATCTCACAAGCGCGATCAAGACCATCAACCAACTATAGTGGAATTTGCTACCATTTGTCTGTATTTCATGCACATCTTCTAAGAATTCATTCAATAGGTATTGACACCAGTTAAATCTTCCGCCTGTCGCGGCCTTTGCCCCAAGGAGCACCGCTCCGGCTGGTACTTCAGCAGGTCTTTCCTTGCGTAAAATTTTCCTTGCCAGCAGTTGTGTTATGAACCGCATAGCATAATAATCGATATCCTTCATGACGAATCCTCTTTTTCCTTTTGGGACACTGTGTGTTGACTTCATCTTCGCGGCAACCTCTTTGTCTCGGCTCTTTCCTTGAAATAATTGCTTAGGGTCTTCGCCTCGCTTGCTTAAACCTGTGATGCGGTGGATCAGGTTGATGTTCAATTCGATGTTCCTATCCATCCACAGATAACCTTGGTGTGTACACGAGATGAGTGTGCGCACCACCACATTCATCTCTGGGCTCTAGTCGAAGTGCGGGAGCCTCAACAGGTTTAGCAGTCCTGACTCTACTACGTCAGAAAACCAATTCTGCGCGACCAGCACAGGGTTTCCCTTTACATCTTTCTTCCAGCACATATACTGATCCCGCTGAAATTGCTGGTACTTCGGCTCGGTTGGGTCCTTTTGCATCTGGAGTAAGTCATGGTCCTCAAACTTGCATTCGGCAATATTTCCCAACAAATTACTCGCTACCTTCACATGCTTTTATATTGGTGGAAGCGGTATGTCATACTTCGCGTTTCTTGACAGCTTAATGGTCAGTGCATCCTGTGCACACGGAGAGATATACTCAGGGGTCAACTTCAAAGGTATTTCTTTGTCGCCCAGCGGAACTTATGGCACTATGGAGCTCATTACCTTTGGCTTCATATTCTCCACCGTTGGTTCTTTGCCTTTGTCTTGCATAACTATAGAGTGTCTTGGCGATCGTCTTGAACCCTGTCCTTACTCAATAAGAACCTTCTTGGCAGGGGTTCTCATTAACGCTTCAATTCCTCTGTAGTTAAACACCTTCACAGTCTCCTTGACTATGAATTCTTTCTCAATGAATTAAATTTTGGGAATTCACTGGATAATTTCTAAAAAACTGACGAGATCACTCATCACTTTCTGCAAATAAGTTCAAAGTATGGCTCATGGGAAAATTTCAGAGTTATGGTAACGCCCGCGAGTCCAAATACAGCAGTATTTATAGGCACATCTAAGCCTTACCCGCGCCCCTCAACGGCTAGATAAGCATTAAATGGCATATCCGTTGGCCAAATCCGCTAAGGATTCGGGTCCTTTCCTTCATTAACTTCGTCAGAATGGTTATTTTTGCGTTAAATGCTCAAGCAGACGTCGAAAAAATCACTGTATAACGGCTGGTTTTCCGACCAACATTGTAACGGCTAGTTTCTTGGAGTGTTGCGTTGAACTGCGCGACGGACCATCACTACTCCGGTGCAATTACTTCATGGTGTTGTGTTTCTTGGTTCTGAACTTTACATATGCTCAGCTTCAGTGGATCTGCGCAGCTACCTTTTAAGCTTCGAACTGCACGATTCTTCTTTTCTTTTTCTTTCTTTCTTTCTTTTTTTTTCTTTTTTTTTATCACTTCGCGGATTCACATTATTGAGGGTTCTGCGAAGTAGAGCTATCCCGATATGGTTTTATCCTAATTCCATTGACTAATCCAGGTAGAGTGTTTCCATCTAATGTGGCTAACTGAACTACACCACTGTTAGTAACATGTACAACAATATATGGGCCAAGCCAATGCATCTTAAATTTTCCAGGAAATTTCATAAACTTGCTATCATAAAGGAGGACTAGATCACCTACCTGAAAGGACTTGTTCTTGATATGGTGATCATGCCATGCTTTTTCTCTATCTTTCTGCACTTGCTAGTGGAATCCTGCAATGAAGTGATCTTCCTCTAATCCGACCAAGTGTAGAATCTTTTCTTCTAGCGTTTGTTAATCTGCCATGCCTGTAAATGCAGCTATTCTCAAACTGGGTACAATATATTCCATAGGAATGACAGCTTCTTGTCCATAAGCCAATCTAAAAGGTATGTGGCCTGTCAATTTCTTGCATGTGGTCCTATATGCCCATAACACAGATGGAATGCGTATATCCCAGTCATCTCTATTGACATTGCATACCTTCATCAGGGCATTCTCCAAAACCTTGTTGAAATCTTCAACAGTTCCATTTGCTTGCAGATGATATGGTGCACTCCTCTGATGATAGATGTGGAATTATTAAGTAAGGGCCTGAATAGTTTTGTTTAGAAAATGAGTGCCTTGATCACTCATCAAAATCTTAGGGCATCCAAATCTAGTAAGGATGTTCTCAAATATGAACTGCGCGGTAGTAACTACGCTACAGTCCTTCACGGGTTTAGCATCTGCCCATCTGGTGAGATAATTGGTCGCAGTGATAATATATCTCTCACCAGTCCTTTTTCCCAGTGGGTTAATAGGTCCCACGAAATCAATGGCCCATTTCTCAAATGCTTGAAGTGTCAACTATGGATTTAATGGCATTTCATCTCTTCTCGATGGCCTTCCTGTCCTCTGACAGACATCGCAGATCTGGCAATGTTCCCTTGAATCTTTATGGATTGTTGGCCACCATAGCCCTGCTTGCAATATGTTCTATGCAGTGGCCCTTCCTGCATAGTGACCTCTTGATACACCTAAATTTGCATCAGCCAGTATGAATGGCTTCTCATGCTCCAGCACACATCTGCGTAGTACTTCGTCTAGTCCTAACTTGTATAGTTGACCTACGATTATAGTGAAGTCTGTTGCTCTTACTACCAGCTACTGCTTCTGCTGCGTAGTGAACTCTATGGGTGCCAATCCCGTAGTCAAAAATTCTACAATATCCTTGTAATAATCATCAGCAATATGTATTGCAAACAACTGCACATCAGGCAGATTATCTTCGAGATTTGTGGGCTCTTCGCCTGACTCAATCCTTGACAGATGGTCAGGTCCTAAGTTCAAACTGCCTGGCTTAACCACAATTTCAAAATCATACCCCTGGAAGAGTAGTAAGCATCTGCAAATTCTCCCCCCTAACACTGGCTTATTGACCAGATACTTCAAAGCAGAATGGTCAGTAAACATGGAGAAGTGCACACCAAGCAAATAATGACTGAATTTTTGCAGTGCATACACCATAGCTAAGCCTTCTCTTTCAGTGGTCGTATAGTTCTTCTCAGCTGAAGACAGCTTCCTACTTTAAAATGCAATGGGGTGATCAATGCCCCCTTCACCTGGTTGTGCTAGCACCACTCCAAGTGAAATGGATGAAGCATCAATGTGTACATGGAACGGCTTATCCCAATCTGGAAACACTAGGATCGACGCAGTTACCATCTTCTCTTTCAATGTGTCTAGGCCTTGCTCACATTCTGCGTTCCATATGAACTGCACGTCTTTCTTCAGCATTTTCTCCATCGGTATGGTTATCTGAGCATAACCCTTGATGAATTTTCTATAATAACCTGTATGGCCCAATGTGGTGCGAAGCTGCTTCACTGAGGTTGGTGCAGGTAAATTCATAATCACTGCGATCTTTGCAGGATCAACCATCAACCCTTGTCTGCGCATAATGTGTCCTAAAAGAATACCATAAGGCACACAAAAAATACATTTCTTTAAATTCAATGAAATTTGATGCTTCCTGCACTTAGCTAACATCATCCTCAAATTCTCAAAATGTTTTTTCAGCAAACCAAACACGGTCCAGTCATCAAAATAGACCTCCAAAAACTTATGGATGAAGTCTTTCAATGCAGCCACCACAACTCTGGAAAATATGGCTGGGGCATTCTTCAAACCAAAAGGCATGACTATATACTGGTAGGAGCCCCATTCAATGGCAACAGTTGTCTTATGCCTGTCTACTTCATCAATCCTTATCTAATGGTAACCCAAAAATCCATTAGTAAATGAATATGCTTCATTTCCTCCCACATTATCTAGTACCTCATCTATGAATGGTGTAGGAAATGGATCATGTAAGGATTCATCATTCAACTTCCTAAGATCTACACAGATTCTGATCTCACCTTTAGTCTTTTTATCTTGGATAACCATGGGGCTTATCCACTCTGACTCTTCAATTGGTTCAATGATTCCTGCATCGAGCATCTTATCAATTTTTGCCAACTCTTTCTTTATATCTAGGGTTTAGTCTATAAGGCCTTTGCTTAACAGGCTTTGCGCCTGGCTTGAGAGGTATTTTCATAACCCCCAAGTCTCCCAAGATGCCTTTCATTTTTTCAAACTTCGTTGGAAACAAATCCTGGTACTCATGCAAAAGATCTGCGATCTGCGCAACCGTCGCATCATCCCAGTAATCTCCAATGGACTTGAACTTCGGCTCTTCGCTTGTGCCAATGTTCACTTTTCTTGTCTTCACAGGTCCACTCATGTTTGGAATTTCCAGTGGAGGTCCCTCTACATCGCGCGCCCCTTCTGACTTAGGTATGTTGATGTTGCGAGGATCCTCCTCATCGCTCTCTTCTTGTTCTTCGTCATTTTCAGCAAGGTTATAGCATTCAAAGGCATGTTCTATTTGCCTTCCCCATTCTGGTTGTAAGTTAACAGGTACCTTTACATCTTCAAACACCCTTTCTTTGATTTCCTCCAATGCCTCACTTATGCTTGGGCACCTTGATTTAACAATTTTTGTAATTCCGCTACAGCGTCTGCGCTCTTCAATAATTTCATGCAGCTCCGTAGGAACTGTGCAACAGAGGTGCCTGCCTCTGTTGCGGTGCACGTTTGGTCATAAGCTGCTGGCATATCTTCCATATGCGGTGTTTCACTTCACAGCGGGATTCTTGGTGACTTAGGCGCTGGCTCTTTGAATATGTCTCGTGCTTCTTCAAAGGCTCCTTTATTTTTCTCCGGGTCAAAAGCAGGTGTCTTCCCACTAGCTTTTCTAATCCATATCATTTCAAGAGGGGTCTGCTTAGTTTCAAAATTTACAGAAGTCGAAGCTTCTGCTTTCCTATCTCTTCCTTTTGCAGCACCACTTCGCGTTACAACATTAATACTAGGATCTGCAGTCATTTTCTCTATTGCTATCAGCTGAATATTTGGATTAGGTACATCTTGTTTTCTTTTCTGCATTTATGTTGCTAACACTGGGCATGCTTCAATAACATGATCAAAAGATTTACAATAATTACATGTAGTGCATGGATTGGTACAATCTATAGATAAGTGACCTGGTTGGCCACAGTTGTAACAAATCATCTAGCCTCTCCCTCTTCCTTGTCCTGGGCTAGTATTTCTTCCTCTTCCGCAGAATCCTCCATGGCCTCGGTATGCTCCTTAATCATGCTGTGTGTTATCCTTGTTCTGCAAAGCATCTTCCTGGACTTTGTATACTCCTCCATACATATGCTCTATATATTTATTTCTTTCCAACATGACCTCATATGCGCGGCAGTTGGACTCATCATGCCCAACTGACTTACAGAAATTGCAATATAAATTTTTAGGTGTTCTTACATATTTCTGGATTAAGTAATAGTCTTCTGGCCGGTTTCCTCTAGTTCTACAGATCTCACACCATGGCCCTTGGTTCTAATTCAATGGGTTTGGTGCACCCATGTTCAGGTATTCTTGAAACCAAGGAAAATGATCCTTGGTATTTCCTTCTCCCTTGCATCCTGTACACCAGACCTCTTGTATTTGTTCTTTCCCCTTCTTCATGTCCCGCAATTGTAGTGTCAGGGTAGCTAGTTGAATCTGAATTTGAGACATGCCAGTGCTAGTCTCTCCAATAGGTGAAGCTTCTAACTTCATCTCAATCTCCAAGGCTTCTTCTTGGGAAGACACTTTCTGCTGCATCAACGGCAGTATGATATGGGGCAACAGCGCAACTATAAACCACTCATGGTGTTGTTGCAGTGCTCTGACAAAGATGAACTGATCTAGCAATGTCTTAAACTTCTGGTCAAATTCCCAGACTGTCTCATTAGGTTTTTGCTTAATTTCCTTTAATTATGTGATACATTGGGATTCTGACTTCAGTTTCTTGAACTCACTCAATAGTGCAGCCTTAATCTATGCTAAAGTTCTCTGATGTCCAACAGAATACTTCATGAACCAGTTCAAGGATCTATCTCTAAATGTGGTAATGAGTTGCACTCTCTTCATAGCATCATCTTGAACTTGTTTAACACTCCATACGCCTTCACATAGAAACCAATGTTGCTCAGGGTCCTCTAGACCCGTTCCTTTGAATATCGGCAGCTTAATATCATCAGTCATCCTTCTTCTACGGGGTACAGGGTTCTGCACAGGGTTCTGAGTGGCAAAATTAAAAGTGGTACTGCGTGGAATGTTCTGAATCGGGATATTCTAAGTTGGAATGGTCTGAGTGCTAGAAATATTAACAACTGGAGGGTTCTGAACTGGTGGGTTTTGTGCAATAGGAGGTGCGGTGTTCACAACCGGTGGATTCTACGGAGTAATAGGCTGATAGGTAGAAGATAGAGGTGCGGTTTGACTATCAAGATGGGCTTGTGAATCAATATCTACGCGGAGTCCATGTTCACTAGAAGTCTTCTTAGTAGTATACTTATATCTTTCTCCACTTCTCAAACTATGTGTCTCTTCGTCAGAATCACTATATATGCTATTGACCATTATAGATTCAAAAATTTCTAGGAATCCTTACTGCATTCTTAAAACGCCTTTCTCAGCTAAAATCATTTTAATGTATAAACTCAAATTATTAAGGTACTTACCTATGAAACCCTTGAAAAAATATGCTTCTGCTACACTGTAGGACTTTAGCATGTCCACAGGGAACTCTGTTACGAAGCTTTGTAGTGTACTGTCAACCCAAAATTCGACTGCTCTCGAGATTGGGCTATCTATTTCTTTAAGCCTCTGAATGAGCTTTGGAGTCCACTTGGTAGGTACTTCTGGCTGGAAAAGGTTCTTTCACTCTGCGAGCCTCAATAACCACTCGTGCAACTCGTTTCCAAAGCTTGCCTAAAAAATTTCGTGAACGTCCTTCCACAGGTATTTATTCATCCAATCTACGTCGAAGAGATGCGGATGTCTATTCTCCTTCCTTGTGAAGTCTCTCTCTGTCTTGTCACACCAATCCCAAATCTCTTTCTTGTCTGGATGCCAACTTTCTACAATCAATGGGACTTTTTCTTCTGAGCACATCACTATTTCAAGCACGGAAACTCATCACAGATTCTTAGCACGGCAACAGAACCATTTGTTGGCTTATATAATTGTCTTGAGGTTTTCTATAAAGACCCAAGTTCTTCGCAGTTCATGGAACCAACAAAACCCCTTTTCACCGGCCCTTTCGGTAGCAATCTGTGAACAAACTGAGGTCTCACCCGAGGCAAAGTTATGGGGGGCTATGGAATCTAGTTTCCACAACCAAGTGATGAGTGCTTAAACAGATCTGGCGGGCAGCGCGCTATAGGACTCACGTTGTAGGCTTCGGACTGCGCGAAGTTCACCTTCTTCACGGCTGAGACTTAGGCTAACGCGCATCTAAGGACTGTGCGACATCGGATGGCCTTTCCACAACAGGACAGTGCAACTGATAACTACGCTTCCTCTTCGGACTTAACCAACTTTGATGATTCTACTTAGATTTTCCTATCCATTCATCAAATTCCTTAGGTTATTTATCTTATGACTTATGCAATATGAAAAAACACCATACACTACACACTTATGGTGTTGCGCTTCAAGGGAATCGCACGGCACGAACTCCACTGATTCCAATGTTTACTTAATCACTTATGCATTCATTCTGACCCAGAAATACTTATGCATCTAACATTCATCCATATATGTGATACTTAACATATTATTCCCATCTCTATCCTTGTGGCAAATACATATAAAAGCAAAGCATATAAACTGATAAATGAGATCTTAAGCATTCATTGTAAACAAATATACATATTCAAGCATATAAACAGTCACACAACACGATATTTAACATGGTTCACCCCCAGGATGGGAGCTACGTCCACAGGAACTGTTTTAATATTATTTTGGGAAGGGTACAACAATTCCAGTCTGCGCACTCAGCGGCAGACTCTCTTCTCTCTCGATAGGCCTCTACGCACGTAGCTTGCAGAGCCTTTACAATCTTCCCTCAACAAAGATCAATGTTCAGCAACAAAGATTAACAAGTCATAAATAGAAGATTCGAGATTCAACTTAACAACCTTACAAATATTCAATTAGGATTCAATATTAACCCTTTCCCTTACAAAATGTGCCTTCTTATAGATCATGCCCGTAGGTCATGTCTTTACAATGCATAAGCAAAAACCCTAAGGTTTCCCAAAACTGTTGCAGTTTTCCTTTAACTGAACTTTCCGGCTTCTGATAGAGACTCTTCCGTCGTGGCCATCCTTTGTGCATGGTCACATCGCTTCCAGCCTACCCTGTCGACTGCATGCTGACTGTCACTTTCACCCAGTCGTTCCTTCTCTAACGACCTTGTGCGGCCAATTCACGTCGTGCTTCCTCTACTCATGTGACCGGTCGCTTTCTTTCCGCGCCACTCCTTATCCACCTGTTGGGATCATGGAGTACTTCAACCGAACCAAGTCACTTTCACAGCTCAACCTTCCCTTCATCCTTTACGCAAAATAGATGCCCTGCTAGCACCTCGCGGTGCTACACCTTCGCGGAACCGGACTTCAGTTGCGCGGTTCCTTACCTATCGATACTGCGCTGCGCTCAACTTCACAACGTCCAAAACTATCTTACCAAAATTGTCTTCGTCTGAGCTACGCTGTAGCTCCAAAACTGACTTGCATCAAAACTTCCTTACTTGGGCCAGGCCCAACAAACATGCGTGAATAAATGCTTAACATAAGGGTTTGAATTGAGTAATTCCGCATTCTAGGGATCAAAACAAACCACAACGCCTCCCTTCTTTCACTTTTTCTATGCTGGCTTAACATCCATAATGTATTATATGCCACGCAGGTGATAATCTCGACACCTGTAGAAGTGAGCAGAATACCTAGGGTATGGATGTTATGGAAGGAAGACTTGATTTAAACGCATTAGCAGACAAAGGGGATGTTATACCAACTCAAACAACCGAAAGGGATTAACGGTATGGTAATCATGAGACTTTATGACCTTTCATTCAACCCCTAGAACTTTTGAAAACCAAAACTATGATTTGGCACTTCTGTAGCGACCATAATACAAATTTGGACTGTAGCGCTACAAAAACTTAGGAACTTCGATAGCGCTATAAGTTTGAAAACGACCGCCGACACTACAGAATTTTGACAAGTGTAATGGGATGATAGGGGATAACATATAAGGGACAAAAAAGGTCGACTATGGTTTAAAACATGATTGCACTAATATTTTAACACCACTACTTCCATCTCAACCATAATCATGACCTCTAAACTTGACTCAATACTATATGATTCATCATGGACATGATGTTACTTTGAAAATTTTGACCTTGGGGGATCTAAATACAACCAAAATTTAAAAAATCAAGAGTAAACTAATCTCTTTTTTGCGAAATTTATAAGTGCTAACACACTCAAAAAATTATTGCTTAATACAGGCTCAAGAGACGAATCGAATTAACCCCAAAAATTCGTTCGTCAAAAAAAATAGAGGTCTCATAAGTAGTTTTCTTGTGTTTTCATTTATATGCTATATGATATCATGTATATCCTTTTTTTCAATCCAAAAAAATGATAACTTGATATTCATATGGAATAAAAGTTACATCATATCAACTTACATAAATCAGTCTTTCATATCATATATCCGTACTAGCTGTATTACACATACCCCAATAATTCTAAAAGTAAGAAAATACCTCTTTTCATGCTAGAAACAAGTAAACTTTCAACTACCATGGATCGAGAATGTCCCCCAAAAAAATTTCTAGAGTCAATTGACACCATCACAAGTTCCTAGAGAAAATGAAAGCACAGTAAAAAAAAAAGTGAGATCCTACGTGAATAGGATCACCATCCAAAAAATATTCATAATGAAGAATTCCATCCATATGTCCCACAACAACCTTGGATAAGAGATCCTCTAATGTGTTAAACTCCCAATAAATATGGGTGAAAGTGATATGAGAAAAGAATTTCTTTATCTCCAACATTCTGCTCATCCAATGGCTTAGATGAATGACATTTAAATTTTCTTTACCAACAATCCAATCAATAACTACCAGCGAATCACCTGCCACCAGTAGCTTTTGTATACCTTTTTTCCTAGCGATCCACAATAAACCCCATAAATCCAGCAACTTCGCCCATGTGTTTGTTCCAGTATCAACACCCATCTTAAGTTTGATGGTGTGTCCCAGCTTAATAACTAACACCATACCTGCACCACACATTCCTTCTTTCTGTGCCCCATCAAAGAAGCCAATGGAGCAAGAAGTATCAAAACATGGGGGAATATATGTTTTATCTTAACCTTCTTCGAGTTGACTTCCTTGAATAGTGCTAAGGCTCTGTATGCCACCTGTGAGTAACCTAGCCGCTTATTTTAAAAGATATAGTAGTTCCTATTATTCCAAAATTCCCAAGTAACAAAAGAGGAAGTTCGGGATATCTAGGCTTCTTTAGGAACCATCATTTCATACTTTCCTGCAAGTTTGTCCTAATCCAAATATCATTGAAATTTAAGATCTCTTGGCAGGTTCTCCAAACATCATTTATAAAAGAGCAAGTCACAAAAAGGTGTGACACAGATTCAGAATTTTGAAAACGGAGTGAGCATATACTTGGGTCAACAAAACCGCACCTCAATAAATTATCCCACATGAGGATTTTGTTTTCCATGCAAAGCCAGATAAAACAATAGATTTTTGGAGTTATTTTCCATCTCCAAATCTTTAAAGGCCACCAACTAGGCACTTTATCAACATGTTCAGAAACCACAAAATCGTATGCATTTTTGTAATGTCCCCTCCCATCATACCAGCATGATAGAGAGGACGTGACACTAAATCCGGGCATCTAGCCCCATATCCATTAAGTAAAAACTCATTGATAAAAAAGACATATACATGTGCATGTTATAGAAACACAACGGAATTAAAAATCATGTTTAATATCTAACATACATTCAATATTTCTGTGACAGCCATTAAATAAAGACATTGCAGAATTTATAAAAGAGAATACTTATCTTAACAAAGTAGTCCCAAGCAACCAGCTATGCATCTGCAACGTTCCACCCAACCATAGGCCAGTTGTGCTTATCAACCTCTTGATACAACTGCCACCCCCGAGCTGGGCATGATTTCTACAAGGAACCAGGGAACAGCAGACTCACACATAACCAAGCATACACCAAGATGAGCCAAGCCAATCTACAATTGGGTTTATCAGGCTGCTAGGAAATGGAAAGGAAGAGTTGCTAAGCTAGTGAGCTCAAGCACAGAGCCAGGGATAACCTTACAAGATCTATCTAGCTTGGCACCCACAATACCTACACACCCAGCACAAGGAAGTATTCTTTTCACTATTGTACAATCCCTCAAGCCATACCTTCCCCATCTAGTGCTCTCAAGGTGTGCATAGAAGAGTAGCCAAAGCCCTCTTGATCTTCTTGAGAGGTTGTCTCCCCCACTAGGTTTATCAAGCCCTCTCTGTCCACTACCACTCCAATCTCTTGCTTACAGTCTCCAAATCAAACAGGGATGCAGATAATCAGCTAACTACAATGGCTGGACAGGAGAAAAACGTTTGTACAGTGATAAGCATGAAAATGATTCCCTGAGCTTCAAAAAAATGTGGGAAGGCTAAAAATGAACAATGGAGGTTTTTGGGAAAACCCCAGGAAGCAGAAATCGTTTTTAGGAAAAATGCCCATCGCAATTCTGGGACAAAACAACCTCCATACGGTCCCAAATCGCAGCCCCTTCTTCCCAGCTACTGTCCAAAACCAAAAATGAGTTTTTGGGCAAGGAAAACCCTGCGTTTTTTCTGAAAAACATGAATGTAACTTCCAGTAGTCTCAATCTGCGTGAGAGGATGAAAGTCCTTGATGAGGAATGGCTTTGGGCACCATTTCGTGGGTGTTTTCTTGCCCAAGAAGCAAAAATACAAATTCCCAGGTTGATGGCTTGCCCATGCACGAAATTGGCTTCCATACCTCTCCATTCCCAAGGCATTAACTGCCTCAACCAACTCTTGGAAGAATTAAATGATTGGGTGCATAACCCAAAATGGGTAGTTGGTGGTTTATGGGTTTTCTCATTAACACATGTATTAACACCATTGGCTCAAGGGTTTGAATAATTTTCCTCCCTATTCCTTGTAGAATCATGCTCCCATCTCTCTGTTGCATTGCATAGCTAGTTGTGGGTATTTTCATTAAAATTTGTATTTACATGATATCTTATTTACATTGTGCCTATCTAGCACAAGAACCATAGGCATCTATTTCTTTAATTGCCGATACATAAAATGCTAAATCAATGGTGGGGCCTTGTCCTTGAGCTCCTCACCATGATTAAATAACAATATTTACATCATTTACGATTTAATGCAAAGGGGGTCAAAATGGGGACATTACAATTTTTTGTTGTAATGTTTCCATTGGAGTCTTCCCAATCCCACACTAATCTGTCAAGTTTGTCCATCAAGCGAATACCTGCAGATTTTAACTTTAAAACAAACCTTTTCCATTCACCGGCCTCACTGCCCGTAAGCCATAGATCTTCAGAATTCATCCATACATATGAGGGGCAGAATTCGGCTTCTTTGTAATAAACCTGTGCAAGAAATTCAATATTTCTAGAATGAAGTGACACAATCAGTTGGGGAGAAAGTCTAAAGTCTTCCTGCAAACCAATGATAGGGTCAATTCCAATATATTCCCAAATGCCACGACCAATATTCCAGCTTAATCTCTTCTTCAGAGTGGGCAATTTCTTGCATAAACCTTTCCAAATAACTGATGAGTTCGAGCTGACAGCAGGAGTATTTCTGATCCATATAAAGGTCAGAGTGGATTTCAAATATTTCTTTTTAATCACATCACTCCACAATCTTTTGCTAAAGAGATCTCTCCACAAAGTTTTTGCACCCAAGGAGTCCTCAAACCAGAAAATGTTTTTCAATCCCCATCCACCATAACTCTTCGGGAGAGCAATGTTGTGCCAAGCCGTTAAATGAAATTTAGCTTGCATTAAGTTTCCATCCCACAAGAACTTAAACATTCTCCTCCTTATGCCTTTCAACACCGATCGAGGAACCAAAGTCAAAGACATCCAATAAACCATAATACTCTACAGCACATATTTTATTAAGACAAATCTTCCACCTAAAGATAAGAAATGATAAGCCCAGATATTGATTATTTTCTCAATGCGCCAAATCAGGCAAAACCAATCTTCAGAATTGTAATTATTAGGTTTAAGTACAAAGCCCAAGTACATAATATTGTCCTGCATATTTTTCCATTGAAAGGGGAACAAGGATTCGATCTGCTGGCGCAATATATCCTATCATATGGGCTTTCTTAGGATTCTTATTATCTCCTATCATATATTTTTCATAGGGAGGAGACTTAGGTGATAAGTGTGATTGGCGGTTTGGAGAAAGATCATAGTTAATTGGTGAGGGATGTTTGTTGTTGGGGTAATTAGAGATTGTTCATATTCTTTCGATAAGTTATTACGTAGAGTTGGGATTTTACATGATGCAATGAGGGTGTAAGCTCATGAATTGTGTTGCTTTATTTGTATGCATTCACCAATTTTAAGTTGTTTAAAAGTCATAAAGTGGGAATTGTTGAAGATATCCAAAGATGATAGGATATTGGAATGTCTAAGTTTGGAATTAATTAATTAGTTGAATTGAACTTTACATTATAGTTAAAAGCTAGTCAAAAACTTAACATAGATCTATGATTTGCACTTTACTAATATTGGCAATACATAAAGAGGATTTAGATGGTTACCTATGATTTGCACTTTACTAATATTGGCAATACATAAAGAGGATTTAGATGGTTACCTATGATTTGCACTTTACTAATATTGGCAATACATAAAGAGGATTTAGATGGTTAATAAATATGGTGTCACGTCCCCTCCCGCCATCCCAACCCACAGAGGGAACATGACTGCAACATGGGATGTCTAATTCTCTCCCAAAGCCATATGATGAAATTTGGGAAATAAAAATAAATGCATATTTAAATTATACAACGGAACTAATCATAGTAACACACACGCAGAAGGGAATGCACCAGCCTACTTCTCCCAGGCAGAATGATGAAACAATCATACAAGAATTAATCCCCTTCTCATGCTATGCACATGCTTCATGCCAACTAACTTAAGATAATCATTTCATTTAATTAACATGAATAATTAAACATTCAGCACAGAACACGGAATTAACATAATTTAACCACAGAGAACACTTATCTTTATGATGAAGTTGTCCAAACAATTGGCTATGTGAGAGCAACGTTCCACTCAACCATAGATCTTTGTCCAACCTATATTCTTTCAGCTGAGAGACCACCCTCGAGCTGGGTTGTGTATCCACTAAGGAGGAACTAAACAGGCTCACTCACAGCCATGGTTTCACACAAACAGTCATGCTAATCCAACACACAGTTGGGTTTATCAAGCAATTCCAACCTCTGTTCTATCTTCTTATCTATCATCCACGCTTGGATTTTCTCAGTTCTATGGCCAAATGACTTTGTCTTGTAATTGGATTTTCGGGCTATCAAATATGGGTTTTCCTATGGATTTCTAGGCATCTAACACTCTCAAATTCGCCCCAAGGTTCAGGTCTATGGATCCCCCATTGGATTTCACTGTCCACACGAATTTCTGGGTGTTTTTTGCACTTCAAAACGTGGCTTAATTCAGAGTTGCGATTTATGGTTTTTTTCACTGCTGGAGCTGTGTAATGGATGAAAACTGATACTTAGGTGTTCCACAATGGAATGGGAATGAGGAAGAACGAATTCCCATGAGGTGGAGTGACTTTTGGGTCAATGAAACAAAGCCCATACCTTGCCATACGAATTTCTGGGCTACCCATGCTCCATTGAAGCCATGGAATAATTTCTTCAACTACTTCCTTACAACAGAATTAAATGCCAGTAAGGAAAGTCAAATGGGTTCTCAAGATGACATTTGGAAGCATATGGTTCAACCCCACAACCCCTTCACCACTCCCTAGTGGATACACATGGCCCCCTCTTATTAGTTGCTTCCATAGCCATTTTTTTGGTATTTTTTTGCATGATGTTTATTTACATCATTTTTACAATTTCCATGGCTTAATAGCACATGGATAACATAGTATCAAATACTTGCCCTTTTTTTTAAATAAAATATGAGCATCCACTAGCAGGGCCTTGGCCTTGATCTCCACGCTAGGAAAACATACATCACATGTATATAATATTTACATTAAAAGCCAATATATCCTAAGGGTCAAAATGGGGGTATTACATATGGTAAAAAAAAACTTCTTATTAAAAGGATTAAAGAAGTAATTTTTTATCTTTTAAGTATAAACAATTAAGTTTTTGTAAATTTTTAGTAATTATTAAAGAAATATATATTTTATTGGAAGCTTTTGTGAAACCTTTTCAAAAAGTTCTCTCTTTATTCATAATGGTATTAAGGTCATTCCTAAAAGAGCCACAATGGAGGTCATTATTGCACCAAAGAGGCGCATTCACCCACTTTTGTGTTCATCATGGAGTTGACACTTGTCCTTTATCAAATATTATAAAAAATAACATATCGGTTCAAACTATATTTAAAACATTTAGAAGGCCATATGTATAAGAGTACACAAATTAGATTAATTAAAACCATAAACATTGCATTACACACTTGATTTGAAGAGTGCAAATGTTGAGGAAGAGTTTGCATCTCGAGAGATTTGATCCGTCTCGACGCTTGGTAAATCCTTTTAAGATGAATCTATGCTGGTTATTATTTCATAATAAAATATAAGTTTAAATCAATTCTAAACATACTCTAATCAATGTATTTTAAAATAATCAACACATCAATGTGTCACTTCATAAAAATGGCATTTAGACATTTTAAACATTTTATTATAGAATAGCGTTTTCATTTTTTTTAAAATACAAAAACTTATCAACTCACTTACATAACTTAGTGTGTTTTCATTAGAAGTGCATTTGTAAAAACTACACCAAATAAAATTTTACATAACTTAGTGTGTTTTCATTAGAAGTGAATGTGTCAAAACTACACCAAATAAAATTTAGTAGTACATTTATAAAAACTACACCAAATAAAGTTTAGTCAATTTTTTATACAATGTTGATTTTATTTTAATAATAATAAAAACATATTAGTGTAATATTGTTTATACAGTATTGGTTTTATTTTAATAATAACAAAAACATATTAGTGTTAACCATAGAGAGCATGTGTATCTTATGGGAAGTGTACTTGGTAGAAAAACAAAATTAGAAAACCATAATTTCATTCTTACATTCCTCCAATGTTTCAAGTCATAGAAACATTGGTGCTCACCATCACTATAGGACCATCACATTGTTGTTGGTACCACGTTGACAAATTCTTCAATTGTTTCATTTTGTTGTTATTTTTTAATTTTGTAAAAGGCTATCATATTTTAATTTTTATCTATGTGGAAACTATACCTCCTCGATAGGGAAGGGACTAGATAAATTGTTTTTATCTCCTCATTTACTTTTACAATGGTTAGAATTTGGCTTTAAATTATTTTTTCTCCTCTTTTTAATTTTTTTTTTCAACCGGTTTAAATCTTTCAACTCACACCGAACCATGTGATGTATGTTTTTTATTTATAATATGCACTCTTAACGATCCATTTGTTAAAGTAGAGAGGAGCGACAAAACATAAAAATTTAAATGATAAAAAAACAATTTTCACTCTTTTTAGACGCTCTTTAGAATATTAAGAGGTATCATTGATGGTGTTCTTGTATATTCTAAGCACACTGTAGAAAGCAATTTTAACTTTTAAAAATTCCTATCCTATCAGTGCTCTATGATATTTATGGAGGTACTATTCTTGGTGACTCCGTACATATGAAGTGCACTATAAAATCAATTTTATTTTATAATTTTTTTCATGCTTACGCGTGCATTTGGAAATGTAGGTTAGAATTGTTGTCGATATTATTGAGGGGAACTTTTAGGGGTGGAATTTATCCCGTGAACTAATTTTCGAGGTTTTTTCCAAAAACTATTTGTGATTTTCCATTTTTTCTTAATATGATTTGCCCAAATTTCATAGGATTAATTTTTTAACTCTAAAAATCGTCAAAATTGTCCAAAAACAATATAAAACCTTTAAATTTTGAATATTTTTTTAAAAATATTGCCAAACATTTTATGGTTGGAAATTTAATAATTATTAAGTTTCATCAAGGTTTCTACACTTTAAGAAAAGTATGAATCCTTAAAATTTTCCATGATGCTCTTGTACATCACAATCATAACATTGAAACCAACTATAATTCCCACACTTTGATGTTGCACATAGGAAGCATCAGTTGCAGTCCAGGTGGGTCACTATTTTGGAAGGCAATTGTGGCAGTTTTTCCTATTATAGGGGAGCGGTCGGTCTGGGAAGTGAGCGATGGACAGGAGGCCCGCATTGGAAGAGAAAATTATAAGGGAGTCAAACAATTACCTAGCTTCCCTCAGGCTCTAACGGTTTTTCTGGAAGAGAGGGGCATATCCGTGTTAGCAGATGTGGCAGAAGTAGGAACCAATTTCGTACAGAAGTGGCAAACGGCAGAAGAGCTGCAGATTCCAGAGAGATGGGTCGAGGTTTGGAGAACTTGGACAGCGGAGTTAAATAAAGGGTTTATAAAACTGGGAAATAATCCAGACGCTTCAGTGGCAGGGAAGTGAGGCAGTAGGAACTTTTACAATAAAGGAAGCATATTCATCGATATGGAGAAAGAGAATACTTGATAATCCCTGGTGGGGTAAAAAGATCTAGACGACTCGGGCGACACACAAAAGCAAGATCTTGGTTTGGATAATCTTGAAAGGAAAGGTATTAACTTGGGACAAATTGAAAAGAATAAATTTTGAAGGACCTGGAAGATGTAGTTTGTGCAGGATGGTAGATGAAGACGTTGAACATCTATTCTTATTATGCTTGTTTATACAACAGGTTTGGAAAGGCGTGAGTATGAATCTACAGCTGAGTTTCGTGGGAGAAGGTAACTCTTTTATAAGCTTTTTTAAATCTTGGTTCGATGAACCCAACCTAAAATTTTTGAGATGCTTACCTTTTCTGGTGGCCTGGTTTGTATGGGTAGCTAGAAATCAGTCTATTTTTGAAGATACTCATCTTCCAAGTTTTATTGTTATCTCCCAGACTCTTTCTATCTACAAACATTTTTTGGGACAGGAAAGCAAAAAAAGGGAAGACAGCCAAAAACCTTATCACATGAAGAGGGAGATATAGTGGGTTTTTTTTATGGAGCATGTGCTAACAAAAGCTGTGGGTTGGGAGGATACTTGCAAATTTCAGAGTTGGTTACGATCAGCTTCCAAGCGAACGGAGGAGAAGGAACTGAAGCATAAAAACTTCTTATTACGCTCGTAAATTCTTTAAAAGGCCCATAGGCAATCTGAATCCCACATTTTTGTAAATAATAATAGATATTGATAGATGATAAGATAATAAGATGATTGCAATGTAATGAGAGGCCCCATATAAATACAATTCCAAAGGGCACCTATAATGGTTGTTCACAAGGGTTATGTCCCTTTAATAATTATTGTTAATTACTATTACTACTATTATTATTTAATATCTATATATTTTAGGTTTGTTACATTGCCTTCCCCTTAAGGGAAGCTTTGTCCTCAAAGCTTTGTTGAAGACAAGGGTTATGTCTGATTTTTTGTTTGAACTGCCATCTCTAGATCCTTTCTTTTAGTATTTGCGACACTTGAGGAAATAAGGCGATACGAGTTACAAATTCCACAGAAGAACTGTCGCGTCGTTTCTGATGTGGTCCATCCGAGATCTATTTTTATCGGAGCTATTTGATCGCTTTGTGGGATGGGTCTTTTCGTTTGTTGCTTACTATGTTGATTCGATGTACTTGCTTGTCTGACATCATAATTCCTCTGTATATGTTCATTTTGACCCTGTCATTGGTCAAAATGATGCTTATAATTGGGGAGTCGATAAGGAGTTCTTGTTGTTTGTTTTTCTGCTTGTTTGAATTCTTTTTGAACTGTGATGAAGACTGAATTTGTATTTAATTCTTCTTCTTCAACTTGAGTTTGTTTTCTGGAGAGTTCGGATGCATCCTTCTAGATTTGCGCTACTTTTTTCTCCAATAGATTGTTATTACTCTGAATTTTTTCGAACCTTTCGTCTTGCGAATTTTTATCCTCTTTTAACTTCTTGACTTGTTCCTCTAGTTCTTGATTAAACTTTCTGAGGTGTTGGTTTTCTTCTTGCTTTTCTAGTATTCTTCATTCAAGGTATTCAATTGAATGTTCTATCTTCCGACTATGTTTCAGCTTCTTGATTTTTGTAAGTAATGTCTTGTTATGAATTCTTAGTCGAAATAGTTCTTCGGTATTGCTTGTTAATGTGTTATTGACTCTCGTAATTTCCAACTTGTGCGCTTGTTTTGAGTCCTCGCCTTTCTCTTGAAGTTCCTCAATCTGTTGTTGAAGGAGGAAATTCTATGTTTCTTGGCATCTTACTTTTGTCTGAATTTGCGTGATTTCGTCATCTTTGTCCTTGATGATTTTTTTTAATCGTTTTATTTCTTCTTTATTTTCATGATTTTTTGGTTTTGTAGATTCTGATTGGTATATTTTTGACTCATTAATTCCTCAATTTGAGTAGATAATATCTCAATATGGCCTTTTAGATAATGATTATCTTGCTCTATTAATCCCTTAGACATATCCAGCTTCGTCATGTCAAATGCTTTGTCCAATGCTACTTGTAGTCGGGACTGCAATTTTGATTTAGAATTCGCCATAATTCATGATTTCGTCTTTGCTTGAAGTTCTTCTTTGACTTGGTCTTATTTGATGATACTGGTCTCGACTTTGACAATAATTAGTCTTCGTTGACTTGACTTCTTGATAAGGGATACTTCCTTGATTTTGTCTTCTTCCCTTTCGAATTTTGGAAAGAATCCTCTTGAATTTTTATAATTGTTTTTTAATAACAATGTTCAATATGATTCTTCTTGTAAAATTATTTGTGTTGGTGCACTTCTAATTTAATTTCCCCTTAATTTTGTAAAATGGTGTAGAATGGGTGGTTGGGAGGAATGATTGTTACCTTCCCCACCCAAGTTCGAATCTCACTTTTGGTTTGTTGTTAGGGAATAAAACCAAACCCACTTCTACTTTCATAAAACCATAAACTTATTAATCGCAGTGAATACTTCTAGAATGCCCACAAATAATCCGAAGCCCACATTTCGGGGGCAAATAAGATATTGATAAAATATATGATAAGATAGTAAGATGATTACAATGTAATGAGAGGCCCCATATAAATACAATTCCAAAGGGCACCTCTAATGGTTGTTCACAAGGGTTATGTCCCTTCGATAATTATTGTTAATTACTATTATTACTATTATTATTTAATATCTATATATTTTAGGTTTGTTACAGGAACAAATAATCGAGATGAAGGACTAGCGTTGAGATTTCTCTTGCAGATGGCCAAAGAGCGTTCGGTGGACACTGTCATAATTTATGGGGATTCAGAGATGTGGATTAAAAAAATGAACAAGGAAATAACCATTAACAATCATGCTCTACAGAATGGTAACAACATGGATACTTTGGTGTCATTTTTGAGAAAGGTAGAATTTGTTCATGTTTACAGAGAACAAAATGAGATAGCAGATGGACTATCAAAAGATGGATTACTATTGGAAGAAGGAAAATGCAAAATGATCACAAAAAGTCATGAAATTCGGGATATAAGCTAGAAAAATCTAGACTTTATTGTGTAGTGTTTAAATTTTGTGTAAGTCTAAACAGGGTTGAGTTAACATTTGGAAAGTTTTTCAATGTAAGACAAGTATATACTCAGTTTACTATCGTGATGTATAGCACCTGTGGAATGTATTCTATGCTCAATATTATCAATGAATATGCTTTTTTTCTTGGGAAAAAAAAAGAAGCATCAGTTGCAATCATCCAATATATTATAAGTGCTCCATTGAACATGATTTTAAATCTATAAATTTCTCACATTTATCAATGTTCTCGTAAATTTAATGAGGTACCATGACCAATGTTGGTTGTCATACACACACTGGTAATCAAAAGTAAGAACTAATTTTTCTAGCGTGTTATTTCATTTTAGAATGTACAAATTTACCTTTGGAAATGCATCTAAGTATACAAGGTGGATTGGCATGGACTTAGTATCATTGTCCATATGGTGCACTAATTATCGATTATAATCAAGAAAAACATACCAACTTTATTAATGTGTTAATATTGAATTAGGATCATCAACAACACCATATTCATAAGAAAGACATGTCATTGGTGGTGTGCTAATGTTAGTAAGGTTCATCGATCAGTTTACATAGTTTCTTTCAATAGAAATAATTTCAGTTTTTAATGAGTATTACAAACTGTAATTTAGTTTCGCTTAGGGTATTACCCTAACTCCAATCAAGTGATGTATGTGGCCACCTCTCTTGAATAAGGTTGAGTAGTTAGTATTGAACAATTAATGTAAAAAGGGTATATCTATTAATTAGGGCCCACTAGGAAGTTGGTACTCAAATAATTATTTGACCATGTCAAGTAGTTACTGTTTTGGATATTGAAAGCATATATAAAGAGATAGAAGGCTATGAATTGCTTCATCAAGAATTATTGAGTTGTGCCTCTTCTCAAGTGAAGGGTCACCCAACTTTAAGAGGCATGTGAACATTACTTCTAGATTTTATTATCATAATACAGGAACTATTTTTACAATATTTATCTTGTCTATTTCCTTTGATCAATTATTTTGCACTATAATCTTTTGTTTATGAGATTTTTTATCTCCATATATTGTGTTCATGTTGCTCTAATTTGCAAGGTTAATTACACCACAAGTGGTATTAGAATACTTTCCTAAGACATCACACCTACAATTTTTCATAGAATTTGTTAGGTTAGAGGCATGTTTCAACATATTTAAATAATACAGACATATGTCATTTAGTAGGTAAAACTACAGTTGGGGAAGCACACATGCAAAGAATACAATTGGTACTTAGCCACATATTTTAGACATGGTTGTAACCCCTGTTGGTACCTCTTCAAGTAGTACCACATCAAATAGTACCTACATAGGAAATATCACTTCCATGTACCTTTGGGGATATAGAAAGCCCCATAGGTAACCTGAAACCAACTCTAGATAATTCAGTCAACCATCCTCCTACTATAGTGGAATTGAGAACAACACTCAAGAAGATTACTCTCACATACCTGGGTAGCCGGGTAGTGTAGCTATTGGCATGGTTGAGCCTCTTCAATTAGATAGCTAGGAGATCGGGTCGAGTACTATTGTTGGAACTCATACATATATCATAGAGCTATAGATATAAACAATATCTTCTACTCAAGACCCTAGGGACCCTCATTTTTGTAACCTGCCAGTGAAATTCCTACACCTTTGCATCTAGAAGCAATTTAGACATTCTATCAATGTAGTAAATATGCTATTTATGACTGGACTAGTGAAATTCATACATCTTTGTATCCAAAGGGAAATTTGGGAATTTTGTCAGTGTAGTAATATGTGAGTAATATTCAGAAGGCCATAATGCTTCCCAATGTTAAAAAAAAATCTAGGGGTCCCATAAAACCTTATTGGTGACCTATCTCAAATGAATCCTTTCATTGTGATTATCATTTTCATAAATATATATATATAAACCATTTTTTGGGTGGAATCGTGACAAAATTCTTGGAGAACTATCTGGAAAAAAAATCCTTGCATTGTGTTGATCATGTTTTTCTACATCTCTAACAACCCTTTTTGTGTGGGCCCAACCATCCCCAATTTGGTGTTCCTACTTTTTAGCTACCATTATACACACCTGCAACCAAGAAAACATGGAGGAAGCAACCTAGGATCCACCCCAAGATACTAAACCACTAATCATGGCCTTGAAACTCTCAATTTACTATCTCAATCTTATTATGGTTGACTAATGTAACACTATGGATAACTTGGTGATTTTTTCTCTCACTCAATACGTAGGATTCACTCTAAAACAAGGTGATCCAAGAAATGAAACTTATGTTAATGATGAGCATAGATCTCACACTCTCTTTCCAGAAACCCAACCTCTCTCCATTTGGGATAAAATTTCATGGCACCACTTCCCAAAGGTTGATATACATAAATTTGATGGATTCAATCCATAGGGTTGGGTTACCCATGGACACTCGCACAAAGATGGTACCCAAAAGTGATGCAATATGAGTGAGTGAGCAATGCAAATAAAAAGCGTGCATGCACAACTGGTACCGCACACACGCTTTTGGTCTGGCATATGTTGAACCTCCACTAAAGCATCCATGTTGGCACAAGAGTGTGCACACGCTATTGAAGCACGCATGTTACTAGCGCAAACGCGTGTGCACTTCTTTGTATATTAAAAATTGGGTCGAGGCCCCTTTCCACTCCATTCCACCCTGATTTGGACAACATAAAATACCAAAAACGCATCCAAAGAGAAGTAGAGGGAATGTGTGCACACCCGTCCACTTCCCAAGCCTCCAATGCATCATCCAGGTAGGATTTCATCCATTAATCTTCATTTTCTTTGTTTTTCAATGATTTAATAAAAAAAGAGATAGATTCTAAACATTGTAAAAAATCAACCTAAACTTAAAGAAAATCATTTTTTTAATTGCAGATTGTCTCTCCATCACAATGGCCAATAACCAGGAACCAAACCCCCAAACAAACAACCCTGAGGATAACCAAAGCACACAAAACCATGAACCTAATCCCGAAGTAAACATTAACACCAAGGAGAACCCAACCATAAAAGGATAAATTAACCAACATTTAAACCAGTTAAGAACCTTGCTTCAAGAGCTTATAACCACTAGGAACCCTTTGATGCTTGCTTAATTTCCTTCAATTCCATAATACATTGAGATTCTGAATTCGGCTTCTTAAATTCAATCTTCAATCCTTCCTTGACTTTTGCCAAGGTCTTTGCAGGTTGGTTACCAATAACTTCAGAGAACTTCATAAACTAGTTTAAGGCACGACCTCAAAAGGTCGTGATCAACTGCGCCAACTTGACGTTGTCGTCCTGGACTTGCTTCATAGTCCATACAGCGATGCATAAAAACCAGTGTTGTTCTGAATCTTCTGATCCATTCCCATTAAAAATAGGTAACTTCATGCCATCCCCGTCCATTCTGGACCTATGGGATTTGATTGATTCACTACTAATGGACCACTACTCGGATTCTTCCCACTCGGTGAAGTAATCTTCGGATTACTACCACTACTCTGACTAGATGGAATAAAATGCGAAGAAAAATTAGGTCTTACCTCGGTCTCTGGAGATGTAAGCGGGGTCGTGGGTATGTCTCAACCTTGGGTCTGGAAAGTTCCTTTTGAGCCTTCTCCTTCCTCAGTAATGAGTTGGTAGTCAACCTCTTCGTCACTAGAATCCTCGTCAAGTTGTGGCACTGATTCTTAGTTTCTCCTTTCAGTCGCACTGCAACCCCTCTTTTTTGCCATGGTTCTCCTCCTTTTGTTCAACCGAAACCGTCTTCCACTCCATATAAATCCACACTCTTCGTCTGATTCAATTTCATCTCCACTTATCATCTCATCTCATCTCATTAATTCCATCCATACCATTTTCCATCCGATACCCATGCCCACCGCACACAATTGCTCTACTCGTCAGATTCCATTCGCATTACAGCGTTTTCACAAAGAATATTTTTGATCAACAAGTTCAATGACTTGAGGTACTTACCGTGTGGACCTTCAAAGAACTCACGCTTTGTTGCACTATAGGACTTGATAGTGCCAACAATGAATTCGGTAATGTACCCTTTCAACACGTTGTCAAGACAAAATTCTATTGTGCGAGAGATTTTGTTATTCACACCCTTCATTCGTTGTACCAGCTCAAGTATCCAATATCTGTTAAAATATTGTAACTTCTAAGAATATTCTATTTGTACATTATTATTATATCCGGAGATGTTTATTCCTCTGTCGAAATGTTGTAACTTGGGTTATTAGACTTCCCTAGTGAGGTCGGCCCAGAGTCATTTATAATGGGGTGTTTAAGTCCCCTAGTGGGGTCGGCCCAGTTAGCATTGGGTTATATCTTTTTGGGCCGACCTAGTTAGGTATTTTGTCTAGTGAGAGATAAAGTATAAATAGAAGTGTTGTGTCTCTCATTTACACACACTCCGGCTCACTTGTGAAACTCGCATAGGAGAGGGAGAGATCTGCAAAGGAGGAGAAGGAGCTCTTGTTTTGGGATTACATCTTTGTATTTGTTGGTCATCTATATTGAGGAATCTTTGCTAGGTTTTCTACCCCATGAGGGTTTCCCAGGATAAATTGTGTTTATGTTGTGCTTGTTGTTCTTTCAGTGATCATGTATATGATATAGTTGTGAAATCAAATGGAATACTGATGTTATCTATCTTATCATATTGAATCTTAACATGGTATCAGAGCTAACCTGAAGGAAGGAAATGTATGGCACTTACGACACTTGTTTCACTTCCGACAATTTGAAAGTTAGGGTTTTGTATAGCAAAACCTAGTCATCGTGGAACTTTAGCTATAAATCGATTTTGGCGAAGGTTCAGGATCTGAAACTTGGACAGGCCGAATATGAAATTTTTATGTACCTTGTGTCTGAGTTTCAACCTCATATTCATTGTACTTTCTGAGATATGATCTGTACAAGTTAGGGTTTCTGCCTCTTCCAGAATGAAGCCCTAAACAGGTGACCTAGGAAAAAAGGTCATATCTCGGGATTGGAAGCTCCAAATGGAATTCCGTAAAAAGTGACAATTAGGGTACGGAATTTAGTTTCATAGGTCTGAGTTTCAAAGGCCAAAGATGAAACAGTGACACGTGGCACTCTGTACAAGTTCGCTATGTTGTTTCACCCCTTAAACAGGTCATCTTGGGAAATTGAGAATATCTCTCTGATGGAGAATCCAATGAATCTCAAACCTATGGGGTTGGAAAGATGACAGGTCAGGATATCATAGGACGAAGTTTCAGACCCTTCAGATCCGAAACTTCAGAGATGCACCAGAAACAATACGACACATCTGAAATGACTCAATGGAGGAAATCAAAGAAGAGGAGGAAGAAGCTCTCACTTAGGGTTTTCAGTTTTTAGGTATGGAAGGACCTGATACAATGTTGGAGACACCTGATGCAACATTGGAAACTTTGATAATGGATTTGTAATCCATTCATCATAGATATTAATCCTCCATCAAAATGTTGTGGGAGGAAGGAGATTGAAGATTAGGGTTTCCAAGTAAGAAGAAACCCTAGCAAAGTTGGGAGACTCATAGGGCAGCAATGAAGGAGGTTAAATGGAACTGATATTTATCATCCTAGCACCATGAACCTATATAATATGCTTTACAAGTGATCTACCTTGGATGTTAGGGTTTTATCCTTATAAAGAAGACTACAAGCAATATCGACAGGTATGACTTGAAGAGATCCATGTATGTTTTGAAATCTGTTTGTCTTCATATTATTGATGTTAGTACAATTATGATTAATTTTAGATTGTCTGATAACCTTAGTAAAAGTATGAACGCATGAGAATAATAGAATACATTCATTGATTAGGGTTATGATACTTATGATTGTACTAATGCACTTGCGTTGTTGTATGAGGATGATGTTGTCTGCTAACATGAAAGGTACATCAAGAAAGACAAATCCATATGACCATCCATAGTCATTGATCACATGGAAGCTCTACTTACAAGGTATGTATAATTTGGTTATACAATGCTTAACTTATGAGATATGCAGGTTACTAGCACAAGGTCTCTAAATCATTGAAGAGAACAAAGAAGACATTGTTTTGGTATGTTAGACATAACTAGCAAGCATGATAATCCAGGTATGTTTTTCTATATCAAGTTAGAATCCTACTTTGTGTTAGGATCTTAGATAAGTATACTTGTATATGAAATGATCATGACCATACATGCTTAAGATTATTTCTAATCATAATGTATTGATAGTATTAAGATTATACTAATGAATGTATGATTATGTATGAGATCTTGAGAAAAGTCACAATGATGAAACTAGTACACACTTAAGAATGTGTAGTGGTACAGAATGGATAGAATTTCAAAGACATATAATCATGATGCTATCATAAAGGGAAAATAGAGATCAAGCGGGAGACAACCACACAAACATAAAAGATGAGTATTTGAGTTGTTATTTGAATTACCTCTTGAATCTCTGAATAGTTAATGATATTGCTCGTAATAGTTGTATGCATATTTGTATTCCTAGAATATATCATGCATAGTATAAGCATTCATATAGCATTGGACAGTATACCACTAATATGCATATGATGGGTAAGTTGGACAAACATTCCATTGTTGCTTGTCTAGAATGAAACCTCTTTGTTGACATGCTGAGAGTTGTGCACGCTCCTGATAGTATGTTCTGGTAGAGATGGAAGGCATCTAGATAGCCACTGTATGCACACAGGATATGGAAAAGTGTTGTGCCAAAGTATTGGTCAAGATAGTTGCATAACTATGTGAATCATATTAGTATGCATAATAGGTTATCATGTCAACATGATTTGATGATTATGAAGTATTACTAATCATGTAATTAACTTTGATTTGTAGGAAATATCATGTGCTATGATCTACAAAAGAAGGATGATGAACACCTGTTCCAAAGAACAAGTGATGGATGTTCAACAAGAAGACTTACAAATCAAACGTACTATAGAAGGCTCGTGTCTAGAGGATTCTCTTAGGAAGAGGGAGAGAATCATGATGAGATGTTTGCTCCAAGTGGATAGACAAGACTGTTCTCTTCATGGTGTAATTGAGGAAGAAGTGTGAATCGAGCAAACTCCCAGGATTCGATAGAGAATCACATGATTGAAGAAAGCTCATTATGGGTACCAAGGATCGATAGTCATTTGATGAGCTTAATGATCACCACGAGTGATGCGGGTTTCAACCTTTTCTACAAGGTTGAAGATGGTTTCTATATACAGATGACATTCTTCTCTTAGATGGATGCAAGAAGGAAATCACCATAGAGTTCGAATGATCTTGAGGCTCATATTAGTAGACCCATCTGACGGGAGATGGCACAGATAGATATGTTGAAGATCACTCAATGCAGAGTGTGAATGATGTTCAGTCACAGAGGAAGAATTGACAGCTTCTTGACAAGCTTGGGCTTTACCAAAAGTAAATTTGATCCTAACATTTACCTTAAGGTTATGGATGATGAACCTGTTATACTATTGTTGTATGTGAATGATCTCTTTCTGACAGGAAATGAGAAACAGATCATGGAAAGCAAGAAGAAGATGGCTACAGAATTTGAGATGAAATATCTCGGAATGATGCATTACTTCCTAGGTCTGGAAGTATGGCAAGGCCCAAAAGGTATCTTTCTCAATCAGGGAAAGTATGTTGTGGAAATATTGAAAAGATTTGATATGTTGGAATGCAAAGCCATGGCCACTGCCATGGATTCCAACTTGAATCTGTTAGCTTATGACTCATTAGAGTTAGTGGATGTGACTCTGTACAGACATATTATTGGGTCATTAATGTATCTGGCAAATACTAGGCCAGATATATGCTTTGTTGTGAACACCTTGATTCAGTATCTAGTTGAGCCTAAACGTGTTCACCTGATAGCTGCAAAGCATGTGATGAGGTGCCTAAAAGGTACAATAGACTTTGGTCTATATTATCTTGGAGATAATGATTTCAGAATGTATGGATATACAGATGTAGATTGGGCTGGAAGTGTCTCAGGAAAAAAGAGCACATTGGGTGGATGTTATTGTCTAGGATCTGCTATGATCTCATGGTTTAGCAGGAAGTCGTCCAGTGTGGCTCTCATCATAGCTGAAGTGGAATACATAACAACTTGCTCTGCTAGTTGTGAAGCGATATGGCTTAGGAAGTTGTTATCAAGACTGTTTGACTTAGAGATGGACCCCACTGTGATCTTGTGTGACAACCAGAGTTGTATCAAGATGACTGAGAATCCAGTGTTCCATGATAAGTCAAAGCACATAGAGATCAAATATTTCTATATACGGGATATGGTGCAGAAAGGAGTTATAAAGCTCGAGTATGTGAGCACTGACGAACAAGTTGCTGATGTATTGACCAAACCTCTCTCTCGGGTAAAGTTTGAGTATTTTCGAGACAAGCTTGGTGTAGTTCAGAAGGACCCTCCTCGAAAGGGGGAGTGATATGGTCGATGATGATATTTGGATACTGGTATCAATGTGGATACATGTATCGATGATAAGATTGCCTATATCAACGGTAAGGTCGATGATGAGGATACCTGTATTGATGATGTGGATACTTGTATCGATGATGAGGATACTTGTATCAATGATGTGGATACTTGTATCGATGAGGAGGATACTTGTATCGATGATGAGGATACCTGTATTGATGATGTGGATACTTGTATGGATGATGAGGATACCTGTATCGATGATGTGGATACTTGTATCGATGATGAGGATACTTCAGGGTATTTTTTAAGGATTCTAATATTATACTTAAGTATAGTATTCTAGGCGATTATTTTGGATTGAAAAAAACATATATATAGATAGGTAGGTGAATATCAAATATGAAACATACAATTTACTACTGAAATTTGTAAATTTTGGCGAAAATTATGATAAAAAAACATATTTTATGTATATATAGGCGATATTAGAGACTAAAAATGACCAAATAGCGAATTTATTTTTTGATAAAAAACCCGAAAAATAGCCAATTGACAAAATTTCGCCCATAAAAATTACCCTGGGATACTTGTATCGATGATGAGGTTACCTGTTCCGACGATGAGGTCGATGTGTGGTCCTTAGACTTTGTCTAAGTAGACAAGTGGATTGTATCATCCCTGGATTTTATGTCCTAAAGAGATCAGGATTAACCATCCTGTAAGTGGTTGAGGATTAATCATCCTTAGACAGTAAATCCAGTAATTCTGAAAGGAAGGATAGTCTTAAATGCTGATTGTGATAGGATTAATCATCCTTAGACAGTAAATCCAGTAATTCCGAAAGGAAGGATAGTCTTAAATGTTTATTGTGATAGGATTAATCATCCTTAGACAGTAAATCCAGTAATTCTGAAAGGAAGGATAGTCTTAAATGTTGATTGTGATGGGATTAATCATCCTTAGACAGTAAATCCCGTAATTCCGAAAGGAAGGATAGTCCTAAATGTTGATTGTGATGGGATTAATCATCCCTAGACAATAAATCTCGTAATTCCGAAAGGAAGGATAGTCTTAAGTATTGATTGTGATGAGATTGATCATCCCTAGACAGTGATCCCGTAATTCCGAAAGGAAGGATCATGTGTGTTGCAGATGATGATGTTGTTGATCGAGAGATCCAGATGATACTGTTGATCGAGAGATACAGATGATGTTGTTGATCGGGAGATCCAAACGATGAGGTTGTTGATCGAGAGATCTAGATGATGGTGTTGATCGGGAGATCCAGATGATGAGGTTGTTGATCGAGAGATCCAGATGATGTTGTTGATCGGGAGATCCAGACGATGAGGCTGTTGATCGAGAGATCCAGATGATGTTGTTGATCAGGAGATCCAAATGATGTGGTTGTTGATCGGAAGGTCCAGATGATGATGTTGTTATAGCTGATCAAGTGTTGCAGAAGATGAAGACTCAGTACTAACGATGTTGATGTTCCAGTAACCGGTTGAGTTACTGATGATGATTGAAGAAAGCTTCCAATGATTTATAGATGTATCATGTATGATGTTTATGACTCCTTTCTCCTGCAGATGTTGTTAGAATATCCTTCTCGTTAAGGAGGAGTGTTAAAATATTGTAACTTCTAAGAATATTCTATTTATACATTATTATTATATCCGGAGATGTTTATTCCTTCGTCGGAATGTTGTAAATTGGGTTATTAGACTTCCCTAGTGGGGTCGGCCTAGATTCAGTTATAATGGGGTGTTTAAGTCCCCTAGTGGGGTCGACCCAGTTAGCATTGGGTTATATCTGTTTGGGCCGACCTAGTTAGGTATTTTGTCTAGTGAGAGATAAAGTATAAATAGAAGTGTTGTGTATTTTGTCTAGTGAGAGATAAAGTATAAATAGAAGTGTTGTGTCTCTCATTTACACACACTCACTCACTTGTGAAACTCGCAAAGGAGAGGGAGAGATCTGCAAAGGAGGAGAAGGAGCTCTTGTTTGGGGATTACATATTTTTATTTGTTGGTCATCTATATTGAGGAAGCTTTGCTGGTTTTCTACCCAATGAGGGTTTCCCAGGATAAATTGTGTCTCTTGTGTTTATGTTGTGCTTGTTGTTCTTTCAGTGATCCTGTATATGCTATAGTTGTGAAATCAAATGGAATACTGATGTTATCTATCTTAGCATATTGAATCTTAACAGTATCTATGTTCATCTCCTTGGAAATTTGTATTTTGTTCAGTCAACCTTGCTAACCATTCATGCAATATCACTGGGAACTCGCCAAATAATACTTCATGAATATCATTTAAAACATACTTATCTAACCAATCTTCATTATTCATTCGAGGGTGTCCGTTATGCTTCTTTGCAAATTCTTCCAGTTGCAGGTCTACCCAATCCTGTATCTCTGACTTAGTCAGATGCCACAACATTCCCATTCACCTCAAAGTCACGGTCCCGGCAACAGAACCATTTTTTGGCGCACTTTTACTTCAACCAGGGTTCAACACTTGACATCCACCAACAAACTCCACAATCCACAAACACCGACCCGAAAGGGAATCAACCCTTACGGCATCACCTGCAAAGTAGATTAAGTCTCACCGGAAGTATCTATGGGGATGGAAGGAACCAGACTTCATGCAGCATAGAAGGGGAATACTCATCGCACAATATATTCATTATTAAAACCCATTACAGAACATCAAAAAATTGGAACATAGACAGATATCATGACTTAGTTAAGTCTTCACCAAACAATACATTCATTACCATGTTACACCTACAGAGCATCGACAAACCAGAGCTTCAAGAGACTCATAAATATGGCATACTTCAGAACTTGTATCCGATTAATATATCACATCCATTCATCATGTAATTACTTCCATCATTTATTCAATTAATTGTTCGATTAAGGAAAGAAACACATATCACATCACAAAACATTAACACACATAAGACACCATGTTTTAACGTGAAAAATCGTCTGGGAAAAACCACAGAAGCACTTGTATTTTATTAGAGTCGCAACCAAATAAGCACTTCAGGTATAACTTACAAATTTCTTCATGTCATAAAATGGATCTGCGCACACAGCCGGCAGATCAGCAACTCGAATTCTCCAAAATTGTCTTCAACATATACAACAAATATCTCTATTACATTTTGCAAAACTATACTTCGATCATTCACCATTCAACCCAAAATTTCCTTCTTAATACATATATATAGGTTGCACTAAGCCTTTTCCCCGCTCCCACTAACCCACTAACTTCCTAACTTACTCATAATTACAATGTGGACCAATTCTAGCTAACGAACTCAACTTGCGACCTTTGACACTATCAACATTACCGCTCTCCTTATTTCCAGGCCACTTCATCGGAGTTGACCCTTGCGTTGAGCTGGTTCCACTTTGTCTTCGTCCACACTAACTTGTTTCTTCAAAAATGATATCTCCAAAATACCAGGCCCAACAAGAAGGATCTAGGGAGAAGGTACAAGTAAGAAAGAGACTGTGAAGTTTAGCTTTTCGAGTAGTGGATTTCCAAATTAATCACCCGAGCTATCCCTGGATTAAGTTGTGGAACTGTTAGAGTTGTCAAGACCTGTGGAAAACGGTGGAACCCCATAAAGTGAACCCCCCATTGTTGCGGAAGGAGATATTGGAAGTAATGGCAGAAACACGTCTTCGACTAACCCCCAAGCAGCCTCACAAAATTTGGTAATCTGTTCTCAACACCTTATTTTACAGTTTCCTTGGTATAGTCAAAAAATTGGTATCTCTATCATTTTACAAGGTAGTTCAATAGTAAGAGGAAATAGTAGCAGTTTCCAGCAAAATAGTGGTAACCTTGTGGCTCAGCATGGACCTCAAGGATTTGTATTGATAGGATCTACAGACGCTAACATGGATGGGGTTCAAGCAATTTCGTCTATGAAATACCTAGATTTTTGGGGAGGAGGAGGAAAAGCCAATGTAGAACAACGTTGGTTTCTCTACAAATCCATCTGGAAATCCAAAGGGACGCCTTTTGCATCGAAGCTGATTGAATTTCATACCACCTTACGTGGAAGGGATCTACACTGGGTATATGAAGTTGATCGAACAAAGGGATGCAAATGCACCATCACTAACACTATAGGATGCATAGCAATTGTTTTCATATGAGTTTAAGATGTCGAAGTATGAACAACAAGGGATTACATAATTGAAGAGAGATTTGACACATACAGGGAGAATCCAACTTGGATTATGTGCAATGATTTAGAGATGGATTGGCCAAAATATCATTCGATGTGCATGAATCCCACCACAAGGAATGATTTATCCATGGCCTATTTCCATTGGCTAGAATTCCCTTATTACAATAGGTTGTTGCCTCACCTCGAGTTGCTTTAGAACAAGCAGTGAAGATTAAATCAATGGTTAACTATCCATTTGGTTCTTTAACAAGAGCATCATCTTCTAATAGTGATATGACACAAGTAAAAAAAAATGTTGCTTTAACTAGGAAGATTCAAGAGTTGAATATACCTAAGAAAGGTTGGAAACAAGTATGGTGCACAGGATTTATGACAGAAGGTCATCACGCATCAAAATGTACAAGGATGAGAGGAGGAATAACCCCACCGGATGACCTTTTACTGGCAGGACAAGTGTAGCCATTGCACAAGTAGCAGTAGAAAACCCATTCCATATGACTGGAAACCCATCCTACCTAGACCCTCAGATACCTTCTCCAAATGTTAGATATGTAAAGTATTGTTACACAGAAATCTTCCACCCTGTGAGCATCAGCATTCTTTGGCTTGTAGGATCCATTTCAATGACTCAGATCCATTTTTATCCTTCAGTGATACCAATTTGCCCTATTTTTATTCCTACCCACATGTTGCATCACTATAGCATGCGTACCCGCGAGTTGCATCACTATAGACCGCGGGTATCAAGTAAAATGGTAAAAACCACTATTTTATCACTTTTTACTCCCAAAAAGCGGTCATTGGGTGACCTTTGGCTCTCCATCTGCCCAAGTAACGCCTCGATGTGTCCTTTCACCTACCTTTGAGAGGACTATATATTGAGCACATATGGCTTATGGACGGGAGGAAGAAGAGAATAGTAAAGGAACTCTAGTGGATTTTTGCCCTATCTTGAGTCTGCACTCATTGATCCTTGTAGTTGTGAACCCCTTATGTTCACCTTCCAAACTCCTTCTAGTTTGAGTTTGCCATTCATGGAGGATTGAAGTGGTGGAGGCACAAGTGGATTGATCTAGATCTTGGTTCAGATTGGTTGCTGGCAAGAGGTCGTATCACTTTGTACTTCTTCTTGTTCATTAATAGAAATACTCATATTCTCATCCATTCATGGTGTGAATGTCATTTATTATACATTGGGTTACATTTGCTTATGATATTATGGACCATTGTTATTGATAATGTTAATGTCATTTATATATCACATGTACTTGTTAGATATTGGCTGTCAAGACTAATTTGCAGATTACAAGTTCTTGGATGTGCGTGGATTGAAATCTCCAACGGGGATCTACATCAAACGTTGGATCGAGGTTGGTTACATTTCTCCATTATTTTAACATTGTCATTTATAATAGCATTGCTTTGAGAATTGAGTAGATTTCTGGTAGTCATCTATCTGTTGTGGTATTCCCAAGCCATAGTGAGTTTTCTCCAATACAAGTATTTGGACATCCTACATTTTTCTAACCCATTCTACATAAGTATTCTTTAGTGCCAAACACATTGTTTTGTGAATAATGTGGATCTATAATACATAGTACAGATATGCGCATATATTTAGATAGCATGAGAGAGAGGTCGGACCAATCAATATACCAAGTGTTGGATCAACCACAAGAAAGAGGAGGAGGCAGAGGACATGGAAGAGGTTTTGGATAAGGGTGAGGAGGAGGACATATAGGCTCGATTCGATGTTTCAGTTGTAATAAGATCGGACATGTGGCACATGATTGTAACCTTCCCAAAATACCATGGTTCAACTATTGTCGAATGAATTCTCACGGTATTGAAGAATGCCCAAATATCATTGCAAAATGGGAAGATAACGCACGATGACTAGCAAAATTAATTAACTCTTATCCACAAGAAGATCACAGTCTAGCAGGTTATTTTGTAACCTGAAGGGGAGTAAGAATGGGTGGAGATCTAAATAGGTGGAATTCACCTGTGATAAGAAAAGTGGCCTCGTAGATGAGAAAGTATGACCCATTCTACTAGAAATAAATTTTCAAGGACACCATTGAAATGTTTAAGAAAATACCGACTCCACCATCCAAAGATGCAGTAGAACTATCCCAAAATATTAGAACAGAAAATACTCTAAGAAGTTGCAGAAGGAATATATTTCTAGGGAACGTAAGAGACCCTATCTCTTTATGGTTTACTTTTTTGGGGGATATTTTGGAAGAAGAAAGTGCAACCTGTAAGTTGCGGAAATATATTTGCACTATGAATGGTGTTGCAGAAACCAATGAAGAAATTTTTGTCCCTCTTCCATAAAGAATAGTTCAATTTATACATAAAATGAGAAAGAAGAGAACTGGACGAGAATTCAAGTTGGATGCTCAAGTCCAGGGATACAATATCAAGAATGTGATGCTAGATTTGGGATCTTATATTAACATACTCCCTAAGAGATCTTGGAAGGCCATGGGTTGTCCCTCCTTGATCTACTCTCCCATTCAATTGAGAAGGGAAAATAATTATTGCATATTTTCGATTGGTCGGTTGGAGAGCATAGAAGTAGATTTGGTTGGTGTAAATACTTTCACCAATTTTGAATTAATTGAGATTATGGGAGGAACTAACCCATATCTAGCTAATTTACTAGGGATTGAATGGGCCTATGATAATTATGGTGCGATCGAATTAAAGAACAGAGCAATGACTTTTGAAGCTGACAACATGAAGGTTATGCAACCCCTAGACCCACTCCAAGGACCACAATACATTGAGCTAGTACATGAAAAAATGGAAAGATATGTTCTAGATAACATCTAATCTTTAACAACAGGAAGAAGAGAGGACTACGTGAATCCTACAATAGACAAATCTATAAGCTGGAGAATTGTTTTCTCCTTTGATAGTGACTCTAAAGAAGCATGGGATGATTTCCAGAATAGACAGCATGAGCTATCCCCCCGACATTGTGCAATGATAAAATCAGTCTGATGGATTGCAGTAGAATCCCCCTAACTCAAGGTCTATATCAAAAACATCACCTGGGAAATTCAAAACCATGAATTCGTCAAGGACGTTTCATCAAACACTTTGTATGTAAACTCATGTCTTCTTGTAGAGACAGATTACATCCCATGCATCCCCAATGTTGTAACCAAGAGATTTGATACCATAATGCAATGTCCCCATATGGTATTCAATCCATAGCATGGGTAGTTATGGATATTATATTTCAAATTCTTCCCTACAAAGGCTAATATTCAAAATCAAAACTAATCATGCCTCCTATGAGTTCCAAAATTTTAAGAAACACATGTGCAAGTGAAGAACTTAAAATGCAGCAGAACAACAACTAGATTCAACACAGAGCATGCATAGAATAATAATATTCATAATAGAAAACAAATATAATTTTTAATATTCATAGACAATGATAAACACTTATCTTTTAAATTAATAATATCCAAGAAATTGGTTGTGTAAAAGTGATTTTTCACCCAACCATAGGTACCTATTTCAAATACCACCCCAAGCAGAGTTATGAGGCCACTAGGGCAAAGGAAACAACTACAAATTGCTCTCTCTCTCTCTCTCTCTCTCTCTCTCTCTCTCTCTCTCAGCCTAATGCATTTTCTCTCATGCTTAGCCAATATTCTCACCATAGAGAATTATAGGCATCTCATTCATCCATCACATCCACGGACCTCTCTTCCACTACCCCACACAACATAAGGAATACCTACCCTTTCTCTACTCTATAGTCCCTCAAAGCACCCTTCCCTTATAGTGTTGTTTAGTGTGTGAAAAAAAAAGTCCAATCTATTGTATGCAATCTAAGGAATGCATGCAAGAACAATGTATGGCTTGATGTCTTGTCAAGCATCCAAAGAGAAACAAAGTTATAGTGGATGAAGGTTCCCTAACTTGAATAGCCTCTATGCTCACCTGCAACCATCATTCTTCACTCTAAATTTCTTCAATTTCCTATTCATGGTGCTAATTTTGGTTAATTTCGTAGGTTGGTAATTGTTGGTAATAGAGAGAACAACATGAACTATGTAGAGCATGAACTGATCCTGCTTGGAGATAGTGATAGAATCAATGGAAAGGAAGGAATTGACAATAAGACAATTGACATTACTTCTAACCATAGATTGTAGGACTCTTAAAATACCATAAGGAATGTACTCATCCCTTGCTTTCATAAATATGTGAGAAGACTTTCCCATGAACCTATAACATGCATTTAATGATTGGTTTTAATAAGTAAAAGGAGGTAATTGTCTTACTTAAGGCACACAGTAGAAAATATATGAATTCTAAAGCTTACATTTCGAAAAAGAGGATTTCATTTCCCATATTTCCCCTTTCCTCTTCCTCTCTAGTGGAATCATAGCCCCCTCTAATTCTCTACAACCTTCTTGGACCATTATATTATATTCCAACATAAATATTTATATATATTTAAGTCATCATGACAAGCCTAAGACATGGCCCATATATGGATATTTATAGCATATATGTCTAGCCATTCATTGGTCAAGACTTGGCCTTCAGCTCCAAACTAGGAATCCTTACTAGCATATTTACATCATTTTACAAAATTTGATATAATACATGCCAAGGGTTAAAACTAGGGTATTACATGAAGAATGCTCCCAATTATGGAAGAAAATACTCACTAGTGCATCTATTTTGAAGATAGAGCATATTGTTATGTGCATAGATGCATGTATTGAAGAAATTGTAGTGGTCATTATATAGAATAGGTTTCACTCTTGAAAACTAAAAGAGCATGATCTCAACTACAGTACACATTATCTAGACCTTGTTGTAAGAGTTCACACTCTAAAAATGTACTGGAAACACTACCTCATTGGAAAAAAAAATTGAGCTAACAACTAACAATGATAGCTTGAAATACCTCTTTTGTAGCACCCCCTTGAAACCCCATTTGTTTTGCTATTTTGATAGCTTACTTCGATTGCCTAAGATTGATCATGTTTTTGGATCATGATTGGGTCCCAAGCTAAATACATGCAACTAAATGCATGGAAATACAACTAGGACCTACATGGTTATTCATTAGGAAAATCGATTCAAACCTATATGGGTTATATGATGTCACTTTTGCTCCTTCAAAATTCCAATGGCTCTGAAATACCTTTTTTGGTGATAAGTGGGCCTCATTAATGACTTGCATATCTAGGTGATGCATGACAGTATGACCAGCAAGCATGGGCCTTCCTTGTTTGAGGGTAATTAGTAGGTAAGTTACCAAGCAAAGGTTTGAAGGTGCAAAGGTCCATGGGTAAGGCCCTAGAATTAACTTGTGAGGATGACCTACAAAGGTGGATTGTAGGAGCATTTTTAGGGGATGCCCCATTAACACAAGAAAAAAACTAAGTATAAGAACCTTTAGCTAGGTTGAGATTTAGAAGTCCTAAAGGAAATGTGGTTATTGATGTGTTCCTTAGGACATGTGTTAGGTGTTGTTTGTTTACCATTGATAGGGGAATAATGAAATGGCATGTTGACCTATCCAAAAAACATGTGTTGCATGTTGGTTATATATTGGTGCCATTTTGGATAGTGATGCATCACATGCAATGTGTTATTGGGTGACATTAGAATGTTGTCAACTCAGGTTTGAGTGTGTCAACAAAGGCGTGGAATGAGTTTTAATCCTTGTAGAGATTCCTCATAGAGATACCCTATGGAGATACATCATAAAGCAAGTTAGGCCTAAATAGAAAATTGGCTAAGTAAAAAGAGACTTTTCCCTTAGTTCATCCTTAAGGATGGCATGCTTGAAATGACATGTGTTTAGCACTAGACCTACGTAGTACTAACATATCAACAACATGGTGTGGAAATGATGGTGTGCCATTTAAGACATGTGTCAAAGTGTGATTGGTTATTGAGTGTGGTTGGATGTTGACATAGTACAGCCGATGTGTCTCTTCATGCATATGCCAAGGTATGATAGACCATTGATAACAAGTCCACAGTGATGTGGTGCTAATGAGGTGTCATAATAGGTCATCGCTCACATTATAGGTCAAATTAGGAAGGTCAACCCTTGACATGAAGTCAAAATGTAACAAGATTATTTTGTTATTATTTAAGTGAATCTACCTTGATATACAAATTTATTGAGGACAAGAATATGTCCTAAAATCCTATGGTATCTATGTATGTGCATGATATTTCCATTTGATTGATATTATATGTTTCTTATCACATACTATATTTATGATATGTACATAGAACATGGTATACATTTTTTGTTTGCTCTTAACATGTGGCCTATGAGCATGTTGTATTATAATAATAACTAATGGACCCATGATTTGTTTCAAATTGATTGTCTTAATAGTAAGCATATAGAATTTATACTTTCAAGTAAAATATATGTGTGCATCCCCTATATTGTTTACTAACATATTTAACAATCACCAAATCATCCAAGCTCAATTCCCATTATTGTTTATGTATCCCAGATTCAACTTCTTACCACCACATGAATAACAAATTTACAATTTTTTAGATGAACATGCATGCTGGTGTGGCACATGAGGCACTAAATCCTAATTGGCCCAAAAACTAGGTGCACAACCTTTCTCTTCCTTCCATGCCTGAAGTCTGAGGGTAAATACCTTTTACATAAATCCTTCTATCATTAATACATGGATCTTAATGAATGGTAAGTAGAGGCAAGAATCAACTACATGCGGCATATGCAATGCTTAGATTGTCTAACTTTTGCATGGATAAAAAGGGCATGTGATTTGTTCAAACTCCAATGGATGTCATTGTCCAAATATAAGTACAAATGCCATGCAACTTTTGGAAAAAAATACATTTCATATAACTGCCTTTGAAAATATATGTTAGTCAAATCATTGATTACGGGAAACTCCAAGCACCTTTTTGCACCCACTCTTTCTATATGGTTCATTTTGCTTATTAATAAAGTCCTAATGCAATATACACCTAGATAATAAACCTTTAAAAGGGTATACAACATACAATTCATATGACTACATTTCACTCCTATCATGTTCAAATAGAAATTTCTTCACTTAGTGATGGGGCTAACGACAAGTTAGGTGGACAAAAATTAGGTGTCAACAAGTATCTTACTACACAATCCAGGTCCTACCCTAGGAGTTATTTTGATGCTCCCGCTTTGTAATGACATCGTTGTATCTTGTAGTTCTATTGACCTACTTTAATGGTCATTTGTTGGACATTAATAAAATTATTTTATCTTATCTTACCTTACCTCTAAATCAAAAGTTTCAAAACCCAAAGAGTATTTTTCAAGTGCATAGAAAATGTTCTAAGAAAAAATCCACTAAAAGTTGCCATGAAACATAAACATTTTATACATAGTTACATATATAATGTCAGTGAATATGTTTTCGAGGGTCTGGAATATAACTTGTCGGAAATATCTGGAAAATTTTGAGAAAATTAAAAAAAAAATACAAAAATAACCAATTTGTTTTCAAGTTTTTTAACATCTAAAGTAACAACAACATCAAATAAACACATTTCTACATAAACATGAAAATACAACTAATATATAAGAAACATAAATTGTCAAATGGTACATCATGATCACACATTGACACAACTTTAAAAAATCTGAAATTTGTTGATGATAGAATCAGGGATAATTTTAAGGACCCATACTTATTTAAAAGTGTATAAACCTTGGTGAATCTTACCAATTCTTAAAATGTCAACTATAAAATATTTGGCGATATTTTTCTAAAATTATTTCAATTTCTAAGGATTTTATATAGTATATATAATAATTTGGCGATTTTTAGAGTGAAACGAGTTTACCCCATAAAAATTGGGCGAAATGAGGCTTCAAAAAATGCAAATTGGCGAATCTTTTTTTGGAAAAAAAACATGGAAAAATAGCCCATGGGCTAAATTTCGCCCCTAAAATTATCCTTGGATAGAATGATATAAAACCAACATAGATCCATCTTAAACCCGTATCTATCAAGCACCGAGAGGGATCCAATTTCTTGAGGTGTATTTCTTTTTTTAAATTTAAACTCAAGAAATTTGATCTCTGTTGATTTATAGATCCGGGTTTAAGTTTTAAGTTTTTATTTTATAAACGAACATCTATTTTTTAATTACTTTTCATAATATTTTAGCCGACATGAATTTTTTTAATTATTTTTTAATTAAAAAAATAATTTTTTACGTTTTATTAGATGTAACGGTACATTACGTTAGAACATCTCCCCCATACTGGGTTGTAGAGCACCTCGTTTCACTCGGTGCAATCACATCAAATGATCAAAATAAATGTATCTCAAGAGATAAACATCGTGACTTGTGAGGCATCTAGATACTACATAGTACAATAATAAATAATAGGAATATTGATTCCCTCTACCATTTTTATGGGCAAGGAGCAGCACTCTTCATCTGGAAGCAGTAAGTAGTCATGTAGGTGCTCTAGATGAGCCTAGGGTGGAAATGGAAGCTTCAACTACTCAGGATATGGTAGACGGTAATGGGGCTGAGGTGGAAGCCAATGTGATTTGTTTCCTCGGTCCCAATTGCATGTCTCCGTGGAGGTGGTGGCACTCACTACATTGGAATATCAATCTCATCCTCATCCTTTGAAAGTGGAAAATCCTCCTCCCCCCCCTCCTTCTCCAACGTGTCTACATCAGCATCCTCCTCTCCCTCCAACCAATCAAGTGCCTCCTCCATCACAGGATCCTTAGTCTCCGCCCTCCATTTACTAGTAGTGTCAATCTCATCCAATGAAATTGTATATATGTTGGGTACTTTTTCAATCTACTTCACCTACAATATTAGATTGTAGTAGACATAAACCATGTCATTAAGGCACGCAGTATCTAACTTGTATGAAGGCCATAGTTAGAGGGTGGTTATAAATTCAAAATTGTAATAAATTTAAATTTAAATTATATACATTTTAAATTTAAATTTTGATTCTTAAACATTTCTAATATGTTGCGCTTCTTGGAGTGTATTTTTCCAAATACACTCCAGTTGTGCTCACACCTTAAAGAGCTACAAGTTTGACTTAGCACCCTAATTGTGTAATACCCCCTTTCTGACTCTTAGGATGTATTAGCATTTAATGTAAATAATGTGTACATGTGATGTATATTTCCTAGCATGGAGCTCAAGGCCAAGGCCCCGCTAGTGAAAGCCCGAATTTGATTTAAAAGGGCAAGCATTGATATTTGATTCCCATGTGCTCTTAAGCCATGGAAATTGTAATAAGATGTAAATAAACTTCATGCAATAAAATTTTCAAGACTGGCTATGGAAGCAACGAATGAGAAGGGGCCATGTGTATCCACTAGGGAGTGGTGAGGGGGTTGGGGGATTGAACCATAGGCTGCCATATGTCACCTTGAGAACCCATTTGACTTTCTTTGATGACATTTAATTTTGTTGTAAGGAAGTGGTTGAGGAAGTCAGTCCATGGCTTCAATGGAGCATGGGCAGTCCAGAAATTCGTATGGCAGAGTATGGGCTCTGTTTTCTTGTACCACAAGCCACTCTACCTCATGGGAGTTGCTTCTTCCTCATCCCCATTCCATTGGGAAACTTACCAGCACCATTTTCCATCCAAAAACGAATTGCCAGCAGAGTGAAAAACCAGAAATCGCGACTTTGAAAGAACCCACGTTTTGAAGAGCCAAAAACGCTCAGATTTGGTATTGGACAGTGAAATCCAATGGGGGATCCATTGGTATGAACCTTGGGGCGAATTTGGGAGCATTAGATACCCCGAAATCCATGGGAAAACCCAGTTTCAACAGCCCAGAAAATCAGTGACGGATTTGGGGTTATTCGTGACAGAGTTGTGAGAAATCCAAGTGTGGATGTATGAACAGAGGATGGGATTGCTGAGTCTAGCTTGAAGTTTATGTGGCTCTGGGATTGAGCTCAGGGGACTAGCATCCTCCTCCATTTCCCATTGCATGCTTGAAAAACCCAACTGTGGGTTGGATTAGCATGGCTGTCTGAGTGAAACCCTGACCGTGAGTGAGCCATCTAGTTCCTCCTTAGTGGATACACAGCCCAGTTCGGGGGTGATCTCTCAGCTGAAAGAATACAGGCTGGACAGAGATCTATGGTTGGGTGGAACGTTGCTCTCACGTAGCCAGTCGTTGGACATTTGCGTTGCAAGATAAGTATGCTTTGTGGATTAAATTATATACAATCTGTGTTCTGCAACATGGTATTTGAATGATTATTCTGCATGTTAATGAAATCGATATGAAGTAGCATAAGAAGGGGATTGAATTCTCTTCCTGTTGATTGCTTGAGATAAATATGCTGATGTGAATCTATGCTTATGTGTGTTGTTATGTTTATTTCCGCTGTGTTTTATTGAGTTTGCATCTGCACACAGAAGTTTTTAATTGTTATGAATTTATGAGAAATAATATTGGGGCTAAGTCTGCCAAAAGCCCCGGTGTGTTGTTAATGTTTCATTCCCTGCATTTGATGATGGAAGGGGACGTTACAGAGTGGTATCAGAGCTCTAGGTTCAACACTACGGCTGTTGGGCCCTTCACAGAGATATAAATCATTGTGTGTACATGCATTTTGTATTTGGAACTAAAATGCATTAAAGAAACCTCAAGATTGCATGGCTTCTATTTGTTGGAATGGGAAATCATTTCCATGACTGTTTGGGGATTTTTGCAAGCTACTTGCATTGATTGCATTCTATGAAATAGAGGAAGGAGCGAGAATTCATTTTCAGGATGAATGCTTGCTCTAATTTGTCCCCAATGCTGTAGCATTCAGTTTGTATTTGTCTGTTTGCCTCCATGGAGGAGAGAAAGGAGGGGCAAACTCTGCCATCTTATATTGTTTTGTTGTTGTTGTTGTTAATTGTTGTGCATAGGAGATGATGCATCATGTGCTTGAGACCTTGATTAATGATGAATCCATGTTCCTTGAATGTCCATGATGCTTTGAATGCATGAACTTGAATGTTGAGCATGGCTGGAAATGAGTTCTATTTGTTTAAAAGCAGGAATAATCAGTTGTTACAGCCCCATGTCTTAATGATGATTGTTAATTACAATGAATCCACATTGTGTGGCCAATTGATGGTTTTCAGAAGTGAGGAAAGCCTGCAAATTACGCCCTTATGCTCATGAGTCTCCTTACCCATGCTTGTTGGCTGCTTGGAGATTAATTGTGAATCCATTGGTTGGATTGTTGAATGTGAAATGAAAAGAAAATCCCTTATTAGAGATGCAAGTTCTTGTCATTCTCTTACTGTTTTTATGCAAGTTTTTATGCAAGTCTGATCTGTAGTAGTTCACCTCTGTAAGGGGATGAAAGGGCACATTCCAGAAAATTTTCTAAACTGTTGTGAAAAGTTGCAGTTGCAGGCAAGAGACAGAATAGTTTTGATGTGGAATTGGGAAGTTGGGGGCGGAATTTTGATTTGGAAAAATGGTAGGATCAGATTTCTCAGATGTAGTAGAGGATCACACCATTGCATAGAGATCTCCAAGATCTTTCCAACGGTACCAAACTTGCCTTATTTGGTTAAGGGACGAGGGAGATATGACCCCCGCAAGCATGCAGGTCGCACACAGATTGCGCACGGATTGCGCGCAGATTGCGTGCGGGTTGCGCGCGGATTGCGCGCGGGTCGCTCGCAGATTGCGTGCGGGTTGCGCGCGGATTGCGCGCATATTGCGCACAGATTGCGTGCGGGTTGCGCGCGGATTGCGCGCGGGTCGCGCACAGATTGCGCGCATATTGCGTGCAAGTTGCGCGCGGATAGTGCGTGGATTGCGCGCAGATTGCATGCGGGTTGCGCACGGATTGCGTGCAGGTCGCGCACAGATTGCGCGTGGATTGCGCACAGATAGTGCGTGGATTGCGCACAGGTTGCGCATAGGTTGTGCGCAGGTGGCACACAGGTGGAGCACAGTTTGCAAAGGGATTTAAAAAGGAAAAGTAGTTAAACCCAGAATTTTATAAAAGATGAATGGTGCATTGAAATTGAGATTCGTGAATTGTTGAGTGTTCCTTGTTATATGGACTAACTTCGTCCGATATTAAAGTTTTTGTGATTCCTCATGGATTTTCTTCCACAGGTGGCTGAAGTTGGCATTCTGGACCAAAATGCAACTGTGTAAAATGTGCAGAATTGGAGTGAAGGTTGTCATTTTTGAAGAAATGTAGTTCCCGCACCCGATGTCGGAATGGAGCATGAAGACAGGCATTGGAAAGCTTGTCCAGCAGGGAACAATGATGCATGACCAGAGTTTGAATGAGGTCTACATATATCATAGATATTTAGTGCAGAAGAGTGCCAGCGACTGTTTTGACAAACAAATTTTGTTGTCAATATGGGCAAATTCTAGAATTGCATGCCTGGAAGTAGCATGCCATGAAATTGAATCAGCTACGATGTGAAAGAGGAAGTTCATGCAAGGATGAGGGATTGGAAATGGAGAATTCCTTAACCCCTGTCTTGCTAACTGTATTTATGTTTTATAAGCTTTATGTGCATAAAATTATGGCATAAAAATGTTAAAAATGTAAGGGATTACATAGATATATATATGCACTAGATGGCATCTTAACAAACATTGCATAGTGCATATGGAAATGCTTGTGCATAAATGGGATATTGCATATTGGTAGAATAATGAAGTCTGCATATGCATTGAACCACTAATGGAGAATATTGTGGTTGATAATCACTATTGATGTTGGTATTGGTTGTAGGACCAAAGATAACAAAGAGCATGGCTAAATGTGCTGAGGATGTTGTTGCATGAAGCCAACAACCTTATGTAGAAAGGATGGTGCAACAAATCTATGATCATAAAGTTGGCAAAAGGACTGAGCAGCCTTGGTAAGAGGCCAACGGATCAGGTAACATCAGGCGATGTTTATGGTAACCATGCAGGTAATGATTATTGGTGCCAAATTGCATGAATGTTGAAAGAGGATTTGGTAAGATCTCTTCAACTATGTTTGAGCTATGTTGAGTTAGTTTGCATGTGATATTGAATACCGATTGGGACTATTAACCTACCAAGCTTGGTGAGGTGTGGGTAAGTGAAAGAAATGATCCTTACACCCTATAACTGTTTAGAAATATCAATGCATTCATATGAGTTTATATCATGACAGGTGTATGTTGGTTATGTGCTTATCAACCAAAGCAAGTGAGGACCGGTGGTCCTGAATATGGTAATGCATGTTGTATGAGATAGTCATGATTAAGTCATAATATGCTTGAATGCATAGTACTCATGAAACAATGCAAGGTGGCATTGAGTGGATGTGCATTAAGATATTTTATAAATCTTGTAGTTAAGCATTGAGAGAATGCATATGAAAAACTTGAGTAAATGTTGTGAATATGCATGCAGGTGGGTACCTACACCTGAAGAGATGTATTGTGTGCATGCATGATTGTGATATATGTATATGTCTCATTATAATTGAGCAATAGATTAGATGATGAACTAATGATAATTCTGAGATCATTTCATGAGCTGCTATGAATGCAGGGGAAGAAATTGCATGAAGGTAGTAATGATTGACATACTTCCAGAGCGCTCTGCTGGAATGATAGAGTTGTATAAATGATATGGCTATGAATTAATGAGCATTTAAAAGCTTTAAGTTAATTGCATAAATGATTGGACTGTACCTTGCAATTTTAGTATGATAATGATTTACGTGAAATAAATGAGTTTGGTGATATGGATATGTTAACATCTAGAAGTGTTTGAATTATGGAACGTTATAATTCTGGAAATGCTTCAGTGACTGTTGCAGCAATGAAATATTATATGCATGGGGACTCACAACATGTTTGGCTGATTGAAAGTTTCAGACTCCAGGTAGAAATGTCTTGCGTATGGCAATGGGGATAAGACCATAGTAAAGACTGAACTCTACCATGTGCAAAGGCCAAAGGCTATGAGAAGGTTCTCATGGTTGTGGAATTTAATTTATGCATGAAACAGATCTGAAAATGTTCTGATTTAAGTTTATGAGAATAATATCATGGCTGCAAGTCTAATTCTGTAGGGAGCAGATTTGCGAATTCGATTTAGAGCATGAGAAGGAATCTCATGATTGAGAGCTCTAAGTTCTGTTAGTAAGAACAGTTGTAAATCTCAGATTTGTAAATGTTTCGGATTTGAAATTTTGCTAATAATTGCTAATGACTGTTTGGCTTATATGAAAATGTGTCAGGAGGACATGCTGTAAGTGGATGCTCATGTATGGCAGCGGGCATAAGACCATAACGGGCAGAGTGGTGTCACTTACAGGAGCCAAACAATATGAGGATAGCCTCATGGATAAGAAAACCAATTTCTGTAGTAGACAGAGTTGCAAATTCATACTGAATTTAATTATTAGTGCCAAGGAATTGGTTATGGAACAATCATATTTGAATGGTATTGTTAAATGTTGCTGACTGTTTGGCTATTTAATAAGTGTGCCAGGGAGACACATTGCAGTAAGACCAAGAGAGAGAGGTCCTGCAGAAGCCAAACTTCACGGGAAGGGATTCCATGATTTGAAAATGGGTTTCAGGTGAAACGCCATAAGACATTATTAATGTCTCATCTGCACTACATGATTGGTAAACAATATGAGTGAGATGGTGAAGATTATGTCAGTAAGACATGTGAGAGGCATGTAACATCAAAAGGAATTGGGATGGCAAACCGAGAGACTGTCAACTCAGAGAAGGAGCCCCCATTCCTCATTAAAGAAGAGAAATAACATCTGCAAATGGATAAGTGTTCCATAAACCCTGATTGATATATATATATATATATATATATATATATATATATATGCATGTCTAATTATTAGAGTTAATATGCAGAGCAAGTTTTGATTTTATTTCCATTATGGCAGACTGCTTGAAGTATGATTAGGACCTTCATAGTTCACATCAGTAAGGAGTGCACGCCTTTCTGGTGCTGAGTTATGTTAGGGATGCCAATATTGACTACGCCTTAAGGGAATGGACGCATTCCTGGTGTTTCAAGGTTGGATAGTGGATGTTATGAAATATGTTTACAGTTTAGGGCAGCAATACTAATGAACTTGTTTATCCATCTTGTGTTGACAGCCTAAACAGATTGTAATTGATGTTACACACTAAAGAATCTAAATTAAAGGATGTTGTGAGGGGTTGTGGTGGAAGGGTTAATATAAATAAAAGGATGTTGTGAGGGGTTGTGGTGGAAGGGTTAATATAAATAAAAGGATGTTGTGGAGGTTGTGGGGATTTTGATGAAGGGTTGTAAAGTATTGATGAAAGGGCTATTATGTGCCTATGGCTCCATAGTAGAGCCTTGACCTAGAAATGGTCGTAGTGAAGTTTCCTTCCAGTCAGCGTGAAGGTGTACTGGTAAGGTGTTGATTATTTGATGATTTGGAGCAGCCTGCGTGCTGGCCAAACATCCTAGTCCGCAGGAGGATCCCAAGGCTTATAAAGTAAAAGCAGGACCCTGTGGACCAGAGAATAAATGCACAATACAGATAAGTATTCAATTTCATTTATTTCTTGTTTGGAATAATGAAGATTACAAGTATAAGTCTTGTAACAGTTAAGCTGATGCACTCTTGTTTCTTTGTTGGAAACCTTGGTCATACAGGAAGCAAGGACCCTGAAAGAACTATAAATTGCTTGGTAAATCCAAAGAGTGGTTGGTTGGGTAAGATTATTGATGATTTGGAGCAGCCTGCGAGCTAGCCAAACATGCAAGACTATTGATGATTTGGAGTAGCCTGCGTGCTGGCCAAACATGCGAGACTATTGATGATTTGGAGCAGCCTGCGTGCTGGCCAAACATGTGAGATTATTGATGATTTGGAGCAGCCTGCGTGCTGGCCAAACATGCGAGATTATTGACGATTTGGAGCAGCCTGCGTGCTGGCCAAACATGCAAGATTATTGGTGATTAGGAGCAGCCTACGTGCTGGCCAAACATACAAGGTTAATTGATGTTGAGGGGTAGCCTGCGCGCTGGCCAAACACCCAAATCCATAGGCGATTCCAAGGCTTGTAAAGCAAAGAAGGACCCTATGGAATAAAGTGAAGACATCTAATGCAGATAAGTATTTGGTTATCTTGTAATTTCTTGCTTATGAATATACATGTGTATATGATTTGGTTATGATCTTCTATGAAAATAAACTAAACATGTGGATTAATTCAATGTTTGAGTGTAGGTATTGCTGGAAGCAATGACTATGAAAGCATCTCAAGGATGCATGTGGACATGTAACCACCCTAAAGAGCTCAGCATGAGCAGTAATGAAAGATGGGGCTAGTGGAACTGTGTGAGTCCTAGCAGCCAAGAGTTAAACCAACCAAGTGGAGGAACTCCATGGTTGAGAGATCTGGAATAGACCATAGACACTACGTGTCATAGCCAAGAAGGGCAGGTCAAGCATTCACGTTGAAGTGAAAGAGGACAGGAGCATGAAAACCACAGTGGTGGTGTGGGTTCCAGAATGGAACAAGACTAAGAGGAGAAAACTCTTACTGCTCTCTCTCTTTCATTTTTATTGATGCATTTATAGAACTAGAAAAATTGTTGAATGCATGCACGAATGAAAGTAAAAGTGTGTTTATTTGATTAAAGTGAATTGTGAATGCTAATTAATAAATTTCCTGTGAATGGATGAACATGAAGGAATTCATGTGTATGTTGGGCAAGCATAAAAAGTGTGGAAGTCTCATGAGTAAAGCATGGACTACCCATGTCCACTGGGGAAAAAAACCATTGACTGATTTTTTTTTTATGATTGGGTTATGCTTGGCCTAACGAGGATTGTAATGATGAATTTCACAGGTGAAAATCGAATCAATTGGTTGCAGCCGGTGCAGGCAAGTGTTGCTAGTGAGCAAAGTGTGGTCAGTTGTTTCCATTGACCATGGCAGCAGACAAAGGGCTATTAGAATTGGCTGGGAGCCTTCTTCAAACAATTGCCAAGACCCAAGAAAATCTTGGAGAGATGCTCAAGATGCAAAAGCAGCAGAACGAGATGAACCACAAGGTCTTGCAGGACTCTATTCGTCTACAGAAAGAGGTAAAAAGCATTATGAGGGAAATCAACAAGGGAAAGGAAAGTGGATCAATGAAGAAGCATTCATCCAATCATCCGGTTAAGAAACGCTCCAGGTGGGAAGACTCAAAGGAAATTGAGCAGGTAAAGATGAAGCAACCAGTGAAGTGTTGGAAATGTGGAGGGGATCATTGCCTCCGCAACTGCCCAACAAAAGAACCTCAAGAGGGTAGCAGCCATAAAGTTTTCAGACTTATGGATGAGCTGGAAGATCCGAATCAGCAGGAGCAGCTCGTGAAGATCAAAGGACTTGGTCCTGAAGGTTCAAAGTAAAGAACAGCATGCAGGGCAGATCTGCAAAGTTTTTGGAAGTTTTGGACATGTGTAAATTGTGTATGTATGCCTAAGTCTTGGAACACCGAGGACGGTGTTATTCTAAGGGGGAGGGGATTGTAATACCCCTTTTCTGACTCTTAGGATGTATTAGCATTTAATGTAAATAATGTGTACATGTGATGTATGTTTTCCTAGCATGGAGCTCAAGGCCAAGGCCCCGCTAGTGAAAGCCCGAATTTGATTTAAAAGGGCAAGCATTGATATTTGATTCCCATGTGCTCTTAAGCCATGGAAATTGTAATAAGATGTAAATAAACTTCATGCAATAAAATTTTCAAGACTGACTATGGAAGCAACGAATGAGAAGGGGCCATGTGTATCCACTAGGGAGTGGTGAGGGGGTTGAGGGATTGAACCATAGGCTGCCATATGTCACCTTGAGAACCCATTTGACTTTCTTTGATGACATTTAATTTTGTTGTAAGGAAGTGGTTGAGGAAGTCAGTCCATGGCTTCAATGGAGCATGGGCAGTCCAGAAATTCGTATGGCAGAGTATGGGCTCTGTTTTCTTGTACCACAAGCCACTCTACCTCATGGGAGTTGCTTCTTCCTCATCCCCATTCCATTGGGAAACTTACCAGCACCATTTTCCATCCAAAAACGAATTGCCAGCAGAGTGAAAAACCAGAAATCGCGACTTTGAAAGAACCCACGTTTTGAAGAGCCAAAAACGCCCAGATTTGGTATTGGACAGTGAAATCCAATGGGGGATCCATTGGTATGAACCTTGGGGCGAATTTGGGAGCATTAGATACCCCGAAATCCATGGGAAAACCCAGTTTCAACAGCCCAGAAAATCATTGACGGATTTGGGGTTATTCGTGACAGAGTTGTGAGAAATCCAAGTGTGGATGTATGAACAGAGGATGGGATTGCTGAGTCCAGCTTGAAGTGTATGTGGCTCTGGGATTGAGCTCAGGGGACTAGCATCCTCCTCCATTTCCCATTGCATGCTTGAAAAACCCAACTGTGGGTTGGCTTAGCATGGCTGTCTGAGTGAAACCCTGACCGTGAGTGAGCCATCTAGTTCCTCCTTAGTGGATACACAGCCCAGCTCGGGGGTGATCTCTCAGCTGAAAGAATACAGGCTGGACAGAGATCTATGGTTGGGTGGAACGTTGCTCTCACGTAGCCAGTCGTTGGACATTTGCGTTGCAAGATAAGTATGCTTTGTGAATTAAATTATATACAATCTGTGTTCTGCAACATGGTATTTGAATGATTATTCTGCATGTTAATGAAATCGATATGAAGTAGCATAAGAAGGGGATTGAATTCTCTTCCTGTTGATTGCTTGAGATAAATATGCTGATGTGAATCTATGCTTATGTGTGTTGTTATGTTTATTTCCGCTGTGTTTTATTGAGTTTGCATCTGCACACAGAAGTTTTTAATTGTTATGAATTTATGAGAAATAATATTGGGGCTAAGTCTGCCAAAAGCCCCGGTGTGTTGTTAATGTTTCCTTCCCTGCATTTGATGATGGAAGGGGACGTTACAAATTGCAAGCTTTTGCAACTCTGGGACTATTCCACTATTGTGCATCCAACACACATCTACAATGAATAGAAGGAAAGGAAAGACAATGAATTAAATTTCCACCAAACAACAAATAGATAGGAATGAAAGATTAAATACTAAAGACACTGGAATTTGAAAGTTTTAAACAAATTGTACTTAAATGTTGAACTTTGAATCTTACCTGACATCCTTGTAGTTCTATCTTGGACAGCCATGTCATAACTAAAAGCGACAACTACCAACCTATAGATCTCCATCTGTTTGGAAATCTCTGAGTGTTCAGAGGGAGTTAACACCTTCCTCTGAACACATTGGAGAAATCCATCCATGGCCTTGGCATCAACATATTTGATAGACATTGTTCCCCTATCACAATTAACCAAGAAATTCAAAATGGATCTGTCCTTCCATTTATCCACCCATCTGACATAACACTAGATCTCGTGATCTCCCATGATTCTTTGAGCTCATCTAATCTCTAGGTGCAACCGATCTTCTCTCTTTGAAGGATTCCTCCCCTCAAATCATTATAGGAAGGGCCCTTATACCCCAAGCCAACAATAGCAGTAGCTTCAAACATGGAATAGTAGAAGGGGTTGTTCTTGGCAATGTTAAAAGGTACATCGCCCCATAGAAAACATTTGGCCACAAGCTTGTCAACATCCTCCTCCCCCATTGTTTTAATTAATGACCAAATACAAGTTTTCCCCCTAGGTGTTGACCTCGGCACAAAGAAAAGTGAGGATATCGAAGGCATTGTGGAAGTTGTGTGTCATGTGGATGAGAAGAAATGCATTTCACCCACCCCCAAAGCACTTGTGGCTCCCATGCTTCTTGATTGTGTTCTAGATGCAAGTTCAGCTCTCAATTCCTCCTTCTCATCCCTCTTCCTAGCCATATCGAGAAGGGATTGGTTTGCAATACGCAAGACTTATGGGGTAACTACAAAACAAACCTCCACTTCATGCCCGACAATTTTGGCAAGGTGGTATTTCAAGTAGCTAATTCCAACATAAATCTCCTTGCCACATAGTTTGCAATTCAACCTTTGTTTATTACGAGGGTCAACTAGTTCACCATACATCCACATTGGATCCAATGCCTTTGGCATTGTGTTGAATTGAGATTAAACCTATGGCACACTAAAATTGAAAATAAACACAAAAGAATGCTTGAATCTTTGAAATGAATGTTTAAAAATGAGTTGACATGATCAAATCTTCCATTGAAAGACAATATATATATATAATGGTTATTGAAAACCCTACACAAAATCTAGAAAAACAAACAAATTTCAAGCATAAAATTTAATACATGCCTAAAAAATGGAAAAGATGAATTGTAGTGAATCCACACTCCACTATTGGTCCACTAATGGCAACGAGAACCCTGCATGAGAACCCCGCATTTCCCCTTGTTCTATCGATACAAAATGGTCACAAACCTTCTTGAAGCTCAATCCCCTTCTTCAACAATGCACAATGACCCCCAAAAAACCCAACCCATGGCCTTATTTCCCAAATTTCGCTCATTTTAGATGAGTAGGGCGATATTTTCTATCGACTCATGATATTTTCCTAATTTATCACAAGTCAATGAATGTGTTGCGACACATTAAATTTATTGTTTGTATCATGATATTTAGGTGTTGATATATCGGCAACGATATATGTAACTATGATTTTATAAGGTGCATATTCTAATACTCTGTATGTCTTCAATTCATCTCTGAAAATAACATTTCCACGTATACTCGAGATGAAAACTACAATTATTTTCCTTATTCCTTCATAAATTTTGGGGTGGAAACATTATTGCACGTGCTCCTTGTGTGTAAAATAACATACTTCCAAGAATAAGAAGTGAAATTAGATTAATACAAATGACCTCCAATTCCAATTCAATTACCATGGTAGCTAAGAAAAATTAAAGCACATAGCACCAACTATTGACCTGATAATTGGAATGATACCAATCAAGCTGGTATGAGCTGCTAGTATGAATGCTAATTTGCCCAATCCTGTTGTTGAAATTTGCACTTGTAACCAACATTAAATTTCTGCCCCGTAACTGGAGAATGTTGTTTCTCAGCAATCATATGGACTTTGCTTGAATTTAGTGTAGAATGTCAAATTTTCCATACTATAAAGGAATAGATTGTAGAACATTCATTTTATAGAAAAAAAATTAATACTACTGAACTTTTTTTTTATATTACCATACAAGCAATGTATAGGTGGTAGTCAGTAGTTATCACAGTGATTGCACACTATAAATGAAACCAAAAGTGACAATCCTTTGATTTCTTTGTATCCCTCTCAATAGCACGACAGTTTGATAATGCAATTGAAGTAGTAGTTAAGGAGATTAACCCTGCACTTGTGAATATAGTTGATTGAATTCATAAAAGTTCATAATGTGAACCAGTGAGTTTTAAAGACATCTTCAGCAATTTGAAACTCTTTCCTGTAAGATAACCAAGTTGAAATACCAACCTTATGAATGTCCATTAGAGATGCTATGTATCAATTATGAATGAAATTCAATTGATTCACTCTAAAAGTCTTTTCAACACAAGCCTCTTTAGACTATTTAAAATCTCTGGCTTTTCTGGAATATTGAATTTTTTAGCTCGTATGTTGTCAAGCTCAGACCAAATCACTTATCTGCTGGAATTCTTCTTATGTTGACATAAAGATGAATGCAGCAAATAGAATGTCATCACTTTGCTATTCATACAGCCACTTTGTCTTAAATATAGATTGCATTTATTGTAAGATATTCATCTTGGTCAGAACAGTCAAAACTAAAATATATTATGTCAAATTACTCCAAGCATCTAACGTGATCTATTGCATGCATTGAAGTCCTAATATTCCTCTCGGCTTAGAAGCAAACAGATGATCCGCAAGCCCCTAAAGTGGTGCCGCCTTTAAAACCATTTTTCAGGTTTGCTCAGAATCCATAATAGTAATTAAGGGAGAAGCCACCCGCCAAGTCCCTGTCCCCTAGAATAGAAAACAAAAAGCTATTTCTTACTAAATCCAGTCAAAACAGTTAGCAGTGTCTTAATAATAGCCCAAGGCCCAAAAAATTCAAATAGAGAGCCTTAAATGTCATACCTCTGAATCAAAAGCTTCAAAACCCATAAAGAAGTTGTTGTTGTGATTTAAATTTTAAAGTGAATAATAAACGCTTTGAGACAAAATCCACTAAAAGTTGCCAGAAACGTCAACATTTTAGAAGGTTTACATTCTACTGCTCTGTATGCTCTTCAATTCATCCCCAAAGAGATCTTTTTAAGGCATACACAAGAAGAAAACTACATTTATTTTCCCATATTTCTTCATACATTTTGGGGTGGACACATTATGGCATGTGTTCAGTATGTGTAAAAGAACATGCTTCCAAGAATAAGAAGTGAATAACAGAATAATACAAATGACCTCCAATTCCAATTCAATTACCCTGGTAGCTAAGAAGAATTAAACCACATAGCATCAACTATTGACCTGATAACTGGAATGATACCAATCAAGGCTATTTGAAGCTGGTCTGAGCTACTAGTACGAATGCTAACTTGCCCAGTCTTCCTGTTGTTAAAATTTGCACTAGTAACCATCATTAAATTCCTGCCCAAAGAGAACTGTGACTGGAGATTTCCAACTATAGCCAGGTCTCCATGCCAGTCCATTATAGAAAAGCCTAAAGTTGTAATCATTTTGCCAATTGGGTAGTCCTTGTCTCTTAAAGTTGCTTCTAAGCTCCCACCAAATGCCACATCCCTGTGCCCCACCATGGCACCACTCACAACTAATTGCAACCTTTTTTTAACTTTTAATCTATCTTCAAGCTTTATACCTGCTGCTACAGTATCCCCTAAAATCATCAAAGCAGGTCCACCCAAGGTCATATTTTGCCTAAAATTGTTGAACCTAATCTCACTGCACAACATATAAGCTTGGTCCTTTCCAACTGTTTGAACATCAAATCCAACCAACGTAGCTCTGCCCTCCCCATGCTTCAAAGAAGCAGCGCATTCCAATTGTATATTTGCCTCCCGCTTATCCTTGTTAATCTGACCAGAAATTGAAACTGGGAAACTGTTACTAATAACAAACATCTTCTCTGCATTAAGTCCATCATATCCACAATCACGATCCCAACCATTAGGGTTCATAACAGGTCTTACAACCCACTGGTTTTCTGTATCTAGACAGCGATACCTGTAAGTAGGATTATCAGAGTCAAAGGATGGTGGCATTGGCATGTCTGGCATAGGAACAGGCACTGCTGCTGTCTTTGTACCATCCTCCTCCGGTGCATCCAGTTCATCTTTAAAACTTTGTGGCATAGTTTTTATATTCTTCTGCCTTCTGAGCTCCTGTTTCCACTGTTTTCTCTGGAATAACTTTTCACGATAATCTAGTTCATCAAAGTAAGCTTTCCTTTGCTCTTTACTTAGTTTATTTAACTGAGACTTTGTCAAAGGCTTGAAAAGAGGGAGTTTATCGTAATCATCCTCGCCTTCAGAGTCTGTTAAATATTCGAAGTCCTCAACAAATTCATCTCCAGCACCCAATTGCTCATCTGGCATCTTTGGTTGTGCTCGTGAATGCAGAAGAAAAGACAGAAAATAAGGCAATGGCGGCACCCTAGGTTGAACACTAGATGGCCTTCCTGGGATGTTGTCTTGAAATTTCAAAATTGCATTCGCTTCGCCTAAAACCTTGGAAGCAAAACATAATAACAATAAATGAGGTTTCCATACTTGCCCATTGGGCAAAACTCTCTCACCTGCCCTGTTTGTCCGACATGACTGGTGATTCTCCACAAGCGATACAGGAAGCATTAGCCTTGCATCACCAGCCGTCTGGCATATCGAGAGTTGTATAGGATTTAAACGCTGAGCCACAAATATTTCATAACTAAGGGGGGTTCCATCCAGACCATCTGGTGGAGTTGACGAGCAATGAGTCAGAACTAAACTGGCATTGTGCCAAATGGCAGCCCCAAAAGTTTTAGTGATGATTTTCAACAGTGGAAAATCACTGTGGTTGTTATTGTGCATGTCAAGGCGATCCACATAAAGTACAAAATCTGGAGGACACTTCCTTATAAACTTTTTTACTGATGACATGATCTTTTCATTTCTGCGATGACCAGCAAAAGAGGGTATCAGCCCAGGAGTATCAATGATCCTGAGTTGGATTCCATGTACAGTTCCAACTATCTCCTCAACCTTCTTTGTAGCTGGTTGGAAAGCATTAGTTGCAGCCTTAACTTCATTAAATATAGAATTGATAGTTGCACTCTTCCCTACACCAGTTTTTCCTATAACTAATATCGTACATGTAAAGTCCAAGTCTTCTTGGCTAGTTGCTTCATGTTCCCTTGCTATTGCACTAGCTCTGTCATTACTGAATGCAAAGGCCCTATCAGTGTTTCTAGGAAATTTTATCTGCTCAGCAAGTCCCAATCTATACAAAACCTGAGCAACAATAGCATTATTAGCTGTCTCACCAAGCCTGTGGACAGTACGCAAGAACTTCATACGAATCACTTGGAGCCTCTCCAATGTTATTTCATTTTTGTCTGCCAGACTCCTCTTGGACGGGCTATCTTCCACTGATGCAGATAGCAGAGGTGAATCATGCATGTCTTCTTGCGAGTGTTGCAAAGAATCAGGAGCAGGCTCCAAAGGCACTACAGAAGATTCCAAGCTTGCAGGACATGTTGAGATAGATATCCCTACAGCATCCGATAAAGTATTGTTAGAGAGAGTTCCTGCAACATTTCATGTTTTTAAAAAGAAGTGAATTCCTGCAACATTTCATGTTTTTAAAAAGAAAGTCAAATCAGAGAATTCTAATATTTCTTCAATTTGTGGGATCATTGCTTCCGTCCTAGCAATCTTGTAATAACCTTTCACAATATTCCTGGCCATTCTGATAAATTCCAATTGAATATTCTAATGGAATATGATACTCAAAATTGCAGCATCTTCAAAAGCAACACCATCAGCTGCAAGCCGACCTATTGGACCTAAACATTCTATGTTGGCTCCTTCCTAACTGTATTACCACAGCTACATTATCAGATGCTTCTAACTGAAAGGTGCCTTTATCTTGCATTTTTCCACATGATCTTCTACCTGCCCTTGCCACTTTGCCATACTATATTTCTCAGTCTTACAATAGCCCAGCAACTACTTTTGAGATAGGTTTCTCCTTCCTCATATTCTTGCTGGCTTTGGAAAGTCCTTGCATAAGAAAAATTCGAACTTGTCAGTTCCTTGTTTTCTTTCACTTTGACCTTCTCTTGTATGCGATCCACTTCTACTTTTGGATCATCTCCCTCCATTATCTCTTTAATATCCTCCTCAGCAACTCCTTCATGGCTGGGTTCCAAATCCTGAGAGGCACCATTGTCTATCACTGTCAAATTTTCAGCATAATCATGTCCAGCCATTCTCTCCACCTTTGATTTGTAGTCCTCTTCAGAATCTTTATTAGCAGTTTCCATGCCCTGGGACATTTTCTCAGTTCGTACCAATGGCCTTCCCAGTGATTCCAATTATGTTGAATTTACCCAAACACAGTCAGCAGGCTTCAGTTGTATGATGCTGAGGCTGCCGGCACTAGGGAACATGTTTTGTAGCATTTATCTGAGTCTTTGAATCGACCAAGGGGTGGGCATTCTTGGTACTTAATGGTGGCTGAGCTTCAAGCATTGAATCCATCCTCTGTGAATCAGCCAAATTCAGTCTTCTAATGCTTTTAAATCCGACTATTATGTTAGCACCTTCAGTTGCAGCACTGGACGTGTCCACAGCTATAGTTTATACTTCCCAATCCATTTACCAGAATAGTTTTCAAAGTTTTCAGAAGATAATATACAATCAGATCATTTGGTCCTCTAGTTTCTGCTCCAAGTTCTATAAGTATATTACATGACTTTCCATTAGAAATTTGAAATTTCAAGGGAAGGTTGATCTGCTTCAATTATGCCCTGCAAACTATTTCCTAGCATTAGACTGGTCCTTCTGGAGTCACCTTTGATAATAGGTACAACAGTACAACTAAATCAGATCAGGTTCCTGGAGTAATAGTAGAGCATCGTCAGATATTGCAGAAGACAGCTTCTGACTAGCAGCTATTAAGTCTATCAGCAATGAAACAGCCCCTTTCATAATCTTCAGTTTTTTCACGCATTTGTCAGTTTTCTTCATATAACTTATCTATTAGTTCTTCTTGTTCATACCTCTGATTCAATTTCATCATCATCTAAAATCATGGTGCTATTGGCATTTGTGGAAGATTATTTGATTTCACTGATATCCTCTGCAAGAACAATCCTTTCCCTGGTGTCTCTTTATACATTGGGAAGGTGTGTCCCCATTAATCTCTGGAGATCCTCATCACTGTAGCAGGATCTGCTTCAACCACATGCTTGAAAACTATTTCCTAGTATTAGACTTATCCTTCTGGAGGCCCTCCCACAGGATTCATCTTTGACAACATGTACAATTAAATCAGATCAAGTTCCTGGATTGACAGTGGAGCATCAGCAGATATTGCACCACACAGCTTTTGACTAGCAGCTATTAAGTCTATCAGTAACGAAACTGCCCCTTTCATAATCTTCATTTTTTTCATGCATATGTCAATTTTCTTCATAGAACTTGTCTATCAGTTCTTCTTGTTCCTCTCTGATTTAGTTTCATCATCTGCCATCATGCCATCATGGTTGCTAATGGAATTTGTGGAAGATTATTTGATTTCACTGACATCCTCTACAAGTACACTCCTTTCCCTGGTCTCTTTATATACTATAATGGGAAGCTGTATCCCCATTAAGCTCTGGAGATCCTCATCATTGACAGAACACTTTATGAATTATGAGATCCTTCTCTCATGACTACTATATTCACCTTTACAAGCTAAGCTATCTTCTATATCATTATCACCTACAAACTCCTCTATATCATAAGAAAGGGGTGCTTGAATTAGAAACATACCTGGACTGTCAGTGGATCTGTTGCTGGAGGTGCTAAGAGCATCCAGGTCATCAAGAAGTGGATCTTTACTTGAGAAGTCCTCTTCAGAACAGCATCCAACACTGGATGTTGATCTCGTAAAGGGAATTGATATAGAGCCTGACTGCAAATGAAGCCTTTCTGTTGAATCATCCATCTTCAAACCACAGTGGACGAACCTATTTGCAACAAAATATGCTGCTAGCAATCAAACAGAGTACCCTGGCTGTCCAATCTTTCTCGCCAAGCACATTTTTTGAGCTCACAATGGGTAACGTATCAGGGCCCAAATGACCTATCCACTGAATTCTAACTGCCCAGATGTAGTTATGAAAATTAGGGACTTTTTCACTGACCGAAAGTCCTAATTTGCAAAAGCTTTGCAACCCAACGTTACTCTTAGTCTTGGATCAGCCCATTTGATGACGCCCATATGCTCTTATGGCAGAACGGTCACCGCCTAATTATGAATGGTTACCATTAAATACCTCTAACAAAATCCCCTGTTTCAAAGTATTTACCTTTCTCTGTGTAAAAGAGAGCTCAGTTGCATTTATAAACTCAGAATCACGGATTGCATTCTCTATTTTAGAATACTTATTCAGTCAATATTCTCACCATCAAAATACATATCGAAGATTGAAATGTTTAAATCCCATATTGTAGAATGTCCGCTGCTAGAGTGCATCTCTACAACCCAAAACCAAAGATTCATCGGTGCTCAAATGCCCTATTTCCAATAACAACTTGATTGCATCAATAAACTCGGAATACCTAGTTCTTCGGTGCATTAGAGGCCTGATTGCAAATTATTCCCCATCAGATTGCATTATAAACTCAAAGCTTTCAATTCAGAAGTTCTCAAAAAACAGCAGAGAGTATATAGAAGTTAAAAGTTAAAACTGAACAGTTTCCCTTTTTCAACACCTTCAAATGCAATTTCAAGCTCAAGATGGTCAAATTCTCAATGCCAAGGTAACATTTTCACCGATTCCTTACCTTCAAATTGCATTTCTAAGCATATTAAAATTTAAAACATGACAGCCCACAACTGCCCAGACGCTCTACTTGCAAATTCCTAAAAGCCGCAACGCATTTACGAGCTGAATTCATTCAATCTATCAATTGCACAGATGCCCTAATTATAATGTCCTTATCGAACAAGTCAATTTTTAGCCAAACGAAAGCCATCCATTCAATCGTCCCCGGCATCAGTACTTCTCTAGGACCATCTAGCACTTACCGAGCCTGAAATCAAACAATAACTAACCAAAACGCAGGCCTGAAATCCCATTTCAACCCTGAAAAATAGAGCTCCACAAAACAAAATAAAACACGCACTTATCTGCTATACATCAATAAAAATACCTGTAATGATCTGAAATAGTTGAGTGAAAATGAGCAACCAATCCCAGCACTCACTCAGGCTCTACCGTAATCCTGAATGGAGCGATCCAAAACGTATCAACTCAAAAGTCCAAGAAAATAAACGTATGATCTCGTTCATCAATTTGCCAATGGTAAATGAAGGCAGGCCAAACATTTACTAGTAATAATAAAAATTTAATTTAATTTAATGTGGCAAATCCCCAATGGTGAATGAATCCAGCCAAACATTTACTAGTAATATTTTATTTAATTTTAATGTAACAATTCCCCGATGGTACATGAAAGAAGGCCAAACATTTTCTAGTAAAATTTACTTTAATTTTAATGTGGCAATGTATTTGAGGAGAGAAAAGAGCATTTTGAAATATTTTTAAAATAGGGAGGCAAAGCACTATATTAGGCCTTTAGGGAGGGGCCTTTAGGGAGGGGATAGGAGTATATTAGGTTTTTTTAAAGAAAGATAAAAGAAATTTACATATACAATATTAAGTTTGAGATGTTATAAGAAAATATATAAAAGATGTAAAGATATAAAATTGAGTTTGGTTAAAATATAAGATTGAGTTTTGTTGAAGATTTGTGAAAAAATATGGAAAAAAATATCTCTTATATTTTAAGTAAAACAAAAGAATACTACATGATGTTGAGCATGCATTTAGAATGTAAATTGAGCTTTAGGTTGTAAAAGAGATTCATGTTCTTTTGAAAGGATCCATGTGTCTTTTCATAATGTTTGAATAATGGGATAATAAGATAAAATGTTCTTGATGGAGCTAAATCTACATGTATATAACAATTTATCAAGCTTAATAAGTTTTATAATGAACAATGGTACATACCTCTAATTACCATATTGAATAAGATCTCAAAACGTGAGAATCTCTAAATAAGTAATAATATATGCCACAAATATCATATTAGAAGCATCCTTCTAATTTATGCTCCATGTTGTATTGCTTAGATATACATCTATGAGAAGGTATGTGATAATCAATCTCCATTCTTGGTAGTTAGAATAGAGCCAAAACTGCCCAAGATAAAAGTGAGGATCATGAAAGAGTTGGCCCCTAAAATAGCTTGGAGTGATGGTAAACAAATCCTCGATCTGAATATAAGTACAATACTAATAACAAAGCTTAGAAGAAACCAATATTCTTGGTGAAATCTAAGTATACCTCAAATAAGCAATGTAAACCTATGACATATTGTTATATGCAAATCTCTTTTAGGACGAAGGGTAGAGATAATGGATAGTGAAATTTTGTCAACTTCAAGGGAAAAGGGTGCACTCTATATATCCAATGTATCAATGGTTATTTAGGGGCAAATGCATAGAAGACTAAAGCATAATAAATGATACGTCTACTTACCAAGACCAATATTGGTTAAGAAATGAGGTTGATGTAAGAAACTAATAATGTGAATCAGCATGGCGATAAAAAGGGAAAACCTTAAATTCTACAAAGATAATAGCATGAGGATTTGATCTCTTTGATGTGATGAAGTTAGAGAGTATGAAAATAGAAAATGTCTCAAGATATGATCTTTTGTTTGATAAAGTATAATTCGCCCAATCTTACATTTGTATAGTAAAGTCGGTAATAAAAACCTTGTCGAAACAATTGATTGTAGACTAAACATCATGATGACGACGACATTGTCTTTGCGAGCAAAATAAAGTAGCAAAACCCTTGTTGATTTGACTTTGAGAAGCGAACACCATATTGATCCTAGATAAATATACGACATTGTAACATTCAATATTTTCCTTGGTAACAAACATGACTATTAGAGAGCATTTTTTGGCAAGCATCAAGAGCCATAACATTAGTATTTTTGAGGTTATCTTCTAGTTCATGAAAGGCACAAAAGTGATTGAGAATACTGAACTACCTTTGGAGGCCTTCAATGGGATGAGACATAAGGACGATATCACTTGCAAAAAGCATGACGACAATATTAACACACACAAAAATTGTATATATAACTCTCAGTTAGCCTCAAATTGTCAATAAGCAACCTTCTCAACTCATTTATGTATATGTCCAAAAAAAAGGAGTTGTCTAAAAATTCGACGATTTGGCCCGAACATGGGATTTTCACCGGAATCCGACTTTTTTTATTTTGCAAAATCTAAATTTAACAGTGTTTTTATGGATATTTTGATGGTAGAAATGGATTTAACACCATCAAAAACCCCTGGGGCACCCAAAATTTCAAAGTTTAACAGTTGTAACCAAGATTTTTAAAAATTTATACCGAATTTTTTCAAAACGATGCCGGAAAAATCAAATTTTTCTCTTTGAAATTGTAGAACTTTTAGACAACACGAAAAAAGATAATAATAATAAATATGAAAAACCATGTTTGAACATTAATCATGCTATAAATATATGTAATAAAAATCATATCAACTTTTATTTTATCCAAAACCATTTTATATAGAATAAAGGAGCAATTTAATCTTGTAGCAATCTTTCCTCCCTTGTTAGAATTGGAGGACCCATCAAATGATGAATGCTTATTTTGAAATTTTAGCCAAATTCAATTTCATTTTTTAACTGAAATTAAAATCATTTTACTATAAAAATAATTTATTCTTAAAATAAACATATAAAAACCCCAAACCCTTTAAAACAAATCATCTCTAAAAAAAATTAAATATTTTTCTAAATTTAAAAACAACCATACATACATGTTCTTCTACTACATTTTAATTTAATCTATAATCTTAAATAGCAATTCCATCAAATCTAAAACTATTTTATTTGTTTCAAATAGTAAACAATTTAATTTTCAACATGTTCAATCATAAAGATTCATAATAATATTGTGAAATTAAAATGTTTTTTATTAAAAAATTAATAACATAAACATCAAAAATTAATAAAATCATACTTAACATACTCAACTTTAATAATCAATGAAAAGTCTTACCGATTAAATTTGAAAATAACAATATAAACAAATATCATCCCTTAAAAAACAACTATCCAAGAGAGGAATCTTGTGAGTAACTATCTGGTTTTGTCATAAGAATCTTCATAAAAGCCCGTCATAATATTTGAACTTCCAACTTGCCTTCGTCAAGGAAGACAACAATCATTTGACTTTTAAGATCAAAAGGGTGTTTGTATATTAATACAAGTGTGCATTTTAGATTCAAAGAATCTTTCAAAAGGAGTATTATAAATATTCTAAGTTTTTAACATTTTCTCGATATATTTTTTAGTTTGTTTTATTTTGATTTTGGTTGGAAATATTTAAAAAGAAATTAGAGTTATATATATTAGTTGTGGAAATTACATAATCTAAATTTCATAGGGATATTTGAGGGTGTTGAATCTATTTATACATTCAAAAACACAATTTAAATGCTTCCAAATTTGAATTTTACCAAAACACAAATTACCAGATTTCAACCAAAAACCACCAAAAAGTCCAAAACGTAGAATAAATAGACTACTCCATTTCAAAATAGTAATTGTTTTTATTGGTGCAATGCAATGTATTATAATCGATGTGCGTTATAAGATTTTGAAAACGTTAAATGGTTTTCTTTCAATAGTAACTATTAAGGGGTCCCTTAGAGAAAGCTCTAAGACAAGCTCGTGTTCTGTCTTCTTGATGTATGTTCTGTGTTTTCATCTGTAGGGGTTTGGGGCTGCCCTCAATGAATTAGCCCTTATCAGGATAGACTTGGTTCTTAACCAATTGTTTTGATGTTTCAAGATCAAAGTCTTGGCACTTTTGAGGATATCTTTTTTATGCTTTTATTTGGGGAAAGGATCAAGGCAATGGGTTATTGTTTTGGACAAGGAATGTCGAGGTTTTGGACTCTAAAGATCTTGTCTATAGTGTAGGCTATAGACAATTTTTCAAAGTTTATTGTCTTTCTAGTTTGTACGCTCTGTGCATTATTATATGATGTTTTTTATGTAAGGCTTTTGCTTGGGTGAATGTGGTTTTATTTTAATACAATGAAATTGTGCATTGTTTTCTAAGGAAAAAAAAATTGATAATTGGGCACTTATTTTATTGTGGCATGTACAAAAGTGGGGTTGAGATTACATTGATAATTTATGGTAAGGTTATCTCAAGAATGATCAGGTTTCCTAAATAAAAGTTGTATTGCTGAATCATTGTTAGATGGTTGGAATAAGGTCTCCAAACAACATAACCTTTCGACACTCATCAATATTATATGCCCATCAAGGAGCTCAAACCTCTTCTTGGTTGATGGTGTCATGGCAACATGTTGGAGCTCTTGCTCAATATCCAAGACCGCGTATCCTAGATTCTCTTCCATGTCATGCACGATTTCCCACTCTGTAGTTGTCGCGAGGGACTGACTATTGTCCATTAGGGTCTTCACTAGCATTTCTATTAGGCACAATTCACCAAATCTAGATAGTAGATGGCATGAGTCAATGTGCAACCCTCATAAATGGGCACAATGTGCGAGACTCCTTATTTGAATCAACCACAATGCTTGTTGTTTGTCCATTAGCATATAATAAGAGCCCCACTTGGATGTGGATATAAGTGGCTTGGACACTGAAGGTATCGAATAGGATCTTGAGCATCTTCTCATGATTGGCCTTAGGGTTAGTAGGGACATAAGCAATAGAATCGTGTGCTCCTCGAGGGGGTGATTTGTAGCTCAATGTTGAAGGTGCGGTGCCATATCTTCTCCATGTCACCCACTAGGAGACGATGTTGAAGTTAAATGGGTATTGGAGAGTGAGGATGCCATCTCCACCATCACTACCATGTGACATGGTTTGTTTGTGATGCTTGGGAACACCACCCTCCATGCATTGTCATCCAATAGGATAGTGTTCATTGTCATCCAATAGGATAGTGTTCATGGCACCAAAACCATTGTCATAGACAAGTCACTAAATTCCATTTATGTCATCCATGAGATCTTGCATATCATATAAACCTTATTAGAACCAAAGAAGCTAAAATTCATAATAATAAAAACATTGCAATGAATATATCCCTGCAATGAATCCATATTCCACATGAGCTACTCATAACATCTCATTGGTCAATAATGGATCTAGATGAATAGATAAACTTTCATAAATCACATCAATACATTATTCACAAAGGAACTCAATGAAGGAAGGTTGTAGGCGATTCTCTCATCGGGTCTAGAACAAACAAATAATGCCTACCCTTGGCAACTCTTGTGGGAAGCAAACTTAAGCACCAGACAAAAATGCCATGATGAGCTTGTACATATTGCTTGGAACTATGAAGGGCAAGTTCAAAAACATAAAAATTCCCTAGAATTATGACAATAGAGAGATGGTCAAATTAGATTAGTTATGACAAGGACATCGGCTAGCAAACTAGATTGCCCCTAAGACCCACACATGCTAGAAATGATTTGGAGGCGAACAAGGTGTTGAAACTTTTGACCACTAGTGCTAAAATGAGTGCTATTAAGATTAGCAAAGAATGTGAGTTTATTACAAGCCATTTTTTCTGAAACAATTTGGAGTCGATGTGAGAGCCATCTTGTACTAGTGCATTTGTTTCTTCACTAAATATATGAGGTTGACATGAAAAAATCCCTTCTAAAAGAGCAATGTTCATCACATGTATTTTCTCTATGAAGTTGTTCTAAAAACTATTTTTCAAACCTTTTAACAACCTTAGATGGAAATATAGACATTGCATTTGAACATGTGTCAAATGATCAAATATTCTCAATTTTCCATCCCATGAACACCAAGTCGCCATGGGTTGCCTCCATGCAAAGTGGTATAAGACTAAGAGTAAGAGTAGGAAACGAAATGCTCTTTTAAATTTAAAAACATGCTTTCCTCTCTCACCATAGACATTTCAAAATTTCAAGAAGAAGAAGAAAATGAAGAGAGATTGTAGTGTGTAAATTGAATTGAGTGTTGTGGAATATGGCCTCTTACTCATCCCATCCCCACCATAGAAGAATTTGTTGGCACTTTAACATAATTTGGCCTTGGCCCCATCACCCACGACCAATTTCTAAAATCAAACTTTCATAGCATTTCCAATATTTTGTGCAGAAATAATGCCCAGTCATATTCAAATGAAAGGCCATGGTAATAAGTTCAAAGATGATAACAAATTTGAAGGATCAACAACTAGGATGGTATCAATAGTGTTGAGAAGGGTGTAGACTATTTGAATACAAGAGCTTACAAAGACAAACTCTGTTGAAATAAAACCAAAATCATAGCAACTAGCACATCTGCATCAATGGTGGGTGGATAACATCGATGGGAATCATTTGATCCTTAATCCTCCTTGAATTCATATCAAAATCTTGAACCTATATAAAACCCAAAGTCCTTCAAATTGGATTAATCAATTGTTAATTAGGTATCTATATGCACGGTCTCAACCTTGGATAAATATGAGTTTTGCCAAAAATCATGCACGGAAGTTTCACAGTAAACGTTGATTATTTTTCCGGAGAGGATGAAGAGAGCGATTGACATCATAAACAGAAGGAGGGAAATTCATCACATAATATAGGAAAAAGGAAGAAGAAGGCAATGATGAAAAATAAAAACTTAGAAATTCAATGTTTTGAAAATATAAGGATCCATAATCACCTTACTCAAGGTTTCATATATAAGGCTATGATATTGCTATTAGAATTTGATATCAGATCTTCATGGATGGGTGGTGCCAGTATGGATAGAGAGCAATGCATTGACCATCATCCAATGGATTTGGATGGTGGTGAGCATTGAAACAACAACACAAGTGCAACGCCCTACAATGCTTCAATCCCTACATGTTAATCTAAAATAGGCACGTGTGTGTGTCTATTGCGTCTAGATCGAGTGGTAGAGAGGAGAAGTTGCTATTATCCCCACCTAGGTTCAAATCCCACTTGTGACATATTCGCTCTTGGATAGCTTATTGTTGATTGGGGACCACAAGGTACCCAAAAAATATCATTCTTACCTATGGACTGGAGGGTGGAATGTGGTAATTACATGGAAACTATATAATACAAGGGAGAAAGCATGGAAACATTAATACAATACAAAGATTCACCAAGAATAAATGTTATAGCTCTATTTCCTCCACATTGAAATTTGTTAACTAGTCAACCACTCCAATATGCATCTTTCTCCATAGTGGATTAGTAGAGTACTCAATTAATTGGCAGTGTTAAGTCGTAGGCCATACTTTGTATGTTATAAAAAGATGAGTTTCATTATTGCTTGCATCAACAATTACATGAAAGAAGCATGTTCACAACATTTCTGTTCTAATAAGTTTGGTATCAAGATGGATAGCCAACAATGCACCCACTGTCATCCAAAGGATTTGGACAACAATGGGTGATCTATTGATCATAATAGGCATATGCTTCGCATAAGGGAATGTCATGTGATGTAATTATTGTGAACTGATTAATTATCCTTTTCAAATTTTCACTAATGTTGAATTTAGATGATTGATTTTTATTTTGACAATGATGTTTACCATTTTCTAAGGTCTATTGGATAAATATAGGGAAAATAGACAATATTTTTATGATACAATTAGGTAAGGTAGATTAGTGTGGCATGCCTTATTGGCACTCTAGCTTAAAGGTGCAAGTCCTGAAATACTTGTGGCCCTTTTGACTCAGTTACAGTTATAAGCCTGAAAGTTTTCTTTATGGTGTAAGTCCCCAGGTTTGATCCAAAATTAGATCAACTAGAAGAATTCTTGAGACTAAAGGTATGATCAACATAGAAAGTTGATTGAACCAAGTCCACTCATTGACAAAGAAGAATCAAATAGCATATTGACTACACTAGGTTGACTAGTGTGCATATGTAGACAACCAAAAAGGGAGATTGACTAGATGCAATGAAGAATGTGGATTGAAGGATAGGTGGGAACCTTCACAACAATATTAAATTATTTAGATAGGTGTTAGCAACGAGGGGATATTGATGCGGAATTTGATGATTAGGATGAGTCCATTGGATAGTTGGCATCAATTACCAAATGAAAATTTGATTTTTTGATGATTGAAGAGATTTGTGGGCAATGAAGCCAATCAAACTAACTCTAAATATGGTCCATAAGAAGGTGGAATTATGGAAGGCAAAGGGTTGGATGAAAAGGTTGGATATTGGACATTCAAACTATGGAAGTTGATTGAGGATCACAACCGACTTAGAGGATTGTTTCCTTTTTCAAAGCATGTGGAAGTTCCTTATAGAAAGGATCAGCCTCGACTTTGCTACTAGGAGTACCAAGCATTGTGAAATGAATCCTCGTGGATGTGGTATCCCAAAGGTTGTTGTTTCACATTTGTGAATACTCAACATTCTCTAGGATTTTATAATAAATGGAGTTTATTCCCCATTAGGGTTGTTCTCAAAAACACCTCTTTGTGTGATAAATGGTTTATGATATTGATTGTTAATTTATTATTTTATTAGATGCTTAATAAATAGTCTATTTTGTTTAACATAATCTATGATGTAGACAAATTAAGTAATTTTGATTATCCCACTAGAAGCAAATTAGCTTGGTATCGGAGAAAATTTATTGTCATGATGAGGAATGATTGGTGAAAACCACACTTGGATATTTGAAAAGTGAAAATCCATTGTTGCCAAGAATTACCCATGGTCATACTCTCAATTGAACTACATTGGCAAAAGACTAAGAGATTAATGAAGGGAACATATATTTATAAATTTGGAGATGTGTAGAAGGCATTATATAACTTATAGAGGATTTGGTTCAAGTGATGGATGGCCAACAAACCTATGATGAGGAGAGGAAACTCGTAAAGGAGAAAAGGAGAAACTAGAGAGTTCCAAGATGAACCTTGAGAAAAACATTCATTGGGAAAAAGTCCCTTAGAATTCCAAAAACCCTTTTAAAGTTGACACTAAGGTGGATATAAAGCCTTATGATGGTCAAATGGACCCTAGTTGGATCAGTAATTGATTGGAGCAACTAGAAGTTTATTTTAGTTGCTATGGGTTTAATAACATATAAAATATTTATTTCTATCCACTAAAAATGGATGGATATGCACTATTATGGTAGGAGAGTTTATTTTAAGAAAGATTGCTTACCAAGAAGAAGCAAGTTGCAAACTAGGAGGAATTTTGAAATGGATTATTTAGAGAATGAAATGAAGGAGAAAATATAAAATGGATACACACATAGTAATAAAGAGCACAGTTGTATAGTAAAACCCAAATTCTATTAATGAATGCAATGGAAAAAGACTATGAATTGCAAAGCAATACAAACTAGCTAGAATGGTGGTAGCTTACCTCTAAAGAGAGATGTGTTAGCTACACTCATTCACAAGAAGACCATTAAAAGAGGATGAAATGTCCTCTTAACATAAAGTTCCAAATCCTATGAGGAAAAAAACACTAAATATTCAAAACCCAAACCCTAGGAGATGAAGCGGGAAAAGGAACGCGGGCCTCAAGGAGTCTAGTTGATACATCAACTTCATAGGGCCACAAATTCCACATACAAACTCCATTTTGGGTGCATGATAGCTCGTTGCAAATATATCAAAGAGAAGAACAATTTTAATCAAGGATTAGGCAAGCCTTTGGAAACCATAATCTATAATATGGCCAAAAAACACTGGTTAGGCCTAAAAAATGCCTCAGAAGTTCAGGACGTGGTAATTTATGGAAAATTTTCCAAGATGGAGAATCGTTATGATTCGATGGAACAAATGGATGGCCACCAATATCAAATTAGATAAATTTTAAGGCTCTTTTCAACAATTAATTCTACCCTATGGGATATGAGGAAGAACAAGAGTTTAAATGGCATCATTTCATAGAAAGAAAAGGACAAGGAGTTCAAGAATATACAACCAAGTTTGACAGGACATGCATCTAATTGGGTATTGATTAGCCTAATAAGAAGGCTATAATGAAGTACAACGACAAATTCTTGAATCACATCAAAAATGAGGTGGTTCACTTTGAGTTCAAGACCCTTTATGAGATATTTAAGGACTTGTATATTGAAAGTAAACATGGTGCAAAACCAACTAATGTAATGAACTCTTTTATATTAGAAGGGAGAAAGACGTGGAAGGAAAAACAAGACATAAGGGAAAGAAGAAATTTTCCAATGCTATGTAGAAGAAGAACTAGCATTGTGAATATTGTAAGATGGATGGTTATGACGAGGACCAATCATTATTGGGCATTGCATCCAAAAATTATTCCTAAGAGTATTTGCTTATCATCACAGAGTTTCATTGATGGCTTAGTTGAAGACTATTGATGTCAAAAGGGTGAGATTGCTATGAAGGAAGATCCAACTGGAGTAAAAAAAATTATCTTTGTTTTTAAGTAGAGGTCCTTATGCACAGTAAAGGAAAGGTTGTCCCATGCAAAGATGAAAGTCAAGAAGACAATAGTGACAACTATATTTGGTTATGGATGTTACAAGAACTTGACTTTTAAAACATTGGTGAAATAGTTAGTATCAGAGACAACTTCACATTATGATCATTGTCCTTTGAAATGGACAAATAGGGATATAGATCTACAAGTCACTCATCATTGTAAGTTCAAATTTTATACTTCAAATAATTTGTGGATGAGTTAGAGTGTGATGTTGTGCCATTAGAGGAGTTGATATCAAACATAACAAGAAGGAAGACTTGACCAACTTGTATGTAAGTATGAGGTCATTTTTGTTGAGCTAAAGAGGTTTCCACCTACAAGGATGATTAAGCGTGAAATTTAGTTGCTACTAGGTTCACCATTACAAAATATTTGTTCGTATCAAACTTTTCTTAGGGAGAGTGATGAGATTAATAGGTAGATACATGAATGCTTGGATCAAGTAGTTATTAATCCTAGTGCAGTTAACCCTTGTGGATCTTCAATCATGTTAGTTCCAAAGAAAGATGGGACTTGGCGTCTGTGTATTTATTTTAGGGCACTTAACAATATCATCAAGAACCATTACTCACTTCAAAGGATTGATTTTTAGATCAAGTAGTTATTAATCCTAGTTTGCCACTTTGTGGATATTCAATCATCTTAGTTTCTAATGGATTGCCACCTACAAGGCCAATTAAGCATGGGATTTAATAGGTACTAGATTCACCATTACAAAATCTTTGTCTATATCGAACTTCTCTTATGGAGAGTTATGAGATTAATAGGCAAATACATGAATTGTTAGATCAAGTAGTTATTAAGCTTAGTGTGACCCCTTGTGGATCTTCAATCATGTTAGTTCCAAAAAAAAATGGGACTTGGCATATGTGTATTGATTTTAGGGCACTTAACAAGATCATCAAGAACCATTACTTACTTCCAAGGATTGCTGACTTGCTAGAAAATTGCAAGGGACAAAGTATTTTTCCAAGCTGGACCTTAAGTCTGGATACCATCAAGTAAGAAATAAGGAAGAAGACACTTGGATGCAATCCCTTATTTCGACCCTTAGGATGTATTAGATCAGATTGTGTATAAATTGTAAATAAGTGTTTATAATGAGGAGATTCAAGCCATATGATCTTTAATAAATGGAACTATGTGTAAATGATATAAATATGTTTGTATGGATTCCTAGTGCAAAGCTCAAGGCCAAGGCTAGACTAGTAGATTTTTAGGTATGTAATTGCGATAAATGTTTTTTCCATGTATCGCATGGTATACCTTTCATGGTACTCTCAATATGTGTAAATAATTTATTGAAAATCAATATAAAGTTCCAATATGGTCGTGGAGAACATAAGAAGGTTGATGATACCACTAAAGGGGAAGATGAAATTCCCCCCTAGGTGGTGGGGGGGGGTAATCCTACGTTTCCTAGGAACTCCTACCTTTTTGTCATGTGCCTTAGTTAAATCTCATCCACAATCTTTGAATTAGAAGCCAATCATTGAATGCATGTGGTGGATGGTAAGGAATTCTACCTCACTTAGTTACGGAGGCATCAAACTAGGTACAATAATCACGAGGAAGTGTAAGAGTGCCCCATCCTCATGGAGATTCATTCTTCCTCCTCCTTTATAATGGGAACCATTTTCCACTCTCACCATTTTCCATACACACTCTTACCATTCTCATGTTGAAGCACTGCCTAATTTATGAAAACTACAAACCTCATGTTTTAGATTGATATACAAACCTGAAAATGACCAAATAAAAAATGGGAGAGTAATTTGTGGACCTAGGAAGATAGATGAATGTCTCTAGAGGAGCATAGAGCCTAGCTAGGTTTCTTAAGAAATATCCCTTTCCATATTAATTGTTGCTCATTAGGTACCTTAGAGTTAAGGAATTTTGCTGCCAAATAATTCTAGAAGATAAACAACATGATGGGTTCTTCTTGCCTACATTAAGAGTACTAGATACTCCCAAGGGATTGTTGAGAAGAGAAATAAAATGTCTTGCTTGTGTTGTGACGGCAGTGGATAAAAATTCCATGATTTCTTGATGGTTGGATGGTTACTTAGAGTGTTTAGTTGTGAACAAATTGGATGACTCTGAGAACAATTTAGTTGGGTTGAGTGACCTGTGTGCTTGTAGCTAGTTTCATTTACCCTAGTGGCTTCATAGTCTATATTGGGGGTGGTATCTGCATTGGATTCCTATGCTTAGGTGGAAAATTGCTTATATTTAGCTAGTTTCTTGGACCATATTAGTTAAAAGACAAGTGCTCCATCTCTGTCTTCATTCTCCATTTAAAATTTTGCAATTCAAGTTTATATTATATTTATGAATGAAATGGGTATGGAACCCTAGTTTTGATGAGTTTATGCATGTTAATATCCAGTGCATTATTTAGTTTGATACATATATGAATTCAAATGGTAGTGAAGTTTTAATGGTGTTAATGCCTAAATCTCGCACACATGTGACATTTCAGCGAATCTTGCAATAAGCCGTCATCAACATAAAGAATGTAATTCACCAAAGGTGTCCTCAATAGATCCAAAAAATAGCATGAGTCCAAAAGTTCCAAAAACCAGTCAAAAGAAGGGGTCACGCGGCTAATACATGGTTAACTCGCATTATAGCGCACGTTACTAGAACAATGCCCATGCAATAGCAGCACGACTATTGCTTCGATAGTCGCGCTACTGTCAAAACAGTGGGACCACCTACTTCCTACAGTGCATTGAAGGCTCTTGATCATCTCCAAGGATCTAAATTTGTCTCCTCACACACTTGGTGGCATTAACTATCCCCCCCGGTGTACCTTGGAACTAGTTCATGGAGAAGATGAGTTCACATTTGGATCTAGTTGTTTATTGGCCACCTCTTGGCCTATAAAAGGAATCCATTGGCATGCATTTTGTAGAGAGAATTCAAGAGAAATGTTATGCTACTAGATTTGTGTTGGAGCTTCCTCATAGCCCACCTCTTCCTATCATTGTAAGCATTCCCAAGCTCCCTTGCCACCTTCCTCCAAGGGGAAAGAGTTCCTCTCCATTGTTCCATCATTGACTTAGCATTTAGTTTGGACAAAAAAGGCATCCCTAAGGGAGATTCTTGGATTCCCTTGAAGCCCACACCTCCTAGGTGTTGTACAACTTGATCATTGGAAAATAAAAAAGTGGTTTAGCATATCTTGGATTTTTATTGGAGTTTGCATTCTCCCCCCATCTCTTTTATTTTACTTTTTATCCATATTTCTTTGTTTTATGTGAATTGCACTAACAATATATTGCAGGATCACTTGGAGCACAACCACTCACACCCACACAGGGTCTCCAAGGAATGAGGCCTTGACGCAGTCTACAAGGCCTAGCCCCTTACCAAGTGGAAGAGTGCACACTTGTGCAATTTTTTCCACAACAGTTCTAATGGCGACTCCACTTATTTTTGTTCATTTCTTATTTAACTAGGTTGTTTTATGCTAAGTAATTAATTATGGGTGTTTATCCTTTGCAAGAGATCAGGTATTCCACCTCTTGTTCCAGAATTTGGCCCCACGTTGGCCCCAATTAATTTACACACAGTAGCGTGGATCCCGGCCTCTCGGCCACATTACCAATGCGGAAACGCCTCGACATACACGCTACCAACATAGGTAATCAATTCACGACCCATGTGACCTCCCGTATGGTTGACCGACACATCCTGTTAGTGTATCACCCGTGCTAGCAGTGCACCTGTTTTGTATTTCTCCACGCTACCCATGCGACAGAGTATTGTTTGACTGCACTACTGTTTTTTATTTGCTTTTTACCTACATAGTACAATTTGACAGCTCAATTGTGGCTTACTAATGAACTTAAATCAAGGTTAATTCACATAATTACTTAATTTTTTAGTAATTAGTCCACCTAGACGAAGATTAGGAAGTAAAGAGATCATCTCTCTTGAAACTTACATAGGTAACCAACCTTGAGGATTTCAATGAGCCTCATTGTTGTCACTAGTATTCAAGACCATTATTGTTTATGCACAATTGACGTGTTTTTAGGATTAAAGCTAGTGTAGAATACACTTTTTGCACACAAGCAAGGAACTAAAGACTCTTGTCTCCCAAAGTATACTCTTCACCTTGCACTTCATGTGATCTTGGTGAATCAGAAAAGGGTGAGAAGTGTGACATAACTCCATTGCACAGTTATTCAATTAGTTAGCATTATGATTTGCAAAGCACCATGAGCATCTTTTAGAGTTAAAAGTACATTTACATTTACTTTATACACTCTTATAGTTAATTTTCCTACAATCGATTTGATTTCATCACATGTGTTTGCACCACTAGCAGGCACTAAGAGACCTAAAGACTCTTCCAATCCTAGTATGCTCTTCACCTCGCACTTCTTGTGAGCATGGTAAATCGGAAAGGTAGGAATTGTGAAATACCTCTCTTACACTCCATAAGTGAAATTCAAACCCCTTAAAATCAACTTTGTGATTTTCCAACCAACTAAAATCCTCCACAGGAGATCACAAAAAAATATTTTAGTTAGGTAATATTGATTGGGATAGGAATCCATTAATGCCCACCAATCTAGTTTCATTAGTGATATTTTGAAACATAGCATTGTTGTCTTATAGGGTACTTAAAAAATCCTGCTTTAAGCAAGTGTTCAAAGAAAACCCGGATCATAAGTGCAGCGTGACCAAGCAGGTGAAAGTTGAGGTATAGTTTTCCTGGTCTCCCCTACAAGCCACTCAATTGTTGTAGGGATATGACACTATACCATGCAGGTCGAACCACTGATCCACACTTGACACAAGGTATCTTAGTGGCCAAACTTAGGACATCACCAAGGAGCAATTGTGAGTGCAATTGACTCCTAAAGTTATCTATTGCCATTGGGAGATGTTTCCAAGTATTCTTGATTGGAACATCGGCCCCATTGTCGATAGAACTATCTCTTTGTTACCTCCACTAGTTAATTGGTGTGTGGATACCATCATCACCATCAATTGTGCTCTTGGGAGGCCAAGTTACATTTGAGAGGAAGGACATTAGGTATTCTTAGGGAATTTACATCTATTTGATGGAATATCGGTCAATACTGAGAGGGGGGGTGAATCAGTATTGATAATTTTTTCTTTTTAACCACTTATTTAACTTTTGATCAAAAAACATGGAAACAACAAAACAAGGATTTATCGTGGAACCCCAAATGGGTAAACCACCAAAGCTTTTCTATTATCTGCAAAATTGCTTTGTACAAGTTACAACAAAATTTGATTGGCACCAACCAATCAAGATGCACCCACACCCTTAATTCACCAGTACCAACTGATAGGAGGATACGATCCCCTGTTTAGTCAGCGATGACTGACAAGGAAGCAACAACTCCCTTTCACAGGAACCAACCTGCCCTAGCACCACCCTGCCACCCTTAAGATATTAATTCTTCACAAGCTTCTAGGACTGCTTCTCTTCCTTTGACCTAACTTCTTCTTCGAGTACTGAGATGAAGAATTGAGAGACGCTTTCAAATGATGTTTGTTTTCGAAATATATACTTCTCCAAAGGTCATGTGTATTTTTTGAAACAACACACCTTTTCAAAACAATACACCTAAAAAAAATGATATTACATTAAAAATCGTTTTTTATTTTTAATATATAACTATATATATTATTGTTTTAATTAACCCTTAAAAATGACTTTATATTAAAATCATTTTTATTATTAAAACTAAACACATTTTTTATTTAATTAATTAAAACTTTGTGTTTTACGAATTCGCATTTAACCTTCATGTTCACAAATGCTTTAGCCACGTCTGATAACTCCTATGCCACATCGACGCCACGTCTTCTACCATCTCAGCTTCACGGTCTACCATATTCACAACACCTCCCTGCCACGTCGTTATCCTCGTCAATGATAGAATTTTGCACGTGTACCAAAAGGATAGGGGGCCTGACAGGTCATCCTGGGCACCGAGCTAGTGATCTTCTCGTGGAGTCCAAACACCCAGCGCCCCCGCCTATCCTTTGCACTATGCGTCGAATGAGTTAATGAAGACCGGTGTTTATAAAGCCATAAGATCCTCATTTCACTGTCAATGTGGGACTAAGTCCCAAACAAAACAAATCACAACCGTTGATTTGATAATCCAACGATTACTGAGTCTCCACCATGTAATTTCTTCCTACCAGTTGCGCGTTTTTGTGCAGTGAATTTTGAGAGACATCCATGGTTTCAGAATCGACTTTGAACGATGTCTAACTCTTAATTTCATGAGTATTTCAGATATGTCTTATCACTGTAATTCTCAGAGTATTAAGAGCACTTTGGATCTGTCATATAGCACACGAATCTAACTCAGATTTATCCTTTTGTTGGCTGCTCTGTATGGTGTAAGATCTTCCCCATTGATCAAGACTATATCAGGACACATTGTAGGAGATTCCACAAGAACAATGAAACCCTGTCTCTTTTTCCACAGCTTCACGGATTTCAGCTACTAAATGACTTCCAATCATAATCAAATCTCTGTCTTCAGAATAAACATTCTTCAACTCATTTTTAATTCCAAAAGCGATCTTACTTGCAGAAGTGTTACTCTCTTCATATAATTTTTTTGGAAACTGGACATGGACTCGTGTCTCTGAAGTTACTTCCATTTAGAATGACTCTAGCTTCTGCAAAACCCTCCTTCACAAGTTCACTTGCTGAATTGCTATCAATTACAAAACCTATGAAGCTGTTCTGAACCGCCCCTAATGCAGCACGTTTTATGGTCTCAGATGTGATATCTAATCCACATTCATCCAATCCTGACCTCTCAAGCGTGCCAAACCGCCTGAGCACATTCATTATTTACAGGTAAAGATTGATACATTCTGGATTCTCCTCTTTCGTTTGAATTGCCTTTGCAATGTATCCAAATGTGTTCATTGTTGCCCTTCTAATTCCCTTCTTATGAGCTTTCAAGCTTTCAACATCTTTAAATCTCTGTCCACGCGACTCTGTTGACTATTGAAGCTGAAACTCCAGATTTAGTGGCATCATGATTGGAAAGTGGCAGACTTAGGCAACGAATGAAAGCATGTCCATTTCAAATTGGCAATTGTCAACGAGTCATCTTCCACAGAGATGTTATAATTTAACCTTATCATTTCAGCTGTCTGGATATTGTTGTTAGCTTTTCAAGGATAGTAACTTGTACCTTGATTTGAGGTCAGAGAATTTATGCACCTGTGTGTCCCAACAGAGCATATGTTTTCAGCATTGTCAAGAAAGAAGACTCAGTTTGCTGATTTTTGTAGGGATAGAATTTGTTACTTTGCTGGCCTATCATGGCTAGTTACCATTGCCATCAATGACAAATATGCCATATATCTTTGCTACTCTGCCACTACCATATTGCCAACAATCTCCCCCTTTGGCATTGATGGCAATATCATTTCCATTTCTCCCCCTTTGACATCAAGACAAAGGGCTAATAAGCTCCCCCTGACAGCAATCACTGCCTCCCCCTATCCAGATGCATCACACATTTTTTGTTTTAATTTGGAGAGGGAATTACACCCAGCTCTTGCCTGAGATGCTCAAACACATCCCTATTCAAAGGCTTAGTAAATATGTCTGCCACTTGTTCCTGTGTCGGAATATATTCAAGTCTGATATTCTTGCTTCCAGCTTGCTCTCTCAAATAGTGATATTTTATAGGAATATGTTTTGCCTTGGAGTGTTGGACAGGGTTTTTGGACAAACTTATGGAACTTGTGTTGTCACAATGGATGATAGTGGGTTCTTCAAACACAACCTAATATCTTGTAGGGTTTGTTTCATCCATTTGACCTATGTGCAGCACTCTGCTGCTGCAATGTACTCTGCTTCAGTGGTGGATAGGGAGATTGAGGTCTGTTTTTACTTATCCAAGAGACAAGAGATTCTCCCAAGAAGAAGGCCCCTCCACTTGTGCTTTTTCTGTCATCAACACTACCTGCTCAATCTGCATCTGAATAGGCTTTTAGGGAGAATGTATTTTTGCTAGGATACCATAATCCAAGATTTATGGTTCCTTTTAAATACCTAAAGATTCTTTTTACAGCTTGAACATGGCTTTATTTTGGTGCAGCTTGAAATCTAGCCACCATTCCAACAACTTGCTTGACATCTGGTCATATAGTAGACTCCCAATCATGGATCTATAATGTTTTGGATCTACATCCTTGGATTCATCTTCTTTGCTTAATTTGCAACCTACTGTCATAGGTGTACAAACAGGCTTGCAGTCCTCTAGCTTAAATCTCTTCAACATATCTTTAATATACTTGGACTAATGAATAAAGATTCCCTTTTTGCACAATACTATTTGCAATCCTAGAAAGAAATTCATTTCACCAAGCAAAGACATTTCAAATTATTGCTGCATTCTCTTAGCAAAATCCTCACTCAACTTTTCATCATCACTCCCGAATATAATATCATCAACATACACTTCTACAATGATCAGGATATCATTAATAATTTTACAATAGAAATTACAATATGCTAATCCTCTTTTGAAGCATTGTGTTTGCAGATATGAGTCCAGCCTTGCATACCATGCTCTGGGTGCTTGTTTTAACCCATATAGTGCTTTCTTTAGTTTACAGACATAGTCTCCTTTATCAGATAATTGAAATCCTTCTGGCTACTCAATATACACTTCTTCTTCTAAGTTTCCATTGAGAAAAGCTGACTTGACATCCATCTGATATACCTTAAATTTTTTGTAACTGGCAAAAGCTAAGAACATCCTAATTGCCTCTAATCTTGCCATAGGTGCAAAGGTTTCTTCAAAATCTACTCCTTCAACCTGAGCATATCCTTTGCATACTAATCTAGCTTCGTTCCTGATTACTTGCCCATCTTCATTTACTTTGTTTTTAAACACCCATTTAGTTCCAATAACATTCTTATTTTTTGGTCTTGGAACCAATTCCCAAGTTTGATTTTTTTCAATTTGGTTCAATTCTTCATTCATAGCTTTGACCCAATTCTCATATTTGCATGCCTCTTTAATTGAGCTGGGCTCAATACATGACAATAGTGCTATCTCTGTTTGATACACAAATTTTCTTCTTGTTTGTACTCCTGCATCTTTATCTCCAATGATCTGGTCTTAAGGATGATTTTTTTGAATTATTCTGGAGGGTGTCTTGGTGTCTCTTCTAGGGGATTCTTCTTTTTCTTCTCGAGTATCTATTTCATCTTCTTGTATGTCTTCTTTTTCTTCTACATCTGTTTGTGTATTAACTGGCTCCTCATCATCCTCGCTTTCATCATTGAGTATACTTTCTTGATGTTTAAACTTCTTTGTTTTTAAATCATCTACCTTAACATCAGCACTCTCTATAATCTTATGTAATCTAAGATTATAGCATCTATATGCTTTCTTGGTAGAAGCACATCCAAGGAAGATACCTTCATCAGATCTAGCATCAAATTTTCCAAGATCTTCATCGAGTCTTTTGATGTAACATTTACTACCAAAAACCTTGAAGTACTTTACAGAAGGAACTCTCCCAAACCATAACCCATAAGGAGTCTTATTACTATTAGTCCTGAGATGTCCTCTATTTAAAATGTGTACTGTTGTGCTTATAGCTTCTCTCCAATACCCATCAGACAACTTTGCTTCATTGAGCATAGTTCTTGCAGCCTCCTGGACTGTTCGATTCCTTCTCTCAGCAATCCCATTTTGCTGAGGTGTTATGGCAACTAAGAATTGTCTCTTAATTCCATGATTTTCACAGAAGAGATCAAACTCTTTTGAGGTGAACTCACCACCATTGCCTGATCTAAGACATTTGATTTTTGCCTATGTTTGATTTTCAACAAGATTTTTAAAAGCTTTGAACTTGTTAAATGCTTCTGATTTTTCCTTGAGAAAAAATACCCAAGCCATTCTAGTAAAATCATCAATGAATAGCATAAAGTAGGACTCTCCTTGCAAACTTTTGGTTCTTGTAGGTCCACAGAGGTCGGTGTGAACCATCTCTAAAGGTTTTGAGGTTGAATATTCTTTTGTCCTAAACCTTATTCTAGCTTGTTTCCCTAGTTGACAATGTCTACATATTGGATTTGAAGGTTTTGTAATCTTTGGAAAGTTTCTTACTACCCCAAGGTTACTGACTTTTACTAAATTGTCAAAGTTAATGTGTCCCAACCTCCTATGCCATAGCCAGCTTTCATCCACTAAATTCATATGACATTCCTCATCCAGTTTTGTATTTAGTATGTATACATTCTCAGGAGTTCTAGATGCAGTACCAACTAATTTTCTAGAGTCCTTTCTCCTAATCTCACATTTCTTGGAATCGAAGATACAAATGTGTCCCTGATCACAGGTTTGGCTGACACTTAGTAAGCTAGGTTTCAGATTTTCAACCAGCAATACATTCTTGGCTTTGGCCTTTCCCACATTCACAGTGCCTTTCCCAAGAATGTTACCTGAAGCATTATCACCAAATCATAACTCTACCCTTATGTTTCTTTAAGTTCAAAAACTTGTCCTTATCTCTTGTCATGTGCTTTGAACACCCACTATCAACATACCAGGGATCTCCTTTATCTTGGACTTTTAAGGCAATAAGACATTTCTCTTCTGATGTTTTTTCTCTCCAAAGCTTCTTTTGCTCTTTAATGTCCTTTGGCCTTTTTTAGATTTCCACTAATCTACAGTTTCTTGCTTTATGCCCATAGTTATGACAGTTGAAGCATTCTAAATATTTTTCTTGTAGAGGTGTAAATGAGTTATAATTTATGTTCTTTGCTTGACTAACTATTTGATTGTTTTTGAAGTTATAATTTTTACCCTTCAATATTTTCTTCTCATATGATGTACAATTCACAACTTTGTGTCCAAAGTTGGAGCATGCAAAACAGTATCCAAGTAAAATATAAGGATATCTGTTTTGATAAATCTTCTTTGGAGTTGTCTTGAGTTCCTTCTTGATGGGTGGAAGTGGTCTTCTGGAGTTATGAGAATTCCTTATCTTTTCTTCTTCTTCCTTCTTGACTGTACTACGAAGAGCTGCTGCATAATATTTTGGTCCAACTTGATTTTCCCTTTTAGAATAACCTAATCCATTTTTGTTACTCAGATTTCTTTGTGCAGTTATAATTTCATCTAATATTTTGGAACTATTTTCATATTTGTTTTGAACAAATTTTGTATCGAGTTCTTTCCTTAAGTGAATTAATTCTGCTTCCATTTTTTCACAAATTAATTGCTTTTCTCTAAGAGATTCCTCTAGCTTCTCTTCTATCCTATTTGCTTCTTGAATTTTCTGTTTCAGATTGCTCATGATTTTCTTCATCTCCTTTTCTTTTTGTTCATGCTCTTCCTGTTGTTCAACTATAACCCTTTTCAACTGTCTATATTTATTTTTATATCTTTTCATTCCATTCAAAGCACTAAATAGTTCTTTTTCCATGCTAACCTCTATTTCATCTTCTGACTCTTTTTCATGCTTACTTTCTTCTAGATCACTAGATTCTTTAATACCTAGAAAGAGGACCTCATCATCACTGTCACTTGCCTCAGATGAATTGATGTCTTCTTCTTCTTCTTTTGAATAGTAGTTCTTTTTGTACTTTTTCTTATAGTGGAATTTTCCTTTTTTCTTATATTGTTTACTCTTGTCATCTTCATCCTCAGAGTCTTTCTGGGGATAAGGACACTTGGATTGAAAGTGCCCAATTTTGCCACAGTTAAAACATTTGAAGGGAAGCATGCCTTTATACTTTCCTGACCCCTTCTGAAGTTTCTTGATCAAATTGGCTTCTTCCACATCATGTTCTTCTTTGTGGTCGATCTGAGTGTTTTTCTTTTGATTCTTTATTTTCTTGGTCATTTTGAAGGCTGCTTCTCCTTTTGAAGTATTATTTTGTCCCGTTCTCATCTCATATGTAGTGAGAATTCCATGTAGTTGATCCATTGTCAAGAGATCAAGATCATCTTGTTCCTCTAAGGTGGATATTTTTGAGTCATACTTCATGGGCAGTGTCCTTAGCACTTTTTTAACCACTTCTTTTTCTTTTAATTTTCCTCCAAGACCTCTAATAGCATTGACTACCTCATCTATTCTTAGAAAGTATTCCCCAACATTCTCTTCCTCCTTCATTTTAAGACTCTCAAATTGCCCCCTATATGTCTGAAGCTTGGATTCACCTTCATAGATAATATTTAACTTATCCCAGGCTTGCTTGGCAGTCTTGCATCTCATAACTTTTGTAAAAACAGTGTTTGTCAATCCACTCAAGATTGCATTTAGGGCTTTGGCATTACTCTCATATTTGCTTAGTTCCTTTGGATCTATAGGTGCTTGGTCTCCTATCTTATACACCTCTTGAGTTGTTTCCCACACCTTCCATCCAAGGGACATCAGATGGCACCTCATCCTCACACTCCAGTATGCATAATTTTCTCCTATAAAGAGTGGGGGTTTGTTAGTGCCTAACCCATTTTGTTGATCCATAGTGGTCTTTGAATAAGATCTTCCTTCCGGTGGTTAAACCGCGGTGAAGGAACCTCGCTCTAATACTAATTGATGGAATATTGGTCAATACTTAGAGGGGGGGTGAATTAGTATTGATAATTTTTTATTTTTAACTACTTATTTAACTTTTGATAATAACAAAATGGAAACAACAAAACAGGGATTTATCGTGGAACCCCAAATGGGTAAACCACCAAAGCTTTTCTATTATCTGCAAAATTGCTTTGTACAAGTTACAATAGAATTTGATTGGCACCAACCAATCAAGATGCACCCACACCCTTAATTCACCAGTACCAACTGGTAGGAGGCTACGACCCCCTGTTTAGTCAGCGACGACTGACAAGGAAGCAACAACTCCCTTTCGCAGGCACCAACTTGTCCTACACCACCCTGCCACCCTTAAGATATTAATTCTTCACAAGCTTTTAGGACTGCTTCTCTTCCTTTGGCCTAACTTCTTTTTCAAGTACTGAGATGAAGAATTGAGAGACGCTTTCAAATGATGTTTGTTTTCGAAATATATACTTCTCCAAAGGTCATGTGTATTTTTTGAAACAACACACCTTTTCAAAACAATACACCTCCAAAAAAAATGATATTACATTAAAAATCATTTTTTTATTTTTAATATATAACTATATATATTATTGTTTTAATTAACCCTTAAAAATGACTTTATATTAAAATCATTTTTATTATTAAAACTAAACACATTTTTTATTTAATTAATTAAAACTTTGTGTTTTATGAATTCGCATTTAACCTTCATGTTCACAAATGCTTTAGCCACGCCTGATGACTCCTATGCCACATCGACGCCACGTCTTCTACCATCTTAGCTTCATGGTCTGCCATGTTCGCAACACCTCCCTGCCACATCGTTATCCTCGTCAATGATAGAATTTTCCACGTGTACCAAAAGGATAGGGGGCCTGACAGGTCATCCCGGGCGCCGAGCTGGTGATCTTCTCGTGGAGTCCAAACACCCAGCGCCCCCACCTATCCTTTGCACTACGCGTCAAATGAGTTAGTGAAGACCGACGTTTATAAAGCCATAAGATCCTCATTTCATTGTCAATGTGGGACTGAATCCCAAACAAAACAAATCACAACCGTTGATTTGATAATCCAACGGCTGCTGAGTCTCCACCATGTAATTTCTTCCTACCAGTTGCGTGTTTTTGTGCAGTGAATTCCGAGAGACATCCATGGTTTCAGAATCGACTTTGAACGCTGTCTAACTCTTAATTTCATGAGTATTTTGGATCTGTCTTATCACTGTAATTCTCAAAGTATTAAGAGCACTTTGGATCTGTCATATAGCACACGAATCTAACTCAAATTTATCCTTTTGTTGGCTGCTCTGTATGGTGTAAGATCTTCCCCATTGATTAAGACTATATCAGGACACATTGTAGGAGATTCCACAAGAACAATGAAACCCTGTCTCTTTTTCCATAGCTTCACGGATTTCAACTACTAAATGACTTCCAATCATAATCAAATTTCTGTCTTCAAAATAAACATTCTTCAACTCATTTTTAATTCCAAAAGTGATCTTACTTGCAGAAGTGTTACTCTCTTCATATTTTTTTTTTGGAAACTGGACATGGACTCGTGTCTCTGAAGTTACTTCCATTTAGAATGACTCTAGCTTCTGCAAAACCCTCCTTCACTAGTTCACTTGCTGAATTGTTGTCAATTACAAAACCTATGAAGTTGTTCTGAACTACCCCTAACGCAGCACGTTTTATGGTCTCGGATGTGATATCTAATCCACATTCATCCAATCTTGACCTCTTAAGCGTGCCAAACCTCCTGAGCGCATTCATTCTTTACAGGTAAAGATTGATACATTCTGGATAATCCTCTTTCGTTTGAATTGCCTTTGCAATGTATCCAAATGTGTTCATTGTTACCCTTCTAATTCCCTTCTTATGAGCTTTCAAGCTTTCAACATCTTTAAATCTCTGTCCACGCGACTTTGTTGACTGTTGAAGCTAAAACTCCAAATTTAGTGGCATCATGATTGGAAAGTGGTAGACTTAGGCAACGAATGAAAGCATGTCCATTTCAAATTGTCAATTGTCATCGAGTCATATTCCATAGAGATGCTATAATTTAACCTCATCATTTTAGCTGTCTGGATATTGTTGTTAGCTTTTCAAGGATAGTAACTTGTACCTTGCTTTGAGGTCAGAGAATTCATGCAACAGTGTGTCCCAACAGAGCATATGTTTTCAGCATTCTCAAGAAAGAAGACTCAGTTTGCTGATTTTTGTAGGGATAGAATCTGTTACTTTGCTAGCCTATCATGGCTAGTTACCATTGCCATCAATGAAAACAATCTGCCATATATCTTTGCTGCTCTGCCACTGCCATATTGCCAATAGTATTTTAATTTTAACTACAAGTTCACTAACTCGTAATTAAAAAGAACCTACATGTGGGAACTCATGCACTAAAACCGACTTTGCACATATCACTCACTTATTTGCACCATATTTGCATATGTTGTGGTTGGCATATTTTTGCATTTTTTCAATTGTGATTTAATTGACCATCGCTCTCATTTGACACGAAGCCTTCACCATTGACGAACAAAACAACATCCTGAGACAGTCTCGATGACTGCAAGGCATGTCTCGTCTCTCAAGGGGTGTTTTTACACCTTCTCCCCGTGGTTCACGCGGAAAGCACTCCAGCAGGGGAAACTCCCATGCCATATTAATAGGATCATATGATTGAGTCCAAGCTTTCCTAGGTGCATTTTATCCTCTCGGAGAAGCTATTAATTACACCACCTCTTCCCCCATCGGAAGAGGTACACCGCTGGATTCTTCCCTTGGAGATCCTTCGTTTCCCTTTGATCCCTCCTCTCATGTAGGAGGTCACTCGTTGTTTTCAACACCACATGGATCTCCCCCACACGGGAACCACACCCAACACACAATGGGAGGACCAACTTGCCCCACCTTACCATTCATGGCTAGTTTAAATATACCATATTTGGCCAAATTGATCAATGATCCCATAGAACATGATCCAACGTGGCCAGCTATGCCAAATAAACTTCCCTCCAACATTGCCAAATTTGAAGGAAAGCAAGGTTACGATCCTGCCAACCATGTCATGTCTTTCCACTTATGGTGTTCATCTAACAACATAGTGGACGATCCTGTGAGGCTTCGCCTCTTCCAGCGTACTCTCACAGGCACGAAAACCAAATGGTATGTAAACCTAGCAAGAGAAACCCATGCCACATTTGCAACATTGGCCATTGCGTTTCTCACCTACTTCCAGCTTCCAATTCGACATGACCTTGGTCTTGAAATTTTCATAGAGTTTCGACAAAGTACATCCACCCACATCATGAACCACATCCATGAGTGGTGTAGGCATCGCACATTATGTAAAATCGAAATACAACCACCCTTTTTGTTGGATTGGTTTATCAAATCTCTCCAACCTGCCATAGATAAAGATGTCGCTACTTCCATGCCGCAAAGCGAGGAAGAGGCTATTCTGAAAGCACATCATTTCGATCTCATATATGCATAATCCAACTACCTTTACACTATCATTCTTAATTCCCCTCGGCATCGGTTGTTGGATCCTACTCCTTCAGGCTCGTCACATTCGATAAATGGGCTTGTTGGGTCCATTCCCATTTAGGAAAGGTTCCTCCCACCACATCAACGCCATTTAATATGGTTCCACAATACCCATCCATTCCACCTACGTAGGTACCCCCTACACTGGTGCCAACCCCACCGATCGGTCAAGTACAATATGGACCTTACAGTCCTACTTTCCCAAACATTAGCCAAACACCAACGGTTCCTACACCACCAATGGCACAAGTCGTTCCTACATCCACATCTTATGGAGCGCAAACCGCATTTATCCCTCCCCTAGGGTATAAACCCTATTAACCTTTCCCATTCCTGAATGGTCAAAAACCTACCCCCCATATGGGGTTAAACCTAATTCAACCTTCTTATGTTAAACAAGCTCAACAATTTGAGCAAATGAACACCGCGAACCCCTAGAATCTGCAGACTCGGGAGAAGAATAAAGGGAAGAACAAGAAAAACCAGCAGTCGGGGAAAGGGGGAAATCCCCCTCCCCAGCAAAAACCGAATATGGGTAGCCAAAACACGGGCACTAACAACCCCCCCAAACAAGGGAGAACCCCAACCTGAGGACCAATTAGTGTTGCTCCATTTGTGGCGATTATGGTTATTACACATATCATTGTCCTCTTATCCCTAACTGGAAATAGTTAGTGGAAGCCAAAAAGAAGACGATGATGAATCCCCCTCAGGCCGCAAACCTTCCCCAAACATAAACCGATGTGTTGCAACAACCCCTTGCGAATCAAGGGGTAGTTACACAGCAACAAGATCCTCTCCTCCCCAGTGATGGATCTTTTCAAAATATCTACATGTTGGATATAAATCTTCAAACTCAAGCCAAGGGTTATGATAAGCATGAAAACCCCCAAGTGGAAGACACTCTTATCCCCTCGAGGGTCCCTCTACAAATACCACACCCGAATAATGAACAAATCCTGCGGATTCCCAAGGTTCCACTTCGACGTACCCCTAATAACCCTCACATGAAATCCGCCCACAATTACAGTATTGTGGATGACTTGGCTCAATCACCTATAGCCATGTCCACGTTAGAGGTGTTGTAGTCATGCCCAACCTAGCGAAAATCATTACTCAACGCCATCGATCCTTCCAACTCGCACCTCATGACCTTTTATCTTGACAAAGGAGAACCACAACTACCATCGTCAATCACATTCCAGGTCCTAGTCACCTAAAGAAAGTTATGATTCATTGTTGTATCATTGATGAAAGTGCATCCACTTGCGTTATGTACGCAAAAGTATGGAAATGTTTAGGGTCACCTGAGCTGGTCCCCTCATCTATTGCTTTTCGTGCATATGATGGGAGACCATCCCAACCAAGAGGATTGTACCAAAATGTTCCCATAGAGCTGGGGGGAAAAATGGTCATGGTGGATATCGAAGTAGTCGATGTTGAACTTGTCTACAACATCCTCTTGGGGTGTAGTTATATGTATGCCATGAAGGTAGTTTCCTGCTCGGTCTTTTGTATCATGATGTTTCCCTTAAATGGGAAGGTCGTCACCCTTGACCACCTTAACTACTATTATCCCAACACCACAATCAATCCTGACAATGTCCTACCAATTGTACTCAATGATGATTGGCTGTATGTTGACATTGCTCCCGGTATGTATAAGGACTCCAATTTGTTAGGAGTGTATTCAAGAGAACCACTAAAGATCCTTATATCGACCAAGGGCCTATTGTGCACCATTTTCACCACTGAAAATGAAGCCTCCTCCACCTCAACACCGTCATCAGCACCACCGCTAAGTCATGGCATTGAACAAACGTTGAGCCCATCAATCCTCCCAATCTTCTAAATCCCATTCGTGTACCCTCCCACGGGTGTACAAGGGACGCTGGTTATGGCTTAGTTAACTCTACCTGGGATCACTTTGGGCATTCTAGTATGGTACCTTACATCACTGCTGTGAAAAAAATTGCACAAGTGCACTATTCCACTTGGTAAGGGGGTGAGCATTGTAGGTAGTTGTGAAGCCTTAGTCCTTGGAGCCCCTTTGATGGTTGATTGGTATTCCTCCAAGTGATCCTGCAAGCGATTATTAGTGTAATTCACATTCAAACATGAAAATATTGATAAAAACAAAATGAAAGAGATGGGAGGAGAATGCAAACTACAACAACAACCAATAATATGCTAAACCACTTATGTATTTCCCAATGGAATAGTTATACAACACCTACGAGGTGAAGGCTTCAAGGGAATCCAAAGATCTTCCTTAGGGAGGCATTTCTTGTCCAAACTAAATGTTGAGTAAATGGAAGAACAATGGAGAGAGACACTTGCCCCTTGATGGAAGTTGACAAGGGAGATTGGGAATGCTTACAATGGTATGAAATGGTGGGCTATGAGGAAGCTCCAACTAAAATCCAGCAGCATAACATTTCTCTAATTTTCTCTCTACAAAATGCATGCCAATGGCTTCCTTTTATACGCCAAGAGGTGGGCAACAAACAACTAGATCCAAATGTGAACTCTCCTCCTTCATGAACTAGTTCCAAGATACACAAGGGGGGATGATTAATGCCACCAAGTGTGTGAGGAGCCAAATTCTGATCCTTGGGGAGAATTGAACTTTTAATGCGTTGTTGGGATGAAGTGGTCCCGTTGTTTTGATAGTAGCATGGCTATCAAAGTAAAATCCGCGTGGGTATAGCACGGGCATTGTTCAGATAACCTGCCTTGTGGCGTGGGTCACCTGTGTAATACCCGCGCTACCCTTTGTTTTGACTTGTTTTTGGGCACTTATGGACTCATACTGTCTTTTGGATCTGTTGAGGATTCCTATGGTGAGATGCATTCTTTATGTTGATGAAGCCTTACTGGATGAATCGTCGAAATGTCGCATGTGTGCAACTTTTATGCATCAACATATTCCCCCTGATGTATGAGGTTCGGAGGCTACTATAGAGCCGATAATGCATCATATTTTCTATTGTTTCTCTCTTTTTCTGTAGGATGAAGAATATGTGGACAAAATAAGGTTCTCCCATGGGGGAATATTGTATGTGACGACCGTTGGAGTTGTAATAAAGAATAGTTTTTATACAAATGAGGCGGGCATACCCATGCTCGTGAAATGTTGTCAAAGGGATTACAATGAGAGAGGACCAAGGTGTCGACTCTACTATACTACTGGAACATGAATGAAGACAGTTTCAATCCATGTTTGAGTGAATGTCTTAGGAAATACTGCAGAATATTGAAGAAGTGGAACTACTGGTGACCATGATAAGCCCACTGGGGTGGGGGACCAAACTGACACGTAAATTTGCTTGAGAGCTTCACTATACCAAATAGACTTCTACCATGATTTCCAAATGTGAACACTGCTACCATCAAAAGTATGTTTCCCCCAATGCGATAATGTGTTGACGTCGAGCATATGGGAAACCACTTAGTTAGGGAGCACTCACTAGTAGAAAAATGGGTGATAAATGACCAAGTGACCAAAAAAATTGGTCGCCAAGTGAAATAAATGACTAAACCACCCAAAAATTGGTCACCACAATGTTTTTAAGTGAATTATGACCAAATTTGAGCAATTTTAAGTGATCACAACTAAAAATGACTAAAATAAAAAAAATAAATGACTAATTTAGTCATGGGATAAAAAATATGACTATATAGTCTAAGTTAATAATTATATAAGATGCCCATTGTTAAAATTTACGAAATTGTAATAATTTTATTACAATTTTGTAAATTTTAATGTTGCAGATGGATTCAGAGACCCCCTTAAAGGGATCTCCAAATCCATCTGCAGCGTTAAAATTTATGAAATTGTAAAATTTTATTGTCAAAATTGCAATTATCAATTGTTCGACGCTGCAAAAGGATTCTGATGTAGCGTTGGGTCTTTGAATCCATCTGCAACATTAAATTTACATTTTATGATTTCATAAATTTTAACCCTGCATATGGATTCGTAGACCCTTTAAGGGGTCTCTGAATCCATCTCCAACATTAAAATACATTTTACAATTTCATAAATTTTAACGTTGCAAATGGATTCAAAGACCCTCTTAAGGGGGTCTCTGAATCCATCTATAGCGTTAAGGGGGTCTCTGAATCCATCTGCAATGTTAAAATTTACGAAATTGTAAAAACAAATTGTCAAAATTGCAATTATCCATTGTTCGAACAATGGATAATTGCAATTTTGACAATAAAATTTTACAATTTGTAAATTTTAATGTTGTAATTTAGATACCAAGCAACAATGATGACAATGTCGATGATCTCAATCACCAGAAGAAAATAAAATAACCATCCCTTTCCTTACATAATCTTTATGCTTTCAAGAGTGTCAGAATCATGATAATTAGTTACAGGGAAACAACGGTAGCGCAATACAATCCCTACATGAGTTGAGGAACACCATATTTTCCACTTGTTTCTCTCTTGTCCAATCCATGACCCAATTTTACTTATTTTATATATTGTTGCCTAAATAAAACCCATATGCCATCGCCATGGCTGAGAAAAGGTAAACCTTGAAGAATGTCACACTACAACCATGCAAATCCATAGTGGAGAGTAAGATACCTTGCAAGAGAGTATTTTCTTGTGTTCTTCATGGTGGTGGGATTCATATTGTCACTATGCCTCCTTCTCTACATCGTCTAGCACGTATGCCGTAGGGTCGACTCCACCATGGAAAGTCGTAGCTCACAGAGCGTTTAGAGGGATTATGGTCGTGATGAAGGTAATAATTTGAACATGCACATAATATTGATGCCCATTATGATAGCCACTGTTGCTCACTACACTTCTCGTTCCTTCCATTCACTAAGAGGTCATATTGTTAATCCTTTAGGATTTCATGAATATTGGCAAAGAAATGAGACACTACACCAATATAGGCCATTGGTATCTTACACAAATTGAGCTTAGACAATGTTGATTCATGAATTCACGCAGGCTAGTAACTCATCCCTATTGCCAATAGCATGATGTAAAAAAATCCCATCGGTTTGTTATTTAACGTGGTTGTGCCAGTGTATTTCACTAAGCAATTCAAACAAAGTATTAGCTATGAAGGGGGTCTTAATGTTTGTGTTGATGGGCACAACTCTTTATGTGTAACCAACTATAACAAAATATTCCTTTATCCTTGGCCCAAGCCCTCCCTCCCAGTGGCCAATGATATGCCCCTTTTCCACCCCACCTTCCAATCGAGTGGGTGCTCACACAATAAAAGAATTGGTTTGCTAGTTGTATATCTAGCTCGATAATGACCTTGTTAGTTAGGGGGGATATAAATTCGTTGAAGGAAATCTAGTTTGAGAATTAATTGAGGAATCCATTTGCATAATGACTCTCCCAACTAAGTTCGAGGTGATACATTTTAGTGATTGAAAGGGATCCCAAGGAACAACTACAACTACTGCAACTCTCGAAATGTAATGTTTTGACGTCAACGAGAGCTGAAGCACATGAGAATACGAGAGTCCTATCCTGAGAACCAAGATCATATTGTAACCAACTGGTGGACGGACAGACCTGACACAATACTGGTTGATACGCATGGGGCTCATAACTTCCTTTGATCGATGTAAACCTGTGGAGCGGGGGCGGCAAATTTTCTTTCGGAATGGCACCGATTGAAATGGATGGGGACAAACTCCAAGTGAAAGGGATTTGACGGAGACACAAAACGGAGGGTAATGGTGATTAGCAAAACAATTATTGTTGAACATACGAAGACTCAAATACATCGATCAAAGGCAACCATGGGTTGCTGTCAAACTAATATGGTGTTCTCGTGATGTGAGGTGTTGAGGGAATTGTTTTTACATCAAGAATGTTGGTGGTGTCCCCATAGTTTTTTGTGTGTGTTGGGAGACCGATTTGATGATGGTTAGAGTCCCCACAGTTTTGAGTGGATTGGGGGACATGTTCCAATGATGAAATGAGGGTTAACTTGCAGATGCAAATGATACTCAATAGAACCGATTGTTTCCGAGGGTGGGGGCCCCATAGGTGTTTTTGCGTGGGTGATGATACGAGGGGGATTGCAAATGATAAAGTCCTCATGGAGGTATGAGGGGCATTTGTGAATCGTTCTCCTAACTTGTGCTGAGGGATCTGACAAATGTCTACTTGGTGGAGTAAATGCGCATTTATGAAATGATACTCTAAGGGGGGTTGTTTTTAAATTGGGTCAGATTCCCTGGATTTGTGCGGGGTCGACATCATGGGTTCCAATTGATGACGAGGATGGAAATTGTGCACACACCCAGGGGGGAACATGCTATTCATGGAAATGATGATGATGTCACATCAAGGCCATGAATGGGGACCTTATGGTTTTCAATGGGAATACTTGGATATGCATTATAAACGAAAGGTAAATAATGTTTATATGTCAGTTTCAGAATGATACATGTGGTAGGGTGCATGACCCCTATTGTTAGATATTGGAGTCTTATTCTTATAATGGAAAAACAAGAGGTTCCATATTGTCCTGATCGTGGTCCTGCACATATGGCACACATACCCAAGTGTAGTAAAGGACATAACCAAGGTATTGACAATGCAAAAATCATATAACCAGAACATCATGTACCTGTGGGGTACTTTGGATAGGAAAATAGAGTCCCGATGACATTAGTGGGAATCCAGATTGGTTGGTTCCATGTTGAAGAGCTGGAAGTGTTGGTTGTCTTGGTGCGAACAATTTTGGAAATGGAGTTACGGTTTGTTCATGGCATTAGTTAGAATTTAGATCAAACGAGTATAAAAGAGGGGTGGGGCCCACTTTTTGAAATCATTTGTACTTTGTTCCACTGACCTCCTAGAGTGCATTTTGAGCATTTATGGGATATCTGGTACACCGTTCTTCGATCCGCGAGTTCCAAATAAGCCTAAACCTAGTCCTGTTTAAATTTATCCGGATAAACTTAGGTTTAGGGGTCCCTTGGGTGGTCAGGGGTCCTTTTTATTTTTTTATGGTTACCGTGAGATATTTTGAGAAAATCTCGTGTGGTAGCACGGGATTTTGAAAAATCTTGCGCTGGCTTAGGTATTTTCCAAACATCGCGTGCGATGTAGCGCGCTCACTGGCGCACTCACTATGTATTGTATCGCGCGTAGCACAGGATAAATATGCTTCAGTCGTGTGCTAGTTTTAGCACGACTGTCGGTCGAGCTGTATATCTACCGCGTGTTAGTTGTGCATGGCCGAATAGTCTTTCGATCACGCTACGCGTGGGCCGTCTTAGGGAAGTCCACGCTAATGATTTTATATGGCTAATGGGTGATTATTTCCATGTGCGGGTGGTTGCTTATCAGTGATGGCAGATGTTCGAGATGTTGAGTGGAGGGAGAGAGAGATTTTGATGACCTCTGAGACATTGTGTTGGCTAACCGAGCGACAATTGAGGCCTTACGATATGCTGGGATCTTGAATTTTTTCAAGAGAAATTTGATGCGGTCGACCGATTACCTGTTGTGGCGGCTACTGGACATGTGGGACCCTGACCACAGAGTGTTCCATGTGGGAGGCGAGGACCTAAGCATTATAAATTAGGATATTTAATTATTGACTCAGTTGACTCCCCGACGGGTGAGGGAGCCTCTCCCTCCATAGTTGGTTGGGGAGATGATCCATACTTTAGTGGATTGGTACTACGGTGGTGACTAGATTTCTGTGAAATATGGTGACGTGTTGGTGAGCCATTTGAGGGCTCTACCAGTGGAGGTTGTGGTGACAGCCGTTGTGTGTGTGTTGGGGTCCACATCCCCCAACAGGGTTACAGGAGGCTAACTCCAGCTGGTGGAGAGGGTGATGGTTGGTCAGCCCATGGCGTGGGTTCATTGATGTTGTAGTCTATGATGCAACAGATGACATATTTACGATGGGGTGTGGGGAGATGCACCTTCTTCTATGGTAGCATTTTGTGCTCATACTTCTTCAAGCACTATCCGTCATTGAGGCCACAGGTAGTGGTGCCACTGAGGGAACCACAAGAGTCGCAGATGGAATTTTGGGGGCATATTATGCCATGTGCTGGTGACGAGCCCGTGGGGGACTATTTTACGCCACATGTGCTAGATGTATGGGAGGTCCACATAGGAGGACCAAAGAGGTATCCTTGGAGCGGGATGAACTTCCGAGGAGATCCGGAGCTTCCCGTTCCTACTAGTGGTTTCTATGCTATTGGTATGTTTTTATGGTTTTATACTTTTCACATATATATTTGTACATACTATGATTTCTGCATGTTTTTGATATATATGTTTATCGAGTATTGATGATGGTTTTCTCTTTTGTGATGCAGATGTTGGTCCTGTGAGGCCACCTCGGAGGTCGAGACTGAGGAGAGATCAACCAGCTTCCTAGCGGGGCAAGCGATTGGAGGAGTAGGTGCGGTTAAGGGTGGCGCTTCTAGAGTAGGAGGAGTTGCAGCAAGGGGGGCAGCTGCTGGAGACTGGCTAGCCGTTGTGATAGCCGATTTAGTGCAATAGTTCAGTGGGATTTTGGTTGGGTTTGATGAGCAGGATTGGGATGACCTTGAGGATGATGGGGTGGATTTGATGCTTCCTTACCAACTAAGTGTGGGCCACCATTGCAGTAGATCATGCGGCGGGTCGCAGTTGCATTCCATGTGGCACGGGAGGTGCAGGGAGGATCAGCCCCTCCTCCGCAACAACGGCCACGGTAGGGACTAGAGCCAGCGCGAGGGGAGGTTGTGCATCCACTGCTAATTTGGGACCCCGAGATCCACCAGCTAGCGGGGTAGCTTGATTCCTTTTGTATAGGGATGATGAGCCCCGTTTTTGTATGTATACATTTTTTATGAGCCCGTGGGAGGCATGTTTTTGATGTATCCCCCATAAGGTTGTGATGTATATGCCCCATGAGGGCCATTTTTTGTACATGACAGACATTTTTTGATGATATATATGTATATATATATATACCATTTGTGCGGCACATGATGTATGCGTCTCTATATGTATGTGATGTATTTGTATTTTGCTTTATGTTGCTATGTGTTGATGTGATGCATATGTAGTAGTTAATACTAGCATATTTGTTTCCGGCAGGTATTATTGATTACATGACTTGTGATGATGAGATACATGTATGTGTAATCGTAGGTGAAACACATAGACATTTTTATGTATGATTAGTATGCATGGTTATGCAGCTTAGTGATGTACAAGGTGCCAATTCAATACCTCATTGGCAATGGAGTCGGGGAAGGCATTGGCGTTTCTCGGTATAAGTGTGAAAGTTATGGTTTAAACTGTCGAATGAGAAGGTGCACACACATAAAATTTTGGAAGAGGAGTGAGTTGTGGACATGGAATACATTATTCAACTGCTATACGACAAGTTGGGAGTCGAGGTGCACTTGTAGATGGTGAATTCCTAGGTGTAGGGCATCGCTTAAAAGACCTATTATGGCATCGTACTCTGCTTAGTTGTTTGTTAGTGCCCCCAAGAATATTCCACTGGTGTGGTGAAGTGTATGGAGGGGAATATATAACCCAGGCAATAGATGTTAGATGTTTGGACCATCGATTGGAACCGTCTGCATAACCTATGTATATGTCCATTGGGGAGCCCATCTGCATTTGAAGAAGAGAGGTAGTTTACTTTCTTAATTCGAGATGGTGTGAAATGAAAGTAAAATTTTTGACACCAAATAAGAATATCAACAATTGGTGTCGGATGTCTTGTTTGTGCTGAGGGGGTACAAACCCCATGTTTTGGTTGTTAATTTTTTGGGAATGCTTTCGGGTGGTCTGCATATTTGTCAGAAGACGAGGAATCACTACAAGTGAGGACACCGACTAAAGGAGATTCAGCATCGATGGTGTCTGGGAAGGTCGATACTACCTCCTTGGTTGGTGATGTTTACAGGGTTACACAGGGTGTTTGTAATTTATCTTGCATTCCCATCAGTTCAAGACGAGTTTTTCGTTTGGTGCAAAAAATGGGGCTCTGGAAGGAGTAATGGGTGGTCTCTCCACAAGATCAACAAGGTCTTGGTACGCATGTATGGAAACATTATTGGTCTTCTTGAGTGTTGATTTGCTCCATTATGCATGTGTTGGAACTAGGAGGGAGCATATGGAAGGAGTTCCCACATGAAGAGCATTCATTATATGATTGTGTCGTCGTAAGTTTAGATGGGTCTTGCGACGTTATAGGCTCTACCACGGTGTCTTCATTTGGTGAAACTTGTGTGGGAGTTGTGACTAATGTTGTCGTTAATGTGGTGATCACATTAATGAATGCTACTTCCTGGTTTAAGAAGGGGGGTTCCTCAATTGTTACGTGAGTGAGACGGACTGTTTCCAACACCTATCTATGTCGAGCGAGTTCGGGTAAATGGTGCGTATAATTCCCATGTTGAGCACAAATGGAACATTCATGATTCGTACGCAATGTTTTGGACTTAAATGTGGGTGAGGGAGGTGTGCCCCCTTTCATCGTTGGTGGACCGTGGGTGATGTTAACGGGAGTGTTAAGCAAATTCCTTAACTCCAGTAGAGTGGGACATAGATTGGTTGTGTGGACTAGATGGCCACAAAGAGAGCACGGCGGTGTGACCCTTTGATTTGGAGTATTGAACATAACTGGGGCTTTTAACTCTTGATGGTTGATGCCCCCTATTTTAGGCTTCGTGGTTTCTACTAAATTGGATGTAGGGTTTGGTAATAAGGGACCTTTCAACTTCAGTTGTTCGGTGCCCCCATTCCTGGTGGGGACGACCGATTGAGGTGTAGTTGCAGATGTCATAGGTTGGGATGTCGTAACTAGACGTGTTACAGGCCTTGCAGCCTTACTCGTTGAAATAGGGACAAAATCATAATGGGCGACTGGTTTAGAAGCCATATATGGGAAGGGTGGTGTAAGGTACCAAACATATATTCCTAGAGTTAGCCTAGGTAGTGTTAACTGAGCCATAACCAGCGTCCCTTGTACACCCGTGGGGGGACACAAGAAAGGGATTTGAAATATTGGTGGGACCAATGGACTCAATGTTTGTTAAATGCCATGGTTCAGCAATGGTACTGATGACGATGTTGAAGTGGAGGTGGGTCCATTTTTAGTGGTGAAAATTGTGGACATTAGGCCATCGGTAGATTTAGGGATCTTTGGTTGTGGTCCCGAATATGCTCCTAACAAATTGGATTCCTTGTACATATCGGGGGAAATGTCAACATACGGTTGATCATCGCCCAATATAGTTGGTAGGACGTTGTCAGGATTGCTTGTGGTATTAGGGTCATAATAGTTAAGTTGGTTGAGGGTAACTATCTTTCCATTTAAGGGAAACATAATGATATGAAAGACTGAGGAGGCCAATGCCTTCATGGAGTACATGTAACTACACCCCGAGAGGATGTTGTAGTCGAGCTCAACATTGATTACTTCGATATCAATCATAACCATCTTTCCCCCCATCTCTATGGGGACATTTTGGTATAATCCTCTTGGTTGGGATGGTCTCCCATCATAGGCGCAAAGAGCGATAGATGAGGGGACCAACTCACGATATCCTAATCGTTTCCATACTTTTACGGACATATCGCAAGTGGATGCTCCTTCGTTGATGATACATCGATGGATCATGACATTTTTTACCATGACTGGTGTTACCAGACAGTCTACTGAAAGCGGACTTAAGGCATGATCTCCCTAGCTCAACGTAAGTCTAGAACAACTGAGACAGAATATGAAACTGCTTTCCTAGATCTAGTTAAAGATCGAGTGATTAGATGTCTTACCTCTAGCTTGTAGATCTTTTCTCCTTGGTGTTGCTCCAAGCTCGGTCGTCAGATCTTAGCTGCAAGACCTATCAAGACATACAGAACAATACAAGCAAGTAAAATGCATCTAAACAATAATAGATCTAATTAAACAATTAAGCAAGTAAACTACACAAAACATCATTAACACAACAATATTTGGTGGAAAGAGTTTATATTACTGTATTAAAAGAGGTAAGTACAAAAGAGTGATGATTACAACCAAAGCTTAACGTCGCAATCCTTCTCCAACAAGCCAATGCCAAAGCCTCCAAAGGAAGTATAGGTCTCCCAAGAGATGAGTAGAGATCTCCTAAGCTAATTTCACCAGCATGCAAGTGTTATAGACTTCCTCCCTTTGGAATGGGAATGAGATTCATATATATAGGACTAAGAGGATAGGGTAGGTTGAGATATAGTGGGAGAGGGTTAAGGGATCCTCCCAAAGGGCTAGGGAACCGATTGCCATCTCCCCTATAGGTTAGGGATAGAGATACACATCACACACCTTCAAGAATGGGCTCGAAGATGCTCTTTTATCCATTTAACTGACATCGTCACAGGCTGTAGTAGGACAAACTACGACGTCGCAGGTTGCACAAAGGTGACCTGCGACGACCTCACTAAACCCAATAGAAATAGGTCAAAATATCTTCCAAGTTGATAACTTAGTCAAAGGAACTTCAAGGATGTTTACATTGAGTATTATGATGGGAATATTTAGGTGTAACAACTGGGACTTGGAATGTGACTGATGATGGTAGTCGCGGATCACCTTTGTCAACATTAAAGGTCATGAGGTACGAATCATATCGATCAATCGCACTGAGTGCGTTGAGTAAAGCCTTCCACTGTGTTGGGAAAGACTTTAACACTTTTAACCTAGACATGGCTACCGGGGATTGAGCCAAGTCATCCACAATATTGTAATTGTGGGAAGCTTTCATGTGAGGGTTATTAGGGGTATGTCGAAGCAGAACTTTTGGAATTCGATGGATTTGTTCAGTGTTCAGTCAAGGGATCTGTAGACGGCCCCCTGAGGAGATAGAACTATCTTCCACTTGGGGGATGGAAGGCCCATCATAACATTTGGCTCGCATTTGTAGGTTGATGTCCAATGTATAGATATTTTGGAAAGATCCATATTTGGGTGGGCGAGGATCTTATTCTTATGCAACTAACCCTTGATTGGAAAAGGGTTGCTGTAACATTGTTGTTTGTGGTTGGGGAGGAGGGTTCATCGCCATCTTATTTTTAGCTTCCACTAACTGTTGACAGTCGGGGATAAGAGGACAATGATGTGTGTAATGACCATATTCATTGCAAATGGAGCAGCAATAATTGGTTCTCAGGGTAGAATTATTCCCTTGTTTGGGGGGGTTGTTGGTCCATGTATTTGGATTACCAGTATTCTGGTTTTGCTGGGAAGGGGGATTTCCCCTTGTCCCGACTGCCAATTTTGCTTGTTCTTACCTTTCTTCTTCCCCTGATTCTATGGATTCTGGGGATTTACGATGTTTAATTGCTCAAATTGTTGAGCTTGTTGTACGTAAGAATGTTGGACTAAGTTAACCCCCATGTGGGGGACAGGTTGTTGAACAGTTGGGCATGGGAATGGTTAATATGGGTTATACCCTAGTGGTGGGATAAATGTTGTTTGCGCTCCATAAGAGGTGGACGTAGGAGTGACTTGCGCCATTGGTGGTGTAGGAGACATCATTGTTTGTCTAAAGTTTGGGTATGTAGGACTATATGGTCCATACTGTAATTGACCAACTGATGGTGTTGGTACCGGTGTAGGGGGTACCGACGCAGGTGGCATGGATGGGTAATACAGAACCATGTTGAATGGCACTGATGTGATGGAAGGAACCTTTCCAAAATGGGAAATGGACCCAATAATCCCATCCGTCGAATGTGATGAGCCTAAAGGTGTAGGATCCAACAACCGATGCAGCAGGGCATCAGGGAGTGTTGTGTAAAGGTATCCAAACTGTTCATATATGAGGTCGAAACGTTGTGCTCTTATATTAGCCTCTACCTCACTTTGTGGCATGGAGGTGGCGACATCTTTATCTATGGCAGGTTGGAGATATTTGATAAACCAAACCAACAAAAAGGGAGGTTGTATTTCGATCTTGCATAGTGTGCGGTATCTACGCCACTCATGGATGTGGGTGAAAGTAATTGGATGAAAATCAGTGAGAATTTTGAGGCCTAGATCATGTCGGATTGGCAATTGGAAATACATAATAAATGCGGTGGCCAATGTCGCAAATGTGGAATGTGTGCCACTTTCTAGGTTTACGTTCCATTTTCTTGTCGTTCTGGTGAGGGTGCGTTGGAAGAGGTGAAGCCTCACAAGGTCATCCATAAGTGGAAAGACATAACATGGTTGGCAGGATCATCTCCCTATTTTCCTTTGAATTTGGGAATATCGGAAGGAATTTTATCTGGCATGGCCGGCCATGTCGCATCATGAGAAATGGGGTCATTTGTTAGTTTGTCCAAAGAACGTAGATTTAAACTAGCCATAAATGGTAAGGTAGGGACGACGGGTCTTGCCATTGTGTTTGGGATGTGATTTCCACGAGGGGAAGACCCAGGTGGTGTTGTAAATAACAGTTGACCTCCTATAAGAGAGGATGGGTCAAGGGGATCTGAGGGATCTCCTTAGGGAGAAGCCATCGGGGTACTACTTCCGATGGGGGAAGAAGTGGTGTAATTAATAGGTTCTTTGAGGGGAGAAAATGTACCTAGAAATGGATGGCCTAGACCAGATGATCCTATCGATGCTGACTGGCAATGACCCTGACTTGAATTCCTTCCGCATGTAATACGAGGGGAGGTGTAAAAACACCCCTTGAGAGAGGGGAGAGGGATTGTAGTCTATGAGACAATATCAAGATGTTGTTTTGTTCCTCAAAGGTGAAGGTTTTATGTTAATATGAGAGTGATAGTGGAATAAACTCAATTGAAAAAATGCAAAAATATGCCAACCACAACAGATGCAAAATGGTGCGATAAGTGAGTGATATGTGCAATGTTGGTTTTAGTGCATGAGTCCCCACATGTAGGTTATTTTTATTACGAGTTAGTGAACTTGTAGTTAAAAAGAAAATAAATGTAAATTTCGTAGAAGACCTGACGTCCTTCCTCTCAAATGTAACTGGGCCTCTCAAAAGCACAATTGATGGTGATAATGGTATCCACGCACCAATCGACTAGTGGAGGTAACAAAGAGCTAGTTCAACCGGCGATGGGGCCAATGATCCAATCAAGAAGACTTGGAAACACCTCACAACGACAATAGCTAACTTCAAGAGTCAATTGCACTCACAATTGCTCCTTGATGATATCTTAAGTTGGGCCATTAATATACCTTGTGTCAAGTGTGAATTAGTGGTTCGGCCTGCACGGTATAGTGTCATCTCCCTACAACAAGCTGAGTGGCTTGTAGGGGATAGAAAGGAAACTATACCTCAATGTTCACCTCCTTGGTCACGGCGCACTTCTGAACCAGGCTCTCTTTTAACACTTGCTTATAGCAAGATTTTGTAAGTACCCTAAAAGACAACAATGCTATGTTTCAAAATATTCCTGATGAAACTAGATTGGTGGGCATTAATGGATTCCTATCCCAATCAATCCTACCTAACTAAAATATTGTTTTCTGACCTCCTGTGGAGGATTTTAGTTGGTTAATACAATTACAATGTTGATTTTAAGGGGTTTGAATGTTTCACTTATGGAGTGTAAGAGGGGTATTTCACAATCCCTACCTTTCTTATTCACCAAGATCACATGAAGTGCGAGGTGAAGAGAATAGTAGGATTGGGAGAGTCTTTATGCCTCCTAATGTGTGCTAGTGGTGCAACCACATGTGATGAAAGAAAAAATGATTTTATCGAAAAATTAACTAAAAGAGTATATCAAGTAATACGTACTTTTAACTCTAAGAGATTCTCATGACGCTTTGCAAAATCAAATATTCTAACTAATAGACAAGTGTGCAATGGAGGTATTCCACACTTCTCACCCTTTTTCTGATTCACCAAGCTCACATGAAGTGTGAGGTGAAGAGAATACTTCGTGCGACAAGTGTCTTTGGGTCCTTGCTTGTGTGCAAAAATTGTTTTCTACACTAGCAAACTACTAAAAACAACATGTCGATTGATGCATAAACAAGAAATGGTCTTGAATACTAGTGACAACAATGGGGCCCGTTTAAAGCCTCAAAGTTGGTTACCTAGTTAAGTTTAATGAGAGGTGTACTCTTTACTTCCTAATATTGGTCTAGGTGCACTAATTACTAAAAAATTAAGTAATTTGGTGATTTAGAGTTAATTTAAGTTCACTAGTAAGCAACAATTGGGCTGCCAAACTAAACTATGCAGATAAAAAGAAAATAATCAACAGTAGCGGGGTCAAACCACACTCTGTCATGCAAACAACACGAGTAAATACAAAACATATGTGCGGGTAGCGCAGGTAATGTATCGACCTGTCGGGCGGACGCATAGAGAGGTGTAGCACGGGTTGTGAACAATAGTTAAAATCCACAGTTGTGATTAATACTCCCACTCAAAGGGTCACACCACCGTTTTCTCTTTATGGGCAGCAAGGCCACACGACCAACTTATGTCCCATTTTCCAGAGCTAAGGAATTTGCTTAACACCCACGTTAGCATAACACATGCTCCACCGACGGTAAAAGGGGGCACATCTCCCTCGTCCACATCTAAGTCCAAGACACTGCGTATGAATCACACATGTGCCATGTGTTCTCAGTATGGGCACTATACACACCATTACCCAGATCTCCCCCATTTTCGAGAGGCATTAATGGCCATTCGTCTAACTCAAGTGACGATAGCAGAACCTCTTTCCTCACCTTAGGAATTAGCATCAATTAATGTGGTCACCACATCAGTGACACCATCAGTCACTCCTACTATACTGGCTACCCATGTAGCAAGTCTCGTAGTGGATCCTATACCATCGCAATATCGTCAACATCCTAATCTTACACTGACAACACCACATGATGAATGCTCTTCCTGTGGCCATTCCACACACATCCTTCCTCCTAGTGCCATCGCTTGCATTATGGAGCAAATCAACACCTATGAAGTACAATAACACTTCCATCCATGTGTACCACGACTCTTCTGGTCTTGTGGTGAGACCACCCACTTCTCATTTCAGTGCCCCATTTTGTGCACCAAACGAGAAGATAGCTTCGAACTAATGAGACTATAAGTTCAACTAAAACCCCGCCATGTAACCCCTCCAAGGTCCCAAGCTGAGGAAGTAACATCCATCTTATTGGATACCATCAATGTTGAATATCCTTTTGTCGGTGTCCTCACTTGCAGTGATTCCTTGCCTTTCGACGAAGATGCAGGCCACCTGCAAGCATTCACCAATAATTAAAATCATCAGGGGTTCTCCCCCGCAGTACAAACAAGACATCCAACACCACCTGTTGATATTCTTATTTGTGTCACATTTTACTTTCTTTTATCTAAATACATTATTTTGAATTAGAAAGTAAGTCCATCTCTTCTTTATGCAGATGACCTCTCAGTAGGACATGTACATAGGATACGTGGAAGGTGCAAGTTGATGGTCCAAACACCTAGTATTCGCTTCCTAGGAAATATATTCCCCCTCCCGCACACTCCACCACACCGGTGGAGTCTTCCTGGGGGCACTTACGAATAACTAAGTAGAATACAATGCCATGATAGCTCTATTAAGCGATGCCCTCCATCTGGGCATTCACCATCTGTGAGTGCACCTCGACTCACAACTAGTCATCTCACAGTTAAATAATGTATTTCATGTCCTTAATCCACTCCTCTTTTGAAATTTTATGTGTGTGCGCCTTCTCATTCGACAGTTTGAAACCATCACTTTCACACATATACCAAGAAATACCAATGCATTCGCTGACTTCGTCTCCAATGAGGTTTTGTATTAGCTCATGTTACATAACTTGACTGCATAGTCCCGCATATAAAACATACACAAATACGTTTATGTGTCACACTGACTGCTACACATACATGTATATCATCATCATAAGTCCTAAATTTTATAACCATGTCCAGACATATATGCTAGTATCAACTACTACATATGCATCACATCAACATATAGGCAACATAAACCAAACATACATACATCACATACACAAAGAGATGCATAATCATGTGTCGTAAAAAGGTATATATATCGCCAAAAAATGTGTGTCATGTACAAATATGGCCCTCCTAGGGCATATACAAAACAACCTTATAGGGGATACATCAAATACAAATCGCCTCCTATAGGCTCATCAAAATAGTATACAAAATGGGGCTCATAGACCTATAAAAAATCAAGCTGCCTCGCCAGTAGGTGGATCCCACAGTTCCATAATAACCAAGGGTCATACAACCTCCCCACGTGCTACCTCTAGATCTAGTCCCGGTATCAGTCTCTATCGTGGAGGAGGAGTTGTTCCCCCCTAAACTTCTCGTGCCACATGACATGCCACTGCCAACCGTCGCATGATTGGCCTCCGAGATGCCTCACACTCATATGGAAAATGAAATGTCAGGGCCAACTCCTCATCCTCAAGATCGACAACACCTTGGTCATCAACCCCAACAGACATAGCAATAAACCTTTGCTCCAAATCAGCCATAATTGTTGCCATCCAATCTCCAGCAACTGCTCCACCTGTAGCAGATCCCCCTACATATTCTCCTCCCGTAGGACCTGCACCAACGGCTACACCCCCAGTTGCACCCCCCCAATAGTCCGCCCATATCTAGTAGCAAGGCGGTCTCTCCTAGTCTGTGCTTGTCGAGGTGGCCATACAGGACCAATATTTGCATCACAAATGGGAAACCATCATCAGTACCTGATAAACATATATCGAGATGTGCAGAAATAAAAGTATGTACAAATAAGTATGACCATCACAAAGTACAAACCATAAAACGTACCTCTAACGTCGAATCCCCCGAGGGGGGCAGGCAGCTCCAAATCTCCCCTGTAGTCCATACTGCTCTAGGGGTACCTCTCCATCTGGCCAATGCATCCCTCCCACACATCCAATACCTGTGGAGTAAAATAATCCCCCACAAGCCCACCAATAGCATGAGGCATGATCCTCCCCCAATACATCATCCACGGATCCTGTGGCCCCCTAGGCAGCACTACTACAGCTGGCCTCAAAGAAGGATACCACTCGAATAAATACGAGCATAGTACACTCCCAAAATATAAAGTGATCATAATTTTACCCCGGTGCATATCTGACATCTATCGGGCCATCGCCTACAAGAGCAAAGGACCCCACGCCACCGGTTTACTAGCTAACACCCTCTCCACGAGAAAAAATTTCCCTCCCATAATCTGGTTGGGGGATGATTCCCCCAACACTCATATCAGGGCTATCGCCAAAGCCTGAACAGGAAGAGCCCTTAGATGGCTCAGCAAAATCTGACCAGAGTTTATAGCACTCTAGTCACCGTCACAAAATCGATGCACCAGACCATGGATTGTATCTCCCTCCATCTGCAGAAGGAAGGGCTCTCTCACTCCCTAGTGAGACAACCCCATTAGGAATTATATGTCCAGCATAGTAATGCTCAGGTCTTCCCTTCCAACTTGGAAGACCCGTCGATCCGGGACCCACATGTCAATAAGCCTCCACAACAAATAGTCTGATGATCTCATCAAGGGGCACTTGAAAAACTTCAAGGGCCCTGTGTCTCGCAGTGTCTACGTCGCTTGCATGTCCCCCAACACCAAATCACGGAGAGCATCGTACTCCCTCTTCCGCCACCCAACCACACCAACTTAAGCCATGAGTAGCTGCAAATCACCTACATAAGCATATTGCACATCCATAAGTAGATTTGCGCATCACGCGACAATCACAAGGATTTATGCTATTTGACCGCGCTGTTAGTTTGGTGGACCGATGTTCAACCGCGCTACACCAGCGCGTGGCCGAAGCACTACTGTACCGCATGTAGTGCGGTACAATACATTTTTACCGCACTACGCCGCTCGTGATTTTGAAAAAATATCGCACTACAATCGTGCATGATTTTCCAATAATCACACTCTATAGCATGGGATTTTCCCAAAATCTCGCACAGTAGCCCCAAAGGGGCCAAAACAATCCCTTGTCCATCCGAGGGACCACTACCCCTATTTCTACTCAAACAAAATTAACAAAGGTAGAGTTACGACATACCTAGAAATCACGACTCTTCAAAAGGCTCTCCAGATTTCCCAAAATCGCTCTAAACATGCTCTAGGAGGTCGTCAACAAGTAGTAAAAATGATTTCGAAAAGTGGGCCCCACCCTTATTTATAATCATTTAACACAAACTTCAAACTGGCCCCACAAACAAACTGTAGCTCTGTTTCACAAACCATTTGCACCGCCGCGATTAGCGCTTTGAGATCTTTGATATGAAGCCAACCAATATGAATTCCCACTAGTTTCATTGAGATGTTATTTTTACATGAATACCCCTCAGGTACGCCTTGCTTTGGTTATATGATTTATGCATTGTTAATACCTCGGTCATGTTATTTACTACACTTGGGTATGTGCGATGTATGTGTAGTATCTCGACCAAGACAATTTCGAAACTATTTTTTTTATAAGAACAAGGCTCCATGCTTTAACAATGGCTTCAGGCACCCCACCACAAGTATCATTCCAAAACTAGAATATAGGCATTATTTACCCTCTGTTTATAATGCATCTAACAGTATTCCCGTTGATAACCATAGGGCCCTAATTTCCAGTCTTGACGTGCCATCAACATCATAATTAGGGAATATCATGTTCCCCCATGGGTGTGCAGACCATTTCCATCCCAGTCATCAATTGACACCCATGATTTCGACCCCCCACAAGTCCGAGGAACCTGATACAACTTGAAAATATCACCCCTTAGCTTATCATTTTGTAATTGTGCATTTACTCCACCAAGTAAATATCATCAGCTTCCTCAGCTCATGTTACAATAAAGATTCACAAATCCCATTCATACCTCCATGAGCACTTTACCCTCCACAATCTTCTTCATATCAGCACCTCCATGAAGACACCTATGGGGGCCCCACCCTCAGAAGTAACCAGTTATATTAAGTTATCCTGCATAAATACACTGCATGGCATTGATTCACGGGGCAACCGTCTTTACTTCTATAAATTAACCCCCACTTCATCTTGGAAAGTGTCCCCCGATCCACTCAAAGCCATGGGGACTCCACCCATAATCAAATTGGTCCCTCAACACACCCAAATCTATGGGGACCCCGCCATTATTATTTATGTACAAACAGTTCCCTCGTCACCTTACATTGGAGTAGCACCATATTATTTTGGCAGCAACCCATGGTCACCTTTGATCGATGTATTTGAGTCTCAACATCTTCAGTAGTATCTATATTGTCGGTCACCATTGCTTCGTGTTTTGTGTCTCCATCAAAGCCCTTTCATTTGCAGTTTGTCTCCGTCCACCTCAATATGTACTATTCCAAAGGGAAAGCTTCCATCTCCACTCCCCATGTTTACATCGATCAAAGGAAGTTATGAGCCCCACGCTTATCATCTAGTCTTGTGTCAGGTCTGTTTGTCCCCCAATTGGTTACAACATGATCTCGGTCCTTATTATAGGACTCTAGTATTGTCATGTACTTCAACTCTTTTCGATGTCAAAAAATCATATTTTGAGAGCTTCAATAGTTGCAGTTGTAGCTTGTGATCCCTTTCAATCACTATAAGGGATCGCCTCGAACTTGATAGGGAGAGCCATTAGTGCTCCCTAACTAAATGGTTTCCCCCATGCTCGACGTCAACACATCTATCGCATCAGGGGGAAATGTACTTTTGAAGATAGCAGTGTTCACATTTACAAATCATGGTAGTAGTCCATCTGGCATATTGAATTTCTTAGGAATCTTCATAAACCATATGGGTCCCCCATCCCTGTGGGATTACCATGATCATCAACAATACCGCATATTCATCATCCGCGGTAGTTCCAGGGTTATTTACTTTATCATGGATTGAATTTTCCTTCATCCATGCCCTAATAGTATAGTGGAGTCGACCCCTTGGTCCCCTCTCATTGTAATCACCTTGACAGCATTTCATGAGCATGGGTATGTCCGCCTCGTTTGTATAAAAATTATTCTTTACCATAGCTCCAAAGGTCATCACCAACAATATTCCCCCTAGGAGGACCCCATTTGTCCACATATGCTTTATCCTATAGAACAAGAGAGTAACACAAAAAAACATGATGCATTATCGGCTCTACAGTACCCTCCGAATCTCATACATCAGGGGACATATGTTAACCTCTAAATCTCACACACATGTGAATTTCAGTGGATCTTGTACTAAGGCGTCATCAACATAAATAATGTAATTCACCAAATGCATCCTCAATAGATCCAAAAAAGAGCATGAGTCCAAAAGTTTAAAAAAACAGTCAAAAGAAGGGGTTGCGCAGCTAATACACTGTTAACTAGCGCTATAGCACAGGTTACTAAAACAATGCCCATGCAATACCTGCGTGACTATTCCTTTGATAGTCGTGCTACTATCAAAAGAAGCGGGACCACCTACTTCCTGCGGCGCATTGAAGGCTCAATCATCTCCAAGGATCCAAATTCGGCTCCTCGCACACTTGGTGGCATTAACTAGCCCCCTTGGTGTACCTTGGAACTAGTTCATGGAGAAGATGAGTTCACATTTGGATCTAGTTGTTTGTTGGCCACCTCTTGGCCTATAAAAGGAATCCATTGGCATGCATTTCATAGAGAGAAATCAAGAGCAAGGTTATGCTGCTGGATTTTTGTTGGAGCTTCCTCATAGCCCACCTCTTCCTATTATTGTAAGCATTCCCAAATTCCCTTTCCACCTTCCTCCAAGGGGCAAGAGTTCCTCTCTGTTGTTCCATAATTGAATTAGCATTTAGTTTGGACAAAAAAGGCCTCCCTAAGGGATATTGTTGGCTTCCCTTGAATCCCACACCTCCTAGGTGTTGTACAGCTTGACCATAGGGAAATACAAAAGTGGTTTAGCATATCTTAGATTGTTATTGGAGTTTGCATTCTCTCCCCATCTCTTTTATTTTGTTTTTTATCCATATTTCTTTGTTTTATGTGAATTGCACTAACAATCTATTGCAGGGTCACTTGGAGGATAACCACTCACACCCACACCGGGGCTCCAAGGATTGAGGCCTTGTTGTAGCCTATAAGGCCTAGCCCTTTACCAAGAAAGAGTGCACACTTGTGCAATTTTTTCCACAACAAATGGATTCCAACTTATATTGAGATTTTCAAACCTAGGTCATGTCCCTAGCATGTGGGTTAGATAATCCTTTGAAGAAGAGGGTATCAAAAGACTTATTTAAGAGCATGTAAGGTTTATTTCAATGGTTGGTAATACCATTTGGGATTATTAATGTAGGTGAATCCATGAAAATGGATAACAAATTTTAGTGAAATGTTACCATTAACATTTTTCAAATATTTAATAAATTGAAAAACAAAAAATACTATTTTGAAGAGGATGAATGTTCCAAAATGAAACAAGTGTCTTGATAAATTGATGGGTAGGATTGATTACAAGAGAGGGGAATCCATTGAGACCAGTTGTGTTCTATCGAACCTATAAACTTTTTGTGTTGAGCAATAATGTATTAGAAACTGCATGGTCTAATATGGAAAGATTCATGTTATGTGCACATTAGATTTTTGGGTTCATGGAGTGCATGTTAAGGGTGCCATATTTACTACGAGAGTAGTAACATGGAAATAAAGTTGATGTAATAAGGGTATTTCATCTTGATACATTTTTTTGCTAGAAATTAATAGGCAAATGGGCCTTGACATGGTAAATAAAAAATACTTTGATTTCATTAATAATTCTACAATAAACTTTGTCAATCCTTCTATTGAGATCTGTTGATGACTCTCCATTCTTCCTTATTAAGGTATGAAATTATGTTAGGTAATAATAATATCCTTTTTCTCACCCCACTTTTTCATAAGCAAATTATCAAAGGCCATGTACACCTCATTTTAGTTTCCTACATAGTCAAGTACATCTAGTTCACTAGCTTACTTGACAAATGATGAATACTTAAAAGTTAGAATTACAAAAGATGAAATATGGGTGTTAATATTGCTCCTCTACCTAATTCTTAAAGGGTGCTAGCACAATGAGAGAGCATATGCCGTATAGGCAAGAGGTTGGTGGTTCGATTCCTCCATGCGCTACTATAAATTAATAAATGATATTGCAATGTATTTTCTAAATATACTACCAATTGACGGCAAATGATTATTAAAATGACTAAATATACTACCAATTGACGAAAATTAGTGAATACAAGTAATTAAATATACTACTAGTTGACAACAATTAATTATTAAAATGACTAAATATACTACCAATTGATGGCAATCAATGACTACAATGACTAAATAAACTACCAGTAACAACAAATAATGACTAATTAAACAACCAAATATGCTACCAGTTGATGAATTAGAACAACCAATAAGTGACTAAATATTTTTAGTCATTAATTTAGTCACGATATATATGACTGGCAATAAAACACCACTAGTTGCCTGACCAAAATTAGTCATTTATATGTTGAATTTAATACTTTTTTTAGGCATAAATTTATCTTTTTCTGCTAGTGATTGTGAATTAGTGAGCAGACTTAGCATACGTGTTTTATATGAACATGGTGTGCTAAACAAACATGTTAATTACGAAAATAAGATGTAATAAAATAGTCTTAGTGCTAAGTTTAAATATTTAAAACTAACCATAGCAAGCATGCTTAGAATCCATTCTAGGAGAACAAATCAAGCAAGGCTAGTTGGCCTTCCACAAACTCATAAGCACCAAACATGATTGTAACTTTGGGTTTGAAAATAGGGTTCAGAACAACCAACAAAGGACAATAAGCTAAATATATAAACAATAATGAAACTACTTATTGGCTAATACTTGAAGCTTGCTAATGATAAGAGATCCAAATCACACCATTGATTAGTTTTTTTTAAGTGTTGTTTTAAGGGTTTTAAATTATGGTGTGTAATATTTTAGCTCCTTAAGGTTTTAGTAGAAATAGTTGATTGAACAAGGAGAGGACATAGAATCCCTTAGAGATCTCTTCCTTTAATTATACTCAGCGTACCAACAAAGCAAGAGAAGAAGTGAGAAATTATGAATGGAAGAAATTGGGCAAGAGATCAAACAAAACTATCTAACCCTAGGTCTAGTGCCTTTAGGGAACATCCATTGGGAAATATGGAATCTTAACGAATTAAATTGAAAATGATAGAAAGCAAGGGAGAGTAGAGGACAAGTAGTCTCTCTCCTTGATAGTTTTATTAAACCAAGGTGTCTGAAACTCTAATCATGTAACAAAACCTGCAATTTTCAAGAGGAAAACCAATCTATCCAAACTGGCAAGATTTGATCACAACACTAGTTAAGCATCTAGTGAATATAAACTAAAAACGAATGTAATGAGGTTGCAACAATCAAAATAATGTTGGAAAAACCCTTTGAACAACTGGACAGATAACAAAAAATAACAGAAGGGATAAAGATATTCTAAGAAGAGAGGTGGTGTCAACAGACACCATTTTCATCACTTAAGCACAACACATTATTATCATAGCCTCACAACGAATTATGTATCTTGCATAGTTCAATATGTCTCTATATCGCAATATAGAAATATAACCCATATGGTCGTTCTTTTATAGTCTCTAGATCTAACAAATTTCCTTGAATTGAGGGAGATTTGGTCCATAAATAAGGGTAGTTGGTTCTAACCATTTCCTAAAAGACCACCACATTTCGTTGATTAGTTGGTTGTTCTAGTCGAACTGATCATCCAATCGACTACCTCGTCGACCATCCAATTGACCGTTTATTCAATCATTCAATCGACTTCTCTGCTAGTTGATTGTTGACTTTCGACTGACTATCTCCACAAGATCGATAGGTGTGGTGAACCTGCATAACCTTTGGGCCCAACACCCCTCTGTTAGGATATTTAGACACTTAGGAGTTAGTTAAGATCAACTTGTGTAATATATCCGTTAGGGATAGTGTGTTTCTTTAGTATGCATTAGTATACATTTGTAAATACTTAATCCGACAGTCACGATATGTTCCTAACATAGAGTGATCCGACAGCTCAACTTCTCTTAGATCAAACCTAACCTTGATCCGTGGCTTAACACCTGATTGGTCCATGATCTCTATTTAAAGAGCATGAAGGGTCATTGTTTAGTTGATCGATTATGAGAAGCTCATTTGTAACTTTCTTTCTTTGCATAATAAATTGTCCCGTAGAAGCTATTTGGCCAGGGCCGTGGAGTATTTCCCTCAAGAGGGTTTAAACCACGTCAAAACATCGGTGTGTTGATATGTAATCTGTTTGTGTGAAGTGGTTGCTCTTGGTGTTCGGTCCTTTGGTAGTACCCTGTGTACCCGAACATGTTATCAAAGCTTTTGTGAAGAGACGCGTCCGGTTATGATCTAGATCTTGAACTGTTGTTGCCGAAACTCGAAAGGGTTTCTGGTTCTAGTATTTCTGTGCCTTTCTGGGCTATGGGAGGTATTCCATTCCGTCCGGAGCGTCGTTTCCATTGGGAAATAGTTTTTTTTTTTATCGAAAACGGTTCCCGGTTGCTCCAGAAACGCATATTTCATCAAATCTGAAGGAAAAAGGGCAAGCACACAAATCGAGCAAGAAGAGTTAAAAATAAAAAAAAATAAAAAACAGCCCCCTTCCTCATTCCCATATTTTACATACCTTTTAATCTAGCTCACTTGGTTCAAAGTTGTTTATTCCTTAATAGGTCTTGAGTTCAAATCTTAGGAAGTTACTTTTAAAAGAAAAAGTGCATGCAATTTCTATTTTCAAGTTGCTTTATTGTAAAAGTGCATCTCACTTAAATAATAAAAAATAAAATATAAGTTAGTCACTGAAGTTTTTTTTTATTGTTGCACTATTTAAAAGTAATATCATTGTAAAAGTGAAATCACTTATTTTACAAAAGTGGTTCACTTAAAGCAACTTTCTTGTAAAGTGATTGTCAAAAGGTTCATCTTGGGAAAAGGGGGGTTCTTTTTTTTGCTGGACATTCTCTAACTGCCACGTCACTATTGGGGACATTTTCAATAGTTGCTTTGTTCAAGCATAACTTCATCATACAGAGTCAGTTTTCAGTGTCGTTTTTTTTTTAAACTGCCTATTTTTTCGAGCTGTTCGCATCCATAATATTGGTTTTTGCTTTTACAGCCATTAATTTACAAATATGGCCACCCCTTGTGATATTCTACTTAACAGTTCCAACTATTTCTCATGGAAATCTCGTATGGAGGATGTTCTATGAAGTAGGGGACTTTTCAGAATTACCTCAGGGAAAGAAACTGAACCCACTGATGATGATAAGAAAATAAAATGGGAAAATAGATGTGACAAAGCTCGTGGATTAATTGGGATGGCAATCTCTACTGATTTGCGATTCCACATATTTGGAATTGATGAACCTAATGCTGCTTGGGACAAGTTGAAATCTGTGTTCGGTAAACAGAATGAAATTCGAGGTCACTAACTCGAAAATGAGTTGATTTCTTTAAATCCAAGTGACTTTTCATGCATTCAAGATTATTTATCTAAGTACAAAACTCTTAAACTCTTATGTGCAGAATGTAAGATCAAGAGAGAAGACAAACAACGAATTTATCATATTCTTTTCAAACTTGGACATGCATATTCTGTTTTTGTATCTACATTTTACTCCATGAAAGAATCCTTGAATGCAGCTAGCTATCAAGAGCCTAGTCTTGAATCCTTTTGTGATTCCTTGATTAGAGAGCAAGATAAACTCATTCATATTGGAATAATCAACAATGCAGATACATCTGGGAAAGCCTTATTGTCCCAACAGAAAGAAAAGTCCAAGCCTCCCAAGAAACAAAATTTTCGCAATAATAAGTCAAACAAGGGTCCAAAACCCTCTCAGTCAGCTCTTTCTTTAAAAAATGACAAAGGATCCAAGCCAAAAGGCAAGAAGACTGAGCGTCATTGCAACTATTGCGGGAAAGATAATCATGATAAATCTAAGTGTTTCAAGAAGATGGCATCCTTGGAAGCAAAAATGAAGAAGCACCACATCAGCCTAGATTCGCCTTCAGAATCTGCCTCTCATGGACATGCACTTTGTGCTTCTGGTTATTCTTATAATGCCATCCTCTTCTTCTACTTCAAATGTAGCTTCTACGGGACAATTTATTATGCAAAGAAAGAAAGTTACAAATGAACTTCTCATAATCGATCAACTAAACAATGACCCTCCATGCTCTTTAAATAGAGATCATGGACCAATCGGGTGTTAAGCCACGGATCAAGGTTAGGTATGATCTAAGAGAAGTTGAGCCGTCGGATCACTCTATGTCGGAAACATATCGTGACCGTTGGATTAAGTATTTACAAATGCATACTAAAGAAACACACTATCCCTAACGGATATATTACACAAGTTGATCTTAACTAACTCCTACGCGTCTAAATATCCTAACATCCCCCCTTAAGAACAACTTGGGATAGGATTGAAGGATTTACAAAAGTGACACTATTAGGAGAAGGAAGGAGGCATTAGAGCCTATTCCCCCTTAATGACAAGTTCCTGAACTCCTAACATAGATCGAAGTTTAGAAAACTTTGCTTCTGTAAGAGACTTGGTGAAGATGTCAGCAACTTGATCATCTGTAGGGTAAAAGAGCACTTCAAGAACACGATCATGAACAAGATTTCTGATGAAGTGCATATGTAGCTCAATGTGTTTGTTGCGTTGATGTAGAACTGGATCTTTGGCAAGCTTGATGGCACTTTGATTGTCGCACCAAAGTGGAGTAGGCTGCTGCTGCTCGAATCCAAACTCTGAAAGGATTTGTCGAAGCCATAAAGCTTCCTGACTGGCATTAACTACTGCTCGATATTCTGCCTCTACTGAAGAAAGAGCAAGAGCTGCTTGTTTCTTACAAGCCGAAGTAATAGGTCCAGATCCTAGACTGAAAACATAACCTGCAGTAGACTTTCGATCATCAGGATCGTCGACACAATTTGAATCAGTGAAACCAACCAATAAAGGTTTCCCCCCTGTACTATAATGAATCCAAAACTGAACTGTACCTCGAATATATCGAAGTATTTTTTTAGCTGCTTTCCAGTGACTTTCATGAGGTGTCTGCATATAACGGGCAACACGACCAACGGCAAAGGAAAGGTCAGGATGGGAATGAGTCAAGTATAAGAGACTACCAACAAGCTGACGATATAAGGTGGCATCGACTTCAGGTGAAGTACAAGTGGCAGAAAGTTTGATCCCAGACTGGAAGGGAGAAGGGGCTGGTGTACAATCTTCCATGTGAAAGCGACGAGGAAGGTCACAAGCATACTTAGACTGAGAAAGAAAGATTCCTTCTTTGGTTTGCAGGACTTGGAGACCAAGAAAATAATGCAAATGTCCTAAGTCTGACATTTCAAAATTTTATTTAAGACTAGATTTCACATGGATTATAAGCTTAGGGTCACTACCAGTAGGATCAGCATTGTTTGGCCTGTAGGATCCATTTCAGTGACTTAGATCCACTTATATCCTTCAGAGATACCAATTTGCCCTATTTTTATTCCTACTCGCATGTTGCATCACTATAGCATGCGTACCCGCGAGTTGCATCACTATAGCATGCGTACCCGCGAGTTGCATCACTATAGCCCACGGGTATCAAGTAAAATGGTAAAAACCACTATTAATTACTTTTTACTCCCAAAAAGTGGTCATTGGGTGACCTTTGGCTCTCCATCTGCTCGAGTAACGCCTCGATGTGTCCTTTCACCTACCTTTGAGAGGACTATATATTGAGCACATATGGCTTATGGACAGGAGGAAGAAGAGAATCGTAAGAGAACTCTAGTGGATTTTTGCCCTGTCTTGAATCTGCACTCATTGATCCTTGTAGTTGTGAACCATTTATGTTCACCTTCCAAACTCCCATCTAGTTTGAGTTTGACATTCATGGAGGATTGAAGTGGTGGATGCGCAAGTGGATTGATATAGATCTTGGTTCTGATTGGTTGCCGGCAAGAGGTCGTATCACTTTGTACTTCTTCTTGTTCATTAATAGAAATACCCATATTCTCGCCCATTCATGGTGTGAATGTTGTTTATTATACATTGGGTTACATTTGCTTATGATATTATGGACCATTGTTATTGATAATGTTAATGCCATTTATATATTATATGTACTTGTTGGATATTGGCTGTCAAGACTAATTTGCAGATTTCAAGTGCATGGATTGAAAGCTCCAATGGGGATCTACATCAAACGTTTGGATAGAAGTTGGTTACATTTCTCCATTATCTTAACATTGTCATTTATAATAGCATTGCTTTAAGAATTGAGTTGATTTCTAGTAGTCATCTATCTGTTGTGGTATTCCCAAGCCATAGTGAGTTTTCTCCAATACAGAAATGGCGACTCCGCTGGGGAAAACATCCATGTTTGGGAAATTTTTTGAGCATTAGTCCTTAATTAGAGTTGATGTTTATCGAAGCTCCGTGTCACTGATTAGCCGTTAAGATACACCGTAGAAAACTTGCTTTTTCTGAGCCTCTGGACTCTTTATTTGCCCATTTGCCTTTCCTCACCCGCGGGCTAGCTTGGCTCAGCTGGCGTATACCCGCCTCTGTTTACTCTACTGCTCGCGGGTACCCGCAGGTATTCCTTCGACAGTAGCGTGTAACTCCATCTTTTGTTGGTTTATGGCTATTGGTTGTTGCTGGGTGAGTTTGGTTGGTTCCTGAGTCTTTGTTGGCCTCTTTCTTGACTGTTTCATGCCTTGGTTGTGACCAGAACTCTTCGTTTCTCTTGGTTGAGCCTTCTTGGTTTTTTACCAATCTTTGGTTTTAGCCTCTTGGTTTTTCCTTTTGAGCTCATTCCTTTGGCTGAGTCTTGTTGTTTAGGATCTGCTGGGTTGTCTTAGTGATATTCTCAACACTTCAGTGACTGAATAGTAGGATTTTGCTTGCATTTTTTCATTCCATTTATATTGAAAAAATACAAAAATATACATTTAGTTTTTTGCATTTTCCTTCTTGTTTATAAGCGAAAATACAAAAATATTTTATTTTCATGTACTGCATCTTGCATTGAGTGCTTGTTTCCTTCATTTTAGGTTCTTCTTGTGCATCGAAAAGATAAAAGATTGCATCTTTATTTTGAAATTGTTGGTTGATTTTGCATACTAGTGACATTGTTTTATTGGATAGATGAGTCTAGGATTGGACGATTTTGCATACTATTGAGTCTACACATCACTAGTTTCACGATCATATCCCTTGAGTAACCACAACCACTAAAATTAACGCTTAATCATTAAAATTGATTAGACTGATTTTATTTATAGGGTACATCAACTAGCATAGGTTTAGAGTCTTAGAATAGATCATTGTGAGTTAACAATCCAAGACTACTAGACAAAACATTAGGTGTTTGACCAGGGAGTGGAGGAATCCATGGTATAGATCGTTGTTCTCAGGAAGCTCTACTCAATCCAAAGTTAAGCACGAGGTCACGGGAGGTTGGTTGAGGAGATATACCTCTGATATCGGTTGAACGTGGGAGATATATCCAGGATTTGTTCGTATCTGGGGGTATCGGAGGTTCATCCTCTTGTGATTCGGGCTTAGCTACCCTACCCATATGACGAGTCCCACCTGCGACTGTCCCCCTAAGCATTGGTTATATTGCGGTGAACATAGTTGCCTTACCTAGGTACCGCACAGGGTACTTGCAGTGGTTATGTTGTTTGTGTCCTGAGTTAGTTAGGGATTCAACATCACAGTTGTGTTCGTGTAGTGGACTTGACCCTATCGACACAGTGAAGCCTAGGTGTCTCTATAACTGATTCTGTTACCTCCGGCTATAGTTTGGGAGTCTCAAGCGTCTCCTAGGCGAGACATACCAGCTCTAGTGTCGGGAGCTCATTTAGCCTCTCTGTTTGTCTACTCTTGGTTGTAGTTTCTCTAGGTGTGTGCTTTTGATTTACTATTTTTGATCGATAGTTGGCCTTTAGGGGACGTTGTGACTCTCTCCGGAGATATCGTGGCGCGGAGCCCTACTCTCCACCGGTCCCATCGTTTGGCTGGTTTAAATCCACTCGAGGTTACATGCCGTATTGCTAGAGGACGCCGGAGGGCTCCCTCTGAGTCTTTGGATTCTTACGTGACTTACGTTGAAGACTACATGGCTGCACATCCCAATATTGGGCAAGATCCTTCAACTACTTCGGGTAGAGTTGAACATACTTCCGATCCCCATACTCCTCGTGAGGATTGGGGAGGTGATCCACCTGAGACTCAACCTGGTTATATTTGGCCTAATCCACTTGACCGAGATCTGTTTGATCCTTCGAATCCGGATAATTATCTTTATGGAATTCCCGACTTACCCGAGGATGAAGAACCGGACGAGCCTTTCGTTCCTTCGTTTCCATGCAATTATAGATATGGGATGTCTGAGACTCATGATGATACTGGCCCTATGATCAACCCCACCGCACTCTCTTTTGGTATGCCTAGTCATAGTACTATCGAACCTTCCACTACGGTTGGTACTCACGCTGGCGCTAGTCAAAGTGTTAGCCATACTATACCCATTGGGGGCACTACCCTCGCTGGGGGCACTACGTTGTCCACCCACTCACATAGTATGGGGACTGGTCAGATTCCTAACAATGCTAATGTTGGAACACGACCGCCTCCTAGGAATACCCAACCTAACCGGAATGTCGTTTGGAATACGACTCACCATCCACCGCCTAATACACGTGCCTCTACTCGTCAACCCAGGACTATTTTTTCACATGATACCGTTCCTCCCAACCACGGGGGTGGACACATACCACATACTTTTGCGTCCACTGTCGCCACTAGTAATGCTAATGTAGGGGGTGGGAATATTTCTTATCCACATGGACATCACACCAGCAACCCTACTACTAGTCACACCCATATTGGAGCTGGGAATGCTTCTCATGCTTCTGGTCACCACACAACTGCTCAAGCTAATCCTAATATTGGGGGTGGGAACATACCATACCATTACGGTCATTACAACACGGTTCCCGCTATGAATAGTACATACATGCCCCATACTCATGGTGGTAACCCTTATTACAACACAGTCGGTGCTGGCCACTAGTATCACCCACCACCCCAATATGGTGCTCAAAATGCGCATATACCTGCTTACCCTCAAATGGGTCCGACAGGGGGAGGCTATCAATCTTATGGCCATGGGCAAGCTTACAGTCCGTCAAGTCCTCATTATCAACAGTTTAATCCTCATGGTCAAGCTTTTGGTCCATCTTATAACACAGTTTCGTTTAACCAACCTTTTATGGGAGCTTATAATCAAGCTTTCCAGCCTCAGCTCTCGTTCCTTGCACGATTGAATCTCCCGGATCTTTCAAAGCTCACAAATGATCCGGTGTGTCACGACCCTACTTGGCCCCCGGGTCCCTACCAAGCTCCCTTCGGACATTCCGAAGTTTGAGGGGAAAGGTGGTGAGGAATAGGGAGATCATGTCACGATGTTTCACCTTTAGTGCTCCTCCAACTCTTTGAATCATGATTCCATTCGATTACGCCTATTTCAACGCACCCTCACGGAGGCAGCCGCGAAGTGGTATGTGGAGTTTCCCGGAAACACCTATAGGGGATTCAACAAGATTTCTTTGGTTTTCTTAGACCATTTCCAGTTACCGGTTCGTTAAGACACTGGTACTGAGTTGTTGTCCACCTTCCGTCAGAATAAGGCCACACATATTTCTGACCACGTTCAAGAGTGGTGTCAGCGGAAGAGATTAGTGAAAGCCAACATTCCTCCAGAGTTCCCGTTGGAATGGTTCCTCAAGTCTTTACTTCCATACATTGCTAAGGATGTTTCGATGTCCGACATTGTGACTGAGGAACAAGCTATCTTGAAAGTCTAGCAGTTAGACCTACTTTATTCTCAGTTTGGCATTTTGTATGACATTATTCCTGATGCACCGAGAACAAGACATGAGCCTACGTCAGTTCCTGGACCCGATGCCGATGGCATGGGGTCCGCATGCACTCACCCTGTAGACTTGGTATCTAACCAAATGCAAAATTTGTCGCTAAACCAGTCTGCTCCCGGACAGGTTCACACCTTGTCCACTTCCACTCCGTCGTTTGATATACACAATGTGCAATCAACGAAACCATCGGGTAACCAGCAACTTGGTGGTAAGAAAAAGGGGAGAAATAATCGTAGGGGTGGAAACAATGGAAGTAATAACAATAGCAATTGTAATACTCCTCATAAAGAGAATGCCAACCCTTCTCGGGAAGGCGGTAATGCTGGCGACGATCGTAAACCTAGGCGTAAGGTGAAATTCCCTTGCAAGCTTTGTGGGGAGGACCATCTTACTCACTTATTTCCTCGAATTGAAGAAGCATCGAAGCATTTGGCACAGAGCCCAGCTGTGTTGAAGGATCCCCTTCCTCATCATCAAAACATGGCTTCGCATGCTCCCACCACTGGTTATGGTACTAATGAAACGGCAATGGCTTCTTCCAATACTAGTGGTTATGGATGTGTGAATATGGTTCAATCGGAGGTTTGTGTTGCTACTCGTCAGCGTGATTATGGTGCACCACAACCTCATTCGGGGAATGAGCCTCCCCCTCCTCCTGACAATTCCTTGCATATCGAGAAGCCTTCTATTATGCCGTGGATACCGAAAGGTGTTCTCAAGCGCTCCACGCATAATCCTAATGCTCGAGCCACCCAGAACTACTCCATCGTAGAATATTTGGGCCAAATTTCGGTGTGCCATGTCGGCTCTTGAAGTTTTGCAAGACTGTCCTTCTCAGAAGCATGCCCTTTTGAGTGCGTTAGGAGTTCAGGATGGGGGGAAGTCCTAGTGTTATCAAGTTCGATACTACTGATGTCTAGCCTCGCTTACCTTACCACGTGGCTTTTCAAATCCAGGTGGTTTTCCTTAAGAGCTTCGTCAAACGTACTATGGTTGATGAAGGTGCCTTTGCGTCAGTAATGTCATTAGCTTGTTGGAAAGCTCTTGGCTCTCCTCCTCTACTAGCGTCTAGAACTACACTCACTGCATTCAACGGTAGATCTTTTACGCCGCATGGAATTATCCCTTCCCTTGTCGTCTCCTTGGAAGGTAAGTCCGTGCCTATTGTAGTCAAAGTGGTTGATGCACCCATCGAATACAACCTTTTACTGGGTCGGAACTGGATGTACGCTATGAAGGCTGTCGCATCTATTGTATTTAGAGTTATCTGCTTTCCCCATGAAGGAAAGATTGTGACGATCGATCAACTGGATTTTGTTGGGACTCCTTCCGTAGCATCCACGGGGTCTGTAGTCCCGCAAGTTTCTAATTCTCAGCCGGCAACTGGGAACATAGGTGTTGGAATGTACCCTTCATTGATGGGAACTTTTAACCATTCTGCACCTGTGAATTTTATTGGAACCATTACCAACAATGCATGTCCTCCTTCGAATAATATGTTATTCCGGACTTCTTATTTAGATGATCCGTGGACTTTACCATCCACGAATTCCACGTCTGGAGACATTGCGCATGTCGGGATGTCTATGCCTTTATCTGTAACGGAGCTCGCTTACGATCATATCCAACAGACCACTGTAGATCCAGATCTCTCTTCTTCATGGACAGTAGAGGAAGATCCCGTTATGTTGCCCGCGCATGCAGTCGACCTATCTTGTTCACATGATTGCCTCGATGGTATTCTACCTTCAGATGAAGTTTTTATTGAGGCCATGAGTGGTGATGACAAGTCGGGGGGGGGATCTTTATCATAGATCTCATTCCCCTCCTACCCTTGATCTTATTGAACAAGATGAGTCTAGAATACAGTCTGCCATACATTTTGATCTAGGCATAGTTTTTTCTAGCCCCGGTTTGACATTAAAGTCTCATTTCCCTAGTGACGAGTCTTTAGACTCTCCTATAGATCCGCAGATCGGTGATCCTGATGAGTTCGATTCTACTTCTAGAATTTCCAACTCCTGTGATGATGAATTTGCCACTGCAGATTCCTTCACATCCTTTAGCTTTGCTCTTCATTTTGAAGATGATCATTTTGATCCCTCAGGAATTGGTACTATGGCACCTTCAGTGGTTAGTTCTCCCTGCATTATGTGTGAGGGTGATAATAGTGAAGTTGAAAAATTTTCTACCATAGTGACCTGTATCAGATTTTTCTTTACGTACATTTTAGAGATGATCTTGGTACTTATGTTTCTTGGAAACGGGATTCTTAGCTAGACTTATACTTGGTTACTGGTCCTTTTTGACATTTGCTTCGTTCATGGCAGGCATATTCGGAACCTTGCATATAGGTTTAGGCCTTCCCATTGTTATGATGCATTTGAACCTTGTGCCATCCGAATTCGCAGACACCCCCTGAGTGTCCTTATCTTGCTCATGTTCCTTGCATTATGCATAGCTTTGTCCCATGCGCTTGGAACTATGCTCGCATGTCCCTGACACTCGTCTGCTCTCATTACGAGCATTCTTCCATATCTCCTTTGAGCTCGTTAAAAACAATAAGGAGGTCACGAGTTTACTTTTTCGGGCTCGTTAAACATTTATGGAAAAGATTTTTATTAAGTCTTTTTTAAGCCCTTGTTAGACTTTTTCAAATCAAACAAGATTGCCGAGTATACTTGTCATTTCAGACTCATTAAAGGATTTGAAGCGACATTCACTTAGGTATAAGTTTACCCCTTTTCCGAACCTTTGTGGATTAATTACGAAAAATGTATACTCTAGTCATACGTGACTAGAAGAGTTCTTCTCTCATTGTTTTACACTTTTTCGGATGAGGAGACTAACTTTACGAAAAAGGACTTCCCTTTTATGTCAAGTTGTGATTGCATTGCATCATCCTCCTTGCTGCTTGAGCCTTGTGCCGGCTCCCGCTTACTCAGTTGTTAGCCTGGTGCCTGAGCACTTTTCCCTGTCGAGCCCTGCAGAGCTTATATTTTCCCTTCACAATTTGATGACCTTTTGACCCTGAGGGAACATACCCTCGAGTGTCCACATCATGCACGCACTTCCTTGCATTGAGCATAGGTATGTTCCACTACTTGGGAGTAGTCTGCTAGCTATTTGACACGCGTTCCCTCACTTGTTGTATTATAAGCAATTTTATTCTTTTTCAAGCTTTTCCCAAATATGAAAAAGACCAAAAAAATCAAATATTCCAAAAAGACGGACGGGATTATGATCACTTTTTCTTGTTGGCAGCTGTTGTGTCACCTTTGATTAGAGCATTCATTCCACTCCGTACATTATGAGTCGAGACTATAGTTGGGCCTAGGAGCTATACTTGTTTCTCAGTTTTCTCCACCGGTTGGTTAAGCTTCCAGTCATTATGGAGCCCTCTGTAATGCCTCCTGCATTACAGAGTTTATGTCAAGTCTATGCTGCCTGAGTCTATCCATTTTCTCATGCTCTTGTTCAAAGGAAGTCCTGAAACTAGTGTCGGCCACTCCTCAGATCTCTTGACTATTGCATGTTGGCCATCCTTATTGAGTCAGTCCGTTTCACCTGAGATCTTCCAAATCTTTCAACATTGTTGGTACCTTGTACTGGTTGATGGGGGATGCCTTAATGCCCTCCTTCCAGTGAGTCTCGTTTCGTCGACTTCAACTCATTTATTATGGGACTTGAGGCTTAGAGTTCAATTGAGTACCTTGAGGCTTGCAGTCATTAGTGGCAGGTTCTCTCGCCATCGACAGTTTTGGGAATACATCAATGTCCCCTGATCGATGGATTCATCCTAGTGTTCAACTTCAACCCATTTATTCACACTCTGATGATTGTGCTCTATGCCTTGATGCCCATTTTCATTATTGGTGGGTTATCTCACATCTATTAACGGTATACATCATCGACCAGTAATCAGACGATGTCTCATCAGGTTCGACCCCAACTCCTTTATTCACTTGATGGGACTTGCACCGTCGAAGACTTGTGTAGAAGACCCCAGGAGATTGTGGCATTCAGTATGCTACATATGACTTTGACTTTACATCTGAGATATCACCTCTCAGATTTCAACAGATTGTACCTCCAGTTTTGCACCAGTTGTCTTCTTTTCAGCAAAAGACCGTATCTTACTGTAGAGGGATCATGGCTATGTTCACTTATGACATGTATCCATTATATACTACCTATTCATGGCCATTGTATCAGATTGTTGTACTACACCGACATGTATTCAGGGATATTATTGTATTATGACGAGTGAGCTGCTCTTTCCACTTGTGTCTCCATCACTCCACTTCTGAGTTTTATAATGTATTTCGGCCATCGTAGCTTTCAGTCTCTGACCTCACACATTAGGGGGCATATGTTACATCGTAATCTTCCACCCTATGAGCATCAACATTGTTTGTCCTATAGGATCCATTTCAGTGATTCAAATCCACTTATATCCTTCAGAGATACCAGTTTGCCTTATTTTTATTCCTACCCGCATGTTGCATCACTATAGCATGCATACCCGCGAGTTGCATCACTATAGCCTACGGGTATCAAGTAAAATGGTAAAAACCACTATTAATTACTTTTTACTCCCAAAAGCGGTCATTGGGTGACCTTTGGCTCTCCATCTACCCGAGTAACGCCTCGATGTGTCCTTTCACCTACCTTTGAGAGGACTATATATTGAGCACATATGGATTATGGATGGGAGGAAGAAGAGAATCGCAAGAGAACTCTAGTGTATTTTTTCCCTATCTTGAGTCTGCACTCATTGATCCTTGTAGTTGTGAACCATTTATGTTCACCTTCCAAACAATGTTGATGCTCATAGGGTGGAAGATTACGATGTGAGTTTTCTCCAATACAGTGCTAGGTAATCTTCAAACTAGTGACTCACATATTCTCCATCATTTCTTGATTTCAAACATTTAATAGGCCAACCACATTGGTTCTCAGCCAATGCCCTAAATTCCTTGAATATTTCAAATACATGAGTCTTATTTTTCAAGAAATAGACCCATGTAAACCTAAAGAAATCATCACTAAAGGTTAAAATATACTTCACACTTGCTAATGAGGGTTTGTTCATGCAACAAAGATCATTGTGAACAAGTTCCAATTGGTCCTGTGCTCACCATGCTTTCCCGGAATCAAAGGGTGCTTGATGATGCTTTCCAAGCACACATCATGTACCAAATCCGTTAGGTGGAACATCATTTGGAGACTAGTAACCATATTCTTTGTTATGATCATCTTCAAACTTTGAAGGTTCAGATGTCCGAGTCGTTCGTGCCAAATTCAACTTCGACTTTCAGTCTAAACATAGTCGGTCCATAATCATGCTTGGGAGAGTAAAAAACCTATATAGTTTGTCTTTGGGATCTAGATAGCCTGTAGCAATAGAATTCTCTCCACGCCTCAAATCCTTTATGATAAAGCAATATGACCAAAAATCTATAGTCTTTCAAATCTAGGTGAGTTGACCAACCGACTACAAATTTGCGCTCAAGCCAGGCACATGATAGACATTTGAGATAATACCATGTTGACATTCAACATCTCCACTTCCAATGATCATGAGGCGTAATCGTCAATTACATGAATTTTTTATTCTAGAGCTCCACTTAAGGAAGATAACAAAGAAGAATCCTTATCCATATGTTGGGTACAACCATAATCAACTATCCACCTAGTTTGAGTGGTGTGGGCATGTAAATCATGGGAAGCGCTAACATAACAGGTAAAATTATCTGCAGGCTCGTTAATCAAGCATACAATAGGCACGTCTTCTTCAAATACTTGACCTTTTCTTCCAACAAGTTTTCTCCACATGTCCCAACTTTCCACATTAGTGACAGGTTTTCTCCACATGTCCCACCTTTCCACAGTAGTGATAGGTTTTCTTCTTTCAATTCTTTGTGGTCAAATCCAACTCGACAATCTTTCCTTTAGTAGGTTGGTTAATACACTCCTATCATTTATTCAGGGTGTCTGATTTACCTCGTTATTTATAATTTTGGCTTGACCTTTCCTTTGAGCAAGTGAACTTGATGTTTGCTACCAAGCTTCCATTCATCAAGCAACTTTGTTGATCCTTGATCAATAAATCATAGAAAGTATCAAAGGAAAATTCCTAACTATCTTCCTTGTTAACATCCAATTGGTGTGAAATCTTGACTATAACACATTGTAAGGTATCTTAAGGTTCATCAGTACAAGTTCAATGAGTTTCCCATCATTCTTTGGAAAAAATTTCCCACATTCGCTGAATTTCAACTGTAGCTCTTTGATACGAGCCAAATAGTCCTCGATCCTTTTAAAGGAATGGGGTTATAGAGAGATCAAATGTTTCTCTTTTTGTATTACATGGTTTCTCATGGAAAGAAGGGATATACTATGATGAGACATTTGCTCTTGTGTCTAGGTACACCACTGTTCGAGCCGTAATTTCCCTTGCTTTAGTTTTGGGGTGGAAACTTCACTAGATGGATGTGAAGACTGCCTTTCTCAATGGTGAAGTTGAGGAAGAAGTATACATACAACAACCTGAGGGGTTTGTAGTTCATGTGAAGGAGTCCCATGTATGAAAATTTAAGAAAGCCTTGTATGGGATTAAGAAGTCCCCGATGGATTGATATTCAAGGATTAACAACTATCTTCAAAGCTTGGGTTTCTCCAAAAGCGAAGCTGACCACAACATGTACTTCAAGGTTGTGAAGAACTAACCACTGATATTGATTCTCTATGTTGATGACTTGTTCATTATTGGAGAGGAACAACAGATAGCTCGGTGCAAGTGGGAGCTCACTTTAGAGTTCCAAATGAAAGACTTAGGTCTTATGCATTATTTTCTTGGTCTAGAAGTTTGGAAAAGGAAAGATAAGATCTTTATTTCACAAGGAAAGTACACAGTTGATGTGTTGCACAGATTTGGTATGATGGACTATAAGTTGAGGACTACTCTAATGGTGTCTAATCTGAAAAAACTACATGAGTTAGATTATGGATTGGATCTAGTGGATCCTACCATGTATAGACAACTCATTGGTTCCTTGATGTATTTGATACATCGTAGACTATACATATACTATGCAGTGAGTATATTGAGTCATTTCATCTCTAAACCAAGACTTAGGCATTGGGTTGCTACCAAGCATGTGTTTAGATACCTTCAAGGTATTATTTCTTATGGACTCAAGTAGGCTTCCATTGGAGGAGTGATGCTACTTGGTTATGTTGACTCTGACTAGGGTTGTAGTATTGTGGACCGAAAGAGTACATCTAGATTTTGTTTTAGCTTGGGATTGGCTATGATCTCTTGGTCCAGCAGGAAGCAGGGCTTCGTAGCCCAGAGTACTATAGAAGCAGAGTATATTGCCGCCAGTAATGCCTGTTGAGAAGTTGTGTGGCTTAGGAAGCTACTTGTTGGGTTATTTGGTGAGAAGCATAAGACTACTGTCATTCGCTCTGACAAATAGAGTTGCATCAAGCTCTTAGAAAACCCTGTGTTTCATGAAAAATTGAAACACATTGAGATGAAATACCACTACATCACAGATGTGGTCTAGATAGGTGCCATAAGACTTCAATACATTTATACTAGTGATCAGATAGTAGATATGTTGACTAAGCCTCTGTCCTTGACGAAGTATAGGTACTTCCGAGACAATCTTGGCATGGCAGAGAATGCCTCACTTGCTAAGAGTAAGTTTTAAATTTATAGCATCATGAGTCATTCTCCAAGTCAATCTTGTGTGCCAAGATTGAGCCTCGTTTGTTGAGGTAGTTCCTTATAGGATCCTAAGTTGGACTCGGTAAACTTAGAGAAGAATCTTGAGTTGGACTTAATAATGAATAAGCCTCATGTGTTGAGGTAAGTGCTTTATATGCCAAAGCGATGGTGTTATACAGTCTTGTTTGTCAAGACTAAGGTCTTTTGTGTTAAGATGGATCCTCATGTGTTGAGGTGGTGCCTCATGTGTTGAGGTAATGCTTTGCATGCCGAAGCATGAATGGTGTGTGATGTACTACTAACCATGGTTGAGCTATTAAGTCTCCTCTAGAGACTGGCCACCTCTAGAGTGAATTAATTTAGCATATGACCACTTGGAATGATAGTAGAACAAGATGATCACATCATTGAAAAAATATCCTTAGTATATTTGATATGATAGATAAATTAAAGTTGGCACATGTGGACCATGCAAATAAAACAAGAGATAAAGATAAGATGTCATAAGATAAGAGAGAACTTGATTTTCTCACTTCAGTAATGATAAAGACTTCAGTTAAATAAGAGAGAACTCGAATTGTTAAACTTTTGTGATGTTAACAAGAAAGACTCCAGTTAATCAAAGGAGAAATCGAATTGTTCACTTCAGTGATGTTATCAAGAAGGACTTCAGTAAAAAGATTTAACTAAGTGTTAATAAAGAAGATATCGTTAACTAAAGTGTTTTGCATGTCAACACTTATGTTGAACTAAAAGACATCACTTGAGTTACGACACTTGCATGGTGACACTTGAGTTAGCCACCTAACTAAGTGATCTAGCATCCATATGAAGGGCGAGTTCATCCTGAAGTCATAATATAAAAATAGAATCCAAAGCATGAGAAGTATGGTATATATATGTTATGTGGGATTGATGAATTCAATGTGAGAGTGAATTATCTTCTCTCTTGAAAGCAATTTGATTTCTTTGTGCATGTGACCAAAATCAGCGAATTGGTTTGTGCAGGATATTATTTTGAGGTTTATCCTTCCATCTTCTCTCTTGCTCTGTGAGTGCACCAAGGGTGCTTAATGTAATCTACTCATTGTAAAGACATTCTTTGCTATCTATCAATATTCTAAGGAATATTTTGTTGGTGTTTTCTCCCTCAAGTACTAGAGGGTTTCCCCAAGGTAAATATTATGTCTCATGTGAATGATTATGCTTTTGATTATTCGTTGATTTCAAATACTACTATAATTCCGCATTAAGATTAAAAAAAGTAACACAAATAAGGGTCGTCGGTTCTAACTATTTCCTGATAAAACCGCAATGTTCCATTGATTTGTTGGTTGTTCTAGTAGAGATGACCATCCTATCCACTACCTCGTCAACCATCCAGTCGAATGATCAATTAAACGCTCACTCAAGCATTGAGTCAACTGCTCTGCTAGTCGACTGTTGACTTTCGAATGACTATCTCCAAAAGATCCAAAGGTGTGATGAACCTGCGTAACCTTTGGTTCCAACAAGTAAACACAATAATTTGTACTTTTATAAGACAAGGCTGCAACAATTATCCTATAAGCTACTTAGATGCAAGAGAAATAAACCCTAGTGACCTCAAACCCTTATGTGTTCTCCACAATCAAGGCAATAACATAATATTTATCACCATGCACCAATAGAATATCCCTAGGAACACAAGATTACAAGAGCAAAACAAAGTATTTTTATTCTTAGCCCAAAATTTCCACCTATAGAGGGGAAATCAACCTCCTTTTTATAGCCTAGGAGGGTCAATTTTCCTTCTAGATGATGCTAAGGCTTCACATAAGGTTATTGTAATGAGTAGTTACAAAGTAATCATCTTTAGGAGGGTTGTTATTTGATCAATGGCCTAGATCCAACCCTCAAATAAAATATGCTAGATAATGCCAAGTTGTTGGGCCTAGAAGGTGCCTTCCTTGGTTTACTTGTCAAAAAATAATAAATAAATGTCAAATACCTTGGTTCCTTTCTTTGAGAAGATGAAAGATGAAAGGTTAGAATGGGAACCAGGCTTCTCTAACTATTTATTGGCGTGGTGAGCAACTATTCTACACAGTTTTTGTCCTGAAGATGAATCCAGCTGAGGATTCGAAACGTTGACGAATATAAAATGCCGACCGTGGAAATTCCGACAACCCACTCAAACATAAGTGCAATTTATGACAAATTAATAAATTATTAGGGACCAAATTAGGATTTTTCAATGAAAATCCTTAGGTGTGCCATCAATTAATCCATCATTGGATTGAAATAAGCATGCAAACCCCCCTGTGCTTGGAAGAGGCCCTGGATGGACAATGACCTACAAGGAGACTTATGAACTGAATCGTTGGGCCAATTGGGTGCCCAAATATAGCAGGTCATTGTCTTAGAAGTGGTTGAATTAATTCCATTCACGTTCATGAAGTTTTTAGGCTACTTGATGACACTGAAAATAAGCCCCCATGGAATCTAGCCAATTTAGAGAAACTCTCTAACATGCGAAGGCTGGAGACTATATAAGGGCCAATTAGGTGCCCATATCTATCCTTGAATCTTCAAAACACTGAGTAAATCAACCTCATGCACGTGCATGAAATTCAACACTATAGTCTATGGAACCCTCCTTAATTTCTGAAGGCTTGGCATAGGTAAAGGACTTCATTGACAACCAAAATGCAACATTGATCATGATCTACAACTGGTTATTGCACCCATCAAACAGAGAGTTGTAACACCTAGACATTGCTTGGAAATTGTGAACAATGGACATGGAAAATGTTGCATAAAATTTAATCAAATTCCCAAGGGGCCTGCATAGTTTAGTTTGGTCATATATAGTACATCATAGGATTCTAGAACAACTACAAAAAATCATAGAAATTCTGATACGAAACAGATGCAAAATTACTCCAAAAAGTCCATAAGAAAGTAGAGGGGAAACTAGCTCGAATTAATGGTTTGCTTGGATTTTTTACATGATAGGCATAAGATTTCGAGCTATGGCTCAGATATGCAACTCAAAACAGTTCCATACATCATATCTTATAACAATGGAGTCACAAAATCATCCTCCATAAGTTTTATACAACTATGAGTGCACCATCAACACTAGAACATGGACATTGAGAAGAATATGTGAGAAGAAGATCTATGAAAGGAACTTGAACTATAGAGGGACTTGAACCTCATTAAAAAAATCCTTTAAGATATGATAAGAGGTCTGAATGTCCTCTCCTCCAACCAACTTGGACATGAATCTTTCACCATCGAAATTGGTTCAATAACAGGGAAGGTAAACACCCACCGTGCATGGATAAGCTAAGCTCTCCAAGAGTGCAAAACAAAAATGATCCAAAAGCTGTTCTCCTTTGGCATCCTCCCTTTTAACTTCACGTGGACTCATGAGGTCTAATTTCCCTCCAATACATTCACCCAACTCGAGTTAGTGATTGATTCCTCCATGAAACACTTGTCCTCCTCATTCTTGCACTCCTCTTTCCCCAATTCGAATTGGGAATCTTGACTGACCATAACTCCCTCTATGCGCCCTCTTGGTGGCTATTTTTATCCCTGATATGTCATATTTGTCATAGGTCTTCCATCAAGTTTGAATTTTTCATATTTGTCATAGATTCCTTCATCGTTGTTGGCATAGATGCCATGGAATCTTGTCACAAGTGTCACAATTTGTCTAGTATGCTTATTCCTCTTCATTGGGAGTTACTTTTTCACTCCAAGTCGCTTCTCCATGATTCTTGCCATGAATATTGCCTCTTCATATAGCCCAAGTACGTTACCCTTCACCTTGAACTCGAATTTGTGTGAGAATGATGCCAAGTGTAGTGGGGAATCTTGCCACATGTGGGTCCCACAGCCTCTTATGCACCCTCATGATCCAATGCCACTTCAGTTTCCTCTTCATTATTGTTTATTTGGCCCATTTAATGTGAATTTGTAATTTTAAAGTCATTTTGGGTCTTGTAGCTCCCTTAATCCAAATTTTGATGCTTCCACCCCAAACTAGAGAACTAGTAGGTTAGTGGAATTTTTCCTCCATGATAATTTATTTGGATGGGGACATTACAAAAAATGAATTGGGAATTTGCTCATGTGACCCACCTTGTCCATTTGGCTCTAATTTTGCATTATTTTTAACTTGGACATCATGCTTGGCAATTATTTGACCCTTAGCACCAATTTGACAAACTATCATGAACATGGCCAAGTGGCTTAGGCCATTGTGATCCAATGCAAAATTTGGGGACATGACATAATACCCTTGTCAACTTGAAAGTGTGATATTTCTAGCTATACTCATCATACATTCAATACATAACTAAAGCAATACCAATATATAGTACATCATTAATTAATTCATCGTTATGGCATGACATAACAATAACAACATGGCATATGTTTGATCATCACATCATACATCTCATCTCATTGAAAGGGGGAGGCCTAAGAGTAGTAGAGATAGGCCTCAATACTTCGGATTGCATCTTGCTCAAAAGCAAAAAATTGTCTGGAAAAAGGTATTCCCACAGAATGTGGCATAACACCTCCCACTTATTTATCGACGTCTCCGCCCCCCCAACTTAAGTGCATTAGTGTGGCTCTCCCATCAATTTTATGCATGGCCTTCTAGTTTCAATCTGGAAAACATTATTTCCTTATTCTTTTGTACATTATACACACTGGAATAGACTTATGATGGTTATGACCAACGATTCAATTTAAGTGCATCTACCTCACCTTCATATGGCTTGATCTTGGATTTTTCATCCATTTTAAACAAGTGTTGAGAAGATTGGTCAATGTAGTTCCCTTTTCTTGGCTTTAGTTCTTCTTTCTCTTTCCTCGACTCCTCATGATATCATTGTTTCTCATGAAATTAAGGTCTCTCTAAAAATGAGCCAATATTTTTCAAGAGTGGCCATGAGTATGACCATACTCCAAGAAATATCGACTACTTGAGAGTCCAACATCACAAATATTCTTTCACCTTCATCTATGGGCCCTTCCTTGTGCTCTTCTTCCATTTATAAGAAATTTGGTTTCTTATTAACCCTTCTTGTGTGGATCTTGCAATCCACAAGATACATCTCTCTTGCAAATTTGGATTCTTGAGTTAGGTAAGCATATACTTGCACACAAACCACCAAATGCCCAAACAAAATTTCTTTGATACCAATATGATTTGTAAATTGCCTTGGATATTCCAATGGCCAATGCACCAAAACATATCTAAACTTAAAGATACTACAACAAGCTATGCTCTAATGCACAACTATAGTTTTGTATTTTTAATGCTTTAATAGAAATAAACCACACCAATCATATTCTTTAACTACTAGACATAAAATAAAAGTACAATAGAGAAACCACACACATTGGAACACATAATTTACCCTAGAAACCATATGGGGAAACCGCCAAGGAATGGACTGTGCCTTTTGTCTTTGTTATAATGGAGATTACAATACAAAATACAAAACAATACAAGGTTACTACAAAGCTATGAGACACTATGATGATCTTCTATAGTCTCTATAATATGCTTTTGTCTCTCTACCATGTTAGGATATCCTCCATACTCTTACTCATACTATGGAACATGGGGCAATTAATGAAAAACTAAACCCTTTTCCCCGATTTTTCTATGTTTTTTATAACTAGAATTAGGGTTAGTGTAATGCTCCATTTTGATTTTATCACTTGAACTATCATTACATGTTTGTATTTGCTTATTACTGTGGAACTTTGTCAATTTGATGACACTGTGGACATATGGATTTATTATTTTGCGGAATATGTGTGTGTGTGTGTGATGTTAATATTATGAATTATGTTCATGTTTTGATTATATCTCTAGCATGCAAATTTAATAGATGATGGGTAGGTGGATATCAAGTTAAATTTATATGTTGAATGGATGGATATGATACCAGGTGCATGGTACATAGAAAAATGAATTGCATTATTGTTCATTAGTAATGAAATATGTATACATGCCAATGATTTCACGATATTTCTCGATCTTGTGTTTGGAGACTAACCTACATGTTAAAATAGCAAAGTGATAGTTGGGTCCTACAAGGTGGAAGTGCATCGGGGACATGAATTCCAAAAGATAAATGGTATGCAAGTGATGCATTATTGTTTAGCATAAGCATTAGCTTATTATCATGATGTATGGGTAGGTGTAGGGTTTCAGGAAACTCAATCGCCCAAATTGGTTATTCAATGACAAAACTTGAGTACATTAGTCGCAACACAGTCACTATGTTGATGCAGACATAGTCCCTTGTTCCACAGGGGGGTGGAGGCATTACCCACTGTTTATCCTCTGAAACCCGGAGTCATGGGAGAGTTGTGCTACGATGCATTCCCCAAGGTGTGTGATGATGACTAGTGGATTCCTGCTGGGGAAGCTTGGTCGATGTAGTCGACACTTCTGCTTACGGGTTCTGATTGGAGTTAGGTCATGTGGTTAACGCTCCAGGGTAGTCCAGCAGAGGAAGGATATGATGTGGAAGTTAGTTGTGAATTAGATAGAATGAAGTAGGTAGATAGGAATGTCATGGAAGTTTTAGAGGGTAACATAATTTATTGTGTGTGTTGAAACCTTTGCTTGATTCTTGTGTTGTAACTCAATATATTATGTTTGTGTCATAGATTACTATGATGTAAGTTAGTGGCTAGACATTGCAAATTCATGTTTAATTATGCGTCAACGGATAGTAACTTGTGTGATAATGTGTGATGTGTGGTTGAGTACTATTGGTGTACCTACATGATGTATGCAATAATTAGCTACGCTTACATAACTCGTCTACATATGTTGTATGGATTATCTATTATATTATTAAAATTGGGCTTTGATGTTTTGTAATTGTGACTGGTTACATTATAAATGTTATTACTTATTGAGTTATGAATTGATACAATTGCGCCAAATTATTTATGAAATGTTTAGTTGTGATTAAGGTAAATTATTAATTGTGGCCATCACTAAATAAAGGTTAATTATTGATTAATTGGACTATTATTAACTTGGTCAATAAATATTAAATAGGTTTTAATTGTAACTAAAGTTTGACTGTTGATTGTTGGGTGTAATCATTAAATAAATGATAAGTGGATTATAGAAAAGTATTAATTAATTAATTCAATTACTAATTAAGTTTTAATTATAATAAAATAATTGATGTCAAATTAATGTCGTGTACAATATAACAATAAATTGTCATGTCAATCTTATGTTGAATTACATTGTTATTGAATAATTATGTGGAATCATATCATTATTTAATAATTATATTAAATTGTTATTTATTGTTATGTTCAAATTAGGATGAAGTTGTATTATTAAATAAAAGTTATGTCTGAATCTATGTGGAGATTGATAGTGGTCCTTTAATTTTATGTTGAAATATATAGTTAAACAAGATTTAGTTTCATCGAAGAAATTTGAAAAAATGGCACGTGGCAGTAGCGCAACCATCGACAATCATTAGTGAAAATCCTCAAAAAACAATGACATGCAGCACAAAGTGATAACCATATACGGCGTAGAGTAGTAAATGATAAGGGTTTAGAGTAGTAAAGCATAAGCATCATGTCACAAAGTGACAGATGTCTGCGATTTAGTTGACGTTGAGCAATAAACAATAAGGGAACGGTTTAGCAGACCTGAAGAAGTAAACGATAATGGAGACGTAAATAAACACATTAAACAAAAGTAAATAACTAAGCATATATATATGTCATTCATCGTTGTGGCTTCAGTTCATTGATTTCCTACTTAATGAGGATGTTTATAAATGATGGGGTGAGATACATGAATTCACCCAAGCTTTCAGTTTTAGGCATTGATCTCCTTTACCTTCAATATATGATGTATGGGTATTGACTATTTCAAGGCCATTGAAAATAAGTGACTTAAATAGCAATGGCCGAGGAATCAGTACTAAGATCTTTTTTACAGTCATAGCAGTTGCTTTTGAATTTTGCAGAACCCCTGCAATCCTGTTCATCAGTGATGCTATTTCCTTTAAAAGAGGCGAAGTAGACAAGGCGGGGAGTTGTGAAAACTTTATGCAAATCTTTTCGAGAACAACATAATGTATAACTCATTATCTATAGTTCAACATTTTCATTGTTCAAAGCATGGAAGCCGTAACCGAGGTAGAGAAGTTCCAATACAATTGTAAGAACACAAAGTCAAATACAAGATGCTAAACTTTAAATGCCAACATTTGAATATTCTATAAGACTTCATGATATTTTACTTAACTTTATGTAAATGGACAAAATGCCTTGATCGAAGAACACATATGCCATATTAAAGAGAAATAATTTAGTTTGTTATTTTAATTTTCCAATGCTAAATGTTCACTAGTAAAAACCTGGACATCTACTAAGAGTTTCAATTATTTTCCTCGCCATTGTTTGGATGAAGTTAAAGTCTTCAAAATGTTTGAATACCTGTTGTAACAAATACAAATACAAATGAACTGGGTTATTTTGGCATAGTGTTATAAATGCAAGCATTTCTACGCTTTGCCAAGATTACATTATTTTCTTTAATAATGTGTAAAAGTTAAAATAGGAATTCAAGGTTGTCGGATAAAGGAAAATGGTTTAGATATTTGGATTTTTTTTCCCATCTTTATCGGTTCATTTCAAATGAAAGTGAAATGGAATGGAGCTTTAATAAAATACTTGATGTAAATGGAGGTTATTTATATCTTTAATTAAAGGTTGACGTGTGTTTTCTTTTACCAACAAATAATATGGACAAGGATGTTGTTGCTCAATGCTACAACTTAGTAAGACCATCTCTTACCTTGATCAGGTTTGTTTCAATTAGATTGCAAACAACAAAAATAAACTATGATGGAAATCTCGGTGTCTCCTTCATCAAATAAAATTACAGACCACAAGAAACAACAAGTGCGGATATAATCTAGAATTATATTTTTAGTTTCTTTTGAGGCCCGGTGGGACTAGGTAACTGTTGTTCTTTTGGTCTAATTCACTTTAATTTAATCATATTGTAATTCCTTCACTATTTATATTTACTTTGTTGTTTTCTTAAAAAAAATTCCAAAAATATTCATTCCTTTCAGTAAGTTTGAGTTTTCCTTGTGAATGTCCGTTTGGCAGCGAGTAGGCAGATGTTGGAAAGAGTACAGATTCCTCGTCCCTCTCCTATTCTTGTTGCTCCCACTAATTACTTGCCTTTTCTCCTTCTGAGTATTCTCCTCCTTTAAACATGGTTTAGGGTACCCTTTATGTCTTTGCAGCAGTTGCTCGGTTAAACGAGTCTATCACTTTAATGAGACAAGACATTAATGATAAACTTGCTACTATAAGGAATGATCTTTTTGAAGCGCAACAAGAGAATCAACAAACCAACGACGCCCAAGTTCTTGCGCTTGATCTGGAACATAATAATCATGCTCACGAGCATCAGGTTCTATGCCTTAGGCGCTACAGTATCTACCCCAACTTGTACCTTTTTTCTGTGTAGGTAATGGATTTGTAATTGTGCATCTCGATCTTATATTGCGGGATCAAAGGCTCCTGCCTAAGCATACCTTCTAGTTAAAAAACCATAACCCATTCTATTTATCTCGTTCCATAGCCATAACTACTAGTTTCATATCCTATGGTCGTGGAGCCAATTGCAGAGAGAAGCATCTTATATAAGAGAGGGGCTCGATTCACTTCTCTCTATAAAAAAAGAGGGGGGTAACATGATCCCTTAAATATTTTGAAAGGCGAATTGAGGCGTTCCAATAGATGGAGTAAAGGCTGGGTGGGAAGAGTCAATTGAAAAAGGTTGAATCTCCACCAACATTATAGAAGAAGAGTACTTTTGGCATTGGACCTTATATTAAAAAAATCGAGAAAAAAGTACATATTCAAAGTATTCTGAAAGGCCAAATTAGCCTGCTTGATCCTCAAAATGACCTGTTAATATTCATATACATATTACTACGTTCGCCTTCCCCGTAGGGAAACAAGGACGAACTAGACTCCATAATACAGACATAAGACTTCAGATGAACTATTTGTAACAACTTTCTAGATATGGATAGAGAAAACATAAAACTAGAAGACCTAACAAGAGTACCAATGGCGCTAGAAACTATAATGATGGAGTTGTGTCTTCAAAATAAATGACCATGACATTCTCCTTTCCCTCCTTCGCGCTAGTGTTCACTTCCTGCTATGCACCAATGGCATTCATGGGGAATGGAGTTTCCATGACTGTTGCAAGGTTGTCGAGCTCACTAATTGATGTGCCCATATTCAACTTGGGGTGGAATATGACCTTTAGGATTGCTTCCTACCAATTCTCCCTCTCCATGAGGACCTGAGCGAGGATGTTCCTTGTTACCTAATGGGGCTAAATCCCCACCTCCAGGCCTAAATTCTATTCCTTCCTAGACAAGGAGAGTGTCTCCAATTCCTCAATCAATGTTCAATATGATAATAAACATGCTCTGGATAAGACTAATGTAGATCCATGATTCATGGTTTTGGATGGGGATGAGTGTCACAACTTCTTCTATAGCATGCACGCTATCTAAACGCTATAAAGTCATCCCAAGAGATTATCCAAACTCCCCCTAAACACCCCCGATTTAGAACTGTGACAACATGACCACATTGGATGCAAGGATAAGACTCTCTTTGCTAGAGCTTTGCCTTAGCACTTATGGAATCAATGGTCGGAATGCTTCTCTCCCTCCACCTTATGAGCAAATTAGCCATGTTGCCTAAAATGTTTCCCCATAGACCATCCTTTAAGTCCTCCCATTGCCGACTTAGCAGACGAGGGAGGCCACCTGAGCCTTCGATACCCCCTCCCTCGCCCTCTGCATCTGTTCTATTCCCATGCTTCCTCTATCTCAACTTGCAATGAAATGACCAATGTTATGATCGTTTCCTTGGCTCACACATGCGAGCTTAATGTATGAGAATAACCTCCAACATGGGTTCATAAAGTGATGCAAATGCTCATCCCATCGAGTTGTAGACTCATTAAAACACCACCACCCCTAGTCCCATGGCTTGTGGCCTACCTTGGATGCGTCATTGATGTTGAGAGTTAGATGGAATAGGGCTCGTTGATCAACCGCATCCAAGGAATTGAGATAATTGAAGGCTAATTCATGACAGCGAGTTTTGAGAGACATATTGAAGTATTTAATACAAGAAGTTACGTGGAATTTTAAAAAATTAGTTTTTAAATTTTAATTTTATTTATTTTTGAAATTTGATAATTCAATCCACTCCTCGAGGGATTTATATCCCATTGAAAATCCTTTAGACCAATCAAAAAATAGAATACATGTAATTTAAAATTTTAGAAATTATTTTGTATTTTCAAAATAATCAATTTAATATTTTTTTTTTGTAAAACATTACAAAACTTTGTGAAAATTTGTATTTGAAAAGCAAACTAATACAAGGCAAGGCAGTTTGACTTGTGAACAAAAAGTATGTAGGGATAATAATAACTTGATATATCAGAAATCATGATTTAGTTATATTATTAAAATATAATTATGTCAGACTTGATATGGATATTGACGATGGTCCGTATTTTAATGATACTTAAATCTTGCTTGTGAACCGTGTCCATGATATTAAATAAAATAAAAAAGAATACATTTTATTGTTTGAAAAATGAATGTGACCTGTTTGAGTCTAATGAATTTATCGAGAAGGTGGTTGTGGCATTAATAAACATATAGGGGTAGTAAAGGCTAGGGTATGGAGTCGATGGGAGAAAGGTGATATATAGGGGGAGATGGATTTTGGAGGGGGGATAATGGCACTTGAGAAATTCAGCAGAGGAGGTTTGAAATTCTCTTAAGGGAGAGATACATAACTGGTTAGACTTTGTACTTAGGTTTTGGGTTCGAGGGTCCAAGAAACACAGTTTCTTGGAGCTAGGAAGCCAGCGAGGATTTCCTAGTTGGCAGGGTGGCACACTGATTTGACTGGTTGAGTTTCTAAAGATCTAGAGGGGGCTAGGATTTGCTATCCTGTAGGTATTTATATGAAATTTCAATTTTTATATTTAGAAAATGATATAAACTGTTGAAAAGAAATATAGTTAGAATTGCTAAGAAATTGATATTGCTTATGCTTGTTCATATTTGATTTCTACTTGTTGGAAATGCTATCTATATCAAAAACAAAAGTTTTACAAAACCATTGAATCAATAGAAAGACTTGGAACATAACAACTTAGAGCAAATGGTAAACAGTTAGATTTCCATTAAATTAAACTTAAGGACATGGGGAAGTCCTTACAGTTAGGTTTACGGATTCAGAACCCTCTTGAAATGTCCATGATGATTCTAGAAGTCTCTAGAGGATTTCCACACCTACTAACTCACCATATTTGAATTATGGTGAGCTTACATCACTACCACTTGTACCTACGAGGAAAATGTCGATGACTATCTTGTTGAGGACAACTTTCACATTGGAGCTCCATTTTAAGTACACAATAGCTTGTTAGGAATATTTGAAGGAGAAGAACATTTTTCACAAAAATGATGAAAGCTTAGACAAATGTCAATTGTGACAAAACCCAAAAATTGTTTTTTAAAACTTCAAAAATGCATAAAAAGACGATACCCTAAAATATAACAAAGCAACAATATCTATGAAATGTTCCAAATTCTAATTTCCCTAGGAAAGAGTAACCATAAGTTCATATGGTACATAACATCATCTATGAAATGTTCCAAATTCTAATTTCCCTAGCCAAAAACAACCATAAGTTCATATGGTACATAAGTTCATATGATACTTATGTAAATGCATTTTAGTGCACCTCTAAGTTCATATGGTACTTGTCTAGATGCATTTTAGATCAGATGTCGTGAATCTTTTTGTCTATGTGGATCCCTCTTCCAACTACCCTCCTTTTCTTGATGAAAGCGATGATGTAAATGCGTCACTGCAGACAAGTGTCACTCACTCATGTGTTTATGGAAATTAGCAATGTGATTTTGTTCGACTCCTACTACACTCCAAGATAAGTTGAAACGCCCTCTCAAATCAAAGATGGGTACGAGAGTTATGACGTAGTTGGTAGTTGAAAGGCCATGGTGACGTATGATCTGTTTATAAGTGCCCACCTAGGTTACCCTCTCAGGGGATCTTTCGACACAAATTTATTCTCTGGAGGTTAATGAATACTTGACAATTCATTACTGGGAGGACAGGACAGGCATTCCACCTTAAGCAAACGTTTAACAACCAACCAGGACCTCGTGAACTGAACGCAGTAAATGGAGAAATAGTCAAAAACATTTTAACGGTGCTGCCAATTTGAAGAGTTTTCCATGCGATCAGGTGCCACAAAACAAAGAGGACACGTGAAAAAACAAACAAAATTCTGATTTGCCACTTGGCAGGAAGTGGGAGATGAAAATGCGGATCATGGGCTTGTTTGCATGCATGCATAGAATGATGGGGGCGAGGGGGCCCCTTGATTGCGAGGCAGAGACAATCGTTCTACAGACCGAAAGGGAAAAGCGCATTATAACGATGTCTGGATCTTGGAGAAAACAGAAATGGAGACACCCACATAAGAAATGTCAGATTGTGGCAGGAGATGCCAGATTTGGTGAATTTAGGGGAAAGGGAGAATGGTGCCTCTGAATCGACATTAACAGCAGAGAAAATGTAAGATTATGTGTATTTTTTCTGTATTTATTGATGATTTGGAAGTGAAATGAGAGGCTTGTGATAAAGCACTAAGATCAACTACACCGCCACTTCCATTATGTGTAAGAAGGCACCTCATTCACGCCACCTCATCCATTTAAAGTCTCTATCATAGCATTGAAACAGACCTTGGCCCGCTGTCCTCCTTTCCATTAGAGTGAATCTGTCCTTGAGCTTCTTTTCTGGATTTCAGCAACTCTGGTTATCTGGTTTCTTCTCTTGGATTTCTTGATTGTATGCAGAGTTCTGGAAGGGAAATTGCTTGCTTGTATTTTATTTCGAGTTTCTGCTTCTTCTAAACAAAAACTCGGAGCTTTAATAAGCCTTTGGGTGTTGAGCTTGATTCTGCAAGTTTTCCAAGAAGTTTTATTTGTCTATACCACTTTTAAATTCTGCCATTGTTTTTTAGTTTTTGAAGCAGCGAATAAGACTTTACTTGTTTCTTTATAATGCTTTGGGTTAGCACTCCCCTTCCACTTTCTTTGAATAGACTTGAATTTGTTTAAGATAGATGGTCGCTTTAACTTTTCCTCATAGAGGCAAATAATTATTAATAGGTGCCTGGGCGTAGGGAGCCCGATTTTCTTTGTAGCTTCCCTCTTAAAAAATATTGATTCATTTTGTGGCAGAGATGATGGAGCTCCAGTAATCTGATGTCACGAGGTTTTGCATAGTGGGATTGTCTTTATCTAATTACTTGCATGCAAGGGTTTTGGATGGTGGGATTTTTTTTTAAATTCCTTGCATTCAACGAGGGATCTTTGGGTTTTTAGCAGAGAGGGCGGCAGTGTAAGTTGAACTGTCCAAGAGCATTTCACATGCAGGGCAGTGAGTTTGAGGATTGCTGCCTGTAGAAGTTGTACCTTTGGGCGAGATTTGGTTTGGAATGCAGGATAGCTCCCCGGACTGGCCGTGCTAAACAACATAAGACCAAAGGTGAGAGAAGAAGAAGAAGGAAGAAAAGAGTAAGTTTTAGGGTTATTGTAACATCTGATTTGTTTTTTCTCCTTTACAATTGAACATCGCTTGAGTGCTCAAATATATATCATAAATGTAAATGACTTACAGCAATAACTGATAAGTTGTTTTTGTAGAAACTAATACATTCAATTTATTTCGCTTTTTGAGCAATTACTACTACTTAATATTTCTTTCACAGACAATATTTTCCTTTTCTTTTTTGTTTGTTTTAATATTGCTATTGGAGCCTGGATGTTATAAGAAGCATGAAGAGCTTCCCCTGCTAAATAATTCTCAAGCTTAATTATTATATTTGCCATTTGCTGATATTAATCTTGGCAACATTAAGATGCATTGATTATAGACTGATACTGTGGCATTGGACCTTTTTTTCACTTTACAATATTGAATAAAACAGTGTGCCCAAAATATAGTAATGTAAATTTAGCTTCAAATGACTTAGTGCGGGTATTTGGGTCCCTTTTGGTGCATATATACTCCTGTTTAGCACCTCTTCTTCCTAGGTTGCTCTACACGGATTCTTTTTATTGTGTACAAAGTTCAAACTGATATGCCAATACATTCCAATGAGTCAAAAGGTTGAAGAAGAATAGAGAATATTTATGAAATATCCCTTTTAACAATATTGTGTTTATTAGAGATAACGATCTCTTTGTTTGACGGTATTGGTGTATTATGGAATTGAATTGCTTCTAAAGGAGAAAGGGAGGTATATCCCCTGAGAAGGAAGGGGAATTTAGTTCAACCCTGATCTTGAAATAGTGAATTACAATCCATTTACCATCTAAGCAACCCCAAAGTTGAGAATATTACATAAAAGTTTAAAACAATTGTTTGTAAGTGTCAATGGGTGATACTTTATATTTGGTTGAAAGGGCTAAAACCAGCTGTAGGCAGCTTCTTGCCTATTCACATCTGATCTTGACAGTTTTGTATCAATACAAATATGAGGGCAGTTTGTTTTTAAAAATAAGAAATTGTTATGGTAGCAACCAATGAATACATCATGTTTGTTGCTTGCAGTCCTGCCTACTGTTCCAGACATCAAGATGAACACTCCAGATGATTCTCAAGTTATTTTAAAGGTATGCTGGCTCTTTTATTAATTATTATCTAATGCTTATGATAGTATGTGGTAACGTAAGTCCTGTCATGGAAGAGATGTACTGTGCTTATTATTGAATGCTATAAGTCATCTATCTTTTGCAGTGGGGTGTCCTCCCAATTATTGGGTTGTTTCCCACTGTACATCCATGTGTACTTATGTGATCGATTGTCTCTCTACTTATGTTTGATTTGTGAATGATGCTAGGTTAATGGATAGTAATCAATAATGAATGAGAACTGTTAAACTCGTTATGGTAAAGCTATGAATCTGTTGGTCTTATTCAGGGTTGGGCCTACTTAAAGCCCAACAATTACCATGCGATTGTTCATTTATGGATTGAAGATTCATATTAAAGATTTTATTGCTAGAATTTCACAAAACAATTTGGAGTAATCCCTACTTATTCCATAAAGGTGCAGAATACCAAGTTGAAAGAAGGTACTAGTTGGTCAACAACCATTTCAAAGAGAAAAGAAGTTTGGAGGAGGAGGAAGTAAATAGCCCTCATTTTGTAAGAAACTTTTCCAAAGAGCTAATGTCTTCCAAATAAAAACTTGCCTTGAAAAGGTGCAAAAGGCCTACTAAGAGTGAAAAGTCCATTAAATGCTTCAATTGTAGAGGAATTATTATATGAAAGATTGTTCTAAGGGCTTGTAGGCTACCAGGAACCAGTTAAAAATGGTTTCCATCATTTGTAAAGGAAAAGAATTCAAAGAAAGAAATCCCTCAAAAATATTCAGACCAGAAGCTTCTAGAAAACTTTATCCTATTTGATTATTCATTATTGGAGGGATGATCATCGGTGTTGAGGTCATACTTTGGAAAATCTTGAATGCGCTTATATTTCTTGTCATGGAACTCTTTGAAAATAGCACTGAAACAAGTTGAGGAGGGCTCCAGATGATTATAAGATGGAATTAGATGAAGATCACAGTACACATTGGGATGAATATGCTCATAATTTCCATATTTATTCAAGTATGCAATGACCTTAAGACTTGATGTTATGAACATTCGGATATCTGTATGATATTATTATAGGGTATAAATGAGTCTATCGATATTTATCTTAAGGATTCTACTCCTAACAAAGTATGATGGTGAAGGAAACGGAAAAATAAGAGACAAAATGGTACCATGTAGGAATATAGTCACAGAATGAAGACATTGAAATGCCCTAAAGGGACCATGTGATTGTTCATTTATGGATTGAAGCTCAATTATGATTATATTGCTAGTATTTGGCAGAAAACTCTGGAGCAATCCCCATTTATTTTCATAAAGGCTTTAGTTTCTCAACAACCATTTCAAAGAGAAATGAAGTTTGAAGGAGAAGTTAAAAAGTTCTCATTTGGTAAGAAACCTTTTCAAAGAGATAATGCCTTTCTAATGTAAAGTTTCCTTCAAAAGGTGCACAAAAGCCAATTAAAAAGGCTGAAAAGTCCATTGAGTGATTCAATTGTGGAGGAAACCATTTCAGGAAAGATTTTCTATGGGCTTGTAGCCTACTCGGGAACTGGTAAAAAATAGTTGCCATCATTTGTAAAGTTCAAAGTTCAAAGTTCAAACAAAGAAATCCCTCAAAAAGTCAGACAAGAACCTTTTAGTTTTAGCAAATTTCAACTTCTTGGATTATTCATTATTGGAGGGATGATCAATGGTGTTGAGCCCATAACTTGAGCCCGTTGGGGTGTGTAGACCAGCTGACAAACCCATGATATGATAAGACACTTTGCAATAAGAGGTTGTTGGTTCAAACCCCGGATAGCCCATGCTCCATTGTGGCGGGCTCGGTGGATGCACCTAGGGGTATAGTGGTAGTGGGCAGAATTGACCCCGTCCATGTGAGTACAAGACTGCCCTAGTTGCCGATTCCCCTAGTAAAAAAAAATTGGTGTTGAGCCCATACATTGGTGGATCTTCAATGCACTTATAATTTCTCGTCATGGGACTTTTTGAAAATGGCATTGATACAAGTTCAAGAGCCTCCATATGATTATAAGGTGGAATTAGATGAAGATCAAGGTACACAACATTGGGATGAGTATGCCCATAATTCCCATTTTTATTCTAGTATGCAATGACCATCAAGACTTAATGTTATGAATATTGGGGTATCGTGTATGATATTATTATAGGGTATGATGGGTTTATCGATATTTTTCTTAAATCTCATATACTGCATTGCTAGAAAGGGAAAATATTAAGTTGGATGGAGATAGATGTAATTTGTATAGTATTTTGTTTCTTCTTTGCAAGTTAAAATTATGTATAGAAAGGTGTTCCATTACTTTGTTGTAATTATCAAACAGAACAATTGCAGGTCCAAACCCTAACTTTGAGAATAAAAGTTCAAGTCATTGTTTCAGAAGTCAGTAAGGCATTTTTCCAAATGACTTATCTATAGGTTTGCCTCCAAAGACAAGTGTGAACAACAAGATTCAGATTGAGGAAAGCATTTGACACATTCATTGGATTCCTTATAGACTTGGCCATGCCAAGAAAGGAATCAAAAATCAAATAGATAGCTTATGTAGAAAGTCTTTATTCAAGTCTCTATGTCCCCTTTTGGTCCCCTAGTTTTGTGGGTAAAATGAGAAAGATGGATCATGTGTGTGGACTCAAAGCATTATTAATAAAAAGTAACCAAAGACAAGTATTGTCTTCCATGCATTGTTGATGTGTTGGATAATTTCAAAAGTACCATAGCATTTTATCATCTTAGGATACAAGAAAGTGATGTGCATAACATTGGGTTTACTACTTTAAATTATCATTATTGGTCTACTTAAAGCTCCTACCGTGAAAATTGGAAACCCTAGGTGATTCCTACCCTTATGTTCTGAACTAAACAAGACTGTTATCTAATTGCAGAAATTAATTTCTTCACATAGCAACAATCACACATATAGCTGGAAAGTAAATAGCAGAAGCATAAATAGAATACATAGGTACTTACTCCAAATCAGCTTTTCATTAAATAATCAAAGCTTACAAGGAAGCCTCCACAAGCTGTCAAACAACAAATCTACATAGCTTGATCTGGTGTTTGGGTCAGATCTCTCATGTCGGGAGTAGATCAAGGTCTCCCCCTTTACTATCTGTGGCTTGGATAGTATAAAGTGAAGAGTGCCTCGATTGGCGTGACAACCAATCCATCTTGGGGATCGAGGCCCTCTTGTGTCACCTCTTTGGTTTCCCGTCCCCTCTGCGGTCCTGTATAGGATCATCTATTGGGGAAACTACAAGTTGTGTGATAACATTTTTGGCGTCGTTGCTGGGGAGGTAGAGGCTTACCCTCGGTGTCTGCGAGTGTCCGTGCGTTATTTCATATCTTATCGCATCCAGTCTCTTACTTTGGTGATTAAGTTGGTTAAGCAATAAGAAATATAATCACCAAAGTAGAAGACCGGATGCGATAATATATGAAATAACGCACGGACACTCGCAAACACCGAAGGTAAGCCTCTACTTCCCCAGCAACGGTGCCAAAAATGTTGGCAAAGAGAACGGGAGTAGAGCTAAAGAATAAATGTCGAACCAAGGTAGGCCTCTACCTTCCCCGACAACGACGCCAAAATGTTATCACACAACTCGTAGTAAATGGATGATCCTATACAGGACGACAGAGGGGACGAGCAACCAAAGAGGTGACACTAGAGGGCATCGATCCTGAAGGTGGATTGGTTGTCACGCCAATCGAGGCACTCTTCACTTTATGCTATCCAAGCCACATATAGCAAAGGGGGAGACCCTGATCTACTCTCGACATGAGAGATCGAACCCAATCACCAGATCAAGCTAAAAAGATAGGGTACGTAAGGTGAAGGGTGAAGAACCCTAGATTTAAGGAAACAAGGTCACCGTGGAGGATTAGGAAAGATAAAATTAGACTTTAAGTGTTTAAAAACAGTGACTTGAAAATTAAGAATGATTCCAGGATTCAAGTGCTATGACAAATGATCAAATTTGACTGCCTTGGGAAACATGATCCTTAAATCAGGGAAAATGGTCCCAAGGAGTAGATCTGAAGAGTTAAGTCTTTCTAGCACAACTTGCAAAGAGATCTGACAGTATCAAGGTACACAAGCTCAACAGGAAAGGGTTTAACAACCCGACAAACAGGCTAACCGAGGAGGGTGCAAGGGTTAAAGATCAATGCCTAGGGAAAAGGGGCAGATGGAGTTCTCAGAGCATGACGCCCTTGAGAACCCGCCTAGGGTTTGGCCTTAAGATAAAAACCCAAAAATGGTTTGCCAGTAAACCAAGTGATTCAACCTAGAGAATTTTTCGAATAATTTAAAGTAAGGGTTTTAATGAAGAAGTAACTGCAGACAAATGGGATAGATGAATAACTCAAGAAAAACAATGGTACTTACGTCCCGTGACTTGCAAATGCCAAGTGCAATGATGTTCCAACTCCCTCGAAGCAATTCCAAGTTGATTTGACAGCTCCCAATGTGAAATCGATTTTCCTCCAATAGCAAGTGCCCCCCCCTTCCTGCATATGACAATCTCAATGAGAATTGATTTACAAAAAAAGAAAGTAAATGATGCAAGAAGAATCAGATAGCATAAATATTGATCAAAGATACAATATGAACTACTCCTTGATTATTTTACTCATCCAGTGAAGAGATCCAGAGAAGCCCCACAAAATCCTTCAGTGAAGTCGCCCTCTTGCAGAGCACGCATCAAGCAAAAACGTCTAGCATGGAAAACTCATCAAACAACATAGATGTGACAGGATATCAGAGCTACAATCAAGCACGAGAACAATCTATGACAAAGGCACAAGAGTTTTCCCAAAATAATTCTTTATTGTCAAAGATCCAGAGCCAAAAGTCCTTTTACAATGAGGGGGGTCTCTCCTTTAAATAGGAATGAAGGAGACCAAAACCCTAACCACCTTTTTAACGAGTGGTTGAGATCAAAAGATACATAAGTGATAATCAATGGCTATGATGAGCCTAAATAATACATACACGGATCAACTAAAAAATAGAGGGGGTGCACTAGCTAAGTTGCCCTAGGGGGACGCACCACATGAAAGTGGCTAAACAACATGACATAAGCTCATAGTGGGGCTAGGAGGTGTACTCATCCTTCTCTAGCATGTCCCCATGGCACAATAACATATAATAACTCATCATGATACAATATTGTGACCACATGGCCAAATCGTGCCCCCTCAATGACACAATAAAAACACAATATAAAAGCCTGGAGTGTGTGTAGACCCCACTGAATGTTGCAACCTGCTCTGGAAGGTGTGGGATGCAATCACACAAATCATCTGAACCAACCTCATGCCAATTCTTTGCCTCAATATCCCAAATCAAATTCCTCAGCAACCATTTTTACCATTTTTTATCCTCGAAAAAATCACCTGTGAAAGAATAAAATGCTTGTAGCTCACGACCTGGTACATCGGGGCCAAAACTGACTGCACCAAAATGTCTGGGAGCATGGTAATATGGTAATAACAAGTGGTTGGACCCCATGCTCCCTCTGTAGTGCCCTAGGTGAACCAAATAAAAATCAAACTGTGCTGCCAGGCCATTTTAAATGGCAAATTTGCAATAAAGTGACAATCTGAGTGAAATCTCATCCGGAAGTGCCTGTTACTGAAAATTGAGTATCCCAATGGAATCAGAAAGTCCAAATGTACTAGAGATGAGTACCCATACACCCTGTGGTTATCTGTATAATCATCTGTAGTCATAACCATGCCTAGACAAATAAAAATAATGGTCTGTAAATAAGAATAACCATAAAAAAATCTGTTGAGGAATCTTCCTTGGCTTCTTTATCAAAATCCTTAACGAAAGATTCCTCTTCCTTGGCTTTTTGTTTCTAATAATTTTTTTGGTATTTTTCTAAATATAGATATAAGAATTTTAGGATTTTTGAAGAAAATAAGGGTATTAGACCATAGTCTTATTCCTAGGGAAATAAGAGAATCATATGCAATGTCCCTTTCTAGAATTGTAAGTCAATGCTTATGAACTAGGGAAAAAACTAGAAACCTTGGGGTTAAAATAGTCCTTGACCTAATTAGGATAAACAAGGATACCAAGGCCCAAAACAAGAGTCATTCTCCAAGAGAATTACCTCACCAACAGGGTTAACATGAATATGAAATAAAACCCTAAATACTCTTACCATGGAAGCATAAACAAGACAAGGCAAAGATTGAAGATCTTACCCGCATCAATGAAGGAACAAGAAGAAGAGTGCAAAACCCTAGAATCTTTCCTTCTCAAGAGATTGCGATATCTTTCATTGAATCATCCTTGAAAGCATGGAAAGAAACTTCGAAATATCAAAAATATCATTCAAACCCTAGAAGACAAGGCAAGAAGGTGCACTACACAAAAGCTCATTGTTAAGCCCTAAATGTTGGCACATTTTTCTCTATATTGTGGTGCATTACATTAGTTTTGATGTCGGATTTGGTCCATTGGTTATAATTGCCATTAGTATGGTTATATTAGTTATGTCGGCTTGGGTCAGTGAGTTGTAATTGTATCTCTTAATCTCCTATATATATAGGAAGGGGATCTCTTCATTTGAGTATTTTGTCTTGTCTTCTTGTGTACTCAGTACATTGTATAAGGAGGTTTCCCCCTCAAAGAGGTTTTTTATTCATATATATTCTTCATTATTAAGGTGTGGAGTGCTCTTTCTGGTCTATTTATGCTCTTTTCATGCTCTTTTTGGAAATTTGTTGCTTAACATTTGGTATCGGAGTTCTTTCCTTGGGTCTAGGTGCTTCAAAATGAGTCTTGGCATTTTCACTATAATTTTTTTTTCTACAAGGTTTCAGACAGTAAGGCTTGGAACCCATCTAGGAAATAGGTCGAACTATCTGTGGTATACTCTTCAGATCCTGACACCTTACAGATTTAGAGTTATTCGGATTTGAAGTTAGGGCTTCTGACTAGTCCAAAAACTAGTCTCAAACATGTGTGTTGGGTAAAACTGTTATATCCGGGGCATATGAGATCTAGATTGAGTGCAACCTATTGCATCAGAAAGGAGACAGACAAAGGTATCAGTGGTAGCATTTTCAGACTTAGATCTTAAATATTGGACACGTGGCAGTCCGTACAAGTTCTCTCTTTTGAAAGGACCGAAAATAACAAGTGTTGAGAGATTTGCCATATCTTTCTACTGGCACATCAGAATTAGGTCAGACCCGCGACATTGTAGAGAGGAGATATCAGGCTACTTCAAGAAGGATTTTTCAGACTCAGAGGATCCAAAATTGCAGATATATCTTAGTTTGAAGGTCGGCTAGAAACACAGTCTTCAAATCAGGGATTGATAAAGGTACGCCATTTTAAATTGGAATAATTTTTAGTATAAGGATCTATTTGAGGTGAACCTTAGGGTGTGATATCTATTTCTATTGTTCAAAATGCCCCCCAAAGGTAGTGGAAAAAATAACATTCCACTCAAACCACCCGAGGATTCATCCAATACATACGATGAAATGAAAGACCTATCTTTTCGAATGTCCAAGTTGGAGGAAAATACGAAAGGGTATGTGAAAATGGTTGATTTACTTAATCTAGAGGAGAAGTTGATAGGACATATGTACGAAAATATGAAAAACATTGCTAAGCTCATTCAAAATTCAAAGGATACTCTTCCTCTAGGTGATGATGTGTTCCAGGGTACTCAGGAGGAAAAGGATAATAAACATTCCCATAATGGAAGTTAAGGGATGGTCACCAAGAGGTACCCAACTTCCCAAGATTGACATGAGAAAGTTTGATGGCAATGATCCAATAACATGGATATTTCAGATGGAGCAATTCTTTGATCTACACTAGGTGCCAACTTTGCAAAAGGTAACTATTGCATCATTATATTTAGAGCCTGATCAATTTGTATGGTACCAATGGCTTTGTGACCGAAAAAAGGACTCTATTATATCTTGGTTTATATTCATAGAAGAATTGATTGCACATTATGGGGGTATTAATAACAACACCTTCTTTAGCCAGTTAATAAATCTTAAGCAAAAAGGTCCAATTACAGAGCACATCAAGGCTTCAAGCAATTTCGGAAGCTAAGTCTCTGAGTGAAGAACATTTTAGAAGATAATTTGTTGAATCTATTTATTGGAACCTTGAAGGATAACATTCAACATGAGGTGCATCTCTTTGAACCACCATCCTTAGAGAAGGATTTCATGGTGGCAAGGAAGGTTGAAGGTAAAAATATGGCGATGGCTACTAGAAAGACCACCTCTAACACATATAGAGAGAATAATGTCCCTTCTTCTAACCCACCTTAAAGGTTGACACCTCAACAACTAGATGAAAGAAGAGCAAAAGGCCTATGCTTTAATTGTGACATAAGTATAGTAAGGGACATAAGTGCGGTGAGAATAAATTATTCTACATAGATTATGAAGAGGAAGAACCAAAAGAACATGCACCATGTCAAGATGAAGAAATAAAAGATACTACCTCCGAAGAGATTACTCCCACCATATCCGGCTCCTCAAACTCTCAAGATCGAAGGATATATCAAAAAGAAAAAAGGTAACAGTGTTGATTGATTCTGGTAGTACTCATAATTTCATTCACTGTAAATTAGCCAAAGTTCTCAATTGCTTTGTATATCCAGCAGCAGAGTTTCAAGTAATGATTGCAGATGGAGGAACTATCAATTGCTCAGGAAAATGCCATAATATCAATCTTACTATGGGGAATATGTATTGAATAGTCCAATGATAGCTATTCCAATGGGTGGTGTTGATGTTGTCTTAGGAGTTCAATGGTTACAATCATTGGGAAAAATGGCTTTTAATTTTCAGAAGCTTTTCATGAAATTTTTATGGGAAGAAAAATAATATGTGTTAAATGGTATCACTGGGAAACCAAGCAAGGTGATAAGCTCTAATGGTATGACAAAATTGATGAAAAAGGGACATCAAGGTGTAATTGCACAATTATGCTCATTAGCTGTTCAAACATCTAACTATCCTTTTTCCCCAGATCTCAAAAGGGTCATTAATAAGCATTCCAATGTATTTGAAGATATTCCAAAAGGCCTTCCAAGTTGGCAATGTTGGCAATACTACATGCTCTTAAGCAATGGCGTCCTTACCTAATAGGTAGGCACTTCAAGGTCAAAACAGATCATGTTAGTCTTAAATACTTCTTGGAACAAAGACTATCTTCGGAAGAGCAACAAAAATGGGTAACCAAGATGTTGGAATATGACTTTGAAATCATCTATCGAAAGGGAAACAGAATGTGGTGGCAGATGCACTCTTCCGAAAAGATGAAGATGTTAGGGCATTACTTTGTGCAATTTCCATTCTACAACCCGATTGGGTAGTGTTACTGGGCAAACTAGCAGGGCTAGTGCTTAGTAAGCAATTATAAGAAATGTGACCCAATGTCACCTCGATCACGATTCTAACTTCTTCGGATCGTCGGAACCTCCAAGGAGAAGTACCCTTAAAGACCTTGTAGAACACTGATGCAACAAAAAGACTATATTCTATGTGGAATTATTAGTTTGACCAGTGCCTAAATGGAGCCAATTTGAGAATGAAGAAAACATACTATTTTAATCAATGTTGCACGACTCGGACTCGGCAAATACTCGGCTGGCATATGACTCGTAGACTCGGGAAAGACTCGGGACAGACTCGGCAAGACTCGGCGAAAATTAAAATAACTTAAAATATTGTACATTTTGGGCATAAAAAAGAGTTTAGAAGCATTTCCAATCCATATAAGCTATAAAACTACAATTTATGCAATAAGTCATAACATTGTCTCATAAACTATGAATATACGACATAACACAATCAATTTTTGTATGCAAAAATTTGAATAGTGATCATAAACCATAGTGTTCATAAAACATAAAGTGACCATAAACCATAGTGTTCATAAACCATAAATCATAGATTCATAACCATAAACATAAACCATAAAGTGATCATAAACCATAGTGTTCATAAACAATAAAGTGATCATAAACCATAGTGCTCATAAACCATAAATCATAACCATAAACATAAACCATAAACTGATCATAAACCATAGTGTCATAAACCATATAGTCTCATAACAGAAATAGGAAACCAAAATAGACAATGTCTCCATGTACTTGAGTCTCACGCCTAACCACGAGTACGCCTACAATAAGTCATCGAGGAGCTAGTGCCAACATCAATAGACTGAAGCAACTGTGAAGCAGGTGTATTTGGAGTTTCCATTTGAGATGGCAGACTAGAGGGATCCTGAGTCTCCTCATCAAGCCAAGCCAAATCATTAGGGAACTCCTCCTCCACAACCCACTCAGACTCTAAATCAATATCATCCAATAAAATTGGATCTAGGTCCTTCGGTTGCATTTGCTTTGTGAGCATCCGAAGGTTATAGTAGATGAAAACCAACTTTTCCAACCTCTCAAGCTCTAGCCTGTTCCTCTTTTTGCTGTGGATGTGCTCAAATACCGACCAATTGCGCTCACATCCTGAAGCGCTGCAGGGTTGACTCAGAACTCTGATGGCGAATTCTTGTAATTGTGGTGCTTCAGAGCCACAATCTATCCACCAATGGGCTGTAAAAGTTAAAAACAACAATGATTACAAGTTTTGCAACGCCAAAATTGGAAAAGAGAACTAACAAATTTACAAGCTAAGTTCTAAGTCTAACAATTTAGTTTTTACAAATTGAATCTTACATGGCATTTTCTTGTCCTTGAGTCGTTGGGTTGAGCTGAATCCAAACATGCCAGCTGCTTCTTTGTACATATCACGTTGCATGTTGATTTTGTCCTGAATTTCTGGATTCGGGAACATCTTCTCAATGCACATCATGACACCTCTCATCACCTCCTGATCTCTTTGAATGTTAGAATCTGGATGATAGAATAAGCTTGGATTGAGATATGCTCCAGCTGCATGCAATGGTGAATGTAGCTGCCTGTCCCACCTGGAATCAATAATTTGCCATATAGGGAGATATTTTGATGAATTCCCCCTGTAGAAAGTCTTGATGGCCTCTTTGGCCCTATCCATGCCCTCGTAGATGTATCCCATTGCAGGTTTTTCTCCATCCATGATCCTCAAGACTTTTACAAGTGGCTCAGTGAAGCTGACAATCTCAGTGACTTTCTCCCACAAACCATCTCCTAAGAGAGACAATTTCACAGCAACTGCATCTGGCTTTGTGCTATCTTTCCAAAATATCCATTCCTGGCTACAAACCATCCGTCTCAAAGCTTGGTACTCATTCAGAAGGCTTTGGAGGGAAAGAAAGGTTGTGGCAAACCGTGTGATAGCAAGGCGACTCAGTTCACCCTGTGCGTATCCCCTCATAAGGCTCAACACCCAAGCATGGTTATAAATGAATTTGGTTATTTGTTTGCACTCTTGCACAACTGCTTGCACCCATTCCATCTTCCCAATGTCCTCCAGCATCAAGTCTATGCAATGGGCAGCACATGGAGTCCAAAAAATGGTGGGGTATTTTGCAGAAAGCAACCTTCCAGCTGCCACATAATTTGCAGCGTTGTCCGTGACTACTTGGACAACATTTGTTACCCCAACTTCCTCCACAACATCAGACAACAGTGATAAAATTAGATTTGCATCCTTTACCTGCGAGGATGCATCAATGGATCTTAGGAACATGGTTCCTTTAGGGCAAGCTATAACAAAATTGATGATTGTTCTGCCCCTTTGATCTGTCCACCCATCAGACAAAATTGTGCAACCTGTGAACTTCCATGAGTTTTTAATGCTCTCCAATTGTTCCTTAACACACTCGAGCTCCTCATTTAGCTCTTTCCCCCTAAGTGCATTATAGGAGGGGGCTTTGTATCCAGGGCCAGCAGCTGCAATGGCATCTACCATGGGTTGATAAAAATAAGACTTTGCATAGTTGAATGAAAGGCTATTATGGTACCAAAACCTCCTCACTGCCATATCTGCCTCTTTCCTCTTCTTTTCATTGAAGCTCTCCAAGGATGGCTGAGATCCTGGAGTCGTGCGAGGAAGGATGAAAGAAGAAGTTACACTTCTATTTACTGCAGCACCTGAAGTGGACCCTCCTGTACTTGGACTTGCATTCGGTGGTCCCATGGTAGATCTACCTATCATGGAAGTTTCAAACTTGTATCTTGCCCTCTTTTCACTTTGTTCTCTAATGGCATCCAAAGTAGCTGCCATTTCTGCTGTGACTTCATCGGGGCATTTGTCACAAACTGCCACATCTTTGCAAACAATTCTTGCTAGATGATATTTCATCCTGTTTATGCCCCCAGACATTTGAGAGGTGCAGAAGTTGCAAATGACCCTGTGGTCTTCATTGGGATTCACCCTGACACAATATTTCCATGCCGGATCAAGAGGCCTTTTACCCTTAGGTGCCATGGATCTGGATTGCAAAACAAATATGTGGGGTGAATACTGAATTTTTTTATGGGCAAATATCTGAATTTTTAAAAGTTTAAAAACTAAATAGTAAATTTAATTTAAATTTTAAATTGTTGAATAGCTACTGAATTTTTTTATGGGCAAATGGCTGAGTATCTCAGCCCACAGTCCATTGTGTGGCTGAGATACTCAACCATTTGCCCATAAAAAAATTCAGTAGCTATTCAACAATTTAAAATTTAAATTTAAAAGTTTAAAAACTAAATAGTAAATTTAATTTTCATTTTAAACTAAAAGCAAAGTAAAAAATAACTGCTTTATTATTAAACATTTCTTAGTTTACAACATTAAAATTATTTTTTATTGTTTAACCAAATTTAAAAAAAAAAATGGCCCTGTGGCCCATGGCTGAGATACTATGTGGCTGAGTATCTCAGCCCACGCGCCACAGGGCCATTTTTTTTATAAATTTCATTAAACAATATAAAAAAAATCATTAAAGTTTTAAATTTAAACAATAAAAAAATGAATTTTGATACTTACATTTTTAAAATTAGGGCCATTTTTTTAAAATTTCATTTAACAGTAAAAAAAATCATTACAGTTTTGATACATAATTAATGATTTTTAAAATTTTGATACATAAATTACAGTTTTAAAAATTTAAAATTTCATTTAACAATATAAACTGTAATGATTTTTTTTATACATAAATTACAGTTTTAAAATTTTATAAAAAAAAAAAGAATTTTGATACATAATTAATTGTTTTTAAATTTAAATTTTTAGTTTATAACTAATAAATTTTTATTTGATACATAATAAATTTTTTTTAATGGGCAAATGCCCGTGGCTGGGATACTCAGCCCACTGTGTGGCTGAGTATCCCAGCCAAGGGCATTTGCCCATTAAAAAAAATTTATTATGTATCAATTTTTTTAATGGGCAAATGCCCGTGGCTGAGATACTCAGCCACACAGTCGACTGTGGGCTGAGTATCTCAGCCACGGGCATTTGCCCATTACAAAAAAACCACGTAAAATTTAAAAACAAACTAAAAACAAACTATTTAACAAACTATAAACTAAAAAAAAAACTAATAAGTTGTATGGGGACCAACCTGGGAGTTGAAGTCCCGACTGCGAGTAGAACGACGAAGGCAGAATGAGAACTGAGAACGGTGAAGTCTGAACCACGAGCAACAGAAAACGCCGCTGCAAAACCACGACCAGCAGAGATGCTCGAACACGAACTAACACAGGCAGAGATGACTCGACCAGCTCGACCACCACCGGAGAGATGCGTTACTGTCTGAAGGTCGACCGCTTTAATAATTAGCCGGCGGCATTTTTCCCGCCCTTCCGGCATCTATTTTTCCCGCGGGTTTATCTCTGAGTCCGCGGGGTCCATTACGGCCGAGTCTGCAGACGAGTCCGGCGAATGGGCCGAGTTGGAGGCGAGTACGGCGAGTCGAACGAGTAACCGGCACGTGGCGAGTCTATGGCCGAGTATTCCGCGATTATGCGGATTGGGGTTCCACTCGCCCAGACTCGTGAGTACTCGCGAGTATTCAGCGAGTGGTGCTTCATTGATTTTAATCATCCAATATTAGTAGGTGCAAGATAAGGTACAAGTATGATTGTTAAAAAAAAGTAATCAATTGTGCTTTAATTCATCAAAGAACTTTTATCCAAATCCACTTATAGCAAATAGATCATGTATTAAAGCAATGTGTCACCAATGATGGATAATATAACCACAATACTTCAAGAAGTCATTCACCAACCTTTATCATGTAAATAAGTATCATCAATCAAGTGTAAACAAGTTAGAGGTCTAATACAAAGTATCCAAGTCAAAGCAGTGCCAAATATCATTCAATATCAATAATCAACATGACCAAATATTTATCACTTTCAGATCAGTACATAGAAGTAAATAGTGCGGCTGAATCAGATTTACCCTTTATATTATCCACAGAAAATCATAAGGTGAGTGCAATAACCTCAATAACAAGATATAATTTTCAGACTTCTGTATGAGTGTATTTCAGAGAGTTATAGCAGCTTCAAGTTTTCCCATAGTCAAGGCAATAGGTATTACTCAGAAATTTTCCAATTTATCATCCAAAAACAAGTTTGTATCACCACAGTGTATGTGATCAAAAGGACTTGTTGTACATAGATTTAGGACTGCTATATATGAAACTCAGATCTCTTGAGTGCACAAAAAAACAGAATTTTATGTGTACAGTAACTTATCATTTAAAATACATATAAAACTAACCTTGTTTTTATCATTGTGTGTGTGCAGGTGAAGGTAAAGGAGAAGCACACAGGGTCTGCAATTTTATTGCAAACCTGTGGCTAGATGGGTGGAGGAAAAGAAGGTAAGGAGACGGAGAAGGATGAAGGAGGAGGAAAAGAAAAGGAAGAGAAGGGGGGATGAAAGGAGAGAGGGAAGCATAAAAGAAAATGAGGAGGTCGCGGGTAGGAGAGGGCAGCATCAGCAGGTCCGAGGGTTTGGAAGAGGAGGGCAGCGAAGAGGGAAGGAAAGAAGGAAAAGGAATGGCGAAGGAAGATAGGAAGGGAGCAGACTGTGGATAAGAAGAAAGGGGACAGGTCCGAGGGTGAAAGAAAGGGCTAGCGAAGGAGGAGAAAGAAAGAGAGGAGGGTGGCCGAGTTGAAGGGATAAAGGACCGAGGGTCTAAGAAGAGAAAGGAAAGGGCTGCAAGCTAGAAATAAAGGGGAACGAGGGTAGGGGGTCACCCAAGGAGAGGGCCGTAGAGGTTTTAGGGTCTGCAGCTATGGTAAAAACCAGAAAAATAGAAATTTAGGGCTTCTTTTAGGATTTTTAATAATTTGAAAATATTCAAATTTACAAAAAAATTAAACCTAAAATACAAAAGAGAAACAAAAACCTAAATTAACAATAATAATTACAAAATTACAAATTCAGAAAATTTAAAGTAGAAGAAAAGTACAACCTAGGGTTTGAAAGAGAAATCCACCCTAACCCTAGGGCATCAAGGAGGATGGCCCTCCTCTTGAGATGGCACTTGCCAAGTTTGGAAAACCAAGGTGTCCTTCAACAACTACAAGAGTTGGTTGAAGATGCCTTAGCTAAGACAAACTTTGGAGACCTAAAGCTCAAGTTTGACAAGGTTAGGGTAACTAAAGGCTGGAAAATGACTTATGCTAGGGCAAATGCAACATCAATGGCTACCATTCAACCTTAGACAAGCACACATACAACATTTGACAAAGAAATATCAAGAAAAGATACTTGGATACCCCCTTGTGCATGTGTTAATCAAACAACTCCTAGCATCACCTTAGCAAAGTACAAGAGCAAATATTCTTCAAAGAAATGTCCCCAAACTAGCAAACATATCCATCCTCAAGAGGTGCGCATCACTCCATGAGCCCAAGAAGGGTGAAAATCAGAAAATTTAGTTTTATCCCATTGGTTGATGATAAAATGAAGTGAGGAGAAGGTGTATTTATACCTTTCTCACACTCACTTTACAAAAATAAAATATATCCAGGCCGACATGCCTTTTTAAAATGTCAATTTGAAATTATAAATGTCAACTTAAAATTAAAACGATAATAATATAAAATAATCAAATATGTGGGTAATTTGGGGCATTTTTCCCAAAATTTACCCACACCTGACTAAAATAGCTAAAAATGAGCATATCGGTCCGTTCTGAAGGCTAGACTATGGACGGGGGGGTCGTCATGCCCCAACTAACCCCAACAGGAGTGAAAATCCCTCAACGCCCCCCCAATCAAGCACTGGAAGCTGGCCTCAAGGATGATGTCATCATCAAAATGGGGCCCCAGAGAGTGGGCGCTGGTGAACTGGAGGGCCAGGAGGGTGCTGGAGGAGAAATAGATGCCTCAGTACTGAAAGTTCTGCTACCAGAGTGCTAAATCAAGGTTGGGGTCATGTGACCCAGTGATCCACCCCTGGAAGCCTCGGACACCAACCTCAGGGCTTCAAGCCCTTTCATGAGGCAGTCAACAATGCCACTAAGTCATAGTACTTCCAAAGGAGAAACCAGAGGGTCTGGCCATAACCCCTACTCAAAGAAAGCTGGCTAAACACCCCTCCTGGTGAGAAAAAATGACCCCCTGTCCCTGGGGCACCTCTGCAGGTGCATTGGTACTGGTACCATCATAACAGGTAGTAGCAGCAAGGGAAGAATGAAAAAATGACTTATCTGTGTGGACTCTCATTCAAAATCTATAGAACGATCCCGATGTTTCAGATACATTTTTGTGGAAAAAATGATTCACTATGTTATAAGGATCGCTTATATTTATGCAAAAACTCCCAACTCAAACAAAAGGTCCTCTAGGAATTACACGCCTCTCCTATAGGTGGGCACTTTGTATTCTTGAAAACTTACCATAGGGTCAAGAAGGACATTTTTTGGGAAGGTCTTAAATCTGATGCTCAAAGGTTCGTGGCAGAATGTTTGGTTTTCCAACAGAATAAGGGTGAAACAGTTAAGACTCCAGGACTTCTACAACCATTAGACATACCTTGCCAGCGCTGGGAGGAAGTCTCAATGGATTTTATCACAGGTCTACCCAAGTCTGAAGGAAAGAATGTTATCATGGTGGTCGTTGATAGACTCACGAAGTATGCACATTTTTGTGCACTCTCTCGCGCTTTTAATGCAAGTACAATAGATGCAGCCTTTATGGAAACAGTTCAGAAGCTACATGGAAATCCAAAGGTTATTGTAAGTGACAGAGATCCAATTTTCATTGAAAAATTTTGGACTGAAGTATTTTCTTGCTTGGGTACCCAATTGGCTCATAGTTCATCTTATCATCCTCAATCGAATGGGAAAAATGAGATAGTGAACAAATGTTTGGAAGGCTATCTTTGTTGCTTTGCATTTGATAAACAAACACAGTGGGTGAAATGGTTGTGTTTGGTAGAATGGTGGTACAATATTTCCTTCCCTACATCATAACAAATGTCTCTATTTATGGCACTATGGGTACCAGTCTCCATCTATCACATCTCCCTTAAAAGGAAAATCTAAAGTTCAAGCCGTGGAAGATCACATAGAGCACCAACAAGAAGTTCTCTAGATGCTCAAGGACAACTTGGCTATGTCAAAAACCAGGATGAAACAACAAGTTGATCAACCTCGTAGTGAAAGGAGTTTCGAAGAAGGGGATTGGGTATTTCTGACGCTATAACCTTACAAGCAGATGTCCCTCAAGCAACTAAATAAGGACAATAAATTAGCACCCAAGTATTATGGTCTTTATAAAGTGTTGCAGAAGATTGGTAGTATGGCTTACAAATTGGAGCTCCCTTCATCTTCAAGAGTTCATCCAGTTTTCCATGTTTCTTGCTTAAAGAAGGTAATAGGAGGCAATATCCCAATTCAAACAATCTTGCCAAAGCCTGATGAAGAAGGAAAAGTTATATTGGAACTTGAACAAATCATTGAAACGAGGACCAAGCAGCTATGAAATCGGGCTATTACTGAGTACCTCATCAAATGGAAGAACTTACCAGTTGAAGATTTGACATGAGAAGATGAGTCCTTATACAAAAGCAGCCACAAATAATCGAGTGTTGAGAACAACACTTGTTTGAAGGGGAGGGGCATGTTAAGCCCTAAATGTGGGCACATTTCCTCCTATATTGTGGTGCATTACGTTAGTTTTGATGTCGGCTTTGGTCCATTAGTTGTAATTGTCATTAGTATGGTTATATTAGTTATGTCGGCTTGGGTTAGTGAGTTGTAATTGTACCTTTTAATCTCCTATATATAGGAAGGAGATCTCTTCATTTGAGTATCTTGTCTTGTCTTGTCTTGTGTACTCAGTACATTGTATAAGGAGGTTTCCCTCTCGAAGAGGCTTGCTATTCATCTCTGTTCTTCATTATTAAGGTGTGGAGTACTCTTTCTTGTCTATTTCTTGTCTTTTTATGCTCTTTTTGGAAATTTGTTGCTCAACACTCATGTAGACCAAGAGAAATAAGATTTTCATAGTAATAAACCCATGATCCCAATTGTTTCAAATGAGGAGGAGAGGTGTTTTATTTATACAGTGTTCCATGGGGACATGTCCCCCTAGGGTGGGGAAATGCGCCCCCATGCTCCACATTTGTGAGATGGGGATACTTTTGGGGTAACTTTCGCCACGTCCCCCTTTTGGGGGAAACACGGGGAAATTCGTGGAAAATGTTTCCTTGGTGAAGGAACATGTTTCCATTTCGGGGAGGTGTCTAGTCGTCCCCCCCGATAGGGAAGGGACACCCAGACGCACCTCCCCCCCTCTCGTCTTTCATCTTTTCGTGAAGCAAATGTATGCAGAGGACTAGTAAATGGAGCACACTCCTTGATGCTAATTTGATCATGATGTTGATTTATTTCAGCTACTTTTCATTGTTTTAGTTTTGACTCTAGATACTAGATAGTAGATACTGATGACAGTCCTTGACTCTTTACTATTTTTTGAGAAATTGTAATTTACTATTAGACTTTAGTCTATTTCATTGTTCTAATTTCTCTGCGTTCATTGTTCAGTATGTATTTCAGATTTCAACATCTATTGCATTATCTTTTACAAATTTGAAATTTGAATTTAGATATACATTGCATAATGATAATGATGAATTTAGTTTTTAGTTTTTACAAGGTAATAGTTCAATATCATTTACAAATTTGAAATTTGGTAATAGTTCAATATCATGTACAAATTTAATCTTTTAGTATCATTTACAAATTTGAAATTTAAATTTAGATGTACATTGCATAATGATAAATTTAGTTTTTAGTTTTTACATGGTAATAATTATTGTTGGGATTTATCATTTTTATATTTTAAATTAATTTTTATGAGTATGACGCCCCCCAGTCCCCTCGGAATTTCCCTAAAATTTTGGGTGGCTTCCACACTTCCCCCTTCTGTGTTTCCTCACTCCCGTGCTCCCTTGTCCCAGAAGCTCTGTGGAACATTGTATTTATACTAAGTGCCCTAGCTCCTTTATCCTTCAGCTGACCTTACAAAAATGAAATATAACTTAAATTTATGACTTGTCACCCACAAAATGGTCGGGGACTAAGCCAAAAGACATTAAATAAATACAAATAAGCAAGAGGCTTCAACCAAGATGGAACGTTGAGCCTAGAAGGACATCATGCCCCAACTAACCCCAATATTGTGATTTTTCCCTCAATGTCCTCCTTTTTTGCAAGGTACGGCCTTCCAAATGCTCTTTTAACATGGGCATCCTTCATTTGTTTGGCCAAGATGACCAAGAGGAGGTGTATTACAACAAAATAAGGTCCAATTGGGGTATGATAGAGGTGTGCTAAAGCGGGTATGACAACCCTTACAAGCACAATCACCTTTAAAAGCATAATATCATTGTGAAATTTTCAGCCTTAAATAGATTTGGTTTATATCTTCAGTTAAGCATTTACTTCAGATTATTTACCCATAGAAAACACTGCAAATCTGAAATTTAACAAAATAAACTCACTGTCTAAGCTAACCATAAACAGTGAAAATCGAACACAAGATATTACCTTGGAAACCCCAACAGGGGAAAACCAACCAACAATTTATATTTTATTGCAGGTTTGTTAATCAACACTTAGAAGGACAGGATCTCGGATATGACTCACCGGATCTCAGGTTCCTGACTCTCGTTGTGCTCAAACCCCTCAGTAGAAAAGAAAAACTTTGACAGAAGATATGACTCACTTCTGTCACGCACAAGAGATGTAACTCACTCTTGTCCTCTGATCACTACAAGAGATATAAGTTTATAACTCTCTTGACTTGGTTGACCACCACAAGAGATATGACTCACTCTTGCGACTGTGGTAATTAGAACACTCAGACTCCTTTTATAAATTCACTTTATGTCAATACCATGGGCAATATCATGGGACACCCAATACCATGGGCTCACACAATACCATGGACCCTCTAATACCATTGACCGTAAAGTATTACAAAGGACACTTGTTACAAGACTGTCTAGAGAGTTATGCTTAGCCCCTTCTACATTGCTAGACACCCCCAACATAGAAGTACTTGTAGAGCTACAAAAACTAACAATCATAAATGCGGCTAGGGGCTCCGCAAATCATGTATCATAATGGAGTCACCCCAAGATGCACCAATACCTACCCAAGGCATAAATGCCCGACATTACATGGATTTATCACCCATCAAGGGGTGGTCAGCAGAGCCACAAGACCAGAACACCTTGAAATGAAGACCAAGAGGACCTGTCATGATCGACCAAGGGGTCTGGGTCACCGATAGACCAACACTTTTACATAACATAGCCCCAACTTGGTCATTTATAATAGCAAGAAGGACCCCCTCTTTGGCACATCTAGTAGGGTGTGCTGCAGAGAATTTGGGGTGTAACAACTCCAATCACAAAAGGCATCTTGAGAAGTACAGTCTAGTCACACAACAAGTGAGCAACAAGAAACTCATTACACACTTCTTCTCAGCCTTGGATGTTACATGAGTGTGTTTTTGGTTTTGAGACCATCAAACCATCACCCATTTTGTTGTTTTGGGCCTGCTAGGGTTCAACATTAACAATTTGGGCATTCTCCTGCACTCTTATATTTATTTTCTGTTCTTACGGAGATGCCTTAGCACTCCCATTTCTTACTCTCTGTTGTACCTTTTATAGCACCGTTGGCCATTTGTGGCCACCAGTGGACATTTAGATTTATAAATTAAATTAAAAAAAAAACAATCCACAACTCAAAATTGGGGGTGAGTTAGACAAATACTAAACCATGGGCAGAATTTCCTGTGCTAATTGTGCAAATATTTAAAAGAGAATCAATTCCAACTTATGACTGTACATCATCAGGACTCAGAAACATCTACAGAATGAAGTGGCAGTAGCTGCTAAAATCTCATGGCTACCTCCAACTGAGCCCTCAGGTACATGTCTCTAGCAGTAGACTGATTAAAGGTTGCAACATCCCAGGTTAGCATGTTCACTCTTAAACAAATCTCTCTTTGCATTTGTATAGCCCTAGAATAGAATTACTTAGTATGAGTCCAACATGAAGATTTCTCTACTGTTTTACTTTATTAAGTCCCCACAGGCACTAGCTTCTAATTCTTTCCAGGGAACTTTTGTAAAGGAATCTTTTCATGGAGAAATTCTTTGAGCAGAAAATTAACATGCTCAAGATATTCTTTGTTCAACAGCGATATAACATATTCAACAAACTCTTATCCTGTATCTTTCAGGTTTCCTGAACCTCTAAATATTATGGGATGAAACATTATTCATTTTGATTCTGAGTTTTACTTTCATACTATCTGTATAGTTGAATGCATGTTTCTTATAACTATTCCTTGCAGTCTCAAAGCAGGTATTCTCATAATTTTGAAGAGACGTAAATTCTCCAATGTTTTAATATTGTTACATTGAATCTTAAGTTAAGTACTAGCATGAGCCCAAGAACAAAATCATGCAATTAAAAAGCTGTGCATCTTTTCTTCGTATGTCCTTTAATTATATCCCTAGCATCATATACTTCATGAGATCCCAATTGTCTTTCTTACAGATATTTTTCTTTTGGAAACTCCTACGCTGATATTTTAGGTTCCACCCATTTATTATAAGCTACTTGTCAAGCACCGGTCAAAACTTTTTGTTAAACACCATACTCAACTCTTATATGTGCATTCTTTAATAAATTCTTACTTGGAGATTCCCAGTAGCTGAATTTCTCATCAGAGATTTCCTGCTTAAGAATCGCACATCTTGGAGTTCCTTATTATTGACTTTTTTTTATGTTTTGTTAAATATAAAAGGTGGGGCAAATTTCAACAGGTCAGAATTTGGCAGATACGTATGCATCCCTAAGAAATGCTCCAGATGAACAGGTGAGTGAGGAATCTGTAGCAGAAAAACAGACTCAAAAAGAAACTGAAGTGGAAAATGAGACACAGAAGGTTATCAAAGAACAATTGAAGACACAGGTTCCGGAAGAGGAAGAACAGGACTTTGTCTGTACATGCAATCGGAAGAAGGATGTCGATATAGGAAAAAAAGAAAGCGATGTGGAGAACATCAGTCAGAAAGAACCAGAGTCTTCAATTCCTGCAGAATCAAGAGAAGTGAAAACAAACAACTCAAGCGATGGAGTTCAGGAAACTGACAATCCAATACAACTTCCAGAGCAAGGAATCGAAAGCCAGAATGTAGACTCTCTTACTTCCTCTGAAGTTGTAGATTCTACTCAAGACATGGCTTCTTGCACACACATTGAAAAGCCTGCTTCACCTGCAGGTGAAGACTCTCTGGAAGTCTCCAAAAACTCTCCCATTTCTCAAGAGAAGACAGAAATTGGTCCTAATATCAGTGAGAATAGTGCTGCAGACCTAGGAAATTTGAATGTTGTTGAAGAAGATGAGCAGCCCACATCAGATGAAAGTTATTCTGGAGAAGCAGGCAGTCCACATTCTCAAGAGTCCAGCAAGAAACTCTCTGCAGCTGCTCCGCCATTCAATCCAGGGATGCCTGCAGTTAGACTCTCAGTATTTGGCACAGTTGCAGTTACCCCTTTCAAAGATGGAAGAGGTTCTGATCCTGGTGGCATTTTACCTCGTCCAATAGTCACTCCTCCTGTGAACAATACCATGACAGCTGTTACACCTATCCGTAAATCACCCCATCAGTCTCCTGCAACAAGGGTGCCTTATGGTCCTCGTTTGTCAGGTTACAACCGAGCATCCCCTCGTGCTGGCTGCAGTAAACCCCAGTACATCCCAAATGGGGAGCAAACAACAGAAGGAAACAATCTCAATGTTCCCGGCAGGGTCATGAACCCAAATGCAGCTGAATTTGTACCTGGAAAAGCTTGGCAACCATCCCAGTCTATGTCTCCTGTTATCTCACTTAGACAAACCAACTCCCTTGATGATGATACAGAAGCTCAATTCGATGACAGTGAGAAGTCTCTAGTATGTGAGATTGTAATGACCGATATCCCAGAAGATGTTTTGAACAAGGTTGAAGAAGCTACTAGTCCAATAAAAAAAGGATCTGAAGACACTTTGGATGGTACAGTCTTAACTGAAAAGAATGAAGCCGTTCTGAAAAAAAGAGAAGGCAATGAAGAAAAAGATACTAATTCATGTAAAGTTGATTTCAAGCATGATGAAATCCATGAACAACTTCCAAATGTATGTCAAGATTCAGTCCAGCAAAAGACAGATCCAGATGAGGAAAAATGTCATGATTCAGGAATTGGGCTTAATGATTCTACAGTTTTGAAGAGCACTTCATCAAAGCTCTGGGCTGACATTGTTAGCAGTGAGAGTGAAACTGAGGCTGATGATGCTTTAGATCCTGTTAAAGGTGACAGTGCAGTAGTTGCCATTTTATACACAAACAAAGGAAGCAACAGCACAAATTCCCAGTTCAGTGGAAATGAAACCAGCACCGAAGAAGCATCGAGAAAGAACCACTTTGGCAGTTCTCAACTGGAATTTTCTAATGGTCAAACAACAGAGCAACTAAATCAAACTGACGATGAGAAAAGCCCAAAGGTAGAGCCTTCGGCAGAAAATAGACATAATCTGGATGAGTGCTCTGAAAACAGTGACAGTGGTAGTGGAGAAGGGGGTGCAATCAATAAAAATAAGCCAGGAGATAGAGCTGGGTTCACTCTAGTAACCAAAAAGAAAGGAAACTATAGAAACCACCAGTTCAAGAGCTCAACTAAAACTGTATACAGACAATAACCAAATGGTTCATCTGCACCTCAGCCATCCAAAGAATATAATGGTGCAAACAGGAAAACAGAAGTCACAGCCAGCCACACTTGTAATGGAGAATCTATTACAGCTCCCACCACTCAGTCTGTAGTCACTGTTCGAGATTATAACTTGAGTTTTCCAATAGAAGTTGATTACTTCCAGGGAATCTGGGGTGCAATGACACACAATGAGCCTGTTAAGAGAAAGTAAGCAGAGGGTTAGACATAGTTGATGAGTTTTCATTTATAAGTGTCATGTTTAATGTCAAGGCAACTGTTCTAGAATTTTCTGGAATGGGAAACAGATGGATACCTAGTCCGACTGATGCACTTGTTCATGTCTTGCTATCTATTCAAGGTGTTCTGTATAGACTGCAAATGAAGCCTCCTAACCATGGAGCGCGGTAGAGTACTTTACTTTTATTTTTGTTATTCATTGTTCAATCTCGTATTTGGGAGATAGGGGTTGCTGGTGCTCCATCTATTGGATAACTCCGAATAGGAGGAGTCTAAAGGATCCAACAACTCCAGCAATAGCAAAGCTATTTGTTTAATATCAGTCTTTGTTATTATCTGGAATTCGTGCTTGTTTTGCTCCTCTGATCAGTTAGGAGAGACAGCCTTTCATCTTCTCTGCCACTTAATTAAAGAGTATGTATTTCACAATTTATTTCTTTTTCAAATGAATTAGTAGCATTGCGGATAGAGGAATTGCTTTGCTTCAAAGATGTATTTTGAAAACCAGAGTTTTAATCTGTGCAGATTCATGAGAAAAATAGTAGAGCAGAAAAGCTTACAAGACGTACATCAAGAACGGGGCCATATCTCCTTTACACCTTGTTGGTTGATTGGCATGACCCACAGCCCAGCCATATCTCCTCTAAAGCTTGTTGGTCGATGGGCATGACCCACAGCCCAGCCGTAGACCATAATTTAACTTTGAAGTCCATACCCTTCTGCAAATTGTCAAAAACGTGTCTACCGTGAAAGGATAAAGGTAACTCTTGAACCCCACAGCCCTGGGATATTAGATAGAATATTGATTAGCCTATCCCCACTCTGTGTCTGGGTTGCAAGTGCCCCCATTAATATGATAGCTTCCTCCCTCTTATCCCTTCTAACATGGCTGGCGATTACAATGTCATGCCAACATGGCTGGCGGTTACAATGTCATGCCTTGGGATGGTCTTTGGCTTGTGGATGTTATCTATGTGTAAGTTATTTTATTACATTGGCATATCACTGTGTTGGGATTTCCTTTCACATCAATACTTCCCATCCTTTTAAGGGGTTGCTTCCTCTTTAGGGTTACCAGCATTGTTGGTTCTTTCCCTTTTAGTAATAGATATAGATGCTTAAGCAAAACACCAAATCATGGAAGATTACTCAGGGGATTGGAATTCAAGACCCTTTACTAATAGATACAAATTCTTAACCAAAAAAGAAAACTAGAATGTTAGAAAGGTATTGAAATTGTCATGATAAGGAAGGCCATTTGAGGGGGTTGGAACTGAATTGAAGAGCTTACAATGGACAAAATTTACATGAGTTAAAAAAATCATTATCAACAAATAAAAGTTTGCTATGCTTAGACCTTAGCTTTTCATAAGCTTGTAATTGCATCCCCATGCCCATAATTCCTTTCTATCATCCATTTTCATGATCACCAACTTTAACTATGTAAGTTATTCTACCACCACCCTGGCCGAAAGTTTATGCTCATCAATATCGTTTATTCTCCCTAGTAAGTCATATGTTTTTTTCGTCCACAACTCCAAGCATTTGATATAGTTGGCTTTATAGTAGTCTCCAATGCCTTTTCTTTATGTATTGTCTTTATATAGTGAGACCTAGTGAGACCTCATAGTGAAGGAACAATGTTTTAATTACTTCTAAATTATTTTTAAGCCAAAATGTAAATATTATTCGTCAACGGGTTCTTAGTTCGATGGTTTAGTGGTGGTGATACTGATATTCCCCAACAAAGTTCAAAACTCTAGAGACATGTTTTATCCCTTGTGGGTTGTTTCACCTATGCAAGCAGGTTGCTTTAAGCAGTTGGGGCTAAAAGGATCTTTCAAGAGGGTTGTAAGTTGGCTATAGTGCATTGTAAAGTCTCCCTAATTGGGAAGGGGATCGCTTGTCACATGAGGATATTTAAAAAAATGTATTAATATTAATATTCCCCAACTCCTCATCACTCCATGATCATACAACTACTTTTCATTTTCCAACACTTTTGCCTCATTATTGTTATTTCTTATTTTTCCCTCCTTATTCCATCTTTCAAAGTATTACCTAAATTCTTCCATCGAGAACTCTTCCAATGTCTATCACCTTTCTTCACATCATTCTAAGCAGAATTGGGCCTCTCTTCTTTTTCATTCACTACCCTCTTAACTGCACTTCTCAAGAGGAGATTTTTCTTCTCGTCTTCCTTTCACCATTTCTGCTTCTCAACTTTCAAGAAGGGAAGGGAAGGGAAGGAAATTTTAATGTCCTGAAATTTATTCCAAGATGCCACAATATAGGCATATCACACTGTTATTCTTCTTCCTCTTATTTTTTTTTATTCACATGCATGTGGATATAAGCCACACATAGGAGGAACAGGAAGGTCAAGCAAGCAAGCATAATCAACACATAACCAACCAACCATTATGTTAGTAAGGGGGCACTAATTATGTAGATGTTCTTATTGACATAAATATCATGGTACATTGAGGCATACATGTCATAAAGCAATCCCCACAACCAATGTGGGATTGGGGAGAATATATTTTATAATCATAGTAGTTATTCCAAGATGCCACAAGATAAACATGTTCGACAAATATTATTCTTCAATACCTAACCTTAAGCTTCCTCTACTATGACCATAAACTCCATGGTAACTACCTTTCATTCTTCAAGTCACCTATTCTTATTTTTAGTGCCCTTTCCTCACCTCCATGCCTCATGTCACTTCATTACTCATGTATGCCTCATGAAGACAACTAATGTCGTTAAGGAATCCATCTTGATTTTGTATGCCTAATTCAATTCTCTCTTTTACATAACTGTTCTTTTTACAAATTGAAGGAGCTCCCTTTTCATTGTTCTCCTCATTCAAATCTCTCTTTTACATAATTATACTTTTTGTTCTTCTCAATCTTGTATGCATCATTCAAATCTCTCTTCTACATAATTGTACTTTTTACAATTTGAAGGAGAGCTCCCCTTTCATGGTTATTCTCAATTCTAAATTTGTTTAGACTTGGAACCACTACTTATGTTAAATTTGCTAATATATCTACAATTTGTTTTGTTTCTAAAGGATGTTGGATGTTTATTTTTTGAAACATTTTAGTCATCTTCTGTTGTCTCTTACAGCCCAATTCTTAGGTTCCTACTACGTTTTGTAATTAAAATTTTAATTGTTTTTTAATGCCAATGAGTTGATGATGATGACATATTATAATCTAATCAAATAAAGAATGTTTCACCTTGAATAGATTAGAGCATTTTCTCAAAGATTTTCATTAATATGGTTAGGCATTACCCCCTTTGTTCCCCTACATCCAACTATACTCCAACAATACCACCGTATTTGGAGACTTTATCAAATCAAATTTAGCTTCTAACATCCTTCCCTTGGATGCTTTCATTGGCTTTTATACTCATGTTTTTTTACTAATCTGCAACTTCAAACAACCCTAATAATCCTTGTGAATGTTTCCAGTTGTCATCTTCTAAGAATGATCTTTCCCTCTATCGCAGTTCTTTTATACTTCCACATTTAACCTCCCTTGTTCTTTTTGCTAAACTTATTTTTTGAAGTATCCCTACATTCTCTTTCATACTTACCCCCAATCAAATTATCCTCTTTAAAAGACCCTTTATTTCCCTCATCTAAAGAAATCTAGTAGATAAATGTTGATCCAAGTTCCCTTAATCATAGTTCCATCTCATGTCCAATATTTCAGGTTTACTCGTGTTGGTCATCCCCTAATTACTACCTTAAGACTTACTACAAGTTTTCTTTTGAGGTAGGCTCATAAAGAAGCATGTTTGCATCTACTTTGTTAAATTATTATATATTAAAAATAAATGATTATAAGTTTTCTCACATTTTAAGAAATTTTCTATCTCATTGAGCCAAATCTTGGCTCCATATAAGCTTCTTGGACAATGACATTACTAGCAACATTAAAGATCATATCCACGAAACATCTCCGACAAATTATCTTTGTAAATTTTTCAATTTGGCTCACATATGTTTGTATACACCCTTTGACCTCCATATGATGTTTCCAAATTTTTACAAATATTTTTATATACCCTTTGATTCCTTCCCTATGATGTATTGGTGGATTCTAGTTTGCTAACTCTATTCGGATGAATATATTATTGAATTAATTCATTTTAAGTTCTTCCCCTATTTACAAATGTGTTTATACACTCTTTGACATCCTCCCTATGTTGTGGTGAATTTTAGTTTCCTAACTCTTTACTTTCATATAAAGTATATCATTGAATTAATCCATTCTCTAGGATGTAGCGAATTTTAGTTTTCTATAACTCTACTTTCATATGAAGTATATCATTGAATTAATCCATTGCATAATAATATTCTACATGTCGATCCCTTTTAACAAGTTTTATTGAGCAATAAGTCATTTGCGGGGTGTGTATTTGGCCCTTAGAAATCTAATTTACAATTTTCTCTTCTCCACAAAGACTCATAAACATGCTTTCTTTTAATGCTAAGTTTAAAAGGTCTATTTTCTTATTCGTATGTGCTTTCATTTATTTTGGTTAGTATGCTTTGTTATTTTTTTATTTCAAAGTAGGAAAAAACCTGTAATATTTAGGATTATGATCTAACTTTTGTTGATACAATATCAAGACCCCCACGTGCAACAACATCAATATGTGTAGACAAAACTTGGTCACTTGAAATAACCCATTGATGTTTCATAAGGTGGTAAACTTGCATTTTTGCCAAATGTCTCTGGGTCTTGTGTCATTAATTTGTTTCCTTACATTTAAGGAAAATGAGCTCTTAACCAATCGTAAATAATTTTAGGTCATACACTTAGGACAAAAAGGTGGTCTCATCCTAGATAATATACGCAAGAAAGTGAGTCTCCTACATTGTCATTGATGAGGCTATGACAGTGGGGTCATGTTCTTTCAAGTAACATCTAGCCTTAGTCTCATACATGAGACCAGATACTATCCCTAGTTACAATTTAACTTATTGTCTAGGAGGATTAGCATGCTTTGTTCTATGCCATCAAACATATTTTTGTGTGTTTCCATTCTCCTTCGATCAAGTTATATTGCATCTTTTCATTCCTACTATTACATTTTTAAGGGTTGACCACATTTAGCATAGAAATATTGATATTGCTTAAAGTATCACTTTTACCAAAGATATTCTTCCAAGGCTCATCATTTATATCTTTAGAATTTAGATTGTTTTGACCTTCATGTGATTTATTTCCAATTGTTGTTTGGGTTTTCTCTTCTAATGGCACCTTTAGATTTTTTGATGTTAAGTTGTCCAAATTTCATGAAAGTTATTTTGTATTCTTAGAATTCTAATCCACATTTTTTTCTTCCCCGCGAAGACTCATATAAACATGTGTTCTCCCAATGTGAAGTTTAGAAGGTCCATTATTTTACTCCTATGTCTTTCATTCCTTTTGGTTAGCATGCTTTGATCTATGCCAATGAGTGTTATTTTTCTATGTTCCCATGCTCCTTCCAACGAAAAGTTTTATTGTATAATTTCATTCCTACTATCACACTTTTAAGGGTCTCCCACATCAAGCATGGAAAAAGATTGGCATTACTTATCACATTTACCAATTGAACTCTTCCCATGCTCATCATTTATATGTTTAGAAGTTAGCCTTTTTGACCTACACATGATTTGTGTTTATCTGATTGTTCTCAAGGTTTGTACAATTGATGGTACCCTTAGATTTTTTCGTGCTAGATTGTCTCTTTAGAAGTGAAAAAAATGTCATAAATATTATTCTTCATTCTTAGAATTCTAATGTACAATTTTATCTTTTTGCAAGACTCATAAACATGTTTGTTCCCAAGGCTAAGTTTCAATAAGGCCCATCTTCTTACTCCTATGCCTTTCATTCCTTTTGGTTAGCCTGCTTTGTTATTTTCTACCAAGCGTTATTTTTATATATTCCCATGCTCCTTCCAACAAAACAAAATGGCATTGTATCTTTTCATTCATTTTATCACATTTCAAAGGGTCACCCACATTTACCATAAATTCTTTGATATTATTTAAGTATCACATTTACCAATTGAATTCTTCCAAAGCTCATCATTTACATGTTTAGAAGTTAGTGTTTCAATCTACACACTATTTGTTTCCAATTGATTGCTATGTGGGTTTGCTTTACTAATGGTATCAATAGTTTTTTTTTAAATGCAAAGTTGTCCTTTTTATAAGAGAAAAATGGCATAAATGTGAATTTCCTTAAAATCCACTCTAGGGCTAGAGTAGTTGGATTAATTAATGCACCCAAATTTTTACTATTAACCACACATGGATTTCTTCACCAAAATAAAATGCAGCGGAAATAAAACACTGAGAGAAATATCAATCACACAATAGACACAAATATTTTTGGGTATAAAACCTCGGACAAAACCCAAGATAGGAAAACTGGTGCAGTAGTTTGAGAAGATATTTTATTAAGAAAATATGAAGCTTTTACAATTTCAGAAAATCTATTTATTCCCAACCTGGCAAAATCGAACCACAACAAACTCACTGAGAAAACCTGCTGAATGGTACGGTCTCCTGCGCAGCTGTACGACTTGTTGCTGTATGGCCTGTTGTACAGAATCTATACGATTGGCTGCTGTACGACTGTTGTACGAAATGGATCTGCAACTCAACCTCGGCTCTCTCCTCTGCAAATTCGTACGGTCCACTCTTTCGTGGATGCTCTGTCGATCACACTGAATCTCTGCTTCTCCGTCTTCTCTGCAAAACTCTCTCTCTTAAACTTTCTTCTCACTCTCCAGCTGGCAGTTATAAGCGAGAATATCTCTGTCGGAATGTGTTTGTGTCCTCTCCACCAATTGATCCTCCTTTTAACTCATTGGCTAAGCAAAAAACCTAATCTCACTATGGATCCATGGATGAGATCCTCTAGTGAGATCAATGGCCAATGATTAGATTAGCCATCACTTAAATATTTTTCATTTTCACTTTATAAAAAGCGTTCCATTAAGTCAATTAATAATTAGATCACTTTAATATATTTTCCAGAGTAAAACAAAGGAAAAATACATTAAATACAATTGGCTTCTTTATTTAAGTCTTCTGCATGCAAGGACACATGCAATGCATAAAGACCTTCCTTGTTGTCACTTTCTAACACTCCCTCTCAACGAGGAAGGGATTTGGTAACAACCCCAACTTGTCTCCGAAATTTACAAACTTGAGTTTGCAAAGTGCCTTGGTGAATATGTTTGCCACCTGCTCATCTGTCTGAATGTACTCCAACCGAATGGTTCCTCTCTGAACACAATCTTTGAGGAAGTGATACTGGATGTCAATGTGTTTACTCCTGTCATGGAACACTAGATTCTTAGAAAGGTTGATACCACTCTGATTATCATAGTGAACTATAGTAGTCTCCAACTCACTCTCGGACAATCCTAAGAGCAAATTCCTCAGCCACATCCCCTCACATGCAATCATGTTGGCTGCCATATACTCAGCCTCTGCTGAGCTCAATGCAACTGACTTCTGCTTCCTGCTGAACCAAGAGACAACCCTTGATCCAATGCTGAAGCAACAACTTGAAGTGCTCTTCTGATCCTCTACACATCCTGCCCAGTCAGCATCTGTGAAACCTGCCAACTGTATATTCCCATTGCGCTCATAAGCCAAACCATACTCCACTGTGCCTCTGGTGTAGCGAAGTATGTGATTTGCAGCTGTCCAATGCACTCTTCGAGGGTTCACCATGAACTGAATCGAAGAGTTAACTGCAAAGCTGATGTCTGGTCGAGTGTTGACCATATACATAAGCGACCCGATAAGCTGCCTATACAGTGTAGGATCAAACTCCTCTGATCTGATCCCGATACATCAATATTCCTACAGTTGGTAACTAGAGGTGTGACCATAGATCTACAGTCCTCCATCATGAATCTCCTCGAGCTATCTACTGCATACTTCCCCTGTCCAATGAAGAAGCACCCATCTCTCTGCCAAACCTATAGACCTAGGAAGTAATGCATAAACCGAAGGTCTTTCATCTCAAACTCCACTGCAAGATTGGACTTGCAGTGCCTGATCAGCCTCTCATCTCCTGTAAGAAATAGATCATCCACATATAGTACCAGTATGAGAGGTACATCACCTGACAAGAAGTACAGGTTATGGTCTGCCTCACTCCGTTGGAAACCCATCTCTCGTAGATAGCTGTCAATCCTCGAGTACCATGCTCGAGGTGCCTGCTTGAGCCCATAAAGAGATCTCTGCAACCTGCATACATGCAAATCTCTTCTCTCTGCCTCAAACCCCTCTGGTTGCTGAATATATACCTCTTCCTCAATAACCCCATTGAGGAAGGCAGTCTTCACGTCCATCTGATGAATGCGCCAACCCATCTCTCCAGCCAATGATAGGATAGTCCGAATAGAAGAATACCTGGCGACATGGGCGAAGGTTTCCTCATAATCAAGGTTTCCTCACAGTCAATACCTTCCTTATGCGAATACCCCTTCGCCATGAAGCATTCCTTGTACTTCTCCACCCTTATGTCTGCTGCATGCTTTACCTTGTAGATCCATTTGGATCCCACCACCTTTTTACCTTCTGGCCTCAACACAACCTCCCATACCCGATTCTTCATGATTGAGTCATACTCCTCAACCATGGCCTCTTGTCACACATCATGTTGTGTAGCCTCCTCGAAACTAGAAGGCTCAGAGTCAATCAACTTTGTCATCAGTACCATATAGATCAGTTTATCTGGTGGTTTGCTCCGCCTCATGGAGCTCTGTGGAAGACTCACCTACCTGGAATCCTGAACAATGGACCTATACCATTTAGGCCATGGCCTAGTGTCTACCTGCTGCGGTTGTTGGATATCCTCCTCCTACTGCTGCTTATCCTCCACATCAATGATAGGAGGATCCTATCCACTTGACTCCCTCTGACTACCAGAACCTGTGTTATGTGTTTGTACCTGTAACTCCTCCAACTTGACTCCTGAGTCCTCAACTGGCTGCTCTTGTGTTGGTAAGTCCATAGATCTTCTCAAGACTTTGTCCTCATCAAACTGGACATCCTTGCTCACAATGATCCTCTTGCGAGATGGGACATATACTCTATAAGCCTTGGAAGTCTCACTATAACCAACTAGAAGCCCCTTCTCTCCAGAAGGATCCAGCTTCTTCCTAGTGTTAGCATGAATGTGACAATAGCAGATACTCTCAAATATGCGCAAATGACTCACATATGGTCTAGTACCCGTGAATACCTTCTCAGGTGTCTTCCTCCCCGATGTTGTGTAGGGACACTTATTCTGGACATATACTGCAGTCCGAAATGCCTCGGCCCATAGGAATAGTGGTAATCCCTGATCAAATAGAATGGCCTTGGCTGCACTCACTAGTGTCCTGTTCTTCCTCTCTGCCACTCCATTCTGTTGCAGGGTGTGAGGAACAGTGTTCCTTCTTGATCCCCTCCGATGCACAATACTCCAAGAACTCTCTGCCGGTGTACTCACCACCGTTGTGTGTCCTCAATATCTGAATCTTTCTCCCTGTCTGGTTCTCCACAAGAGTCTTAAACTCTCGGAAACCCTCGAAGACCTCTGACTTGGCCTTCAGGAAATAGATCTAGGTTTTCTTGGAATAGTCATCAATGAATGTGACGCAATAACTGTAACCACTGAAAGAATGGACACTCATCGGTCCGCATACATCCGAATGAACCAAGCCTAAGGTCCACTTAGACTTGTGCTCACTACGTGGGAAAGGTTTCCTGATGTTCTTCCCCAACACACAACCCTTGCAGTGGTTGTGCTTCTACTCCTGTACTAAAGGAAATCCGATAATTGCCTATCTCAGATGCCTCAGTGCACCATGATGTAAGTGTGCCATCCTCCTATGACATAACTCACCATCACTACTGCTGCTGCTGACCAGAGCCTTTGCAGGCTCAAACTGTAGTCTATAAACCTTCCCACTTCGAACCCCAACCATCCTATCCAATCTCTGATCTGACCCATGTGGCCTGATATATACTTTTCTATCCTGGAAAGTCACTAGAAAACCCTTGTCTTCTAGTGTGGAAATTGATATGAGATTCTTCGTCATCCTTGGGACATATAACACATCAACAAAGCTGATGGGCTTTCCAGACTCCCTTTGAAACGAAACAGTGCCAACACCATGCGCCTGATACCGCGCATCATCTCCTAACTCAATATGGAGATTCACTTCACCCTCCTTCAAGATCTTGAAGAACGACCTATGTCCTGTCATGTGACAAGATGCACCGCTGTCCACATACCAAATACTGCTGTCGACGGAACTTGCCATGCAAGCTATCAAGAAAAAGTCTTCATCAAAATTTTTGCTGAAGTCATCCACCTCGACAGAACCTGCCATTTGTGTGTTGTTCTTCTTCTTCCTCTCAGGGAACTGGGAAGCAAAGTGTCCATGCTTGTGGCATATGAAGCACTTGACTTTTGACATGTCCAATTTCTTCTTACCAACTTTCTTCTTCTTTGCCTTCCCCTTGCCTTTGCTCACTAGGGCTAGAGGCTCTTCATCCATGATCTGTGTGGCACCGCTAGATGAAGCTGAACCTTGACCCATGCGGGTCTCTTCCTCTGCGAAGTCATCCCACAATCTCTGCCAGTTAGGGAGCTTCTCCCTAGCCACCACGCCTTTAACAACGATGTCCCATGGCTTAGAAAATCCATTGAGAGGTATACAAACTAGCTCCTCATCCTCAGTCTTAGAGCCCACTGCTCCAAGCTCATCCTTGATCTATGTGAGCCTTGTAAGGTAAGGAACCACTCCTTCACCCTTGGCCATCCTGGTACTACGCAATCTCTCCTACAACACCATCTTTCGGTTTTCGTTCTTGCTTTGGTAGAGACTCTCCAAAGCTTTCCACATCTCTGATGCAGATTTCTTCCCAGACAGATGAGGGACTATATGGTCCTTCACCCCATCCAAGATGATCAACATAGCTCTAGAATCTATCTTCTTCCACCTTGCTAACTCTGTCGGATTTGTGGGAGCCACCTTCTGATCATCAATATGCTCATCAACATCACTGACATCCAGGATCCTGGTGATCCTCTCTTTCCAAGTACGAAATTTCTGTGCCCCCTGGAGTCTATCCTCAACTCTCAACTGTACGGCCATAATGAATAGTACCTGTAACCCTTGGATATATATGCCAATGATCTATCCAACCAACCTGCTGCTTTCTCTCAGATATGCTAAGAAGAGCTTTGATACATGTGAATATACTTAAAATCCACTCTAGGGCTAGAGTAGTTGGATTAATTAATGCACTCAAATTTTTACTGTTAACCACACATGGATTTATTCACCAAAATAAAATGTAGCGGAAATAAAACACTAAGAGAAATATCAATCACATAATAGACACAAATCTTTTTGGGTATAAACCCTTGGACAAAACCCAAGATGGGAAAACCGGTGCAGCAGTCTGAGAAGATATTTTATTAAGGAAATATGAAGCTTTTACAATTTTAGAAAATCGATTTATGCCCTACCTGGAAAAATCGAACCACAACAAACTCACTGAGAAAACCCGCTGAATGGTACAATCTCTTGCGTAGTTGTACAGCCTGCTGCTGTACGACCGCTGTACGAAATACCTCTGCAACTCAACCTTGGCTCTCTCCTCTGCAAATCCGTATGGTCCACTCTTTCTTGGATGCTCTGTCGATCACACTGAATCTCTGCTTCTCCATCTTCTCTGCAAAACTCTCTCTCTCAAACTTTCTTCTCACTCTCCAGCTGACAGCTATAAGCGAGAATCTCTCCGTTGGAATGTATGTGTGTCCTCTCCACCAATTGATCCTTCTTTTAACTCATTGGCTAAGCGAAAAACCTAATCTCACTACGGATCAATGGATGAGAAAAAGTGTTCCTTTAAGTCAATTAATAATTAGATCACTTTAATATATTTTCCAGAGTAAAACTTAGGAAAAATACATTAAATACAATTGGATTCTTTATTTAAGTCTTCTGCATGCAAGGACACATGCAATACAAAAAGACCTTCCCTGTTGTCACTCTCTAACAATAAATGTTCTTCTAAATGGATATCTTTGGCTCAAATAACATATCTCATCTTAAAACATGTTACTATCAATTTAGTCTCTTTTATATATTTATCTAATGGAGCTTGTTCACATTCCTTAGTCCATTCAAATGGACTTATCCGATTGTAAAAAGACTTTTGGATTAGGAATATTTAATTTATGAAAGTCTTGAATGAAGCTTCAAAAATATCCACCTTGACCAAGAAAGTTATATAGCTTTTTGATTAGTGGATGAAGGATAAATTTTGATTACATAAATTCTTGCAATATCTATCGATATACCACTTTTAAAATAATGTGATCAAGGACAACTCATAAGTTGAAAGTACTTTACTTTTCTTATGTCTTATATCTATATAGACATCCTTATATCTTTGTATGATATTTTATTGATCGACTAAGGATTCCTTACAACTATCTCCAAAATCCATGTAGACTTCTATGAAATATTTTAGGAAGTATGAAAAAATATGACAATTGCTCTATATAAAGTGGTAGGTACATTACACATCAAATGGTAACAACCTATATGTGAAAGTACCCAAGGGACAAGTAAAAGTTCTCAAACCCTAATGTCTAGGGACAATCCTGATCTTATTATGTTTCAAGTAATCATCCGAAAATAAGAAAATACTTCTTTTTGGACAAATTTTCAAGGACATAGGCTTTGAAGGGTATGGTAAAATGTCTCTTATATGTAGCGTTATTAGTTACCTATCATTTAGGAATACTCAATTTTATTTATTTATTTTTATTTACAGATGACAACTAAGAGTGAGACCTATCTGACCTCATAAATTGAGTAAATATACCCTACATCTAGTAGTTTTTTTGTGTTATCCCCTTACTTCTTTGGTCTTTACAAGGTCCAACCTTCTCCAAATTGACTTAAAGGTTCAAAATAATCTTGTTGTCATAACTTAAGGGGTATACCTTTGTGGTTATGACACAACCATGAGCTCTTGTGCAAATCATCAACACATTTCTAAGTTGTTTCTTTTTCAAAGTGGATAATGTCAAATTAGTAGTCAATGTTTTACCTTCTTTTATATGTATGTGCAATACCTCTAAAGCATCATAGTCCTAATTATACACCTTAGGATATAAGTACAAAGTTACTTTATATTTTCATTGATCCTCTACTTCATGGTCTTGTAGAAAGTTCAACTACTCTTTGGTCGTCGTCTTCTTCTCTAATCTTACTACAAAGATAAATGGAAAGGATTTATATTGTATTGTAATTTTCTTCCTCTTCCCATTATGTAATCAATATCTTGTATCAATCAATATTTTCTTCATCATGCTCTCACTACAACGTTTTGGATGAACTACCACCCAAACTACAACCAAAACAATGTAATTTTTAATTTCCTATTTTTTACTAAAACTTATGCTACAAGGGTGGTAATTTGGGTCATTGTGTGACATTGGTTAATAGTGATTATAGTTGTGAACATTGAAACATCCATGTTAGTTACCCTTGTAACACTCAAATTCCATTTTTTTCATCATTGTTGCAAACCTTGAAATGTCTAGACTTGTGACCCAAGAAACATTCTCAATTGTGAACTCAAAAACAACAAAAAATGTCCCCAATATTGATTTCAAAAAGGGCCACAGTTGAAACCTCATAAATCTCCAAAAATATAGGTCATTCTTTGATCCATAAACTGTTGTGGATATTCCACTAGAACAGTTCATCACAATGGATCTTACAACATAATTCATTGTGTTAGTTGAACTCTGCAAAATGATAAATAAACTAGAATTGAAAGGAAAATAACTAAAAAAAAAAGCACATCCACACAAATAACACAAGATATACCCTGGGAAACCCCACTAGGGGGAAGACCCCATCCAAAAGTGAGGATATGCCTTGCTCTTTTCTTCTCCAATATGCAATGCAAATGCAAAAAAAGTGGTACTCACTATAGAGTTACCTCTGACACTGTGGCCTGCATGACTACTACATGATCTCTTACTTCCTCCGTTCTACTCTAATATCGACTATGTTACTATTTCTAAGATATGGAACAATACAATAATACCTTTAGAATGGGACCCCTTCTCCTCCTAATGACCCAGTATTTAATATAGCCCGATAATCGTCTAGGGTTAGTTTTAGGGTTTGTACGTGCCTCAACTCTTGATTATGGTTAGGGTTTTGGACCCTATAGAATGTTCTTGAATGTCCACACGTGACTAGATCCACATGTGTGGGTAATGAGATATGACATGCAATCTAATCGGTACCATGGTGGTCAACTAGATAGGTCAACTTGTGGGAGGCATAACTTCCTCATATGAACTCCGATTGAGGTGCTCTTTGCACTATTGGAAAGGTATCATAATGTAGAATAACATCGTGGGGAGTCACATACATAGTTTTTTAAGTTTGAACCCAAACAAATATATTTTAAGCCCTCAGATGGGCCCTAGAAGATTATGGACCCCAAATCTACAAAGTTGTAATATCCCGATTTTGACCCCATTGCATTTGTTACACCTAAAATCTTACCATCCTGAGATTCAGTGTATACATCCCTAAAGTCTCCTTGACTAAGTTATTGACCTGGAAGAGATATTAACCCATTTATACTAGGTTTTGAGAGGTCGTCGTAGGCTTCCCTCATGCAACCTGCGACGTCGCAACTTGCTCTCTTGCAAGGTGCAACGATGTTAGTTAATGGGTAAAAATAGCTCATTCAAGCCCATTCTCGAAGCTAGCTGACATGGACCCTTATACCTAACCTCTTGGGAGAGCTGGCACTCGGTTCCAAACCTCTTGGAAGGATCCCCTATCTCTCTCCTACCATATCTCAACCTACCCTATCCATACCCTATCTACTTAGTCCTATATAAATGAAGCTCCATTCCCCTCCAAAGGGAGGGAGTCTATAGTGTCTACATGCTGGTGAAATCATCTGAGAGAGATCTCTACTCATCCATTGAAAGACTTACACTTCCTTGGGAGGATATGGCATTGGCTTGGATGGAGAAGGGCTACTTCGTTAAGCTTTGGTTGTAGTCGTTCTTTTCTATGTACTTTCCTTATATTTACAGTAATATAAACACTTTCCACCAATATTGTTGTGTTGATGATATTGTGTAGTTTACCTGCTTAACTGTTTACTTAGATCTATTATTGTTTGGACGTTTTTACTTGTTTGTCTTGTTTTGTGTATCTTGGCAGGTCTTGTAGCTTAGATCTGACGACCGCGAGGCGTGGAACAGCATCCAGGAAAAAGGACTACAAACTTAAGGTAAGACATCCGATAACTTGATCCTTAACTAGATCTAGGAAAGTGGTTTATAGTCTGTACTATTTGTTCTAGACTCACATTGAGCTAGTGAGATCCGGCTCGCGTATGCTCGAGTGGATTGTCCGTCAAACAAATCTAGCGACCATACTGGGGAAGAACATTGCTTTATAGTTGTCAATTTGAAAGTCATTTTCAGTTGATTTCTTGTTACAAGCCTTTTTATTTGTCATTTTCCTCTTAAGCCGGTTTCACCATCAGAGCTTCACTTTGAAGAGTTTGATTACCTTCCTTTGAGTTTGTACTTCTCATTTTTTAGACCATTTCATTGCTCATTGTCTGGAGAATTGGTTCATTTTTGAACTTAGATCTCGCCTGTCGCACCTGGTTAGTGTACATAGAGTGACACTGTGTCATTTTTTATCTCTGTTCTTTGTTTATGGGCCTATCGTCGCAACCCTTTCATTGGTCTTTTGCGACACCGTCACACTTCCCGCATTAGTAAACTGTGACGTCCCACTGTGTACAAGCACAAAATGCACCGATCTGCCAAAATTGCTATACAGGAACCCCTTCTCCATTTCTGATTTGAGTTTTGGTTTGTGTGCAAACTCCCTCTGTACTGCAAGATCCAATCAGAGACCCATTTTGATTTGTGTGATTGAGTTGTTTGATTTTATTTGGAGTTTTTTGGGTTCCATCTTGGACAAGTCTGAGATTTGGTAGTGGTGGACACTCTTGTCTCCCCCACTTGCATCCACTCACCCTTGCATTCCCTCCTCTCCTTGCCGGATCTGGTCATTGCATTGTATTGGTTTACAAACCTCATTTGCATACATTTTGTGAGCCTTGCTTGCTTTAGTGATGCTTGTTACTGATTGATTTTGAGTGTTTGTGTGTTGTAACATCCCCTTCCATCAATCCAATGCAAGGAAGGAAACATGACCAAGCACACCGGGCTTATTTGACAAAATCAGCCCCATTCATTAGTAAGAAATTCATAACAATTAAAAACTTCTATGTACAAATTCATTCTTAGTAAACACAGCGGAATTACACACTATCCACGCACCATTTCATCATGCATTTATCATATAAACAACAGTCATTAATTAAAACCTTGCAGAGCATAGAATTAACATAACTCAACCCACATGAATACTTATCTTGAAATGTAGTGCAGAATCATACTCAATATAAACACAAATGCCTACTGAATTTACACAACGGAATTAAAAACATATTAACACACACGGACCATAATGCATCAACATATTTCTTCCATGCAGAATAATGAAACAATCATACAACAATCAATCTCATTCTCATGCTATGCACAGACTTCATATCAATTCCATTAACATGAACAATTAACATTCAGAAGTAACCCACTACAGAACACATAATGCATATAAATTAAACCACAAGGAATACTTATATTGAAGATGAAGTTGTCCAAACTGTTAAAATTCAATATGCTAAGACAGAAAATAGCAGCATTACATTCCATTTCACAATAATAGCATATACAGGATCACTGAAGAAACAACAAGCATAGCATAAACACAAGAGACACAGATTTATCCTGGGAAACCCTCATGGGGTAGAAAACCCAGTAAAGCTTCCTCAATATAGATGACCAGCAATATACAAAGATGCAAACCAAAGACATGATCTCCTCCTCCATCATAGCAGACCTCTCCTCCACAAGTGCGCTACTCTCAAGTGAGTGAGTGTGTGGAATGAGGAATACACCTCCTCTATTTATACACTACTTTGACTTGTCTTTCACACAAGACATGTAGGCTCGTATTTAACCAATGGGTTAAATACCCCACTACAACTGACTGGGCCGACCCCTCTAGGGTGGTCTAATAACCCTTTGACCCACATAACACACATAGGGCCGACCCCCACTAGGGAAGTCTAATAACCCAAGTTACCACATTCCGACGGAGGAATAAACATCTCCGGATATACAACAAGATCTTCACGGAGGAATGAAACATCTCCGGAATAATAAAGTACAAATATAATATTCTTTGAAGTTACAATATCTCAACACTCCCCCTTAACGAGAAGGATATTATAACATCATCTGCGCGAGAAAGGAGTCATCAACATGATACATGATACATCTATAAATCATTGGAAGCTTTCTCAACATCATCAGTAACTCGAGCAGTTACTGGAACATCTTCAATACTGGAACATCAACATCTTCAGTACTGAGTCTCTATCTTCTGTAGCACTTCGAACAGCTACAACAACATCAACATCTGGATCCTCACGATCATCAGCATCGTCATCATATGATCATCAGCATCGGGATCATCTCGATCTACAGCCTCTGGATAATCTCGCTCTACAGCATCTGGATCATCACGATCTACAGCATCTGGATCATCTCGATCTACAGCATTTGGATCATCTTGATCTACAGCATCTAGATCATCACGATCTACAGCATCAGCATCTGGATCATCTCGATCTACAACATCTGAATCATGTCAATCTACAGCATCTGGATCATCACGATCTACAGCATCTGGATCATCACGATCTACAGCATCAGCATCTGGATCATCTCGATCTACAACATCTGAATCATCTCAATCTACAGCATCTGGATCATCACGATCTACAACATCTGGATCATCTCGATCTACAACATCTGGATCATCTTGATCTACAACATCTGGATCATCACGATCTATAGCATCAGCATCTGGATCATCTCGATCTACAACATCTGAATCATCTCAATCTACAACATCTGGATCATCACGATCTACAGCATTTGGATCATCTCGATCTACAGCATCTGGATCATCACGATCTACAACATCAGCATTTGGATCATCTCGATCTTCTGCATTAGTATCCACACTGATACATCTATCATCAAAACATGTATTCTCACTAATACATCTATCATCAAAAGCATGTATTCTCACTAATACATCTATCATCAAAAGCATGTATTCTCACTAATACATCTATAGTCAAAAGCATGTATTCTCACTAATACATAGCAACATATCCTGCAACACACACGATCATATTATAGGATGATCAATCCCATTCTCTTTAGGACATAGGTCCATGGATGATACAATCCAGTCATGTACCTTTTGAACCGTGGTCCAATGACGATCCAGTCCTACCATGTACCTTTTGAACCGAGGTCCAGGGACGATCCAGTCCTATCATGTACCTTTTGAACCGAAGTCTAGGGACGATCCAGTCCTATCATGTATCTTTTGAACCGAGGTCCAGGGACAATCCAGTCCTATCATGTACCTTTTGAACCAAAGTCCAGGGACAATCTAGTCCTATCATGTACCTTTTGAACCGAGGTCCAGGGACGATCCAGTCCTATCATGTACCTTTTGAACCGAGGTCCAGGGACGATCCAGTCCTATCATGTACCTTTGAACCGAAGTCCAGGGACGATCCAGTCCTATCATTCAATTCTCGGAGGCCTCATGTCTACGGCTCAATTCACAGGACCAAAGTCCGAGGACGATCCAATCCCCTTACCTGTTCATTCAGGATTTTATTCTCGAAGACATCTTGTCTACGGCTCAATTCACAGGACCAAAGTCCGAGGATGATCCAATCCCCTTACCTGTTCATTCAGGATTTTATTCTCGGAGACATCTTGTCTACGGCTCAATTCACAGGACCAAAGTCCGAGGACGATCCAATCCCCTTACCTGTTCATTCAGGATTTTGTTCTCGGAGACATCTTGTCTGCGGCTCAATTCACAGGACTAAAGTCCGAGGATGATACAATCCCCTTACCTGTTCATTCAGGATTTTGTTCTCGGAGACATCATGTCTATGACTCAATTCACAGGACCAAAAGTCCGAGGACGATCCAATCCCCTTACCCGTTCATTCAGGATTTTGTTCTCGGAGACATCATGTCTACGACTCAATTCACAAGACCAAAAGTCCGAGGACGATCCAATCCCCTTACTTGTTCATTCAGGATTTTGTTCTCGGAGACATCATGTCTACGGCTCAATTCACAGGACCAAAAGTCCGAGGACGATCCAATCCCCTTACCTGTTCATTCAGGATTTTGTTCTCGGAGACATCATGTCCACGGCTCAATTCACAGGACCAAAAGTCCGAGGACGATCCAATCCCCTTACCTGTTCATTCAGGATTTTGTTCTCAGAGACATCATGTCTACGGCTCAATTCACAGGACCAAAAGTTCGAGGACGATCCAATCCCGTAACCTGTTCATTCAGGATTTTGTTCTCGGAGACATCATGTCTACGGCTCTCCTGAGGATGATGCAATCCTATATGTCCACCAAGGACTTCATTTTCGAAGACATACGTCTATGGCTCTCTTGAGGATGATGCAATCCTATATGTCCACCAAGGACTTCATTTTCGAAGACATACGTCTACGGCTCTCTTGAGGATGATGCAATCCTATATTTCCACCAAGGACTTCATTTTCGAAGACATACGTCTACGGCTCCTTTTAGAACATATGTTCAAGGATGATGCAATCCCTCTTTTCAACTTAGACCCTATCTAAGGACCATCCACCAACCTTTCTATTGACATCACTAATATAGGTATCCTCATCATCGACCTCACTGTCAATGCAGGCAATCTCATCATGAGTGATCACATCACTCCCCCTTTCGAGGAGGGTCCTTCTGAACTATATTAAGTTTGTCTTGGAAAACTTTACTTGAGGTAGAGGTTTGGTTAGTACATCGAATCAGAGAGGTTTGGTTAGTACATTGGTAACTTGTTACAAATTCGAACTTATAGTCCTTTTCTGCACCATATCTTGTATATAGAAATGTTAGATCTCTATGTGCTTTGACTTATCATGGAACACTGGATTCTCTGCCATCTTGATACAACTCTGTTTGTCACAAAGTATCACAGTTGGGTCTATCTCTAAGTCAAACAATCCTATAGCCATACTGCTTCACAACTAGCAGAGCAAGCAGCCATATATTCCGCTTGAGCTAAGAGCCATACTGGACTGTTTCCTACTAAACCACAAGATCATGGCTGATTCCAGACAATAACATCTTCTCGATGTGCTCTTCCTGTCTGATACACTTTCTGCTCAATCAACATCTGTGTAGCCATCTAGAGTCATGATCTCCAAAATAGCATAGATCAAAGTCTATCGTATCCTTTAGGTACCTGGTCACATGCTTTGCAACTAATAGGTGAACACATCTAGTTTCCACTAGATACTGACTCAAGGTATTCACATCAAAGCATATATCTGACCTAGTATTTATTAGATACATCAATGACCTAATAATTTGTTCTGTATAGAGTTATATACACTAACTTTGATGATTCATTCACCAACAGCTTCAAGTTGGAATCCATGAGAGTGGAATTTCCAACATATCAAGTCCTTTTAATATTTCTCGGCATACTTTCCCTGGTTGAGAAAGATTCCTTCTGAGCCTTTCCATACTTCCAGACCTAGGAAGTAATACATTAATCTAAGATCTTTCATTTTCTTTTATGCAGCCATCTATCTGTGCCATCTCTCGTTAGATGGGTCTACTGATTAGAACCTCAACATCATTCGAACTCTGAGGTGAGTTCCTTCTTATATCCATGTCATCTATGTATAGAAACCATATTCAACCTTGTAGCAAAGGTTGAGATCCACATCACCCATGGTGATCATTAAGCTCATCAATTGATTATCGATCCTGGGAAGCCATACAGAACCTGATTCACACTTTTTCTTTAAATACACCATTAAGAGAATGGTCTTATCTAACCACTTGGAGCAAACATCTCATCATGATTCTCTTTCTCTTTCTAAGAGAATCTTCTAGCCACAAGCCTTCTATAGTGTGTTTGATTTGTAAATCCTTTTGTTGAACATCCATCGCTTGTTCATTGTTCATCATTCATCATGATCTTTCCTACAAATCAAAATTAAGTACATGATTAGTAATACTTCAAAATCATCAAATCATATTGACATGATAACCTATTATGCATACATATATCATTTACATAGTTATGCAACTATTTTGATCAATACTTTGGCACAACACTTTTCCATATCCTGTATGCATACAGTGGCTATCTAGATGCCTTCCATCTCTACCAGAACATACTATCGAGAGTGTGCACAGCTCTCAGCATGTCAGCAAAGAGGTTTCATTCTAGACAAGCAACAATGGAATGTTTTGACCAACTTACCAATCATATGCATATTAGTAGTATACTGTTTCAATGCTCTATGAATGTTTACACTCAGTATGATATATTATAGGAATACAAATATGCATACAACCTATTACAGACAATATCATTTATTATTTCAAATAACAACTTAAATACTTATCTTTTATGTTTGTGTGGTTGCCTCCCGCTTGATCTTCTATATGTCTTTTGAACTTCTATTCATTCTGTGCCACTGTGCATGCTCAAGTGTGCACTAGTGTCATCCTCATGATCTCATACACAAACATACATTCATTAGTATATTCTCAATATTATCAAAACATTCTAATTCTAAATAATCTTCAATATATATATAGTCATGATCATTAGTATTCAGAGTTTCAAGGAAGTCTTCTTTTACTCATGCATATTCTTGTTTGATCATAGTACTCTTCAGGTTAATTAAATCATCAAGATAAGAGACATAGTATGCATAAAATCTTTATGAATAAGCATAACCAATCATACCAAGTATACTTATATAAGGGATCCTAACACAAGGTAAGATTCTAACTTGACATAGGTAAACATACCTGGATTAGTATACCTGCTTAGTTATGTACAACATACCTCGTAAGTAGAACAAAGATTATGAATGAGTCTTTGTCTTCATGTTGTCATGGTCATGGAACTTGATTTGTCTTTTGTGATGTACCTGTATCTTGTTAGCAGACAACATCAACCTCACACAACACCATAATGCATTAGTACAATCATATAGCCCTAATCAATGAATGTCTTCGATCATTCACATGCATTCATACTGTTACTAGGGTGATAAGACAATTCTAACATTAATCAAGATTGTACTAATAAATAATATGAAGACAAACACATCATGAACTTAATCAAGAATCAGATTTCAAGACATACCTGAACCTCCTTAAGTCATACCTGTCGAGACTTCTTGTAGTCTTCTTATGTAAGGCCTTAGCCTCAACTCCCCCTGAAACTTGATCTGGAGCTTGATTAGGGTTTGCTAGAGAAACCCTAAAAATTTAATCTTTGACTTTCACACTTCCGAATGAATGGAAGGATGTGTCTTGCTGAGCTGATCAAACTAGCATACTTCAATTTTGAAATCTCCAAAATTTGACCCCTCAAAATTGCCTTTGAAACTTCTGGATCTTTTGGACAAGATCTCGAACTAGGGTTTGATGAAGCCCACCCTTTTGCTCAATCAAAAGGTTTGATCCAAGGCTCTAAACTCTTATTTTTTTGAGGAGCTTCCAGCCGTGGTTATAGACTTCAAAAATTCCAACTTTTGCTGAAGCCCTAATTTTCCATCTTTTCGATCAAAATCCCGAGCTAGGGTTTGATCAAGCCCGGTCTTCTACCCAACCAAAAAATTCGATCTTGGTCTCTAAATTTTGATTTTCCTGAGTAGCATTCAGCCGTGGATTCCGATTCCAAAAATTCTAACTTTCTCCGAAACCCTAAATTCCGGAAGCCATGAATAAAGGTGCTCCAAAAATAATTCTATTTTGACAGAAATATGTACCTGATTGTTTCTGCTATAACTCTGAACTTTTCGCTCCACAGGGTCTGAAAACTTTTTCTGCAGTAGCCTGACCTGTCATCTTTCCATCCTGACAGGTCTGACCTCAATTGGATTTTCTGAGAGAGAGTTATGCCAAATGTCGCAACGTGACTTGTTTTGGGATAATACAGGAGAGCGAACTTGTACGACGTGCCACATGTCACTGTTTGAACTTCGGCCTCTGAAAACTTTTTCTGAGATAGCTCACCCTGTTATCTTTCCATCCTGATAGGTATGACCTCAATTGGAATCTCTGAGAGAGAGTTATGCCAAGTGTCGCAACGTGACCTGTTTATGGGATAAAACATGAGAGCGAACTTGTACGGCGTGCCACGTGTCACTGGTTCAGCTTCGGCCTCTAAATTTTTTTTTTGATATAGTACAGTCTATGTACTACCTGTCACTTTTTACAAAATTTCATTTGGAGCTTCCTAGCCCAATTTATGACCTTTTTTCCTAGGTTACCTGATTTTGACTGAGATCTGGAAGAGGCAGAAACCCTAACTTGTACTGATCATAACTTACAAAGTACAACAAATATGAGGGTGCCCTTTGGACACAAGATACCTGGAGATGTTATCTACGACCTGTAAAGGTTTCAGATCCTGAACCTTCTCCAAAATGGATTTATAGCGAAAGTTCCACGATAACTGGTTTTTGCTATATAAAACCCTAACCTTCAAATTATCGTAAGTAAAACAAGTGTCATAAGTGCCATGCCTTGCCTTCCTTCAGTTTAGCTCTGATACCATGTTAAAATTCAATATGCTAAGACAGAAAATAGCAGCATTACATTCCATTTCACAATAATAGCATATACAGGATCACTGAAGAAACAACAAGCATAGCATAAACACAAGAGACACAGATTTATCCTGGGAAACCCTCATGGGGTAGAAAACCCAGTAAAGCTTCCTCAATATAGATGACCAGCAATATACAAAGATGCAAACCAAAGACATGATCTCCTCCTCCATCATAGCAGACCTCTCCTACACAAGTGCGCTACTCTCAAGTGAGTGAGTGTGTGGAATGAGGAATACACCTCCTCTATTTATACACTACTCCGACTTGTCTTTTACACAAGACATGTAGGCTCGTATTTAACCAATGGGTTAAATACCCCACTACAACTGACTGGGCCGACCCCTCTAGGGTGGTCTAATAACCCTTTGACCCACATAACACACATAGGGCCGACCCCCACTAGGGAAGTTTAATAACCCAAGTTACCACATTCCGACGGAGGAATAAACATCTCCGGATATACAACAAGATCTTCACGGAGGAATGAAACATCTCCGGAATAATAAAGTACAAATATAATATTCTTTGAAGTTACAATATCTCAACACAAACAACTGGCTATGTGAGAGCAACGTTTCACCCAACCATAGATCTCTGTCCAGCCTATATTCTTTCAGCTGAGAGATCACCCCCGAGCTGGGTTGTGTATCCACTGAGGAGGAACTAAACAAGCTCACTCACAGCCATGGTTTCACTCAAACAGTCATGCTAAGCCAACACACAGTTGGGTTTATCAAGCATGAAACAAGAAAAATAGGAGGGTGCTAAGCCAGTGAGGTCAACCATAGAGCTACAGACATCTCAGGCTAAATTCAAGCAATCCAATCCTTTGTTCAAACATTCACACTTGGATTTCTCACAATTCTGTCAACAAATAACTCAATCCCGTCATTGGATTTATGGGCTATAAAAACTGGGTTTTCCAATGGATTTCAAGGTATCTAATACTCTCAATTTCGCCCCAAGGTTCATATCTATGGATTCCCTATTGGATTTCATTGTCAAATACCAATTTTGGGTGTTTATGGCTCTTCAAAACGTGGGTTCTTGCAAAGTTGCGATTTCTGGTTTTTCTCACTGCTGGGAATTCGTAATGGATAAAAACTGAAGCTGGGATGTTCCACAATGGAATGGGAATGAGGAAGGACCCCTTCCCATGAGGTAGAGTGACTTGTTGTATAAGAAAACATAGTCCATACTTTGCCATACGAATTTTTGGGCTGCCCATGCTCCATTGAAGCCATGGACTGAATTCTTCAACAACTTCCTTACAACAGAATTAAATTTCAGCAAGGAAAGTCAAATGGGTTCTCAAGGTGAGATTTGGAAACCTATGGTTCAATCCCACATCCCCCTCACCACTCCCTAGTGGATACACATGGCCCCTTCTCATTAGTTGCTTCCATAGCCAGTTTTGATATTTTATTGCATGATGTTTATTTACATCATTTTTACAATGTTCCATGGCTAAATAGCACATGGGTAACATAATATCTAATATTTTCTTTTTAAATAAAATTCGAGCTTCCACTAGCGGGGCCTTGGCCTTGAGCTCCATGCTAGGAAAACATACATCACATGTATACAATATTTACATTAAAAACTAATATATCCTAAGGGTCAAAATGGGTTATTACATGTGTATTTTCAGTCCATTGAGTGCTCATCTTTTCTTGAGATTTTCAGAGTTATTAGAGTGTTGCAAGTAATCTTTTCATTCCAGTATTTATGTTTAAAAGCATCCCTGTCATCGAATTGTTATTTTGATACATCCTCTGAAAGATCAAAAGTACTTTATTTTCATCATTTTTTCAAGTTCATTTGAATAATTGCATATGCATTGGAACGTCTCATTTGTAGATCTTTTGGAAAAGTTGAAAGAAAATTGAATTAGTTGTGTTTTTCACGAATTATGAGCTGCTCATTTTCTTGAAAAATTCGAATAGATATCAAGTTTTGCGAAAGTAGTTCCATGCTTGGAAATTCAAATGCATCTTTTGGTTTTTATGCTTTTGGGTCATTATAGTGAAAGTGAAAAGCTTGCATACTCTACTTAGGAACTCTCTCTTTTCATCACTTAGCATCATCTTTGTTTTTGAAAAGATAAAGGAAAAAGAAAAACATGCTTTGATTTGGCTTAGTAGTGTTGTGTTACTTTTGTGTTTCGCTTGAAAAGGAAAAGAATACTTCATAGTCATTTTTTGGTAGATTTGGGATTGCAATTGCATTGTGTTGCTTTGGTAAAAACTGGAAAGAAGTTTCTCCCTCCCATACATAGAGTTCATCAAAAGAAAAGTGTATTTTTTTGCATGTAGTTAGGGCCTGCATTATGTTTACGATTATGTACTCACCTCATGCATTCACCTAATTGTCCAGATAAAATTAACGGTAGAACTAGGGTAAAATTTTTAGTAACTTGTGTGTAAGTTAGAGATGTGTTCCGGCGTCGTTAAGCGTGGCAGCTATCGTTATTTGCCAGCACTGTATCCCGGGGGTATTGTAGTCTGCCACGTACTTATCGGTATATCGAGCTCTTTCATGTACCGAACAAGTACCACACGTACTTGGCATATATCGAAAGGTGTTTCACGTACTCGGTAGTATATCGGAAGGTCTCTTGCTGAACAGTTGTGCATTAGACAACACCACTACGGATTTGAGCTCCCACGTACCCTGCGTATATCGGGAGACACCACTAGGATTCCTGAGACCAACTGAGTTAACCTTTTGGCTGTCTTGGCGGAGCAATACACCGAGAAGAACACTCGGGGAGATTACTACGCACGTACAGTCCAGGTAATCGGGTATTTAGGCAAGGGTACGGTCCCAATCCTCCTTGTTGCGTTTTACTGTTGGACCCTGCGGTATATAGCGATTTACAAAGCCTTAACAATCCTGTGAGGTTCCAGACTTTTGAATCCACTCTTATCACATAAGTTTGCTTGTGGCCTTAGTTTGTGTAGGGTTTTGTCTAGTCTGCTTTTCTTTTGTGTAGCTTGTCTTAGGAGAAACTTTTGTTTCAGTCACTCTGGCTGACTTTCCTTGGAGAAGGTCTCGTAGGATTCAAAACTTGCCACCCGAATATCCCCTTAACCAGGAGGTAATTTTGAGGGTAAGGATGGACCCACAAGCCAGGGTCGGGTCGCATGAAGTGGAAAACTCCACTTTGAATGTTGGAGGAGTTTTTCCTCACACTCCTCTAGATTCACCTGCCTCTCATCCCCCGTGGGGTGAAGAAGCACAAATCCCCACTTCACAAGACTTACCTCCCGTTTCGCCAGGAGAGCCTGGATCGTTGGAATGGATAAATCAACCCCAGGATGACCCCACAGCAGCCGTTGGCCCTTCAGCAGCTTATTGGACATATTCTCTAGGCCACCCAATGGCCCATTTTGCCGTTGCACCCTCACCCAGTGGGACTACTCCAAATGATCCCTTAGCTTACTATCATGACCAATTGGCTCACTTTCATTTTATGGCTGAGAGGTGTTGGAGATCAAGTCTCCAGTGAAGGGTTGAAGACCCGACGTTACCCCCTTATCGACCCATCCCAAGTCGCTCTTTATCTTTTGAGTCACCAGAATCATCCACGCAACACGTGACCATTGCTGAAACTGGTCAACCATCCATTCTTGCACATACGTCCCCTAGACAGGAGACCAGTTTAGTACCTCTCACGACCCAACCTGTTGAAGGACAACAATCCAACACACCTGTGACTACCACAGTTATGTCATCTGCTCCTCCCCCACCCCAAAATTTGAGGGGAGGATACTCTTTACCCCTTACCTTCTTTACAAGTAGTGGTAATCCTATGGTGAATGATCAACAACCAGTGTTGGGTCTGTAAATTTTCTTGAGTTTACTGCTTGCTGGTTTATGTCAATGTTTCAGTGGTTTTCATTCCCATCCGGTTTTGCATAGGCTGGAAACTACTTATGAAAAATTCTCAGACAATTAAACACGTTGTAAAATCATACTAACAGGCAGAAAATAATTTTTAACATGCACACCATTAAAATTATAGACTCAGAATTTTCGGCAAATGTGCCTTGGAAAAACCCCCATGGGGAAACTAGAGAGAGAGAGAGAGAGAGAGAGAGAGAGATTTTATTTCTTCAACAAAATTATCATCACAGCACTACAATGAAAATATAACTTATCTTCACCACCCAGCAGAATCTTTCTCGAAATATGTGCACCTATCTGAATTTCAAAATTTGTGCTTGCAGCCTCGAAATGTGTGCAAAAAAAACCTTGGTTTTTGTGCTGGAAAAACACAGTTTGTACCACATATACGGTTCTCAGTTTGTGTGCAATAAACCACCTCGAAAACTGTGTAGAAATAAACCATAAATCTGTACCTCGATTTCTGTGCTGGTTCACTCCTCGAAATCCATGCTGTTTCACCTAGAAAAATGTGCAGAAAGTATTGGGAATTGTGCCCTGTACTACACCTCGAAAACTGTGCAGCAAACTTGGGTTTTGTGCCCAATCAACTCCTTGAAAACTGTGCCAGTAAATCTCGGGTTTTGTGCCCAATCAACTCCTCGAAAACTATGCCAGTAAATATCGGGTTTTGTGCCCAGAAATTTCACCTAGAGAACCATGCTACAACTCGGGACGAGTTCCCAGAAATTGTTGCTCGAAAAATGTGCCCTGAACTGTACTGTACGGTAGCCTTGGGAAATGTGCCCAAAAATTAAATGCTAAAGATCTTCTCGATTTATGTGCAAAGTCTCTCCTTGGAAATTGTGCTAGTCTCTTCTCTCTCTCAAAAAAAAACTTTCTCTTCACTTCAATCAACAAAAGTGAGAATGAATGCCTCCCTCAAGCTTTTTGATCAAACCCTAGGGTTTCCCTAAATCCAATGGGTGAGATTGATTTAGATCAAGGGTGGAAATTAAATGCTCCATTTACTTTTCATAAATAATTAACTTCGCTCACCCACTTAAATTTATCAAAAAGTGACTTTGAGTTTATAAAGTCTCACTAAATGCTTTTACTAAATCATTTAATGTGAGGGTCACCTTTTTCCCCCTTCTAAGTGACTTTAGGCAAAAGTAACTTGGGGAACACTTCCCTAGGTACAAAAACTAACAGTCCCTCTTACCGAGGAAGGTGTTCTGCACCACTCCCAACTTGTCTCTGAAGAAGACAAACTTCCCCCTCCCCAAAGATTTCGTCAAGATATCTGCTGCCTGCTCATCAGTGGAAATATACTGCAACTAAACTGATCCTCTCTGAACGTAGTCACGGATGAAATGGTACCTGATCTCAATGTGCTTTGACCTGTCATGGAACACAGGATTCTCAGAGAGCTCAATGCAACTCTGATTGTCACAATAGATCACCGTAGGTCTAAGCTCCTAATCAAATAAATCTACCAACAACTTGCGAAGCCACAGTGCCTCGCAAGTAGCCTGACTAGTTGCCATATACTCAACCTCGGCAGAACTCAATGCAATGGACTTCTGTTTTCGACTGAACCACGACACTGCTGCCGAGCCCAAACTGAAACAACAACCGGAAGTGCTCTTCCAATCCCTCACACAACCTGCCCAGTCTGAATCTGTGAAACCAACCAAGCTAACTCCACCTGAACCCCTGTAGTCCAAACCATAGTCTACTGTACCTGCTAGGTATCTCAACACATGTTTTGCGGAAGTCTAATGTACACTCCTAGGATCCACCATGAACTGGCTAAGAGTGTTCACCGAAAAACACAAGTTTGGCTTGGTGTTGACCAGATACATCAACTATCCAATGAGCTGACGGTAAAGTGTAGGATCCACCAACTTACCCTCAGAAGCATGAAGTTGCTTCTAGTTGGTGATCATAGGTGTAGACATCGGCCTACAGTCCTCCATCTGAAATCTCCTCAAAATATCAACTACATACTTCCTCTGTCCTAGGAAAATATGTCCAGGCTCCTGCCAAACCTCCATCCCCATATAGTAATGCATAAACCCAATGTCAGTCATCTCATACTCTGCTGCAAGGTCTCTCTTGTAATGTGCAATGAGACACTCATCCCCTGTGATAAATAAGTCATCAACATATAACAAAAGAATGAGAGGATCTCCACCAACCACAATGTAGTATAGGTTGGGATCAGCCTCACTCTTCCGAAAACCCATCAATGTCAAGTATGTATCGATCCTGGAGTACCAAGCTCTAGGAGCTTGCTTCAGTCCATACAAGGCTTTCCTCAGCCTGCACACATGAGAATCCCTCCCATGAATCTCGAATCCCTGTGGCTGCTCTAAGTATACCTCCTCCTGCAGAAGACCATTGAGAAATGCGGTCTTCACATCCATCTGGTGGATCTTCCAACCCATCTATGCTGCTATAGAAATCACTGCTCTGATGGAAGAATACCGAGCAATTGGCGCAAAGGTCTCATCATAGTCAACTCCCTCAACCTGTGAAAACCCTCGAGCCACAAACCGATCCTTGTACTTCTCCACACTTCCATCTGCAACATGCTTTATCTTGTAAAGCCACTTGGAAGTCACAACTGACTTCCCCTCAGGTCTCGGCACTATCTCCCAAGCATCATTATTCATGATGGAATGGTACTCTTCCATCATGGCATCTCTCCATACCTGATGCTGAGAAGTCTCCTCAAATGTGGAAGGCTCAGAGTCACGAAGACTCGCAACAAGAGCCATACCCAATATATCTGACATCACTACTGTCCTGATCTCCTCATGGGGTCTACCAAATGCCTTTGCCTCCTTCAAGGTGTCTTGAAGCCACTTAGGCTTCCTCTTCCTTGAAGGCTCCTCCCATACTGGTCTATCCTCATCTGAGGAACTCCCAAAAGTAGAAGGTCTAACACCCCTAGGACTAGTGATTGATGAACTAGTCCCTGAAGAACCTGTAACCTGTGAACCAGAACCTGAACCTGTCCCTGAAATACCTGTTACCTGAACCAATGAACCTGTAGGAGCTGTGCCTGTACTTTGTGATCCAGTCACTCTGGAAACCTGTGGACTTGAAACCTGTATCGAAGAAGCCTGTGTCAACTAAGGTGTGGGAGTTGGTGGCTCCCTCTTCTCTAACTCTCTGGACTTCCTAAAGGCTCTCTCCTCATCAAACTTCACTTCCCACCTCACTACAACTCTCTTCTGGCCAGGAATGTAAAGCCGATAGGCCTTCGAAGTCTCATCATATCACACAAAGATGCCTCTCTCTGCAGTGGGCTCAAACTTCGTCCTCTTCTAAGGACGTGAGAGTAAGTCAAAGAACCAAATATGCGGAAATGGCTCACCTCAGGCTTCTTGCCTGTGTACATCTCCTCATGAGTCTTCCTCCCCAAAGCACGGTGAGGACTCCTATTCTGCAGATAAACTGCAGTGCTGCATGCCTCTGCCCATAGAAAGAACGGTAACCCCTGATCATGGAGCATCGCTCTCGCTGCTCCCACAATCATGGAGCATCTTGTGAGAGTAAGTCATGTTCCCAAATTTTCCTATGGTCCATGGGGATGATTTTAGCCTAAGTCACCTAGGCATTAATTAAATAATTAATGGATGGATGAAGTAAGATTCCTAAGGGTGAATTTGAGGAATTAAATGGATAAGGAGGCCCCCCCATGAAGTTATTAACCCCCAATTCAAGTGCTAAGGTGATTTATTAATTAATTGAGAAATTAATTAATTGGGAAAATTTTGAGGCATTACACCTTATTAATTAATTAATTACTGGATAATTAATTAATTGCTAAGTTAAATTATTTTTGAGTGGTATTATTTTCATTTAAATAATTATTGCTAATAAATGTGCCAAGTGGTTGATGACTTGGCTAGGAAATTCGAATTGGTAAGTGAGCCAAACTTGCCTAAGTGATGAAACTCAAAAAATCAAGGAATTACTTGGAGTAGAAGTCAAGTAAGCACTAGAGTCCAAAAATGTTGCCAAAAATGAGAAAAGAGGAATATTTCAGGAAAAGCAGCATAAATCCAGAAAGTAAGAAACTATGAAAAGCAGGAAAGTTCATAAAAGAAGGAAAGTCAGAAAAAGAGGAAAAAAGAAGGAAAGCCAAAGCAAAGCTAGCAAGGAAAGTATGTACACTCATGGGTGACCTATTCTCACAGGTCACCAAGCTAAGTAACTTGCTCAACAGGTCAATAGGAATTCTATTTAAGAAGGTTTCCAACTTCATTCAAGAACTTTTGTCATTTGCAATTTTGGTTTGAGAGCTCTGAGCCTCTCTAGTTGAGTGATGTGCCTCAACAAGTTTGCTTGGGAGATGTGCCCCAAGGCCCCATGAGTTTCCAGTGAGTGTTATGCAGGTCCAGAACATGATGCTACAACCAATAACATTCAGATCAGTTCAGCATTGAAGTCACATAGTCAGTTTGAAGAGAAGATCTATCTTACAGTGAAATCCTAACTAGTTTTGGTGAAGCTTCTCCAGTGGAAGTGCCCAAGTATTGATGGAGGGTTGGTACAACCATATTTTCAGCCAACAATGATGTCCAACAGCAGAAATCATTCTAAAAAATGATCCATTCTCTTCTTCTCATCACTTCTTACAACCTCAGCTAAATTTGGTGGTGTTTTCCCCATAAGGAAGAGAAGATCTGTGTTTAGCTCTCCATATTTTTCCAGAGAATCAGTGTGAAGCCATATACTCTGTTTCAGACCTGTTAAAGATCAGAATACACTTTCATAACAGAGTTTGGATCATTACTTCTCTTCTTCCAGTCATTCTATAGCCCCATGAGGGGATTTCCTAGTCTTTAAATCATTGTACTGAGGAGGAGCTATTAAATGAGTGCAAAATTGGTTCAGTGAGTAAAATTTCAACTTGCTGCTGTTAATTACATTATATCAGAGTACTCTAATATCTCTGAACAGAGTTTTACATTTAAATAAGTCAATACTTAACTCAGAATATAAGACTAGCTCATTGAGCATTGTTTAATGACTAGTTTCACTAAAATGACTGTCAAATTTATTCTAAATGTCAGAACTGATTTCTATAAGTTGTAGGAGGTCATTAATATACCATACAAGCCATATCAGCTCATACTTTAAGAATATGGAAGGATTTACCCACTGTTTGTAAAGATTGAAAATTGACTGGTTCTGTCATCCCGACAGGGTCTAAAACCTCCAAACCACCCCTACTCTTCCCAAATCTTTCCAATTGTTGTCCAGAGCATCCATTGAACCTATTTGACCATAATAACTTAGTTTTGTACCCACCCGGTCTAGTAAGCATATGCTGGTGCGCCCAGGAAGCATTGCGGTAGTTTTCAGCGGTAGCTGATGTCCGAAACATAAATGGTCCCAGTGCTTTGTACTTAGGACTCTCTCTCTGATATAATTATTTGCTGCTGCACATTTCCCCATACAAATTCCAAAACTGAAAGTTCATCCCACCATCCTCAGATTCAGTCTCCATCCCCCTCACTAACATCCTGCTCTGTTTGAAAAGATTATTAAGAAATTTATCCAATGAATTTTATTAAAATTTCAGAAGTTGAGTTAATATCTTGGTTAAATATTCCCAACGATATTACAGTGGTATCAGAGCACTTTCCGTGGCTCAGCCTGTGGAAAGTTAATCTTAGTGGAAAAGTATTTCAACACTATTTTCAAATTGTAGTTGTGGAATTAGTTCCATGTCATGGAAGATTCAGACTTTGAGCTGTATGAGGAGGAAGATTATTTTTATGAAGAGTATGATAATTATGATGAGCAGTATGAAGAATATTGCAGACAGTATGATGAAGAGAATTTCCAAGAAGTACCTTCCACAAGCATCTCCTATGAGATCATGACAGGGAGAAGAGACTATGGTTAATTTGATAGCCCTATTCAGGAAAAAATTGCATGTTCCACAGTCAAAGGTCAACCTCCTATGGAAGAGTTAATGAAAGATATGAAAACTTTATTGGATGCATGTGACTTCACAAGAATTTTTGTATCCTCTTCAAGAAGATCCTCCAAGAATCTTTATCCTAAGACAACCAAGGAGAAACAGGACCCAAAACCCAATCATGAGATTGTTGACAAAATGGAACAAGAATCTACTGCAAGATTCTATGATGAGGATCTCGAGATCATCTCGGATGAGATTGGTACTATTAGGGGTGTTGAACCATATTTCGGATCAGATCTAAAAGTATAACATAAATCAGATCCAAAGACACCACATGAGCTTCACAAGGTAGTAGAAATTGACCGCACATCAGTTATATGTGAACTAGTAGAATCAGTGGTAGAACAAGGCACCATAACCCCACCCATCGAAGAGAGAAGCATGATGCACATGAATGGACCACTTTCAGATTTTTGTACCAAATTGTGCCATGATGATGTTGCAGCCACATCAGAAGACAATTACTGCATAAGGGATTCCTTGGATGTTGAGTTTCATATCCTGGGTGATAAGGGTGAATGTAGTGACCAAGCTGAATCACTAGAAGGGTGTTTGCAGGATGCCTACATGGACGGAAGAGAATCTACTAAGGAATGTTTTAAGTGTGAGGAAGCATCTAAATATGTGTACTCTTACGTATATGTGGGGGACATGGATATTCCCATTGATGAAGGTGTTGTGGGTGCAATATCCATGGGGAAAGAAGAAGTTTTGGCAACAACAGAAACTGAAAATGAGAAATTGATGGAAGGCCAAACCACCAATACTCCACCTCGTAAGGAGGATAACATGACACCTAGTGAGTTATTAAATTCTGATTTTTATGTGTCATTATTTCAATCTGATATGGCAGGCACTTCTACTAAAAGGTTAAGAGTGGCTGAGCTCCCTAGTGATGAGGTTCAGAATTCTGATGTCAAAAAGAAATGCAATGAGAAGGATGGAACTTTTAGAGAAGATATTTCCAGTATACCTAGGAGGAATGAGCAATGAAGTTGCAGCCCAAATTATGTTGTTGAGGACCTAAGAGATGAATATATTGCAGCAACAATATATGGATCAGATTTCCAAACTTCGAGTGGATTGCATAAAATCAATCCAGTGATGGAAAATGAAGGGGAGGAACATCTGCAAGAACCTCATCTTCTTGCAGGGTCATTGAAGATGGATGAACAAAAGATCCAAGAGGCCCTGAAAATTCTCCATGACACTCATTCTTCAGTGTCGAGGTTGTTTTGGGAAGCTACTTTAAGGGAAGATCAATATCTCTTTCCAGCCATGGAGAATATCCAGAAAGCAATGTCCACAATCAAAGGTAATTTCTCACAGTTGCTTTCAGATAAATATTACATGCTTGAGCTTGTTGAATTGTTGCAGGATGCATCATGGAATGATGAAGAAAGCATTTGAAGATATGAAAAAGAGAACTATAAGCTCAATGATGAATTGATGGCCACCCAAGATTCTTTGAGAAGCACTCAAAGTGCCCTCCAAGAATCCAAGACGGAGATGTTGCTGCTTCATGAAAAGTTGCAAAGATCCTCCCTACCCTCCTACACACCATTTAGTCAATTCATTGGGGTTAAAGAATTCATTATCATAAGGAGGAACCTCATGAGATGGTGGATCATGAGGATCATTTATCTTTACATGTGCTTGAGGAGTGTGCAGAACAGTTTGATGAAAACCAAGCACCTGATCATTTCCTAAGGGAAATTGAGTTGTTCCATGGAAACAGTCACTCTCCCATGGAAAAGTGGGATGAGAGCATCCAATTTGGGCCAGCCAATAATGATGAAGTTGCAGCCATAAGTCTGATTATTGAAGGTTGAAGACATACAAAGGAGTTTCACAGTCCTTCCCCTCATATCATGGATTCAACAATAACAATGGGGAATGAACAATGGGTGAAGAAGTTTTTCTTGTTGATGCCACATGTACCACAGGTGGATCATGATCTGATCCTATGGGAGATAGATCTTATTGTAGCAGAGATGGCTGATTTCAACTCATGTGAATCAGCAAGTAGGATCTCTGATTCACCCACCAGATGGATGGATAGAGGTCTCACTAGAAAAGAAAATCTGGAAGGTAAAAAGTTCATTTGTTTCTGCAATAAATTTCTTATTATAACTGACATTGTCTTGAATTGTGAGCAGCAAAAAAAGTATATTTTGCAGCCATTTGATGTCACTCATCCACATATGGATTGGGTGAAAGATTACCGGATAAGCATGAAACTTCCTTGCAAATTTTTTATGCTTATGGTCAAGGGAAGGCAGTTAAGCAGGCAAGTTGCCAAGTAAAATTAACAGAACATTTTACTCGCAGAGGTTGGCCTATGTGGAGGGAATCCACATGCTGGGAAGGATGCTTGAAATTTTTCTCCAATGGAAGAGAGTTGAGCCATTGGATGTTTTCACTGGAAGAGACATTCTGCTCCCCACTTGGTTTGGTTGGAAGCAATGCCCTAGCAGTTATTCCCCAGATGAAAAGGCACATGTTTGATGATAGATTCTTTAAAATTATTCCGATGATGGGGAAAATGGATTTGATACTTTGGGACCCTGGCATACACTTGACTGACAGCTTGCCAAAGATGACAGGAGAATTCTGCTCCTTGCAAGAGAAACAATGGGACCTAGGAATTCTACTCAGTTATCCTAACGAGGTTAAAATTCTGTTCATTTGTTGGCTAATGGAAGATATAAATTACATGACAATTTGTTTTACATAGACATTTTTCCTGAAGGCCCAAGTAATTTACAGATTGTTCAATGGATGGGGGACAATGATAATCAGAGTTGGTGCAACAGAAGCTTGGTGGAATCCTGACATTGCTTGAGGACAAGCAATCTTGGGAAGGGAGGACTGTCATGTTCCCAAATTTTTCTATGGTCCATGGGGATGATTTTAGCCTAAGTCACCTAGGCATTAATTAAATAATTAATGGATGGAACAAGTAAGATTCCTAAGGGTGAATTTGAGGAATTAAATGGATAAGGAGTAGCCTCGATGAAGTTATTAACCCCCAATTCAAGTGCTAAGATGATTTATTAATTACTTGAGAAATTAATTAATTGGGGAAATTTTGAGGCATTACACCTTATTAATTAATTAATTACTGGATAATTAATTAATTGCTAAGTTAAATTATTTCTGAGTGGTATTATTTTCATTTAAATAATTATTGCTAATAAATGTGCCAAGTGGTTGATGACTTGGCTAGGAAATTCGAATTGGTAAGTGAGACAAACTTGCCTAAGTGATGAAACTCAGAAAATCAAGGAATTACTTAGAGTAGAAGTCAAGTAAGCACTAGAGTCCAAAAATGTTGCCAAAAATGAGAAAAGAGGAATATTTCAGGAAAAGCAGCATAAATCCAAAAAGCAGGAAAGTATGAAAAGCAAGAAAGTTCAGAAAAGAAGGAAAGTCAGAAAAAGAGAAAAAAAGAAGGAAAGCCAAAGCAAAGCAAGCAAGCAAAGCAAGGAAAGTATGTCCACTCATGGGTGACCTATTCTCACAGGTCACCAAGCTAAGTAACTTGCTCAACAGGTCAACAGGAATTCTATTTAAGAAGGTTTCCAACTTCATTCAAGAACTTTTGTCATTTGCAATTTTGGTTTGAGAGCTCTGAGCCTCTCTAGTTGAGTGATGTGCCTCAACAAGTTTGCTTGGGAGATGTGCCCCAAGGCCCCATGATTTTCCAATGAGTGTTATGTAGGTCCAGAATGTGATTCTACAACCAATAACATTCAAATGAGTTCAGCATTGAAGTCACACAGTCAGTTTGAAGAGAAGATCTCGCTTACAGTGAAATTCTAGCTAGTTTTGGTGAAGCTTCTCTAATGGAAGATGAATGCTCCAGTGGAAGTGCCCAAGTATTGATGGAGGGTTGGTACAGCCATATGTTCAGCCAATAGTGATTTCCAGTAGCAAAAATCATTCTCAGAACAGATCCATCCTCTTCTTCTCATCACTTCTTACAACCTCAGCTAAATTTGGTGGTGTTTCCCCATAAGGAAGAGAAAATATGTGGTTAGCTCTCCATATTTTTCCAGAGACTCAGTGTGCAGCCATATACTCTATTTCATACCTGTTGAAGATTAGAATACACTTTCATAACAGAGTTTGGATCATTACTTCTCTTCTTCCGGTCATTCTATGGCCCTATGAGGGGATTTCCTAGTCTTTAAATCATTGTATTGAGGAGGAACTATTAAATGAGTGAAAAATTGGTTCAGTGAGTAACATTTCGACTTGCTGCTGTTAATTACATTATATTAGAGTAATCTAATATTTCAGAACAGATTTTTACATTTAAATAAGTCAATACTTAACTCAGAATAGAAGACTAGCTCATTGAGCATTGTTTAATGACTAGTTTCACTAAAATTACTGTCAAATTTATTCTAAATGTCAGAACTGATTTCTGTAAGTTGTAGGAGGTCATTAATATACCATACAATCCATATCAGCTCATACTTTAAGAAAATGGAAGGATTTACCCACTGTTTGTAAAGATTGAAAATTGACTGGTTCTGTCATCCCGACAGGGTCTAAAACCTCCAAACCACCCCTACTCTTCCCAAATATTTCTGATTGTTTTCTAGAGAATCCATTGAACCTATTTGACCATAATAACTTATTTTTGTACCCACCCAGTCTAGTAAGCATATGCTGGTGCGCCCAGGAAGCATTGCGGTAGGCTTCAGCGGTAGCTGATGTCCGAAACATAAATGCCCCCACTGCTTTTTGCTTAGGACTCTCCCTATGATATTATTATTTGCTGCTGCAAATTTCCCCATACAAATTCCAAAACTGAAATTTCATTCCACCATCCTCAGATTCAGTCTCCATTCCCCTCACTAACATCCTGTTTGAAAAGATTATTAAGAAATTTATCCAGTGAATTTTGTTAAAATTTTGGATGTTGAGTTAATATCTTGGTTAAATATTCCCAAGGATATTACAATCTATCTGGCATCACTACTGTCCTGATCTCCTCCTGGGGTCTACCAAATGCCTCTGCCTCCTTCAAGGTGTCTTGAAGCCTCTTAGGCTTCCTCTTCCTTGAAGGTTCCTCCCATACTGGCCTATCCTCATTTGAGGAACTCCCAGAAGTAGAAGGTCTAACACCTCGAGGACCAGTGACTGATGAACCAGTGCCTGAAGAACCTGTAACCCGTGAACCAGAACCTAAACCTGTCCCTGCAGTACCTATCACTTGAACCATTGAACGTGTAGGAGCTGTGCCTATACTCTGTGATCCAGTCACTTCGGAAACCTGTGGACTTGAAACTTGTATCGAAGAAGCCTATGTCAACTGAGGTGTGGGAGCTGGTGGCTCCCTCTGTTTTAACTCTCTGGACTTCCTAAAGGCTCTCTCCTCATCAAATTTCACTTCCCGCCTCACTACAACTCTCTTCTAGCCAGGAATGTAAAGCCGATAGGCCTTCGAAGTCTCATCATATCCCACAAAGATGCCTCTCTCTGTAGTGGGCTCAAACTTCATCCTCTTCTCAGAAGGGATGTGAGAGTAAGTCAAAGAACCAAATATGCGGAAGTGGCTCACGTTAGGCTTCTTGCCTGTGTACATTTTCTCATGAGTCTTCCTCCCCAAAGCATGGTGAGGACTCCTGTTCTGCAGATAAACTACATTGCTGCATGCCTCTTCCCATAGAAAGAATGGTAACCCCTGATCATGGAGAATCGCTCTCGTTGCTCCCACAATTGACCTGTTCTTCCTCTCTACTACTCCATTCAGCTCAGGAGTGTAGGGAACTGTCAGCTGTCTCTGTATACCCTCCTGTCTGCAAAAAGCATCGAACTCCTTGGAGGTATACTCACCCCCATTGTCTGATATCAACATCCAAATCTTCCTCCCTACCTGCTTCTCCACAAGGGCTTTGAACCCTTGGAAGACACTCAAAACTAAGGGTGACTTCTTGCTCCTGAAGAAGTAGATCCAGGTCTTCCTGGAGTAGTCATCAATGAATATGATATAGTACTAAAAACCAGTCAATGAGACTGATGACATAGGACTGCAAATATCAGAATGGATCAAGTCAAGCACTCCTGCTGCTCTGGTGTCACTGCTTGGAAAAGCAGTCTTGGTGTACTTTCCCAAAGCACACCCCCTGCACACATCACTCTGCTCAGTGCTGAACTCGGGTAAACCTGTAACCATGCTCCTCAACAATTTTAGAGCTGGGTGATGTAAGTGGGCCATCCTCCGATGCCATAGCTCACATAGCTCACTGCTGCTGCTGTGTGCTAGAGTGTGCTACGGTTGAAACAAGAGCCTGTACAACTTTCCACATCTAAATCCAATGTCCATGGAAGTAGATACTCATGTAGTCCTGGGGAATACCTATACTCTCCCATCTGAGAAACACACCCCAATACCCCTGTCGTCAATGGTGGAAACTGATACAAGGTTCTTCTTCATCCGAGGAACATATAACACATCCCTCAGAGTCATGGGACTCATAGACTCCCTCTGAAATGTAATAGTCCCCCGACCAACTGCTTTAACAATGGTGTCATCACCTAGTACAACCTCCACATCTGTACCCTTCTATGATAGCTTGGAGAACATCTTTCGAGCTCTTGTCATGTGGCTCGAAGCTCCACTATCAATGTACCAAGTACTAGTGGTGGATGGACTCGTTTGATGGCCTACCAACAATGAATGCTCCATCTCCATATACACATCTGTGCTGGTGGCTAAAGAGGCTCTCTCTCTCTCAATCTGGCCAGCATATAAGGAAAACTCCCTCTGAAACCTGTCTCCAAAGTCATCAACCTCCGCTGAAGCTGCAGTCTGCTGTCCCTTCTTCTTCTTCTTGTTTGGACACTGTGAAGCATAGTTCCCAAATGTATGACAACCATAATACTTGATTTTACTCAAGTCCTTCTTCTTCCCACCTTGCTGATGCTGCTTGGCCCCACCCTTCTTGGGACCCTTCTTCTTCTTCCCCTTTGCTGTCAAAGCCACGTTCTCCTCATCTACCCCACCCTGTGAAGAACTGCCCTGTACGAGACCTCTCCTGGTCTCCTCCTGCACAAAGTCATCCCACAGTCTCTCCCAAGAAGGTAGGTTCTCTTTTCCCACTATAGCCTGCACAAATTCACCCCAGGGATTTGAAGCCCCATTCACTGCTGTACACACAAGCTTAGTAGCAGTAACCACCTCCCCAACTGCTGCTAGCTTATCTCTAACTGTAGATATCTTGGTAAGGCATGTTGTCACTCCCTCTCCTCCATTCATCTTTATACTCTTGAGTTTCTCCTTGAGAACCATCTTCCGGTTCTCAATGGTACTCTCATACAAGCTGGTCAAAGCAGTCCACATCAAATGTGCCCTAGCCTTTCCTGAAATGTGAGGGATAATCTAATCTTTAACTGCATCTAGGATTATCCTTCTAGCCTTACAGTCCTTCTTGTTGAAGGCTGATAATGCTGTTGCATCGATAGTAGCAGGAATCTAAACGGGGTTTGCTGTAGTATTCCTAACCACCTCCTCCCATAGTTCATTCTCCTCTAATATCAGCAAAATCCTAGCCTTCCATGGCACAAAGTTACCTCTCCCATCTAGCCTATCCTCCAACCTAAGTCCTGTAGCCATCTTTCAGCCAACCCAACAAAGTGTTGTTGACTAATAGAAGAAAATTTCTGAATTTACTGAGTTCTGGAATTTTCTGTGTGTCTGCAAAATACTACTGTTTTCTGCCCCCAAGCTTTGATACCATGTAAATTTTCCTGAGTTTATTGCTTGCTGGTTTATGTCAATGTTTCAGTCGTTTTCATTCCCAACCGGTTTTGCATAGGCTGGAAACTACTTATGAAAAATTCTCAGGCAATTAAACACATTGTAAAATCATAGTAATAGGCAGAAAATAAATTTTAACATGCACACCATTAAAATTATAGACTTAGAATTTTCGACAAATGTGCCCTGGAAAAACCCCCACGGGGAAACCAATTAGAGAGAGAGAGAGAGATTTTATTTCTTTAGCAAAATTATCATCACAGCACTACAATGAAAATATAACTTATCTTCACCACCCAGCAGAATCTTTCTCGAAATCTGTGCACCTATCTGAATCTTGAAATTTGTGCTTGCAGCCTTGAAATGTGTGCAAACAAAACATTGGTTTCCGTGCTGGAAAAACACAGTCCGTACCACCTGTACGGTTCTCGGTTTGTGTGCAATAAACCACCTCGAAAACTATGCAAAAATAAACCAAAAATCTGTACCTCGATTTCTGTGCTAGGTCACTCCTTGAAATCCATGTTGTTTCACCTAGAAAAATGTGTAGATAGTATTGGGAATCGTGCCCTGTACTACACATCGAAAACTGTGCAACAAACTCAGGTTTTGTGCCCAGTCAACTCCTCTAAAACTGTGCCAGGAAATCTTGGGTTTTGTGCCCAGAAATTTCACCTAGAAAACCATGCTGCAACTCGGGATGAGTGCCCAAAAATTGTTCCTCGAAAACTGTGCCCTGAACCGTACTGTACGATAGTCTTGTGAAATGTGCCCAGAAATTAAATGCTGAAGATCTTCTCGATTTCTTTGCAAAGTCTCTCCTTGGAAATCGTGCTAGTCTCCTCTTTCTAAAAAAAAAACTTTCTCTTCACTTCAATCAGCAAAAGTGAGAATGAATGCCTCCCTCAAGCTTTTTGATCAAACCCTAGGGTTTCCCTAAATCCAATGGGTGAGATTGATTTAGATCAAGGGTGGAAATTAAATGCTCCATTTACTTTTCATAAATAATTAATTTCTCTCACCCACTTAAATTGATCAAAAAGTGACTTTGAGTTTATAAAGTCGCATTAAATGCTTTTACTAAGTCATTTAATGTGAGGGTCACCTTTTTCCCCCTTCTAAGTGACTTTAGGCAAAAGTTGCTTGGGGAACACTTCCCTAGGTACAAAAACTAACAGGGTCAACCTTTACTTAGTGGTCACCAAGTTGTTGTTGGGGGGAAACCCCCGTCTCTTAACCATAATACTGCAGCAGGAGTTCCCATCGGTGCTTCCGTTGGAAATTCCTTACCTCCTGGACCTTCCACTACGGGACTATCCCATGTTGGGGGACCGTCCAACGTAATTCAACCTCCATCGATTCAAGCGTATCCAAGTCATCCTAACCCTGTGTCGGGTCAACTTAATCCCAGAAACGCACTCTACAGGGTACCATACCCAGGAAACCCCTACACTCTATGGGGACAACATAATGTTTTATAACATGGACCCCCACTCACAGTCCCTCAAGTCCCTCCAACCCAGTTTGGTCCACCCCCACCTCCCATTGGAGGTAGCGGGCCCCCACATAACTTTGGAGGAGGCAGACCTCTACCTTCTGGTGGAGGACCACCTCACTTCGGTCATCATGGCCCACCCCCCTGGTGGTGGTGGTGGAGGACCATCCCATCTGGGTGGTGGCGGCGGACCATCCCATCCCGGTGGTGGTGGTGGAGGACCATCCCATCCCGGTGGTGGTGGTGGAGGACCACGGAACTAATTGGCCACCCATTCCGGTGAAATTTTCATCTGATATCCCAAAATTTGATGGCAAGCCGGGTGAGGATCCTAAAAACCACATGATGACATACCACTTGTGGTGTTCATCCAACTCCTTGATGGATGACTCGATCCGTCTTAGGTTATTTCAACGGACTCTTACTGGTTCGGCTTCCAATGAACTACCACCCCATTCTTTTCCTGATTTTGGTTCTCTTGATATGAACTTTTTGACTCATTTCCAGCTTCCTATACGGTATGAAACTGGTACAGAGCTTTTAACCTCGCTCCATCAAAATACCGCTACTCACATCTCAGATCATATACATGAGTGGTAGAGGAGACGACGTCTCATTAAGGCTCCTATTCCAGACCAACTCCTAGCGGACTAGTTTACTAAGTCTCTCATACCTACCATAGCATGAGATGTTTCCATGGGAGGTGCTGTCACTGAGGAACAAGCCATTTCCCGTGCCCACTTACTAGACTTAGTCTATGCTCAGTCCGGCACATTGTTTGATATTCTTCCCGACGCACCCCGCAACACTTACGACCCCGTGAAACCACCCAAGGGACCCCAATCCGATGGCATCATTGGATCCCTTACCACCCAGCCTTATTCTCAAACTGTTGGTTCATCGAACCCCCAGGGTTCTTCCCCATCACCAACACAGGCTGGTCACGGCACCACCAAATCATCCACTCCTGCTATCACCGAAGAAGTGAATTATATTTCATCAGCTTCACCTCAAAAGTCTGGTGGTAAGAAGAAGAACAAAGGGAAACCTAATAAATCTTCTACCCAGCAGGAACAAAAGAGCACCCCTGATGATACCAAACAGAAAAGGAAGTTGAAATATCCTTTTCTACTGTGTGGTGATGACCACTTTTCTAAAGAGTGCCCCCATAGAGTCGAAGTTCAAAATTTTCTTAAGGGAAAACCCACACCCGTAGTTCTCAATGATCCCTTCCCTGCTCAAAATCAGTAGATGATTGCTCACACTTCTCCTTCACGGGGAGAAGCATCTACCACCGTGCATGTTCTAATGGTGCGTAATGAGACCATCAACTTGAACACCCGTTCCCGTTCGTATGACTCTGTTCCAGCGAAGGAACCTATTGGAAGTAATACTGAAAAAGCTTCCCCTTCGATGCCCGACCTCACCGTATGGGCTGCTCCTCTCACCATTGAGAAGCCCTCTTTCGATTCAGTGTTGCATCCACCCAACAACACGATTAGAAAATTGGTTTTCAATCCTAATGCTCGAGCTGCTCAAAACTACAACATTGTAGAGGACCTAGCACAAGCTCCTTGTGCTATGTCGATGCTCGAAGTCTTGCAAAACTGTCCTAATCAGCACAAGACTCTCCTCGCTGCCATCGGTGCAGTTGACCCAGATTCATCAAATACCATCATGTTCCGGCTGGAGTACTTCAAACCGAGGCTCTCCCATCAGTTGGCATTTCAAGTTGCCACAAACATTTTTGGGAAGATAATACATCGTACCATTTTGGACGAAGGAGCCTCTACGTCAGTCATGTCGATCGCATGTTGGAGAGCCATTGGCTCTCCCGAGTTGAACCGTTCTCCTACCACTTTAAGAGCATTCGACGGACGTGGATTTCAACCTCATGGGATGTTACAATCTTTACCAATCGAGATGGGGGGCAATACCACAAATATTAACATGGAAGTAGTCGCTGCCCCATTGGATTATAACATTCTGCTTGGCCGTAATTGGTTTTACGCCATGACACCGCTACTCACCTAGGAGATAATGTTCCATCAATTGGACAATCTTTGCAGAAGTATGAGAGCGTGGGGGTCAGCCTCCTTAAGGATTCATCCCTTATGGGCGTCTTTCCTACTTCGGATCCCCCAAACCATGTTTCCACAATGAACATGATCTCCTTGTAGTTTTCACCTATCCCCAACTCCACTGATTTATGGCTTGTACCCGACGAAGACACCACACACCTGATTGGAGAGACCATGCCTTTGTCACCCAATGATCTCATGTACGAGGCTATCTAGTCAGCACTAGAGGACCACTTAGTTGTGGCCTCCACCTCTTGTTGTCCACAACAGACATCATCTGATCCTCTGCTACAGAATTTTCATTCTGATGAGTCCATTATGGAAATCATGAGTGCAGATGATCCTCCGTGGGAAGACCTCCACCATCGTTCGTCTTTCCTTCCCTTTTTGAGAAACTCTTGAAGGTCAGCTTCATCTATCCTGTCCCATTGACTTAATGGGTCTCAAACGTCGTCCCTGTTACCAAAAAATAGGGTACCATTCGTGTCTGTGTTGACTATCGGGATCTCAACAAAGCTTGTCCCAAGGATAACTACCCGACTCGCTTTATTGACTAGATTATCAACAATTGTGCCGGAAGTGTCATTTTTTCATTTATGGATGGATTTTTTGGATACAACCAGATTGAGATCCCTCTCACCGAGAAACACAAGACTGCATTCATCTGCCCTTGGGGAACATTTGCATATCGTAAACTTTCGTTTGGTCTTAAAAACGTTGGTGCCACATTCCAGCGGGCCACGTCGTACGCCTTCCATGATGTGAAGGACTTTGTGGAACCCTACTTGGACGATCTCCCTGCCCATTCAAAGCAGCGCGAGTTCCACATCGATCATCTGATGGCTATTTTCCTTAGATACAGACGGTACAATATCCGTCTGAATCCTCATAAGTGTATTTTTTGTGTCGAGTCTGGATGCCTCTTAGGGTTTATCGTCTCAAAACATGGGATCCGCATTGATCCTTTGAAGGTGGAAGCCATCGTCGCTCTTCCACCTCCAACCAATATTACGAAACTTCAGAGTCTACAGGGCAGAGCAACCTATTTATGACGTTTTGTTTGTAATTTCGCACAAAAGACGCAGGGATACATGAGATTGATGAAGAAGGACGTCCCATTCATCTAGGATGAGCAAGCTCAACAATCTTTTGATAGTTTGAAATATTCCATCATGCATGCCCCTGTGTTCCAACCCCCGAATTACTATCCAGATTACATTTTATATGTCGTCACTTCCGACACCACTATCGCCATGGTTTTGGTACAGGAAGACCAGAACGCCCAAGAACATGTGATCTACTATGCTAGTAAATGTTGGCGGGTAAAACTACCCTATAGCAAGGAAACTAATGCTATCAACTGGGATGGGGTGACAGGTAAGTGTATTAAATGTATTACAGAGATATTTATGAAAAGAAATGAGTTATAGATCTTGAGAACATACCTATTAACCAGCGTTCGATCCTCGCTTTTATTTGATCCTACGCTCAGTCCTCAAATCTACCTTCTGTTCATTAAACCTGCAAAACAAACACCTTTCTCAGCGTATCTTGGACAATATATAATGTTTGAAAGAAACAAAAGCAATGTTAAACATTCGATATTGACCAAAACAGATCCAAATTAAGATATTATTTCAGAAAACATTTAAGTTGGAACAAGAAAGACACTTCAACCTTTATTGTCAAATGCAAATTGATGTACAAGTATACCTGACTTTGTGACATGCTCCTGCAACTTGATTCTGGGCTCTTGCTCTTCTCCGGCTTAAATATCTTCAGCATCAACTCCTCCAATGCAAGCTTCTCTTTTATATCTCTATGTCTCTAAGTTTCTCCATCTATCCATCTAACCTTTCTCTTTAGTCTTCCTTGTATTTATAGGATCAAAGAAGTAGTTCAGGTCGATATATGGTTATGGAGGAAGTTGGGGAAGTTGGGAAACTACCAGAAACTAATCCTCCTCGTGAAATTAATTATTTTTTAATCATCTTTTGAGATGTATGCTACTATTGTTCAGTGAAGTAGCATTTAGGGCGCTACTATGGTGCTTGTCAACTAGCGCTCATCGATTTTTAAAGGTTGAGCGCTACTATGCTAAGAAGGAGTAGCGCTCATAAGGCTTTGAGCGCTACTATTATACACTGGAGTAGCGTATAGGCGCTAGTCTATTGAAGTAGAGTAGCGCTCATATCTCAGAATGATATTTTTATGATTTTTCCAGTAATGTCAGGAAATGGAGTAAGTCAAAGTATCATCTAGGGTCAACATGCTCCTCCATCCAAGTTGTCCTTTTGTGTGATCAACAGCTCAAGGTGATCACGGACGGAGAGGTGCAAGTTTGACCTATAACAGATGCCCCCTAATGTGTGAGGTCAGAGGGAAATGATGGCCGAAGTACATTACAATCCAAAGCTAGAGGAGAAGCAAAGAACCGCAGAAAACAAGTTACAAGAACACCTGCAACAAAGATCAAGGTCAGCTAGCAATTACATCTTTGACATCATATAGATGTGCAGTGTGATACAACATGATCTCCGATACATAACAAGGAGATGTATATATAGCATGGCCAGTTGGAATACAAGCGTGGATACATGTCAAACATGGTATCAAAGCTTTTATGAAGTGCCGCTTCCGGTTATGATCTAGATCTTGAACTGTTGTTGCCGAAACTCGAAAGGGTTTCTAGTTCTGGTATTGCTGTGCATTTCTGGACTGTGGGAGGTGTTCCATTGCGTCCGGAGCGTCGTTTCCATTGGGAAATAGTTTTCGTTTGATCGAAAACGGTTCCCGGTTGCTCCAGAAACGCGTATTTCATCAGATCTGAAGGTATAATGTTACAGTGACGCATTTTTTTTATTTCGTTTTTAAAAAAGAAAAATCTCATATTTTATCTTTTTTTACGGTTAGATTTTTTTTGGGTTCGGATTGTTGCTTTCCTATCTGCGTATGCTCTTTGCCGTGCACCTTGACCGATCTCGGCAAATCAGAAACAAAAAGGGAATGAGTTTTTCTCGGTTGCGTATGCTCTTTGCCGTGCACCTTGCGCGATCTCGGGAAATCAGAAACAGTAAGAAAACGTAGACTTTCCGGGAAAGCTAACAAGATCTAACTCCACAAGTGTAGAAAATTTTGTTTGTTTCGATTTGTGGTTTGTTTTGCAGGAAAAAGGGCAAACACGCAAACCGAGCAAGAAGAGTAAAAAAAAAAGAAAAAAAAAAAAGAAAGCCCCCTTCCTCATTCCCATATTTTACATACCTTTTAATCTAGCTCACTTGGTTCAAAGTTGTTTTATTCCTTAATAGGTCTTGAGTTCAAGTCTTAGGAAGTTACTTTTAAAATAAAAGTGCATGCCATTTCTAATTTCAAGTTACTTTATTGTAAAAGTGCATCTCACTTAAATAATAAAAATAAAAATACAAGTGAGTCACTTAAGTTTTTTTATTGTTGCACTATTTCAAAGTAATATCATTGTAAAAGTGAAATCACTTATTTTACAAAAGTGGTTCACTTAAAACAACTTTCTTGTAAAGTGAATGTCAAAAGGTTCATCTTGGGAAGAGGGGGGTTCTTTTTTTTTGCTGGACATTCTCTAGCTGCCACGTCACTATTGGGGACATTTTCAACAGTTTCTTTGTTCAAGCATAACTTCATCATACAGAGTCAGTTTTCAGTGCCGTTTTTTTTGAAACTGCCTATTTTTTCGAGATATTCACATCCAAACTATTGGTTTTTGATTTTACAACCATTAATTTACAAATATGACCGCCCATTATGATATTCTACTTAACAGTTCCAACTATTTCTCATGGAAATCTCGTATGGAGGATGTTCTACGAAGTAGGGGAATTTTCAGAATTACCACAGGGAAAGAAAAAGAACCCACTAATGATGATAAGAAAATAAAATGGGCAAATAGATGTGATGAAGCTCGTGGATTGATTGTGATGTCAATCTCTACTGATTTGTGATTCCACATATCTGGAATTGATGAACCTAATACTGCTTGGGGCAAGTTGGAATCTGTGTTTGGTAAACACAATGAAATTCGAGGTCACCAACTCGAAAATGAGTTGATTTCTTTAAATCCAAGTGACTTTTCATGCATTCAAGATTATTTATCTAAGTACAAAACTCTTAAACTCTTATGTGCAGAATGTAAGATTGAGAGGGAAGACAAACAATGCATTTATCACATTCTTTCCAAACTTGGACCTACCTATTCTGTTTTTGTATCTACATTTTACTCCATGAAAGCATCCTTGAATGCAGCTAGCTATCAAGAGCCTAGTCTTGAATCCTTTTGTGATTCCTTGATTAGGGAACAAGATAAACTCATTCATCTTGGAATAATCAACAATGCAGATACATCTGGGAAAGCCTTATTGTCCCAACAGAAAGAAAAGTCCAAGCCTCCTAAGAAACAAAATTTTCGCAATAATAAGTCAAACAAGGGTCCAAAACCCTCTCAGTCAGCTCCTTCTTTAAAAAATGACAAAGGATCCAAGCCAAAAGGCAAGAAGACTGAGCGTCATTGCAACTATTGCGGGAAAGATAATCATGATGAATCTAAGTGTTTCAAGAAGATGGCAGCCTTGGAAGCAACAATGAAGAAGCACCACATCAGCCTAGATTCGCCTTCAGAATCAGCCTCTCATGGACATGCACTTTGTGCTTCTGGTTATTCTTATAATGCATCTTCTTCTTCTACTTCAAATGAATGGCTCATTGATTCTGGAGCATCTTATCATATGGCTAAGGATCAAGCCATCTTTTCTACTATGCATGAATGTAACACCAAACAAATATTTGTTGGTGATGATAGTGTTATCACACAACTTGTAGTTGCCCCTAGAGGTATCCCATCCGGGACGGTAGAGGAGGCAGGCAACTAAAGTGGTGACCCAAGAGATGCCACGGTTCCCAATGCAATATCGGAGTCACGTCAACCGAGGCACTCTTCGCTTTAGGTCAAGGTGTAACTAGACCAAGGGGGAGACCCTATACCCAATCACAGTTGATTGTACCCAAACAAAGGTTTTTAAGGGTAAGTAAATGAGGAGTTGTGGAAACCAATGCAAGGCTAAATGGACCTAAGAGTTGAGGTATGGTTGAAGGTGGTGTAATGGATTGTTAGTGTTTCAACCTATGTATGGTTTAGGCCACATGATAGGGTATGATGACTAGGTATAGTACCATGTGTTTACACAAGTGGGTCTTGTTTTCTTGGGAAGTGTGAAATGGTTCTAGGTGGGCCCACAAGGCGAAGTTAGATGTGAAGTTGGTACTATAGGTTGGATAAAGGCTAGATCTATGAATCTAGGTTGATTCTAGGACTACCCACACACTAGATCTAGGGTTTTGACACAAATTTCAAGGAGTGCGACTTGCTTAGTGGTGGACTAGTGCCTTGTTTGATGGGCTAATGGGGTCAAGAAGTGTGTCAAAGAGTAGATCAGGACACCTAGAAGCCAAATCAAGTGGGCTAAATGGGATCTAATGGTTGGATCTTACTAGATCTAGGTTTTTCAAGTAATGACCCTAAGTGGACCACAATCCCTTGAAACAAGGAATGCTACCCCCAAGGTGGATCGTGACAAAAAGACAGTCTAGACCTAGGTTTCAGGGTATGGGCATTCCAAATCCACGAAAATCTCAAACACCCACCTCCTGGAAGTGGACAAACTCACTTTTTCAAGGGAGTGCGACTTGCTCAAGGAAGGCCAAAAAGTGGGTTTGGTGGACCAAATCAAGTCCAATGGCCACCAAACTGTAGATCCAAATAGCTAGCACCCCGATCTATGCATGTTCAAAAAATCAAGTCAATCCAAGGGCTAGATCTTAGTAGATCTGAGTTTTGAGGTGTCAAGGAATTCAAAAGGGGGTCTTAACCCCTTAAAACATGGAGAGATGTCCACAAGGTAGATTTCACCAAAGTAAGAATCTGGGGATAGGTTATCAAGTGTCTAGATTTCAAATCAAGTGGGATCTCACCTACCCACGTGCTAGATCTAACCAAACAAGCCTCTTACAAGGGAGTGCGATTTGGGTCAAAGAGGGCTTTTTGCCTTGAAAAGTGGGTTAATTTTAAGCCAATCACCACCAAACTAATAGATCCAACTAGGGGTGGATGCTATAGAGGTGGGTTTTCAATATCTTCTCAAGAACAAGGCTAGATCTAAGTAGATCTAAGAAATACCAAAATTAGGGTTTTAATGAATTAGGGTTTTATGACCAATGAAGATAGAATGGATGAAAGAGGCACATACCTTGTAGATCTTACCTCAATTGCTTATGGCCACCTTGCAAATTGATAGCATTCTCCTATGTGTATATTCAAGAGTGAGATCCAAGAGCTCCAACCAAAACGTCCTTCTCCAAGATAGCCAAATCGTCCTCCTCCTACAAGACAAGATCAAAGAAACAAGTCAAGCAAGATGATTATGAAAATGGTAGAAAGATGTAATAGAAAGCATCAACTATGTCACAAAGATACAATAATGATACTCCCTGTCACAAGATCAACCCAAGAGAGAATATTTGGATCCCTCCAACAATAACCCTCATGAAGTCGCCCTCCTCTCCACCAATTCGACTTTCCTGTCAAAAGATTAGAAGAAGCACCAAAATCCACAATGATACATAGAAGAAATACTGTATATTCAATATGCAAGAGAATCCACAATGCAAGAGAGATGTGCTCCACAAAAAATCTTCGATTCCAATATTCCAGAGCTCCAAAGGTGAGCTTTACAATGGGGGGTCTCCTCCTTATATAGGATAATAAAGACCAAAACCCTATACCACTCTACAATACTACATCAAATGAGTGGTTGAGATTAAAAGATCTCATCATACAATCAATGGCTAAGATGACCCATAACAATATAACACATGGATCACTCAATATAACAATAGCGCCCCCACTAAATGGCACAAGAAGGGGGTAACGTCATCCACTAGAGAAACAAAAGTACCAAAATCCACCTCATGGTGACTAGGACATGACAATATAAGCTCATGGTGGGGCTAGGAGGCATCAATCCTTACTAGCTCATCCCCAAGGCACAATAAAATAATAAAATATATCCAATATAATGCAAATGACCAAAACTGTCCTCAGAATCCATGACAGTCAAGCAGTAAATGTCCTCCTGTGATCAATCTGGGCATACCCACATGGTGAAAAATGACTGGAAGATAGTGATGCCACCCTGGAAGACCTCTGTGAAGACCAAATGCCAAAACCTTGCCTCAATTTCCCAAATCGATTTCCTCAGTGACCACTTTATCCCATTTTTTAACTGCCTCGGGAACTGTGAAAGTGCCAAAACTGCCTCCTAGGGTGCTAGCGCTGTCCATCCGAGCCCACCAGGCTCTCCAGAAGGGGGGGTAACTGGTAGAAACAAGTGGCTGGACCACCCCCTCCATCATCAGCGCCCTAGGTGAACTGGCCACTCGGGGCCCCTGCTGCTCAGGCTGGGAATTCAGCCCCAAATCTGGTCAACAAGTGTAAAACTGCATCCATCACTGTCAGAAGTGCCCGGAACTGAAAGATAAGTGTCTCATTGGATCCAGAAGACCCAAATCCACTAGAAATGTGTACTCATACACCATGGGTTGCCCTAATGGGCCAGCTGTAGGGTCCACCATATATGGACAATGTATAATCTGCTGATCTGAAGTAGTAATAAACCTGCTGAACTGGATCAAACATCATCTGCATCATATGTCCATCATATGATATCATCATCAAACATGTGGGCCCATCAATCATCATCAATAATCATCCATACAAGGTCCACATCATCACGGATCCCAAGAATATACAACCAAGGATAAATCACATCAGTAGACTAAGACAATGCTTCTCTAATCATTCTCACAGCTAAGCTCAAAGTATAACATCCCTTCAGTGGCATTAATTAAGTTAGCATATTCCGTTGTTATATAAAATTATTTGCACAATAGTTCAAATGACAAACTCACCCATTGGACATGGTCAAACTGCTAGTGAAGGATGAAGGCTAGGAACAAGGTTGGGCCAAGGGTTTGACTTGTCTAACTTAACTCAAAAATACTTTGGACTGGGAGAAAGGGGGAAGCTACAAACTCTGTGCTGGACAAAAGAACACGGGGGATGGCTGTGCCTCACAAATGGATAAGTTGTTTAGAGAGTGCTTATTCAACTTAGGCATCATGTCTACATCAAGTTGATCCAGGTTCATTAGGATCATTCATTTTATTCCATGGCCTTTTTGGCCTACATAACCCTTCGGATTTCAGATGTGCTGAGAAGCACAACTAGTTGCAGCTTGCATCTAGGGCATGTTTTTCCAAATTTTTATAAGGTCAGCAATTGTTTAGATATAACTTTTAAGAACCATTGCTTTTTGGACCTTTCTTATACTCTTCGAGGAGTATTTTTAGCTTTTCATTGCTCTTGCCCCTTTTTTTTGTTTCCATGGGCGAATTTTTTTAAGTTTCCATAGGTAGAACATGAGCTTTCAGTTTTAGCCAACAACATCTCAAGTGACTAGGGGGAGTTCGAGCCAATGCCAAACATCGGGACAACCGACCAGAATGATTTAGGCCTACAAGCCAACTCACCAAAGGCAAGTTTTGTCACCAACTCAGAGCCGAGACACTGAATAAACAGGGATGCAGTCCAAACACAGAGGTAGAAAAATGGGGAAGTCCTCGGTATTAGAAAGTCAAATGAGACAAGCCAGGGTTTAAAGTCAAACAGGAAGGTCATGTATGGATGGAGACAAGTGAATATGGAGCCTACCCTAGCAGACAACTGGTGTCGGGAAAGACCATATCTATGTAAGGTGAAAAACCAGTGAGTTTTGTTAAATGACCTAAATGTGCAAGCAATTGTCCATTTTATGATTTACAGTTCATTTTAAATAGTTTGCCACATCAGGAATAATATACCAAGCACATGCTATGATCATGACTAAATCAACAAGATAATAATCCACAGTCAGTGAGAACATATCCATAGATCATACAACATCATCATAATAATCATCATGCATCATCTGAAACACTGCTGAAATACATCTCTAGGCCCTGAACTAAAACTGTATGGGATAAGTGGTCACATCAGTCATCAAATCTGAACTCTCAAGGCTCAGCCTTGACACAAGGTCATACATAAATCTGAATAATATACTGCTTTGATCATGAGTGATCCAAAATATATAGCCATGCTCTGGAATAATGGAAGCTCTGGAATGTGCAGATATCTGATGTATAAGAATAGTAGCCCTGCTACTATGGTGTGATAACAGATAGATCTCTAAGTGTTGTAGGAGCTGGAACAGTTCTAGTAGATAATGGTCATTTTAGTGATGTACTATGTGTTCCAAAAATTTCCTGCAATTTGTTATCAGTCTATTAGATCACTCATTCTGGTGAAGGTAAAACTGTGACCTTTACACCTCACCAAGTTGTAATCAAGGATTTTAAAGATCCTCAACAGGTCCTAGCTACCGGAATTGTTGATGATATTACCAGGTTGTACAAGATTAACAACTTTGGGTCATCACCTTTCCGTTCAGTTTTTGTTGCTCATAGTGATAACTTGAGCAAACTTTGGCATGAGCGATTTGGTCACTTAAATTATCACTCATTGCAACAACTATGTAAAGAAAATATGGTGACAGGTCTTCCAATGGTATCTTGCAGGGATGGTGTTTGCTCCGGTTGTGTACTCGAAAAACATCATCGGGACAGTTTTGACAAACGTGCCTCTTGGCACGCCTCGGTTCCCCTTGAGCTTGTGCATAGTGACTTGTGTGGTCCTCTTCCATCTGCTTCCTTTTCTAGTTTCAAATATTTCTTAACTTTCATTGATGATTACACCAGACGCACTTGGTTTTATTTCCTAAAACTTAAGAGCGAAGTATTTAACATGTTCTTGGCCTACAAGGTCCTTGTTGAAAAACAATCTGGTCATCAAATTATTAAGTTAAGATCTGGCAATGGAGGAGAATATGTTAACAAACAGTTCACTACTTTCTGCACTGAACAAGGCATCCAACAACAGCACACTATTCCATATACACCACAACAAAATGGTGTAGCTGAGCGGAAGAACTGCACTTTAAAATAAATGGCTAATTGTATGATCCAATCTAAGGGACTAAGTCTTCAATTTTAGGCTGAAGCCATTAATTGTGCAAATTACATAGTTAATCGCACCCCCACAAAAGCATTACAAGGTATAACACCGGAAGAAGCATGGAGTAAAATTAAACCTGATGTAAGTCACTTTCGTGTGTTTGGTAGTGAAACATGGGCTCACATTCCGGATGAAAAACGGAAAGCATTGCAGCCTAAAAGTGAAAAGTGCATATTTGTTAGATATTCTGAAGATGTAAAAGGTTATAGACTTCTTCAACCACATTCTCATCCTATAATCATTAGAAGAGATATTAAATTTGTTGAAAATCTCTTGGCCTGTGAGCCTAACTCGGCGATTGTGCCATCTTTGGCCTGCGAGCCTGATTCGGCGTTTGTGCCTCCTTCTTCTTCTTCCAACTTCCTTGACAGGTTTCCAACTCCAGTTTCTGATGATGACAGTGAGGATGAAAATCCACCTCCGCCTGCTCATGTTTCTCCAGTTGCACCAGCACAAGTGCTTCCTCGATGGGTCCGTTCAACATGTGAAGCAGCTGGTGATCTTGCCGGTGATCCTAGAGATCAACGCCGAACACGTTCTCAGTTTCAGCGAGCCTCTTCTCTTTTGGCTTAAGTTTCCAAGAATCATGATCCAGAAACTTTTGCAGAAGCTTCAGGGAATCCAGATTGGGATGCAGCCATGGATGAAGAATATCGTTCCTTAATGGCGAACGATACTTGGGATCTTGTACCTCTTCCAAAAGGAAGAAAACTTGTCAGATGTAAATGGGTCTACAGAACTAAGTATGCATCAGATGGAAGTGTTGAAAGACTTAAGGCAAGGTTAGTTGCCAAAGGTTTTTCCCAAGTTGAAGGGATTGACTACAATGAAACCTTTGCTCCTGTCACAAAAATGAACTCCATCCGCCTTGTTCTTTCCCTTGCAGCCTTACACAACTGGGAAGTCCATCAAATGGATGTCAAGTCTGCCTTCTTACATGGTGATTTACAGGAGGAAATTTACATGGAACAACCTCATGGCTATGTTCAGAATAACTCTAGCCTTGTCTGCCGTCTTAAGAAATCCTTATATGGCCTTAAGCAAGCTCCTAGAGCTTGGTATGCCAAAATGGATAACTTTCTCCTTGACACTGGTTTTTCTAGATGCCATTCTGACCCCAAAGTCTATACCAAGAAAGTAGGAAACCATCTCATCATACTTGTTCTATATATTGATGACCTTATTCTTACTGGTAGTGACCCTAAGTTTATAACCCATGTGAAATCCAGTCTTAAACAAACTTTTGAAATGTCAGACTTAGGACATTTGCATTATTTTCTTGGTCTCCAAGTCTTGCAAACCAAAGAAGGAATCTTTCTTTCTCAGTCTAAGTAGGCTTGTGACCTTCTTCGTCGCTTTCACATGGAAGATTGTACACCAGCCCCTTCTCCCTTCCAGTCTGGAGTCAAACTTTCTACCACTTGTACTTCACCTGAAGTCGATGCCACCTTGTATCGTCAGCTTGTTGGTAGTCTCTTATACTTGACTCATTCCCGTCCTGACCTTTCCTTTGCCGTTGGTTGAGTTGCCCATTATATGCATACACCTCATGAAAGTCATTGGAAAGCAGCTAAAAGAATACTTTGATATATTCGAGGTACAGTTCAGTTTGGGATTCATTACAGTACAGGGGGGAAACCTTTGTTGGTTGGTTTCACTGATTCAGATTGGGCCGGCGATCCTGATGATCGGAAGTCTACTGCAGGTTATGTTTTCAATCTAGGATCTGGACCTATTACTTGGGCTTGTAAGAAACAACAAGCTCTTGCTCTTTCTTCAGCAGAGGCATAATATCGAGCAGCAGTTAATGCCAGTCAGGAAGCTTTATGGCTTCGACAAATCCTTTCAGAGTTTGGATTCGAGCAGCAACAACCTACTCCACTTTGGTGCGACAATCAAAGTGCCATCAAGCTTGCCAAAGATCCAGTTCTACATCAACGCAGCAAACACATTGAGCTACATATGCACTTCATCAGAAATCTTGTTCATGATCGGGTTCTTGAAGTGCTCTTTTGCCTTACAGATGATCAAGTTGCAGACATCTTCACCAAGTTTCTTAAAAAAGTGAAGTTTTCTAAACTTCGATCTATGTTAGGTGTTCAGGAACTTGTCATTAAGGGGGGATAGGCTCTAATGCCTCCTTCCTTCTCCTAATAGTGTCACTTTTGTAAATCCTTCAATCCTATCCCAAGTTGTTCTTAAGGGGGGATGTTAGGATATTTAGACACTTAGGAGTTAGTTAAGATCAACTTGTGTAATATATCCGTTAGGGATAGTGTGTTTCTTTAGTATGCATTAGTATGCATTTGTAAATACTTAATCCGACGGTCACGATATGTTTCCGACATAGAGTGATCTGATGGCTCAACTTCTCTTAGATCAAACCTAACCTTGATCCGTGGCTTAACACCCGATTGGTCCATGATCTCTATTTAAAGAGCATGGAGGGTCATTGTTTAGTTGATTGATTATGAGAAGCTCATTTGTAACTTTCTTTCTTTGCATAATAAATTGTCCCGTAGAAGCTATTTGGCCGGGGCCGTGGAGTGTTTCCCTCAAGAGGGTTTAAACCACGTCAAAACATCGTTGTGTTGATCTGTGATCTATTTGTGTGAAGTGGTTGCTCTTGGTGTTCGGTCCTTTGGTAGTACCCTATGTACCCGAACAAATATCCAAGGTACTAACTGAAACTCTAAACTTCATTCCCAGAATAAAAAGAGTTGATGTCGATGGGAAGAAGTTCGTTGGAAGGGAGGCCTTAAGGCATCCTCCATCATCCAACTCGAGGGACACTCAATTGGTAGGAGCTGATATGGAATAATATGTAACAAGACTGACACTAGGAAGGCCAACACATGAGGTCAAGGTAAACTGCAGAATGGCCGACATAGGGTATATCCTTGAACATTGAGCACGACACAAGGTGACTCAGGAAGTTTCTGACATAATGGGGTAAATAATAAGTCTGAAATGTAAGAGACATTATCAGACCATCCATATGGTTGGAAGAATAACCAACCGGGGGAGTAAACAACTCAGAGGAAAGGTTCACCTTGAGGTCAAAAACTAAACCCAACCGACAAGATAGACTCAAGTAGGTGCTGTGTTCAAGGATAGAACTGACTGAACTGCCTTTGACAATGAAGATATGATACGTCTTTCCCATCCCTTATTCTTTTTAGATAAAAGAATACCTTTCTTGTTGTTTTAATGAGTCCAAGAAAGAATGAAAACTCAATAGATCCAACCATGTAAAAAGTTTAACGAGCCCATGGGAGGAAGACTTAGGACCTTCTTCATTATTTATAGAGTTCGAAGAAGAGATAGAAGATTACTCTATATTACTGATCTCTGGATTTTAATATCGAGCCGAGATCTGTTCTTGCTCGCCGGTGTTTTAAATTTTAAGGAGTATGAAAAAATTAAACAATAACTCCATATATCTGCTCGTGGATTTTAGTATCGAGCCCAAGCAGATTAATGCTCGCCGGTGTTTTCCTGTTTATAGAGTCTGAAAAACTTAAACAATCCTCTTTTTACCTATCCGTGGATTTTATATCGACCCCGGATTGGTCTGTGCTCGGCGGTGTTTTCTTGTTTATAGAGTTGAAAAACTTAAATAGTCCTCTACTTGCCCTCTCGTGGATTTTACATCTAGCCCGAGTAGGTGAATGCTCGCTTGGTATTTTCATGTTTAGAGAGCCTGAAAACCCTAAAGAAAGGGTCCTGTTATCACATATATAGTAGCCGGGCTACCATACATTATTTTTCATATTCCAGAGCACATTACAGCCAGTTCCTTTACTTTGAGATGATGAGATGAGCAGCTATCTATGGATCACTATCAGATTTTGGACAGCATATGTATTCCCTATGCCATGACTGAGTCTCAGGACACTCAGAGAGATGACCGATGTAGCCATTATACTTTTGGTACAGAGCAGTCAGTAGTGCCCAGAGTTACAGCAGCAGTTTCAGAGGACAGATGATGGTACAGGTTGATGAGCATTCAGGTATATGACTCAGCAGGTATATCATTGTGTTATGGTTATATTGCTTTTATACTTATTCTTATAGCATGTCTTAGCACTTAGTGTCATGATCTGGCGATCATATAGATATGCGGACCTGGTTGATCTTATTATATATATATTATTGTCCCTACTCAGACTTAGAAGTTCACTATTCATACTCATTGGTATTACCCTCCTTAGGGAGAATAGAGGTGATCATTCCACCATACCTTGGCTTGCTAGTGTCGGCTCCATCATTCATTGTCTCCATCCGTCCATTACCTACCTTCTAGTTTATCACCCTGACTTACTACTTGACTAGTGACATGGAGAACTTTTCCCCACTGTAGCCTCTGTATTGGATGAGCTTCCCTGTTTATTGTGTCTCGGCTCTGAGTTGGTGACAAAACTTACCTATGGTGAGTTGGAGTTCCTTGGAATTCCCCCTAGTCACTTAAGTTGTGTTGGCTAAACCTGAAACTTTTAGTGCTGCCATGAATACAAAATCTGGAAAAATGAAATGCTATATCTTGTATGAAAAGCCCATTCATGCAATGTGTTTTTAAACACACATGAATGAAAGGCATGCCAAATGAAAATGGCCATAAAAATAAAATGTTATATCTTGTGGAAAATAAATACCTAGGTAAACAAGCTGTCCATGACACACCTAGAAGTGCTCAGGTAAACAAGTGCCTTAAAAACACACCTGCAGCAGAAAGCCTAAAAGAAAAATGTAAATCTATGCAATGTGTTTGTAAACACACATAGATCAAGGCTATGGAAACTTCAGGCCCAAAAAGAAATGGAACTTAAAAGCTACATCTAAACAATTGCTGGCCTTATTTGTATTATGGATTGTGCGCATCTGTGAAGGTGAATAAACCCTCTTTAAACAACTCATCCATTTGTGAGACACCGCCATTCCCTGTGTTATTGCTCATTCAGTATATACTATGGTGTATTCCCTTTCCCTTGCCAAAGTGTCACAAAGTCAAGACAATTAAGTCATCCCTTAGCCTAGCCAGTTAATTTAAGCCTTCACCCTTCACTAGCAAATTGATCACAACTATGAAGTGAGTATGATCCTGAAAGTCTAGTCTGAGTAATAATAATAATTAACGACACTGTATATTTGGATTTAGATCGCCAGTCATGATTACTCTGTGTTATAATTGTTATTTGAATAAGTTGTAGAGCATATATTAACCTTGACACTTTGCAGCAGCTATTGATGATGATATGAGTTATATTTGGTCTTGGTTAGACTTAGTTTGACCATGGAGGACCATGGGACATGAGATGTTGGACCTTATGATGATATGGATAGATGATATATGGTCTATGTATACATACATGATGACTCTATGCAGCAGCTACAGGGTTATGATGATGATTCTGGGGTTACAGCAGTATTTGTATATGTACAGCGCATTATTATTGGCCTTGTTCCGGTATATTGGATATTTATTTTGAACATGCAGAGATTCATATGGTGTATGAGTACACATCTTAGATGGATTTGGACCTTCTGAGTCCAATGGGACAGTTTGTTTTCAGTTCCGGGCACTTACAGTGATGATTTAGCCTCAGTAGGCTGTCCTAGTGCAGTTTTGGTCTGTCGGAGGCCCTGTCGGAGCATATGTGATTTTTATCCGGTTGACCTAGGGCGCTGATGATGGAGGAGGTGGTCCAGCCACTTGTTTTTACCATATTACCCCCCTCCTGGACACACTGGTGCCCTCACCTTGACAGCGCAGGCACTCCAGGAGGCTGTTTGGGGCAGTTTCACGCTTCCCGAGGCATTTCAGGATTGGTAGAAATGGCTATTGAGGAAATCGGTTTGGGATACTGAGGCAAAGTTATGGCATGGGATGATCAGTGATGATAGATCGGGACCTTCCACACCTTCTCCAGCAGTTTCAGCTTCATCAGGGCCCGCATCCATCACTTATGGCACTTTCTGTGAATTTTTGAGGTCTTTTGAGGACCACGACTTCACTATGGAGGCACGATTTGGTACATTCATGATTATTTTTTTGGTTATTGTGCTATGGGGATTGACCAAGGAGGGATAAAATTACCCCTTGGACCCACCATAAGCCTCTTATGATATTTGGTCATCATGATTTGGTGGGATTCCCCTCTTGTAGGGCGATTTTGTCCACTTACATTATATTTTATTAGTGATCCATGTATTTTATTGTTGAGCTCATCTCAACCATTGATTAGATCTTATGATCTTTTAATCTTAGCCACTCATGTAAAAAGTGGTTATGATTGTACTCTCTCCCCATCCTATTTAAGGAGGGAGCCTCTCATTGTAAAATTCATCTAGAGATTTTTGGCTCTTGGCTCTTGGAATAAAATTTCTATCTTTTGGAGTACATGCTTGGATTGGAGTGAATGTTGGTTGTTTCGATTGTAAATGCTATTGTCCATTGCACTGGAGGATCTATTGTAGCTATCTTGCATATTTGCCATATTTTATTTGCAGGTTAAGAGGGCGATTTTGACAAGTGCGAATTGGTGGGGAGGCTTGCCCTTCAAGCTTGGAAGAAGTCGTTTTGGGTTTGACAGGGAGTAGTTTTGCCTTTGTGTCAACTATTCTATGTTTCTCTCTCTCTTGCTTGTATCTACCTTCAATTTGTTAAACTGATTGATGCTTTGCTCCTTGGCTTGACAGGTTAGAAGGAATCACATGTGGCTTGGAAAAATCGATTTGGCAAGAGGGCTTCAACAATTCTCCATTTGATCTTTGGCAAAGTAATCCTCGTCTCAACTAGCATTCATCTCTTCATCCAGGTATGTTCCAAGAGGTATGATCTTCTCTTCCTTGAATCTTCCATAATTTCTAGATCATAAAAAAACCTAATCAAACTAAAACCCTTATTTTTGGTATTTTTCAGATCTACTTAGATCTAGCCTTGCAATTGAAAAGATATCAAAAACCCACCTCTATAGGATCCACCCCTAGTTGGATCTATAGTTTGGTGGTGATTGGCTAAAAATTGACACACTTTTCAATGCAAAAACCCTTCTTGAACCTAAATCGATTTTCCTAAGAGAAGCTTGTTGGGTTAGATCTAGCACATGGGTAGGTGAGATCCCACTTGATTTGAAATCTAGACACTTGATAACCTATACCCACATCTTTACTTTGGTGAAAACTACCTTGTGGACATCTCTCCATGTTTTAAGGGGTTAAAACCCCCTTTTGATTCTCTTGGTATCTTAAAACTCAGATCTACTAAGATCTAGCCATTGGGTTCACTTGAAATTTTGAACATCCATAGATCGGGACACTAGCATCCCGGATCTACAATTTGGTGGCCATTGGACTTGATTTGGTCCACCAAACCCATTTTTTTACCTTCCTTGGGCAAGTCGCACCCCCTTGAAGATTTGAGTTGGTCCACTTCTAGGAGGTGGGTGTTGGAGATTTTCGTGGATTTGGAATGCCCATGCCTTGAAACCTAGGTCTACACTGTCTGTTTATCAAGATCCGCCTTGGGGATTGCATTCCTTGTTTTAAGGGATTGTGGTCCACTTTTGGTCATCACTTAAAAACCTAGATCTAGTAAGATCTAACCATTGGATCTCATTCAACCCACTTGACTTGGCTTCTAGGTGTTCCGATCTATACTTTGACATCCTTCTTGACCCCATTAGCCCATCCAACAAGGCACTAGTCTTTCTCCAATCAAGTCGCACTCCTTGGGATTTGTGTCAAACCCTAGATCTAGTACATGGGTACTCCTAAAACCAACTCCAACTTATAGATCTAGCCTATACCTAACCTATAGTACCAACATCACACTTAACTTCACCTTGTGGGCCCATCTAGAACCATTTCACACTTCCCAAGAAAACAAGACCCACTTGTGCAAACACATGGTACTATATCTAGTAATCATACCCCATCATGTGACCTAAACCATACATAGGTTGAAACATTAACTATCCATCACACCACCTTCAACCATTTCTTAACTCTTAGGTCCACTTAGCCTTGCATTGGTTTCCGTAACTCATCTTTTACCTACCCTTAGAAACCTTTGTTTGGGTCCAATCAACTGTGATTGGGGTATAGGGTCTCCCCCTTGGTCTAGTTACATCTTGACCTAAAGCGAAGAGTGCCTCGGTTGACGTGACTCCCGCATTGCATTGGGAACCGTGGCATCTCTTGGGTCACCTCTTTAGTTGCCTATCTCCTCTACCGTCCCGGATGGGATACCTCTAGGGGCAACTACAAGTTGTGTGATAACATTTTTGGCGCCGTTGCCGGGGAGGTAGGGGCCTACCTTGGTTCAACACACTTTTGTGTCTCACTATCTCTCTGCACTTTAAACGACATACATCTTGGTAGAAGAGTTTTAAAATCTACCTGGCGACTCCACATAAGCGACTCCATTGGTGATCGATCCTATCATTATCTAGAACCCATGGGGTGCATCATTCGATATTTAGGTTCTTGATTTAAAAAAAAAGTAAAAAATAATAAAAAATTAAAAATAAATAAATAAATTTTTGCCATCCATGGCTGCTTCTGAGCGGCCTAGGACTTTTGGTCGTTTGAAAGTTTTTGACTTCTCAAAAATTGTTGGGTATCCTCATCACATCCCTCATCAAGCCCGTGAAAGGTTGTCTAAATTTGATGGAAGTCATGAAGTATCTGCTAAAAGACACCTTGAACTTTTTAGGGAAATTATTAAAGATTTATCCATAACCCATGAGGATGTGTGTATGAAACTATTGGCTTCATCCTTCAAAGAAAGAGCTGAGATCTGGTTCGTAAATTTGAAGTCCAATAGCATTTCCGGGTATGACATGTTTGAGAAAACTTTCTTATAAAGATGGGGAAGTGAATCCGATGATATATATTTTTCAAATCAAAACCTTCCCCTTTTTTATCCTATTGTTGAATCTGTTAATAATCAAACATCAAGTGAATTGTCAACATCTGAAGATGACCCCTCCTGCCCAATTTCTTTTGAGGATAAGTCTTCCACTTTTGAGTCAATTAAAAGTCAAATCCATAATCATTGTATAAATCATAAGTTTTCAAATTTAGGTAGTCCTAGTCTTGATCCTGAAGAAAGTTCTGAGGATGAGCCTTTAGCCAGTCAATCTATTGAAGTTCCTCCCTCAGAGAAACTCATTAATCATTCCATATTTAATGATCATTCAATTCCTTATCACCTTATTGCAGAAGAAGAAAGTGAAAGCATAGACCAAGATCCTTTAGTGGTGATCTCTCGTGATCATTGTGCAATTAATCAAGATATTATGAATGAAATTGTTAATTCCCCCCTGATCAATTAAATGAAAATGATCACTTATCTTCTTATAATTTTAATGATGAATCAATAGAAGGTCAATCTCAAGATGAGGATGAATTAGTAAATCACACAAGATGCTCTAATCTATGTTCCACTTCTTATAATGAGTCTTTAATTTTTTCCATCCTTAGTCAAGATAGCTTTTTCTTAGAGTTAGAATCTTGTCCTCAAATCAGATTTAATCAAAAGTTTGAAGTCATTCCTAGTGCTATTATGAAAGGTCTTTCATTTTGTCAAATTTCAAGGCCAAATCTTTCTATCCATCTAGGAGACTGTTCGTATTTGCAATCCACCCTCCCTTCTCGACTTTTTCAATCATCTTTGGGTTGGTGGTCTAGTCAGTCTTTTGCTTTTAAAATTTTCAATGAGAAGTATAAGCATGATTACGTGTTTGGAGAAAATGCACTTCATTTCCCTTTTCAGTCACGTTGGAACCATAACGCTTGTTGTCAATTTATCAATCATTCTAGGTGGCTGGAAAAGGTGTTTAAAGATCAATTCCATCTTTTCTCCATTTTTGAGCATCAAGAGGGTCTAACTTTGATTTTTCGTCTTCTAAGCTTTGATTTGTCTCCACTTGGTTTCTATTTGATCATCAGTCCCAAGGAGAATCAAATTGAATATGTGAGAGAAGTAAATGAAGAGGTTAATTTGCGTAAAAATGTCTTCCCTCCATCCATCCCTGAGTTTAACTTGCATAAATTTTATGATCCTATCAGTTCTTTGATGGAGGATGTTTTCATCAGACAGTCTTCTCCTTGGCATAATTTCATATCGCATAATTTAAACCATTCTTCAATGTTTGAACAAGTCAGGAAGATTGTGCCCTCAAATTTGTTAATCTTTAGCCCGATCTTAACTTGTTCTATTATCAAAAATCAAATAAGAATCATTAACCTGTTTGATGAATGGTTACACTGGATTTATGATTTTGCCTAACATTTGTGCTAGTTGGTTAGAGTAGGGTAGGTAGGTCTTGAATAAGCTCACTTGAGCAGTAGGATTTGTGTGATTTTTCTTTCTATGTGTGCCGAGTATTGTCCCTTTTTCTTTTTCTGCCTGGAGTGTCTGCTTGTTTGTATTCTTCATTGAGTTGAGCCTTGCTCCTTCCTAAGCTTGTCTCTTCTCCTGCATGCATTTAAAAAAATTGTAGTTGGCATTTCTATTGTTGGCTGCCTGTGCAAGTTGAGATTGCCTGATTGAAGAAGTATTCTTTTCCTCCTGCACAGTAAATGAAATTGATAAATGAATAATATATGCCATGTTAGTTTATATTTATATCTTGGCGCATTTTAGTTTATGATTTAGATTAGATTTAAGTGCAGTTTTATTTTATATTTGTCCCATACATGCTCCATGATGGTATTCTAGTGTTTGTGAGAGTAGGTACAGGTGCAAGATAAAAGCTGAAAGCAAGGATGGTGCAGTGCTGAATTGAAGATTGATGCAGAGCAGTTCGAGACCAGAGATTCTGAGGTTCTCAAGCGCTCTCTCCCTTAGAGCACTTGTCCCAGCTGGAGCCAGATGTTATCACATATATAGTAGTCGGGCTACCATACATTATTTTTCATATTCCAGAGCACATTACAGCCAGTTCCTTTACTTTGAGATGATGAGATGAGTAGCTATCTATGGATCACTATCAGATTTTGGACAGCATATGTATTCCCTATGCCATGACTGAGTCTCAGGACACTCAGAGAGATGACCGATGTAGCCATTATACTTTTGGTACAGAGCAGTCAGTAGTGCCCAGAGTTACAGCAGCAGTTTCAGAGGACAGATGATGGTACAGGTTGATGAGCATTCAGGTATATGACTCAGCAGGTATATCATTGTGTTATGGTTATATTGCTTTTATACTTATTCTTATAGCATGTCTTAGCACTTAGTGTCATGATCTGGCGATCATATAGATATGCGGACCTGGTTGATCTTATTATATATATATTATTGTCCCTACTCAGACTTAGAAGTTCACTATTCATACTCATTGGTATTACCCTCCTTAGGGAGAATAGAGGTGATCATTCCACCATACCTTGGCTTGCTAGTGTCGGCTCCATCATTCATTGTCTCCATCCGTCCATTACCTACCTTCTAGTTTATCACCCTGACTTACTACTTGACTAGTGACATGGAGAACTTTTCCCCACTGTAGCCTCTGTATTGGATGAGCTTCCCTGTTTATTGTGTCTCGGCTCTGAGTTGGTGACAAAACTTACCTATGGTGAGTTGGAGTTCCTTGGAATTCCCCCTAGTCACTTAAGTTGTGTTGGCTAAACCTGAAACTTTTAGTGCTGCCATGAATACAAAATCTGGAAAAATGAAATGCTATATCTTGTATGAAAAGCCCATTCATGCAATGTGTTTTTAAACACACATGAATGAAAGGCATGCCAAATGAAAATGGCCATAAAAATAAAATGTTATATCTTGTGGAAAATAAATACCTAGGTAAACAAGCTGTCCATGACACACCTAGAAGTGCTCAGGTAAACAAGTGCCTTAAAAACACACCTGCAGCAGAAATCCTAAAAGAAAAATGTAAATCTATGCAATGTGTTTGTAAACACACATAGATCAAGGCTATGGAAACTTCAGGCCCAAAAAGCAATGGAACTTAAAAGCTACATCTAAACAATTGCTGGCCTTATTTGTATTATGGATTGTGCGCATCTGTGAAGGTGAATAAACCCTCTTTAAACAACTCATCCATTTGTGAGACACCGCCATTCCCTGTGTTATTGCTCATTCAGTATATACTATGGTGTATTCCCTTTCCCTTGCCAAAGTGTCACAAAGTCAAGACAGTTAAGTCATCCCTTAGCCTAGCCAGTTAATTTAAGCCTTCACCCTTCACTAGCAAATTGATCACAACTATGAAGTGAGTATGATCCTGAAAGTCTAGTCTGAGTAATAATAATAATTAACGACACTATATATTTGGATTTAGATCGCCAGTCATGATTACTCTGTGTTATAATTGTTATTTGAATAAGTTGTAGAGCATATATTAACCTTGACACTTTGCAGCAGCTATTGATGATGATCTGAGTTATATTTGGTCTTGGTTAGACCTAGTTTGACCATGGAGGACCATGGGACATGAGATGTTGGACCTTATGATGATATGGATAGATGATATATGGTCTATGTATACATACATGATGACTCTATGCAGCAGCTACAGGGTTATGATGATGATTCTGGGGTTACAGCAGTATTTGTATATGTACAGCGCATTATTATTGGCCTTGTTCCGGTATATTGGATATTTATTTTGATCATGCAGAGATTCATATGGTGTATGAGTACACATCTTGGATGGATTTGGACCTTCTGAGTCCAATTGGACAGTTTGTTTTCAGTTCCGGGCACTTACGGTGATGATTTAGCCTCAGTAGGCTGTCCTAGTGCAGTTTTGGTCTGTCGGAGGCCCTGTCGGAGCATATGTGATTTTTATCCGGTTGACCTAGGGCGCTGATGATGGAGGAGGTGGTCCAGCCACTTGTTTTTACCATATTACCCCCCTCCTGGACACACTGGTGCCCTCACCTTGACAGCGCAGGCACTCCAGGAGGCTGTTTGGGGCAGTTTCACTCTTCCCGAGGCATTTCAGGATTGGTAGAAATGGCTATTGAGGAAATCGATTTGGGCTACTGAGGCAAAGTTATGGCATGGGATGATCAGTGATGATAGATCGGGACCTTCCACACCTTCTCCAGCAGTTTCAGCTTCATCGGGGCCCGCATCCATCACTTATGGCACTTTCTGTGGATTTTTGAGGTCTTTTGAGGACCACGACTTCACTATGGAGGCACGATTTGGTACATTCATGATTATTTTTTTGGTTATTGTGCTATGGGGATTGACCAAGGAGGGATAAAATTACCCCTTGGACCCACCATAAGCCTCTTATGATATTTGGTCATCATGATTTGGTGGGATTCCCCTCTTGTAGGGCGATTTTGTCCACTTACATTATATTTTATTAGTGATCCATGCATTTTATTGTTGAGCTCATCTCAACCATTGATTAGATATTATGATCTTTTAATCTTAGCCACTCATGTAAAAAGTGGTTATGATTGTACTCTCTCCCCATCCTATTTAAGGAGGGAGCCTCTCATTGTAAAATTCATCTAGAGATTTTTGGCTCTTGGCTCTTGGAATAAAATTTCTATCTTTTGGAGTACATGCTTGGATTGGAGTGAATGTTGGTTGTTTCGATTGTAAATGCTATTGTCCATTGCACTAGAGGATCTATTGTAGCTATCTTGCATATTTGCCATATTTTATTTGCAGGTTAAGAGGGCGATTTTGACAAGTGCGAATTGGTGGGGAGGCTTGCCCTTCAAGCTTGGAAGAAGTCGTTTTGGGTTTGACAGGGAGTAGTTTTGCCTTTGTGTCAACTATTCTATGTTTCTCTCTCTCTTGCTTGTATCTACCTTCAATTTGTTAAACTGATTGATGCTTTGCTCCTTGGCTTGACAGGTTAGAAGGAATCACATGTGGCTTGGAAAAATCGATTTGGCAAGAGGGCTTCAACAATTCTCCATTTGATCTTTGGCAAAGTAATCCTCGTCTCAACTAGCATTCATCTCTTCATCCAGGTATGTTCCAAGAGGTATGATCTTCTCTTCCTTGAATCTTCCATAATTTCTAGATCATAAAAAAACCTAATCAAACTAAAACCCTTATTTTTGGTATTTTTCAGATCTACTTAGATCTAGCCTTGCAATTGAAAAGATATCAAAAAACCACCTCTATAGGATCCACCCCTAGTTGGATCTATAGTTTGGTGGTGATTGGCTAAAAATTGACACACTTTTCAATGCAAAAACCCTTCTTGAACCTAAATCGATTTTCCTAAGAGAAGCTTGTTGGGTTAGATCTAGCACATGGGTAGGTGAGATCCCACTTGATTTGAAATCTAGACACTTGATAACCTATACCCACATCTTTACTTTGGTGAAAACTACCTTGTGGACATCTCTCCATGTTTTAAGGGGTTAAAACCCCCTTTTGATTCTCTTGGTATCTTAAAACTCAGATCTACTAAGATCTAGCCATTGGGTTCACTTGAAATTTTGAACATCCATAGATCGGGACACTAGCATCCCGGATCTACAATTTGGTGGCCATTGGACTTGATTTGGTCCACCAAACCCATTTTTTTACCTTCCTTGGGCAAGTCGCACCCCCTTGAAGATTTGAGTTGGTCCACTTCTAGGAGGTGGGTGTTGGAGATTTTCGTGGATTTGGAATGCCCATGCCTTGAAACCTAGGTCTACATTGTCTGTTTATCAAGATCCGCCTTGGGGATTGCATTCCTTGTTTTAAGGGATTGTGGTCCACTTTTGGTCATCACTTAAAAACCTAGATCTAGTAAGATCTAACCATTGGATCTCATTCAACCCACTTGACTTGGCTTCTAGTTGTTCCGATCTATACTTTGACATCCTTCTTGACCCCATTAGCCCATCCAACAAGGCACTAGTCTTTCTCCAAGCAATTCGCACTCCTTGGGATTTGTGTCAAACCCTATATCTAGTACATGGGTACTCCTAAAACCAACTCCAACTTATAGATCTAGCCTATACCTAACCTATAGTACCAACATCACACTTAACTTCACCTTGTGGGCCCATCTAGAACCATTTCACACTTCCCAAGAAAACAAGACCCACTTGTGCAAACACATGGTACTATATCTAGTAATCATACCCCATCATGTGACCTAAACCATACATAGGTTGAAACATTAACTATCCATCACACCACCTTCAACCATTTCTTAACTCTTAGGTCCACTTAGCCTTGCATTGGTTTCCGTAACTCATCATTTACCTACCCTTAGAAACCTTTGTTTGGGTCCAATCAACTGTGATTGGGGTATAGGGTCTCCCCCTTGGTCTAGTTACACCTTGACCTAAAGCGAAGAGTGCCTCGGTTGACGTGACTCCCGCATTGCATTGGGAACCGTGGCATCTCTTGGGTCACCTCTTTAGTTTCCTATCTCCTCTACCGTCCCGGATGGGATACCTCTAGGGGCAACTACAAGTTGTGTGATAACATTTTTGGCGCCGTTGCCGGGGAGGTAGGGGCCTACCTTGGTTCAACACACTTTTGTGTCTCACTATCTCTCTGCACTTTAAACGACATACATCTTGGTAGAAGAGTTTTAAAATCTACCTGGCGAATCCACATAAGCGACTCCACTGGTGATCGATCCTATCATTATCTAGAACCCATGGGGTGCATCATTCGATATTTAGGTTCTTGATTTAAAAAAAAAGTAAAAAATAATAAAAAATTAAAAATAAATAAATAAATTTTTGCCATCCATGGCTGCTTCTGAGCGGCCTAGGACTTTTGGTCGTTTGAAAGTTTTTGACTTCTCAAAAATTGTTGGGTATCCTCATCACATCCCTCATCAAGCCCGTGAAAGGTTGTCTAAATTTGATGGAAGTCATGAAGTATCTGCTAAAAGACACCTTGAACTTTTTAGGGAAATTATTAAAGATTTATCCATAACCCATGAGGATGCATGTATGAAACTATTGGCTTCGTCCTTCAAAGAAAGAGCTGAGATCTGGTTCGTAAATTTGAAGTCCAATAGCATTTCCGGGTATGACATGTTTGAGAAAAGTTTTTTAGAAAGATGGGGAAGTGAATCCGATGATATATATTTTTCAAATCAAAACCTTCCCCTTTTTGATCCTATTGTTGAATCTGTTAATAATCAAACATCAAGTGAATTGTCAACATCCGAAGATGACCCCTCCTGCCCAATTTCTTTTGAGGATAAGTCTTCCACTTTTGAGTCAATTAAAAGTCAAATCCATAATCATTGTATAAATCATAAGTTTTCAAATTTAGGTAGCCCTAGTCTTGATCCTGAGGAAAGTTCTGAGGATGAGCCTTTAGCCAGTCATTCTATTGAAGTTCCTCCCTCAGAGAAACTCATTAATCATTCCATATTTAATGATCATTCAATTCCTTATCACCTTATTGCAGAAGAAGAAAGTGAAAGCATAGACCAAGATCCTTTAGTGGTGATCTCTTGTGATCATTGTGCAATTAATCAAGATATTATGAAAGAAATTGTTAATTCCCCCCCTGATCAATTAAATGAAAATGATCACTTATCTTCTTATAATTTTAATGATGAATCAATAGAAGGTCAATCTCAAGATGAGGATGAATTAGTAAATCACACAAGATGCTCTAATCTATGTTCCACTTCTTATAATGAGTCTTTAATTTTTTCCATCCTTAGTCAAGATAGCTTTTTCTTAGAGTTAGAATCTTGTCTTCAAATCAGATTTAATCAAAAGTTTGAAGTCATTCCTATCAGTTTGGGGATGCCTCTACCTCAGGTTAACCCCCGTGAGCCCAGACTAGGCCGTTGGGGTGACATATTCCTCCGCCAGGGTGGTGGGGAAAGTCACTACTGTTATCATACTGATGATTTCTGGGGGTGGTGGGAGAGGCAAGTGCCTGCTTTCGAGCAGTTTCCATATGCTGGATTGGATTTCCGTCATGATCCAGAACTGGTGCTTCCTCCAGGTGGAGCCTGGGGAGATATTGGTATGTTTAAATTTTGAGAATTATTTAATTTTTTCAAACTTTTTCAAGTATTTGATTTTTATGAATGAATTTTGAAGTGTTAATCAAGTGTCATATGCAGATCTTGGGCCTGTTCGTCCTGAGGGACATCCTACCGTCTTTGTGAGGCCAGCTGATATTGCTGCAATAGATGCTATGTTGGGGACCTTAGAGAGAAAAATGAGTCGGTTGACTCACAAAGTTCCTGCATGCCATATGGATCAGATACCTATTGATATGCAGGAAGATGTGGTTGGGGTGCCCCCGGCATGGCTTAGGGTGCTGCGGAAGATAGCTAGGCTAGTCATATGCTATCGCAATGCAGTAGATGATGATGATGTCCCTCCTTATCCATAGGAGAGGGATACATTCTATGTATATATTTTTGAGGCTACTATGCCCAGTTTTTGTACTTTTATGACTTGACTTGATAGACTTGTGACCCAAAACTCATATATTTTTTGATACAGTATTAGTTATTTACATATGTATGTGTTTGAATTTTATGTGTGCAATGTTGTTTATGAAATTGTATGATGCAAATGCCAGTCAAACACATAGTTTGCTAATGAATCAGCTAATGTGTTTAAACTTCTTGGAATGTGTTCATATATAATAGAATCAAATTGTCTTTCCAATAGTCTAACTCGCAGAAACTGACGTAGCAATCCAGGATCCCTAATCTGATAGACACCTGTTAACTGAAATACAATTAATTGTGAGTCAAGTCTTACCTCCAAATGTGAAATGCCATGACTGATAGCATCTCGGAGAAGTTCTATAACTGTACTGTATTCAGCCACATTATTCGTGGTAGGACCCAAACAAACCCCCCTCGAAGAGACAAGTTGGCCAGCGGGTGAATAAATGACCCAAGCTGCTACAGCCAACTAACAGGTGTGGCGACTGGCGCCATCAACAAATCCTAAGAAATGTTCGGTTGACATCTGGTACACGAAATGAAAACACACATAAGATTAACTAATGAGCATAACAAAAACTAGCTTTACAAAAATATACAGCTATGTTACAAGAAAAAGTACGTCAGCTTAAGCGTAATACTTTTTCAGGTAGGGTCAATCCCTGGATCCTCCTTGTGATGTCGGGCAAAGTTGTCATGGAAATTATGGAAAATATTGGTATACGGAATGATCTCATCGAGATAACAGCCCGTTTCAATAAAAATGTTTCCGTTGACCCCAGTGAAAATGTTCACCAGCAAGGTATTCAATCTATTCTCTTCAACAAAACCAACTTGTGAGGAAGTGAAATTAGTATTTTCACTGGGTGTTGGACAAAATTCGCCTCTCTCTATCAAGTTAAGAAAAGGAAACAAGAAGGACCCGGGATCTATATGTTCACGAGGATGGTCCAGGTCGGTCATGGCTTCTAATATTTCCTCCTCAGAAGGTAAAGTAGTATCTGAACTGTCAAGAGAGTGGATCGGGTCTGGTGACTGAGTAGTAGCACAATCTATATTTGACTCAAAAGACACCAATGGAGTCAACATATGTTTTGTTGTAGTTTGATAAGAATCCAGGTGGGTAACTTCTACAACAGGGGTGGGCACGGAGGGGTTTGTATTAGTTGGGAGAAACCCAGAATCAGTTGTTAAACTAACCATGGAAGTTTCAGACGATGAACATCCCTCAGTACCAACGAATAAGGTAGGAGCCGGTAGGTCAAAAGTTCCAATTAATGACCCGTACAGTCCTGCTCCTAAACTCTCACCAACCGGGGTGGTTTGATCAATCATTGGAACTGTGGTCTCTGAAGAAGTCTGGTTGTTTCCTTGAGTGAAAGAAAGTTGATCGACTGTAACGATCTTACCTTCAAATGGGAACATAACAACTCGAAAAAATGCCAATGAAATGGCTCGCATGGCATCTGTCCAACTCCTTCCTAATAACATATTGTAATCAAGTGGAGCGTCCAGAACTTCTACTTCTACAGCAACTGTCTTACCGGCCAATGTGACATCAAATGATGGAAAAACCCCATGTGGACGGAAAGTTCTGCCATCAAATGCAATAAGCAGTGTGTTAGAAGGGGCTAACTCGGGGGAACCTAAAGCTTTCCAACAGGAAATTGACATTACGCAAGTCGACGCGCCCTCATCTACGACAGCTCGTCTGATGGTCATTTGACCATGAACGACTTCAATCTGAAGAGCAACATGGTAGGGAAACTGGTATTTGACATCAGTCATATCAAATCGCACATACATGTTAGAGGATTCCATACTTTCAATAGCTGCCAAAAGTGCATTCCGTTGTAAAGGACAACTCTGCAAGACTTCTAAAGTAGACAAGGCACAAGGGGTCTCGGCTAAATCTTCAACCACGTTGTAGTTGGAAGCGGCCCGAGTGTTGGGATTGTGCGATGCCCGTTTCAAGACACCTTTCAGGATCTTGGGCATTGGGTCCACAGGTATGTGGAGTGGAGTGCAGGATTCTGGAATCTCTTTATCCTTTTTCTGTGCGTCCGGGGTATAGTTCCTGGTTCTTGTTTGTAAGAGTGCATCCGAATTAACCATGTTAATAAAATTTTGATCAACCGTAGCATGTGTAGTGCCCCTAGTGTTGGAGGTGCCAGAAGTTGAGCTCTTCCCTTTAGGGAATGGATCTTTCAGTACGGAAGGCTTCTTTTCTCTTAAGAGTTTCTGGGCTTCTTCAAGCAGAGGGCATTGGTGAGTAAGGTGGTTCTGCTTGCAAAGTTTACAAGGGAACTTAACCTTCTTTTCCTCTTTGTTACCCTCTTCGACATTCTCGTTTTGGGCTTTTGTTGGTTCCCCTCTCATTTCTTGCCCTTCTTTTTGTTATTGGGCTGCCGAGGGCCCTTTTGATTGTTCTGAACCTGGTTGACAGGCTCAGAAGTAGAAGGAGAGGTTGTGATGGAAGAAACATCTGCAGTCGATTGTTTGACAGATAAGGCATGAACCTATTTGGTCAATGCTTTGAAAGCTGCAGAGTCAACTGAACCCACTATGCCGTCAGCATGTGGTCCAGGTTTAGGTCTACTCAAATTGGTATTTGATCGCGGTGCATCAGGTATAATCTCATACAATAACCCGGATTGTGCATAAACGAGATCTAACTGCTGGGTTCGTAGGATGGCTTCTTCCTCGTTAGATACTCTAGATGTAGCTACTTCCTTAGAAATATAAGGAAGGAGTGATTTCAAATACCACTCAAGAAGGAACTCTGGAGGTATGTTGGCCTTAATGAGCCTCTTCCGTCTTCGACACTCCTGAATGTGGTCAGATAAATGAGTGGCTTTATTTTTCCTAAACGTAGACAAAAGGTCTGTTCTGGCATCATACCGAACAGGAAGCTGGAAGTGATTCAAAAAGACAGTCGCGAGATCCCCAAAATTAGAGAATGTAGTTGCAGGTAACTCAATGTACCATTTGGCTGCAACACCGGTTAAAGTCCTTTGGAACAGTCTCAATGTAATGGAATCTTCATTTAATGAAGTCGAGGAACACCATAAGTGGAAAGTAGTGACATGGTCACCAGGGTCTTCACTTGCTTTGCCTTCGAACTTGGGAATGTCCAAAGGTAACTTGGTAGGAACTGATGGCCATGTAGCATTATGATACACTGGATCGTTGGTCAGTTTGGAAAGATCTGGAAAATTTAAAGTTGCCAAAAATGGTAAACGAGGCCAGTAAGACGGTACTTGATAAGCTAGGGTCGAAAAAGGGGAACCACCCATAGTTTGACCCATGAACTGCTGGTAGGGGTTGCCCCCAGCCATCTGTTGATAAGGGTTGCCCCCGGCCATATGTTGATAGGGGTTTCCACCTACCATCTGTTGATAGGGGTTGCCCCCAGCTACTTGTTGGTAGGGGTTGCCCCCTGCCATCTGTTGTTGCACGAAAGAATTATTGAAATTTTCCCACCCATATGAAAGTGGATTAGTGCTCTGTGGGTTCGTCCACTGTGGCTGGGTGTTAGCCCTACCATATTGCTGGTTAAAAATATTACCCCCTCCCCCTGAAAATAAGGAAAAAGGGACATTACCCGCAGGCATATTACATTGATTCATGTTGGGACTTGCAAAGGTATTGAAACCAGTGTTAGCTGATGTAGACGGTGCGGTCATGGTACTCATGACAGGCACGGTTGCAGAAGCACTTGGCCCTACAGCAGGTGTGGAAATCCAAGTACTGGGTATCTGATATAACGGTTGAAAAGTAGGAGGTGGTGCTAAATTGGCTGTACTGCTAGGTCCAACAGTAGGTGTAGGGATAGATGCCATCATTGTTGAACTTGGCATACCTAATGTACCAGTATTAAAACTGAAAGATGGAGTAGACACAGAGGTTGTCTGTGCCTGACTCGGCGTAGCAGTAAAAGAAGGATTTACCGTGTTAGTGTTCATACCTATGGTGGGAGTTGTGGAACTCCCTGTTCACCTCCTAGAGTAGACATCAGATGTCCGGGCAAGGAATTATATGCACTGTAATGGGGCTGTTGGAAACCAACAGGTAACAGAAGCGGATTTCTACGATTGGTCAGAGGAGGATTGAAAGGAGTGCTATACTTTGCAGAAGTAAGATCTTCAATCTCAACTGAACTAAAGTGTCGCTGATCTGGGGTACTTGGTTGTGGTTCCTCAGGAACCTCTATTTCAGGGTTTTCTATTGCTGTTTGTTGTTTTTCAGGAAACTCAACTTCAAGTGGTAATTCCTCAGGAATTCCTATTTCAGGATTTTCCATTGTAAAAATTTCCTCAGGAAATTCTGTTTCAGGAATGGTTTCTGAAGAAACACTGGGGTTTACCCGCTGCCGTCTAGCTGGCGGTAAAGGTTCTGTTCTAACTGGTGGAAGGTTTTGAATCCTTCTCGATCTACGAAGTTCTTGATTCTCCGTGATTATATATATAAAATAACAAACTAGAACCTAGTGGCCACTACGACTAGGGGGAAAACAACACGCCAACTAAAAAGTCCTAAGTATGCAAACCAGGAAAACAAGATGCCTTCCGGAGAAGAGTCTGGGATGATGAGGGCCTAGAACAGATCAACGAAGGAAGAAAGACAGTTACCCGGGGTCCACAATACAATGACTAAGGGTGCAAGTGCTGGAATCACCCAACCACCCTCCCAAAGACCTGCAAGGGATTTCCTCCCACGTCTGTCTTAGGTACAGCAGATATACCCTCTGCTGTCACCTGTGTATGAACCTAAAGTCAGATACTAAGGATACCACAACACCGAAAACTCCTGGGGGAACAGTCGCTGGTCGAATCAGAAGGCGTGGGCAGGGTAACTGAGCCCAAAACTCTAAAGAGTCCCCATACGCGATCCAATCCTGGTATATGCTCGAAACAGAAAGTAGGAGTATTCCCAACAATCTGATCTCACAAGACCTACTGCATAAATCCCAGGCAAGCTTTGAGTGAAATGGATTTACCTGTGATAGTCGAACTATGATTTTTGCGTAATGTGTAATCTTGAGTGGTTTAAGGTGATTTAAACTCAAGATCCTAACCAAGACTAGTTGGTGTAGTGTATCCCTAAAAAAGAAAAATTGTTTCTATTTCATTTTATTAAAAAAAATTTAGGGCTGTTATTACTCAAAAGGTAGTGCTTTTGTGTGGCGTGGTTGCAACAGGAAAACAAAAGTGCATAAATTCAAACTTTCTACAACAAAGCTCTTTTTATCTTTTCATTTACTTCTTTTCCAAACTGAAAAACTGAGCAAATCTACTTAAATCCCTTTTTGTTTTCTTTTTTGAAATTTTACAAAATAACCTATGTTATCTTGTAACAAAAAATAAGTCTTATTAAACTTAAACTACCAATTTTTTTTGCTTTTTCTGTTATCATAAACGAAAAAGAACTATAAACATGGAAAGCAAAATAAGACTTGTGTGCAATGTGTAACTATGGCTAAAAATGGTTCTTAAGCTTATAGTTGTCAAGGCACTAGCTCAAAAAAGACTTGACCTACAGGTTTTTTGCAAAGAAAAAGCCTCTAAACTCGGAAACAAAGTGGGAGAAAACAAAGGGGATAGATACAAGAGGACTGACCTAAAGCATCTAACTCTAGCAAGACCACTATGCCGAGCAAAAAGTAGACAAGCAAGCTACGAATTACCCTACTAACACAAAGAACTGAGAAATGAATCAGCCTAAAGCACTTTAAATACACTTGAAACCAGAAAAAGACAATAAGTCCAAGAAGATTGGAAATCAACAAGTTCGGAAGACACCCTAGAGGCTCTAAAAACGGACCAAACCCTAAAACAAAGGATAGGATAGGTAAAGAGCCGACAAATGTTGCCACAAACAGCAGATACAAAAGTATGCAGGTTTGTAAACCAGCAACATACAGTCAGGGCCTAAAAAGCGGAAGTGCTCACCACAAAACACAACCTAGTCTTCCAAAAAGTTACAAACAGTCCAAACGTTCCAAAGGTAAACAAGCGATCCAAAGATGGTAAAAAGACTCAAAGATAGGTTCTATGACTTAAAAAAAAGTTAAAAACCTCATACACGAGTCAAGGAGATCTAAAAGAAAAGTCAGCAAACCACCAAAAAGGCTAAAAACTCAAGTAGACCACTAACATAAAGCTTCAGGAAATGTACCCTACTGTGCAGTGGGGAAACTCGCGCCCTTGCAGAGATGGGCGCTACTGTATGTATAACACAGTAGCGTATGGGCGCTACTGTATGTACAACAAAGTAGCGCTCATATCTTAAAAGTTTAAAAACTGACTTTGAAAAGATACAAAAAGACTGATGGAAGTAGAGAAAAACAGGCAGGGGATACCTACAGGGTTTCTCAGCACATAAAAGGAGTCAAAACAGTTCTGGGAAGACAAACAAGAAAAAGTTTCCTAGAGCAAAAACACAACTATCCCCAGCGGAGTCGCCAGTCTGTTGGCGGGTAAAACTACCCTATAGCAAGGAAACTAATGCTATCAATTGGGATGGGGTGACAGGTAAGTGTATTAAATGTATTGCAGAGATATTTATGAAAAGAAATGAGTTATAGATCTTGAGAACATACCTATTAACCGGCGTTCGATCCTCGCTTTTATTTGATCCTGCGCTCAGTCCTCAAATCTACCTTCTGTTCATTAAACCAACAAAACAAACACCTTTCTCAGCGTATCTTGGACAATATATAATGTTTGAAAGAAACAAAAGCAATGTTAAACATTCGATATTGACCAAAACAGATCCAAACTAAGATATTATTTCTGAAAACATTTAAGTTGGAACAAGAAAGACACTTCAACCTTTATTATCAAATGCAAATTGATGTACAAGTATACCTGACTTTGTGACATGCTCCTGCAACTTGATTCTGGGCTCTTGCTCTTCTCTGGCTTGAATATCTTCAGCATCAACTCCTCCAATGCAAGCTTCTCTTTTATATCTCTATGTCTCTAAGTTTCTCCATCTATCCATCTAACCTTTCTCTTTAGTCTTCCTTGTATTTATAGGATCAGAGAAGTAGTTCAAGTCGATATATGGTTATGGAGGAAGTTGGGGAAGTTGGGAAACTACCAGCAACTAATCCTCCTCGTGAAATTAATTATTTTTTAATCATCTTTTGAGATGTACGCTACTATTGTTCAGTGAAGTAGCGTTTAGGGCGCTACTATGGTGCTTGTCAACTAGCGCTCATCGATTTTTAAATGTTGAGCGCTACTATGCTGAGAAAGAGTAGCGCTCATAAGGCTTTGAGCGCTACTATTATACACTGGAGTAGCGTATAGGAGCTAGTCTATTAAAGTAGAGTAGCGCTCATATCTCAGAATGATATTTTTATGATTTTTCCAGTAATGTCAGGAAATGGAGTAAGTCAAAGTATCATCTAGGGTCAACATGCTCCTCCATCCAAGTTGTCATTTTGTGTGATCAACAGCTCAAGGTGATCACGGATGGAGAGGTGCAAGTTTGACCTATAACAGATGCCCCCTAATGTGTGAGGGGAAACGATGGCTGAAATACATTACAATCCAAAGCCAGAGGAGAAGCAAAGAACCGCAGAAAACAAGTTACAAGAACACCTGCAACAAAGATCAAGGTCAGCTAGCAATTACATCTTTGACATCATATAGATGTGTAGTGTGATACAACATGATCTCCGATACATAACACGGAGATGTATATATAGCATGGCCACTTGGAATACAAGCGTGGATCCATATCAAACTGAGAGATCATAGCCATAACAACAAATTGGATCTATGTCTCATGGAGAGCCGAATATAAGTGAGGCTCAGTCTTGCGCATCTTGGGTGATAACATAATCAGGTAATGACATCCAAAATCCCAAGGTCTTTATCCAAAATAACTCTAGGCACAAACCCGAACCATGTGAATAGATGAGCTAACAGTTGAACATGGGCTTCACTGCTCCTTTCTGCACTATATCCCTGATATAGTGATATTTTATCTCGATGTGCTTCGACTTGTCATGAAACATCGGGTTCTCTAACAACTTCACACAACTTTGGTTGTCACAAAAGATACAAGTAGCATCCAACTGGATATCAAATAAATCAGACAGTATCTTCCTTACCCATACTGCCTCACTATTAGCTGAACAAGCTACGCCATTCTCTACTTCGGATGTACTCAGTGCTATGCAGGATTGCTTCCTGTTAAACCAAGAGATCACACCTGATCCAATACTGAAGTAGCACCCTGAAGTGCTCTTCCTATTTGCAGCACTGCCTGCCCAATCTGAATCAACATAACCCTCCAGGATAAAATTTTGATTCGCATCATACTTGAGCCCATAATCAACTGTACCCTTTAGGTACCTTAAAATATGCTTTATAGCAATCAGGTGAACATGTCTAGGATCCATCAGGAACTGGCTCAAGGTGTTCACCGCAAATCAAATATCTGGTCTCGTGTTCGTCAGGTACATCAAGGACCCAATCATCTGACGATACATCGTGGCATCAACTAACTCTGAGGAAGCATCACTCAATAGCTTCAGGTTCGATGCCATAGGTGTGGCCATGGCCTTGCAATCCATCATCCTGAACCGCTTCAGGATCTCTAGTGCATATTTCCCTTGTCCAAGGAAGATTCCATCTGCACTCTGCCACACCTCCATACATAGAAAGTAATGCATCATACCCAAGTCCTTCATATCGAACTTGACAACAAGCTTCCTCTTCGTGTCAGTAATCAACCTATCCTCACCTGTCACAAACAGGTCATTCACATACAGTAGGAGTATCACTGGATTTCCTTCCTCAACCTTGTAGTAAAGGTTAGAATCTACTTTTCTCTTGGTAAATCCCAAACTAGACAGGAAGCTGTCTATCCTGTCGTACCATGTCCTGGGTGCTTGCTTCAAGCCATACAATGCTTTCTTTAACTTGCACACATATGACTCCCTGTCATGTGTCTCAAAACCGAGTGGCTGCTCCACATACACTTCCTCTTCGACTACACCATTCAAGAAAGCTGTCTTTACATCCATCTGGTGTATCTTCCACTTCATTAATACAGCCAGAGCAAGTACTGTTCTGATGGAAGTGTATCTGGCTACAGGTGAAAAAGTCTCTTCATAATATATCCCCTCTTTCTGGGAGAAGCCACGAGCCACAAACCTTGCCTTGTATTTCTCTATGCTGCCATCTGCAGCATGCTTGATCTTGTAGATCCACTTGGAAGTCACCATAGACTTCCCTTTGTTAAGATTTAATATGCTAAGACAGAAAATAGCAGCATTACATTCCATTTCACAATAATAGCATATACAGGATCACTGAAGAAACAACAAGCACAACATAAACACAAGAGACAGAGATTTATCCTGGGAAACCCTCATGGGGTAGAAAACCCAGCAAAGCTTCCTCAATATAGATGACCAGCAATATACAAAGATGAAACCCTGAGACATGATCTCCTCCTCCACAATAGCAGACCTCTCCTCCACAAGTGCACTATCCTCAAGTGTGTGTGTCAAATGAGGAACACACCTCGTCTATTTATACACTACTCTGATATGTATTTTACACAAGTACATGTAGGCTCGTATTTAACCATTAGGTTAAATACCCCATTATAACTGACTGGGCCGACCCCCACATGGTGGGTCTAATAACCCTAGTTACCACACCCAACTCGGAGGAATAAACATCTCCGGATTTATAGTATAATCACATCGGAGGTATGGAACATCTCCAGAATAAATAATATACAAATATAATATTCTTTGAAGTTACAATATTTCAACACTCCCCCTTAACGAGAAGGATATTATAACAGTATCTGCACGAGCAAGGAGTCATCATACATCATACATGATACATCTATAAATCATTGGAAGCTTTCTCAACATCATCAGTAACTCAAGCAGTTACTGGAACATCTTCAATACTGGAACATCAACATCTTCAGTACTGAGTCTTTATCTTCTGCAGCACTCGAACAACTACAACAACATCAACATCTGGATCCTCACGATCATCAATATCGTCATCTCACGATCATTAGCATCGTCATCACACGATCATCAGCATCGTCATCACACGATCATCAACATCGTCATCACACGATCGTCAGCATCGTCATCAACACAGGTATCCATAACAATACAAGTATCCACATCATTAGTACAAGTATTCATGCCAATACAAGTATACATATCATCAATACAAGTATCCATACTGATACAAGTAACCACGTCATCAATACTAGTATCCTACCGATACAAGTAACCACATCATCAATACAAGTATCCTACTGATACAAGTAACCACATCATCAATACAAGTATCCTACCGATACAAGTAACCACATCAAAAATCACTTTCTCGGAGACCATACGTCTACGGATCAATTCAGGGACCGAAGTCCGAGGATGATACAATCCCCACTTCTCGGAGACCATACGTCTACGGATCAATTCAGGGACCGCAGTCCGGGGATGATACAATCCCCACTTCTCGGAGACCTCACGTCTACGGATCAATTCAGGGACCTAAGTCTGGGGATGATACAATCCCCACTTCTCGGAGACCTCACGTCTACGGATCAATTCAGGGACCTAAGTCCGGGGATGATACAATCCCCACTTCTCGGAGACCTCATGTCTACGGATCAATTCAGGGACCTAAGTCCGGGGATGATACAATCCCCACTTCTCGGAGACCTCACGTCTACGGATCAATTCAGGGACCTAAGTCCGGGGATGATACAATCCCCACTTCTCAGAGACCTCACGTCTACGAATCAATTCAGGGACCTAAGTCAGGGGATGATACAATCCCCACTTCTCGAAGACCTCACGTCTACGGATCAATTCAGGGACCTAAGTCCGGGGATGATACAATCCCCACTTTTCGGAGACCATACGTCTACGGCTCTTTTTAGGACTGAAAGTCCAGGGATGATCCAATCCCCTCAACTGTCCACTAAGGACTTCATTCTCGGAGACCTCACGTCTACGGCTCTCTTTAGGACTGAAAGTCCAGGGATGATCCAATCCCCTCAACTGTCCACTAAGGACTTCATTCTCGGAGACCTCACGTCTACGGCTCTCTTTAGGACTGAAAGTCCAGGGATGATCCAATCCCCTCAACTGTCCACTAAGGACTTCATTCTCGGAGACCTCACGTCTACGGATCTCTTTAGGACTGAAAGTCCAGGGATGATCCAATCCCCTCAACTGTCCACTAAGGACTTCATTCTCGGAGACCTCACGTCTACGGCTCTCTTTAGGACTGAAAGTCCAGGGATGATCCAATCCCCTACCTGTCCACTAAGGACTTCATTTTCAGAGACCATATGTCTACTGATCTATTCAGGGACCGAAGTCCAGGGATGATACAATCCCTACCTGTCCACTAAGGACTTCATTTTCGGAGACCATACGTCTACGGATCTATTCAGGGACCGAAGTCCAGGGATGATACAATCCCTACCTGTCCACTAAGGAGTTCATTTTCGGAGACCATACGTCTACGGCTCACTTTAGAACACGTGTTCAAGGATGATACAATCCCCACATGTATTCTCGTCAATACAAGTACAAGTATCCTCAACCATACACATACATTAATCGATACATGTGTCATCAAAAGTATGTATTCTTACCAATACATCTTATCATCAAAAGCATGTATTCTTACCAATACATCTATCATCAAAAGCATGTATTCTTACTAATACATATAACATCAAAAGCATGTATAAGTAAAACTAAGTATTCTAAGTATACGAGTCCTAAATCTAAATATTTCTAAGTATCTAGGTGTAGAGAACAGGTTACCTCATCATCGACCTTGTTGTTCGATGAGACAATCTCATCATCAGTGACTATACTACTCCCCCTTTCGAGGAGGGTCCTTTTGAGCTACACCAAGCTTGTCTCGAAAGTATTCAAATTTCACTCGAGACAGAGGCTTGGTTAGTATGTTGGTAACTTCTTCACTCGAGGTAGAGGTTTGGTTAGTACATCGGTAACCTGTTACGAATTCAAACTTTATAGTTCCTTTCTGTGTCATATCTTGTTAGATCCCTATGATTTTTGACTTATCATGGAACACTGGATTCTATGTCATCTTGATACAACTCTATTTGTCACATAGGATCACAGTTGGTTCTATCTCTAAGTCAAACAATCCTGAAGCCAAACTTCTTCACAACTAGCAGAGCAAACAGCCATATATTCTGCTTGTGCTGAGAGCCACACTAGACTGCTTCCAGCTAAACCACGAGATCATGGCTAATCCTAGACAATAACATCCTCTTGATGTGTTCTTCTTGTCTGATACACTTTCTGCCCAATCAGCATCTGAGTAGCCATCTGAAGTCATGATCTCCAAGATAGCACAGATCAAAGTCTATCGTATCCTTTAGGTGCCTCATCACATGCTTTGCAACTATCAGGTGAAAACATCTAGTTTCCACTAGATACTGACTCAAGGTATTCACAACAAAGCATATATCTAATCTAGTATATGTTAGATACATCAATGACCCAATAATTTGACTGTACAGAGTTATATCCACTAACTCTGATGAGTTATCCCCTAACAGCTTCAAGTTGGAATCCATAAGAGTGGCCATTCCAACACCTCAAGTCATATTTCTCATCATACTTTCCCTGGTTGAGAAATATTCCTTCTGAGCCTTGCCATACTTCCAGACCTAGGAAGTAAAGCGTCAATTTGAGATCTTTCATTTTCATTTCTGCATTGAATGATTTTCTGCATATCTATCTGTGCCATCTCTCGTTAGATGGGTCTACTAATATGAGCCTTAATATCATTCGAACTCTGTGGTGAGTTCCTTCTTGCATCCATGTCATTTGTGTATAGAAATCATATTCAACCTTGTAGCAAAGGTTGAGATCCACATCACCCATGGTGATCATTAAGCTCATCAATTGATTATCGATCCTGGGAACCCATACAGAACCTGATTCAGACTTCTTCTTTAACTACACCATTAAGAGAATGGTCTTATCTAGCCACTTGGAGCAAACATCTCATCATGATTCTCTTCCTCTTTCTAAGAGAATCTTCTAGCCATGAGCCTTCTATATTTTGTTTGATTTGTAAATCTTCTTGTTGAACATCCATCACTTGTTCATCATTCATCATGATCTTTCCTACAAATCAAAATTAAGTACAGGATTAGTAATACTTCATAATCATCAAATCATATTGACATGATAACCTATTATGCATACAGATATCATTTACATAGTGATGCAACTATTTTGACCAATACTTTGGCACAACACTTTCCCATATCCTGTATGCATACAGTGGCTATCTAGATGCCTTCCATCTCTACCAGAACATACTATCGAGAGTGTGCACAACTCTCAGCATGTCAGCAAAGAGGTTTCATTCTAGACAAGCAACAATGGAATGTTTGTCCAACTTACCAATCATATGCATATTAGTAGTATACTGTTCAATGTTCTATGAATATTTACACTCAGCATGATATATTATAGGAATACAAATATGCATACAACCTATTACAGGCAATATCATTACTATTTCAAATAACAACTCAAATACTTATCTTTTATGTTTGTGTGGCTGCCTCCAGCTTGATCTTCTGTATGTCTTTTGAACTTCTATTCATTCTGTACCACTGTGCATGCTCAAGAGTCATCCTCATGATCTCATACACAAACATACACTCATTAGTATATTCTAAATGCTATCAAAACATTATAGTACTAAATAATCTTGAAAATGTATAGTCATGATTATAGTTAATAAACATTAGTATTCAAGATTTCAGGGAAGTTTTCTTTTACTCATGCATATCATCAATCAAGATAAAAGATATAATATGCATAATCCTTTGATTACTAACTTTATGAATAAGCATAACCAATCATTCCAAGTATACTTATATAAGGGATCCTAACACAAGGTAAGATTCATGGGAAACATACCTGGATTAGTATACCTACTTGGTTATGTACAACATACCTAAACAATCTCTTCAATGATTTAGAGATCCTGAGCTAGAACCTGCATGTCTCATAGGTTAAGCATAATATAACAAAGTCATACATACCTCGTAAGTAGAACAAAGATTATGGATGAGTCTTTGTCTTCATGTTTTCATGGTCATGGAGCCTGATTTTTCTTTTGTGATGTACCTGTATCTTGTTAGTAGACAACATCAACCTCACACAACATCATAATGCATTAGTACAATCATAAGTGTCAACACCCTAACCAATGAATATCTTCTATCATGCATTCATAATTTTGTTAAGGTGATACAACAAATCTAAAATCAAGATTGTACTAACCGTAATAACATGAAGACAAACATACCATAAACTTAATCATGAACAAATCTCAAAACATACCTCGATGAGTCATACCTGTCGAGATCGCTTGTAATCTCCTTATGTAAAGCCTTAGCCTCATCTCCCTCTGAAACAGTAACTCCTTCACTTATGCAGGTGACCAATCCATCTTCTTCTAGGATTAACCCTATCCACTTGATTTGCAAGAACTGGACCTGGAGCTGGATATGGGTTTGTCAGAGAAACCCCAAAAATTCAAACTTCCGAAAGGATAGAAATATGCGCCTTGATGAGCTGATCAAACTGATATATTCAGAATTTGAAAACTGCAAAGTTTCACTCCTCAATTTTGCCTTTGAAACTTCCGGATTCACTGGACGTGACCCTGAACTGGGGTTTGGTGAATCCCACTCTTCTTTCCAATCAAAATGTTTGATCCAAAGCTCTAAGCTTCTATTTTTCTGAGGAGCTTCTAGCCATGGTCACAGATTTCAAAAATTCCCATTTTTACAGAAGCCCTAATTTTCCACTTTTCTGATCAAAGTCCCGAACTAGGGTTTGATCAAGCCCGGCCTTCTGCCCAACCAAAAAATATGATCTTGGTCTCTAAATTTCTATTTTGATGAGTAGCATTCAGCCGTGGTCTCCGTTTACAAAAATTCCAAATTTCTTCAAAGCCCTAAATTCCGGAAGCCATGAATGAAGGTACTCAAAAATAATTATGTTTTGACAGAAATATGTACCTGATTGTTTCTGGTATAACTCCAAACTTTTCAATCCACAGGGTCTGAAAAAGTTTTCTGAGATATCCTGACCTGTTATCTTTCCATCCTGATAGGTCTGACCTCAATTGGATTCTCTGAGAGAGAGTTATGTCAAATGTCGCAACGTGACCTGTTTTGGGATAAAACAGAAAAGCGAACTTGTACGGCATGCCACGTGTCACTGTTTGAACTTCGGCCTCTGAAAAACTTTTCTGAGGTATCTCGGCCTGTTGTCTTTCCATCCTGACAGGTCTGACCTCAATTGGACTCTCTGAGAGAGAGTTATGCCAAGTGTCGCAACATGACTTTTTTATGGGATAATACAGGAGGGATAACTTGTACGGAGTGCCACGTGTCACTGTTTCAACTTCGGCCTCTGAAAAAGTTTTCTGAGATAGTACAGACTGTGTACTACCTGTCACTTTTTACGAAATTTTATTTGGAGCTTCCTAGCCCAATATATGACCTTTTTCGCAAGGTCACCTGATTTTGACTCAGATCTGGAAGAGGCAGAAACCCTATATTGTACAGATCATAAATCACAAAGTACAACGAATTAGAGGTTTTCCTTTGGACACAAGGTACCTGGAGATTTAATCTTCGTCCTGTAACAATTTCAGATCCGAAAACTTCGCCAAAACGGATTTATAGCGAAAGTGCTACGATGACTGGTTTTTTGCTATGTAAAACCCTAACCTTCAAATTGTCGTAAGTAAAGCAAGTGTCTTTAGTGCCATACCTTGTCTTCCTTCAGGTTAGCTCTGATACCATGTTAAGATTTAATATGCTAAGACAGAAAATAGCAGCATTACATTCCATTTCACAATAATAGCATATACAGGATCACTGAAGAAACAACAAGCACAACATAAACACAAGAGACAGAGATTTATCCTGGGAAACCCTCATGGGGTAGAAAACCCAGCAAAGCTTCCTCAATATAGATGACCAGCAATATACAAAGATGAAACCCTGAGACATGATCTCCTCCTCCACAATAGCAGACCTCTCCTCCACAAGTGCACTATCCTCAAGTGTGTGTGTCAAATGAGGAACACACCTTCTCTATTTATACACTACTCTGATATGTATTTTACACAAGTACATGTAGGCTCGTATTTAACCATTAGGTTAAATACCCCATTATAACTGACTGGGCCGACCCCCACATGGTGGGTCTAATAACCCTAGTTACCACACCCAACTCGGAGGAATAAACATCTCCGGATTTATAGTATAATCACATCGGAGGTATGGAACATCTCCAGAATAAATAATATACAAATATAATATTCTTTGAAGTTACAATATTTCAACACCCTTCTGGTCTTGGGACTACATCCCAAACATCATTCTTCATGATCAATTGGTATTCCTCGATCATGGCATCCTTCCATTACTGCATCCCAGATCCTGGGAACTTCAGATTCTTTAATATATTCAATAGGTAGTTTTCTTGAACTTCGTTGCTGGAACAAATGTCGTTGTTGAGTCTTCATCACTTGTTCTTTGAAACAAGTCTCTCTTGTAGGTGATGGTACACGGTCTTTCCTACAAGACAAGTTCAATTGCATGATTAGGAACATCTCATAGATTTCAGAACAAATTCTTACACATAAAGATATATGTCATACAGTCATGCAATTATCTTAGCCAATGCTTCAATCCAACATTCATCCATATATGGTAACTTTCTAGATGCCTTCCATCTCTACCAGAACATTGTCAAGAGTGTGCACTACTCCAACATGTCGGCAAAGAGGTTTCATTCTAGATAAGTAGCAATGGAATGTTGTACAGTACCATAGGCCACTTACCCAATACTTGTATATTAGTAGTATCTTGTTCATTAATGCAACTTTTCTAATATGCATAATATACATCCTAAATCTAGGAACATAAGTATGTATATGACTGAACAACATTATTTAAGTATACAAGAAATGACAATTCAAATACTTATCTTTGTTTGGTTGTTGGGTGGACTCCCTCTCAATCTTTGCTTCCTTACAAGAATTACTGGAGTGTGCTCCCTCTTGATCTTTGATTCCTTGCAGGACCTACTGGAGTGTGCTCCCTCTTGATCTTTGCTTCCTTATAGGAACTACTGGAGTGTGCTCCCTCTTGATCTTTTCTTCCTGTATTATCTGTCTTTGAACTTATATCCATCCTGGGCCACTATGCATGCTTAAGTGTGCACTAGTGTCATCCTCAAGGTCTCATACATAATCATACATTCATTAGTATAATCTCAATACTATCACAATATTATGATTCTAAATAGTCTTAAGCATGTATGGTCATGGTCATTTCATATACAGTTAATTTATCACAAGCATTAGTATTCAAGGTTTCAAGGAGGACTTCTTTTACTCATGCATATTCTTATTTGACTATAGAACTCTTCTGGTTTGTCATATCAATATTCAAAGTAAGAAGCATAATATGCATAAGCCCATGATTACTCAAACTTATAACTTCATGAATAATCATTATCAACAAAATGTATACTTATATAAGATCCTAACACAAGGTAGGATTCTAACTTGATACAGGAAAAACATACCTGGATTATCATGTTTTCTAGTTATGTCTAACATATGCAAACAATGTCTTCTTTGTTCTCTTCAATGATTTAGAAACCTTGTGCTAGTAACCTACATATCTCATCAGTTAAGCATTGTAGAACCAAATTATACATACCTCGTAAGTAGATCTTGTATGTGATCAATGGCTATGGATGAGTCTTTGTCTTCATGTCACCATGGCCATATGTTCTTGATCTAGAACTTGATTTCTTTTTCTTGATGTACCTTTCATGTTAGCGGAAAACATCACCCTCATACAACACCACAGTGCATTAGTACAATCATAAGTGTCATAACCCTAATCAATGAATGTCTTCTATCATTCACATGCATTCATACTTTTACTAAGGTGATAAGACAAGTCTAATATTGCACTAACCTCAATAATATGAAGACAAACATATCATAAACTTAATCATGAACATATTTCAAAACATACCTATATCTCCTCAAGTCATACTTGTCGGGATTGCTTGTAGTCTTCTTTTGTAAAGCCTTAGCCTCATCTCCCTCTGGAACTGGAACTTCTATAGGTGTCCAAATCATTCTCTTCTAGGATTAACCCAATCCACTTGATTTGTTGAATCTCGATCTGGAGCTGGCTAGGGTTTGTCAGATAAACCTTAAAAATCCAAACTTGGAATTTCAAACTTTTGTCTGGATAGGGAGATGCAGATGATTGAGGTGAGCAAGCTGGTGTGCTCGGATTTTGAAAACTCCAAAAATTGACCCCTCAAAATTGACCTATGAGTTTCGGATCTGCAGCTTCTGTCAAATTTTGGTTTTCTGGTCAAAATCCCGAACTAGGGTTTGATAGAGCTCGGGGTTCTACCCAACCAAAAAATTCGATATTGGTCTCTAAATTTTGATTTTGATGAGTAGCATCCATCCTTGGTTTCAAATTCCAAAAATCCCAACTTTTGTTGAAACCCTAATTTCCCGCAACAGTGACAAACCAAAAATGAAAGTGCTCAAAATCCAATTCTGTTTGGACATAAATATATACCATATTTTTTCTAATGTATCTCTAAAATTTTGGATCCTCAGGGTCTGAAACTTTGATCTGTGGTAGAATGACTTGTCATCTTTCCAACCCCACAAATCTGAGCTCTAATGGATTCTCCATGAGAGAGATATTCTAAGTGTCGCAACATGACTTGTTTATGGGATGAAACATCATAGCGAACTTGTACGGAGTGCCATGTGTCACTGTTTCAACATCGGCCTCTAAAACCAGGACATGTGAAACTAAAGTCCATTCCCTAACTGCCACTTTTTACGGAATTCCATTTGGAGCTTCCTAGCCCGAGATATGACTTTTGTTCCTAGGTCACCTGTTTAGGGATGCATTCTGGAAGAAGCAGAAACCCTAACTTGTACAAATAATATCTCACAAAGTGCAATGCATATGGGGCTGATCTTTGGACACAAGGTACATGAACATTTCATCTTTGGCTTGTAAAATTTTCAGATCCTGACCCTTTTCCAAAACTTATTTATAGCGAAAGTGCCATGATGACTCATTTTTACTATACCAAGTCCTAGCTTCCAATTTGTCACAAGTGCAACAAGTGTCGTAAATGCCATACAATGCCTTCCTTCAGGCTAGCTCTAATACCATGTTAATTTTTCATCATTTAATTCAGTATGATCTAGTATCTTAATTGAGAGAACAACATGTACAACATATCAAACACAAGAAACAAGAGACACAAAGCATTTCACCGGGGAAAAACAAGAAGGTGAAAAACCCCGCAACTTCCTCAGAGATAGAATGAGCACCAATACAAAGATCACAAATATCAAACCCCAAAACAAGAGATAGTCTCCTAGAAGCTTCTCCTCCTCCACTTGTGCGCACTCCTTCTTTCTCTCACTAATGCGAAGTGAGTGAGTGAGTGAGTGAATAGAATGAGAGACACACACTCTCTATTTATACAATGACTTGACTTGCCTTTAACCCTAACTGGGTCGACTTCCTAAGGAAGCCTAATAACCCATTCACATGACTCATACAGGGCCGACCCCACATAGGTGGTCTAATAACCCTTCAAATATAAGTTACGACACTTACAATGTAACTTGCGACACTTGCAAATACAAATGATGACACTTCCAACCAGAGTAATAATACATCTCCATTGGGGATACAATAAAGTACAAATGTAATATACAAGTGAATATCTTTCGAAGTTACAAATACATCAACATGCTTCTGTGGTCTTGGTGAAAGTATTGCAGTGTCTTAGTTGGTAAATTTTAAGATTATTAAATGCAAGGATTAAGTAATAGGTTAATTCTTGGTTTGGCCCAACTAGATCTAGCTCTTTGGACTGAGTACTTTAGCGGCTTAACCGAGTGTCCAACCAGGAGAGGATAAAAATTCTTAAAGTATTCTGCTTAATCTACGGTATACACCCATGCAACCTCCTGAATCCGCCAATAAAGATGAGATTTGATTGTCCTATTAAACTAATTACCTTGCACCCGTTTCTGATTGGTCCAGTTGTTCTGACTAAGCTGCAGCGACCAAGAGCATACTTTGGGCTTGGGGTGTGGCTTGTTTTCTTAAAATGTGTGAGTGGATGATTAACTAAGCCACAACCCAAGAATATATTTTCCTCACACCACAAAATGATGGAGTACTTCAGTAGAGCAAGGGGTTAATTTTAGAGTAAGATTTTAAAAACAGTTGTATGATTGAATAAAACACATAAGCATATAACAAGATGATAAATGAGTCCTTGGAGGACGTTGTGTGCTTGAGTGATTTTTTTAATTACTAATGCTCAAATAAAACTAATCTAAAATGAAAAATTAGAAAAGGTTGTGAAAAATAAAAAAATAAAAAAAAGTGTGAATCCCCCCTGGGGGGATTGGGGTTAGGAACTGGAATTTCCTACTATGCTCTTTTTATTCTTTTGATTATAATAAATAAATTTAGAGAAATGCTGCTTTCCCTTTATCATTAGGGAACAAGATAGTTTACAATAAAATGTGAAAGTAAAACAACGCTTTGAACAACTGATTCACAGAGTGGTTTTGGCAGCTCCAGGATGGATTTTCTGTGAGTTTTTCAAATCCAACCTGATAAGAACATAAAATAGACCAACGAGCTAAAGTTGGTTCTAAATGACAATCAAAACACTTTAAGAATCATAACACTTTAACAGTGTTCTGACAATACTAGAAATTGCAAAAAATGAAATCTAACTAAACTAGTAATCAAAAGTGAGTAAAAATGAACCAAGAACAAGAACAAGAACTAGAAAGCTCGTTTCTTGGGATATTGGCTTGCTCTTTTGGGGCAGCCAATAACAAGATCTTAAAATAGCCAAATATACAAGACTTGTGTAATTAGATCAATATTTGATTATTTACACTTTGAAAGAACTATGATCTAACATAATGACTTAGATTTACTTTCAGAATTGCTTGATAAAATGTAAATCTTAAGACAAGTAACCAGTAACCAAAGATAGCAGAAGAAAATTGGATCAGAAGAATGGAACCCTTGGGGGTTGAGCATTTTGAAGAAAGGAAAATGGAGTCAAGCTCCCTGATGCACCCGTAGGGCCAAGACTTTGTTCGAATTTACTAAATGAAGATACGATCTAACATGTTCATGGACTTCTTCAGCTTAGGCTACCTATAAACAGTTACAAACAACTAGCAAGGGGATAAGAGCATATGTGTAAATGATCGAAAGAAAGCAGTAAAGCAATGGATTTGAACAGGAACTCACACTACTATTAGCACCCTAACATCATCAACATGAGTAAGCAAACTATAAAGTATTACTTACAAATCTTTAAGAAGATAGCTTCCCTTTACAAGACATACAATCCCAACAATACTAGTTATGAAACATAATACAGTTTACCTAAAATGTAACAAGCATGAAGATCCAACCAAAGACAATCACTAGACTAGCCTCCAAATCCTTTTTTATTAAACTCATAAAAATATTACAATAAATGAGCAGAGGTTCCACCTTTTGATGATTACAATGGAGATAAGCTCCTCAATTTATAGCACATAGTGAGAAATGTAGGGCGCAAAACCCTAAGGAGGGAATCCTCCTAGTTTGTAGAGCAAGGTAGCCAAAATCCAATGGAGGTGCGCCTCCTCACTTGGAAAAAATCAATCAAAAGTGGAAGCAGTTGTGTGGTAGAGCAAATGCTGGATGTTTCCATGCTTTGTTGGATGTTGCGCTGGAAGTTTGGTTGGATGCTTTAGATAGAAGCCAACTCATGTGGATAGTTCCATGTCACTTGAAGTAGTCGCCTTTACTTTGACCTTAGCCATCAACCAAAATGAAGATGCCGAATGGCGAGAGAGCAATCCGTGTGAGGAAGGCAACGAGACATGTTTCCATGCTTTGACGAATGGTGGGGTTGGTTGGAGCTTCCATTGGAAGCTTATCCACATGGATGTGCCACCTCATAAAGGTAGTCTCCCACCAAAACCTTATCCCAAATCAATCCATATATGTCGTACAGTTGGCCCACGTGAACCTCCTTTCACGTAGCATGTAAATTCACCCAACCTTCAAATTTGAATTTTTAAACACATGGTTTATCTCTTTACTATAGTCGCCCAACTCAAATGACTTATGGCATGTCATTTTGGCATGTGACATATTCATTTTTTTATTATTTTAAATTTTGACCATGGTGCAATTTGATGCTCTTTTAGCATTAAAGTGCCAATATATAGCTCTAATAGGAAAAACTGCTCCACGGGGCATTTTGGTCGCACTAAACATAGGAAAATATGGTACCAACATAAAGAGGATGCTCTGAGCTTGAAAACAAGCATCCCTACGCCAAATTCCGACTCCAGAACACACTTTTATCACCCTTTGAATTTTTTCATTTAAATCATTAAAAAAATGGCTTAAAAATGTGCAAAAAATATTTCCCTCGGAATTGACTGAAACTTTTGGGGGACCTAGTACATGACCAAACGATAAAATTTTAGCATCTAACATGTTTATACATCTTACAAAATGGAATCTAACAACCCCCTAAGGACTAACCACCACTTTGGGCATTCCAGCTTTGGAGGTGTAGGAGAAACACTCATCGATTATACTTGGCTAGAGGCAAAGCATAATCAACAAGGGAAAAAACTCCTTGGAATACCTTCTTTGGTTGTTAATTCCTAGGGAACCGAGTCACTCAAAGACCACCATGCTAGCACACTTTATTACAAACCCTGTGGGGCATGGTCATGCACTACAAAAAATTAAAAAAGGGGCCCTGAATAGGCCAAACGTGGAACTTCTGAACTCTGAAAGAGCACAAGTAATTGTGCAATACTGGCGGCTCACTGAAGTACAACTAAAGTGCAACTTTAGGTGGTAAAATTATGCTCCAACTGTGGTACGTGTGCTCGATCTAGAGTTAAGGCAAGGAGAGCATATGAGAACACCAAAATCTCCAATTTCTATGACCTGTAAAAACATCTCAACTTGACAAGAAAACCCTTCAGTAGCACAAGTGTTTGCAAGAAACCAACGAACCATAAGTTACTTTAAAAAGGAAAAACAACTAACCAATAAAAGGAAATGCATAAAGTAAATGCTCACTTTAAGGAGCTTATTTCCTACTCTAAGCACAACATAATCAAAATGCTAAGTAAAATGATAAATCCAATGCAGCCATCTTAACATTTTATGAGTATAAATTTGTTCACCTTGTGTTTGGTTACTAGCCAAAACAAGGATACCCTATTCACAAAATGCAAAACCGCGAAAATATTGAGGATGGGAGGGTTGGATGTGAGATCATAACAATGCAGAATATCATCAAACTGTTTCCTCAACTGGTGGGTCCTATCGCAGGTTGTTTCTATCCAAGGTTGGATAGGACTGATGTCCAAATCTGTAGGATGGGGTAGATCAACCACACCGCCATACTTCCTTAGAGGGATTATCGAATGAAAAACCTTTGTAGTAACACAAGCCCTAGGTTGCTCCAAATCATAAGAGAATTCTGAATGTGAAGATGAAGGTTGTAATTGACTTTCAATTGACTGAGTCCCATCTGAAACCTCAATGCACAGCTCCTCTGGGTATTCATTACTAGTACTCATCTTTGACTTTGACAAATCATATGAAGCACATGCATGCTCTTCTTTTGTATCAAGATCTCCCAAGATTTCCGAATGAACACCCCCTTCTCTAGATACATCAAAAATGGGTTTTTCAATGTATGTCCAATAATCATCATAGGCATCTTTGGCAAAGATGGATGATTTTTCACTATTTGCATCATATCCCTGGCTATATATGTCTTCCTCATGGTCATAATAAATTTCTTTACAAGGCTCGTCTTCAAAATGTTTACAAGAGAACAAGCTTTCGCTAACTTCATTACCATGTGGAGAGTAAAGAGGAGTATTATCATACACAATACGGTATTCGTCATAAATTTCTCTATAAGCCACTGTACTAGTTTCTTCTAAAGGTAGATGCGAAGTACAAGTATCATCATTCTCTTCGAAATGATGTTGAGATAGCTCCAACTCTTCAATGCTTTTCATCATGGAAATATGAAGAGGTTCTTCAATGACATCTTCCATCAATGGTTGCTTAAGAGTTTCTTCATCAACTTCCATAATGGCTTCTTCTGTAGGAACATCTGGAGTGCAAATGTCATCATCCTCACTAAAGTAATCTTGAAATCCCAAATCTTCAATGTTTGTTACCATGGCAATGCGAGGAAACTCGTCAAAGACCTCCTCAATTAAAGATCCTTCATGAATGTCTTCGTTAATATTTGTAATGGCTTCCTCTTCAGGTAAGTTTGGAAAATACATATGATCATCATTATTGAAATGGACCTGGGAACACTCTGAATCTTCCATATTTTCTGTTAAAGTGAAATGAGGAGGTTCCTCAACAATGTCCTCAATCAAGGATGCTTCGTGAAACTCTTTAATGGGATCATCATGGATCATTCTCTCAAAGTCAAACTATGCTCCAGGGAGAATGGCACCATGCTTTTCAATAAGCTGCATAATCTCTTCTTTAGTGAGAGAGGCTATAGGAACCTCCACATATTCAATGTTCTCTGTTATGACGACATGAGGAGGCTTGGGTCTTTCATGTGATATTTTATCTCGGGTAAGAAGTAAGCCAAGGATTTTTCAAGGAATCTTTCCACATTGTCATCATCATACTGCCATTGCTTTAAGAAAATTCTAAGGAAGCATGAAAGGGAGGTAATACATTTGTTAGGAAGGCCCTCAATAAACCAATAATAAGATTCTCCTTCCAGAGTATCCGCAAACATCTGCATCATATTATCTTCATACAAAACATTGAAGTCAGCGAGAACCTTAAGGAAATACATGAAGTGGTGGACGAATGGATCACCATTTCCATAAAACCTCGAAAAGCAATTTGATATATCCTCCTCACCATAGTAATAGTTAGGAAAACCTGGGATGTATGAAAAATTGAGGGGAGGATATGCAATAGCAATTTGAGCTTGAGCATCAGACTCTTCATCATCCATATCAGTGTCAAAAGCATCAGTTTGAAATAACCATGGAGGACAACTTGTACTGAATTAGGGGAGTTGTCAGAATGATGAGCTTTTAAGTTTACTGTGTCGCATGGGCTCATCTGCACACAACCAATCTCAACAAATCTATGAGATACAAAGGTTTTATACCTTCAATGGAGTCGCCATGTGAGAAAAAATATGCATTAACAAATCTCACAAAATTATTTTTTTGTTTTACTTTGAAAAATTATAAAAAGGAAAAAGGTTAGTGGAGTTTCCGGATGAAAGAATAAAGATCTACTCTAAACAATCATCAAACAAAGCAAAAACAAAAAGGAGAAAACAAAAAGTCATGACCCAGGAATAGAAAGGTTTATCCCTGGAAACGGCGCCAAAATGTTGCCGCCTAATACACACCTAGGGGGAACGCGGGGGCAATTGAGACTCAAGTGTTGTCACATGATTACTCGACTCCTTCGTTTAGGCTTACTCCTAGCGAAGCCAAGGGGGGTGGTCCCTATGAAAATTAAACTAAGGCTTTTAATCTATAAAAAAGAAAAATTCTATTCTAGGAGTTAAAAGATAACAAGAATGGAAAAATTAACCCCACACAAGATCGATAAGCATTCATGACATTTATGATTGAAACTTAAAACATGGAAAATTAATGACCAGTGCCGAGAATGTCAAATGCATGCGATTGTTGTTGTGAAGGGTTGCTTCTGTGGTCTCGGTGAAAGTATTGCAGTGTCTTAGTTGGTAAATTTTAAGATTATTAAATGCATGGATTAAGGAATAGGTTAATTCTTGGTTTGGCCCAACCAGATCTAGCTCTTTGGACCGAGTGCTTTAGCGGCTTAACCGAGTGTCCAACCAGGCGAGGATAAACCTTCTTAAAGTAGCCTGCTTACTCTACAATATACACCCATGCAACCTCCCGAATCCGCCAAGAAAGATGAGATTGGATTGTCCTATTAAACTAATTACCTTGCACCTGTTTCTGATTGGTCTAGCTGTTCTGAATAAGCTGCAGCGGCCAAGAGCATACTTTGGGCCTGGGCCGTGGTTTGTTTTATTAAATTGTGTGAGTGGATGATTAACTAAGCTACAACCCAAGAATATATTTTCCTCAAACCACAAAGTGATGGAGTACTTCGGTAGAGCAAGGGGTTAATTTTAGAGTCAGATTTTAAGAACAGTTGTATGATTGAATAAAACACATAAGCACATAACAAGATGATAAATGAGTCCTTGGAGGACATTGTGTGCTTGAGTGGGTTGTTTAATTACTACTGCTCAAATAAAACTAATCTAAAACGAAAAATTAGAAAAGGTTGCAAAAAATAAAATAAAAAAGTGTGAATCCCCCCTGTGGGGATTGGGGTCAGGCGCTGGAATTTCCTGCTATGCTCTTTTTATTCTTTTGATTATAATCAAGAAATTCGGAAAACTACTGCTTGCCCTTTATCATTAGTGAACAAGACAGTTTACAATAAAATGTGAAAGTGAAACAACGCTTTGAATAGTTGATTCACGAGGTGGTTTTGGGAGCTTTGGGATGAATTTTCTGTGAGTTTTTTAACTCCAACCTGCTAAGAACATAAAACATACTAGCGAGCTAAAGTTGGTTAGAAATGACAATTAGAACACTTTAAGAGTCTTATGACAATACTAGAAATTGCAAAAAAAGAAATCTAGCTAAACTAGTAATGAAAAGTGAGTAAAAATGAACCAAGAACACGAACTAGAAAGTTCGTTTCTTGGGATCTTGGCTTGATCTTTTGGGGAAACCAATAGCAAGCTCTTAAAATAGCCAAATATACAAGACTTGTGTAATTAGATCAATATTTAAATATTTGCGCTTTGAAAGAACTATGATCTAACATAATAACTTAGATTTACTTTCAGATTTGTTTGATAAAATGTAAATCTTAAGATAGTAGAAGAAAATTGGATTAGAGAAATGGAAACCTTGGGGGTTGATCATTTTGAAGAAAGGGAAATGGAGTCAAGCTCCCTGATTCACTGGTAGGACCAAGACTTTGTTCGAATTTACTGAATGAAGATACGATCTAACATGTTCATGGACTTCCTCAGCTTAGGCTACCTATAAACAGCTGCAAACAACTAGCAAGGGGATAAGAGCATATGTGTAAATGATTGAAAGAAAGCAGTAAAGCAATGGATTCGAATAGGAACTCACACTACTATTAGCACCCTAACATCATCAACATGAGTAAGCAAACTATAAAGTATTACTTACAAATCTTTAAGAAGATAGCTTCCCTTTACAAGCCATACAATCCCAACAATACTAGTTATGAAACATAATACAGTTTACCTCAAATGTAACAAGCATGAAGATCCAACCAAAGACAAACACTAGACTAGCCTCCAAAGCCTTCTTTATTAAACTCAGAAAAATATTACAATAAACGAGCAAAGTTTCCACCTTTTGATGATTACAATGGAGCATACAGTGAGCATACAATAAACGAGCATACAGTGAGCAATCTAGGGCGCAAAAACCTAAGGAGGGAATCCTCCTAGTTTATAGAGCAAGGCAGCAGAAAGCCAATGCAGGTGCGCCTCCTCACTTGGAAAAAATCAATCAAAAGTGGAAGCAGTCGTGTGGTGGAGCAAGCTGCGTGAGGAAGAGAGCGAATGCTGGATGTTTCCATGCTTTCTTGGGTGCTGCGTTGGAAGTTTGGTTGGATGCTTTAGATAGAAGCCAACTCATGTGGATAGTTCCATGTCACTTGAAGTAGCTGCCTTTACTTTGACCTTAGCCATTAACCAAAACGAAGATGCCAAATGGCGAGAGAGCAATCCGCGTGAGGAAGGCAACGAGTCATGTTTCCACGCTTTGACGAATTGTGGGGTTGGTTGGAGCTTCCATTAGAAGCTTATCCACATGGATGTGCCACCTCATAAAGGTAGGCGCCCACGAAAAACTTATCCCAAACTAATTCGTATATGTCGCACGCCTGGCCCACATGAACCTCCTTTCACTTAGCATGCAAATTCGCCCAACCTTCAAATTTGACTTTTTAAACACATGGTTTGTCTCTTTACTATGGTTGCCCAACTAAAATGACTTATGCCATGTCATTTTGGCATGTGACATATTCATTTTTTTATTATTTTAAATTTTGACCATGGTGCAATTTGATGCTCTTTTAGCTTTAAAGTGCCAATCTGTAACTCTGATAGGAAAAACTGTTCCAAGGGTCATTTTGGTCACCTGAAACATAGGAAAACTGAGTACTAGGGTAAATAAAACAAGCATCTATGCGCCAAATTCCGACTCTATATCACATTTTTATCACCCTTTGAATTTTTTCATTTAAACCATTAAAAAATGGCTTAAAAATGCGAAAAAAAAAAAATATTTTCTTCGGAATTGACTGAAACTTATGGGAGACCTAGTACATGACCAAACGATAAAATTTTAGCATCTAGCATGTTTATACATGTTACAAAATGGAATCTAATAACCCCCTAAGGCCTAACCACCACTTTGGGCATTCCAGCTTTGGAGGTGTAGGAGAAAAACTCATCAATTATACTCGGCTAGAGGCAAAGCATAATCGACAATAGAAAAAAAAATCCTTGGAATACCTTCTTTGGTTGTTAAGTCCTAGGGAACCAAGTCACTCAAAGACCGCCATGCTAGCACACTTTATTACAAACCCTGTGGGTCATGGTCATGCACTACAAAAATTAAAAAAAGGGGCCCAGAACAGGCCAAACTTGGAACTTCTGAACTCTGAAAGAGCACAAGTAATTGTGCAATACTGGCGGCTCATTGAAGTCCAACTAAAGTGCAACTTTAGGTGGTAACAGGTACCATTGGTAGAGAAAACCCAAACATCAACCAGTTGGAAACAAATCCTGTGCAAATTGAAAAAATCTAACTTCTAGACATATACATGATGAGCCTCGAAAGAAATAGTTAGTAAAAGTGATACTTTAAGCAATATTGATCTTTCTATGCTCGATGTGGGCAACCCTTAAAAATGTAATAGTAGGAAAGAAAATATACATTACAACTTCTTATTGGAAGGAGCATGGAAACACATAAAAATATCACTTGTTGGCATAGAACAAAGCATACTAATCCTCTTGGACAAGAGGTTAAACTATAACTAGGGATAGTATGTGGTCTCATGTATGAGACTGAGGCCATAGCCTCAAGGATAATAATATAGGAGACTCACTTTCTTGCATATATTATCTAGGTTGAGACTGCCTTTTGGTCCTAGTGTATGATCTAAAACTATTTCTGATTACTTAAGAGATCATCTTTATTAGATATAAGGAAACAAATTAACGGCCCAAGACCCAAAGGCATTTGGCAGGAATTTAAGGCTACACCCTTTAAAACTACCAACAGGTTATTTTAGGTGACCAAGTTTTGTCTACATGGGTTGATGTTTTGGATGTTGAGGTCTTGATATTGTATCAACAAATGCTAGGTCAGTAATCCTAAGTATTGTAGGCTTTTTCCTACTTTGAAATAAAAAAGAACAAAGCGTACTAACCAAAACGAATGAAAAAGCATACCGAGTAAGAAGATCGACCTTTTAAACTTAGCATTCGGAGCAAACATGTTTATGAATCTTTATGGAGAAAAGAGAAAAATGTAGATTAAAATTCTAGGGGCCAAATACACACCCCTCAAATGACTTATTGCTAAATAGAACTTGTTAAAAGGGATCAACATGTAGAATATTATCAAGCAAGGGAATGGATTAATTCAATTATATACCTCATATGAAAGTAGAGAGCTGGGAAACTAAAATTCACCACTGCATCATAGGGAGGATGTCAAAGGGTGTATAAAAACATTTGTAAAAAGGGGAAGAACTTAAAATGAATTAATTAAATAATATATTCATATGAATAGAGAGTTAGCAAACTAGAATCCACGCTACATCATAGGGAGAAGGTCAAAAGGTGGATATAAACATTGGTAAAACATTGGAAACATCGTGAGGGGGAGGTAAACGGGTGTATAAAAACATTTGTAAGAAAAATGAACTTACAAATTTGTCAAAAATAGGTGTTTGGTGGATATGATCGTCCATGTTGCTAGTAATATCATTGTCCATGGGTAGGTGCAGTCATTTTGTCACTTCACGACTTTTGCGTACTGTAATCTTCAGATCTATCTCCCTGTAATCTTCAGATCTATCTCCCTGCAGATTGTCCTCTCGCGCTTATAATATTTTTACTGTAATCTTCAGAGCTATCTCCCTACGCATTGTCCTCCCATGCTCATAAAATTTTTACTGTAATCTTCAGAGCTATCTCCCTGCTGATTGTCCTCCCGCGCTCATAAAAAATTTACTGTGATATTCATAGCTATCTCCCTGTGGATTGTCCTCCCGCACTCATTAAACTAAAACTGAGGAATGAGGAACTGATAAACCTGAGAGGTGAATATGTTGGAATGGAAAAGACTGAGAGGAAGTAGTTTCACAGAGTGTATGACTAAGATTTCTACAATGATCTCAGAGACCCAGACAACAATGTGGAGCTTAGCCGACTAGTGCTAGGAGGGTCTCAAAACTTTCCATATCCTCGGAGGTGTAGAACGGGCCGTCGTCCTACCAAAGACGGTCAGTTTACTCGTAATGTGGATTTATAGAGCAACTCAATCCCCATTTCCCCACTCAATTGCTTCATTCTGTGGCATGCGTTGATTGATGGCAGAACCCGCTACTGAAAGCAGATCGCCATTAGAAATGAGCCTAGACATCTACGTTTCCCAAGATGAACGTTTTGGGCATCTGAAAAATTATGATTTCTTAGTGTATTACCTCAAGTTAGTTGTCCAATTCTTGATACTAGAGCTCAAATATTTGTTCGATCCACCCCAAATGAATTTGATTTCTTGGAAGACATTATGAAGCTCTACTATGATGGGATAAAGCTTCCCAACAACCGAATTCTGGACATTGTCGCAAATCTCATCTCGGAGTTCATCACAATAGACAGGGAAAAGTTGCTCTGGTATCTGCTTCTTGACGTTATTGCTAGTGCGTACTTTTCTTCTAAACTCATCCCTGCAATTTCTTATTCCTTACTAGGCTTGCACCAGCCATTATGAGTGAATTTGGTGCAGGTGAATGAATAAACACATCTGACGAATTTGCGTGGAGGAGAGATGAAGAGTTTGCGTGCCAGATGCTGGAAGGTGTTGATCATGTTGTTATATAGCGACTCCAAGTAATGAGCAAAGAACTAGATTGTCCCTCCCGTTTCATATAAAAAGATGCACTGTCATTATTAAGATATATAAAAGTCATGAAGCTCGTTTGATTTTCAGTTACGCTGACTCCACATTGTTTTCTGGTTATGAATGATTGAATTGACTGAGTTTCCCCCTGATAAGTAAATTGGACCCTGAGATTTATGGTCCTCGGATCAGTTCTATTACCGCTTCACATATACAAAAGAATCTTGACGGGCTAACAGTAAAGCAGGTATGATCCAACTCAATGCTTGTTCGACGTAGTTGCTAAGTTGGAAATGGTTTTGCAAGTGTGTGAGGAGTGCCCCAATGTCACGTATGAACGAGAAGGAAAGTTTGTTACTGCTGATATAGAGAAGGGAATGAGAGATGGACAGGTATAGTATGCAAGGGGATTCTGTTTATCAACATAACTTCTGGTCTTTAAATGTTGTACAAGGAGTTAGATTATGTTGCCTAATGGCTATTTTTGTAATTTCGAGCAGAGAAATGTGACTTTTAATTCGATTAGTAGTTCTTCATTTGGTTCCTATGTGCATTCTTTCAGGATTTTAAATGTTTGTGGGTAGTTTCAACATTCAATCTAATTGCATGGATTTGCTCACAACTTATTCTCTTTTATATTGCTATGACGTCTTTGATTGTTGCTGTCTTTGTAATTAGACATGAGAGTTGCATTGTTGAAGGAGGCATCTTCGTACTTTGAACACCGATGGGTCATAAGCTTGCATTTATGTTTGAATCCTTTGTTCATTTTTATCACTGTATATTAAACATGTATCTCTGTTCTAGAATAATGGGACATCCCATATAGTGCTTCATGTAGGTTATTGAATGATCCTCATGGTGCTTAAAAATACCTAGATTGTTATGATGTCCACAAATGATATAAAGAATGTCCATTGTTCAAACTCAATGAAGAGCACAAGTGTTTGATTTGTCCAATTTTTAGTGTATGTACTGTTATTTTGTGTGATGTTTGGAAAGTTGGTTGCAGTACATTAATTGATACGGTTCTTACTTCTGTGGTGGGTGTTTTGCAAGTGATAGTATTATATGAGGATGGAGAACCTACTATAGATGGAGACGCTGGTGATCTAAATGTTTGATATTTGCTAAAAATTACTTGTAAAAATTGAAGTTGTATTGAAACTAGATTAAATTGACACAATGTTTCTATAGTTTAAAATTTACACAACATAGCATGAAAGGTTAAGGCAAGGCAATGACTTACATACTACAGTTACAATTACGCTCGTCGGTATGATTTTTTACATTATGCAAGTTGTTTCGTAGGATTTGAAACCTAAATTATATGGATTACAAGAATTCCCTAGGCCTTTTCTTGTCCTTGAAATAATTTTTCATGCCATTCCATGCATCTAACTTAGGACATTTGTGATGCAGCAGGATTCTCTTGTTGGGTTTGAGAAGAGTATCCCTCACCTTGATGACCATTCAGTGGCTGTCGGTTCAAAAGTAAGAATGCAATCTTTCCTTTTTTTATGTCTTTGCTTCTTCAGTTCATTATTTTGTTTTCTTCATTTGATTATAGCTTCGCTTCTATTTGTCCCATAAAATATTTTTCTTAGCTGAAAGAATAGATCAGATTGAAAAAAAAATCAATATCTAGTAACCTTGATACATGATTCATTTGATTGGGGTGCTTAGTTTTCTGAGGCACCCTCATTTATTCAGCATGTTCATCCTATCTGAGTTTATTCATTGTCAACTTCTTTAAAAACATGTATTGTTTGTCTGCAGTGAATCACCAAACCTAAAGAGCTTAGGCGCATTCGAGGAGAAGGGCCTGCACATCTGAGTACAAGTTAAGGGAATTTGTTCATGACTTGTGAGGTTTTTTTCCCAAGTAGTCTCACATAAGAACAAAAAAGAAAAATCAAATAAGTCTCTGCGTCATTATTACATATTGGATATATTAGAGAAACGAAAGTTTTGTCAGATTTCTAGAGATTCATATTCAAATGAGGTCTCCATTGTGTTCAGCTACAGTTACATCGTATTGTTTCACCTAGGGCCCCACTTTCTAGAGTCTACTAAGTTTTCTGTACAATTGATAGAAAGCTAATATCAATTTATATTTCTTTACATATGCCGGAGGTGAGGCTAAGTAGTAGCGAGCATGAATATTCAGTGATATGAACTTGTATACATTAAATAACTCACTATCCTCAAAAACCATACAATGCCAGGTCAACTGCACAAACATATATAGCAATTACACAATATTGTATAGGTAGTTCAACAATAAAAAAATCTAAGAGTTTAAGATGGTTGTGCAACAATAATACATGCTAGGAAGATTTGTTTCTATCCATAATTTTCCTGGAGTGTTTTCACTATTTCTTTTGATGACTACACATGAAGAATTAGTTAATTAGTTAATGTGATTTTGTAGTTAATGTAATAATATTTAATTATATAAAACTACAAAATCACATTAACAAAATCACTATTAACTAATTTTATGCATGAAAAACTACAAAATCACATTAATTAATTATATAAAACTTCATATTTAATGTAGTTTTTTATTCTAAGTTTTGGATTTGAAGGTGGGTTTTGGTCGGTAAATTATTTTTAGTAAAATTCAAATTTATAAATGTTTAAATTATGTTGAATCCTTAAATAAATTCATAAGCCTTCAATACTCATTGGCACCTAAATTATGCAATTTCCATAAATAATATAGTAATTCTAATTTTTTTTGAAATTTCAAACCACTCCAAACAAAATAAAAAATAAAAAATATTAAAAAATTGAAAACATAAAATATTTAGAATATACCATATTTAATATTATCTTATCTTTGTTTTTAAAACTTCATAATATTTAATATTATAATCACATCAACTAATCATATCAAAATTTCATAATATTTATTATTTTTGTTGGAATCATTTTGGAGTACACATTTTCCGAACTTCATAAATTTCAAAACTACAAAATCACATCAACCACAAAATCACATCAACTACAAAATCATATAAACTTTATATTATCTTTGTTGTTGTCATATTTAAGATTTGTGATTTAGTCATTAATGTTTCCAATAATTTATTGTTTTATTAGTTTCTTACCTTTTTCTTCTTTCAAAAAAAACATGGTTTTGAGTGTTTCAATGATAGAAAGCATGGTTTTGGACTCAACCCTTCATGTAGACTTCTAACAATTAATTGGCAAATAGCTCAGGTTCCACTTCACTGGTGACTTTTTGTCACTTCGTGGCTCTTGTTTTTAATATATAATTTAACAAAGTATATGTAAACATGCTACTTTATGGGCCTACATCAAAAGAAAACTTGTAGTAATTCTAAAGGTAGCAATTAGGGCATGACCAACATCAAAAAGTAAACTTGGAATATTGGACATGAGATGGAACTTGGATCAACATTTATCTACTAGAGTTCTTTAGAAGAGGGAAATAAAGGGTTTTGAAGGAGCATAATTTGACTGGTGTAACTATGAAAGAGAATGTTGGCGGACATAAAAAAATAAGTTTAGCAAAAAGAACAAGGGAGGTTAAATGTGGAAATATAAGAGAATTGCAATAGAGGGGAACGATCATTCTTAGAAGACGACAACTATAAACATTCACAAGGGTTATTAGAAGTTGCAAATCAATAAATACCACAAGCATAGAAGCCAATGAAAACAACTAAGGGAAGGATGTTAGAAGTTAAATTTTATTTGATAGAGCCCCCAAATATGGTGGTATAGTTGGATGTGAGAGAACCAAGAGGGTAATGTATTATCATATTGATGAAAATATCTGAGAAAATGTTCTAATTCATTCAAGGTAAAGCATTCTTTATTTGATTAGATTAGTAATACGTCATCACCATCAACTTTGGATGTTCAAGGGAAATAAAAAACAATTAAAGAATTTAATTACAAGAAAAATGGAGTAGGAACCTAAGTATTGGGTTGTAAGAGCTAAAAGAAGATGACTAAAATGTTTCAAAAACTAAAGATACAACATCCTTTAGATAGAAACTGCAGATATACTAGAAGATTTAACATAAATATTGCTTTCAAGTTTAGACTCTAAACATATTAAGAATTGAGAATAACAATGAAAGGGGAGCTCTCCTTCAATTTGTAAAAAGTACAATTATGTAAAAAAGAGATTTGAATTGGGGTATTTTTTAAGGATTCTAATATTATACTTAAGTATAGCATCCTAGGCGATTATTTTGGATTCAAAAAAACATGTATATAGATAGGTGGGCGAATATTAAATATAAAACATACAATTTACTACTGAAATGTGTAAATTTTGGCGAATATTATGATAAAAAAACATATTTGATGTAAATATAGACGATATTGGAGACTAGAAATGACCAAATAGTGAATTTATTTTTTGGAAAAAAGCCCCCAAAATAGCCATTTAGCAAAATTTCGCCCTTAAAAATTACCCTGATTTGAATGAGGCATACAAAATTAAATATAACAATGTATGGGGAGCTCTCCTTCAATTTGTAAAAATATAGTATCCTACTCAGGTCAAATCTACACCGAGGAGGATTAGGAGAGCTCCTGAGATAGATTTTTGGTACATCTTATGGTTTTTTTGATGGAGTTGCCAAAAGAGATTGCTGTGGGGCTGGAATGATTCTGGGGGTCAAAGTGGACCATAAAATTTTAATGAAGATGGGGGTTGGATTGGGTACAAACATGAAAGTTAAGTTCCTAGCTCTGTGGGGATTGCTATGGTTTGCATCTAAAAGAGGCATTTGCTGCATTAACATTTTTTGTGACTCTAAAGTTATAATTGATTGGGCTGCGGGGAAACATGGTATCCATGATATTCATATGCTTCCATGGTTGAACCAAACAAACAAACTCATCCATACTTTTGGGGTGATCTCTTTTCAACACATCTACAGGGTGTTCAATTTTGAAGTTGATTGTCTCTCTAAAGATGCCATTGGTCCATTTGATGGTACTATCTCATTTGAGGAATGGGTTGATGGAGAATTAGTTGACATGGGTCATATTACTGCCATTTAGTTACTGCTATATTTTATATTGCACGGTTTTCCTATGTTTTTGTACTCCAAGGCTTATGGTTATAGGCTTTACAATTGGATGTTGTATGAACACTACATTCTATTTGGTATTTTTTGGAAGTCTAGAGGATGACTGATAGAAGACAACTTTGTCTGAACAAGTATATGTATTTATTTTGTAACTTTGATTTTTAAATGGAATAACAAGTTACTGCTTTTTCTTAAAAAATAAAAAATAAAAAATTATTGTAAAAATATTTAAAAGAGAGATTTGAATGAGGCATACAAAATCAAGATGGATTCATTAACGACATTAGTTGTCTTGAAGAGGCATACATTAGTAGTGAAGTGACATGAGGCATGAAGGTGAGGAAATGGCACTAAAAATAAGAATAGGTGACTTAATGTATGAGTTACAATGGAGTTTATGGTCATAGTAGAGGAAGCTTGAGGTTAGGTATTGAAGAATAATATTTGTTGGACATACTTATCATCTGGCATCTTGGAATAATTACCATGACTATAAATCCTCCTTATTCTCTATCCCACATTGGTTGTGAGGATTGCTTTGTTACAAGTAAACCTCAATGCACCATGATCATTATGCCAATGCAGGCATCAACATAGTTAGTGCCCCCCTTACTAACATAATGGTTGATTGGTTGTGTGTTATTTATGCTTGCTTGCTTGCTTGACCTACCCACTCCTTTGTGTGGCTTGTATCCACATGCATGTGAATAAAAGAAACAATATAATAACAAGAATGATAGAAATGGGATACACCTATATTGTAGCATCTTGGAATAGCTTTCATGACTATAAAATATCCTTCCCTTCCCTTCTTGAAAGCCGAGAAGTAGAATTTTGCTAAGTATGCAATGAAGAAAGTTGATAGATATTGGAAGAGTTCCGGATGGAAGAATTTAGGGTAGTTATGCAATCTTGGAGTGAAGAGGAATCGAGGAATATGAATATTTACACATTTTTTTGACAAACCGCTTTTGAATATCCTCATGTGACAAGTGATCCCCTTCCCAATTAGAGAGAATTTACAATGCAAAATAGCCAACTTACAACCCTCTTGAAAGATCCTTTTAGCTAAGATGTTGCGAGCGAGGATATATATTTCACTCAATTCAACTAGGACTTGCACCTAGCCCCAACTACTTGAAGCAACCTGCTTGCATAGGTGAAACGACCCACAAGGGATAAAACCTATCCCTAGAGATTTGAACTTTGTTGGGGAATATTAGTACCACCACCACTATACCATCGAACTAAGAACTCGTTAACAAATAATATTTACATTTTGGCTAAAAATAATTTAGAAGTAATTAAAACATTGTTCCTCCACTTTGTGAGGTCTCACTATATAAGGACAATATATAAAGAAAATACATTGGAGACTACTATAAAGCCAACTATATCAAATTCTTGGAGTTGTGGAAAAATCATTTGACTTGCTAGGGAAAATAAACGATATCAATGAGCATTGGAGACTACTATAAAGCTCTTTATATAAAGAAAATACATTGGAGACTAACTATAAAGGCAACTATATCAAATTCTTGGAGTTGTGGATGGAAAAAGCATTTGACTTGCTATGGAAAATAAACGATATTGATGATCATTGGAGACTACTATAAAACCAACTATATCAAATGCTTGGAGTTGTGGACAGAAATAGCATTTGACTTACTAGGGAGAATAAACGATATTGATGAGCATAAACTTTCAGCGAGGGTGGTGCTAGATTAAGTTACATAGTTAAAGTTGGTGATCATGAAAATGGATGATAGCAAGGAATTATGGGCATGGGATGCAATTACAAGTTTATGAAAAGATAAGGTCTAAGCATGACAAACCTTATTTGTTGATAACGTCTTTTTTAACTCATGTAAATTTTATGCATGGTAAGGTCTTCAATTCAGTTCCAACCCCCTCAAATGGTCTCCCTTATCCTAACAACTTCATATATGAATAAAAGTTTGATGAAGTGGAAACCTTTTTAACATTCTAGTTTTATTTTTTAGTTAAGGATTTGTATCTATTATTAAAGGGTCTTGAATTCCAACCTCCTAAGTAATCTTCCATGATTTGGTAACCCTAAAGAGGGAGCATCCCCTCCTTTGTTGGTAACCCTAAAGAGGGAGCAACCCCTTCATAGGATGGGCAGCATTAATGTGAAAGGAAATCCCAACACAATGGTAACCCCCCTCCTTTGTTACCCTCAAACATAGATAACATCCACAAGCCAAAGACCATCCCATAGCTATCATTGTAATCACCAGCCATGTTAGAAGGGATAAGAGGGAGGATGCTATCATATTAACGGGGGCACTTGCAACCCAAACACAGTAATCAATATTCTATCTAATATCCCGGGGGTGTGGGGTTCAAGAGTTACCTTTATCCTTTCACTGTAGACGTTTTTGGCAATTTGCATAAGGGTATGGACTTCAATGTTAAATTATGGTCCACGGCTGGTCTACGGCTGGGCTGTGGGTCATGCCTATCGACCAACAAGCTGTAAAGGAGATATGGCTGAGCTGTGGGTCATGCCAATCGACCAAGGTGTAAAGGAGATATGGCCGCGTTCTTGATGTAGGTCTTGTAAGCTTTTCCGCTCGCACTATTTTTCTCATGAATCTGCGCGGATTAAAACTCTGGTTTTGAAAATACATGTTTGAAGCAAAGCAATTTCTCTATCCGCAATTCTACTAATTCATTTGAAAAGGAAATAAATTGCAAAATACGTGGCAGAGAAGATGAAAAGCTCTCTCCTAAATAATCAGAGGGGCAAAACAAGCACAAATTCCAGATAATAACAAAGACTGCTATTAAACAAATAACCTTGCTATTGCTGGAGTTGTTGGATCCTTTAGACTCCTCCTATTCAGAGTGATGCACTAGATGGAGCACCAGCAACCCTCATCTCTCAAATACGAGATTGAACAATGAATCACAAAAATAAAATTAAAGTACTCTACCGCGCTCCATGGTTAGGAGGCTTCATTTGCAGTCTATACAAAGCCTTGAATAGATAGCAAGACATGAACAAGTGCATCAGTAGGTATCCATCTGTTTCCCATTCCAGAAAATTCTCAAACATTTGCCTTGACATTAAACATGACACTTATAAATGAAAACTCATAAACGATGTCTAATCCTCTGCTTACTTTCTCTTAACAAGCTTATTGTGTGTCATTGCACCCCGGATTTCCCAGAAGTAATAAACTTCTATTGGAAAACTCAAGTTATCATCATCGAACAGTGACTACAGACTGAGTGTTGGGAGCTGTAATAGATTCTCCATTAGAAGTGTGGCCGGCTGTGACTTCTGTTTTCCTGTTTGCACCATTATATTCTTTGGATGACTGAGGTGCAGATGAACCATTTGGTTGCTGTATGTATACATTTTTAGTTGTGTTCTTGAACTGTTGGTTTCTATAGTTCCTTTTCCTCTTGGTTACTAGAGTAAACCCATCTCTATCCCCTGGCTTATTTTTATTGATTGCACCCCCTTCTCCACTACCACTGTCGCTGGTTTCAGAGCACTCACTCAGATTATGTCCATTTTCTGCAAAAGGCTCTTCCTTTGGGCTTTTTTCGTCGTCAGTTTGATTTATTTGCTCTATTGTTTGACCATTAGAACATTCCAGTTGAGAACTGCCAAAGTGGTTCTTTCTTGATGCTTCTTCGGTGCTGGTTTCATCTCCACTGAACTGGGAATTTGTGTTGTTGCTTCCTTTGTTTGTGTATAAAATGGCAACTACTGCACTGTCACCTTTAACAGGATCTAAAGCATCATCAGCCTCAGTTTCACTCTCACTGCTAACAATGTCAGCCCAAAGCTTTGATGATGTGCTCTTCAAAACTGTAGAATCATTAAGCCCGATTCCTAAATCATGACATTTTTCCTCATCTGGATCTGTCTTTTGCTGGACTGAATCTTGAGATACATTTGGAAGTTGTTGTTCATGGATTTCATCATGCTTGAAATCAACTTTACATGAATTAGTATCTTTTTCTTCATTGCCTTCTCTGTTTTTCAGAACGGATTCATTTTTTTCAGTTAAGACTGTACCATCCAAAGTGTCTTCAGATCCTTTTATTTTTGGACTAGTAGCTTCTTCAACCTTGTTGAAAACATCTTTTGGGATATCGGTTGTTTCAATCTCACATACTAGAGACTTTTCACTGTCATCGAATTGAGCTTCTGTATCATCATCAAGGGAGTTGGTTTGTCTAGGTGAGGTAACAGGAGATGTAGACTGGGATGGTTGCCAAGCTTTTCCAGGTACAAATTCAGCTGCATTTGGGTTCATGATCCTGCCGGCAACATTGAGATTGTTTCCTTCTGTTGTTTGCTCCCCATTTGGGATGTACTGGGGTTTACTGCGGCCAGCACGAGGAGATGCTCGGTTGTAACCTGACAAACGAGGACCATAAGGCACCCTTGTTGCAGGAGACTGATGAGGTGATTTACGGATAGGTGTAACAGATGTCATGGTATTGTTCACAGGAGGAATGATTATTGGACGAGGTAAAATGCCACCAGGATCAGAACCTCTTCCATCTTTGAAAGGGGTAACTGCAACTGTGCCAAATACTGAGATTCTAGCTGCAGGCATCCCTGGATTGAATGGCGGAGCAGCTGCAGAGAGTTTCTTGCTAGACTCTTGAGAATGTGGACTGCCTGCTTCTCCAGAATGACTTTCATCTGATGTGGGCTGCTCATCTTCTTCAACAACATTCAAATTTCCTGGGTCTGCAGCACTATTCTCACTGATATTAGGACCAATTTCTGTCTTCTCTTGAGAAATGGGAGAGTTTTTGGAGACTTCCTGAGAGTCTCCACCTGCAGGTGAAGCAGGCTTTTCAATGTGTGTGCAAGAAGCCATGTCTTGAGTAGAATCTACAACTTCAGAGGAAGTAAGAGAGTCTACATTCTGGCTTTCAATTCCTTGTTCTGAAAGTTGTAATGGATTGTCAGTTACCTGAACTTCATCACTTGAGTTGGTTGTTTTCACTTCTCTTGATTCTGCAGGAATTGAAAACTCTGGTTCTTTCTGACTAATGTTCTCCACATCCCTTTCTTTTTTTCTTATATCTACATCCTTCTTCCGATTGCATGTACAGACAAAGTCCTGTTCTTCCTCTGCCGGAAGCTCTGTCTTCAATTGTTCTTTGATAACCTTCTGTGTCTCATTTTCCACTTCAGTTTCTTTTTGAGTCTGTTTTTCTGCTACAGATTCCTCACTCACCTGTTCATCTCGAGAATTGTGCTTGGATGTGTCAGCTGCTGCTATTACTATACTCCCTGGGGGTGCTAAAGCTACTTCTTTGTAAGAAGGACCTTTCCCAGGAATAGGAGTTATGGGAGAATTTGATGAGTTTGTTGATGTTGTTGAAGGAATTCTGGAATACACAGGGGTTGTTGTTTTTGGAGGAGCTGTTTGTCGAGGTGGTTTAGATACTGGCTTTCCTTCTACACCATTGCTTAATTTTGATGGATTTGTAATAGCAGGACTGGCAGGTGCAGATTTTGAACCACTGCTTACCAATTGTGTATCGGTGCCAGTACTGTACTTGACTGATTGCATGGGTCTACCATTGAAAGTTGAAGCCTTGACCAATTTTCTTGCAATTGATGTATCTGCAGAAGCATTTCTTGGGGATGGATACATTTCTGCAGAAGCAATTCTTTGGGATGGGAAATTATTACCTGCTCCAGAAGACATGTTTTTCCTTTTGGGTGCTAATGAATTGGCATTTGCATTAAGATTGTTCACTCTGTTGCGTGCAGGGTCAGAGTTATTAAAAGTGTTGTTAGCCTGAGTGATGTTCAATCTTGCAAGGCTCAGCTTTTTAGAGCCAGATTTACGACCCCCTGCATTGCTAGATCGGCCTCTGGGAACAGCCTCTTGCCATCCTTCTTCCTCCGTATTGTCAGTTAGTTGTAAAACTTCAGAGACATCTGTCTGGTCTTCTGCACTGGGTGCAATGACATCATCTTTTGATTTATTAGGGGCAACATCTCTTGCATTAGATTCCCCTTTCTCTTCTGGCTCTGGAGATTGTTTTTCATCATTGTTACTTGGCGACAAGTTGATATCTTTTGTGAATTCATCCGTAGGTGCATCCCATTGACTTTGGACAAGTTTACCTCTTAACTATAAGATATAAATCCAATATTGGATTTTATTAGTAATTGCAAGAACGTAGAAAACATGAATCATAATGAAAATATTTACTTATCCTTCGATTATGATTGACACAGTTCAGTAGAGAAATTATAATGAAATCCATGAACTACCAAAAGCCAACGACCTACCTTGATACGATTCTGCTTCTTTTTGTCTTTGACATCTGCATTTGGGTTTATGTAGTCCAACAGATCTGATACGCTGGTCCATATTATTGATGTCCAGGTCAGCATTTTATGGATTGATTATATTATAAGAAAGTAATGACAAAATTGCAGCTGGCTCAGCTAAAGTTCACTGTACCTGAGATGACCTTTGCTTGCTATGGACGCATCTGGCTTTGGAGTACCATTACGTGCAGCTTCCTGCTGCTCTATGGCCTTTGAGTCAAAATACTCGAGCCAGGCAGCAGCATCCTGTCACAAAGAAAGTAGATTGATATGTTGGGATTAGAAAAAGGCATCCTACATGAAATCTAAGTACCCACCATACCATTCTTCTGCAACTGTTTGTGCAACAAAAAACCTTAGTTTAAAATGCCTCCAAAACTACCTGTGTGCGTAAATCCTCTGGACCAAGTTTGGCCTGTAAAATTTGTAAAGTAGTCTGCTCATGCTGAACACTTAAAGAGTATGCTTCCATCAATGAAAGAGCAATAGCTATTGCATGATAGCTAGCAGCAGTCTGCAGAAAATTAAACGAATACAACCGATTCAGCTATATAATGAGACAGTGAATTACAGCTACTCAATTTTAACAACTGCTTTATAGGAAAGTATATCATAGCATTTCTTTTTATCTTTTGTGATCCTATTGAGTGGAACATAGGATTGAATGTTGCACATAAGTAGGACAACGATGAAACGATACATCTACATGCTAGTCTATGTTTCCTTCTTCCAACCAATTAATGAATATGGGTTCTTAGAGAGAATAACAAGATTGATTCAATACATTTCTGTGTCTGTCCTTAATAAATTTGCAGTGCATTTATGTGTATAACACAGAGAGAGAGAGAGAGACCTGTATATGATCTGCTCCAAGCAGTCTTTGATTGCATTTTAGGGCCTCATGCAGATACCTGAGAGCTACATGTATATTTCCCAGACCTTCTTCCATCATGGCGACATTGATGTATGTTGCAGCAGTGTTTGGGTGTGATGGTCCACAAGTCAGGTGCAAAAGATATAATGCACGGTTGACATACCTGCATTGAAGGCCCCCAAAATTTTGGTTGAAAATGCATCGAAAAACTTGGCTTATAGAAAATGTATTAAAACACTGTTGATGCATATCCATATTTCCCACTTTAATATTTGGAGTTTTTTAAATCATAAAAAAACTACTTTTGTGAGAGTTAAGAATGACTGTTATAAAACATAACTATATCATTAGTTTAAGGTTTGACTAGATGCACAAGTATGTTCATTTTATTGGGACTTATTTACTAATGCTAACTGTTTGCACTCATTCACCTGAAGTTTCCTGGTTGCACAACCAGCTCTGTTTCTCCCATTTTAGCTGCTCTTTGGAATCTGGACTTTCCTCATTCCTAACTGGCATGCAAATTTTCTCTCTCTATCTATAGGACAGCCAAGTTTTCTAGTTCATTCCCTCCATTAATTAAAATGTAAAAAAAAGTAAAATGTAATAAATATTTTGTCGGCCATTAATTAAAAGACGTGTATTTTCGATTGTGTATTTCAGATATTATGTTTTTTTTAATTAAAACATAATTAAAAAAATTCATGTTGGCTCATAAAATAAAAAATTATGGAAAGTATTTAAAAAAAATCCATGTTGGCTCATAAAATAAAATATTATGAAAATTAATTAAAAAATAGATGTTCGTTTATAAAATAAAAGCTCAAAACTTAAACCCGGATCTATCAATCAAGAGAGATTAAATTTCTTGAGTTTAAATTTAAAAAAAGAAATACACTTCAAGAAATTGGATCCCTCTCGGTGCTTGATAGATACGGGTTTAAGATGGATCTATGCTGGTGGCTTACTTTTCCTCAGGTACATGGAATAAATGTTTTATATTGCATATGCAAAGTCCTCAATCGGGTGTGCATTCATGTACACACACGTGGATTTACTGGGGGAGGTGAAGAAAGTAAATAGAAGCTAGCACATATAATGAGTTTCAACATTGGAAACTGTACTTGAACTTGCAAATAGTAGCACATTTGGACAATCTAGAAAACTTGTAAAAGGAGATAAAAGTGAGCAATTTTTCCATGTCCATTGAGAAAATACTTGATTTCATTAGATCAGTGTGCATTAAGTTGAAAGTTAACCAAATATACAGACTGAATTGGAATTCTAGTTTCCTTTTAAGAGTATAAATAAAGCAAATATATTCTCAGTGAAGCTGTATTGACTTTTTAACTAAAGCTCATTCAATAAAACAAGGAACTGGAACCAATCATCAAACCAAAATTTAAATCGGGTAACTGAAACTAAAACAAAATCCATTTTTTCTGAAGTTGCACACTCAATCAGCAATTAGTTAGTATTGTGGATTTGCTTGACAAGAGAAATATCCTATAAAATTAGAACTTATATTTTGTTTGTCATGAATATAAAAAGATGAGAGAAGTCAAAAGAGGGACTTCCACACTGAGTTTATTATGAGCAATTGAGCAAAATAATACGTGATATAATAACCAAAGAATGTGAGATTTTATCTGCTACCAAGGTTTCATTTAGTCTGTACATCATTTTGACAAGGTTGTAAGTAGGAAGAGGGACTACATTTAACTTACTTTAGAGCCAATTCAGTGTGCTGAAGCCGATAATAGAATACAGCAAGGTCGCCATAACTCTTCATGGTATCTGGATGGTCAAGACCTAGTTCTCTCTCATTGATATCCAAAGCCTTTTGTTGATATATTGTTGCCTGTTCAGATGTAACAACAAAATTAAGAAAGGATTTCTAACTTAGATGTAGGCCAAATTCTGGCTGTTGAAATCTGCCCCCCCTCCAAATTTTTACATTTAACAAAACAAAGAAAACTCAATAATAAGGAACTCCAAGATGTGCCATTCTTAAGCAGGAAATCTCTGGTAAGACATTCAGCTATTGGGAATCTCCAAGCAAGGATTTATTAAAGAATGCACAGATAGAGTTGAGTATGATGTTTAACAAAAAGTTTTGACCTGTGCTTTACAAGTAGCTTATAATAAATGGGTGGAACTTTAAATATCAGCATAGGAGTTTCCAAAAGAAAAATGTATGTAAGAAAGACACTTGGGATCTCATGAAGTATATGATGCCAAGGGTATAATTAAAGGACATGAAGAAAATATGCACAGCTTTTTAATTGCACGATGTTGTTCTTGGGCTCATGCTAGTGCTTAAGGTTCAGTATAGCAATATAAAAACTTTGGAGAATTTACATTTCTTCAAATTTAAGAAAGTAATTGGTTTAAGACTGCAAGGAATAGCTATAAGAAACATGCATTCAAGTATACATATAGTATGAAAGTAAAACTCAGAATTAAAATGGATAGTGTTTCGTCCAATAATATTTAGAAGTCCAGGAAACCTGAAGATATAGGATAAGAGTTGAATATGCTATATCATTTTTGAACAAAGAATATCTTGAGCATGCTAATTTTTTGTTCAAAGAATTTCTCTATGAAAATATTCCTTTACGAAAGTTCCCTGGAAGGGATTAGAAGCTAGGGCCTCTGGGGACTGAATAAAAGTAAAGCAGTAGATAAATCTTCATGTTGGACTCATACTAAGTAACTCTATTCTAGGGCTATACATATCCAAAGAGGGATTTGTTTAACAGTGAGCATGCTAACCTGAGATGTTACAACCTTTTATCAGTTTACTGCTAGAGACATGAACCTGAGGGCTTATTGTTGCAGTATCAGCTGGAGGTAGCCATGAGATTTAGCAGCGACTGCCACTTCATTCTGTAGAGGTTCCTGAGTCCTGATGATGTACAGTCATAAGTTGGAATTGGTTCCTTTTTAACTATTTGCACCAGTAGTACAGGAAGTTCTTCCCATGGTTTAGTATTTGTCTAACTTGCCCAAATTTTTTTTAGTTGTGGATTATTTGTATTTTAATTTTTTAATTTAATTTAAATCTAAAAGTCCACTAGTGGCCACAAATGACCAATGGTACTATACAAAGTACAACAATGAGTAAAAAGTGGGAGTGCTAAGGCTTCTCCGTAAGAACTGAAAATAAATATAAGAGTGCAGGAGAATGACCAAATAGTTAATGTTGACCCCTAGCTGGCCCAAAAAAACAAAATGGGAAATGGTTTGATGGGCACAAAACCAACATCGCACTCATGTAACATCCAAGGATGAGAAGAAGTGTGTAATGAGATTCTCATTGCCCACTGGTTTTGTGACTAGCCTACACTGCCTACGAAGCCTAGTGTGGAGTACTTCTCAAGATGCCTTTCGTGATTGGAGTCATCAAGAGGCTAGAAGTAAAGTAAGAGGTGATGAGCCTTGAGTTAGCAATGCAAGAAGTTCATTCTCTAAGAGTTTTCTGCTAGAAGTGAACTATCTCTAAAAGGAACAAAGCAATACATCCTTGGTTCTCATATTGTATAAAAATTCTTGAGGAACCCTGAGAGTCTCCAAACAAGTAATAAAATCCACCATGGATTTCATAATATACAGGGCATCTAAAGATGAAATGGTTTTTTTATTTAAGTTCTCACATACATAGTCTACAAGTACAATCTTCCCTTTGGAGGTGATGATCTATCCTTATGCGTAGCCGTAGCTGATGGGAAGAGATACAAAGCTAAGCTAGACGAACTCTCTAGCCATAAGGTAGTTGCAATCTTGTATATCTAGGACTGCAGAGAAGGTTTTCCTGTAAAATACATGTAGTTGTGAAAGTAGTTATGAGGTTTTGGAGTTACGGGCTCTTTTAGTCAATCCATGTGGCAATCAATTACGTTTTGTAGATCTCCATTTTGATTCCTTTATGAATGTCCCTCTTAGTAAGTTGGGGCTCATTCATGGAAATCTCCAAGAAGGCAGGCTCTCCAATATCTAAGTTTGAATGCTGGAGAGGAGGCTCTAGAGTCTAGCATACCAACAATTTACAACCCTTTGTCCAACAAGCTGCATCACAAATGGGAGAGCAAGGTAAGGGTCTCTATTATGATATGTGTGAGCCTGCCATGCATCAAATCCTATGCAACATGGTTACAATGTGAAAAATTATGGCCGTGAGGTGGGGGCATGCATCGAACTTAGCTAAGATAAATTGTTTTCTTTGTCTATATATGTTTTGAAAACGTAGTAATGAGTACCCTCTCTATGCATTTCTAAGTTGTCTTCCTTAGGTAAGGGATCCAAACCTCAGTCATAAAGGAGGAAAGGTGTCACCAAGGTGTGAAAGAGGCAAATCTTAGCCCAAAAATCCTGAAATTGAAGTCTCTTCAAGGTTCTAGACATTGCATAACCTCAACTCAATCTTTATTTAGTCGCAAGTATCACGCTACAGTATGAACCAAAGAGTAATCACTTCTATCTCCCATCCTTTAGAGGTGATGATGGTTTTGGATGCCTCTTTCATTGAGGCATAGGATAGCATTTGTGCTTGCACCCTCTTTGAGATTTAGGTAAATTTTGTGCTTGTCTAGAGAGATAGAATAACATGTATTCCTATTGACTTTTCCAACCACATTTGCAAAGGTCTAAACATTTGCCATCAAGGTCCATTCTCTGGGATTGTTACTAATTTAATTAAGTGCTCATCTTCTACAATGCAATATTTTCAATTGCCAATGTCGTTTATATAAAACACGCAACCCTTCCGTACTGATACAATCATTCAATCACTTCCTACATATCATTATTCCCTTTAGGTGAAGTAAAGAAAATATCTTCTTACTTACAACCTATTTCACCGCTACTGTGTGATTGTATTTTATAGCTGAATCCCTACAATTTGTTGGGTTTCATTCCTAATCCTCTAGTTTTCAATCTTTTCTATTCATATTGTACTCTTGGGGGATGCCTTTTGCACTCCCCTTAATTGCTATGTTGGTATGTTGTACATTTTAGTGTCATTAACCAATCATTCGTGGACATTCATTTCATTTATGGAAATATGGACTGATGGAAAAAACTGTGAAATCTAGACAATCTCTGGTGACCTTGTAAAAAGCATTGACTATCCTAGCGACATCCTCATTCACAAGGAGGAGGATCACCTTTTGTGTGTTATATATTCATATTTTTTAGCCTCGGTCCACCAACCTAAATTGTTTTCCATGGATCATATAAGAAGAGAAATATTGCCATCCCGATCTCCACAAAAGGATGATATTTTCATTGAAATTGGGATCCTAATCTATTAGTTGGGTTGACTTTTACTAGCAATGTGATATGGTTGGTATTCTCTTGGAGCTGTTTTGGAGATTGGTTACCTCAAGACAGAGGTCTTCCAATGACTTTTATGCTATTGTTCTGCACCAATCTATCATGTTTGCTGTCATGATCCAAATGTCTTGTTAATATGATCATCAACTGGTTCCATTCACTACTGGAGCACAGACTTTTTACTTATATGGTAAGTTCTACATATTTGACAGTGCATAGGGGAGAGAATTGTTGTGGATGTAAATGGAAATCATGGTTTGCCTCCCTAATTATTGCTTGGAGATTGTATTGATTGACTCCTCACATAATTCCCTGCGAATGAGTCCTAGCATTATACAATATAATGACTCGGGTTAAAATTTGATGTCCTACTTCCCACTTCACAAAATTTGCATAGAAAATGTATAATACACTTCCTTTCATGGTTTGACTAATACTTTCTATAATACTTGGGATTGGGGGTACAGTTGCTGGGGAAGTAGAGGATATTTCATAACCAGCAAAGACCACATGCATGTTCATGGAACTATTATATCATTTACTCAAAGAGGAAGAGAACACTGGCCTTATGATGTGAATACCTGATTGAAATCTCCTGTATGATACAATACAACAGCTAACAAGCTATATGCTCCAGCTGTCATTCGATGGTAAGGACCACAGACTGCCACCAGCTTTGCAAGAGCCTACAAAACAAAATACAAGAGACTGACTTAACTCAAAGGCCATATGGTTTTCAAAGTGATTTTGATGAACCATTAAGTAGCAGTTTCTGAACTAAATTTAGTACCTTGGTCCCATAGTTAACAGCATCATCTAGCTTCCCCTTGTCCAGAGCAGTTTTTGATGATTCTAGCAAGGTTCGACCATCTGCAGATGAGCATGCAACTTGCTGTAAAAGAAACAAAAGAGAGTCAGATTTCTAATATGCGTAAATGATAGTACAGATGATATGCTGGAGTTGGCTGTAGACAGCCTAAAATCAAATTGTAAATGTATTCCCTTACCTTATACACTGGAACCATGCTGATAATGTCTACTTTCCTGAATGGGTTTGCGCTGTCCATATCATAATCTCTAGGAGCCAACTCAAGTCCCACCTAAGTCAAGAAAGAGTAGATATGCTTAATGTATTGGAAGACCACAGTCAATGTTATGATAAAGGAGCCCTTAATATCACTGAATTTGCTAATCAGATTCTCACAAACATTTTAGCAACCTTATGGCAAAGGCCCCGTAAAATTGCAAACTTTCTCAAATCTTGGCGATTGAAATTATTGATTTTCCATCCAAATCTTTTTGACAGAAACACCTCTACCCATTTCCATTTAAGGGAATCTGCATTGATGGAATTCTGATCACTGTTTTTGTTTGATGGTGTTCCAAGCATAATATTCAAAGCTGCAGCAATTGATGCAGCCAAGTCTGATGTCCTTCCAACGGAAGCAATAACTGCTTGTAATATGTGCTTGAAGGCCCGGACCACCATTTCATGAATGCAAAGTGATTGCACATGAGGAAGTTTGTTTGCAAGTTCAACCTGATTGAATATCATCAAACAGACACAATTTTAAATTTTAAATTCACAGAAAGTCTGAAGATTTGCAAATACCTGGATCAAGAGAAGCTCATTCTGGAGAAATCTACCTCGGCAGTCAGAAAAGGTAAAGACACAACAAGCACACAATTCATCCAAAAAGAAATGATTTGAATCTCAAATATGTATCTGCTCTAATGATTATATTAGATATATGCTCACCACACGACCTAAGGAACGCATTTGTAATCCTCGTGTATGCATAAAGTCAGTCAGTGTCCTACCATCCACAGGTGATAATTCTAATGAACCAAAGTCTGATACCTGAGGAAATGAAGAAATATCAAATTATGCTCCAAAATTTATATAAAAGATTTGTCCAGAACAATTTATTTGAAAATGAAATCAATGAGTCTATCTGCCTCACCAGTTTTGGTAGGGCTACATCATCATAGTATTTCTGAGCCATCTCAATCAGCTCATTCATAGACTGTTCACAAAACAATAAGGTTTATAGATGCTCGTGTTAGGCAACTTTCATGAAGATTGCAAACTACAATTACTTGGTCCATTCCCTCTGAGTGCTCCAAAAAATGGTGTTATAAGATATTTTGGAACATTTTCAACTCCACAACCCACAGAAGAATGGAGAAAATTGAAAAATACATAAGGAAACACTAATTGCATGCCATTAACTCTCCATGAGAACACAATGGGAGGAGGAATTTTGAAATATTTAAAATTATGAGGTTCCATTGTTCTACTCATTCTACCATGAATATAAGATGTAAATGAATACCAAACGTTAAAAAGAGGATATCGATAATGCTAAGAAATATGGAACTGGATGCCACTAAGGGGATAAACGATGAATTATCAAGAACTAAATACAAATTGAGTCCCTGAATTTTTTTAGTAGAGTTGTTGTACAAACCTTGCGGTGAAGGCCAGTTTCTGATTCTTTTAAACGGATAAATGCAGCTTCTGGAAGGAGTTTTCTCAACGCTAGCTCACTATCAGATTCTTCTTTCTCAACTTCAAGTTGAACAGCTTCCTCTGACCCCTCCTTTTTGTTACTTTCAATTTCACTACCAGCTGAAGCATCCAAGGAATTTGTTTTGGTTGGGTCAACTTTCTTGTTTTTGTCATCTGTTTTCTTTTTAATCTCTTTTAGCAACCCAAATTGTTTCCCTAATCCTTTTACGGTGGGTTCACTCTTACTTTCTTCACTAGGCTTTGTCTCAACATTTTCAGCAGTTGATTGATTTTGTAAATTCTGTACCCAGCATGCTCCAAGTTCCCATCTTATTAACATTCTCTGACCAGCTGGTTCTTCTTGCAGTTTGAGCATGCTATATTCTAGCACTTTCTGTACCAATGTCCTCGATGATTGCAAATCTTCAGACTCAGTAGCACGGGAGTGGTGAATTCCTGAATTTGATTGCATACGGGATCCCTTGTGTAACAGGGTTCTTAAACTGCAAAAATATGTGGAAACTCCTTATTAGCATAAGCATTGTATGCAATGGTAGCAAATAGAACTAGACTGCCTAAGTGCATCATCTGAAGTGAGAACATACAACTAAATGAGTAGCAACGAAAAGTAAGGGTCCTATATAGCTTTAGACAGTACCTATTGACATTCAGAGCATTGGCACCTCCTTCAGGTTGATCCTCAATGTCAATGTCCAGGGGTGAAGATTCCAGTTCCCTTTTTATATTACCAGAAACTTTCACCACTGCTGTGTAGCCGCAATGCTTAAGAATAACAACTCCTAATGTGGCAGTATCCTGCAAATGAATACCCGGCTCCGTGTTTCAAATTTGTGTTCTACTGAACTTGAAAGAAATCTGTATAAATAATTCAGGCAATGCCTGATCCCAAAGAGGCCCACATTTAAACTGGTAAAGAAGGTAAAGACTTAGGTATACTTACATGCACAGTTGTGCTCTCGTCTGCAGTTATTCCTTTCAGCAAATTTCTCTCTGCGAGTTCCCTAGATGACACTCCCGGGGCTTGACTGCCATCAATCTTTCTATCTAGTTTTCGACTTGCATCTGGGACATCTCTTCTGACCGATATCTTTAAGTCCCCGATAGTATCTTCATGTAATATTCTATTGTCATCATGAGCTTCTGTTTCATCTAAACTTTTGTTGTTGTCTATAACATGTTGAATGGCAGCTACAGCTTTCAAGACAGCAACATCAACAAATAAGCTATGAAGTAGGAAAGCTTTCCGGTCCCTTATTTGTCTCTCTTCTACAGTTTTGCAAGGCATAGAAGCTAGAATGGAAAATTCTGTCGCCCAGGGCCTCAGATCACTTTGACCGTCTCTTCCTTGACCCCCACCATTGCCATCCCAGGTTTCATCCTCTACTGGTAGAGGTGGAAAGACAGATGGTGAATCGGCAGCTACTGGTGGGACAACCCATGTATTTGCACGAAAACCATATGGAAGGTTTCCAAACTGCAAAAGAAAGTGGAAGCCTTGGTTGTAATGAACTAAATCTTCAAGAATTTTCTTATCAAAAGGAATGGCAATATTTCTGCAGTTACTGTACAATAAAATGAAAACAACACACATACCTTATTACGCTCAGAAAAGGCTTTCATGAGACAATCATAAGCCTAGATAGCAACATACAACATCAGTTTCCTAATTTATAGTAGAAAGAGAGGAAAAAGAAAGAAATTATGTTAATTTCTATAGATGACCAATGCAATTAACGGGCCTACTGAGATATCAGCATTTTATAGTAAATTTGAGGCAGAGTGATTCAAGCATTCTTGATGCTAGAGTTGAATCTATACTAATTCATACAGAAAGATAAACAAAAGGAAGCTAAACTGAAAAGAGAGAAAAGCCTCAAGGCTGTATGGGAACATATAGGACCCATGAGAGAGATAAAGCCTCCAGACCAGAAGATATATGTAGGACCTGTATAAAGAAAACCTCTCAAGGCAATATAAAACAAGTTGGAATTAAAGATAACATAGCAATACAAAAGCAAGCAATAACTGCTATGTCAAGGAGCAGTTTCGAGAGATCTTGCAGGACCAAACTATGGAACCTGACATCTCAGTGTATGATTGGAATCATGTCACCTATTCATTGTCTACTCCTAGAACCTCTTCATTCCCTGAACCTGCTATAATAATAAATGTTGAACCACTACCAAAAATGCTCCTTCAATTGAACTCACAACTAAAAGCCCATAGAACATTGAAGAAGGAACTATCCTATTAAATATTTAAAAATAATGTATTGCATAGCATTCACTGAGAGAGAGAGAGAGAGAGAGAGAGCTTTTAACCTTAAGGAATAAACCTTGGCATTGTAGACATTAGAAGAGAAAAATAACATGTACTTTTCAGAGCCTCCATGAGTTAAATGTAAAAAGTTAAAAACAACTTTTAGTGATATTGTTGCTCAGTCACATTTCAATGTTCATGAAGACTATCTGGATTATCGCTGTGTTTTATACATCGAATAATTTTTAACACAACAAGTTATCCATCTATTAAGAGACTATACATGATTTGCATGCAAGTTGTGCTCTTCTTTATGAGTACTGAAAGATGAAGCAAAAACGTCAAATACTGATGTCAATTTCTTATAAATGAAAGAAAGCGTTTTGTAACCATCAAATAATTTAAGGTGCAATTGAAGTATAGTTTAAACTTTAAATATACTCACATTAGCAAAAGCCCTGCTCAACTGCTGTAGCAAGTTGGCAAGTGCATGACTTTGAACAAGCTGCTTTCCAACACTATAAAAACCTTTGGTGCATGCTGTTACAGTCACCAACTTTCCATTGCAAAGCTTCACCTGTGCATTAGGGGAAATGGTATGAGAAATATAAGAAATCTACAGAATAAACAAGCCAGTTCCTGGTCATTATGGAAGGTGAAGCATAAAATTAGTGCAGGATTGAATGAAACGTGCTCACATCTATAGAAAAAAAATCTCCAGGACGTTTGTCTTCGACGGATTGTCTCGTGGACTTCCTTATGACTGCGCATCCCAATGTCATTCATTTCATTATAACTGATTAGGTAATTGATAAGGTAATTAACTATTACTCACTAAACTACCATTCATAATTCCTTTTTTTCTGGAAGTTTTAACTCATAAGCTCCAAAGGAAATCAACAAATTAAAGTCGATGATGTGCATATTGCCTGCCATGCTTCACAGTTCAAAATTTTCTGCAATCTTTACATTACAATCAAATAAAAATTGTAATTTAATGGCAGAAAGAGTACATGGAAAAAATTTCAACCTCATACACATATTTGAATGGATATATGCATTCTTATAATGTTTCTGTGAAATACAAGGCTGAAAGCTACTGCTTTCAAATTATAAAAAGGTGCAGGGAAGAATATACTAACATTGGATAGGAGGCAAGAGATGTGAAAACGAGAAGAATTCATAGAACTGGCCAAGCTTAGAGGGAGGGCACATTCCTGTCATATCCCCTTTATCTGTGGCCTCTTTGGCAGCAGCCATAGCTGCAATGGCTTCGGATTTCCCTTCTTTTGAGGATTTTTTACTTCTTTCTCCATTAGAAAGATGTTGGTTTGAGTTCTCCTCTCCTTCATTATCTTTTTTGCTAGCCTCAACCTTATCTTCAACTTTTTGAAGGATCTCTGGTTTATTGTCTTTTCCATCCTTGTTTGCTTCTTTTCTTTCTTTATTGCTAGAAGTTTTCTTTAGGGCATCATCATTGATTTGTTCAGTCACGTTTTCTGTCATTGAGTGACCTGATTCTTTTCCGCCTCCCTGCCATGGCCGAGGTTCCCCTTGCTTTCCTGAAGAACCAAAGCACGTTGTACAGGCAACAATGTCTAGTAATCTTCTAATGTGCGCAACTGCATGCTCTTCAGTATAGTCCTCTGTAAAGGGAAAAGAGTGAAAATCATATATAGAGTATAATAGAAACCTAGTATAAACAATGCATATTCTTCTTTGGATATATATGAAGCATGTAGGCACGTATAAATTCAGTTTAGAACACATAACTCTCCCAATATTACTCTTTAGCTTTATTTCTTACCCCTTTTCATGATAAAAACATTAAGATTTTAAAGAAAGCTAAGACAAATTTCTCTGGCTATCTCCCCTGAATTGCTCAGATGAGGGTGCAGAGTTTATAGGTTACCTTCTACAATGGTAAGCACACAGGGTTTCAATGTCGCAACATCTGATGAATCCCTCAACCTGTCGCCACGAACCTGGTATAATTCAAGTTTTTAACAAGTCATGGATAATTCAAGAAAGCTCAGATGGTAAAATGGTGCCATGGTCAAGCTTAGGATTTGCAAACTAATAAGAGAACCAGTTTCACTGTACATGGGTATTTCTATCTTGACATGAACACGTATGTTGTCCATGCAAGTGAGGTCATACCACATGATGTCTTGAACAGAACCAGTCAATTGCAATCCACCAGCCACTATAACAAATCCAATATTTAGTGAGCTTCAGAAGTATTATTTTTCTCACCTCATGAGATAGAGAATAGTTGGTCAGATGGCATGTCTCCACATTCACGGCTAATAATCGGCGTAAATCAAGGATACGGTCCGTGGAAATTCCCTGTCTCCATAAAACAAACATATATTAAAATCTACAGTCGGGCCAAACATAACTATCCATAGGTCTGGATGCTGCAAGATTGGATCATATTCATCATAATTCTCAAAGCTGGATCTAACATCTATTACAGGACTTATATTACAACCTACTATTACAAGCATTAGATAATAATTAATAAAAGAGCTGGCATACCTTTAAAATAACTTGAGAATCATCTGGAGTGTGTATGGTGATGTCTAGAACAGTAGGCAGGACTGCAAGCAACAAACAACCATGTATTTATTGGTTGCAATCATAACAATTTGTTATTTTTAAAAACAAACAGCCCTCATATTTGTATTGATACAAAACTGCTAAGATCAGATGTGAATAGGCAAGAAGCAGCCTACAGCCGGTTTTTACCCTTTCAACCAAACATAAAGTATCACCCATTTACATTTACAAACAATTGTTTTATGTATTATTCTCAAGTTTGGGGTTGCTTAGATGGTAAATGGATAGTAAGTTACTATTTCAAGATCAGGGTTGAACTAAATGCCCCTTGCTTCAAAGGGATTATACCTCCCTTTCTCCTATAGAAGCAATTCAATTCCATAATACACCAATACAGTCAATCAAAGAGCTGCTTATCTCATATGTACACAATATTGCTACAAGGGATATTTCATAAATATTCTCTATCGTTCTTCAACCTTTTGATTAAATGGAATGTATTGGCATATCAGTTTGAACTTTGTACACAATGAAAATAATCCATGTAGAGCACCGTAGGAAGAAAAGATGCTAAACAAGAGTATATCTGCACCAAAAGGGACCCAAATACCAGCACTAAGTCGTTTGAAGCTAAATCTACATTACTATATTTTGTTTTGAGCACACTGTTTTATTCAATATTGTAAAGTTAAAAAAAAAGGTCCCATGCCACAGTATCAGTCTATAAGCAAAGCATCTCGATGTTGCCAAGATTAATATTAGCAAATGGCAAATATAATAATTAAGCTTGAGAATCATTCTGCAAGGGAAGCTATTCATAATTTCTTATAACATCCAGGCTCCAATATCAATATTAAAACAAACTAAAAAGAAAAAGAAAATATTGTCTTTGAAATAAATATTAAGTAGTGATTGCTCAAAACGCGAAATAAATTAAATGTATAGTTTCTACACAAACAACTTATCAGTTAGTGCTGTAAGTCATTTACATTTATGATATATATTTGAGCGCTCTTTCTGAGCACTGAAGTGATGTTCGAGTGTAAATTAAGAGAAAAAGCAAATCAGAGATATTGCAATGCTCCTGAAACTTACTCTTTTCTTCCTTCTTCTTCTTCTCTCCTTTGGACTTGTGTTGCTTAGCACGGCCAGTCCGGGGAGCCATCCTGCATTCCAAACCAAATCTCACCCAGAGGTGCAACTTCTACTGGCAGCAATCCTCAATCTCACTTCCCTGCATGTGAAATGCTCTTGGACTGTTCAACTTTCACTGTCGCCCTCTCTGCTAAAGACTAGTTCAATACACCATCCTTCCACAGATCCTTCGTTGAATGCAAGGAATTTAAAAATATTTCCCACCATTCAAAATCCTTGCATGCAAGTAATTAGAAAAAGACAATCCCACTATCCAAAACCTCGTGTCATCAGATTACTGGAGCTCCATCATCTCTGCCACTAAATGAATCATATTTTTGAAGAGGGAAGCTACAAAGAAAAATCGGGCTCCCTATGCCCAGGTACCTATTAATAATTATTTGCCTCTATGAGGAAAAGTTAAAGCGACCATCTATCTTAAACAAATTGTGTGTAGGATAAGCAGTACAACCAAGTCTATTCAAAGAAAGTGGAAGTGTAGTGCTAACCCAAAGCAGTATAGAGAAACAAGTAAAGTCTTATTCACTGCTTCACAAAACTAAAAAACAATGGCAGAAGTAATATCGACAAATGAAAACTTCTTGGAAAACTTGCAGAATCAAGCTCAACACCCAAAGGCTTCAGGCTCCGAGTGTTTGGTTAGAAGAGGCAGAAACTCGAAATAAAATGAAAGCAAGCAATTTCCCTTCCAGAGCTTTGCATATAATCAGGAAATCCAAAGGAAGGAACCAGACAACTACAATTGCTGAAATCCAGAAAAGAAGCTCAAGGACAGTTCAATCTGATGGAAAGGAGGAGAGCGGGCCAAGGTCTGTTTCAATGCTGTGATGGAGAGTTTAAGATAAAAGATAACGAGGAAACGAGAGGTGCGAAAATGGATGAGGTGGTGTGGATAAGGTCCCTTCTGTAAGAGGGGCTGTCGAGAGATTGTGGTGTTAGCTGATCTTAATGCTTTATCACAAGCCTCTCATTTCACTTCCATATTATCAACAAATAAATACAGGAAAAAAACACATAATCACTCATTTACTCTGCTGTTAATGTCAATTCAGAGGCATCATCTTCCCCTCCCCTAATTTCACCAAAGCTGACATTTCCTGCTACACCTCTTTGTCACTTCTGATGTGGGTGTCTCCATTTCTGTTATCTCCCAATCAAGACATCGTTATTACAATAATATTTTCTGACTATTTGGTTAATGGGATTTCCCTGTAGAGCGATTACGTCTATAAGAAGAGGTGGCAAATCTCAGGCCACACGCTCTGATGCCTTGCAATCCAAAGGGTTCCCCTAGCCCATCATTCCATGCATATCCATGCATGCAAACAAGATCGATGCGCGCATTTCCATCTCCCACTTCATGCCAAGTGGCAAATCAGAATTTTGTTTGTTTATCACGTGTCCTCTTTGTTTTCTGGCCCCTGATCGTATGGAAAACCATTCAAATTGGCAGCACCTTTAAAATGTTTTTGACTATTTCACCAATACTGCATTCAGTTCAAAGAGGTCCCCGTCCTGGTTGGTTGTTAAACTATAATACTCAGCGCTCTTGTTTAGGTTTTTCTCATTTTTCTTGAGGTAGAATGCATGTCCTGTCCTTCCCCAAGTAATAAATTGTCAAGTATTCATTAACCTCCAGAGAATAAATCTGTGGAAAGATTCCCGGAGAGGGTACCATAGTTAGGTACTAGTATTTGTAAACAGATCATATCTCATCATAGCCTTTTAACTACCAACTAAGTCATAACTCTTGTACGCGCCCTTGATTTCAGAGAGCATTTCCATTTGTTTTGGAGCGTAGTAGGAGTAGGACAAAATAACGTAAGATGCGTTTTTAAGCCTTAATATCATTAAGGCAACTGTTTCAATCATCATACTTATTAATTTACTATTAATTGGTAATTTCAATTAGCACCGGAGTGAGTGACAGTGATGTGCAGTGAGCCTCTTACATCATCACTTTTCACAAAAAGATGGTAGTCGGAAGAAGGTGTTTTGTTTGAGAATCGAGATGTTCCGAAATTTATCGAAGTATTAAAAAAAAGAAATAAAAGTTGATTTTATGCGAAGATTTGTTTGATAGTAACTTGTAAGGTATACAACGAAGAGAAACGATTGATTATATCTTTGCCCTGTGGTTGTTATATGATTTACGTAGTTTCAATGTTATATTTTTTATATCTTGTTATCTTAATATATAATTAAAAAAATAAGTTACTAATTTAATTTAAATTTGTGATTGTTAGGTGATTTGTTGATTTTATGTTCTTATATTTTTTTAAAAAATTAATATACTAGCATAATTTGTGGTAGGTGAACACCGAATAGTTAAGTGTCATGAGCAAGTTATCTATTACTTGTTCTCTATGCTTAGTTGTAATCACCTATTGTCTATGACTCAACTACTTGTTATCTTTTTTAGTTATGTTCTTATATTTTTTTAAAATATTAATATACTAGCATAATTTGTGGTAGGTGAACACCGAATAGTTAAGTGTCATGAGCAAGTTATCTATTACTTGTTCTCTATGCTTAGTTGTAATCACCTATTGTCTATGACTCAACTACTTGTTATCTTTTTTAGTTAAACGGGTTGTGTTACATTTTTTAGTTAAACGGGTTGTCTGTCACTACATGTTGTCCATGCATGAGCTAGAGTTATCCATGCATTAGTTATCAATTATATTTTAGATTTTGTTTTGTTTTTTATAATTGTTTGTTTCAAATTTTGAACGAAGACCATAAAATCAATATAGACAATACACTTGTCCCATCCTCCTTCAATCTAGGAAAATCATAGATGGTAGTCCACCCCAAATTCTACTAGCACAACCACTTAACTTAACACCAATAGGTCATAAGTTAAGTGCCATGAACAAGTTATCAGTTACTTGTTCTCCATGATTAGTTGTAATCACCTGTTGTCTACGCCTAAGCTATATGTTAACTTCTTTAGTTTATACATGCATCAGCTATCAGTTATTTTCTCTCTCTCTCTATATATTTATATTTATAATTGTTTATTTCAAATTTTGAACGACGCCCATAAAATCAATCTGGACAGTACGCTTGTCCCATCCTCCTTCATTCAAGGAAAAGCATAGATGGTAGTCCACCCCAAATTCTAAGATATAAACATCTATCGATGTAAAGATATAAACACGTATCGATGTAATGGCTATCTCTTTTTTAAATAATGGGACAATAGTTTAACTTAAATGATATCTTGTAATTTTCTACTAAGAATTTGGCAACATCTTTATTATCATGATATTGTTTTCTGTAGATCTAAATAAGACACATACTCACACAAATTGCCATAATTTATTTTGCTAAATCTCATAATAACTCAAATACCAAGTATAATGAAATCCAAATTAACATTATAGGTAATATGTTACATTGAATAAACACCAATCGGTGTAATGCTCTTTTTTTAAATAATGGCACAATAGTTTAACTTAAATGGTATATTGTAATTTTCAAATAGGAGTTGTCAACATCTTTATATTGTTTTCTATAGGTCTTAATGAGACACATACACACACAAATTGTCATAATTTTTTTACTAAATCTCAAAATAATTCAAAGAGCAAGTATAATGAAATCCAAATTAATCTTATAGGTAATTTGCTACATTAAAAAATGAACAACTTGCAAGTAGACAACTTCAACAATTAAATTCAATCTATATAATTCATTACAATTTACCAGTGTGAAATATAGCATTCACAACAAAAAAAATATTAATATGCAAAATTATATGAATTAATGATCTTACCACCCAACTATACACCACCCTTGAGTTCGATTATGCGATGACAATGGTAAATGCATGTGTAGTATCTTTCTCTCTTAGAATATGTCCTAAACAATGTTGTAGGATATGAGTGGGTCAAAACATGAATTCCAACTAGTTGCACTTGTGTAGAACCACTTAGTACCTACTACTAGCACTCACCCAACATATGGGCATTTATTCACTACCAACGATAACACCAACTTGACCATTCAATCATCAAACCTCTTACTACATGGGGAAACCTTTCACATCTGGGCTATGAATTTGGTGCATAAATCCCATTAGACTTACATGTCTAGTAAGAGATCATTCAAGAACCCTAATACCATACCTATTATTGGTGCATGTTCAAGCAATATATTAGCTCATGGAGATCACAACTCAACATAGGGAAAAATGTTCACAACACCTTATCCAAAATGCATCTACATAAGTGCCATACAAAGTTATTGGTGCTTTAGACTTGGGAAATTAGGATTTGGGACATCTCATAGATGATGTTGATTTTGTCATATTTTGGGGCATCAACGTTCTATGCATTTTTGGTGCCCTAAACAACGGTTTTTGGCCTTGTGAAAATTGACGCTTGTTTAAGCTTTCATCAATTTTGGTGAAAAATGTTCTTCTCCAAATATTTCCAACAAGCTATTGTGTGCTTAAAATGGGGCTCCATTGTGAAAGTTGTCCTTGACAAGATAGTCATCAACATTTTCCCCTCAAGTACAAGTGGTGATGATGTTAGCTCGCCATAATTTGAATATTATGGCAAGTTAGTAAGATGTGAAAATCGTCTAGAGACTTCTAGAAGCATCATTGACATTCCAAGAGGATTTTGAATCCCTAAACCTAACCCCAATTCTAGGTATAAAAAGATAACAAAATGAGGGAAATGTTAGTTTTTCAGAATTTACTTCAATCTGATCTAGGATCTTAACTGAGAGAACAACATGTACAACATATCAATCATGGACATAATAATGCAAGTACACAAGAGACAATAGACACACAGAGTTTCACTGGGGAAAACAGTAAAGGTGAAAAACCCCACAACTTCCTCAGAGATAGATATAGCAATGATACAACCCAAGCATAAGAGATAGTCTTCTCTTAGCAGTAGCTTCTCCTCCTCCACAAGTGCGCCACTCTCCAATGAGAGTATGAGTGAGAAAGTGAATGATCAAATAGAGTGCCTCCTGCACTCTATTTATATTTGACTTGACTTGCCTAATAACCTTTACTAGGTCAGCCTTAACTTAACCACATAAAACAATGCTGACAGGGCCGAACCCCAATAGGGTGGTCTAATAACCCTTTGACCCACATGACTTATACAGGGCCGACCCCATCAAGGTGGTATAATAACCCATCAAGTATAAGTTACGACACTTACAATATAAATGACGACACTTCCGTATAGAGGAATAATAACATCTCTATAGGAATACAAACACTTCCATATAGAGGAATAATAACATCTCTATAGGAATACAAACACTTCCATATAGAGGAATAATAACATCTCTATAGGAATACAATATACATATATGAAATACATTCCAAAGTTACAAATACATCAACACTCCCTCTTAACTAGGAAGGTATTTCTCGACACATGTATTCTAGCACAAGTCTTCTTCTCTAGATCATTGTTACTGGATCATCGTCATCGTCACTGCTGCTGCTATCTCAATCAATCTCTGAACTACTCATCATAGGAATTTCTACAGTGCCAATCCTTTTTCATACTGGATGTAGGCCCACCACCTACAGGTCTTCATCATCACTGGCCATACTGTGGAATCCTCAGGACTTATTATGTGCGTCACAATGCCTCGAAAGAGTATCCCAGGATCCTTTATGTGCCGAAGCACGGCCGGAAAGATCTCCCAGGTCCACTTACATGTGACTGTCACAAAACCTTAAAAAAGTGTTTTCACTAGCAAGAACTCTAAAGAGCATCCGAGGCCTTTTACGTGACTAGCACAACCTGTCCGGATCTCCATGATGTATTACATGTGATCCCCACCACAAAACCTTAAAAGAGTGTCAATCAAGAACTCTAAAGAGCATCTGAGGCCTTTTACGTGACTAGCACAACCTATCCATATCTCCAGGACTTATTACATGTGGTCATGGCAATGCCTCAAAAGAGAATCCCAGGACTTATTACGGGCACACAGCCCAACCTATCGGATCTCCCAGGTCTACTTATATGCCATAGGACAATGCCTCGAAAGAGCATCCCAGGCTGTTACGAGCACATAGCTATACATGTCGGATCTCCCAGGTCTACTTATATGTCCTCCCAGAGAAATTCCTCGAAAGAGAATCCTAGGACTTATTACGGGCACACAGCCCAATCTATTGGATCTCCCAGGTCTACTTATATGCCCATCTGCACAACCTGTCCACAGCCACAGAGTATCAACCTGATACTCACCATACATCATCACATGATCATCTTGATCATCATCACAGCATCATCCTGATACATATCATCTAGAGCAACATCCTGAAGCTCATCATCCATGATCATCCCGATCATACAGTGCATCCACCTGATGCATACCAAGTATCTACCTGATGCATATCATCATACATGATCTACCTAATCATACAATGTATCTACCTGATACATATACAAATACATGATCTACCTGATCATACAATGTATCCACCTGATACATATACAAATACATGATCCAACTAATCATATCCAGCATCCAACATGATGCATATACATATACATGATCCAACTGATCATAACAAGCATCCGACATGATGCATATACATATACATGATCCAACTGATCATAACAAGCATCCAACATGATGCATATACATATACATTATCAAACTGATCAAAGCATCCGACTGATGTATATACAAAGCAGTAACTGGAGCATTGTCCTGATGCTCATCACACAGCGCTTACATCCACAACCATGGGAAGGATCCTCCTCTCATCATGCTCGGAATGTCTCTTGCAAATGTGTCCATCACTTCTTCCATGAAGTGTCTTCAATCTGGAGAACACCAAGCCTCCCTCTGAAGTACTCAAACTTCACTCTGGCTAGTGGTTTCATCAACAAATCCACAACCTGCTCATCCATCGTAACATACAGGAGCTTCACTGCTCCTCTCTACACCATATCCCTGATATAGTGATATTTGATCTCAATGTGCTTCGACTTGTCATGGAACACTGGGTTCTCATAAAGCTTCACACAACTCTGGTTGTCACAAAAGATACCAGTAGCATCCAACGGGAGGTCAAATAACTCAGACAGTAGCTTCCGAAGCCATACTACCTCACAACTAGCAAAACACGCTGCAACATACTCTGCTTCAGCTGTACTCACTGCTACGCAGAATTACTTCCTGCTAAACCAAGAGATCACACCTGATCCCATACTGAAGCAGCACCCAGATATGCTCTTCCTATCTGCAACACTGCCTGCCAAATCTGAATCAACATAACCCTGCAGGTTAAACTTTTGATTCACATCATACTTGAGCCCATAATCAATTGTACCCTTTAGGTACCTCAGAATATGCTTTACAACAACTAGGTGAACACCTCTGGGATCCGTCAGGAACTAGCTCAATGTGTTCACCGCAAAGCAAATATCTGGTCTAGTGTTCGTTAGGTACATCAAGGACCCAATCATCTGATGACACACAGTGACATCAACCGAATAAGATAAAAGCATCACATAGAAGCTTCAAGTTCGATGCCATAGGTGTGGCCATGGCCTTGCAGTCCATCATCCCGAACCTCTTCAAGATCTCTACTGCATACTTCCCTTGTCCAAGGAATATTCCATCTGTACTCTGCCACACCTCCATGCTTAAAAAATAGTGCATTATCCCCAAGTCCTTCATCTCGAACTCGGCAGCAAGTTCCTCTTGGTATCAACAATCAATCTATCCTCACCTGTAACAAACAGGTCATCCACATACAAAAGTAGTATCACTGGATTGCCTTCCTCAACCTTGTAGTAAAGGTTGGAATCCGCTTTACTCTTGGTGAAGCCCAAACTGGATAGAAAGTTGTCCATCCTACCATACCAAGTTCTAGGAGCTTGCTTCAAGCCATACAAGGCTTTCTTCAACCTGCACACATATGACCCCCTGCCATATGTCTCAAAACCAAGTGGCTGCTCCACATACACTTCCTCCTCGACTACACCATTCAAGAAAGCTGTCTTGACATCCATTTGGTGTATCTTCCACTTCATCACTGCAGCCAGAGCAAGTACTGATCTAATGGAAGTGTATCTAGCCATAGGAGAAAAATTCTCTTCATAATCAATCCCTTCTTTCTGGGAGAAGCCACAAGCTACAAATCTCGCTTTGTATTTTTCTATGCTACCATCTGCAGCATGCTTGATCTTATAGATCCACTTGGAAGTCACAACAGAATTCCCTTCAGGTCTTGGGACCACATCCCAAACATCATTCTTCATGATCAACTGATATTCCTCGATCATGGCATTCTTCCTGAATCCTGCAAACTTCAATATCTTCAATAGATAACTTTGTTGTTGAACAAATGTTGTAGTCCTTCTTTTGTAGGTGATGGTATACGATCTTTCCTACAAAACAAGTTAAATTGCATGATTAGAAAACATCTCATAGTTTTCAGAACAAATTCTTACACATAAATAAATATGTCATACAGTCATGCAATTATCTTAGCCAATGCTTCAATACAACATTTATCCATATCCCGTAACTTTCTAGATGCCTTCCAATCTCTACCAGAACATTGTTAAGAGTGTGCACAACTCCCAACATGTTAGCAAAGAGGTTTCATTCTAGATTAAGTAGCAATGGAATGTTGTACAATGCCATAGGCCACTTACCCATCACATGCATATTAGTAGTATACTGTTCATTAATGCAATTATTCTAATATGCATAATACACACCCTAAGTCTAGGAACATAGGTATATACATCATTGAACAATATTATTTAAATAAACAAGTATGCAAGAAATGACAATTCAAATACTTATCTTTGTTTGGTTGTAGGGTGGACTCCCTCTCAATATTTGCTTCTTTGTAGGAACTACTGGAGTGTGCTCCCTCTTGATCTTTGCTTCCTTGATTACCTGTCTTTGAACTTATATCCATCCTTGATCACTATGCATACTTACTAGTATCATCATTGTGTTATCCTTGAGATCTCATACATAATCATACATTTATTAGTATAATCTTAATACTATCAAAACACAATAATCTTAAACATGTATAGTCATAATCATTTCAAACACAGATAATAAGCATTAGCATTTAAAGTTTCAGGGGACTTCTCTTACTCATGCATATTCATATTTGACCATAGAACTCTTCTGGTTAGTCATATCATCAATCAAAGTAAGAAGCATAATATGCCTAAACCCATGATTACTAACTTCAATGAATAATCATTATCAATCATGCCATGTATACTTATATAAGAGATCCTAACATAAGGTATGATTCTAACTTGATATAGGAAAAACATACCTGGATTACCATGCTAGCTAGTTATGTCTAACATACCCACATAATGTCTTCTTGTTCTCTTCAACGACTTGTGCTAGTAACCTACATATCTCATAGGTTAACCATTATAGAAACAAGTTATACATACCTCGTAAGTAGATCTTCTATGTGATCCATGACAATGGATGAATCTTTGTCTTCATGTCACCATGGTCATATGTTCTTGAACTAGAACATGATTTGTCTTTCTTAATGTACCTTTCATGTTAGCGGACAACATCAACCTCATACAACACCACAATGCATTAGTACAATCATAAGTGTCAAAACCCTAATCAATGAATATCTGCATTCATAATTTTATTAAGGTGATACGACAAGTCTAAAGTTAATCAAGATTGTACTAACCTTAATGAAGACAAACATACCATAAACTTAATCATGAACAAATTTTGAAACATACCTGTAAGTCATACTTGTCGAGATTGCTTGTAATCTTCTTAAGTAAGGCCTTAGCCTCATCTCCCTTTGAAACATGAACTTCTTCATTTATACAGGTGATCAATCCATTCTCTTCTAGGATTAACCCAATCCACTTGAATTGCAGAAACTGGATCTAGAGCTGGATTAGGGTTTGTTAGAGAAACCCTAAAAAATCAAACTTTGAATTTCAAACTTCTGAAAGGATAGAAAGATGCGCCTTGATGAGTTGATCAACTTGGTATACCCAGAATTTGAAAAATGCAAAGTTTCACCCCTCAAATTTGCTTTTCAATATTCCGGATTCATTACGGAGGACCCGAAATTAGGGTTTGAGTTTCTGGGAGCTTCACCCAACCAAATAGTTTGATCCAAAGCTCTAAACTTTGATTTTTTCAAGGAGCTTCCAGCTATGGTCATAGATTTCAAAAATTCCCATTTTTGTAGAAGCCCTAATTTTCCACTTTTTCGATCAAAGTCCTGAACTAGGGGTTGATCAAGCCCAGCCTTATTCCCAACCAAAAAATTCAATTTTAAATTTCGATTTTGATGAGGATCATCTAGCCGTGGTCTCCGATACAAAAATTTCAACATTCTCCGAAACCCTAAATTCCCGGAGCCATGATTGAAGGTGCTCAAAATCCAATTCTGTTTTGACAGAAATATGCACCTGATTGTTTCTGATGTAACTCCAAAATTACGAATCCACAGTGTCTTCAACTATGAATTGTGGTAGCCTCGCCTGTCATCTTTCCAACCCCATAGGTATGACCTCAATTGGATTCTCTGAAAGAGAGTTATGCCAAGTGTCGCAACGTGACCTGTTTATGGGATAAAATAGGAGAGTGAACTTGTACGGAGTTCCACGTGTCACTGGTTCACTTTCGGCCTCTAAACCTTTGGCCTGTGAAAGTACAATCCATGCCCTACCTGTCAATTTTTACGAAATTTCATTTGGAGCTTCCTAGCCCAACTTGTGAACTTTTTTCCTAGGTCACCTATTTATGACTGAGATTTGGAAGAGGCAAAAACCCTAGATTGTACAGATCATAAAAAACAAAGTACAACGAATTAGAAGTTGTGATTCAGACACGAGGTAAATTGGGATCTTATATTCGACCTGTAAAAGTTTCAAATCCTGAAACTTTGCCAAAATGGATTTATATTGAAAGTGCTACGATGACTAGTTTTTGCTATATCAAGCCCTAGCTTCGCAAGTGCAACAAGTGTCATAAATGCCATACCATGTCTTCTTTCAGGCTAGCTCTGATACCATGTTAGTTTTTCAGAATTTACTTCAATCTAATCTAGGATCTTAACTTAGAGAACAACATGTACAACATATCTAGAGCATATCAATCATGGACATAATAATGCAAGTACACAAGAGACAATAGACACACAGAGTTTCACTGGGAAAAACCATAAAGGTGAAAAACCATAAAGGTGAAAAACCCCACAACTTCCTTAGATATAAATAGAGAAATGATACAACCCAAGCATAAGAGATAGTCTTCTCCTAGCAACAACTTCTCCTCCTCCACAAGTGTGCCACTCTCCAATGAGAGTATGAGTGAGAAAGTGAATGATCAAATAAAGTGCCTCCCGCACTCTATTTATACTTGACTTGACTTGCATAATAACCTTTACTAGGTCGGCCTTAACTTAACCACATAACATAATGCTGACAGGGCTGATCCCCAATAAGGTGGTCTAATAAACCTTTGACCCACATGACTTATACAGGGCCGACCCCATCAAGGTGGTCTAATAACCCATCAAGTATAAGTTACGACACTTACAATATAAATGACGACACTTCCGTATAGAGGAATAATAACATCTCTATAGGAATACAAACACTTCCGTATAGAGGAATAATAACATCTCTATAGGAATACAATATACATATATGAAATACATTCCGAAGTTACAAATACATAAACAAGAAAAGGGTTCGCTTTTTCATTAGTTGCACCTTGTTCCAAGTGTGAGTAAGAGTATGGATGATATCCTAGTATGGTAGTGAGATAAAAGCATACTGTAGAGGTTATAGAATACCATAGAGGCTCTTAGCTTTGTAGTAAGCTTGTATTGCTTTGTATTTTGTACTGTAATCTCTATTAGAACAAAGATGAAAGGTGCAATCCTTCATTCCTTGGTGCTTTTCCCATATAGGTTTCTAGGGCCAATTATGTGTTCCAATGTGTGTGGTTTTGTTATTGTAGTTTTTCTTCGTGTCTAGTAGTTAAGGAATATGATTGGTGTGGTTTATTTTTATTAAAGCATTAAAAATACAAAAATATAGTTATGCATTGTAGCATAGCTTGTTGTAGTATCTTTAAGTTTAGATATGTTGTGGTGCATTGACCCTTGGAATATCCAAGGCAATTTACAAATCATATTGGTAACATAGAAATTTTAATTATGAATTTGATGGTTTAAGTGCAAGGATATGCTTACCTGACTCAACAATCCAAATTAGCGAGATAGATGAATCTTGCGGATCTCAAGATCGACACAAGAAGGGTTAATAAGCAGCCACATTCCTTAGAAATGGAAGAAGAGAATTGGGAAGGGGCCATATATGAAAGAAAAAGAAGATTTGTGAGGTTGGAAGATCAAGTAGTCAATATTCCTAGGAGTGTGGTCTTACTCATGGCTACTTGAAAAAAATTGGCTCACTTTTAGAGAGACCCAAATCTCATGAGAAGCAAGAATATCATGAGGACCTGAGGAAAGATAAAGAAGAATTGAAGCCTATAAAAGGGAATTACATTGACCAATCTTCTCAAAACTTGTTTAAAATGGAATAAAAAGCCAAGATCAAGCCATATGAAGCTGAGGTAGGTGCACATAATTTGAATAATTAGCTACAAAAATTAGAATACTATTTTAGTGTGTATAATGTACAAAAGAAGAAGAAAATAAGGTTTGCTAGAATAAAGCTAGAAGGCCATGCATAAAATTGATGGGAGAGCCACACTAATGCACTTAAGTTGGGGGGAGACATGTTGGTAAATAAATGGGAGGTATTCAAAAACATCCTCAAGTCCCAATTTTACCTTAACTGGTATAAAGAGAACCAAATGATTCAATGGTAGTACTTCCAACAAAGGAAAGGTCATATTGTATGAAAGTACATTGTAAATTTCTAGATTAAAAAAATTAAGTTGGGAGTAAATCTCTGAGAACCATGCATGGTCATCAAGTATTAAGGTATGGGGCATGTATATTATCCAATATATTGAATCTGACGGGAAGAAGGAGCAACCAAATGGTTCAAAGCAATCAAACTAGTATGGAGGTTCCAATAAGGGTGAGAAAGGGAAAGGGAAAAATAAGAATATTATTAACATCACTATTAGGGTTTTACCCTAACCTCCCTACTTTAGGCTACCTAGGATTTAGTCAATTAATGTATGTGACCATTTTCCTTGAATAAGGCCCATTAGATAGTAGTGGATAGTTATTTAATGTAAAATGATCATCTTTGTTAAATAAATCCCACTAGGCAGTTACTCATTACTAATGGGAAGATAAGTAGTTAGGGTTTTACTTTTGAGAATCTATGTAAAGAGTTATGAGGCTATGTCATGTTTTGTCAAGTATTATTGTATTTGTAACTTTTCTCAATGAAAGGTTTCCCCACCTTAAGAGGCAAGTGAACAACACATTTATTTCTTCTAATTATCCTAATATAAGGGTATATTTCGCATATTTCATCTTATTTGTATTTTGTATTTGGTTTTCTACATTTATAATATATGCATACCTAGTATGTGTTTCAAGTTTAAAGGGTTAAGGAACATTATGAGTGGTATCATAGTTTTTTTCTTAGCCAACATGCCTATATATTTTAGTAGTTTTTTTGTATGCTAGAAACATGTCATGGCATATTTAAATACCACATAATTTGTTGTTCAATGGGTAAAACTATGGTCAAGAAAGAATACACACAAAAATACAAGTCGTGTCACCTAGTTGGACACCCTTCTAACCTCTATCGGTACCTCTTTGAGCAGTACTGCATCAAACAACACATGTATGCAGAATTTCCTTCCATGTACATAAGTATTTTGAAATCCCTTTAGGCACACATGAAGACAACCTTACATAAAATTGTGGTTGTCTTGTTGCTATAGTACATAAAAAAACAACACTTGAGGAGATCCTTCTTGTGTACTAGGGAAATGGGTAGTACAAATAAGGGTACAATCTCTCCTCCTTAGTTGGTGTCATGAAATATTTGACTGAGTAATATTGTTGGAAACCCTTCAATATATCAAAGGGATATAGCACTTGGCATTCCTCTATCCTTACGACCCTGCAAATACTAGCCTCTACAGTCAACCATCAAAATTCTTGCTTCTTTGCTTCCAAAAGGAATTTGGAAATTTTGTTAGCACTCTAGCATAAAAAAATAATTTATGGTCATCTTGGCACTGTTGCATGATACCTATCTCATAAGCATCCTTACACCATGTTGATCACATTGGTATATCTCTCTAGTAACTCATTTTTTGTGGAACCAACAATACAATATTAGTGGTAATATCTCAAAAGATTCCTCTTGAGCCATTGGTCATATTGAGATAAGTCTAGGTTAACATTTTGATGGGATATTAAGTGGGCCCATGGTCCATACCTGCAATAGGGGAGGAATAGAGAACCAAACCTAGGACTTGCACAATAAGCATTAACAATTTGAATTTAAGGTTTATATCCTTGATTCTTCAGTCAAAGACCTCTTTATAAAGATTGACAAAAAAGTTGTGATGTTGGGATATATATGTGCATACTTAGGTATCAAGATGCTATATACACACATTGATCCAACCAAAGGGGAGTCTTCAACAAATGATGTGCATGACACTAACATGCTCTTTTCAGATAACCATTGCCCACCCTTTCAAGATCACAATTCATGGCACCACTTTCCAAAGGTAGACATGAACAAGTTGATGGTTTCGATCCCTCGGGTTACCCAAATGGAACACTATTTCTCTCTCTCCATGGCATTACAAATGAATTTCAAAAAATCAAAGTGGGGGTATTATATTTGGATTCATGACATTGACAATGGTATAAGAAATATTATGGATGCTACATTGGTTGGACCCAGTTTATGAAGGCCCTTTATGCTCATTTTGATTGTGACACTTTATATTCATGATGACTGGAAAAATTACACCAAACAAGCATATTTATTGAATATATTGCATATTTTGAGTACTTGGTAGTTGACACATAATTAGTTATCTTAGGGTGGAAATTAGAGCACAATCCATGATGCAATGCTAAACACATGGTTGGAATTTTTTGAAAGAGCTAAAGAAGATGAGATAGTGATTAATGCCAAAACGAAAAAGACCTTAATTCACTGCTTGTACTAGCCCTCCTATGGAAACTACCCCTAGCCCCTCCACCTCTCAATTACTGAGAATTCCAAAATCTCTCTTAGGAAGAGATGGCATAATGCCAATGCCTCAAACTTTGCTATAATCGTGATGAATGGTATTTCAAAGGTGACAAATATAAATAACATAAAATATTTCAAATGGATGTATCCTCAAAAGACCACTTAGAGACATCCCAGTTGAAGACACTCTTGAACTAGGCTTGGAATATGCCACCCATCCCATGAATGATGAAACCCCCTTGCAAGATACTTGTGAGGAACCCCAAATTTCTCGTCATGCCTTATCAGGTTTCTCACCACCCCAATTGAAATTGAATAGTTACATTTAGCACCACAAAGTGATTATGTTGATTGTCAATGACATCATCCACAATTTTATTAATAGGAGAGTGGTCGAAGAGACACATTTTATGTCCATCCCATACCTAATTTTAAAATTATGATAGCCAATGGTGGTATGATGAAATGTGGTGGCCAATGTGGAAATGTGAAAACTCAAATGGGTGAGTATCGTCTCAAATATTACATGTTTTCTATTGAAATGGGCAGTTGTGATGTAGTTTTTGGGGCATAATGGTTACTGTCATTTCCCCATTTTTTATAGCACCATGTTCCACCACTAACCCATTCAAATTACATGGGTCCTAGTGGAAAATGTTTAAATAAATTACTAAGGGGTTACGTTTGACAATTTTTTTTTACCTTATGTAAATAAATAATTAATGGTGGGACTAAATTTTGTTTTATTTAATATTTCTAATAATTATTCATGAGTTTTCCAAGGCTTAGGTGGCCCAGGAGGGCTCATAGGATGAGGATAAGGGAGATGAGTTTTCACCTCATAAAATGATGGCCAAAAAGCAGCCAAAAGTAGAAACGCCATCCAAAAGCAGGAAAAACAACAGAAAATCTAAAATGACAGAATTTTCCTGATTTTGGAAGATAAGGTTCAAGAAAGTTTAGTAAAAGAAAAAAGCTAGCAAAAAGGCTCCAATAAAGCTACAAAGGTTAATTTTATCCAGTGAGGGAAGATTCATGAGGCAAGTGGGTCCAAAATGCAAAAGCAACTTGTCAAAGAATCCCCCACTCATCACTAATTTGAATTTCATAGATGGCAAGTCGTAGAAGGAAGACATAAAATATAATAGAGGTCAATAAAAGAAGGTTCAACATACACATTCACATATTTTGTTCATTTTATAATTTATCTTGAGATGTCTTCATCTCATAGGCTTGGGTGATGTGCCCCTTGCCATGCACTGGGTGATGTGCCCCTTTGCAAACCTTCATCCAGCTGGGTTATTGAGAGATATTCTATTGGATGCTTGAGGAATAGGATATCTAGTCTTCTTCACATAGTCTAATGCAGCCATGAGAATTTTATTTGTAGGTATGATCCATCCATAACTTGAAGTGTTCGAATTTCATGAGAATGTGAAGAGCTAGTTGCAGCAGTGTTTTAGATTTTGAGATGTTTTGGCCAGAGAAGAGGGTAGTCTGAGCATTTGTGCCCCTTGTGAGTTATTGAAGTTGTTTATGTGCCTACAGTGAGCTTTAAATTGGTCCTTTCCTGCCCATGGATCTGATCCAGTGGTGAAATTCCTTTCTTTTATTCCCAGACACTATATTCCTACTTCAATGTTGTAAGATCTTAAGGATTATGGATATTATGTAATTTTGGGATTCAATAGACTGTCAATTGTTGTTTTAAAGTTTGGTTAAGTCTGATATAATTCAAAGGTAGGATATTGGCTTCATACATGATGTGTATTGTATAATTTATGATCATTTACTACTATTTGTAACTCATTGTTTTGAGGGTTGTTCCCTAGCTAGGAAATTTTGACTAGTTTCTTGTGTTGAAGATTGTAATTATCAAGTACTCTATTGATTTATGATCTAAAGCTTCTGCTAGTTAATTCAGATGCATTAGATTCCATCGACCATACCTCCATAACTAAAATTAGGAAGCATTGGAGGTCATTCGAATTCATCTAGAAACCTTTACCTTCACTAGTCCAAGTCTCGCCCCTTTACATCGAGTTGAAATTTTTACTGTTAGATCCTTATTTCCAAGTCATATTGAGTCCAAATCAGGTTGGGGCAGTCAATTTATCTTACCTAAGGCTTGATTACTTCCAAACTGCACCAAGAGCACTGGAGTTTCCACAGAATGCTTGGGGCTATTACCTTGAAGCCTTTGGCTCAGCGAAAGGAATCTACCCAGGTGTGACGTACTCCCGAAAGTGCAGCTTTCAAAGTATTGACCTTGATTCCACCTTATTTGAAGCCTTGTAAGTGTGTTAACCCTTCCATCTATGTGTCCAAGCTATATATTTGAGTTAGTGTGCCTAATAGGGGGTTTGGGTACATTATAGTTACTCACTTTGGGACTTATCACCATGGAATTCAAGGATTTATTCATTAGATTTATGAAGGAAGGGGAAAACATATCCTCAATGCGATTATATTTGGTTACCCTAAAATTATCACCTCTCATTGTATGAAGAAGTTATTGAAGAAATTGCATTGAAGAATTATTGCACAATTTATTGCCATAGAAGTAGTGGACACTATTGAGCACACACTTATGTTTAGAGGGGGGAGTGAATCAGTATAAGACAAATTTTACTTTTTCAAACATTCATCAACCATAAGAAAACAATCACATATGTAGAACATGGAACACAAGATTTATAATTCTTTGTAGGCACTAACCTACTGCTACAAATATCTCAAGGAACCAACCTACTGGAGAAACCAATCCCTACTGGTACAAACACTAATAGGAACCAACCTATTGTTACAAATATTTATAGGCACCAACCTACTGAAGACAAAAATCCCCATTGATACAAAAATTGGTAGGCACCATCCTACTCATACAGATATTCGTAGACACCAATCCCCATCAGCACAAACCATGGTAGGCAACAACCTACTCTTACAAATATTTGTAGACACCAACCTACTGAAGATATCGATCCCCACCACTAAGCACCAATTTAGCAAAAGACACCAATCTCTTTGTTTGAGTGACACCAACCTTCAAGTTCCAATTTGTTCTTTAGTATAAAAATATGATCACATTCACATTAACTTCAGTGAGTTTGCTTTCTACTTATGCCTTCCCAAAGCTTGTAGTTTTGTCCTCTTCCCAAGAACGAACTTGTACATCATGCCAAGTATTTAATTTTGCAAAATTATCCTGAAATATTTACCTAAGGTACTTCTGTATGTCTTCTCATATCCTAAAGGATTCACAGTATGAAATTTTCCATAGAAGAAGCTATAGATAAAATGCCAAGTTGAATTGTTTGAAACTGATTTTAGGACCATTCAAAAGGCCTAATTTCCATAGCTCATATCTCAGAAAGCATAGAGGAAAAAATTATGAAACTTGTACCTGATATACTTGTGTATGTATTCTAATATCCTTGCAAGATTCACAGTTTGAAAGTTCCTATAGAATCATTTATAGAGAAAATTCCAAGCTGACCTATTTGAAATTAATTTCAAGACCATTTAAAAGGATTAACTTCCACAACACATAAATCAGAAAGTGTATCTAAAAAATTTAGGAAACTTGTACCTAAGGTACTTTGTATGTCTTCTAATATCCTTGCAAGTTTCATGGTCTGAGAGTTCCCATAGAAGAAGTTATAGAGAAAATGCTAAGCTGACATGTTTGAAATTGATTTCACGAGCATTCAGAATGCCTAACTTCCATATCGCATATATCGAAAAGTTTAGTGATCAAAATTCCAAAACTTATAACCGAGTTATCTCTATATAAATTATAATATCCTTGCAATTTTTATAGTCTGAAAGTTCATAGAGAAGAATTTATAGATAAAATTCCAAGCTGACCTGTTTGAAGCTAATTTCAGGATCATTCAAAAGGCCTAACTTCCATAACGCATATATCTAAAAGTATAGCAAATCAAAGTACGAAACTTGTACTTGAGTTAATTCTATATGTATTATAACAGCCCTAGAATTTTCACAGCTTGAAAGTTCCCAAAATTTGTAGAGAAAATTCCAAGCTGACTTGTTCGAAAGTAATTTTAGGACCATTCAAAAGGTCTAACTTCCATAGCGCATATCTTAGAAAGTACAACGAAACAAATTTTTAAACTTGTACTTGAGGTACTTCTGTATTTATTATAATATCCCTACAAGTTTCTCATTTTGAAGGTTCCAAACAATAAGTTATAGAGAAATTTCCAATTTGACATGTTTGAGGATCACCCAGAAACCCTAACTTTCATAGGGAATATCTTTGAAAGTATAGAAAACCAAGGTATGAAACTTGTACCATATGTACTTTGATATCTTGCTTCCATCTCATAGCATTTTCACATTATGAAATGCCCTAGAAAGTAAGTTATAGTGAAAAATCCAAGATGACCCGAAACTAATTTTGCAAGCTTATCTATTTCTTCAAATGCTATTACATTTTTTTCCACACACACACTTTTTCTCAATACTTTCTTTGTTTATATTTTTCATAACAATTCATTAAGGAACGTTTATGCAAAAAGACACAGAACCCATTAATTAAATAGATAATTCCTTTTTTAATTTCACTTTTCCAAATACCATGGGCTTCCAACCCTTTGCAAATATCATGGGATTTTTTTTTCTTCACTTTTCCAAGTACCATGGGAAAATACTATGGGTTTGAAACCACCATTTCACATTCTACTTTTTCACGTGCACCCCTTTTTTAATATACTTGTAAACCTATAAATAAATAAATTTGGAGTTGCTTCCATTAATCCTTTGGTATCAATGAAAATGTTTCCAACAATCTCCCCATTTGTCATTGATAGAAATCCTGCAATGAAACACATAGTCCACTTGACATAAAAATAATTTTCCTCCTATATGTAACTATCCCCTTGCCTACAACTCTCCCCCTTTGAAATCAATGGAAAATGGGTGCCCCCCTAAGCTTATGCTTCTATCAACAATGTATTCCCAATATGCATCCATATATTCCGTCATAGTAAAATATTCACCTCTTGAGTACCACAAGTCGAAGTCTAAGGTTCCCTTTATTTTCATTGTTTGTAGATGAATTTATTTTGGTGTGGCTTGAAACCGTGCAACCAATCCTACTATTTGTTGGAATCTTATTAATATTGAGAGGGGGGTGAATTGGTATTAGTGCAGTTATGAACAATTTTTACTTCATATTAGACATAACTTGAACTTAAATTATGCATCCACATAAACAATAACATTCATCCACATATGTGCAATATACAGAACACACAGATTTTTACATGGAAACCCAAACGGGAGAAAACCATAGAATGTTCTCTTATAATATAAAGATTACATTCATGGAAGCACCAACTTCCGAAGTTCTCCAGCACCAACTGGAAGGAGGCATCGACCCCCTGGTTTTATAGGCTACAACCTGAAGGAAGCACCAACTCCCTGATTTACTAGATTCAATTAGAAGGAGGCACCGACTCCCTATTCCTTGCCCCATCCTACCACCCTGATATGATTGTAGAAGATATTACTGCGTTGTTCTACTAATTCGTGCACTCTTCTAATAATATGTTGTTCATAACATTGTGCGCACCTTCTGTAAACTTATATCTTGCTATCGTTGAACTGTATCACATACTTCACTTGAAAATATGAAATTTACACACTCAACTTCATACCTTACAAACTATGTGTTGCTTCATCATATTCTGTAGTCTGCACTTAGGTTCAGTATGTCATTATGTTTCTGCGCATCTGCAAACTTAACTGATAATGCACATTCTTTGTTGTGCTACTATTTGACTTTGCGTATCTATATCACATCACCCTGCGCACCTTCTGTGATATTACACTTATGTATTGGTGCATTCATATTTAGATAATATGTGACCTTCTGTGCATCATTTGTGATACTGCCTTTCTATTCTTTGCACTTTGTCTCAGATTATTCTATGTTGCGCATCTTTTGTTGTGTTGCAAGTCTGTCTTTGCACATAAGATAAACTACTTTCTTTGCGCATCAGCAGTCATACTTCAAGTCAATCTTCGCGCACCTGCCTTAGATCATCTGTCACCTTCTGCATATTTTATGTGATATTGGCATTATGTTCTTATGCACTTTCTCATCCTCTGCAGTTCTGCATTTCTATCTCCACACAACTGTCACAGATAGAATACATCATCATGTGCACCATCAACAATTTTGTTCTTCTATTTGTGCCCACACGGATCTCTGCTAGATCATGTTGTTATGGTTCCATGAGCCCTTGATGCCATGAGATAAGAAGCTTTCCAATTTTGTATCTTTCAGTCTTGAGATTACAAGCTTACTTCAATTCTCCAACTTGGCTTCTTATTTATACTTGAACTGTGCGAATGGTATGTCCACAAGTTGGTTGTGGCGTCACTTCTTCCTTGCTTCACGGTTCCACTTACTTCACGTTTCCACCACTTGTCATGTTCTGCGCCACTAAGGTGTCATATTTTTTGGGTCTTGTGCACACTTCGTATTTTTCCTATTGGGACTTGCACCCTTTGTGTGTGGTCTTGCACCCTTGATGTACCATCACTTGTGGGACTTGCGCACTTGACTTCTCGGATTCCTACTTTCTTTTGGTACTGTTGTGCACTTCAACAAATTGTATACTTCATCTGATTGGTGTGTCTTGCGCACTTCTGGGGCTTGCATAACTATCCAATTGCTTCTTGCTTCCAAGCCTCTTGTGCACTCCTGAAACTTGTCCAACCAACTCTTTTGGATTTCCCTTTACGTAACATGGATAGGTGGACTTAGGACTTGCACATGTACTGAATGAATTCCTTATGTATTTCTTCAAACTGGATATACTTGATGTACTTATGGATATACTTCTCATGTAATTCTTCAAACTAGATTCCATATACTTCTTCAAACTGGAACAAGGAAATTGAATCCTCTTTGACATCAGTTGAAATCAATGACAACCAAAGTTCAACAATATCCTCCTTTGGCATTGATGTCAACACCCCATGAAGTTGTGCATGTCAACACTCATGAAGTTGAGCGCTTCATATGTTTTGGTCACATTACTCCCCCTGTGTTCTTTCTAGTTTGAGCCTTTTCTCTTCTACGCATTCTACTGCCAATGCTTTTTGGCTATATTTCATATCTGCATGGCACTCTTCCATTGATGCATGCTTTATGATCTTTCTCCTTTGTTTCTTTGTGCTACACGGATCAATATTTCTTTGCTTCTTTTCATCTCTGCACTAACTGCACGCGTCATGATATCCCCCCCCCCTTTACATCAATGGAAAAGAGGTGTCATCACTATGCAATTATAGATTTTCCATTCTTTGGTTTAGTGTTGGCCTTCATAAATTTCCTTGCTTCGATTACTCCCCCTATCTTTATGATTTCTTCTATTTTCTTTTATTGGGGTTTCTTCTCAGAGCTCATTCATATTGAAATCTGTACATTCAATGTTGTTTCTGTAGTTATTTCAAATATGCTTCCCCTGTACAGTTGTTGACTTCCTTCTATCTTGATCTTCTGTTTCTGCCATAACAATCATCAATCATACTTCTTCATTCTTTGCGCAATCTTCCATGCCATATTCCCATCATATTCATTGCGCATTGCATAATTCCATTTGCTTCCGTTTTGCATTTTCTTCCATATCGATTTCTTCAAGCAACCAACTATTCCTTTTGTCGCATTTACTGCGATGTGAGCGCTTTCCATTACATCTTATGACTTCATATATCTTACCATGACAACCAAATATTCTTTGCACATATTTCCATTTGTCATCTAGCATGGAAACAAAGCGATGTGGCAAACAAATCGTGTGGAATCTTTGACATGCCACATTCGTACTTGAGCCTTTTGGGTAACATCATTCCGGTCACACAGAACAATGAATTGGATTTCCAATTTTTTTCCTCTTTCCCAAATTCATTAACTCATGCAATAACTTTTGATGTCTCCATAACCAGCTTCGAATCATGCGGACATGAATGCCATTAACCTCAACATCTCTTCAATTAATTTTCACGCATGCCAAGAACCACCTTTCAATTATATAGTTGAGATGTGAATTACCTGGTTCATCACCCTTGTTTAATTTCTTTCAAGCTTCTCCTGTGTGTCATAGCCTCTGAATTCATTTTCTTCTTTCATAATGTCTTCCTTCTTCCAGCGGTTCAATGAATCATTCAATAGTCTTCGCTTGGCAATGCAGTTGCACTAGTATGAGTTCACATGGCTAAGAGTGGACATGGGCATCTTTCAAGCCCAATTGAAAGAATCTAAGTTCAACCACTGGTATGCACAATCACAGGTTAATCAAAACACTACTGAGGGATTTTCCGGTCTGAGTAGGTGAGTTGAATTTTTGGAGCAGCAGTAATAATGGATCCTTGACATGCTGAACTTGATTCGGGCCAAGCAATCCATTGCAAATGCATCATACTCAGTTCTACAACTTTACCATTGCAACCATCCTCTGAATTCATCGGGCAAGTTCCGATGGATTTGGAACTTCGTATTGCACAACAACTAGCCAACCATGATGCAGAAATAGACCTTGAGATACAGCTCTGAATGATCTTTGTTTGATACAAATTCCATCGTCGCTTTTGTACTTCAATTGTCTTTAGACTTTGGCATGATTTCTTTTTGTACTTCAGCTCTATTTTCTGCACCATATGGCTCATGAAAATTTTGTAATGGCATGATTTTGAATATAATACAAGTTCTGTTTATGTATCTAAGCGTATTTGAACTCTCCTTATGTTTGTTCATCAACAAAACTCATTTTCATTCTTCTTTCTATGTATGAGCTCTTTTATGAGACAATCCAACACATCACACCAAATAATTGAGCATATGTGCATATCTTTTGCAACATAACCTTAATGCAACAACCAACTTCAAATATTCTCTAACTACCATACTTCACTAACACACTCCTTGAATTACTAATGAACATCGTGTTGAATTCAAGGATCTCACTCAATCTCTTAGAGATTAGTAAGATGGGCATCAATTACTTGTTGCTTGAGACGTACTTGGGTTGTTAGCTTCTTTTGCGCATGCTTGAGGAGTTTTCCTTACCTATATCTTCATGTGAACACATATACTTTGATGTTATGCCTGACTGTCTTCCCATTTGTTCCTAGTATTACGATTGTTGTTATGCAGAAAATTCTTATCTGGACAATTCATTATTCTTTGACAATACATAGCCTTGTGTCCAAATCCATCGCATGCATATCATCTCATAGTTTGAAAATACTTCGCATAATGACCAATGCAATTGCACCTTGCGCACTTCATTGTATTAATCCTTCTTCTGGTAGTGTAACGAAAAAAATTATGATCATTGAAGGAATTATCATGCCTGAATGACTTCATTTGATTTGGATTGTGCTTTTTGTCACAAAATTTCCCAAATGTTCTGTCGTAACCAAGACCTGACTTGTATGTTGATTATTTTTGGTCATTTAGAATCTTATTCAGGATTGTTGTGCTATCTTTGCATTTGTGCTTCACTTCATCTCCAAGACAAGCCTTGTAACTTCCTGAATGTGCACAGTTCAGAGTATCAATTGTGATGTGATCTTGGACCCGTTTCTTTCCCTTTAATTCAATCAAATTTTCTTCTAGGAGAGAGATCTCTTTATTCTTTTGTTCAATTTGATTTGTCAATAATTTATTTTTCTGCGCCGACTCTTCCAATGATATCTTCAATACTGATTTCTCTTTTTTGTAATGTCCCCTCCTACCATACCAGCAGGATAGAGAGGACATGGTGCTAAAACCGGGCATCTAGTCCCATACTTAGTAAATAAACATTCGATTTAAAAAGAAGATGAACATATGCAAATGCATAAACATTTGAAAACATAGCGGAAGTAAATTCATTAGCGCATCCATCATTCATTCCAATATTCATCAAATGATAATTTCAAATTTAACACAAGAGAATACTTATCTCAATAAGGTAGTCCCAAGCAACTGGCTATGCAACTGCAACGTTCCACCCAACCATAGGCCAGTTGTGCTTATCAACCTCTTGATGCAACTGCCACCCCCGAGCTGGGCATGATTTCTACAAGGAACCAGGGAACAACAGACTCACACATATCCAAGCATACACCAAGATGAGCCAAGCCAATCTGCAATTGGGTTTATCAGGCTACTAGGAAATGGGAAGGAAGAATTGCTAAGCTAGTGAGCTCAACCATAGAGCTATGGGTACCCCTCCCAGATCTATTCAGCTTGGAACTCATAATTCCTACACACCCAACACAAGGAAGTATTCTCTTCACTGCCACACAGTCCCTCAAGCCATACCTTCCTTTCTAGTGCTCTCAGGGTGTGCATAGAAAAGTAGCCATCCCTCTTGATCTTCTTGAGAGGTTACTCCCTACACTAGGTTTATCAAGCCAATTCTATCCACTACCACTCCAGTTTCTTGCTTACAGGCTCAAATCAAGCAAGGATGCACATAATAACAAAACTACACTTGTTGAGCATGAGGAAAACGTTTCAACAGTGGGATGCATGAGATGGGGTTTCCTGAGCTTCAGAAAAACGTGGGTAGACTCAAAACGTATTGGCACTTGGAAAATTCGACTGGGAGAGCAAAACCCATTCCAGAAAAATGCCTCAGGGGAAAAAACGACCTCTCCCTCAGTCCCAATTCACGTCCCTCCTTCCCCAACTGTTGCACAATACCAAAACGAGTTCCTGGGCATGGAAAAACGCAGGGTTATGGTGAAAAACGTGAGGATAAATTCCAGTGAGCTCAGTCTGCGTGAGAGGAAGAACATGATCCATGAGGAATTTCCTTAGGCAGCATTTTGTGGGGGTTTTCTTGCCTAGCAAGCCAAAAATACGATTTTCAGGTTGATGGCTTGCCCATGCACAAAAATTTGACTGCCATACTTCTCCAATCCCAAGACATTAACTGCCCCAACCAATCTTTGGAAGAATTAAATGATTGGGTGCATGGGACAAAATGGATAGTTAAGAGTTCATGGGTTTTCTCATTGACACATGGGCTGACCCTAGTGGCTCAAGGGTTTGGTTATTTCCCCTCCCTATTCCTTGTAGAATCATGCCCCATCGTTTTGTTGCATTGCATAGCTAGTTGTGGGTTTTTCCATTAAAATTCGTATTTACATGATGTCTTATTTACATTGTGTCCATCTCGCACAAGAACCATAGGCATCTATTTTATTAATTGCCGATACAAAATGCTAAGTCAATGGTGGGGCCTTGGCCTTGAGCCCCTCACCATGATCAAATTAAAATATTTACATCATTTACGATTTAATACAAAGGGGGTCAAAATGGGGACATTACATTCCCCTCCCCTTACATTAGCACTGTCCTCAGTGCTCATCAAAATTGAACAAAAATGGATATGCCACCCTCATGGCATCCTCCAACTCCCATGTAGCCTCATCAGGACCGTAGTGCTTCCATTGCACCTTTACCTGTCCGATGGCTCGGTTTCGGAGCAATGTTACCTTCTTGTCTAGGATGCACAATGGATCGGTTTGGAATTCTCCCTTGGGTTCCACCTGGATCACATCCCAATTAATCACATGGTTAGGATCATGTACATATTTCTTAAGCAAAGAGACGTGAAAAACATTATGAGCTTTAGTGCTAGCAGGAAATGCAAGTCTATATGCAACTGGTCCTATTCTTTCAAGCACTTGAAATGGCCCACAATATCTAGGTGATAGCTTGGCACAACTCCCAAGCTTCAAGGAACTCTTCCTTGATATCACTCTAAGATACACATGATCCCCAACATTGAATTCCCTATGCACTCTATGCTTATCTGCATAGCTTTTCTGTCTATCCTGGGATGCTTTTAAATTTTGCCGGATTTTTGCAACCTCTTGTTCCATTTCCTTAAGCAATTCTGGCCCAAGTACAATTCTGTTCACTGGATTGTCCCAAGTCACTGGTGTCCTACACCTTCTGCCATACAAAGCCTCATAAGGACTCATTCCCAATGATGCTTGTTTCCCATTGTTATATGCAAATTCTACCAAGTGTAGATAATCCTCCCACTTGGATGGTTTGTCCATTACATACATGCGGAGCATGTCTTCAAGCACCCGATTTACTCTTTCTGTTTTCCCATCTGTTTGAGGATGGTACGCGGTGCTAAAGTTCAACTATGTACCCAAATCTGCAAAGAGACCTTTCCAAAAATTGGAAGTGAACTTGGTATCCCTGTCAGAAATTATTGCCTTAGGAAACCCATGTAATCTAAAAATTTCCTTCATGAAAATATTTGCAATGGCATCGGTTTTATGTGTGGACTTAACCGGTATGAAATGTGTTGCCTTTGTTAACTTGTCCACCACAACCATGATGGAATCATGTTGTCTCACAGTCATGGGCAATCCTGTAATAAAATCCATGGAAATTATTTCCCATTTCCATTCTGGGATTGGCACTGGGTGCAATAACCTGCGGGGTGTTGGTGTTCAACCTTCACCTGCTAACATTTCATGCACTTAGAAATGTATTCAGCAACATCCTTCTTCATGCCTGGCCAGAAATAGTATTTTCTTGCTATAGCAATTGTTTTCTGATATCCTGGGTGACCAGAGTATGGAGCTTTATGGATTTCATCCATAACCATTCTCCTTAAATCTGCCGCATTTGGAATATAAACTCTATTCTTATAAGTAAGAAGTCTACCTTCTTCCAAATGATAGCCCTCATACTTCTTCTCAAGGTTTTGCTGCTGCAATTTGCCCTTTATCTGCTCATACACTTCATCCTCAACCATATGGTTAACAATTTGCTGCCTCAAATCTGGTTGGCAAGTACTAAGTGCTACCACATACATTTCACGTACCTTCCTGCTGAGTGCATTAGCCACCTTGTTTTCTTTCCCTTTTATGTGTTTGATTTCAAAATCAAATTCACACAAAAATTCTAACCATCTAGCTTGCCTAGCATTTAAAGTTGGCTGATCAAACAAGTATTTCAGACCACAATGGTCTGTTCTTAACTCAAATTTTCTTCCCATTGAGTAATGCCTCCACATCTTTAAAGTATGTACTATGGCTGCAAGTTCTATATCATGAGTAGCATAGTTCTTCTCATGCTCCTTAACTTTCTTGACTCATAGCATATCACGTGGTTGTCTTGCATAAGGACTCCTCCAAGTCCTTGATTGCATGCATCGGTACATACCACAAAGTCTTTTTCTGGGTCTGCAATTTTCAAAATTGGTGCACTTGTAAGAAGATTCTTCAACCATTGAAAACTTTCCTCACATCTTGGTGACCATTCAAACTTTATCCCCTTCTTCTGCAAAGAAGTGATCGGGTTTGCAACCTTGGAGAATCCTTCGATAAACCTCCTGTAGTAACCAGCAAGGCCCATAAAAGATCTCACATCAGTCACATTCCTTGGAGTTGGCCAATTCATAATGGTTTCAATCTTCTCAGGGCCTACTGATATGCCTTCGTTGGAGATGATGTGACCCAAATAATGAATTCTATCTTTATAAAAGTCACATTTGCTCAACTTTGCATACAGTTTATGCTCCCTTAGTAATTGCATTGTCATTCCCAAATGTTCTTCATGCTCTTCCTCATTCTTAGAATAGATGAGAATGTCATCTAGGAATACAAGAACAAACTTGTCCAAATATTTGCTAAAAACATTATTCATGAGACATATGAATGTAGCTGGTGCATTTGTGAGACCAAATGGTACCACTACAAACTCATAGTGTCCATACCTTGTTCTAAAGGCTGTCTTATGAATATCTTCTTCTTTGATTCTTACCTGATGGTAACCAGACCTCAAGTCAATCTTTGAAAATACTTTTTCTCCTCTCATTTGATCAAAAAGGTCATCAATTCGGGGCAATGGGTATTTGTTCTTCACAGGGACTTTGTTCAACTGCTTGTAGTCAATACATAACCTGAGTGTTCCATCTTTCTTTTTCACAAATAGAACAGGTGCTCCCCACGGGGACACACTTGGCTTAATATATTTCTTTTCCAGTAACTCTTGTAATTGCATTTTCAGTTCTAGCAATTTTGGTGTACTCATCCTGTAGGGTGTCTTAGACACTGGTGCCGCTCCTGGCACAAGTTCAATTGTAAAGTCAATGTCTCTCTTTGGAGGGAGTCCTGGAATCTCATCGGGAAAAACATCCCTGAATTCTTGCAATACATGATATTCCTCCAATTTAAGAGTTTCATTCTCTGCTGCCTCTAAAATGTGGGCTGCATACAGTTGACATCCCTTTCTACAAAACCTCTTCAGCTGCATGGCTGAAACCTGTCTGACGGAAATCACCTTTGGAATGCCTCTTACAACCCTCAGGTTTCCTTCTTCGTCCATGCATTCAAATGTCTTATTGTAGCAGTCAAGTTTAACCCTGTGTGCTTCTAACCAATCCATTCCTATGAGAATATCATAGGAACCAAGTGGCAAAATATTCAGATCTGCATAAGTGAATAGCCCATCCATCTCTAATGGACATTTCTCTGCTATTTCACTAACTTTTCTCTTGGTTCCAGTGGCTAGTTGAACTAACCATGATTTACTATGCTTTAATTTCTTGAAAGCACAAATCTCAACAATTCTAGGAGTGACATAACTGTGAGTAGATCCAGGATCAATCAAAATAGAAATAGATTGCTTAGCAATCTTACCTTCAACTTCAACCACAGTTGACTGATAATCTACCTGGCGGTCTTCTAGTGCTGCATAGATTCTAGGGATTGTCCTCGCCACTTGACCCACAGTTTCAGCTCCTTGGATGTTGTGAACTTGATTTGCATTCCCCTTCCTATGTGGACAGTTCCTAAGCATGTGGTCTCCTCCACAACCCCAACATTGAAGTGGTTCTCTTGGCTTGTCTCCCATCATCCTAGTTGGCTTAGTCACAACCTGTGAGGGATACCTTTGCTGATTCCGGAATTGAGGAGGCTTGAACCCCTTCTTCCTTTGATCAAACTTTTCATTTTTCCTATCCTTCCATGCCTTATGGAATTCCGGTTTGCTTCTGTTCTGATCAAAGCAATACTTGGCCTTTCTTATGGCCTCCTCTAGAGTTCAAGGTTCATCAAACTCAATTCTGTCTTTATATGACTGGGGCAGTCCACTTAGGAAACGCTGAATTTTCACCTTACCATCTCGAATATACCTGACATACCTCAGCAGCTCCAAGAACTTGTTTGCATATTCTTCCATGGTCGATTGTCCCAATCTCAGCTCATGGAACTCTTTGATCTTATCATCATAGTACCTATCAGAGAGGTACTTCTGCTTGAAGTATTTCTTGAACTGCTTCCACACGATCTTCCTTTCGTTGATCTTCTTCACTTGCCTGGTGTGTTCCCACCATATAGATGCTCTTCCATTCAAGTTGAAGATGGCTACCCTTGCCTTCATATTTCCTGAGTAGTCTTGGACTTGGAAATACTTCCTCATACCAAGAAGCCAAGCCTCAGCTTCTTGACCGGACTTTATCTCTCCATCAAATGTAGGAGGTTTTGCCTTCTTAAATTCCCCATGTGAATTGTTCTTGTAGTGCTTCTTCCTCTTACTCATGCGAGATGAAGAGCTTGAACCATCAATGGATTCTTCAGGTCAGATGATTCATTAGAAGAGGTTTCTGGAGTATATGTTCTGTCTGTAGAAACTCTTCTTGGGCTACCGGCCCTCTTGCGGGAATTCCTTCTAGAGCTACTCCCACCCCTTTCTAGATTTGATATCTGATGCCCAGAGTTTATTTGCCTTTGGATGTCTGTCAAACTCTGTAGCATGGCTGCATTCAGCTGATTTTGTTCTTCCTGAGCTTTAATCATCCTTTCATTATCTTCTCTGCAACTTTGCAATTCCTCCCTTAGGCTTCTCATGGTGGCTGCAATACCTGGAGGGGTCTCTTGATTTCTTCTCCCATTAGATTTTGTTTCAGCATTTTCAACATGTATGTTTTCCCCCATGGAATCTGTCTTAGGTTCATAGGGATCCTGTGCATCATTCATGATCATTTTCTTGGCCCAACCAAGATCCAAAACTTTCCAACTGTATTATCTAGAGTGCTACCCTGCTGTAACTGTGACTCTCTGAAATCTGTTCATCAGCACAATTGTTAGCTACATTATATTCTCAGAATTCACAAATTACTTCATGCACATGGGAAAATATTACGTTGACAATTGTGAAATCATAGAATTCTCTTACAACCAATGACATATGAGGAGAAAAGCAAAAAGGGGGTTAAGGGGGCTTGCCCCCTTGTGGCTTCCCTGCACCACTGCAGGGCGGGTCGAAGGCAGCGCCCTCGTTTTTTTTTTTTTTTTTTTTTTAGAAATCACGCCGCAACGGGCGGTTCGCTGAATCCTTCCGTAACGGGCGGTTCACTGAACGCTCCCGCAATTGCGGGGTGGTTGGCTGAAGCCTTCCACAATTGCGGGGCGGCTGGCTGAAGCCTTCCGCAATTGCGGGGCGGCTGGCTGAAGCCTTCCGCAATTGCGGGGAGGCTGGCGGAATGCTTCCACAATTGCGGAGCCATTTGGCGAAGGCTCCTGCAGTTGCGGAGCCATTCGACGAAGGCTCCCACGGTTTCGGGGTGATTCTTGACTCGCCTCCATTGCGGGGTGGTTCACCGGACACTTTCGAAATTTCGGGGAGGTTCGCGGAAGCTTTCCGCAATTGTGGAATGACTCGGCGAAGTCTTCCGCAGTTGCGGAACGATTCGCTGAAGTCTTCTGCAGTTGCGGAACGATTCGCAGAATCCTTCCGCAATTTCGGAAGAGAATTCCTTCCGCAAAATTTTGGAAGAGAATTCCTTCCGCAAATTTCGGAACGATTCCCGAACTCTTCCGCGTTGCGGAATGATTCGCGGAATCTTTCCGCAGTTTCGGGACAACTTCCCGAATTCTTCCGAAACAGACTTAAACCAAAGTTTCAAAAACACTTAAGAAAATTTTTGAAATCTTCCCTACTTTTATTGATGACTGCTGCTCATCAGGAGGTGACTTTACCCCTGCAAACTATCCAACTTAGCCATTTTTTTAGGCCCTATGTTGCTATCTGTGTTGATCAGGAAGGGACCTTCCCAAGTGGTTGTGATTGGATTTGGCCCATAGAGGTCCAATGCTGCAACCAGCAGCTCTGATACCATTCTTTCACGTCCCCTCCCATCATACTAGCATGATGGAGAGGACGTGGTGCTAAACCGGGCATCTAGTCCCATACTTAGTAAAGAAACATTCGATTTAAAAAGAAGATGAACATATGCAAATGCATAAACATTTGAAAACACAGCGGAAGTAAATTCATTAGCACATCCATCATTCATTCCAATATTCATCAAATGATAATTTCAAATTTAACACAAGAGAATACTTATCTCAATAAGGTAGTCCCAAGCAACTAGCTATGTAACTACAACGTTCCACCCAACCATAGGCCAGTTGTGCTTATCAACCTCTTGATGCAACTGCCACCCCCGAGCTGGGCATGATTTCTACAAGGAACTAGGGAACAACAGACTCACACATAGCCAAGCATACACCAAGATGAGCCAAGCCAATCTGCAATTGGGTTTATCAGGCTGCTAAGAAATGGGAAGGAAGAATTGCTAAGCTAGTGAGCTCAACCATAGAGCTATGGGTACCCCTCCCAGATCTATTCAGCTTGGCACTCACAATGCCTACACACCCAACACAAGGAAGTATTCTCTTCACTGCCACACAGTCCCTCAAGCCATACCTTCCTTTCTAGTGCTCTCAGGGTGTGCATAGAAAAGTAGCCAGCCCTCTTGATCTTCTTGAGAGGTTACTCCCTACACTAGGTTTATCAAGCCAATCCTATCCACTACCACTCCAGTTTCTTGCTTACACGCTCAAATCAAGCAAGGATGCACATAATAGAAAAACTACACTTGCTGAGCATGAGGAAAATGTTTCAACAGTGGGATGCATGAGATGGGGTTTCCTGAGCTTCAGAAAAATGTGGGTAGACTCAAAACGTATTGGCACTTGGAAAATTCGACTGGGAGAGAAAAACCCATTCCAGAAAAATGCCCCAGGGGCAAAAACGACCTCTCCCTCAATCCCAATTCGCGTCCCTCCTTCCCCAGCTGTTGCACAATACCAAAACGAGTTCCTGGGCATGGAAAAACGCAGGGTTATGGTGAAAAACGTGAGGATAAATTCCAGTGAGCTCAGTTTGCGTGAGAGGGAGAACATGATCCATGAGGAATTGCCTTAGGCAGCATTTTGTGGGGGTTTTCTTTCCCAACAAGCCAAAAATACGATTTTCAGGTTGATGGCTTGCCCATGCACGAAAATCTGACTGCCATACTTCTCCAATCCCAAGACATTAACTGCCCCAACCAATCTTTGGAAGAATTAAATGATTGGGTGCATGGGACAAAATGGATAGTTAAGAGTTCATGGGTTTTCTCATTGACATATGGGCTGACCCTAGTGGCTCAAGGGTTTGGTTATTTCTCCTCCCTATTCCTTGTAGAATCAAGCCCCATCGTTTTGTTGCATTGCATAGCTAGTTGTGGGTTTTTCCATTAAAATTCATATTTACATGATGTCTTATTTACATTGTGCCCATCTTGCACAAGAACTATAGGCATCTATTTTTTTAATTGCCGATACAAAATGCTAAGTCAATGGTGGGGCCTTGGCTTTGAGCTCCTCACCATGATCAAATTACAATATTTACATCATTTACGATTTAATACAAAGGGGGTCAAAATGGGGACATTACATTTTTCAAGCATTCTAATTTTGTCTACTGCGCAATCTAGTTGTTTGTCAAAATTCATTGCTTTTTCATTAACCTATTTTTCAAGAGACTCTTGAATCACCTTGTATTTCTTGAATTTTTCTTTAGACATTGACAATTGGTCCTACAAGAGTTTATTCTTCCTTCTTGACTTCTTTAATTCATCCAATGCACTGACCAGTTCACCTTCCTAATCAACTTCTGTAGCTTCTTCTTCTTCAGATTGACTGCCTGATTTAATTTTTGCGACAAGATTTGGAGGTGTATTAAAGGATCCACAAAATAAATACATATCTAGTGCTCCTGGTTGACTTTGCGCAACTAGTGTGGATTTCTTGGTAGAGGAACAACCCTTTTTCTTTTATTCACTGTTATCATCTTCCAAAATTGCCATGAAAAGTACTTATTTTGGATTATCTTCACAATCACTTTCTTCATATAAATTACTGTATTCCTCAGTGTACAAACTCTTCCTTTGTTTCATAAATTTATTCCTGTTCTCAGATCTATCCTGAGTGTGTGCAAACCTTCATTCATTGTAAAAAGCCTCTTCCTAGCTGTCACTATCTCCATATTCGTTATATGGACACTTTGAAGCAAAGTGGCCTACTCTTCCACATCTAAAACTTTTGAAAGGTAATTTTCCCTTATACTTACCATGTCCTCTTTTCAACTTTCTCACAAAGTTTGAATCTTCCTCATCTGACTCATCACAAGAGCCTTTGTCATGTTCATGTTTTTCCTTCCTGGTGGCTTTAAAAGAAGCTTCCTTTTTGCTAGGATTTTCCCTTTCAGTTCTCATCTCATACGCAGTCAGAATTCCTTGAAGCTCATCCTTTTTCAGATCTGCAAAATTGTCTCTATCTTCTAACAAAGATACCCTTGAGTCAAATCTTAGAGGTAAAGTTCTTAGTATCTTCTGCACAACTAATTCTTCAGCTAGTGTAACTCCAAGACTTTTGATGGCATTAACTATCTCATCAACTCGAAGAAAATATGAGGAAATATTTTATTCATCCTTAATTTTCAAAGCCTCATACAATCCAAAGTAATTTTGTAGATTCACCTTCTTTACTTTCTTGTCACCTTCATAGATATTTTTGAGTTTATCCCTTACATCCTTAATTGTGGTGAAATGCATAAATTTAGTGAATTCAGTGTCTGCTAACCCACATAATAGAGCATTCCCGCCTCTTACATTGCATTCATACTGTCTTTTCTCAAGTGGATCAACTAGTACTATTGTTGGAACATTATAACCATCCACAATAGACTTCTAAACATTAGCTCCGAGTGATTGCAGATACATTTCCATCCTAGTCCTCCAGAATATGTAGTTGGTACCATCAAACCTAGGTGCTATGTTAGTGGATAGTCCTTCATGCTTGTCCATATCTGTGCACGGATCTATCTTCTAGATGTTAAGTTGTTACTGAAAACACCCGATCTGATACCAATTGTTGGAATCTTATTAATACTGAGAGGGGGTGTGAATAATTATTAGTGTAGTTATGAACAATTTTTACTTCATATCAGATTTAACTTGAACTTAAATTATGCATTCACATAAACAATAACATTCATCCACATATGCGCAATACAAAAAACCACATATTTTTACGTGGATACCAAAACAGGGGAAAGCCATGGAATGCTCTATTATAATATACAGATTAAATTCATGGAAGCACCAACTTACGAAGTTCTCCAACACCAATTGGAAGGAGGCACCGATCCCTTGGTTTTACAGGCTACAACTTGAAGGAAGCACTGACTCCCTGATTTACCAGCTTCAATTAGAATGAGGCACTGACCCCCTACTCCTTGCCCCATCCTGCCACCCTAATATGATTGTAGAAGATATTACTATGATGTTCTACTGATCCACACACTCTTCTGATAATCTATTGTTCATAGCATTGTGCACACCTTCTATTAAATGATATCTTGCTATCGTTGGATTGTATCACATAATTCACTTGACAACATCAACTTTACACACTTGATTTTGTACCTTACAAAATCTATGCTACTTCATCATATTCTTTAGTCTGTGCTCAGTTTCAGTATGTTGTTATGTTTCTATGCATCTACAAACTTAACTAATACTGCACATCCTTTGTTGTGTTTCTATTCTGACTTTGTGTGTTTATATCACATCACTCTGCGCGCCTTCTACGACATTACACTTTTGTCTTGGCGCATTTTTCTTTAGATAATCTATGAAATTCTATGCATCATCTGCGATACTTCCTTTCTTTTCTTTTCACTTTGTCTTAGATTATTCTATGCTACGCATCTTCTACTATGTTGCAAGTTTGTATTTGTTCATAAGATAAACTACTTTCTTCGTGCATCAGTAGTCATACTTAAAGTTAGTCTTCACACACCTGTCTTAGATCATTTGTGACTTTCTATATACTGTCTACGATACTATCATTTTGTTCTTACACACTTGCACATACTCTATAGTTCTGCATTTCTATCTTTGCGCAACTGTCATAGATAGACTACATAATCCTATGCACCATAAAAAATTATGTTCTTCTGTTTGTGCGCACTTGACTCTCTGATAGATCATCTTGTTCTAGCTCCATAAGCTCTTGATGCCCTGAGATAAGAAGCTTGCCAAATTTGTATATTTCAATATTGATCTTACAAGCTTACTTCAATTCTCCATCTTGGCTTCTTATTTATACTTGACCTTCATGGATGGTATGTCCACAAGTTGATCGTGGTGTCCCTTCTTCCTTGCTTCACGGTTCCGTTTACTTCATGCTTCCACCACTTGTCATGTTTTGCGCCACTGAAGTGTCATCTTTTGCGGGTATTTTTCATCCTTGGTCCTTTTCCTAGTGGGACTTGCACCCTTTGTGTGTGGTGTTTCACCCTTAATGTACAATCGCTTGTGGGACTTGTGCACTTGAATTCTCTGATTTCTACTTTCTTCCGATACTATTGTGTGCTTCAACAAATTGTATACTTCATCTGATTGGTGTGTCTTGCGCACTTCCAGGGCCTGAATAATCATCCAATCTCTTTTTGCTTCCAAGCATATTGTGCACTCCCGAACCTTTTCCGACCAACTCTTTTGGATTTTCCTTTAAGTAACATGGCCAGGTGGACTTATGACTTGCGCATGTACTTGTGATATTTTCAATTGCTAGGAACTAGATTCATAAGACAATTTCACATGGAATATTTCAGACAATGAGAGAAGAAGAATAGAGAAGATAAATTGTGGAAATAACTCTGTATATTATTCATCAATATGATAACAATATATAATACATCTTCCATGGAGAAAATCAAATTCCTTGGAGGAAATTTGGAAAGGACAAAAAGAAAAGGCTTAGATAAGGCAAAAAACCCCCTAGGTGGCAAAAGCAGTTTCCAAAACTATCCTAGAGCCTCACAAATTTAGTAAGTATGGTATGGAAGCTCATGAGTGAGTGTTGAATCCTCGGATGTGTAGGTTTCTGGAATGGGTTCTAAGGCTAACAACAGATGGTGAAAACCCAGACTGAAAGGCTTCAAAAGGTCCTACGCAAGAACAATTCTATCCCCAGCCTATTTGGTGTAGTTAACTCCCACGACTACGAAGGCCTTTGCTGGAACTTATGGGGTTTAATCCTAGAAGGATCTGTCTTCCTACGAGGGAATATCAAAGTGTCCTAACTGTAACAGTGGATCTAAACCTAGAACATGTTGATGTATTTGTAACTTCGGAAGATATCCTTCTATGTATTACACGTGTACTTTGTTATATGTATGATGGAGATGTATTATTCCTCCAATCAAAAGTGTCGTCATTTGTATTTGTAAGTGTCGCAACTGTCGCAACTTATATTTGATGGGTTATTAGACCACTAGTGTGGGGTCGTCCCTAATTATATTATGTGAGTGGGTTATTAGACTTACTTAGGAAGTCAGCCTAGTTAGTTTATTGGCAAGTCAAGTCAGTGTATAAATAGAGAGGTTGTGTCTCTCATTCTATTCATTCACTCACTTCTAAAATTTACATAGTTGGGAGAGAGAGTTGCACACAAGTGGAGGAGGAGGAGTATTTGCTAGAGACATCTCTTTGGGTTTGATCATTGTGATCTTGTATTGTGGCTTATTCTATCTCTAAGGAAGTTGCGGGGTTTTTCACCTTCTTGGTTTTCCCCGAGGAAACTATGTGTCTATTGTCTCTTGTATTTATGATTGATATGATGTACATGTTATTCTCTTAGTGATCCTAGATAATATTGAATGAAATTATCAAAAAATTAACATGGTATCAGAGCTGACCTAAGAAGAAGGCACTGTGCAGTTGCAGAAGCTAGGGATTCTTAATTTTTGGGTTTCTCTCCATAGATCATCAAAGGAAGGAGGCTATATTGACTCTCCTAGAAAGGGCGCATCTTTCTGTCGAGATAGAATTCAATTCTGAGCATTTTCAGTTTTTTGGCCCATCACTGCTGCAAGAAATTAGGGTTTCAGAAAAAGTTGAAATTTTTGGAATCTGAATCCACAGTTGGATACTCCTCAAGAAAATCGAAGTTTAGAGCACTAGATCAAACTTTTTGGTTGGGCAGAAGACTGGGCTTGATCAAACCCTAATTCAGGATCCTGTCCAGTAGATCCAGAAGTTTCAAAGGCAATTTTGAGGGGTCAAATTTTGCAGATCTAAAAATCAAAGTATACCAGCTTGACCATCTCAGCAAGGCGTGTCTTTCTATCCTTTCAGAAGTTTGAAATTCAAAGTTTGAATTTTTAGGGTTTCTTTGACAAACCCTAATCCATCTCCAGATCCAGTTTTCAGCAAATCAAGTGGTAAGACCTAAAACTTTCTATTTCCATTTGAAGTACTCTTTAAGATGTCTCACCACACCAAGCTTGAGGATAAGCTTGAAGGGGTTGATAATTTCTGAGCCTAGAAGTATAGGATTGGGTTAATCCTAGAAAAAAATGAGTTGGACACTTACATAAGTGAAGAGGTTCCAGTTCCAGAGGGAGAAGAGGCTAAGGCCTTACACAAGAAGAACTTGGTCAAAGCCAAGAGAATCATTGTTGATTCTATTAAAGACCATATCATACCCCATGTGTATTCCCTAAAGATACCTAAGGAGATGTTTGACTCTTTGACTAAGTTGTTTGAAGGACAGAACATAAATAGGAAGATGACTCTATGGAACCAATTGAAAGGGGTAAAGATCCAGAATGGAGAAACCATCCAATCCTACTTTTCTAAGGTCTCTCAAATCAAGGAACAACTTGAAGTTGTGGATGAAGTGGTGGAGAATGGAGAAATTGTAATGACCACTTTGAATGGCCTACCTAGGTCATGGGACTCCTTCATCCAAGGAATCTGTGCAAGAAAGAAATTGATCTCTTTCAGTAGACTGTGGGAGGAATGTTCTCAAGAAGAAGCTAGGCTTGTGGCTCGAGAAGAAAAGATGGGAAATGAAGATCAAGCTCTCACAGCACACACCAAGAAAATCAAGTTCAAGAAGGAGCAACCTCAGAGCAGAAGATCTTCACACCACCAACACCACCATCATTAAAGAGATACAAAAGATTTGAGATGCTTCATTTGTAATTAGAAGGGACACTTTGCCTTAGTTTGTCCCAAGAATAAAAAGGGGTACAACAACAACAACAACAACAAGGGAAACAAGAAGAGATATCATGCTCATGCTGCTGAGGATGATGAACCTCCCAAGAAGAAGACTAGAGCAGAAAGTGAAGATTCTTCAAGTGAAGAAGAATATGTTCTCATCTATGCTCTCACAGGTAATATCTCTCATGGGTGTGATGATTGGCTTATTGATAGTGGGGCTTCCAAACACATGATTGGGTTTAAAGAATCCTTTATGGATCTATCTGAACATGAGTCACCTCACAAGGTGAAACTTGGGGATGACTATCAATATCCTATAAAAGGAAGTGGTGAAGCCTCCTACAAACTAGACTTTGGGAAGTCTTTGAAAATTAAAGATGTTCTATATGTACCTAGGCTCAAGAAGAATCTTCTCTCCATATCATCTTTGGATGCAAAGGGAATGAGAGTTGCATTTGTGTATGGCCAAGTACTCATGTGGCCTAAAGGTAATACCATAGATGATGTAGTAGTGATTGGAGAGCAAGAGGGAGGATTATACAAATTGAAGGGACAACCTGAACATGCCATAGTACATGAATCCATGGAGCCAAGTGAACTTTGGCATAGAAGGCTTGCACATGTTCACTATAGAGCACTACCAATTGCAAGCAAAGTAGTAGAAGGTCTTCATGAAATCCAGTCAAAGCATGAAGGTATTTGCAAAGGATGTGCAAAAGGAAAGAACACAAAGAAGGAATTTCTTAGCAGTGAAAGCAAAGAAAAAGGAATCTTGGAGATTATTCACTCCGATGTATGCAGTCGTATGTCATCCAGTTCTCTGAGTGGGTATGTATGTTATGTTTCTTTCATTGATGATTTATCTAGGAAGACTTGGGTTTATTTCTTTAAGAATAAAGATGAAGTGTTTGACAAGTTCAAGGAATTCAAAGCCTTGATAGAAAATCAAACTGATAAGAGGATCAAGACCTTTAAATCCGACAATGGTGGAGAATTCACTTCAGGGGAATTCAAGGAATTATGTAGTGACTCAAGGATTAAGAGGGAGTTGACCACTCCTTACAATAAAAAACAGAATGAGGTTGCAGAAAGGAAGAATAGAACCATCATGGAAGCAGCTCGGGAAATTCTTCATGACCAGGATCTGCCTATGCACCTATGGGAAGAAGCAGCAAGGATAGCTGTATATGTGCAGAACATAACACCTCACAAGACAATTGACAATAAAACACCCGAGGAATTTTTCTCTGGTAATAAACCATAAGTTAGCCATCTTAGAATATTTGGCAGTCCAATATACACACACATTCCAAAGGAAAAGATGACAAAGCTAGATCCTTCAGGAAAGAAGGGCATCTTTGTGGGTTACAGTGAAAGCTCAAAGGCTTACAAAATCTACTTTCCAGGGTTCAAGAAAATTGACATCAGCAGGGATGTAACATTTGATGAAGTCTCAACATACATCAAATCAAGGAAGACACCTATTGAAGACAATGAAGAACCAAGGGTAACCAGAAATCAAGACACCACTATGAATGAAGCAATTCCAGAAGAAGATTGTGAAATTGAAGATCCACAAGAACCTGTAAATCCACCTCGTGAGAAGCACTCTCACAGGAAACTTGCATGGGCTAGAGATCTCATCCAAGATGCAGAAAGGTATGGTATTCTAGAAGAGGAAGACAGAGAAAGGAAAAGGACAAGGTCACACACCAACAATGTTTCCTTGCTCTATGACATTATGAACAAAGAACCTTCCAGTTATGAAGAAGTAGCGGAAAAGAAAGAATGGAAGGATGCCATGGTCAAGGAATACCAGTTGATCATGAAGAATGATGTTTGGGATGTGGTCCCAAGACCAGAAGGGAAGTCTGTGGTGACTTCCAAGTGGATCTATAAGATCAAGCATGTTGCAGATGGTAGCATAGAGAAATACAAGGCAAGATTTGTAGCTCATGGCTTCTCCCAGAAAGAGGGAATAGATTATGAAGGTACCTTTGCACCTATAGCCAGATACACTTCCATCAGAACAGTACTTTCTCTGGCTGCAGTAATGAAGTGGAAGATACACTAGATGGATGTCAAGACAACTTTCTTGAATGGTGTAGTTGAAGAGGAAGTGTATGTGGAGCAGCCACTTGGTTTTGAGACACATGACAGGGAGTCATATGTGTGCAGATTGAAGAAAGCCTTGTATGGCTTGAAGCTAGCACCTAGGACATGGTACGGGAGGATAGCTAGCTTTATATCGAGTTTGGGATTTACCAAGAGTAAAGCGGATTCCAACCTTTACTACAAGGTTGAGGAAGGAAATCCAGTGATACTCCTATTGTATGTGGATGACCTGTTTGTGACAGGTGATGATAGATTGATTGCCGACACGAAGAGGAAGGTTGCTGCTGAGATTGAGATGAAGGACTTGGGTATGATGCATTATTTTCTAGGTATGGAGGTGTGGCAGAGTGCAGATGGAATCTTCCTTGGACAAGGGAAGTATGCAGTAGAGATCCTGAAGCGGTTTGGGATGATGGACTGCAAGGCCATGGCCACACCTATGGCATCAAAATTGAAGCTATTGAGTGATGCTTCATTTGAGTCGGTTGATGTCATGGTGTATCGTCAGATGATTGGGTCCTTGATGTACCTGACGAACACGAGACCAAATATTTGCTATGCGGTGAACACCTTAAGAGAGTTTCTGACAGATCCTAGACATGTTCACTTGATTGTTGTAAAGCATATTCTGATCTACCTAAAGGGTACGGTTGATTATTGGATCAAGTATGATGAGAATCAAAAGTTTAACCTGGAGGGTTATGTTGATTCAAATTGGGCAGGAAGTGCTATAGATAGGAAGAGCACTTCAGGGTGCTGCTTCAGTATGGGATCAGGTGTGATCTCTTGGTTTAGTAGGAAGAAGTCCTGCGTAGCATTGAGTACAGACAAAGCAAAGTATGTTGTAGCTTGTTCGGCCATTTGTGAGGTAGTATGGCTGAGGAAGATACTGTCTGAGTTATTTGATCTCTCGTTGGATGCTACCTGTATCTATTGTGACAACCAGAGTTGTATGAAGTTGTCAGAGAACTCGGTGTTCCATGACAGGTTGAAGCACATCGAGATCAAATATCACTATATTAGGGATATGGTGCAGAGAGGAGAAGTGAAGCTCCTGTATGTTGTGATGGATGAGAAGATTGCAGATGTGTTGACCAAACCACTATCCAGAGTGAAGTTTGAGTACTTCAGAGAGAGGCTTGGTGTTCTTTAGATAGAAGATACATTGAGGAAGAAGTGACGGGACACATTTGCAAAATCCATTCCAAGCATGGTGATAGGAGGATCCTTCCCATGGCTGTGGATGTAAGCGTTGTGTTATGAGCATCATGACGATGCTTCGGTTACTACTATGTATGATGATCAGGATGATCATGTGTGATGAGCATCAGGAAGATTCTCTAGATGATATGCATCAGGATGATGCTGTGACAATGATCAGGATGATCATGTGATGATGATATGCATAAGGACGATGCTGTGACAATGATTAGGATGATCATGCGATGATGATTTGCATCAGGATGATGTATTGTATGATGATGATCAGTATGATCATGAGAATCAGGATGATGCTTTGTGCGAGAATGATCAAGTTGATCTTGATTATCAGGATGGTACTCTATGGCCATGGACAGGTTGTGCAAGGGTAGCATGTAATACATCCTGGAGATCCGAACAGGTTGTGCTAGTCACGTAAAAGGCCTTGGATGCTTTTTAGAGATCTTGCTGGGTAAGACACTCTTTTAAGGTTTTGCTAGACCACATGTAATACATCCTGGAGATCTAGACAAGTTGTGCTAGTCACGTAAAAGGCCTCGAATGCTCTTTAGAGATCTTACTGGGCAAGACACTCTTTTAAGGTTTTGTGGATACCACATGTGATACATCCTGGAGATCCGGACAGGTTGTGCTAGACACGTAAAAGGCCTCAGATGCTCTTTAGAGATCTTGCTAGGCAAGACACTCTTATAAGGTTTTGTGGTGGGGGTCACATGTAATATGTCCTAGAGATCCGGACAGGTTGTGCTAGTCACGTAAAAGGCCTCGGATGCTCTTTAGATATCTTGCTAGGAAAGACACTCTTTTAAGGTTTTGTGATAGTCACATGTAATAGCTCCCTGGGAGATATTTTCGGTCGTGCTTAGGCACATAAAGGATCCTGGGATACTCTTTCGAGGTTTTGTTGATGCATGTAATCAGTCCTGAGGATTCCATAGGATGGCCAGCTCCCAGAGATGACGAAGACCTACAGGAGGCTAGGCCTACATCCAACATGAAAAAGGGTTGGCTCTGTAGAACTTCCTATGACGAGAAGAATTCAGAGATAGCCTAGTGATCGAGATGACGAGTACAGCAACAGTGATGATGATGATGCTCCGTGATCTAGTGACGATGATCCAGCTCTAGAATTGAAGATTTGTGGTGCTATGTATTGATGACCTATGTTGAAAGTATACCTTCCTAGTTAAGAGGGAGCGTCGTTGTATTTGTAACTTCGGAAGATATTCTTCTATGTATTACACTTGTATTTTGTTATATGTATGATGGAGATGTATTATTCCTCCAATCAGAAGTGTCATCATTTGTATTTGTAAGTGTCGCAAGTGTTGCAACTTATATTTGATGGGTTATTATACCACTAGTGTGGGGTCGACCCTGATTATATTATGTGAGTGGGTTATTAGACTTAATTAGGAAGTCATCCTAGTTAGTTTATTGGAAAGTCAAGTCAGTGTATAAATAGAGAGGTTGTGTCTCTCATTCTATTCATTCACTCACTTCTAAAACTCGCATAGTTGAGAGAGAGAGTTACGCATAAGTGGAGGAGGAGGAGTATTTGCTAGAGACATCTCTTTGGGTTTGATCATTGTGATCTTGTATTGTGGCTTATTCTATCTCTAAGGAAGTTCTGGGGTTTTTCACCTTCTTGGTTTTCCCCGAGGAAACTCTGTGTCTATTGTCTGTTGTATTTATGATTGATATGTTGTACATGTTATTCTCTTTGTGATGCTAGATAATATTGAATGAAATTATCGAAAAATTAACAGAACAAACTACCTTACAAGAAATCTCAACTAAGTCAGATCTAATCTAAAAGGAGTGTATTGACTGTGTGTAAGGTAACTTGATTCGAATTCTAATAAGTCATTTCACCAATTTAACATAAATGTAAAACTAGATCATTAACTTACTACTTCAAAATACGATCAAGCAATGAAAATTACTAATAATAGTTTAAAGATCAAGCATATCCAAGGTTACCCTGTAAATCTTATGCTAATTGAAAAATTAACATGAATTATTGACTTAATAGTTTCTATGAATCATTTGCAGAAATAGATAAAGATTTTAATCAAATAAATTCAATTAAAACATAACTACACATAGACCATGAATTAAGAGAAATCTAACTCAAATATCAATGCATTAATGATTGGCTGCAAAATCAACAATATTGATTGACAATTAAGGTGAAGAAATCATACATCATCAAAGAAATTTGATAACATAAACAAAGAAGATACCAAAAGAAACCAACTTTGATTCATTGGTCTGCAAAAAATTACATGATCACAAGTGAAGCAACGTTCCTCCAGTTCTTCTATGGTGATTATCTCCCCCAAAATACATCCTCCTACCTACGATACATCTACCCCTTTAAATTATAATTACAATATTGTTACAAAGGGTAAATTCCCCATAAAAAGGGATTACCAAATCGGATTGAACTGAGAATGACCAATAAAATTGTGCCACTTGTCACATATCTCTAACACTTCATCTAAATATGGATAGTTTGCAAGTTTGCTGAGTCGAGCCCCATCTAGGCATCACATGTGAAACATTCCATTTCATTATTTTCCAGCTTATGCTAGATCCATATGAAAATGTGGATCTTCCCTTTCTATAGCGATAGGTTTCTTGATGAACTGATCCACATGTGCAATTTGGATATGCTCAAGCTGATGGATCTTTTATTTGACCTCCTCGCATCGGCTTTCAACCTGTTCGATCATCAATTTCGGTGGACAAGCATCTTCAATGAGGCCTATGGTAGGGAACTACAATTTTTCCATAATGCTGTCCACAACATACCATCTCCTCCCACAAATAGCCTGTGCCTTTTGGATGGTTTCTTCCACCATGTCAAGAACATTCTGCCAGGCATTGAGAGAAGTTCTGACTTTCCTAAACTGAAAACTGATTAAAACAAGGATGTTCTCTGGTTTATCTTTAATATACCTCTGCCATTCAACAATGTCATCATAGGAATTAGAGGCTTGCTGTCTTTTATCCATATGCCCATTAAGAATGACAGACATATTTCCGAAGGCAATGTTAGTCTCCTAAATTTCATTCAGAGTACTAAACAGTTCAGAAATCAGCTCGCGATGTTCCTCATTGACCTGAATAGCCAAGTCTTTAAACTCCTGCTGAGAGAGCTTAGAAAAGGAAGAAGAAGCTGCACTTATAGTTGCATCCTCCAATTTCTTTTCCAGGACAACTATCTTTTCTTGATTGGCAGTGTTCAAGGTTTCAACATCCTGCAATAGGTTATGCAAAGAAGCATTCTATTCTTGAAGGTCCTCAACCTCTCCTCAAATGCTCTTCTGAGTTCACGAATATCAGCTTCATGGTATTCATTGGCTTTAACCAGCTTCTCTTCAAGTATCTTCACCTCCTCCTTCTTCAGATCAATTTCTTTGTTTAGTGTTGTCACTAAATCAAATTTTGCCCCTGCAAAAGCACCCAAGGTAACAACAGAATACAGTCCTTCTTGTTGTATGTCATCTGATTGCTTAGCCCAAATTATTTGATTAGGAATAGGTGCCTGCAAAACACCTTGATCTCTGGCTATCTTTTTACCTTTCTTCGCCATTGCTTTTGCTGCTTTACTATAAAAGTAGTCTCCAAGGGGGACCACAATGTCCTCTTCAAAATCAGCTACCAACTCATTAAATGATGTGGTCACATTTGGTGTTGAAACCAATGGAGCGGTCTAGGTGACAGTGGAGCTAGGAATTGGCATAGTGATTTGAGAAGTGGTTGGTGAAGAAGGGATACCTTCTGGGACTGATGGTACAGAGGTTGGAGTAGGAATTGAAGTAAAAACTTCAGAAAGTGTAATGGGTGTATCAACAACTGATGGTGAGGAAGGAACAATTGGGACTTAGACATCATTGGCTGGTGATGATGAAGGAAATGATGGTAATGGTAGAGGGACAGTTGAAGACTGGACTTCTGCCACTATTGATGGTGGAATGTGAAGTGGGACTGATAAGGTAGGAGGTGGATTAGTGATGGTGGTTAGTGTATGAAATAGCTAGGATATGGCAGCTGGCGGTGTTTCCCCATATGATAAAGTTGAAAGAGCTTGAATGGATGAGAGTAAGAGTGTTGAATTTGTGGTATCAACAACAATGGTGGTCTCAAGAAACTGTTGATCTGGAAATGGATCATCCATTGTTATGGAATCCAACAAATCTGCCATTGACTGAGAAATTTCAGTTACTTCTTCTATCATAGGAACAGGAGGAATTATCTCATCTTCCACATCACTGTCTTTAATGAGGAATTTGAGAGGTAGGAGTTTGAGTCTTTTTTCTTTTAGCTGGTTAGCTCACAGCCATCACCTGGACATAAAAAATCAAGTTGTCTGCAGCATCCACTTGAACATTAGTAGTGGGTTTGGCTACTGCAACTACTTGGGTGTCCAACACCAAAGTAATCTGTGCTAATTTCTGCTTTCATTGCTGATATGTTTGCATTAATACTTTTATTTCTGCAACATTCTTTAACTTCGGAGATTCTTCCATAAGGCCTTTACATTTGTCTCCATCCGGATAAGTGAGCATCAGTGGAGCATTTTCTTTCTGAGCTTATTTTTATTCCCTCTCTTTTATTGTTTTCTCATCCATCTTGAGTTCCATTCTTCTGTAGCTCAAAACCTTGGTTTTTAGCTCTTGTTGGTACTGAATTATGAGATTCTGTTCATCTTTGCTTTTGGCCCTCGCCAAGAATTCAAAGAAAGTATTTACCCCCTGGTAAACAGAGTCATCAGGAAGATCTCGATGAACATAACCAATATTCGTATGATTATGCTTGAAGTGAGCATCAAGAAATCCTTTAGGGTCATGCATCCTTTTGGGAGCATACCCCAATTTCAAAGAAGCAATCTTATCTCCCAGAACTATAGCCCAGGTTGAAGTTGGGATAACCAAAGGTCCCATATTTAAAGGAAACTTAAGCCATCTCCTCCTTTTGGGACCAGTGAGCTTGAGGTAAACCCCATCAGTGATAGTTTGATAAGAAACTTCCTCAATCACCAACCTCTCTGGAACTATTCTAGGTAGTAGGTGAACAGTGTTGCTTCCCCACACTCTAACATATGAGAAAGAATCTCCCACATACCAATCACCAATTGTCGCAATAAAATTTCTGGCATCAGCTGAGAAAGAAGGTGCTTCTTCTCTGAATATATGGAAGTAGACAACTCCAAAGAAGTGGTCACAAATATCATATAACAAGGGCACATAATTATTTTCCCAAAGTGATGAACAGTAAATATGAACAGGTGGAGATGATAGAGTCCAATTCCGTCCCATGTTGGGATATTAGATTTCTATAAAAAATACATCAATCACAAAAGCCGAGAAAAAGAAGTGTGGATTCCTTGAAGCTGGTGATTTTTGGTACTTTTCAATGGCTGTCTTCAGTTTTTTTGACAAAATTGAAGCCTAGGGAAATGACTCCCTGATTGTTAAGATATGATGGGATACAGTTTCCCATTAAGCTTTAAACACTGAGAAATTTGGAAGGCCATAAATCCTGCTAAGCATGGCTTCTAGTAGGGAGTAAGGTTCCTTAAACCATGAGACAGGATATGAATTATCATCCCTAGGCATAAAAATAGCCATTTTGTGCATCCAAGAATTCAGCATTTCATTGAAATTGTACCTAGTTGTTGCCGAATTGAGGAATGCAGGAGTAAGGGGTTGAACAACTGGTTTTAGGGAGTATGCTCTTATAAAAACCTCAAGGTGAAATGTGGTCAGTTGAGACCCTGCACTATCATTAAAAGGCCTATCCTTAGGGTTAGTATGGTTGATAATCCATTTGATCACATCAGTATAGGGACGTATGGTAGGTCTGGCTGCTATAGCATGGAGTTGGGAATCCCTAATTTTTTCATAGGCGAGCCGGTCATTCTTAATATCAGATAGGTCATCATTATAAAAAATAGAGTAAATCTTGGACTAATCGAGCTGGTAAGTTTCTGAAACCTTGTCACTGGTTTTGGCAAAGATGTCGAAGTTTGGGTCCTTATTCAAAGAGTCTTTCTGTGCAGTTTTGGAGCGAGTGTTGTGAGACATGTTTTGAAAACCGGTAAATTTTGATAAACGAATAAACACAAATCAACAACAATTCAAACTAACAAAAATCGTAATCAATTGAATAAGAGAGCGACACAAAACTAACCTGTGCAAACTGCAAAATGGAAAAAATGACCTCTGGTAAAAACTCACAGTAAAATCCAAGTAGTAGGTAATTTTCGGATTTAGAAAAATGATAAAAGAAAACATGAAAAATGGACATATTTATTAATTTCACCGGTAAAATCTAGACCGTAAGATGAAAACAAATCGATGGCTGAGATCTAATTGAGCGAGGTGCAGAAAAGGAATTGCGAGCGTTTATCTTGCAATTTTATACATTCTTTCCGCAATCCCCAATGCGCAATTGTGGGTTCCGAAAATACAAACCACACAATATAAAAAAAATGACCTTTCCACAATATGCAATCTACAATTGCGGGTTGCGGGTCGCGGAAACACAAACTGCGAACTCATTATTCAAACTCTTCCCGCAATCCACAATTGCAGGTCGCGGAAACTCAAACCGCGAATTCATTATTCAAACTCTTCCTGCAATCCGCAATCTGCAATTGTGGGTTGCGGGTTGCAGAAATTCAAAGTGAAAAACCAGAATTAAAGGTCTTCCCACAATCCACAATTGCGGGTTGCAGGTTGCGGGAGCAAACCACTGTGATTATTAAAAAATATTCCGCTTCCGCAATCCTCATTACGGTTTGTGGAACGAAAAGTTTCAAAACTGAAAACCGAGCTTCCGCAATCCGCATTGTGGATTGCAGATTGCGGATTGTAGAAAGACTTGACTATTGGGAAAATAAAAACTTTCCGCAACTCCCAAAACACACAAAATCAAGGGAATTTTCCAAAGGGAAAATCACTAACTTAATCAAATGAAATCAAAGCAATGAAAGCATGGTGAAAACCCTAGAATGACCATGGAATTGAATCATTACCTTTGCTTACGAAAATTTTGGGGCTCCCATGTTTTCTTTAAACATGGGATCTGTTGTACCTACTAACTTTTCTATTTTGATTGTGTTTGATGAGAACATCTTGTAAATTACAGGTTCAAATATCAAGCTTACTCACATGTTTTCCTTGTAATTACCGATTTTATTTTTAGAGATAACTAGTTCTTCCTAGCCAGTCGCCATTTGTTGTAGGTACAACAGATCCCATGTTTAAAGAAAACATGGGAGCCCCAAATTTTCCGTACGCAAAGGTAATGATTAAATTCCATAGTCATTCTAGGGTTTTCATCATGCTTTCATTTTATTAAGTTAGTAATTTTCCCTTTGGAAAATTCCCTTGATTTTGTGTGTTTTGTGAGTTGTGGAAAGTTTTGATTTTCCCAAAAGTCAAGTCTTTCCGCAACCCGCAATCCGCAATCCACAATGCAGATTGCGGAAGCTCGGTTTTCAGTTTTGAAAATTTTTCGTTCACAACCCGCAACCCACAATGCGGATTGCAGATGCAGAATATTTTTTAATAATCACGGTGGTTTTCTCCTGCAACCCGCAATTGCGGATTGCAGGAAAACCTTTAATTCCGGTTTTGCGCTTTGCATTGCCGCAACTCGCAACCCTCAATTGTGGATTGCGGATTGTACAAAGAATTTGAATAATGAGTTTGTGTTTTGCGTTTCCGCAACCCTCAACCCTGTTAAATTTTGAGCATTAATTCACAATACTCTAGGATCTTCACTGAGAGAATAACATATACAGTATATCAATGCATAACAATCACAATAAGCATGACAAGAATCAAAAGCATGAGAGACAAGAGAAACAGAGTTTCCGTGGGGAAAACCCTAAGGTGAAAAACCCCACAACTTCCTCAGAGATAGAGAGAGTAATGTCTCAACCAAAGTACAACCAAAATACACTGAGATAGTCTCCTAGTAGCAGATGATCCTCCTCCTCACTAGTGTGCCACTTTCTGAGTGAGAGAGATGTGACTTTTTGAATCATCCAAATAGAGATCTCTTGATCTCTATTTATACTTAACCTGTTTGCCCAGTTACACTATGGGGCCGCCTTGGCTATCTAGATACATCCACAATATAATATATATTTCAGGGCCGACCCCACACATGGTGGTCTAATAACCCATCGGCAAGTACACACACTTGAGACACTTGTCAATCCACATGACAACACTTCCTTATAGAGGAATAACACATCTCTAATAAGGGTACAATAAATATATATGAAATACATTCCAAAGTTACATATACATCAACACTCCCTCTTAACTAGGAAGGTATTTCTTGACACAGATCTGCTAGACAAGTCTTCTTCTTGGGATCATCGTCGTCGATGCATCATCATCGTCATCATCACTGCTGCTGCTATCTCAACCAATCTCTGACTCTACTCGTCATAGGAAGTTCTACAGAGCCAGTCCTTTTTCATACTGGATGTAGGCCCACCACCTGCAAGTCTTCGTCATCACTGGCCATACTGTGGAATCCTCAAGACTTATTACATGCGTCACAAATCCTCGAAAGAGCATCCCAGGCTGTTATGAGCACACGAATCTACCTATAGGATCTTCCAGGGCCATATTATATGTGACCTCACCACAAAACCTCGCAAGAGCATCCCAAGCTGTTATGAGCACATAGATCTACCTATAGGATCTCCCAGGGACAGATTATATGTGGTCACCAAAAAACCTCGCAAGAGCATCCCAGGCTGTTACGAGCACAGAGCTCTACCTATAGGATCTCCCAGGGATAGATTATATGTGGTCATGGCAAAACCTCGCAAGAGCATCCCAGGACTTATTACGGGCACACAACCCAACCTATCGGATCTCCCAGGGACATATTATATGCCATAGGACAAAACCTTGAAAGAGCATCTGCCAGATATCCCAGGGCCAGATTATATGCCATAGGAAAAACCTCAAAAGACTATCTGCAGATATCCCAGGGCCAAATTATATGTCCTCCCAGAGCAAAACCTCGAAAGAGCATTTGCCATATATCCCAGGGCCAAATTATATGCCATAGGAAAAACCTCGAAAGACTATCTGCAAATCTCCTAGGGCCAAATTATATGCTCATCTAGACAACCTGATCCATGGCCATAGAGTATCAACCTGAGACTCACCATACATCATCCTGATGTACACATGATCATCCTGATCATCATCACTGCAACATCCTGCTGCATGTCATCTGGAGCAACATTCTGAAGCTTGTCATCCATGATCATCCTGATCATACAGTGTATCCACCTGATACAAATACAAATACATGATACATATCACCATACATGATCCACCTGATCATACAATGTATCCACCTATTACATATACATATACATGGTCCAAGCATCTAACATGATGCATATACAAAATACATACAAATGATCCTACTGATCATATCTAGCATCCAACATGATGCGTGCATACATATAAATGATCCAAATGATCATATCTAGCATCCAACATGATGCGTACATACATGTACATATAAATGATCCAACTGATCATATCCAACATCCAACATGATGCATACATACATATACATATAAATGATCCAACTGATCATATCCAGCATCCAACATGATGCATACATACGTATACATATAAATGATCCAACTAATCATATCCAGCATAAACCAGAACATCATCCTGATGCTCATCATCCAGCGCTTACATCCACAGCCATGTGAAGGATCCTCCTTCCAACATGCTTGGAATGGCTTCAGTAAATGTGTCCATCACTTCTTCCTCGAAGTGTCATCAATCCAAAGAACACCAAGCCTCTCTCCGAAGTACTTGAACTTCACCCTGGCTAGTGGCTTCGTTAGCACATCTGCAATTTGCTCGTCCGTCGCAACATACAGGAGCTTCACAACTCCTCTCTGCACCATATCCCTGATATAGTGATATTTGATTTCTATGTGTTTCGACCTGTCATGAAACAATGGGTTCTTAGATAGCTTCACACAACTTTGGTTATCACAGAAGATACCAGTAGCATCCAACGGGAGATCAAATAACTCAGACAGTAGCTTCCGTAGCCATATTGCCTCACAACTAGTTGAACAGGATGCAACATACTCTGCCTCAGCTGTACTCAGTGCTACGCAAGACTGCTTCCTGCTAAACCAAGAGATCACACCTGATCCCATACTAAAGCAGCACCCAGATGTGCTCTTCCTATCTGCAGCACTGCCAGCCCAATCTGAATCAACATAACCCTGCAGGTTAAGCTTTTGATTCGCTTCATACTTGAGCCTATAATCCATTGTACCCTTCAGGTACCTCAGAACATGCTTTACATCAACCGGATGAACATTCCTGGGATCTATCAGGAACTGACTCAATGTGTTCACCGCAAAGCAAATATCTGGTCTTGTGTTCATCAGGTACATCAAGGACCCAATCATCTGACGATACATACAGACATCAACTGGCTCAGATGAAGCATCACATAGAAGCTTCAAATTTGATGCCATAGGTGTGGCCATGGCCTTACAATCCATCATCCTGAATCTATTCAGGATATCTACTGTGTACTTCCCTTGACCAAGGAAGATCCCACTTGCACTCTGCCACACCTCCATACATAGGAAATAATGCATCATTCCCAAGTCTTTCATATCGAACTCGGCAGCAAGCTTCCTCTTAGTATCTGCAATCAATCTATCATCTCCTGTTACAAATAAGTCATCCACATACAGGAGTAGAATCACAGGATTCCCTTCCTCAACCTTGTAGTAAAGGTTGGAATCCGCTTTACTCTTGGTAAATCCCAAACTAGATAGGAAACTATCCATCCTACCATACTAGGTTCTGGGAGATTGTTTCAATCCATACAAGGCTTTCTTCAATCTGCACACATATGAATCCCTGTCATGTATTTCAAAATCGAGTGGCTGCTCCACATATACTTCCTCTTCAACTACACCATTCAAGAAAGCAGTCTTGACATCCATCTGGTGTATTTTCCATTTCATTGTTGCAGCCAGGGCAAGTACTGTTCTGATGGAAGTATACCTAGCTACAGGTGCAAAAGTTTCTTCATAATCTATTCCCTCTTTCTGAGAGAAGCCACGAGCTACGAATCTTGCCTTGTATTTCTCTACACTGCCATCTGCAGCATGCTTGATTTTGTAGATCCATTTGGAAGTCACAACAGACTTCTCTTTAGGTCTTGGGACAACATCCCAAACATCATTCTTCATTATTGATTGGTATTCCTCAACCATGGAATCCTTCCATTCTTTCTTTTCCGCTGCTTCTTCATAACTATAAGGTTCTTTGTTCATAATGTCACAGAGTAAAGCAACATAGCTGGTATGTGATCTGGTTCTCTTCTTTGCTATGTTTTCTTCTTCTAGAATGCCAAATCTTTTTGCATCTTGAATGAGCTCTCTAACCCATGCAGGTTTCCTCTTGTGAGAGTTATCCTCACGGGGTGGATCTACAGGTTCTTGTGGATCTTCAAACTCACGAACAACTTCTGGAACCGCTTCAGTCATGGTAGTGTCTTGAAATCTAGTTTCCTTAGGTTCTTCATAAACTTCGATAGGTGCCTTCCTTGATTTGATGAATGCTGAGTTTTCATCAAATGTTACATCCCTGCTGACATCAATCTTCTTGAACCCTGGAAAGTATATTATGTAAGCCTTCAAGCTTTCACTGTAACCCACAAAGATACCCTTCTTTCCTGAAGGATCTAGTTTAGTCCTCTTTTCCTTTGGGACATGAGTGTATACTGGACAACCAAATATTCTAATATGGATGACTTCAGGTTTCTTACCAGAAAAGACCTCTTCTGGTGTCTTGTTGTCCAATATCTTGTGGGGTGTTCTGTTCCGCACATATACAGCTGTTCTAGCTGCTTCTACCCATAGATGCATAGGTAGATCTTGGTCATGCAGCATTTCCCTTGCTGCTTTCATGATAGTTCTGTTCTTCCTTTCTGCAACTCCATTCTGTTGAGGATTATAAGGAGCAGTCAACTCCCTCTTAATCCCTGAATCACTACAAAGCTTCTTGAAGTCACCTGAGTTGAATTCTCCACCATTGTCGGATCTGAATGTTTTGATCTTCTTGTCAGTTTGATTCTCCATCAAGGTTTTGAATTCCTTGAACTTATCAAACACCTCATCTTTGTTCTTCAAGAAGTCTACCCAAGTCTTCCTAGAGAAGTCATCAATAAATGAGACATAGTAAACATATCCACTAAGAGAACTGGATGACATAGGACCACATACATCTAAGTGGATGATTTCCAGGATATCTTTGGCCTTGCTTTCACTGCTTGGGAAATCCTTCTTAATGTTCTTACCTTTTACACATCCTTTGCAAACACCTTAATGTTTGGTCTTGATTTCAGGAAGACCTTCTACAACTTTGCTTGCAATTGGAAGTGCCCTATAGTGCATATGAGGAAGTCTTCTATGCCAAAGTTCACTTGGCTCCATGGATTCATGCACCATGGCATGTTCAGGTTGTCCCTTCAATTTATACAATCCTCCCTCTTGCTCTCCAATCACTACTGCATCATCTATGGTCTTTCCCTTTGGCCACATTAGGACTTGGCCATCCACAAATGCAACCCTCATACCTTTTGCATCCAATGTAGAGATGGAGAGTAAGTTCTTCTTAAGCCCAGGTACATAAAGGACTTCTTTCATCTTCAAAGATTTTCCAGAATCTAGGTTTTAGGAGGCTTCACCACTTCCTTTGATTGGGTATTGATAATCATCCCCAAGTTTCACCTTATGGGGTGATTCATGTTCAGATACATTCACAAAAGATTCCTTAAACCCAGTCATGTGTTTGGAAGCCCCATTATCAATCAACCAATCATTACAACCATGGGAGATAGTACCTGTGAGAGCAGAGATTAGAACATACTCTTCTTCACTTGATGAGTCATCATCACTTTCTGCCCTAGCCTTCTTCTTTGGAGGTTCATCATCCTCGGCAGCATGAGCATGGAACTTTCTTTTGCTGCCCTTCTTCTTCTTGCTAGAGTTGTTGTTATTATCCCTTTTGTTCTTGGGACAATTTGAAGCAAAGTGACCCTTCTCATTTCATGTGAAGCATCTTAGATCCTTCTTATTCTTTTGATAGGATCTTTTGTAGCGAGAGTGCACCTTCGCGGGCTTGCTTCTTTTGGTGTGAGTTGTGAGAGCTTGATATTCACCTCCCATCTTTTCCTCACGAGCTACAAGTCTAGCTTCTTCTTGAGAGCATTCCTCCCATAGTTTACTGAAAGAGATCAATTTCTTTCTTGCACAGATTCCTTGAATAAAGGAGTCCCATGACCTAGGTAGGCCATTTAGAGTGGTCATAACAACTTCACCATTGTCCACTACTTCATCCACAGCTTCAAGTTGCTCCTTGATCTGAGAGACCTTGGATAAGTAAGATTGAATGGTTTCTCCATTCAACATCTTGACCCCTTTCAATTGATTCCGTAAAGTCATCTTTCGATTTATGTTCTTCCCTTCAAATAGCTTGGTCAAAGAGTCAAACATCTCCTTGGGTGTCTTTAGAGAAGACACATGGGGTATGAGATGGTCTTTGATAGAATCAGTAATGATTCTCTTTTCCTTGACCAAGTTCTTCTTATGCAATACCTTGGCCTCTTCATCCTCTGGGATAGGGATGTCTTCTTTTATATATGAGTCCAACTCATTCTCTTCCAGGATTAACCCAATCCTATACTTCCAAGCTCGGAATTTATCAGCCCCTTCAAGATTATCCTCAAGCTTGGTGTGGTGAGACATCTTAAAGAGTACTTCAAATGGAAATAGAAAAGATTTAGGTCTTGCCACTTGAAATGCTGAAAACTGGATCTGGTCTCGAATTAGGGTTTGTAGGAAAAACCCTAAAAATTCAAAATGTGAATTTCAAATTTCTAAAAGGATAGAAAGATGCACCTTGATGAGTTGATCATCCTGGTGCATTCAGAATTTGAAATCAGCAAAGCTTTACCCTTCATATTTGTCTTTTTGTCCTCCCGGGTTCACTAGGGAGAGCCCTAAATTAGGGTTTGAGTTTCCCAGAGATCTACCCAGCCAAAAATCTCGATCCAAAGCTCTAAAATTCGATTTTTGCAAGGATCTTCCAGCGATGTCTTCAGATTTCAGAAATTCCTATTTTTGTGGAAACCCTAATTTTTAGGGCCAAATCCGAAAATGCTCAGAATTGAATTCTGATTGGACAGATAGATTCTCCTTGATGAGTAGAGTCAATCTACTATGCTGCTTTTCCAAAATTTGTGGAGAGAAATCCAATAAACAAGAAACTCAAGTTTCCGTCACTGCAAAATGTCTTTTTCTCATGTTAGCTCTGAAACCATGTTAAATTTTGAGCATTAATTCAAAATACTCTAGGATCTTCACTGAGAGAATAAAATATACAGTATATCAATGCATAACAATCACAATAAGCATGACAAGCATCACAAGAATCAAAAGCATGAGAGACAAGAGACATAGAGTTTCCGTGGGGAAAACCCTAAGGTGAAAAACCCCACAACTTCCTCAGAGATAGAGAGAGCAATGGCTCAACCAAAGTACAACCAAAATACACTGATATAGTCTCCTAGTAGCAGATGATCCTCCTCCTCACTAGTGCACCACTTTCTGAGTGAGAGAGATGTGACTTTTCGAATCATCCAAATAGAGATCTCCTGATCTCTATTTATACTTAGCCTGTTTTCCCAGTTACACTATGGGGCCGACTTGTCTATCTATATACATCCACAATATAATATATATTTCAGGGCCGACCCCACACATGGTGGTATAATAACCCATCGGCAAGTACACACACTTGCGACACTTGTCAATCCACATGACAACACTTCCTTATAGAGGAATAACACATCTCTAATAAGGGTACAATAAAGATATATGAAATACATAGATGAAATACATTCCGAAGTTACATATACATCAAAAAACCTGCAATTGTGGAAAGGTCATTTTTTATATATTGTGTGGTTTGTATTTCCGCAACCCGCAACCCGCAATTGCGGATTGTGGAAAGAGTGTATAAAATTGAAAGATAAATGCCTGCAATTCCTTTTCTGCACCTCACTCAATTAGATCTCAGTCGTCGATCTGTTTTCATCTTACTGCCTAGATTTTACCTGGTGAAATTAAGAAGTATGTCCATTTTTCATGTTTTCTTCTATCATTTTTCTAAATTCGAAAATTACCTGTTGCTTTGATTTTACTGTGAATTTTTACCAGTGGTCATTTTCGCCATTTTGCAGTTTGCACAGGTTAGTTTTGTGTTGCTCTCTTATTCAATTGCTTACATTTTTTGTTAGTTTGAATTGTTGTTGATTTGTGTTTATTCGTTTATCAGAATTTACCGGTTTTCCAAACATGTCTCGAAACACTCGCTCCAAAACTACACAGAAAGACTCTTTGAATAAGGACCCAAAATTCAACATCTTTGTGGACACCAGTGACAAGGTTTTAGAAACTTACTAGCTTGATTGGTACAAGATTTACTATATTTTTGATAATGATGACCTATCCGATATTTAAAACGATTGGCTCGCCTATGAAAAAATTACCTGTTGCTTTGATTTTTCTATGAATTTTTACCAGGGGTCATTTTCGCCATTTTGCAGTTTGCACAGGTTAGTTTCATGTCGCTCTCTTATTCAATTGCTTACATTTTTTGTTAGTTTGAATTGTTGTTGATTTGTGTTTATTCGTTTATCAGAATTTACCGGTTTTCCAAACATGTCTCGAAACACTCGCTCCAAAACTACACAGAAAGACTCTTTGAATAAGGACCCAAAATTCAACATCTTTGTGGACACCAGTGACAAGGTTTTAGAAACTTACTAGCTTGATTGGTACAATATTTACTATATTTTTGATAATGATGACCTATCCGATATTTAAAACGATTGGCTCGCCTATGAAAAAATTAGGGATTCCTAACTCCATGCTATAGCAGCCAGACTTGCCATACTTCCCTATAATGATGCATTCAAATGGATTATCAACCATGATAACCCTAAGGATAGGTCTTTTAATGATAGCGTAGGGTCTCAACTGACCACATTTCTCCCTGAGGTTTTTATAAGAGTATATGCCCTAAAACCAACTGTTCAACCCCTTACTCCTGCATTCCTAAATTCGGCAGCAACTAGGTACAATTTCAATGAAATGCTGAAGTCTTGGATGTACAAACCGACTATTTTGATGCCTAGGGATGATAATTCATATCCTCTCTCATGGTTTAAGGAACCTTACTCCCTACTGGAAGCCATGCTTAGCAGGATTTATGGCCTTCCAAATTGCTCAGTGTTTAAGGATAAATGGGAACTTGTAACCCATCATATATTAACAACCGGGGAGTCATTTCCCCGAGCTTCAATTTTGTCAGCAGAATTGAAGACGGCCATTGAAATGTACCAGAAATCACTAGCTTCAAGGAAGCCACACTTCTTTTTCTCTTCTTTTGTGATCGATGTATTTTGCACATAATTCCAATATCCCAACATGGGATGGAATTGGACTCTATCATCCCCTCCTGTTCATATTTACTGTTCAACACTCTAGGAAAATAATTATGTGCCCTTGTTATATGATATTTGTGACCACTTCTTTGGAGCTGTCTACTTCCAAATATTCAAAGAAGAAGCACCTTCTTTCTTAGTTGATGCTAGAAATTTTATTGCTACAATTGGTGATTGGTATGTGGGAGAGTCTTTCTCATATATCAGAGTGTGGGGAAGCAACACCATTCACCTACTACCCAGAATAGTTCCAAACAGGTTGGTGATTGAGGAAGTTTCTTATCAAACTGTCCCCTATGGGGTTTACCTCAAGCTCACTGGTCCCAAAAGGAGGGGATGGCTTAAGTTTCCTTTAAATTTGGGACCTTTGGTTATCCCAACTTAAAATTGGGCTATAGTTTTGGGAGATAAGATTGCTTCTTTGAAATAGGGGTATTCTCCCAAAAGGATGCATGAACCTAAAGGATTTCTTGATGCTCACTTCAAGCATAATCATACGAAGATTGGTTATGTTCATCAAGATCTTCCTAATGACTCTGTTTACCAGGGGGTAAATACTTTCTCTGAAGTCCTGGTGAGGGCCAAAAGAAGAGATGAACATAATCTCCTAATTCAGTACCAACAAGAGCTAAAAACCAAGGTTTTGAGATACAGAAGAATGGAACTCAAGTTGGATGAGAAAACAAGAAAAGTCAGGGAAGAAAAGAAGCTCAGAAAGCAAATTCTCCATTGATGCTCACTTATCCGTATGGAGAGAAAGGTAAAGGCCTTATGGAAGAATCTCCGAAGTTAAAGACTATTGCAGAACTAAAAGTATTAATGCAAACATATCAACAATTAAAGCAGAAATTAGCACAGATTACTTCGGTGTTGGACACCCAAGTAGTTGCAGTGGCCAAACCCACTACTAATGTTCAAGTGGTTGCTGCAGCCAAATTGATTGCTGATGTTTAGGTGATGGATATGAGCAAACCAGCTAAAAGAAAAAAGACTCAAACTCCTACCTCTCAAATTCCTACACTAAACATTGAAGACAGTGATGTGGAAGATGAGATACTTCCTCCTGTGCCTGTGATAGAAGAAGTAATTGAAAGTTCTTAGTCAATGGAAGATTTGTTGGATGCCATAACAATGGATGATCCTTTTCCAGATCAATAGTTTCTTGAGACCACCACTGCTGTTGATACCACAACTTCAACACTCTTACTCTCATCCATTCAATATCTTTCAACTTTATCATCTGGGGCAACACCACCAGCTGCCATATCCCAAGTATTTCATACAATAACCACTATCACTGCTCCACTCCCTACTCTGTCAGTCCCACTTCACATTCCACCATCAATAGTGGCAGAAGTCCAGTCTTCAACTGTCCCTCTTCCATCACCATCATTTACTTCATCATCACCAGCCAATGATGTCCAAGTCCCAGTTGTTCCTCCTTCACCATCAGGTGCTGATACACCCATTCCACTTTCTGAAGTTTTTACTTCAATTCCTACTCCAACCTTTGTACCATCATTCCCATAAGGTATCAATTCTTCACCAACCACTTCTCAAATCACTATGCCAATTCCTAGCTTCACTGTCACCCAGACTGCTCCATTGGTTTCAACACCAAATGTGACCACATCATTTAATGAGCTGGTAGTTGATTTTGAAGAGGACATTGTGGTTCCCCTTAGAGACTAATTTTATAGTAAAGTAGAAAAAACAATGGTGAAGAAAGGTAAAAAGAGTGCCAAAGATCAAGGTGTTTTGCAGGAACCTGTTCCTAATCAAATCATTTGGGCTAAGGAATTAGATGACATACAACAAGAAGCACTGGATTCTGCTACTGCCTTGGGTGATTTTGTAGGGGCAAACTTTGATTCAGTGACAACACTGAACAAAGAAATTGATCTGAAGAAGGAGGATGTGAAGAGACTGTAAGAGTAGCTGGTTAAATCCAATGAAGACCATGAAGCTGATATTCGTGAAATCAGAAGAGCATTTGAGGATAAGGTTGAGGACCTTCAAGAATAGAAGGCTTATCTGCAGAACCAATTGCAGGATGCTGAAACCTTGAACACTGCCAATGAAGAAAAGATAGTTGTCCTGGAAAAGAAACTGGAGGATTCAACTGTAAGTGCAGCCTCTTCTTCCTTTTCTAAGTTCTCTCAGTAGGAGTTTAAATACTTGGCTATTCAGGTCAATGAGGAACATCATGAGTTGATTTCTAAACTGTTTAGTACTCTGAATGAAATTCAGGAGACTAACATTGCCTTTGGAAAGATGTCTGTCATTCTTAATGGGTAGATAGATAAAATATAGCAAGCCTCTAAGGCCTATGATGACATTGTTGAATGACAGAGGTATATTAAAGATAAACTAGATAACATCCCTGTTTTAAGAAGTTTTCAGTTCAGGAAAGTTAGAACTTCTCTCAATGCCTGACAGAATGTTCTTGACATGGTGGAAGAAACCATCCAAAAGGCATAGGCTATTTGTGGGAGGAGATGGTATGTTGTGGACAACATTATGGAAAAATTGCAGTTCCCTACCATGGGCCTCATTGAAGATGCTTGTCCACCAAAATTGATGATCGAACATGTTGAAAGCCGATGTGAGGAGATCAAAGAAAAGATCCATCAGCTCGAGCATATCCAAATTGCACATGTGGATCAGTTCATCAGGAAAACTATCATTATGGAAGGGAAGATACACATTTTCATATGGATCTGGCATAAGCTGGAAAAGAATGAAATGGAAGGTTTCACGTGTGATTCCCAGCTGGGGCTCGACTCAGCAAACTATCCAGATTTAGATGAAGTGTTAGAGATATGTGACAAGTGGCACGATTTTCTTGGTCATTCTTAGTTCAATCCGATTTTGTGATCACTTTTTATGGGGAATTTACCCTTTGTAACAATATTGTAATTATTATTTAAAGGGGTACATGTCTCGTAGGTAGGAGTATGTATTTTGGGGGAGATAATCGCCAGAGAAGGATTGGAGGAAAGCTGTTTCACTTGTGATCAGGTAATGTTTTGCAGACCATGAATCAAAGTTAGTTTATTTTGGTATCTTTTTTTTTATGTTATCAAATTTATTTGATGATGTCTGATTTCTTCACCTTAATTATCAATCAATACTGTTGATTTTGTAGCCAATCATTAATGCATTGATCTTTGAGTTGGATTTCTCTTAATTAATGGTCTGTGTGTAGTTATGTTTTAATTGAATTTATTTGGTTAAAATATTTATCTATTTCTGCAAATGATTCACATAAACTATTAAGTTAATAATTCATGTTAATTTTTCAATTAGCATAAGAGTTACATGGTAACCTTGGATATGCTTGATCTTTAAACTATTATCAGTAATTTTCATTGCTTGATCGTATTTTGAAGTAGTAATTTAATGATCTAGTTTTACATTTCTATTAAATTGGTGAAATGACTTATTAGAATTCAAATCAAGTTACCTTGCACACAATCAATACACTCCTTTTAGATTATATCTGACTCAGTTTAGATTTCCTTTAAGGTAGTTTGTTCTAGGTTTAGATCCACTGTTACAGTTAGGACACTTTGATCTTCCCTCGTAGGAAGATAGGTCCTTCTAGGATCAAACCGCATAAGTGATAGCAAAGGCCTTTGTATTCGTGGGATTTAACTACAAAAAATAGGTTGAGGATAGAACTATTCTTGCGTAGGACCTTTTGAAGCCTTTCAATCTGGGTTTTCACCCTCTGTTGTTAGCCTTAGAACCCATTCCAACAATCTACACATCCAAGGCTTCAATAGTGAGGTAAATAGAATGTATTGATGGCTTTAGTAGAGAAGACATGATGTGGAGGTCGAATTGGTTAAGTGGCAAGAGTTTCCAAGTCAACTAGCTTTTCCTTTTCCATTAGAAAGTAGAAAAAACATGATAAAGTTGTCTAAATCAGGAAAGTGTCTTTCTAATTCAGGAATAGAATAAAATCAGACAGAATCCAGGGAAATCTTATCTAGAATCCATCCAAATTCGTTTTGGTGAGTTAGGATGGCATGTGGTCCACTAAAAGAAAAAATTGGCCTATTTTACCTAGTCAAAACTCAGGAAATTAATCATAAATGATTAATAAATTTATCGTAAGTCTAGAATGACATAGGTGGGTTTTTTAAATATTCCAACCGTATTGAATGTATTCCTTATGTATTTATTCAAACTGGATATATTTGATGTACTTCTAGATATGCTTCTTATGTATTTCTTCAAACTTGATTCCATATACTTCTTCAAATTGGCACAAGGATATTGAATCCTCTTTGACATCAGTTGAAATCAATGACAACCAAAGTTCAACATTGTTTACATAATTTTCGACCTTGATGTTGTTGCATATTGTAAGTTGCTAATCATTGGCCTGCACAATGTTTGATTTTCTTTCAAAGATTCATCATCTTTGCTCAATTCACAACCTGTGACCATGGGTGTGCTAACTGGTGCACAATCTTACATTATGAACTTCTACAACATTTCCTTGACATACTTGATTTTTGAAATGAGGTAATGACAATTCACCAAGTGTAGACATCTCAGATTCCTTTTGGATTTCTATTGCAAACTCTTGGCACATTTTGTTCATGTTTTCATATACATAAATCACTATAATCAACTGATTTTATCTTACTATCCTAATGTAGAGATTAGTGCCACCAACAACCCAAGAAAATCAGTCTTTGTATATCTCCAACAACAATCAAACATGGTTCAGTTGGTCTCAACAAATCCAAGTCAATTTACCAAGAAACAAGAAGACATCGCATATCAAAAAATTCAAATATTCCCCCCTTGAGGAATTAATAAGTAACATCAACAGTTCTAACCAAACATTCCAATTGACAAATACACTCCAATCAACTGTCATGTTAGGTCAATCCTTAGTCGACCACTTCTAAGCTAATGATCAGTAAGTAATATGAACATTGCACGACATTAAAACCAATGATACACACTAATATGAAGTCCTCAAACATCTTGTCAAATGATTCCACAACCACCCATAAATCCAACCACAATCTATCTTGATAGTCGACACTAGTCCGCAATTCTATCTTTCATGTCTCTTCCGGAAAGATCTAAAAGCATGATTGGAATTCCTTTGACTTTTAAGGTGAGGATGATGATATGGAATATAGTTTTGCGTTGGAAAATCATAGGAAGTAGGCTCAGGGTCAAGTTCACTTACATGAGTAGAACAACTCGACACATCAATAATAATTTCATATGTAATAACATGCTCAAATTTTGGCATGCAACGGATAGGAAACTCATCAATTTCTTGACACAATCAACAATCGGTTGCTCTTCTAGAAAACCAGGTTGAACTCCACCTACAACAAATAAAACTTCTTTGGTTTAGCAAGGCCAAGTGTAAGTAGGGAGGAAACAACAACATCATATCCAAGAACTGTATTAATTAATGGATACCTTTGACAATTAATGATATTATCTAAGGTTTCAGTATTATTTTCAAACTTCAAGCATTTGTTCAACTTCATAATTGTTGTCTCCAGTTCCTTTCTTAAGGAAACAATAAATTGTATCTCTTCACAGTTTTCTTCCTTTTCCTTCAGTGGGATCTTAACCACTTCTTCTATCCTTTTGGATTCTTCTAATTGAACCTTTAGGTTCATTATAATAGTTTATTTTTCTTCAAGTCTTTGTGACATTTTGGATTTTGAATCACGATCCTATTCTTCATATTTTTGCAGCTGCTTCTTTTGTTTCAAATTATTTTTCTTAAGCTTATTTATTTCTCTCAAGGCACACTTGAGTTCTTCTTCAAGATCCACTTCCCAATATGTTTCAACATTTTCCTCTTCTTTTTGAATCCATAATTTCTTTCTCTCTGTCTTCATTAATGTTAGTTTGTATTTTCAAAAAGAGAGTTTCTTCTCTATCATTAGCGACACTGCTTTCATTGCTCTCTTCAGACGAGTCACTAACCCCTTTTGAGTATAGAATCTTCTTCTTCTTATAATATTTATTCTTCTTTTCATGCTTGTCCTATTTGTGGTTATGGTCTTCTTTTGTTTCAAATTATTTTTCTTAAGCTTCTTTATTTCGCTCAAGGCACACTTGAGTTCTTCTTCAAGATCCACTTCCCAATATGTTTCAATATTTTCCTCTTCTTTTTGAATCCATCATTTCTTTCTCTCTGTCTTCATTAATGTTAGTTTGTATTGTCATAAAGAGAGTTTATTCTCTATCATTAGCGACACTTCTTTCATTGCTCTCTTCAGACGAGTCACTAACCCCTTTTGAGTATAGAATCTTCTTCTTCTTATAAGAGTTATTCTTCTTTTCATGCTTGTCTTGTTTTTGGTTATTTTTATGATGTTTGCTCCCTCTCTTTACATTATGGTCTTCTTCATCATCACCACTTTAATTTCTTGCATATGGAAACTTAGCAGAAAAATGTCCTTCTTTTCCACCATTAAAGCATTTAAAGGGCACCTTACCTTTGTATTTTCTAGATCCATTTTTTATTTTTCACACAAAATGTGCTTCCTTTGTGTTTGGCTCACATATGGAACAATAGCTTGACTTGTGTTCTTTGTTCTTTGTCTTGTTTGATATTTTGAAATATGCTTCTTTCTTTGATGGCTTTTATTCATTATTCCTCATTTCATATGCAGTGAGAACCCCATGCAATTCATCCATTATTAATTTATTAATATCCTTCATTTATTTAATAGTAGAAACATTGGGATTAAATCTTAAGGGGAGTGACCTTAACACCTTAACACCTTCTCATATTAATATACTAGCATAATTTGTGGTAGGTGAACACCAATAGGTCACAAGTTAAGTGTCATGAGCAAGTTATCTATTACTTGTTCTCTATGTTTTGTCTTAATCACCTATTGTCTATGCCTCAACTACTTGTTACCTTTTTTAGTTAAATGGGTTGTCTGTCACTACCTGTTGTCCATGCATGAGCTATGATTTATCCATGCATTAGTTATCAACTATATTTTAGATTTTGTTTTGTTTTTTTATAATTGTTTATTTCAAATTTTGAACGACGCCCATAAAATCAATCTGGACAATACACTTGTCCCATCCTCCTTCAATCTAGGAAAAACATAGATGGTAGTCCACCCCAAATTCTACTAGCACAACCACTTAACTTGTGGTTAATGAACACCAATAGGTCACAAGTTAAGTGCCATGAACAAGTTATTTGTTACTTGTTCTCCATGATTAGTTGTAATCACCTGTTGTCTATGCCTAAGGTATATGTTAACTTCTTTAGTTTATCCATGCATCAACTACCAGTTATTTTCTATATATATTTATAATTGTTTATTTCAAATTTTGAAAGACACCCATAAAATCAATCTGGACAATATACTTGTCCCATCCTCCTTCAATCAAGGAAAAGCATAGATGGTAGTCCACCCCAAATTCTAAGATATAAACATCTATCGGTGTAAAGATATAAACACCTATCGATGTAATGACTATCTTTTTTAAAAATAATGGGACACTAGTTTAATTAAATGGTATCTTGTAATCTTCTAATATGAATTTGGCAACATCTTTATTATCACGATATTGTTTTCTGTAGGTCTAAATGAGACACATACTCACACAAATTGTCATAATTGTTTTACTAAATCTCATAATAACTCAAATACCAAGTATAATGAAATCCAAATTAACATTATAGGTAATTTGTTACATTGAATAAACACCAATTGGTGTAATGATCTTTTTTTAAATAATGGGACAATAGTTTAACTTAAATGGTATCTTGTAATTTTCTAATAGAGTTGTCAACATCTTTATGTTGTTTTCTATAGGTATATTGTTTTGTATAGGTCTTAATGAGACACATACTCACACAAATTGTCATAATTGTTTTACTAAATCTCAAAATATCTCAAATACTAAGTATATAATGAAATCCAAATTAACCTTATAGGTAATTTGCTACATTGAAAAATCAACAAATTGCAAGTAGACAACTTCAACAATTAAATTCAATTTATATAATTCATTACAATTTACCATTGTGAAATATAACATTCACAACAAGAAAATATTAATATGCAAAATTATATGAATTAATGATTTTACCACCCAACTATACACCACCCTTGAGTTGGATTATGCGATGACAAGGGTAAATGCATGTGTAGTAGCTTTATCTCTTAGAACATGTCCTAAACAATGTTGTAGGATATGAGTGGGTCAAAGCATGAATTCCAACTAGTTGCACTTGTGTAGAACCACATAGTACCTACTACTAGCACTCACCCAACATATGGGCATTTATTCACTACCAACGATAACACCAACTTGACCATTCAATCATCAAACCTCTTACTACATGGGGAAACCTTTCGCAACTAGGCTATGAATTTGGTGCATAAATCCCATTTAACTTACATTTCTAGTAAGATATCATTCAAGAACCCTAATACCGTACCTATTATTGGTGCATGTTCAAGCAATATATTAGCTCGTGGAGATCACAACTCAACATGGGGGAAAATGTTCGCAACACCTTATCCAAAATGCATCTACATAAGTTCCATATGAACTTATTGGTGCTCTAGACTTGGGAAATTAGGATTTGGGACATCTCATAGATGATGTTGATTTTGTCATATTTCGGGGCATCAACTTTCTATGCATTTTTGGTTCCCTAAACAACAGTGTTTGGCCTTGTGAAAATTGGCGCTTGTTTAAGCTTTCATCAATTTTGGTGAAAAAGTTTCTTCACCATTTCCAACAAGCTATTGCATGCTTAAAATGGGGCTCCATTATGAAATTTCTCCTTGAAAATATAGTCATCGACATTTTCCCCTCAAGTCCAAGTGGTGGTGATGTTAGCTCACCATAATTCGAATTTTTTGGTGAGTTAGTAAGATGTGAAAATCCTCTAGAGACTTCTAGAAGCATCATTGACATTCCAAGAGGGTTTTGAAGCCCTAAACCTAACCCCAATTCTAGGTATAAAAACATAACAAAATGAGGGAAAAGGGTTCACTTTTTCATTAGTTGCTCCTTGTTCCAAGTATGAGTAAGAGTATGGAGGATAACCTAACTACTTGTTTCTTTTTATGAGTCACAGCCAAATAATCACTTCAAGTATGACTTCCAAATTTCTTCATGAATTACAAAGTATATGCGCATACATCTTGCAGATCAACGACTCATCTTCCCCAAAATAAATCTGATAGATATATCATAACACTTCATTACAGACTCAAAAGATAGAAACAATAATAACTCGAATACAATAACCAATAGAGAGAAACCCCAAAACTTCCCTCTTATTACATATTTATAGAGTGCACTTAGCTTTCCCCGCTCCCACTAACCCACTAAATTATTTAACCAACTCATTAATACAATGTGGACCAATCCTAACTAACTGACACAACTCTGACCATTGACTTGATCAACATGACTGTTTTTCTTGTTTCCTTGGCCGCTTCATCAGTATTAACCACTTTGCTGAACCACTTCCACTTTGTCTTTGTCCACACCAAGACTGTTCCTTAAAAAATTGTACCTCCAAAAAGACTAGGCCCAACAATCCCCCAACACTCACATGTGACTCGTCCTGAGCCACTTTGGGTCCATGAGACAGGTTCCTGTAGCTTTGACAAAAATTCTTGGTATGCACTCCTGCTCACTTCAAGCAACTACTGGACTTCATATTTCTTTTGAGTAACAGCTTCAATTAGTTTTGCAGTAAGATATGTGTTTCTCGGCTTGACAGCCGGGGTGACTGTCGACTAGATGGAGGAATGCTTATCCCCAATGAATTTTTAGATGTGCTCATCTTCAGACTGGAGTGCCCCGACCCTTTATAAACGTTTCCTATGCTATATTATTAGCTGATCGATTTCCTACTACAACTCTTTACTCTATGTATCTCTTCGCATCCGCTGGACCATTGGTAGAGTCTTCAATTGATCACACAAAATAATCATTCTTTCTTCTACAACCCCGATCTTAGTTTGGACCTCCTGCAACTCAGTATTATCAAACAAGGAAACCCAAGACTACGCCACTTCCTCGTATATCTTCATGCACTGATATTTTCCTTCTTGAATGCTCTGAACAACCTCCTATAATTCCACCTATCATTGCGCCATGACTTCGGGTGGGTTTCTTGGTACTATATTGGCTTCTAAATATTGTAACTTCTACCAATTGCCTGAGATAATAGCCTCCAGTCACTATATATTATCCTTGGATGTCATTTCTTCTATGATTTCCGCATTAGGGACTGCAGATCATGTGACTTCGAAAACATTATGAACTTTATCCTTTTCTTTTCACAGCAAGTCCTTGTCTTGTTGAAGCTTAGCACTCAATTCCTTGAGCGCAACCGCTTGATTCTTATAACCCTTCATTAAATCTAAGAGGGAAATCCCCCTTGACTTTACTTCCTTCATGATTCCTTCCTGCAGATAATTTTAAAGTGGTAATGCAGATAATTTTAAGTCCACATACCCGATTTGTGGAATCTGTACACTTCTTCCTGATTCATCAAAATGTAGTGCTTTGGGAAATATTTTAACCACCCATTCCGCCGAAGGAGGTGCAAATGTCTATTCTTGGATTTCTTCCTCTTGCACATATTCGACCCACAGCGGTGTGACCTACAAAGGAGTTGAAATGCGGATCTTTTTCATTTCTTGGCACAACGTATACAAGACATCAGTGAGGCCACTGAATAGTTGTACCATTCTAACCTCTTCTTTCTTCCTATTTACTTCTGTGACCTCTGTCATCTTGTTGAACAAGGTATCAATATCATCATATGTTAACGCCTAGACATTATCAGATCGCTGGGATTTATTCTTTTTCCTTCCTCCTTTGTAGATGTTTATGCCTTCCACTTGTCCCCCATATCTGGATCAGTTTGAACCTTAATTGAATCATCTGTACACTTCTGCCTGATTCATCGAAATGTAGTGCTTTGGGAAATTTTTTAACCACCCATTTCGCCGAAGGAGGTGCAACTGTCTATTATTGGATTTCTTCCTCTTGCACATATTCGACCCATGATGATGTGACCTATGATGGAGTAAAAATGCAGATATTTTTCATTTCTTGGCACAACATATATAGGACATCAGTGAGGCCACTGAATAGATGCACCAGTCTAACCTCTGCTTTCTTCCTATTTACTTCCGCGACCTCTTTCATCTTTTTGAACAGGGTATTAATATCATCATCCATTAACGCCTCGACATTATCAGATCATTGGGATTTCTTCTTTTTCCTTCTCCTTGTGTAGATGTTTCTTCCTTCCACTTGTCCCCCAGATCTACTATAACCTTGTTCTATCATAAACCTATCAAATTTCAAATACCACTACCTTGGAGCTTGCTTCAGGCCATACAATCTCTTCTTCAACCTGCATACCAAATTATCCTTCCCTTTGACCTCATACCCCTATGGCTGTTGCATATAATTCTCTTCCTCCAAATCCCCATGGAGAAAGGTTGTTTTTACATCTAACTGTTCAAGATTCAACTCTTCTACCACCACTAGACTTAAAATAGTTATAATTGAAGTCATTTTAAAAACAAGAGAAAATATTTCATCAAAATCTATACCTTTCTTATGTGCAAACCCCTTTACAACAAGTCTAGCCTTGTACTGCTTATTTCCTCCATCTTCTCCTTCAAATTGTAAACCCATTTATTCTGCAATTCTCTTTTACTTGTAGGAAACTATACCAAATCCCAAGTCTGGTTTCTTACTAAAGAGTCCATCTCCTCATTCATGCCTTGCTCCCACTTCTTTCTATTTTCCACTTGCATTACTTCTTCATAACATTCTGGTTCACCATAATCAGTCATCAATAAATAATACAGTGAAGGAGAGAATCGTTCAGGGGGTCTACTTAACCTGGTATATCTTCTAACACTTGCAGGAATTTGAGGTACCTGTTGCTGTTCTTGATTTTCTAGCACCTTTAGAACTTCATTTTCTTTGATTTCATCAAGCACTATGTACTCTGTGTTTTCCTTTTCCTTTTCCTTTTTCTTTCCCTGCATATGATCTTTATACATGACATTTTCATTGAATACCACATCTCTACTCCTAATTATTATTTTTATTTTCATAATCCCATAAGCGATAACCAAAATCATCAACCACATATCCAAAATAAAAAGGTACATTTCTTGGATTTAGCCTCAAGCTTTGTTGTATGTTCTTTATCAATAGGGACAAATGCTTCATAAACAAACGCTCTTATAAATGAGTATTTTACCTTTTTACCTGCCCATGCCTCCTCTAGAATATGTAGTGTACCTTTTTATAAATTTGGAAAAAATGGAAAAATTGCAATTTTTGGCCAATTCGACCTTTGGACTAGTTATGAATCTTATGCTCCAAAATGGCTTGAAATGCTTCCAAATTGGTTTTGGAGGTATTTTAAAGGTATTAAGACAAAATAATGATTCTGATGGATGCTTGGACACTCTCAAAATACTTCTACAACACTCATTTACAATCAAGAGGAAAATAGGGAAATTTACTAGTAAATTTTAGGTTCAAACCCCCAAGGGTAGGGTACAAAGATGGCTTCCCAAATGAAGTACGACCCTCCCAAATTTCAGAAAAGAGACATGGAATATTTAAATGACTTCAATGGGATCCAAAATACATCATTAATCAGTTCCTAAAGGCTGCTGCAAAATTCATTTATTAGAGGTTTGTGGACATGTCTTCACATAGGGGGAAATGATGGGAAACTTCACCACTTGCTATGAAATTCGAGATTTAGGTTCCAAAGGCTTGTGTAATGTATACGAAACTTATTCAGGACATTAATGACTCTCCATAAATCATAAAAATCATAGATATGAATTGATACAAATCGAAATAAACACTCCAATCTCTCACAACAAGATATAAGGAAAATGACACCATTTATGCATTGTTCGGTATTTTTACATAGTTTCACTTGGTATTTCGACCTGAGGATATTCTGAGCATAAAATAAAGAGTATATATATATCATATTAAAAATAAATGGTGTATCTTGGACTCTCACCAAGGGATCTATTAGAAAAACAAGATCCCAGAGCAATAAGAATAAACACAAATGCAAATATAATCACACAGACACATTACAAGAGAGACACCAATATATCGTGGTTCACCCAAGATGGGATACGTCCACATTGAAATTTTCAGTCCTTATTATTATACCATCCATCAAATGAAGGGATACAATTTGCAGCACATCCGCTGCACTTCCTCTTCACTGTCTCATAGTCTCTCTTCACGATCTCAAAGATCTTTACAATGCATAATGCCTAATACATCAACCCTAGCCGTATTACAATGTCTTTCTTATAATGGAAAATACAAAGGGAAAACACCACGGGTTACCGAAAACCATTGGCCCGTAATCTGTTGGTGAAACAACTCAACAATTTCCTTCGGGGGCGCGTGCCAGGATCATAACCAAACTTGGGGTACAACACGGCTAAAACAACATCATCTATGAGACAGAAAGATCAGGCTCACAACCAACAATATCATCATCTCACCAAGTGCGCCCTTCCTCCAAGAACCAAAATATGAAGAGAAATGTGTGAGAGAGATGGGAACAAGTTGAAGAAGAAAGAATCACGAACTGCCCTGTAGCTTCAACCTGAAACTAATAAATCCATTGTAGCTCCAAATGAAAGGTATGAATTTCCTCTCCAATTTCCAATTAGGATGGGAATCATTCACCCTTGAAATTGGTACTAAGGAAAGTAGAGTAAACACTCCACTAGCATGGACAAGATATGCTCTCCAATATGCAAAATGAGAAATGATCAAAAGCCCACTCTCCTTCTTGGTTCTTGTATTTTATTATCTTCCCAAGCTTTCCATGGTTCAAATTCCCTCCATGAGCTTCATTCCAACTCGAATTGGGAAGAGAGTCCAATGTGTGCCACTTGTCCATCAATTCCTAGCCTCCTCCTTCACTCAATTCGAATGGATGACTCTTTGACTGCCCTAAATCCTTGTGTGTCCTCTTAGAGGATATTTTTAGCCCTGACATGTCATATATGTCAGATGTCAGCAATCAGGTCTCATTTGTGTCATAAGTGTCATAGCATCTTCATCATTGTTGTCATAGAAGTTAGGGAATCTAGCCCAAGTGTCCAAATAGCTCCAAAATGCCTCTTCCTCTTCCATGGGAGTTACTCTTCCTCTCAATTCAGACCCTCATTGACTCATGCTAAGTATTATGCCCTTCCAAATCCCCCAAACATGGGCTTCACCTTGGATTCGAATGGGTGAGAGTGGAATGCCATGAGGCATGGGGGAAGCTTACTTGAGTGGGTCCCACACCTCCAATATGCCCTCTTGACCAAGTGCCACCTTATTTTCCTATCTTAAATATTTATTTATTCCCCATTTAATATATTTTGTCAAGATAATGTCCATTTGGGGTTTTATAGTCTCATTACTCCAAATCTAATGTTTCCACCCCAACCTAGGAAACTAGTAGATTGGTGGGATTTTCTCTTCTTGATATTTATTTGAATGGGGACACTACGGTACTCCCCACCCAAGATTGCTTTCCCTCATCAATTTCAAATTAGGATGCTGAAAAATTTGTATAGGTGAAGTGCCCACCTCCAAAACAATGTTGTGCTTAATCCTTTATTAGGTGGCCTTCCAGGAGGAAGGTCTCCAAAACTATTTTCATATTTGTGTAGTAGCTGCCTTATCTCCCTTGGATGTTCTAAAATATTTATTTTTGGATTGGTGGAAGTGATGAAACGTTCATCATCCCCCTTCAATATCCCCATGCCTCAATATGGACCTCATCCTGTGGGAGGACACTACTTGATTCAGATAAGTGTGCATTCCTCTCGCTACCCTTTGTTTTTCCTTCCGAATCTTGAATCTCATTTCAGGATTTGATAGTTCACTGTATGTTCCCCTATAGAGTACAACCATTTCACTTCCAAGACCATATTAGTATCAACAACATCAACCACATAAAATCTATCAAAAAATGTGTAATTACCTATGGTGAGTTGTAGCTTTGGAATCCATGTTTTTCACTCCATAGTATTGTGACCTGGAATGATGATTGTGAAGCCATTGAATCGTTTAAGAAGGTAGATTTATCCTCTTCACCATGGCTGTATAAATGAATTTATGTGTGGCTCCTCCATCTACAAATACCGAAACCTTTTTTCCTTGTACCACTCCCTTGCATCGAATAGTGTGGAAATGAGGCACTCCTGAAAGAACTTCTAGTCTCCCTTTGTCAGGTAATGGATGATATTCTTCTTGATTATTTTATTCTATTGTGGCATATCCCTCTTCTTGGGATGAAATATGTTCTCCTTCCTCCATACCCCCTTCATACTCATCATCATCAGAAATACTTCAATGAATTGTGCTTTCCCTCTTAGCACATTTATGCCCCAGTACCCATGGTTGGAAGCATGTGTAACATAGTTTATTTCTTTTCTTGGTCCCTCTTTCTTATCCTTTCCAAATGTATCTTCTTTCTGTGGCTTCTTTTCAAATCTAAACTTGGAAGGAAAGTTGTGTTTGGGAGGATACCTTGTCTTGGGTAGCACTTTTTGCAGCTCTCTTGCTAAGTTCATGGCATCTTTCAATGAAGTAGGTTTGTGGGCCTTAACCAAACCCTTCAAATGTCCAGCCAAACCTTCAGTAAAGAGAAATACTAATCTGAACATAGATATATCAGTCACCTTAACTGATAATTTTTTGAAATTCTAACATGTACTCATCCGTTGTTCCACTTTGCTTCAACTGTGTTAGTTCTTTGAAAGGCATTTCTGGGTCTTTTTGCTCAAATATTTCCAATATCCCGTTAACAAATTATTCATATGTTTTAATGTAACCCGATCATGTCCCAAGGCTTTAATTCCATGGAACCACCAATCATTGGCATCTCCCTCAAGATTCAAAATAGCCATTTTTTAGAGCATCCTCTTCAATCATTGGATTCAACTGAAAATACACATCTAGTTTGTGTATCCAAGTATTAGCAGAACTTTGAGATGAACCATCAAAGATAGGAAGGATAATTTTACCTATGGCATATTTCAATTCTTTATTTTGAAAAAGGAGTTATGTTACATCCTCTCATTTTGAGCTTGTTTGAGACAATAAAGAATTGATAAAATGGTAATGTTCTTCTACAATCTTCACTCAACTCTTGCCATTCTGCTAGAATTTCCTTCATGCCCATTTGAGTGTTAGGATCTTCTTTGGTCTCAAGAAACTTAGGTGTGGCATCTCTTGTTGAGATAGGAAACTCATGAGCTCGATTATGAGGCCCTGTTCTTGATAAAATGCTTCTACCCACTATCTTCTTTTCCTCACTAGAGGAACTGCTAGTGCCTCCTGTGGCCAATTTGCTACTAATTTGACTAGCCATCAATTCAAATCCTTGTGTTAACACCTATTCTGGTTTTCCACTAGGGAAGGTAAAGGAAATCCCCTGCCAAGTCCCCAAGGTCACCCATCGACTGGTTACACCAAATAAAGAGTCAGGAAACCCAAAAATAGCTAAGTGTCGAGGCAAAATCCGAGCTGAAAATGACCAAGCCGCAACAAGAAAATGAGAAAAAAACAAGGAAATAGAGCTCTTCTGCAAGAAAAACCAGCCATAAAAGTGTCTTCCGCAACTAAAAAGGACTAAATGGGCTTCTTACGCAACAAAAGAATATCGGGATGGCTAGGATGTTACACCCAAAATCTACTCATCATAAGATTTAGTGTATACACCCCTGAAGATACTTGGACTAAGTAATCATACTGGGAGGATTTGTACCCAATTGTGCTAAGTTTTGAAGGGTCGTCGCAGGTTGCACACTAGCAACATGCGATGTCGCACCTTGCCCCATTACAGGGTGCGACAAAGTCAGTTAGATGGAAAAAAATAGCTTCTTCGAGGTCCATCTCGAAGCTTGCTGACTTGAGACCCTATCCCTGACCTCTTGGAAGAGTTGGCACTCAGTTCCTAAACCTTTGGAGAGATCGCTTAAGCCTCTCCAACCATCTCTCAACCTATCCTATCCATACCCTATCCATTTAGTCCTATATAAATGAAGCTCACTCCCATCCCATAGGGAGGAAGGCTATGGTATCTATATGCTGGTGAAATCACTCTTAGAACATCTCTACTCACTCCATTGGAGAACTCATACTTCCTTGGAAGGATATGGAAATCGGCTTTGTTGGAGAAGGGATATAGCGTTAAGTCTTGGTTGTAGTTCTATATCTCTATTATGTATATCCTCTTTTTTGTAGTAATAAAAATGTTTTCCGCCAATATTTTTTCATGTGTGTAATGATATTAAGTATTTTACTTGCTTAACTGTTTACTTAGATCTCTTATTGTATAGATTTATTTACTGGGTTCTCTTGTTTCTTATCTTTACAAGTCTTGCATCTTGGATCTAATGACTGTGGGACGTGGAGAAACATTCAGGAGAAAAGGATTGCGAAGTGAGAGGTAAGACATCGAGTACTTGATCCTTAAGTAGATCTAGGAAATGCATTAGTAGTCTGTTCTATTTGTTCTAGACTCACTTTGAGCTAGGGAGATCCTGCTAGCGTCCGCTCGAGTGGATTGTCCGATAACAAATCTGGCAACCATACTGGGGAGTATAGAATTTGGTCAGTAGTTGTCAATCTGAGAGTCATTTTCAGTTGATTGCTTGACACAAGCCTTTTTATTTTTTCCATTTACTTCTTGGATTTGATTTCACTATCATATCTTCGTATTGAAGACTCTGATATGCTTCCTCTGAGTTTATACAACTCATTCCCAAACCATTCCATGGTTCATTACAAAGAGATCTGATTCATTTTTGAATTTAGACTTCGCCTTTCGCACCTAGGTAGTGGGAATAGAGCGACAGGTGTGTCATTTTTGAGTCTTTGTTCTTTACCAGTTAGTTACTCATCGCATCCCTTGCATTGGTAAACTGTGACATCGTCGCACTTCCCGTGTAAGCAAACTGCGACGTCACATTGTGTACAAGAACATAGTGCACCGATTTGTCAAAATTTGGCATGCAAGCATCTCCTCTCCATTTGACAGTCTGGACTTTGGTTTTGTTGTATGAACTCCCTCTGTGCTGCAAGATCCAGCCAGGGTATCCCACCTATAATTTTTTGTTTTGAGTGTTTGGTTTTGTTTGGATTGATTTTGGGTTCTGTTATGGACAAGCTTGAAGACCGGTAGTGGTGGATACTCTTGTCTCCTCCATCTTCATCCGCTCACCCTTGCATTCCCTTGCTTCCATCCCTGATCTGATTATTACATCAGATCAGTTTCCAGACCTTGTTTTCATTTTTTTTTGAGCTTTGTTTGCTTGGTTTGCTTGCTACTACTTGATTTTGAGTTAAGTGTGCCTTTCAGCTTGATCAAATGCTTGTCTTTTCTCGAGTTTTTTGAGTGTACTAGTGCTGCAAGTAGTGTTTTCTTTTCAGTCATTTAGATCTGAAAGCTCAGTTGTTATCAAGCTTATTCTTTGATGCATCCATTGAAAAATTAAAAAGTGCTTCTTTCCCATCATTTCTTGAGCATTATTGAAGAAAATTGTTGTGCATTGGAACGTTTTTGTTTGTGTTTTGGAAAAGTTGAATGAATGTATGATCTATTGTGTTTTTCTCAAACTATGAATCACTCATTTTCTTGAAAGACTCAAAGTATGCTTCGATTTTTGCAAAATTGATTCCATGCTAAGGAAATATAGATGCATTTTTAATTTCTGTTACTTTTAGACCATTGAAAGTGAATTTGAAAAAACTTGCATATTCTATTTCAGAATCCTCTCTTTTCATTACCTAGTGTCCGTTTTGATTTGAAAAGAAAAAGGAAAGGAAAAAATGTTTTGATTTGGATAGTAGTGTTGTGATTTTTGTGTTTCATCGAAAAAGGAAAATAATACTTTCATAGTGAAGTTTTGTCTTGAATTGGGATTGTGTTGCATTGAGTTTGTTTTGGAAATACTATTGGAAAAAGATTTCTCCTTCCCATAGCTAGAATTCATTGAAAGAAAAGAATATTTCGTGCATGTAACTAGGGCTTGGATTATGCTTTCGCTTACGTACTCACCTCATGCATTCACTTAACTGTCCAAGATAAAATTAACGGTAGAAACTAGGTAAAATTTTCTAGCAACTTGTGTGTAAGTTAGAGATGTGTTCCGACATCATTAAGTGCTGGCAGCTGTCGTTATTTGCACAGCACTATATCCCGGGGGTATTGTAGTCTTCCACGTACTTATCGTATATTGAGCTCCTTCACGTACCCACCAAGTACCATAATCCATACTTGGCGTATATCAAAGGGTGTATCACGTACTCGATAGTGTATTGGAAGGGTCTCTTGCCGAACGGTTGTGCATTAGACAACACCACTACGGATTTGAGCTCCCACGTACCTTGTGTATATCGGAGAGACACCACTAGGATTCCTGAAACCAACTAAGTTAAACCATTTGGCCATCTTGACAGAGCAATACACCGAGAACAAACACTCGGGGAGATTAGCACGCACGTACCGTCCAGGTAATCGGGTACGTAGGCAAGGGTACGATCCCAGTCCTCCTTGTTGTGTCATATTGTTGGACCCTACAGTATATCGCGGTGTTTGCGAATGCCTTGATAATTCCAGTGAGGTTCCATACTTTTGAATCCACTTTGTCACATAAGTTTGCTTGTTGCCTTAGTTTGAGTAGGTTTTTCTGGACTGCTTTTCTTTTAGCATACCCTTAGGAGAAACGTTGTCTCAGCCATCCTGGATGATCATTCCCTGACGATATGGTGGATTTTCCCTGGAGAATATCCCATAGGATCTTAAAATTATCACCTGAATATCCCCTTAATCCAGAGGTTATTTCGAGGGTAAGAATGGATCAACGTAACACGGTCATAGTTTCTGAAGTGGAAAACCCCACTCTAAATGTTGGAGGAATTTTGTTTCCACAAATTCCTCTGGATTCACCTGCCTCTCATCCCCCGCAGGATGAAGGAGCAAAAACCCCCTCTTCACAAGACCTTTCTCTCATCATCTCGGGAGAACTTGGATCGTTGGAATGGATAAAATGACCCCAGGATGACCCTGCAGCAGCTGTTGGTCCTTCAATAGCTTACTAGACATCTTCTATAGACCACCTAGTGGCTCATTTTTACATCTCATACCCACCTAACTGGACTACTCCAGAGCTCTCTAAAAATTACTACACGCCTAACCCCGCCGAGATTTTCGGCCCTATCTGTGAACGTTAGAACTGTTACATCTTAAGGGTGATGACCTTCGAAGACAAAGTCTCGAGCAACCCTCTAAGGAGTTTCAAAATTGACACTTCCAAATAAGATTCGACGACAGAGACATCCCGGTTCATCCGATATATTTTGGATCACCAGAACAACCTTCCCACCACGAGACTGCTAATAAGACTGGTCAACCCTTACAAGAGTCCAGTTCTGCACCTCAAGTGAACCAATTGGTGGAAGGACAACAGTCCAACACACCTGTTACTACCACAGTTACTTTACCAGTTCCTCCCCCACCTCAAAATTTGAGGGGAGGGTATTCCATTCCCCTGGATTATCTTATTGGTAATGTTATTACTACGGTAGCTAGTCAACAACCTACATTGGTTCAACCTTTGAATAGTGGTCAACCTATTGTGGGTGGGGGGAAACCCCCGTTTCCTAACCAGAACATAGGCAGTGGTGGTGGAGACCCTCATCCTTCCGGAGGTAGAGGTGGTGGGGGCCCCCATCCTTCTAGAGGCGGCAGTGGTCCACCACCCCCTCCAGGCAGAGGGCAGTGGTGAGGGCCACCTCATTACGGTTATGGACCCCCACCTCCTCCCAGTGGTGGTGGCAGACCTCCACCCCCTCCCGGTGGTGGAGGTGGACCCCGACCTTATTGGAATGGACCACCTTATGGTGGCGGACCCCCTTACGGTCCAGGCGACACACCCCCCTATGGATAGTTTCCTCTTGGTACACTTTACGGTCAGTTTGGTCCTTACATGCCTTATCTGCATTATCAATACGCACAGCCTAACGCACAGCTTCCCTTCCTAGCTACTTTGGACCTGCCTGACCTATCCCCTTTAACCAACGATCCTATTTACCATGGATCTAACTGGCCACCAATTCCAGTGAAACTTCCGTCTGATATCCTCAAATATGACGGCAAGCCAGGTGAAGACCCTAAAAACCATGTGATGACATACCACTTATGGTGTTCATCTAATTCCTTAATGGATGATTCAATTCGTCTTAGATTGTTTCAAAGGACTCTCACCGTTTCGGCTGCCAAGTGGTACATTGAGTTGCCACCCCACTCTTTTCCCGATTTTGGCTCTCTTGCCATGAACTTTTTAACACATTTCCAACTGCCCATACGATATGAAATTGGTACTGAGCTTTTAACCTCCCTCCGTTAGAATACCGCCACTCATATTTCGGATCATATCCATGAATGGAAAAGGAGATGACATCTCATTAAAGCTCCTATTCCAGATCAGCTCCTAGTAGACTGGTTCACAAAATCCCTCATCCCTACCATAGCAAGATATGTTTCCATGCGAGGTGGTGTCATCGAAGAACAAGCCATCGCAAGTGCCCACGTGCTAGACCTAGTCTACACTCAATCTAGTACTTTGTTTGATATTTTGCCTGACGCACCCCGTGACATTAATGACCCTGCGAAACCACATAAGGGACTCCAAAATGATGGAATCATGGGTTCCCTTAACACCTAGCCTGCTTCTAGCATTGTTGGATCATCCAACCTTCACGGTTCCTCCCCATTACCGAATCAGGTTGGCCATAGCACCACCAAATCCACCACTCCTGCTCAAACTGAAGAGGTGAATTCTGTCCAGTTAGCTTCATCTCAAAAATCTGGCGATAAAAGGAAGAACAAGGGGAAACCCAAAAAGTCTTCCGCCCAGCAAGAACAAAAGAGCACTCCTGACAATACCAAGCAGAAACAGAAACTAAAGTATCCTTGTTTACTGTGTGGAGATGACCATTTCTCCAAAGAATGTCCCCATAGAGATGAAGTACAAAAGTTTCTTAGGGGTAAATGAACTCCCGCAGCCCTCAATGACCTGTTTCCTATTCAGAACCAACAAATGATTGCTCAATCCCCCCCAGCCCAGGGGGAACCATCCAATACTGTGCATGTTCTCATGGTGCATAACAAGACGATCAATTTGAACACTCGCTCGCGATCTTACAAACTGGTCCCTTCGAAGGAATCCACTGGAAGTAATGCTGAAAAAGATTCTGACTCCTTAACTAATGTCACTGTACCATCAACTTCTCTCACCATTGAGAAACCCTCCTTAGACTCGATATTGCGACCGCCCAAGAGTACGATTCGAAAAGCTGTTTTTAATCCTAACTCTCGGGTGGCAAAAAATTACAATATCATAGAAGACTTGGCATAATCTCCTTGTGCCATGTCTACCCTGGAAGTTTTGCAGAATTGTCCTAATCAACGCAAAACTCTCCTTGCAGCCATTGGTGCAGTCGACCCTGATTCCTCGAATACCATCATGTTTCGACTTGACCACTTTAAGCCGAGGCTCTCCCACTGTCATGTACCCACCTATCTATCCAATTCGTGGAAGGGAGAATGATGACAAATCCTGGGGCTTTTACATAAACTCAGCCCATACATTAGATTTTAAAGCAAAGAAATACATGTGTGCAGATGTAAATCAATTAAACATGCACAGTGGAATGAAAACCTCATCCACACACATTACATGATGCCATTCAATTTAACACAACCAACAAATTAATACATTTGCAGAAGTAATTACATAAGAAAATACTCATCTTGATGTAATGCTGTCCCAACAACTAGCTATGTCGCTGTAACGTTCCTCCCAACCGTAGGTCTCTACCCAGCCTGTATTATTTCACCACTCAGAGACCACCCCCAAGATGGGCATGATATCTACAAGGAACTTGGGACTCTCAAAACCTGCATGGCCAAAGCAATGGATACCCATTTCAACCCCAACATTCTTTTACACATAGTAGCTCAAAACTGGCATGGATACACAATTCAACCATGGATTCACAGAATAGGGTCTATGGGTTTTCCCCAAAACGTGGGCACACCAAAAATGGATTGTGGGAGGAGGGAATCAACCCCAGGGAAGAAAACCAGTTTCTCCCACAAATGTATGAGCATTCGGTGGGCCAAAACAGCCTCAATTGAACCCCAAATCGTTTCCCCTCTCTCCCCCACTATTAGCCACAACAAAAACACCCTTCCCAGCTAGGAAAACAAAGGTAAACACAGGAAATTCATGGAGGGAAATGCCCAGGAAGCTCTAAACTCGTGGGAGATCAAATCTAGTTGATGGGTAATGGCTTGGGGGGCAATTCATGGCTCTTTTCTTGCCTAAGAAGCCAAACACAAATTTCCATGCAGGGTGGCTTGCCCATACCCAAATTTGGACAGCCATACCTCCCATTCCCCAAGGCATTAACTACCTCAACCAACTCTTGGGAGAAATGAATGATTGGGTACAAAGGTCAACATGGATAGTTGAGATTTTATGGGTTCTCTCATTGACACTTGGCTTGACTTGATTGGCTCAAGGTTTTGAATATTTCCCTCCCAATTCCTTGTAACATCATGCCCCTATCTCTTGTTGCATTGCATAGCTAGTTGTGGGCATTTATATTAAAATGTATATTTACAATTCCCATGGTTCACTAGCACATGGGTAGCATAATATGAAATACTTGCCTCTTCTAGATCGAGCGTTCACTAGCGGGGCCTTGGCCTTGAGCTCCACGCTAGGAATCATACATAATATGCATACATTATTTATATTATAGACCCAAACATTATCAAGGTCAAAATGGGGGACATGACATTCCCCTCCCCTTGGGATAACACCGTCCTCAGTGTTACAATACCTAGGAATACATACACGTTATATACATGTCCAAAATTCACAAAATATGGCAGGTCTATCCTACATCTCACCCTTTACTTAGGTTTTCGGGACCAAGTCCTTTGGTCTTCACAAACTTCTCCCACTGGCTAGGACCTTCTAGATTTGCATGAGGGCATTGTTCCAAAACAATCCCTTCCCTTTCTTTACCTTCCTGCTGATCTACAAGTTTGGAAAATTTATGGAAGCTACCCTCTTGATGCTAGATTGTTGGGCAGTCACGAAGGCAATGATTTCCTCCACATTCCCAACATTTCATTGGTTGCTTTACCCTTTCCTGCTCAAATTCCTTTGAGTCTTCCCACCTGGAATGTTTCTTAATCAGCCGATTGGATGAATGCTTCTTCATGGATTGACTTTCCTTTCCGTTACTGATTGCTCCCAGAATGCTTTTTACCTCTTTTTGCAGACGAATAGAGTCCTGCAAAACCTTGTGTTTCATCTCATTCTGTTGCCTTTGTAGCTTGAGCATCTCTCCAAGATTTTCTTGGGTCCTGGAAATTGTTTGAAGAAGACTTTCAGCGAACTCTAATAGCCCTCGGTCTGCTACCATGGTTAATGGAAACAACTGACCACACTTTGCTTACTAGCAACACTTTCTTGTGCTGGCTGCAACCAATTGTTTCAATTTCTTACCTGTGAAATTTATCATGGAAATTCTTTGTTAGGACAAGCATAATATAAACATTAAAATTAGTCAGTTATTTTCCCAATTGACATGGAATGTCCATGCTTTATTCATGGGATTTCCACACTTTCATGCTTTCCACATACACATGAACTCATTCATGTTCATTCTTTCACAGGAAATTTACTATTTCAGCATTCACAATTCATTTTAAGCAATTAAACACAATCTATTTTCAGCCATGACATGCACTCAATAATCTTTTGTTTTATGAATGCATCAATCGAAATGAAAGAGAAGAGTAGGAGTTTCTCTCTCTTAGTCTGGTTCTATTATGGAGCTACACCATTGCCGTGGTTTCATGCTCCTTAGTCTCTTTCACTTCACTGTGAATGCTTTGACTTTCCTTTCTCGGCTATGACACTTAGTGTCTAAGGTCTGTCTAAGGATTTTCAACTAGGAACCCTCCTCCATAGTTTCCTACAGAACCTTTGGCTACTATGACCCACTCATGTCCACTAGCACCATCTTTCATTACTGCTCATACTGAGCTCTTTAGGATGGTCACATTTCCATCTGCATCCCTATGATGCCTTCCTAGTCCTTGCTTCCAACAATACCTACACTCCAACATTGAATCAATTCACATGTTTAGTTCATTTTTATAGGGTTTATCTCTAAACATGAGTTTAGGAAATCATAACCAAATTATATACACATGTATATTCATAAGCAAAAAGCTTCAAGATAACCGAATACTTATCTGTATTGGATGTCTTCACTTTATTCCATGGGATCCTTCTTTGCTTTACGAGCCTTGGATTTCCCATGAACACAATTATGAATGTTGGGCCAGCACGTGGGCTACTCCACAATCATTCGAATAGGCAATGCTAGGCCTGTACGACGACTGGGTGTTAGGAACCTATGTCAACCCTTCTCTTTACTATGTTAGTATATTGTTGTTGGACGCATATGCTTTGTAAGTCGTCCCGTAGTATTTGTTGATCCGTAGTTTATATTAGCCCATAGTATTGACCCATAGTATTGGACGCATATGCTTTGTAAGTCGTCCTATAGTATTATATGTCCCATGGTTTTGACTCATAGTATTGGGCATAGACTTAGTACATAAGTGTGTGTTGAGGTCATTGAAGGTACCGTGAAGTTAATTGTATTGAGCTTGCTCAAAGGAGGTTGCCCCCTCGAAGTGGCCCGTGATCAATATAAAAGCGATTCTGTTCTATTATTTCTGATATCTAATGTATTTGCATTAATTAATTATTGCAGGTACACCACATCTGGTATCAGAGCACTTTCCTTGGCATAAGTGGGAAATTTTTTTTTTTTTTTTTTTGTTTTGGGCGGCGACTTTCAGATCAATTTCTGAAACTTTTTGCACAAAATCAAAAGAAACTGATTGCAGATCTAAATTCCTCTTTCAAAAATACGCAGTTTCAAAAAAAAAATCATCTCATTTGGAGTTCTAAAAGTGGAGATATCGCGGATTTAAAATCAACAATTTTTCAGAATTTCGGTGACGGCCGCGGAAATTGCGGCGAGAAATCTTTTGACCGAGTGCCCAGATTTCTATTCCGCTTTCACGTGTAGAAGCAGAGTGGTTGTTCCAGTTTCGGAAACATGCTATAATAGAGATTCTGAGCAATATAGATCCGGTTTTTGAACATTGGGTGGAATTTTTGCCCAAATTTTTTTCTGTTGCAGGTTCGGATCTGGGAATAATCCCTATCCGCTTAACTGTGGGAAGTACTTGGGCATAAGCCCTAAAACTCATTGTGAGGAGTACCACAGGAACCTCGAAGTAGCTGGCCATTGAGAGGACCTGCCAAGCGAAAAGGGCAACGACCCCTACCTGATTGACTAGTTCCCACTCGTGAGGTAAACCAAGAGCTGTCGTTTGTGGCAAAGCGGTTATCAGTTTTACCTGAGCCGTGGAGTGAGGGGTACTACCCCAATACGCAAGCCGTCAGACAGCATTGGTGGCCGAGTGAAAACCCTGAAATGTTAGGAAGCCGCACATACCTGGGGTCCATATCTACTTTCAGCTGAACTATTGCCGATCACTGCTGCACCGTTTCAGATCCATTTTGCAAGTCGTTCCACATCTAGCCGTTCGACGTTGTTCCAGATTCCTTCTGCACCGTAGCCACTCCATATCTCCCTTGTTTTACCTTTGTTTCCCTTGAAATTTTCAGGGAACCCCTGTCATTCCATTCTGCATATTTCATTCCTGAGGACCCTATCCTCAATTCCCCTTCCTGCAGCCCGAAATCTCACATTTGTCTATTTTTAGGGTTTGCCATAACTTCCTCAGATTTCACCCAATCACCTTCAAATTTTACCACAGAGTTCCTTTCTGAATTCTGCTTCTTTGTTCCCCTCTGCCAAATTTTCCCATTCTTTCACCCCGCTTCTGAAATCCTCATTTTGGCTTCCCTGTCTATTCAACAGTGTCCAAAACATAGTCAAACCCCAATTACCGTTCTGATTTTTTCCCAAATCCAAATTTTCTCTTACTGAAGTAGTTCCTGTTTTTGTTTTCCTACCCAGTCAACCACAAAAAAAAAGAAGGTTTTTTCTCCATATCTCCCTTGGTTTACCTCTGTTTCCCTTGAAATTTTCAGGGAACCCATGTCATTTCATTCTGCATATTTCATTCCTGAGGACCCTATCCTCAATTCCCTTTCCTACAGCCCGAAATCTCACATTTGTCTATTTTTAGGGTTTGCCATAACTTCCTCAGATTTCACCCAATCACCTTCAAATTTTACCACAGAGTTCCTTTCTGAATTCTGCTTCTTTGTTCCCCTCTGCCAAATTTTCCCATTCTTTCACCCCGCTTCTGAAATCCTCATTTTGGCTTCCCTGTCTATTCAACAGTGTCTAAAACATAGTCAAACCCCAATTACCCTTCTGATTTTTTCCCAAATCCAAATTTTCCCTTACTGAAGTAGTTCCTGTTTTTGTTTTCCTACCCAGTCAACCACAAAAAAAAAAAAAAACCTGGTTATGGCTGTCACCCGTGTAGGAGCACACACCATGGAGGAAGCACTTGCAGCGATCCAAACCAAACTCCAAGATCTGGATGAAAAATTTCTCAGTCTCCATCTTCAGCAGTCAGCCATGAACAATACCAGACAGCCAGAATCTTTTGCAGCCACCAGGTTCTCTGCTTCTAGCACTTTTCGTGGGCCGAAGCTTGATTTTCCTCGCTTCAATGGTACTGATCCGATCGGATGGATATACCGAGCAGAACAATATTTCAGTCTGCATAATACTTTTGATGTTCAGAAAGTTCCACTTGCATCCTTTCATTTGGAACAGGAAGCCCTTCAATGGTACCGTTGGTACATCAAAGCTCATCCCGACCCAAAATGGACAGATTTTTGCCAACTCATTTTGCCACGATTTGGTCCTAGTGCTTTTGATGACTTCACAGGAGCACTCACTAAACTTCACCAAACTGACACAGTGAGAGAGTATCAGATGGAATTTAAGAAACTAGCCAATCACACCGAAGGATTGTCTGATGAATTCTACATGAGTTGTTTTATCAGTGGTCTCAAGGATGAAATCCGCTCAGAGGTCAAAATGTTTTGTCCCAACACAATGATGGAAGTCCTAGGGTTGGCTAAGTTGGCTGAGGACAAGATCGCAGCTCAACAACACTCCAAACCCACCTTTGTTCCCTTCAGAAATATGGGTTCCCAACAACCTCCCATCACGCCTGCTCCTCAACCAACTCCTATCAAGCATTTGTCTGAAATAGAAATGCAGGCACGCCGAGAAAAAGGGCTTTGCTATAATTGTGATGAGAAATTCACTCGGGGACATAGATGTGTTCAACAAAAGCTCTATATCTTGGATGTGGATTCTCCGACTGCCTTAGAACTTGGTGAAGAAGCTACAGATACCGTAGATGATCCGGTCGACATGCAACACCTGCCTGTTGACACCCCATCTCAGGACGACCCACCCGAGATCTCTCTCCATGTTGTAACCGGCGTCACCACCCCACAAACAATGCGGGTCAGGGGATACTTCAAGAAGCTCCCTCTTACCATACTCATTGATTCTGGTAGCACTCATAACTTCATTGACCCTCGAATTGCCAAACAGGCTGATTGTTTTGTCCATCCTTGCTCCAACTTTGAAGTCATGGTTGCTAATGGGGGCACCTTACCTTGCAAGGGGAAGTGTCACAATGTGCGTATCTCTATGGAAGTTTATAAGCTACGCTCCGACATGTTTGCCTTGTCCTTAGGCGGATGTGATGTGGTTTTGGGCGTTCAATGGTTATGCACACTTGGCCCCATCTTATGGGTTTTTGCTGACCTTTGGATGCAGTTTAAAGTCAATGGGGCACAACACAAATTTTGGGGCTTACAACCAGGGTCTCTCTGCATCATCAGTTCACATCGCCTGAAAAAAATCCTTAAGAAGAATTCACGTGGTGTCATCGCTCAACTCAATTCCATTCAGATGCACCCATCAACAGTCTCCACTACTTCCTTGGATAGATATGCAGGTATCTTTGCTGAACCAATGAGCTTGCTGCCTTCAAGAGACCTTTCCGGTAAGAATGTAACCACATCTACCTCTCAGCAGGAAATGCTGGCTATTTTGCATGCGATACAGAAGTGGCAGCCATACCTATTAGGCAATTCTTTCTGCATCAAGACTGATCTCCCGAGTCTGGAAAATTTTCTGGAACAATGGGTCTCCTCCCCAACACACTTGCAATGGGTTATCCCTATGTGATCACTTATAAGAAGGGTAAGGACAATATGGTGGAAGATGCTCCTTCTCGCACAATTGATGACCCAGTTTCTCTTACAGCTCTTTCTCTGCTTGTTCCAAATTGGTTGCCATATGTTCAACAGGGCTATCTCTTCTATGATCTCCATGCTTCTTCATCAACAGGACACTCTGGGTTCTGCAAAATGTATGACCAGGAACAATGTAACTTCTTTTGGCTGGGACTAAAAATGACAATTCAACAGATGGTGGCTAACGATGATACTTTCCAAGACAACAAGGGGGAACCGACACTCCTTTCGGGATTGATCAAACCCTTGCCCATCACTACACAGCTTTGGCCAACTATTTCTATGGATTTCCTAGCAGCACTCTGGTGGTACAATACCACATCTCAAAGGACACCATATGAAACAGTCTATGGACAAACACCGCCAGTTCTTCTTCCATACACCCTTAGCAGCTCCCTAGTTCAGGAAATTGACTCGGTTCTTCGAAACCGTGATTAGATTCTTCTCATTCTGCAGGACAATCTTCACATGGCCAGAATTCGCCTGAAACAACAAGCCGATCAGCACCGTTCTGAGCGCATTTTCCATGCAGCTGACAGGGTTCTTCTTCATCTACAGCCTTCCAAGCAATCATCCTTGACACTCTAAAGGCGTAAGTGGCCCGAAATGCAAACCAAGGATGCTACCGGGGAACCACTCCTTCAGATTCTGCAGCAATTTCTCCAACCAAAGCTTTGAGGACAAAGCTTTTTCTAAGGGAGAGGGGATGTTAGGAACCTATGTCAACCCTTATCTTTACTATGTTAGTATATTGTTGTTGGACGCATATGCTTTGTAAGTCGTCTCGTAGTATTTGTTGATCCGTAGTTTATATTAGCCCATAGTATTGACCCATAGTATTGGACGCATATGCTTTGTAAGTCGTCCTGTAGTATTATATGTCCCATGGTTTTGACTCATAGTATTGGGCATAGACTTAGTACATAAGTGTGTGTTGAGGTCATTGAAGGTACCGTGAAGTTAATTGTATTGAGCTTGCTCAAAGGAGGTTGCCCCCTCGAAGTGGCCCGTGATCAATATAAAAGCGATTATGTTCTATTATTTCTGATATCTAGTGTATTTGCATTAATTAATTATTGCAGGTACACCACATTGGGTTTATCAATCATTTGCTTTAGCAATATGCTAGGTCAGTGCTCCGACTGGTTTTATCAATTGTTTAAGGGGTGTTGGGCCAGCGTACACGCTGCTTTACCATATCAAGTAGTTAATGCCCAACTAGTCACTCTTTGGACTTATCAAGAACTTTATAGCATTCAACCAGATACTCCCTAGATTTCTCAATAATTTATATCGCCCACTCATTTACTCTCTGGATTTAACAACAATTTATATTGCCCACTTATTTACTCTCTGGATTTACCAGCAATTTATATCGCCCACTCATTTACTCTCTGGATTTACCAGCAATTTATATCGCCCACTCATTTACTCTCTGGATTTACCAGCAATTTATATCGCCCACTCATTTACTCTCTGGATTTACCGGCAATTTATATTCTTTCAGGGTCTTGCCTTCCTGCAATGACCAAGGTTTCCAACAAAGAAACAATAGTGTATCAGATTAGCTGTTAGAAGACTTATACCTGAAATCTTTGTTATTCCAAACAAGATATAAATGAAAACGAATACTTATATGTATTGCGCATTTCCCCTCTGGTCCATAGGGTCCTGCTTCGCTTTGCAAGCCTTGGAATCACCTATGGACTTTGATGTAGTTAATGCTTAACCAGTACACCTCCCCATCGGTTGGATTTAACAAGCATTTGGTGGTTCCCAACCAATCCCATACCTAGTTGGCCCTCTCCAGTGCTGAGCCAACACATTCGTCTGGGTCATCGACCAATGGAAGGAAAATTGTGCCACCTGACCATTATAGGTCAAGGATCTCTTATGGAGTCATAGGCATATCAGGGTTTTTAGTCAGTCTTGGCGCCCGCCCTCATACTATTGACCCAATAGGCATCTCAGGGTTTTCAGTCAGTCTTGGTGCCCGCCCTCCTACTGCTGACCCAATAGAGATTTTATGCCTTCACCAATGTCACCACACCTTCTTGCACCATAACCCTTCACACACACATCAACTCTTCATTCATATAAGGATGCCACTCCTTCTCTTGTGCAAATCGGTGGTTCCTTTTAGGAACTTTCTAGGTGACTTTCTTGATTGCAGGTTAACATGGCCCCACTCACATAAGGATGATACCCCTTTTCACTACACATCTCCCTGGGTTTGTCCATCCCTTCCAATATTATTTAGTGTGAGCATAGAAAGGTTGCCAATTCCTATACAGTCCTTCTGCGTACCCTTCTTCACTTTTCCTCTTAATGTGTAGTACCAATTGGTATCTGTGTAGGATGACAACACAATAAGGATAAGCAAGCTTATCATTATTGCTTTTCAAAATCGCAACCACATTCCATAACATTCACTATCAAGTATTGAAATAGCAGGAATGCGTCCATTCCCTTAGGGTGTAGTCAATATTGACAACCGTATCATGACCCACCACCAAAAAAGGTGTGCACCCCCTTTCCAATGTGAGCCATGTAGGCCCTAATCATACTCAAGTAGTCTGAAATGATATATATAAATAAAGTAGAGCATGCTATGCTATTAACCCTAATAATTTAAACATGCATGTTCTTATATAGGGTCACAGAACACTCATTCATTTTGCAGATGTATCTTTTCTTCATTTGCGAAGAAAGGGGGCTCCCTTCTCCAAGTCAACAGTTCTTCGGTTTTCCACCCCAATCTTTCCACGTTCCATAATCCACTCATGCCTTCTTGGCATAGCTTTACCATCTCACTCTCATGGTTTTCCAACATACAATTTAGATGAGATGTCATCCTTAATATATGTAATGGTGTTTCACCCGAAACCCATTTCTAAAGCATGGGGTCCTTCCCATGGAATCTGGATTCTGCGGGTCATCATGCATGGTCTCCCTGCAATGTGTCTTCCTGGCACATTTATCAAATAGCCAAACAGTCAGCAACATTTAACAATAATCATTCAATGGCATTAATAATTAAATTCAAGTATGAATTTGCAATTCCGTCCTCTGCAGAATCGATTTGCTTAGCCATGAGTCTGTTCTCATATCATTTGGCTCTTGCTCATGGTAGATTCCAATCTTCGTCATGAGCTTACCCACATTTTCCATGCCCAAAACAATCTACCTAAAATATGAAACTTCAATCAGCCAAACATGTTGTGAGTATCTATGCATATAATCCTTTCATTGCTACAACAGTCACTAAAGTGATCTCAGAATTATAACACTCAATAATTCAAACACCTTCAACTGTTAGCATTTGAGGTGCGATGAAATATATGTATATATCTATATATGCATCGTTATCATCAATAAAATTGCAAGACATGGGTACACTATCCGTGCAATTTAAATAAATTGTAAGTACTCATTACTTCACATTCCATGCAATCTCTGTCTGTCCATAGAGTACTCTAGTAGGCCATCATCAAGTCTACCTTCTTCATGAAATCTTTCTCCTGCATTCATAGCAGCTCATGAAATTCTCTCAGTATTAACAATGGTTCACCATTTCATCTATTATCTAAAAGCATTGAAACCTATACATATCACAACCGTGCATTCTGACAATGCATCTCAACATGTGCACTTACACATATGTATGCACATTCACAACATTCACATAATATTTTAATGTGCATTCACTCAATGCATAATCCCTCAATACAACTTTGTTTCAATCCACGGATACTATGCATTCCAGCATATTATGGCCTAACCATGCCTATTTCATATGGCATATACTACCACAACATGATTATAGGTTTTTACTTTCTTTGGTTATTTAAACTTATAATCCAACATACACAATGGCATGCTATAATTTCATATGAATGCATTGAGGTTTCTAAGCAATTATAGGGCGTAAGGATCCTTTCCCTCACTTACCCACACCTCATCATACTCGGTAGATTAACATTCACATTCAAGCACTCAATACCACATGCAAACCAATCAACATAGTTTAAACATAGTTGAAGGGATCTTACCAAATCCTCCTTCAATCATTCATGCAATTAAGCATAAACAACCATTACCTGCATGTCTATCATTAACATTGCTTGATGTTATCTGATTAGTTGGTCTCTTACCAAGGCTACACAGTCCTTTTTCCAACCTCATGATCACAGATTTGTTGCACCATCCTTTCTTCATAAGGTTGTTGGTCATATGCAACAATCACCATTCACATCTTTAGCCATGCTTCAGTTGTCTTTGGTCCTACAACCAATGTGAACACAACTACTTATTAGCAACCCTCATAATGATATTAAGTGGCTCATTGCATATGTAAGACCTCACTATTGTACTAATATGCATTATCATATACATGTACAAACATTTTCACATGCACTATGCAATGTCTGTTAGTATTCCAACTAGTACATGTTCACTTCATCTATCTATCCTTTTGCATTTTCAATCATGCTTCTATGGTCTAATTCCCACAACCATTATCAACAACTTTAATTGTCATCACCCATAGGAATACCATTAATGGGCTATTGCATGTGTAACCTCACTACCTTTACCCATATGCAGCATCATGCTCATGCATAAGCAATCCACATGCACCATGCAATGATTCTTTAATCATGCCCACTAATTCATATGCATTACTCTCTTGCATTTCCAGCATCCCTATGCCATAATTTTCAGTATATAAAAATCGGAAAATATAAATACAGTAACAAGAGAGGAGTTAAGGAATTCTCCCTTTTCAATTTCCCCTCATGACATGGAGTTACTCCTTCACATCATAGCTGATCCTTTTCTTGGATTACCTACCAAGCATACAAGCAATCATTAGCTATGATCTCCTCATGAATTAGCAATTCAATATATATACATAAGTGTATAACATTTATTCTTGCTATTTTTCAAACATGCAATTCTTATACTATAAACAAAATAGTTTAAGGTGAGGAATAACATGTAGAGAATAACATGTACAACATATCAATCATATCAAGCATGTATCAAGCATATCAAGCAATCACATAAGACAATGGACACACAGAGTTTCACTGGGGAAAACCATAAAGGCGAAAAACCCCACAACTTCCTTAGAGATAGAAAGAGCAATGATACAATCAAAGTACAAGAGATAGTCTTCTCCTAGTAGCTGATCCTCCTCCTCACATGTGTGCCACTTTCTGAGTGATGGAAGAGTGAGTAATGAGATGATCAAATAGAGATCTCCCAATCTCTATTTATACTTGTCCTGTATTGCCCAATAAACCAGTGGGGTTGACTTGTCTAACTCAGTCTAATAACCCATGATTACATTAATCTGGGTTGACCCCTCACTAGGTGGTCTAATAACCCATCATAGCAAGTTACGACACTTGCGACACTTGTCAATACAAATGATGACACTTCCGTATAGAGGAATAATACATCTCTATAGGAGTACAATAATACATAGATGAAATAAATTCCGAAGTTACATATACATGACATTTATCAGTGAGAATATGTTCTAAATGTAGATGCAAATGATTGATTAATAGACTGTTATAAATGTTGTAATCTCTGGTTAATGTGCACATATCCTCTTCACAACTACGGAATTTTGGTTCTAGCATCCCTCTTATCCACCTCGGGTGAGACTACACTTGCTTTGCAAGCGTTGCTGGAAAGGGTTACACCTTTCTAGGTTGGTGTATAAGGGAGTTATGTTGATAGTTTTTTGGGGACAGTGCAGAGTGAACCCTTGTCGATAGAATCTACATCAACAAATGGTTCCATTGCCAAGACACAAAGGAAGAAGAAAAGAGGATATGCTGTGGCACCCGACTAAACCAGAGATCCAAGAGTGGTTCGATAAGAAGGCAGAGGAATTCGCAGAAAGCGAGACGCAAGATCCTAAGAAGACAATGACCAGTTGGTTAGAAAGATACATCTACTCAGATATTCACGAAATCATTTTCTGCGAATTCCCGGTGCTATTGCATGAGTGGCTAGCACAGTTGACGTTCCGCAAGAACCACTGTCAGAAGAATGAACCAGACTGTTGGACTCTAGAGTTGGTGCGACAGTTGAAGCAAGTTGATAGCAAGGTATCGCGAGCTATTGATTTTTGGGTAGACAGTATCCTCGAAGGGTACGTAATTGAGTTCGTGGTAGATACTATCAAGTCATACAACGATGCCGAAATAAATTTCTTCAGAGGACCAAGGGGAATATTTTTGTCATCGTTAAAACTGTGGATTAAAATGTTGGTCTGCAAAAAAGGAATATTGAGGATGTCTTCTGATGAGTAGAAGAATCGGTGTGCGAAGGTGAAGGTATCGCATAAATGCGAGTCTAACACAAAGATGTGGTAGATGAACATGAGCGACGACGAGTCTGAAAGGGAAGCTAACGAAGAGTGTGGTCTCTCGAGGAGTGGATCAATATTTCAGCGCCCTGAGAAGAAGAGAAGGACTGAGAAAGAGTCTCCTGAGAGGACCAAAACAGAGAACTACAGAATAGGACCACATGGGAGAAAGCGAACTCATTGTGAAGGAGACATCGACTAGGCTACCCCAGAGGTAGAGGAAGGTCAGATCATAAGTTACCACATACCTTCAACCTCGAACACTACTTCAAATTTTATAGGAAGAAATCCAAACTATTTGCGGAGTTTCCCCATGTGCAGTGGCGAGAGTAGCGCTTCAGTAAATAACAATACCAACAACGTTAGAATGGAAGACGAGGAAAATATGCCCACCTTTCAGGGGAACAAGACCGAGGTTCCCGAACAGTATTGGTTTGTATGCGAAATAGTCTGGACCGTGAAGCACATCCAAGATGATGCTATAAATATAGGACAACTAGCGACGACCCTTCGGGGTCAGGTGTTAGACTGGTACATGAAGTTTGTAAAGGTTCTAGTGGGAATGATGGCCAAAAAACTGGAGCATATAAGGATAGCAATGATTGGAAAATTTAAGAAATTAAAATCTGAGTCGCAATATGTCACTAAGCTTAAGGAGATTAATCAATTCCCAAATGAGTCGGTGTGGGAATTCGATCAGCGATATAAGACACTAATAGTGAAAGTGAGCTTTCTGATAAATGAGCTGCAACAAAAAGAATGGTTCATTGCAGGACTGGTGTCGCATATCCGAGGGTCATTGATGCAACAAAAAGTTGCAACACAGGTAGAAGCATTAGAAATCGCAATGAAGCTAGATGCTTCACCAATTGGCAAAGTAGGAATGGGAATGGACAGAGTTCAGGAATAGTTGGCCAATTTAATATTACAGCTGGAGGATATCACGAAGGGAAAGGAAACCTGAGGGGATGTATGGTGCACTAGATGCAGAACTGAGAGGCACCATAAGGACAATTGCCCAGAATTCCAGGAATACTTGCAGGCAGGGGCACCAAACCCACTTCGCCAGGGAGGCATGCCACGGTGCACCGTCTTTCAGACCAGAGGGAATCGACCGGATGAGTGCGTATATTTGCAAAATATGGTATCGAATCCAGCAAAATTATACTACAAGTTTTGCCGATCGGTTGGCCATCATGAGAAGGACTGCAGGGCCTATGATTTGCTGCAAGAGCAGACAGCTGACACGTATTTCATGAAGGGAGAAGAACCATCGATGGTACAACAACAATCGCAGTATAGCCATTTGCAGCAATATGACCAAGGGCAGTATGGGCACCCACAGTATCCACCACCACTGTATGGCTAGCTGCAGTATGGGAAGTAGCAATATCAGAAGCCACAGTACGAGCAACCGCAGTATCAACAATATGGACCATCGCGCGGAGGTTTCGGGGGAGGATACCACGGCGGTCGAGGTATGGGACGCTGAGGCACTACTGGACACAGAAGAGGTCCAATTATTTGTTGTAATTGCGGACAACATGGGCACTACCAGAGAGATTGTTTTAATCCAGCACCGTAGTGCACATACTGCAGTGCTGTAGATCATAGTGTATAGGACTTCCCCCAGCTCATTGCGAAATGGAAAACCAAGCATCTGCCCCAGAACCAGAGCAATCAGAATGCACCATCACTGCATCAGTTTTACAGAGGATATCCACGAAATCCAGAAGTAGGTAGGCGACGGTTGGCATAGTAACAAGAGAAGGGGCGGCGACAGGTAATGATAGGTCACACCCCAATGTTAGACCAACACAAACACAGCAGAAGAAGGTCACCTTCGATGTCAATGTTGAAAAGGATGTCTTCTTAAAATCACAAGAGGAAATGAGGAATCGGAGGCAGTTACCTTTCGAGGAATAAATATGTGATATGCCATCGACGTTTGATTCAATGAAGACGCGAAGAAAGGCAAACACACTAAAAGCCTTTTTAGAAAGTTGCTTGGATTTGGCCAAAGACCCCGACGCACTAGAGGAAATAGCTAGTATACTGCGATGAGGAGGAGGTGCATGACTGGAACAAAGAATTAACCACATACACAAAAGGAAGACAGGCAGGGAGATGCGGATGTCGGCATAGATCAGAGAATTTGATGTTGACTCCATCATTCTGGACTTGGGTTCGGACGTGAATATCCTGACTAAACAAACATGGGAAACGATGGGGAAGCCGCATATGACCTGGTCACTAGTACAACTGCGACTGGAAAACTAGAGTAAGGTCATCCTGCTAGGTCGAGTATGTCCGCATCCAGTTGAAATTGACGGGCCCGGAACGTATGTGGACTTCGACATCATTGAGATTGTGGATAACACCAACCCCTATCCAGTACTGCTGGGGATAGAATGGGATATGGAAAATCAAGCAATTATCAACTTTAAGAAAAGGATAATGTCATTTGAAAATCATAAAATGAGGGTCATCGCACCACTGGATCTAGGGGAAGGGCAGCGTTATACGGAGCCAGCTGGAGATGAAGGAGACAATTTGTACAACATCTCAGAGGATTATGCTAAACCCACCATAGATGGAGAATTAGAATGGCACAACACCAGTTCAACATTATCCGACTCAGATGAGGCCCTTGAGAATTGGCAGAACTGGATGCATGAAATGTCCTTTCAAAGATGTGCATGGATAACACAATCCCCACGAAGGACAGCCACAGAGGAGTATGGAAAAATGACGAAACCAAGGACATTTGAACCAGAACCGTCTGCCCCGAAAATAATGAGGGAAGACTATAACATCAATTCAAATCCTGTAGATGATAATGACCTCAAAGCTACATGTACACTAGAACCCGAAGACAATCACAACAATGCGACACTAGAGATACCGTCCAACAAATGTCAGCAACCATTAGAGACCAAAGAGGTGAATATTGGATCAGAGGAAAACCCAAAATTCACGAACATTGGTGACTACTGGGATGAGTCGATCATTGTGAAAATAACCAACCTACTGCATGAGTTTTAGGATTTGTTTTCGACAAAATCCTCAGAGGTGAAGGAACATTATGATGGATCAGAAAACATAATGACCTCCCTGGAAACTGAATCGAAGCGAATCCAACAGCGACCACATCAGCAAATACCAACCTCAATAATCAAATGGATCACAACAGAACCACTGACAAATAAAATTGAGATGTACACAATAGAAACCCAGCGAAACCTGGGAAGGATGACTGTAGTAGGTAAGCCAATGATAAGATGACATATTGACATAGCGGTACTTGCTGTGCCGATGTAAACAAAAAAAAAAGATGTTGAAACAATATAGGCAAGTTGAAAGTTGCCACGATGTGCGACGGTCTAATCCAGCATTAAACGTAATAAAGGTTGTAGTTATACCACACCGGACAACATTAAACCCAAGAACACCGGTAGTTAATATCCAATGCATGCGATGGATTTGGAAAATCCTGATGAGATTTAGAAATTATGACCCCGAATGGATAGATACTACCATCCAGTATATAGGAGGTGAAGGGGAAACATGTTCATCTACTTAACATTTCAAGAGACGAATGGAAGTATATGTGTCCAGCACCAGCACCGAAAGACCACATGCCACACCAATTGTATAGGAGCAACCTGAAGTCATGTCTTTAGTCCCACACAAGAAAAAATGGAGTGCAACGAGACCTCCTGACTCTGGTTGGGCGAAAAAGAAGGCAACCTGGGCATCCACCAGGAATACGAATGGCTCTGCAGGGACCTCAGCTGTTGAAGCTGTGTAGGAGGGCTATGAAGGTCCCATTCTTTCAGAGTACGTTACACCTTGTCAAATAGGGGCACCCACACTGCGGATCAACAAGAACAAAAAATACACCATTGCGGTTGCACCAGTACCCCCATGAGTTCCTGAAACCGGGGATATTACCACCAAGTTAAAGAGGTTACAATTCACTGATCACGACCTGGCCAAGTTTAAGGAGTATTTGAAAGCTTATGAAGATGTTCCCCACATAGGAGGGTCGACTACAAAGGAACCAAAGAAATGGGCACTTGGATTGGCATGATCAATACTACTTGGCATCACCCTCCTACCGCATTTTGGGAACCTGAAACATTTCAACACATGTGTCAAACAACTCCTCGCATGCTTCCATAACAGATCCCTGTGGCTGCATGAGAGAATCCTAGTTATAGTCGACCTCATTGCCAGAGTCACCGGCCTATGTCAAGAGGGAGCCGACCTGTCACAGTTTTTCCAAGGTAAGGATAATGATAAGAAAGGGGCCGAACAGTTGGCCATAAAGTACGAGGTAGAGAAGGATTCCAAAGGCTACCTGATACACACAATTAAAAACCAAGTCATCTGAGTCGCAGCAAAGATACTCATAGTCAAAGTAACAAGGAAAAATCGACCAATGTAATGTAATTCAGGGGTCCTTGCAGCAGCGGAACGATGCGTCGCAGGAGAAAAGATGAATTGGGCTCAGTTCCTGCTACATGAATTAACCGAGGATGCATATGATGCCCAGGAACACGGATGGTCATTCACATACTCGTGGTTACTCCTCTTCATTTCCTTAAAATCATGGAGGGAACCAGATGACTACCAAGGGGTGGACCTCATGAAACCGTGGGTGTGCGACGGTGCGAGGTACCAGAACTTATGGGCGACCATTGACAAGGAACGACAGCAGGAGAATGTTATTTAGTTCTATATTTGGCTCGTGAGGATGTGTATGGATGCACTGATTATACCACGGATCACACTGTAAGCTACAATGAAGTATCAATCGATCGCCCAGGTATTTGTCGAAACACATACGATTTATCTCCAGGCCCACGCAGATCTGACCAAACAATGGGTGAGAACATAGTACAAGCTCGCTGAAAGCGATCTTGACAACATCATCGCCCATTGGCCAGAGGCATGGAAGGTTCTTGCAGATCTGAATGATATTGAAAAGGCACAAGCAACAGGACGACAAGACCCGGCCAGGAAAGATGAATCTTCCTCCAACCAGAAGGAGGACGTAGAACAGGATATTGATGCGAAGGACAAGACGGTAGAATCTGGTCACGACGAGGCCTCAACAGCCAACACCCCAAAATATTTAGAGCTCGACCTCCAGTATGAAGAATGAAGAACAAAGAACAGAATGGACCATGATGGTGGTAGTACACAGGCCAGACTCACTGCACAGTAGGCTTATGGTATGTTGGCTAGTATTACGCAGATGTAAAGTGTAACCACCGAAAGGTTACACAGCATTCCGCGGACAATTTCCAGTACATAGGGGAATTTTTAAACACAGTGGCAAATACGATGATCAACATTAGGGTACCCCACGGGGACATCTAGCAAAACCTATTGACTCCCAAAGTCAAGGTCAAAGTAGGAAACCCGAAACACATAGTTCAAATCGACACCCACTCCTTCTTCACAGGAGATGAGACCTTGGACCTGGAGCTCCGGAAGGATGACTTGGCAATGCTCGATTTCAACTTACTACCAATGTTGACACTACATCGGGTCCAATCGGAAGCAAGCACAAAAATCCAAGACCGTGAGGCTTCCATGCACAATAAGATGGTTGAGTACATGAAACAACTACAACACAGTGAGATGGAGGCACATCAGCTTTGGGATAAACATGCCAAAGCACTGGTTGAAAAAGTACAAGCTATTGAGGAGAAGGCTCGATTGGAAGAAACCCTGGCTAGGAAAGAGAAGATCATCATGGAACAGATTATCGAACTTAATGCCAAGGAAAATGTTGTAGAGGAATGGACAAGACTAGAACGAGCTCTGGAAAAGGCAGGCGAAACAACAGTGCTAGACCTGGATGTCGACCCGGAAGCTCAGGCTGTTATGTTAGGAGTTTCCATTATTGAGCTCAGGAAGGAAAATGCAGAACTCCAGACCAGAGCAACACCCAGCACACTGCTGGCACAAGTTCAAAGTCGACAAACAACGATAGAGGAAGTAGTGGTGGAAATTCAGGAATTGGAACAGGAAGCACAGAAGGTGGCTGTAAGTCTTACATAATTCTATAATAGTTTGGTCGAGGATGACCAGTTAGCTACACTAAAGAGAATGCATTGTGAATCCAAAGAACAGTTGGAAATATTTAAGGGATCGTTTAAGGCGATGCCCACCCTGACATGAATGGAAAATACTGTGGAACTACATAGTATGAAGCAGCGAGTTGAAAAATCCCACAAAAGGAAGCAATGATGAGATGCACATTTGGACAAGCTTCAAGCAAAGGTAGAAGCCCTAATAGAAAGCATAGTCCCCGAGATGAAATAGGTACAACAGCGATTACAGGAGGTATGACATAAGGTGTGTGACCACCCAACAGAGCAACAGGTGATAGAAAGAACACAGCTTCGCGCATCAGTGAAAGAGATAGTCGGCTAGATCCAGACCACCTATGATGACTTTCAACAGCAATACAACAAACCAGCAGTGTCCAACTGAGGTGGCTCGAGATGAACCACAAGTTTGTGTTGGGGGCCTGTTGGAATGGGATAGATCCACAAGAAGTGTGGAAGCCCACAGGTGCGGAAGGGTCATTTTGTGGAAAAAGGACCTTTCGCCACTTTTTGCAGAAGCATAAGAGTTGTTAGATTAGTCGAGTCGGTCATGTGGACCATTTTGTAATAAGATAAAGGCATATAAATAAAAAAATATTGTAAGCCTAAGGGCATCGTAGTTTTGGATATTAATCCTATTTTTTGGTTCAGTTATATCCGCGATAGGATGACTTGACTGTTTCTACGAGGCTTGTTCCGTAGGTGTTGATGAATGAATGAAGATGTTCGGTTGTGAATTCTGTTGTTGTGCAACAATGCGATGATGAATAATGGGTTATGTGAATTCCTTCTTGTTGATTAATGCGAATATATGTTGCTATTGATTAGTACAAATATGTTATTGAATATGTTCTGAATGTTTGTATTATGAATAAGATGCGAATGATTGGTTAAGGGACTGTTATGAATGTTGTAATATTTGGTTAATGTGCACATATGCTCTTCACAACTATGGAATCTTGGTTCCAGCATCCCTCTTATCCACCTCGGGTGAGACTACACTTGATTTGCAAGTGTTGTTGGAAAGGGTTACACCTTTTCGGGCCGGTGTATAAGGGATTTAGGTTGATAGTTTGTTGGCGACAGAGCGGAGTGAACCCCTTTCGATAAACTCTACGTCAATAATGTGCATACTTGATTCTGTTGCAACTCTATCGTTGTGCATCTTATGGACTTATTTACTTTACACACATCACCTTAGTATTCATGCGTCAGTGAAACTTCTTTGCATCATGCATTACAAGATATACTTTAGTTCTGTCTTTGCGTGAATCTATATCAAAACATATGTGACTCTTTGCGTGTTATGTATGTTACTATCATTCAGTCCTCATGCATGTGCGCATGCTTCTGTATTTCTTCCATTCTGTATTTGTGTAATTTTTACATATTCATAGTATCATTTTGTGCACCATCATCTATCTCATTCCTTTGCTTGTGCGCACTCAACTCTTCGATAGATCATCTTGTTTTTATTCTACAATCCCTTGATGCCCCAAATATAACTTTGTATCTTCCACTTACAAGCTCATCATACTTGTTATCAAACTCACTTCAAATATCCAACTTGCTTCTTGTTTATACATGTCCTGCATGGATTGCATTTCCACAAGTTGGTTGTGGCTTTCCTTCTTCTTTGCTTCATGGTTTATGATTTTTCTACATGTCATCTTATGCGCTATTGATATGTCATCTCTTATGGGTCTTCTGCATACATGGTCTTTGACTTGGTGGTATTTTCACCCTTGCGATACCATCACTTGTGGGTCTTGCACACTTGATGATTCATCAGCTATGGAATTTTCACATATGATAACTTCAACTACCACACCTTTCATTGTACTTGTGCGCACTTAAACAACTAAAAGCTTCTTTTGATTGGTGAGATTTGTGTGCTTTTAAGAATTTCATAACCATTCAACCATTTCTTGTTCCATGTTTTATGACTACATGGGATGGTTCTAAAAGACCGAACACCTAGACAATTCGCTCACACAAACAGATCCTAGATCAACACACCAATGTTTTCACATGGTTTAAACCCTCGAAATGGAAACACTCCATGGCCCCATCCAAATATCTACCTGAGTTGGTTTATTATGCAAAAGAAAGTTACATATGAGATTCTCATAATCGATCAACTAGCAAGTGATCCTCCATGATATTTAAATAGATATGATGGACCAATCGGGTGTTAAGACATGGATGAAAGGTAGTTATGATCTAAGAGAAGTTGAACCGTCGGATCACTTTATGTCTAGAACATATTGTGACTCTCGGATTAGATATTTATAAATGCATACTAATGCATATTAAAGAAACACGCTTTTCCTAACGGATATATTATTGAACAAGTTGATCTTAACTAACTCCTAAGTGTCTAAATATCCTAACACATGTTGCTTGCACACTTTCGATCCTTGTCCAATCAACGCCTTTTCTTGCATGTGAACTCTTTGACTTGCTTTCTCACTCTCGAGCCTTTGTCTAGCCAACAGTTTAGATTTTACCTTGGATAAATATGACTGGACATACTTGATGTCTGCACATGTACCACACATTGTAGGATGCATTCCTTATGTACTTCTTTAAGCTGGACATGCATGATGTATCTTTGAACATACTTCTTCATACTAGATGTACTTCGGGATATACTTCTTCAGAGTGGCTTCCATATACTTCTTTAGAGTGTCTTCCTATATACTTCTTCAAACTGGCACAAGAATACTGAAACCTCAAGTTGACATCAATCGACATCAATGACTCAAACTGAATTAGTTGACATCCTCTTTGACATAGGTTGACATAAATGACAACCAAAGTTTAACAATATCCTCCTTTGGCATTGATGTCAACACCTCATGAAGTTGTGCATAATTGTATTATGAAGTTATGTGCTTTCTCTATTCTTATCACAGTACTCCCCTTGTGTATATGCTCCCCATGATTTCTTTTCCAGTTTGAACCTTTTGCATCTGCGCATTCTAATGTCAGTGATTCTTCTGCTTTCTGTTACTTCTGCGCATAACACTTGCTTCATGATAATTCTCATTTTGTTGTTGCATGCTTCTGTAATGACTTGGATTCTTACTCTTTCTTAGATCATCTTCATGATCTTCTTGTCCACTTGATCAACTTCATGCTATTTGTCCCTGATTATCTTCATGCTACTTCTCATTCTTCGCCGCTACATGCTAAAATTCATGCTATTTCTCCTATGTATAACTTCTCACCTTCATTCTACTTCTCCCCCTTTGAAATTAATGACAAAGAGGTGCCATTATTTGCATAATTATCGAGTCTCCTTTGTTCTATTTTGCATTGGGATTTATTCACTGGTCATAGGTATAACTCCCCATATCTGCATGCTTCATCCTTCTACTGAATTATTTTTAATGTGCTTCCCTTGTACAATTGTTATCTTTTCATGCATCTTGATCTCATGTTCCTGTAATAATACTTCATTTTACTTTGCGCAGATCTTCATGTGATCATCTTGTCGTGTCAACTGCGCAGTAATGAACTAGTTTGCACTCTCTTTTCCATCAATTTCCTTCTACATATAACCGTTCCATTCATCACATTTACTGCATTGTCACCAGACCTTGTAGCATTTACTATCGTCACATCCCTTTCCATGACAACCAAAAATCTGGCACGTTTTTCACTTAACCTCCAGCTCAGTATTAAAAAGGAACAAAAATCAGTTCATATAAATCCATGACGTGTCGCATACGTACTCGATTTTTTTGGGGAAACATCATTCATTGCATGGAGCAATGAATTGGATTTTTGCTTTTTGTACTTTTTTCCCAAATTCATTAATTCCAGCTATTAGAAAAACAGGACCGTAGAGCAATAACAATAAACAAGATGCAAATATAAATCACATCAAACACATTACAAGAGATACACCAATATAACATGGTTCACCCAAGATGGGATACATCCACACAGAAATTACCACTACTTATTATTATACCATCTAGCAAAATGAAGGGATACAACTTGCAGCACATCCCATGCAACTTCCTTTTCACTCTCTCACAGTCTCTCTTAAACAATCATAGATATATTTACAATGCTACAGTACATTACACATCCATATTACAATGTATTTCTTTCAAAGGGGAATCACTCCGGGAAAATACTACGGGTTTCCCAATACCATGGGCCCGTAAACTATTGGCCAACAAATAACCCAAAAAATTTCTCCAGGGAGCCTCGCCCTTGAACCCCCTTTCTCAAGCATGCTGCCCCTGATCCCCCATCGGGGGCCGGATTTCCCTCGGAACGCCCATCCAGGGGGGATGTTCCACCCCATACCCCCATGGGGGGGCGATTGCCCCCCCCCCCACGCTGCCCCACTAGGATGAGTATACATCCCAACTACACAGCATATGTTATACCTCAAATTTCCAGACCATGTGTAAGTGAGGATCTGCATGTTTTACCACCATGGAAAACATGATGTTTATGCCTCCTAAGGGTGTTAGGACCCTTCATTCTAATGTTGGCCCCTTCCCTAGTCACACTTGGAAGAAAATCCAACAAGAAATGGGTAGAAGCCCACCTTAACCACCTCCCAAAATTACCTCTTACTAGAATTTTCGCGCTCTGCTAGTGTTCCTAGGAATGAGAATTTCATCTTTTTTGCACCTTGCATGCCTATGGGGGAGCGAAAATTTTGTTTTAGGATTATCCCTTTCACTTTGGATCTTGGATCTCATGGATATTTTCTTTGGATGAGGTACCCCTTCGAATCCTATCTCGCATTCCCTCTTTGGCATGGTTTATATCCTTGATCCACATCTTACTCACTTAGATCCATCATTTTCTCCTAGTAGTTGGCCTTCCCAAATCCTACTTAAGGAGGACCATCCATGAGCTAGAGAAGGGAAACTTAGAAGAACCAAACCTATGATTCTATGATTAGGAAACACTTAGAAAGGAGTTCATTATGATCCCATAAGTCTTGCAAGGGTGATGCTGGATAGCTTGGGAGGAGATGCTACCATCTTGGATATCAAGGTATAACATTGTAATCAGTTTCTTTGGATTTCTTAATGATAACTTGGCATATTCTCCCATGTCATGTCTCTTGTTATATTGATGCATGATATGTTGTAGATTAGATCTACATTAATACATCTACTAGCTTGGAATTTTTGGTCCTTTGTCTTGTTTAACAGGTCCAGGCCTTGAAGATCAAGCTTGGTGTTGGAGCTAGGACAACCTACAGGTTGGAGGTAAGCCATACTTCTGCCTTTCTTCTTCCATGTTCAATAAATTATGCATTGTGCTAGGTCTAGGAGAATAGATCACCATTTGTTTTTTTTTATGTCATGGATTAAGTATCTAGGGGCTTAAACAACATCTCTGAATCAAGAAGATCAGGCTCCAAAACCAACAATATCCCACTTAGATATTGATCACAACAACTCCACTGTTGTTGCACTTGTTGGACTATGCTCTTAAACTTGGACATGGAAAATTTATCAGCTTCAACTTCATGCTTGAAGGCCAATTGAAACCAATCAGGAACTCAGTTTCACTCTGGTTACTACATTTTTCAACATGTCTATAGTATTTTGGCTAGTGTGTATATTTTCCAGCTTCAACAGTTCATCTTCTAGAACAAACCGTATGAAATGGTGCTTGAGTTGTATATGTTTAGTATTAGAATGGAAGGATGATTTATTTGCAAGATGAATGGCACTCTGGATTTCACTGAACAACCTGTTATTCTCCTCCTCCTTACCCAATTCCTCCATGAACCTCTATAATCAAATCATCTTTTTACTATCCTTTATAGTAGCAATATACTCTGCTTCCGTTGTTGAAAGTGCAACAACCTTTTGCAGTTTCAAAACCCAACTTACTGTTGTTCCACCTACAGTAAAAACATAACCTGTGGTGCTCCTCATGCTGTCTTCATCACCTTCCATATATGCATTAACATATCCTTATAGAGAAATTTCTGAACCTCCAAAACATAATGCATAAGTGTTAGTAGCTTTCAAATACCTAAAAATCCATCATACTACCTTCCAATGTTCTTTACCTGGATTGTTCATATACCTCCTCACAACTCCCACTGCATGTGCAATATCTGGTCTTATGCACACTATGGAATACATCAAGTTGCCAACTGATGATGAATAGGGAACCTTGGACATGTATTCTATCTCTTCCTATGTCTTGGGAAACATATCCTTACTTAGTTTGAAATGGTTGACCAACGGTGTAGTAACTAGTTTTTTATTCTGCATTCTAAACCTCTCCAACACCTTTTGTATGTACTCACCCTAAGACAATATCAATTTGTGATTTTTCCTATCTCTTGTTATTCTCATACTAAGGACTTGCTTTGCAACACCCAAATTATTCATCGCAAATGAATTATCTAACTTCATTTTGAGCACATTTATACTATGCATGTTAGACCCTGCAACAAGCATGTCATCCACATATAATAACAAGATAATATATCTTCCATTATATAGCCTCTTGAAATATACACAATGGTCAGAATGACATCTACTATAACCTTTTTCTTTCATAAACCTATCAAATTTCAAATACCACTTCCTTGGAGCTTTCTTCAGTTCATACAATCTCTTCTTCAATATGCATACCAAATTATCCTTCCCTTTGACCTCATACCCATGTGGCTTTTGTATATAAATCTCTTCCTCCAAATATTGATGGAGAAAGGTTGTTTTTATATCTAACTGTTCAAGATGCAAATCTTCTACCGTCACTAGACTTAAAATAGTTCTAATTGAAATCATTTTAACAATAGGAGAAAATATTTCATCAAAATATATACCTTTCTTCTGTGCCAACCCCTTTACAACAAGTATGGATTTGTACCACTTCTTTCATCCATCCTCTTCCTTCAACCTATAAATACATTTATTTTGCAATGCTCTTTTACCTGCAGGAAATTAAACCAAATCCCAAGTCCAGTTTCTTACCAATAAGTCCATATCCTCACTCATGCCTTGCTCCCACTTCTTTATAGTTTCCACCTGCATTTCTTCTTCATAACATTCTGGTTCACCGAAATCAGTCATCAATAAATAATACATTGAAGGAGAGTATTGTTTAGGGGGTCTACTTAACTTGTTAGATCTTCTAACACTTGTAGGATTTTGAGGTACATGCGGTTGTTCTTGATTTTCTGGCACCTTTGGAACTTCATTTTCTTTGATTTCATCAAGAACCATGTACTTTGTGTTTTCCTTTTCCAGTTCCTTTCCCTACAACTAATCTTTATACATGACCTTTTCATTGAATACTACATCTCTACTCCTAATGATTTTGTTATTTTCATAATCCCATAAGCGATAACCAAAATCATCAACCATATATCCAATAAAGGTACATTTCTTGCATTTGGCCTCAATCTTTGTTATATTTTCTTTATCAATGTGGACAATGTTAAGATTCAATATGCTAAGACAGAAAATATCAGCATTACATTCCATTTCACAACAATAGCATATACAGAATCACACAAAGAACAACAAGCACAGCATAAACACAAGAGACACAGATTTATCCTGGGAAACCCTCATGGGGTAGAAAACCCTGCAAAGCTTCCTCAAAATAGAGGACCAACAAATACAAAGATGTAAACCCTATACATGAGCTCTTCTCCTCCATAGCAGATCTCTTCCTCACCTATGCGCCAATCACAAGTGAGTGTAGTGTGTGCTAAATGAGGAACACACCTCCTCTATTTATACACAACTCCGACTTGTATTGTAAATTAACTAGGTCGGCCCCAAATTAATCACTTAACATAATGTGGTAGGGCCAACCCCACTAAGCTGGTCTAATAACCCCTTTAACCCACATGACTCATACAAGGCTGACCCCCACTAGGGAAGTCTAATAACCCAAGTTACCGCATTCTCCACGAAGGAATAAAACATCTCCGGATATACAATAAGGTCTTCACGGAGGAATGAAACATCTCCGGAATAATAAAGTACAAATATAATATTCTTAGAAGTTACAATATCTCAACACTCCCCCTTAATAAGAAGGATATTATAACAACATCTGCAAGAGCAAGGAGTCATCAACATCATACATGATACATCTATAAATCATTGGAATCTTTCTCAACATCATCAGTAACTCAACCAGTTATTGGAATATCTTCAGGTCTTTAATACTGGAGTATCAGCATCGTCAGTATTGAGTCTTCACCTTCTGCAGCACTCGATCAGCTATAACATCGTCATCATCTAGATCACTCGATCAACAACCTTATCATCTGGATCTACTGATCATCATCATAACACCATCAAATGGATCCTCTTGATCAACAGCATCACATCATCAACTAGATCCTCTCGATCAACATCATCATCTGGATCATCTCGATCTACAGCATCTGGATCATCTCGATCTACAACATCTGGATCATCTCGATCTACAGGAGCATCTGGATCATCTCGATCTACAGAATCTGGATCATCATAGCAGTACAATCTGCAATACACATGATCTAGTTACAGGATGATCAATCCTTATCAATTTTAGACAAGTCTCATGTCTATGGATGATGCAATCCAGATGTACTTCTAGGATGATCAATCCTTATCAATTTTAGACAAGTCTCATGTCTATGGATGATGCAATCCAGATCTACTTCTAGGATGATCAATCCTTATCAATTTTAGACAAGTCTTGTGTCTATGGATGATGCAATCCAGATCTACTTCCAGGATGATCAATCCTTATCAATTTTAGACAAGTCTCATGTCTATGGACAATGCGATCCAGATCTACTTCCAGGATGATCAATCCTTATCAATTTTGGACAAGTCTCATGTCTATGGACAATGCAATCTAGATCTAATTCTAGGATGATCAATCCTTATCAATTTTAGACAAGTCTCATGTCTATGGACGATGCAATCCATTATCCTTTTAATACAAGTCTCATGTCTAGGGACGATATAGTCCTATCACGTACATTTTGAACCAAAGGTCCAGGGATGATGCAGTCCTCTCACGTACATTTTGAACCAAGGGTTCAGGGACGATGCAATCCTATCACATACATTTTGAACCAAAGGTTCAGGGACGATGCAGTCTTATCATGTACATTTTGAACCAAAGGTTCAAGGATGATGCAATCCTATCACTTACATTTTGAACCAAAGGTTTAGGACGATGCAGTCCTATCAAGTACATTTTGAACCAAGGGTTCAGGGACGATGCAGTCCTATCACGTATATTTTGAACCAAGGGTTCATGGATGATGCATTCCTATTACGTACATTTTGAACCAAGGGTTCAGGGATGATGCAGTCCTATCACATACATTTTGAACCAAGGGTTCAGGGATGATGCAATCCTATAATGTACATTTTGAACTAAGGGTTCATGGACAATGCAGTCCTATCATGTTGTTGTGGCCACAATAGATCCCATGCTTAGTTCAAGCACGGGAACCCCATTCTTAATAAACACAAAGGTAGTTCAGTGAGATTTCTTGTAAATATGAGACTTTGGTTTTTATCCCTAAGATCCCTTACCCATACTTTTGTTTTGTGTGTTTTTCTTTTGATTTGAAAAATTCCTAAGTGTTTCGGGCTGGTAGGAAGCTTCAATTTTTGAGTACTTTATTATTTACTTCCATCAGCCTGAAACCTGACATTTAGGAAACCCAACACCCGTAACCCGACAGCTGTGGGTTGCGGGATTTGCTTTTTTGTCATGGAGTATAATAAACCCAAAACCCACAACCCGACGGCTGCAGGTTGCCAGATTTTGTTTTACAATTTATGATTTTCGTCATCCCGAAACTCGCAACCCGACAGTTGCGGGTTGTGGGTTTTCTTTGTAAATAATTTCAGGAATTTTTAACCCAAAAACCGAAACCCACACTTGCAGCTTTCGGGAACTCCTTTTAAGTTCCATTTTGTTATGTGTTCCCGAAACCCTCAACCCGACACTTTCGAGTTGCGACTTTTGGGAAAAGGTTTTTGATTGCAATTTTCACACTCCCGAAACCCGCAACCCGATGCTTTTAGGTTTCAGCTTTCGAGAATTCATTTGTGATTTTGTTTTCTTGCACTCCCGAAACCCGCAACCCGACACTTTCGGGTTTTCGGCTTTCGGGATTCTTAAATAAAACTTTCAAAATAAAGATGAACCCGATCCCGTATCCCGCTTTAGTGCATCTCAACCATCCATTTGTTTTGATCCCACGGTCGTGTTTTAATCTGGCAAATATAATAAGTGAATTTTTTCTATTTTTATGCTTTTCATTTTTATTGTTGGAAGATTGCTCCATCGCGCTATTTTTTCGTTGTAAGAATTTCTATCAAAGAACGTTATTTCTGGTTTCTAGTCATTCTAAGCTGAATTGTTGCCACTAATGCACCCTGTGTTCGTTGGTTCTGGTTTTTCATTTGACATCCTTTTTCCATTGTTTCATCTCTTTAAGATCGCATATCATTACGCTTGTTTCGGTCTGAAAGGTTGTTCTGGTTATTCTGTTAAGTTGGGTCACCCGGATCCGGTGTGATACCTGCAAAAGGGGTTGCTATTCTGTGTACTAGAGCTCCCGTTCGAGTCATTTCACACTCAACCTTTTAGCCATGATTTCTTTTTGGGTCACAAATCTGAAGTCATGATTGCTGATGTGAAAAAGTTTGTAATAATGAGCTTTTGAGAGCAGTTTAAGTCATGCGAGCCCCAGTGGGTTGTGTACTTTTACATGGGTTTAGATCCAATTGATGTATGTCTCCGCTCGTTTCATCCCATTTCGGATAATTGCAATGGATTGGTTGTATAGTTTGAATCATTACCATTCATGCTACCTAATCATTGTCATCCTATCGGTTGGCATTAAATTGGCAACAAACATGAAAACTTCAGCTCATCCTTTGTATTCTTTAAGGGAAATTTTTCTATGTGATAATCTTGTAAATCTCCTCCTTGGCATATTTAATGAAAGAAATATGCAGACAGATAATGAATCTTCCAATGCCCATTCGAAGATGAAGAACTCTATCTCTTATTATATCAGGAACCTATGTCACCACCATTTGATGCAGGCATTCCTGATTTAAGTAGTGATAGCGATGAAGAAGATTTTCAGGCCCTATCAGTCTACATGCAATTCCCTGATGAGGAAGAGAAGAAAGTTCCCAAGGAACTAGTTGACCGTGACGACGATGTTATACGAGATTTTATAATCAACCAAGAGCCCGATGTCCCATCGACTATTTCTGAAGTAGATCCTTTAATGTATTTTTCAGTTTTTGGGAAAATAGTTCCTGATCAAGAAGCTCCTGCAGCAAATGCTCCGCAGGCCAAACCACCTGCCGCCGATAGTCAACAATTTGGGATTGAATTTATGTTGTGCCACGAAGATCTCTTTGATTGAGGGGTGAATCTTTAGAAAATAATTTTGAAAGGTGACATAAATCATGATGTATGAGAAATGGCCAGATTTTTTCGATTGATAGTTTGATCCGATTTTGTAATCCCTATGTTGGGAAATCTCCATCTTTTACTCTGTTGTAATTCCCTATTTAAGGAGGAGGAACTCTCGTAGTTATGGGTTGGTAATTTTGGAGTTGTAAGTCAGCAGGAGACAAGACTGGAGATACTTTGTTTAATAGAGCTTTTTGTAATTTCTGTACAAGACCTCTTTTATACAGTAAAGTTATCTTTTGATCTATCTTCTGTTATTTCTCAAGTTTCTTTGAGAATTTCTGATTTATGCTTCAAATTGTCATCTTTTATGCATTTGATCTTTTGCTAAAACATTTATTAAAGAACATATTTTTTATGATTGGTTTCTCTATATAACTGGTCTATGTCTCTGAGTATTTCATTGAGTTTATTCAATTCAAATACTTTTATTTTTTTATTTCTGCGAATGATTCGTTGCATACACATATAATCAATGTTAATTTTTAAATTAGAAGAGTGGTTATAGATTGGATCTTGTGTAATTTCAAATACTTGAAAGATTGTCATTTAATTTTGATTAACTGATAATAATTTAAGTTGACAAGTGATACAACCAAAGGCATTTATGTAATAGGTTGTACAATTACTTGTTTATCATACCTCAATACTGATCTGCACATGAACAAGCTTTCTCTTTAGAATAGGACTAACTCATATTAGTTTCCTTTTCTGAAATAGGTTAGGTTAGCTTAGTTTTAACCTTTTTTACTCCTTTGTTTTCCTTGATTGGAAAACTGACCTAATTGGTCAAATTCACCGAATCTTAGAGTGCCATCGGAGGCCGAATATCCGTGGGGGATTACCATACCAAACAGGTTGGGGATAGAACTGCCCTTGCACTAGGTCTTTCGAATCCTTTCAACTTGGGTTTTCTTCCTCTGTTGGGAGCCTTGGAGCCATTCCAACACCTTTGCATCTAACCTGCATAGCCTAGGCCTCAAAAAATGGCGCTAGAAGGAGGGCCACTAGTACAACATGCCTAAACAAGCCACTAAGAAACCTCCTCCAGCAAATATTTCAATGGTTCAAAATCAAAGCCAATCAAGGGCTTCAACATCTGAACAACCTATTGAGTCACAATCCACTGCTATTCCTATTACACCTGCTCAGGTCACTACTACTGTTGTTGCACCTACAGCGCAACAAGTTGGAAGGGATGTTGTAATCATATCTCCCACAAGAGGATCAATTCTCCTTGAAGACATTTTGAACCAGTCCCGTGATAGTGTAACTAGATTGGAACAAAGAATCACTATTGAGCAAAGCCATGGTTTGGTTGCTCTCAATTTAGACAACGCTCTACAGACCAGTGATCTAGTGGGTCAAATAAACACAATTACACAGACTAGTGATCAACTAGTCCAACATTCAGCTGATCCCAACAGTGAGCAACAACAAACAGCTGATCAAAACATACCATGTCGTGAATCAATTGATCGTTCAGGTTCACCTGAATACAACCTCAATCAACTTTTTCAGGAAGTCCCAAATCCACGAAAACTTGAAGTTGGTGGACCACCACCATCTCCTCCTTCATCCTCATCGTCCTCCTCAGACAGTGGACATTCTTCAAGCTCCTCATTAGAAGAAGAAGAGAAAGAACCACCGATGGTTGGAGAAGTCCAAAACAGACCATGGCTCGACCAAGATGCAGTATGGGTGCTTGGAGACCAACATAGATTGCCCAAAAATCCTGAAAAGTGGTTACCCAAGTTTAACCCAGACGACAAGTCACCTGCACTAGATCATATTAAAACCTTCATGCAAGCTGTTAGACTTAGAAGTGTCATTTATGAGGATGTGGTCTGCAAAATCTTTCCTTATACTTTTGAAGGAAAGGCAGCTGCATGGTATTTTGCCTTACCACCAAGGTCTATTGTTTCTTGGGATGAGTTTGAGAAATTATTCATCCAAAAGTTTGGAGATGACAAAACACCACAAGATCTTGTTTTGGAATTATCTTCCATGAAAATCAAAGGGAAAGAAGGGTTAAATATTTTAATCAAAGGTTCTCATATTTAAAGAATAGAATTCCTACCAACCTTCTTCCTGCTGAAGAATTGTTGGTATCCTACTATGAAAAAGGCCTGCCTGCTCCCATTTCAATGTGGGTGAAACGAGCACGCAAAGGAAATTTGCTGGAAGTGTTTGATGAAGCAATACAAGTTGAAAAAGATATCTTTGGTCTGAAGGATAGTCTGGAAACCTCAGAAGAATAGCCTTCCACTTCCAGGAAAAAGAATGACAGTGTTCCTAAAACCACTGTCCAAAACAAGGATCCATTTGACATGACTGACATGAAAAAGTTCATCCAGAAAATGTCAAACGAGATGGTGGATTTAAAAAAGACTAACAATGAAAATCAAAATCAGAACAGAGGTTTTATAAGGCCACCTTTTAGGAGACCTTATCTGTTGGTTGTGGAGCCAGATCTTCTAGTCTCATAGATGATATTGTATCAGCCGTGTTTGTATCCCAGTTTTATATGATATGTAGGTGGACTGTACAGTTACCCCAGCGGGGGGGGTGTGGGGGGGCATCGCCCCCCCACGGAGTTCCAGGGGGGTCCATCCCCCTTGGCTGGAGGGTCCGGGGGCAGTGCCCCCGAAGAAAACTTTTGGGGTTGTTTTCGCCAGCTGTTTTGCGGGCCCATGGTTTTGGGTGTCCCTGGTATTTTCCCATTGTATTTCCCTTATAAAATAAGACATTGTAATACGGATAGGGAGGATGATGTATTAGGTTTTATGCATTGTAAAGATCTCTGAGATCGAGAGAGAGACAGTGAAACAGAGAAGAGGAAGTGCTGCGGTTGTGTTGCAGGTTGTATCCCTTCACCTTGCTGGATGGTAATAATAATAAGGACTGGCAAATTCAGTGTGGACGTAGCCCAATTTGGGTGAACCATGATATATTTGTGTCTCTCTTGTAATGTGTATGTGTGATTATATTTGCATTTCTTTTTATTGTTATTGCTCTGCGATCCTGTTTTTCTAACACTTATCAACCTCCACCAAATCCACCTCCCCCTAATCCAACAAAAGGCCTCATGAATGAAGAAATTTATTCTATTTTCAGAGCCTTAACATCAGAACCTCAAAACAACTCTGAAGTTCCCAACAATCAAACTGTTCCAGACCCACAATTACCTGAAGAAGAAGAGGTTGAACATGAGGATCCACAAATCAATACTATGAGTTACTTTGCAGAACTTCCTATGTGTGAAGAAGAAGAAGAATATGAGACTGTGTTTAATGTTCAACACCCTTATAACACAAGGTTTAAACCTCAACCCCCTCAGGAACCTTCAACCTCCACGACAGTTCCTAATAAAGGAAAGAATGTTCCCCACAAGGATACAGTCATCCCTGAAATGGAGTACAATTTGGTAGAAGATCTTAAACAAGTTAAGGCAAACATCTCTTTGTGTGAATTGTTGAAAATCCCTTCCATGAGGGATACCTTACCCAAAAGTATGGTGGTCAAATATCCAAGAGAATTACAGAATAATAACCTTGACTCTTTCACTAAACCAAATGATCAAAAGTCTGGTAGCAGAAGGACTCCTCCTTTTCTGCTTACTTTTGAGATTTTCAACCGAAATGTACATAGCTGCATGATAGACTCTGGTGCTTCATCAAATGTGATGCCTCTATCTGTTTTTTGAAATTTAAATTCTACATGGGAACCTTTCCCTACTCAGATAGTACAACTTGACAGATCAAAGGTCAGAGTAGTAGGGAGACTCAGAAATGTTTTGATCACATTATCAACTGATCCTTAGATCCATCAAACAATTGATATAGTCATTGCTGATATCCCAAAAGCATATGGCATGTGGCTTAGTAGAGACTGGTCAGAAAAGATGAAAGGTTATTTTGCTACTGATTGGTCCCATTTGTGGTTACCCTACAATGGACAACCAAACAAGATCAATATCAGTAGGGAGCCCTACATGAAGCAGACAGTCACAGACTTAAATGACTCAAGTGAACCTGCAGTTTGTTTCAACACACACATTGAGCATTTCACCTTTGACACCTTCTTCGGGAATTTATTAGCTGACATTTCACCACAGGATAATGGACAGAACAAATCTCAGGTAACTCATTTTGCTTCTATGCCATTCTCAGAAGACATTGTACATAATGTTTTTAATGTAAATACGAATTTTAGATTAGACCCTATTGCTTGGACATTGTTTTTTGACGGCTCTAAATCTAAGGATGAAGCTAGTGCAGGATGTGTTCTCATAGATCCAAGAGGGAAAAAAGATGTGATTGCATGTAGATTAGAGTTTGATTGTACTAATAATGTGGCTGAGTATGAGGCCCTGATACAGGGGCTTAAGAAATCTATTGAATTGAAAGTACAGATCATCCAATGCTTCGGAGATTCAGAAATCATTGTGAAACAGGTGAGGAATAAAATACATTACTTGTCCCCCCGCCTGTTGAATTATCAGAAATTGGTAAGAGATCTTACCAACTCCTTTATTGTATTTAATATCAATTTAGTCCCTAGGTCTCATAATTTCGATGTTGACTTGTTGGCAAATACAGCTTCCAGATTGATCCCACCAGAGGGCCTATCTCCTCAAACATTCTCAATAGAATTGATGTATAGGCCTTCCATACCAGATAATGTGACAAATTGGAAAGTGTTCGATGATGATTAGCAGATACTTGATTTTCTGACAGCCCAGGATACATTTCAGGATATGGCTATAGACGAGGATGATCATGAAAAGTCTCTCTTTGATTCCTCCAACGTCATCCCAAAGTCTGTGATCAATTTGGAAAAGTTCTATGATTTGCAAGACAGGCTCAGACACAAAACCAATTGTAAGACACAGAGCTCTTCACTTAATTATGAGCAAGTCAATTTAGGGACTAAGAAAGAACCCTGTTTTATCAATATAGGACTTGATTGCACTCTAGAAGAAAGGCAAGCCATCATTAAATTGTGTAAAGAATATAAAGATATCTTTGCCTGGACCTATGACGAATTGAAAATGTTTGACACTAGCATCATTTATCATAACATACCCATGAAGCCAGAGGTGAAACCATTTCAACAAAAACTGTGGAAAATGCATCCCAGTTTAGAACCTTCTGTGAAAAAAGAACTAGAGAAGCTACTCACAGACCGAATCATCTTTTCGGTAAGGCACACACAGTGGATATCCAATTTGGTGCCTGTCCACAAGAAAAGTGGAGAAATATGACTGTGTGTCGATTTCAGGAATCTCAATCGAGCTTTCGAAAAAGATAACTACCCTATTCCACCTATGGAACAGATTCTCCAAAGAGTAGTTGGGTCAGAAATGTTCTCTCTCCTACATGGTTTTTTGGGGTACAACCAGGTTATGGTCGCCTTGGATGACCAATTAAAGACAGCTTTTAGAACCCCTTGGGGCACCTTTGCCTATAGGAAGATGCCTTTCGGTTTGATCAACGCAGGAGCCACTTTTTAGAGAGCTATGGATATAGCTTTTCGGGGTTTAATGCATAATTCTGTCGTGGTTTATTTAGATGATATTACCATATATTCGAAAAAATGACATGAACATCTGTTTGCTCTGAAACAGGTTTTCGAATGTTGCAGGAAATTCGACATCTCTTTGAACCCTATGAAATCCATTTTCGTAGTTACAAAAGGAAAGCTTCTGGGATTTATTGTTTTGAAAGAAGGTATGATTATCGACCTCGAGCGCATAGATGCTATTTCGAAAATTGGTTTACTGGGTTCGCTTAAAGCAATGCAGTCCTTCTTGGGTAAGATCAACTTTGTACGTAGGTTTGTACCTAACTTTGCTCAGATAGTTAAACCTTTACAACATTTAGTTAAGAAAGATGTACAGTTCACCTGGTCACAAGAACAAAAAGATGCATTCGTTGAAATTCGTAAAGCCATTGCTGAAGCTCCCACTCTTATGTATCCATATTTTGATAAAGATTTTATTCTCTACACTTTCGCTACTGATTTTTCCTATGCACCTGCTTTGACACAGAAACAAGACAGTGATATAGAGATTCCAATCTCTTTTATTACACAGCTCAATAATGCTCTTTGGGCAGACCGAATTACTCCAAAGGAAGCAATCGGGAATTCTCCTTACTATCTAGTTTATGGTAAAGAAGCCATTCTTCCTTTTAATCTTACCATCCCTTCACTCCAGTTAGCCCAGTATTTCCAAGAAGATGATTCTTCTCCCCTCCAGCAGAGAATTGATACTCTACTTAAACTGGAGGAAGATAGAGAAATGGCTAGAAACATGTTATACCACCATCAACAAATGGCGAAAAGATGGTTTGATGAAAAATCTTCATCTGATAGGGAATTTTCTGTTGGAGACTTTGTTTTAAGATGGGACAAACAACACAAAGATAAGAACCAGTATACCAAGTTTCAGCTCCTCTAGCTAGGACCTTTCATTATTACAGAGAAGATGAGTCTTGGTACAGTTCGTTTACAGACACTGTAAGGAGTTGTAGACACTTATCCAGTGAATGTTTCACTCCTCAAAAAGTATTTTGTTTGATCAGGCTGATGCACTTGTATATAGTTTTGGTTTCTTTATTTCTATTTTTCTTAGTTCTCATGATTCTGATTGTTTTCTTTTGCTTATCCTATTGTTAAAATCCTGCACATTTGGTGATAATTAATAATCAGTTTTCTCATAGATGATTTCAGCCGAGGTTTTACAAGTTTCTGCTAGCCACAGTGCCCTCAACCTATGTCAGAATTTATTCAATAAAGGGTATAAAGTCAATAATTGCAGGACCTAGATTGATACCTTTCCATGATGATCATTATCTTACACATGTTTCATTTGTTTAATTGAGGTCTGGGTGAAAACCAGGTTTCCTGATCTCATGTTTCATGGTTCAAACAACATATCATAATAACCTGCCTAGATTGTTCTGCTCTGGATCCTTTTACAATCACCTTGGCTATAAATCCCTTAATAAATGTAAATTGCAAGGTGGGGGGTCTTGTTATCAAGCCATCCCATTAGGTTCATAGGTGCTTAGCGGAATGATTGTTAATTTTTCAGAATTTACTTCAATCTGAACTAGGATCTTAACTGAGAGAACAACATGTACAACATATCTACAGCATATCAATCATGGACATAATAATGCAAGCACACAAGAGACACAGAGTTTACTTGGGGAAAACCATAAAGGTGAAAAACCCCAATAACTTCCTCAGAGATAGATAGAGCAATGATACAACCCAAGCATAAGAGATAGACATCTCCTAGCAGCAGCTTCACCTCCTCCACAAGTGCACCACTCTCCCAAGATTGTGAGAGAGAATAGAATGATAAAATAGAGTGCCTCCCTCACTCTATTTATACTTGACTTGAATTTCCTAATAACCTTGACTAGGTCAAGCTTAACTTAACCACATAACATAATGTTGAATGGGCCGACACCCAATAGGGTGGTCTAATAACCCTTTGAACCACATGGCCGACCCCCAATAGGGTGGTCTAATAACCCTTCGATCCACATGACTTATACAGGGATGACCCCAACAAGGTGGTCTATTAACCCATCAAGTATAAGTTACGACAATTACAATATAAATGACGACACTTCCATATAGAGGAATAATAACATATTTATAGGAATACAAACACTTCCATATAATACCCTCTCTATAGGAGTACAATATACATATATGAAATACATTCCGAAGTTACATATACATCAACACTCCCTCTTAACTAGGAATGTGTTTCTTGACACAGGTCTTCTAGCACAAGTCTTCTTCTCTGGATCATTGTCACTGGATAATCGTCATCGAGTCATCGTCATCATCACTGCTGCTACTATCTCAATCAATCTTTGAATCTACTCGTCATAGGAAGTTCTACAGAGCCAGTCCTTTTTCATACTGGATGTAGGCCCGCCACTTGTAGGTCTTCATCATCACTGGCCATACTGTGGAATACTTAGGACTTATTATGTGCGTCAAAAAACCTTAAAAGAGTCTCTTGACTAGCAAGAACCCTAAAGAGCATCTGAGGCCTTTTTCATCCTGTCTAGATATCCAAGACTTATTACATGTGGATGTCACAAAACCTTAAAAGAGTGTCCCAACAACGTTTATGTGCATAGCATGACCGACAAGAACTCTAAAGAGCATCCCAGGACTTATTACGGGCACACAGCCCAACCTATCGGATCTCCCGGGTCTTATATGTAGCATCCCACCACAAACCCTCGAAAGAGCATCCCAGGACTTATTACGGGCACACAGCCCAACCTAGCATATCTCCTAGGTCTTACATGTGGCCCACTATCACAAACCCTCGAAAGAGCATCCCAGGACTTATTATAGGCACACAGCCCAACCTATCGGATCTCCCAGGTCTTACATGTGATACACAGTGCCAGTCCTTTTTCATACTGGATGTGACCTAGAACAAATCTAGGATTTCCTTTGCACAACCTGCCCATGGCCATAAAGTATCAACCTGATACTCACCATACATCATCCTGATGTACACATGATCATTCTGATCATCATCACTGCATCGTCCTGATGCAAGTCATCTGGAGCAACATCCTGAAGCTCATCATCCATGATCATCCTGATCATACAATGCATCTACCTGATGCATACCAAGTATCTACTTGATACATATCACCATACATGATCCACCTGATCATACAATGTATCCACCTGATACATACATAGATACATGATCCACACAATGTATCCACCTGATATATATCAACATACATGATCTACCTGATCATACACAGTATCCACCCGATACATATACAGATACATGGTCCAAGCATCCAACATAATGCATACATACATATACATATAAATGATCCAACTGATCATATCCAGCATCCAACATGATGCGTACATACATATACATATAAATGATCCAACTGATCATATCCAGCATCATCCTGATGCATATACAGAGCAGTAAATGGAGTATTGTCCTTATGCTCATCATCCAGTGCTTACATCCACAGCCAAGTGAAGGATCCCCCTTCCACCATGCTAGGAATGGATACAACAAATGTCTCCATCACTTCTTCCTCGAAGTGTCATCGATTTGAAGAACACCAAGCCTCTCTCTAAAGTAATTGAACTTCACTCTGGCTAGTGGCTTCGTCAATACATCTGCAATCTGCTCATTCGTTGCAACATATAGGAGCTTCACTGCTCCTCTCTGCACCATATCCTTGATATAGTGATATTTTATCTCTATGTGTTTCGACATGTCGTGGAACACCGGGTTCTCAGACAGCTTCACACAACTCTGGTTGTCACAAAATATACCAATAGCCTCCAGCGGTAGATCAAATAACTTAGACAGTAGCTTCTAAATCCATACTTCCTTACAACTAGCCGAACAAGCTGCAACATACTCTGCTTTGGTTGTACTCAGTGCTACACAGGACTACTTCCTGCTAAACCAAGAGATCACACCTGATCCCATACTGAAGCAGCACCCATAAGTGTTCTCCCTATCTATAGCACTTCCTGCCCAATCTGAATCAACATAACCCTATAGGTTAAACTTTTGATTCACATCATACTTGAGCCCATAATCAACTGTACCCTTCAGGTACGTCAGAATATGCTTTACAGCAACTAGGTGAACACTCCTCAGATCTGTCAGGAACTGGCTCAATGTGTTAACCGCAAAGTAAATATCTAGTCTCGTGTTCGTCAGGTAGATCAAGGACCCAATCATCTGATGATACATAGTGATATCAATCGGCTCAGATGAAGCATCACACAAAATCTTCAGGTTTGATGCCATAGGTGTGGCCATGGCCTTGCAGTCCATCATCCCGAACCTCTTCAGGATCTCTACTGCATACTTCCCTTGTCCAAGGAAGATTCCATCTGCACTCTGCCACGCCTCCATACCTAGAAAATAGTGCATCATCCACAAGTTCTTCATCTCGAACTCGGCATCAAGCTTCCGTTGCATGTCGGCAATCAATCTATCCTCACCTGTAACAAACAGGTCATCCACATACAAAGGTAGTATCACTGGATTTCCTTCCTCAACCTTGTAGTAAAGGTTGGAATCCACTTTATTCTTGGTAAAGCCCAAACTGGACAGAAAGCTGTCTTTCCTACCATACCAAGTTCTGCACATCTATGACTTCCCGTCATGTGTCTCAAAACCAAGTGGTTGCTCCACATACACTTACTTCCTCTTCGACTACACCATTCAAGAAAGCTATCTTGACATCCATCTGGTGTATCTTCCATTTCATCACTGCAGCCAGAGCAAGTACTGATCTGATGGAAGTGGATCTGGCTACAGGAGCAAAAGTCTCTATGCTGCCACTTGTAGCATGCTTGTTCTTATAGATCCATTTGGAAGTCACAACAGACTTCCCTTCAGGTCTTGGGACTGCATCCCAAACATCATTCTTCATGATCAACTGGTACTCCTCGATCATGGCATTCTTCCTGAATCCTGGGAACTTCAATATATTCAATATCTTCAATAGATAACTTTGTTGTTGAAACAAATGTTGTAGTCCTTCTTTTGTAGGTGATGATATACAATCTTTCATACAAAACAAGTTAAATTGCATGATTAGAAACATCTCATAGTTTTCAGAAGAAATTCTTACACATAAAGAAATATGTCATACAGTCATGCAATTATTTTAGCCAATGCTTCAATACAACATTCATCCATATCCTGTAACTTTCTAGATGCCTTCCAATCTCTACCAGAACATTGTTAAGAGTTTGCACTACTCCCAACATGTCAGCAAAGAGGTTTCATTCTAGATAAGTAGCAATGGAATGTTGTATAGTGCCATAGGCCACTTACACATCACATGCATATTAGTAGTATATTGTTCATTAATGCAATTATTCTAATATGCATAATACACAACCTAAGTCTAGGAACATAAGCATATACATTATTGAACAACATTATTTAAACAAACAAATATGTAAGAAATGACAATTCAAATACTTATCTTTGTTTGGTTGTTGGGTGGACTCCCTCTGAATCTTTGCAACTCCATTCTGATGTGAGAAGTGGTCAACTCCCTTTGAATATCTACATCCTTGCAGAAACTATTGGAGTGTGCTCCCTCTTGATCTTTTCTTCCTAGATTACCTGTCCTTGAACTTATATCCATCCTCGATCACTATGCATGCTTACAAGCATCATTATTGTGATATCCTCGAGATCTCATACATAATCATACATTTATTAGTATATTCTCAATACTATCAAAACACAATAATCTTAAGCAGATATAGTCATGATCATTTCAGACAGAAATAATAAGCATTAGTATTCAAGGACTCTTATGGTTAGTCATATCATAAATTAAAGTAAGAAACATAATATGCCTAAACCCATGATTACTCAAACCTATACTTTCATGACTCTTCTGGATATTCATATCATCAATTAAGGTAAGAAACATAATATGCATACACCCATGATTATTCAAACCTATGAATAATCATTATCAATCATGCCATGTATACTTATATAAGAGATCCTATCACAAGGTAGGATTCTAACTTGATACAGGAAAAACATACCTGGATTAGTTGGTTAGCTAGTTATGTCTAACATACCCACATGATGCCTTATTATTCTCTTAAATGACTTGTGCTAGTAACCTGCATATTTCATAAGTTAACCATTATAGAACCAAGTTATACATACCTCATAAGTAGATCTTCTATGTGATCCATGGCAATGGATGAACCTTTGTCTTCATGTCACTGGTCATATGTTCTTGAACTAGAACATGATTTGTCTTTCTTGGTGTACCTTTCATGTTAGCGGACAACATAAAACTCATACAACACCATAATGCATTAGTACAAGCATAAGTGTCAACACCCTAATCAATGCATATCTTCTATCATGCATTCATAATTTTATTAAGGTGATACAACAAGTCTAAATTTAATTAAGATTGTACTAACCATAATAACATGAAGACAAACATACCATAAACTTAATCAAGAACAAATCTCGAAACATACCTAGATGAGTCATACCTGTCGAGATTGCTTGTAATCTTCTTATGTAAGGCCTTAGTCTCATCTCCCTCTGAAACAGGAACTTCTTCACTTATGCATGTGACCAATCCATTCTCTTCTAGGATTAACCCAATCCACTTGATTTGCAGGAACTGGATCTAGAGCTGGATTAGGGTTTGTCAGAGAAACCCTAAAAATTCAAACTTTGAATTTCAAATTTCCGAAAGGATAGAAATATGCACCTTGATGAGCTGATCAAGCTAGTATACTCATAATTTGAAAACTGCAAAGTTTCATCCCTCAAATTTGCCTTTGAAACTTTTGGATTCACTCGACATGACCCCGAACTAGGGTTTGATAAATCCCACCCTTCTGCCCAATCAAAAGGTTTTATCCAAATCTCTAAGCTTCTATTTTTCTGAGGAGCTTCCAGTCGTGGTCACAGATTTCAAAAAATTCCATTTCTGCAGAAGCCCTAATTTTCCACTTTTCCGATCAAAGTCTCGAACTAGGGTTTGATCAAGCCCGGCCTTCTGCCAGACCCAAAAATTCTGATATTGGTCTCTAAATTTTGATTTTTATGAGTATCATTCATCTGTAGTCTCCGATTACAAAAATTCCAACTTTCTCCAAAACCCTAAATTCTGGAAGCGATGAATGAAGGTGCTAAAAAATAATTCTGTTTTGACAGAAATATGTTTCTGATTGTTTCTAGTGTAACTCCAAACTTTTTGATCCACAAGGTCTAAAATATTTTCTTGTGATAGCCCGAACTGTCATCTTTCCAACCCCATAGCTTTGACCTCAAATTGATTCTCTAAAAGAGCGTTATGCCAATTGTCGCAACGTGACCTGTTTATGGGATAAAACCAAAAATCGAACTTGTACGGCATGCCACGTGTCACTCGTTCAGTTTCGGCCTCTGAAAAAGTTACCTGAGAAGGTACAGTTCATGCACTACCTATCACTTTTTATGAAATTTCATTTGGAGCTTCCTAGCCCAAGTTATGACCTTTTTTCCAAGGTAACCTGTTTATGACTGAGATCTGGAAGAGGAAGAAATCCTATATTGTATAGATCATAAATCACAAAGTAAAACGAAATAGAGGTTTTACTTTGGACACAAGGTACATGGGGATCTTAGCTTCTCCCTGTACGATTTTCAGACCCTTAAACCTAGCCAAAATTTATTTATAGCGAAAGTGCTACGATGACTGGTTTTTGCTATTTCAAGCCCTAGCTTCGCAATTGCAACAAGTGTCATACATGCCATACCATGCCTTCTTTCAGGCTAGCTCTGATACCATGTTAATTTTTCAGAATTTACTTCAATCTGAACTAGGATCTTAACTGAGAGAACAACATGTACAGCATATCTACCACATATCAATCATGGACACAATAATGCAAGCACACAAGAGACACAGGGTTTACTTGGGAAAAACCATAAAGGTGAAAAACCCCAATAACTTCCTCATAGATAGATAGAGCAATGATACAACCCAAGCATAAGAGATAGACATCTCCCAACAGCAGATTCATCTCCTCCACAAGTGAGCCACTCTCCCAAGAGTGTGAGAGAGAATAGAATGATAAAATAGAGTGCCTCCCGCACTCTATTTATACTTGAATTGACTTGCCTAATAACCTTTACTAGGTCGGCCTTAACTTAACCACATAACATAATGCTGACTGGGTCGACACCCAATAGGGTGGTCTAATAACCCTTTGACCCACATGGCCGACTCCCAATAGGGTGTTCTAATAACCCTTCGACCCACATGACTTATACAGGGCCAACCCCAACAAGGTGGTATAATAACCCATCAAGTATAAGTTACGACACTTACAATATAAATGACAACACTTCCGTATAGAGGAATAATAACATCTCTATAGGAATACAAACACTTCCGTATAATACCATCTCTATAGGATTACAATATACATATATGAAATACATTCTGAAGTTACATATACATCAACAATGACATCTTCACATCAAGCCACCACACTTGGAAGATGACTTTCAGTTTTGCTGCGAGTTGGAAGATCCTATCACAGGTCAGTCCATTCACTATCTGCAAAGCACTGGTGAGTAACACTACTAATATATGGTCACCAAGCCATGGTAGTGCCCATGTAATTTACAAATTGAATAATTTTTTTTTTTTGAGATCCATGTTGTATATAAGAACAGGAGGGTCTTATTACAAGCCATCCCTGCCATGATCATGGGCTTGATTTGGATTGAAACTACCATAGTGTGGTCACCAAGCCATGGTAGTTGCTTTCAGTATCTCAACTGGAAGACAAGGAGTCTCCTTACTGAGCTGGCTTGATCAGGTTCTGAATTAGGTTTGTGAATGGCACTGCTGATATCTGACCACCAAGTTAGGGCAGTGGTCTTATATATGCAAGATCTATGCTATCTTCTAAAAAAAAAAAAAAAAGAGAGAAAAAAAAGGGAAGAAAAAGAAGGGATATATATATATATATAGCTAAATAAATTGTTGTACATAAACTTCAACAGACCAAGGTGATACGTAATTGGGATATCCATCTGTGGTTCTAAGTCTATTGTAAGGTTCAACACAAGCTGGTTTTCCATGGCTACATCAAGGTGAAGAAATTTGGTTGTTCCCTATGCCTCCTTATCAAATGGACATTATCCTTAAAATGGTCATGTCTGGAGATATATTAATCTTATGTTTCTTGCTTGTTGACTATCCTTCTGTTGAGTATTTTCTAAAATTCAGGTTGAAAATATTGGTTGGCTAACTTATTCTCTTTAGCTGAATTTGTTGTAGAGATAACTAGTTCATCCCAGTGAATCGCCATTTGTTGTGGCCACAACAAATCCCATGCTTAGTTCAAGCACGGGAACTCCATTCTTAATAAACACAAAGGTAGTTCAGTGAGATTTCTTGTAAATATGAGATTTTGGTTTTTATCCCTAAGATCCCTTACCCATACTTTTGTTTTGTGTGTTTTTCTTTTGAGTCGAAAAATTGCTAAGTGTTTCTTGCTTGCAGGAAGCTTCAATTTTTTAGTACTTTATTATTTACTTCCATCAACCCGAAACCCGACATTTAGGAAACCCGCAACCCGACAGCTACGGGTTGCGGGATTTGCTTGTTTGTCATGGAGTTTAATAAACCCGAAACCCGCAATCCGATGGTTGCGGGTTGCGGGATTTTGTTTTACAATTTATGATTTTCGTCATCCCGAAACCCACAACCCGACAGTTGCGGGTTCTGAGTTTTGTTTGTAAATAATTTCGGGAATTTTTATCCCGAAACCCGAAACCCGCACTTACGGCTTTCGGCTTTCGGGAACTCATTTTAAGTTCCATTTTGTTGTGTGTTCCCAAAACCCGCAACTTGACACTTTCGGGTTGTGGCTTTCGGGAAAAGGTTTTTGATTGCGATTTTCACACTCCTGAAACCCGCAACCCGACGCTTTTAGGTTTCAGCTTTTGGGAATTCATTTGCTATTTTGTTTTCTTGCACTCCCAAAACCCACAACCCGACACTTTCGGGTTTTCGGCTTTTGGGATTATTAAATAAAACTTTCAAAATAAAGATGAACCCGATCCCGCATCCCGCTTCGGTGCATCTCAGCTGTCCATTTGTTTTGATCCCACGGTCGTGTTTTAATTTGGAAAATATAATAAGTAAGTTTTTTCTATTTTAATGTTTGTAATTTTTATTGTTGGAAGATTGCTCCATCACATTATTTTTTCGTTGTAAGAAGTCCTATCAAAGGACGTTATTTCTGGTTTTCAGTCATTCTATGTTTAATTGTTGCCACTACTGCACCCTATGTTCATCGGTTTTGGTTTTTCATTTGACATCCTTTTGCCATTGTTTCGTCTCTTTAAGATCGCATATCATTACGCTTGCTTCGGTCTGAAAGGTTGTTCCTATTATTTTGTTAAGTCGGGTCACCCGGATCCAGTGTGATACCTGCAAAAAGGGTTGCTATTCTGTGTACTAGAGCTCCCATTTGAGTCATGTCACACTCAACCTTTTAGCCATGATTTATTTTTGGGTCACAAGTATGAAGTCATGATTGCTGATGTGAAAATGTTTGTAATAATGAGATTTTGAGAGCATTTTAAGTCATGCGAGCCCTAGTGGGTTGTGTACTTTTACACGAGTTTAGATCCAATTGATGTATGTCTCTGCTCATTTCATCCCAGTTTGGATAATTGCAATGGATTGGTCGTATAGTTTGAATCATTACCATTCTTCCAGCCTAATCATTGTCATCCTATCGATTGGCCTTAAATTGGCAACAAACATGAAAACTTCAGCTCATCCTTTGCATTCTTTAAGGGAAATTTTTTTGTGTGATAATCTTGTAAACCTCCTCCTCAGTGTATTTAATGAAAGCAATATGAAGACAGATAATGAATCTCCCAATGCCTGTTTCGAAGATGAAGAACTCTATCCCTTATTATATCAGGAACCTATGTCACCACCTTTTGATGCAGGCGTTCTTGATTTAAGTAGTGATAGCGGTGAAGAAGATTTCCAGGCCCTATTAGTCTGCATGTAATTCCCTGATGAGGAACAGAAGAAAGTTCCTAAGGAACTGGCTGACTATGACGATGATGTTAGACGAGATTTTATAATCAACCAAGAATCTGATGTCCTGTTGACTTTTTTTTAAGTAGATCCTTTAATGGATTTTTCAATTTTTGGGAAAATAGTTCCTGATCAAGAAGCTCCTGTGGCAAATGCTCCACAGGCCAAACCACCTGCCGTCGATAGTCAGCAATTTGGGATTGAATTTATGTTGTACTACGAAGATCTCTTTGATTGAGGGGTGAATATTTAGAAAATCATTTTGAAAGGTGACAGAAATCATGATGTATGAGAAATGGCCATATTTCTTGAATCAATGGTTTGATCCGATTTTGTAATCCCTATGTTGGGAAATATCTATCTTTTACCTTGTTGTAATTCCCTATTTAAAGAGGAGGACATCTCGTAGTTATGTGTTGGTAATTTTGGAGTTGTAAGTCAGCAGGAGACAAGACTGGAGATACTCTGTTTAACAGAGCTTTTTGTAATTTCTGTACAAGACCTCTTTTATACAGTAAAGTTATCTTTTGATCTATCTTCTATTATTTCTCAAGTTTCTTTGAGAATTTCTGATTTATGCTTCAAATTGTCATCTTTTATGCATCTGATCTTTTGCTAAAACATTTATTAAAGCACAGATTTGTTATGATTGGTTTCTCTATATAACTGGTCTATGTCTCTGAGTATTTCATTGAGTTTATTCAATTCAAATACTTTTATTTTTTTTAATTTCTGCAAATCATTCGTTGCATACACATATAATCAATGTTAATTTTTAAATTAGCAGAGTGATTACAGATTGGATCTTGTGTAATTTGAAATACTTGAAAGATTGTCATTGAATTTTGATTAACTGATAATAATTTAAGTTGACAAGTGATACAACCAAAGGCATTTCTGTAATAGGTTGTACAATTACTTGTTTATCATACCTCAAGACTGATATGCACATGAACAAGCTTTCTCTTTAGAATAGGACTGACTTAGATTAGTTTCCTTTTCTAAAATAGGTTAGGTTAGCTTAGTTTTACCCTTTTTTACTCCTTTGTTTCCTTGATTGGAAAATTGACCTAATTGGTCAAATTCACCAACTCTTAGAGTGCCAGCGGAGGCCGAATATCCATGGGGGATTACCATACGAAATAGGTTGGGGATAGAACTGCCCTTGTGTAGGGTATTTCGAAGCCTTTCAACTTGGGTTTTCTTCCTCTGTTGGGAGCCTTGGAACCATTCCAGCACCTTTGCATCTAACCTACACAACCGAGGCCTCAACACACGTCCACTAGGGACCACTTTCTCGGAGACATATGTCTACAAATATCTTTTAGGACATGTGTCTAGGGATGATACAATTCCTCTCGTCCACTAGGGACCATTTCTCGACCTCATCGTCGGAACAGGTAACCTCATCATTGACACAAGTGTCCTCATCATCGATACAAGTATCCTCACCATCGACGTTACCATCGATGTAGGCAATCTCATCTTCAACGAACATATCACTCCCCCTTTCGAGGACGGTCCTTCTGAACTACACCAACCAAGCTCGTCTCAGAAATACTCAAACTTTACTCGAGACAGAGGTTTGGTCAATACATCAACAACTTTTTCATTAGTGCTCACATACTCGAGCTTGATAGCTCCTTTCTGCATCATATACCGTATATAGAAATATCGGATCTCTATGTTCTTTGACTTATCATGGAACATTGGATTCTCTGTCATCTTGATACAACTCTAGTTGTCACACAGGATCACAGTGGGGTCCATCTCTAAGTTAAACAATCCTGATAACAACTTCTGAATCCATACCACTTCACAACTAGCAGAGCAAGAAACTATATATTCCACTTCAAATGTGCTAAGAGCCACACTAGACTGCTTCCTGCTAAACCACGAGATCATGGCAGATCCCAGATAATAACATCCTCCCGATGTGCTCTTCCTATCTGATACACTTCTTGCTCAATCAACATCTGTGTATACATACAATCTGAAGTCATGATCTCCAAGAACTAAAGTCTATAGTATCTTTTAGGTACCTCATCACATGCTTTGCAGCTATCAAGTGAACACACCTCAGTTCCACTAGGTATTGAATCAAGGTGTTCACAGCAAATTATATGTCAGATACATCAATGACCCAATAATATTTCTACATAGAGTCACATCCACTAAGTCTGAGGAGTCATCAACTAACAACTTCAAGTTGGAACCCATGAGAGTGGTCATTTCCTTATACTCCAACATATCAAATCTTTTCAAGATTTCCACAGTATACTTTTTCTTTGGTTGAGAAAGATTCCTTCCGAGCCTTTCCATACTTCCAGACCTAGAAATTAATGCATCAATCTGAGATCTTTCATCTCAAATTCTGGAGCTAGCTTCTTCTTGATTTACATTATCTGTTTCTCATTCCCTGTCAGAAAGAGATCATCCACATACAATAATAGTATCATCCATAACCTTAAGGTGAAGGTTAGGATCAACTTTACTTCTGGTAAATCCCAATCTTGTCAAGAAGCTATCAATTCTCTCTCTATGACTGAACATCATTCACACTCTGCATTGAGTGATCTTCTGTATATCTATTTGTGCCATCTCCCGTCAAATGGGTCTACTGATATGGGCCTCAAGATCATTCGAACTCTATGGTGAGTTCCTTCTTGCATCCATCTAAGAGAAGAATTTCATTTGTATACAAACACCATCTTCAACCTTGTAGCAAAGGTTGAAATCCGCATCCCCATGATGATCATTAAGCTCATCAAATGACTATCGATCCTAGGTACCCATACAGAGCCTGATTCACACTTCTTCTTCAATTACACCATAAAGAGAATGGTCTTATCTAGCCACTTGGAGAAAACATCTCGTCATGATCCTCTTCCTCTTTCTAAGAGAATCTTCTAGCCACGAGCCTTCTATAGTATGTTTTATTTGTAAGTCTTCTTGTTGAACATCCATCACTTGTTCGGTGCTCATCATTCTTCAAGATCTTTCCTACAAATCAAAGTTAATTACATGATTAGTAATACTACATAATCATCAAATCATGTTGACATGATAACCTATTATGCATATAGATATGATTCACATAGTTATGAAACTATCTTGACCAATACTTTGGCACAACGCCTTTCCATATCATGTATGCATACAGTGGCTATCTAGATTCCTTCCATCTCTACCAGAACATACTATCAAGAGCATGCACAGCTCTCAGCATGTCAAAAAAGAGGTTTCATTCTAGATAAACAACAATGGAATGTTTATCCAACTTACCCATCATATGCATATTAGTAGTATATTGTTCAATGCTATATGAATGCTCACACTATGCATGATATATTCTAGGAATACAAATATGCATACAAGCAATATTATTTACTATTTCAGAGATTCAAATAACAACTCAAATACTTATCTTTTATGTTGAGTGGTTTCCTCCCACTTGATCTCTATATGTCTTTGAACTTCTATTCATTCTGTACCACTATGCATGCTTAAGTGTGCACTAGTGTCATCCTCGTGATCTCATACATAATCATACATTCATTAGTATAGTCTCAATACTATCAACACATTATGATTCTAAATAATCTTAAGTATGTATTGTCATGATCATTTCATATATAGGTATAATTACCTAAGGTCCTAACAAAGTAGGATTCTAACTTGATATAGGAAAACATACCTAGATTATCAAGCTTGGTAATGTCTTAACATATCCAAACAATATCTTCTTTGTTCTCTTCAATGATTTAGAGACCTTGTGCTAGAACCTGCATATCTCATAGGTTAAGCATAGTAGAACAAATTCATACATACCTCGTAACTAGATCTTCTATGTGGTCAAAGACTATGGATGAGTCTTTGTCCTTATGTCATCATGGTCATAGAACTTGATTTTTCTTTCTTGATGTACCTATATCTTGTTAGCAGACAACATCATCCTCATACAACACCACAAGTGCATTAGTACAATCATAAGTGGCATAACCTTAATCAATGAATGCAATCATATCATAAAATTAATCATGAACAGATTTCAACACTTACCTGTCGAGATTTCTTGTAGTCTTCTTATGTAAGGCCTTAGCCTCATCTCCCCCTGAAATTGGATCTGGAGTTGGATTAGGGTTTGTCAAAGAAACACTAAAAATTCAAATTTTGAATTTCAAACTTTTGAATGGATGGAAAGATGTGGCTTGTTGAGCTAATCAAACTAGTATACTTCAATTTTGAAAACTGCAAAATTTGACCCTTCAAAATTGCCTTTGAAACTTCTGGATTCACTAGACAGGACCTCGAACTAGGGTTTTATAAAGCCCACCCTTCTTCCCAATAAAAAGGTTCGATCCAAAGCTCTAAACTTTGATTTTTCTGAGGAGCTTCCAGCCGTGGTCACAGAATTCAAAAGTTCCAACTTTTGTAGAATCCCTAATTTTCCACCTTTCCGATCAAAATCCCAAACTAGGGTTTGATCAAGCCCAGCCTTCTGACCAACCAAAAATTTTGATCATGGTCTCTAAATTTTGATTTTTCTGAGGAGCATTCAGTTGTGGACTCTAATTCCAAGATTTCCAACTTTCTCCGAAGCTCTAAATTCCCGCAACAATGATAAGCCAAGAATGAAGGTACTCAATTTTTTGTTTTGTTTTGATAGAAATATGCACCTGATTGTTTCTAGTGCATCTCTGAAATTATGAATCCAAAGGGTCTGAAAGTTTGGCCTATGGTATCCTGACCTGTCTTCTTTCCAACCCCATAGATATGACCTCAATTGTATCTTCTGAGAGATATTTATTCCAAGTGTCACAACATGACCTGTTTATGGGATAACACAGGAGAGCGAACTTGTACAGCATGCCACCTGTCACTAGTTCACCTTCGGCCTCTGAAAATTGTGCCTATGAAAGTAAAGTCCATTCAATACCTGTCACTTTTTATGAAATCTCATTTGGAGCTTGCTATCCCAAGTTGTGACCTTTTTTTCCTAGGTCACCTATTTATGACTGAGATCTGGAAGAGGGAGAAATCCCAACTTGTACTGATCATAAATCACAAATTACAACGAATTAGAGGCTGGCCTTTGGACACAAGGTATAGGGGGATGTTATCTACGGCCTGTAAAGTTTTCATATCCTTAACCTTCTTGAAAATCGATTTATAGCGAAAGTTCCACTATGACTGGTTTTTTCTATATAAAACCCTAACCTTCAAATTGTCGCAAGTGAAGCAAGCATCGCAAGTGCCATACATTGCCTTCCTTTAGGCTAGCTATGATACCATGTTAAGATTCAATATGATAAGAAAGAAAATATCAGAATTACATTCCATTTCACAACAATAGCATATACAGGATCACACAAAGAACAACAAGCACAACATAAACACAAGAGACACAGATTTATCCTGGGAAACCCTCATGGGGTAGAAAACCCAGCAAAGCTTCCTCAAAATAGATGACCAGAAAATACAAAGATGTAAACCCTAGACATGAGCTCCTTCTCCTCCATAGAAGATATCTCCCTCACCTATGCACCAATCACAAGTGAGTGTAGTGTGTGTTAAATGAGGAACACACCTCTATTTATACACAACTCTGACTTGTATTTTACATTAACTAGGTCGGTCCCAACTTAATCACTTAACATAATGTGGCAGGGCCGACCCCACTATGGTGGTATAATAACCCCTTTAACCCACATGACTCATACAGGGCTGACCCCCACTAGGGAAGTCTAATAACCCAAGTTACCACATTCTCCATGGAGAAATAAAACATCTCCAGATATACAATAGGGTCTTCACGGAGGAATGAAACATCTCCAGAATAATAAAGTACAAATATAATATTCTTAGAAGTTACAATATCTCAATAGACAAATGCTTTTGTTGTTGCTGCAACATCCCCCCAAAAATTTTTGTAAATATTGGGGCCCGTCCTTTTATTTTTGTAAAAAGTTTGCTTAGAAGCCAAGCCCCATCAAAAGGGCCTTTTTTCTTACTTATTTTTCTAAAGAGAGCAAAGTTTGTTATTTAAAAAAAAAAAAACTCAGCACGTTGAGCCTCAGTGTCGACCCAACTTGGCAAGTTGAGCCTCAACGTCGGCCCAACTCGGCAAGTTGAGCCACAACATTGGCCCAACTTGACGAGTTGAGCCACAACATCGGCCCAACTCGGTGAGTTGAGCTGCAACGTCAACCCAAATCGACGAGTTGAGCCGCAATGTTGGCCCAACTTGGCGATTTAAGCCTCATCATCGGCCCAACTTGGCGAGTTGAGCCTCAATGTCGGCCCAACTCGGTGAGTTGAGCCTCAACTGTTGCTCGGTTTTGTTAAGATGAAAGTGTCATCGCTAGTACTATTTCATCTAGGCTATGCTTGCTGTGGTGATAAGTTTCATTTCAATGTTTAGATTGCATTATGTTTTATCATCTACCTACTCATACATGGTTGCTACCAGGTTTAAAGCGCAATGTCCAGAGGTGGCAAGAAGAAGTTAAAGGTGTCCGAGCATGAATCAGTTGGAGAGGAAGTCCTGGAAGCAAGAGTCGAAACATGTAGAAGGATGAGACTCCAAGCGTAGAGGTGGATTATGTGAAGAAAGTGGACATGCTGAAAGCAGAAGATCTTCACCATTGCAAGCAGCTATTCACGCGGACCTTCTTGAAGAAATCCTCTAGGTTACAACAGCATAAGTAATTTTTAATGAAGAGGAGCTTGCTAAGCATGAAGTCTCATTGAAATTCATGCTCATTGTCCCTGCGAACGCCATTATTAGAGAAAAAAACCTTTGGGTAAATTACATAGCAGAAGCAAGCATAATAGCAGAAGTAGAAGAAAAGGCAAAGAGCTGATTTGGCATTTCTTATTTTCTGATTAAAGGCTGGAGCATTTTTTGCCTATATATTTTAAATATTAAAGACAACTGAAGTTTTGCTCCCTTTTCTTTTTGTAAAATATTTTGAGTATTTATTCTACTTTTGTAAAATGGGCACTAAAAGACAAATTAAAAGAATCCACGGGGTTAGAGTACAGGTGGTAGCTCTTGGAGCATTTTGTAAGCTATATATAGATGATTAGAGAATGGTGAAAGGACTTTTGGCAGGTGAAAGGACACTCTTCTTGTGTACGTGAACTATTTCTGCTACATGAATAAGAAAAAAATCATTTTGTCCTGTGGAAGCCGGCACATCATTTTGCATGGGATTGTGTTGGATAATTGTTGAACTATTTCTACATCTTTCATACATTTCCTGTGAGATCTTTCCTACCTATTGTGAAAAAATTCTCTGCTATGAATGATTTCATTTCCTTTGCAGAACTTTTGTGTTAAATGAGCAATGAAATGTTTTAATTAAATCAAAGCTACCTTTGATATCTTCTATTTTCTGTTGGAATTGCATCTTTACGATTAAATGGCTATCTGTGTGATCTTTTAGATTTTTCTTTCAGCTTATTGCTCATACTTTTAGTTTGCTCCTTGCAATGATAGATTATATTTGCTTAGATTAGTTTTAGATTAGATTTGTTTTAATTGCATGCACTTAGATTAACGCACTTGCATATCATCTTTAAAATTAAAACACATAAACGGTGGATTGGGCCGCAACTGATGAAAATTAAACAAATATTTAAATCTTACACAGTAGCCGGAACCGTTAACTGAACGGATTCCCCACACCAAATGGTGAGCGATCTAATTGGGCTTGCTTATCGAGGATAATCCCTTGCTGATTGATGCTACGATTTTCGAGGCATCAATAGTTTCTGGCGCTAGAAGGAGGGCCACCAGTGCATGGCTGGCAGAGGTGATCCTTCCATTAGAAGAAATCTCACTGAAGACCCATTTGAAACAGCTATACCATACAATTTAGGTTTGGAATCAAGAAATCAAGAAAATCCCAATTCTGAAACATAACAGCAAGAAACGTTGTACGCTGTCCCTTTTGAGGAAGTAAACCATTTTATAAGACATACTCACACTTACGTTAGAAGTCTTGGAGGATTAACTACTATCCCTTTGCTTCCCCGAATAAGAGCTCCTAGGAAGGGAACGCAATACACAAGAGATTCCGTTCTAGTTCAAAATTTAGAAGAATTATTAGATTTATCTTTAGGAGAAATCATTGAACCTTTCGATGAAGTCAAACCCGATATCCCCTCAAACCAGGGAGAACCACATACCCCGCAGCATACTCCTCTTAATTCTCCACCGCATACACCACCACATTCTCCACCAGGAGCCATGGTTTTGCACGCTTGGAGAGCAAGGGGAGTGCTGAATCTAGTTGGGCCATTCCATGATTTTCCAAAAAACCCAGAAAAGGTTTTTCCTAAATACGATCCTGGGAAAGGAATTTATGTTGAAGATCATCTTAAAAGTTTTTACTTAGCTTTGAATCTTCTTAATGTAGAACATGAAGATGTAGTCTTCCATTTTTTTCCTTATACTTTTGAACCCAAAGTATCTTCCTGGTACTTTAGCCTGCAAGCTAGCTCAATAGCAAATTGGGAAGATTTTGAAAAATGTTTTTTAAAGAAGTATGGAAATCAAAAGATAGTAGCTACTCTTATGAAAGAATTTTTATCCATGAGAATGGAAAAGAAAGAGAAAGTTCAAGAGTTTAATCAAATATTTACGACATTGTTAAATAAATTTAGTGATGCAACAAAGCTCGCTGAAGAATGTTTAGTGGAATATTATACAACAACACTTGACCCCCCTTTAGCAATGTTTGTCAAAAGAACGAATAAAAGTACCTTGATCCAAAACTTTGAAGAAGCCAAGAAGGTAGAAGACGAAGTAGACAGTATTTCTAAACACTCTCTCGATCTAGAAGCAAAGCTAGCAGCTGTTAAAAGGCCTTTTTTGTTGACTAGGGATAAAGAAAAACCAACAACTGATTTAGAAAATGTGGTAAAAATGATGCAAAAACTTTCAAATAAAATTGTAGATCTAGAGAAAGGTAAGGCAACTAGCTCTTCTAGGAAACCATTCAAGCCTTTCTACAAGAAAATGGATGAGAGCGGACAACCAAATCTGCCTGTAAATAATTCTGCTGTGTTAAATTTAAATGAGATAGGCAGGGACCATTTCTGTACTTTCCATCAAGAACAACACTCAGAAAAGAGTTATCCACAGTGGATTAACTCGATGAGTTTAGTAATGAATCAAATGCTAGATGCGCAAATTCATGATCAGAAAGATCCTTAGTAAGAATAGTTTCCTAATCAAGAAGAATCCGCTCTCGACACCACAATGATCCTTTGGGATTGGACCCCTTCCCAAGAACCGTCTTTTGAGGATCTTGCTGATGAAATTCAAGCAACATCTATCAATGTCACCACTAGGAGTAAAGGTTCATTTCCTGATCAAACCTTAGATGTTCCTAAAGCTAAGTTTACCAAAGAAATCCCTAAACGGAACATAACTGTCATTCCTCCCCACCTTAAGGCAAATGTGGCAGTAACAAAAGAACCAAACCCGACACCTACCAAACAGCAAAAAGTGCCTTTGAAAAAAACAAAAAATCGGCCCAAAGTTTCAAAAGAATGTGATATGGGTTATGACATAATTGAAGACATTAAGAAAGCGAAAGCAAATGTCTCCATATTCGATATGTACAGTCTACCCCAATAGAGAAAGAAACTGCTGGAAGCCTTTTATCCGCAATCTAGCACTTTGTTAGGTAACACCGAGGAAAATCCTGAAATAAATGAAGCTAGCATTGGCGGAAAATCTAGATCATAGACTCTCTCGTTTCTCTTGACTTTCAAAATTTTTAATCATAACTGCATAATTGTTTGGTGGACTCTGGTTCGAGTTCGAATGTCATGCCTTTGTCTATTTGCAACAATATTAATGGGAAGCCAATCCAATCCCCATCCCAAATCATACAGGTAGATAGAACTGCGGTTAAACTCATTGGTGAATTGAAAGATGTACTTATTAGATTGTCACCTGATTCTAGGGTGTGTCAATTCGTTGACATAATGGTGGTTGATATTCCTGAGGCTTATGGTTTAATTTTGAGTAGGGACTGGTCTGGGAAACTAAACGGTTACTTTGTGACAGATTGGTCTCATTTGTGGTTACCTTACCAGAATAGGAAAAATCAAATCAAAATACTGAGAGAACCCCACATGAAACAAAATGTCACTCAGTTAGAGGAAAAGAATGAAGTTGTATCTTTCTCATCTTCAGTTTTGGGAAATTATTTTTCAGAAATTGAACTGGGAAATTATAAATAAGAAGATGTTAGCCATGATTTAGACAAACAGTCTGATCTCCTTCATTTCTCACGGACTGATGATATTGATTGTAACATAATAGAATTAGTTACTGACTTAGGTGGTTACGACACTAACTTAGTTAAAGAGGAAAATGTTTTTTGGACTCTATACTTCAATGGCTCCAAAAATCAAGAAGGATCAGGAGCCAGTTGTGTTTTGATTGACCTTGAAAGAAACAAGCATTTTTTATCTTGTAGATTAGAATTTGAATGTATGAACAATACTGCTGAGTATGAAGCTTTGGTCCATGGGTTAAAGAAAGCTATCGGTTTAAATGTCAAATATTTGAACGTCTTTGGTGATTCAGAAATAATTGTCAGGCAAGTGAGAGACACAATTCACTACCTTTCACCACACTTAAAGGGTTATCAGTCTAAGGTTTGGAATTTAATTTCATGTTTTGATGCTTTCAATATAAATTCAGTTCCTAGGTTGCAGAATGCTGCAGCTGATTTGTTAGCAACCTCTGCTTCCAGATTAGTGCCTACTAATAACAAATGCTCTATTGAATTGGTTTTCAGGCCATCCATTCCGGATAACATTACAAATCTCAAAGTATTTGATGATGACAATTAGATCATCATCTTCTTAACAAATGAAGGTGTCTTCCAAGAAGCCATAATAGATGAGGAACAACACGATTTAGATTTGCAAACTAAATATGCTGTGAAGGGAAACTTCATGCCCAAAGGAGTGAGAACTCTTGAAGAATTGTATGATCTACAAAAGAAGTTCCGAAGGCCAATAAATGCTAAAACTCACAGCTCTTCCATGCAGCATGAATTGATAAACCTGGGTACAGAGGATGAGCCAAAATATGTCAATCTTGGAAAATGTTGCTCGCCAAGCGAAAGGGATAAGTTCATCAAGCTTTTTAAATAGTATAAAGATGTTTTCGCATGGACTTACGACGATCTGAAAACATATGATACCCACATTATTCAGCACATAATACCAATGAAGGAAGGTGTTAAGCCTTTTCAGTAGCAGCTAATAAGAATGCATTCGACTCTTGAGCCTTTAATTCAAAAAGAGTTGAAGAAATTGCTAGATGCCAAGATTATTTTTAAAGTCAGACATTCCGAATGGGTAGCTAATTTAGTCCCCGTTAGGAAGAAATCAGGAGAAATCAGATTGTGTGTGGATTATCGGAACTTCAACCAAGCTTTCGATAAAGATAACTATCCTGTGGCTTTAATGGAGCAAATCTTGAGATGGTGTTGGGATCATAGCTTTTCTCTCTACTAGATGGTTTTTCTAGATACAATCAAGCACTAGTAGAGGAGGAGGACTGGCTCAAAACCACTTTTCGTACAAAGTGGGGAACCTTTGCATATCGAAGAATGCCATTCGGCTTGATAAACGCAGGGGCTACATTTCAGCGAGCCATGGACATCACATTCCGAGGATTGGGTGGTCAATGTGTAGTGGTTTATTTGGATGATGTGACAGTGTTCTCAAACAAAAGGAAAGACCATGTGTTCCACTTGAAGCAGATTTTCGATCGTTGCAGGAAGTATGGAATTTCCTTGAACCCCAAGAAAAGTGTTTTTTTTGTTCTTGAGGGCAAGATTTTGGTTCATATCATTTCAAAGAAAGGAATCTTGATGGATCAATAGAGAGTGCAGGCTATCAACAATATTCCCATGCCCATAGCAAAAATTCTATGCAATCATTTCTCGGCACCATTAATTTTGTTCGAAGGTTCGTACCAGACTTCGCTCAAATTGTTAGACCTTTGTAACAAATGGTAAAGCAGAGTGTACAATTCAAGTGGACAGACTTGGAGAAAGTTGCATTTAAAGAAATTAAGGCTGCTATAGCTAATGCACCTTCTTTAAGGAATCCAAACTTTGATAAAGATTTTATTATGTACACCTTTGCTTCTGATAACTCCCTCGCAGTTGTGCTCACTCAAAAGGCAGAATCAAGACACAGATACCCAATTTATTTTATGAGCACTAGTCTGCAGGGTGCTGAACTAAACTACCCCGTGGTAGATAAGCAGGCATATGTAGTATTCAAGGAAGTAAAGCAGTTTAGGCCATATATTCTAAAAAATAGAACTAAAGTCATAGTTCCTCATCCCGTTGTTAGATCTCTTTTTGTTCAGAAAGAATTGGGAGAAAGGAGAGGAAACTGGGTCACTGCTCTTCAAGAGTATGACTTCGAATTCAAACCAGCTATTCTTATCAAAGGTCAAGGTTTATGCAAGATGCTTATTGAAAATCCAACCGATGAAGATCTAGATTGGAGGAGTGAAGCCGAGCTGAATCTGATGGAAGTATGTCCAATTTTCACAGCTCTTGAGTCTTGGTACAAATACCTACTATACTATTTGTAGTCAGGCTATTTGCTGGAGCACTAGAGTTCGAAGCAAAGAAGGGCACTCCGTCTGAAATCAGTAGCTTATCAAATCATTGAAGGAGTACTCTTTAGGAAGAATTAGAATGGCATATTTCTCAGATGTTTGGAGAAAGAAGATGCAAGTAAAGGGGTCAAAGAAATACACGATGGCCCTGCTGGGGGACATTATTCTGGAGATACTACAGCTCACAAAATTCTCAGAGATGGGTATTATTGGCCCACTCTTATCAAGGATTCTCACGCCTATGCAAGGAATTGTGATGTATGCCAAAGAAGTGTTGAAAGATTGTCAAAATCCCATTTATCATCTTTGAACCATTTGAACAATGGGGTATATATATTATTGGCGAGATAAACCCAAACTCTTTGTTGCAGCATCGGTACATTCTAACAGCTACAGATTATTTTACAAGATGGGTTGAGGTTGCTCCACTGTGCAAAGTTAATGAAGATGCAGTTATCAAGTTCCTAGAAGAAAACATCATAACCAGGTTTGGGGTTCCAATTTCTCTAGTCTTTGATAATGCACCTTATTTTTCATCTATAAAGATTAATGAATTTGTCTATGAGAAAGGAATTAAGCTGCATTATTCAGCCAATTACTATCCCCAAGGAAATGGATTAGCTGAGTCTACCAACAAAAATATCATTTGAATCCTTAAGAAGACTGTGATTGAAAATCAGAGAAGTTGGCACATAGCTCTCCCGAATGCTCTATGGGAAGACAGGGTCACTCCCAAGAATTCCTTAGGCATTTCACCATTAACCCTAGTCTATGGTAAGGAAGCCATCCTTCCTCCAAATATTTTACTTCCATCCTTGCAATTGGCCCAAGCCTCTCGAAGTTTTAGCAGTCAAGCTCTACAATCCGGAATTGATACCTTGCTAAAACTTGAAGAGTCATGGCAGAAGGCCAAAGACCATTTCCACCAACACCAAGACATAGTTAAAAGGTGGTTTGATAAAACGAAATCTAGCAAGAGAAGTTTCGAAGTAGGTGACTTAATTTTGAAATGGGATCACCAGCATGATGGTAAGGGAATGCACACAAAGTTTCAACACTTATGGGTTGGCCCTTACCAAATTTCTGAATAGCTTGGCCCTTCGACTTATAAATTGAAAGACATGCAACGAGAGGAAGTAAATCTCCCTCTCAATGGCCTCGCCTTGAAGCAGTACTTCGCATAAGTCCTAGGTGGACTTTTGTACATAAAGAAAATGCTTTTGTTTTTTCTCTTGGTTGTTCTTTTTGTTTTTTTTGGGAGTTTTTTGTGGTCACCTTTTAAGATTGCTAGTTAGTTTGGTTTGTCTCTTTTGTTTGTCTTTACCCCTTTCTTTGTTTAAAATAAAGCTCAACTCAATTTTGGCGTAGTTGGAAGATGAGGCTCCAAGCAAAACTAAGAAGCTAGTAAGGAAGAAACTTGTATAGGAAATGTATATCTGTGCTTTTCCTTTCAATGTTTGGTTTCCTGGAATGTAGAAATCCCCTTTATTTTTGGTCGAAATAACCCCTGTTAAATAACTAAGGTTTAGCATTTCTTTCTGACTATCTTAGGGCTCCATTCACTCTAAACATTAATGCCTGTCTCAGGAAGTTCACTATGATGGACCCATGGAAAGAAAGCATGTCTCACAGATGTATGGTATTTAAAATGATCCCATGTTGCAAATAAAAGGCAAAAGGATTATATCAAAGAGTCTGTTTTCCAGAAATTCTCGCCTCAATTAAAGCATGGCAGAGAGAAGCAAAAAGCATTCAACTAAAGAAGTTGTTCAAATAAATCAGCCTAGCAAGGTTCTTCTCCATCTGTGAAGCTTGATCATCAAGAAAATCTCTCGCTCACACAAAAGGACATTATGGATTGAAGAACCTAAACAAATTTTGGAAGTTGAAGAAATCTATTTCTAGAAGGCTCAAAGTGGCAAAAGTCGCCATTTAAAAGAAACATCCAAAAGGATGCAAAAATGCATGGGAATGAGGAACAAACGAATACGTCTATGAGATATTGTTACGATCTTGTGGAATCTTATATTAGTAGACTTCTGAAAGACATACTTTTAAAATGAACCTCACATTCTGGCCCTTAGAGAGTTGTAAGGAAGTCCGAGTCAAAGTTGCCTTTTCCCTGATCACCATTATGATAAGAGTGATCACTGCATTCTCAGAAGTTGAACTATGAAGGTATCTTGTCATATAACCAACACTTTGTAAGTTTTTTGACCATGAGAAGAGTTTGTTTCAGAGATCTCTATTCGCCAGCGAATCGCCATTGGTGTTGCTGCAACATCCCCCCCAAATTTTTTGTAAATATTGGGGCTCCTACTTTTATTTTTGTAAAAAATTTGTTTAGAAGTCAAGCCCCATCAAAAGGGCCTTTTTTCTTACTTAGTTTTCTAAAGAGAGCAAATTTTCTTATTTAAAAAAAAAAAAACCTAGGCAAGTTGAGCCTCAATGTTGGCCCAACTCGGCAAATTGAGCCTCAACGTCGGCCCAACTCAGCGAGTTGAGCCGCAACATCTACCCAAATCGGCGAGTTGAGTTGCAACATCAACCTAACTTGACGAGTTGAGCCGCAACGTCGCCCCAGCTCGACAAGTTGAGCCGCAACGTCGGCCCAGCTTGATGAGTTGAGCCTCAACGTCGACCCAAATTGGCGAGTTGAGCCTCAATGTCGGCCCAATTCGGTGAGTTGAGCCACAACATCGACCCAACTCGGTGAGTTGAGCCTCAATGTAGGCCCAACTCGGTGAGTTGAGCCTCAACATCGGCCCAACTCGACAAGTTGAGCCTCAATTGCCACTCGATTTTGTTAAGATGAAAGTGTCCTGGCTAGTACTATTTCATCCAGGCTATGCTTGCTATGGTGATAAGTTTCATTTCAATGTTTAGTTTGCATTATGTTTTATTAAATTTTGAGCATTAATTCACAATACTCTAGGATCTTCACTGAGAGAATAACATATACAATATATCAATGCATAACAATCACAATAAGCATGACAAGCATCACAAGAACCAAAAGCATGAGAGACAAGAGACACAAAGTTTCCGTGGGGAAAAACCTAAGGTGAAAAACCCCACAACTTCCTTAGAGATAGAGAGAGAAATGGATCAACCAAAGTACAACCAAAATACACTGAGATAGTCTCCTAGTAGCAGATGATCCTCCTCCTCACTAGTGCACCACTTTTTGAGTGAGAGAGATGTGACTTTTCGAATGATCCAAATAGAGATCTCCTGATCTCTATTTATACTTAACCTATTTTCCCAGTTACACTATGGGCCGACTTGTCTATCTAGATACATCCACAATATAATATATATTTCAGGGCCGACCCCACACATAGTGGTCTAATAACCCATTGGCAAGTACACACACTTGCGACACTTGTCAATCCATATGACGACACTTTCTTATAGAGTAATAACACATCTCTAATAAGGGTACAATAAATATATATGAAATACATAGATGAAATACATTCCAAAGTTACATATACATCAACACTCCCTCTTAACTAGGAAGGTATTTCTCAACACAGATCTGCTAGACAAGTCTTCTTCCCGGGATCATCGTCATCGATGCATCGTCACTGTTGTTGCTATCTCAACCAATCTCTGACTCTACTCATCATAGGGAGTTCTACAGAGCCAGTCCTTTTTCATACTGGATGCAGGCCCACCACCTGCAGGTCTTCGTCATCATTGGCCATACTATGGAATCCTCAAGACTTATTACATGCATCACAAAACCTCGAAAGAGCATCCCAGGCTGTTACGAGCACACGGCTCTACCTATAGGATCTCCCAGGGCCATATTATATGTGACCTCACCACAAAACCTCGCAAGAGCATCCCAGGCTGTTACGAGCACACAGCTCTACCTATAGGATCTCCCAGGGATAGATTATATGTGGTCACCACAAAACCTCGCAAGAGCATCCCAGGCTGTTACGAGCACACAGCTCTACCTATAGGATCTCCCAGGGATAGATTATATGTGGTCACCACAAAACCTCGCAAGAGCATCCCAGGCTGTTACGAGCACACAGCTCTACCTATAGGATCTCCCAGGGATAGATTATATGTGGTCATGGCAAAACCTTGCAAGAGCATCCCAGGACTTATTACGGGCACACAGCCCAACCTATCGGATCTCCCAGGGACATATTATATGCCATAGGACAAAACCTGAAAAGAGCATTTGCCAGATATCCCAGGGCCAGATTATATGCCATAGGAAAAACCTCGAAAGACTATCTGCAGATCTCCCAGGGCCAAACTATATGTCCTCCTAGATAAAAACCTCAAAAGAGCATTTGCCAGATCTCCCAGGGCCAAATTATATGCCATAGGCAAAACCTTGAAAGACTATCTGCAAATCTCCCAGGGCCAAATTATATGCTCATCTGCACAACCTGATCCATGGCCATAGAGTATCAACCTGATACTCACCATACATCATCCTGGTGTACACATGATCATCCTGATCATCATCACTGCAACATCCTGCTGAATGTCATCTGGAGCAACATCCTGAAGCTCGTCATCCATGATCATCCTGATCATACAGTGTATCCACCTTATACAAATACAAATACATGATACATATCACCATACATGATCCACCTGATCATACAATGTATCCACCTGATACATATATAGATAAATGGTCCAAGCATCCAACATGATGCATATACAAAATACATACAAATGATCCTACTGATCATATCCAACATCCAACATGATGTGTACATACATATAAATGATCCAACTGATCATATACAGCATCCAACTTGATGCATACATACATATACATATAAATGATCCAACTGATCATATCCAGCATCCAACATGATTCATACATACATATACATATAAATGATCCAACTGATCATATCCAGCATCCAACATGATGCATACATACATATACATATAAATGATGCAACTGATCATATCCAGTATAAACCATAACATCATCCTGATGCTCATCATCCAGTGCTTACATCCACAGCGATGTGAAGGATCCTCCTTCCAACATGCTTGGAATGGCTTCAGCAAATGTGTCCATCACTTCTAACTCGAAGTGTCATCAATCCGAAGAACACCAGGCCTCTCTCTAAAGTACTCAAAATTTACCCTGGCTAGTGGCTTCGTCAGCACATCTGCAATTTGCTCGTCCGTCACAACATATAGGAGCTTCACAGCTCCTCTCTACACCATATCCCTGATATAGTGATATTTGATCTCTATGTGTTTCGACCTATCATGAAACACTGGGTTCTCAGACAGCTTCACACAACTCTGGTTATCACAGAAGATACCAGTAGCATCCAACGGGAGATCAAATAACTTAGACAGTAGCTTCCGTAGCCATACTACCTCACAACTAGCTGAACAGGCTACAACATACTCTGCCTCAGCTGTACTCAGTGCTACGCAGGACTGCTTTCTGCTAAACCAAGAGATCACACCTGATCCCATACTGAAGTAGCACCCAGATGTGCTCTTCCTATCTGCAGCACTAGCAGCCCAATCTGAATCAACATAACGCTGCAGGTTAAACTTTTGATTCGCTTCATACTTGAGCCCATAATCCACTGTACCCTTCAGGTACCTCAGAACATGCTTTACAGCAACCAGATGAGCACTCCTAGAATCTATCAGGAATTGACTCAATGTGTTCACCGCAAAGCAAATATATTGTCTCATGTTCGTTAGGTACATCAAGGACCCAATCATCTGACGATACATAGAGACATCAACTGGCTTAGATGAAACATCACATAGAAGCTTTAAATTCGATGCCATAGGTGTGGCCATGGCCTTACAATCCATCATCCCAAATATCTTCAGGATATCTACTGTGTACTTCCCTTGACCAAGGAAGATCCCACCTGCACTCTTCCACACCTCCATACCTAGGAAATAATGCATCATTCCCAAGTCTTTCATATCGAACTCGGCAGCAAGATTCCTCTTAGTATCTGCAATCAATCTGTCATCTCCCGTTACAAATAAGTCATCCACATACAGGAGTAGAATCACAGGATTCCATTCCTCAACCTTGTAGTAAAGGTTGGAATCTGCTTTACTCTTGGTAAAGCTCAAACTAGATAGGAAATTGTCCATCCTACCATACTAGGTTCTGGGAGCTTGTTTCAAGCCATACAAGGCTTTCTTCAATCTGCACACATATGACTCCCTGTCATGCATTTCAAAACTTAGTGGCTGCTCCACATATACTTCCTCTTCAACTACACCATTCAAGAAAGCAGTCTTGACATCCATTTGGTGTATTTTCCATTTCATTGCTGCAGCCAGGGCAAGTACTGTTCTGATGGAAGTATACCTGGCTGCAGGTGCAAAATTTTCTTCATAATCTATTCCCTCTTTTTGAGAGAAGCCATGAGCTATGAATATTTCCTTGTATTTCTCTACATTGCCATCTGCAGCATGCTTGATTTTGTAGATCCATTTGGAAGTCACAAAAGACTTCTCTTTAGGTCTTGGGACAACATACCAAACATCATTCTTCTTTATTGATTGGTATTCCTCAACCATGGCATCCTTCCATTCTTTGTTTTCTGCTGCTTCTTCATAACTAGAAGGTTCTTTGTTCATAATGTCATAGAGTAAAGCAACATAGCTGGTATGTGATCTGGTTCTCTTCTTTGCTCTGTGTTCTTCTGGAATGCCAAATCTTTCTGCATCTTGAATGAGCTCTCTAGCCCATGCAGGTTTCCTCTTGTGAGAGTTATCCTCATGGGGTGGATCTACAGGTTCTTGTGGATCTTCAAACTCATGAACAACTTCTGGAACTGCTTCAGTCATGGTAGTGTCTTGAAATCTAGTTTCCTTAGGTTCTTCATAAACTTCGATAGGTTCCTTCCTTGATTTGATGAATGCTGAGTTTTCATCAAATGTCACATCCCTATTGACATCAATCTTCTTGAACTCTGGAAAGTATATTCTGTAAGCCTTCGAGCTTTCACTGTAACCCACAAAGATACCATCCTTTCCTGAAGGATCTAGTTTAGTACTCTTTTCCTTTGGGACATGAGTGTATACTAGACAACCAAATATTTTGAGATGGTTGACTTCAGGTTTCTTACTAGAAAAGACCTCTTCTGGTGTCTTGTTGTCCAATATCTTGTGGGGTGTTCTATTCTACACATATATAGTTGTTCTAGTTGCTTCTGCCCATAGATGCATAGGTAGATCTTGGTCATGCAGCATTGCCCTTGCTGCTTCCATGATAGTTCTATTCTTCCTTTCTACAACTCCATTCTGTTGAGGATTATAAGGAGCAGTCAACTCCCTCTTAATCCCTGGATCACTACAAAGCTTCTTGAAGTCACCTGAGGTGAATTCTCCACCATTGTCGGATCTGAATGTTTTGATCTTCTTGTCAGTTTGATTCTCCATCAAGGTTTTGAATTCCTTGAACTTATCAAACACCTCATCTTTCTTCTTCAAGAAGTATACCCAAGTCTTCCTAGAGAAGTCATCAATAAATGAGACATAGTAAAAATACCCACTAAGAGAACTGGATGGCATAGGACCACATACATTTGAGTGGATGATTTCTAGGATATTTTTGGCCTTGCTTTCACTGCTTGGGAAATCCTTCTTAATGTTCTTACCTTTTGCACATCCTTTACAAACACCTTCATGTTTGGTCTTGATTTCAGGAAGACCTTCTACAACCTTGCTTGCAATAGGAAGTGCCCTATAGTGCATATGAGCAAGTCTTCTATGCCAAAGTTCACTTGGCTCCATGGATTCATGCACCATGGCATGTTCAGGTTGTCCCTTCAATTTATACAATCCTCCCTCTTGCTCTCCAATCACTACTGCATCATCTATGGTCTTTCCCTTTGGCCACATTAGGACTTGGCCATCCACAAATGCAACCCTCATACCTTTTTCATCCAATACAGAGATGGAGAGTAAGTTCTTCTTGAGCCTAGGTACATAAAGGACTTCTTTCATCTTCAAAGATTTTCCAGAATCTAGGTTGTAGAAGGCTTCACAACTTCCTTTGATTGGGTATTGATAATCAACCCCAAGTTTCACCTTATGGGGTGATTCATGTTCAGATAGATTCACAAAAGATTCCTTAAACCCAATCATGTGTTTGGAATCCCCACTATCAATCAACCAATCATTACAACCATGGGAGATAGTACCTGTGAGAGCAGAGATTAGAAAATACTCTTCTTCACTTGATGAGTCATCATCACTTTCTGCCCTAGCCTTCTTCTTTGGAGGTTCATCATCCTCGGTAACATGAGCATGGAAATTTGTTTTGTTGCCCTTCTTCTTCTTGCTGGAGTTGTTGTTATTATCCCTTTTGTTCTTGGGACAATCTAAAGCAAAGTGACCCTTCTCATTGCATGTGAAGCATCTTAGATCCTTCTTATTCTTTTGATAGGATCTTTTGTAGCTAGAGTGCTCCTTCTTAGGCTTGATTCTTTTGGTGTGAGTTGCGAGAGCTTGATCTTCACCTCCCATCTTTTCCTCATGAGCTACAAGTCTAGCTTCTTCTTGAGAGCATTCCTCCCATAGTTTACTGAAAGAGATCAATTTATTTCTTGCACAGATTCCTGGAATAAAGGAGTCCCATGACCTAAGTAGGCCATTCAGAGTGGTCATAACAACTTCACCATTGTCCACTACTTCATCCACAGCTTCAAGTTGCTCCTTGATCTGAGAGACCTTGGAGAAGTAAGATTGAATGGTTTCTCCATTCAACATCTTGACCCCTTTCAATTGATTCTGCATAGTCATCTTCCGATTTATGTTCTTCCCTTCAAATAGCTTGGTAAAAGAGTCAAATATCTCCTTGGGTGTCTTTAGAGAAGACACATGGGGTATGAGATGGTCTTTGATAGAATCAACAATGATTCTCTTTGCGTTCACCAAGTTCTTCTTATGCAATACCTTGGCCTCTCCATCCTCTGGGATAGGGATGTCTTCTTTTATATATGAGTCCAACTCATTCTCTTTCAGGATTAACCCAATCCTATACTTCCAAGATCGGAAGTTATCAGTCCCTTCAAGCTTATCCTCAAGCTTGGTGTGGTGAGACATCTTAAAGAGTACTTCAAATGGAAATAGAAAATATTTAGGTCTTACCACTTGAAATGCTGAAAACTGGATCTAGTCCCGGATTAGGGTTTGTTGGAAAAACCCTAAAAATTCAAAATGTGAATTTCAAATTTCTGAAAGGATAGAAAGATGTGCCTTGATGAGCTGATCAGCCAAGTGCATTCAGAATTTGAGATCAGCAAAGCTTTACCCTTTAGATTTGTCTTTTTGTCCTCTCGGGTTAACTAGGGAGAGCCCTGAATTAGGGTTTGAGTTTCCCGTAGATCTACCTAGCCAAAAATATCGATCCAAAGCTCTAAACTTTGATTTTTGCAAGGAGCTTCCAGCTATGGCTTCAGATTTCAGAAATTCCTATTTTTGTGGAAACCCTAATTTTTAGGGCCAAATCTAAAAATGATCAGAATTGAATTCTGATTGGACAAATAGCATCTCCTTGATGAGTAGAGTCAATCTATTATGTTTCTTTTCCAAAATCTGTGGAGAGAAACCCAATAAACAAGAAACTCAAGTTTTCGTCACTGCAAAATGTCTTCTTCTTAGGTTAGCTTTGATACCATGTTAAATTTTGAGCATTAATTCATAATACTCTAGGATCTTCACTAAGAGAATAACATATACAATATATCAATGCATAACAATCACAATAAGCATGACAAGCATCACAAGAATCAAAATCATGAGAGACAAAAGACACAGAGTTTCCATGGGGAAAACCCTAAGGTGAAAAACCCCACAACTTCCTCAGAGATAGAGAGAGCAATGGCTCGACCAAAGTACAACCAAAATACATTGAGATAGTCTCCTAGTAGCAGATGATCCTCCTCCTCACTAGTGCACCACTTTCTGAGTGAGAGAGATGTGACTTTTCGAATAATCCAAATAGAGATCTCCTGATCTCTATTTATACTTCACCTGTTTGCCTAGTTACACTATGGGGCCGACTTGTCTATCTAGATACATCCACAATTTAATATATATTTCAGGGCCGACCCCACACATGGTGGTCTAATAACCCATCGGCAAGTACACACACTTGCGACACTTGTCAATCCATATGATGACACTTCCTTATAGAGGAATAACACATCTCTAATAAGGGTACAATAAATATATATGAAATACATAGATGAAATACTTTCCAAAGTTACATATACATCAACATGTTTTATCATCTACCTACTCATACATGGTTGCTACCAGGTTTAAAGCACAATGTCAAGAGGTGGAAAGCAGAAGTTAAAGGTGTCTGATCCCGAATCAGTTGGAAAGGAAGTCCTGTAAGCAAGAGTCGAAACATGTTGAAGGATGAGACTCCAAGTGCAGAGGTGGATTATGTGAAGAAAATGGACATCCTGACAACAGAAGATCTTCACCATTGCAAGCAGTTGTTCACGCACACCTTCTTGAAGAAATCCTCTAGGTTACAACAACAAAAGTAATTGTTAATGAAGAGGATCTTTCCAAGCATGAAGTCTCATTGAAATTCATGCTCGTTGTCCCTGCGAATGCCATTATTAGAGAAAGAAACCTTTGGGTAAATTAAATAGTAGAAGCAAGCAGAATAGCAGAAGCAGAAGCGCCAGCAGAGAGCTAATTTGGCATTTCTTATTTTTTGATTAAAGGCTAGAGCATTTTTCGCCTATATATTTTAAATATTAAAGACAGCTGAAGTTTTGCTCCCTTTTCCTTTTGTAAAAGATTTTGAGGATTTATTCTACTTTTGTAAAATGGGCACTAAAAGACAAATTAAAAGAATCTGGGGGGTTAGAGTACAGGTGGTAGCTCTTGGAGAATTTTGCAAATCTATATATAGATGATTAGAGAATGGTGAAAGGACTTTTGGCAGGTGAAAGGACACTCTTCTTGTGTACATGAACTATTTTTGCTACATGAATAAGAAAAAACCGTTTTGGCCTGTGGAAGCCGGCCCAGCATTTTGCTTGGGATTGTGTTGCATAATTGTTGAACTATTTCTGCATCTTTCATACATTTCCTTTGAGATCTTTCCTAGCTATTGTGAATTAATTCCCTGTTATGAATGATTTCATTTTCTTTGTAGAACTTCTATGTTAAATGAGCAATGAAAGGTTTTAATTAAATCAAAGCTACCTTTGATATCTTCTATTTTCTATTGGAATTGTATCTTTATGATTAAATGGCTATCTGTGTGATCTTTTAGATGTTTCTTTCAGCTTATTGCTCATACTTTCAGTTTGCTCCTTGCAAGGATAGATTAAATTTGCTTAGATCAATTTTAGATTAGATTTGTTTTAATTGCATGCACTTAGATTAACGCACTTGCATATCATCTTTAAAATTAAAACACATAAACTGTGGATCGGGCCGCAACCAATGAAAATTAAACAAATATTTAAATATTACATAGTAGCCAGAACCATTAACCGGACGGATTCCCCACACCAAATAGTGAGCGATCTAATTGGGCTTGCTTACCGGGTAGAATCCCTTGCTGATTGATGCTACGATTTTTGAAACATCAACAGCTTCACAACCAAAAGTTTTTAGAAATGAGTAGTTTACCTTTTTACCTATCCATTCCTCCTATGGAATACCACCATCCAAAGCGCTTGAAGACTCTCTATTTATTAAGTAAACAATAGTATCTACAGAATCTTCCCAAAACTGTAAGGGTAACCTTGCATGCAATCGCATACACCTTACACACTCCATGATTGTTCTATTCATCCTTTATGGCACAACATTTTCTTGTGGTTTTCCTGGGACTATATTCTCTCTACGAATCCCTTGGTATGAACAATAACTATAAAAATCTTGGGCGCAGTACTCACCTCCATTATCAGATCTAAAACACTTCAACCTTTTCCCTATCTCATTCGCAACCGAAGCTTTCCACTTATTAAAAGTAGTAAACACATTAGATTCCTATCTAATGCAATAAACCCAAGTTTTTCTAGTTACATCATCAATAAAAGTAACATAATAACGAGAGCCACCAAGATATTGTACCTAAGCCAATCCCCATACATTTGTATGCACAAGATCTAAATTTTCACTCTTATTCTAATTCCCAACCCTGAGAAATCTTACTCTATTATGTTTTCCATAAACAAATTTATCAAGGAATTCCAAACTTACTTGCTTTAGATATGGAAGCAACTTCCCATAGTGGAGAATATGCATCCCCGTATCACTCATGTGGCCAAGCCTATGATGCCACAATGTTATATATGTTCCTGTGTAAGCTAAAGAGATAGAACAGTCAGTATCATGAGGATATAAATACAACATACTTATCATGTCTCCTTTTTCTATCACCATTGATCCTTTAGTGATATTCCATCACGTTTCTCCAAATGTAGATAAACAACCACCATCTCCTAAATACCCTATTGAGATTAGATTTCTTTTCATAGCAGGAATATGCCATACATCTTTTAGCAACCATTCACCAATCTTTAACTTTATCTGTACCTTACCCATTCCAACAATTTTAAATGGTTCATAATCACCCAATAGAACATGTCCAAAATCACAGGGAACATATGTTATTTTTTCAGAATTTACTTCAACCTGATCTAGGATCTTAACTTAGAGAACAACATGTACAGCATATCTACAGCATATCAATCATGGACATAATAATGCAAGCACACACGAGACAATAGACACACAGAGTTTCACTGCGGAAAACCATAAAGGTGAAAACCCCCACAACTTCCTCAGAAATAGATAGAGCAATGATACAACCCAAGCATAAGAGATATACTCCTATTAGCAGCTTCTCCTCCTCCACTAGTGCGCCACTCTCCAATGAGTGTAAGAGTGAGTAAGTGAATGATTAAATAGAGTGCCTCCCACACTCTATTTATACTTGACTTGACTTTCCTAATAACCTTTACTAGGTCAGCCTTAACTTAACCACATAACATAATGCTCACAAGGCCGACCCCAAAAAGGGTGGTCTAATAACCCTTTAACCCACATGAATTATACAGGTCTGACCCCAACAAGGTGGTCTAATAACCCATCAAGTATAAGTTACGACACTTACAATATAAATGACGACACTTCTGTATAGAGGAATAATAACATCTCTATAGGAATACATACACTTCTGTATAGAGGAATAATAACATCTCTATAGGAATACAATATACATATATGAAATACATTCTGAAGTTACAAATACATCAACACTCCCTCTTACCTAGGAAGGTATTTCTCGACACAAATCTGCTAGCACAAGTCTTCTTCTCTAGATCAACATCACTAGATCATCGTCATTGAATCATCGTCATCATCACTACTACTGCTATCTCAATCAATCTCTGATCTACTCGTCATAGGAATTTCTATAGAGCCATCCCTTTTTCATGCTGGATGTAGGCCCACCACCTATAGGGCTTCATCATCAGTGGTCATACTGTGGATTCTCAGGACTTATTACGTGCATCAACAAAACCTAGCAACAGCATCTCAGGACTGATTACGTGCCCAACACAACCTGCAAGATCTCCCAGCGAGCTATTACATGTGACCAAGCAAAACCTAGCAAGAGCATTTGTCAGATCTCCCAGGGAGCTATTATATGCCATAGGAAAAACCTAGCAAGAGCATCTACAAATCTCCCAGGGAGACATTATATGCAACCGGCAAAACCAAGCAAGAGCATCCCAAGACTGATTACGTTCCAAGCACAACCTACAAGATCTCCCAGGGAGATATTATATGCCACAGACAAAACCTAGCAAGAGCATTTATCAGATCTTCCAAGGAGCTATTATATGCCATAGGAAAAACCTAGCAAGAGTATCTGTAAATCTCTCAGGGTGGTATTATATGTCCTTCCAAGCAAAACCTAGCAAGAGCATTTGCTAGACCTCCTAGGGAGCTATTATATGCCATCAGAAAAACCTAGCAAGAGTGTCTGCAAATCTCCCAGGGCACTATTATATGCTTATCTACAAAACCTGTCCACTACCACAGAGTATCAACCTGATACTCACCATACATCCTCTTGATGTACATGATTATCCTGATCATCATCACTGCATCGTCCTGAAGCATATCATCCAAAGCATCATCCCGATACTCATCACACATGATCATCCTAATCATCGTCACTGCATCATCCTGATGCATGTCGTCCATAGCATCGTCCTAATACTCATCACACATGATCATCCTGATCATCATCACTGCATCATCCTGATACTCATCACACATGATCATCCTAATCATCATCATAGCGTCATCCTGATGCATATCATCTAGAGAAACATCCTGAAGTTCATCATCCATGATCATCCTGATCATACAATGCATCCATCTGATGCATACATAGTATCTTCTTGATACATATTATCATACATGATCTACCTGATCATACAATATATCCACCTGATCATACAATGTATCCACCTGATACATATACAAATACATGATCCAACTGATCATAACAAGCATCCAACATGATGCATATAAATATACATGATCCAACTAATCATAACAAGCATCCAACATGATGCATATAAATATACATGATCCAACTAATCATACCAAGCATCCAACATGATGCATACAGAGTAGTAACTGGAGCATCGTCCTGGTGCTCATCATCCAGTGCTTGCATCCATAGCCATGGGAAGGATCCTCCTCTCACCATGCTCGGAATGGCTCCTGCAAATGTGTCCATCACTTCTTCCTCGAAGTGTCGTTAATCTGAAGAACACCAAGCCTCTCTCTGAAGTATTCAAACGTCACTCTGGCTAGTGGTTTCATCAACACATCCACAACCTGCTCATCCATCGCAACATACAGGAGCTTCATTGCTCGTCTCTGCCCCATACCCCTGATATAGTGATATTTGATCTCAATGTGCTTTGACCTATCGTGGAACACTGGATTCTTAGACAGCTTCACACAACTCTAGTTATCACAAAAGATACCAGTAGCCTCCCGTGGGAGATCAAATAACTCAAATAGTATCTTCCGAAGCCATACTGCCTCACAACTAGCCGAACAAGTTGCAACATACTCTGCCTCAACTATACTCAGTGCTACGCAGGATTGCTTCCTGCTAAACCAAGAGATCACACCTAATCCCATACTGAAGCAGCACCCAGATGTGCTCTTCCTATCTACAGCACTACCTGCCCAGTCCGAATCAACATAACCCTACAGGTTAAACTTTTGATTCGCATCATACTTGAGCCCATAATCAATTGTACCCTTCAGGTACCGCAGAATATGCTTTATAGCAACTAGGTGAACACCTCTGGGATCCATCGGGAACTGTCTCAATGTGTTCATCGCAAAGCAAATATATGGTCTAGTGTTCATCAGGTACATCAAGGACCCAATCATCTGATGATACATAGTGACATCAACCGGCTCAGATGAAGCATCACACAAAAGCTTTAGGTTCGATGCCATAGGTGTGGCCATGGCTTTGCAGTCCATCATCCTGAACCTCTTCAAGATCTCTACTGCATACTTCCCTTGTCCAAGGAATATCCCATCTGCACTCTACCACACCTCCATGCCTAGAAAATAGTGCATCATCCCCAAGTCCTTCATCTCTAACTCGGCAACAAGCTTCCTCTTGGTATCGGCAATCAATCCATCCTCACCTGTAACACACAGGTCATCCACACATAGAAGTAGTATCACAGGATTTCCTTCCTCAACCTTGTAGTAAATTTTGGAATCCGCTTTACTCTTGGTAAATCCCAAACTGGATAGGAAGCCATCTATCCTGCCATACCAGGTCCTAGGTTCCTGCTTCAAACCATACAAGGCTTTCTTCAGTTTGCACACATGTGACTCTCGGTCATGTGTCTCAAACCTGAGTGGCTGATCCACATACACTTCCTCTTCGACTACACCATTCAAGAAGGCTCTCTTGACATCCATCTGGTGTACCTTCCATTTCATCATTACAACAAGAGAAAGTACTGATCTAATGGAAGTGTATCTGGCCACAGGGAAAAAGGTCTCTTCATAATCAATCCCTTCTTTCTGGGAGAAACCACGAGCTACAAACCTTGCCTTATATTTTTTCCATGCTGCCATCTATAGCATGCTTGATCTTATAGATCCACTTGGAAGTCACCACAGACTTCCCATCTGGTCTTGGGACCACATCCCAAACATCATTCTTCATGATCGATTGGTATTCCTCGACCATGGCTTCATCCCGAATCCTGGGAACTTCATATTCTTCAATATATAGCTTTGTTGTTGGAACAAATGTTGTAGTCCTTCTTTTGTAGGTGATGGTGTACGATCTTTCCTACAAAGCAAGTTAAATTGCATGATTAGAAACATCTCATAGTTTCCAGAAAAAATTCTTACACATAAAGAAATATGCCATATAGTCATGCAATTATTTTAGCCAATGCTTCAATACAACATTTATCCATATCCCGTAACTTTCTAGATGCCTTCCAATCTCTACCAGAACATTGTTAAGAGTGTGCACAACTCCCAACATGTCAGCAAAGAGGTTTCATTTTAGATAAGTAGGAATGGAATGTTGTACAGTGCCAGAGGCCACTTACCCATCACATGCATATTAGTAGTATACTATTCATTAATGAAATTATTCTAATATGCATAATACACACCCTAAGTCTAGGAACATAAGCATATACATCATTGAACAATATTATTTAAACAAACAAATATGCAAGAAATGACAATTCAAATACTTATCTTTGTTTGGTTTGTAGGGTGGACTCCCTCTCAATATTTGCTTCCTTGCAGGAACTACTGGAGTGTGCTCCCTCTTGATCTTTGCTTCCTGGATTACCTGTCCTTGAACTTATATCCATCCTTGATCACTTATGCATACTTACTAGTATCATCATTGTGTTATCCTCGAGGTCTCATACGTACATTCATTAGTATAATCTCAATACTATCAAAACATAATAATCTTAAACATGTATAGTCATGATCATTTCAAACACAGATAATAAACATTAGTATTCAAGGTTTCAGGGAATACTTCTTTTTCTCATGCATATTCTTTATTTGACCAAAAGACTTTTTTGGTTAGTCATATCATTAATGAATGTAAGAGACATAATATGCATAAACCCTTGATTACTTACATTTCTAACTTCATGGATAATCATTATCAACCATACAACAGTATAAGATCCTAACACAAGGTAGGATTCTAACTTGATATAGGAAAAACATACCTCGATTAGCATGCTAGCTAGTTATGTCTAACATACCCGCATAATGTCTTCTTGTTCTCTTCAATGACTTGTGCTAGTAACCTACATATCTCATAGGTTAACCATTATAGAACCAAGTTATACATACCTCGTAAGTAGATCTTCTATGTGATCCATGACAATGGATGAGTTTTTGTCTTCATGTCACCATGGTCTTGATCTAGAACTTGATTTCTACCTTCATGTTAGCGGATAACATAATCCTCATACAACACCACAATGCATTAGTACAACCATAAGTGTCAAAACCCTAATCAATGAATATCTACATTCATATTTTTATTAAGGTGATATGACAAGTCTAAAATTAATCAAGATTGTACTAATCTTAATGAAGACAAACATACTGTATCTAGGGTTTTACCCCTAGCTTGTGCCAATGAGCACCTACTAAGGAGAATGGACTCCTTAGTAGCAGTTCAGAATATTAAACTAATTATGCAATAAATAAAACATTAAATTATTTCTAATACAAGCATGAAGCATAAACACCAAAATGAAAGAATGTCTTTGTATTGATGTTACCTTGAGTGTCAAGGTTGGTGAAGCCCTTTGCAGTGTCCAAGAGGATGCTCCAAGCTCCAAGAATGCTCCTTCTCCTTCTCCAATGTTGGGGATGGGCCAAAGGTGGCTCTCAAGGTGAAACTAGTTCAAAGGTGGACTAGGGTTTCGAGAGAGATTTTGGCAGAGTAAGGGTGCTTGTGATTGTGGATATGGAATAAGGGATCTCCATCACCTATTTATAGTTTTTTGGTGGTGGAGTGCTGACCCATGGTTTTAGGAAACACATGGTTTTGGGCAGCTGTATAGGGTTTTTTCCTCCTTTTCCTCATTATTTTATATTTTTATTCCCTTTTTAGGGGATTTTTGCTATTTTTGGAGGAAAAGGGGGTTTTTTAGCCTTTTTTAGGCTATTTTGATGGTTTTTTGGCCTTTTGGAGGCATTTTAGGCCTTTTGGAGGCTTTTTAATGGGTTTTTTTGGGATTTTTAATGGAAATATGGTAGGAAAATGGACAAATGAGTCATGTAATGTGGTAAATGAGCTAGTGAGCACTTTTTGGGTGTTAACAGATTGCCCCCTGATGTGCGAGGGCAGGAGCTCATCGTATGGCCGATGGACATCATAAGTCATGAATGGTTTTCCTGGGATGTGGAGAGAAGAGAAGAAACAAACTGGAGCCCGGAACAACGATCCCGAACAACTGCAAGAGCTAAAAGTACATAACCTCAATAAAGGATGAGGAATCATCTGATCATATGGACGAGGCGGGCATTCCCATGCTCGTATCAGGATATAACATAATAACAACAATGGGGTCCAAAAATGGGGACCTGAAATATACATGACCTCAAATACTGACTGAGGAATAATCTCAATATATGGACGAGGCGGGCATACCCATGCTCGTATCAAGATACATAAATATAACTGTAAGGCCCGAAAAAGGGGGACCTGTAAGATACATGACCACTGTGTACATCATAAGAGTCCAGAGGGGACACAAATCTGGGACATACTGCTGAGCGGATCATGTGTGAACTGCAGAACTGGTGCACCGGAACAATCAACAGTGCTACTGAGTGTGGTACCAAAGGAACTGATGAGCTGCTGGATCATAGTGACTGGGGTCATACTCTCCATGGTACACTGAACTGGAACTGATCTGGAACTGAAACTGGGTACTCAAGGAAGCATGAAACTGGATGGCTTCCGAATACAAACGCCAACGCAGCCCGGACATCCACGGGAACATACAACTGGGCGTTCCAAAGTGACTCACCAATGTGCTAGAGTCGGGGGAAATCCGGGGTCTTCGACAAAAACTGATGGAATATAATCCTACGCGATCCTCAACGATGCGATCAAGGTGCTGAAGTCGAGCATGTGAGGAACAACCACGCAGAGAGGCAATGATGTCTCCTCTCAGAATGATCCGTAGGCACTTACCACAGATGGTGATAAGTCCAAGGCGTAGGGACCTCTGGGCCTATCCTCTGGAATAGAGGAGCTGTCGTCGACAGAGGGAGACCTACCCCTATCAAGGCAATGATGTTTCCGTGACAGGAGCGCGAGGTACAAGACCGAAATGTGATAGTGCTGATGGCAGGACTGATAAACTGTGGTGGGACAACTGGGCAAGTAGAGCGGGTGGACTCAAACTTCCTTTGTTCAGAGTATGATAATGGGAATGATCTGGCAGCATATGAAACTGACTCAGGGAAAAGGGATCATAGCTGTAATGAATCTGGGGGAATAACTGGCTGAGGGAGACTCAAGCTGGTGTAACGTGGCAGGAGACTGCAGAATACTCTGAACAAAGGCGACCTAATTGGGGGTGCTGCCGAGATGATCGATCATAGTGCCATGAGGCACGGGAGGGTACTTCTTCATGGGTTAAGGAACTAGAAGAAGTGTGTGGATAAAATGATACTGTCGTGTGGATTTTACGAGCCCAGGACAGTTCATGCTCGTGGTTGCTTTCAATTTTAAGGAGTCTGAAAGCGATAAGAAGACTCTGAAATGATGGAATGGTACTGTCGTGTGGATTTAACGAGCCCAAGACAGCGTATGCTCGTGGTTGCTTTCAATTTTAGAGAGTCTGAAAGCAAGTAAGAAGACTCCAAGGGGTTGCTTTTTCGTAGATTTAGTCTCCAAGGCCCAAAGAAACATAAAAGGATGCAATGAAGAACTCTTCTAGCCGGTGTGACTAGAGTATTCCTTTTTCGTAAGTAGTCTACCAGGTCCGGAAAAGGGTTAAACTTATACCAGATAGACGCCCTTTCAGGTACTTTAACGAGCATGAAAGGAAGCAAGATTGCTCGGCGATCTTTTCATTCTTTTAGGAGTCAGAAAAGAGCTTAACGGAAACTCCCTAAGTGCCTTTTTCGTAAAGGAGTTGTCCGGCCCGAAAAAGGGATAAAATTATACCGAACAAAAGGAATGGCCAGGTAAGGAGGAAGTGTTCAATCAAGGTTAAGTAATGATGACCAAGAACGAGGGTAGGTGGGAACACTGATGGACCTCCTTGCGGGGTAGATGAGATGGTGGCAAAATAACGAAACATTTGCAGTATGACAGGAGTGAATGGCTCATGTAAAAATGTGGAACAATCCGATGGCGGCCGATGTGGCACGCAAACCGAGGCAGCAAGGTGTTGGGACACAATGTTGAAATTGTACCAAGTGAGAGCGAGAAATGATCTCAAGCATCATCACGGGCTCGGAAAAATGAATCCGGCGATATAAAGGATGTCAAAAACGGGTGACGGCCGATGTGGCACGCAAACTGAGGTGACGGGGGCATTTTGAAAAATGCCCGGAAAAACTGGAGGTGAGAGCGAGAAATGATCTCTAGCATCATCACCAGCTCGGAAAAATGAATCCGATGATATAAAACATGTGAAAAACGGAGAACGGCCGATGTGGCACGCAAACCGAGGCGACTAGTGGTGTCTGAAAAAAAAAAAAAAAAAAAAAAAAAAAGGGTAAAAAATGACAGGACAAAAATAATGCAACGAGGTGACCATCATGACGGTCACGTCGCGCTGATTCTAGTGGTGGAAACGGTTGGTAAAAACAAAAACAAAAAGGAAAGTACTGTACAACGCAGACCAATGAGGTCGCGGGTTTCTTTTTATGGGTAAAAACGCTTAAGATACAACCCATTACGAGGGTTGCGCAAAGGACGGCCTTCAGAGTCAGCTAAGATGTATGCCCCCTTGCCGAGACAGGTCTGCACGACGTAAGGGCCTTGCCACATAGATTCAAACTTCCCTTTACCGGTTTTGTCATGGGCTTGGTCATAGGCGAGGACGAGGTCTCCTTCGTGGAAAGTTCGAGGGTGAACATGTTTATCATAACCGGCTTTGGAGCGGTTTTTGGCAGCTTCGATGTTCTGGAGAGTGGCCCGGCGGTCTTCATCGGCTTGTTCGAGGTGCAGCAGACGTTGCTCGAGGGGGGTGGTGTCGGGGAGAAGCTCAACTGCGATCTGTAAGGCAGGGATCTGACACTCGATGGGGAGAACAGACTCTATACCGTGAACTAAATGAAATGGTGTAAAACCAGTGGCGGTCTTAGTGGAGGTGCGATAAGCCCACAAACCGGAGATTCTGGGTTCGATCCCCAGTGGAGTCGCCAAAACTGTATCTAGGGTTTTACCCCTAGCTTGTGCCAATGAGCACCTACTAAGGAGAATGGACTCCTTAGTAGCAGTTCAGAATATTAAACTAATTATGCAATAAATAAAACATTAAATTATTTCTAATACAAGCATGAAGCATAAACACCAAAATGAAAGAATGTCTTTGTATTGATGTTACCTTGAGTGTCAAGGTTGGTGAAGCCCTTTGCAGTGTCCAAGAGGATGCTCCAAGCTCCAAGAATGCTCCTTCTCCTTCTCCAATGTTGGGGATGGGCCAAAGGTGGCTCTCAAGGTGAAACTAGTTCAAAGGTGGACTAGGGTTTCGAGAGAGATTTTGGCAGAGTAAGGGTGCTTGTGATTGTGGATATGGAATAAGGGATCTCCATCACCTATTTATAGTTTTTTGGTGGTGGAGTGCTGACCCATGGTTTTAGGAAACACATGGTTTTGGGCAGCTGTATAGGGTTTTTTCCTCCTTTTCCTCATTATTTTATATTTTTATTCCCTTTTTAGGGGATTTTTGCTATTTTTGGAGGAAAAGGGGGTTTTTTAGCCTTTTTTAGGCTATTTTGATGGTTTTTTGGCCTTTTGGAGGCATTTTAGGCCTTTTGGAGGCTTTTTAATGGGTTTTTTGGGATTTTTAATGGAAATATGGTAGGAAAATGGACAAATGAGTCATGTAATGTGGTAAATGAGCTAGTGAGCACTTTTTGGGTGTTAACACATACCATAAACTTAATCATGAACGGATCTCGAAACATACCTGGATAAGTCATACCTATTGAGATTTCTTGTAATCATCTTATGTAAGGCCTTAGCCTCATCTCCCTCTAAAACTAGAACTTCTTCACTTATGCATGTGACAAATCCATTCTCTTATAGGATCAACCCAATCCACTTGATTTGCAGAAACAGGATCTAGAGCTGGATTAGGGTTTGTTAGGGAAACCCCTAAAATTCAAACTTTGAATTTCAAACTTCTGAAAGGATATAAATATGCGCCTTGATGAGCTGATCAACCTGGTATACTTAGAATTTGAAAACTACAAAGTTACACCCCTCAAATTTGCTTTTCAATCTTCCGGATTCACTAAGGAGGACCCTAAATTAGGGTTTGAGTTTCCCAGAGCTTCACCTAACCAAATAGTTTGATCTAAAGCTCTAAACTTCAATTTTTCCAAGGATCTTCCAGCTATGGTCACAGATTTCAAAAATTCCCATATTTGCAGACACTCTAATTTTTCACCTTTTCGATCAAAGTCCCGAACAACGGTTTGATCAAGCTCGTCCTTCTTCCCAACCAAAAAATTTGATATCGTCTTTAAATTTTGAGTTTTATGAGGAGAATCTAGCCATGGTCTCTAATACAAAAATTCCAACATTCTCTGAAACCTTAAATTCCTAGAGCCATGAATGAAGGTGCTCAAAATCTAATTATGTTTTGACATAAATATGCTCATGATTGTTTCTGGTGTAACTCCGAAATTTCAGATATACAGGGTTTGAAAATTCTTCCTTTGGTAGCCTAGCCTGTTATATTTCCAACTCCACAGGTTTGACCTCAAATTAATTCTCTGAGAGAGAGTTATGCCAAGTGTCGCAACGTGACCTGTTTATGGGATAAAACAAGAGAGCAAACTTGTACAAAGTGCCATGTATCACTGGTTCAATTTCAGCCTTTGGAAATCATACCTGTGTAAGTACAGTCCGTGCCCTACCTGCCACATTTTATGAAATTTAATTTGGAGATTCCTAGCCCAAGTTGTGACCTTTTTTCCTAGGTCACATGTTTATGAATGAGATCTGGAAGAGGATGAAACCCTATATTGTACAGATCATAAATCTGAAAGTACAACGAATTAGAGGCTCTCCTTTGGACACAAGGTACATGGGGATATTATCTTCGACCTGTAATATTTTAAGATCTTGAAACCACTCTGAAATGAATTTATAGTGAAAGTACTATGATTACTGGTTTTTTCTATATCAAGCCCTAGCTTCACAAGTGCAACAAGTGTCATAAATGCCATACCATGCCTTATTTCAGGCTAGCTCTGATAACATGCTAGTTTTTCAGAATTTACTTCAATCTAATCTAGGATCTTAACTGAGAGAACAACATGTACATCATATCTATAGCATATCAATCAAGGACATAATAATGCAAGCACACAAGAGACAATAGACACATAGAGTTTCACCGGGGAAAACCATAAAGGTGAAAAACTACACAACTTCCTCAGAAATAGATAGAGCAATGATACAACCCAAGCATAAGAGATATACTACTATTAGCAGCTTCTCCTCCTCCACTAGTGAACCACTCTCCAATGAGTGTAAGAGTGAGTAAGTGAATGATCAAATAGAGTGCCTCCCGCACTCTATTTATACTTGACTTGACTTGCCTAATAACCTTTACTAGGTCGGCCTTAAATTAACCACATAACATAATGCTGACAAGGCTGACCCCCAATAGGGTGGTCTAATAACCCTTTAACCCACATGACTTATACAGGTCCGACCCCAACAAGGTGGTCTAATAACCCATCAAGTATAAGTTACGACACTTACAATATAAATGATGACACTTCCATATAGAGGAATAATAACATCTCTATAGGAATACAATATACATATATGAAATACATTCTGAAGTTACAAATACATCAATAACATAATCATGAAATAATTTGCTATGGGGTGTAGCATGACATGAATCCCCTGAATCTACTACCCAGTAATCACTAGTATTATCTAATGCAAGAATCGAAGCATCTTGTAACACATCACCTGCTACATTTGCTTCCCGAATAGTCTAGGCTACTGTTCATCTCATTTCTTCTTTAGAGATATACAGTCTTTCTTCGGATTTACTTTCTTTCCACAGTTACAGCACTCTATATTTCCTAGTCTGGACTTGGATCTTCCCTTCTTGGAATTGTTGCAGTTACCTGGGATCTTTCCTCTCTCCCTTTGTCTTCCCCTACTCTCCATGGTCAATGCATTACCTGATGTCTCACATGTGATTTTCCTTCACATTTCCTCGCTAAGAATAACACCAACAACATAATCAAATTTCAAAGTGTTTGAACTAGAGACAGAGTTACTTACATCCATGACCAGGCCATTCCAGCTTTCTGGAAATGAGCATAAGATTAGAAGATCCCTAACCTCATCATCAAAGTTCACTTTTACAGAACTTAGTTTCCTTGTAATCATATTAAATTCATTTAAATTATCAGCAACAAATCCACCTCTTGACATACTCATATTAAATAAATGCTTCATTAGAAATATCTTGTTGGAGGCCGAGGGTTTTTCATACAGCTTACCCAATGCGCTCATCAGACCCTCTATTATCTTTTCTTTTGAGCTATTGTAAGCAACCGACGAAGTCAGGAACATCCATATTGTTCCCAGTGCCTTTCTATAAATAACATCCCATTCTTCATCCTTCATATTCGCTGACTATTTTTCTTTTCCTCCCAATCGTAGGAATAGATCCTTTTGATACAGATAGTCCTCCATTTGCATCTTCTGTAACTAGTAGTTTTGTCTGTTAAATTTATCGACCTTAAACTTTCCTTCTTCCTCCATTGTTGTAATGTCCCCCATTTTGACCCTTATAACATTTTGGGCTATAATGTAAATAATGTATGCATATTATGTATGATTCCTAGCGTGGAGCTCAAGGCCAAGGCCTCGCTAGTGAACGCTCAACCTTGAAGAGGCAAGTATTAGATATTATGTCGCCCATGTGCTAGAGAACCATGGGAATTGTAAATATGCATTTTAAGATAAAAATGCCCCCAACTACCTATGCAGTGTAACAAGAGATGGGGGCATGATATTACAAGGAATTGGGAGGGAAATATTCAAACCCTTGAGCCAATCAAGTCAAGCCAATTTTCAATGTGAGAACCCATGAACCATCAACTACCCATGTTGATTTTGGTTCCCAATCATTCATTTCTCCCAAGAGTTGGGTGAAGAAGTTATTGCCTTGGGGATTGGGGAGGTATGGCTGTCCAAATTCGAGTATGGGCAAGCCACCCTCATGGAAAAATGTGTTTCTCCTTCTTGGGCAAGAAAACACCCACAAATTTCCTTCCCAAGCCATTATTCATGGTCAGACTTCACCCTCTCACGTTTTTTAAGCTTGCTGGGCATTTTTAGAGCTTGTTGGGCATTTTTGGCTTGTTGGGTGTTTTACTTTGAAGCTTGCTGGGCATTTTTAGAGTTTTCTAGGCGTTTTTGGCTTGTTGGGTGTTTTACTTTGAAGCTTGTTGGGCATTTGGGAGCTTGCTGGGCATTTTTGAAGCTTGCTGGGTGTTTTTGGAGCTTGCTGGGTGTTTTTGGCTTGTTGGGAACTCGTTTTTGGTTAGCATAGTGGCTAGGAGAAGAGAACCACGAATTGGGGGTTTAATGGAGGTCATTTTTGCTCCTGGGTTGTCCCTAAACGTTTTCTGAAAACGAAATTGCCTTTCCATGGTTGTTTTCCCCATTTCTCACTTCGTTTTTGGGTTGCCCATGTTTTCCATCCATACCCAACACTTGATATTTTGCTATTATGTGTACCCATGCATAGTTTATGAGTTTTCTGTGCGTAGGAGATTGTTGGGGTTGAAATGGGTTTCCATTGTTTTGGCTTAAACTTGAGTGGAAGCATGCATAATTGAAGAGGGTTCAGATTTAGCCTGATAAACCCAGCAGTGGTCTGGCTTAGTTTAGATCCAAATGACTATTTGGCTGTTTGGTTGTGTATGAGCTTAAAATTCCCTTTTCCTTGTAGATATCATGCCAATCTTGGGGGTGGCCTTCTGGCGGACTCAGTATATGCTGTCGAAGAGCCTATGGTTAGGTGGAACGTTGCAGCGACATAGCTAGTTGCTTGCGGCAATTGCGAAAGGAAGATAAGTGTACTCTCTCTCTGTATTTTACTTCTCCAATGTTTAATTAAATGACTATTATTGATATATTGAATGCATATGAGATTGTGTGTGTGGATGAGTTATCTCCGCTATGCATATTTGTTGAATTTACATTTGCACACATGGGTTTTTAATTGTATAAATTATAATGCATGGCTGAGTTTGCTTAAAAATCCCCATAGATTGGCTTCATGTTCCCTCCCTTGCCTTTGGTCCAAGGGTGGGTCCACTACATTTTGGTAGTAGAGCCCAAGGTTACAACACTGAGGTTGTTGGGCTGACATCGACACAACAGATTAGGAAAATATGATTTTGTGTGTTGTGCATGGGGCATGTTGTTGTGTGTTAGTTATTGTTTGTTGCTAATTGATGTGCATATGAGATAACGCATCATGTGCTTGAGGCCTTGATTAATTATGACTCATTGTCCCTTGGATGTCCATGATGCTTTGAATGCATGAAATTAAATGTTGGGCATGGCTGGTATGAGTTTTCGGGTGTGTTAATTTCATGATTGAAAGCTTGAACGGTTGGTTGTTAGAACCCCATATTTTAATGATGATTGTTAATTACAATGAACCAACATTTGTGTGGCTGATTGATGATTTTCGGAACCGAGGAAAGCTTGCGAACTATGCCCTTATGCTCATGAGTTTTCCTTGCCCATGCTTGTTGCCTGCTTGAGGATTAATTGTGAATCCATTGTTTGGATTGTTGAATTTGAAATGAAAAGAAAATCCCTTTTCATAGATGCAACTTCTCGGCATTCTTTTACTGTTTTTATGCAAGTTTGATTTCTAGTAACTCACCTCTGTAAAGAAACGAAGGGCACATTCCAAAAAAATTTCTAACTGTCTGTGAAAATTTGCAATTTTTCAAAGTAGTTATGAGTTCTGCTAACAGCTCTGTCGGTGATTTTAGCGTTAAGTTCTGTGCGCGCGGTGGAAGAATTAATGATAATTTTTGCGCCACGGGCGCGGCGGTAAAGATAAGAATAACTCTGCATGCGCCGCGGTGGAATTAGCATTAAAATCTGTGCCATGCACGGTGCGCGGCGACAAACTTGGCGGTAGGACCCGCGGCAAATTAAAGGGTAAAGTCTGCGATGCGTGCAGCGGCAAAATTAATGTTAAATTTGCGACGCGCAGCGACAGAGATAAGGTTAATTTTTGCGCACAGCGGCGGCAATTTTAACTTTAAAATTTGCAATGTGTGCGGCGAAGTTAATGTTAAAAATTACGACGGGCGGTGAAGAAAAGGCCAAGATGGGCGAAACTGGCGCAGAAGATAGGGCTAAAACATGCGCTACGGCAGCAATTTTAGAGTTAGATACAGCGCTAAGGGTGACAATGTTAAGGATAAAACCTGCGTTGTGACGGGGAAGTTAAGGTTAAATCTAGCGATGGTCGCAGAAGTTGAGCCGCGACCAGCGATGAAAGGAGTGGAAAAAATAAAATAAAAATTGAGTATAGAGGCCAAAACTTGATTTTTGGGTAGAAGGAGAAGTCAGGCTCAGAATGGGATGATTCCTATGGGGTTCGGAGGCCATTAACGAAGGTCATGAAAGAACCAGAGAGGGTCCCGAACCCAGTATGCTCCAAATTGACAGAAAATGGAGAATAGTGACTTTTGTAAGACAATGTCCTTAGGCTTGATGAAAGGTCGGTTTGAGCTGAAATTAATATGGCGCAGCCATGGAGCAAGAACAGTGTTAAGTTTGGAATCCGGGAGCCGAAATCCAAAGGATGTGGATTCGAGGTGAGCAAGAAGGCCAAAACGGACTATTCCGGGCCACTTTTTCTGGATTTTGAAAAGATTGTGGACAGTAAAAGTGACCCTAGATGTTGGTGTTAAATTTTCAGAATTTACTTCAATCTGATCTAGGATCTTAACTGAGAGAACAACATGTACAACCTATCTACAACATATCAATCATGGAGACAATAATGCAAGCACACAAGAGACACAAGATTTACTTGGGGAAAACCATACAGGTGAAAAACCCCAATAACTTCCTCAGAGATAGATAGAGCAATGATACAACCCAAACATAAGAGATAGACATATCCTAGCAGCAGATCCTCCTCCTCCATAAGTGCGCCACTCCTCCTTGAGTGCATGAGTGAGAAGTGAGTGATAAAATAGAGTGCCTCCCGCACTCTATTTATACTTGACTTGACTTGCCTTTTACATAAATCATGTAGGCTTGAACTTAACCACATAACATAATGCTGACTGGGATGACCCCCAATAGGGTGGTCTAATAACCCTTCGACCCACATGGCCAACCCCCAATAGGGTGGTCTAATAACCCTTTGACCCACATGACTTATACAGGGCCGACCCCAACAAGGTGGTCTAATAACCCATCAAGTATAAGTTACGACATTTACAATAGAAATGACGACACTTCCATATAGAGGAATAATACCATCTCTATAGGAGTACATACAACATACATATATGAAATACATTCCGAAGTTACATATACATCAACACTCCATCTTAACTAGGAAGTTATTTCTCAGCACAGGTCTTCTAGCACAAGTCTTCTTCTCTGGATCATCGTCACTGGATAATCATCATCGAGTCATCATCATCATCACTACTGCTGCTATCTCAATCAATCTCTAAATCTACTCGTCATAGGAATTTCTACAGAGCCAGTCCTTTTTCATACTGGATGTAGGCCCACCACCTACAGGTGTTCGTCATCACTGGCCATACTGTGGAATCCTCGGGACTTATTTCATGCGTCACAAAACCTCGAAAGAGCATCCCAGGATGTTACGAGCACACGGCTCTACCTATAGGATCTCCCATGGCCATATTATATGTGACCTCACCACAAAACCTTGCAAGATCATCCCAGGTTGTTATGAGCACACAGCTCTACCTATAGGATCTCCCAGGGCCCGAATTACATGTGGTCACCACAAAACCTCGCAAGAGCATCCCATGCTATTACGAGCACACAGCTCTACCTATAGGATCTCCCAGGGCACTAATTACATGTGGTCATGGAAAAACCTCGCAAGAGCATCCCAGGACTGATTACGGGCACATAGCCCAACCTATTGGATCTCCCAGGGACACGAATTATATGCCATAGGACAAAACCTCGAAAGAGCATATGCCAGATATCCCAGGGCAACGAATTGCATGCCATAGGAAAAAACTTGAAAGACTATCTGCAGATGTCCCAGGGCAACGAATTATATGTCCTCTCAGAGAAAAAACTCAAAAGAGCATTTTCCAGATATCCCAGGGCACCGAATTACATGCCATAGGCAAAACCTCGAAAGACTATTTGCAAATCTCCTAGGGCAACGAATTATATGCTCATCTGCACAACCTGATCCACGGCCATAGAGTATCAACCTGATACTCACCATACATCATCCTGATGTACACATGATCATCCTGATCATCATCACTACAACATCCTGCTGCATGTCATCTGGAGCAACATCCCAAAGCTCGTCATCCATGATCATCCTGATCATACAATGCATCTACCTGATGCATACCAAGTATCTACCTGATACATATCATCATACATGATACATATCACCATACATGATCCACCTGATCATACAATGTATCCACCTGATACATATATAGATACATGGTCCAAGAATCCAACATGATGCATATACAAAAATACATACACATGATCCAACCGATCATATCCATCATCCAACATGATGCGTACATACATATAAATGATCCAACTGATCATATCCAACATCCAACATGATGCATACATACATACATGAAAATGATCCAACTGATCATATCCAGCAGAAACCAGAACATCATCCTGATGCTCATCATCCAACGCTTACATCCCCAACCATGTGAAGGATACTCCTTCCAACATGCTTGGAATGGCTTCAGTAGATGTGTCCATTACTTCTTCCTCGAAGTGTCCTCGATCTGAAGAACGCCAAGCCTCTCTCTGAAGTACTCGAACTTCACCCTGGCTAGTGGCGTTGTCAACACATCTGCAATCTGCTCGTCCATCGCAACATACAGGAGCTTCACAGCTCCTCTCTACACCATATCCCTGATATTGTGATATTTGATCTCTATGTGTTTCGACCTGTCATGAAACACTGGATTCTCGGATAGCTTCACACAACTCTGGTTATCACAGAAGATACCAGTAGCATGCAACGGGAGATCAAATAACTCAAATAGTAGCTTCTGTAGCCATACTACCTCACAACTAGCTAAACAGGCTGCAACATACTCTACCTCAGCTGTACTTAGTGCTACGCAGGATTGCTTCCTGCTAAACCAAGAGATCACACCCGATCCCATACTGAAGCAGCACCCAGATGTGCTCTTCCTATCTGCAGCACTGCTAGCCCAATCTGAATCAACATAACCCTGTAGGTTAAACTTTTGATTCACCTCATACTTGAGCCCATAATCCACTGTACCCTTCAGGTACCTCAGAACATGCTTTACAGGAACCAGATGAACACTCCTCGGATCTGTCAAGAACTAGCTCAATGTGTTCACTGCAAGGCAAATATCTGGTCTCATGTTCGTCAGGTACATCAAGGACCCAATCATCTGACTATACATAGTGATATCAATCGGCTCAGATGAAGCATCACACAGATGCTTTAGGTTCGATGCCATAGGTGTGGCCATAGCCTTGCAGTCCATCATCCCGAACCTCTTCAGGATCTCTACTGCATACTTCCCTTGTCCAAGGAAGATTCCATCACTCTGCCACACCTCCATGCCAAAAACAAATAGTGCATAATCTCCAAGTTCCTCAACTCGAACTAGGCAGCAAGCTTCTGCTGTGTGTCGGCAATCAATCTATCCTCACCTGATACAAACAGGTCATCCACATAGTAGTATCACTGGATTACCTTCCTCAACCTTGTAGTAAAGGTTGGAACCCGCTTTACTCTTGGTAAAGACCAAAATGGATAGAAAGCTGCATATCCTACCATACCAAGTTCTGCACATATATGATTTCCTGTCATGTGTCTCAGAACCAAGTGGCTGCTCCACATACACTTCTTCTTCAACTACACCATTCAAGAAAGCTATCTTGAAATCCATCTGGTGTATCTTCTATTTCATCACTTTTATATTTCTCTATGCTGCTGTCTACAACATGCTTGATTTTGATAGATCCATATGGAAGTCATAACAAACTTCCCTTCAAGTCTTGGGACTACATCCCAAACATCATTCTTCATGATCGACAGATCATGGCATTCTTCCCATATCCTGGGAACTTCAATATCTTCAATAGGTAATTTTGTTGCTGAACAAATGTTGTAGTTCTTCTTTTGTAGGTGATGGCATATGATCTTTCCTACACAACAAGTTAAATTGCATGATTAGAAAACATCTCATAGTTTTCAGAACAAATTCCTACACATAAAGTCATGCAATTATCTTAGCCAATGCTTCAATACAACATTTATCCATATCCCATAACTTTCTAGATGCCTTCCAATCTCTACCAGAACATTGTTAAAAGTGTGCACAACTCCCAACATGTTAGCAAAGAGGTTTCATTCTAGATAAGTAGAAATGGAATGTTGTACAGTGCCATAGGCTACTTACCCATGCATATTAGTAGTATACTGTTCATCAATGCAACTATTCTAATATGCATAATACACAACCTAATTCTAAGAACATCAGTATATACATTATTGAACAGTGTTATTTAAATAAAATATGCAAGTAATGACAATTGAAATACTTATCTTTGTTTGTTTGTTGGGTTGACTCCCTATCAGTCTTTGCTTCTTTTCTGCAACTCCATTCTTATGTGGATTGTGAGAAGTGGTCAACTCCCTCTGAATATCTGCATCCTTGCAGAAACTACTGAAGTGTGCTCCTTTGCTTTCTTGTAGGAACAACTGGAGTGTGCTCCCTCTTGATCTTTGCTTCCTCGATTACCTGCCCTTGAACTTACATCCATCCTTAATCACTATGCATGCTTATTAGTATCATCATTGTGTTATCCTTGAGGTCTCGTACATAATCACACATTTATTAGTATAATATTAATACTATCAAAACACAATAATCTTAAACATGTATATTCATGATCATTCACAGATAATACACATTAGTATTCAAGGTTTCAGGGAAGTCTTCTTTTACTCATACATATTCTTATTTGAACATAGGACTCTTCTGGTTAGTTGAATCGTCAATCAAGATAAGAGATATAATCTGCATAAAACCCGTGATTATTCAAACCTATACCTTCATGATTCTTCTAGTTAGTCATATCATTAATTATGGTAAGAAACATAATATGCATACAACCATGATTATTCAAACCTATGACTTCATGAATAATCATTATCAACAACACAACAGTATAAGATCCTAACATAAGGTAGGATTCTAGCTTGATATAGGAAAAACATACCTGGATTAGCATGCTAGCTAGTTATGTCTAACATACCCGCATAATGTCTTCTGGTTCTCTTCAGTGACTTGTGCTAGTAACCTGCATGTCTCATAAGTTAACCATTGTAGAAACAAGTTATACATACCTCGAAAGTAGATCTTCTATGTGATCCATGATAATGGATGAATCCTTGTCTTCATGTCACTATGATCATACGTTCTTGAAGTAGAACATGATTTGTCTTTCTTGGTGTACCTTTTATGTTAGCAGACAACATAAACCTCATACAACACCATAATGCATTAGTACAATCATAAGTGTCAACACCATAACCAATGAATATCTTCTATCATGCATTCATAATTTTGTTAAGGTGATACGACAAATCTGAAATCAAGATTGTACTAACCGTAATAACATGAAGACAAACATACCATAAACTTAATCATGAACAAATATCGAAACATACCTCGATGAGTCATACTTGTCGAGATCGCTTGTAATATTCTTATGTAAGGCCTTAGCCTCATCTCCCTCTGAAACAGGAACTTCTTCACTTATGCAGGTGACCAATCCATCTTCTTCTAGGATTAACCCAATCCACTTGATTTGCAAGAACTAGACCTAGAGCTGGATATGGGTTTGTCAGAGAAACCCCAAAAATTCAAACTTTGAATTTCAAACTTTCGAAAGGATAGAAATATGCGCCTTGATGAGCTGATCAAGGTGGTATATTCAGAATTTGAAAACTGCAAAGTTTCACTCCTCAATTTTTCCTTTGAAACTTACAGATTCACTGGACGTGACCCTGAAATGGGGTTTGATGAAGCCCACTCTTCTGCCCGATCAAAAGGTTTGATCCAAAGCTCTAAGATTCTATTTTTCTGAGGAGCTTCTAGTCGTGGTCACAAATTTCAAAAATTTCCATTTTTACAGAAGCCCTAATTTTCCACTTTTCTGATGAAAGTCCCGAACTAGGGTCTGATCAAGCCCGACCTTCTACCCAACCAAAAATTCTGATCTTGGTCTCTAAATTTTTATTTTGATGAGTAGCATTCATCCGTGGTCTCCGATTACAAAAATTCCAACTTTCTCCGAAGCCCTAAATTCTGAAAGCCATGATGAAGGTACTAAAAAATAATTATGTTTTGACAGAAATATGTACCTGATTGTTTCTAGTGTAACTCCGAAATTTTCGATCCACAGGGTCTGAAAAAGTTTCCTCAGATAGCCCAACCTGTTATCTTTCCATATTGATAGGTCTGACCTCAATTGGATTCTCTGAGAGAGAGTTATGCCAAGTGTCGCAACGTGACTTGTTTATGGGATAATACAAGAGAGCGAACTTGTATGGAGTGCCACGTGTCACTATTTCAACTTCGGCCTCTAAAAAATTTTCCTGAGATAGCTTGACCTGTTATCTTTCCATCCCGACAGATCTAACCTCAATTGGATTCTCTAAGACAGAGTTGTGCCAAGTGTCGTAACGTGACCTGGTTATGGGATAATACAGGAGAGCGAACTTGTATGGCGTGCCATGTGTCACTGGTTCAACTTCGACCTCTGAAATGTTTTTTTTGAGATAGTACAGTCTGTGTACTACTTGTCACTTTTTATGAAATTTCATTTGGATATTCCTATCCCAGGTTATGACCTTTTTCCCAAGGTCACCTGATTTTGACTCAGATCTGGAAGAGGCAGAAACCCTATATTGTACAAATCATAAATCACAAAGTAAAACGAATTAGAGGTTGTCCTTTGGACATAAGGTACATGGAGATTTAATATTCGACTTGTAAAGGTTTCAGATCTGAAAACTTTTCCAAAACGGATTTATAGCGAAAATGCTACAATGACTGGTTTTTGCTATATCAAGCCCTAGCATCGTAAGTGCAACAAGTGTCATACAAGCCATATCATGCCTTCTTTCAGGCTAGCTCTGATACCATGTTAAATTTTCAGAATTTACTTCAATCTGATTTAGGATCTTAACTAAGAGAACAACATGTACAGCATATATACAGCATATCAATCATGGAGACAATAATGCAAGCACACAAGAGACACAAGATTTACTTGGGGAAAACCATAAAGGTGAAAAACCCCAATAACTTCCTCAGAGATAGATAGAGCAATGATACAACCCAAACATAAGAGATAGACACATCCTAGCAGTAGATCCTCCTCCTCCATAAGTGTGCCACTCCTCCTTGAGTGCATGAGTGAGAAGTGAGTGATAAAATAGAGTGCCTCCCACACTCTATTTATACTTGACTTGACTTGCCTTTTACATAAATCATGTAGGCTCGAACTTAACCACATAACATAATGATGACTGGGCTGACCCCCAATAGGGTGGTCTAATAACCCTTCGACCCACATGACTTATACAGGGCCGACCCCAACAAGGTGGTCTAATAACCCATCAAGTATAAGTTACGACATTTACAATATAAATGATGACACTTCCGTATAGACGAATAATACCATCTCTATAGGAGTACATACAACATACATATATGAAATACATTCCGAAGTTACATATACATCAACAGTTGGAATCAAAATTTTTGTTGAACTAGACATTTCATCTTCTCATTAAGATGGACAGTTTCCGTTAGACGAAGATTTTCCAGAAATGCATAGTTTGGGAGATAGCCATTTTTGGCCAAATTTTGAGATTTTGGGGGAAAAGTGAAAAGTGAAAAGTAGTCAAACCCCAAATTTTATAGAAGTTGACTGGTGCATCGAAACAAGGATCTGAAGGTTGCTGAGTATTTCTCATTATATGGACTACCATCTCCCAGTAGATAAGTTTTCATGATTCTTTCTAAATTTGCTTCTACAAGCAGCTGAAGCTGGCCTTTCAGAATAAATTGCAGTTGTGTAAAAGTGCCGAATTTCGGGCAAAGTTTGCAATTTTGGAAGAATGTAAATTCCATGTCCTGGGTCGGAATGGAGCATGGCGATAGGCATTGTAAATCTTATCCAAAGGAGAACAGGGATGCGTGACCAAAGTTTGAATGGGGTCCACTGTATCATAGATATTTGGTGCAAAAGAGTGCCAGTGGCTGTTTTTACAAAAACAAAATTTTGTTGTCAATATGGGCAATTTCTACAATTACATGACTGGAAGGAAATCAAACCAACTATGACATGGAAGAGGGATTCCATTCTACGATGAGGGATTGGAAAGGAAGAATTCCTTAACCCCCTGTTTTGATATCGTATTTATAATTATAAAATTGTCATGCATATAAACTATGGCATAGGAATGTGAAAATGTAAGAGATTACATAGATGCATATGCACTAGATGGCATATTAACAAACATTGCATAGTGCATGTGGAAATGTTGTGCATGAATAGGATATTGCATATTGGTAAAATAGTGAAGTTTTACATATGCAATGAGCCACTTAAGACAATGATTGTGGTTGCTAATCATTAGTGGTGTTCGCATTGGTTATAGGTCCAAAGGCAATTGAAGCATGGCTAAAGACGAGAATGATGTTGTTGCATATGACCAACAACGGTATGAGGAAGGGATGGTGCAACAAATCTATGATCATGAGGGTTGCAAAAGGACTGTGTAGCCTTGGTAAGAGGCCAACTGATCAGGTAACATCAAGTGATGTTAATATCATCCATGCAGGTAATGGTTATTGGTGCATAAATTGCACGAATGTTGAAAGAGGATTTGGTAAGATCCCTTCAACTATGTTTGAATTATGTTGAATGCATAGTACTCATAACTTAATACAAGGTAGCATTGAGGAAATGTGCATTAAAATATTATGCACAATCTTGTGGTTATGCATTGAGTGAATGCACATTAAAAGATTATGTGAGTGATGTAAATGTGCATGCATAGGTATAGGTGCACATGATGAGATGCATTGTGAGAATGCATGATTGTAATATATGTTTCATTGCAATTAGATAATAGATGGAATGGTGAACTATTATCAATCTTAAGAGCAAGAAAATAATTGCATAAAATGATGAAATCGAACCATGCAACTCCAGTATGGTAATGATTCACATGAAGTGAATGATTTTGGTGATATTATTGATGCCATTGACTGATTAGAGAAATCATATTTGAATTTTATTGATAAATGCTGCTAACTGTTTGGCTATTTGATAAATGTTCTAGGAAGACACATTGTAGGGAGACCAGGAGTGATGGCCTGCAAAAGACAAACGAGATGGGAAAGACCCCATGCTTTGGAAATGGGTTTCGGGTGAAACGCCATTGATAATGTCTCAGCCAAACTGCATGTTGGTAAACCATGAGAGTGAGATGGTAAAGCTATGCCTAGAAGGCATGTGAGACACATCTGCAAAATGAATGAGTATTCTGTGACCCTAGACAAGAACATGCATGTCTAAATTATTAGGGTTAATATGCAAAGCATTCTCTAACTTATTTATATCATTGCAAACTGCTTGAGTATGATTAGGGCCTACATGGTGCACATCGGAAAGGGGGTGCACACCTTTTCTGGTGCTGGGTCATGATAGGTTTTTCAATATTGACTACACTCTAAGGGAATGGACGCATTCTTGGTGTTTCAATACTTGATAGTGAATGATATGGATTATGGTTACAAAAATTGAACAACAATACTAATGAGCTTGCTTATCCTTCTTATGTTGTCATCCTACATAGATGTAGATTGATACTGCACATTAAAGAGGCAAAGTAAAGAAGGGTACGCAGAAGAACTGTATAGGAATTTGCAACCTTTCTGTGCTCACACTAAATATTACTAGAAGGGATGGACAGGCCTGAAGAGCTGTGTAATAAGAAGGGGTATCATCCTTATGTGAGTGGGGCCATGCTAACCTACAGTCAAGAAAGTCACCTATAAAGTTCCTAAAAGGAACCACCGATTTGCACAAGAGAAGGAGTGGCGTCCTTGTATGAATGAAGAGTTGATGTGTGTGAAGGGTTATGGTGCAAGAAGGTGTGGTGACATTAGTAAAGGCATAAAATCTCTACTGGGACAACAGTGGGAGGGCGGGCGCTGAAGACTGACTGAAAACCCTGAGATGCCTATGGCTCCATAGTAGATCCTTGACCTATTTATGGTCAGGTGGTGCAATTTCCTTCCATTGGTCGATGACCCAGACAAATGTGCTGGCTCGGCAATGGAGAGGGCCAACTAGGTATGGGACTGGTTGGGAACCACCAAATGCTTGATAAATCTAGTCAGCATGAAGGTGTATTGGTAAAGCATTAACTACATCCAAGTCCATAGGCGATCCCAAGGCTTGCAAAGCGAAGCAGGATCCTGTGGACTAGGGGGGAAACGCACAATATAGATAAGTATTCAGTTTTATTTATGTATTGTTTGAAATAATGAAGATTTCGGGTATAAGTATTCTAACAAGTAAGTTGATACACTATTGTTTCTTTGTTGGAAACCTTGGTCGTTGCAGGAAAGAAAGACTCTGAAAGAACTATAAGTTGTTGGCAAACCCAGAGGGTAAATGAGTAGGTGATATAAATTTCTTGATAAATCCAGGGAGTAACTAGTTGGGCATTAATCACTTAATATTGTGAAATAGTGTATATGCTGGCCCAATACCCCTTAAAAAATTGATAAAACCAGTCAGCGTACTGGACTGGCATTTCCTATTCGAATGATTATGGAGTAGCCTACATGCTGGCCCAACATTCATAATTGTGTCCACGGGAAATCCAAGGCTTGTAAGGCAAAGAAGGATCCCTTGGAATAAAGTGAAGACATCCAATACAGATAAGTATTTGGTTACCTTGCAGCTTCTTGCTTATGAATATATGTGTGTATATGATTTGGTTATGACTTCCTAAACTCTTGTTTAGAGATAAACCCTATGAAAATGAACTAAACCTATGAATTGATTCAATGTTTGAGTGTAGGTATTGCTGGAAGCAAGGATTATGAAATCATCCTAGAGATGCATGTGGACATGTGACTGTCCTAAAGAGCTCAGTATGAGTAGTAATAAAAGATGGTGCTAGCGGACGTAAGTGGGTCCTAGCAGCCAAAGGTTCTGTAAGCAACAATGGGAAGGGGTACCCAAGTTGAAAAGCATTAGACAGACCTTAGACACTAAGTGTCATAGCCAATAAAGGGCAATTCAAGCATTCACATTAAAGTGAAAGAGACTAAGGAGCATGAAACCACAGTGATGGCATAGCTCCGTAATAAAACAAGACTAAGAGGGAGAGACTCTTACTCTTCTCTTTCCTTTTTATTGATGCATTTATAAAACAAAGGATTGTTGAATGCATTTCATGGCTGAAAATAGATTGTGGTTAATTGCTTGAAATGAATTGTGAATGCTGAAATAGTAAATTTCCTGTGAAAGAATGAACATGAATGAGTTCATGTGTATGCTGGAAAGCATGAAATGTGTGGAAGTATCATGGGTGAAGAATGGACGTTCCAAGTCAATTGGGAAAATAATTGACTAATGTTAATATTGTATTATGCTTGTCCTAACAAAGAGTTTTCATGATGAATTTCACAGGTAAGAAATTGAAACAATTGGTTGTAGCCAACACAAGAAAGTGTTGCTAGTAAGCAAAGTGTGGTCAGCTGTGCACATTGACCATGGCGGTATACCAAGGACTATTAGAATTGGCTGAAAGTCTTCTTCAAACAATAGCAAAGACCCAAGAAAGTCTTGGGGAGATGCTAAAGCTACAGAGGCAACATAATGAGATGAACCATGAGGTTCTGCAGGACTCTATTCGTCTGCAAAAAGAGGTAAAAAGCATTTTGGGAGCAATCAGTAAGGGAAAGGAAAGTGGATCAGTGAAGAATCATTCATCCAATCGGCCAATTAAGAAACATTCCAGGTGGGAAGACTCAAAGGAATCTGAGCAGGAAAAGGTAAAGAAACCAGTAAAATGTTGGGGATGTGACGGAAATCATTTCCTCCATAACTACCAAACAATGAAACATTAAGAGGATAGCCGCCATAAAGTTTCCAGACTTGTAGATCAGTGAGAAGGGACTGTTTTGGAACAATGCCCTCATGCAGAGCTAGAATGTTCCAGCCAGCAAGAACAGTTTGTGAAGGCCAAAAGACTTGGTCCTGAAAACCTAAGTAAAGGGTGAGATGCAGGATAGACCTGCCATATTTTGTGAATTTTGGATATGTATATAACGTGTATGTATTCCAAGGTATTGGAACACCGAGGACGGTGTTATTCCAAGGGGAGGGGAATGTAATATCCCCCGTTTTGACCCTTATAATATTTTGGACTATAATGTAAATAATGTATGCATATTATGTATGATTCCTAGCGTGGAGCTCAAGGCCAAGGCCTAGCTAGTGAATGCTCGACCTTGAAGAGGAAAGTATTAGATATTATGTTGCCCATGTGCTAGAGAACCATGGGAATTTTAAATATGCATTTTAATATAAAAATGCCCACAATTAGCTATGCACTGCAACAAGAGATGGGGGCATGGTATTGCAAGGAATTGGGAGGAAAATATTCAAACCCTTGAGCCAATCAAGTCAAGCCAATTGTCAATGTGAGAACCCATGAACCATCAACTACCCATGTTGATTTTGGTGCCCAACCATTCATTTCTCCCAAGAGTTGGGTGAAGAAGTTAATGCCTTGGGGATTGGGGAGGTATGGCTGTCCAAATTCGAGTATGGGCAAGCCAACCTCATGGAAAAATGTGTTTCTCCCTCTTGGGCAATAAAACACCCAAGAATTGCCTTCCCAGGCCATTATTCATGGTCAGACTTCACCCTCTCACGTTTTTGAAGCTTGTTGGGCATTTTTAGAGTGTGTTGGGCGTTTTTGGCTTGTTGGGTGTTTTACTGTGAAGCTTGCTGGACGTTTTTAGAGCTTGCTAGGCATTTTTGGCTTGTTGGGTGTTTTACTTTGAAGCTTGTTGGGCATTTGGGAGCTTACTGGGCATTTTTGAAGCTTGCTGGGTGTTTTTGCAGCTTGATGGGTGTTTTTGGCTTGCTAGGAACTCGTTTTTGGCTAGCACAGTGGCTAGGAGAAGAGAACCACGAATTGGGGGTTTAATGGAGGTCGTTTTTTCTCCTGGGTTGTCCCCAAACGTTTTCTAAAAACGAAATTGCCTTTCCATGGTTGTTTTCCCCATTTCTCACTTCGTTTTTGGGTTGCCCACGTTTTCCATCCATACCCAACACTTGAGATTTTGCTGTTATGTGTACCCATGCCTAGTTTATGAGTTTTCTGTGTGTAGGAGATTGTTGGGGTTGAAATGGGTTTCCATTGTTTTGGCTTGAACTTGAGTGGAAGCATGCACAATTGAAGAGGGTTCATATTTAACCTGATAAACCCAACAGTGGTTTGGCTTGGTTTAGATCCAAATGACTATTTGGCTGTTTGGTTGTGTATGAGCTTAAAATTCCCTTTTCCTTGTAGATATCATGCCCAACTCGGGGGTGGCCTTCGGATGGACTCAATATATGCTGTCGAAGAGCCTACGGTTGGGTGGAACGTTGCCGCAACATAGCTAGTTGCTTGGGGCAATTGCGAAAGGAAGATAAGTGTACTCTATCTCTGTATTTTACTTCTGCAATGTTTAATTAAATGACTGTTATTGATATGTTGAATGCATATGAGATTGTGTGTGTGGATCAATCCATTTTACATCCTGGAGCGACAACAACAAATAATTCTAGATGAACTATCATCACTTCGGTCTTAGTATTCTAAATAGTCGTCGTCTGCTACTCTGCAACTTCTTCCATTGCACCCATCCTCTAAGTGTAGTATGTTGGATCCAGTGGACTTGGAGCTTCGACTAGAACATCAACTAGATGCGGAGATGGACCTCAAATTGTAGCTTTAGATTATTCTGCAATTCTCAATTTTTCCTTCTTTATTAGCTTCGCCCTTTTTCACATCAGCATGAAGTCTCTTCTAATATTCACTATTTAAAAGACTCATTCATTTTGTAAAAACACAGATTTTTTAATATAATCCAATATGATTATGTATCTATGTTTTTACACAGACACATGATTTTCTTTAAAGTACCGTATGTGTCTTTTGTGTGATACTTTATTTGAATGAACACATCTTTGTTTAACTAAAATACATAACTTCCTGCATCATTTGACATTCTATGCGACAGAAATTTTCAGACCATAACCTTCACTAACATACTCCTTGAATTCCTAATATGCATCGTGTTGAATGCAAGGATCTCACCTAATCTTCTTGAGATCAGTAAGAGGGGCATCAATTGCTTATTGCTTTAAATGTACCCGGATTTTCTACTTCTTTTGTGCATTTCTGAGGATAATTCCTTACCCAAGTTTTCATGTGTGCACTTATATTTTGATTCTACACTTGATTACCTTCACTATGAAACCTTGCATTATGATTTCTTTTGTGCAACATATCATTATCAGGATATTTTACATCTCTTTGACATTACATGGCCTTATGTCCAAAACCATCACATGCATAACATCTCACAGTTTGAAAATATTTTGCAATAATTAGCCAATGTGATTGGACCTTGCACACTCCATTATGTTAATCCTTCTTTGGTCATTATAATGAAAGGATTTGTAGTTTTTCAAGGAACTGTCATACCTAAAAGTCTCCATTTGATTTCGACTATGTTCATTATTGCAGACCTTCCCAGGTGTTATTTCATAACCAAGACCTGAATTATCTTCAGATAATCTCTGATTATTTAGTATTTTATTCAAAATTATTGCACTACCTTTGAACTTGTTATTCACTTCATCTTCAATACTAGACTTGTCATTTTCTAGATGTGAGAAGATCGAAGTGTCACTTATGATTGGATCATGAACTTGTTTCTTTCCCTTTATCTCAATCAACTTGTCTTCTAGGCGAGAGATATATATATCCTTTATATCAATTTGACTTGCCAACATCCTTTTTTTTGTGCCAGTTATTCCAAAGAATTCCTCAACATGGATCTTTCTTCTTCAAGTATCTTGGTCTTGTCAACTACATAGTTCAGTTTTTCTTCATAATCCATGATCCTTTTACTCTCTTCTTTGTCATGAGATTCTTGAACTTATTTTTCCTACATGACATGTTCTTCAGAATTCGATAGTTGTTCCTGCAATAGTTTATTCTTCTTCCTTGAATTCTTCAATTCATCTAATGCACTAATCAATTCACCTTCCCAATCAACTTCTGCAGCTTCTTCTTCTTTATATTGATTGTTAGTTTTTACTTCTGTGACTAGCATTGGAGGAGTATTGAAAGACCCACTAAAGAAGTATTTATCTAGTGATCCTAGTTTTCTTTGTGCATCTGGAGTATTCATCTTGACTGACGAACAGTTCTTCTTCTTTTCATCATTTCTTTCATATTCTACAAAAGCCATGAATAGTACCTCTTTTTGCTTCTTGTCGTAGTCACTATCTTCAAATGCATTATTGTCTTCCTTAGTATACAGACTTTCCCTCTATTTTGGAATCCTCCTTTTATTTGCAGGTATGTGCTAAGTACGTGCAGTTCTTTGTTCATGGGAAATCGATTATTCCTCATTGTCATTCTCTTCATCTTCCTTGTAAGGAAACTTAGAAGCAAAATGGCCTATACCACCACATTTGAAAGGAAATTTTTTCTTGTACTTACCACATACTCTTTTCATCTTTGTTACGAAGTTTGACTCCTCTTCATCTGATTCATTGGTAGAGTCCTTGTCATGATCATGTTTATCCTTTCTAGTAGCTTTAAAAGAATCTTATTTTCTGATGGGAATCCCTTTCTCAGTTCTCATCTCATATGTTGTTAGGATCCTTAATCTCTTCCTTTTTTAGGTCGTTAATATTTGCTTTGTCTTCTAACACACATACTTTTGCATCAAATCTTGAGGGTATATTTCTCAGTATATTTTATACTACGTATTCTTCTTCCAGAGTAACCCCCAAACTCTTGATAGCATTTACTATTTCATCAACTCTTAAGAATTAAGAGTTAATTGTTTGGGTACACAGGGTACTACCAAAGGACCAAACACCAAGAGCAACCACTTCACACAAACAAATCACAGATAAACACACCGATGTTTTGACGTGGTTTAAACCCTCTTGAGGGAAACACTCCATGGCCCCGGCCAAATAGCTTCTATGGGACAATTTATTATGCAAAGAAAGAAAGTTACAAATGAGCTTCTCATAATCGATCAACTAAACAATGACCCTCCATGCTCTTTAAATAGAGATCATGGACCAATCAGGTGTTAAGCCACAGATCAACGTTAGGTTTGATCTAAGAGAAGTTGAGCCATCGGATCACTCTATGTCGGGAACATATCGTGACCGTCGGATTAAGTATTTACAAATGCATACTAATGCATACTAAAGAAACACACTATCCCTAACGGATATATTACACAAGTTTATCTTCACTAACTCCTAAGTGTCTAAATATCCTAACATCCCCCCTTAAGAATAACTTGGGATAGGATTGAAGGATTTACAAAAGTGACACTATTAGGAGAAGGAAGGAGGCATTAGAGCCTATCCCCCCTTAATGACAAGTTCCTGAACTCCTAACATAGATCGAAGTTTAGAAAACTTCGCTTATGTAAGAGACTTGGTGAATATGTCTGCAACTTGATCATCTATAGGGCAAAAGAACACTTCAAGAACACGATCATGAACAAGACTTCTGATGAAGTGCATATGTATCTCAATGTGTTTGCTGTGTTGATGTAGAACTGGATCTTTGGCAAGCTTGATGGCACTTTGATTGTCACACCAAAGTGGAGTAGGTTTCTGCTGCTCAAATCCAAACTCTGAAAGGATCTGTCGAAGCCATAAAGCTTCCTGACTGGCATTAACTGCTGCTCGATATTCTACCTCTGCTGAAGAAAGACCAAGAGATTGTTGTTTCTTACAAGCCCAAGTAATAGGTCCAGATCCCAGACTGAAAACATAACCTGCAGTAGACTTTCGATCATCAGGATCGCCGGCCCAATCTGAATCAGTGAAACCAACCAACAAAGGTTTCCCCCTTGTACTGTAATGAATCCCAAACACAACTGTACCTCGAATATATCGAATTATTCTTTTAGCTTCTTTCCAATGACTTTCATGAGGTGTCTGCATATAACGGGAAACACGACCAACGACAAAGGAAAGGTCAGGACGAGAATGAGTCAAGTATAAGAGACTACCAACAAGCTAACGATATAAGGTGGCATCGACTTCAGGTGAAGTACAAGTGGCAGAAAGTTTGACTCCAGACTGGAAGGGAGAAGGGGCTGGTGTACAATATTCCATGTGAAAGCGACGAAGAAGGTCACAAGCATACTTAGACTGAGAAAGAAAGATTCCTTCTTGGGTTTGCAGGACTTGGAGACCAAGAAAACAATGCAAATGTCCTAAGTCTGACATTTCAAAATTTTGTTTAAGACTGGATTTCACATGGGTTATAAGGTTAGGGTCACTGCCAGTAAGAATAAGGTCATCAACATATAGAACAAGTATGATGAGATGGTTTCCTACTTTCTTGGTATCGACATTGGGGTCAGAATGACATCTAGAAAAACCAGTGTCAAGGAGAAAGTTATCCATTTTGGCATACCAAGCTCTAGGAGCTTGCTTAAGGCCATATAAGGATTTCTGAAGGCGGCAGACAAAGCTAGAGTTATTTTGAACATAGCCAGGAGGTTGTTCCATGTAAATTTCCTCCTATAAATCACCATGTAAGAGCGCAGACTTGACATCCATTTGATGGACTTCCCAGTTGTGTAAGGCTGCAAGGGAAAGAACAAGGCGGATGGAGTTCATTTTTGCGACGGGAGCAAAGGTTTCATTGTAGTCAATCCCTTCAACTTGGGAAAAAAAATTGGCAACTAACCTTGCCTTAAGTCTTTCAATACTTCCATCTGATGCATACTTAGTTCTGTAGACCCATTTACATCTGACAAGTTTTCTTCCTTTTGGAAGAGGTACAAGATCCCAAGTATCGTTCGCCATTAAGGAACGATATTCTTCATCCATGGCTGCATCCCAATCTGGATTCCCTGAACCTTCTGCAAAATTTTCTGGATCATGATTCTCGAAAACTTGAGCCAAAAGAGAAGAGGCTCGCTGAAACTGAGAAAGTGTTCGACGTTGATCTCTAGGATCACCGGCAAGATCACCAGCTGCTTCACATGTTGAACGGACCCATCAAGGACGCACTTGTGCTGTTGCAACTAGAGGAACATGAGCAACAAGAGGTGGATTTTCATCCTCACTGTCATCATCAGAAACTGGAGTTGGAAACCTGTCAAGGAAGTTGGAAGAAGAAGAAGAAGGCACAAACGCCGAATCAGGCTCACAGGCCAAAGATGGAACAATCGCCGAGTTAGGCTCGCAGGCCAAGAGATTTTCATCAAATTTAACATCTCTTCTAATGATTATATCATGAGAATGTGGTTGAAGAAGTCTATAAGCTTTTACATCTTCAGAATATCCAACAAATATGCACTTTTCACTTTTAGGCTGCAATGCTTTCCGTTTTTCATCCGGAATGTGAGCCCATGCTTCACTACCAAACACACGAAAGTGACTTACATCAGGTTTAGTTTTACTCCATGCTTCTTCTGGTGTTATACCTTGTAATTCTTTTTGGGGGGTGTGATTAACTATGTAATTTGCACAATTTATGGCTTCAGCCCAAAATTGAAGACTTAGTCCCTTAGATTGGATCATACAATTAGCCATTTCTTTTAAAGTGCGGTTCTTCTGCTCAGCTACACCATTTTGTTGTGGTGTATATGGAACAGTGTGTTGTTGTTGGATGCCTTGTTCAGTGCAGAAAGTAGTGAACTTATTGTTAACATATTCTCCTCCATTGTCATATCTTAACTTAATAATTTGATGACCAGATTGTTTTTCATAGGCCAAGAACATGTTAAATACTTCGCTCTTAAGTTTTAGGAAATAAACCCCAAGTGCGTCTGGTGTAATCATCAATGAAAGTTAAGAAATATTTGAAACCAGAAAAGGAAGCAGATAGAAGAGGACCACACAAGTCACTATGCACAAGCTCCAAGGGAACCGAGGCGTGCCAAGAGGCACATTTGTCAAAACTGTCTCGATGATGTTTTCCAAGTACACAACCGAAACAAACACCATCTCTGCAAGATACCATCGGAAGACCTGTCACCATATTTTCTTTACATAGTTGTTGCAATGAGCGATAATTTAAGTGACCAAATCGCTCATGCCAAAGTTTGCTCAAGTTATCACTATGAGCAACAAAAACTGAAGGGAAAGTTGATGACCCAAAGTTGTTAAACTTGTACAACCTAGTAATATCAACAACAATTCCGGTAGCTAGGACCTGTTAAGGATCTTTAAAATCCTTGATTACAACTTGGTGAGGTGCAAAGGTCACAGTTTTACCTTCACCGGAATGAGTGATCTGATAGACTGATAACAAATTGCATGAAATTCTTGAAACACATAGTACATCACTAAAATGACCATTATCTACTGGAACTGTTCTAGCTCCTACAACACTTAGAGATCTATCATCACCAACAAATATTTGTTTGGTGTTCATTCATGCATAGTAGAAAAGATGGCTTGATCCTTAGCCATATGATAAGATGCTCCAAAATCAATGAGCCTTTCATTTGAAGTAGAAGAAGAAGATGCATTATAAGAATAACCAGAAGCAAAAAGTGCATGTCCATGAGAGGTAGATTCTGAAGGCGAATATAGGCTGATGTGGTGCTGTTGATGCCTCGGATATCGTAGCATCAATCAGAAAGGGATTCTCCCCGAGAGACGGTCCCAATTAGACTGTCTCCCGTTTGGTGTAGGGAATCCGTCCGGTTAGCGGTTCCGGCAACCGTGGTTTTGGACTTTAAATCCGATTTTACCGGTTATGGCCCGATCCACCTTTCTTTTTGTTTTTTTATGTGTTTTATATGAGATGCATGTGCCTAAATTATACTTAATCTAGATGCCATTGAAACAGATCTAAATCTAGAAACAGAAACACTTCTATCTATCCCTGCAGGGGAACACGCTTAAGGGGAGAGCAATCAGCTGTAACAGATATCATAAGCAACGAACAGATAGCTATTATTTCTCACGGTCAAAGCTACAGCGAGATGAGGATCTTGAGAAGATAGCTTCTCATTCAAAATGGAACGCATCTATTGCCCAGAAAAAAGACAGAGGGAAACTACAGGATAAGGGAAACAAATCTACAATGAAATTCACAGAACGCATCTATTGCTTATGAACCGAAGAAATCAAATGGTTTGATCTAAGTAACAAGGATAAAGAAACAGATCTGGAATTAAACTAAAAGATCCCTGCAAGGAGCAATTAAAAGCATGAACAATGAGCCATACGAATTATCCTGAAGAAAGAACAGTTAGCCATTCGTTCTAGAAGAAAAAATCTACAGCAATGGTAAAAGTATCAGCAGGTAGCTCCTGATTTAATATGGAACGCATTCATTGTCCATGAAATAGAGAGAACGCATGCATAGATAAGAGCAAAATCATTAATACAAAGAAATAATTCAGAAGTTAAGAATGATCTCACATTGCAGAATTGCAGTCATTAGAATAGTCCAACATAAAGCAACCCAACATTCCAAGCAAAACGTCCATCTCCTGTGGCTTCTATTAGAAAATTTCAATTTACAGAGCCGATACAAGATAGCTTATATCATTTGCCCAAAATTTTCATTCCCTGCAAAAAGTCCTCCATCTTAATCTTTCCTAGCTTCTATTTATAGTTACAAATTTGCCCTCTGGGCTGACACCTAGCATCCCCCACCTGTCATTTACAGGGATTTCTAATATAATCGATCACCAAAAAATGGTCACTTCATTTACAAAATATTTTGACAAAAAGAATAGGGACAGCTGTCCCACAGCTTACGCCTTACATATAACAGAAAATTTGCTAAACTCAAAGCGTTCCCTGCTGGGCACGTGTCTGGCTGAAAAGAGTGGCTCACTGAATTCAGCTTCTTCATTCCTGTGCGTGAGCTTCTCCTGGCAAAGGGTCGCCCAAGTTGATGGTCACTGATGCTGCCTGGGAAGAGGTCCTCGACTCCCCTGCTGATGCTGCTCCTAATTGGGAAGGGGGAATGGGACTGGCCAGAATTTCTGCCATTGTTGGGGAAGAGACTGCTGGGAGAGGGGCTGCCGGGTCTACTGATGCTTCTGCTGCTGTTGCAGCTTTCCTGACCTCCTCTTCTATGTAACTGTGCCACACACCTGTATCCCTTATGATTATGTTTGCTGCAGCAGGAAACAGGATTTTCTGAGAAGTTATATTCTTCCCGAGCTCTATTTTAATGCTTTGTACTTCTGCTTCAGCAACTTGATATGTTTCCTTCAGCAGATGGTTGTGAAGTGTTGATGAACCGATGTAATGTTGGAGATCATCTATGGCAAGGACATCAATGCTTTTCACATACTCCATCTGGACGCCTAGCTCTTCTTTCAGTTGAGATAACCGCTGCTCTTTTCCCGGGAAGTCTTCTAGGGTCTGAGGGAAACTTAATGAGCAGTTATCATGGACTCCTTTGAGCTTTTGGTACAGGTTGTTGATTCTATCTGTGGTCTTCTGCACACTGGCCATCAGCTTATTGGCACAGTTCCGGCCAAACTCCAACAAGGCTATATCTTCATTAAAATCTTCCACGGTCTTGAAAGGAAGATGCGGGGGGAAACCTCCTTTCCCTTCCCTCCATGCCATCTGACTTATGACATTTGCTTTGACACGGGTATTCTTAGCCTTGAGCCTGTGGGCTTCCGCATTCACCTCCTTTAGCCTAACCGTCATGGCCTTGAGTTTGCACACCTCATCAGTGATTAGCTCTTGAGAGCCATGCACTTGCTGTAGTATATTGCACGACAGCTCGTGGAAGGGGGACATGTCCAAGGTTCTGCTTTCCGCTTGCTCTAAACGCTCAGCTAATGCCTGCTTGTCTGTTTCTAGCTGGGAAGCCTTTTCTTCTGCTCCACTCTTCTCTGCTTCTGCAATCATTATTTGGAGTGCTAGCTGGTCCTTTTCCTCCTCCAGGTAGCTGTACCTGTTTGCCAACTCCTTGTGCTCAGCGTACAAGCAATTATACTTGTTCACTGCCAGGTCTCTTTGAGCTTGCTCATTAGCCACGTTTCGCTGCAGGGTACGTGCTCTTTTCTTTGTCAATATGTTTTCTTTGACTATCACCCCTACATTGGCAAATGATGCTTGTGCTGTCGCTATAACTGCGGAGGCCATGGCAATGGGATCCGCATCTGTGTTCTGCATGACAGCGACCTCTCGGTGGGTAACTATGTCGTCATGGAAAGGACTTTTAATCCTTTCTTCTGATTGGAGGACCATTGTTTTTCTTTTCTTGTCATAGACAAACTCATTCCATTTGGACACCGTACGCTTCCCAGATGGAGTGTACGGTACAATTGGTCGGTTTATGATGTCTATGTCTTCTTCCATAGGTGGGGTCCGGACTTCCTGAGCGGGGTCTGTCCCTTCCCTTTGGGTACTAGAGCCACCTGCCTGAGAGGTGTCTATCTCCATGTCCTGCGCACCGGACCCACCTACCTGGGCATCTTCTCTTGCCTTCAATTCTTCCTCCGCTTTCTTCCTTGCTTCAGCTTGCTCAATTTCTGCTTCTTTCTGCTTTTGGGCTTCTTCAGCCTCCTTCCGCAGTCTCTCATTTTCAGCGTCCTGCTGCTTCCTTGCTTCCTCGACTTCCTTTTGTAACCTTGCCTCTTCTCTTAACCTGAGCTCTTCCTGAGCTCGGGCATCCTTGGCTTCTCTCTCCTTTTGCTGGATAGTCATCTGGGCTTTGGTTGAGCTAGAGCTCGCTCCAGTACTTTGGTGACAGATCCGTAGCTCAGTCATATTGCTGATGCCTCTGAATGCTTCCTCCTCGGCATTGGGGTAGTGGGAGTATTCGAAGTTAGCATAGTTCCCCTTGCAATGCTCGGCCACTTTACCCTTTCTGTCGTTCCTGTGGAAGATGACTTCACCGAAATGGAAGGCCTTCAATTCTTGAACAAATTCGTCGGCAGAGGCCACCCCTGAAAACTTGTAAGTACCTATGCAGAAAGGTAAGGGGGGAAAGGAAGCCTTGTGTAGCTTGTGGAGGAATGCTCCAATCCCATCCAAGAAGAGTTGTCTCACTGCTTCCTTGAGTACCACATAGTCTGTGGCATACTGCGGCAATATGTATGGGGGCTTAGTCCCTCCAAACATTCTCAAGTAGGTGCCTTGTTCTGAAAAGTAGAAGTCCCCATAATCCTCGAGGACTTCCAAAGCGTTTTGTGACAGGCAACTTGGTTCTTCCTTGAATATTTTCTCGTATAGGGGCATGATGAAACCCTCACAGATGAGTTTGTAGCTGGGCTTGTAATTCTGAGCCCACAACATCTTGAATGCGATGTAGACCGGGGCTGTGGTCCTATCCCATGTACACCCCAATCCGGGGAACTCTATCTTGGCCAAGATACAGTCTATCAGGTACGAAGACATGAAGAATTCAGCCTTCTTCGAGGCCAGCCCGGGCTTAGCAGCACTTATCATTGAGGCCAGACTATCTGACAAGATAGTGGCCCAGTCAAAAACTGTCCCCTGAAATGCCACATAGTGAATGATAGGGACCCACTGAATCTTGTATACTGTGCCATCGGGCATGCCGAAGATTCTACACAGCATCAGGGCGATTAATCTATAAGGAGCTCTTAGATTCTGTACGTCATACTCCTCACTCCCTTTCTTCCTCAAATGTTTCCCTTGCACTAGTAGCTTCTTGGCCATCTCGACATTGTTCATCTGGCTTAACCACTCATCAGTCAGAGCTTGCTGGACACGGGGAAACCTGTAGGCTGCCGTCAGATATGCGGGTTGAAATGAGGCGATAGCCATGTTCCCGCTATCATTTATCACCCTTCCTTCAGCATCGGCATGTTGGAGTATCCATCCGATGACTTCAGCGCAGGGGAACAGCTCAGGGCGGGTAGCGGCCTTAGTTATGCCTGAGGCTCTGATATTTCGATAGATTGGTGCTTCCTCTAGCAGCATATCTGGGATTTCTTGGTCCCGGATCATTCTGTGGATGTCTCCCCATCTGATTTCCGGAGGGACACCTGTGGTGCACCTAGTGTCCTGGAGCGAGGTTTCAATCTTAGGAGGGACAGGTTTCTTTTCTGTCATCTTCTCCTTCTTCTTACTGGGTTTTGGCATCTTGAATTATCCCTGATAACATCCATATACAATTCATCATGAGTTTGAGCCACAGGTTGTATGGTTTCAGCAGAGAGCAACAATTGTTTTAATGAGATAAATCAATGAAGCATGTATTTAGGAAGTAAAACATTATTTCAATTATAAGACACACATTGAAACATTTGAAGCTCGTAAAAGATGAGTGTGGGATAAGCTATGTTGCGGACGCTATTGGTTTTATTGGACCGATAGGTGATTCGCGGAAGCAATCGGCCTCCGGTTCCGCTTCGCGGAAGGAGAAGTCCTTCGCTATGGCTGCGGTTGGAGAGGTCGAAGGCGGGGAAGAGGCGGGTTGACTCGGTGAGGGCTATGGATGCTATCGTCACGCGCGGCCACTTGCCGAGTCACTATGGGAGGCTTTGGTCTGAGCGAAGGTAACGGCGCCGGGGACAAACTGACGGGGAGAGCTAGGGCGGCTTCAAGTTTTGGCTCTCGTGGCTTAACCGCTTACGGGTTTCGGCTTCGCGTGTAGGGACTGGGGTTTATGGAAAAGGGCCCAGGGTTCACGGTCAGGGATATGGAAAGCCCACAGGGTTTCGATAACTTAACCCACGACGAGGGGCGCGGCCCGGGGTTTAAATTCAACATAAGGCATGGTTAACTACCCGCACCCATCAACATAAGATATACGTTTTACGAAGGCCCACGACGATTATGTGAAACGAAAACTCCGTTCACTGTACCTGACGGGCAAAACATAGCCCTTGACGGGTGTTTTGCCCGTCACAATCCCACTAAAACCCAATAATTTCCCCAAAAGGACAGCTCAGTAGTGAAAAACAAGGTGAAGATCCTACCTGGCACCGTGGGGATTGCTTGAGCAAGGTGGCTGCGAGCACGGAGGCGCGAGGTGAGCTGGAGCGATTTGCACGGTATCACACGTCGCTGGCCGGTTCAAAACAATGGTGTATTGGTCGAGCCCCCCCACGGTATTTTATAAGGAATGGCACGTGTGAGCATTTAATTGGGTAGGTGGCGTGGTTAAAACGGGGTTTAAATTCGCCGCGCGTAGCGGTCACGTCAAAGCACCTCGGTTTCCGTGCGACCGCCACTTGCGGGGCCAGTTCGTGAATTGCATCCGCCGTTGCGGAAGGATTCGATGAAAGCTTCCAACGTTTCGGGGCTTAAAGCGGAAAGGAAACGCGAAGCCTTCCGCGAGAGTCTGTCGCGTAGCGGACGGGTAACGCCAAAGCTTCCGCCCTTTCGGAACGGTATAGCGAATGCTCCCGGTATTTTCGGAAGACTTTTGCGAAAGCTTCCGTGAACCAAAACTTCAAAGTCTCGTTGATTTTCGGAAAGTTTTTTGGCTACGGCTCCCGCTAGTTTTGGAAAGCTTTTGGGAATGGCTTCCGCCGTTTCGGAAGCAAAACTTATATTTTCCGCAAATTCACCCGGGATCGTTTCGGAGTCCTTTTGCCGGTCGGGGTAAGCAATTGGCTTCCGCTGTTTCGGAAGGGTAGCCCGAAGGCTTCCGCTGTTTCGGAAGCAAAAGCTGAAGGCTTCCGCGACAGCTTCTTGAGAAACTTCTAAGTCTTTTCAAGGTTTCGGAAGGCGATCGTGGATCCTCCCCGCGGGTCTTATGGAGATGGCTTCCGCCGTTTCGGAAAGGTTTCATGAATTCCCCGCCGTTGCGGGAGGATTTTATGAAAGCTTCCGCCGTTTCGGAAGGGTTCAACGAAAACTCCCGCCGTTTCGGAAGGGTTCAACGAAAACTCCCGCCGTTTCGGGAGAGATGCTCCAATCTCCCCGCCGTTGCAGAAGGTTGAAGCTAAAAATTCTTTAAGTCCTTTGTTCCCGCACCTTCTAATCAGAAGGAAATCTTAGTCCTTTTCGGGAGACTGAGGCGAATGAGTCCCGCTGTTTCGGGAGGAAAGCCGGAACCTTTCCGCGGTTGCGGAAGGATTCAACGAAAGGCTCCGCCGTTTCGGGAGCTAAGTGGTTTCGGAGCTGGAACCGTTCCGCAGAAGCAACGATTGAAAATTTTATAAGTCTTTTACTTCGGAAGAAAATGATGAATTCCTTGGTGTTATTTCGGCGAGTTTATCCGAAGGGCTTCCGCCGTTTCGGAAGGCAGAGCTGAATTGTTCCGCCGTTTCGGGAGAACTACTTGAATTTCTCCGTGGTTGCGGAAGGTTTGGGCGAAAGCTCCCGCCGTTTCGGGTGGTCTCACCTAATGGCTTCCGCTATTTTCGGCAAAGAAAACCTAAGTCTTCCTTTTGGGAAGGTTGGACGCTTGACTTCCGCGGCTTCGGGACTATGTCCGGATCACTCCAAAACGTTTGGGCAAAAACTAAGTTATCTTTTGGCTCACTGGGGAGAACATGGTAGGATTGACGGCAAGCTGCTCAGCAAGGAAGCAAAATTTTATGCTGAAAACAGAGCGGGCGGCTGGGAGGGCTTTTTCAAGAAAACTTTCTACAAAAAATACAGGAGGGGCCCCAACATGTAGAAAATTTTGGGGAGGGATGTTGCTGCAACAACAATGGCGAGTCGCTGGCGAACACAGATCTCTGAAAAAAAAAAAATACTCTACATAGTCCGGAACCCCATTAAAACCTCCGTCTCGGGTGCATTATTCAGCTGAGCATTTTAGACCCATGCGGGGAAACGAGCACTTTTTTCCTGCTAGCCTTTAGGGAAAGGGGAGCTTTGACCGAGGCATCTTCACCACTCTCAGAGGGCCAGCATATGAGATTCATTTTAGGAGGGTCATCCCTCAAATGGTCACTACTTCCAGACTCCACAGGATCTGCAACACTTTCTCATGGACATTATTGTTCTTGTTCCTCATTCCCATGCTGCTGGCACCTTTGGGATGCTTGTACTTTGGACAGCTTAGCTGTTTTGAGCCTTCCAGGGATATTTTCTTCCGGACAGATCTTTGATTTGGCATCCTCAATCCATAATGTCCTTTTGTGTGAGTTAGAGGTTTTATTGATTTGATCAAACTTCACGGACGGAGAGGAGCCTAATTTGAGATGGGCCTTTTGGACAGCCTCCTTGATTTTACATGTCCCTTTTGCTTTTGTCTCAGCCATGCTTTAATTGAGGCGAGAATCCCTGGAAAACAGACTCTTGGATGTAGGCCATTTTGGCTTTTAAATCAGCAGCATGGAGTCATTTCAATAACCCATGTCCTCGAGAGGTGTCACTTTCCATGGGTCCAACTTAGGTAACCTTTCTTGAGATGCCTATGAAGTGTGAGAGTGGGTGGAACCCAACGATAGTAATGAAGATGGCCATGGGTCTCTGCTATTGAACAGGGTTAATGTGACTAGCAGGGTAGGCTTCCCCCCTCTTGAATATTTCAGCGAGAGCACAGCAGACCGGGTTTACTGAGCAGGGTCCCAGACTCATGGGTTGCAAGTTTTCTTTGAGAAAGCTGCCTTCAGCGGGAGACCCAACAAAAAAGGGTGCTTCAGAAAACAAAAACCTATTGAAAAGATCAAATAACAAAACAAGAAACATCATGGCCGAAAAAATAAAACAGCTAACAGCGAAAGCGAACAGACAACTTTATTTATGTACAGGAAGTCTCACGGAGACTCACGCGAAGTACTGTTTCAGGGCGAGGCCATTGAGTGGAAGGGCTACTTCCTCTCCCTCGAGATTTGTCAATTTATAAGTGGATGGGCCCAATTTTGCAGAAATTTGGTACGGGCCTACCCATAGATGTTGAAATTTCGTGTGCATTCCTTTGCCTTCGTGATTATGGTCCCATTTCAGGACTAAATCCCCAACTTCAAAGTCCCTCTTGCCGGATTTCCTCTTGTCGAACCATCTCTTAACTATGTCCTGGTGTTGATGAAATCGGTCTTTAGCTTTGTGTCGGGCTTCTTCCAGTCGAAGCAGGGTGTTTATCCTGGATTGTAAGGCTTGGCTACCAGAACCCCGAGAGGCTTGGGACAATTGCAAGGATGGCAGCAAGATGTTTGGGGGAAGTATGGCTTCCTTGCCATAGACAAGAGTGAAAGGGGAGACACCTAAAGCATTCTTCGGGGTTACCCTATCTGCCCATAAGGCATTTGGGAGAGCCACATGCCAACTTCTCTGGTTTTCTATCACCGTTTTCTTAAGGATTCGAATCAGATTCTTGTTTGAGGATTCAGCTAATCCGTTTCCCTGAGGGTAGTAATTGGCTGAATAATGCAACTTAATTCCCCATTCATAAACAAATTCATTTATCTTGCAAGATGAAAAATAAGTAGCATTATCTAAAACAAGGGAAATTGGAACCCCAAACCTGGTTATGATGTTCTCTTTCAAGAAGCTGATAACTGCATCTTCATTGATCTTGCGCAGCGGGATGGCTTCCGTCCATCTGGTGAAGTAGTCGGTAGCTGTCAGAATGTATCGGTGTTGCAAGGAAGAATTTGGATTTATTTCTCCGATAACATCTATGCCCCATTGCTCAAAAGGTTCAGAGATGATGACAGGCTGCAATGGGCCTGCGGCCTTAGGTAACTTCCCAGTGCTTCTTTGACATACATCACAGTTTCGTGCGTACGTGTGGGCATCTCGAAACAGAGTGGGCCAGTAATAACCAGCTCTCAGTATCTTGTGTGCTGTCGTCTCTCCTGAATAATGGCCACCTGCGGGGCCATCATGCAATTCTTTGACAACTTTGTTTGCATCCTCCTTTTCCAAACATCTAAGAAGGACTCCATCATAATTCTTTCTGAAGAGAATCCCATCAATGATCTGATAGGGTGCTGATTTCAAGCGGAGTGCCCTTCTTTGTTTAGAATTCCAGTGCTCGGGTAGATATCCCTGCTGTAAATAGTGCACTAGATCTCTATACCACTACTGGGGAGCTGTGAAGATATGGCATACCTCAACCGAATTGAGTTCGGCTTCGTTTTTCCAATGTTGTTCTTCATCAGTCGAGTTTCCCACCAGTAACTTGCACAGACCTTGTCCTTTGATGATTGTAGCAGGTTTAAATTCCAAATCATACTCCTGCAGAGCTGTGACCCAGTTCCCTCTCCTCTCTCCCAATTCCTTTTGAACGAAAAGGGATCTAACAGCTGGATGGGGGACTATGACTTTAGTTCTGTTCTTCAAAATGTATGGCCTAAACTGCTTGACTGCTTTGAAGACTGCGTAGGCATGCTTGTCAACTACGGGGTAATTCAGCTCAGCCCCTTGCAGACCAGTGCTCATAAACGAAATTGGGTATTCGTCCCCCAACTCCACCTTTTGCGTGAGTACAGCTGCGAGAGAATCATCCAAAGCGAAGGTATACAAGATGAAATCTTTATCAAAATCTGGGCTTCTTAAGGAAGGAGCTTTAGCTACAGCCGCCTTGATGTCTCTAAATGCGTCCTTTTCCAAATCTGTCCACTTGAATTGTGTGCTTTGTTTAACCATCTGCTGCAATGGCTTAACGATTTGTGCAAAATCCGGAACAAATCTGCGGACAAAATTGATGGTGCCCATAAAAGACTGCATAGATTTTTTGTTGTGGGGCATTGGGATTTTATTAATAGCTTGGACCCTTTCTTGGTCGATTGACACTCCCCCCTTGGAGATGACATGACCCAAGAGCTTACCTTCGGGTACAGCAAACACGCTCTTCTTGGGATTCAAGGAAATACCATACTTCCGGCAACGGTCGAAGATGTGCCTCAGATGAACAACATGGTCTTCCCTCTTCTTTGAAAAAACTGTCACATCGTCCAAGTATACAACAACGCATTGCCCACCTAATCCTCGGAAGGCAATGTCCATCGCCCTTTGGAATGTGGATCCTGCATTTATTAGACCAAATGGCATCCTCCTGTAAGCGAAAGTTCCCCATTTAGTCCTGAAGGTAGTCTTGAGACGATCTTCTTCGGCTACTAACACTTGATTATAGCCAGAGAAACCATCGAGGAGAGAAAACAATTCAGATCCAGACACCATTTGTAGGATTTGCTCCATTGAAGGTACGGGGTAGTTGTCTTTATCCGAGGCTTTGTTTAAATTTCTGAAATCTACACATAGCCTAATCTCTCCTGATTTCTTCCTCACGGGAACCAAGTTTGCAACCCATTCGGAATGCCTAACTTTGAAGATTATCTTCGCGTCCAGGAGTTTCTTTAATTCTTTTTGGATCAGCGGTTCAAGAGTGGGATGCATCCTTCTTAACTGCTGCTGAAATGGTTTGACACCCGCTTTCATTGGTATAACATGCTGAATGATGTGGACGTCATATGTCTTCAGATCTTCATAGGTCCATGCAAACACATCCTTGTACTGTTTAAACAATTTAATGAACTTGTCTCTTTCTCCTGGTGAACAACCTTTGCCAAGGTTGACAAATTTTGGTTCTGTCTCGGTACCCAAATTAACTAACTCATGTTGCATTGATGAGCTGTTAGTTTTGGTATTAGCTGGTCTTTTGAATTTATTTTGAAGATCGAAAAGCATTTCGAGGGACCTTACCCCTTTTGGCATGAAATTTCCCTTCTCCTCTTCCTTCTTCATCAAATCATCATCATGTTCTTCCTCGTCTATTGCAGCTCCTTGAAAACTGTCTTCATTTGTCAGGAAGCTGATAATCTGCTCATCATCATCGAAGATTCTGAAGTTTGTGATGTTATCGGGAATGGAAGGCCTGAAAATCAATTCAATCGAGCATTTATTATTTGTCGGCACCAATCTAGAAGCAGATGTTGCTAGCAAATCAGCAGCAGAATTTTGCAACCTAGGAATTGATTTTATATTGAAAGCGTCAAAATACATGATTAAATCCCATACCTCAGCCTGGTAACCTTTCAAGTGCGGTGAGAGGCAATGAATGGTGTTTCTTACCTGTCTGACTACTATCTCGGAGTCACCAAAAACCTTCAGGTACTTAACACTTAAGCCAATGGCCTTCTTTAAACCATGCACCAAAGCTTCATATTCAGCGGTATTATTAGTACAATCGAATTCTAATCTACAAGACAAAAAATACTTGTTCTTCTTTGGATCCATTAGAACACAACCGGCTCCGGATCCTTCCAGAGTTTTAGAACCATCAAAGTATAATGTCCAAAAGGTATCTTTAGATTCAACTAAGTTAGTTTCTTTGTGGTCTACGTCAGCAACTAAATTGACTATGTTACAATCAACCTCATCAGTCCGAGAAAAATGAAGGAGATCGGACTGTTTGTCTGATTCATGGCAAAAGGTTTCAGATTGATAGTTACCCGGATCTATTTCCAAGAAGTAATTTCCCAGGACCGAGGAAGAGAAAGCTACAGCCTCATTCTTTTCTTCTAGCTGGGTTACGTTTTGTTTCATATGAGGTTCCCTAAGAATTTTAATCTGATTCTGCCTGTTCTGATAAGGCAGCCATAGATGAGACCAATCGGTAGCAAAGTAGCCGCTCAACTTGGTAGACCAATCCCTACTTAGAATCAGCCCATAAGCTTCAGGAATATCGACCACCATTATGTCAATGAATTGGCAAACTCTAGGGTCGGCTGACAGTCTAATTAAAACATCTTTCATCTCCCCTATAACCTTGACAGCAGTCCTGTCTAATTGTATGATTTGAGCTGGAGATGGTACGGGCTGCCCATTAATTTTCTTACAAATTGAAAGTGGCATAACGTTTGAAGAAGCTCCAGAGTCTACCAGACAGTTATGAACATTGTGATTAAAAATTTCGAATGTCAGCAGAAATGGCAATGTTTGGGATTTGGATTTCCCACCGATGCTAGCTTCGTTAATTTCAGGATTGTCTTGAGAATCTGTTAATGTAGCGCTGGGTTTTGGTTGTAAAACATGAAGTAGTTTGTCTCGTTGATGGGGCAAGCTACACATGTCAAATATTGATACGTTCGCTTTAACTTTCTTGATATCTTCGATAATATCATACCCTATTTCGGATTCATTCCCAATTCGAGTGGACTGATCTGTTTTGTTCAAGGTCTCCTTAGGCGGCTGAACTGTGTTATCAGCACTTGGCTGTTTGGCCGCTGTCTGGTTTACTTTGGGCTGTGGTGGGATGATTGGTATATGCCTCCTGGGCGGACCCTTCGTAATCTTAGGCTTATGGGAAGAGGTGGATGGGACAGGATCCGCAATTGGGCCCTTGCTGCGAGTAGCAACATTTATGGTAGAGGGAGAGCTGTCTGCGTAATCTTCTTCTACTAATTCAGTCATAGGTACCCAATCCCACAATACCATAGTAGTGTCCGGGGTTGGTTCCTCTAACTCAGGGCCTGACTCTTCTGGAGGATCATCCGGGTCTGGGATCTGAGAGTCTAATATTTGGTTCATGACCAAGCTCATGGAATTGATCCATTGAGGGCAGCTCTTCTCCGAGTGTGGTTCTTGGTGAAAGGTGCAGAAATTCTCCATCCCAATCTCATTCAAATTTAGAACAGGGGCAGTGTTCATTGGTGGGTGAGACTGTTCCCCGTCTTCCCTTCTCTTATAGAATGGCTTGAAAGGTTTCCTAGATGTATTAGCAGCCTTGTCTTTCTCAAGATCTACGATTTTGTTAGATAACTTCTGCATCATCTTAACTACGTTTTCCATATCCGTAGATGGCTCTTCTTTGCCTCTCGTGAGGAGCAAAGGTTTCTTGCTAGCTGCTGGTTTTGTTTCCACATCTAAGGCATGTTTAGCTATGCTATCAGCCTCTTCCTCTACCTTTCGAGCTTCCTCAAAATTCTCTATTAGGGTCGTTTTCTTGGATCGTTTTACAAACATTGCGATTGGACCTTCAAGAGCTGTTGTGTAGTATTCAATCAAAGACTCTTCTGTGGGTTTGTTAGTTTCACTAAAGTTATTTAACAGCGTTGTGAATCTTTGATTAAAGTCTTGAACCTTTTCCTTCTTCTCCATTCTCATGGATAAGAGCTCTTTCATAAGCGTGGCTACAGTTTTTTGGTTCCCGTATTTCTTGAGGAAACACTTTTCGAAATCATCCCAACTAGAGATTGAGCTGGGTTGAAGGCTAAAGTACCAAGATGATACCTTAGGCTCGAATGTATACGGAAACAACCTGCAGACTACGTCTTCATGTTGTACATTTAAAAGGTTCAGAGCTAAGTAAAAACTCTTGAGGTGATCCTCCGCCGAAATGGCCTTCCCTGGATCGTACTTAGGCAAGACCTTTTCTGGATTTTTAGGGAGATTATGGAACGGTCCAGCCAGGTTCAGCGCTCCCCTTGCTCTCCAGGCAGGTACAGCCATGTTTGGGTTTGGACGTGGAGACCCTGGTGGAGAATTGTAAGGTGAATTCGGTGGAGTACTTTTGGGAGTGGTAATTTCTTCGAGATTTTCTTGGTCTGACTTGTTAAGAGTGCCGGAGATTTCTTCCAACGTTAGATTTACCAGTTCTTCAAAACTCTGAACGAGGATCGAATCACGGGTATATTGCGGCTCCTTTCTGGGTGTAGTTTTCTTAGGGAGGAAGTTGACAGCGTTTAACCCACCTAGCTGTCTAACGTAAGATCTAGTATGTCTTCTCAAGTCCTCTATTTCTGCAAAAGGAACAGCGTACAAAGCTTCCTGAGGCTCAGGGTCAGAAATGAGGCGTTCTTGGTCTGTTAATCCAAGATCTGGGCTGTGTGACAGGTTTTCTTCAAGCGGGTTTTCAGTGTTATCTATGACCGTGGAAGATTTTCCTCTATCAGCCATGCACTTCAGGCCCTCCTTCTAGCGCCAAAAACTGTTGATGCCTCGGATATCGTAGCATCAATCAGAAAGGGATTCTCCCCGAGAGACGGTCCCAATTAGACTGTCTCCCGTTTGGTGTAGGGAATCCGTCCGGTTAGCGGTTCCGGCAACCGTGGTTTTGGACTTTAAATCCGATTTTACCGGTTATGGCCCGATCCACCTTTCTTTTTGTTTTTTTATGTGTTTTATATGAGATGCATGTGCCTAAATTATACTTAATCTAGATGCCATTGAAACAGATCTAAATCTAGAAACAGAAACACTTCTATCTATCCCTGCAGGGGAACACGCTTAAGGGGAGAGCAATCAGCTGTAACAGATATCATAAGCAACGAACAGATAGCTATTATTTCTCACGGTCAAAGCTACAGCGAGATGAGGATCTTGAGAAGATAGCTTCTCATTCAAAATGGAACGCATCTATTGCCCAGAAAAAAGACAGAGGGAAACTATAGGATAAGGGAAACAAATCTACAATGAAATTCACAGAACGCATCTATTGCTTATGAACCGAAGAAATCAAATGGTTTGATCTAAGTAACAAGGATAAAGAAACAGATCTGGAATTAAACTAAAAGATCCCTGCAAGGAGCAATTAAAAGCATGAACAATGAGCCATACGAATTATCCTGAAGAAAGAACAGTTAGCCATTCGTTCTAGAAGAAAAAATCTACAGCAATGGTAAAAGTATCAGCAGGTAGCTCCTGATTTAATATGGAACGCATTCATTGTCCATGAAATAGAGAGAACGCATGCATAGATAAGAGCAAAATCATTAATACAAAGAAATAATTCAGAAGTTAAGAATGATCTCACATTGCAGAATTGCAGTCATTAGAATAGTCCAACATAAAGCAACCCAACATTCCAAGCAAAACGTCCATCTCCTGTGGCTTCTATTAGAAAATTTCAATTTACAGAGCCGATACAAGATAGCTTATATCATTTGCCCAAAATTTTCATTCCCTGCAAAAAGTCCTCCATCTTAATCTTTCCTAGCTTCTATTTATAGTTACAAATTTGCCCTCTGGGCTGACACCTAGCATCCCCCACCTGTCATTTACAGGGATTTCTAATATAATCGATCACCAAAAAATGGTCACTTCATTTACAAAATATTTTGACAAAAAGAATAGGGACAGCTGTCCCACAGCTTACGCCTTACATATAACAGAAAATTTGCTAAACTCAAAGCGTTCCCTGCTGGGCACGTGTCTGGCTGAAAAGAGTGGCTCACTGAATTCAGCTTCTTCATTCCTGTGCGTGAGCTTCTCCTGGCAAAGGGTCGCCCAAGTTGATGGTCACTGATGCTGCCTGGGAAGAGGTCCTCGACTCCCCTGCTGATGCTGCTCCTAATTGGGAAGGGGGAATGGGACTGGCCAGAATTTCTGCCATTGTTGGGGAAGAGACTGCTGGGAGAGGGGCTGCCGGGTCTACTGATGCTTTTGCTGCTGTTGCAGCTTTCCTGACCTCCTCTTCTATGTAACTGTGCCACACACCTGTATCCCTTATGATTATGTTTGCTGCAGCAGGAAACAGGATTTTCTGAGAAGTTATATTCTTCCCGAGCTCTATTTTAATGCTTTGTACTTCTGCTTCAGCAACTTGATATGTTTCCTTCAGCAGATGGTTGTGAAGTGTTGATGAACCGATGTAATGTTGGAGATCATCTATGGCAAGGACATCAATGCTTTTCACATACTCCATCTGGACGCCTAGCTCTTCTTTCAGTTGAGATAACCGCTGCTCTTTTCCCGGGAAGTCTTCTAGGGTCTGAGGGAAACTTAATGAGCAGTTATCATGGACTCCTTTGAGCTTTTGGTACAGGTTGTTGATTCTATCTGTGGTCTTCTGCACACTGGCCATCAGCTTATTGGCACAGTTCCGGCCAAACTCCAACAAGGCTATATCTTCATTAAAATCTTCCACGGTCTTGAAAGGAAGATGCGGGGGGAAACCTCCTTTCCCTTCCCTCCATGCCATCTGACTTATGACATTTGCTTTGACACGGGTATTCTTAGCCTTGAGCCTGTGGGCTTCCGCATTCACCTCCTTTAGCCTAACCGTCATGGCCTTGAGTTTGCACACCTCATCAGTGATTAGCTCTTGAGAGCCATGCACTTGCTGTAGTATATTGCACGACAGCTCGTGGAAGGGGGACATGTCCAAGGTTCTGCTTTCCGCTTGCTCTAAACGCTCAGCTAATGCCTGCTTGTCTGTTTCTAGCTGGGAAGCCTTTTCTTCTGCTCCACTCTTCTCTGCTTCTGCAATCATTATTTGGAGTGCTAGCTGGTCCTTTTCCTCCTCCAGGTAGCTGTACCTGTTTGCCAACTCCTTGTGCTCAGCGTACAAGCAATTATACTTGTTCACTGCCAGGTCTCTTTGAGCTTGCTCATTAGCCACGTTTCGCTGCAGGGTACGTGCTCTTTTCTTTGTCAATATATTTTCTTTGACTATCACCCCTACATTGGCAAATGATGCTTGTGCTGTCGCTATAACTGCGGAGGCCATGGCAATGGGATCCGCATCTGTGTTCTGCATGACAGCGACCTCTCGGTGGGTAACTATGTCGTCATGGAAAGGACTTTTAATCCTTTCTTCTGATTGGAGGACCATTGTTTTTCTTTTCTTGTCATAGACAAACTCATTCCATTTGGACACCGTACGCTTCCCAGATGGAGTGTACGGTACAATTGGTCGGTTTATGATGTCTATGTCTTCTTCCATAGGTGGGGTCCGGACTTCCTGAGCGGGGTCTGTCCCTTCCCTTTGGGTACTAGAGCCACCTGCCTGAGAGGTGTCTATCTCCATGTCCTGCGCACCGGACCCACCTACCTGGGCATCTTCTCTTGCCTTCAATTCTTCCTCCGCTTTCTTCCTTGCTTCAGCTTGCTCAATTTCTGCTTCTTTCTGCTTTTGGGCTTCTTCAGCCTCCTTCCGCAGTCTCTCATTTTCAGCGTCCTGCTGCTTCCTTGCTTCCTCGACTTCCTTTTGTAACCTTGCCTCTTCTCTTAACCTGAGCTCTTCCTGAGCTCGGGCATCCTTGGCTTCTCTCTCCTTTTGCTGGATAGTCATCTGGGCTTTGGTTGAGCTAGAGCTCGCTCCAGTACTTTGGTGACAGATCCGTAGCTCAGTCATATTGCTGATGCCTCTGAATGCTTCCTCCTCGGCATTGGGGTAGTGGGAGTATTCGAAGTTAGCATAGTTCCCCTTGCAATGCTCGGCCACTTTACCCTTTCTGTCGTTCCTGTGGAAGATGACTTCACCGAAATGGAAGGCCTTCAATTCTTGAACAAATTCGTCGGCAGAGGCCACCCCTGAAAACTTGTAAGTACCTATGCAGAAAGGTAAGGGGGGAAAGGAAGCCTTGTGTAGCTTGTGGAGGAATGCTCCAATCCCATCCAAGAAGAGTTGTCTCACTGCTTCCTTGAGTACCACATAGTCTGTGGCATACTGCGGCAATATGTATGGGGGCTTAGTCCCTCCAAACATTCTCAAGTAGGTGCCTTGTTCTGAAAAGTAGAAGTCCCCATAATCCTCGAGGACTTCCAAAGCGTTTTGTGACAGGCAACTTGGTTCTTCCTTGAATATTTTCTCGTATAGGGGCATGATGAAACCCTCACAGATGAGTTTGTAGCTGGGCTTGTAATTCTGAGCCCACAACATCTTGAATGCGATGTAGACCGGGGCTGTGGTCCTATCCCATGTACACCCCAATCCGGGGAACTCTATCTTGGCCAAGATACAGTCTATCAGGTACGAAGACATGAAGAATTCAGCCTTCTTCGAGGCCAGCCCGGGCTTAGCAGCACTTATCATTGAGGCCAGACTATCTGACAAGATAGTGGCCCAGTCAAAAACTGTCCCCTGAAATGCCACATAGTGAATGATAGGGACCCACTGAATCTTGTATACTGTGCCATCGGGCATGCCGAAGATTCTACACAGCATCAGGGCGATTAATCTATAAGGAGCTCTTAGATTCTGTACGTCATACTCCTCACTCCCTTTCTTCCTCAAATGTTTCCCTTGCACTAGTAGCTTCTTGGCCATCTCGACATTGTTCATCTGGCTTAACCACTCATCAGTCAGAGCTTGCTGGACACGGGGAAACCTGTAGGCTGCCGTCAGATATGCGGGTTGAAATGAGGCGATAGCCATGTTCCCGCTATCATTTATCACCCTTCCTTCAGCATCGGCATGTTGGAGTATCCATCCGATGACTTCAGCGCAGGGGAACAGCTCAGGGCGGGTAGCGGCCTTAGTTATGCCTGAGGCTCTGATATTTCGATAGATTGGTGCTTCCTCTAGCAGCATATCTGGGATTTCTTGGTCCCGGATCATTCTGTGGATGTCTCCCCATCTGATTTCCGGAGGGACACCTGTGGTGCACCTAGTGTCCTGGAGCGAGGTTTCAATCTTAGGAGGGACAGGTTTCTTTTCTGTCATCTTCGCCTTCTTCTTACTGGGTTTTGGCATCTTGAATTATCCCTGATAACATCCATATACAATTCATCATGAGTTTGAGCCACAGGTTGTATGGTTTCAGCAGAGAGCAACAATTGTTTTAATGAGATAAATCAATGAAGCATGTATTTAGGAAGTAAAACATTATTTCAATTATAAGACACACATTGAAACATTTGAAGCTCGTAAAAGATGAGTGTGGGATAAGCTATGTTGCGGACGCTATTGGTTTTATTGGACCGATAGGTGATTCGCGGAAGCAATCGGCCTCCGGTTCCGCTTCGCGGAAGGAGAAGTCCTTCGCTATGGCTGCGGTTGGAGAGGTCGAAGGCGGGGAAGAGGCGGGTTGACTCGGTGAGGGCTATGGATGCTATCGTCACGCGCGGCCACTTGCCGAGTCACTATGGGAGGCTTTGGTCTGAGCGAAGGTAACGGCGCCGGGGACAAACTGACGGGGAGAGCTAGGGCGGCTTCAAGTTTTGGCTCTCGTGGCTTAACCGCCTACGGGTTTCGGCTTCGCGTGTAGGGACTGGGGTTTATGGAAAAGGGCCCAGGGTTCACGGTCAGGGATATGGAAAGCCCACAGGGTTTCGATAACTTAACCCACGACGAGGGGCGCGGCCCGGGGTTTAAATTCAACATAAGGCATGGTTAACTACCCGCACCCATCAACATAAGATATACGTTTTACGAAGGCCCACGACGATTATGTGAAACGAAAACTCCGTTCACTGTACCTGACGGGCAAAACATAGCCCTTGACGGGTGTTTTGCCCGTCACAATCCCACTAAAACCCAATAATTTCCCCAAAAGGACAGCTCAGTAGTGAAAAAACAAGGTGAAGATCCTACCTGGCACCGTGGGGATTGCTTGAGCAAGGTGGCTGCGAGCACGGAGGCGCGAGGTGAGCTGGAGCGATTTGCACGGTATCACACGTCGCTGGCCGGTTCAAAACAATGGTGTATTGGTCGAGCCCCCCCACGGTATTTTATAAGGAATGGCACGTGTGAGCATTTAATTGGGTAGGTGGCGTGGTTAAAACGGGGTTTAAATTCGCCGCGCGTAGCGGTCACGTCAAAGCACCTCGGTTTCCGTGCGACCGCCACTTGCGGGGCCAGTTCGTGAATTGCATCCGCCGTTGCGGAAGGATTCGATGAAAGCTTCCAACGTTTCGGGGCTTAAAGCGGAAAGGAAACGCGAAGCCTTCCGCGAGAGTCTGTCGCGTAGCGGACGGGTAACGCCAAAGCTTCCGCCCTTTCGGAACGGTATAGCGAATGCTCCCGGTATTTTCGGAAGACTTTTGCGAAAGCTTCCGTGAACCAAAACTTCAAAGTCTCGTTGATTTTCGGAAAGTTTTTTGGCTACGGCTCCCGCTAGTTTCGGAAAGCTTTTGGGAATGGCTTCCGCCGTTTCGGAAGCAAAACTTATATTTTCCGCAAATTCACCCGGGATCGTTTCGGAGTCCTTTTGCCGGTCGGGGTAAGCAATTGGCTTCCGCTGTTTCGGAAGGGTAGCCCGAAGGCTTCCGCTGTTTCGGAAGCAAAAGCTGAAGGCTTCCGCGACAGCTTCTTGAGAAACTTCTAAGTCTTTTCAAGGTTTCGGAAGGCGATCGTGGATCCTCCCCGCGGGTCTTATGGAGATGGCTTCCGCCGTTTCGGAAAGGTTTCATGAATTCCCCGCCGTTGCGGGAGGATTTTATGAAAGCTTCCGCCATTTCGGAAGGGTTCAACGAAAACTCCCGCCGTTTCGGAAGGGTTCAACGAAAACTCCCGCCGTTTCGGGAGAGATGCTCCAATCTCCCCGCCGTTGCGGAAGGTTGAAGCTAAAAATTCTTTAAGTCCTTTGTTCCCGCACCTTCTAATCAGAAGGAAATCTTAGTCCTTTTCGGGAGACTGAGGCGAATGAGTCCCGTTGTTTCGGGAGGAAAGCCGGAACCTTTCCGCGGTTGCGGAAGGATTCAACGAAAGGCTCCGCCGTTTCGGGAGCTAAGTGGTTTCGGAGCTGGAACCGTTCCGCAGAAGCAACGATTGAAAATTTTATAAGTCTTTTACTTCGGAAGAAAATGATGAATTCCTTGGTGTTATTTCGGCGAGTTTATCCGAAGGGCTTCCGCCGTTTCGGAAGGCAGAGCTGAATTGTTCCGCCGTTTCGGGAGAACTACTTGAATTTCTCCGTGGTTGCGGAAGGTTTGGGCGAAAGCTCCCGCCGTTTCGGGTGGTCTCACCTAATGGCTTCCGCTATTTTCGGCAAAGAAAACCTAAGTCTTCCTTTTGGGAAGGTTGGACGCTTGACTTCCGCGGCTTCGGGACTATGTCCGGATCACTCCAAAACGTTTGGGCAAAAACTAAGTTATCTTTTGGCTCACTGGGGAGAACATGGTAGGATTGACGGCAAGCTGCTCAGCAAGGAAGCAAAATTTTATGCTGAAAACAGAGCGGGCGGCTGGGAGGGCTTTTTCAAGAAAACTTTCTACAAAAAATACAGGAGGGGCCCCAACATGTAGAAAATTTTGGGGAGGGATGTTGCTGCAACAACAGGTGCTTCTTCATTGCTGCTTCCAAGGATGCCATCTTCTTGAAACACTTAGATTCATCATGATTATCTTTCCCGCAATAGTTGCAATGATGCTCAATCTTCTTGCCTTTTTGCTTGGATCCTTTGTCATTTTTTAAAGAAGGAGCTGACTGAGAGGGTTTTGGACCCTTGTTTGACTTATTATTGCGAAAATTTTGTTTCTTAGAAGGCTTGGAATTTTCTTTTTGTTGGGACAATAAGGCTTTCCCAGATGTATCTAAATTGTTGATTATTCCAAGATGAATGAGTTTATCTTGTTCTCTAATCAAGTAATCACAAAAGGATTCAAGACTAGGCTCTTGATAGCTAGCTACATTCAAGGATGCTTTGATGGAGTAAAATGTAGATACAAAAATAGAATATGCAGGTCCAAGTTTGGAAAGAATATGATAAATGCATTGTTTGTCTTCCCTCTCAATCTTACATTCTGCACATAAGAGTTTAAGAGTTTTGTACTTAGACAAATACTCTTGAATGCATGAAAAATCACTTGGATTTAAAGAAATCAACTCATTTTCGAGTTGGTGACCTCGAATTTCATTGTATTTACCAAACACAGATTCCAACTTGTCCCAAGCAGCATTAGGTTCATCAATTCTAGATATGTGGAATCACAAATCAGTAGAGATTGACATCCCAATCAATCCACGAGCTTCATCACATCTATTTGCCCATTTTATTTTCTTATCATCATCAGTGGGTTCTTTTTCTTTCCCTGAGGTAATTCTGAAAATTCCCCTACTTCGTAGAACATCCTCCATACGAGATTTCCATGAGAAATAGTTGGAACTATTAAGTAGAATATCACAAGGGGCATCCATATTTGTAAATTAATGGCTGTAAAAGAAGAAACCAATAGTCTGGATGTGAAGAACTCGAACAAATAAGCAGTTTCAAAAAAAACGACACTGAAAACTGACTCTGTATGATGAAGTTATGCTTGAACAAAGAAACTGTTGAAGATGTCCCCAATAGTGACGTGGCAACTAGAGAATGTCCAGCAAAAAAAAGAACCCCCCTCTTCCCAAGATGAACCTTTTGACAATCACTTTACAAAAAAGTTGCTTTAAGTGAACCACTTTTGTAAAATAAGTGATTTCACTTTTACAATGATATTACTTTTAAATAGTGCAACAATAAAAAACTTAAATGACTCACTTGTATTTTTATTTTTTATTATTTAAATGAGATGCACTTTTACAATAAAGTAACTTGAAAATAGAAATTGCATGCACTTTTTCTTTTAAAAGTAACTTCCTAAGACCTGAAATCAAGACCTATTAAGGAATAAAGCAACTTTGAACCAAGTGAGCTAGATTAAAATGTATGTAAAATATGGGAATGATGAAGGGATTTTTTTTTTTTTTACTCTTCTTGCTCGGTTTGCGTGCTTGCCCTTTTTCCTACAAAACACACCACAAATCGAAAAAAAAAAAATTCCACATTTGTGGAGTTAGATCTCGTTACCTTGCCCGGAAAGTCTACGTTTTCTCTCTGTTTCTAATTTTTCAAGATCGCACAAGGTGCACGACAAAGAGCATACACAGCCAAGAAAAACCCTTTCCCTTTCTGTTTCTGATTTGCCGAGATCCCTCAAGGTGCACGGCAAAGAGCATATGCAGACGAGAAAGCAACAATCCGAACCAAAAAAAATCTAACAGTAAAAAAAATGATAAAATATGAGATTTTTTTTCTTTTAAAAACAGAAAATAAAAAAATGCGTCACTGTAACATTATACCTTCAGATCTGATGAAATACGCGTTTCTGGAGCAACCGGGAACTGTTTTCGATGAAACGAAAACTATTTCCCAATAGAAACGATGCTCTAGATGCAATGGAACACCTCCCACAGCCCATAAATGCACAGAAATACCAGAACTAGAGACCCTTTCAAGTTTCGGCAATAGCAGTTCAAGATCTAGATCATAACCGGAAGCGGCACTTCATAAAAGCTCTAATGCCATGTTCGGGTACACAGGGTACTACCAAAGGACCAAACACCAAGAGCAACCACTTCACACAAACAGATCACAGATCAACACATCGATGTTTTGATGTGGTTTAAACCCTCTTGAGGGAAACACTCCACGGCCCCGGCCAAATAGCTTCTATGGGACAATTTATTATGCAAAGAAAGAAAGTTACAAATGAGCTTCTCATAATCGATCAACTAAACAATGACCCTCCATGCTCTTTAAATAGAGATCATGGACCAATCAGGTGTTAAGCCATGTATTAAGGTTAGGTTTGATCTAAGAGAAGTTGAGTCGTCGGATCACTCTATGTCAGGAACATATCGTGACTGTCGGATTAAGTATTTACAAATGCATACTAATGCATACTAAAGAAACACACTATCCCTAACGGATATATTACACAAGTTGATCTTAACTAACTCCTAAGTGTCTAAATATCCTAACATTAATGTTCTCTTCATCTTTCATTTTCAAGGATTCAAATAACCTAGAGTAACTCTGCAATTTTTCCTTCTTTACCTTTTCGTCGCCTTCATAAACACCCCTGAGCTTGTCCCAAACTTCCTTGGATGACATGCAATGCATAACTTTGACAAATTCAATGTATGTCAATCCACACATTAGTGTGTTTCTGGTTCTTTCCATGCATTCGTATGATCTCTTCCCAGTTGGGTTGACTAGTACAATAGCTGGTACATTGTATCCATCAACAATGGACTACCAAACATCAAATCCTAGAGATTACAAATATACTTCCATCCTGACCTTCCATAAGGTATAGTTGGTTCCATCAAACCTTGGTGCTTTGTTGGTGGATATGCCTTCATGCAACTTGTCCATAAATGCACATGGATCTCCTAATTTTAAGATATTATTGAAGACATCCTCTCTGATACCAATTATTGGAATTGATTTAATACTGAGAGGGGGGGTGAATCAATATCACTGCAGTTATGAACATTTTTTAACTTCTTTAACAAATTAATATGAACTTAACTTGATCTTTAATTATTAATCCACCATAAATATATAATTCATTCTCATATGAACCAAAAAAAAGAGCACACAACACACACAATTTTTACGTGGAAACCCAAACAGGAAAAAAACAACGGAATTCTCTTTTATAATGAAAAAGATTTCATTTGAGGTAGCACTGAATTCCTATGTTTACTAGCACCAACTGAAAGGAGACACCGACCCAGTGGTTTTACAAGAACCAGCCTGAAGGAAGCTACAACTCCCTGTGTTCTCCAGCACCAATTAGAAGGAGGATACAGCTCCCTGTTCCTTTCCCCATCCTACCACCCAGATATATAAAATAATATGTTTCCTTGCAGTACTCCTAATTGGCGCACACTTCTTATCTGGTAAAGTCTATTCTGCCATGTGCACCTTTTGTATGAAGTAGAATTGTTGCCACTGTGTTGCATAGAATAATTCACCTCAACACTTCACTTCAACTTCAACACATTACATCAACTTACGTCACACTTCATATATTGTGTTCTACTTCGACTAATGTAGACTGCATCTATATTCAATGTTCCATTCTGCATCTGTGCATCTGCACTTTCAACTGATACTGCGCATCAACTGATAACTTACTGTTATCATATTGCACACTAGTATCATATGGAACTGCGCAACTTTTGATATGTGTCTATTCTATTTAAGTACTATAGTCTTCAAAAAATATGTGACCTTTTGTGCATCATCTGATTCATCCTTTCAGTTTAACACACTTTTCTTAGATCATCCTCATCATGATGTGCATACTTGATTCCATCGCAACTCTGTATTTGCGTATATGATGGACTTCTTTACTTCGAGAACATCAACTTAGTCTTCATGCATCAGTGAAACTTCTTTGCATCACACACTACAAAATATACTTCAATTATGTATCTTCACAAATCTATCCCAGAAGCTTTGTGACTCTTTGCATGCTATCTATGATATTTTCATTCAGTCCTTGTGCACTTATGTATGCTTTTGTATTTCTACCTTTCTCTATTTGTGCAATTGTCATAGATTCACAGCATCATTCTGTGCACCATCAACTATCTCGTTCCTCTACTTATGCACACTCATCTCTTCGCTAGATCATCATGTTTTGATTCCATGAGCCCTTGATGCCCTGAATATAACTTTGTATCTTCCACCTACAAGCTCTTCATACTTTCTAGCAATATTACTTCAAATATCCAACTTGCTTCTTATTTATACATGTCCTGCATGGATTGTATGTCCACAAGTTGGTTGTATCTTTCATTCTTCTTTGATTCACAGTTTATGCTTCTTCCACATGTCATCTTATGCACTATTGATGTGTCATCTCTTGTGGGTCTTGCGCATACATGGTCCTTGACTTGGTGGTATTTTTACACTTGGGATACCATCACTTGTGGGTCTTGCTCACTTGATGATTCATCGGATGTGGAATTTGCGCATATGATAACTTCAACTGCCACACATTTCTTGGTACTTTTGTGCACTTCAACAACCAAAAGCTTCTTCTGATTGGTGAGACTTGTGTGCTTTCAGTACTTTCATACTTGTTCAATCATTTTGTGTTCCATGTTGCTTGCGTACTCCCGATCCTTGTCCAATCAATGCCTTTCATTTCTTGCGCACTCCGGAGCCTTTGTCTAGCCAAGACTTTATCTTTTACCTGGATAAATATGACTGGATAGACTTGATGTCTGTGCATGTACCACGCATTGTAGGATTCATTATGTATGTACTTCTTTAAGCTGGACATACATGATGTATCTTTGAACATACTTCTTCAGAATGGATGTACTTATGGATATACTTCTTCAAAGTGGATTCCATATAATTCTTCAAAGTCACTTCATATATAATTATTCAAAGTAGATTCCTATATACTTAGTCAAACTGGCACAGGAATACTAAAACCTCTTTGACATCAATGACTCAAACTGAATCAGCTGACATCCTCTTTGACATAGGATGACCTCAGTGACAATCAAAGTTCAACAATATCCCCCTTTGGCATTGATGTCAACACCTCATGAATTTGTGCATAATTGTCTTCTCAATTTATGTGCCTCATATGTGCTTTTCACAGTACTCCCCCTATGTATATGCCTCCCCTTAGTTCTTTTCCAGTTTGAACCTTTGACATCTACACATTCTATTGTCAATGCTTCTTCTGCTTTATGTTACTTCTGCGCAGAACCCATGCTTCATGATCATTCTCACTGTGTTGCTTCACGATCAAGTTCCGTAAGTTGCTATAGGTATTTAAGAGTTACTAGGACCCATCCCAACCTTCATATCTATAAATTGTAGTCTTCTAGTGCCACTTGGAACCGTTTCGAAATCACCTAACTCAGCAGTCCCAAATCTAGTACTTTACTCCTAGTTACTAATTCTTGCAATATAAAAGTATGCGGTTGAGTCTGATACTGTTGTGATAGGTTATCACTTGTTTTAGCATATTTATCTTCAAATTCCACTAGTATTGAAGAATTTTCCACATAATTCCTAGAGCCATTGCCTCAAATTCTTTGGCTTTTCCAAAGGGTCGTCCCAGGTGTGATGCACTTCAAAATGCGCAACTATCAAAGTAAGTGTTGAATGTAACTATAATATTTGCTGCATAAATTCAACCTGCAGGTATCCATAATTACATCAAAAGTGTATAATCCCAATCCATGCCTCGGATATGACATTCGAGTCCCTCCCAGTGCCATCTTGATTATTAGTTGAATGAAGAAATTGCATCCATGAGATTGGTACCCATTGTAGTTGAAGAAGAAGATTACAAGTTGTATGAAGAAGAAGATAAGTCCATGGATGAAGATATGCAAGTTGGTTCTTCCTATAACTTCATATACATGGATTATGGTTACTTTAGTGACCAATGAGATGAGGAAGACATAAGGCCTAGATCTGTTAATGGTCGGGTGTCCTGTGGAGGGAAGCAAAAATGTTAGTTTTTCAAATTTAATTCAATCTAATATAGGATCTTAACTAAAAGAACATGTACAACATATCAAGCATAAGAGACAAGAGACAAAAGACACAAAACTTTTCACCGGGGAAAACCAAGAAGGTGAAAAACCCTGCAACTTCCTCAGAGATAGAATAAGCACCAATACAAAGATCACAAAGATGAAACCCCAAGAGATAGATAACTACAACATCTACTCCTCCTCCACTTGTGTGCACTCCTCCTCTCTCTCACTAATGTGAAGTGAGTGAATGAGAGAATGTATAAAATGAGAGAGTCACACTCTCTATTTATACTTTTACTTTCACTTTCACTTTACTCAACTAGGTCAGCCCCAACTTAACCACTTAACATAATGTTGTTGGGCCGACCCCACTAGGGTGGTCTAATAACCCTTTAACCCACATGACTCATATAGCGCCGACCCCATCAAGGTGGTCTAATAACCCATCAAGTATAAGTTACGACACTTACAATATAACTTGCGACACTTGCAAGTACAACTGACGACATTTCCAATCAGAGGAATAATACATATCCGTTGGGGATACAATAAAGTACAAATACAATATACAAGTGAATATCTTCCAAAGTTACAAATACATCAACACTCCCTCTTAACTAGGAAGGTATTCTCTTGACACAAGTCATCAATACATATAGGCACAAGTCTTCAATTCTAGAGCTGGATCATCATCACTAGATCATGGAGCATCATCGTCATTGTTGTTGTACTCATCATCTCGATCGCTGGTGCTATCTCTCAATTCTTCTCATCATAGGAAGTTCTATAGAGCCAGCCCTTTTTCATGCTTGATGTAGGCCTAGCCTCTTGTAGGTCTTCATCATCTCTACGAGCGGCCATCCGGTGGAATCTTAGGACTGATTACGTGCATCAACAAAACCTAGCAAGAGCATCCCAGGACTGATTACGTGCCCAACACAACCTACAATATCTCCCAGGGAGATATTACATGTGACCTCGCAAAACCTAGCAAGAGCATCCCATGACTGATTACGTGCCCAGCACAACCTGCAAGATTTCCCAAGGAGATATTATATGCGACCAGGCAAGCAAAACCTAGCAAGAGAATCCCAGGACTGATTACATGGCCAACACAACCCGCAAGACCTCCCACAGAGCTATTATATGCTACCAAGCAAAACCTAGCAAGAGAATCCCAGGACTAATTATGTGCCCAGCACAACCTACAGGATCTCCCAAGGTGAAATTACATGCCATGGAAAAAACCTCGAAAGAGCATTTGCCAGATCTCCCGAGGAGCTATTATATGTCCCTCTAAGAAAAACCTAGCAAGAGCATTTTCCAGATTCCCCCAGGGAGCTATTATATTCCATAGGCAAAACCTAGCAAGAGTATCTGCAAATCTCCCAAGGCACTATTATATGCTTATCTACACAACCTGTCCATGGCCATGGAGTATCATCCTGATACTCGGATCCACCTGATCATCCTCGCACAAAGAATCATTCTGATGCTCATGATCATACTGATCATCATCATACAATACATCATCTTGATGCACATCATCATCGCATGCTCATCCTTACCATCATCATAGCATCATCTTGATGCATATCATCATCGCATGATCATCCTGATCATCGTCATAGCATTGTCCTGATGCATATCATCATTGCATGATCATCCTGATCATCGTCACAGCATCATCCTGATGCATATCATCTGGAGCATCTTCCTGATGCTCATCACACATGATCATCATACATAGAAGAAACTGGAGCATTGTCCCGATGCTCATCACACATGATTGTCCTCTTCAGATCATCTCATTGTCCACGAATCACAACCCACATGCACATCATACAGCACTTACACCACCGACATGGGAGAACACATCTACCACCGGAAAGCTCCATCCCTTACTTTTTCACCATGGGAGAACACATCTACCACCATGTGAAAAATGTCTTCAGCCCTTACATCTACACCATGAGAGAAAACATCTACCACCATGTGAGAATGGCTCAGCAATTACATCACGACCATGGGATAACACATCTACAACCATGTCAAAAAATCCCATGTGCATCTGCGTCTTCCAGACTCATCACTTCCCCTTGGAAGGAGCCTTGATCTGAAGTACACCAAGCCTCTTTCTGAAGTACTCGAACTTCACTCTGGCTAGTGGTTTGGTCAACACATCTGCAATCTGCTCATTTGTCGCAACATACAGGAGCTTCACTGCTCCTCTCTGCACCATATCCCTGATATAGTGATATTTGATCTCGATGTGTTTCAACTTGTCATGGAACACCAGGTTCTCTGACAACTTCACACAACTCTGGTTGTCACAATAGATACAAGTAGCATCCAACTGGAGATCAAATAAATCATACTGTAGCTTCCTTAGCTATATTGCCTCACAAATAGCTAAACAAGCTGCAACATACTCTACTTCAGCTATACTCAGTGCTACATAGGATTGCTTCCTATTAAACCAAGAGATCACACCTGATCCCATACTGAAGCAGCACCTCGAAGTGCTCTTCCTATCTGCAACATTTCCTTCCCAATTTGAATCAACATAACCCTCCATGTTAAACATTTGATTCGCATCATACTTGAGCCCATAATCAACCGTACCCTTCAGGTACCTCAGAATATGCTTTACAACAATTAGGTGAACATGTCTAGGATCTGTTAGGAACTGGCTCAAGGTGTTCACTGCAAAGCAAATATCTGGTCTCGTGATTGTCAGGTACATCAAGGACCCAATCATCTGACAATACATCGTGGCATCAACCAACTCTGATGAAGCATCACACAATATCTTCAAGTTCGATGCCATAGGTGTGGCCATGGACTTGAAGTCCATCATCCCGAACTGCTTCAGGATCTCTACTGCATCCTTCCCTTGTCCAAGGAAGATTCCATCTACACTCTGCCACACCTCCATTCCTAGAAGGTAACGGATCATACCCAAGTCCTTCATCTCGAACTCTGCAGCAAGCTTCTTCTTTGTGTCGGCAATCAATCTATCCTCACCTATCACAAACAAGTCATCCACATACAATAGGAGTATCACTGTATTTCCTTCCTCAACCTTGTAGTAAAGGTTGGAATCCGCTTTACTCTTGGTAAAAGCCCAAATTGGACAGGAAGTTGTCTATCCTTTTGTACCATGTCCTGGGTGCTTGCTTCAAGCCATACAAGGATTTCTTCAATTTGCACACATGTGACTCCCTGTCATGTGTCTCAAATCCGAGTGGCTAATCCACTTCCTCTTCGACTACACCATTCAAGAAAGTTGTCTTGACATCCATCTAGTGTATCTTCCACTTGAGCACTTTCCTTGTATTTCTCTATGCTACTATCTACAGGATGCTTGATCTTGTAGAACTAATTGGAAGTCACAACATACTTCCCTTTTGGTATTGGGACCACATCCCAACCATCATTCTTCATGATCGATTGGTATTCCTCGATCATGGCATCCTTCCATTACTGCATCCCAGATCCTGGGAACTTCATATTCTTCAATATCTTCAATAGATAGTAAACTTCGTTGCTGGAACAAATGTTGTTGTCCTTATTTTGTAGGTGATTGTACATGATATTTCCTACAAGTCAAATTCAATTTCATGATTAGAAACTTCTCATAGTTTTTCAAAACAAATTCTTATGCATAAATACATATGTCATACAGTCATGCAATTATCTTAGCCAATGCTTCAATACAACATTTATCCATATCCCGTATTCACATGGTAACTTTCTAGATGCCTTCCATCTCTACCAGAACATTTGTTAAGAGTGTGCACAACTCCCAACATGTCAGTAAAGAGGTTTCATTCTAAATAAGTAGCAATGGAATGTTGTACAGTGCCATAGGCCACTTACCCATCACATGCATATTAGTAATATATTGTTCATTAATGCAATTATTCTAATATGCATAATACACAAACTAAGTCTAGGAATATAAGTATATACATCATTGAACAACACCATTTAAGTAATCATATATACAGGAAATAACAATTCAAATACTTATCTTTGTTTGCTTTTTGGGTGGACTCCCTCTCAATCATTGCTTCCTTGCAGGAACTACTGGACTGGGCTCCCTCTTGATCTTTGTTTCCTGGATTATATGTTTTGAACTTATATCCATTATGGACCACTATGCATGCTTAAGTGTGCACTAGTGTCATCATTGTGTCATCCTCAAGATCTCATACATAATCATACATCCATTAGTATAATCTCAATACTATCAAAACATTATGATTCTAAATAATACTAAGCATGTATGGTCATGATCATTTCATACAAAGGTAATATATCACAAGCATTAGTATTCAAGGTTTCAGGGAGTACTTCTTTTACTCATGCATATTCTTATTTGACCATAGGACTCTTCTGGTTTTCCATATCATCAATCAAAGGAAGAAGTATAATATGCATAAATCCATGATTACTCAAACTTATAACTTCATTAATAATCATTATCAATCATACAAAAGTATACTTATCTAAGATCCTAACACAAAGTAGGATTCTAACTCGATATACAAAAACATACCTAGATTATCATGTTTGTCTAACATACCCAAACAATATCTTCTTTGTTCTCTTAGAGACCTTGTGCTAGCAACCTGCATATCTCATAAGTTAATAATTGTAGAACCAAGTTATACGTACCTCGTAAGTAGAGCTTCTATGTGATCCATGACTATGGACGAGTCTTTGTCTTCATGTCACCATGGTCATATGTTCTTGATATAGAACTTGATTTGTCTTTCTTGATGTACCCTTCATGTTAGTGGACAACATCATCCTCATACAACACCACAGTGTATTAGTACAATCATAAGTGTCATACCCCAAATCAATGAATGTCTTCTATCATTCACATGCATTCATACTTTTATTAGGGTGATAAGACAAGTCTAAAATTAATCAAGATTGTACTAACCTCAATAATATGAAGACAAACATATCATAAACTTAATCATGAACAGATTTCAAAACATACTTGTATCTCTTCAAGTCATACCTGTCGGGATTGCTTGTAATCTTCTTATGTAAGGCCTTAGCCTCATCTCCCTCTGAAACTGGAACTTCTTCACTTATGTAGGTGTCCAATTCATTCTCTTCTAGTATTAGCCCATTCCACTTTGATTTGTTGAAACTGGATCTGGAGCTGGATTAGGGTTTGTCAGAGAAACCCTAAAAAATCAAACTTTGAATTTCAAGAGTCTAATTGGATGAAAAGATGCGCCTTGTTGAGTTGATCAAGCTGGTATACTTCAATTTTGAAATCTCGAAAATTTGACCCCTGAAAATTTCCTTCGAAACTTTCAGATCTTCTGGCCAAAATCCCAAACTAGGGTTTGATAATGCCCGGGGCTCTTCCTTTTGGAATATGCAAGGGATCTGGCAGCTGTAGCAACTCACAATCAAACTCACAAATATGTTGCAAAGAAGAAGAGAAGGAGACACTCAATGATCACTCATAAACACCGTAGAATAGAACAAGATCTTAGTATTATACAATGAATAAGAATGTAAGTGAATGAGTACAATAGAACAATAAGGTGCATAATATAGGATTCGAATAGGCCAAGTAGGGAATTCGAATTCCTAACTCGGAGTGTGGCTTGGATGATAGTGGAGTCATCATCCATTCAATGTATCAGTCATCAATGGTAACAGTCAGTCAACTGAGTCTAACTAAGTGAGGTAGGTACTAACTGAATGAAGGAGGCTTAGTGGAGGGCGCATGAGGATTCTAACTGAGTGAGGTAGGCACTAACTGAACGAAGAAGGCTTAGTGGAATCCGCATGAGGATCTAACTGGAGTTAGAATGGGCAGACTAATCTCACTGGAGGTCCATCGGAGTGAAACAGTCAGTGGGGGAGTCAATCTACCCTTAAATCAAGGAAGGACTGAGTGATAACTGACTAGTAGGTGAGAAAGGCACCTAACTAGCTATGGTAGGTGAGAAAGGTGTACTTGTCATGGATAAGGGTGCTTTTGGTAGGTGGGAGGCCCCCTGGGGGTTGTAGACAAGCTATGGAGAGCTTGAACCAAGATCTAGGAGCTGGGAGGTCCATCACGATGATGAATGGATGCATGCAGATGAATGGATGCATGCAGAATGCATGCATGCATGCAAAACAAAAAATGATGGGGAGAATATTCCAACACCCCCCCGCAAGCTATACTATGATAAATAACTAAAGAGTAGGGCCCTAGTAACAAAGACCAAAGGTCACCCTGTAAAACGACAAGATAGGGCCCTAGTTAGTGAGACCTCCCATGTTGAGACTCTAATCTGGTTGATATGAAAGTAATGAATGCTCACTAAAGAAGAGTAGGAAAAATAGGTGAGAGATCTTCAGGTTCTTGTGGATCTGGATCTCCCATTCACTCATCTCCTTCATTAGTTGCTAGACCTTCAGGTTCTTGTGGATATGGATCTAACATTCCCTTATATCTGTTTGCAATATCATGTGAAGATATATCATCACATCCAATCCCTAAATCTGAAATCTCAAGTGGAGGAGCACGTAAAATTGGCTCATCCTCACATGCAAACTCTGAATCTGACATCTCATGGGGAGAAGTAAGTAAAACTGGCTCATCTTCATCATCACTCGGAGGAGGAACATATCCAAAAACATTGATTCCATGAAGCTTTTCCAAAACATGTATGAGGTCTTCATCAAGATCATATGAGTAATGGAGGTCCATACGAGATGGACCAATATGTGTTGGATCTTCAAGTTATTGTGGATCTGGATCCAGCATTCACATGTCATGAGTAGAAGAGTGAAGGGAAGACTCCTTTGACATAGGTAAGAAGTGTGAAAACTCATAGAGTTTTGTCATTTGATTTGCAACTCCTTTTGCAATGACTTCCCCTGAAATCATGTGTTGTACTTCGACCTCATGTGGAGTAAAAATCACTCTTTTGGGCTCTCCAGTATGAGTCAATTGAAATACTGAAAGAACATTTGCTGCAAGAGAAGGAACATAGAGCACATCAAAAAAGTGACCATGATCAACATCAATTATTCCTATCCCCTGAGATGTGACAACTGAATTATTCCCCAAACTAATGGAATGACCAGTAGACCTTTTGAGAGTAGAGAAGAGATCTTTTGAGCAAGCCATATGGTAGGATGCTCCTGAATCTATGACGAGAGAAGAACCAATTGATGTAACTGTTGTGAGAGCATGACAACTTTCATTGCCTTTGGATCTAGAAGAATCAGTATTAGGATCCTTCTTCCTTGCACATGCTGGTATAGGAAGGTTGTTTTCTTCAAGTAATTTAGCCATCAAATCAATGGCCTTCCACATGAAAGAACTCTCAGGATGAGGCCCTCTATGACAGTATGTGCACTCTACCTTTCCCTTTTGATAATGTTTGGCCTTCTTAGAGAATGAAGCTCTAGCTGACTGGTGTGTAGGCCTTGTATCACCAGGAATCTCTAGCTTTCCTATATCATTCGCTCTCTCTGCAATTGTAAGGTATGAATCCAATTTAGGTATGATCATTCCCATTGAAATAAAATTCTCTTCCTCTTGGGTAAGATATTGTGTGAAATCATCAAATGAGGAAAACTTCCATCTTGGAATGGACAACCTAGCTGACTGGAAAGTAGAGACAAAAACTGAGAAATTTGCCCCCAAATTTGTGTCATGTCCCAAATTTGGAATTGGGTCACAATGGCCTAACAAAATTGGCCCTATTCATTAGATTTTGTCAAATTTATGCTAAAGTTAAATAATTTCCAAGGAGGAAAACTACTAGACCTTGTTGTGAACCAATGTACTGCTGATGATTTTGAATGAATGGATGTTTCTCTGATACATTTGTGATTAATATAATTCCATGGATTTATTTTATAAGTTTCATGTACTGTACTTGAGCATTTGAAGTATTTTTACTCAGTTTAATTGCATTGGGAGAAGAAATAGTGTCATTTCCCCAAGGGTTGAATGGGTGATTTTTGCAGCTGAATGGGAGAGGGTTGGAACAGATATAATAATAAATTAATGGTGCACATGAGACCTTAATAAAATACTTAATACATTCCCTACCTATTTTCATAAATTTGAGTGGGTTTGGAGGCATTTGGGTTCAGTACTTACCCCGGGGGGATTTGAACCCCAAATTACTAGTAAAATTGTATACTTGGTCTAGAATATTAAGAGAGTTTGCAGAGGTCTTTTGGTGGCCATATATCATACTTGAATATCATATTCAATTCCTAATATAATTCATACACCTTCCTTGAATATTTGAAGGCATTTGGAGTCAATTTGAGACCTAGAGACCAATACTAGTCAAAGGGAAATTACTAGTAAAGTTCCCTACATTGGCCAGAATTAAAAGAGGATTTGCAGAATTATTTTAAAGGTCCAAAAACATCCCTGAAACACATATTTATGTTCTAAAATCATCCATATATCTTCTCGGAATATTTGGGAGAAATTGGAGCAATTTGGGGACCTAGAACTCAAAACTAGTGAAAGGTCTAACTAGGGAAAAAAGTGAAAATTTGCCATTTTAATAAAATTCCTCACAAGGGACATTATAGTGGTATCAGAGCATGGTCCTTGCACTTGTGATTTAATATCATACATTGAAGAATAAGTTGCAGACATGTCTTACTATTATGATGAATCCTATGAGTACAATTCTTATGAGGAATATGCAGATGCTTATGAACAATATGAAAGAGAATGTGAATGGTATGAGGAAGAGGTTCCATCATGCAACACTTCTTACAATTTCAAGAGGAATGAAGATTATGATTATGAACCTGTGTATTATAAATATGAGGATGTCACACCACCAAAGGATAATGCTATGGATGATTTACAAAGACGGAGAGCAAAATATAAAACCTTGCCCCAACAATATCAATCATATCAAGAATATCTTGCTTTGAGCAAAAGTACACAAAATGCCATGTCTTTTGAGTACTATGCTAAACATATTTTTGCAAATAGGCCCAAACATGAAGATGTGGAGTTAGTAAAGAAAGGTTTATGCCCTTCTTGTAAAGAACCTTGGAGAGAGTATCATATATGTATGGGTGAAATGATGTCCTACTTGAGGAGAACTTTTGGGAATTCTTCAAAAAGAGATTCCAAAGATATTGATCCTAAGGAAAACAAGGGGAAAAATGCATCAGCTTTCTTGAAGGATCAAAAGGAAGAGACATCACAAGATCATGAAGAAGATTATATTGAAAATATGGAATATCATTTCGAGACGCCTTCTATCTTAGACATGAACCAAAGAGCATCTATTGATGGATGCTTAAACTATGAAGGAGTACCTACTGATGGGTGATCACACCTCTATGTTGGTGACATAGAGATCAATTTTGAAAGTGTTTCTGCAATCCCAAGTTCCATTAAGCATGATAATGAAGACCTTGTAGCAGTTGAAGAAGAACCAAGATCAACTTCCCCATCACCACTTGAGCTTCATGAAGTTGGTCCAAGAAAAATTGAAGAAGATGAGGAGGTTCATTTGTAAGAGCCTCATTTTATTGTCCTTAAAGATGAATGAAAAGAAGATCCAAGAGTACCTCAGCATTCTCCATGACACTCAAGCATTGGTGTCAAATTCTTGTTGGAGAGCTACTTCATTGGAGGAAACATCCTTCCTTGAAGACATGGAGAAGATTCAAGGAGCAATGTGCCATATCAAAGGTAATTTCATGTCTTTGATTTTTGATAGAAACCATTTGTTTGAGATTAATGAATTGTTACATGATGCATACTTGAAGAATAATGAGGATAATCATAAGCTCACAATTCAAATTGAGCAACTTCTTGAAAAGTTGCAAGATACTTGTTTTTCCTCCTATGTTTCAGATTGTCAAATGGTAGATTGTTTGGAGGATTCTCATGACATGGTGGATCATGAGAAATGTGGAAATTTGAATATTCTTGATGTGTTTGAAGATCATTTATATATCCAAACACTTGATGTGGTGGAAGAGGAACTTGAATTGTCTTTTGATGAAGGTTATGCAATTTTTAAAGAAGAGCATGATTCATCTACATTGGAACCAATCTATGACAAAGGTTTCACACCTTTTAAGGAGATGCATGATACTACCCATATGGATCCTTCCCATGATGAAACTTCTGCACTTTTTGATCATTTGGGTGAGTTAGTTCATTCTCCTACATCCTACAATTCCATGTTTTTCAGCATTAGTCTCAATGAAGTATGGGTGAAAGGGTTCTTTTTCATGGTGCCACTTGAGGAGTATGGAACTCCTAGATTTAATTTTTATGATGATCTGGTTGGAGCACATTCTTATTCACATTTGTAGTAGCATCCTTTATTACTTTATGATGATGCATATCTACATGGATTCACCTATGATATGCATTTGAGTCACTTGAAGACTCATGGTTTTTCTTGATCAACACTTGATTCATTTGATGTTGGAGGAACTTTGTCCAACACTTGGGTGAATAGATTTATGATTGGAGAAAAAATTTGTTGGAAGCCACATAATTTGTTATATCTTTATGATTCTGACATTCAGGAATGTATGGGTGAGACTTATTTGAGTCATTTGAAGTCTCCTTGTTTTTTCTGCTCATTATTTGATTCAGATTTTAGTGGAGATTCTTCATTCACTTCTTGGATGAAAGAATACATGGCTGAATATTTTGATGCATATCACATCCTTTTGGAGAAGTAGTATAGGACTCAGGATCCTCACCTATGTCATTGGAGCAGATTTGATTGGTCACTTGAAGCTTGTATGCACTTGAAAAATGGTGGTCTACTTGCTTGGAGGTATAACCACTTTCATGACTCTTTGATGAAGCATATCCTTGATGTACATTTTCATTATGTTGTTATGTACTTTGATGATATATGTGGTCTACTTATGATGACATGTCAGGGCTAAAAATAGACTCCAATAGGGCGCTCAAGGGTGTTAGGGCAGCTAAGATGCTTCCACATATGATTTGGTGGAAGTGGGAGACTAGGAATTGTTGTACAAGTGGCGTTCTTTGGAATCTCTTCCCAACTTGAGTTGGCATGAGTCTCTTGGAAGGAATTTGACCCATGGAGGACATTAAAATTTTATAAATGTCAATAACAAAGAATGAAACCAGCTTTTGATTATTTGTAGAATTTGCAATTGCATTTGTGAAGAGGGGGAGCTAGTGGATGACTAGTTTCTTGCCTTAGCTAATTTCGAGGGTGAAAGATTCCCATCCAAGTTGGTAATTGGAAAGGCCATTCAGACCTTTCATTTTGAGCTTTAATGGAGTCTTTATTTTCAGGTTTAAGCTACAAGAAAGCTCGTGGTTTCTTCTATTGCAGCTCACTCCTTCAACCATTTCCAGTTTTGATGGCATATTCTTGATCCTTGAGGGAGGGCATTTTTGGTGAGATATTGTACTCTTTGGGGGAGATTATAATGCCCCATTTATTTTTTAATATCAATTAAATATTCTTTTCTTAATCTCCAAAAATTTTCAGGTCGAAATTCCAAGTAGAAATGTGTAAATCTCATTTTTAATGAAAGAATAGTGTCATTTCCCCACTACCTTGTTGTGAACCAATGTACTGCTGATGATTTCGAATGAATGGATGATTATTTGATAAATTTGTGATTAATAGACTACCATGGATTTATTTTACAAGTTTCATGTGCTTTACTTGAGCATTTGAAGTATTTTTACTCAGTTTAATTGCATTGGGAGAAGAAATAGTGTCATTTCCCCAAGGGTCGAATGGGTGATTTTTGCAGCTGAATGGGAGAGGGTTGGAACAGATATAATAATAAATTAATGGTGCACATGAGACCTTAATAAAATAATTAATACATTCCCTACCTCTTTTTAGAAATTTGAGTGGTTTTGGAGGCATTTGGGAAGCCATTTTTAGTACTTACCCCAAGGGGATTTGAACCACAAATTACTAGTAAAATTGCATACTTGGTCTAGAATCTTAAGAGAGTTTTCAGAGGTCTTTTGGTGGTCATATATCATACCTAAAAATCATATTCAAGTCCTAATATAATTCATACACCTTCCTTGAATATTTGAAGGCATTTGGAGTCAATTTGAGACCTAGAGACCAATACTAGTCAAAGGGAAATTACTAGTAAAGTTCCCTACATTGGCCAGAATTGAAAGAGGATTTGCAGAAGTATTTTAAAGGTCCAAAAGAATCCTTGAAACACATATTTATGTTCTAACATCATACATATACCTTCTCAGAATATTTGGGAGCAATTGGAGCAATTTGGGGACCTAGAGCTCAAAACTAGTCAAAGGTCTAACTAGGGAAAAAAGTGAAAAATTGCCATTTTAATAAAATTCCTAACAAGGGACATTACAATTTGAGAGAATGGAAAGTATAAGCTGCTTATCTTCCTTCACTGTCTCATATATTTTCAACTGTGATATCAACCTTTTGAACATGGTGGGAAAGGCATTGATAGAATCGAAGCTGCTAGGACTCAAACATATGAGCTCATTCTCCAATTTGTGTGCTACCATATCATCCTTTGGCCCAAAGAGAGATTAGATATTGTCCCACACCTCTTTTGGAGATGTAATATATATGACATGAAAGTGTAGATCATCAGAAATTGAGAGAAGGAGGAGACCAATTGCTTCATCAAGCCGATCCAAGTACTTGGACTTTTCAACTGCAGTGGTTGGTTCTACCATCGTTCCGTTGAGTATTCTGGAGAAGCTCTTGGATCTCATGAAGAGAGCCACATTGGATTTACACTCAACATAGTTTGAATATGTAAGCTTTAGATCCATCTGAACAGAGAAAGTCGAATAGTTGAAGAAGATTCCGAATGGGTGAATAAACCTGTAAAACAATAAAAGATGTGCTGATGGAGAATGCTACACTTCGACTGAACACTACCTTAAGGACACTTGGAACATGGACTAAGTCCTTCACACCTAGATAGACCTCATTGTATTTCTCCAATGAAATCAAGTAATAGCACCAGGATTTGTTATGGAAACTTAGATGCTTCTAGTGCACAAGTGAAAGATAGCTGCTCAAATAAATGCTACAACTGCTGCAATTCGAGTAGCTGCTTCCAGCTTTGATACCATGTAGGAATATGCAAGGGATCTGGAAGCTGTAGCAATTCACAATCAAACTCACAAATATGTTGCAAATAAGAAGAGAAGGAGACACTCAATGATCACTCATAAACACAGTAGAATAGAACAATATCTGAGTATTATACAATGAATAAGAATGTAAGTGAATGAGTACAATATAACAATAAGGTGCATAATATAGGATTCGAATAGGCCAAGTAGGGCATTCGAATTCCTAACTCAAAGTGTGGCGTGGATGATAGTGGATTCATCATCCAGTCAATGTATCAACCATCAATGGTAACAGTCATTCAATTGAGTTTAACTGAGTGAGGTAGGCACTAACTGAAAGAAGGAGGCTCAGTGGAGGGTGCATGAGGAGTCTAACTGAGTGAGGTAGGCACTAATTGAATGAAGGAGGCTCAATGGAGGGTGCATTAGGAGCTAACCGCTGTCAGAATGGGAATACTAGTCTCACTAGACGTCCATCGGATTGAAACAGTCAGTGGGGGAGTCAATCTAGCCTTAAATCAAGGAAGGACTGAGTGATAACTGACTAGTAGGTGAGAAAGGCGCCTAACTGGATGTGGTAGGTGAGAAAGGTGCCTAAATAGATGTGGTAGGTGAGAAAGGCGCCTAACTGGATGTGGTAGGTGAGAAAGGTGCACTTGTCATAGATAAGGGCGCTTTTGGTAGGTGGGAGGCCCCCTGGGGGCTGTAGACAGGCTGTGGAGAGCTAGAACTAAGCTCCAAGAGCTGGGAGGTCCATCATGATGATGATTGGATGCATGCAGAAGACTAGATGCATGCAGATGACCGGATGCATGCAAAACTAAAAAATGATGGGGAGAATATTCCAACACTTCCCAGCCAAAAGGTTCGATCTTGTTCTCTAAACTTTGATTTTTCTGAGGAGCATCCAGCCGTGGTCACAGATTCCAAAAATTTCAACTTTTGAAGAAACCCTAATTTTCCACCTTTCAGATCAAGATCCCAAACTAGGATTTGATAATGCCTGGGGTTCTACCCAACCAAAAACTTTGAACTTGGTCTCTAAATTTTGATTTTGCTGAGGATATTAATCCTATGCTAAGATCACTCCAAAATTCCACTTCTGTCAAAATCCCTAATTTCTCGCAGCAGTGACAAGCCAAAAAATGAGAATGCTTAAAATCCAATTCTATTTCATAGAAATATGTGCCTTATTTTTTCTAGTGCATCTTTGAAATTTCGGATCCACGGGATCTGAAACTTCAGCCTGTGGTATCCTGACCTGTCATATTTCCAACCCCACAGGTCTGACCTCAAATGGATTCTCTATGAGAGATATATGCCAAATGTCACAGTGTGACCTTTTTATGGGATTAAACAGTATAGCGAACTTGTATGGAGTTCCATGTGTCACTTTTTCAACTTTGGCTTCTGAAACGTAAATCTGTGAAACTACAGTTTGTGCTCTTATTGTCCCTTTTTACAGAATTTCATTTGGATATTCCTAGCCCAAGTTGTGACCTTTTTTCCTTGGTCACTTGTTTATGACTGAGATCTGGAAGAGGCAGAGACCCTAAATTGTACGGATCATAAAATAGAAATTACAGTGAATTAGAGGTTGTGCTTCGGACACAAGGTACACGGGGATGTTTTCTTTGACCTGTACAAGTTTCAGAACTTCAACCTTATCCAAAATGGATTTATAGCTAAAGTTCCACGATGACTGGTTTTTACTATACCAAGCCCTAGCTTCCAATTTGTCTCAAGTGCAACAAGTGTCATAAATTCCATACCATCCCTTCCTTCAAGATAGCTCTGATACCACATGTTATTTTTTCAAATTTAATTCAATCTGATCTAGGATCTTAACTGAAAGAACAACATGTACAGCATATCAAGCATAAGAGACAAGAGACAAGAGACACAAAACATTTCACCGGGGAAAACCAAGAAGGTGAAAAACCCCGCAACTTCCTCAGAGATAGAATAAGCACCAATACAAAGATCACAAAGATCAAACCCCAAGAGATAGATAAATGCAGCAGCTACTCCTCCTCTCTCTCACTAATGTGAAGTGAGTGAATGAGAGAATGTATAAAATGAAAGAGTCACACTCTCTATTTATACTTTTACTTTCACTTGACCTTTACTCAACTAGGTCGGCCCCAACTTAACCACTTAACATAATGTTGATTGGGCCAACCTCACTAGGGTGGTCTAATAACCCTTTAACCCACATGACTCATACAAGGCCGACCCCATAAAGGTGGTCTAATAACCCATCAGGTATAAGTTACGACACTTACAATATAACTTGCAACACTTGCAAGTACAAATGACAACACTTCCAATTGGAGGAATAATACATCTCCGTTGGGGATACAATAAAGTACAAATACAATATACAAGTGAATATCTTCCGAAGTTAAAAATACATCAACACAAAAGAACATTTTGGGTACCTCCTAGATTATTATGCATTGAGTAAAGAAGTCCAGGAAATCCTATCTTTCTAAGAGTTCTGCAGTATCAAGATCGGAATATTGCTCCAGGATTGCTATTGCAAAGCAAATAAAAAGAGGATTGCACATATGGTGGAGAAGGTGCAAAGAAGTGGGAAAGAGATGGTTTCCACCAAGAGCCAAAGCTAATGCATGTGAGGATTCATATTGTGCTAGCAAGCGAAAGGAAGAAAAGGATGAGCATATATATCAATCCACAGTCATTAAGGGGAGCCATGAACCACCTAACTCTACGGGTGGTGAAGAAGAAGAAAATTTTCATGAGTTGGAGCACAATTCATTTCAAGGTAACTGCGGGAGAGAAGAAAAGTGTGTAGAATCAAACATTGAGCCTTCCATCAATTATTCAGAGGAAGAACACAAGAGAGATGGCATGGAAATAGTGCACTCCACTAGTGGGAATGCAATCCTCTATGTTGGTGACATAGAGATAAGTTCGGATAAGTTTTCTCCAAGAGAGCATTCCCATAAACAAGAAGATGAAGAACTTGCATCAGAACAAGAAAAACAAGGATCAACTTCCAAGTCACCACTTGAGCTTCATCGTGAAGTTTATTAGACAGAGGAAGACATGATACAAAGGTATGATCACATTTCATATTACAGTATTCACATGTGTCATCATGAGGTTGCATCCACTTCTAGGGATAAGTTTGGCATTAGCATAGTGGAGTCTCTTGGCATTGATGCTCATTTTGGGATAGCAGTCACTCCTAGAGAGGAGATTGGAATGATGGAGTTTACTAATGATGAGACTCTAATTTATAGTGTGGAGGATGATGGATTGTTGGATGGGAGTTAACATGATTCCCATGGGATGGATGAGCTCACATGTGACAGCACACATTGTGTTTTCAATCAGACATGGAGTGACTTGGACATCCTAATCCTAGTCACTAAAGAAAGGATACTCCAAGTTCTATATAGAATTGATAGTGCACATATATTCATGGAGGATCTCATTGGGAGAGTTTAGCTGGAGGAGAGACATAGTGGTATTGTTGACAGAGTCTCTATCTCTGAAATCTGCATCATTAGAAGAGAGTTGGAAGAGATGAAAGATGATTACTTGTAGTTGTTTATGGATAGAGACATGACTCTCAAATTTGTTGAAGACAAAGCAACAATAGAAGAAGATAAACTTCATATGGATTTGAGAGATTTTATTTCCTCTACCAAGACAACTAGTGATGTGATGTGTGTGGATGATTGCATGCATGTTGCATTGGAGGAGCCTCATGCATAAGGTGATCATGAGGATTGTTCAGTGATGCAAGTTCTTGATGGTAGCAGTGATATGGGGATTGGTTTCAGAGCACTAGTTTCACACCAAGATGATCATGATATTTCTTTATGTGAGGAAGGCTCATTAGTGTAGAATGTACTTGAGTGCATTCCACTTGGCTGCAACAACAGATATCTTGAGATCATTTTCTTGGGATCAAGCAGTAGACGGATCTGTCCATCTATGGATAGATGCATTGCAGAGTTAATAACTCCAATAGGTGAGGTCACATATTATGATTCCATTGACATCTCACACAGTGCCCAGTTAGATTAGCAGCATCCTATGCACATTTGGCTTCCATTTGATGCCATTCATCCACATATGGATTGGGTGGAAGATTGCATGGCACATATGGAGATACCTTGTAGAAAGAGTTATGCTCATGATAGGTGGAATTCATTTGCGCAAGCAAGTTTCCATGAGGATATTGTCATATAGCATGTTGAGGAATTTTCCTTGCGCAAGGAAGAACTCAACTTTCCTTTGTGGAGGAAAGTCACATCTATGGATGAGGCACACTAGTACATTCTTGTTGGACCAGACAACAAATGATACCATGCATCTATTGTTTCAATGAATGAATTTTGTAGAGAGTTGCAGCTAGCGTACTTTCCTTCACTCCTAGAACCTAAGGATGTGAAAAGAAATGTTGATTTGATGGAGGGACCATTGCTATTGATGCTTCATGAGAATCAAGAGACACATGTGTCTACTTCTCAACTTTATTTTTCTTAGACATGCCCTTAGTCCTCCTTCAGTATGGTGAGCAATAGTGGCATCTACTTGCGCCACTTGATACTTGTCACATGCACAATAGTGTATGGGAGTTCCACTTGATAACTTTGAGTGGCATAAGTGATAACAGTGTGAGCCAGGGGATTGGGGTGTTGTTTTCACATGTGGAGTTTCACATCTTGTTGGAGAGGCTCATAGAGTTGATGATTTGAATTGGGAGTTGCAAACTTACCATATGGTGGATGGATCCCGACATACCATGGAGTGACAGATTATCACAAGAAGCAGTGATGATGGATGGTATGCCGTAGAGACCATGGGATCCAGGATTTGATGGTTTGTTTTAGACACCACTGATGTTCGGGAGGATGCAGATGAGATAGTGGAATCCAAGCACTCCTTGGCATGATAGATTGTATTGGATTTCAATGATGTTTGTTATAATGCAATACAAGCAATGGGACCCTAACATTGTAGAGGTAGAGGAGTCACTCATTGGGGAGATGGTTATATTCAGAGTGGTAGAGTGGAAGCATGATGGACCTATTGATTTTAGCATGGAATTGAATTCCAATGCTATGTCAGTTCAATAGGATAATCTTGATGGTGAGAAGTCATTAATTGATTTCATGTTTTCTATGGAGTTGTTGTCATTTATTTAAGGACAAGTAGTCTCGGGAGGGGAGAAATTGTAATGTCCCCAAATTTGGCCATGGTCCTCAAATTTGGCCATGGACCACAATTTCCTAAGTCACCTATACTAGTTCATGTTTATTCACTTAGGTGGTTATTTGAGTTGATTATTTGCTAACCCTAAGGTCCAAAGTTAGGAATAATGCCACATTAAAATATGTTGGACTAGGAAAATGAATTAAGGAGATGAGGAACCTTGGCTGGATCATCAAACAATCAAAAATATCCTTGTAGTTCGAAATTATTGAGAAAATACTAAGGTTGGATTTCCCAAGGTTTGGAATAACCATTGGTGGAAAATTCCAAGGAAGTGCAACTCCCTAATAGAGTGAACAGGGAAATTATTGTTGCAGATTCATTATGATCCAAGTAAGTAGAAATGGGCCACATAAAATTAATATCTGCCCAAAATAAATATTCATGCACATCCAATTCAAATTTGTTTGCACAGACAAATAATATTGGGTCAAAGAACATTAGAGAAATAAGCTAAGGACCTATTCTCTCATAAATAATTATTTATCAATAATTTATTTATGGTTGTATGAGAGAATATTGATTATTTAGTGGCGCCTAGGAAGATTAGAAGGAAAATATAAAGTGGACCACAAAGGAATCTAGACAAAGCAATAAAAAGTAGGAAAGAAGCTAAAAAGCAGGAAAGCAGCTAAAAAGCAAGAAAGCAACAAAAAATCAAAGAAAGCAAAAGTTTCCAAATTTTTCCTAAAACGGGAAAAGTAGTTTAAAGCAGAAAATACAAGAAAGCAAGGAAGGAATCTCAAGAAAAGCTACAAGTCCCAATTTTAGCCAATGAGGGCACAATTGACGAGGAAAGTGGTCCATATGCAATTTAACTTACCAAAGAAGCCACCATAAGGTTATAAAAGGAGTATGAGAACCTCCATGAAGAATCTTTTGGTCATTTTTCAATTTTCATTTAGGAGCTCTATGCTTTTTCAAAGCTTGGGTGATGTTCCCCTTGCGAGTAGTAGGGAGATGTGCCCCTATGTAACATTATGGAAGGAGATATTTAGTCTTATTCACAGAGTTTCAAGATGCATTAATACTTTATTTCCATTCTAATTCATGTCCATTTGATATGTTGGCATTCTTGTCTTAAGCCAATATCATGTTAGTATTTTTTCTTATAGTGTGTTTTAGCCTACAGAGAAGGAGATTGAAGGTTTGCGCCCCTATGAGATCATATAGCTGCTCAATAATGATCAATGTAATGTAATGTGTTGTAACATAATATGATTTTCTTATCAATTAAAAAAATACACTTCTCTTTCTCTATCATTTCTAATTTGTTCTCCTATGTTGTAATTATTCAGTGTAAATTGGCATTCTACAAGTTTGGTTGTAATTGACTGATGATAGTGCTTCCAAATATCTTATTAATGTTTTTTTGTTTATTTAATTGATTTTTATCACTACTACAAATATTCTATAGGAAATCATGAACCTTAGCCTCTCCTTGAAAGAGCTAGAAAACTAGCAATTCCCCTTGCTCTCAAAATCATTGGAAATCTGACTAGTTTTGACTTTGAATATAATTACCTGACCTGTGGACCACCAAATCAAGTTATGTGAATTGATTCAGGTATTTAATACTTACTAGGACCCATCCCAATATTAATATCTGGAAATCATGGTCTTCTAGTGCCACTTGGATCCGTTTGGAAATCATCTAACTGAGCAGTCCCAAATCTACTACTTTACTCCTAATTATCGATCCTTGCAATATAAAAGCCTATGGTTGAGTCTAGTGAATGTAAATATAGGTTGGCCCTTTATACAACATATTTATCTTCATATTTCACCAGTAGCAGATAATTTTCCACATAATTCTCGGGGTCATTGCCTCAAAGTCTTTGGCTTTTCCAAAGGGTCATCCCAGGTGTGTTGCACTTCAAAATGTGCAATTGTCAAGGTAAGTGTCGAATCTACATGTAATATTTGCTGCATAATTTCAAACTGAAGGAATCCTTAATTACATCATAGGTTTCTAATCCAATCCATTCCTCAGATATGGCATTCGAGTCCCTCCTGATGCCATCCAAAATTATTTGGAAACAAGCAATTTCCTCCTCATAGTTTTGATTCTAGAACCTAGTCTTGAATTTACCATTTTGTTTTATGATTGAGGAGATAATATTCCCAAATATATATGATTTTTATATTGGGGATATTACATTAAACAATGTCAAATACTTAATTCTAACATATATTAACCTTAAATATTAATTAATATGCTCACCCTACTTTTTTTATAAACAATTAAAACTAATATAATTAATAGACTACTCTCATCCTCATAAGAACCCTAGCAATATAATAACAATAGCATACTATTCCTAAATATTTAAATAAAATACTAAAGCTACCATACTAACCTAAATCAAATTACATACTAACTCAAACCAGAAACAAATTTAAACTAACCTTAACGACGATTAAGCCTAAATGTTTTGGATTACCCGTATTAATGATTACTCCAAGAATTGAAATTATTACTAAAGGTTATATATATATATATATATATATTAGGTGAATGATCCCGAGACACTTTTCTCCTAAAGATGAGCCCTACAATGAGGCTCAAAACATTGAGAACAATAAGCTACTTAATGTATTCTTCCTCTTTCTTATATGATATCCACATTAACCCTAGATCTATTTTTTTTTAACAAGAACGCAAAATATAATATATTAAATAGAGAATAAGTTATAGATACAAAAATTTCCTTTCAAGAAGGGAAGAGCAAAAAGGAGTCTATGCAGTTCAAAATTAAACAGAATCAACTTTCCAGTCCTGAAAAATTATGCTTCCTATCTTTTCCAAGATACTGTACTTTATCGAATATATCATTATAAACTGATTACATAATAGAAGAAAAAAAAACATATAGCTATTCTAGAAAAAAGGAACACTTCTATATTCCTAAGGCTAAGTTGGAGGAATGCCCACATGGGTCTGTGAATCATCCTCCATCAGGGAGATTTCTCACACTGGATTCCAGGGCCCTCTAAATCAGTGTGCTTTTCAAGATCTTCATTCATGTCTTGCAGGGAAACTTCCATTTGTGCCAGGCCAGCTTCAATCCTTTCATTTCCTTGTTGCACAGTGTCGAACAGCCAGCTCTTCAGGGAGAAAATAAATTTCTTGAGACCTTCAAAGTTAGCTTGATGAATAACCTTCTACATCTCCTCAATTTCTCTTTCCTAGACCCGAGAATTGGTCTCTACATCCTCAAAACACGCATCAATCCAAATGATGTCTTTCCCAATGCGTTTGCTCTCATCCAGAGCGGCCCTTGAAGCTTTGAAAGCATTTCGAGCATGCTTCTTGATGTCCTGGTGAGCCCCTATGATCTCCCGCAACTCCTTAGCCATGCTCTTAAGGTTCATCCTACTGAACAATGGGGAGAATCAGAATACAAAGTAGGGGCCAGCCGAGAGAAATTTTGCGTTCCAATTGAGATTTTCCAAGCCCAAAATCACCTGATGCAGAGAGGAACCAGCTTCCAAGGTATAATCATGCGAGCGGGAGTCTCGAACCTTCTTCATAACTCTGCATGCTTTCGTCGTCCCTCTGCACCGGCTCCCATTAATGCGAGGAGAGGTATGAGGCCCACAGTTAAGGCAAGAACGAAAGTGGATGCCACTTGTCCACGAGATTAGAGGGGGGATATGCATGCACCCCCGCCCATGGGGTTTCTTAGAGTTAGAAGCATGGGATCCAACGATATTGGGTAGATCCTTGGTTAAGCACCCTTATCCCTTCCTTCAACCTAGCTCCTTGGTTGGCCATATGATCTGCCTCTGAGTTGTTCAGCCTTAGGATATGGTAGAAGCGAATCCTAGCCAAGTTGCTTATGGAGGAAAAAAATCATTTCTAGATTCTGCTCAAGTTCCTGGCATATCCTCTTTAGGAATTGATCATTTTCTGAATAACAATCTTAGAGTCCCCCAAGATTATGTAATTGTCTATTTGAAGCATATTCATGGCGTCAATCACTTGCAGAAGAGCTTCCCATTCATCTTGGTTATTGGTTCTCCTACCTAATCCCCATGCAGATTGATATACCTTGTTTCCTACAGGGTTGTAAACGACCCCTCCCACACCTGCCACCCCAGCTAGATCTATTAATCACTAATAGGTTTCAATAAAATAATTAATGTTAAATTATTGTCACTTATGCATTTGTTGGTTAAGTCCATCCAATTGATTAGTGGGTGTAGCAACATCCCAAGTTTATTCTATGTGTGGTTTGTAAGGTGGGGGATTTCCCATTCCTTATCTCTCTTAGTCATTCGTACTTGTTTGATTCAATTTGGATTTATTTGGGGCATATTCAATATCATGGATCGAGCAATGAAATTACCACTATCATTTGATTCAAAGCCCCATTGTAGTCCAAATTTTGCATCCACCTTTTACTTCTCCTTCCATTCAATTTCGTTCTTCAATATAACTTGGTTCTCGTACTTATAATCACCTTGAAAAATGAGGATTGATGCTTCCATGGTGAGGATGTTCAAAAATAGGACCGAGGTGGAACATTGTCATTGTGAATTGAAGCCCATTGCAATTCCATATTAATCGCTCCTTGTAGTCCAAATTTTACTATCATTTGATTCAAAGACCCATTGTAGTCCAAAATTTGCATCCACCTTTTACTTCTCCTTCCATTCAATTTCGTTCTTCAATATAACTTGGTTCTCGTACTTCTAATCACCTTGGAAAATGAGGATTGATGCTTCCATGGTGATGATGTTCAAAAATAGAACTGAGGTGGAACATTGTCATTGTGAATTGAAGCCCATTGCAATTCCATATTAATCGCTCCTTTATCTTCCTCCATCATGAATCAATGTTGGCATTTTCTTTGGTTCCTCCAAAAAAATGGTAGAAAATTAAAATCTAACCACTGTAAAAATGATCCATAACCAATTTCCAAGGAAACTTGACAAATAGCTTGTTTATCACACCATTGTTCACACAAAATGATAGTTTGATCGATGAAGAAGTGGATGATAGAACACATTCTAGTCATATGTTACATTATATATTATTATATATTACATATTGCATATGTTATATTATGTGTGTGTGTGTGTGTGTGTTATAATAAATATAATACATATACAAAATGTTGTAAACCTTCCCAAAATCCTCATATTCTAATTCTACTAGACCAACCTAACCCCATGCCCAACATGCTTCTACTAGAGTGACTAAATCAAACCCATCCTAATCAAACCCCCCTCCCCAATCAATGACCTAGTTAGTGAATTCTAGCTCGATCCCACACAAAGAAGAGATCAACCACGATATTTGGAAGAAGCTTGTAATTTTTGTTATTTTAGTCTTGGAAGGGAGCAATTGTTACTTTTCCCATTCTTATGTTTTTATTTTACTTAATTGATCCCCTTTAGTGGGATCCTCCTTAAGATCATTGCAATTTTCCCATGGTAATGTCAATGAACTCTTCCTATATCTACTCATCCTACTTTCCCTTCATATTTTTGGGTAAACCTTACTCCTCTACCTCCACTAAACTTATGGTTTGAGTGAAATTATGATAAACTCTGAGTTTGACAGGTTCTCATATGTTACCATTTAGGAATATTGTCATAGGAATTATATGTTTGTTCTAAAATAAACACAATCAAGGGAGATATCATGCCACTCTCGCTTATTCTATTTGATATTCCTTGTGTCCCATTAAATTATTTGCTTGAAATCCTCATTACAATGATTTTTTTCCAATTAGAACTTGATCCATTTGGGCATCCATTTGAATTGATGATGTGGATGTGGATAGGGATGTCACACACACACACACAAACACACAGACACACACATATGACATCCATGTCATCAAATCAAAGGAAAGGCTACCCCAACCAAGTCAATACAAAGAATATTTATGTTATCAATGTCCCTCATTACTAGTAATATGTCGCCAATGAGAAAAATATTTCGAAAAGTGATAGAAACCACTAACTAGGCCTTTGAATGATTAATGCCACCTAACAACCATTGTTTTTCCTTAGTTCATCTTGTTGTATAAAATAAGTTTAGGTTAAAGTTGACTCCCAAATAGTTTAGGAGTTTTATTCTATTCTACAATAACCTCAATTTTGTCTCATTTCAATAAATTTCAATCTACATCATTTTCATAAAGCTCAAACAATGGTAGGTACTGCATTTCCTTACAACTTAAATGCTCAAATTTCACCTAACTTGCACAATCTTGGTTCTGAGATTTAAACAAAAAAGATGTTAAATGAAATTAAAACTGCATATAATTAATCAGATTAAATACAAACACAAAATGAAACATCTATGTTATCCACATTGATACAATTTGATCCAAAATATAACACTTTAATAAATACCAATAATTATGGAAATATTTTTGTCATTGATGTCAAAGGAAAGGGGAGACTTCAGATGTCCAAGATAAAGATTGCAAGATGGAGATTGTTGGAAATATTGTTTTTGGATTTTTGATGCTCAGTTTGGATACACTATCTTTGAAGGTAATTTTACTCTATATACCTATCTCAAATGGGAGTATACGTTACAGTTTTTTAAATATTATTTTAATACCTTTCCAACAATATATGGAACTCCCTCTAACTCCATAGGAATGAGGGGATATGAAAGTATTTGTAAAGTCATCCCAACCAGAAATTTAGGCCGACCTTGCCAAGATATTGAACAATGTTATATCGGCCCAAAAAAATGATCTAAGACGAGTATAAATAGAAAGAGGCACTCATAATTTTTTCATTCACTCATCTACTCATGGAGCTCTAAAAAAGTTGTGCAGTTTTGGTAGAAGAAGGTCTTCTATGGTTTGAATATGAATTTGAAGTTGTTTTCAAGGTTTTGAAGGTATTCTTGATGATATTCTCTTGAAGGTTTTTATTAGGGTTTCTAAGGTTCTCTAAGGAAGAAAAGGTGCACCTTGTGAATAGGAAGGAATTTTTCTTGTAGGTTCTTATTTGGATGAGGCTAATATAGAAGGTGATTGTGCCAAATTTTGGAGCTGACTTAAAGGTGATCATATGACATAATTAGGGCTAATTATGGTGTAGATCGAAGGCCAATTTTGAAGAAGATTATGGTTCATATGTAGAAAGAGGTTTTATATATTGGACGAGAGAATATTGGCATAGGGTTATAAAACAGAATGAAGTACAAGAATAATCAAAAGCAGAAATAGCAGTAGCAGGAGATTGGTATCTCCAGTAGGTCGATGCCTACATATTACTAAGTTGGTTCTCAGTTGAGGATATTGGTGTCTCCAATAGGTTTGTGCCTATGTATTGTTGATTTGGTTCTCATTTGATGGGATTGGAGTCTCTAGTAGGGTGGTTGTTAGTTTTTCAACTTTTAATCAATATTATCTATGATCTTATATGAAAGAATGACAAGCATGGAATAACACAATAGACACAAAGAATTTCCTCGGGGAAACCATAAAGGAGAAAACCCCACAACTTCCTCAAAGATAGAATAGTCACCAATACAATATCACAAAACTAAAACCCAAAAAATAAGATGGTATTCTACATCTACTATCTTTTCCTCCTATGCGAACTTGTCTTCTCTCTCTCACTAATGAAAACTTGAGTGAGTGAGTGTGTGTCCAAATGAGAGATACTTGCTCTCTATTTATACTTTACTTTCACTTGACCTTTTTTACTTGCTAGGTCGGCCCCAACTAAATCTGACTGGGTCGACTTCTCTAGGGGACTCAATAACCCTAATACAACTAACTCTAGGGGGATCTAATGCCCCTACTTACAAAGGAGGATTTACCTCAATGACTTTACATGACCAAATGTAATAATGACATCTTCGACCTGAGGAATAAAAATATCCATCGGAGGTACGAATAAAATACAATAATAATATCAATATAAAATACAAGTGAATATATTTTGAAGTTATAATTACATCAACACTCCCTCTTAACTAGGAAGGTATTCTCTTGCCATGGTCATCAACACATCTAGACACAAGTATTCATTGCTAGATCATCTTCAATGCTAGAACAAAATCATCAACATTGGATCATCATTGTCACTGCTGCTGCAATCCTCATCATGTCGATCATTGATTGGTGACATCTCTCGAATCTACTCGTCATAGGAAGTTCTATAGATCCATCCCTTTTTCATTCTGGATGTAGGCCTAGCCTTCATGTAGGTCTTCATCATCTCTACAAGAAAGCCATCAAGTAGGGACAACCCAGGACCATTCATTATATTTGCACTGCAAACATCGGTGTCTCCTACTATCACCTCATCGTCTTTAGAACATCTCATCATCACACAGAGAACATCCCAGATGCACATCACATGTCCCACAATGGTCAACCCGCATCTACCAGTATGGGAGGACAAACCTACCAACATACGAGATCCTTCCTAGGCACACACACAGTGTCTTATGAACAATGGGCATAGCTAGTATGGGAGGCACAAACCTACCACCATGCGAGACCTCGTTTACCAACATGGGAGGCACAAACCTACCACCATGCGAGACTCCGTCTACTAACATGGGAGGCACAAACCTACCACCATGTGAGACCCAGCCCTTACATCTACCAACATGGGAGGAATTTCCTACCACCATGTGAGAATGGATCATCCCTTACATCTACCAACATGGGAGGCACAAACCTACCACCATGTGAGAATGGCCCATGTGCATCTGCGTCTTCCAGAATCATCACTTCCTCTTGGAAGGAACCTCGATTTGGAGAACACCAAACTTCTCTTTGAAGTAGTTGAACTTCACTCTGGCTAACGTCTTAGTCAATACATCGACTATCTGCTCATCCGTCGCAATATACTGGAGCTTCATTGCTCCTCTGTGCACCATATCCCTGATATAGTGATACTTGATCTTAATGTGCTTCGACTTTTCATGGAACATCGGGTTCTCAGACAACTTCACACAACTCTAGTTGTCACAGAATATACAAGTCGCCTCTAACTCGAGATCAAACAAATCAGACAATAGCTTCCTAAGCCATACTGCCTCACAACTAGATGAATAAGATGAAACATACTCTGCTTCAGTTGTACTCAGTTCCATGCATGACTGCTTCCTACTAAACCAAGATATCATACCGGATCCCACACTGAAACAACATCCCGAAGTGCTCTTCCTATCTGTGTCACTGCCTGCCAATCAAAATAAACATAACCCTATAGGTTAATATTCTGATTCACCTCATACTTGAGCCCATAATCCATTGTACCCTTCAGGTACCTCAATATATCCTTTGCAGCAACCAGGTGAACTTGTCTCGGATCTGTCAGGAACTGGCTCAATGTGTTCACGGAAAAGCATATGTCTGGTATCATGTTCTTCAGGTACATCAATGAACCAATCATCTAACGATACATCGTGGCATCAACTGAATCTGATGAAGCATCACATAGTAGTTTCAAGATCAACCATGGGTGTGTCCATTGCCTTGCAGTCCATCATTCCGAACCTCTTCAGAATCTCTATTGCATAATTCCCTTGTCCAAGGAATATTCCATCTGTTTTTTGCCACACCCCCATGCCTAAGAAATAATGCATCATACCCAGGTCCTTCATTTCAAACTCTGTGGCAATATTCCTCTTCGTATCAGCGATAAGCTCATCCTTCCCTATTACAAATAGGTCATCTACATAGAGTAGAAGTATCACTAGATTTCCGTCTTCAACCTTGTTGTAAAGGTTGGAATATTCTTTACTCTTGGTAAGACCTAAACTCATCAGGAAGTTATCCATCCTTCCATACCATGTCCTGGGTGCATGTTTCAATCCGTACAAGGTCTTCTTCAACTTACACACATAAGTCTTCATGGCATGTGTCTCAAATCCAAGTGGATGCTCCATGTACACTTATTCTACTACTACACCATTCAAGAATGTTGTCTTGACATCCATCTGGTGTACCTTCCATTTCATCACTATAGCCAGTGCTAGTACAGATCTGATGGAAGTGTATCTCGATACAGGTACAAATGTCTCCTCATAGTCTATGCCTTCCTTCTAGGAGAAGCCACATGCCACAAACCTTGCTTTGTGTTTCTCGATGATACCATCTGCAACATGATTCATCTTGTATATCCACTTCGAATTCACAACAGACTTCCCTTCTGGTCTCAGAACTACCTCCCAGACATCATTCTTCATAATCGACTGGTATTCCTCAATCATGGCATCCTTCCATTCTTTCTTCTCTGCCGCTTCGTCATAGTTGGAAGGTTCTTTGTCAATGATGTCACATAACAGGGCCACATAGTTGGAGTATGGTCTAGGTCTCTTGCTTTCTCTGTGCATCCCCTATGGAGCACCATACTTATCTACATATTGTATTGCCTCTCATACCCATGTTGGTTTCCTCTTGTGGGAGTTCTAAAGAGGTTCAAAATGATATTCGGAAGATATTCTTCTATGTACCACACTTGTACTTTATTATATTCATGATGGAGATGTATTATTCCTCCAATCAGAAGTGTTTACATTTGTATTTGTAAGTGTCACAAGTGTCGCAACTTATATTTGATGGGTTATTAGACCACTAGTGTGGGGTCGGCCCTGTATGAGTCATGTGATTGGGTTATTAGGATTCCTTAGGAATTCGTCCCTGTTAGAGTTCAAGGCGGGTTAAGTTGTGTATAAATAGAGAGTGAGTGTCTCTCATTCTATTCATTCACTCACTCATCCAACTTGCATAGTTGAGAGAGAGGAGTGCGCACAAGTGGAGGAGGAGTGGCTATTGGAGTCATCTATGTTTTGGGGATTGATCATGATTAGAGGAAATTTGGGGTCTAAAATGGGCCTTATAAGAAAACGTGTCATGGATGAGCATGCAATGAGTAAGATATTTTAAACCAATAGAATTTTAGTATTTTGGTCAACCATCACGGTTGAGTTGGACAAGAACTAACTTCATATAACACTCACCTTGGTTAAGATTTTGAAAAGTTCATCTCGAAATATTATAAATATACTTTAAATAATAAATATAGAGTATTTTATATTATCACTACTTCTAATTTATTTAAAATATAAATCTCACATTTGTTAAAATGATAGTGGAATAATTTTGAAATAATAAATATAGAGTATTTTATATTATCACTACTTCTAAATTCTTTAAAATATAAATCTCACATTAATTAATATGATAGTGAAGTAATCTTGAAATAATAAAAACATTTATATAATTTATCTCTTAAAATAAAAAAAATAAAATAAAAAGTGTCATAAATAAAATAAAAGTAGGAGAGAGATAAAATAATATTTCGCTATTTTTGTGATAACTTTCTCCTCCGAACTCAGAATTTGATGTTTTAGGTACCATTGGAAAGGTCTTGTCGATACCTTTCCAATGGTATCAAAAATGTCAAATTCCGAGTTAGGAGAAGAAATTTATCACAAAAATAGCAAAATATTATTTTATCTCTCTCCTATTTTTATTTTATTTATGACACTTTTTGAAATTTATTTATTTTTATTTTTAAGAGATTAGTTATATAAATGCTTTTATTATTTCAAGATTACTCCACTAGAATTTAAAAGACTTCGAAATAGTGATCATATAAAATAAAAATGAAAAATAGGAGAGAGATAAAATAATATTTTGCTATTTTTGAGATAACATTCTCCTCCGAACTCAGAATTTGACGTTTTTGGTACCATTGGAAAGGTCTCGACAATACATTTCCAATGGTACCAAAAACGTCAAATTCCGAGTTTGAAGGAGAAATTTGTCACAAAAATAGTGAAATATTATTTTATCTGTCTTCTATTTTCTTTTATTTATGACACTTTTTTTAATTAATTTATTTTTATTTTTAAGAGATTAGTTATATAAATGCTTTTATTATTTCAAGATTACTCCACTAGCATTTAAAATACTTCGAAGTAGTGATTATATAAAATAAAAATAGTGATTGTTTATTTTTAGTATTATTTTAATTATATTTTTTCATTATAATTTTAGTTTTTTTGGGGGGTTTTAAATTTTATTAAATATATTTTTTCAGTGAAAAACGTTTTCCAACTAAATTTGTTTAAGGTTCATCCAAGCCAGAAGATGTCTCAATGGAATTGAACTCAGGTGGATGGAATGAAATCCATCAATCCCCACCAGCAAACCACCATATCCTTGACTAATTTTATTAAATATATAAAAAGAAGTAGTGGTACATTTATTTAAAAAATAAATAAATTATAATATAAATTTAAAATTTTTACCACCATATCATTTATTGTGTATGCACAAGAATTTAAACCTTTCATTATTATTTTCAACCATCAGCTCTTAACTCTACACAAACCCAACATACTTGTCAACTACCATTAATGAGATATTATAGGTTGACCTTCACTATATAACACCTTTAACTTAGTGTGACATGGCATATTTGTAGTGTGGCGTGGCGTTTTTTATTATTTTCCTTAGGAGGCCCATTTTAGATCCCAAATTTCCTCTAATAGTGATCTTTGTATTGGGGCTTATTCTATCTCTGAGGAAGTTGCGGGGTTTTTCACCTTCTTGGTTTTCCCTGAGGAAACTCTGTGTCTCTTGTGTTTATGATTGTTATGTTGTGCATGTTATTCTCTTAGTATGATCCTAGATAATGTTTGAATACAATTATCGAAAAATTAACATGGTATCAGAGTCGTGCTAAGAAGAAGACACTGTGCAGTTGCGGAAGCTAGGGCTTCTTAATATTTGGGTTTCTCTCCTCAAATCATCAAAGGTAGGAGGATAGGCTGACTCTCCTTTCAAGGGCGCATCTTTCTGTTGAGACGGAATTCAATTCTGAGCACTTTCGGTTTTTGGCCCATCACTGCTATGGGAAATTAGGGTTTCGGAGAAAGTTGGAATTTTTGAAATCTAAGACCAAGACTGGATGCTCCTCAATAAAATCAAAGTTTAGAGACCAAGATTGAATTTTTTGGTTGGGAAGAATCCCAGGCATCATCAAACCCTAGTTCGGGATTTTGATTGGAAAGGTGGAAAATTAGGGTTTCTGCAAAAGTTGAAATTTTTGGAATCTGTGACCATGGCTAGATGCTCCTCAGAAAAATTGAAGTTTAGAGCACAAGATTGAACTTTTTGGTTGGGCAGAACCCCAGGCATTATCAAACCCTAGTTCTGGATTTTGACTAGAAGATTCGAAAGTTTCAAAGGTAATTTTGAGGGGTCAAATTTTGCAAATTTCAAAATTGAAGTATACCAGCTTGATTAACTCAACAAGGCGCATATTTCCATACATTCAGAAGTTTGGAATTCAAAGTTTGAATTTTTAGGGTTTCTCTGACAAACCCTAATCTAGCTCCAGATCCAGTTTTCAACAAATCAAGTGGTAAGACCTAAATCTTTTATTTCCATTTGAATTTCTCATTAAGATGTCTCACCACAACAAGCTTGAGGATAAGCTTGAAGGAGCTGACAACATCCGAGCATGGAAGTATAGGATTGGGTTAATCCTAGAAGAGAATGATTTGGACACCTGCATAAAAGAAGAGGTTCCAGTTCCAGAGGGAGATGAGGCTAAGGCCTTACACAAGAAGAACTTGGTCAAAGCCAAGAGAATCATTGTTGATTCTATAAAAGACCATCTCATACCCCATGTTTCTTCTCTAAAGACACCTAAGGAGATGTTTGACTCCTTGACCAAGTTGTTTGAAGGAAAGAACATAAATCAGAAGATGACTCCGTGGAATCAATTGAAAGGTGTTAAGTTATAGAATGGAGATACCATCCAATCTTACTTTACTAAGGTCTCTCAAATCAAAGAACAACTTGAAGCTGTGCATGAAGTAGTGGAGAATGGAGAAATTGTCATGACCACATTAAATGGCCTACCTAGGTCATGGGACTCCTTCATCCAAGGTATCTGTGCAAGAAAGAAGTTGATCTCCTTCAGTAGACTATGGGAGGAATGTTCACAAGAAGAAGCTAGGATTGTAGCTTGAGATGAAAATATGGGAAGTGAATACCAAGCTCTCACAATTCACACCAAGAGAAGTAAGCCAAAGAGGGAGCAATCTCATCACAAGAAATCTTTTCACCACCATCAAATAGATAAGAAATATCTGAGATGCTTCACATGTAATGAGAAGGGACACTTTGCCGTAGATTTTCCCAAGAATAAAAAGGGCTTCAACAACAAGAACAACAAGAACAACAAGAAGATATATCATGCTCATGCTTCTAAGGATGATGAACCTTCCAGGAAGAAGACTAAGGTAGAAAGTGAAGACTCTTCAAGTGACGATGAATATGTTATAATCCATGCTCTCACAGGTACTGTTACACATGGGTGTAATGATTGGATTATTGATAGTGGGGCTTCTAAACATATGACAGGATTCAAAGAATCTCTTATGGACCTATATGAACATGAGTCACCTCATAAGGTGAAACTTGGGGATGACTATCAATACCCTATAAAAGGAAGTGGTGAAGCCTCCTACAAGTTAGACTCTGGGAAGTCTTTAAAGATGTAAGATGTTCTATATGTACCTGGACTCAAAAATAATCTTCTATCCATATCATCTTTGGATGCAAAAGGGATGAGAGTTGCATTTGTGGATGGCCAAGTACTTATGTGGCCAAAAGGTAAGACCATAGATGATGCAATAGTCATTGGAGAGCAAGAGGGAGGATTGTACAAATTGAAGGGACAACCTAAACATGCCATGGTACATGAATCCATGGAACCAGGTGAACTTTGGCATAGAATGCTTGCTCATGTGCACTATAGGGCACTACCAATTGCAAGAAAAGCAGTGGAAGGTCTTCCTAAAATCCAGTCAAAACATGAAGGTGTTTGCAAAGGATTTGCAAAAGGAAGGAACACAAAGAAGGCATTTCCAAGCAGTGAAAGAAAAGCAAAAGGAATCTTGGAGATTGTCCATTCCGATGTATGCAGACCAATGTCATCTAGTTATCTGAGTGAGTATGTATATTATGTTTCTTTCATTGATGATTTCTCTAGGAAGACTTGGGTTTATTTCTTGAAGAGCAAAGATGAAATATTTGATAAGTTCAAGGAAGTCAAATCCTTGATAGAAAATCAAACTGATAAGAATATCAAGATATTTAGATCCGAAAATGGCGGAGAATTCACTTCAGGGGACTTCAAGAAGTTATGCAGTAATTTAGATATTAAGAGGGAGTTGACCACTCCCTACAATCCACAACAGAATGGGATTGCAGAAAGGAAGAATAGAACAATCATGGAAGTAGCACGGGAAATGATTCATGACCAAGATCTACCCATGCACCTATGGGAAGAAGCAGCAAGAACATCGGTATATGTAAAAAATAGAACACCACACAAGATACTTGACAACAAGACACTAGAAGAAGTTTTCTCTGGTAAGAGACCAGAAGTTAGCCATCTCAGAATATTTGGCTGTCTAGTGTATACACATGTTCCAAAAGAAAAGAGGACAAAATTAGATCCTTCAAAAAACAAGGGTATAGTTGTGGGGTACGGTGAAAGCTCAAAGGTATAAAAAATTTACTTTCCAAGGTTCAAGAAGATTGACATCAGCAGGGATGTGACTTTTGATGAAAACTTAGCATACATCAAATCAAGGAAGACACTTGTTGAAGACTATGAAGAACCAAGGATACCTAGAACACAAGAAACCACCATGAATGAAGCAATACCAGAAGTGGATCGTGAAATAGAAGATCCACAAGAACCTATAGATCCACTCCGTGAAAAGAACTCTCACAGGAGGAAACTTGCATGGGCTAGAGAGCTCATCCAAGATGCAGAAAGGTATGGTATTCCAGAGGAAGAACACAGAGAAAGGAAAAGGACAAGATCACACACCAACTATGTTGCCTTGCTCTATGACATTATGAACAAAGAACCTTCCAGTTATGAAGAAGCAACAAAAAAGAAAGAATGGAAGGATTCCATGGTCGAGGAATACCAGTCGATCATGAATAATGATGTTTGGGATGTGGTCCCAAGACCAAAAGGGAAGTTTGTTGTGACTTCCAAGTGGATTTATAAGATCAAGCATGCTGCAGATGGTAGCATAGAGAAATACAAGGCAAGATTTGTAGCTTGTGGCTTCTCCCAAAAAGAAGGGATAGATTATGAAGAGACTTTTGCACCTGTAGCCAGATACACTTCCATCAGAACAATACTTTCTTTGGCTGTAGTGATGAAGTGGAAGATACACCACATGGATGTCAAGATAGCTTTCTTGAATGGTGTAGTTGAAGAGGAAGTGTATGTGGAGTAGCCACTCGGTTTTAAGACACATGACAAGGATTCATATGTGTGCAGATTGAAGAAAGCCTTGTATGGCTTGAAGCAAGCACCTAGGACATGTTACAGCAGGATATATAGATTCCTATCTAGTTTGGGATTTACCAAGAGTAAAGCGGATTCCAACCTTTACTACAAGGTTGAGGAAGGAAATCTAGTGATACTCCTATTGTATGTGGATGACCTGTTTTTGACAGGTGAGGATAGATTGATTGCCGACACGAAGAGGGAGCTTGCTACCAAGTTCAAGATGAAGGACTTGGGAATGATGCATTACTTTCTAGGTATGGAGATGTGGCAGAGTGCATATGGAATCTTCCTTTGATAAGGGAAGTATGCAGTAGAGATCCTGAAGCGGTTCAAGATGATGGACTGCATGGCCATGGCCACACCTATGGCATCGAACTTGAAGCTATTGAGTGATGCTTCATCAAATTCGGTTGATGCCACAATGTATCATCAGATGACTGTGTCCTTGATGTACTTGACGAACATGAGACCAGATATTTGCTTTGTAGTGAACACCTTGAGCCAGTTTCTGACAGATCCTAGACATGTTCACCTGATTACTGTAAATCATATTCTGAGGTACCTAAAGGGTACAATTGATAATGGGATCAAGTATGATGCAAATCAAAAGTTTTACCTAAAGGGTTATGTTGACTTAGATTGGGCAGGCAGTGCTACAGATAGGAAGAGCACTTCAGGGTGCTGCTTCAGTATGGGATCAGGTGTGATCTCTTGGTTTAGAAGGAAGCAATCCTGCGTATCACTAAATACAGCCGAAGTAGAGTATGTTGCAGCTTGTTCGGCTAGTTGTGAGGCAGTATGGCTAAGGAAGCTACTGTCTGATTTATTTGATCTCTAGTTGGATGCTACCTGTATCTATTGTGACAACCATATTTGTGTGAAGTTTTCAGAGAACCCAGTGTTCCATGATAGGTCGAAGCACATCGAGATCAAATATCACTATATCAGGGATATGGTGCAGAGAGGAGCAGTGAAACTCCAGTATGTTGTGACAAGCAGATTGCATATGTGTTGACCAAACCACTAGGTAGAGTGAAGTTCGAGTACTTTAGAGAGAGGCTTGGTGTTCTTCAAATAGAAGATACTTCGAGGAAGAAGTGATGGGACAAATTTGCAGGAGCCATTCCAATCATGGTGTTAGGAGGATCCTTCCCATGGCTGTGGATGTAAGTGCTATGTGATGAGCATCAGGACGATGCTACAGATGATGTTCTAGATGACGATTATCAGGATGATCATGCGATGATGATATGCATCAGGACGATGCTGTGATGATGATCGGGATGATCATGCGATGATGATATGCATCGAGACGATGATGTGACAATGATCAAGATGATCATGCGATGATGATATGCATTGGGATGATGCTGTGACGATGATCAAGATGATCATGCGATGATGATGTGCATTAGGATGATGTACTGTATGATGATGATCAGTATGATCATGAGCATAAGGATGATGCTTTGTGTGAGGATGATAAGGTTGATCTTGAGTATCAAGATGGTACTCTGTGGCCGTGGACAGGTTGTGCAAGGGTAGCATGTAATACGTCCTGGAGATTCGGACAGGTTGTGCTAATCATGTAAAAGTCCTTGGATGCTCTTTAGAGATCTTGTTGGGCAAGACACTCTTTTAAGGTTTTGCTAGACCACATGTAATACATTCTGGAGATCTGGATAGGTTGTGCTAGGCACGTAAAATTCCTCGGATTCTCTTTAGAGATCTTGTTGGGCAAGACACTCTTTTAAGGTTTTGTGGGGACCACATGTAATAAGTCTTAGAGATCCGGACAGGTTGTGCTAGGCACGTAAAATTCCTCGGTTTCTCTTTAGAGATCTTGTTGGGCAAGAGACTCTTTTAAGGTTTGGTGGAGATCACATGTAATCATTCCTGGAGATCCGGACAAGTTGTGCTAGGCACTTAAAAGTCCTCGGATTCTCTTTAGAGATCTTGCTGGGCAAGACACTCTTTTAAGGTTTTGTGAAGGTCACATGTAAAATATCCTGGGAGATTCGATAAGTTGAGCTATGTGCTAGTAAAATTCCTGGGATGCTCTTTCGATGTTTTATTGATGCACGTAATCAGTCCTGAGGATTCTATAGGATGGCCAGCTCACAGAGATGATGAATAGCTACAGGAGGCTAGGCCTACAACCAGCATGAAAAAGGGTTGGCTCTGTATAACTTCCTATGATGAGAAGAATTGAGAAATAACCCAGTGATCGAGATGACAAGTACAATAACAGTGATGATGATGCTCTATGATCCAGTGACGATGATACAGCTCCAAAATTGAAGACTTGTGGTGATATGTATTGATGACCTGTCTCTAGAAAATACCTTGCTAGTTAAGAGGGAGTGTTGATGTATTTGTAACTTCGGAAGATATTATTCTATGTACCACACTTGTACTTTATTATATTCATGATGGATATGTATTATTACTCCAATCAGAAGTGTCGTCATTTGTATTTGTAAGTGTTGCAAGTGTTGCAAGTGTCACAACTTATATTTGATGGGTTATTAGACCACCAGTGTGGGGTCGGCCCTATATGATTCATGTGGTTGGGTTATTAGGATTCCTTACGAAGTCGACCCTGTTAGAGTTAAAGGCAGGTTAAGTTGTGTATAAATAGAGAGTGAGTGTCTCTCATTCTATTCATTCACTCACTCATCCAACTCGCATAGTTGAGAGAGAGGAGTGCGCACAAGTGGAGGAGGAGTAGCTGTTGGAGTCATCTATATTTTGGGGATTGATCATTGTGATCTTTGTATTGGGGCTTATTCTATCTCTAAGGAAGTTGCGTAGTTTTTCACCTTGTTGGTTTTCCCCGAGGAAAATATGTGTCTCTTGTTTATGATTGTTATGTTGTGCATGTTATTCTCTTAGTAGGATCCTAGATAATGTTTGAATACAATTATCGAAAAATTAATAGTGGATCTACAAGGTCTTGTGGTTCTTCCATATCGCAGTATTCATGATATTTTGAAACTACTTCTACCATTACTGCATCTTGAATCCTGGGAACTTTAGTGTCTTCAATAGGTAACTTTATGGATTTGTTGTAAGATGATTCTTCTTCAAATGTCACATCTCTATTGATGTCTATCTTCTTAAATCCTGAGAAATATATTCAGTAGGCCTTCAAGCTTTCACTGTATCCTATGAATATACCCTTCTTTCCGGAAGGATCTAGATTTTTCCTCTTCTCCTTCGGAATGTGTATGTACACAGGGCAACCAAATATTATGAGATGGATGACTTCTGGTTTCTCACCGGAGAACAATTCTTCTAGAGTCTTGTTGTCTAGTACTCGATGAGGAGTACATTTTTGTACATACACCATTGTCCTCGCATCTTCTACCCATAAGTGCATCAGAAGATCATGATCATGAAGAATTTCTCTTGCTGCTTCCATTATTGTTCTATTATTTCTTTCTACAACGCCATTCTATTGTGGATTGTATGGAGTGGTCCACTCACTCTTAATCCCATATTCTCTACATAGGTTCTTGAAATATTCTGAGTGAACTCACTGCCATTATCTGATCGAAATGTCTTTATCCTTTTCTCAGTGCGGTTCTCGATCAACACTTTGGATTCCTTGAACTTGATGAATACTTCATCTTAACTTTTCAAAAATTATATCCAAGTCTTACGGGAAAATTCATCAATAAATGAAACATAATATACATACCCACTCAATGAACTAGATGACATAGGACTGCATACATTGGAGTGGATGATTTCCAATATTCCTTTCGCTTTGCTTTCACTACTTGGAATTTCCTTATTCACGTTCTTTCCCTTTACACATCCTTTGAAAATGCCTTCATGCTTCGACTAGATATTTGGAAGTCCTTCAACTGCTTTACTTGCAATGGGTAGTGCTCTATAGTGCACATGTGCAAGCCTTTTGTGCCATAGTTCACTTGGCTCCATGGAGTCATGAACCAAGGCTTATTCAAGTTGGCCCTTTAATTTGTACAAACCTCCCTCTTTCTATCCAATCACAATTGCATCATCTATAGTCTTTCTGTTTGGCCACATTATTACTTGGTCATCAATAAATGCAACCCTCATACCTTTAGCATCTAGTGCTAATATGGAGAGAAGGTTCTTCTTTAGTCCTGGAACATATAGGGCATCCTTCATCTTCAAAGATTTTCTAGAGTATAGCTTGTATGAAGATTCTCCACTTCCTTTTTATGGGGTATTGGTAATCATCCCCAAGTTTCACCTTGTGAGGTGACTCATGTTTAGACAGATTTTTGAAGGATTCTTTATATCCTGTCATATGCTTGGAAGCTCCACTATCTACAAGCCAATCATTACTTCCATGTGTAATAGTACCCGTGAGTGCTAATATTATAACATACTCTTCATCACTTTCTTCTTTGGCTCTCTTCCTTGGAGGTTCATCATCTTCTGTGGTGTGGGCATGGTGTCTTTTCTTGTTGTTCTTCTTGTTTTGGGAGCCATTTCTATTTATGGGATAATTTCTGGAGTAGTGTCCCTTCTCATCACAAGTATAACATCTAACGTTATATAGATCTCTCCTGGATCTTCTAAATTTCTCTTTCTGACTTTGGTGGTGGTGTTTCTCCCTCTTATTGTGATGATGGTGCTCCCTCTTGTTATTATTTCTTCTAGTGTGGGTTGTGAGGGATTGATCATCATTTTCCCCCATATTTTATTCTCGAGCCACAAGTCGAGATTCTTCTTGTGTGCATTCCTCCCATAGTCTACTGAATGTGATCAAACTTTTCCTGGAACATATCCCTTGGATGAAGAGTCCCATGATCTTGGGATACCATTCAAGGTGGTCGTCACGATCTCTCTTTATTCTACCTTTTCTTCAACTACTTCAAGTTGCTCCTTGATCTGAGAGACCCTTGTGAATAAATACTACATGATCTTTGCATTTTGGATCTTCACATTCTTAAGTTGGTTCCTCAAGGTCGTCTTCTGATTTATGTTCTTTCCTTCAAATGGCTTCATCAAATCATCAAACATCTCCTTAGGTGCCTTCAAGGATGACACATGTGGGATAAGATGCTCCTTTATAGAATCTGAAATGATTCTATTAGTCTTAACCAAGTTCTTCTTGTGGATGGCTTTAGCCTCATCTCCCTCTGGCGCTAGAACCTCTTCATTAACATACTTGTCTAAATCATTTTCTTCAAGGACAAGTGCAATCCTATACTTCCATGCTTGTAATTTATCATCTCCCTCAAGCTTATCCTCAAGCTTGGTGTGGTGAGTCATTTTGAAATTAGAACCTCAAATGGAAATAGCAAATATTTAGATCTTACCAATTTGAGATGCCCAAAACAAGTTCTAGAGCTAGCTGGCCTAGGGTTTGTCGGAGAAACCCTACTTTTCCAAACTTGGAATTTGGAACTTTTGATTGGATGGGAAGATGCGCCTCTTCAAGGCAAGTTTCCCAATGTACTCACTTCTCCAAATATGAGAACAGAAACCCAAAATTGTTAATTCCCTAGTTTTCCTCCGGTAGTAGTGATGGGCCAAAAAATGAAAATTCTCATAATCAAATTATGCTTTGATAGAAAGATGCACCGTCCTTTTTCGGATGATCTATGGAGAGAAGACCTAAAACTCAGAAGCCCTAGCTTCCCACAGCTGCACAATGTCTTCTTTTCAAGTTAGCTATGATACCGTGTTAGTTTTTCAACTTTTAATCAATATTATCAAGGATCTTATCTGAAATAATGACAAGCACAACATAACACAATAGACACAAAGAATTTCCTCGAGGAAACCATAAAGGAGAAAACCCCACAACTTCCTCAGAGATAGAATAGTCACCAATACAATATCACAAAACTAAAACCCCAAAAATAAGATGGTCTTCTGCAACTCCTCTCTTTTCCAGGCCTATGTGAACTTGTCTTCTCTCTCACTAATGCGAACTTGAGTGAGTGAGTGTGTGTCCAAATGATAGATCCTTGCTCTCTATTTATACTTTACTTTCACTTGACCTTTTTCACTTGCTAGGTCGGCCCCAAATAAATCTGACTGGGCCGACTTCTCTAGGGGACTGAATAACCCTAATACAACTGACTCTAGGGGGATCTAATGCCCTGAATTACAAAGGAGGATTTACCTCAATGACTTTACATGACCAAATGTAATAATGGAATCTCCGACCAGAGGAATAAACATCTCCGTCGGAGGTACAAATAAAATACACTAATAATAACAATATAAAATACTAGTGAATATCTTCTGAAGTTACAATTACATCAACAGTGGTGTATATAAACTTTGTAATAGTAGGTTGGTGCCTACATGAATTTATAAAGAAATTTTTTTGTGGTTTTCTTCGAAAAGGGTTTCCACGTTAAATTTTGCATACTATTATTTGATTTTATGTGTATTTATTGTTTCAAAGTAAATTAATGATTGATAAATAGTTAAAATAATAAAAATTAGCTTATACTGATTCAACCCCCCTCTCAGTATAACCATAATCTCAACGAATAATTTGTACAAAAATTAACTTACATCTTGCATTAGGACAAGGGATTTCATCCCATTCATGAAGTAAGAGCATCTTGGAGTCTACTTCATTTTATTGCATTAGCAATGAAAGTGTGAAAAGTGTTGTAAATTGTCTAGAATCCATCTAATAAGATGTCATCATAGACATCCGACAGCAAGAAATATCTTCTCCGTGTAGTAAGAGATCCAACAACTATGTTGTATTCTGAAATATTGGTTGTATAGTTTCTCTTTGCGTATTCATCAAGTAAAATAACTAATAAGGTAGTAGTAAACACTACCATTGCCCCTTAATGGAAAAGGAAATGAATCTTGTTGATGCAAAATTGGTGCTATTTCCAAACTCTTTGTCTATATCATTATCGATGAATTAGTTAACACTTAGGTATTAACATAATTGATTTTCCACTCTATCCATCTCATTATCCTATAGCTTGGAATGAACATCTAAAATATACTTTTTCTAGTGAATATAATATTACTACACAACTAAAACACCAATCAACATCTAAAAACATTAGGTATGTGTGCTTTTCATTTCCCATTCTTTCATTGTTCTTATTGTACAACTCAACACTTGTCAAAATTTCAACCCCTATTTGCAACAATGAAAAATTGAACTACCACTTGAATCCATCATAGAAACCATATATTATGTTGTTGGAACATATTCATGGTTTCCCCTTAAAATAAAAATGTTATTTTGGTATTTAGTTTCGTAAGCAAGGAGAAGGCATATTATCTCTAACATCTACTTGCCACAATCCACATAATCACCTAGAAACAAAAATTTGCTCATGGTGGAAAGCCATCATACACAAATAGCCTTAATAGGTCAAAATATTGTCCATGGATAATATTGTAAATATTAATAGGTGTCTCAAGTTCAATAAAATTGAGAAGAGAGATGAAAATATCCTTGGAGGCCAAGCAGAGATGTTGGATATCAACCTTGCAAAGTTGGAATTTTCAGCCAATTCGCCTCCAACAACCAATGGTTCATATCCCTATTTGTATATTTTGGTAAAAATGGAAGGGTATATTTACAAATGAGTTCCCACGAAAGAAGAATGAAGCTCATGTTCAAGTTCAGTTTCAAGTCATGGTTTACCACAAGGAAGGTGGGTGGCAATCACAAACTCCCATGATGAATGTTGAGGTAAATAATAATTCTTGATTCTAAATTCCCATAAAATATAATACCAATAATGGTTTATTATTGCATATAAATTATTGTTTTCATGTTTTTGACGTAGGAGAATACAGGTCATAGTGGGGTTGGGAATGGAGATCAACCCCATCATGGTAGTATGAGTGTACAATTACCGGATGTATGACGATATTATTAATTTAGAATGGATTTTGTATACATATAATTTTTATTGTTTCAAGGGTAGAGGATTTAAATTAGGATGTTGGGAGACAAGAGGAAGAGATTTCCCAAATGACGGTCACTACTAGTCAACTAAGAAATGAACATTGTAATAATATTTACATTGAACTATTAAACAAACTAATAATAAGTAAGGTGTACTAACTATATATTGTTTACCTATTTATAATCATCGATGTTGATTCCTCGCATCATGTAATCAACATGAGAGGAGGTATATTACATTCTAATTAGCAACATGAATCAACAGATGAGCATCATCCATCAAAGCGAGAAGAAGATGAACTTATGAACATGTCACTTATAAATTATTTTAAAAATAAGAAATAGTGTAACAAGTAAAATGATAAAAATAAATAAACTTTTTACAACTAATTTAAATATAAAAAAATTAACATAAATAGAACGACATAAATACATTTAAATAAAACTCTAGGCCACATTGAGTGTCCTACAGTGACAAATCAATCCACATGAGACTAGGAAGGCATACACATGGCTTGAGCCGGCCTCCAACTAGTGGCTTCCTAGATCGTCAAAATTATCATACTCATTAGGGTTCCATATGGAGAGTAAATGTGGGAAATGGAAGGTCCTTCTCCCTTGCATGAAGGTACCACCAACACTCCATTTTGCATTAGTTCCTGTTGGACACTTTGATTTCCATTATGAAACTTATTGTTTTATTTTCTAGATGAGTTCATGGCTTCTAGATGGACATCTAGGATTCAATCAGAACAAAGCATTTGGGAGTTCTTTATCATTATGGAGATAACTGTCATTGGCTTCATTCCTTGGACGACTTGGAGAGACGCTATGATCTTAGGCACTAGGGCTATCATGATCATTTGGGTCACTCCTTAATTGATATCTTGGGGCTTATTTCTAATGGATTCATGTTATAGTAAAGAAGACTGAGCACAAGCACTTTGTTGGTGTTAGTCACTCCCATATGCCACTAGTAATGACAAAATGGGAAAAATACAAATTCAACTTCTCTAGCATGGTCCAACCAATAATGCATCATCATCTTACTATGATGGAAGATTAGCTTGAGAACAATCTCGATTGTCCTGGTCTTGATTGCAGATATGGGATAGGTAATGGAGGACCCTAGCTCCACTTGATCACGTGAAACTTTGTGCATAAAGACCCTCACTCTTCTCTGGTATACGAAGTCTTTGTTGTGTCAAGCAATCATGGAGAGTGCAAAAGGAATGTTTTGGATGATGGTCGGGGTAATAGTCTGGTAGATAAGATAGACCGTCTAGAGGAATAGGTTCATCACCTAGAAAAATATCAGATGGATTTTGATGCCAAACTCAATGTTATGGCTCACGATCTTATGTTTTAATAATGCATATGCATTCTTTTCCATTCTTAGATGATTTTTTTATAATTTCATACATACAAGAAAAGCACTTCCAAATGTTGTCTCTTCATTTTCCATCCATGAGAGTAGGGATAATTTCAAGAACCACCCCAAAATTTATATGCATAATAAATGGGCGAATCTCCCTGATATTTAGGAAAATTTGAATGTTATTTTATCAATAATATAATACGTATATATAATTTTTTGGCTAATATTTCATTCTATTATAGAATCTTGTAAAATCTCAGCGAATCTTTCACTTAAGTATAAGATATTGTAAAATATTGGTGAATATTTCACTGAATTATAAAATATTGTAAACACTTGGCGAATCTTTCTTCAAATTATAAAACCTCATAACGTCTTGCTGAATATTTTTCCAAGAAAACTCAGCTTTTGATTTTGCATATTACTAAGGTAGTGCAATATAAGAGCATATACCAAAGCTCAACCCTAGACTCTCTCGACTCCTACACTCTTGAATAAACAAATGCATGAATGAGGAGAGGAGGGATTTATTTATACATTTCACAGGAAATATTTGGTCACTCACAACATAAGGTGTGGGTGAAACAAAACTACACTAACTAGATTCAGGGCAAGTGGGGACTCCACTTGCTATCTCATCCCTTAATGGTCCAATAGACATGTGGGGACCCAAATCTTGATAGATGGAAAAATTGATAGAATCGAACACTTTACATTGTGGAGTGATTTTGGAACACACGAACCATTATTACAATGTGGAGTATTATCAAGACCCACAACCTTGATATAGTGTATGAATTCCCAATTAGCTTATTTTCCAATTTTCCCATTTTTAAGATACCCTTTAAGGAAAAATAACCCGCTTATGTGTTTATAGATACGAATACCACTTTTCCCTTTCTTTTGTTGACAATCAAAATCTGAATTATGTCATTTGATTTAGAATTTTTCGAGTTAGTTAGAAACTTGCAATGGTTATTAGAAAAAAGAACATACACTAATAGGAATAGAAAGCACAATAATGCAACATCACACATATCATTAAAACTACTTCATTAAAGACTAAATTTTCGCAAATAAACTGAGGTGGTGTCTGTATCCATGTCCTTGAATTTTTTGAAAGCATGCAAAATGTGTTAAAACTATTTTAGTACCCTCATTGAACACTAAAGACAAGATATCAAATAGTAGAATGTCTACATCTCAGGTCAAACATGCCTTGTATATACTATATATAATCATGATGGAAATGAAGTATCATGTTCCAACTAAACCATATATTCATCATACATAACTAGATCCATTTCTAGATGTTGATAGCAACTACCCATCAAAACAAATCACCAAAAATAATTTTACTTATGAATGATCCTCACAAAGAACAAAATACCATAAAACAAATATCGAACCCATCAAATTTAGGTTACAGATAAAATTAACAAACTTGTCAATACAAATAAAAAATATACCAGACACGAACTTCTCAATACAAATAAAAAAATCTACCAGTCATGAACTTCTCAATACAAATAAAAGAATTTACCAAAACACTTTGAACAGCTCTATAGGACTACAATGCCAAAATAATGACCATTCCATTGTAGCCCCATAATTATAATCAATGTGCATTCTTTTATATTACAAACATACCAAACATCAACAATAATAGACAAAAAATATGAACATACACACTCTCATGAATAGTTCAGATCTAATAATAATTGTAGGGAAAGACCCTAATTAAAGCACATTTTAAACAACTTGGTCAAATTTAGTTTGAATATATAAAAACCATGTGGTGTCTCTCCATCAACTAGAGTAGTAGCCCACTAACAACGTATAAATGTCAGTCGATGGCTTAAACACAACAATGCATAAAATGAATCGTATCTTCCAAGCTCTATAATGCTTTCATGAAACCAATGCTCATAAGATAGATTAAAACCCTAACAACTCCTAATGAGCCCTAACAATCAAGAATTCCCTAGAATTCAACATGCCTTAAAAATCATCCATGATAAAAGGAAAATTTACAATATAATAATCTATTGTAGCTGTGGATAAAAAACATACCATGTTAATTATTGGATAAAAATCATGATGTGAGTATATATTCTCTAATAAATTGCATGTGTGATGTGCCCCTTCAAGACCTGAGCTTTCGATAATGGAGATGTTGCGCGAATATTAAAATGTTGCGAAAACTAAGAATGAAAAGTGGAATCACATAAACCAAAACCTTCACCCTGCAAGTGCAATCCGATGTGGGTGAACCATGAATAACTATAGCCTTTATATAGGACAAAATTGCCCCCGATTTTCCTTCCAATACTGGAAATAGAGGCCTCAAAGAAGGTATCAACAAGAAATTGACTAAAAATATGGGTGAATGCAACCATATGCTTGAATTACATGGAAAATGGAGTGCGGAAAAACCCATGGGAGCCTCCATTACTGAAAATCGGGGGCGAAGGAATGATTTCACTGGAATATCTCTAGAAATCGGGGGTGAAAGATAAATTGGAGGGAGATTTTGCTAGGGAGAAAATATTTTTTTTCATTTTTCTCATTAATATGCGAGAGGCTATTAATTTTGGATTTATCTTTTTTCTAATAAATATTGGACAAACATATTTTAGCTGAAAAAAACATTTCCATAGAATAAAATAGCCCACTAAATTTTTGTAACCCCCTTAATTTATCCCATGGGATAAATTTAGCCCCTCAAATTATCCATGCATGAGAGATGAAATATGCTAGTGGACATGAACATCACATTGCACTCGTACCCATGTATCCCTATATCCATATGAGTAGACTTATCTTCTATTGAGGCATACATAGATCTGACTAATGGCCCACAAAATACTACAAAGATACATCAACCAAGAACAAATAATTGATTTTCAAGGCAATTTGCAAATCTCTTAAGATCACATCCACCAATAAAATATCGTAAGTGTGGGTCTTTTTGTAGGAGCATATGAGCCATGTCACACTAGAAAATATCCACATTAACCCTAGATCTATTAATCACTAAGAGGTTTCAATAAAAGAATTGATGTGAACTTATTGTCGCTTATACATTTATTGGTTAAAACCATTCAATTGATTAGTGGGTGTAGCAATTTCCTAGGTTTATTATATGTGTGGTTTGTAAGGTGGGGGCTTGCCCATTCCTTGTCTCTCTTAGTTGTTCTTACTTGTTTGCTTCAATTTGGATTTCTTTGGGGCATATTCAATATCATGAATTGAGTAATGAAATTATCACTATCCTTTGATTCAAAACCCCATTGTAGTCCAAATATAGCATCCACCCTTTACTTCTCCTTCCATTCAATTTTATTCTTGGATATATCTTGGTTCTTGTACTCCTAATTGCCTTGGCCAATGAGGATTGATGATTTCGTGGTGAGGATTTTTTAAAAGAAGATCAAGGTGGAACATTCTCATTGTGAACTAAATCCCATTACAATTCCACATTGATCGTTCCTTTATCTTCCTCCATCTTGATTCAACGATGGCATTTTCTTTGGTTCCTCCAAAAATATGGTAGCAAACTAAAAGCTAACCACCGTAAAAATGATCCATAACCAATTTCCAAGGAAACCTAACAAAGACCTTGTATATCACACCATTGTTCACACAAAATTATACTTCAATCGATGAAGAAGTGGATGATACAACACATACTAGTCATATATTACATTATATGTTATTATATATTACATATTGCACATTTATATATTGCATATGTTATATTATATGTGTGTGTGTTATATAAATAATGTGTGTGTGTTATATAAATAATATGTGTGTGTGTTATAATACTAATATAGTACATATAAAAAATGTGTTAAACCCTCCCAAAATCCTCATGTTGTAATTCTAATAGACCAACTTAACCCCATCCCCAACATGTTTCTACTAGAATGATCAAATCAACCCCCCCCCCCCAATTAATGACCCAATTAGTGCATCCTAGCTTAAGCCCACACAAAGAGGAGATAGGCCATGATCTTTGGAAGAAGCTTATAAATTTTGTTATTTTAGTCTTGGAAGGGAGCAATCCTTAATTTTCTCATTCTTATGTTTTTATTTTACTTAATCGGGCCCCTTTAGTGGGATCCTCCTTAATATTACTGCATTTCCCCACGGTAAGATTGATGGGACCTTCCTATATCTACTCATCCTTCTTTCCCTTCATATCGTTTGGGTCAACCTTTCTCATCTACCTTCACTAAACTTATGGTTTGAGTGAAATTATGATAAACTCCTAGTTTGACAGGTTCTCATTTGTTATTATTTGTGAATATTGTCATAGGAATTCTATGTTTGTTTGAAAAGAAACACAAGCAATGGAGATAACATGCCACTCTCCCTTATTCTATTTGATAGCCCTTGTTTCCATTGAATTCTTTGCTTGAAAGCCTCCTTACAATGAGTTTTTTCTAACTAGAACTAGATCCATTTGGGCCTCAATTTGATTTGATGATGTGGATCTCTCTCTCTCTCTCTCTCTCTCTCTCACACACACACACACACACACACACACACACACACACACACACACACACACAAACACACACACACACACACACACACACATGCACACACATGTGCACGTGCACACAAGAGAGATGACATCCATGTCATCAAATCAAAGACAAGGCTAGCCCAACCAAATTGATAGAATGAATATTTATGTTATCATTATTCCTCATTACTAGTAATATTTCGCCAATGAGAAAAGTATTTCGCAAAGTGATACAAACCACTAATTAGGCCTTTGAATGATTAATGCTGCCTAACAAACATCATTTTCCCTTAGTTCATACTGTTATATAGAATAATTTTAGGTTAAATTTGACTCCCAAATAATTTAGGAGTTTTGTTCTATTCTACATTAACCACTTTTGTCTCATTTCAATAACTCTCAATTTACATAATTTTCACAAAACTCAACAATGGTAGCTCTTGCATTTGCTTACAATTGAAATGCTCAAATTTCACCTAACTTGCACAACCTTGATTCTTGGATCAAAAGATGTTAAATAAAATCAAAATTGCTTATAATTAACTAGATTAAATACAAACACGAAATGAAACATTTATGTTCTCCACATTGATACCATTTGCTCCAAAATATAACACTTGAAGCAACACCAATCATTTGTATAAGAAATAACTTTCATATTGCATTAGGCCCATGGATTTCATCCCATTTATGAAGTAAGAGCATCTTGGAGTCTATCTCCTTTCATTGCATCAACAATCAAAGTGTGAAAATTGTCTTAAATTAGCTAGACTCCATCTAATAAGATGTCATCATAAACATCCCACATCAAGAAATATCTTCTCTATGTAGTAAGAGATCCAACAACTATGTTGTATTCTGAAATATTGTTTGTATAGTTTCTCTTTTCATATTCCTCTAGTACAATAACTAATAAGGTAGTAGCAAACATTGGCACTACCCCTTCGTGACATGGAAAAGGAAATGAAACTTGTTGAGGAAAAATTAGTGCTACTGCTAAACTCTTTGTCTATATCATTATTGATGAATTAGTTAACCCTTAGGTATTAGCATGACTGATTTTCCACTCTATCTGGCTAATTAGTCTATAGCTTGGAATGAACATTTACAAGAGACTTGTTCTAGTGAATATAATATTACAACACAACTAAAACACCAATCAACATCTAAAAGCATTAGGTATGTGTGATTCCCATTCTTTCATGGTTCTTATTATGCAACTCGACATTTGTCTAGTGAACATAATATTACAACACAACTAAAACACCAATCAACATCTAAAAGCATTAGGTATGTGTGCTTCCCATTCTTTCATGGATCTTATTATACAACTCGACATTTGTCAAAATTTCACCTAATGTTTACAACTTTGCAACATTGTACTACCACTTGAATCCATCATAGAAACCATGTATCCTATTTTTGGAACATATTCATGGTTCCCCCTTAAAATAAAATGTTATTTGGAATTTAATTTTGTAAGCATGGAGAAGGCATATATGTGCAAACGAGTGCCCATAGAAGAAGATTGAAGCTCAGGTTCATGTTAGAGGTTCAAGTCATGGTTGAACAAGCCATGGTTGAACACATGGAAGAAGAGGTTATTAAAAAAATCTTATAAAATAAAAAAATAAAAAGCATAGATCAATTTTAAACATGAAACTATTAAGTGAAATTGGATCTCTTTTGATGTTTGATAGATCCGCATTTAAGATAGATCTATGTTGATTTTAATCACATGATTTACATCACTTTATAGCTATATATGTGTGTTCTTAGATCACAACATTTACATCACTTTATATATACCTTCATTGAAATACAATCTATTTAAGATTTTGGATATTTTTGGATCACTTAATATGCTCCAATTATACTTCAATTATTTGTATTATTATTCTTATATTTTGATTGTTAATGTTTTTTTAATCACAAACTACCATGATGAATGTTAAGGAAAATATTAATTATTAAATATAAATTCCCGATACATTAAAGTTTTCATGTTTTTAATTTAGGAGAATACTAGTTGTAGTGAGGTTCAAACCATAGTAGCATAATTTAGTCGTATTGGATTTTCATGTACGGAAATTTGAAGAATTTGAAGTCGTAAAATATTCGGACATAGTATAAAAATGATAAATTTGACTACCAGCGCATAGTAATTACACATTTTTGACATATAAAATTATTTAAATTTAATTGTATTATTTAAATTTAATTGTATTATTTACAATTTGATCGGGTTAGTATCAATGTTAGTTTTACATTTAAAAAGTTTAAAGCTTTAAACTTTATCATATATATTTTGTTTTAGAATTTAGTTAATATATTTTCTTTTAGAATTTTATTATAAATATTAGATTAGTTTATATATTAGATTTATTTTATAATATAAATATAAATTTTAGTAACTAGTACTAGATATTAAATTTTAGTTAGGGTAATATTTTGCGGAATATCTTTTGAGAAATTTGTTTTATTGTTTTATAATTTATTTTTTGTTTTGTAATTATTTAATATTTTTATAATTAAGTTTATAAATGCATTATTAGTTTTTGTTTTAAGATTTATATTTCAAGTGGTTTTTAATGAATATTAAAAATGAATGTTACATGTATTATTTATATTTTCAAAATTTCTAAATTTTAAAAATATGTTTTTTTTTAATCTATAAGAAATATATTACCATATTTTTGTTTCATTGTTTTGTTACGTAATTTTTCGGTATCGAATCGTATTCGAATCTGTATTTGTACTCGAATTATGCTACTATGGTTCAAACTAGAGAGCAATCCATAATGATAGTATGAATGTACAATTTTTATTTTTATTTTGACTGGAGGGATCGGCAACTAGTCGGGCTCGTACTTGCGTGACACGGGATCGATTCCAACCGCTACCACTATAACCTCCATGAGAGTACACCTGCCCCACACTGCACCCTCAAGGATGCAACGAGGTTTGAACCAGCGACGTGCTTAACAGCTTGTACGCCTTAACAAGCACACATTTTCCAACCGATCTACACCCCAGAAATATGAACATACAATTATTAAATATATGACCATGTTGAAAATTTAAAATAGATTTTATATACTTATAATTTTTTATTATTTCAAGAGTAGAGGATGTAAATGAGGATACTTTGAATCAAGAGGAAGAGATTGCCCAAACAACGGTCTCTACTAATCAACCAAGAAATTAGCATTGTAATAATATTTACATTGAACTATTAAACAAACTAATGATAAGTACGTTGTACTCACTATATATTGTTTACCTATTCCTAATGATCGATGTTGATTCCTCTCAATGTGTACTCAACACAAGAGGACAAGAAATAATGTAACAAGTAAAATTATTTAAAAAAAACTTTCTACGTTTGTTTTTAATAAAAAATCAATTAACATAAATATATTTAAATAAAACTCCTCACGTTGGGTATTTTGTAGTGACAACTCACTCTAAATGAGACTTAGTAGGTGTACACATGGTTTGAACCGGCGTCCAATTAAAGGCTTCCCAGACCATCAAAATCGTTAGACTCTTTGGGGTTTCATATGGAGAGTAAATGTGGGAAGTGGAAGGTCCTTCTTCCTCGTGTGAAGGTACCACCGACACACCAGTTTGCATTAGTTCTTGTTGGACACTTCGATTGCCATTATGAAACTTATTGTTTTCTCTTATGGTTGAGTTCATGACTCTTGGATGGATGTTCAGGATTCAATCAGAAGCAAGCGATTGTGTGGTCTTTATCATTCTGGCAGTAACCATTGATGGCTTCATTTCTTGGACGATTTGGATAGACGCTATGATCTGAGGCACTAAGGCTATCATGATTATTTGGGTTGCTCCTTAATTTAGATCTTGGGACTTCTCCTTGGTACAATCATGGTTAGAGTAAAGAGGACAAAGTGTGAGCACCCTTCTAGTGTTAGCCACTCACATATGCCACGAGTAATGCTAGAATAGGAAAATTCCAAATCCAACTTCTTCAACATAGTCCAACTAGCGGTGTGTCGTCATCTTAGTGCAATGGAGGCTCAACTTCAGAACAATCTTGATTGTCCTGATCTTAAAGGTCTCATTGCATATATGGGCCGATTGATGGAGGACTCTGACTCCATTAGATCATGGGAAACTCGGTACATCAAGACCCTCACTCTTCTCTGGTATACGAATTATTTGTTGGGTCAAGCCATCACGAAGAATGCAATGAGCATGCTTTTGGAGGATGGTCAGGGTATTAGTCTGGCAGAAAAAATGGATTGTCTAGAGAGATGTATTTGTTTCATTATGAAAGCTTAGATGGATTTTGAAGCCAAACTCAATGCTTTGGCTCGCGATCTTACTATCAAATTCTTTAGCAATCCCTCCACCACTACGCTTCATTCTGGTCTCATCTTCTGCAGGAAACCAAATCCTCAATCTTAGGGCGAGCCCTTCTACTTGAAGGTGGAACGTGAATCAGCTGCTGGGAACGAGACTTCACCCATCACTATTTATGGTTATGAATAGTTCAGCTACGGCCTTGGATCGAATTTAGGTCTCCTACTCTCTTTTATGGCTCTCTTGTTATTTTTTCTCGCCTCAGTTGGATCTATATCAGGTTTTATATAGCTAGTCATTCTTAATTTTCTCTGGTTATTAACCTCAACCTATGGGAACGAATATTTTTATTTTTATCTCTTAGAAATCTAGACTTTGGTTAAGTTTCTAGCTCTTAGTTTGCAACTCTCTCAAAAATTGTTTGCTCACACCTTTTAAGACTAGCTAGCTTGGTGACATCTATACTTTTTTCTTAATTTTATTTATAATATAATTTCGAATATTACAAAAAATAATACATTTAAAAAAAATATATTAATAAATTTACATTTACTTTATTTTAATTTTATAACAATTTTCTTAATTAAAATTCTTTTATATTTAATTTATAAAGTATATGGAAATTTAAAAAATGGCATATGAAAAGAGTGTGTAATGAAGGTGCATACATCATCTCTCCCAAACTAAAACCTCAAAGAAGGAGAAGGTGAAAATTAAATAGATTTGATTGCAAAGAGGGTGTATAATATATGTCAACATGGGGAGAGAAAAGTGGTATTTAGTGCTGAGTTCATATGTAGACTGTTGTGGGTATCATGTTGTATTTATTAATATATTTATCATTATCAAGTGTATTTGAGTTTGATAGAATTGGTATGGGTGGATGACTCAGATCATGGGGGGTTGCTACAGGAATTTCAGACCATAAAGTTGTTTCTTTACAGTTGAATTTCCAGGTAAACAAGTTGGTTTACCCTTTCAAATTCAATAGTTCGTGGTTGGAGGAGGAGGCTTTTTGTGATTTGATTAAACGTAAGTGGAGCTCTCCTTCACTGAGTGAGCATCATTCACACTTGCACAAAATTATACATAGGTTAGATGATTTACGGAGTGAGGTGATGATTTGGGACCGTGAAATGAAAAAATATGTTGTTGCAGAACTTAGCACTATTGAGGAAAAAATTATAGAGTTGGAGGTAGGTGTGGATGGTGATTACGTTTCTACTGAGCGGAGAAATGAACTGTTGGGGCTCTTTAAGAGGACGGAGTTTCTACTTGGTTAGAAAGAAAATACTTGGAGATTAAAGAGTCGGGCCTTGTGGATATCTAAAGGTGATTGCAATACTCGTTTCTTCCATAATTATGCTAACCAGAGGAGGAACAGGAATACGATTTTGGAAATCAAAGGGGATGACGGAGTGTATAGATCAGATCATGATTCCATCTAGATGGCTATGGAGAAGTACTTCAGGGGTTCTTATCTTCAGGACCATGCCAATAATTTGGAAGCTCAATTGAAGATTGTCAAGTTATTTCCTAGATTTCTAAATGAGGAGGATGGAAAGAAGATTGGGGAAGCAGTAACTCTGGAGGAAATTATGGAAGTTTTAGGATCCTTTGTCAGAGAAAATAGCCCCGGTCCAGACGACTAGACGGTGTAATTTTTCCTACATTTCTTTGACTTGGTGGGGAAAGAGATTCTTTTTGCTATGGAGTAATCAAAAGAAAAAGCTACTATTCCGAAGAAGCTTGTCACGTCCCCACCGACCTACCTGGCCACTGGAGACCATGATCCATTTTTTTCTCCCAAAACATCGACTGAGTGCCCATACACACAGTCAGGAGATTTCAGATCCACAACCCACAGCTGCGAATCCGCAACCTTCATTCCACAACAGTGGATCCCACAATCCGCAACCCGCAATTGCGGATGTAGAATTGCGGAAGCCCAAAACATGAAATCTTAAACCTGACAATCCTGCAACCCACAAACAGCTGATCCTGCAACCCGCATCCCGCAATTGCGGATGCGGAATTGTAGAGTCCCAACGCATACTTTTGAACTCGGCAATCCTGCAACCCGCAACCCGCAATTGCGGAACCATGCGTGCGAAACCCTGCCTCTGTAAGGGCAAATTCATCAAATCTTCAAAGGGGCATAACTTCTTCCTCCAGCATCCAAATGGGCCAAGGTTGGTACCGTTGGAAAGCTCTTGAGGAGCTCTATCCAATGGTAGAACCCCCTGAACAGGTGAGGTATCTAATATTCCCATTTTATTCTCTAGAGTTATGTCTATATCTCTACTTAGACACTTCCAACCTGCTACCTACCAACATCTTCCCTTCCATGTGACCTACAGAGGTTCTGAAAACCACTTATAGGGCTTCCCTTCCCTCCCCAGGAATCAAGTGTAAGCATGCATCTCCTTCACAGGGTTAGTCATACATAACATTCATTTCCAAACAATGAAACGCTATCATTCATTATAACATGCAAAATGCATTAACAGATTTAATCAACACATCTATCATTGCAAGAATTACAAGGAATTAAACCCATGCAATAGAAGATATACATACAACATTGAACTCAGCCTCTTAATCAGTCTTGTACATGAATTCATGTCAATTCCATTCACATGCATACATTCCACAGTTCCATAATTATACACAAGCTTTCATCACAAAACAATGAAACACCATCATTTGCTATAACAGAAATACTTATCTTTCAATTCCGAAGAAACTAGCTAAGTGAGAGCAACGTTCCACCCAACCTTAGATCTTTGTCTAGCCTATACTATTTCAGCTGATAGATCACCCCCAAGCTGGGCAGTGTATCCAGTAAGGAGGGATAATAGGTTCTCTCACAGTCAAGGCTCCATTCTCATGCCAAACTAGTCTGTAGTTGGGTTTATCAAGCATTCTAGGGCACCTACCCATGCTAAGCCAACCTACAGGGGTTTATCAAGCATTCAAGGACAACAAGGATGGAATCGCTAAGCCAATGAGCTCAACCACAGAGCTGCAGGCATCTCAACACTCAGTTGACCTGACACCCACAATACCTACCACATCCAACACAAGGAATTCCTACAGCAATTTTACACATCCCTTCAAGACATCTTCCCTTCCAGTGCTATTCCAGGATGGGCATAGAAAGGTCCAATCGCTCTCATCCAACCTGTCACCCACAATACCTACCACATCCAACACAAGGAAGATCCTTCTCTCTGTTGCATAGGCTCTCACAGTCTTTCCCTTCCAGTACTATTCCCAAATGGGAATAGAAAGGTCCAGTCACTAGTTTGTTGAAACTATAGCCTTCACTGGGTTTATCAAGCAACCCAACTCTCTCCCACAGTTCAACAACTGATTCGTTACCATGCTTGGGGTTTCCTCACGGCTGCTCGTCCAATACCACTCTGCAACATCTTCTATCAATGCCACTCCGCCTCTGTCACTGGGGTCTGCACACAGGGTGGTCACGACTCTCAACTCTTGGGCATACTCTAACGCACAGGATCACAATTAACTCTCGGTTTCTCTCCCATGAATTGGCTCGGTGTATACAGGAAGTGCGTGAATGAATTCTCTGCAAGGATCGAGGTTTCCTGGATGGTAAGTGCATGAATGGTTGTGTTCGTTGCTGAATGGGCGATCTGTGTGTCTATGTATGCATGAATGAATGAAATGAATCCCCTTCCCGGATAGTCAACAAGTTCAGTGAGTTTCCCCAGGCGATTGAGTGTCGTCCCAGACAAGTGATCAGAGCCATGCCCTGCCATACGAAATCACAGGCATGCTCCATAATCCATCATCCTCAGCAATCAGGGTTCTCAACCACCCACTGCAGTTGCATTAATGTCAGCCGAGATTTCCAATAGTTTCCCAGTCAGACATGTGGCAATATGGGAAATCAATCCCAAACCCCCTCACCTCTCCCTAGTGGATACACATGGCCCCTTCTCATTCGTTGCCTCCTTAGCCAGCTTCTTGGTTATTTTATTCATTCAGTAATAATTACATCATTTACATTTCTTCATGGCTTAATCATCCCGAGAATAATCAAACTGTCTGAATACTTGCCTAAGCAATAAACTCAAACATCCACTAGTGCAGCCTTGGCCTTGAGCTCCACACTAGGTAAAATACACATACTGTATATACACAGTATTTACATCAAATCCAAACACACACCAAGGGAAAAATGGGGTATTACAACTCTCGCTCCCTTAAAATAACACTGTCCTCGGTGTTCTCAAAACTGAACAAAAATTGGAATGCTCCTTTCATGGAATCCTCCAGCTCCCATGTGGCCTCTTCTAGACTAAGGTGCCTCCCTTTCTCCTTTACCTGCACTATGGCCCGGTTCCAGAGCAAAGTAACCTTCCTATTGAGGATGCATGTAGGCTCCACCTGGAACTCTCCCTTTGGTTCCACCTGTATCACGTGCCAATCAATGATATGATTAGGATCATGTACGTATTTCTTAAGCAAAGATACATGGAAAACATTATGAGCTTTCATGTTAGCAGGCAATGAAATCCTATATGCAACTGGCCCTGTCCTATCAAGGATTTCAAATGGCCCACAATATCTTGGTGCCAACTTGGCACAACTTCCCAACTTCATGGAACTCTTCCTGGGTTTCACTCTCAAGGAGATATGATCCCTAATCTGAAATTCCTTATGCATTCTCTTCAAATCTACATAACTCTTCTGCATGTCCTGTGCTTCCTTCAAATTATGCCTGATCTTAACAAATTCCTTTTCCATCTCCTCAATCATTTCTGGTCCAAGCACTACTACGTTCACTGGGATATCCCAGCTCACTGGAGTTTTGCATCCTCTTCCATACAACACTTCAAAAGGACTCATCTTCAATGATGCTTGATGCCCATTGTTGTAAGCAAATTCCACTGAGTGTAAATAATCTTCGCACATAGATGGCTTATCCATCACATACATCCTTAACATATCTTCAAGGATCTGATTCACTCTCTCAGTCTGACCATCTGTTTGAGCATGATAGGTTGTACTAAACTTCAATTGAGTTCCCAACTCTTGGAACAATCCTTTCCAAAAATTGGATGTGAAATTTGTGTCACAATCAGAAACTATTGCCTTAGGAAATCCATGCAATCTGAATATCTCCCTCATGAAGATATCTACAATGTCATTAGCCTTGTGAGTGGACTTGACTGGAATGAAATGAGATACCTTTGATAGCGTGTCCACCACAACCATGATTGAATCATGCTTCTTCATTGTCATAGGAAATCATGTTATGAAATCCATGGAAATCACTTCCCACTTCCACTCTGGAATGGGTAAGGGCTGCAACAATCCTGCTGTATGTTGGTGCTATGCATTGACCTGTTGGCACTTCTGACATCTAGCAATGTACTCAGCTATGTCCTTCTTCATACCATGCCAAAAGTACTTCTTTCTTGTTGTTGTTATAGTCTTTTGATATCCTAGGTGTCCTGAGTAGGGTTTCTGATGTATCTCATCCATCACCAATTTCTCAAAATATGAACTGTTTGGAATGTACAGTATGGTGTTTTGATAAAAGAGAACATTATCCTCACCCAGTTGATATCTGGCATATTTTTCCTCTATAACACTCTGTTGCAATTTCTCTCTAATCTAGAGATAGAATTCATCACTATCTTGAGCCTCTAAAATTCTTTCCTTCAAGTCTGATTCACATCTACTTATTGTTGTAGTATGAAATTTCCTGCTGAGGGCATCAACAACCTCATTCTCTTTACCTTTAACATGCTTAATCTCCGAATCAAACTCACAAAGAAACTCCATCCATGTAGTTTGCCTTGAATTCATATTTGGTTGGTCAAACAAGTACTTTAAACTCATATGATCAGTTCTGAGCTCAAATCTTCTCCCCAATAGATAATTCCTCCATTTCTTGAGAGCATGAACTATGGCTGCTAGCTCTAAGTCATGGGTGGCATTGTTCCTTTCATGCTCTTTCAGCTTTCTTGACTCATAAAAAATTACAGAACCTTCTTGCATTAGCACTCCACTGATCCCCTCAATGCAAGCATCAGTGCATACCACAAAATCCTTACTCGGATCTGCAATCTTCAAGACAGGTGCACTAGTAAGCAACTCCTTCAGCTGCTGGAAACTTCTTTCACATTTTCCAAACCATACAAACTTGATATTCTTCCTTTGCAATGAAGTGATTGGATGAGCTATCCTGGAGAATCCTTCAATAAACCTTTTCTAGTAACCAACAAGACCCATAAAAGATCTAACATCTGAAACATTCTTGGGAGTAGACCAATCCATGATGGCATTAATATTCTCTGGATCAACTGCAATTCCTTCTTCAAAAATGATATGACCCAAATATTGCACCTTCTTTTGATAGAAGTTACATTTACTCAGCTTAACATAGAACTGGTGCTCCCTAAGGACTTGTAATACCATCCTCAAATTCTCATCATGCTCTTCTTCATTCTTTGAATACACAAGAATGTCATCCAGGAACAAAATCACAAACTTATAAAAGTACTTGTTGAAGACACTTCATAAGACACATGAATGTAGCAGGTGCATTGGTAAGACCAAATGGCACCACTGTAAATTCATAATGACCATACCTAGTCCTGAAGGTTGTCTTATGAATATCTTCTTCCTTAATCCTCACTTGATGGTACCCTCTAGCCTCATTCATTTGATCAAACAAGTCATCAATCCTTGGAAAGGGATACTTGTTCTTAACTGTCACCTTATTGAGATGCCTGTAATCAATATATAGCCTGAATGTTCCATCCTTCTTCTTAACAAACAACACTGGTGCACCCCATGGGGATACACTTGGTCTAACATACTCTTTTTCCATTAACTCTTGCAGCTACATCTTCAACTCTACCAATTCTAGTGTGCTCATTCTATAAGGAGCTTTGGAGATGGGTGTTTCTCCTAGAACAAGATTAATGGAAAAGTCAATGTCTCTCTTAGGTGGAAATCCTGGAACTTCATCTGGAAACACATCCTGAAACTCTTGCAATATCTGGAAGTATTCCACCCTGGGTCCCTTATCCTCTGCTGAATTTGATATATGTACAGCATATAACTGGAAACCCTTTTTATAAAACTTCATTAACTGCAAAGCTGAAATCTGCCTCACTGAGACATGCTTTGGAATCCCTTTGACCAACCTTGGTTGGCCTTCATCATCAAAGCATTCCAATTCTTTCTCATAGAAATCTACCTTGGATCTATGCATTTCCAACCAATCCATTACAATCAAGGAATCATATAATCCCAATGGCAAGACATTTAACTCCTCATGTGTGAGGAATCCATTCAATTCTATAAGACACTCCTTCACTACTTCAATTACTTTTTTCTTGGTACCGGTGGCCAATTGAACTAGACAAGCCTTGTCATGATTCACCTTACCAAGAGAACAACTTCCAACTATCTTAGGAGATACATAACTATGGGTAGACCATGGGTCAATCAAAACAGAAATAGATTGCTCAGCAATCTTACCTGCAACCTCCACCACTGCTGACTGATGGTCTCCTTGATGATCATCCAGTGCTGCATAAATTCTAGATGCTACTCTTTCCATATCCCCTACTGTAGTTTCTCCTCTAACATTGTGCAAGCTCCTGGGGTTCTTATTTGTAGTTGGGAAATCCCTAAGCATGTGGTTCTCCCCACAACCCCAACAATGAAGTGGTCATTTTAACATTCTATCAGCTATTACAACTGGCTTGAATTCTCTTCTTGCTTGCTGTCCTTGTGGAAATCTCCTAGGCTGATTTCTGAATGGTGGTTTAGACTCACCTTTCTTCTGATCAAACCTTCCCTTGGGTTTACCTTTCCACGCTGGTTGTGCTTCTGCTTTACCTTTATTTTTCTCATAGCAATTCTCTCCCATCCTAATAGTCTCATCCTAATAGTCTCATCCAAATTTGGTGGATTTACAAACTCTATCCTATCTTTGTAGCTCTGTGGTAGACTACTAAGGAAGCATTGAATCTTCACTCTTTCATCCTTGATGTAGTCCACATACCTCAGTAACTCCAGAAACTCATGAACATGCTCATCCATAGTGTTCTGTCCTAGTCTGAGTTCATTGAACTCTTTTCTTTTGCTATCATAATACCTAGCTGATAGGTACTTCTCCTGAAAGTATCTTTGGAATCTACCCCAGCTCACTCTTCTCTCACTGATTCCTTTCACTTGCATGAGGTGATCCCACCAAATAGAAGCTATTCCACTAAGTTTGTAGATAGCAACCTTAGCCTTTTCATTATCTGAATATTCATGCATTCTGAAGTACTTCTTTATCCCAAGAATCCATGCCTCTGCTTCTTGACTTTCTTTACTTTCACCATCAAAAGTAGGAGGTCTTGCCTTCCTAAATTCACCCTGTGGAATACCTCTATGCTTCTTCCTGCCCTTACTCTTACTGGCAGTGTGTCTTGGGCTCCCTTGAGAACCCTCAAAATCGGCTGACATGCTAGAAGAAAACTTAGAAGAAGGTATCATATTCCTTCTGCCCACAGAACCTCTTCTAGGGCTTGGAGTTCTTCTCATGGAACGACCCCTAGACTGAATTTCTCCATTCTTTTCTTCTCGGACTTCGTGGCTTGGGTTAGAACCACCATTAATCCTTTGTTGCAAGTCGATTAGGCTCTGCAAAATGGCTGCATTGAGCTGATGTTGCTCTTCCTGTGCTTTCATCATTCGCTCATTAAAGCTAACCATAGTCTCAACCAAGTTTGGGGGCATCACTTGCTCCTTTCTTCTATCAGACTCGACCTATGTATGTGCTCCTTGTACATTTCACCCAATACATCGTCTTCTGGACCAAACGGGTCCTACACATCATTCAGAGTAACCATACTTACACCGTTCTGCGCGCTGCACTGTGATTTAAATTGTCTTACAGCTGCTGCTAACTCTGTGTATATCAGATACATTTTATTAGACATCACAAGCATGCAAATAAGCTATATCTTACCCATTCAAACCAAGAATTATTCATTTGAACAGTTAATCAATCAAATAATTTTATCAGAATCACTCATGGGCACATTCCTTGACCAAAATTCATGCACTGTTCAGCCCAACAAATCCCAGTGCTACAACTGAAGCTCTGATACCACTTTGTCACATCCCCACCGACCTACCTGGCCACTGGAGACCATGATGCATTTTTTTTCTCCCAAAACATCGACTGAGTGCCCATACACACAGTCAGGAGAGTTCGGATCCGCAATCCGGAACCCGCAGCTGCGAACCCGCAACCTTCATTCTGCAATAGTAGATACCGCAATCTACATCCCACAATTTGCAACCTGCAATTGCAGGATGCAGATTGCAGGATCCGCTATTGCGGAAGGAAGGTTGCGGGTTGCGGATTGCAGATCCGAACTCTTTTGACTGTGTGTATGGGCACTCATTTGATGTTTTGGGAGAAAAAAAATGGATCATGGTCTCCAGTGGCTAGGTAGGTCGGTGGGGACATGAAGGTGTCATGTGCCTTCTTCCCATAGAACCTCTTCTAGGGATTGGAGTTCTTCTCATGGAACGGCCCCTACACTAACTTTCTACATTCTTTTCTTCTCGGACTTCGTGGCTTGGGTTATAACCACCATTAATCCTTTGCTGCAAGTCGGTTAGGCTCAGCAAAATGGCTGCATTGAGTGGATGTTTCTCTTCCTGTGCTTTCATCATTCGCTCATTAAAGCTAACCATAGTCTCATCCAAGTTTGGGGGCATCACTTGCTCCCTTATTCTATCAGACTCGGCCTCTGTATCTACTCCTTGCACATTTTCACCCAATACATCGTCTTCGGAACCAAATAGGTCCTACGCATCATTCAGAGTAACCATCCTTACATCGTTCTGCACGCTGCACTATGATGCAATTTGTCTTACAGCTGCTGCTAAATCTGTGTATATCAAATACATTTTATTAGACATCACAAGCATGCAAATAAGCTATATCTTACCCATTCAAACCAGGAATTATCCATTTGAACAATTTTAATCAATAAAATAAGTTTATTAGAATCACACCATGGGCACATTCCTTGACCAAAATGCATGCACTGTTTGGCCCAACAACTCCTAGTGCTGCAAATGAAGCTCTGATACCACTCTGTCACATCCCCACTGACCTACCTGGCCACTGAATACCATGATCCATTTTTTTTCTCCCAAAACATTGACTGATTGCCCATACACATAGTCAAGAGAATTCGGATCCGCAACCCACATCTGCGAACCCACAACCTTCATTCCGCAACAGCGGATCCCACAATCCACAACCTGCAATTGCGGATGCGGAAATGCGGAATTACAAATCCCACGGGAGGTCGCTCCCGCAAACCGCAACCCGCAACAGTGGGTCCCGCAATCCGCATCCCGTAATCCACAATTGCAGAAGCCCAAAACATGAAATCTTCAACCTGACGATCTGCAACCCACATCCCACACTTGCGGATGTGAAATTGCAGAGTCCCAACGCATACTTTTAAACTCAGCGATCCTGCAACCCGCAATTGCGGAACCATGCGTGTGGAACCCTGCCTCTGTAAGGGAAAATTCATCAAATCTACAAAGGGGCATAACTTCTTCCTCCAACATCCAAATGGGGCAAGGTTGGTACCATTGGAAATCTCTTGAGGACATCTATCCAATGGTAGAACCCCCTAATTAGGTGAAGTATCTAACCTTCCCTTTTTCTTCTCTGAAGTTATGTCTACATCTCTACTTAGACACTTCCAACCTGCTACCTGCCAAGATCTTCCCTTCCATCTGACCCACAGAGGTTCTGAAAACCAATTCCTGGGCTTCCCTTCCCTCCCTAGGAATCAGATGTAAGCATGCATCTCCTTCACAGGGTTAGTCATACATAACATTCATTTCCAAACAATGAATCGCTATCCTTCATTATAAAATGTAAAATGCATTAACATATTTAATCAACACATCTATCATTGCAAGAATTACAAGGCATTAAACTCATGCAATATAAGATATACATACAACAGTGAACTCAGCCTCTTACTCAGGCCTGTACATGACTTCATGCCAATCCCATTCATATGCATACATTCCACAGTTCCATAATTATACACAAGCATTCATCACAAAACAATGAAACATCATCATTTGCTATAACATAAATACTTATCTTTCAATTCCAAAGCAACTGGCTAATTGAGAGCAACATTCCACCCAAAGTTAGATCTTTATTCAACCTATACTATTTCAGCTGAGAGATCACCCCCGAGCTAGGAAGTGTATCCACTAAGGAGGGCTAACAGGTTCTCTCACAGTCAAGGCTCCATTCTCATGCCAAACCAGTATGTAGTTGGTTTTATCAAGCATTCCAGGGCACCTACCCATGCTAAGCCAACCTACAAGGGTTTATCAAGCATTCAAGGACAACAAGGATGGCATTGCTAAGCCAGTGAGCTCAACCACAGATCTACAGGAATCTCAGCACTTAGTTGACTTGGAACCCACAATATGTTGAGATATTGTAACTTCTAATAATATTATATTTGTACTTTATTATTCTGGAGATGTTTCATTCCTCCATGGAGACCCTATTGTACATCAGAAGATGTTTTATTCCTCCATGGAGAATGTGGTAACTTGGGTTATTAGACTTCCCTAATGAGGTCGGACCTGTATGAGTCATGTGGGTTAAAGGGTTATTAGACCACCCTAGTGGGGTTGTCCCAGTAAACATTATGTTAAGTGGTTAAGTTGGGGCCGACCTAGTTAGTGTAAAAGTCAAGTCGGAGTTGTGTATAAATAGAGGAGGTGTGTTCCTCATTTAACACACATTCACTCAATTGTGATTGGCGCATAGGAGAGAGAGAGAGAGATCTTCTATGGAGGAGAAAGAGATCATGTTTGGGGATTACATATTTGTATTTGTTGGTCATCTATATTGAGGAAGCTTTGCTGGGTTTTCTACCCCATGAGGGTTTCCTAGGATAAATCTGTGTCTCTTGTGTTCATGCTGTGCTTGTTGTTCTTTTAGTGATCATGTATATGATATTGTTGTGAAATGGAATGTAATACTAATATTTTCTATATTATCATGTTAAATATTAACATGGTATCAGAGCTATCCTGAAGGAAGGAAATGTATGGCACTTACGACACTTGTCTCACTTGCGACAATTTGAAACTTACGGTTTTGTATAGCAAAACCTAGTCATCGTGGAACTTACGCTATAACTCCATTTTGGAGAAGGTTCAGGATATGAAACTTCTACAAGCCGAATATAACATCCCCCTATACCTTGTGTTCGAAGATCAGCCTCTGATTCATTGTACTTTGTGATTTATGATCCGTACAAGTTAGGGTTTCTGCCTCTTCCAGAATGCAGTCCTAAACAGGTGACCTAGGTAAAAAGGTCATATCTCGGGCTAGGAATCTCCAAATGAAATTTAGTAAAATTTTTCAAGTAGGGAATAGACTTTAGTTTCACAGTCCCTGGTTTCAGAGGCCAAAGTTGAAACAATGACATGTGGCACTCCGTACAAGTTCGATATGATGTTTCATCCCATAAACAGGTCATGTTGCGACACTTGGCATAAATCTCCCTCAAAGAATCCATTAAATATCATACCCATGGGGTTGGAAATATGGCAAGTCAGGCTACCACAAGCCGAAGTTTCAGACCCTACAGATCTGAAATTGCAGATATACACCAAAAACAATACGGCACATCTGAATTGGTTGAACAGAGGAAATCTAAGAAGAGGAGGAAGAAGCTCTCACTTAGGGTTTTCAGTTTTTAGGTTTGGAAGGACGTACTACAATGTTGGAGACACCTGATACAACATTGTAATATTTGATAATGGATTTGGAATCCATTCATCTTAGATATTAAACCTCCATCAAAATGTCGTGGAAGGAAGGAGATTGAAGATTAGGGTTTCCAAGTAAGAAGAAACCCTAGCAAAGTTGGGAGACTCATAGGGCAGCGATGAAGAAGGTTTAAATGGAACTAATATTCTATCATCCTAGCACCATGAACACACATAAGATGTTTACAAGTGATCTACCTTGGATGGTTAGGGTTTTACCCTTATAGAAAAGACTACTCGACATGTATGACTTGAGAAGATACATGTATGTTTTGGAATCTGTTTCATGATTAAGTTCATAATATGTTTGTCCTCATATTATTGAGGTTAGTACAATCATTATTAGTTTTAGATTGTCTGATCATCTTAGTAAAAGTATGAATGCATGTGAATAATGATAGAAGACATTCATTGATCAAGGTTATGACACTTATGATTGTACTAATGCACTTTTGGTGTTGTAGGAGGATGATGTTGTCTGCTAACATGAAAGGTACATCAAGAAAGACAAATCGAGTTCTATGACCATGATGACATGAAGACAAAGACTCATCCATAGTCTTTGATCACATAGAATCTCTACTTACAAGGTATGTATGACTTTTTTCTACTATGCTTAACTTATGAGATATGCAAGTTCTAGCACAAGGTCTCTAAAATCATTGAAGAGAACAAAGAAGATATTGTTTGGGTATAATAATCCAGGTATGTTTTCCTATATCAAGTTAGAATTCTACCTTGTGTTAGGATCTTAGGTAAGTATACATGTGTATGAAATGATCATGACCATACATAATCTTTTGATAGTATTGAGATTATACTAATGAATGTATGATTATGTATGAGATCATGAGGATGACAGTAGTGCACACTTAAGCATGCATAGTGGTATAGAATGAATAGAAGTTCAAAGACATATAGAGATCAAACGGGATGCAACCACACAAACATAAAAGATAAGTATTTGAGTTGTTATTTGAATCCCTGAAATAGTAAATGATATTGCTTGTAATAGTTGTATGCATATTTGTATTCCTAGAATATATCATGCATAGTGTAAGCATTCATATAGCATTGAACAGTATACTACTAATATGCATATGATGGGTAAGTTGGACAAACATTCCATTGTTGTTTATCTAGAATGAAACCGCTTTGCTGACATGCTGAGAGCTGTGCACTCTCTTGACAATATCTTCTGGTAGAGATGAAAGGCATCTAGATAGCCTCTATATGCATAAAGGATATGGAAAAGTGTTGTGCCAAAATATTGGTCAAGATAGTTGCATGACTATGTGAAACATATCAGTATGCATAGTAGGTTATCATGTCAACATTACTTGATGATTATGAAGTATTACTAATCATGTGATTAAGTTTGATTTGTAGAAAAGATCATGTGCTATGATCTACAAAAGAAGGATGATGAACACCTATGGCTCGTGGATAGAAGATTCACTTAGAAAGAAGAAGAAGATCATGACGAGATGTTGCTCCAAGTGGCTATATAAGGCCATTCTCTTAATGGTGTAATTGAAGAAGAAGTACGAATCAAGAAAAATCCCAGGATTCAACTGAAGAAAGCTCTGTACGGGCACCCAAGATTGATAATCATTTGATGAGCTTAATGATCACCATGGGTGATGTACATTTCAACCTTTGCTACAATTAGGTTGAAGATGGTGTCTATATACGGATGACATTCTTCTCTTATATGGATGCAAGAAGTTCAAATGATCTTGAGGCTCATATCAGTAGACCCATATGACGAGAGATGGCACAGATAGATATGCAGAAGATCACTCAATGCAGAGTGTGAATGATGTTCAGTCATTGATGGAGAATTGATAGCTTCTTGACAAGCTTGGGCTTTACCAAAATTAAAGTTGATCCTAACCTTTACCTTAAGGTTATGGATGATGAACCTATTATACTATTATTGTATGTGGATGATCTCTTTCTGGAAGGGAATGAGAAACAGATCATGGAAAGCAAGAAGAAGCTAGCTACAAAATTTGAGATAAAAGATCTCGAATTGATGCATTACTTCCTAGGTCTGGGAGTATGGAAAGGCCCAGAAGGAATATTTCTCAACTAGAGAAAGTATGCTTTGAAAATATTGAGAAGATTTGATATGTTGGAATGCAAAGCCATGACCACTCCCATGGATTCCAACTTGAAGTTGTTAGCTAATGACTCATCAGAGTTAGTGGATGTGACTGTACAGACAGATTATTGGGTCATTGATGTATCTGACGAATACTAGGCCAGATATATGCTTTGCTGTGAACACCTTGAGTCAATATCTAGTGGAACCTAGGAATGTTAACCTGATAGCTGCAAAGCATGTGATGAGGTACCTAAAGGGTACGATAGACTTTGGTCTATGTTATCTTGGAGATCATGACTTTCAATTGTATGGCTACACAGATGTTGATTGGGAAGGAAGTGTATCAGACAGGAAAAGCACATCGAGTGGATGTTATTGTCTGGGATCTGACCATGATCTCGTGGTTTAGAAAGAAGCAGTCTAGTGTGGCTCTCAGCACAACTGAAGCGGAATATATAGCTACTTGCTTTGCTAGTTGTGAAGCGATATGGCTTCGGAAGTTGTTATCAGGATTGTTTGACTTAGAGATGGACCCCACTATGATCCTGTGTGACAACCATAGTTGTATCAAGATGATAGAGAATCCAGTATTCCATGATAAGTCAAATCACATAGAGATCTGATATCTTTATATACGGGATATGGTGCAGAAAGGAGATAGAAAGCTCGAGTATTTGAGCATTGACGAACAAGTTGTTGATGTATTGACCAAACCTCTGTCTTGAGTAAAGTTTGAGTATTTCCAAGACAAGATTGGTGTAGTTTAGAAGGACCCTCCTCGAAAGGGGGAGTGATATGGTCACTGATGATGAGATTGCCTGCATCAATGATAAGGTCGATGATGAGGATACATGTATTGATGATGTGGATACTTGTATCGATGATGAGGACACATGTATCAATGATGAGGATACATGTATCGATGATGAGGTTACTTGTCCCAACGATGAGGTTGATGATATCAACAATAAGGTTGATAAGTGGTCCTAAGACTTGGCCTAAGTTGATGAGGGGATTGTATCATCCCCGGACTTCGGTCCCTAAATTGATCCGTAGACAGATGTCTTCGAGAATTGGTCCCTAGTGGACGAGAGGGATTGTATCATCCCTAGAATTTGGTCCCTGAATTGATCCATAGACATATGTCTCTGAGAAGTGATCCCTAGTGGACGAGAGGGATTGTATCATCCCTGGACTTCGGTCCCTGAATTGATCTGTAGACATATGTCTCCAAAAAGTGGCCCTTAGACTTTATCTAGGTACACGTGATAGGACTGCATCATCCCTAAACAACTGGTTCAAAATGTATGTGATAGGACTGTATCGTCCCTGAACAGTTGGTTCAAAATGTACGTGATAGGATTGCATCATCCCTGAACAGTTAGTTCAAAATGTACATGATAGGACTGCATCATCCCTTAACGGTTTGTTTAAAATGTACGTGATAGGATTGCATTGTCCCTGAACAATTGGTTCAAAATGTATGTGATAAATCCTATATTTGATCTAGGTCACATCCAGTATGAAAAAGGACTAGCTATGTGGTGGTAAATCCTAGATTTGATCTAGGTCACATCCAGTATGAAAAAGGACTGGCTCTATGGTGATAAATCCTAGATTTGATCTAGGTCACATCCAGTATGATAAAGGAATAGCTCTGTGGTGATAAATCCTATATTTGATCTAGGTCACATCTAGTATGAAAAAGGATTGGTACTATGGTTGGGATTGCATCGTCCCTAGACATGAGAGGTGTCTTAAATTGATAAGGACTGATCATCCTGTAAGTAGATCTGGACTGCATCGTCCATAGACATGAGAGGTGTCTTAAATTGAGAGGGATTTATCATCCCATAAGTGGATCAGGATTGTATCATCCTTGGACCTATGTCCTAAAGTGAGAGGGATTGATCATCCCGTAATTGAATCATGTGTGTTGTAGAGTATGCTTCTATGATGATGTTGATCAAGAGATCCAGATGATGTTGTTGATCGGGAGATCCAGATGATGATGTTGTTGATCAAGAGATCCGAATGATGTTGTTGATCGAGATATATAGATGATGATGTTTCTGTAGCTGTTCGAGTGTTGCAGAATATGAAGGATCAGTACTGAAGATGTTGATGTTCCAGTATTGAAGATCTTGAAGATTTTCTAGTAACTGTTTGAGTTATTGATGATGTATGAAGAAAGCTTCCAATGATTTATAGATGTATCATGTGTTGATGTATATGTAACTTCGGAATGTATTTCATATATGTATATTGTATTCCTATAGAGATGTTAGTATTCCTCTATACGGAAGTGTTTGTATTCCTATAGAGATGTTATTATTCCTCTATACGGAAGTGTCGTCATTTATATTGTAAGTTTCGTAACTTATACTTGATGGGTTGTTAGACCACCTTGTTGGGGTCAGCCCTGTATAAGTCATGTGGTTCAAAGGGTTATTAGACCACCCTATTGGGGGTCGGCCATGTGGGTCAAAGGGTTATTAGACCACCAAGTGTGGGGTCGGCCCAGATTAAGTTAATCATGGGTTAAGCTAGACATGTAGGCCCCATTAGTTTATTGGGCAGGACAGAACAAGTATAAATAGAGATCGGGAGATCTCTATTTGATGATTCATTCACACACTTCTCTCATTCAGAAAGTGGCGCACTTATGAGGAGGAGACTCTGCTGCTAGGATAAGACTATCTCTTGTATTCTGGTTTTATCATTTCTCTATCTATCTTTAAGGAAGTTATTGGGGTTTTTCACCTTTATGGTTTTCCCCAAGTAAACTATGTGTCTCTTGTGTGCTTGCATTATTGTGTCCATGATTGATATGCTGTAGATTTGTTGTACATGTTGTTCTCTTAGTTAAGATCCTAGATTAGATTGAAGTAAATTCTGAAAATTTAACATGGTATCAGATCTAGCCTGAAAGAAGGCATGATATGGCATGTATGACACTTGTTGCACTTACGATGCTAGGGCTTGATATAGCAAAAACCAATCATCGTAGAACTTTCGCTATAAATCCATGTTGGTGAAGTTTTCGGATCTGAAAATTTTACAGGTCGACGATCACGTCCCCATGTACCTTGTTTCCAAAGGAAAACCTCTAATTCGTTGTACTTTGTGATTTATGATCTATACAATATAGGGTTTCTGCCTCTTCTAGATCTAAGTAAAAAATAGGTGACCTTGGAAACAAGGTCATAACTTGTGCTAGGAAGCTTCAAGGTCATAACTTGTGAGATTTAGTAAAATGTGACAGGTAGTACACAGACTGTACTATCTCAGGAAACTTTTTCAGAGGCCAAAGTTGAACCAGTGACACATGGCACGCCGTACAAGTTCGCTCTCCTATATTATCCCATAAACAAGTCACGTTGCGACACTTGGAATAACTCTCTCTAAGAAAATCCAATTGAGGTCAGACCTATCAGGATGGAAAGATGACAGGTCAGGACACCACAGAAAAAAATTTCAGACCCTGTGGATCGAAAAATGCGGAGTTACACCAGAAACAATCAGGTACATATTTTAGTCAAAACAGAATTATTTTGAGCACCTTCATTCATGGCTTCCGAAATTTAGGGTTTCGGAGAAAGTTGAAATTCTTGTAATCAGATACCACGTCTGAATGCTACTCATCAAAATCGAAATTTAGAGACCAAGATCAAAATTTTTGTTTGCGCAGAAGACCGAGCTTGATGAGACCCTAGTTCGGGACTTTGATCAGAAAAGTGGAAAATTAGGGCTTCTGTAAAAATGGGAATTTTTGAAATCTGTGACCATGGCTGGAAGCTCCTCAGAAAAATAGAAGCTTAGAGCTTTGGATCAAACCTTTTTATTGGGCAGAAGAGTGGGCTTCATCAAACCCCAGTTCAAGGTCACGTCCAGTGAATCCGGAAGTTTCAAAGGCAAAATTGAGGAGTGAAACTTTGCAGTTTTCAAATTCTGAATATACCAGCTTGATCAGCTCATCAAGGCGCATATTTCTATCCTTTCGGAAGTTTGAAATTCAGAATTTTGAATTTTTGGGGTTTCTCTGAAAAACCCTAATACAGCTCCAGATCCAGTTCCTGCAAATCAAGTGGATTGGTTTAATCCTATAAGAGGATGGATTGGTCACCTGCATAAGTGAAGAAGTTCCTGTTTCAGAGGGAGATGAGGCTAAGGCCTTACATAAGAAGATTACAAGCAATATCGACAGGTATGACTCATCCAGGTATGTCTCGAGATTTGTTCATGATTAAGTTTATGATATGTTTGTCTTCATGTTATTACAGTTAGAACAATCTTGATTTTAGACTTGTCGTATCACCTTAACAAAATTATGAATGCATGCATTAGGGTGTTGACACTTATGATTGTACTAATGCATTATGGTGTTGTATGAGGTTTATGTTGTCCACTAACATGAAAGGTACACCAAGAAAGACAAATCATGTTCTAGTTCAAGAACATATGATCATGATGACATGAAGACAAAGATTCATCCATTGTCATGGATCACTTAGAAAATCTACTTACGAGGTATGTATAACTTGGTTCTATAATGGATAACTTATGAGACATGTAGGTTACTAGCACAAGTCATTGAAGAGAACCAGAAGACATTATGCGGGTATGTTAGACATAACTATCTAGCATACTAATCTAGGTATGTTTTTCCTATATCAAGCTAGAATCCTACCTTGTGTTAGAATCTTATATTGTTGTGTTGTTGATAATGATTATTCATGAAGTCATAGGTTTGAATAGTCATGGTTGTGTGCATATTATGCTTCTTACCATAATTGATGATATGATTAACCAGACGAATCATGAAGGTATAGGTTTGAGTAATCACGGGTTTAGGCATATTATGTTTCTTACTTTAATTTATGATATGACTAACCATAAGAGTCCTATATAAACCTTGAAATGCTTATTATTTCTATAATGAAATGATCATGACTATACATGCTTAAGATTATTTTGTTTTGATAGTATTAAGAATATACTAATGAATGTATGATTATGTATGATACCTCAATGATAACACAATGATGATACTGATAGGCATGCATAGTGATTAAGGATGGATATAAGTTCAAGGACAGGAAATCCAGGAAGCAAAGATCAAGAGGGAGGACACTCTAGTGGTTCCTGCAAGGAAGCAAAGACTGAGAGGGAGTCAACCCAACAAACAAACAAAGATAAGTATTTGAATTGTCATTACTTGCATATTTTATTGTTTAAATAATATTGTTCAATAATATATATACTAATGTTCCTAGAATTAGGTTGTGTATTATGCATATTAAAATAGTTGCATTGATGAACAGAATACTACTAATATACATGGGTAAGTGGCCTATGGCACTGTACAACATTCCATTGCTAATTATCTAGAATGAAACCTTTTTGTTGACATGTTGGGAGTTGTGCACACTCTTAACAATGTTCTGGTAGAGATTGGAAGGCATCTAGAAAGTTACGGGATATGGATAAATGTTGTATTGAAGCATTGGCTAAGATAATTGCATGACTGTATGACATATTTCTTAATGTGTAAGAATTTGTTCTGAAAACTATGAGTTGTTTTCTAATCATGCAATTTAACTTGTTGTGTAGGAAAGATTGTATACCATCACCTACAAAAGAAGGACTACAACATTTGTTCAGCAACAAAGTTATCTCTTGAAAATATTGAAGATATTGAAGTTCCCAGGATCTGGGAAGATTGCCATGATCGAGGAGTACCAGTAAATCACGAAGATGTTTGGGATGCAGTCCCGAGACCTGAAGGGGAGTCTGTAGTGACTTCCAAGAGGATCCACAAGATCAAGCATGTTGCAGGTGGTAGCATAGAGACTTTTTCTCTTGTAGCCAGATACACTTCCAATAGTTCAGTACTGGCTTTGGCTGCAGTGATGAAGTGGAAGATACACCAGATGGATTTCAAGACAGCTTTCCTAAATGGTGTAGTTGAAGAAGAAGTGTATGTGGAGCAGCCACTTGGTTATGAGACACATGACAGGGAGTCATATATGTGCACAACTTGGTATGGTAGACAGATTTCTATCCAGTATAGGCTTTACCAAGAGTAAAGCGGATTCCAACCTTTACTACAAGGTTGAGGAAGGCAATCCAGTGATACTACTTTTGTATGTGGATGACCTATTTGTTACAGGTGAGGATAGATTGATTGCCGACATGCAACGGAAGCTTGCTGCCGAGTTAGAGATGAATAAATTGGGTATGATGCACTACTTTCTTGGTATGGAGGTGTGGTAGAGTGCAGATGGAATATTCCTTGGACAAGGGAAGTATGCAGTAGAGATCCTAAAGAGGCTCGGGATGATGGACTGCGAGGCTATGGCATCGAACTTGAATCTTTTGTGTGATGATTCATCTGAACCAGTTGATGTCACTATGTATCATCAGATGATTGGGTCCTCTATGTATTTGACGAACACGAGACCAGATATCTACTTTGCGGTGAACACATTGAGCCAGTTCCTGAAGGATCCGAGGAGTGTTCACCTGGTTGCTTTAAAGCATATTCTGAGGTACCTAAAGGGTACAGTTGATTATGGGATCAATTATGATGCGAATCAAAAGTTTAACCTGCAAGGTTATGTTGATTCAGATTGGGCAGGCAGTGCTGCAGATAGGGATCAGGTGTGATCTCTTGGTTTAGCAGGAAGCAATCCTGTCTAGCACTGAGTAAAACCGAAGCAGAGTATGTTGCGATGGATGAGCAGGTTGCAGATGTATTGACCAAGCCATTGGCCAGAGTGTAGTTTGAGTAATTCAGAGAGAGGCTTGGTGCACTTCAGATCGAGGTTCCTTCCAAAGGGAAGTGATGAGTCCGGAAGATGCAGATGCACATGAGATTTTATGACATGGTTGATGTGTTCTCCGTTGGTCGTGATGTAATTGCTGAGCCATTTTTCACATGGTGGTAGATGTGTTCTCCCATGGTGAAAAAGTAAGGGCTGGATCCTTCCCTGAATAATGGTAGATGTGTTCTCCCATGTCGGTGGTGTAAGCACTGGATGATGTGCATCTGGGATGTGCTTCGTGGACGATGAGATGATCTAAAGAGGACAATGCTATGATGATTAGGAGGATCATGTATGATGACCATCAGGACGATGCTCCAGTTACTACTCTGTATATGTATATGCATCATGTTGGATGCTTGTTATGATCAGTTGGATCATTGCATCATGTTGGATGCTGGATGTTGGATATGATCAATTGAATCATTTATGTATGTATGCATCATGTTGGATGCTTGTTATGATCAGTTGGATCATTGCATCATGTTGGATGCTGGATGTTGGATATGATCAATTGAATCATTTATGTATGTATGCATCATGTTGGATGTTGGATATGATCAGCTGGATCATTTGTATGTATTTTGTATATGCATCATGTTGGATGCTTGGACCATGTATCTATATATGTATCAGGTGGATACTGAGATCATGTATATTGATATCTATCAGGTGGATACATTGTGTGGATCATGTATCTATGTATGTATCAGGTGGATACATTGTATGATCAGGTAAATCATGTATGATGATATGTATCAGGTAGATACTTGGTATGCATCAGGTGGATGCAGTGTATGATCAGGATGATCATAGATGACGAGCTTCAAGATGTTGCTCCAGATGGCATGCAGCAGGATGTTGCAGTGATGATGATTAGGATGATCATGTGTACATCCAGATGATGTATGATGAGTATCAGGATGATACTTTGTGGCCGTGGATCAGGTTGTGCAGATGAGCATGTCTGGGAGATCCTATAGGTCGAAGTCGTGTACCTGTAAAATCCTAGGATGCTCTTTCGAGACATTGCTCTGGGAGGACATGTAATTTGTGCCCTGGGAGATTTCAGTTCGAAGTTGTGTACCCGTAACATCCTGAGATGCTCTTGCGAGGTTTTGTCCTATGGCATGTAATTTGTGCCTTGGGAGATTTCAAGTCGGAGTTGTGTACCCGTAACATCCTGAGATGCTCTTTCGAGGTTTTTCCATGACCACATGTAATTTGTGCCCTGGGGAGATTTCAGGTCGGAGTTGTGTACCCATAACATCCTGAGATGCTCTTGCTAGGTTTTGTGGTGACCACATGTAATTTGTGCCATGGGGAGATTTCAGGTTGGAGTTGTGTACCCATAACATCCTTATATTCTCTTGTTAGGTTTTGTGGTGGGGTCACATGTAATAAGTCCTGGAGATCTGGACAGGATGAAAAAGGCCTCAGATGCTCTTTAGGGTTCTTGATAGGAAAGATACTCTTTAAAGGTTTTGTGACGCACGTAATAAGTCCTGAGGATTCCACAGTATGGCCAGTGATGACGAAGACCTGCAGGTGGTGGGCTTACATCTAGTATGAAAAAGACTGGCTCTGTAGAACTTCCTATGACGAGTAGATTCGGAGATTGATTGAGATAGCAGCAGTAGTGACAATGACGATGATTCGAGGATGATGATTTGTTGATGATGATCCAGAGAAGAAGACTTGTGCTAGCAGACTTGTGTCGAGAAATACCTTCCTAGTTAAGAGGGAGTGTTGATGTATATGTAACTTCGGAATGTATTTCATATATGTATATTGTATTCCTATATAGATGTTAGTATTCCTCTATACGCAAGTGTTTGTATTCCTATAGAGATTTTATTATTCCTTTATACGGAAGTGTCGTCATTTATATTGTAAGTGTCGTAACTTATACTTGATGGGTTATTAGACCACCTTGTTGGGGTCAGCCCTGTATAAGTCATGTGGTTTGAAGGGTTATTAGACCACCCTATTGGGGGTCGGACATGTGGATCAAAGGGTTATTAGACCACCAAGTGTGGGGTCGGCCCGGATTAAGTTAACCATGGGTTAAGCTAGACATATAGGCCCCATTAGTTTATTGGATAGGATAGAACAAGTATAAATAGAGATCGGGAGATCTCTATTTGATGCTTCATTCACACACTTCTCTCATTCAGAAAGTGGCGCACTTATGAGGAGGAGGCTCTGCTGCTAGGAGAAGACTATCTCTTGTATTCTGGTTTTATCATTTCTCTATCTATCTCTGAGGAAGTTATTGGGGTTTTTCACCTTTATGTTTTTCCCCAAGTAAACTTTGTGTCTCTTGTGTGCTTTCATTATTGTGTCCATGATTGATATGCTGTAGATTTGTTGTACATGTTGTTCTCTCAGTTAAGATCCTAGATCAAATTGAAGTAAATTATGAAAATTTAACATCATGTATCATCTAGTTGATGACTCCTTCCTTCTACAGATGTTATAATATCCTTCTCATTAAGGGGGAGTGTTGAGATATTGTAACTTCTAAGAATATTATAGTTGTACTTTATTATTCCGGAGATGTTTCATTCCTTGGTGGAGAACCTATTGTATATCCGAAGATGTTTTATTCCTCCGTGGAGAATGTGGTAACTTGGGTTATTAGACTTCCCTAATGAGGTCGGCCCTGTATGAGTCATGTGGGTTAACGGGCTATTAGACCACCCTAGTGGAGTCAGCCCAGTAAACATTATGTTAAGTGATTAAGTTGGGGCCGACCTAGTTAGTGTAAAAATCAAGTCGGAATTGTGTATAAATAGAGGAGGTGTGCTCCTCATTTAACACACATTCACTCACTTATGATTGGCGCATAGGAGAGAGAGAGAGATCTGCTATGGAGGAGAAGGAGATCATGTTTTGGGATTGCATCTTTGTATTTTATGGTCATCTATATTGAGGAAGCTTTGTTGGGTTTTCTACCCCATGAGGGTTTCCCAGGATAAATCTGTGTCTATTGTGTTCATACGGTGCTTGTTGTTCTTTCAGTGATCCTATATATGCTATTGTTGTGAAATGGAATGTAATACTGATATTTTCTATATTAGAATATTAAATATTAAAACAATACCTACCACATCCAACACAAGGAAGACCTACAGGACTGTTACACAACCCTTCAAGGAATCTTCCCTTCTAGTGTTATTCTAGGATGGGCATAGAAAGGTCCATTCACTCTCAACCGACCTGTAACCCACAATACCTACCACATACAGCACAAGGAAGATCCTTCTCTCTGCTGCACAGTCTCTCACGATCTCTCCTTCCAATGCTATTCCAGGATGGGCATAGAAAGGTCCAGTCACTAGTTTCTTGAGACTATACCCTTCATTGGGTTTATCAAGCAACCCAACTCTCTCCCACAGTTCAACAACTGATTCGTTACCAGGCTTGGGGTTTCCTCACGACCGCTAGGCCAATACCACTTTGCAACATCTTCTATCAATGACACTCTACCTCTACCACTGGGGTCTGCACACAAGGTGGTCACGACTCTCAACTCTTGGACATACTCTAACATGCAGGATCACAATTAACTCCTGGTTTCTCTCCCAGGAATTGGCTCGGTGTATACAGGAAGTGCGTGAACGAATTATCTCCAAGGGTCGAGAGTTCCTGGATGGTAAGTGCGTGAATGGTTGCGTTCGTTGCTGAATGGGTGATCTGTGTGTCCGTGTATGCATGAATGAATGAAATGAATCCCCTTCCCGGATAGTCAACAGGTTAAGCGAGTTTCCCCAAGCGATTGAGTGTCATCTCAGACAATTGATCAGAGCCATGCCCTGCCATACGAAATCGCAGGCATGCTCCATACTCCATCGTCCTCAGCAATTAGGGTTCTCCACCACCCACTACAATTGCATTAATGTCAGCAGGAATTTCCAACGGGTTCCTGTTAAGATTCAATATGATAAGACAGAAAATAGCAGCATTACATTCCATTTCACAATAATAGCATATACAAGATCACTAAAGAAACAACAAGCACAGCATAAACACAAGAGACACAGATTTATCCTGGGAAACCCTCATGGGGTAGAAAACCCAGCAAAGCTTCCTCAATATAGATGACCAGCAATATACAAAGATGCAAACCAAAGACATGATTTCCTCCTCCTCCATAACAAACCTCTCTCTCACAAGTGCGCTACATGTCAAGTGAGGGAAGTGTGTCAAATGAGGAACACACCTCCTCTATATATACACATATCCGACTTGTACTTTATATTAACTAGGTCGGCCCCAACTTTACCACTGGGTTAAACACCCCATTACAATTGACTGGGCCAACCCCACTAGGGTGGTCTAATAACCCTTTGACCCACATAACACATACAGGGGCCGACCCCCACTGGGGAAGTCTAATAACCCAAGTTACCACAATCCGACGGAGGAATAAATATCTCCGGATATACAATAAGATCTTCACAGAGGAATGAAACATCTCCGGAATAATAAAGTACAAATATAATATCCTTAGAAGTTACAATATCTCAACACTCCCCCTTAACAAGAAGGATATTATAACAACATCTGCAAGAGCGAAGAGTCATCAACATCATACATGATACATCTATAAATCATTGGAATCTTTCTCAACATCATCAGTAACTCAAGCAGTTACTGGAACATATTCAATACTGGAACATCAACATTTTCAGTACTGATTCTTTATCTTCTATAGCACTCGAACAGATACAGCAACATCAACATCTGGATCCTCACGATCATCAGCATCGTCATCACACGATCATCAGTATCATTAGCATCATCATCACACGATCATCAGCATCGTCATCTAGACCATCACAATCAGCAGCATCGTCATCACACGATCATCAGCATTGTCATCTAGACCATAGTATCATTGTCATCTAGATCATCACGATCAGCAGCATCGTCATCTAGATCATCAGTATTAGTATCCACACCAATACAAGTATACATATCATCAATACAAGTATACATACAAGTATCTTCATCAATACATATCCTCATAAATACAAGTATCAATACATCAATACAAGTATCCTCATCAATACAAGTATCCTCATCAGTCAAGTATACACAATAGCAGCATACTCTGCAATACACATGATCCTTCCTTTCAGAATTACGGGATCATGGACAATCCTTCCTTTCGGAATTACGGGATTATAGTCCTTCAACTTTGGTGATCCTTCCTTTCAGAATTACGGGATTATAGTCCTTCAACTCTGGGGATCCTTCCTTTCGGAATTACGGGATCATGGACAATCCTTCCTTTCGGAATTACGGGATTATAGTCCTTCAACTCTGGTGATCCTTCCTTTCGGAATTATGGGATCATGGACAATCCTTCCTTTCGAAATTACGGGATTATAGTCCTTAAACTATGGTGATCCTTCCTTTCGTAATTACGAGATCATGGACAATCCTTCCTTTCGAAATTACGGGATTATATTCCTCCAACTCTGGTGATCCTTCCTTTCGGAATTACGGGATCATGGACAATCCTTCCTTTCGGAATTACGGGATTCTAGTCCATCAACATTGGTGGTGCTTGGATAATACTTCCTTTCGGAATTACGATACCCAGTCTTTATGGAGCTACCACACTTGGACGATCCTTCCTTTCGGAATTACGGGATCCTTATCCACTACTCACATCTTAGACAATCCTTCCTTTCGGAATTACGGGATTCTAGTCTAAGGATCAATATTTAAGACACCTCTCATGTCTATGGACAATGCAATCCTATCATGTACATTTTGAACTAAATGTTCAGGGACGATGCAGTCCTATCACCAATTTTCGGAGACAGATGTCTCCAGGTCAATTCAGGGGACCGAAGTCCAGGGATGATGCAATCCCTACCTGTCCACTAAGGACTTCATTCTCGAAGACATAGGTCTACGGATCAATTCAAGGGATTGAAGTCTGAAGACGATACAATCACCACCTGTCCACTAAGGACTTCATTCTCGAAGACATAGGTCTACGGATCAATTCAAGGGACCGAAGTCCAGGGACGATACAAACCCCACCTTTCCACTAAGGACTTCATTCTCGAAGACATAGGTCTACGGATCAATGCAAGGGACCAAATTCCGGGAATGATACAATCCCCACTTGTCCACTAAGGAATTCATTCTTGAAGACATAGGTCTATAGATCAATTCAAGGGATCGAAGTCCAGGGACGATACAATCCCCACCTGTTCACTAAGGAATTCATTCTCGAAGACATAGTTCTACGGATCAATTCAAGGGATCGAAGTCCGGGGACGATACAATCCCCAGCTGTCCACTAAGGACTTCATTCTCAAAGAAAAATGTCTATGGATAAATTTAGAACAGGTGTTCAAGGATGATGCAATCCCCTTTTCAACTTAGACCCTGTCTAAGGACCATCCACCAACCTCTTTGTCGGCATCACCAATATATGTATCCACATCATCGACCTCATTATCGATGCAGGCAATCTCATCATCAGTGTCTACATCACTCCCCCTTTCGAGGAGGGTCCTACCAAGCTTGTCTTGAAAATACTCAAACTTTACTTGAGGTAGAGGTTTGGTTAGTACATCGGTAGCTTGTTACAAATTCGAACTTTATAGTTCCTTTCTACACCATATCTTGTATATAGAAATGTCAGATCTCTATGTGCTTTGACTTATCATGGAACACTGGATTCTCTGCCATTTTGATACAACTCTGTTTGTCACATAGGATCACAGTTGGTTCTATCTCTAATTCAAACAATTCTGAAGCCATACTGCTTCACAACTAGCAGAGCAAGCAGCCATATATTTTGCTTGTGCTGAGAGCCACACTGGACTGATTCCTGCTAAACCACGAGATCATGGCCGATCCTAGACAATAACATCCTCTCGATGTGCTCTTCCTGTCTGATACACTTTCTGCCCAATCAACATCTGTGTATCCATTTGAAGTTATGATCTCCTCGTCACATGCTTTGCAACTATTAGGTGAACTCCACTAGATACTATCTCAAGGTGTTTCATAGCAAAGCATATATCCGGCCTGGTAATGACCCAATAATCTGTCTGTACATAGTTACATCCAGTAACAGCTTCAAGTCAGAACCCATGAGAGTGGCCATGGATTCACATTCCAACATATCAATTCTTCTCAAGATTTCCACAGCATACTTTCCCGGGATGAGAAAGATTCCTTTTGAGCCTTGCCAGACTTCCAGACCTAGGAAGTAAGAGATCTTTCATTTTTCATTTCTGCAGCCATCTTCTTCTTTCTTTTCATGATCTGTTTGTAAAAATTGATCATCCACATATAGTAATAGTATGATAGGTTCATCATTCGTAACGGATCAGCTTTACTTTTGGTAAATCCCAAGCTTATCAAGAAACTGTCAATTCTCCCTTTGTGACTGAACATCATTCACAGTCTGCATTTGAGTGATCTTCTGCATATCTATCTGTTCCATATCTCGTCATATGGGTCTATTGATATGAGCCTCAATATCATTCGAACTCTGTGGTGAGTTCCTTCTTGCATCCATGTCATATGTGTATATAAACTATATTCAACCTTGTAGCAAAGGTTGAGATCCACATCACCCATGGTGATCATTAAGCTCATCAATTGACTATTGATCCTGGGTACCCGAACAGATCTTTCTTCAATTACATCATTAAGATAATGGTCTTATCTAGCCACTTGGAGCAAACATCTCATCATGATTCTCTTCCTCTTTCTAAGAGAATCTTCTAGCCACGAGCCTTCTATAGTGTGTTTGATTTGTAAATCTTTTTATTGAACATCCATCACTTGTTCAGTGTTCATCATTCGTCATGATCTTTCCTACAAATCAAAATTAAGTACATGATTAGTAATACTTCATAATCATCAAATCATATTGACATGATAACCTATTATGCATACAGATATGATTTACATAGTTATGATACTATCTTGACCAATACTTTGGCACAACACTTTTCCATATGTTGTATGCATACAGTGGCTATCTAGATGCCTTCCATCTCTACCAGAACATACAATCGAGAGTGTGCACAGCTCTCAGCATGTCAGCAAAGAGGTTTCATTCTAGACAAGAAACAATGGAATGTTTGTCCAGCTTATGAATCATATGCATATTAGTAGTATACTGCTCAATGTTATATGAATGTTTACATTTAGCATGATATATTCTAGGAATACAAATATGTATACAACTATTACAAGCAATATCATTTACTATTTCAAATAACAACTTAAATACTTATCTTTTATGTTTGTGTGGCTGCCTCCCGCTTGATCTTCTATATGAATTTTGAACTTCTATTCATTCTGTACCACTGTGCATGCTCAAGTGTGCACTAGTGTCATCCTCATGATCTCATACACAAACATACATTCATTAGTATAATCTCAATATTATCAAAACATTATAATTCTAAATAATCTTGAATATTTATAGTCATGATCATAGATAATCAAAATTAGTATTCAAGGTTTCAGGGAAGTCTTCTTTTACTCATGCATATTCTTATTTGATCATAGGACTCTTCTGGTTAGTTAAATTGGCAATCAAGATAAGAGACATAATATGCATAAACCCTTGATTACTTGCATTTCTAACTTTATGAATAAGCATAACCAATCATACCAAGTATACTTATATAAGGGATCCTAACACAAGGTAAGATTCTAACTTGATATAGGAAAACATACCTAGATTAGTATACCTGCTTAGTTATGTCTAACATACCTAAACAATATCTTCTTTGTTCTCTTCAATGATTAGAGATCTTGTGCTAGAACCTGCATATCTCATAGGTTAAGCATAATAGAACAAAGTCATACATACCTCGTAAGTAGAACTTCTATGTGATCAAAGATTATGGATGAGTCTTTGTCTTCATGTTGTCATGGTCATGGAACTTGATTTGTCTTTCATGATGTACCTGTATCTTGTTAGCATACATCATCAACTTCATACAACACCACAGTGCATTAGTACAATCATATAACCATAATCAATGAATGTCTTCTATCATTCACATGCTTTCATACTTTTATTAGGGTGATAAGAAAATTCTAACATTAATCGAGATTGTACTAACCTAAATAATATGAAGACAAACATATTATGAACTTAATCAAGAATCAGATTTCAAGACATACATGTATCTCCTTAATTCATACCTGTCGAGATTTCTTGTAGTCTTCTTATGTAGGGCCTTAGCCTCAACTCCCCCTGAAACTAGAACTGGAGCTCGATTAGGGTTTGTTAGAGAAACCCTAAAAATTCAATCTTTGACTTTCACACTTCTGAATGTATGGAAGGATGTGACTTGTTGAGCTGATCAAACTAGCATACTTCAATTTTGAAATCTCCAGAAATTGTCTTCGAAACTTCTAGATCTTCTAGATAGGATCCCTAACTAGGGTTTGATGAAGCCCACCCTTCTGCCCAATCAGAAGGTTCGATCCAAGGCTCTAAACACTTATTTTTCTAAGGAGATTCCAGGCGTGGTCACAGACTTCAAGAATTCCAACTTTTGTTGAAGCCCTAATTTTCCATCTTTCCGATCAAAATCCCAAACTGGGGTTTGATCAAGCCCGGTCTTCTACCCAACCAAAAAAATTTGATCTTGGTCTCTAAATTTTGATTTTCCTAAGTAGCATTCAGCCATGGACTTCGATTCCAAAATTTCCAAACTTTCTCTGAAATCCTAAATTCTGGAAGCCATGAATGAAGGTGCTCCAAAAATAATTATGTTTTGACAGAAATATGTACCTGATTGTTTTTGCTGTAACTCTGAACTTTTCAATCCACAGGGTCAAAAAAATTTTTTTTGGTAGCATGACCTATCATCTTTCCATCCCTACATTTCAAACCTCAATTGGATTTTCTGAGAGAGAGTTATGCCAAGTGTCGCAATGTGACCTGTTTATGGGATAAAACAGGAGATTGAACTTGTACGGTGTGCCACGTGTCATTAGTTAAACTTCAGCCTCTAAAAACGTTTCTTGAGATAGTACAGTCTGTGTACTACCTGTCACTTTTTACGAAATATCATTTGGAGCTTCCTAACCCAAGTTATGACATTTTTTCCTAGGTCACCTGATTATGATTGAGATCTGGAAGAGGCAGAAAACCTTAACTTGTACTGATCATAACTAACAAAGTACAATGAATATGAGGGTGTCCTTTGGACACAAAGTACATGGGAATATTATCTACGACCTGTAAAGGTTTCCGATCCTAAAACTTTGCCAAAATGTTTTTATAGAGAAAGTTCCACGATGATTGGAGCTTGCTATATAAAACCCTAACCTTCAAATTGTCGCAAGTGAAGCAAGTGTCGTAAGTTCCATACATTGCCTTCTGTCACATACCCATCCGGACCCTATCACTTTAACATTTTAAATGATGTAATATTGTTATGAAATCGTGGTGAGGAGCTCAAGGCCAAGGCCTTACCATCGATTTATTGATGCATATGGTTTGTGTGCTAGCCAGGCACATTGGAACTTCAACATCATGTAATATGCATTTTAATAAAAATACCCACAACTAGCTATGCAATGCAACAAAGAGATGGGGGCATGATTTCACAAGGAATTGGGAGGGAAAACATTCAAACCCTTGAGCCAATTAGTTCAATCCAAGTGTCAATAAGAGAATCCATCAAACCCTCAACTACCCATGTTGACTTTTGTACCCAACCATTGATTTCTCCCAAGAGTTGGTTGAGGTAGTTAATGCTTTAGGAATGGAGAGGTATGGTTGTCCAAATTCAGGTATGGGCAAGCCACCCTTCATGGAAAATCGTGTTTGTCTCCTTGGACAAGAAAAGAGCCACAAAATTGCTCTCTAAGCCATTATGCAACCATCAGTCTTGCTCCCTCACACAACTCTAGCTGCTTGGGCGATTTCCTCCATGGTTTTTCTGGGTTTCCCTTCATCTTTTACCTGGGAAGGGGCGTTTTTGTGTTGATTACCAGTGGGGAAGAGAACAGCAGGTTTTTGGGTCTTCCTGGAGGTCGTTTAGTCCATTGGAAAGGATCATAACCAGTGGGGAGAAATCGGTATTACTCCCTAGGGTTGAAATTGAATTACTCTTTCCACAGTCTGTTTTAGTGAGCCACGATTTGGGAAAAACCCATGGACCCTGTTTTGTAAAATACCCTTGTTTTAAATGGTATCTATGCCCAATGTTTGTGCTTGCGGTGTGAGAAATGAGAATGTTGGGGTATGGGATTTGGGTATCCATTGCTTTGGCTTGAGCTTGAGAATAAGCATCCATAGTTCAAATGTAGCCTGATAAACCTAGCTGTGGATTGGCTTGGCTGAGATGAAATGAGTAATTGGTAGTGAACGAGCTGGAATGTTCCCTTTCCTTGTGAGAATCATGCCCAGCTCGGGGGTGGCCTTCGAATGGACTCAGAATAAGCTGTCGAAGAGCCTATGGTTGGGTGGAACGTTGCAGCAACATAGCTAGTTGCTTGGGGCAGTTGCGTAATGAAGATAAGTGTTTTTATGTCTATGTATTTACTTCTGCAATGTTTAATTAATAATTATTTTGATATGCTGGATGAGCATGAATTGTGTGTGGATGTTGTTTAATTCCGCTGTGCATAATTGATTTGTTTTACATCTGCACACTCATATTTTAAATGAATCTAACGAATGGGATGAGATCATGTGAAATCCCTGAATTTGGCATCATGTTCCCTGCCTTGCATTGGATAAATGGGTGGGTATGTGACAGAATGGTATCAGAGCTGCTGGTTGTAGCATTGGACCTCTATGGGCCAAATACGATTACAGTCAAATGGGAAGGTTCCTTCCTAATCACCACAGGTATCGGCATCGGGCCTAAACTGGTTAAGTTGGATAGTTTGCAGAGGTAATATCACCTCCTGCTGAGCAGCAGTCATCACTGAAAGAAGGAAAGATCTCAAATTTTCCTAAGAGTTTTTGAAAATTTTTGTTTAAGTCTGTTTCAGGAAGAACTCGGAAGTCTTCACCGCAACGGCAGGAGAACTCGCCAAGTTGACCCGAAACAGCTGAAAAAATTTCTAAGTGTTCGGCGTCGAAAGGAAAAACTGCGGAAGGAATTTTCAATTCTCTTCCGAACCTGCGGAGGGAATTTTCAATTCTCTTCCGAAACTGCGGAAGGAATTTTCAATTATCTTCTAAAACTGCGGAAGAACTCGGCAAATCGACCTGCAATTGCGGAAGGACTCGGAAAGTCACCCCGCAACTGCGGAAGGACTCGGCAAATCGCCCCGCAACTGCAGAAGGATTCGACAAATATCCCCGCAACTGCGGAAGGATTCGGCAAATCACCCCACAACTGTGGATGGATTCGGAAAATTGCCCCGCAACTGCGGAAGGACTCGGCAAGTCACCCCGCAACTGTGGAAGGACTCGCCAAGTTGGTCCGCAACGGATCGGAAGGAAAAACTGAGTCTTCGACTAGAAGAACTCGACGAGTTGGCCCGAAACAGGTCGGAAGAACTCACTGAGTTGCTCCAAAACAGGAAATTTCAGCTATTTTTCAAGGAGATTTTCAGGTGCCGAAAGTAAAAAAAAATGCCATGGAACTTGTGCGCCATATTGCGCGAAATGGAAAGATTTACAAAAAAAAATGAGGGCGCTACCCTCGACCCGCCCTGCAGTGGCGCAGGGAAGCCACAAGGGGGCAAGCCCCCTTGACCCCCGTCGTTCCCCGGAAGACAGTCGTTGAAAGTGTGAAATGCATTCTCTATGCTTGGGAATGAGAAGCAGGAATTGCATTAAGAGTAGTTGGCTGTAATATGCCTTGCAGAAGAGCAATGGGAGCAGCAAGGCAATGTTAATAAAGGGAGAATTTCTTAACTCCTCCATTGCTATTATATTTATATTTCCTAAGTTGTCTATACTGAAAATTATGGCATAGGGATGCTGGAAATGCAAAAGGATGGATAGATGAAGTGAATATGTACTAGATGGCATATTGCACAGTGCATGTGAAAATGTTTTTGCATGTATATGATATTCCATATTAGTAAAATAGTGAGGTTTTACATATGCAATGAGCCACTTAAGATAATTATTGTGGTTGCTAATAATTAGTCATGTTCACATTGGTTGTAGGACCAAAGACAACTGAAGCATGGCTAAGGATGTGGATGATGATTGTTGCATACAACCTTATGAAGAGAGGATGGTGCAACAAATCCGTGATCATGATGTTGGAAAAAGGACGGAGTAGCCTTGGTAAGAGGCCAACTGATAAGGTAACATCAAGCGATGTTAATGACAGCCATGCAGGTAATGGTTATTTATGCTTAGTTGCATGAATGTTGAAGGATGATTTGGTAAGATCCCTTCAACTACAGTTAAACTATGATGATTTGGTTTGCATGTGGTATTGAGTGCCTAAATGTGAATGGTCACCTACCAAGTATGGTCAGGTGTGGGTAAATGAAGGCAAGGAGCCTTACATCCTATAGTTTCTAGAAACCTCAATGCATTCATATGAATTCATGTCATGCCATTTGTGAATATTGGTTTTGAGTTTAACAACCAAAGCAACTAAGGACTTATGGACCTATCATGGTAGTGCATGATGTATGTAGTAATCATGGTTAGGCCATAGTATGTTTGAATGCATAGTATTCATGAAATCATGCAAGATGGCATTGAAGAGATGTGCATTGAAATATTCGATAAATGTTGTAAATATGCATGCATGTGTAGGTGCACATGTTGAAATGCATTGTGTGAATGCATGGGTGTGACCTATATATGTTTCAATGCAGTTAGATAATAGATGAAATGGTGGACTATTGCTAATCCTGAGACCATTCCATAAGCTGCTATGAATGTAGGAGAAGGACTGCATGAAGAAGGTAGACATGTGATGGGCTACTAGAGCACTCTGTTGGAAGGATAGAACTGCATGGAATATGAAGTAATGAGTATTTACAGTTATTTAAATTGCATGGATAGTGTGACTATGTCTTGCAATTTTATTTTGATAATGATGCGTATATAGAAATGTATATATATTTCATTGCATTTCAAATGTTAAACAGCTGAAGGTGTTTGAATTATTGAGTATTATAATTCTGAGATCACTTCAGTGACTGTTATGGCAATGAATGATTATGTGCATAGATACTTACAACGTGTTTGGATGATTGAAGTTTCAATTTTCAAGTAGAAAAGTCTTGCGTATGGCAATGAGGATAAGTCCATAGTAAAGACCGAGATCTACCATGTGCAGAAGCCAAAGGTTATGAGAAGGTTCTCATGGTTGTAAATTTATGCATGAAACAAATCTGAAAATTGTCTGGTTTAAGTTTATGAGAATAGTCTCATAGTTGCAAATCTAATTTCTGTAGGAAAACAGATTTACAAATTTCAGATTTAAGAATTTGCTTATAATTGCTAATGACTGTTTGGCTTATATAGAATTGTGTCAGGAGGACATGTTATAGGTGGATGTTCATGTATGGTAGCAAGGGTGAAACCATAATGGACAGAGTGATACCACTTACAAGAGCCAAACAATATGAGGAGAGACTCATTGCTAAGAAAATCAATTTCTGTAGGAGACAGAATTGTAAATTCATATTGAATTTAATTAGTAATGCTATTGATTGGTTATGGAACAATCATATTTGAAGCTTATTGCTAAATGTTGCTGACTGTTTGGCTATTTGATAAAGTGTGCCAGGATGACACATTGCAGGAAGACCATGTGTGATGGCCTGCAGAAGCCAAACTAGATGGGAAGGATCCCATGCTTTGGAAATGGGTTTCGGGTGAAACGCCATTGTAAATGTTGATAATGTCTCAGCCAAACTGCATGTTGGCAAAGCATGTGAGTGAGACAGTAAATTATACCAAGAAGGCATGTGTGGGTCATGGCATGTGAAAAGATTGGGGTGGCAAACCGAAGGACTGTTGACTCAAAGAAGGGAGCCCCCATTCTTCGCAAATGAAGAAAATATACATCTGTGAAACGAATGAGTATTCGGTAACCCTAACTAAGGATATACATGTTTGGTTATTAGATTTAATATGCAGAGCATGTTTTATTATTTCATTATTGTTCCAGACTACTTGAGTGTGACTAAGGCCTACATGGCTCACATCGGAAAGGGATGCATACCTTTCGGGTGATGGGTTATGTTAGGGTTTCAATATTGACTACACCCTAAGGGAATGGACACATTCATGGTGTTTCAATACTTGATAGTGAATGATATGAAATATGATTACGATTTTTGAGCAGCAATACTGATGAGCCTGCTTATCCTTCTTGTGCTAACAGCTTACACAAATGCAATTTGGTATTGCACATTAAGAGGCAAAGTGAAGCAAGGGTGCTGAAGAGGACTGTATGGGCAGTGGTAACCTTTCTACACTCACACTAAAGGACACTATAAGAGATGGATAGGCCCGAGGAGCTATATTGCAGAAAAGGGGTATCATCCTTGTGTATTGTGAGTTGGTATTGTGGGGCCATGCTAGCCTGCAGTCAAGTGAGTCACCTATGGAGTTCCTGGAGGGAACCACTGGTTTACATAAGAGAAGGATCCACATAATCATATTATGTTGTTCATATTGACTGATAAACCCAGTCGATGTACTGGCTTGGCAATGGTTGTTGTATGCCTGATAAACCCAGTCGGTGTACTGGCTTGGAATTGGTTATTTGGGTGTTGTGGCGAAAGGTTGTTGGATGCCTGATAAACCCAGTCGGTGTACTGGCTTGACATGTTGTTAAATCAATGCCTGACAAACCCAGTCGGTGTACTGGCTTGGCATTGGTTATTTGCATGTTGGGGAAGTATTGGTGAAGGGTGTTATTTCCTGACAAACCCAGTCGGAGAACTGGCTTGGAAATGGTTATTGTATGCTTGATAAACCCATTCGGCGTACTGGCTTAGCATACTGATTTTTGAAATGCTTGATAAACCCATTCGGTGTACTGACTTAGCATACTGATTTTGGGGATTCCTGATAAACTCAATCGGCGCACTGGCTTGGCATTACCTATTCGGATGATGTTGTGGAGCAGCATGTGTGTTGGCCAAGCATCCACCCCACAGGTGATCCAAGGCTTATAAAGCATAGAAGGAAACCTGTGGAGTAGTGAGGAAAATGCACAACACAAATAAGTATTCATTTTCATTTATTTCTTGTTTGGAATAATGAAGACTTCAGGTATAAGTATTATGACAACCAAGCTAATACACTGTTGTTTCTTTGTTGGAAACCTTGGCCATTACAGGAAGCAAGGACCTGAAAGAACTATAAATTCATGGTAAACCCAGAGAGTAACTGGTTGGAGCTAAAAATGCTTGGTAAATCCAGAGAGTAACTGGTTGGGCACTATAAAATTCTTGGTAAATTCAAAGAATAGTTGGTGGGAACACTAACCACTTGATGTTGTGGAGCAGCTGGCGTGTTGGCCAAACATTCCCTAATTAATTGATAAAAACCAGTGGACGCACTGGCCTGGCATTGCCTATTTGAATGGTTGTGGAGTAGCCTGCGTACTGTCCCAACATTCATTATTGTATCCACAGGAAATCCAATGCTTGGAAAGCAAAGAAGGATCCTGTGGAATAAAGTGAAGACATCCGATACAGATAAGTATTTGGTTATCTTACAACTTCTGCTTATGAATATACATGTGTATATGATTTGATTATGATTTTCTCAAACTCTTGTCTAGAGATAAACCTTATGAAAATACACTAAACATGTGAATTAATTCAATGTTTGAGTGTAGGTATTGCTGGAAGCAAAGACTATGAAAGCATATGGAGGATGTGTGTGGACATATGACTGTCCTAAAGAGCTCAGTATGAGCAGTAATGAAAGATGGTGCTAGTGGAACTGTGTGGGTCCTAGCAGCCAAAGGTTCTGTAAGCAACAACAGGGAAGGGTTCCCTAGTTGAAAAGCATTAGACAGACCTTAGACACCAAAATGTCATAGCCAAGAAATGGCACGCCAAGCATTCACATTGAAGTGAAAGAGGCTAAGGAGCATAGAACCACAAGTGATGGTGTAGCTCCGAACTGGAACAAGACTAAGACGGGGAAACTCTTACTCTTCTCTTTCCTTTTGACTGATGCATCTCAGAAACAAAAGATTGTTGAGTGCATGCCATAAATGAAAATAAATTGTGTTTAATTGCTTGAAATGAATTGTGAATGCTGAAATGGTTGTTTTTCGGTGAAAGGATGAACATGAATGAATTCATGTGTATATTGGGAAAGCATGAAATGTGTGGAAGTCTCATGAGTAAAGCATGGACGTTCCATGTCAATTGGGCAAATAATTGACTAATTTTAATATTGTGATATGATTTTCCTAACAGGAATTGCCATGATAAGTCTCACAGGAGAGACATTGAAAGCCATTGTTGCAGTTGTTACTAGCCAAATGATTGCTAGTGAGAAAAGCGAGAACCAGCTGTGCATATTGATCATGGAAGCAGGCCAAAAGCTATTTGTTTTGGCTGGAAGTCTTCCTCAGATAGTTGTCGGGACAACAAGAAAGATGGCATCCATGAAATTCCATACTTGTAGATCAGCTGGAAGGTGAATAAATGGAAGGGATTGCTCTGGAGCAATGCACACCTGTTGAGCTGGAAGACCAAAGCTAGCAGGAGCAGCTTGAGGAAGTCAAAGGACTTGATCCTAAAAGTTCAAAGTAAAGAGATGAAATGCAGGACATACCTGCCCCCAGTTGTGAATTTTGAGGCATATGTAAAGTGGGTATTTATTCCTAAGTGTTGGAACACCGAGGACGGTGTTATTCCAAGGGGAGGGGAATTTCACGTCCCCATCTGGACCCTATCACTTTAACATTTTAAATGATGTAATATTGTTATGAAATCATGGTGAGGAGCTCAAGGCCAAGCCCCCGCCATCGATTTATTGATGCATATGGTTTGCGTGCTAGCCAGGCACATTGGAACTTCAACATCATGTAATATGCATTTTAATAAAAATACCCACAACTAGCTATGCAATGCAAAAAAGAGATGGGGGCATGATTTCACAAGGAATTGGGAGAGAAAACATTCAAACCCTTGAGCCAATCAATTCAAGCCAAGTGTCAATGAGAGAACCCATCAAACCCTCAACTACCCATGTTGACTTTTGTACCCAACCATTGATTTCTCCCAAGAGTTGGATGAGGTAGTTAATGCTTTGGGAATGGAGAGGTATGGCTGTCCAAATTCGGGTATGGGCAAGCCACCCTTCATGGAAAATCGTGTTTGTCTCCTTGGGCAAGAAAAGAGCCACGAAATTGCTCTCTAAGCCATTATGCAACCATCAGTCTTGCTCCCTCACGCAGCTCTAGCTGCATGGGCGATTTCCTCCATGGTTTTTCTGGGTTTCCCTTCATCTTTTACCTGGGAAGGGGCGTCTTTGTGTTGATTACTAGTGGGGAAGAGAACAGTAGGTTTTTGGGTCTTCCTAGAGGTCGTTTAGGCCATTGGAAAGGATCATAACCAGTGGGGAGAAATCGGTATTACTCCCTAGGGTTGAAATCGAATTACTCTTTCCACAGTCTGTTTTAGTGAGCCACGGTTTGGGAAAAACCCATGGACCCTGTTTTGTAAAATACCCTTGTTGTAAATGGTATATATGCCCAATGTTTGTGCTTGCGGTGTGAGAAATCAGAATGTTGGGGTATGGGATTTGGGTATCCATTGCTTTGGCTTGAGCTTGAGAATAAGCATCCATAGTTCAAATGTAGCCTGATAAACCCAGCTGTGGACTGGCTTGGCTGAGATGAAATGAGTAATTGGCAGTGAACGAGCTGGAATGTTCCATTTCCTTGTGAGAATCATGCCCAGCTCGGGGGTGGCCTTCAGACGGACTCAGTATAAGCTGTCGAAGAGCCTATGCTTGGGTGGAACGTTGCAGCGACATAGCTAGTTGCTTGGGGCAGTTGCGTAATGAAGATAAGTGTTTTTATGTCTATGTATTTACTTCTGCAATGTTTAATTAATAATTAGTTTGATATGATGGATGAGCATGAATTGTGTGTGGATGTTGTTTAATTCTGCTGTGCATAATTGATTTGTTTTACATCTGCACACTCATATTTTAAATGAATCTAACGAATGGGATGAGATCATGTGAAATCCCTGAATTTGGCATCATGTTCACTGCCTTGCATTGGATAAATGGGTGGGTATGTGACACCTTCCTTCAGGTTAGCTCTGATACCGTGTTAAGATTCAATATGCTAAGACAGAAAATAGCAACATTACATTCCATTTCACAATAATAGCATACACAGGATCACTTAAGAAACAACAAGCACAACATAAACACAAGAGACACAGATTTATCCTAGGAAACCCTCATGGGGTAGAAAACCTAGCAAAGCTTCCTTAATATAGATGACCAGCATTATACAAATATGCAAACCAAAGACATGATTTCCTCCTCCTCCATAGCAGACCTCTCTCTAACAAGTGCGCTACATTTCAAGTGAGGGAAGTGTGTCAAATGAGGAACACACCTCCTCTATATATACACATCTCCGACTTGTACTTTATATTAACTAGGTCGGCCCCAACTTTACCATTGGGTTAAACAGTCCATGACAACTGACTGGGACGACCCCACTAGGGTGGTCTAATAACCCTTTGACCCACATAACACATACAGGGCCGAACCCCACTGGAGAAGTCTAATAACCCAAGTTACCACAATCCGACGGAGGAATAAACATCTCCAGATAAACAATAAGATCTTCACAAAGGAATGAAACATCTCTGGAATAATAAAGTACAAATATAATATCCTTAGAAGTTACAATATCTCAACAGTTCCCAGTCATACATGTGGCAATATGGGAAATCAATCCCAACCCACCTCACCTCTCCCTAGTGGATACACATGGCCCCTTCTCATTCGTTGCCTCCTTAGCTAGATTCTTGGTTATTTTATTCATTCAGTAATAATTACATCATTTACATTTCTTCATGGCTTAATCAGCCCATGAATAATCAAACTGTCGGAATACTTGCCTAAGCAATAAACTCAGACATCCACTAGTGGGGCCTTGGCCTTGAGCTCCACACTAGGGAAAATACACATACTGTATATACACATAATTTACATCAAAGCCAAATACACATCAAGGGAAAAATGGGGTATTACAAATCTAAATGCCACCTTTCTATCCTTGATTCCAAAGAAGGATCGCCCGGAGGATTTCAGTGATTATCGTCCTATTTATCTATGCAATATCCTTTACAAATTGATATCTAAAATTATAGTGAGGCGCGCCAAGCCATTTTTGGCTAAGCACATATCTATGGAACAGTTTGGTTTTCTGTTCAATTTTCAAATCCTGGATGCTGTAGGGGTGGCACAAGAATGTTTTCACTCAGTTAAGGTTAAGGATATACAAGCATTCATTCTAAATTTAGATCTCATTAAGGCTTATGATCATTTGGATTGGTCGTATATTCGATTTATACTCATTCAGATAGGCATCTCTTTAAATATGGTGTAGTGGATAATGGCCTGCATTTCGTCCACATCTTTTTCGGTCCTAATTAATGGATCACCTTCAAATGTGTTTTCATACAGCAGAGGCATTAGGGAAGGGTGTCTACTCTCTCCGCTACTGTTTATTCTAGCAAGTGAGGGCTTAAGTAGGCTTATACTTGAAGCAAAAGCTGACAGAAAAATCAGAGGTATTAAAATCACCCGAGTATTGGTGATTACACATCTGCTATTTGTGGATGATGTTATGATTTTCGGGGATGCCTCCTTAAATGAATGGTTGAATTACAAATATATATATGATGCTTTTTGTCTCGCTTCAGGTATGGCTATCAGCATTGGCAAATCTTCAATTTTGTTCAACTGTATTGATGTTGAAGTTATTGATTCCATGAAGGCAATTTTCTCTTATGTTTTTGAACATATTGACACTAGGTTTAAGTACCTTGGTTACTACCTTAAAGCCAATTGTTATAAGGTGGCGGACTGGAGGTGGTTGATTTAGAAAATAGACCATAGGATTAACAATTGGGAATTGAGGTGGTTATCCATTGGTGGTCGTCTCATATTGGCTCAGTCAGTTATCCAAAGTATAGTACCCGTCTTTTGGTTCGGACTAAGAAAGGTGCCCTCCTCGATCATCAACTGTATTCGCAACAAACTTTTTCATTTTATTTGGTTTGGTAAGCCACTTTTGAAGAAATGGCACTTGTATTCTTGGAAGAGTATATCCTGGCCGAAATCTAAGGCGGTTTGGGGTTTGAAAAACATGGAGTGTTTTAACCTAGCAATGAGGACAAAAATCCTGTGGAGGGCTTTGACATATGGGGGCCTTTAGAGCTGGGTCATTCGATCTAAATATTTAAAAACTCCTTCGACTGTTCAATGGCTTCATCAGCCGAAACCATTTGCCTCACAAGATTCTGTGGTCTGGCGCAGTCTCATCAGCACTTATCATTATATCGGCATGTGGCTTAAGTGGAAGGTGGGAAGGGACTCGGAGTTATTTATTGGGATTGATCCCTTCATCGGCGATGATGGTGCTTACTCGCTTCCAGCTGGTTTAATTAATGAACTTCACGATCGGAAGATTGTTGTTCTGTCTCAGGTGTATAGGAATCGCACATAACTTTGCAAAGCTTGTTGGCTTAATGCCACTGATCTGAATCTCTCTACACACCAGGCTCAAGTGTGGCACGATTAGATTTTTGGTCTTACTTATGTGGGCATCTAGTTAAATGATTCGACCGACACTTTGACTTGGGATGGTCTTGCCTCAAATGAAGTTTTGTTTGTGGCTAATGTTTACAGTTTGGTGATACATGATCTGCATGCACAGCAGGTTTCAAAGTGGTGGTACACGAAGATATGGGGGTGGAAAATTCCTCTAAAACTAATTTTTTTCTATGGTTGTGTTTTCAGGACAAAATTCTCACTTGGTACAATATTCAGAAATGAGGATTTCAAGGACCTGGATTTTGCATTCTCTGCAGGGCTGAAAGTGAAGACACCCAACACCTATTTGTTCATTTTATTTTTGTGAAGGAAGTATGGAAGGAGCTTCGGTGCTAGGTATATAATCCGGACGAATGGAAACGTGAATGCTTAAGCGATTGCATGATTAATTGCAGGGAAATTTTTAGGGGCAAAATTTCGCCAATTGGCTATTTTTTGGATATTTTTTCAAAAAATAAATTCGCTATTTGGTCATTTTTAGTCTCTGATATCGCTTATATTTACATAAAATATGTTTTTTTATCATAATATTCGCCAAAATTTACAAGTTTCAAGGGTAAATTGCATGTTTTATATTTAATATTCGCTGACTAATCTATATATATGTTTTTTTTCAATCCAAAATAATCGCCTAGAATACTATACTTAAGTATACTAGTATATTCCTTAAAAAATACCCTGATTAATTGGCTTCGCCATTGTGGCACCTACAAAAATCTGTCTATGTTTTTAATAGCATCCATTTGGAGAACAAGGAACGAAGGGATCTTCGATAACATAACTCCTTCGATATCATCAACGTGAAAAAGGATTTTGTTTAACTGGAAGGGATTCCCAGAGGTTGTTAACAGGATGAAGCATAGACTTGTCTCCTTTCCGGTGATGGAAGGTGATACCATTTGCAGATACTTTGATGGGGTTTCAAAGCTAGGTATGTGCGGTGTTGATGTTATATTTTATATTTGAGGGAATCACATCATACACATTCAAGTGGGTGTTGGCAAAGGGGATTGCTTAAAAGCTTATAGCGCTGCGGTGCTTGTTATGGTTTGCTTACAGGTGGGGTTTCATTTCTTTGTCCATTTTTGGTGATTCTCGGGTGGTTACTAATTGGTTCAATGGTTTGCATTTGATCAATATATTATTACTGGAACCTTGGATTAATGAAGTGGACGGGTTAAAGGCTTCTTTTGCTAAGATATGTTGTAAGCATATTTATCGTGAAGCAAACATGGAAGCAAATCGCTTATCCAAGAAATCTGTTGGGCCTATGGATGGCCTCCTTCACTATGTGGAATACTTGGACAACATGGTAGTGGATCAGGGCACCATACGAGCCTTCTAAGGGTGGATTAGTTGAGTTCTTTTTTTGACTTCGCTACCTTGTTTTGTCACTGGCTACATTTAGTTTTTTGGGGTGTCGAGGTAGAATTCCTACAAGTTATTTATGTATTATGCGGATCGGTAATTTATGTGTTTTAGACCTAACAGTTTTTATAATCTATAGACAATGCTATTAGGTATTTGCAGAACCATTTCGGGTTCTTGGACTCTCGGATGTAACTTTGATTTCATTACTTAAAATATCAAGTTATGTTTTTTTTCTTTCTGGAAAAAAAAAAAGAATTAATCTTAAAATGGATTATTAAAAAATAACATCATTTTGAATTATATAACATTTTATGGCTCTCAATGCAATCATGGTATACAATGATAAAGTATGAAGTTGAAAGACAATAAAAAGAGAATAGAATATTGAAGTGACAAGATGCACATTACATAGTTTTGGACAAAGAAAGTATCACTTCAATGTTCGAAACAAAAATTTCCAATACTTTTCGACAAATACTCAAACATTGAAAAAGAATCAAATCAACATTTTATGTTTTGTTACCCAACCACCCCACAACCTTGTCTAAAAACACCATTCCATTTATAAATGTAATGCTCTATAGCTTTTGGTATGCACCATTCAATTTTAAAAACTCTAAATGGAGTAGTGCACACCAAAAGTACAACCAAGTGTTAGCTTTAGCAGCCCCCACCACTCTGAAATAATGATCAATGACCATCCTACATAACGACATTAAATGTTGTGTAGGGTGATGCATACCACGTTGGTATGCACTGCTTTTCTAGGTATTTCTAGGTATATGAATGGTATGCCAATAAAGCTATGGACTGCACGCTTTTCTAGGTGTCATTAATAGTCGTACATATTATTGAATCATGAAGCTTTCCCCAACAGGTAATGTGCACATTCTCGATACACGCCAGATCAGACAAGCGACCTGCTCGTGTCCATTTGGAAGAATTCAGACAATAATCCAAACAGTCGACTTCCGGATTTAACAGCTTGCCAGACCTCCAAGTGGCCAAATTATAAGGGCCAGGGATATATCGGCCAGGCACACTGTGGTGGGGGATCAGCATTTTCCGAACCGCTCGTCCCTACGTATGCTTCGTCGCGTCTGGACAGCCAGTCCCCGGGCGGTTTAGAAAGCCCGTGAACTCGCTAAATCCCCTTCCTAGCCCTTACCAAGGGCGTGGTCCGTCTGAGCTCTCAGAGCTGAAATCCTTAATGGCCCTTGTCCGCTTGCACGTGAACCCTTCAGTGGGGTATTGACATATTTTTCTCAGCCAACCATTCCTTACCGCCTTCTATCTTCTTTCCTCGGAGACCATGCAATTCCCTGCGACCGCAATTCAACCGACAACAAAGGCTGTCACCTTAAACCCTAAACCACTGTGCGCCGACACCGAAATTTCAGCCGAGACTTCCACTGCCTCTTTTTTGTGCGTCTCTTGTATTTACTGAGCGGAGGAAATTTCATGTCAGGCATGGAATCACGTTTTTCCACAGTCATGTGATATGTATGGCATCAGGATTCCATGTATGACATTGAAATGGGTAGCCATTGTATGGGTACGCTCGTTGACGCAGTAGAAAAATTTATCACAGCGCTGCTGCGGCGATCCGAAGCTGCCTATCTGAATGCAAATATTTCCCGTGCGACATTTTGCTTCGGGAAATGCGAAGAGTATATTCTCGGTAACTTATTTTATTCAACGGAATATTGGCCGGCTCACGTCCTGCCATGACGGATGTTCAAGCTCAGCATTAAATGCTTTGCCCCATGATTTTGAACTATTGCCTCATAATTTTGAACTATAGGTTTGATTACTGGATCAGATCCAATGTTATATCTCTGCCGTAGCAACATTAAATGCTGTGCTGTGGATCCAATGGTATATCTCTGTGGCAGCAATATTAAATGCTGTGCTGTGAATCCAATGGTATATCTCTGCGGCAGCAATATTAAATGCTGTGCTGTGGAGAGTTGTACAAGGGTAAACTAAAATGCCTCGACTTGTAGGAATTTGGGAGAGCAATTCTTGCCAAACTCGCAATTTGGAATGCTCAGATCTGATTAGTTCTAAAATTGGGAAATTAGTCTAGAGTCTAGAACAGTCAACCCCACTTGCTCAAATTACAAAATTGGGAAAATAGCAATTTCCAACAAAAAATTTAACCCGTTTTTATCCCCAAATTGCCAGAAAAACCAGGCTTTTTGGTTGTCTTGTAGTGTTGTGGGTTTTATTCAACTTCTTCTATCATGAAATTTAACCTCTCATTGGAATTTGGTACTGTGTTTATTTTTTTGTTGGAAACGGACGATGTAATTTTTGTTCACAATTGTCATTATTCAAATTGAAATTTTGATTGTAGAAATGGACTCAACTTTCTCCATTACCTCAGACAATTTGGATTATGCAATTCCAATAATTTCAGGTAAATTTTAGCTTTTTAAGCTAAAACAACTTTCCTAAAATAAACACAAATCATCTAACTTTTAGCTTACTATTTATCTTACTAAAAATTCAATTTTTATTTTTATTAAATATTTATAATTTATAATTTTTATTTCATTTAAATATATATAATTTATAATTTTTATTTCAATTAAATATTTATAATTTTATTTGGAAATTATAGTTCCATTGCATTGGATGAAAGAGAACATTAACTTTTAACTATGATATTTTGTTTTACACGTTATGACTTATTTTAACATTAATTTATATTTTTTTATTTCAATTAAATATTTATAATTTTATTTGGAAATTATAGTTCCATTGCATTGGATGAAAGAGAACATTAACTTTTAACTATGAAATTTTGTTTTAGAGGTTATGACCTATTTTAATATTATTCATATAGTGTGAGATTTTGTTTGAGAGGTTATGATCCATTTTAATATTATTCATATAATGTGAATTTTGAAAAAAAAATAAAAATTAAAGAACATTATATATTAAAAGAATTAATTAAAAAAATTGAGTATATTCATTATTAATTTATTTTATTTAAAAATTATAATAAAATTTAGTTTAAATTTATTTAGCTCAGTAGGCTAATTCAAGTGGTTGAGTGTTGTAAGTTGTGCCCATAAGAGTCAAATCCCCAAGTGTATACATTGCTTTCCCCATAACATGTTCCAATGAAAAACAAACACAAAAAATAATTTAAATTCATTTATAAATTAAATGTAAATTTTGGAATTTATATAAATATTATGAAATTTGAAAAAATAGTTACAGTTTCAACAATTTATTATTAAGAGTAGTGGTTTGCAATTCATGGGTGCTTAGTGTTTATTATGCTTTCAACATTAAAATGAACTTAGAACCATTTTAATTTTAAATTTATAAGTAATCAAAACTAAATTAAGATTCAAATTTTTAGGCACTTTAAAAATCTCAAGTTTTTGGATTTGCAGAACTTGAGTGGGCTTAATTGTTAAGAATATGTCTTTCCTCCTTGAAGGTCGTAGGTAATGGATCTCTCCCTAAACTAAGATAGGGTTAGGGTTTTTGCATGCCTCGACTCTCACTTAGGGTTAGGGTTTTGGACCCTCTATATTATTCTTGAAATTCCACATGTGACTAGCTCTACATGTGTGAATAATGGAAGTTGATGTGGCATCCACTCAATATCATGGTGGTCAACATGATAGGTCAAATTATGGGAGGCATAACTTCTTCATTCAAACACCACTTGAGGTATCTTCACTTTGTTGGAAAGATCTTGAAGTGTAGAACAATGTCAAGAGACAAAAACTTTGTTCGCAAAGGTTTGACCCCAAAAACAATTGTTTAAGGCCTTAAACATGCTTCAAAATTTTCTAGACCCAAATCACCAAAGTGGGGCATTCCTCTAAAATGGACCCTACAAGCAAACAACTCAAGTTTCCACCCAAAAAGTACCAAAATAGATGACAAAGTATATATAATTATCCATTTCATATCACTCCTCATTTTTCAAACTAGATTAAAATAATATTCTCAACCACTAAAAAGTTTTTAGTAATATTCAAATTAAACATAGTTTAAATATTACACATAAATTGCTTAGAACAATTACATGAATTCACATGCCAACCACAAAAATCTATAATGCAAAGTCTCCATTGAGTTGAGGACCTACATTTGACAATGAAAAAACTATATTTTATAACCTTGGGCAACTAATGAGTAAATCACAACTTACACATTGGAAAAGCATTCATTGGCTACCAAAATGAAATGGCCACACATAAGTCAACAAAATCCCCCCAAATGAAATGGCCACACATAAGTCAACAAAATCCCCCCAAATGAAATGGCCACACATAAGTCAACAAAATCCCCCCAAATGAAATGGCCACACATAAGTCAACAAAATCCCTTTGGAGTTGAGTGATCACATAAACAACTCTCCACAAGGATTACCAAACAATATTTTTCCTCTCTGTTGACTATTTCTATGCTAGCATTTATGTGAAACACTAGTGTCCAATTGTAAATGGAATATGCCTTATAGTTGAAAGCATGCATACATCTTGCTAAATTAGTAGCATAAGAATTCAAAACTCCTTCTAATTTAGTAGCATTAATATTTTTTTAGCATGACACCCCTTACCAAATTGGCAACTAGATGTGCATCTTAGAGCCTCTTTCCACTTGTCACATCCTTCATTTCAATATTCCTCATTCATTGTGCTATTATTTATTTAATATTATTAAACCATGGGAATCGACAACTAATTGTAATTACTTGGGAGAAGCCTGGGTTAAAATCTGGTTGGCTCCCACTATAATCCAAGAGTATATCAACAACCCGTAAGCTAAATATGCCAATAACTTGTGACTTAGTGAGGGCCAAGATGTCGCTTGGAACACATGTGGGGACCTCTATCCTAGGGGGGAATCTAGCCTTCTAACCTTATCACAATGGGCCAATACGTCATTGATATTTTGAACCCGAGTGGAGAAAGTTTGAAACTTACATATTTGAATTATTGCCCCTTTAACTATACTTTATTTATTCTTAAATCATAAACAACTCATACATCATATATCTCAATATCATCAATCACTATATTTCAAATAACATAACTAATGATCTCTCATAATCATAAATACAAAAATCAAATATTAAATAAACTTCACAAAAATCAAATATTATATCAACTTCATAAAACCATTTATTTAACTAAAAACCAAAACTAACAATCTAACATCACCTTCTCTTTAATAACAATAATGATCTAAATACAACCTTACTCTTTAATCCTTACTCTATATAGCATCCTTCTTTTACCATATAACTTCCTTAGAACCTTAACATGATCTGCATTAAACCTTACTTGGATAATGGCTTGATTTCAGAACACACTGAACTCAAGAGCGTATTATAGGTGCTTTTATCTCTCCATGATTCTATATAAATTAGAGAACAATCAAAACTAAATAGTTCATGAAATGTACATCTTATATAATAATAATAATAATAAAAAACCTCTAATTCATAAATTCATTTTCCAATGGTATATCCAAAATATTCCGCAATAGTATAAATGTCTTATTATACTCATCCTTGACATAATATGCCAATTATTGTCCATACCAATGAAATAATATTCAAATTTAACTTCAACAATATGTTAAAGAGATATTTTGACTATCTTATTCGCATAAATATTATCACCATTAAGCATTTAAGTTTAATGGTTAGTTAAACAATTGAGATAAACATAAGGTCCACATTGTTCGTTAACCTATGATGTCAACGGGGATCCATGATAATATGTAGATTAAAAAATAAGAGTATTTCTATTTTATCGTATTAATGTTAGTTACTTTTAAATGATAAAGTAGTTAAATGCTTTATTATAATTTGGATAAAATAAAAATTCAATAAAATTATTAATTATGATAAAAATAAATAGTGTAGCAGTGTGACGATTTGAAGGATTTTTGATGGTTTTTCTCGGCACGTTTTCAACACAATTCGAGAGAAACTTAAAAAAAAATTAAAGTTCGTGTTTAAATTTTCAGAATATGGATACTTTGAGATTTTTAAAAATATTGAATCTATTTATGAATTTATAATAACAATTTAATCAACACAAATTTAAATTTATTAAAAAAAACATTGATTTCCAACCAAAACTCACCATTGAATCAAAATGCTCACGTTTTTAGACTTCTTCAAAATAAATTCAATACTCTTTAATGTCCATATTACAATATAACATTAAATAACTATTAAAATATAACATTAAATAACTCTACTCCATTAAGATAAGGATAAAGATAAGATTCCAATTTCTTCATTCGTTAGGTCTTGTGGCTTATTTTTCCCATTGAGATTTTATAAAAAAAATTAAGATAAAAGACAAAATTCCATATTATTACATTTGTTTTGTCATGTCATGTCAAGTCCTTCCTTGCTCATTTTTCCACTTGAGCCCATAATGGTGTACAATTGCAATCATGTGGAAGGCCAATGATAATTTAGTAACTATAACGAAGCAATGGTGAACCAATATGCACATATCTTAGGACAAAGTTATGTCATGTCATGTGTAGTCCTTTCGGACTCATTTTCCTTAGTACAATTCCAATTTCCAACATTATGGAATTTATTAATAAATTAAAAACCCAATTATCAGGAAAATGAGATTTTCCTAGTACAATTCCAATTCCAATGGTAAATTAAATAACCACCTATTAAGGGTAATAGTTGATCAATATGATCACTTCTAGAATTCCTAATTTAAAAATGCTAATACATTACATAAACATGACATGTGATATCTCGCGATTAGATTGCCTCATTTTGGCGAAGTTTCTAGAATCTGATAAACTTAAAATTGTTGAAATTACAAGTTTTAGTTACTCAAATTTGCTATTTCGTGCATCTGGGTAGATTCAAAACAATGATTTTAGTTTAGAATTATGATTTCATATTATTGAGATTGTAGTTTTAGGTTGATGAGATTTCCGCGGTCGAATTGATGTCAATTTTGTGTCTGATGAGGTGTCAAGCAGAGGGACGGAACGAGTGCCCCTTATCCCACGCCTATAGACATAATGATAATAATTTGAGTATTTAAAAGATATAAATAATCTAATTTTTATTATTATAAAGTCGAGTATATGAAAAAAATAATCTATATTATTTATTATTTTAAAGAATGGTGAATTCATTTTTATATTTGAATTCAACATTTATAGCATTGATTTTGAAAAGAGTATGCTAAGCAAAATTAAGTGTAACTATAGCTATGATTATCAAAGATATTGTTTATACACAATCTTATGGTTGTGGCAAGATTATTACAAGGAACAATATACATATTGGCACAAGAATTAGGCATAATATCAACTTTGATATTCCATTAATTATAGATGGATGTCCAACAACATGAAGCTTTTTAAGCTAAGGACTACTTCTAACCATCTACATCCAATCGAGCTACAAATGAAGGGAAGAGTATTAATAATAATGCTAGCATATAATATTAGGCATAATATCAACTTTGATATCCCATTAATTATAAATGGATGTACAACAATATGAAACTTTATAAGCTAAGAAGGCTACTTCTAACTATCTACATCCAACTGAGCTACATATGAAAGGTAAAGTATTAATAATAGTACTAACATATATGAGAAGCGGGTGAAGGGGAATTGATTCTCCATTAATGGAGAATCGGCTTTATTCCTTAGCTTAGATCTTGGCATACAAACCATTAAAGCAAAAATGGAGAGAAACTCATTCTATATCTTAGGAAGTTGAAGTCATCAATATTCATTTCCTCACTTGAGATAAAGCACGAAAATGAGAAGAAAAAAATATGAACCTAGAGTAACCTTGTGAGACCATAGAATGTGGATTATATGGAGAAGATGCAAGGGGAGATCAACTACACTTACACACCCACAAGAAGTGCTCATCAAAAGGGTCGTTGCTTTCCACATACATCTTACACACTAAACCATGTTGAGTTTTCACAAGTCAATATAAATAATCATCGAATGGGACATTGTAGAAAATAGGGGAGGATCACAATAGGCTACTTTCTTGGAAACAAAATATTTCTTAAGGAAGGAAGTCACACCACATAAATGAGCTTCACAACATGGATTGGAGGATTTTCCCAGTAAAATCCACACAAACAAAAAAAATTATCTCGGCCTATAGAGGGAACCCTTCTTAACGGATTAGTTTTAAAGGGCCACACTATAAAACCATGCCATAAGTGTTAAGTGACTTGTGAAGCTATGATACACAAGATTATCATTATGAAGTCCTCTTAAGCTACCATGTTTCCATAACTCATGATGGTTAAGAACTAGAGGAGGAGCCACATATTTTATTGTAGGAGAACAATGACAAAATCAACCAACAAACAACACCAAAAGAGGATCATTTAAGGCCAAAGAGATAAAATAATGGATCTAAAAAATTATATATTGGGCCCAAAATAATGCATATTATATTAGGTTATGGGCCACTAATCTAGGTTGAGACCAGTGGTCACCCACCTATTCCACTTATTCAAAATGGTTCCACATCTTGGTAGTTTTACTACAATTTTTAGGTCCTAAACCGTTGATACATTTTTTGGGTGGAAGCCCTTGCACAATAAAGGAACAAGATGATGGATAATTTCTCCCAAATCCTTCGACGACAATGGATACACCTTCAATTAAGAGTGATTTTAGACGTGTGATGCCCTTCAAGGTATAATTTACTTTGACTATGACTTTGACACTCCTTTAATTGAAGGCCAGATAGACATGTATGCTTTGGATAAATAGTTAAATCGGTTAGTGGGTAGTTACTATGTTCAATTTTTTTCCAAAAGTAATAATATCACCTTCACACTCCTTAATTCCCTCCCCCATGTCAAATATTGATTGGATATTTACTTGAAGAGACATGCCAAAGACGAGTCTACAACATTCCAGATAGAACTCAACTTGGTTGCTTTTATTGATTCCCTCAAGGAAGAATTTTACCCTATGGAAAACTATGATGACTAGTGCATGAGGTGGACAACATTATGATAGGAAAGAGATCATGAAATGGAGTTCACCAATATATTCCCTACCTTGAGCTCAAAGCTGCATATCAAAGACTTCAAGTGACAAGTGGTCCTAAGTACTACAATGGCCTACATAGGTACATCCAAACTTAAATGGAGTTCCTAGAAATATCCTCACCAGGAGCCACTTATCTATATGTTGTCAAAATCAAGAAAAAAATTAATCCTTCTCTATAGCATCAAGCCCTTCCAAGATGCAGTAATATGTGATGTTTCCCCACTTGAAGCTATTGATCTTGTTTTACGACAACCCTATATATATTCGCTTCACTTATAGGGGTGCCTCTACATTTCCATGTCAAGCATTGAATTCATTTCATACTTGGAGCTCATTTTCCTAATGGACCAACATATAAACACTCTCTTGTAGATATTGACAAAATCAATACCAGGTTGAGGAGCTCATCCAAAAGGTCCATGTCGACTGAGCTCCTCACCTTTTTGGAGATCGATTTTGTTGAGACATGAAGACTTTGTATTGATTACAGGGCTCTAAAAAATCACAATCAAGAAATGATATACAACCCCTTAGATTGAAAATATTCTTGATCATCTCAAGGGTGCCTCGTTTTTCAATAAGATTGATCTTAATCCATGCTACCACTCGGTACCCATTGAGAAAAATAATGTTTGGAAACAAGCTTCAAGTATAAAGAAGACCTTTTTGAGTAGTTGGTCATGCCTTTTGGCTTAAATAACACTCCAATGATTTTCACGAGGATGATGGATGATGTTTTTTGGCCATTCACAAATTATTTTATGGTAAAGTATATGTGGATCATATCCTCATCAGAAACAAATTTACAACACATTCATTAGACCCTGAGCACCCTTTAATAACACAAGTTATATACCAATCTAGAGAAATTCTCATTCAACATACAAAGAATTTAGTCTTTGGGATATATCATGGATGAACATGGTGTGAATTTTTAAATGTACAACATCATGAGTCATTCTCCAAGCCAATCTTGTGCAACCAAGATTGGGCCTCATGTGTTGAGGTAGGGAGCCTAAGTTGGACTCAGGAACTTGGAGTATATTCTTGAGTTGGACTCAAGAATGACTAAGCCTTCAGTTGTAAAAGTTTATTCCTCATGTGTTGAGATGAATACTTTGATGTATCAAAGTGATGATGTTGTAAAGTCTTGTTGGACAAGGCTCATGACTTGTGTGTCAAGTCATATTATCATGTGTACCTCCAGTTATAGTACGTACCCATGGGGTAGACCTCCAGTTATAGAGGTAGATGCTTAGCATGTTGAAGCACTAATGTTGTCTGATGTATTAATTAGAAGTGGGGCACACTTCTTCATGCAAGTTTGATGCATCCAAATGGAGAGTGAGTTCATCCTGAAGTCATAAGATAAAAATAGAAGCCGATGCATGAGAAGAATGTATAAATATTTTATATGGGATTGATGAATTCAATGTGAAGCGAATTCTCTTCTCCCTTGAATGCAAGGCGCTTCTCTTTGTGCAGTATTCTGAGTCTCTCTTCGTTACCTTTCTCTTGCTCTATAATTGCACTAAGGGTGCTTGATGTAAAATAAATTATATGTTATCTGTCATAATTATACTCTGAATATTTGTTGGGGTTTCCCATCCTCATTATTTTGAGGGTTTTCCCCAAGGTACTTCTTGTGTTATGATTGAATGTTTCATGTGATTGAATGGTTCATTGATTCAAGTATTCAATATTTCCCCACTTAAAGTTTTAAAGTTCAAAGCTCATTGTTAGCACTCGAAATATACCTCAGGTTGTGAAAAGGTCATCTCAAGGTAACCACAAAACCAAGCTTTAGGAAAGAAAGTTGGCTTCTTTCTCTCTAGAGAGGGATCTCTCAATGATTGTTTAACAAGGCCAGATATAGAATATAAAATAAAATCAGATTGCTGTATTGGTTGAAACAAAGTAAGCATTCATTGGGCAATGGATTCAAAATACATATGATGGTAAATGGCAATGCTTTGCAAAGAAATTCTTAATAGAGACAGGGAAGTTACTCGTTTATAGTCAAATGCTATTTGTCTGGTGATAAAGAAGAAAGTAAGAACAGTCCATTAACACAAAGCATCATAAGATGAATTATGTACTAACTTTAGTAGAAAAAGTTTGTGGATGCTTGGAATTAAAGAAACAGAGCATAAATATATGAATTATGCTTTAATTTTACACTTATCCAAACATGAAAGATAACAATATGGAATAGATAACAGGGAAAACATTCACATGAGGATAAGACAGATTGTAAATTAAATGACACAAGAATCTCTAATAAAACAGCTTGCTCAGCTCTGAAATTTTATTAAAGATAGTTTTTCAAAATACAAAACTCAAGTCTCATGGGTTCCAACCCTTCTTCATCGTACTCATCAGTACTTATACAATTGTTCCATGAGTTGAATTAAAACAAACTGCTAAAAATAGGCATAACTTCCTTTACATGTGTCATTCATAATTTATTAACTAGTAACTGCTTTGAAAAACAACTAAAGGCCTAGGTAACCAATTCTTCAGCAATAAATCTCCATGATTTTCGAAATATTCATGCATGCAACGTGTACTTTGATCTCCCATATTTTTCTACGATCTTCCATTGCTCTGCAGCTGGCAGATATGAAGTAGCCACCTCTTTTAGCAGTACACGCAACTCTACATGATCTCTGTATGAATAATTCTATAAATGTGCACATGCCTTTTTGAAAACCAAGTCCAAATCAAACTCCTTTTCCAGCTTGGCCACAACTATTTTTGCAGATAGTGACTGGTTCATGTCAGCAAAGTTTGCATGATCTAATCTGCATTCCATTAACCTGTCTTGATACTCCTTTTGTGTGAACATAGCACCTTTTTCTTCCCAGAAGAATGGAAGTCATTTCTTAAACAAAGGATCAAACATGTCTTGAAAGAGCTTCGGCTGATGTGCCATAATATCTATATTAGCTTGAATTCTATTCAATTGTTGATGCTTACTTACCACTTTACTGGCCCAAATTATGGTAGATAACCTATCTTTTATGTTTGTTGCTTTCAATTCATCCTCAGTTAACCCATTTAAAAACTCCATGGCATTCTCAGCAAATTCAATGGGCTTCTTATTCAACTTTTCTGTTACTGTTGTCACACTTTGTTTGGCCAATTTAATTACAGCTTCCTTGTCTAAAATAAAATCAAGATAGGGTCTAAATTTGTTTGCTTCTGTAATAATATCATCCCAAATTACTTGTTTTGCTTCCTGCAATGATGATTGACTTGTAACCTATTTCATCAATTCATCATTTTTAACCTGTAACTCTTGGTATTTAGCTTCCCAAGACTTTTTCTCCTGCTCTTCTTTTGAAACTCTGCTTTCCAGATTTGTATTCTGTGTTTGTAACTTTTCTAGCTCTAAGTCTTTCAGACTTACCTGTGCCATAGCTTGAACAATGGAGAAATATCCAGATTCAATGGAAGAAAAGATGATCATATTCGCCAACTCTTTACTTTTCTCTTGCAATTTCTTGTCCAAATTTCCAGATTTAGCTTTTAGATTCTTCTCCCTCTCCACTATAAGAGACATATATTGTTTCCATTGTTTCTCTTTTTCTTCAAATTTCAATAATTTAGCTTTACAGTCTGTTAATTCACCTTTCAGTTCTTCTTTTTTCTTTTCAAGCTCTATCAGCTCAAATGCTTCTATCAATTGAGTGGAAGGAATCTTCAATTTCTTCTTTAGTGTTTGAATAGTATTCTCCTTCTCATTCAACAGATTTTGTATGCTGTCACTTTTATCTGCTTGGCCTTCAGTAGCCAACAATTTTGTCTGCAACTTTTTTATTTGTGCTTTGTTGGTTTTATTCTCCACCTTTTCCTGTCTAAGCTGATTCTCAATTTTATTCTTTATGGACTGTAATTTGGACAGTTCTAATGCAGCTTTTAACAATTTGGCATAAATAATGTCTCCAGTTTCCTTATGTAGATTTATCATGTCAGGAATGGGAATGTCCTCTAGGTTCATTTTCACTTCAGTGGCCTTATTCTTGGTTGCTATGGCCAAGTTCAAAGTATTCCGAGAATGGATCCTGACAGTGACTAGGGATACATACTTGTTGGAGATCTGTCTAACTTCTGCATACAATTTTGACTCTTCTGAAGCTATATCCTTATTCTATTTGTATTCATCCAATAATTCCGACCTACGTTTTCCTTGTGTAGTTGAATCAGTGGCTACTCTGTCAAATACATACTCTTTAATTTCAAAGGCCGGTCCTTTGGCCTTTACCTGCTTCTTTGTCACCTACCCAAATTTTGAGAAAGATTATTTTATCTACAAAATACTTTATGTTAAATTATAATTACAAAGTTTTGTAATTATGACCAAGTTTGGTCAAGGATGATTGTAACTACTGATTATTATTATTTAATAAATTAAAATAGGAGACAAACACCCAAGGGAACTGTTAAATGAGTGTTCACTGACCCACTAGGAGGAATGGATGCTGTTAGAAGGTATGGAACATATGGTAGCATTTGCACTCCACCACTAGCTGTTGGTTATGGGAGAACTACACCTAAATTTGTGGCATTATCCCCCAATTGGGTGGAAGAGAGCAGGCAGCTCATTAATGACCAGTTAACCACTAAAAGGCCTAGGCAGCCTAGATAAGGCAATTCGAATTGGGCAGGTAGCCTACAATATTTTCTGCAGAAATATTCCTCAAGTGTATCAGGTGATCACTGAGAGATTCGAATAGGGAGGCTATGTGAGATTGAAACTGTGAGTCTGCTTGTTATACTGAGAATTAAAACTAGAGGTGCTGGTGCAGGTCTCTTTGACTGCTGAGTCTTTATGACTGGATAATCTATATTCTACTGCAAGTTGATGTACTAAGGCTTCTACATAATCTTCCTCCTGGTGGTTCAGTGAATAGGCTCGGGGGTCCTAAGGCAAGTAACTTGGATGTCTTCAGGAATAGGTTGGGTGGAATAGGTTCCTTGCACTGTTTGTTTCTCCTACAGTCAACCAGGTTCTAAGGTTCTTACTTTTGTTTACAGTTAAATGTTTCTGTATGGTAGAATTATTAATTACAGTCATACAGAAGAAAGTATTCTATTTTCTGATTTAAAGTTGATTTGTTTTTAAGAATGATTAAGTATTTTAAATGAATGATTAAATTCTTTTATGTATTTTTCCCATACCGTTATTTGTATAGTACTCTAGTACAGAAAAGAAAAATTAATAGAGATGAGTGAATACAATAGTGTTCTTGTTAAATTCTGTCATTTCAATCATATGTTTAAAACGCAGGAAATATTAAAGTATAGTATAAACAGATGCATAGCATTCATCTATTTCTTAAATAAAAGAAAAACACATTTTGTTTCTGCACAGATCCATACTTTTCATTTCATCTCCATCTATTTCAGATAAGTTCAATATGTATTTCAATGTTATAGGTTTCATGTTGTCAAGCACTTCATACTCTAAGAATTATATAACAGCTGCAAAACTATTCTCTATAACAGAGTGTTATTTACAGCTAATAAGTAAAACACTTATTAATGTTTTCATCACTATTTATCACATTTAGATTAATATAGATTTCAATCTCAGATACAAGTACTGTCATTGTAAAAATCAAAACCCTAAGTTATCACAAAACCTAGAATCTGAATGTTTATTTAGTACACAGTTTATAAACTTTTCATCAAGTCATTCATGGCCAACATTAGACATTTCTTTCTGAGGTTATAATAGTTATGAATTTCCAAACCCTAACTAACATTTAATATAACCATACCATCTTTTAAACATATCGAGACTACTAATAAGACATTAAGCATCACATAGCAGAAAGAACGATTCAGTATCAATGTCTAAACAATAGCTCACAACCCTAGCAAGAAAACATACACAGTGTCGAAACATTCACATGTACGAGTTAAGGTCCAATTCGTGGGTTCAACTTCTCTGTACAAGCAAGGTTTCCAACGAAAACTACAGGTAGGGTTTCATTCTTTGAAACAAAATAGAACCCTGTGGCAATAGCCATTTCAAAAACGTATAAATAGACTGAACTGTATCTCATCACGATTCCAAAACATAAATATCAACAATGATAACGAAGTACATGAAACAACTACCTACAGTTATGCAAACCATAACTCTCGGCCAAATATAACTATCGTTGTTCGACATCACAACAACAGTTATACAATTGTTTACTCAACCATTATTTTTAAACAAAATATTTCATTTCAAACGAGCCATTGTCTTACAGAAAAAAGTGAACCCTCGGCTCTTGATTCACATTCAAAACTATAAATAAAACCTTAACAGAGTTTACATTTCGGACTTTTCACGATCCAACATTACACAGGGTCTATCCCTTATCAACCAGAGAACACTAAAACGAGTTCAAGTTTCCACAAAACTATACAGGGTTTTACCCTTAACCAACAACAGTATAAACACAAGTTCGAAGTTCTTTTCAATTGATGTAGCCAGACATCACAGAGCTGAATAACAACTTAAACAACCGAGGGTTATCCTCTCTATAGCATTTATCAAAATAAGACTTTAAAACTTAACACTCGGCCATCACCGAACAGTGTCTAGTAATTCCAACTCTCGTCACACAGTAATCACCAACAAAACCATGCCAAAGGAACCTACAAGGTTTCAAGAACCACCGAGGCTTACCAGGAAGCAGTTGCAGCATCCCCATTTCCAATCTTTTGTATAGAAGTATTCCAACGAAGTGGGTACCTGCCAAGTTACAATTCGGAAAGGTTAAAACAAGAAAACGGAGAGATAAAACTAAGTATCACTATATGATTGTTTTTGTAGTAAAAACTTACCCTTAGAAATGAAGTTCCTGAACATTGACACACCACACCAGCAAAATGATGGATCCTAATGGCTTTTACAGCAAACTACGAGTTCAACACTCAGAAGACGATTCCATAATTTGGAGAATCGAACCAGTTTGAATTACATTCAACAACTGACAGAAGAACCACACAAAACTACAACGGCTGTATCATGACTGCACTACTCAAGATCTTTAAGCCTGTAACTTTTAAACTATCTATCACAAGTCCAAGGTTCGAAACCAAGGAAGGAGTCCTCCTCTCAACAAACTCTAAAACCCTACATTGCTGTGAAACGGTCGACTCTCCAACCTTACCACTAAAACACGAAATGAATATCAAGAAAACCAATCTCCATTACTTACCAATGCGAGAATAGGGTTTCGTTCTCATCCCTAGATCTTATGAAGATCAACGGTGGATCAGCTGCCATTGAAGGCACGTTGATATTCGAGCAACGATTGTAATCAATATTGTATTGATTACTTCATCTACCAAGTCACCAAGTTAGCAGACCGAGAGCTAGTGCATGGCACAGCTTAGCCTTTTAATGTTCTTATTACAAACTTAATCACATGGAGACCATCCAACAAAGCTTCCACCTCACCGAACAGCTGAGCAATGTTAATGCTAGGGCCTGTCTTTACCAGTTCAAAACCATGCTAAGTACGAGCTTTAAAACCCTGTCAAATTCGTAATGATTACTTTGTTAGTTACATAGTATACATATCATATAGTCTTGAAGGTTATTTTCATGCATCATGACAATATTAATATCACATGCTTTTGTATAGTGCAAAAATGCACAAGTTAGTATAGATTTATTCACTTTTCATTCCTATATTATACGTAAAGTCTATATGTTTTCATGCTCTAGCTATGTATTTCCAATTCAAAATAATAAGTGTGAGACTATAGGTATAGATAAATGGTGTGATACACATTATGATGCTAAGTTCATAGCATAAACACCATATGCACAATATATTTCATATGCTAGCCATGTATTGCAAAGACTAATGATAAATGTAATACTATAGGTATAGTCTAAGGGGTGACGATATACACTCTAATGCTAATTTCATAGCACAAGCACTAGTCACTATACTTTTCATATATTAACTATGTAATGATAATCAAATGATAAATTTGGGACTTAGAATAGTCTAAGTTCTGTAGATGCAAATTGTAATGATAGTTCAATAGTATAAACACTATTTCTACAAGCTTTCTAATAGAATTACCAATGGACATTGGTATCACTATTTTGATATTAATGACAATAGTCATATGATAATAAACGTAGCATTATAAAAACAATTGGATGACGTGAATTTATAACACTGAAGAGTTTTTTAAGTCATCACGTAAACTAGAATTGGAACCAAAATATCCATACCTCCAGTAATTTGTTTCGCAAGGAAGTACTTAGCATTTTAATATTACATTGACGATGAATTGAAAGACACATGTTTGTCGTAGAAATTCTTACCTACGGTCTGCACATGGAAACATGATTCAAATGCCTTAGCTAAACGTAGCTAAGTAAACCCCATGGTACCTCATAGGAACCCTTCGTCATCATACAAACAAACTGTCAGCACATCATCAAGAACATCATAATAATACAAACCTATGTACAGTATGTAATTGCATTTAGAACTTAAGCAGATCTGAAAATTGTATTCTTGTGCATAATCATAAAAGATCTTTCGTTAAGGAGTTAGCATCCATTTAAATCTGAAATAGCAAATACAACTACATCATATTTTATTTTGAGAATTTCGACATGTCATTGTTATTAATTATCCTAGTTAAGAAATTTAATTATATTATATGTTCCGCATTAACAACTTCGATAATTATTACTATTTAAAAAAAAAAAATTGGTATTTTTATGGGATGTTACATGTGGTATCAGAGCTCACATTCAAACTCTAGGCTTGAAAAGGTCCAAAGAACACGCAGTAGAAAAGAAAAATAAAATAAGAATAATAAATAATAAATAAATAAATAAAAATTTACAGCAGAAATCTTACTAATTAAAATTTTAAACTATTTGTGTTATACAGAAATTGTTTTTAAGCTACAGGTATGGAAGGATTAGCTGAACATATAGAGGACAGATTTCGACCCAACAATCATAGCACGGGACAACATTATGAAGAAGAAGTCCATGGCGAATTAAATGACAATTCATCAGAATTGTTACGTGCATTTCAAGAGTTAAAAGCAGAAATCAGATCTATAAAACAAGACAATGAGAAAATTCTGAAAGCACAAGAGGAACTTAACCAAGTACTGTTCAAACAGTGCCCAACTGATGAACATGATAGAGAAATTGAAAATACCTCCAAGATTGAATATTTACTTCATTGAGATAGGGGTAAGAAAATGAAAACTGATGATGCGGACAGCATTTCAACATCATCAGAAGCTGCCCATGAAAAACACAAAAAGAAACGAAATTATTCAAGTGATAGCAGTGAAGGAGACTACAAACCCAAAAGAAAAAGTCACAAAAAGTATGAACAAATTTCTGGGGAGTTCAAGAAAATCAAAACCCCAACCTTCAATGGTGAAACTGAGAAAGGAGAGACAGCAAAAGCATGGTTGTTCGGCATGAAGAAGTACTTCCAAATTTATGATTATTCAGAATCATTAAAGGCAAAGATGGCAATATACAACTTGATTGGGAAGGCAGATATTTGGTGGCAAGACATCAAAAGAGTGAAGGGCATCAAAGACAAGGATGTGAATTGGAGAACTTTTAAAAGATACCTCTGAGAAGAAATTCTTATCTGAACAATACTATGAAGAAAAATCAAAGGAGTTCTATGATTTAAAGCTGGGAACTATGAACATGAAAGAGATGAACAATAAATTTCTAAATTTGCTGAGATATGTGCCGTACCTCATGGAAGAAAAATCAAAGATCCAAAGAGACCTGAGTTGTCTACCTTTCAACATCAAGGACAGAATCGGGTATGACAATCCAAAGACCTTAGAAAAGGCCATGAGGAAAGCAACTTTCTGTTATGACACTAATCGGAAAAGAGAAGGGATATCAAATTGGAAAAATCATAAACCCAGCAACTTTGAGCTAAAAAAGAAAAATTTCAGGTTTAGTGGAAATTCTGGTTTCCAAAAGAAAAAATTTCAGAATCGAAATTTTCAAGGAAACAATATCAGAAATAATCAGCAGTAGAATTTTACAGCTCCTAGAAATACTTCCAATGCTACAAGAACTAATGACTAAAAGGCACCTATCAAATTTTTTGAGTGTCAAGGTCCTCATTATGCTTCAGAATGCCCCAAGAGGAAGCGGACAGCTAACAATATTCATTCCATACAAACTGAACCTACTGTTGGAGACTTGGCAAGGGAGATGCCCAGAATTAATGCAGCACTAGACAACAGGCAAGCAAATCATCAAGTCTCTATGGTAGAGATTGAAGGTATGCTACAAAACCATCCTGTTACTATTTTGATTGATCCAGGTGCTAGCCTAAGTTATATATCACCAGATATTGTAGAAAGTTTTAAATTGAAAACAGAAAAATTCAATAAATCCTGGTTAGTTAGACTAGCAATAGGAACAAAAAGAAAAGTATCTGATTTTATTGAAAGTTGTGTTTTATCTATGAATCAGTTAAAGACACAAACCAAGTTGAATGTTTTACCTTTAGGATCCTATGATATATTAATCGGAATGGACTGGTTAGAAGCCCATCATGTCATTCTGAATTGTTATGAGAAGAGTTTTACATGTTTAAATGATGAAGGAGAAACAGTAGAAGTAAAAGGTATTCCAAGAAAGACATCACTTAGACAGATTTCAGCTATGCAAGTAAAAAGAGCAGTTAGAAAAGGATGTCAAATGTTTGCAGTAAATGTAGTGAATGATGAGTTGATTACTAAAGAGGACCAACTAAGACTAGAAGATATACCCACTACTACATATGGTCTAATTTTCCACGAAAGTTCATTGTAATAGCCACGAATTTTCGTCCTTGTTGCAACGATTGGTGTTTCTTTTTTTCGTGGAAAGTGATTCGTGGATATAGCCACGAACATTCCACGTCGTGGCAATAGCAATGCTTCTTTGATTCCACGTGTCAAAAACACAACTTTTCTCATATCTGTGGAAAATACATCCTGCCACGAAATTGCGTCTCTATATCGACGCACTTTCCACACTCGCACTAAATCTTCCACGAAACTTCGTTGCAGTATCCACATATACATTCACGATCTTTCGTGGCAGATTCAGGACCTGTGTCTATGATTCTTTTATAGTCCCACGAAACATCGTCCCAGTATCCACACATGGATTCCCAAACTTTTGTGGCAAGTTCAACACCTGCGTGGAAGATATTTTATAGTTCCACGAAGCATCGTCGCAGTATCCACGTAAGGATTCACAAACTTTCGTGGCAGGTTCAGCAACTGCCTGGAAACATTCTCTGTAGCCTACATTGTTGTTCGTCGATATAGAGACGATACCTGGAAGTGTTAAAAAAAATGGATGCGACGATAAAGATCCCAATTGCAAATTTTGATGAGCTGCATACATTTTCACTGTCAAGTGCACTTTATGTAATAGGATTTGCCAAAAATACCATAGAACTATATAGGCACCACATGCAAACAATGCAATTACCATGCACTCAAATGGGAAGATGTATTCACTTAAGACCAAACAACTTCAAACAAAGACAAATTACACAATTTTACATGTAGCACAACCATGTTTACTTCTCCCATGCAAATATGCAATCACACACAAATCAGGATCATCATGTGTTTTCCCACAGTGTCTATATCTCATTCTACTATCAGTTCTGGATGAAATCTCTCCACTATAATGGTTTAGTCTCAATCAAGGACTCCCAATTTCATTTAATTTCCTATCTAAAGGCCAAGGCATGATACAATTAGAGGAAGCCTTATATCTTCAAACAGACCATCTTCCCTCAATTGGAAGCAAAGATCTAGTTCATTACCAGTGGGCACATTACTTGCAGCCCCCCTCAGGGGACTCACTGCTAGAAGATTCCCTAAATGGAGATGATCCTAATTTCCTGTCAATGGAAAAGACCAGGTAATCAATTGGGTGTCGAGTGAGGAAGAATGGAGATCACTGTCACAAGTGAGACGTTATCAAATTCTTGAGTTTTCCCAAGTTTTCTATGTTTTTCAACTCACCAATTTTTTTGAATTTTTAAGGTCTGAATTTATACTTGATGAGTTTTGTTGGTTTTCTCTCAATTTTTCTGATTTTCCAAGTTGATGACCCGTGCCAATTTTTTGCCAGTTTTTTGTTTTGCAACACTAATATTATCTATTGGTTTTGAAGTCCTTTTGTTAATTAGTATAAGCTACTTCACAAAAAGTGGTGTGCACCTCTCTTCTTGAGCAACTAGGGTTTCATGTGGTGATTTTTGGTGTGTGAAGGCTTCTATACCATCTTACGAGGCTTGTCTAAAGGAAGGTGCCAAAGTTGGAGTGTGCCACATTCCAACTTTGGGTTTCCCAATCGCCATAGAATCTCCAACTTTCAGTAACCACCATAATTTATGTAGCTTGCAATTTGTAAAAGACCACAATGCCTAGATTGTCCATAAAATACCACAATTTGATATTAAATAAGTAGTGAATACTCAACTGTGTAGAATAAGTCCTGTAGGTGACTATTAATTTTGTCTCCTTCAAACCCCAAATGTACAACCAGTAAGTTCTTAACACAGGGTCTTTGGTAAATTCAAAACTGCCATATCAACAGATTATAATGAGTTACACTGACAAGCAAACTATAACGATAAACCAATATTCAGTAACTTGTAATAAATTAAACATATATATTAGTTAACAAAAAGAGAGATTTAGTTGAAGATACCAACCTCGGTGTGAAACCATTCTTCAAAATATACTCAGAAGTATTACTTTCAGAAAAGACTGCATGTGCCTCGGAGAGGCCAGTCATCTCTAGGAACCAGCTGACCCTTCAAGAGGGTTTGTACAAACCAGAGAGAGAGAAATGAATGGAGTTGATTAGGTCAATGAAGTCAACATAAACAAATTTACAAAAATTATAAACTTCAACCAAGTCTCAGCAGAAGAGAAGTGATTATCACCACACCACAACTGATCACAGGTGATCAAAGTCGACTTCTCTATAAGATCAAAAATTCAACAAGGTGGTATATAAAAAATGAAGGAGGGTAAATGACTGCATTAACCACAAGTCAAAGACAGGGTACCACAAGTCCAATAATATCTCAATCAAGGTGGGGAAGGTACATTAAACCAAAAATGAGATATGAAGTGTCGGTACAAATATAAACAATGGTCATAAAAAAAGAAAATATAAAAGATGGTCATAACATAGGTGTGGGTAGTAGAAGACCCATGACCCTTAGAACCAAGGGTAAGCTGATCCAAATGTGGCCAAACAACCATAGTACTCTATAAGAGCAAAACTTCAACAAGGTGGTTTTAAAAAAGTTACTCAAGGAGGTTAAATGACCCCATTAAACACCAATGAAAGATAAGGTACCACAAGACCAATCATAGCTCAATCAAGGTGGGGAAGGTACAACTAGTCATATCTCTCTCAAATGTATAGCCGTTCTATATAACCTGAAAGTTCATCATCACAGTATGAGAAAGGGTCTTGGGATGCCAAATAAAAATATCCCTCATTTCTCTATATGCAATCCTGAAAGCATCACATAACAGATAAGTACCTTGTACTATAGAAAATAAAAGCCACACGTGTTAACATAATTTAGATCTCTATCGACTTAAGCACTCCTCTGTGGTCCCTGTGCTGAAGTTGGTCCTTGAGATGTAATGGGCAGTAATCTTATAACATAATTTTCATCTCTTTTAGTAAAAGTTGATAAAATAAACATATTGATCATACAACAGTAAGAGAGGTATAGTTAAAAATCTTGTTAACACCCAAAAAGTGTTCACTACCTCATCTACCACATTACATGGCTCATTTGTCCATTTTCCTACCATTTTTCCCTAAAAATCCTCCAAAAGGCCTAAAATGCCTCCAAAAAGCCACAAAACCATCAAAATAGCCTCAAAAAGGCTAAAAAACCCCTTTTTCCTCCAAAAATATCCAAAATTCCTCTAAAATAGCAAAAATCCCCTAAAAAGGGAATAAAAAATATAAAATAATGAGGAAAAGGAGGAAAAAAGCCTATACAACTGCCCTAAACCATATGGTTCCCAAAACCATGGGTCAGCACTCCATTACCAAAAAACTATAAATAGGTGATGGAGATCCCTTATTTCACATCCACAATCACAAGCACCCTTACTCTGCCAAAATCTCTCTTGAAACCCTAGCTCACCATTGAGCCACTTTCACCTTGAGAGCCCCTTTTGGCCCATTTCCACCATTGGAGAAAGAGAAGGAGCACATTGGAGCTTGAAGCAACCCTCTTGGACATTGCAAGAGCTTCATCAACCTCCACATGGAGGTAATATCAATACAAAAACCATTATTTATATGTTTCATGCACATTTTTTAGAGTAGTTTACATTTCAGTTTTAGCATAATAATTTACATTTACTGAACTACTACTAAGGAGTCCCTTCTCCTTAGTAGGTGCTCATTTTCACAAGCTAGGGGTAAAAGCCTAGCTACAGTTTTGGCGACTCCCCTAGATTTGAATTTCTGGTTTTAGTTTAAACATTTTTTTCCTTTCGGCTGTCCCTTTCGGCCGCCGCACACCGCGTATTTTCCCTCTACAGTCGCATCCCGACCACGTCTTTCAGGCCCTTACCTGCGACCTGACCGCGGCTCTCAGACTGCTTCCGACGCCCTGCCGGTGGATTCAAGTCTGTTACCTATGATCCGACCACGGCTAATAAGCCTGTTTGCTGCGATCTGACTGTGCCTGTCGGCCATTTTCCCGCGTCCCGACTGCAGCTTTCAGCCCCTTTCCGGCGTCCCGACGGCGTCTGTTAGCCTTTTTCCCGCGACCCGACTATGTCTTTTTCCCTATTTCCTGCGTCCCAACTACCTCTATCGGCCCAATAGCCGCGACCTGCCTGCGTCTGTTTCCCTTAAACTCGTGGTCCGCCTGTTCTGATTCGCCACAGACCCACGGTCTGATTTCTGCATTTTTTCCCTAATTTGAGCCCAGCCCCTTTTGCTGCAATATTTTCTGCATCTGAACAGCCCCTACCTACAGCCCCACTTCCCTACAGCCTTTTCTGCAACATAATTTCTGTTCCCTTTACAGAATCTTTTTAAAATTTCAATATTTTTAATTTAGAAAATTTGCAAGTTAAATTTTCAAATTCAGTATTATTGATAGTTAGAAGTTTCCCCCCTTGTGGCACTTCTATTTTGGGTTCATCACCTCACGAGCACACACTCTGTCATATAATTCAAGTGAGCCTTAAAAAGTACCTAACTCAACCAATATTCTAACCCCACTTGGGGAACACAAAAGAATCTTTGTAGTTAGGTAGGATCGGGGGGATATGCTTCCAATAACACCCCTTGGTTACTTACACTTGAGACATAGTTGTTGTCCAAATAGGGAACCAAAATCCCCTAGTACTTTTTGGCACGGTCACGACCATTTTATCAGAGGGCCTCTCCCTTAGGAGGGTTGAAGTCGGGAGACTGGTTCTGGAGGCCTGAGTGGAATACCGCACTCCATTCAGTAACCGAAGGGCTACCTTTCGCAGTTCATGGGATATCCCTGTATAGGGGTATTGCGGTTAAAGGACCAAACGGCAGATTCACCTTTCTGGACGTGTCATGAATGGGGTATCTTAGTTGCCATTCTTCTAGGATTGACTACTCGGTGTCCCTCCCGGTAGGGGGATATCATAGCCACTTGGCTTTCCTATTCATATTGTCTGACTTGGATTTCATCACCTTGCAGAGGATATGTCTAGTTGAGTTAGAATACTTTTTAGTTAGGTGTTTGCTTGCTCCCTTACCTCCCTTTGGTCTAGTGAGTCCACCATTTTTTATTTTTAGGAAACCTGCTGCTTGTTGGTATTCTAACCATCTTTGTTGATATTCCACTTATTGTAGCACAGCTGTTACAGTAGGTGTTTTGAGTTGGTTGTTGGCCTGAGTGCCTTGCTTTTTGAGCTCTCCTTCTACACACTCGGTTGTATTAGGATTTTTGAGCTATTTTTTTACTCACCTCAACCCACAGATATTTGACACCATCTGTCACCATTGAGTCCCCGAGACATTCTTGGCACCTCAGGGGCGAGCCCCCATAGCACGGTTTACTTGACACCACCCGTCATCGCCACAGATCATCATCACTTGATACCCCTTATCATAGATCACGAACCTTGTCCCTTGACTCCACTCGTCAGCGGCATAGGACTCCGTCACCAGATATTGACGCCCCTTACTTTACCTCCGATTCTGATGAAGAGTCTGAGAACCCTATTTACACTGCCCCTACTAGCCCCATGGTTGGCACGACTTCTACTCCTTTTGTTATAGGGACCATTGGTGGCACATCCACCACTACACCAGTCACTACACCTGTTTTGGGTATGCCCTCCATGGGGCCCCCATCTATCGTTCCCCTCACGGCACCTATTCCCGCAGCGGGAATACCTATCCCCACTCCATCAGTGACTCACACTACCCATGGTGGTGCAGGCCCATCCTATACCACCTCCGTTCCCCCACTTGGGGGCACCATCCCAAATCCTGTCCCTCCACTTGGGGGCATTGGCCCCAACTTGGTCCAACCCACTACTGTGTCACATCCTTCTTCCATTTTGCCATTCATGGCTAGCCTCAACCTACCTGACCTGGCCAGATTGACCAACGACCCTATCCGACACGACCCTGCGTGGCCTCATATGCCTACCAAGCTCCCCTCTGACATCCCTAAGTTCGAGGGCAAGGCCGGTGAGGACCCACAAAACCATATCATGTCTTTCCACCAATGGTGTTCCTCTAACTCCATAGTGGATGACTCTGTTCACCTCCGTCTCTTACAGCGCACCTTCACTAGCTCTGCACCCAAGTGGTATATCGAGCAACCCCATGGGACCCATGCCACCTTTGCTTCCCTTGCCTCGACCTTCCTGCAGTTCTTCCAGTTTCCTGTCCACTATGATGCGGGCGTTGAGATCCTCCTATCCTGCAGACAAAACACGGCTACCCACATCACGGACCACATCCATGAGTGGCGTCGACGCTGTAGCTTATGCAAGATAAAATTAGACGACCGTATCTTCCTAGATTGGTTCCTCAAATCCCTTCTCCCTATCATTGCTAAGGATGTGGCATCAGAAAGACCCCAGTCTGAAGAAGAGGCCATCCTTAAGGCCCAACAGTTCGACCTCATTTATGCCCAGTCGGGTTACCTTTATACCATTATACTTGACGCCCCTTGCGGCGAGTCCTCCCAGCACGATGCGTCGGGGGAATCCCACGCTGCCGACGGCATCATTGGCCATGTTTCTTCGCATCCCCAACCATTTTCCATTGCACGTCCTACCCCTGGCCCCGACCTTTCGCGGGCTACCTCACAGTCTGGAGCAACCAACTCGTATGCTCCCATGACACATCACCACCACCATGGACCCTCATGTCCTCCTCAGTGCTTCGGTCATGCAACTCTCGCTTATGCCCCCCGGGTCGTACCTTAGCCTTACTACCACCAGCAGGCTACACCAGCTCCTGCGCCTTCACAAGCACAACCCGCTTATTACCCACCACAGGCAGCCCCTGCGGCAAACCCACAACCTGCTCCGCAGCCATATCAGCAACCCCCTCAAGTTGTTGCACCTGCGCAGCCTCCACCTACATATCATCCCCCGCAGCCTGCGTCCGCACCTACACAACCTCAGAATCCACCTGCTTCCCAAGGGCAAGTTTACGCCCAACAAAACCCGCAGCAAAACCAGAACAACCAACGCAACTAGGGCCAACAAAACCGCGGCAAGGGTCATAATCGTGGGAATAACCAACCTTCAGACCAAGCTGGTCAACCGGCGAATCCCCCCAACAACAATAATGCGGCCCCTGCTAACCAAAATCCTGATCGCCCGCCCAAGCAGGCTAAAAACTCCAATCTGCGAACAAACCATCCTTGTTCTATTTGCGGGGTCTATGGCCACTACACACATGCTTGCCCACACTTGGAGCGAGCTCGACAACTTTGGGTTGATGATGCCCATCGCCAAGGGCATGCAGCTCCTCAAGCGCCACCTAACCCCCCTCAGCCTCAACAGCCTCCTTTGGTTCTGCAAAACCCCTTACCAATCCAAGACGTCGTGAACACTCAGCCGTTGGATCCCCCTCAAGCCAACGTGCAACCCCAACAGCAGATCACGTACGCTACTCCCGATCAACCCATGTTTGACTCGGGAACCCACCACTTGTTGATGATGTCATCCGCTGACGTCAACCTCTAGACTCGTCGGAACCAATATGGCTCCACCATTGAAGCCCCTCCTGCTGAGAAAACCCCTAACGCTCATCCCACCGATCAAGCGTTACGCATACCCCTGCCTCCACTAGAGGGCGCTCCCAAAGCACCTCGTTTCCCGCTTCGCCGTATCAACAATAACCCCAATGCGCGGGCTGCGTCAAACTACAACATCGTCGATGACTTAGCCCAATATCCCGCAGCCATGTCTGCATTAGAAGTCTTGAAAAATTGCCCTTCTCAGCGCAAGACTCTACTATCCGCCATTGGGGCGATTGACCCCCATGATTCGAATTTGATGGCATTTGATTTGGACCAATCCGAACCATGCCTGCCTTCCTCCTTAGCATTCCAAGTTTCTGTTTCCGTTCAAAATATTGTCATCCATCGATGCATCATCGATGAAGGTGCCTCCACATGCGTTATGTCTACATTCGTATGGCAGAAGTTGGGATCCCCTACCCTCCAGCAGTCCACCACTGCATTACGCGCCTACGACGGTCGGTCGGTCCAGCCCCAAGGCCTCCTACCCAATGTCCCCGTCCAGTTAGGTGGCAAAACCGTCCTTATCGACATCAAGGTAATCAATGCCCAATTGGATTATAACCTTTTACTTGGCCGTAGTTACATGTATGCCATGCGGGCGGTTGCCTCTTCCATTTTTCGCACCATGATGTTCCCCCATGAGGGACGCATGGTCAAGGTTGACCAGCTCACCTACTATGATCCCAGTGCTCCCGCGGCACCCGAAAACGTTCTCCCCATGGTTGAACAACCTGTTTCTCGTGCCCCCACCTCATTCGTTTCCTCTACGGGACCTGGAGTTTACTCAGACGCGTCGATGACCTCCACCTTCCAATCCATTCCTCCCCCGTCATCTACGCCCGAAGTGTCTGACTTATGTACCTTGTCCCACGATAACCAACCACCTAATAATCAACCACCCTTGTTGCCTAAACCACCATTGGTACCTAGCCACATTGGTGTTACACCTATCCATACAATCCCCTTCCTAGTCCCTCCATCGGGAGTAGTAAGCGCCCCGGTCATGGCTACCCTTAGTCTCCCTGGGTTAACCTTGGGATTACCCGTCTGGTACCTTTCGCCTCCCGTTCCCCCACCGACACCAAGCGTCGTCCTCCAACCAGTGCAACCCATGGCTACTACCACTCAGCCACTCCCCGGTGTCTCTACCCCTTCATCCTCCACGACTCCCCCTCCTACTCCCAAACCCACTGGGGCCAGAGGGCCACAACCTTACACTGCTGTACCACCCCCAAGACAGTCAAAAACCCTCTAGTGTTCCGCGCTCCTCCCAAATGCTTGTTGTGCGACGAGCTAGGCCATGCGACCCATCAGTGTCCACAATTACCAGCCTTACAGAAACACATGCAGATGTGCGACGATGACCCCAACATCCCGGTTGTCAAACTAAACCCAACCCCCAAGCCTAAAGACAAATCACTACGCACTAACCATCCCTGTGCGATATGTGGTGTTTACGGACATTATTCACATCATTGTCCCGATCTCCCGGATTATAGAGCGGCTCTCTATGAGATGAACAATCTGGATCTTGAGACGGCACCACCCACCATTGAGGAGATCTACCCCCCGGTCTCTTCCCCTGCAGGAGAGGTTAATACCATTTATATGATCTCTTCAACCACTACCCCCTCGTCAACCGATTTGACGACACAAACTTTCTGTACCGATGAGGAGATTCTCGAGGCCCTCATTGCCCCGGATTATCCCTGGGATGACATGCACCACCGTTCCTACTTCATTCCAGACAAATCCTCCTCTAGCACAGCCACCCAGTTCACGGTTGAATCCAAAGACTTCCTCCCCACCAAGGTTGACTGGTTCAAGGACCCTATTCCTACTCCTGACGCCTTCGAGGAGGGTAACATGGCCAACATCTCACCTGTCATCCACATAGATATCTCTGACCCACCTGGCATCAATGAATGCATTGCCTTAGGAGCCTCCTGCAGTGAACAAGAGATTGAGGAGTACAGAAAACTCTTCCGAGAATTCTGTGATGTCTTTGCCTGGTCCTATACCGAAATGCCTGGTCTTGACCCCGCCATTATAGAGCACCACCTTGACACCTCTGAGTCAAGGGGCATAATAGATTATCCCGACCTTGGGATAGGGGGCATGATCAATCACTTTGACCCTACCCCATCACATTTATCTCAGCATGTCAATGAACCCATCATTCAAACCAACACATATGTGATCCACAATCACAAACCCTATGCACATAGCATGGGGGCAGCTCATTAACCCTGCTCACTTTTTCACATTTGTGATCTCAACCATTTTTGAGGTCACGTGTCACTTGTATGTTTGATTTGATTTGATACGCATAGTTCTTTCCTTTGACCATTCCGGAGTCCTTATGACCTCCGTTTTTCGCCCCATTTGCACTACCAGATTCATAGTTCCGTACCCGTGACGATGCTTGAGATCATTTCTTGCTCTCACCAGAACCTTTATTGACATCGTGACATGACACCTTGTCGCCCCGGTTTGCATGCCACATCGGCCGTTCTCCGTTTTTCGCATATTTTATATCATCGGATTCATTTTTTCGAGCCGGTGATGATGCTTGAGATCATTTCTCGCTCTCACCCCCATATTTTTTGGGTATTTTTCCAAAACACCCCCCGTCGCCTTTATGTGCGTGCCACATCGACCGTTACCCATTTTTTGACACTCTTTATATCGCCGGATTCATTTTTTCGAGCTCGTGATGATGCTTGAGATCATTTCTCGCTCTCACCTGGTACAATTTCAACATTGTGTCCCGACACCTTGCTGCCTCGGTTTACGTGCCACATTGGCCACCATCGGATTGTTCCACACTTTTACATGAGCCATTCACTCCTGTCATACTGCAAATATTTCGTTATTTTGCCACCATTCCATTCACCCCGCAAGGAGGCCCACCATTGTTCCCGCCTACCCTCGTTTTTGGTCATCATTACTGTTCCTTGGTTGAACACTTCCTCCTTGCCTGGCCATTCCTTTTGTTCGGTATAATTTTATCCCTTTTTCGGGCCGGACAAGTCCTTTACGAAAAAGGCACTTAGGGAGTTTCCGTTAAGCTCTTTTCTCACTCCTAAAACAATGAAAAGATCACCGAGCAATCTTGCTTCCTTTCATGCTCGTTAAAGTACCTGAAAGGGCGTCTATCTGGTATAAGTTTAACCCTTTTCCGGACCTGGTAGACTAATTACGAAAAAGGAATACTCTAGTCACACTGGCTAGAAGAGTTCTTCATTGTATCCTTTTATGCTTCTTTGGGCCTTGGAGACTAAACATACGAAAAAGCAACCCCCTGGAGTCTTCTTATTTGCTTCCAGACTCTCTAAAATTGAAAGCAACCACGAGCATGAACTGTCCTCGGCTCGTATAAATCCACACGACAGTACCATTCCATTACTTCTGAGTCTTCTTATCGTTTTTAAACTCTTTAAAATTGAAAGCGACCACGAGCATGAACTGTCCTGGGCTCGTATAAATCCACACAACAGTATCATTTTACCCACACTTCTTCTAGTTCCTTAACCCATGAAGAAGTATCCTCACGTGCCTCCTGGCACTATGATCGATCATCTCGGCAGCACCCCCAATCAGGTCGCCTTTGTTCAGAGTATTCTGCAGTCTCCTGCCATTTTACCCCAGCTTGAGTCTCCCTCAGCCCAGTTACCCTCCCAGATCCATTACAGCTATGATCCCTTTCCCATCAGTCAGTTTCATATGCTGCCAGATCATCCCCATTATCATACTCTGAACAAAGGAAGTTTGAGTCCACCCACTCTGCTTGCCCAGTTGTTCACCCACAGTTTGTCAGTCCTGCCAGCAGTACTCTCACATTTCGGTTCTCCACCTCGCGCTCCTGTCAAGGAAACATCATTTCCTTGATAGTTGCAGGTCTCCCTCTGTCGACGACAACCCCTCTATTCTAGAGGATAGGCCCAGAGGTCCCTACGCCTTGGACTCATCACCATCTGTGGTAAGTGCCTACGGATCATTCTGAGAGGAGTCATCATTGCCTCTCCGAGTGGTTGTTTCTCACATGCTCGACTTCAGCACCTTGATCGCATCGTCGAGAATCGCGTAGGGTTATATCCCTTCAGTTTTTAGTTGAAGACCCAAGATTTCCCCCGACTCTAGCACATTGGTGAGTCACTTCGGAACACCCAGTTATATGTTCCCGTGGATGTCCGGGCTGCGTTGGCGATTGTATTCGGAAGCCATCCAGTTACATGCTTCCTTGAGTACCCAGTTCAGCCCCAGATCAGTTCCAGTCCAGTGTACCATTGCGAGTGTACCCCTTCTCACTCTGATCCAGCAACTCATCAGTTCCTTTGGTACCACACTCAGTAGCACTGTTGATTGTTCCAGTGTATCAGTACTTCAGCTCACACATGATCAGCCCAGCAGTATGTCCTAGATTTGTGTCTCCTCTGGACACGTATGATGTACACAGTGGTTATGTATCTTACAGGTCCCCCTTTTCGGGCCTCACAGTTTTGTTTATGTATCTTGATACGAGCATGGGTATGCCTGCCTCGTCCATATATTGAGATTAGTCCTCAGTCAATATTTGAGGCCATGTATATTTCAGGTCCCCATTTTTTAGACCCCATTGTTATTATGTTATATCCTGATACGAGCATGGGTATGCCCGCCTCGTCCATATGATCAGATGATTCCTCATCCATTATTGAGGTTATGTACTTTTAGTTCTTGCAGTTTGTTTGGGATCGTTGTTCCGGGCTTCAGTTTGTTCCTTCTCTTCTCTCCACACCCCAGGAAAACCATTCATGACTTATGATGTCCATCGGCCATACGATGATCTCCTGCCCTCACACATCAGGGGGCAATCTGTTAACACCCAAAAAGTGTTCACTACCTCATCTACCACATTACATGGCTCATTTGTCCATTTTCCTACCATTTTTCCCTAAAAAGCCTCCAAAAGGCCTAAAATGCCTCCAAAAGGCCACAAAACCATCAAAATAGCCTCAAAAAGGCTAAAAACCCCCTTTTTCCTCCAAAAATATCCAAAATTCCTCTAAAATAGCAAAAATCCCCTAAAAAGGGAATAAAAAATATAAAATAATGAGGAAAAGGAGGAAAAAACCCTATACAGCTGCCCTAAACCATATGGTTCCCAAAACCATGGGTCAGCACTCCATTACAAAAAAACTATAAATAGGTGATGGAGATCCCTTATTTCACATGCACAATCACAAGCACCCTTACTCTGCCAAAATCTCTCTTGAAACCCTAGCTCACCATTGAGCCACTTTCACCTTGAGAGCCCCTTTTGGCCCATTTCTACCATTGGAGAAAGAGAAGGAACACATTGGAGCTTGGAGCAACCCTCTTGAACATTGCAAGAGCTTCATCAACCTCCACATTAGAGGTAATATCAATACAAAAACCATTATTTACATTTTGTTGTTTATGTTTCATGCACATTTTTTAGAGTAGTTTACATTTCAGTTTTAGCATAATAATTTACATTTACTGAACTGCTACTAAGGAGTCCCTTCTCCTTAGTAGGTGCTCATTTGCACAAGCTAGGGGTAAAACCCTAGCTACAGATCTCCACATTAACATTTAACCAAAAATCAGATCTGAAGTGTGGTACTATTTCTAAATAGTGCTAAAGCAATAGTAAAATATTTTACAACATAAATTTGATCTCTATCAACTTCAGCACTCCTCTGTGGTCCCTGTGTTGAAGTTGGTCCTCGAGATGTATTGGGCAGTAATCAAATTATAAAGAGTGATGATCATCGAAGTCATGATGAACATATCTAATATATCTAATATAAAGAGAATCAATTTTTCAGACTAATTTATCTACATGCAACACATACAGGAGTGATGATGTTTTAGAAAACACAGAATTTGAATATTAAAATACAAAATAATTATAAACAAGCATACAATGACTTGTGATGACATTTAAATTTAAATTTCAAATTCTACGAAAATAAAAGATACAAATGGTAAAATTGCTAAGAGCATCACATAAAAGATAAGTACCTCGTAACTAAACCAGATAAAAGCTATCTATGTTACATACTAACAATGTTTCATACTAACAACATCTATTTCCATCAAAATACAAGTCATGAACTACTTTTTCATTGATTTCTATTTTTTTGCATTGAAATAACTTGCGAGTACGATATCACAAGCATCAATTGGCGCAGTATTTACTGTGATATCTCCTATCATTGTTTCTGTTTCCATGCCCTCATTTGTGCCACTTCTTGTACGTTGCTAAGCAGGGCGTGGAGGCAGTTCTGTAGGGGTATGAACTACAACAACAGAAATGAGGTGCATATATTTATGATGTTGAATTATTATTGAAATAAATATTTCATTATTTTGATTAAAATTACAATATTTCTCTTTACCAGTCTCTGTAGATGTGACAAATAGGGTGTTAATTGAAGGTATAGTTGCTTCCCCTTGCACTTCATGCTCCTAAGCTACAGAGTCTTCCATTGAAAGAAGAAAATTTATAAGTTTAGGTCAGGAAATATATACATCTAATACCAGTATACTTTTCTATTTCCAAAGCATACATACCGGAATGGACACTATGCTCCACACTATCATGGGAAATGTTCACCCCAACATCAACTTGTACTTGCTGGGTAGCGCTAGATTCACTGATGCGGTTGCATTGTTGCTTAAAAACAAACATAAATTTTTAGTTATGGGTGATATAATCAGAAGTACTGAATAGACTTTAATAGTATACTACAATTGGTGATATACCTGCATTTGCGTCATTGGGGAGATTGAAGTCTTCCCCAAGCTTTTCTGATGTTCAACCACACTTTTAAAACCAAGCTTTAGGTCTTCGTCGGTGGCAGCAGCTTGGAACGTATTTCCCTGCAATGCATGATAACACATTTTAAAATTTCCAGTATCAAAATCAGATATTTGTTCGGTATTGTTAAATAAATATTCCCGACAACTAATCATTTAATACTTACAATTCTTGCTTTTAGTTTTCTATAGCCACCTTGGCCCAGTCTATCTTGCTCGTGCTTTTCCATTCTAGCCTTGGTTGCTTTGGAGGTGTCAGGTAGCCTATATATGAAAATTTTCAAAAACCTTAGATATCAAAAATATTACTTAAAACAAAAAAGAAAAAAACAATTGAGCTTATTTTAGTAAAAAGGTGATATATGTTGTACCTTGCTTTACCAGGCCATGGTTGTTTTCCTTGTCTTTTTTGCAAGTTCTCCTTTGCATCATCTATCAACGCCTTCCACTATTTCTTAGGAACCATGGGAGGGTGCTCATGCCTAAGGTCAGCTTGCAATCTTTCCCTATATTGGACCTTGGTATATTTCAAATTCTCACCGGCTAACCTTGCAACAACTTTCCTGTTGAAAGTATTTCCGAACAAGTTGACCATGTGGTCAATCAACTCATCTCTCTTAGTGCTGTCTTGGCTATTCCACCGTGTGCGAATGGTGGGGCCAAACAACTCCAAGGCTTTGTCATTCAAATGCCTGTAGAAGACATTGTTTCCTGCAGAAACATGTAATCCATTAATTTATAATAATTTCAACGTATGTCTATTTCAATTTCATGATTAAAATCAAAAAAATAATGGATAAATACCAGCAATTTTCTAGATCTTGATAGGAATAGAAGAGTCATCCACCAGAAAGGTGAGATCTAGTTTTCCAGTGCTTTTAACTCGTGCTGCACCAGGAAAATTTTCCTGGTTGTCTACAATACATTCATCTCCAAAGTCATGTGGAGTCCTAGGCTAAGTCTCATCATGCTCCGGCATGGCATCATGCTCTCTCTCACCATGCTCTGGCATGGCATCATGCTCTCTCTCACCATGATCTGGCATGGCATCATGCGCTCTCTCACCAATTCCGTCATCAATGGAATTGAGGCCAACTACAGGAGTGCCAAAAAGCCTCATTAGTAAATTGCTTTTTTTTGTTGAATTGGACCATCACTGCTACCTATACCTGTCGCGGCAGGTTCTGTAGTCACGAGTTTTAAAAAATCCTACAAACAATAAACTTTACTTTATCATATCACTTGGAATGATAAAAAACATAATATCAGATATGAAATCACAACATAGCTTAAAAAAAATTGTGGAGATGCCACTTACCCCATAACACTTTATAACCCCTTGCAGCACTAGAATCTTTGCCTTGTTCTCCTGTGACAAGGGCCTTTGGCGAGCCAAGGCAAGCATTTCACAATTTTCCTTTTTCAAGGATACTCTAAAAGTGTGCATTGGGCCAATGGAATAGAAAATCTCTTCCTCAAACCCCTCATCACCCAGAGCTGGTGCACGTGACTAAATTCATCAAATAATAAATTTAATTATGCAATATAATTTTAACATCATTCAAATATTGATATTGTAATGAAGATTAAGTTACTGTTATGCACTAACATTTACCTGACTTGGTGTTATGACCGGTCAGTGTCCACGAGGAACCATTGCCGTGGAAGCAGCAGGTTCCTTTCCACGGTCCTGAATGAACCAATAATCTGTCATAATGTCAGAAAAATGATCCAGTAATCCATCATACGCTCAAAAAAATGTGAATGTACTAAATCGAAACATTTACTTATTTTACTAAACAATTACCTGACAGGCCACAGAGTGTGACCTTCCATGGTCACCCTCAACCATGGAAGCACTAGGTTCCTTTCCAATGGCGCCACACCGACACAATAAATCAATAAATAAACGTTTACCTTGGACTAAATAATTGTAACATAAAGCAAAATGAGATATTGCATTAATATTAATTTTTACCTCAGAAGTAGAAGATACATGTTTTGCTCCATGTCCATGAGCAGACTCCTGCCACAGTTTAATAAGCATGCTTTCATATGGAAATATTAACAATAAGCATGGAAAAAGCGAATGCTAACAGTGAAAATAGGAACATCTTGTTATTGTAGTCATATTTATTTACTATATTTAACATTTACCTGACGAGGCGTAGATGCTGACCTTCCACGGTCACCCTGGACCGTGGAAGAGGCATGTGCTTTTCCACTGCCGCCAACCTAAAAAAAAATTCAGTAATGAATAATTGCATCAAAAACAAAAATGAGATATTCATAGCAATGTAATTACCATGTAATCACATGGACATATTCATAATAGGCATGAATAAAGTGAATGGAAACAGTGGAAATCGAATGTTAACAGAAGAAAACCAAACATTTAGTTACTGTAGTCATGTTTGGTTACTACTTTTAGCATTTACCTCATGAGGCATATATTCTGACAGTCCACGGTTCCCCTGGACCACGGAAGCCACATCTATTCTATTTAAGTTGTAATCGATCAACAACTCTTCACCTGCAAGTATTGTTTTTATTGCACATACAAATATACGATGATGTTTGCGTGCCTCGAATTCGCAATTTGGTTGCTTATTTGTTGTCACTGGTCGTGTACTATTTATAAAGCCAACAACATTTCTGGACGCTTTTGGTCTCCCATCAATATACATAGTCGCCCCTTTGTTTTTATTTTTTTCTGCTATTTGAATATAATTCGTGGCAACTCCTTATCTCCGCATACTTCGAGTATATTGGACCAAGATCAACCAATTATTGTATCTGTATAGTGGTCCTACATACTCCATCAATTCGGTTACAGTGCCATAGCAGACCGTTATTCCATCCATGGAAAATAGCCCCAATCCATGTAAGGATGAAGGAGCGATGCAATACATCCTCCCTTTGATGAGGAAATCTATGTCCACTTGAGGTAGCATATTAGGTACCCATCGTTGCACTATATGTTTATACCTCAATGGCAAATCCATGTCTCCTATGCTCTCAGCATCATAATTACACAACCCACCGTTGGCAATAAAATATTTCATGCCTCTATGGAATATTTTCCTTATCTTTTCAGATCTAGTTGGCATAAAACCAGTAGATCTAGTACAACTCGTCTCACTTTCAACCTCTTCGAGTATATCTTCATCATCACTTGAGGAAGATAGATCAGATAGATACCTATTTGGTGGTACCTACAGTCCATAAAACAAGAATAAATAGGACGGTCCTTTCTCTCTTCTTTGAAAGTATACATTTACTTCCCTCAAATATGAGGCTTAGGAGGGACATGCCTAACCCATTTACTTCTCCTTCCAACACTACTAGGCATATTATTGGCATCCTACCCTCTTTCTTTGAATGGCATATTTCTGGCATCCTACCATTCATTTTTAAAATTTACATGCTGGTATTTTATGCTAATGCATATGAAAACTGTTTGATAGTGAACTGTTTGGAAAAATCACTCAACTAAGAAACATTAATTGACTATATCAGCTCAACAAACCATAACTACAATAAGATGGTCCACTCAGCAGTACATTGCAACAGTGTTCGTAAATGTTTCATGTCAATACATCTTAAACAAAAAATCTATAAAATACTACAGTAGAGAACACAAAATAAATCAGCTAACTTAGGTAAAATATTGCACCTTAGACATGTTGAAAATTTCAAATCCATGCAAATTGGCACTCAAAAGGCCAAGATAAATTTGATTTTCAAAGACTATTTTCAGACATTATGTGTATATTGATTTTCCGACTATATTGGTTTTTTTTTATTTAAAAAATAAATAAATTTCAATCAATAATGAGTGTATCCATCAACCAAGCAGGAGGACCAAACCAGAAAGATGTCAACCTGAGAGCAGTCCCTAGTCGGTCACTCATGTGTTGAAGAAAATTCAACACTACCAGTTAGGTCAATGTTCCAATACAATTTTCAGTGACAAGTAATGTAAGATAAACACATTAATCACAAAAAGGGGGTAACACACAACATCAAGAGAACTAGGCCAAATGTAGACAAGGAAAAAATATTGGTTTCAGGAAGCTTTTGAACATTGGTTTTTTACTCTATAAGCCTTGGAATCCCTTATGGTTCAATTCTCTACAATAATGTGGTTCTTGATAACGCTTGGGTACCATAGGACTTGGCGAGCCCCTCTCATTAGTATTTCAATCCCCCCCCACGGGATTTAATAGCGCTATAATTAATAGAATAGGTTGCACACTCCTAAGACTGGAACTACCTACAAATGTATTTCTCTTGCTTGCTTTTACTTGGGCAATTTATCAGATACTATAGCTATCATAGGATAGGCAGTTAAAAAGCTACCAGAATGTACTTTCAGATTCAATTCACAAGTCTAAAGTGTAACTTTTCCTTTTTATTAGTTGTAAAATGAATTTTGGGCATCCCATGCCAACTGTGGACAATGGAAGGCAATGAACATGCTTTATACCTCACATCTAGGCAATTCTGGGCCCTATGATGACAAGCTACAACAGTAATTAAACATATATGGGTAGTTCTGATTTCCTCCCGAATGTTGTTATTTATTTATTTATCTATGCCTCCAAATAACTAAAAGATATGCCAAATAAGGGGAGCACTCTAGTCTCCTAGGAAAGCAAACAACCGAAGGATGCCACCTCAACACCTGATAGTCAAAATCATATAGGTCTTTGATATTACCATTAGGATAAATAATTAAATAACAACATTCGGGACCAATGTATTAGTTGCAATTAAATGTGTGGGGAATGTTATGTAAGACCCTCAAACAACCCTTACACACCACATGTGCTTGATGCAAACATTCAAATCCTTGACAATTTAAGCCTTAACTTAAGTGAAATCAATGAGAGATATAAGTGTTGGAAACAACCAAACCATGACTAACCATTATGGAAAACATCTTAAAGTTATTATGACTTTCAATAGTAAGATCTAAAAGTTTTTATGACTTTCCTTACAATCTTCATGACAATCTGAATGGACAGGCCCCACTCATAGCCAAATTCTTTTGAGATATTTACAAATCATCGGAGTATGGTGGACCAAAAATTTCTCGATAGGCATTGTCTTCATTGCACCATGCCTTTGAATAAATAGACCTCTAAACCACGTGTCTATTATGATGCATGTGGACGTCTATGCGGGTTTTGACAAGCCATGGTTGATTGTATTTAATGTAGTACCCAAGGATTTGATCCTCAGTAATCTTCGTCTGCAAAATATCTTTGACCTGTTCGAGGGACTCTCCAACTACCCATTTCAGATTATAAATAGCATCTAGTGATAATGTTGTCAGTTTGATGCCGAATGACTGCCACCAATGTCTCATCCAATCAGGGATGTAGAATGCAGGGTCCTCATAGATTTGAGGAATTTGAAGTCCAAACTTTAGCATTATATAATATGTTCTATCTGTATTTTCTTTTCTCAAGAATTTCCACCATAATTTTCTATATTTTTCATAAGTGTGTGTAGTACTTGGAAACCGGAGACTAGCATCTTTATGTGGCCATGCTTCGAGAGAACGTATTTGGTTAATACAATAGTACTGTTGGTCTGGTTTTAGCCCGAGGTGGCGTGTACAGCCCTCTGACGAGATTAAGGTAAGATCATGGTATAGGTTTGTTAATGAATTGCTTGCATCGGCTGCTTTTCTCAAGGAGTTGTTGTAAATCATCTCTGGTACAATACTGGATCCCATAGGCATTCTTCTGAGTTGTGGCACTAGTATGTTAAAAGCGTCAGATCCCTGTAAGTTAGCATCTAACACTTCAGTATGTCGCAACTCCCACGTAGGTTTCCAGTCTTGCATATAATCCAACCACATGATATTATCATCAATAGTATAGATCTGATGTTTTCCATTGGTCCAAGCAGAGATTGCCATGTTTACTTCTGGGTTATGGGCCTCGGGCTCGCTTGCACCAGGCTAGCTTGTTTCAGGCCCACTTGTTAAAAATTAGCAGCATTCTTCCGTGTCAAATATTCTCTTATTAGTAACCATTTTGAATCAAATATTCTCTTATTAGTCATTGACACATTAAAACACCTTAGATCTAAGCCCGAGGTGAATCAATATTTAGAGTCAAATCACTGTGGATAGTACCTTGTAGTTGCAATCAAATGTGTGGGGAATACTATACACACGGGAGCATCGTCTAAATACTATGTGCAGATGGTTGTGAAAGATAAGCCATGATTGATGCCTAGGAGGCCTGTTATGCGCTATAAATATGCACATTGTATCAAGTATTATTTCAACCAAGTAATATGAAGTGAGTCTCCCAGGAAGGCAAACAACTGAAGGGTAAAAGGAGGTAATCTGAGCAGAGTTTGGCATTGTCAAGATGTCTCAGCAGATGCAGGGGGGTCATTTGAAATAGGCGAATGAAGAGGTGAGAGTGAATAGGGAGCAGGGTAGGCAGGACTGGGAATTACCACACTGTCACTATGGTGAATTAATGAGAGACCTAGAGTAGGTGGTGCCCTGAACAATCTAACATAGAGGTAATTTACAAGCAGGTGAAACTGATGTGTGTATGTTTTTAATAACATTTCCCGTCATAATCTCTAGAAGGAAATGAACACAAGTGCATATTTTCTATCAAAAGGAATACAATTTACATCTTACTCAAGTTTTCTTATGGAATCTATTGATGGTGTTCAAAGCAGTGATATCCAGAGCACTTTCAGGGCTAAAAGTTGAAATTCAAGACCTCGTTTGAAGCAATCACATTAATATCGCCAATTAAAACAACTATCATATCCAAAATCTACGTATAAATCTAGATGAGCTTAACAGACCAAATGAGAATTCACATCCTGAGCATTGATACCCAGAAACATAGTGTTTTATTTTAAAAAATTATTAAAATTTTCACATACAACTTGGAAAGCAATCTGGTTCAAATTCCAAAACCAAAATCTAAAATCTAGGTACAATATCATTGAGACAATCATTCTTCTATGGCCATGAAGGTTAAACTATGCCTTCGAATCATGGGCAGAGAACCCAAGAAATGATTGCAGGATAACAGAAAAGCCTCAAACTCTCACCAACTCAAATCAAGAGAATGTGGAAAAAGGCGGAGATACAAAACTGCTTAAACCAAAATTAGGATTACAGCAAATCTCCCAACTCACATCATCTCAAACCAAGGAGAATGTTGCTACTAGTAGAGAGATTTAAAATTGCTTAAAATCAAAATTAAATTGCAGGCATAAACACCCTCAAAATGTGATAATGAGCACATATCTAATTCATATTCCTAGAATCCACTTGCATGAAAATATCGAAACAAAACTAGTTTGTAACTGTTTTCAAAAACCATATCAATGAACTTTGTATCACTATTTATGTGTTAAATAGAACTACAGCCTTTACATCAATCAACAACAAGCATTCCATGTATATTGGTTTAGTTATAAAATCAAAACAACCCAATTAACAAATGAAATCAACAACACCTAATTCGAACCCATAAAATGCAGAAATTCAACTCAATAGAGGAGGGTTTCAAAATCCCAAAGGAACACGCACAGTGAAGGAGGTCACAGACCAAGAGACGGTTGCAGGGGGTGGAATATCTATGAGGGAATGCTTGTGCAAAACCCTCCCAGCTCAACCCCAAAATTTACCTCCCTACTTGCAAACATGTTTATCAAAAAAGGTTCCACATACTCACATTCCAATGCATAATTTACCACAACATTCATAATCAATTCAGGATTGGACATATCTCCAACACAGATATCAATAATTGGTAGAGGATGAAAAACCCTATCTCAGCAACCAACACAAGCAACCATTTAGGGTCTACCAATACTAGCTCTATCTCCAACATTGTTTTTTAGACAAATTTGAGTTCCATTACTGCAAGTCTAGTGAATTAGAATCCACTTACGGTTGTAATTTAGGGTCTGTAGGGATTTGCACAAATGGTCGGAGCACACGAAACCAACTTCAACCCCCCCCCCCCCCGTATCAATTGCACGGTGAGAGTTGTAAGAGGAAATGGAATTGTAGCCGGTTGCATGCACTAGCTGGTGCGGTCGAATGAGAGCAACAGAGCGTTTTCGTTAAGCTCGACAGAGACAGTTAACAAATGACCAAAAGTAATCACATCAAACCCTAAACCCTACCAAAGCATAATGACTAACAAAGGACCACACATAACCTGTAAAAATACTCATTTCCATATCGAATTTACCACAACATTCATAATCAATTCATGATTGGACATATCTCCAACACAGATATCAATAGTTGGCAGAGGATGAAAAACCCTATCTCAGCAATCAACACAAGCAACCATTTAGGGTCTACCAATACTACCTCTATCTCCAGCATTGTTTTTTTGACAAATTTGAGTTCCATTACTGCAAGTCTGGTAAATTAGAATCCACTTACAGTTTCCATTGAGGGTCTGCAGGGATTTGCAAAAATGGTCGGAGCACACGAAACCAACTTAAACCCCTCTCGTAGCAATTGCACGGTGAGAGTTCCAAGAGGAGATGGAATTGTAGCAGTTTTCAAGCACTAGTTGGTGCGGTCGAACGTCGAGAGCAACAGAGCGTTTCACAGTTAGCAAATGACCAAAATGAATCACATCAAATCCACGGACATAACATATTTTTTGTTTTTGTTTTTAACCGTCAACAATGTTAAAAGGTTGTCAAATATATGACATTTGTTATGACATAACAATGTTACATGGTTATCAAATATATATTGACATTTGTTATAACATAAAAATGTTACATAGGTTATCAAATATATATTGACATTTGTATTGACATTTGTTATAACATAGGTTATCAAATATATATTGACATTTGTTATAACATAACTATGTTACATAGGTTATCAAATATATGACATTTGTAACATAGGTTTTTTATTTTGTTTGATATAACAATTTTTTTTTATATAACAATTTTATCAATAACAATACTAATTAAAAATTAAAAATAACGATACTAATTAAAAATTAAAAATTAGCATACTAATTACCATACCCATAGGAATTTCAATATATGGATAGAGAGCAATTAGGATGCAACCGATCACAACGATTGGGATGTTTAGACCATTGACATGTAGATATTGAAGACTGATATAGTATTAGATGAACTAAAAGTGTACAATTTGATTCCGATGAAGTGGATCCAAGTGTCGACATATTTGCAAAAGACATCATCAGAAGATGCAAGATCTAGTTCTCATGAAACAAAAGTGGTTGGTTGATTAAGAGGACTTACAAGTAGTGATGAACGATCAACATTAAGATTAAAACTAGCTTAGAAAGACCAACAAGGATAGAACCCCTTTCAAAATAAGTTTTTTATGTTTCCAATGAAAGACTCAAAATAAGTTTTTTATGTTTCCAATGAGTCTAGTAGAGTTCTAATATGAAATAACCCAAAAGATAACACATCAATCTTATAACACAATTTTGTATCTTGCTCAATCGACACATGTTCGATTCAAACCATTAACACTACAACCTCTAGGAACACCCACGCTACTGCACATGTAGAACATAATTAGATTAGAAAACTACTTTTCAAATATAACCAAGTTAATCAACAAAATGAACATATGGTGAGTGCATTTAATTTAACCTAAAAACATTGCGTACCTCTACTTTTCAACAATTAAATATCATTCATCTTCTTCTTCATAAATATCATTGCGTACCTCTACTTTTCAACAATTAAATATCATTCATCATTCACATCGTCATCAGCATCAAAGTCATCTTCACTAATATAGTCATCCTCATCGTCAATGAGATCATCGTCTAATACATTTGCATGATCATCCTCTTCAACTTCTTCATCTAACACATCAACTGCAGCTTGATCTGAATCATCATCATCCTCTTCTTCTTCGTGATTGTCTTCATCATCTAGTACATGATTATACTTTACTGGTCTTCCTCTTGGATCGTATCGAACAACGTATGACCAACCTGCTTTACCTGGTACCTCGGAGTAGTAGACTTGCTCACATTGACTTGGAAGAACATAAGGCTCTGTACCCGGTTCAAATGCCCTTGTATTAACCATGGTAAATCCATTAGCATGCTCAATAACAGTTCTTTTAGGATCACGTTCATGCATCTGTAGCCTTTACCACTTCACCTCAAACAAAACTATTTTAAAGGAATTAAAATCACACTCAACAATGTCCTCCAAATGCCCATAGTACCTATTCTCAGTTTCTTCTGGATGTCTATCACTTCTGGAGGAAACATTGGTGACCTAAAGACTGTAGTTATCCCACAATCTGAGGTTTTCCTGTTATCATCCAACTTTTTGATACGAAATTTACGACCATTACACAACATAGCCTTGTGATGTTTGAGCTGCAACATTGACAACAAGTTAAAAATACATTGTGAATTAATAAACGTCATATAAGAGTTAGTAAATATATTTGAAAACTTAAACAAACGAAATGTAATAATTGGAAAAATGGATCGAAGTAACTAGAAAAAATGTGGGTAAAAAAATTACTTGCCTTTTTATATTTTACACCATAGGCTAAATCAACTTCCCTTTGCGACGTAAGGTCAGGAATCTGATGTCGAAGATGATGAGCTGTTTTAATCATGTTACTGACCCCTTCCCATGATAACCTACCGAAGAATTCTTCACAATCTTTTATCCAATGCTACATCCAATCAAGGTTGTTTGCAATGTATAAATGTAAAGCATCCCACACTCGACCAACTATAGGATAAAAAAACAATTCAATTTCATATTTAATTAGATCATCATTAAAGGAACATAGTTTAATATAGTTGAAAATGCATAATTATTAAAAATAGTTAAAAACGGTATGATAATAAAAAATTGGAAAGAATAAATGTGTAACATATTAATTCAACAACGTATAATAATAATTACCTTTCACAGTCCTAAATGTACCTCTCCCAGTAGGACCTCCCCTTCAAATTTGTTGATGGATTCGAGATGCCAAATGCGAGGCACATTCATATTTTATGCTAATTTAGGTAGATATTCACTAATGTACACCATGCATTGATATACCATATATCCTTCAACCATAGAACCCTCGGGATGCGCTCTTTGTCTAACAAAATCCTTCAGTGACTTCAACTGGCTCTCCACCATCCACATCGACCTTGTGTGTACTGGTCCACATAATTCAATCTCCTCAACTTGGTGTATGAGGTAGTGTTCTTGTGCATTGAAAAATGCTGGAGGTAGATACTGTTGGATTTCACACATTAGTCGGGGAATTTCTCTCTTCCAGTGCCTTATATCTTCTTTATGGATTTCTTTTGATGAAAGCCACCTACAAATGATGCAATAAAACAATATGTCAAGGCATATATAATATTTGAGGGAAAAACATAATATATGTCAATAAGTTCCGCTACAGACCACAGACCAAGTACATTTTCAGAGTAAAACATTACTTACCTCATGTATTTTCCAAGAACATAAATAATATGTTTTATGTTGCTGTCAAAGTCATCTGGGAGAGATAAATGTAGAACATAATGTATCAAAAAATCGTTAATTATTAATATTTATTTCTAAATAAGAGAATAGAATTAATAAAATAGTGCATACCGATAATGAAATATATTATAGACTAATGATTACCTTAATGAATGTATGCCAATCATGTGTTTTAACCCCTGCAAAATCACCTTTTTTTGTCAAGATATTCTTTATGTTTGACGAAAAACCCGTCGGAAACCTGATATTTTTTATGACCTCTCTCACAATATTGCTCTGTTGCTCCGTCAAGCGCCAAGGAAGACTAATATTCTGTTGACGGCCATCACCATTAGAATTAATGATCACACTTTGCAATGCGTGATTAGATTCTTAGATGTCACTACAAATCTTTCCAATTCTTTCTTTGTCAGTCCTTCCATCTAATATTCGCCATAACATTTTTGTTATGTTCTTGCCGATATGCATTGTGTCAAACAAATGAACTATTTGCAGGTGCTCGTAGTATGACAACCTGCTGAATTGGATCGGGTAAATTTTGATTCCTCGTGTGCCTTAACGACATTCATGAAACATCAGTACATAATCAAATTAAAACCAATTAATCAATAATGGTATAACATATCGCGTTGAACATAATTCAATACAAAAAAAAAAATGACATACCTTGATGGTTTCTATTATATTCCACCTTCCATAGGTGAGGTGTCATTCTTTGTGGTTTTTTTCCATTCTCTTCTTTACCGTTAAATTTTTCTTTGTCTGTAGTTCGATAAATATGGTTCTTAGACAGAAAGTGCCTATACTCATCGAACACTTCCTTTGCTAAACTCCTTGAACGGCAAGATTTTATCCTGGGACCGCAAAATGGACATGCATATTTACCCTTGGTTTGAAGACCTACAAGATATATGAATTGGTGTAGCAAATTAGCATTACAATTTAAAATAATGCATGATATTATCAACAGGTATATAAAATATTAAGGAACAAAAGAAAGTAACAACAATATACCACAAAAATGTGTTAACCCAAGAGCATCATGAATTGTAAATGCAAGTATTCCATGGAATTGAAATCGTCTTTCCTCGATTGGTCTAGAAATATCATACATAGTGACACCAGACCATAACTTCAGCAACTCATCGATAAGCGGCTCAAGATATACGTTCATATCTTTAACCTGGTACTTGCCTAATCGATGAAAGACATAATTATCATGCACGAAACAAATCAATGAAATATTTACTAATCAGACTTTCAATTAAAAAAATACCTATTAATTAAATACCTGGAACAATCATTGCCAACATTGTGTGCTCTCTCTTGGTCGACATCCAAGGAGGAAGGTTATTGTTTATAACAAAAACAGGCCACACTGAGTAGGTAGAACGAAGCTCTCCAAATGGATTGACACCATCAGCTGCCAAAGAAAGTTTAACATTACAAGGATCTTCTTTAAAAATTGGCCACTTTTCTTCGATGTAACTGAATGCGGAACCATCTGCAGGCATTCGAAGAACATCGTCGTGACTTCTATTCTTTGCATGGAAATCCATAAACTGTGCTATACTTTTACACCTGAACAACCGCTAGAAACGTGGGATTATCAGAATATAACGAAGAACTTTTTGAGGCACCTTTTTTGTCACTTTATCGGTTCGATACCTACTTGTTTGACATTGTGGGCATTCATTTTCTAATGCATATTGTCCATAGTATATGATATGATCATTAGGACATGCATCAATAGCTTGATACTCCATACCAAATGCTTTCATAATGACATATATCCCTCGATATGTGCGTGGTAAAATATTTGAAGTTGGTAATAGAAATTCACCTAACAATCTACAAAATTCAAAAGAATAAATCAATGAAAATAATATTAATCATCAATATCGCATCCAAACTTTACACATTAGATTACAATAGCAACAATATAGGAAAAAAGTCAACCATTTCTATATATAGATATTGTGAACATGCAGACAAAAATAAATAAAAAACAAATTACATACCTTAGTATCTGTGTCATACAGGTGTTTGATAATCCATTCAAAACCTTCAATTTCACTAACAACAATATACCAGATAAAAGATTTGTTTTTGAGCCTTCATAAAGAGGTTGACATGACTTCTCAAGTAGAGGATCAACATCATCACTATCATCCTGGTTGTCCTCATCCATTGGAGCAAATGTGTCTTGGATCAATCTATGTATCTCATCTTCTTGATTTGTGTCACTAATGTTATGATCTACATCCATTATATCATCAGAAATAACTACTTGATCATCTTCAATAATTCTGATGTAGAAGTTCGTCGGGCTGTACTGAATGAGTATTTCTGCTAGTACTTGGAAAATAAATCTCTGGAACGCGGCATTTTGGGGGCATTGTCTATAAATTTACAAACAACATAGAAAAATTAGTTTGTATAGAACATATAGTAATAAAATAAGACATTTTACTAAAATTCATGCAGACATGATGAATATTACAGTGAATATATTAAAAATTGAACCCCAAAAATAGTCTTACCAGGGGACGATATTCATAACCCCCTTCGGCGTGCCCCTTCTCCCTACAATGTCTTTCAGCTGTTTCTATTAAAAGTCTTCTTTTTTGCAAGCCCCTGCAATCAAATCAAGGACAATAACATTTTCCATCTCCTCTCACCTCTAATGCAGCTCTAAACTAAGCAAGCTTCCTTGCATTTTCATTCATAGTGAAAAATCCTTGTAGTGGTCGTACAAGTAATTGTCTTACCTACACCATACAAAACAATAACTTGTCAATTACATTAGATATTATAAGTACATTTCTGAATATAGTATATTATAATCCAATATTTTCTATATTTATAAAGAAAAACATGGAGACTAAAGTTAATATGAATGGAAAGATGGTAAGTTGGTTGTGAGAAAGTCAATTGAGAATGGTTGGTTACTAAAAAAATGGTATATGTCAAATGTTAAGGAACAAAAAATATTGGGAAATTGATAACTACTTGTATAGTTTGAAGACCTCATATAGTTTGACCACCAAAGAGGGTAGGCTCTTAACCAATATTGTAGTTATAATCCCTATCTTAGTAGGACTCATCAATGTGGTACGCATTAGAACTAGGAGAAGAGATCATTATGTCACTTATAGTGTTTCACAACTTAGGATGACAAAGAGAATTGGTATAAAGAGAATGGGTTCAAGTGGCCTAACTTGGAGATGTAGTATTTGAACAAGAACCTTTATGCATGATAGATTTTTATCTTGTAGATGAAATAGGGATGGGATATTGGTGAACTCTCATGAATATGTTTTCATAAGCTTCTTGAATATGTTGCATAGCTTAAGAAGCATCACAAATTTTTTATAACAAAAAAAAGCATCACAAACACAATATTAATCACAAGCAAGAAAAGTACCACTTAATTTAATTAAAAAAAATGACTTTACTACTAGAATGAATGTTATTTACCATGAAAATCAACTTGTTACCCTAAAATATTTAACTAGAATCTAGATTTGACAAGGTGATGCAATTCTTAAGCTAGAAGTATGTTGGACTTAAAATAACATTTCCATGAATTTCCTTGCCACAACCGTTTTATAATGAACTTTTGTGGGTAGAAAGGCAAAAAAGCAAGTTAACATGACCTAAGACAAAAAAAACAAGTTCTTGAAAAAAATATAGCAAGTTAAATGAAAATGATAGCAAGTTCTTGAAAAAAATATTAGAAAGGCAAAAAAACAAATTAACATGACCTAAGCCTCATTACTTATAAACAATATTAAAATCTAACCCTTATAAAAATATATACACAAAATTAAACATTATTAACCTCGCAAGTTTAATATCAGACCTATCCAGAATATCCAAGCTCATATAATCACCCCGCAAGTCCAAAATCCGTGCTCAATGTGCCGCAAGAAAAAAAAAATGTGAAAATTATGGTGAGAGTGTGTAGTTTATATAGCTCAACTTTCGTTCCTGTTTCCACGAAAAGTGAAACCGAAAAAAATCATCGATATAGGGACGAATGTTCGTGGAACTATAAAATTCGTGGATATTGCCACGTTTTTTCCGCCCTAAAAAAAAAATATTTTAAAATCATTTTTTTGACCCACGAATGTTGAAAACGTGGAAAAATTTCGCGGAACAATTCGCCCATATGTAGTAGTGACCTGTCCTAAAAGATTTTAAAGATTTTTTTCCTAAGGAGATTCCAGGATTACCCCCTAAGAGAGATTTAGATTTTACCGTCGAGTTAATACTAGGAGCGGTACCGAATTCTAAAGGTCCATATAGGATGAATATACTGGAATTAAATGAGTTGAAATCACAGTTGAAGGAACTGATTGATAAAAACTATATAAGACCCAACGTGTCTCCTTGGGGAGCACCTGTTATATTTGTTAAAAAGAAAGATGGCACTTTAAGACTATGCATAGATTATCGCCAGCTGAATAAGATGACAATCAAGAATCGATATCTGTTGCCCCGCATAGACCATCTATTTGACTAACTGCGTGGAGCAACGATATTTTCAAAGATTGATTTAAGGTCAGGATACCATCAAGTTCATGTGAAGGATGAGGATATTTTTAAAACAACTTTTAGAACTCGATATGGACATTATGAGTTCGTAGTCATGCCATTTGGATTGACTAATGCCCCAGTTATATTTATGTGTTTAATGAACAATATTCTGCACAAATGCTTGGATAAGTTTGCTATTGTGTTCATAGACGACATTCTAGTGTATTCTAAAATCAAATAAGAGCATGACGAACATCTGCGTATTATCTTACAAGTTCTGAGAGATCATCAACTATACGCTAAGTTTAGTAAGTGTGACTTTCACAAGGACAAAATTCAATATTTAGGACACATAATTTCTAAGGAAGGAATCTCGGTTGACCCCGATAAGATAAAATCCATTAATGATTGGCCGATTCCTGAGGATGTGTCGGATGTACGATCATTTATGGGTATTACTGGATATTATAGAAAATTTATAGAGGGTTTTTCAAAGATTGCAAACCCCATAACCTCCTTACAGAAGAAATGGAAGAAATTCGTGTGGGATCAGAAATGTTCAGACAGTTTTAAGAAGCTAAAAGAATTACTAACTATAGCGCCTATTCTGAGGATTGGAGATCCTAATAAGGATTTTATAGTATACACCGATGCATGTAATGATAGACTCGGTGGAGTCCTAACTCAAGAGGGACATGATGTTGCATACGAGTCTAGAAAGCTGAAAATACATGAGAAGAACTACTCTACTTATGATTTGGAGTTATTAGCAGTAATTCACTTTTTAAAAATGTGGCGTCACCATCTTATTGGCAGAAAATTTACCTTGTTAACAGATAACATGGGACTGAAGTATTTATTAGATCAGACAAATTTGAAGGCTAGACAAGCTAGATGGTTAACTTTTCTAAGTGAATATGATTTCGAAATTAAACATATTAAAGGGAAAGAAAACAAGGTTGTTGATGCATTAAGTCGTAAAGCGAAGTTGAATTTTATTTCAGCCATCAATACATACTCAACAGATTTAGAAAACCAGATCCTTGAAAGGAGTGAAATGGATGAAGAATACAGAAAATTACAAGAAAAGACAGCAAATAGCAATTCTGAAAATTCTATGGCAGATTACAGTTTAAAGGAAAATGGACTATTATTATACAAAAATAGATTGTATGTACCCAACATACCAGAAGTAAAAATTCTGATTTTAGATGAGATGCACAAAAGCCATTACTCTGGTCATCTAGGTTATCAGAAAACCATCACTATGCTACGGAAAGAGTACTATTGGTCCAGAATGAAGGATGAAGTATTAGAATACATAGCTAAGTGTTTGGATTGTCAAAAAGTGAAGGTTGAATATCAACATCCGACTGGACTGTTGCAGCCATTGCCTATACCTAACTGGAAATGGGAAATTATAAGCATAGATTTTATTACCGGACTACCCAAAAATCAGAAACAAAATGACTCTATTATGGTGGTAGTGGATAAACTCAGCAAGGCAGCATACTTTATACCTGTAAAAACTACTCATAAGGCTCCAGACATTGCAAAAATCTTCATGAAACAGATTTTTCGATTACATGGTATACCAAAAGTGATAATTTCAGACCGTGATTCTAAGTTTACTGGAAACTTCTGGAGGTCTTTGTTTAAAGGGTTGAATACAACCTTAAACTTCAGTACAACATTTCATCCACAAACGGATGGACAGACAGAAAGAGTGAATCGGGTATTGGAAGACATGCTTAGGATGTATGTTAAGGATCAGCCTAGTAAGTGGGAGGACTACTTGCATTTAGCAGAATTTGCATATAATAACCATTATCATGCATCAGCCAGGCTTAGCCCTTTTGAAATTTTTTATGGTAGGAAATGTGATACACCTATTTCTTGGAATGACCCAGTAAATAGAGTAATTTTAGGACCTGAATTGTTGCAGGAATTAGAACTAATTGTGAAACAGTACAAAGAAATCTTCAAACTGCCCAAGATAGACAAAAGAGTCAAGCAGATCTTAGGACTCATAAAGAATTCCAGGTTGGTGAACATGTTTTTCTTAAGGTAAGACTGAAAAAGAGTTCATTGAAATTGGGAAGCTGTGCCAAGTTGGCACCCAGGTATTGTGGTCCTTTCAAAATATTGTTAAGGGTTGCACCAGTGGCATACCAACTGGCTTTGCCACCAAATCTAAAGATACATAATGTTTTTCATATATTATTTTTAAAGAAGTATGTACACGATGCTACTCATGTTGTAAATTGGAATGATGTACAGGTGGGACAAAACGACAATTTTCAAGTGGAACCGGACTATATCCTTGAAAGGAGGGAAACTCTACTCCGGAATCGCACGATTGGGCAGGTAAAGGTGCAATGGAAGCACCTTAGCCCAGAAGAGGCAACTTAGGAGTTGGAGAGTAGTATGCGGGAAACATACCCAACTCTATTTCAGGAACACTCAGAGATTGATTAAACAACATCGAGGACGATGTTGAGACTTAAGGGGGGTGTATGTCACCTACCCAAATTTTGAGAAATATTATTTTATTTCCAAAATACTTTATGTTAAATTATAATTACAAAGTTTTGTAATTATGACCAAGTTTGGTCAATGATGATTGTAATTACTGATTATTATTATTTAATAAATTAAAATAGGAGACAAACACCCAAGGGAACTGTTAAATGAGTGTTCACTGACCCACTAGGAGGAATGGAAGCTGTTAGAAGGTATGGGATAGATGGGAGCATTTTCACTCCACCACTAGCCATTGGTTATGGGACAACTACCCCTAAATTGGTGGCATTATCCCCCAGGTGGGTGGAAGAGAGCAGGCAGCTCATTAATGACCAGTTAACCACTAAAAGGCCTAGGCAGCCTAGATAAGGCAATTCGAATTGGGAAGGAAGTCTACAATATTTTTTGCAGAAATATTCCTCAAGTGTATCAGGTGATCACTGAGAGATTCGAATAGGGAGGCTATGTGAGAGTGAAACTGTGAGTCTACTTCTTATACTAAGAAGGAAAACCAGAGGTGCTGGTGCAGGTCTCTTTGACTGCTGAGTCTTTATGACTGGATAATCTAGATTCTACTGCAAGTTGATGTACTAAGGCTTCTACAAAATCTTCCTCCTGGTGGTTTAGTGAACAGGCTCGGGGGTCCTAAGGAAAGTTACTTGGTTGTCTTCAAGAATAGGTTGGGTGGAACAGGTTCCTTAGGCTGTTTGTTTCTCCTACAGTCAACCAAGTTATACTATTCTTACTTTTGTTTACAGTTAAATGTTTCTGTATGGTAGAAATATTAATTACAGTCATACAAAAGAAAGTATTCTATTTTCTGATTTAAAGATGATTTTTTTTTAAGAATGATTAAGTATTTTAAATGAATGATTAAATTATTTTCTGTATTTTTTCCATACTGTTATTTGTATAGTACTCTAGTACATAAAAGAAAAATTAATAGAGATGAGTGATAGGCAGAATGCCATTGAATGGAAAGATGAATACAGTAGTGTTCTTGTTAAATTCTGTCATTTCAATCATATGTTTAAAACGTAGGAAATATTAAAGTATAGTATAAACAGATGCATAGCATTCATCTATTTCTTAAATAAAAGAAAAACACATTTTGTTTCTGCACAGATCCATACTTTTCATTTCATCTCCATCTATTTCAGATAAGTTCAATATGTGTTTCAATGTTATAGGTTTCATGTTGTCAAGCACTTCATACTCTAAGAATTATATAACAGCTGCAAAACTATTCTTTATAACAGAGTGTTATTTACAGCTAATAAGTAAAACACTTATTAATTTTTTCATCACTATTTATCACATTTAGATTAATATAGATTTCAATCCCAGATATAAGTACTGTCATTGTAAAAATCAAAACCCTAAGTTATCACAAAACCTAGAATCTGAATATTTATTTAGTACACAATTTATAAACTTCTCATCAAGCCATTCATGGCAAACATTAGACATTTCTTTCTAAGGTTATAATAGTTATGAATTTCCAAACCCTAACTAACTATTTATATAACCATGCCATCTTTTAAACATATCGAGACTACTAATAAGACATTAAGCATCACTTAGAAGAAAGCACGATTCAGTATCAATGTCTAAACAATAGCTCACAACCCTAGCAAGAAAACATACACAGTGTCGAAACATTCACATGTACGAGTTAAGGTCCAGTTCGTGGGTTCAACTTCTCTATACAAGCAAGGTTGCCAACGAAAACTACAGGTAGGGTTTCATTCTTTGAAACAAAATAGAACCCTATGGCAATAGCCATTTCAAAAACGTATAAACAGGCTGAAATGTATCTCATCACGATTCCAAAACATAAATATCAACAATGATAACAAAGTACATCAAACAACTATCTACAGTTATGCAAACCATAACTCTTGACCAAAGACAACTATCGGTGTTCAGCATCACAACAACAGTTATACAATTGTTTTCTCAACCATTATTTTTAAACAAAATATTTCATTTCAAATGAGCCATTGTCTTACATAAAAAGGTGAACCCTCGGCTCTTGATTCACATTCAAAACTATAAATAAAACCTTAACAAAGTTTACATTTCGAACTTTTCACGATTCCAACATTACACAGGGTCTATCCCTTATCAACCAAAGAACACTAAAACGAGTTCAAGTTTCCACAAAACTATACAGGGTTTTACCCTTAACCAACAGCAGTACAAACACAAGTTCGAATTTCTTTTCAATTGACACAGCCAAACATCATAGAGCTGAATAGCAACTTAAACAACTAAGGGTTATCCTCTGTACAACATTTATCAAAATAAGACTTTAAAACTTAACACTCAACCATCACCAAACAGTGTCTAGTAATTCCAACTCTCGTCACACAGTAATCACCAGCAAAACCATGCCAAAGGCACCTGCGAGGTTTCAAGAACCACTGAGGCTTACCAGGAAGCAGTTGCAGTATCACCATTTCCAATCTTTTGCATAGAAGTCATCCAACGAAGTGGGTACCTGCCAAGTTACAATTCGGAAAGGTTAAAACAAGAAAACTCAGAGATAAAACTAAGTATCACTGTATGATTGTTTTTATAATAAAAACTTACCCTTAGAAACAAAGTTCCTGAACATTGACACACCACGCCAGCAAAACGACGGATCCTAATGGCTTTTACAGCAAACTACGAGTTCAACACTCAGGAAATGATTCCATAATTTGGAGAATCGATCCAGTTCAAATTACATTCAACAACTGACAGAAGAACCACACAAAACTACAATGGCAGTATCATGACTACACTGCTCAAGATCTTTAAGCCTGTAACTTTTAAACTATCTCTCACAGGTCCAAGGTTCAAAACCGAGGAAGGAGTCCTCCTCGCAACAAACTCTAGAACCCTACATTGCTGCGAAATGGTCGGATCTCCAACCTTACCACTAAAACACGAAATGAATTCCAGGAAAACCAATCTCCATTACTTATCAATGCGAGAATAGGGTTTCGGTCTCAACCCTAGATCTTATGAAGATCAACGGTGGATGAGCTTCCTGTCAAGGCATGTTGATATTCGAGCAACGATTGCAATCAATATTGTATTGATTACTTCATCTACCAAGTCGCCAAGTCAGCAGACCGAGAGCTAGTGCATGGCATAGCTTAGCCTTTTAATGTGCTTATTACAAACTTAATCACGTGGAGACCATCCAACAAAGCTTCCACCTCACCGAACAGCTGAGCAACGTTAATGCTAGGGCCTGTCTTTACCAGTTCAAAGCCATGCTAAGTACGAGCTTTAAAACCCTGTCAAATTCGTAATGATTACTTTGTTAGTTACATAGTATACATATCATATAGTCCCGAAGGTTATTTTCGTGCATCGTGACCATATTAATATCACATGCTTTTGTATAGTGCAAAAATGCACAAGTTAGTATAGATTTATTCACTTTTCATTCCTATATTATACGTAAAGTCACATAAGGTAAAGTCTATATGGTTTCATGCTCTAGCTATGTATTTCCAATTCAAAATAAGTGTGAGACTATAGGTATAGTCTAAGGGGTGACGATAAACACTCTAATTCTAAGTTCATAGCACAAGCACTAGTCACTATACTTTTTATATATTAATTGTGTAATGATAATCAAATGATAAATTCGGGACTTAGAATAGTCTAAGTTCTGTAGATGCAAATTGTAATGATAGTTCAATAGTATAAACACTATTTCTACAAGCTTTCTAATAGAATTACCAATGGACATTGGTATCACTGTTTTGATATTAATGACAATAGTCATATGATAATAAACGTAGCATTATAAAAACAATTGGACGATGTGAATTTATAACACTGAAGAGTTTTGTAAGTCAACACATAAACTAGAATTGGAACCAAAATATCCATACCTCCAGTAATTTGTTTCACAAGGAAGTACTTAGCATTTTAATATTAGATTGACGATGAATTGAAAGACACATGCACTCTTAACACATGTTTGTCACAGAAATTCTTACCTGAGGTCTGCACATGGAAACAAAATTCAAATTCCTTAGCTAAACGTAGCTAGGTAAACCCAGGGTACCTCGTAGGACCCCTTCGTCATCATACAAACAAACTGTCAGCACATCATCAAGAACATCATAATAATACAAACCTATGTACAGTATGTAATTGCATATAGAACTTAAGCAGATCTGAAAATTGTATTCTTGTGCATAATCATAAAAGATCTTTCATTAAGGAGTTAGCATCCATTTAAATCTGAAATAGCAAATACAACTACATCATATCTTATTTTGAAAATTTTGACGGGTCATCGTTATTAATTATCCTAGTTAAGGAATTTAATTATATTATATGTTCCGCATTAACAACTTCGATAATTATTACTATTTTAAAATTTTTAAAATTTTGGTATTTTTATGGGATGTTACATTCTTCTTACCTTTATCACTTGTCACCTGTACAAGCTGTTGTCCTGCCTCTTCCACTTTTTGTCTCTTTGGGGTTGTTTCTGTGTCTTAATCCTCTATGTCCATGGCATCAAAGAATTCCATTTTGTTGGATTTTTCATAGCATCTAGCTAGGGGTGTAATTGCCCCAACTGCTGGGATCAGGTTGGAGGTGCCAAGTTGTGGTGATGTGGATTTCTGTATAGCAGAAGTGGATTCTTCCTGCATATCTACCTCCTTTTGACCCTTACAGGGATATTCCAACCAATTCACAGTCTCTGATAGACCTGCAAGTTCAAAGTGTTCAAAGGATTTCCTTTTGTTGTCTTGCCTTCTGTTAGAAATAATGTGATGGGGATTATAGTTTAAGGCAGCTTTTGTTTGAAATCCCATTTCTCTTAACACACACTCAACTGCTGGGAGGGCATCTTTTTTCTTGACGATAAATGGGCCTACAGCCCATGGAAATGTAATGTTAGAAGCTTTCTTATGATCTAGAAAATGTTCAATCTCTACCCTTAAATTTTTCCTTATTAGTTCCAGAGAAAACACTCTGGGAGTAAAAAATGATGGTAGTACATAAGGTGGATGAACAAATCCATACACTCTGATTATTGTTCCATGTTCCAAGAGAAACCAATCACCAATTTTCTTTTCGGGATAGGGTTGCAAAATCTTTGACATCTCAGTCAGAACCCTGGGTAATTTTTCTGGAAGAAAACACTGTAAACCTCCAACATAAGAACATTCATGAACTTGGTGTAGTTTGTGTTCATTTCCTTTGTGATCATCATCTCTGAGAGCTGTAAATTTTCTTCATTAAATGATAAAAACATCCTCAATAAATTGCACTGAAATCTGAAACTTCTAGTGTTGTGGAAGTTCACTAGTTGAGAATGGATATTCTCATCTAGGAACTCATCAAATTTAAGGCAAGAACACTAGACTGACTGGTTAGACTCTTCAAACTCAAATGGACAGGTGCTAAGGACAAACAACATACTCATCAAGGGTTCAATAACATACATATCTAAGTCCAACCCTAAGAACTGGCTTATCATGGTTATGACACACTTAGTTTCTACAGTAAAAAGATTGACCTCAACTGGGAAAGGTTGGTCCTGCAATGAGACACTAGGTTTTAGGCAAACCCCGAAGAAACTTTTCCTAACTTCAACTGCAGACTGTCTAAAGTACGAGATTAAGGACTCTTCCTTATAATCTTTGGAATTTTGACTGAAATCATCAGGGAGTGAAAGGGATTTTCGAATAATGACAGAATTGACTAGACACGAGATTTTCGAGCTGGATGCATCCATAATTACCCTCTCAGAGGAGGAATAATTAGTAGCACACCAATCAACGAATTCAGGTCAGTTTAGGGTTTGGTCGACTGAGAAAAACTGGAAAAATGACCTGTAGACATTATGCATATCTATACCCTGGTCTCTAATGAGTTTTAATCTATCTTTCACTATTTCAATGGGTCCATTTAGCAGTACTATATCAAAGATCTCTGAATCTTTATTTTCTAATAATTCCCCTATTTTATGATATTCTAGACTCTGGACTTCAACTTCTCCGACTCCTGCCATTTAAATAGTTTCCTATGAGGACAAAGGCCTACCTGGATTAATGATAGCTAGTATGAGATTCTTGGCTGAGGTGGATGCTTTCTGCACAGTCGTCGACTTTCGCTTTCCAATGCATAGGACAAACAAGAACCTGAATTCCCGTGCAATGTATTTTTTATATTATCTTTCTTTTCATATCCTTATTGAATCTGTCATAGTAAAGAAGTTTTTAAGCCCTCCGTCTGAGCGATTCATCCTGTGCCGTTAATCTCCTTGCCTGCTTAACTCCCCTATCTTCATCCTTCATAAATTTCCTTCCTCACACCTTTAATCTGCGAATCCAATGCCGACCGTTGATTTGGGTCTTATCCGCATCTCAACCGTCCAAGGGCATGGTCTCTACCAAACCATGCAAATCCAAAAAGTTTATTTTCCTGTGCATGTTCAAATTACGAAACATGTGCCCACCGTAGATCTATTTCTACGCCAGATCTGCACCATCAAAATATGTGGAGCCTACCATCACTTCGGATATTTGGAAAGTTTGTTAATCCATGCATGTTCAATCTACGAACTGTTGGATAGCCGTAGATCTGTATCTACCTAACAATCTGATGGTTGAGTCTCCTTTTCGATTAACACCTTTCTGCCCATACACAAAACTAAGCACCTTACCTTTGCAAAATTTATTTGCCACCATTAACCTCCATTTTTATAAATTTGCTTTCTTAATTTTCATAGGCTTAATCCCCCTTCCAACCACTTAGCGCAAAACTAGTGCTAATAGCTGGATCCAATTGAGGATGCTATCCTCCCTACGAGGTAGCAAAGAACCTCATAGACTAAGTGCTTGATCCATTGGGTTGTTCTCAAGCTTTCCAAAAAACTTCAAACCACTATTTTTCTTTTTCTGTATATAAAAATAAAAAAGATAAAAGAAATATGGTTGCCTCTATAGATCTCAGGGCCTTCTCTTCAGGCCTCAATTATTTTGGCTCACCACCTGTACAGATTCAAACATAAAGAAATATATACAATCTATGGTATAAGAATTACCTTCTTTTCTCGAGATAGGTAATGTTTCAAAAATCTTCCATTTATAGGGCCTCCTTTTAGTTGAGTCCCATCCTGATACTGCAAAATGAATGAATTTTCCCCTCTGAATGATGCAATGATGTATGGACCTATCCACATATGATCAAACTTCCCATGCTTTTCTTCTCTAGGAGCATCCCACTTTACAACCAAATCATCAATTTGAAATTGTTCTTCCTTAACCTTCCTGTCAAAAGTATTTTTCATTTTTTCTTGATGTACTTGTACTTTATCATAAGCTTTGTCTCTCATCTCATTCAGCTCTATTATTTGATTGATCCTTCTCTGCATATGATTTGGTTCATCTTCCTGCTCCTACAACAATTTCATGACCGGTAATCCCAAAGAAGTTGGAAAAACAACTTCAGCCCCATATACTAACTGGAATGGAGACATTCCAATTTCTCTTTTCTATGAGCCCACAGAGCATATTTCAGCTTTGTATGCCAAGCTCTATTGTTTTCTTCTAACAATTTCTTAATTATTCTTACCAAGCTCTTATTGGAGGATTCAACCAAACCATTCCCTTGTGGATAGTAAGTTGTAGAATGGTTTAAGATGATGTGATATTTATGTCAGAAACTTATCATCTTCTTAGACTTGAAGGCAGGTGCATTATCTGTCACAATTCTCCTGGGACATCCAAACCTGGCCAAAATGTCATTATCTAGAAAATCCATGATCACAACCTCAATAACTCTCCTTATGGGTATGGCTTCAATCCATTTTTTGAATTAATTTGTTGCTGTCAGAATCCATATGTGTTGACCTGAAGAATTTGGGTTAATTTCCCCAATGAAATCTAACCCCCACTATTGAAAGGGTGCCTCTACTGAAATTGGGTTAAGAGGAAGTGAAACCAATTTCCTTTTACCATAAAAAATCTGACATTGATGACATGTAATAGTCTCCTTATATACATCAGAAAACATTGTAGGCCAATAAAAACCAGCTCTCAGAATTTTATTTGTTGTTACCTTCCATGAGTGGTGTCCTCCACAATCTCCTTTATGGAATTCCTTCATTTTTTACTGAACTTCATTTTCCAATAGGAAATTTAACAATATACTACCTAGGTCCTTCCAATACAAGTATTGATTTATAATGCAAAACTTTGCAGCCTTCAGTTTCACAGATCTCACTCTTGTTTTACTCAATCCTGCGGGGGCTTGTAGGTTTTCCAAAACATATGCAATATCAGTGTACCATGGAGATGAAGAAAAATCTGGCATTACCTGTATCTCTGTATCAAGATGGTTTGAATGACTGGTCAAGAATTTAAGTTGTAAGGATTCACAATTAGTAATTGTCATCATTTTGGCAAGTGTGATGCACCTGCAACAATTAATTAATAAAAATATGCGAAATAGCAGAAATAATAGAACAAAATCACTTTTATATTGATCACGGGCCACTTCGAGGGGGCAACCTCCTTTGAGCAAGCTCAATACAATTAACTTCACGGTCCTTCAATGAACTCAACACACACTTATATACTAAGTCTATGCCTAATACTATGATTCAAAACCATGGGACATATAATACTACGGGACGACTTACAAAGCATATGCATCCAATACTATGGGTCAATACTATGGGCTAATATAAACTACGGATCAACAAATACTACGGGATGACTTACAAAGCATATGCGTCCAACAACAATATACTAACATAGTAAAGAGAAGGGTTGGCATAGGTTCCTAACATCCCCTCTCCCTTAGAAAAAGCTTTGTCCTCAAAGCTTTGGTTGGAGAAATTGCTACAGAAGCTGAAGGAGTGGTTCCCCGGTAGCATCCTCGGGTTGCATTTCAGGCCACTGACGCCTTTGGAGTGTCAAGGAGGATTGCTTGGAAGGCTGGAGATGAAGAAGAACCCTATCAGCTGCGTGGAAAATGCTCTCAGAACAGTGCTGATCGGCTTGTTGTTTCAGGCGAATTCTGGCCATGTGAAGATTGTCCTGCAGAATGAGAAGAATCTGATCGTGGTTTCGAAGAACCGAGTCAATTTCCTGAACTGGGGAGCTGCTAAGGGTGTATGGAAGAAGATTTGGAGGTGGTTTTCCATAGACTGCTTCATATGGTGTCCTGTGAGATGTGGTATTGTACCACCAGAGTGCTGCTAGGAAATCCATAGAAATAGTTAGCCAAAGCTGTGTAGGGATGGGCAAGGGTTTGAGCAATCCCAAAAGGAGTGTCATTTCACCCTTGTTGACTTGGAAAGTATCATCGTCAGTCACCATCTGTTGAATTGTCATTTTTAGTCCCTGCCAAAAGAAGTTACATTGTTCCCGGTCATACATGTTGCAGAACTCAGAGTGCCCTGTTGATGAAGAAGCATGGAGTTCATAAAAGAGAGAGCCCTGTTGAACATATTGCAACCAATTTGGAACAAGCAGAGAAAGAGCTGTAAGAGAAACTGGGTCATCAATTGTACAAGAAGGAGCATCTTCCACCATATTGTCCTTACCCTTCTTGTAAGTGATCACATAGGGATAACCCATTTTAGGTGTGTTGGGGAGGAGACCCATTGTTCCAGAAAATTTTCCAGACTCAGGAGATCAGTCTTGATGCAGAAATAATTCCCTAATAGGTATGGCTGCCACTTTTGTACTGCATGCAAAATAGTCATCATTTCCTGCTGAGAGGTAGATGTGGCTAAATTCGTACCGGAAAGGTCTCGTGAAGGCAGCAAGCGCATTGGTTCAGCAAAGATACCTGCATATCTATCCAAGGAAGTAGTGGAGACTGTTGATGGGTGCATCTGAATGGAATTGAGCTAAGCGATGACACCATGTGAATTCTTCTTAAGGATTTTTTCCAGGCGATGTGAACTGATGATGTAGAGAGACCTTGGTTGTAAGCCCATAAATTTGTGTTGTGCCCCGTTGACTTTAAACTGCATCCAAAGTTCAGCAAAATCCCATAAGATGGGGCCAAGTGTGCGTAACCATTGAACGTCCAAAACCACATCACATCTGCCTAAGGACAAGGCAAACATGTCAGAGCGTAGGTTATAATCTTCCATAGAGATACGCACATTGTGACACTTCCCCTTGCAAGGTAAGGTGCCCCCATTGGTAACCATGACTTCAAAGTTGGAGCAAGGATGGACAAAACAATCATCCTGTTTGGAAATCCGAGGGTCAATGAAGTTATGAGTGCTACCAGAATCAATGAGTATGGTAAGAAGGAGCTTCTTGAAGTATCCCCTGACCCGCATTGCTTGTGGGGTGGTGACGCCAGTTACAGCATGGAGAGAGATCTCAAGTGGGTCGTCCTAAGATGGGGTGTCAACAGGTGGGTGTTGAAGGTCGACCTGATGATCGACTGTATCTGTAGCTTCTTCACCAAGTTCTAAGGCAGGCGGAGAATCCACATCCAAGAGATAGAGCTTTTGTTGAACACATCTATGTCCCCGAGCGAATTTCTCATCACAATTATAGCAAATCCCTTTTTCTCGACATGCCTGCATTTCTATTTCAGACAAATGCTTGATAGGAGTTGGTTGAGGAGAAGGCATGATGGGAGGTCATTGGGAACCCATATTTCTGAAGGGAACAAAGGTGGGTTTGGAGCGTTGTTGAGCTGCAATCTTGTCCTCGGCCAACTTAGCCAACCCTAGGACTTCCATCATTGTGTTGGGACAAAACATTTTGACCTCTGAGTGGATTTCATCCTTGAGACCACTAATAAAACGATTCCTGTAGAATTCATCAGACAATCCTTCTGTGTGATTGGCCAATTTCTCAAATTCTTTCTGATACTCTCTCACTGTGCCAATTTGGTGAAGTTTAGTGAGTGCTCCTGTGAAATCATCAAAAGCACTAGGACCAAATCGTGGCAAAATGAGTTGGGAAAAATCTGTCCAGTTTGGCTCGGGATGAGCTTTGATGTACCAACGGTACCATTGAAGGGCTTCCTGTTCCAAATGAAAGGATGCAAGTGGAAATTTCTAGACATCAAAAGTATTATGCAGACTGAAATATTGTTATGCTCGGTATATCCATCCAGTCGGATCAGTACCATTGAAGCGAGAAAAATCAAGCTTCGGCCCACGAAAATTGTAGGAAGAAGAGAACCCGGTGGCTGCAAAAGATTCTGGCTGTTGGTTATTGTTCATGGCTGAATGCTGAAGATGGAGGCTAAGAAATTTTTCATCTAGATCTTGGAGTTTGGTTTGGATGGCTGCAAGTGCTTCCTCCATGGTGTTTGCTCCTGCACGGGTGATAACCAACCATAACCAGGTTTTTTTTTTTTTTTGTGGAATGGGTAGAAAAACACAAACAGAAGCTGATTTAGTAAAGGGAAATTTGGATTGGGGAAACAATCTGATGGGTAATTGGGGTTTGACTAGATTTTGGACACTGTCGAAAGGACAAGAAAGCAAAAAGGGGGATTTCAGAAGCGGTGTGATAGAATGAGAAAATTTGGCAGAGAGGGACAAAGAAGCAGAATTCAGAAAGGAATTCTGTGGTAAAATTTGGAGGTGATTGGGTGAAATCTGAGGAAGTTATGGAAAACCCTAAAAATAGACAAATGTGGGATTGGGGGCTTTGGGAAGGGGAATTGGGGATAGGGTCCTCAGGAATGAAAAATGCAGAATGGAATGACAGGGGTTCCCCGAAAATTTTAAGGGAAACAGAGTGAAAACAAGGGAGATATGGAGAAAAAAATGAATTTTATACTCAACAGCGGCGCGGAAGGGATCCGCAACAGATGGATCTGCAACAGCGGTGCGGAAGGGATCCGCAACAGAAGGATCTGCAATAGCGGCGCGGAAGGGATCCGCAACAGATGGATCTGCAACAGCGACGCGGAAGGGATCCGCAACAGATGGATCTGCAACGACGCAGAAGGGATCGAAAGTGGCTGGATCTGAAACAACTTTCAGAATAGATCTAAAACAGCTGGATCTGGAGCGGAAGTGAGCGGCAACAGTTCAACTGAAAATAGATATGGACCCCAGGTATGTGCGGCTTACTAACAGTTCAGGGGTTTCACTCGGCCACCAATGTTATCTAACGGCTTGCGTATTGAGGCAGTACCCCTCACTCCACGGCTCAGGTAAAACTGATAATCGCTTTGCCACAAACGACAGCGCTTGGTTCACCTCACGGGTGGGAACTAGTCAATCAGGTAGGGGTCGTTGCCCTTTTCGCTGGCAGGTCCTCTCAATGGGCCAGCTACTTTGGGGTTCCTGTGATACTCCTCACAATGAGTTTTAGGGCTTATGCCCAAGTACTTCCCACAGTTAAGCAGATAGGGATTATTCCCAAATTCGAACCTGCAACAGATGCGAAAAAAAAATTTGGCAGAAATTTCACCCAGCGAGCCCAACAAAATGCTCTGATACCAGATGTGATGCACCTGCAACAATTAATTAATAAAAATATGCGAAATAGCAGAAATAATAGAATAGAATCACTTTTATATTGATCACGGGCCACTTCAAGGGGGCAACCTCCTTTGAGCAAGCTCAATACAATTAACTTCACGGTCCTTCAATGACCTCAACACACACTTATATACTAAGTATATGCCCAATACTATGAGTCAAAACCATGGGACATATAATACTATGGGACGACTTACAAAGTATATGCGTCCAATACTATGGGTCAATACTATGGGCTAATATAAACTACGGATCAACAAATACTACTGGACGACTTACAAAGCATATGCGTCCAACAACAATATACTAACATAGTAAAGAGAAGGGTTGGCATAGGTTCCTAACAGCAAGTCCCTGTCCTTTAATCAACATAGTAGGCTTGATTTCAAGATCATATTCCAATAATACAACAATCCACTTTGCTCTCTTCCCTTCTGGATCTGGTTGGGTAAGAATTCTCTTCACTGCATTACTTGGAACATATGCAACAATATGTGAATGAAGAATATACACTCTGAAATCTTTCAAAGATTTTACCAGAGCATAAGCCTGTTTTTCCATGATATCATATTTTAATTCTCCATCTCTTAATACCTTACTAAAAAATGCTATAGGCTGCTCAATATTTTTTTTGTTTTTCTGCAATAGCACTCCAACTATAGTGTGTTCATATGCATAAGAAAATACTAAGAAATCTTTAGTAAAATCTGGACTTGCTAATACTGGAGCTTCAGTGATGGCCTTCTTAATATCTTTGAAAGATTCTCTAACATCCTTTGTCCATTTTATTTGATTCCCTTTCTTCAACATGTTAGCAATATTTCTTAATATTTCAGCAAAGCTGGGAACAAATCTCCTTAGAAAATTTACTTGTCCAACAAATGACTGCAGTTCCTTCTTGCTTCTGGGCTCTTCAACTGTTGACCAACGCGACCTCAGTCGACAGGGGTTCACCTCACTATCGACGCATACCGCAGTCTCCCTGGGCACCGGCCCCGGCAGGTTTGAGCCCACCCCGCAACACCCGCAGAGCGGATGAGGTCTCACCTGAGGCGTCCAGGAAGAGCAGACGGAACCATGTTTCCGTCGAGGGAGGAGGAGAGTTGTGGCTGCATGGACTGACTCTATTGCTGTACTTCAACCAGAAACGTTAAACATTTGCATATCACTTCATCGCAGCATTCAAGGAGTTATACCAATTACTTCATCGCAACATTCAAGGAGTTATACCATTGCAGCATTTATCATCACATTGTACATAGAACATACTACTTAATCGCAACAATTATCATCATAGCAATAATAAGCAGACATTGCATTAAACAACATTCATACACTACGTCATTACACAAAGTTTGTACCAAAACATCATTATATTACTGCCGCGATTATACACCAACAAAACCATGAATCTCGCATCCAATTTGTCTTCTTTCTCTCATGCATGCCTCCCTCTAACACTTACAACTCTCATCTATTTATAGGTTTTTGCCCTTACAATATTTGTCCACTTACAACTGATTCCCTAACCGACACTTATGGACAATTGCCCAATATCTAACTGACTTGGTCCAAATGACCCCAAAAACCCACATACCGTGGTATACTTACTCACTATTACATAATGTATGGTCCAAGTGACCCAAAACTGCCAATTGCAGTGTCCTTTGGCACAAAATACTCCTTTCGTGCCCTCTTCTGGCGTGTCGCGGTGTCAGCAGTACCGCGATTTTCCCCATCAAACTGCCTGCCAACAGGCCCCCAACACAATCTTGTGGCTCCCCCTCGAGCCATGTCAACTGCTGGACAGAGTGCCTTCGAACTAAACTATGTTTCAGTAACTATTCTTGCTGTCTGGATCACACGGTGTTGTCCCGCTCCTTTTGCTACACGGATCGTTGACGCATTGTGCTGTATGTTTAACCCAAAATCGTTAGCGCCCGACTTGCTGTCATGTACTTCTCAAACTCTTCCACGAGTCTCTTGGACTGGTACTAATGGAAAGGAAAAGAGGATGAATAGTACCCAGATGCAAACTTCACAGATAACTCTGGCACATATGTTTCGTACCGGGAACCGGCTCCTTTTATGGTCGACGAGCTCCGGTCCCAACCACCTCATTGGTCGAGAAAAACACGATCCTTCGAACAACTACTGCGTACTTAAACATGTTGAACTAACCCTTGGCTCGGGCATAACACAGTGTAAGTGAACCCACCATATCAAGGCACTCAGGGACAATCGTCGTTTGGGCTCGCAGTGCCCCTGGGGTGCTACCACGAGAAACAAAGTGAAGCATTTCCACAGTCGCCTTGGAATTCCTCAGAACTCAAATCTCAAATTTATCAACCAACATAACCACTCTATTGCAGAATAACTTCGTTGTAGAAAGCTACCAGCTGCCTCGGCTACTTATAGCCGGACCGTTCCCGGGTTACGACAGTGGGAATGATGTCCCCCTATCTCTCTTTTGTATGTGTGAGCCCATCAACTGACACAACCGGAGGGGTAGCCATACTGTCATCGAAGATCCTACGTGCCAACGTGTGAGCAATCGCCTCACAGTGTGTTGATCGTACCGGCGCCGCGTGCCATGTGCAAAACATGCTGTCATCTTGTGGTTATTCGGCTGACTCGGTGAGGTGCACTCATGTATATAGATGATGGGCAGTGGTGACAAAATACTAGTGGAACAGTAGTCACAACACTGCCCCATACCTCCAAATCCTCCGTAATCATTACAACTCTTTGAACAAAATCTACCGTCGGTCCTAGTCGTAATACTGCCATGAGTCTCCGACTGTCTTAAACTTGCAGTACAAGCTTCCCTGCTGCCGCATACCTTCTTTTGTTGGTGCGCCAGCTTCCACCAAGCAACCTGCAACAATCATCATCATTTTTTTATATTTTTTTTTTTTACCAATGCGACTTAGACATCACACTGCTCCAAGCCCAAGCGATGGGACTTCAACCTGTGACCATTTACCAGCTGGGGGAGCATCCCCCCATCCAATCACTGCAACTGAACCGCTCCTCCTGAAGTAATACTATTGATGCGATAGGGACCCAGCCAATGTATCTGCAACTTGCCTGGATGTTTCATAAACTTACTGTCGTATAGTAACACTAAGTTGCCTTGCTGAAACTGCTTACTTTTAATGTGGCGATCATGCCATTCCTTCTAGCAATCCTTCTCCACTCCTTGGTGAAAGCCAACGATAAATCGATCCTCTTCCAGCTCCACCAATTGTGCTAGATGTTCGTCAAATGCTGTAACATCATCCATGCTCGTAACAGCCGCAATTCGTAAAATGTGAACAATGTACTCCATAGGCATAATTGCTTCCTTCCCATATACCAGCTTAAAAGGTGTCTGACCAGTCAACCTTTTACATGTGGTGCGATAGGCCCACAATACCACTGGAAATTTCAGATCCCAGTCGTCACGGTTCACATTACACACCTTTGTCAACGCATGCTCCAACACTTTGTTAAACACCTCCACCGTTCCATTCGCCTGTGGGTGATAGGGTGTAATATTCTTATGTTGTATCTGCAATTCTTCCGTCAATGCGTTGATAGTGCGATTAAGAAAGTGGTTTCCTTGTCACTCAACAATATCTTGGGGTAGCCGAAATGAGTGATAATGTCGTCAAACAAAAATTGAGCAGCCGTTGCGGCGGAGCAATCAACTACAGGTGTTGCCTCAGCCCATCAGGTCAAGTATTCTATCGCCGTGATAATGTACCACGCACCTATGCGTTTCCTTGGTGGATGGATCGGTCCTACAAAATCCACAGCCCAGTTTTCAAATGGTTGCAATGTCACTTGAGGTAGCAGCAGCATCTCGTCCCGTCTGGAAGGCTTTCCAGTTCGTTGACAAACGTCACAAGACCGCGCATAGTCTGTCACATCATTATGTAATGTGGGCCACCAAAGTCCTGCATGCAGTATCTTCCGGGAAGTCACCCGACCGCCATAGTGTCCTCCTGCTACTCCACCATGTGCCTCAGCCAATATTTGTGCTTGCTCATGTGGCAAGACACATCTGCGCAATATCTCATCAGCACCCAATTTATACAATTCTCCCACGATTAGTTGAAATTCAGCAACCTTGACGACCAATTGCTTCTTCTGAGTAGTGGTAAAGTCATCGGGCACGGTGCCGGTCACCAAAAACTGAAGGATGTCATCGAAATATTGATCAGCAGCAGCAACATGAAACAGTTGGGCATCCGACAACCCGTCTTCAATATTAGTCAGTTCCTCCCCTGTATCAATCCGTGACAAATGATCTGGTCCAGCATTCAACCGCCCCAGTTTCATAATGACTTCGAAATCAAATTCCTGAAACAAAAGTAGCCACCGGCAGATCTTCCCCCCCAACATAGGCTTATTGACCAAGTATTTCAATGCAGAATGATCAGTGAACATTTTAAAGTGGTCACCCAACAAATAATGCCTGAATTTCTGCAGCGCATAAACCATGGCCAATCCTTCGCGTTCTGTGGTAGTGTAATTGCATTCTACAGAAGACAACTTCCGACTGGCAAAAGCAATGGGATGATCAATGTTGCCTTCTCCTGGTTGAGCCAAGACAACCCCTAGTGCAACTGATGAAGCATCAACATGGACATGGAATTCCTTACTCCGGTCCGGAAAGACCAAGATCGGTGCCGACGCCATCTTCACCTTGAGCGTTTCGAAACTGTCCTGACATTTCGGGCTCCACTGGAATGCCGTGTCCTTCTTCAGCAACTTTTCCATAGGGGCAGTAATCGCAGCATAACCCGTGATGAACTTGCGATAGTAGCGCGTATGACCCAAGCTCGCACACAACTGCTTAACGGTGGTCGGCGGTTGCAACCCCAAAATAAGCGCAATTTTGGCTGGATCAACTAGTAATCCCTGCTTATACACAATATGACCCAGCAATATCCCAAACGGTGCATAGAAAATACATTTCTTCCAGTTCAGCGATATCTGGTGCTGTAGGCATCGCTCAAGCATTAACCGTAGATTGGCTAAATGATCACGAATCAACCCATAAACGGTCCAATCATCCATATAGACCTACAAAAACTTCTGAATAAAATCTTTGAATGCGGCAACAATGACCCTGGAGAATATCGTAAGTGCATTCTTTAAACCAAACGGCATGACTGTGTACTGAAAGCAACCCCATTCAGTAACGAAATTTGTCTTATGGCGATCTTCCTTGGCAATGCAAATCTGATGGTAGCCAGAGAATCCATCAGTGAAAGAGTACATCTCCTGGCCACCCACTCCTTCAAGTACTTCATCAGTAAACGAGGTCGAAAAAGGGTCATGCAAGCAGGAATCGTTCAACTTCCGCAAGTCGACACAAATGCGCACTTCACCTATTTTCTTGTCCTGCACCACCATAGGACTGATCCATTCTGACTCTTCCACAGGTTCGATAATACCAGCATCCAAAATCTGATCAAGTTCCTCCATGACCTTTTCTTTATGTCACGGATTTAGCCGATAAGGTCGCTGTTGGACTGGATTAGCATCTGGTTTCAATGGAATCTTCATCTCTCCTAAATCACCCAGGATTCCCTTCATTTCGGAAAACTTCATGGGAAATACGTCCTAAAAATCATGTAGTAACTCGGTAACCTTGCTCATCATCTCATCATCTCAATAATCCCCAACATTAGCAAACTTGGGAGTAGCTTTGGTGCCGATATTCATCTTGCGAAGATGCAATGGTTGAATGAACAAATTACTTGGTGCAACAGGTGGGACCACATCGCGACTTCCTTCAGATTCGGGAATGTTAAAATTCTGGGGATCATCATCGTCCTCCAGGCCACCACTGATGTTGAAGCACTCCATGAGAGACTGCATCTGACAGTGGGTGGTGGGTCGACAAGGTAGGCCACAGGAACGACCTGAAATATCATGTCGTGGATGAGCTGCAAGGCGTTATGGACATCAGGGTTGGCATCTGCAAACGTGAACGTATGAGTGAAACAGATCGTCAACTCTCCCCGTGTTGTAATGTCTTGGCGTAACTCGGCTGCAGTGTACCACGAGCGCGGTATCTCATTCAATGTATGGACAAAAGCATGGACCCACTCATCTCTGGGTCGTGCTACCCATAATCGTTGGCACTCCATCACATGATCGCTGGGATGAGTCAGACCATCATACTTTCCAGTGTGATAAACTTCAGTATCGCCGAATCAAACCATCATCAACCTTCGACACTATGACCAATCTTTAATGAATTTCTTATGTGTCGCCCACCAGTGTGCTGGAGCAGCCTTCAGTGCTTCCTCCAAGGCCATCAATTGCTGTGGTTCTGGGATGCGGTCTTCAAACTTTGCTACAAAGGTGTTTAGGCCAGGAAACCCCTCATAGATAGGCAATGTGATCGTTTCTATCGCAACACGACACAAGGATTGTGTAACTAAGCTACATTTTTCAGAATGGTACTTCATGCATTTGGTTCTGCCAGTGTTCCAATGCATCATCAGAGTCGGAAGATGCAGAGCTCTCGCTCTGCCACTCCAACTCACCGTGGACAGTGGGATGAATATAATCTTCTAAAATTTTGAATGTGTGGTCCCATCCAACGGTGTCATAAGCTCTTACAGGTTCAACATATCGGCGTCCTTCAGCCGGGTCCAATGGGGCTATGACTCTAAAATAGCGATTCTCAAAGGTCATCATGCGCTTCTTGAAGTTGATTACAGCTCCATTATCGTTATCCCATCTGATCCCCAAGAGTGCGGGATAAGAGCTTCCTCCCTCAACCACTTCAATAACATCAAAATCAGCATAAGTCTTCATGCCCCGAATATCAATTGTGAGCCGCGAAACTTGCCCAATGGGTGTTACCTTTGCATGGTTAGCCAACCGGAGCTATACAGGAGACCAGCTCAATGGGGGACTCCCCATCTTCTGCCACGTCTGCTTGGTCAAGATGTTAACATCTGAACCAAGGTCAAGAATTATAGAGTCAACATCATAGTCACCAATCTGAATATTCATTCGCATTTCCTTGCCAGTCTTCCGTCGCTGTAAGGAGTTTACTGCCGACTCCTGTCGTCCTTTCGAAAATCGTTGCAACCATCCCTCAATCTCAACCAGGGCAGCTGGTTCTCGTGCTAATGACAGACAGCTTTCAAGGAACTTCTGCAATGTCCCTAGGGGTGGTCAATCGGTGTCTAATGTGGCATCAAAGAAAGGTGGCATATCGCAAACAAGAGCCTTACCGCGATCTTTCTCCAACGTGCGATGTGCCTCCAGGAATGTCTCTCACTCCGTATCAATGTCGAAGGGTACCATTTTCTGACCAACTAACCAAATCAGTGGGTGTAAACCATCTTCCCCAGTCGTCTTGCATCCACGAGTGACAACAACCACCGAAGCATCTTGTGGTCGCGGATCTGCAGAAATGGTCGCAATATTTGCACCCTACGTCTGGTTCTGCTGCAGATTCCCCGGTTGATTGATATTTTGATTGGCGTTCGGCGGTGGTGGCGAGGGATGGTTCTGTATTGGTTGCTGTGGCTGGGCCTGATTCTGTAGCTGCGGAGCGTTCCTAGCCTGCCATTGTGCAATCAACTGTGGACAATTTTCAACCGTATGATCATTACCAAAACAAAACATACATTGATTCTGTAGTAGTGGGCAGTCGCGCTGATAATTCCCCCATACCGCACAATGGTAACATTGAACAGGTCCACGACCACCTCGGCCTCCTCCTCCACGACCAAATCCGCCACCGCGTCCACCCCTGTAGCCTCCCCGGTAGCCGGCCTACTGCTGGTATTGTTGCTGCATTGGTGCTGCTGGAATCCCTTTCCCTTGTGGTACATACTGCGGTTGCTGTACGTATTGTGGCTGTGGGGGAGCCATCTGCATCGGGGTGTATTGTGGCATGAACTACTGCGGTTGTTGTTGCTGTGGTGCAAACTGCATCTGCGGCTGTGGCAGCGGCTGGGCTACCTGCAGTTGTAGTTGTGGTTGTTGCACCGCGTGCTAATCATCCTTGACGTACAATGCATCACACATCCTCTCTTGTAGCAACCCATATGCACTGCAATCCTTGTCATCGTGACCCACCGACTTACAGAATGTGCAGTAAATATTTCGCGGGGTTGTGACCATTTTCTGCATATATAGGCAATTATCGTGACTGTGCCCAAACACGTGACAAATGCGACACTAGGGCATACTGCTGCCATTCAACGGGTTTGGTGCACCTGACACCAAATAATTATGGAAATCCAGACAATTATCCTTTGTATGTCCTTCTCTTCAGCATCGCGTACACCATACTTCATCACGTTGTTCCTTTTTCTTCTTCAAATATTGCAACTGTATAGTCAGGTTGGCAAGCTGTGTCTGTATCTGCGACATCCCAGCTGCATTATCTCCAATTGGTGACGCCCTCAATCGCATTGCAATCTCTAGAGATTCACTAGGCGTCGATATGTTTTGTTGCATCAGCGACAGCTGAATGTGGGGTAGCAGTGCCGCGATGAACCATTCTTTATGTTGGACCGCGCTCATATCGGAACTAACCTTTTGTTGGCGGGAAATACTACCCTATAGTAAGGAAACAGATACTATCAACTTAAGGGGGTTGACAGGTAAGCACATTACTTGCATTACAGAGATGTTTATGAATGGAAATAGATTATAGGTCTTGAGGACATACCTTTTGAAAGAAGTTTGATCCCAGCTTTTATCAGATCTTGCACTCGATCCTCAATCCAATCTCCCGTTCAGTAAACCTACAACACAAAGACCTTTCTCAAGGTATCTTGGCCAATATAGTAATGGTGCAATAGAACAATGATTCAAGCATCAAATATTAACCAACATAATCCAAATACATACATAATCCAATAAGTACTTGATTTGGGACGAGAAAGATGCTTCAACCTTTATTGTCAAAAACAAGTGAATGATACACAATATACCTGACTTTGCAGCATGCTCATGCAACCTGATCCTGGGCTCCTGCTCTTCTCTGGATTGGAAATATTCCAGCATAACCTCCTCCAATACAAGCTTCTCATATAAAGAATCTCTCTATATCTCTCATGTCTAACCCCTCTCTTCATTCCTCCTTGTATTTATAGGACAAGGGAGGCAGTTCAGGTCGAGAGATGGTTATGGAGGAAGTTGGGGAAGTTGGGAAACCAACTGCAACTAATCCTCATTCGTGAAATTAATTATTTTTTAATCATCTTTTGAGGTGTACGCTACTATTTCACAGTGGAGCAGCGCCCAGGGCGCTACTATAGTGTTTTACAACTAGCGCTCATCACTTTTTAAATGTTGTACGCTACTCTATTGAAGAGGAGTAGCGCCCATGAGGGGTTGAGCACTACTATTGTACACTGGAGTAGGTTACAGGTGCTAGTCTGTTAAGGTAGAGTAGTGCCCATGTCTCAAAACAATGTTTTTTAGGGTTTTTCCAGCTTGCAAGGAGGTGGAGTAGATCAAGGTCTCATCTAAGGTCAATATTCTCCTCCATCCAACTTGTCCTTTTGTGTGATCAACAGCTCAAGGTGATCACGGACGGAGAGGTGTAGGTTTGACCTATAACAGATGCCCCCTAATGTGTGAGGTTAGAGGGAAACGATGGCCGAAATACATTACAATCCAAAGCCATAGGAGGAGCAAGGAACTGTGGAAGCAAGTCGCAAGAGCACCTGAAACAAAGATCAAGGTCAGCGAGCAATTACATTCTTGACATCATATAGATGTGCAATGTGATACAATATGATCTCTGATACATATCAAGGAGATGTATATATAGCATGGCCACTTAGAATACAAGCGTGGATCCATGTCAAACTGAGAGATCATAGCCATAACAACAAACTGGATCTATGTCTCATGGAGAGCCAAATAAAAGTGAGGCTCAGTCTTGCGCAACTTGGGTGATAACATAATAAGGTAATGTCATCCAAAATCCCAAGGTCTTCATCCAAAACAACCCGAGGTACAAACCCTAACCATGTGAATAGATGAGCTGATAGTCGAACATGGGGGGTATCGTTTGATTACCGGTCATTGATGTATACCATTAACAAACACGACGGCTTCCACCGATAATGATGATGGGGCCCAAGGTACCTAGTACAATCCGACAAGTGTGAATAGATGGACTTGGAGTCGAACACTTGGGGATCCTGTCAAAGAAGAGACATTGATGTAATCTCGACATTCAACAGCGAGGAAAATTGCCACTGGTGACTGTAATCTCCAAGGTACTAACCGAAACTCTAAACTTCATTCCCAGAGCAAAATGAGTCGATGTCGATGGGAAGAAGTCTGTTGGAAGGGAGGCCTTAAGGCATCCTCCATCATCCAACTTGAGGAACACTCAACTGGTATGAGCTGATATGGAGTAATATGTAACAAGACTGACACTAGAATGGCCGACACATGAGGTCAAGGTAAATTGCAGAATGGCCGACACAGGGTATATCCTTGAATAGTGAGCACAACACAAAGTGACTCAGGCAGTTTCTGACATAATGGGGCAAATGATAAGCCTGAAATGTAGAATACATTATCAGACCCTCCATATGGTTGGAAGAATAACCAACCGGGGGAGTAAACAACTCGAAGATCAGGTTCACCCTAAGGTCAAAAACTAAACCCAACCGACATGATAGACTCAAGTAGGTGCCGTGTTCAAGGATAGAACTGACTAAACTGCCTTTGACATTGAAGATATGACACATCTTTCCTATCCCTTATTCTTTTTAGATAAAAGAATACATTTCTTGGTGTTTTAATGAGTCCAAGAAAGAATGAAAACTCAATAGATCCAACCATGTAAAAATTTTAACGAGCCCATGGGAGGAAGACTGGGGCGGTTTGATCAACTAAGGGAATCGTGGACTCCGAAGAAGTCTGGTTGTTTCTCTGAGTGAAAGAAAGCTGATCGACTGTAATGACCTTACCTTCAAAAGGGAACATAACAACTCGAAAAACTGGCGATGCAATAGCTCACATGGCATACGTCCAACTCCTGCCTAACAACATGTTGTAATCAAGCGGAGCGTCCAGAACTTCTAATTCTACAGCAACTGTCTTACCAGCCAAAATGACATCAAATGATGGCAAAAACCCTTGTGGACGGAAAGTCCTGCCATCAAATGCAGTAAGCAGTGTGTTAAAAGGGGCTAAATCGGGAGAACCCAAAGCTTTCCAACAGGAAATTGACATTACGCACAACGACGCACCCTCATCTACGACAACTCGTCTAATGGTCATTGGGCCATGGATGACTTCAATCTGAAGGGAAACGTGGTACGACAACCGGTATTTGATATCAGCCATATCAAATTGCGCAAACATGTTAGAGGATTCCATACTTCCAATAGCTGCCAGAAGTGCATTTCATTGTAAAGGACAACTTTGCAAGACTTCTAAGGTAGACATAGCACAAGGGGTCTGGGCTAGATCTTCGACCACATTGTAGTTAGAAGCAGCCTGAGTGTTGGGATTGTGCGATGCCCATTTCAAGACACCTTTCGGGATCTTGGGCATTGGGTCCATAGGTATGTGGAGTGGAGTGGAAGATTCTGGAATCTCCTTATCCTTCTTTTGTGCATCCGGGGAGTAATTCCTGGCTCTCGTTTGTAAGAGTGCGTCCGAGCTAACCATGTTAATAAAAGTTTGATCAACCAAAGCATGTGTGGTGCCCCCAGTATTGGAGGTGCCAGAAGCTGAACCCTGCCCCTTAGGGAATGGATCTTTAAGTACAACAGGTTTCTTTTCTTGAAGTAGCTTCTGGGCTTCTTCGAGTAGAGGGCATTGGTGAGTGAGGTGGTCCTGCTTGCAAAGTTTACAAGGGAATTTAACCTTCTTCTTCTCTTTGTTACCCTCCTCGGCATTCTCTTTTTTGGGTTTTTGATGGTTCCCCTCTCCTTTCTTTCCCTTCTTTTTGTTGTTGGGCTGCTGAGGGCCCTTTTGATTGTTCTGAACCTGATTAACAGATTCAGAAGTAGAAGGAGAGGTTGTGACTGAAGTAACTTCTGCAGTCGATTATTGGACAGATAAGGCATGAACCTGTTTGGTCAATGCTTCAAAAGCTGCAGAGTCAACTGAACCTACTATGTCATCAGCATGCGGTCTAGGTTTAGGTTTACTCAGATCAATATTTAATTGCGGTGCATCAGGTATGATTTCATAAAGTAACCCAGATTGTGCGTAAACAAGGTCTAACTGCTGAGTCCATAAGATGGCTTCTTCCTCTGTAGACACTCCAGAAGTAGCTACTTCCTTAGAAATATAAGGAAGGAGTGATTTCAAATACCACTCAAGAAGGAATTATGGAGGTATGTTGGCTTTAATGAGCCTCTTCCGTCTTCGCCACTCCTGAATGTGATCAGATAACTGAGTGGCTTTATTTTGTCTAAATGTAGACAAAAGGTCTGTTCCGGCATCATACCGAACAGGAAGCTGGAAGTGATTCAAAAAGACAGTTGCGAGATCCCCAAAATTAAAGAATGTAGCTGCAGGTAACTCAACGTACCATTCGGTTGTAGCACCAGTTAAGGTCCTTTGGAATAGTCTCAACCTAATGGAATCTTCATTTAATGAGTTCAAGGAACACCATAAATGGAAATTAGTGACATGATCACCAAGGTCCTCACCAGTTTTGCCTTCGAATTTTGGAATGTCCGAAGTTAATTTGGTAGGAACAGGTGGCCATGTGGCATTGTGATACATTGGATCGTTTGTCAACTTGGAAAGGTCTGGAAAATTTAGAGTTGCCAGAAACGGTAAACGAGGTCTGCAAGACGACATTTGATAAGCTGGGGTCATAAAGAGGGAACCACTCATAGTTTGACCTATGAACTACTGGTAGGGGTTGCCCCCAGCCATCTGCTGGTAGGGGTTACCCCCAGTCATTTGCTGGTAGGGGTTTCCCCCTGCCATCTGCTGGTAGGGGTTTCCCCCAGTTACTTGCTGGTAGAGGTTGCCCCCAGCCATCTGTTGTTGTGTGAAACTATTATTGAAATTCCCCCACCCATATGAAAGTTGGTTAGTTCTCTGTGGGTTTGTCCACTGTGGCTGGGCGTTAGCCCCGCCATATTGCTAGTTTAAAATGTTACCCCCTCCTCCTGAGAATAAGGAAAAAGGGACGTTTCCTGCAGGTATATTACCTTTATTTAAGTTGGGACCTGCAAAGGTATTAAAACCAGTGGTAGCTGATGTGGACGGTGCAGTCATGGTACTCATGACAGGCACGGTTGCAGAAGCATTTGGCCCTACAGCGGGTGTGGAAATCCACGTGCTGGGTATGTGGTATAACAGTTGAGTCATAGGAGGTGGAACTATATTAGCTGTACTGCTAGGTCCAAAAGTAGGTGTAGAGGCAGATGCCATAGTTGTTGAACTTAGCATGCCTAATGTACCAGTATTAAAGCTGAAGGACGGAGTGGACACAGAGGTTGTTTGTGCCGATCTCGGTGTAGCAGTAAGAGGAGGATTTACAGTATTAGTATTAATACCTATTGTGGGAGTCTGTGGAACTCCCAGTTCGCCTCCCGGATTAGTCATAAAATGCTCAGGTGTGAAATGATATGCACTATAATCTGGTTGTTGGAAACCAATGGGTATCAGCAGCGGAATTCTAAGATTAGTCAGAGGAGGATTGAAAGGAGTACTGAACTCAACAAAAGTGAGATCTTCAATCTCAACTGAACTAAAATGTCACTGATCTGGAGTCCCCAGTTGTGGTTCCTCAGGAACCTCTATTTCAGGGCTTTCTGTTGCAGTTTGTAGTTCTTCAGGAAACTCAATTTCAGGTTGTAGTTCCTCAGGAATTTCTATTTCAGGATTTTCTGTTGTAAAAAGTTCCTTAGGAAGTACTATTTCACTAGTGGTTTCCAAAGGAACACTGGGGTCTACCCTTTGTCGTCTAGCTAGTGGTAGTGGTTCTGTTCTAAGTGGAGGAAGGTTTTGCAACCTTCTCGACCTACGAAGTTCTTGGTTTTCCATGATTATATATAAAAATAAAACTAGAAAACCTAGTGGCCACTACGACTAGGGGGAAAACAGCACACCACTAAAAAGTCCTAAGTATGCAAACCAAGCAAACAAGATGCCTTCTGGAGAAGAGTCTGGGATGATGAGGGCCCAAAACAGATCAACGAAGGATGAAGAACAGTTACCCGGGGTCCACAATACAATGACTAAGGTTGCAAGCGTTGGAATCACCCAACCGCCCTCCCAAATACCTGCAAGGGATTTCCTCCCACGTCTGTCCTAGGTACAGCAGATATACCCTCCGATGTCACCTGTGTATGAACCTATGGTCAGATACTAAGGATACCACAACACCGAAAACTCCTGGGGGAACAGTCTCAGGTCGAATCGAAAGGCGTGGGCGGGGTAACTGAGCCCGAAACTCAAAAGAGTCCCCAAACGCGATCCAATCCTGGTATATGCTCGAAACAGAAAGTAGGAGGAGTATTCCCAACAATCTGATCTCACAAGACCTACTGCATAGATCCCAGGAAATATTTGAATGAAGTGGGTTTACCTGTGATAGTCGAACTATGATTTTTGCGTAATGTGTGACCTTGGGTGGTTGAAGGTGATTTAAACCCAAGATGCTAACCAAGACTAGTTGGTGTAGTGTATCCCTAAAAAGAAAATTATTGCTATTTAATTTTATTAAAAAAATTTAGGGCTATTATTACTCAAAAGGTAGTGTGTTTGTGTGGCGTGGTTGCAACAGAAAAGCAAAGTGCATAAATTATAACTTTCGACAACAAAACTTTTATTTTTTCATTTAATGTTCTTTCCAAATTGAAAACTGAAACAAATCTAAGCAAATTTTCTTTTTGTTTTCTTTTAAAATTATGAATAAAACAAACTATGCTATTTTGCAAAAGATATAAGCCTCACTATTCTTAAGCTATCAATTTTTTTCTTTTTTTGTTACTATGAACGAAAAAGAACTCTAAAATTATGAAGCAAATAAGACTTATACAAGATGTGTAAGTATGGTAAAAAGGGTCCTAAGCTCACAGCTGTCAAAACAATGGTTCAACAAAGGCTTGTCCTACAAGTTTTTTCAAGAGAAAAAACCCTCGCACTTGGAAACAAAGCGGATAGAAAACAAAGAGGAAAAATGATACAAACTGGAAATCAAACTCAAGAGGAATGTCCCAAAGCACCAAACCCTAACAAGACCACTAAGCCAAGCAATCGGTAGGCAAGCGAGTTAACAACCACCCTGCTAACACAAAGACTGAAAGATGAAGCAAACTGAAGTGCTCCAATCTCACTTGATACTGGAAAAAGATAAAGAAGTCAAGAAATGTTGGAACTCAAAAGTTTGGAAGACACCCTAAAGGCTCCAAACAGACCAAACCCTAAAACAAAGGATAAGATGCCTAAAGAGCAAACAAATGTTGCCACAAACAGCAAATGCAAAGCATACAGGTTTGTAGGTTAGCAACACATTGTCAGGGCAAGGATAAGCAATTGTGTTCACTAAGGAGCAATGCTTAGTCTCCAAAAAGGTTAAAAATGGACCAAACACTTCACCGGTAAACAAGTGACCTAAAGATGGAAAAAAGATTCAAAGAAAGGTTCTGAGACTCAAAGAAGAGTTACAAACCTCAAGTACCAGTCAAGGAGACCTAAAACAAAGTCAGAAGACCACCCAAAAAGGTAGAAAACTCAACCAAACAACCAACAGAAGGCTACAGGAATGTACCCTATTGTACAGTAGGGAAACTAGTGATCCTGGAGGGATGGGCGCTATTGTACGTATAACAGAGTAGCATATGGGCGCTACTGTATGTATAACAGAGTAGCGCTCAGGTCTTAAAGAGTCCAAAAACTGACTTTGAAAAGATGCAAAAAGACTGAGTGAAGTAGAGAGAAGCAAGCAGGGGATACCTACAGGGCTTCTCAGCAGATTAAAGGAGTTAATAGGTTCTAGAAAGACAAACAAGAAAGGTTTCCTAGAGCAGAAAAACAACCTTCCCTAGAGGAGTCGCCAGTCTATTGGTGGAAATACTACCCTATAGTAAGGAAACAGATACTATCAACTTAAGGGGGTTGACAGGTAAGCACATTACTTGCATTATAGAGATGTTTATGAATGGAAATAGATTATAGGTCTTGAGGACATACCTTTTGAACGAAGTTTGATCCTAGCTTTTATCCGATCTTGCGCTCGATCCTCAATCCAATCTCCCGTTCAGTAAACCTGCAACACAAAGACCTTTCTCAAGGTATCTTGGCCAATATAGTAATGGTGCAATAGAACAATGATTCAAGCATCAAATATTAACCAACATAATCCAAATACATACATAATCCAATAAGTACTTGATTTGGGACGAGAAAGATGCTTCAACCTTTATTGTCAAAAACAAGTGAATGATACACAATATACCTGACTTTGCAGCATGCTCATGCAGCCTGATCCTAGGCTCCTGCTCTTCTCTGGCTTGGAAATCTTCCAGCATAACCTCCCCCAATACAAGCTTCTCTTATAAAGAATCTCTCTATAGCTCTCATGTCTAACCCCTCTTTTCATTCCTCCTTGTATTTATAGGACAAGGGAGGCAATTCAGGTCGAGAGATGGTTATGGAGGAAGTTGGGGAAGTTGGGAAACTAACTGCAACTAATCCTCATTCATGAAATTAATTATTTTTTAATCATCTTTTGAGGTGTACGCTACTATTTCACAGTGGAGTAGTGCCCAGGGCGCTACTATAGTGTTTTACAACTAGCGCTCATCACTTTTTAAATGTTGTACGCTACTCTATTGAAGAGGAGTAGCGCACATGAGGGGTTGAGTGCTACTATTGTACACTAGAGTAGGGTACAGGCGCTAGTCTGTTAAGGTAAAGTAGCACCCATGTCTCAAAACAATGTTTTTTAGGGTTTTTCCAGCTTGCAAGGAGGTGGAGTAGATCAAGGTCTCATCTAAGGTCAATATTCTCCTCCATCCAACTTGTCCTTTTGTGTGATCAACAAATCAAGGTGATCACGGACGGAGAGGTGCAGGTTTGACCTATGACAGATTCCCCCTAATGTGTGAGGTTAGAGGGAAACGATGGCCGAAATACATTACAATCCAAAGCCATAGGAGGAGCAAGGAACTGCGGAAGCAAGTTGCAAGAGCACCTGAAACAAAGATCAAGGTCAGCGAGCAATTACATTCTTGACATCATATAGATGTGCAGTGTGATACAATATGATCTCTGATACATAGCAAGGAGATGTATATATAGCATGGCCACTTAGAATACAAGCATGGATCCATGTCAAATTGAGAGATCATAGCCATAACAACAAACTGGATCTATGTCTCATGGAGAGCCGAATAAAAGTGAGGCTCAGTCTTGCGCAACTTGGGTGATAACATAATGAGGTAATGTCATCCAAACTCCCAAGGTCTTCATCCAAAACAACCCGAGATACAAACCCTAACCATGTGAATAGATGAGCTTATAGTCGAACATGGGGGGTATCATTTGATTACGGGTCATTGATGTATACCGTTACCAAATGCGAGGGCTTCCACCGATAATGATGATGGGGCCCAAGGTACCTAGTACAATCCGACAAGTGTCAATAGATGGACTTGGAGTCGAACACTTGGGGATCTTGTCGAAGAAGAGACATTGATGTATTCTCGACATTCAACAGTGAGGAAAATTGCCACTGGTGACTGTAATCTCCAAGGTACTAACCGAAACTCTAAACTTCATTCCCAGAGCAAAATGAGTTGATGTCGATGGGAAGAAGTCCGTTGGAAGGGAGGCCTTAAGGAATCCTCCATCATCCAACTTGAGGAACACTCAACTAGTATGAGCTGATATGGAGTAATATGTAACAAGACTGACACTAGGATGGCTGACACATGAGGTCAAGGTAAACTGCAAAATGGTCGACATACGGTATATCCTTGAACAGTGAGCACAACACAAAGTGACTCAGGCAGTTTCTGACATAATGGGGCAAATGATAAGCCTGAAATGTAGAAGACATTATCAGACCCTCCATATGGTTGGAATAATAACCAACCGGGGGAGTAAACAACTCGAAGATCAGGTTCACCCTGAGGTCAAAAACTAAACCCAACCGACATGATAGACTCAAGTAGGTGCCGTGTTCAAAGATAGAACTGACTGAACTGCCTTTGACATTGAAGATATGACACATATTTCCTATCCCTTATTCTTTTTAGATAAAATAATACCTTTCTTGTTGTTTTAATGAGTCCAAGAAAGAATGAAAACTCAATAGATCCAACCATGTAAAAAGTTTAACGAGCCCATGGGAGGAAGACTCGGGACCTTCTTCATTGTTTACAGAGTTCGAAGAAGAGATAGAAGATTACTCTATATTACTAATCTCTGGATTTTAATATCGAGCCGAGATCTGTTCCTGCTCGCCAGTGTTTTCAATTTTAAGGAGTCTGAAAAACTTAAACAATAACTCCATATATCTGCTCGTGGATTTTAGTATCGAGCCCAAGCAAATTAATGCTCACCAATGTTTTCCTGTTTATAGAGTCTGAAAAACTTAAACAATCCTCTTTACACCTATCCGTGGATTTTATATCGAGCCTGGATTGGTCTGTGCGCGGCGATGTTTTCTTGTTTATAGAGTTGAAAAACTTAAACAGTCTTCTATTTACCCTCTCGTGGATTTCACATCGAGCCCGGGTAGGTGAATGCTCGCTTGGTGTTTTCATGTTTAGAGATCCTGAAAACCCTAAAAAAAGGCTCCAAAAGGTCCTTTTTCGTACAGTTAGTCTCCACCCCCGAAAAAGTATAAAACAAAGGAAAAAGAACTCTTCTAGCGCATACAGGAGTATACCTAGAGTATACCTTTTCCGTAATTTATCCACCTAGGCCCGGAAAAGGGGTAATTCTATACCTGAGTGGATGAGCCTTCAAATACTTTAACGAGCTTTAAGAGGACAAGTCTACTCGGCAATCTTGTTTAGGTTTAAATAGTCCAAACAAGAGCTTAAAATGACTTAAAGGTTAGCTTCTGGGGTCATGACTTCATAATCTGCCAAAACTAGGTCTTCAACAACAATATTAGTAATCGTGACAAAAATCTCGGATGATACATAAATTTGAACTATGAGCTAGTTAAAAAGCTTTAACAGCGAGAAATTTAGTCTTAGAAGATTAATCCTACAAAGTTCCAGTGAAAAAATGAGAACTGGATGAGTGAAATTACCTTTGCACCATGTGTGTCTATTAATTGATTAATTAGAACATTTTAGTAAAATTTGAAACTATAGGTATTTAAACAATCGTGGGTAAAAATTAAAATCAATTTCAATATATATAATTTCATTTTAAACTCAAATTTCAATTTGTTTTGTAGGGCAAGAATTTGGGAGCAAACCTTGCATTTTCAATCTTTCATGGCGATCAATTCGAGCAACCAAACATCATTCTTCTTCCACCAAGTAAGTTAGAATCTTCCTATCTTGCATTTCCATGGTTTAGTTTTCAATTTTTGAGCCAAAAATCACTTGCAAGGCAATGCTCATATCGTTTTATGCACGGGCGCTACTATGTAATAAGCATAGTAGGGTATATAAGGAGATGGGCGCTACTATGTTCACATAGAGTAGCGCCCATATGTTATTGTCTAGTATAAACAATAGTGCTCATGCCTGAACGTGGAGAAACAAGTGCCGAGAACTAAAAAAATTGCCATTTTTGTGCAGGATGGTTCTTCTTTGGAGGGAGAGGGAACATGAGGACATCGATAGGCTGTCCATGCAAGACCCAGCCACTCTCCATGCTCTCCGAAGATGCGGTTTGTTGAAGTTCTACCGAACCGTAAATATGAGGGCCCTAAATAGATTGTTTCGAACACTTATTCAATACTGGGATGTGGATACCAATACATTTGTCATCCGAGGGAAAACTTTGGAGCTTACAGTTGATGAAATTTACTTCATTACTGGACTCTCTCGGAGGGGAGATGCAATAAATTTGAAGGGGTCTTCTCGCAATGTGGGTATAGGATCGGTGCAAGAGTACTTAAATACATATTGTGTGGCTGGAGCTGAGAAATCAGGAAGCCAAATCTTGATTTCTACCATTGAAGGCCTCCCTCTAAAGGTGATTGTGAGTATGATTAACCGGGTGGCAGGTAGTGCCTCACTACACCTAGCTTATAGGCACTCTATGCATATTGGTGTACGATGCTTACAGGGTCATGTGTACGATTGGTGTACTAGTTTACTGGAATCCATGAAATCTCAACTCATGGGTTGTAAATCCAGGAGTATGAAGAACTTTGGGTATGGCAGCATCTTATGTACCTTCTTCTTCGAGAGGGTACCTTCTATTAGTTTGGGGATGCCTCTACCTCAGGTTAACCCCCGTGATCCCAGACTAGGCCGTTGGGGTGACATATTCCTCCACCAGGGTGGTGGGTAAAGTCACTATTGTTATCATACTGATGATTTCTAGGGGTGGTGGGAGAGGCAGGTGCCCGACTTCGAGCAGTTTCCATATGCTGGATTAGACTTCCACCATGATCCAGAGCTGGTGCTTCCTCTAGGTGGAGCCTGGGGAGCTATTGGTATGTTTAATTTTGAGAATTATTTAATTTTTTCAAATTTTTCAAGTATTTGATTTTTATGAAATGAATTTTGAAGTACTAAACCAGTGTCATATGCATATATTGGGCATGTACGTCCCGAGGGACACCCCACTATATTTGTAAGGCCGACCGATATTGCTGCAGCAGATGCTATGTTGGGGACCATAGAGAGAAAAGTGAGTCGGTTGACTCATGATGTTCCTACATGTCGTATGGATCAGAAACCTATTGATATGCAGGAAGATGTAGTTGGGGTTCCCCCAACATCGCTTAGAGTGCTGCGGAAGATAGCTAGGATATTCATATGTTATCGGGATGTAGTAGATGATGACGAGGCCCCTCCTTCTCCATAGGAGATGGATACATTATATGTATATTTTTTAGGCCACAGAGCCTAGTTTTGTACTACTATGATATGACTTGTATTAGACTTGTGATCCAAAACTCATATATTTTTTGATACAGTATCGTCTATATATAGTATCGGTTATTTACATGTGTATGTGTTTGAATTTTATGTGTGAAATGCTGTTTATGGAAGTGTATGATACAAATGCCAATCTAGAGCATAGTTTGCAAATGATTCAGTTGATGCATTTAAATTTCTTGGAATGTGTTCATATATAATAGAATCAAACTATCTTTCCAATAGTATAACTTGCAGAAACTGACGGAGCAACAAAGGATCTCTAATCTGGTAAACTCCCATCACACAAAAACCAGTACTGTTATGGGTTGTCTGTCACACTTCCATGGAACAACGGTAACTCAGCATCATCGCCCGCCATCTTGGACGTCCTTCCTCCTGTCGTTGCGCTACTACTACCAATTAACTTCTGCGGAACTGATGAACTCGGCGGTGTCGAAGTATTATTTCTTGTTGGTTGAGAGTTAGTAAGTGGAGGTGTGGGTACGTTGGTGCTGGGGTTTGGTCCTGCCTCTATCCTGGGCATAGCCTGGTTATCCCTATCAGGACTGTGAGGTCGCTTCGTCCCGTGTGGTCTTCCTTCGCGGTTTTGCGGTTCGATCGTAGCAGGACCTTCTCCCGTCCTCTGCCTCTTCTCTTGTCGAAACCTCGCTCCTCCTCTTGTAAGACCACTTTATTCCTCGGCTTCGCTCACAGTCTCCTCATGGTCTGCACCCATCTACCCCTTTACCATTCCATGTACCATTCCCCAGTAGTCGCGATACCCATGACCTCCTCCCACCAGGATTTCTACTGATCAAGGTGCATCTTTAATATACCCTTTTCCTAGATTAGCATCTTAATCAACAGTTGGAGCGACAGCAAAAACCTTCCCCTCGGTCCTTGGAAGAAGTATCTTTCGGCTTCGCTATAGGATCTCTTTGTATCGACCGCAAATTCAGTGATATATCCTTCCAAGATGCTATCAAGCCAAACTTCGACAGCCCGTGATGCCCTATTATCAACTTCTTGCAGCTCCTGAATTAATTATGGGGTCCAAGTCGTCGTCTCACCACCCTGGAAATTCCTCTTCTGGAAGGTCAGCTTCGACAACCATTCCTACAGAATGACTATAAATTCACAGAAAAACCATTCATGCGGACCATCGTGAATATATCTTCCCACCCAGTGATCTACCGTCAGTCACGTGTTCCGACTTTCTTCTTTAGCAAACTCCTGCAACTTCTGATCAAACAATTTTTGTATCTCCGGCTTCGTCGGGTGCCACAAAATGACCTCCTTCTACTCTGCACACGGTCCCGGCAACGGAACCATTTGTTGACCAACGTGACCTCAGTCGACAGGGTTTCACCTCATTGTCGATGCATACCGCAGTCTCCCTGGGCCCTGGCCCGGGCAGGTTTGAACACACCCAACAACACCCGCAGAGCGGATGAGGTCTCACCCAAGGCATCCAGGAAGAGCAGACGGAACCATGTTTCTGCCGAGGGAGGAGGAGAGTTGTTGCTGCATGGACTGACTCTATTGTGGTACTTCAACCAGAAATGTTAAACATTTGCATATCACTTCATCGCAGCATTCAAGGCGTTATACCAATTACTTCATCGCAGCATTCAAGGAGATATACCATTGCAGCATTTATCATCACATTCTACATAGAACATACTACGTAATCGCAGCAATTATCATCATAGCAATAATAAGCAGACATTGCATTAAACAACATTCATACACTGCGTCATTACACAAAGTTTGTACCAAAACATCATTATATTATTGCCGCGATTATACACCAGCAAAACCATGGATCTCGCATCCAATTTGTCTTCTTTCTCTCATGCATGCCTCCCTCTAACACTTACAACTCTCATCTATTTATAGGCTTTTGCCCTTATAATATTTGTCCACTTACAACTGACTCCCTAACCGACACTTATGGACAATTGACCCAATATCTAACTGACTTGGTCCAAATGACCCCAAAAACCTACATACCGCGGTATACTTACTCACTATTACATAATGTATGGTCCAAGTGACCCAAAACCCGCCAACTGCGGTGTCCTTTGGCACAAAATACTCCTTTCACGCCCTCTTCTGGCGTGTCGCGGCGTCAGCAGTACCGCAATTTTCCCCATCAAACCGCTTGCCAACATCAACTCTTAAAATTGCACTAACTCTTTCTGGATCAATCTTAATACCTTTCTTTGAAATAATATGTCCAAGCAACTTTGCTTCTTCCAATGCAAAATTAGATTTCCTGAGGTTTAGTGAAATACCATATTTCCTGCACTTCATAAAGACCTTATCTAAATGCTTGATATGTTCCTTGTCATACCTAGAATAAACAATGATATCATCCATGTAAACAAGTAAAAATTTATCCTTCTCTTCTGCAAAAGCAATATCCATAGCACATTGAACTATAGCCCCTGCATTCATCAACCCAATTGGCATTTTGGCATACATGAATGTACCCCATGGTGTAGTAAATGCAGTCTTCTCTTGGTCCTCTGGAAGTACTTTAATCTGGTTATATCCTGAGAACCCATCCATAGTTGAAATCCTTTCAGACCCTACTACCTTTTGCAGAATGTGTTCCATCTTTGGTAATGGGTAATTGTCTTTCAATGAGACTTTGTTTAGATTTCTGAAATCTACACAAAGTCTAATTTCACCATTTTTCTTTCTAACAGGCACCAAGTTAGCTACCCAATTTGAAAACCTTAGAGTCACAATAATTTTAGCATTGAACAACTTTTTAATCTCCTTCTCTATCACAGGTAGCAACTTGGGGTTTATTCTTCTCAACTTTTGTCTGAAAGGCTTTTCTCCAGGTTTTATTGGAATGGAGTGGTGTATGATAGAAGTATCATATTCTTTCAGGTCTTCATAACTCCAGGAAAATATATCAGTGTACTTCTTCATCAGATTGACATACTCTTCTTTTTCCTTTTCAGGTAACTTCTTGGACAATTTTACAATTCGTGGTGCTTCTTCAGTACCTAAATTCTAATCTTCAACGGCATCATCAATAGGTTTAACTTTAGGATCCTCAACAACATCATTCTGATCAAACAACTTCTCTAGGGGAATCAGGCCTCTTGGAATAAAATTGATTTTCAATTGAATTATGTCTTTTCCTCCCAACATATTTTTCCATTCTTTGTTTTCAACTTTTTCATCTTCAATCTATCCGTCGTCTTGGAAGTTCTCTATTATTTATTTATTATTATTTATTCATTATGCTATTATTTATTTATTTATTATTATTAAACCATGGGAATCGACAACTAATTGTAATTACTTGGGCGAAGCCCAGGTTCAAATCTGGTTGGATCCCACTATAATCCAAGAGTATATCAACAACCTGTAAGCTAAATATGCCAATAACTTGTGACTTACTGAGGGCCAATATGTCCCTTGGCACACATGTGGGGACCTCTATCCTAGGGGACATCTAGTCTTCTAGCCTTATCACAATGGGACAATACCTTATTGATATTTTGAACCCAAGTGGGGAAAGTTTGAAACTTACATATTTGAACTATTGCCCCCTTAACTATGCTTTATTTATTCTTAAATCATAAACAACTCATATTATATAACATCATATATCTCAATATCATCCATCAATATCTTTCAAATAACATAACTAATAATATCTCATAATCTTAAATACAAAAATCAAATATTAAGTAAACTTCACAAAAATCAAATATTAAATAACTTCATAAAACCATTTATTTAACTAAGAACCAAAACTAACAATCTAACGTAACAAAACTAACAATCTAACATCACCTTCCCTTTAGTAACAATAATAATCTAAATACAACGTTACTCTTTAATCCTTACTCTATATAGCATCCTCCTTTTACCATGTGATTTCCTTAGAACCTTAACATGATCTGCATTAAACCTTACTTGAATAATGGCTTGACTTCATAACACACTGACTCAGGGCATATTATAGCATCCTCCTTTTACCATGTGACTTCCTTAGAACCTTAACATGATCTACATTAAACCTTACTTGAATAATGGCTTGACTTCAGAACGCACACTGACTCAGGGTGTATTATAAGTGTTTTTATCTCTCCATGATTCCATATATTCAGAACGCACACTGACTCAGGGTGTATTATAAGTGTTTTTATCTCTCCATGATTCCATATAAATTAGAGAAAAATCAAAACTAAATAATATGAAATGTATATTTTATATAATAATAAAAATAAAAAATAAAAACCTCTAATTCATTTTCCAATGGTATATCCAAAATATTCCTCAACAATATAAATGTCTTGTTATACTCATCCTTGACATAATATGCCAATTATTGTCCATACCAATGAAATAATATTCAAATTTAACTTCAACAATATGTTAAAGAGATATTTTGACTATCTTATTCGCATAAATGTTATCACCATTAAGCATTTAAGTTTAATGGTTAGTTAAACAATTGAGATAAAAATAAATTGTGTACTTTAAACGTGCGATGATTTCAACGATTCTTCATGGTTTTTCTAGGCAGGTTTTTGACGAAATTTGAAAGAAATTTTTTTTAAAAAAATTAATGTTCAAATAACAATGTTTAAATTATTAGAATATAGATATTCTGGGATTTTCAAAAACACTAAATTTATTTATAAATTCAAAATCACAATTTAATCAACGCAAAATTCAAATTTATTAAAAAAAACACTAATTCCCAACCAAAACTCGCCACTACATCAAAATACTCACGTTTTTAGACTTCTTCAAAGTAAATTCAATACTCTTTAATGTCCATATTATAATATAACACTAAATAACTATTAAATATAACATTAAATAACTCTACTCCATTAAGATAAGGATAAAGATAGGATTCCAAATTTCTTCATTCAATAGGTCATGCCAATTGTTCTCGTGGCTTATTTTTCCCATTGAGATCTTCTAAAAAAACATTAAGACAAAAGACAAAATTCCATATTATTACATTTGTTTTGTCATGTCATGTCAAGTCCTTCCTTGCTCATTTTTCTAGTTGAGCCCATAATGGTGTACAATTGCAATCATGTGGAAGGCCAATGATAATTTAGTTGTCCAACTATAATGAAGCGATGGTGAACCAATATGCACATATCTTAGGACAAAGTTATGTCATTTCATGTCTAGTCCTTTCGGACTCATTTTCCTATTACAATTCCAATTTCCAACATTTTATGGAATTTATTAATAAATTAAAAACATTTTATGGAATTTATTAATAAATTAAAAACCCAATTATTAGGGCAATAGTTTGTCTCATTTTCCTAGTACAATTCCAACATTGGAATTTATTGGTAAATTAAATAACCACCTATTAAGGGTAATAGTTCATCAATATGACCACTTCTAAAATTCCTATTTTAAAAATGTCAATACATTACACAAACATGACATGTAATATCTCGCTATCAGATTGCCTCACTGTTTTGGCAAAGTTTCTAGAATCCGATGAACTTAAAATTGTTGAAATTACAAGTTTTAGTTGCTCAAAATTGCTATTTCGTGCATCTGGGTAGATTCAAAACAATGATTTTAGTCTAGAATTATGATTTCATATTATTGAGATTGTAGTTTTAGGTTGATGAGATTTTTGTAGTCGAATTTATGTCAATTTTGTGTCTAAAGAGGTGTCAAGAAGAGGGATGGAATGAGTGCCCCTTATCCCATGCCCATAGACATAATGATAATAATTCGAGTATTTAAAAGATATAAATAGTCTATTTTTTTATTATTATAACCAACATAGATCCCACTTAAAAGGGGATCTACCAAGCGTTGTTGACCAAATCACGACCTCACAGTCGACAGGGGTTCACCAACTGTCAACACATACCGCAGTCTCCCTGGGCACCAGCCCGGGCAGGTTTGAACCCACCCAGCAACACCCGCAGAGCGGATGAGGTCTCACCCGAGGCGTCCAGGAAGAGCAGACGGAACCATGTTTTCGCCGAGGGAGGAGGCAAGTTGCAACAGTATGATACCAACAGCAATTCTAAATATTCATCAAGAAGTTATAGCACATCACTTTAATCGCAGCATTTAACATTACAGTAAACATATATCTATAACATATTATTGCAGCATTCACATCATAGCGACAAAAACGGATAATTGCATTAAGACAAGACAATAACATAAGTATCGAGCAACATTACACACAGATTGCACCAATCATCATCCTTATATTACTGTGGCAAACCAAAAGCAGTACACAAATCTCTGCGCAACTCCCCGCATTATCTTTCTATCAATCTCTACATACAGCTCTATTCCTATCTTCCATCCATCGACCTCTCTCTTAACACTTACAATTCTCATCTATTTATAGGCTTCCACCTATTACAATACTTGTCCACTTTCCTAACGGACACTATGGACAATCAACTAACTGACTTGGTCTAATGAACCAAAAACCCGCATACCGCGGTACAATTGACTCGATATTACAAAATACATGACCCAAAACCCACCAACTACGGTATACTTGACTCAATATTACAAGATACATGGTCCAAGTGACCCAAAACCCGCCAACTGCAATATCCTTTGGCACAAAATACTCCTTTCGCGCCTTCATCCAACGTGTCGCGGTGTCAGCAGTACCGCGATCTTTCCTCGTCAAACCGCCTGCCAACAGGCCCCCAACACAATCTTGTGGCTCGCACTCGAGCCACATCAACTGCATTTGTTCTTGCTGTCTAGATCACACAATGTTGTCTCCTTCCTTCAACTGTACAGTGGGGTGCTGCCACGGGAAACAAAGTGAAGCATTTCCATAGCCTCCTTGGAATACCTCACAACTCAACTCCCAAATTGATTAACCAGCATAACCACTCTATGTCGGAACAACTTCTGTATGGTGAACTACCAACTTCCTCGGTAACTTATAGCTGGACCCTCCCAGGTCACGACGGGGGGAATGATGCCCCGGTACCTCTCATCTGTGTGTATGAACCGGCCGACTGTCATAGTGGAGGGGGCAACCATGCTGCCAACAAAGCTCCCACGTGCCACCACGTGACCAACCCCGCTGCTCATCTCGTACCAGCGTGCCATGTGCAAAACATGTCGTCTTCATGTGTGAACCCAGCCGAATCGGTCAGGTGCAATCATGTGTAGAAATGGTGGCCAGTAATCACACCATTTCGCCGTACTCTCCCAAAACCGTCGTACAAAATCCATCGTCGAGCCTGAGCGCAAGACTGTCTTGAGTCTCTGACGAAGCTAACCTAGCGGCACAAGCCTCTTCCGCTCACATACCTTCTGCTATTGGTGTGCATCTGCCACCAAGCAACCTGCAACAATCATCATCATTTTTTTATTTTTATTTTTATTTTTTTATTTTTACCAATGCGACTCAGACATCGCACTGCTCCAATCCCGCACGATAGGGCTTCAACCTGTGACCATTTACCAGCTTGGGGAGCATCCCCCCATCCAATCGCTGCAACTGAACTGCTCCTCCTAAAGTAATGCTATTGATGCGGTAGGGACCCAGCCAATTCATCTGCAACTTGCCTAGATGTTTCATAAACTTACTGTCATATAGTAACACTAAGTCGCCTTGTTGAAATTGCTTGTTTTTAATGTGGCGATGATGCCATGCTTTCTGGCGGTCCTTCTCTACCCCTTGGTGAAAACCAGCGATAAATCAATCCTCTTCAAGTTCCACCAATTGTGCTAGACGTTCATCTAATGCTACAACATCATCCATGCTCGTAACAACCGCAATTCGTAGACGTGGAACAATGTACTCCATAGGCATAATTGCTTCCTTCCCATATCCCAGCTTGAAAGGTGTTTGACCAGTCAACCTTTTACATGTGGTGTGATAGGCCCATAATACCGTTGGAATTTTCAAATCCCAGTCGTCACGGTTCGCATTACACACCTTTGTAAATGCATGCTCCAATACCTTGTTAAACGCTTCTACTGTCCCTTTCGCCTGTGGCTAATAGGGTGTACTCTTCTTATGCTATATCTGTAATTCTTCTGTCAGTGCGTTGATAGTGCGATTGAGAAAATGGTTGCCTTGATCACTCAGCAATATCTTGGGGCAGGCGAAATGAGTGATAATGTGGTCAAACAAAAATCGAGCAGCCGTTGCGGCGGAGCAATCCACTACAGGTGCTGCCTTAGCCCATCGGGTCAAGTATTCCGTCGTCGTGATGATATATCGCGCACCTGTGCGTTTCCCTGGTGGATGTATCAGTCCTACAAAATCCACAGCCCATTTTTGGAACGGTTGTAATGTTACTTGAGGTAGCAGCGGCATCTCATCACGTCTGGATGGCTTGCCAATATGTTGACAAACATCACAAGACCGTGCGTAGTCTGTCGCATCATTATGTAATGTGGGCCACCAAAGCCCTGCACGCAGTACTTTCCGAGCAGTTGCCTGGCCACCATAATGTCCTCCTGCGACTCCACCATGTGCCTCAGCCAATATCTTCGCTTGCTCATGCAGCAAGACACATCTGCGCAATATCTCATCGGCACCGAATTTATACAACTCTCCCGTGATCAGTTGAAAGTCAGCAGCCTTGACAACCAATTGCTTCTTCTAAGTAGTAGTAAAGTCATCGGGCGTGGTGTCGGTCACCAAAAACCGAAGGATGTCATCAAAATATTGATCAGTAGCGGCAACGTGAAACAGTTGGGAATCTGGCAACCTATCTTCGATATTAGTCAGTTCCTCCCCTATATCAATCCATGACAAATGATCTGGTCCAGCATTCAACCGCCCTGGTTTCACAACGTCTTCGAAATCAAGCTCCTGAAACAAAATTAGCCATCGGTAGATCTTCCCCCCCAACACAGGCTTATTGACCAAGTATTTCAATGCAAAATGATCAGTAAACATTTTAAAATGGCCACCCAACAAATAATGCCTGAATTTCTGCAGCGCGTAAACCATGGCCAGACCTTTGCGTTCTGTGGTAGTGTAGTTGCGTTCTACAGAAGACAGCTTCCTACTGGCAAAAGCAATGGGATGATCAATGTCGCCTTCGCCAGGTTCAGCCAATACAACCCCTAGTGCGACCGATGAAGCATCAACATGGACATGGAATTCCTTACTCCAGTCCGGAAAGACCAAGATTGGGGCCGATGCCATCTTCGCTTTGAGCGTTTCGAAACTTTCTTGACATTCCAGATTCCACTGGAATGCCGCATCCTTCGTTAGCAATTTTTCCATATGGGCAGTAATTGCAGCATAACCCCTAATGAACTTGTGATAATATCCCGTGTGACCCAAGGTCGCACGCAACTGCTTAACGGTGGTCAGCGATTACAACCCCAAAATAAGCGTAATTTTGGCTGGATCAACCAGCAATCCCTACTTACACACAATATGACCCAGCAATATCCCAAACGATGCACATAAAATACTTTTCTTCAAGTTCAGCGATATCTGGTGCTGTCGGCATCGCTCAAGCATTAACCGTAGATTGGCCAAATAATCACGAATCAATCCATAAACAGTCCAATAATCCATATACACCTGCAGAAACTTCTAAATAAAATCTTTGAATGCGGCAACAACGACTCGGGAAAATATCACAGGTGCATTCTTCAAACCAAACGGCATGACCGTGTACTGAAAGCAACCCCATTCAGTAACATAAGTTATCTTATGGCAATCTTCCTTAGCAATGCGAATCTGATGGTAGCGAGAGAATCCATCAGTGAAAGAGTACATCTCCTGGCCACCCACTCCTTCAAGTACTTCATCAGTAAACGGGTTCGGAAAAGGGTCATGCAAGCAGGCATCGTTCAACTTCCGTAAATCTACACAAATGCGCACTTCGCCTGTTTTCTTGTCCTGCACCACCATAGGACTGATCCATTCTGACTCTTCCATAGGTTCGATAATACCAACATCCAACATCCGATCAAGTTCTGCCTTGACCTTTTATTTATGTCGTGGATTTATCCGATAAGGTCGCTGTCGAACTAGCTTAGCATCTAGTTTCAATGGAATCCTCATCTCTCCTAAATCACCCAAGATTCCCTTCATTTCGGAAAACTTCGTGGGAAATACGTCTTGAAATTCATGCAATAACTCAGTAACCTTACTCATCATCTCATCATCCCAATAATCCCCAACATTGGCAAACTTGGGAGTAGCCTCGGTGCCGGTATTCATTTTGCGAAGTTGCAACGGCTGATTGAACGGATTACTGGGCACAACAAGTGGTACCACATCACAACTTCCTTCGGATTCGGGAATGTTAACATTCTGGGGATCATCATCGTCCTCCAGGCCACTACTAATGCTAAAGCACTCCATGAGAGATTGCATCTAACTATGGGTGTGCGGGTCAACAGGGCAGGCCACGGGAACAACCTGAAATATCATGTCGCGGATGAGCTGCAAGGCGTTATGGACATCAGGGTTAGCATCCGCAAGTGTGAAGGTATGAGTGAAACAAATCGTCAACTCCCCCCATGTTGTAATGTCACAGCGCAACTCGGCTGCAATGTACCACGAGCGCGATATCTCCTCCAAAGTATGGATAAAAGCATGAACCCACTCATCTCTGGGTCATGCTACCCACAATCGTTGGCACTCCATCACATGGTCACTGGGATCAGTCTAACCATCATACTTGCCAGTGTGATAAACCTCAGTATCGTCGAACCAAACCATCATCAACCTTCGACCCTGTGACCAATCTTTAATCAATTTCTTATGTGTCGCCCACCATCATGCTGGAGCAGCCTTTAGTGCTTCCTCCAAAGCTAGCAATTGCTGTGGTTCTGGAACACGGTCTTCAAATTCTGCTACAAAGGTGTTTAGGCTAGGAAACCCCTCATAGATAGGCAATGTGACCGTTTCGGTCACAACACTACATAAAGATTGCGTAAGTAAACCACATATCCGGACTGATACTTCATGCATTCGATTCTGCCAATGTTCTAAGGCATCATCAGAGTCGGAGGACATGGAACTCTCACTGCGCCACTCCAACTCACCGTAGGCAGTAGGATGAATGTAATCTTTCAGAAATGTTGAAGGCATGGTCCCATCTAGCGGGATCGTCATCTTTTACAGGCTCCACGTATCGGCGTCCTTCAGCCGGGTCCAAAGGGGCGATAACTCTGAAATTGCAATTCTCAAAGGTCATCATGTGCTTCTTAAAGTTGATTACATCTCCACTATTGTTAGCCCATCCGATCCCCAAGAGTGCTGGATAAGAGCTTTCTCCCTCAACCACTTCAATAACATCAAAATCAACATAAGTCTTCATGCCCTCAATATCAATCATGAGCCACGGAACTCGCCCAATGGGTGTTACCTTGGCATGGTTAGCCAACCGGAGCTGCACAGGAGACCAGCTCAATGGGGGACTCCCCATCTTCTGCCACGCCTGCTTGGTTAAGATGTTAACATCCGAACCAAGGTCAAGAATCACAGAGTCAACATCATAGTCACCAATCTGAATATTCATTCGCATTTCCTTGCCAGTCTTCCGTCGCTGCAAAGAGTTTACTGCCGACTCCTGCCGTCCTTTCGAAAATCGCTACAACCATCCCTCAATCTCAACAAGGGCAGCCGCGTCTCGTGCCAATGACAGACAGCTTTCAAGGAACTTCTGCAATATCCCTGGTGGTGGTTGATCGGTGTCTGATGTGGCATCGAAGATAGGTGGCATATCGCAAACAACAGCCTTACCGTGATCTTTCTCCAAAGTGCGATGTGCCTCCAGGAACGTCTCCTGCTCCGTATCAATGTCGAAATTTACCGTTTTCTGACTAGCCAAGCGAATGAGTAGTCACAAACCATCTTCCCCAGTCATCTTACCTCCATGAGTGAAAACAGCCACCAGAGCATCTTGTGGTCGCGGTTCTGCAGAAATAGTTGCAATATTGGCACCCTATGTCTGGTTCTGCTGCAGGTTCCCTGGTTGATTTACGTTCGGATTAGAGTTTGGCGGTGGTCGCGGGGGCTGGTTCTGCACTGGTTACTGTACCGGGTTCTGTACCGGTTTTTGTACTGGGTTCTGTAGCTGCAGAGTGTTCCCAGCCTGCCATCTTGCAATCAACTGTGGACAATTCTCGACTATATGATCATTACCGGAACAAAACGTACACTGATTCTGTAGCAGTGGGCAGTCGCGCTGATAATGCCCCCATACCGCACAGTGATAACATTGAACAGGTCCACGACCACCTCGGCCTCCTCCTCCACGACCAACTCCGCCACCTTGTCTACCCCTGTATCCTCCCCGGTAGCCGGCCCACTGCTGGTATTGAGGTTGGTTGAACTGCTGCTGCATGGGTGCTGGCGGCATCCCTTGCCCTTGTGGTGCATACTGTGGTTGTTGCACGTACTGAGGATGCATGGGGTTCACTGGTGTATATTGCGGTACGAACTGCTGTGTCTACTGCTGTGGTACAAATTTCATCTGTGGTTGAGGTATCGGCTGAGCTACCTGCGGCTGTAACGGTGCAACACGCTGATCATCTTTGACATAGAATGCATCACACATTCTCTCCTGTAGCAACCCATATGCATGACAATCCTTGTCATCATGTCCTACCGACTTGCAAAAGGTACAATACAGATTTCGCGGGGTTGTGACCATTTTCTGCATATACGGGCAATTATTGTGACTATGCCCAAACACTTGGCAAACACGACACCATGGCATACTGCCGCCATTCAACGGATTTGGCGCACTGGAGACTAAATAATTACGAAAATATGGGCAATCATCTTTCGTATGTCCCTCTCATCGACATCGCATACACCATACTTCATCGCATTGTTCCTTGTTCTTCTTTAAATCTTCCAACTATATAGTCAAGTTAGCGAGTTGTGTCTGTATCTGTGACATCCTAGCTGCATTATCTCCAATCGGTGACGCTTCCAATCGCATTGCGATCTCTAAAGCTTCGTTAGGCGTCGAAATGTTTTGCTGCATCAGCGGCAGCCGAATGTGGGGTAGCAGTGCCGCAATGAACCATTCTTTATGTTGGATAGCGCTCATATTGAAACTAACCTTTACCATCAGTGTCTTGAATCGCTGGTCGAAATCCCATACCGTCTCATTGGGATACTCCTTAATTTCCTTCAATTCAGTAATATACTGAGCCTCCGACTTAAGCCATCTAAATTCAACAATCAACCCATCCCGAATCTCATCCAGTGACTTCTCTAGGGCCCCCGTAGGGACTAAAACAAACTTCATGAACCAATCTACTGCACAACCTCGCAAAGTCGTGGCTAACTGTCCTTTCTTAGCATTGTCATCAATGATCTGTTTCACAGTCCAGACCGCTTCACACAAAAACCAATATTGTTCTGGGTTGTCTATCGCACTTCCATGGAACAATGGTAGCTTAGCATCATCACCCGCCATCTTGGGCTTCCTTCCTCCTGTCGCTGTGCTACTACTACCAATTAACTTCTGCGGTGTCGACGTACTCGGCGGTGTCGAAGTAGTGTTTCTTGCTGGTTGAGAGTTAGTGAGCGGAGGTGTGGGTATGTTGGTACTGGGGTTTGGTCTTGCCTCTATCCTGGGCTTAGCCTGGTCGTTCCTATCAGGACTGTGAGGTCGCTTCGTCCCGTGTGGTCTTCCTTCGCGGTTTTACGGTTCAATCGCAGCAAGACCTTCTCCCGTCCTCTGTCTCTTTTCCTGTCGAAACCTCGCTCCTCCTCTTGTAAGACCACTTTCTTCCTCGTCTTCGCTCACAATCTCCTCATGGTCTGCACCCATCTACCCCTTTACCATTCCATGTACCGTTCCCCAGCAGTCGCGGTACCCACGGCCTCCGCCCACTAGGCTGTCTACTGATCAAGGTGCATCTTTAATATACCATTTTCGCAGATTAGCATCTTAATCGACAGTTGGAGCGATAGTAAAAACCTTCCCCTCGGTCCTTGGAAGAAGTATCTTTCGGCTTCACTATAGGATTTCTTTGTATCGACCACAAATTCAATGATATATCCTTCCAAGATTCTATCAAGCCAAACTTCGATAGCCCGCGATGCCTTATTATCAACTTCCTACAATTCTTGAATCAATTCCGGGGTCTAAGTCGTTGGCTCACCACCCTGGAAGTTCCTCTTCTGGAAGGTCACCTTTGACAACCATTCGTACAGAATGATAGGGAATTCACAGAAAAACCCTTCATGCGGACCATCGTGAATATATCTTCCCAGCCAGTGATCTATCGTTAGTCGCATATTCCGATTTTCTTCTTCAGCAAATTCCTGCAACTTCTGATCGAACCATTTTTGTATCTCTGGCTTTGTCGGGTGCCACAACATGGCCTCCTTCTACTCTGCACACGGTCCCGGCAACGGAACCATTTGTTGACCAAATCGCGACCTCACAGTCGACAGGGATTCACCAACTATCGACACATACCGTAGTCTCCCTGGGCACCGGCCCGGGCAGGTTTGAGCCCACCCAGCAACACCCGCAGAGCGGATGAGGTCTCACCTAAGGCGTCTAGGAAGAGTAGACGAAACCATGTTTCCGCCGAGGGAGGAGGCGAGTTGCGGCAGTATATACCAACAACAATTCTAAATATTCATCAAGAAGTTATAGCACATCACTTTAATCGCAACATTTAACATTATAGTAAACAGATATCTATAACATATTATTGCAGCATTCACATCATAGCGACAGAAACGGATAATTGCATTAAAACAAGACAATAACATAAGTATCGAGCAACATTACACACAGATTGCACCAAATCATCATCCTTATATTATTGTGGCAAACCAAAAGCAGTACATAAATCTCTGCGCAACTCCCCGCATTATCTTTCTGTCAATCTCCGCATACAGCTCTATTCCTATCTTCCATCCATCGACCTCTCTCCTAACACTTACAATTCTCATCTATTTATAGGCTTCCACCTATTACAATACTTGTCGACTTTCCTAATCGACACTATGGACAATCGACTAACTGACTTGGTCTAATGACCCAAAAACCCGCATACCACGGTACAATTGACTCGATATTACAAAATACATGACCCAAAACCTGCCAACTGCGGTATACTTGACTCAATATTACAAGATACATGGTCTAAGTGACCCAAAACCCACCAACTGCGGTATCCTTTGGCACAAAATACTCATTTCACACCTTCATCCAACGTGTCGCGGTGTCAGCAGTACCACAATCTTTCCTCATCAAACTGCCTGCCAACAAACGTCGACAGGGATCAAATCTCTCAAAGGTGCAAGAAGCATGTAATGCAATGTTTATGGTTTTAATTTATCTAATTTGTGTAGTTTTATTAAAAAAAACTACTCCAGACCTCCATGAAACTACCCAAGCTACCCCATACTGTATAGGAGTCAATGCCCTACTCCTAAATGCCAAACGCTCCTCCTCCAAAGCAAGACATTCTCCAAGCAGGCAAACTCCTCCATGTGGCCAGTATGTAGAATGTCACCAAGTTGTTTGAAGATCTCCAATGCCCCAAGGAATACTATTGTGCAAGCACCTAATTGAGGTCAAGAAACCATTGAGTAAGCCATCTCCAACGTGCAAATCCATCAAGTACCATCTAAGGACTAATCATACACCATCTACCCAAAATCTCATGAAGTACACCCAAACATGGTGTAAACACTTCCATGGTTGCACTAACCTCTAACAAGGGATTTTCTATTTTAAACTAACATGGGGCTCACAACCCATGCCACTAAAGAAACATAAAGAAAAAAGCTTAATAAAACCTGAAAGTGTTGTTTTGGACTTTGTTGACCACCAAGCCAACTAGGTAGGCAACCATGTACCATGTACCTTAAAGACAAGAAAGATGTACCTAGCAAAGTTTTTCAAGTGAGGCGGTTTTTCCTCTTTCTCTTCTTAACTCTTATCCATGAAATTTTTGCACAACTACGGGGGCAGGGGATTTTGTAATGATATGTCATCATGAGGGTCAATTTTTGAAAACTTAGTTTCCTAGGACTTTATTCCTTAGCTTAGATCTTGGCATACAAACCATTAAAGCAAAATTGGAGAGAAACTCATTCTATATCTTAAGCTACCTTCAAATTCTTCTTGATCTTAACAACTTCTTGCTCCATCTCTTCAACCATTTTGGTCCAAGCACTACCCTGTTCACTGGGATGTCCCAACTCACTAGAGTTCTGCATCCTCTACCATACAAGACTTCAAAAGGGCTCATATTCAATGATGCCTGATATCCATTGTTGTAGGAAAATTCTACCAAGTGTAGGTAGTCTTCCCACTTGGATGGCTTATCCATCGCATACATCCTTAACATGTCTTCAATAATATGATTTAATCTCTCAGTCTAACCATCTGTTTGAGGATGATAGGATGTACTGAAATTCAATCTAGTTCCCAATTCCTGAAACAATCCTTTCCAAAATTTGGAAGTGAATTTTGTATCCCGGTCTGAAATTATTGCCTCGGGCAATCCATGCAACCTGAATATCTCTTTCATGAAGATATTTTCAATACCTTTTGTCTTATGAGTAGACTTAATTGGGATAAAGTGAGATTCTTTTGATAGCTTGTCCACCACACCCATAATGGAATCATGCTTCCTTACAGTCATGGGAAGACCTGTTATAAAATCCATAGAGATCACTTCCCACTTGCATTATGGAATGGACAATGGCTGCAACAATCCTACTGGATGTTGATGATCTGCCTTGACCTACTGGTACTTTTGACACCTAGCAATATACTCTACTATGCCCTTCTTCATTCCATGCCAAAAGTACTACTTCCTTGTTGTTGTTATAGTTTTATGATATCTCGGGTGGCCAAAATATGGATTTTGGTGTATCTCACCCAACACAAGCTCCTTCAATTCTGCACAATTTGGAATGTACAGTCTAGTATCTTGATACATAAGAACATCCTCTTCTCCAATATGATACCCTGCAGACTTGTCATCCACTTAACCTTGCTGTAACTTCTCTTTGATTTGGAGGTAAGCTTCATCATTAGCTTGAACTTCAAGGATCCTTGCCTTCAAATCTGATTTACAAACACTCATTGGTGCAATATGAAATTTTTTGCTGAGTGCATCAACAACCTTATTCTCTTTACCTTTGACATGCTTAATCTCTAAATCAAACTCACAAAGAAACTACATCCATATAATTTGTCTAGCATTCATATTTGGCTAGTCAAATAAATATTTTAAACTCATGTGATCAGTCCTGAGTTCAAATATTCTCCCTAAAATGTAATTCATCCATCTCTTCAGAGCATGCATTATGGATTCTACCTCTAATTCATGTGTGGCATAGTTCCCTTCATTTTCTTTCAGCTTCCTTGACTCATAGCCAATTACAAACCCTTCTTTCATGAGTACTCCACCTAGCCCTTCAATACAAGCATCTGTGCACACCACAAAGTCTTTACTTGGATCTGCAATCTTTAAAATAGGAGCACTGGTATGTGATTCTTTTAACTGCTAAAAACTTCTTTCACATTTTTCAGACCATATAAATTTGACTTCCTTCCTCTGCAATGATGTAATTGGGTGAGCTATCTTGGAGAAGCCTTCAATGAACCTTCTATAGTAACCTGCAAGACCCATAAAATTTCTAACATCTGCAACATTATTTGGGGTAGGCCAATCCATTATGGCTTCAATATTCTCTGGATCTACTACAATACCTTCTGCTAATATAATAAGACCCAAATACTATACCTTATGTTGGTAGAAATCACACTTACTCAACTTTGCATATAGCTGGTGTTCTCTAAGACTTGCAACACCATTCTCAAATGCTCATTATGCTCTTCTTCATTCTTTGAATAGACAAGAATGTCATCCAAGAACACAATTACAAACTTATCCAGATATTTGTTAAAGACACTATTCATGAGGCACATGAATGTGGCAGGTGCATTGGTAAGACCAAATGGCACCACAGTGAACTCATAGTGACCATATCTAGTTCTGAAAGTTGTTTTTTGAATGTCTTCATTCTTTATCCTTATTTGATGGTAGCCAAACCTCAAGTCAATCTTGGAAAATACCTTAGCTTCCTTCATATGATCAAACAAGTCATCAATTCTTTGCAATGGACACATGTTCTTGATCGTTACCTTGTTTAGTTGTCTGTAGTCTATACATAGTCTCAAAGTTCCATCCTTCGTCTTAACAAATAACACAAGTGCACCCCAAGGAGATATACTTGGTCTGATAAATTCTTTGTCCCTTAATTCTTGCAGTTGCATCTTCAATTCTATCATCTCATGTGTGCTCATTCTATAAGGAGCTTTGGAACTTGGCGCTGCCCCTGGAACAAGATTAATGGAGAAATCAATGTCTCTCTTGGGTGGAAATCCTGGCATTTCATCTCGAAATACATCCTAGAACTCCTGTAACAACTGAAAGTATTCTAACTTTGGTCCTTTATATTCGGTTGAATCTGATATATGCACAGCATATAATTGGCATCCCTTTTTATAGAAATTTCTCAATTGTAAGGTTGAAATCTTCCTTACTGAAACTTGCTTTGGAATTCCTTTCACCAACCTTGGTCTTCCTTCATCATCAATGCACTCAAGTACCTTCTTATAGCAGATAAGCTTGGTTTTATGTCTTTCCAACCAGTCCATACCTATCAAAGTATCATAAGATCCTAATGGTAGGAAATTCAAGTTCACCTTGGTGAGAAGTCCATTCAGCTCTATGGGGCACTCCACCACTAGTTCACTCACCTTTCTCTTAGTTCCAATGGCTAATTGGACTAACCAAGACTTACTATGCTTCACTTTACTAAGAGAACAACTTTCAATCACCTTAGAAGACACATAACTATGAGTAGATCTTGGGTCAATTAAAACAAAAATAGATTGCTTAGGAATCTTACCTTCAACTTCTACCACTGCCGATTGGTGGCCTACTTGGTGATCATCCATTGCTACATAGATTTGGGTTGTTGCTCTGGCCATATCTTCTACGGTGGTTGCTTCTCCTAGGTTGTGCAAGCTTCGTGGATTCTCCCTTAGATTTGTACAATCTCTAAGCATGTGGTTGTCTACACATCCCCAACACTGAAGTGGCCCCTTTGATGTTTTAACTGTTGATACAAATGGTTTGAATCCACTTCTTGCTTGTTGTCCCTGTGGAAAGGTTCTAGACTGATTTCTGAATGGTGTCTTGAAGCCACTTTTCCTTGGTTCAAACTTTCCTTTGGGATTTTCTTTCCACGCTAGTTGAGTTTCTGACTTTCCTTTATTCTGCTCATAACAGTGCATGGCCATAATAATGGCTTCATCCAAACTTGGTGGATGGACAAACTCAATCCTATCTCTGAAATTTTGTGGTAGGATTCCAAGGAAACATTGAATCTTCACTCTTTCATCCTTGATGTAGTCTACATACCTCAACAATTCCAATAATTTATGAACATGCTCCTCCATGGAATTCTTCCCCAACCTGAGTTCATTGAACTCCTTTCTCTTGTTGTCATAATACCTAGCTAATAGGTATTTTTCCTTGAAGTATCTTTTAAACCACTCCTAGTTGATCCTTCTTTCACTGGTTCTCTTCACTTTCATGAGATGTTCCCACCAAATGGAAGCTCTGCCATTCAGATTGTAAATGGCAACCCTGGCTTTCTCACTTTCTGAATAATCATGCATTTTGAAGTACTTTTTCATTCCAAGTAGCCATGCCTCTGCTTCTTGGCCTGTCTTGCTTTCTCCATCAAAGGTAGGTGGTCTTGCTTTCCTAAATTATCCTTGTGGAATCCCTCCAGACTTCCTTCTTCTCTTAGTCCTATTGTAAGTGTGCCTTGGACTCCTTTGAGAGTCTATGGAGTTTCCTGACCTGTTGGAAGGATATCCTTAGGAGGGTGTCATGTTCCTTCTGCTCATAGAACCCCTTCTATGGCTTGGATTCCTCCACTAGAACGACCTCTAGAGTGACTATTTTCATTCCTTTCTTCTCTGCCCATATTACTTTGATTGGACCCCATATTTACTCTCTGATGCATATCAATAAGGCTCTGCAGAATGGCTGCATTGAACTAGTGTTTCTCTTCCTAATCCTTTATCAACCTCTCATTAAAACTTACCATTTTCTCAACCAAGTTATGGGGATTTACTTGCTCACTCCTTCCATTGGACGTTGTTTCAGTGTGCTCTTCCTTCACGTTTTCCCCTAGCATGTCTTCTTTAGGCTCGTAGGGGTCTTGTGCATCATTAACGATCACCATTCTTTCTTTCCTACACACGGCCTTGCTATATGATTCAACTATAACCTGTTGCAATCACTATTCATGATATAAATGTCTATTAGACAGTGTAGGTATGCATAAAACTTGAAACATCCATACAATCTGGAAATCATTCATTGAACAATTAATAAATAAGAATTCTTTTAGGTTAAAACAACACCATGGGTGCTTCTCTACGTGTAATTTATTCCACTATTTGTCCCTAACAACCCCATTTTTGCAACTGAATCTATGATACCAATTTGTAACGTCCTCTGACCTCCCTGGTGGCCTTCAGAGGACATGGGAGACCATTCTATTTCTTTTTTTTCTTCCAAATTCATCCATTTTTACACACAGGCGCAATGGTCATCAATCTGCAATATGCATTGCGGGATTCAGAATGTGAAATCCACAAAATAATCCTTCCAACAGTTCTCTTCCACATTCTGCAATCATCATTTTGGAATGCAGGAATGCGGAAGCCCAAATTGAATCCTCCGTAAAATTCCTCCTTCCGCATTCTGCAATCCACATTGCAGAATACGGGAATGCGAAAGTCCAAATCCAATTCCCAGATATTCCCCCCCTTCCGCATTTCGCAATTTCACATTGCAGAACTTGGAAATGAGGAAGTCCAAATCCAACGTTATTTTCCAACTTCCGCAATTCGCAATCCGAATTGCAGATGCAGATCTGCGGAAGCACCTCCTCTTCTCCTACAAGCTTTCCAGAGCAAACTTCCATGGGTAATAACTCCCTCATCCTTGGTCCAAATGGGACAAGGTTGGTACCGTTGGAAATCTATTGGAGAGATCTATCCAATGGTGCAATCCCCACCCCATTTGAGCACTCCAACTATGCCAATTTTCACACTGAATTTATGTTCATAACCCCACCTAAGTGACTTATCCTTCTGCAAGGGTTCTGCCTCCTTCCTACCATGACTTATCCCATTCACCTGACCCATAGATAGGTTCTGGAACACCTCAGGGGTTATCCGCTTTATTCCCAAGTTCAGGTGAGTTCAAACCATCCCTTTGAAGGGTGAAGACAATGCATAATAAACACATATGATAAACTAAGCTAGTTAACATGTCAACCACCTGCACAGGTTAGCCATGCATATCATTCATGTAAACAATGAATTATTCCAACATAAATTCAGTCATGCATTCAGCCTCATTCCCATACTTATCTCCCTAATGAGAAATTTCATGAAACCATCCATTCATTAATCTAGGGCATGACAAGCATAACAATACATAAGGTGCATGAAGCTAGGTCTAACCAATACATCTACCACATGCAAGATTTATAATGCATTAAACTCATTCAATTGAATGAGGCATCCAACAAGAACTCAGCCTTCTACTTAGGCTTATACATAATATGCCTATTGCTCACATTCATATAAACATTTATTCAGCAACTTGAGCAAAACAAGCATAATATAACACATGAGATATCAACATTTACTCCACATAACACTTATCTTTGGATCTTGAAGTTGCCCAAGCAAATAGATAAGTGAGAGAAACGTTCCTCCCAACCTTAGGTCTCTATCCATCCTATACTCTTTCAGCTGAGAAACCACCCCCGAGTTGGGTTGTGTATCCACTAAGGAGGGTTGACTAGGCTCTCTAACAATCAAGGTCCACTTAAATGCTAAGCCAACCTATAGTTGGGTTTATCAAGCATACAGGGGCAACAGGGAGGTTATTGCTAAGCCAGTGAGCTCAACCACAGAGCTACATGCATCTTAACACTCAGCAGACATGGCACCCACATTACCTACCTCACCCAACACAAGGAAGGCCCTCTTCTCTGTTGCACAGTCCCTCAAGGATCCTTCCCTTCTAGTGCTATTTAGGGTGGGCATGGAAAGTTCCAACTGCTAGTTCTATGAGATTACAGCCTTCACTGGGTTTATCAAGTTTTCCAACCCTAAATCTGACCTTCTATCTCTGTTAAACAAGTTGGGCTCTTCATAGGGTTGCGGACTAAGCTCTATCCTACAAATCGACTCTCTTCCCGCAGATGCCAATCCTCCTATGGATTTCTCAAGCTTCTAACACTCTGTAATTTGCCTTAGGGTTTTCTTTCAAATATTTCATCAACAAATAATGCATTCACATAAGGTTTTATGGCATTCAACTTTGCAGTTCCAGCTCACACAAAAATCGCTTTTTCCTTCTCTATTTCACGGTTGGGATCTGCATTTCATGGTGAGTATGAAGTTTTGGTTCACCATGGCATATCCAAACAGGGTTCTCGGATTCCTAGGTGATCGAATGCTTCCAGGGCGAATAGGAAGAACCCCACTTTCGGATCTCAGGGTCGTTTTTATTCCCCATCCAATTCTTGCACTAACCTTCCTTCCACCTTTTGTAACCGAATTCCATGTCAATATGGGGAATCAAATTGGTTTCTCATGTACATGTGGAAGCATGGGTTCCCATCCCATAGCCCCCTCACCTCTCCCTAGTGGATACCATAGCCCCTTCTCATTAGTTGTCTCACTTAGATAGTTTTTCCTGGGTATTTCATTGCAATATTAGATAATTACATCAACTAAAGTATCTCATGGCCTAGTAGCACATGAATAGTTCAAATGTCAAATACTTGCCTAATCCATATCGCAGTTGGCATTGTTGTCAAATGTCAACATCTACTGTGACAAACAGTCGTCGACACAACTTCGATGAGTTCCGACTTCGACATGAATTCGACAACTCCGCTATTTCGAAACGTTCTGTGACCTCACAGTTTCGCGATGTCGACATGCAGCATCGAGCTACAACTTGCACAACACCATCTTGATACTTGTGACTATAGAACTTCGACAGAATGTCTCTCTGTCTTCCAGTCGACTGTAACATTTGAACTACCAAATCGTTATAACTTCTTTGTAACTAAACGTAACGGGTAGGCACACAAGCGTCTCAGAACTCTCTATATAAGCATGTAAACTATTGTAACATACATCTTATCTATCTGGTTTCCAGTAATAGAGATCATTTCACATTCTTGCATATTTGTTTGTGTGTATTTGTGTTTATCTGCGTAGTGTAATCCTGCTTGCTTATTCTATTCCTTATGCTTCTGTCATAATAGAGCCGACTCATTCAATCGAACTGTTGTCCCCCTCGGCTTCCTGACCCCGATTGGATCATTGGTATCAGAGCAGATTCAAAGTTCATTCAGAACTTCATCAGAGCGCATCAGCTTTGTTCGTGCTTCAATTTTGCGTAGACACTTCCAACAAAGTTACCTGACTTATTCTAGTTCAAACTTGCTCGCAGACTCAACAATCCAAGTAGACACTACCTCCAGAGATGGCAGAAGAAACAGGCGAAAGATATGCAATCAATGAGACACAACAGCTCATAGAGAAAGCGTTGGTTTGACAATGAACTGAGATGTTCTCCCATTTCAACGAGATTCTCACGTGATTTGCTTCAACATCAGGAGCATTTCTGACAAGAACCAACTCCGACAAAATCAACCCCTTTAAAGTGCAAATGAATTTGGACATACCAAATCTAGAAGGAAAGATTGACGTAAAATCCACCGACAATAGGGTTCAACAATTGGAGTCCTATTACTCTGTGAATCAACTCTCAAAATCCGATAAGATCACCATTGTATCCTTAAAGATGTCAACATATGTGCACCGCTGGTGGGAGAATCTTTTGACAAATATGTAGAAAAGCAAAGACCCCAGTGACACATGGGACAAATGTGTCAAACACATCCGAAAGGAGTTTTACCCGTCAAAGTATCTTGAGCAACAGTATAAGAAGTGGCAGCAACCAAGGCAATGGAAACACCAATCTGTGCAAAGCTACACCAATGAGTTCTATCGACTCATGGCTAGACTTGACGTCCAAGAAGAAGAAAAATTGCTTGTTCTGAAGTACATTAGCGGTATATCCCAGTACATTCAGCAGGAGATGGATTCTCTGACTGTCAATACGCTTGTGGATTAATTCCACTATGCCAACAAACTTGAAACCAAGCAGAAAGGAAAAGCGTGCTCTGCGACAAAGCCGACATGAGGAGGACCACCTGACAATAATACATCAGCCAACTTCAACAAGTCAAAACCTTCGCAGACTTCGCAAAATCCAGATCACGATAAGAAGCCTTTTCATAAAAAGGAACGTAGCAAGCAATCGACCGAAAAATGGTGCAACTGCCATCACTCATCTTGGCATGATACATCTGAATGCAAATCTCGGAAGACCTTTTTGGAAAAATTGTCGACCTCCGATGCATTCGACAAGACTGTGCTAGAATCTGATCCAGAAGAAACGACTCTTTTATCATCGACAGCTCCAGCATCCTCGACCATCATCGAAGAGGAGGAATGAGAGCGCCTGTTCCATACTCAGATATGAGTTCGGAACAATCCATTGCATCTGATTGTGGACAACGGGAGCCAGAAGAACTTTGTTTCTGCAGAACTTGTAAAGAAGATAGGTCTTGTGACCACTCCGCATCCTCATCCTTACAACATCGCTTGGATGAAGTAGGATTGCACTATGGCCACTAATCGACGCCTTGTTTGGGAAACCTTACCTATGGGATCACCATGGAAGTTACCAGTCACGACCGCAAAAGGTGATTTTCAGAATCTGAAATCGGCAATACAGCATACCAGAACGACGACCCACACCAACGATTGCCTTGGTATCTGCTAAAAAGACAAAAAATCTCATCAATCATGCTCAGAATTTTGCATTTATTATGATAAAGCCGCAGCATTATAGGAACAGCAACCATTCGAGTCACCGACCAATGCAGCTCCCGACAGAAGCAACAAATCGACAATATTCTTGATGAGTACCAGAACCTATTTCAAGTTCCTAATGGAGTACCTCTACATTGTTAGGTAAACCACTCTATTGGACTTGCTCCTGATTCTTCTTTGCCTAACGCATCTGTCTATAGAAGATACATTCTTGAGAATGAAGAGATTCACAGATAAATCCAAGAATTGATTGACAAAGTTCATATCCGACCCAGCTCCTCCCCTTGTGGAAGTCCAGTCATCCTCATTCCAAATAAAGACGGGACTGGCGCATGTGCATCGACTACAGGGCACTCAACAAAATATCGGTGAAGAATCGGTACCCTCTGTCACGGATAGACAAGCTCATCGACTGTCTGAACGGTGATAATTTCTTTACTAAGCTTGACCTCAAGTTGAGATATCATTAGATTCCAATTGATCCCTCAGATGTATGGAAAACTGCTTTCAAGACCAAGGAAGGATTGTTTGAATGGTTAGTCATGCCTTTCGGCTTAACCAATGCACCTGCGACCTTCATGTGATACATGGATAACATTCTTCGACCTTTCATTGACAAATGGGTCATTGTCTATCTTGACGACATATTGATTTTCAGTCGGTCATGGGAAGAACATGTCAGACAACTTCAGCAAGTCCTCGACACCCTCCAGCAACATCAACTATACTTGAACATGGGAAAATGTTCCTTTGCAATGAACAACATCAAATATTTGGGGTTTGTAATTGACTTTGCAGGCATTCACGTCGACCCAAACAAAGTACAAATTCTCAAAGATTGGCCCATTCCTCACAACATTCAAGAACTAAGAAGTTTTCTTGGTTTAGCGAATTTATATCGACGATTAATACTCAGCTTCAGTCACATAGCTTGGCCCTTGAATCAATTAACGAAAGGAAGTGGGAAAAATGTCTTTAAATGAATGCCGACACAACAAGTATCTTTTGAACAGCTCAACCATAAGCTCTACACTGCACCAGTACTTGTGTTACCTGATTTGCATCAACCCTTTGAGATTGAGATGGACGCATCAGACTATTCCTTGGGCGCAGTGATCACTCATTCTGGTCACCAAGTTGCTTTTCATTAAGAAAATTTTAACGACACTATTAGAAGATATTCGACATACAAAAAAGAACTATACACCATTGTGCAAGCTCTCAAGCAATGGAGGCATTACATCCTTGGCAAGGAAACAGTCATCCTCACTGACCACAAGCCTCTTCAGTTCACTCCGACCCAATCAAAACTACAAACAACTCGACAACTTAAGTGGATTAATTACCTGCAACAATTCCAATTGGTAATTAAGTATCAGAAAGGTAAAGCTAACACCTCCGCCGATTGTCTAAGCAGACCACCCATTACTCTCCTTTTTGTAGTGATGAGTATGCAGGGATATGACACCACTACTTGGCCTCAATTGTATCAAGAAGACATCAGATTTTCACCATTTTATCGACAAATTCAAACTGACAAGTCGTCGACCACCAACTATTTCCTGAAAGATACCTTTCTATACAAGCTCGGACAGCTTTGTGTACCGACTGGTGAGCATCGACAATAGCTCATTTGGGACATGCACTACAACAAGACTGCAGGACACTTTGGAGTAGCAAAGACACTTACTATTCTGCAAAAGTATTTCTTCTGAACTACACTTAAAACTGATGTCAACAAGTACATTCGATCATGCATGGTTTGTGCCATTGCTAAACCGCCTAATTGACAACAGGGATTGTACACACCTTTTCCAGTTCCTAGTCGACCATGGGAATCTATTTCTATGGACTACTTGACAAGATATCCTACTACCAAACATCAGCATGATGTGATCTTAGTATTAGTCGACAGATTTTCCAAGATGGCCATTCTCATACCATGCAAGAAGACAACGACAATGTAGCAGACTGCTTAGCTCTTCTTCACACATGTTTGAAAACACTATGGTTTACCGACAACCATCATTTCCGACCGAGATGCCAGATTTGTCGGCATCTTTTGGAAGACCCTTTGATAAAAAATTGACACATGACTCTCATTGTCAATAGCTTTCCATCTGCAAACTGACGGACATACGGAAGTTCTGAATCGCTTGGTCATACAACTGCTTCACATGTACAACCAGAAGCATCGATGAACATGGGATGAAATTATTCCATACATACAACACAGCTACAATCGTTCTCAATGCATCTCTATAGGAAAGAGTCCATTTGAGATCTATTACGGATTTCAACCCTCAGCGCCTATCGACTTGATCAGCTCCTCGACACAGTCGAACTCCAACACCGACTCCAACTAGTGAGAAGTTGACAAAGCAGTCAAGTTTTGAGAACAGATTTGCAACATCTAGCGACAAGCACAGGACATGTTGCATAGATAAAACACGAAAGCTAAGGCCCGACACGATAAGCATTATATTCCTCATTCATTCCAAATTGGGGATAAGGTATGGTTACATATTAAGAAGGAGCATTTCACTGGCCCATTCAAGAAGTTGAAACCTTTGCGATATGGTCCATACACTATTCTTCAGCATATTGGCGAAAATAATTTCTAGCTTGACATTCCTGCGTGCCTTGGTCTACATCCAATATTCAAAGTGGATATACTTAGAGAATACCATGCACCATTGTTGGAACAGAACCAATTGCAGACAGCAGAACCCGAGGACATCCATCCAGATGCTTAGGAGCCTCTTCCTTGCGACACCATTATGGGACAATGAGTACGCCTTACAAGGACAAACACAATTAATTTGTTTCAGGTTGCTAAAGCAGGACAGATCCCAGCACAAGGAAAATGGTACTCTGCTATTGACTTAACCGACAAGTTTCCTCACCTTCACGAGCAAACAATGGAGACCATTGTTTCTTAAGGAAGGAGGTCTGATCCATATCACAGTTGGCATTGTTGTCGAATGCCGACATCTACTTTGAAAATCCATCGTCGACACAACTCTGACGAGTTCCAACCTCGACATGACTTCGACAACTCCGCGATTTCGACACATTCTGCGACCTCACAGTTTCACAACGTCGACAAGCAGCGTCAACCTGCGACTTTTGAAACACCATCTTGCGACTGTCAAACTTCGACATACTGTCTCTCTATCTTCCAGTCGACTGTAATGGTTGAACTTCTGAATTGTAATGTCCCCTCTATCATACCAGCGTGATAGAGAGGATCATAGTGCTCAATCCGGGCAATTAGCCCTATATTCATTAAAATCAAACTCATTGATACAAGGACATGTACAGGTGCATGTTATAGAACACAACAGAGATAAAGTAAATCATGCTGATATCTAACATACATTCAGCATTCTGTGACAGTCATTAAATAGAGACCTTGGCAGAATTATAAAAGATCATATGGTATGCATAAACTTTTAAAAACATATAAAATACATATGGAATGTATAATCATAAGAAAAACACAGCGGAATTTAATTCAATAGCACACCCAGCATTCATTCCATTATTCATCAAATGATAATTGCCAAATTAACACAAGAGAATACTTATCTTATACAAAAGTAGTCCCACGCAACTGGCTATGCAACTGCAACGTTCCACCCAACCATAGGCCAGTGTGCTCCTCAATCTCTCAGCACCACTGCCACCCCCGAGCTGGGCATGATCTCTACAAGGAACCAGGGAACAGCAGACTCACACATAGCCAAGCATACACCAGGATGAGCCAAGCCAATCTACAATTGGGTTTATCAGGCTGCTAGGACATGGAAGGGAAGAATTGCTAAGCTAGTGAGCTCCATCACAGAGCCAGGGATAACCTTGCAAGATCTATCTAGCTTGGCACCCACAATACCTACACACCCAGCACAAGGAAGTATTCTTTTCACTGCTATACATTCCCTCAAGCCATACCTTCCCTATCTAGTGCTCTCAGGGTATGCATAGAAGAGTAACCAAAGCCCTCTTGATCTTCTTGAGAGGTTGTCTTCCCCACTAGGTTTATCAAGCCACTTCTATCCACTACCACTCCAAAATTTCAATTCACAGGTTCAATCTAAAAACGAGGATGCACACAACAGCAGGACACCATTATGGGGCAAGATAAAACGATTTTACAGTGGGATGCAGGAGATGGGTTTTCAGCTAACTCAGAAAAACGTGGGAACCCACAAAAACGAAATGGGAAGTTGGGAAACAACCCTGGGGAGTCAATCCGTTTTTAGAAAAACGTCCCTGGGCATTCAGGGGCAAAAAACGACTTCCATATAGTCCCCAAAACGTGGCCCTTCTCTCCCAGGCTGCTATATATGCAAAAACGAACTTCCAGACATGGAAAAATGCATGATTTTGTTGAAAAACGTGAAGGGAAAGACCCAGATAGCTCCAACTGCGTGAATGAGTGAAGACTACCCATTCCCCATGGCTTTGGGCACCATTTCGTGGGTGGTTTCTTGCCCCACAAGCAAAAACACGATTTTCCAAGTTGATGGCTTGCCCATGCACGAAAATGGCTTGCCCATACTCTTTCATTCCCTAGGCATTAACTGCCTTAACCAATTTCTTGGAAGAATTAAATGATTGGTGAATGAGACAAAATGGGTAGTTGGTAGTTTATGGGTTTCCCCATTGACACATGGATTAATACCATTGGCTCAAGGGTTTGAATAGTTTCCCTCCCTTTTCCTTGTAGAGTCATGCCCCATCTCTTTTGTTGCATTGCATAGCCGGTTGTGGGTTTTTCCATTAAAATTCGTATTTACATGGTGTCTTATTTACGTTGTGCCCATCTCGCACAAGAACCATGGGCATCTATTTTTAATTGCCGATACATGAAACGCTAAATCAACGATGGGGCCTTGGCCTTGAGCTCCTCACCATGATTAATTACAATATTTACATCATTACCATTTAATAAAAAGGGGGGTCAAAATGGGGACATTACATTCCCCTCCCCTTACATTAGCACTGTCCTCAGTGCTCATCAAAATTGAACAAAAATGGATATGCCACCCTCATGGCATCCTCCAGCTCCCATGTATCCTCATCGGGACCGTAGTGCTTCCATTGCACCTTTACCTGTCCGATGGCTCGGTTCCGGAGCAATGTTACCTTCTTGTCTAGGATGCACAATGGATCGGTTTGGAATTCTCCCTCGGGTTCCACCTGGATCACATCCCAATTAATCACATGGTTAGGATCATGTACATATTTCTTAAGCAAAGAGACGTGAAAAACATTATGAGCTTTAGTGCTAGCAGGCAATGCAAGTCTATATGCAACTGGTCCTATTCTTTCAAGCACTTCAAATGGTCCACAATATCTAGGCGATAGCTTGGCACAACTCCCAAGCTTCAAGGAACTCTTCCTTGATCTCACTCTAAGATACACATGATCCCCAACATTGAATTCCCTATGCACTCTATGCTTATCTGCATAGCTTTTCTGTCTATCCTGGGCTGCTTTTAAATTTTGCCGGATCCTTGCAACCTCTTGTTCCATTTCCTTAAGCAATTCTGGCCCAAGTACAATTCTGTTCACTGGATTGTCCCAAGTCACTGGTGTCCTACATCTTCTGCCGTACAAGGCCTCATAAGGACTCATTCCCAACGATGCTTGTTGCCCATTGTTATATGCAAATTCCACCAGGTGTAGATAATCCTCCCACTTGGATGGTTTGTCCATTACGTACATGCGGAGCATGTCTTCAAGCACCCGATTTACTCTTTCGGTTTGCCCGTCTGTTTGAGGATGGTATGCGGTACTAAAGCTTAGCTGTGTACCCAAATCTGCAAAGAGGCCTTTCCAAAAGTTAGAAGTGAACTTGGTATCCCTGTCATAAATTATTTCCTTAGGAAACCCATGTAATCTGAAAATTTCCTTCATGAAAATATTTGCAATGGCATCGGCTTTATGTGTAGATTTAACTGGTATGAAATGTGCTGCCTTTGTTAACTTGTCCACCACAACCATGATGGAATCATGTTGTCTCTTAGTCATTGGCAATCCTGTAATAAAATCCATGGATATTACCTCCCATTTCCATTCTGGAATTGGCACTGGAAGCAACAAACCTGTTGGATGTTGGTGTTCACTCTTCACCTGTTGACATTCCATGCACTTAGAAATGTATTCAACAACATCCTTCTTCATGCCTGGCCAGAAATAATATTTTCTTGCTGTAGTAATTGTTTTCTGATATCCTGGGTGACCAGAGTATGGAGCTTTATGGATTTCATCCATAACAATTCTCCTTAAATCTGCCGCATTTGGAACATAGACTCTATTCTTGTAAGTAAGAAGTTCGCCTTCTTCCAAATGATAGCCCTCATACTTCTTTTCAAGGTTTTGCTGCTGCAATTTGTCCTTGATCTGCTCATACACTTCATCCTCAACCATATGGTTAACAATCTGCTGCTTCAAATCTGGTTGGCAAGTACTAAGCACTGCCACATACATTTCATGTACCTTCCTGCTGAGTGCATCAGCCACCTTGTTTTCTTTCCCTTTTATGTGTTTGATCTCAAAATCAAATTCACACAAAAATTCCAACCATCTAGCTTGCCTAGCATTTAACATCGGCTGATCAAACAAGTAATTCAGACCACAATGGTCTGTCCTTAACTCGAATTTTCTTCCCATTAAGTAATGCCTCCACATCTTCAAGGCATGTACTATGGCTGCAAGTTCTATATCATGAGTAGCATAGTTCTTCTCATGCTCCTTCAACTTTCTTGACTCATAGCATATCACGTGGTTGTCCTGCATAAGAACTCCTCCAAGTCCTTGATTGCATGCGTCTTTACACACCACAAAGTCTTTTTCCGGGTCTGCAATCTTCAGAATAGGTGCACTTGTAAGAAGATTCTTCAATCGTTGAAAACTTTCTTCACATCTTGGTGACCATTCAAACTTTACCCCCTTCTTTTGCAAAGAAGTGATCAGGTTTGCAACCTTGGAGAATCCCTCGATAAACCTCCTGTAGTAACCAGCAAGGCCCATAAAAGATCTCACCTCAGTCACATTCCTTGGAGTTAGCCAATTCATAATGGTCTCAATCTTCTCAGGGTCTACGGATATTCCTTCGTCGGAGATAATGTGACCCAAATAATGAATTCTATCTTTATAGAAGTCACATTTGCTCAACTTGGCATACAGCTTATGCTCCCTTAGTAATTGCATTGTCATTCTCAAATGTTCTTCGTGTTCTTCTTCATTTTTAGAATAGATGAGAATGTCGTCTAGGAATACTAGAACAAACTTGTCCAGATATTTGCTAAAAACATTATTCATGAGACACATGAATGTAGCTGGTGCATTTGTGAGACCGAATGGTACCACTACAAACTCATAGTGTCCATATCTTGTTCTAAAGGCTGTCTTATGAATATCCTCTTCTTTGATTCTTACCTGATGGTAACCAGACCTCAAGTCAATCTTTGCAAATACCTTTGCTCCTCTCATTTGGTCAAAAAGGTCATCAATTCGGGGCAATGGGTATTTGTTCTTCACAGTGACTTTGTTCAACTGCCTGTAGTCGATACATAACCTGAGTGTTCCATCTTTCTTTTTCACAAATAGAACAGGTGCTCCCCACGGGGACACACTTGGCCTAATATATTTCTTTTCCATCAACTCTTGTAATTGCATCTTCAGTTCGAGCAATTCTGGTGTACTCATCCTGTAGGGTGTCTTAGACACTGGTGCCGCTCCTGGCACAAGTTCAATTGTAAAGTCAATGTCTCTCTTTGGAGGGAGTCCTAGAATCTCATCAGGAAAAACATCCTTGAATTCTTGCAATACTTGATAGTCCTCCAATTTAAGAGTTTCACTCTCTGCTGCCTCTAAAATGTGGGCTGCATACAGTTGACATCCCTTCCTATAGAACTTCTTTAGTTGCATGGCTGAAACCTGTCTAACAGAATTCACCTTTGGAATGCCTTTTACAACCCTCAGGTTTCCTTCTTCGTCCATGCATTCGAATGTCTTATTGTAGCAGTCAAGTTTAACTCGATGTGCTTCTAACCAATCCATTCCAATGAGAATATCATAGGAACCCAGTGGCAAGATATTCAAATCTGCATAAGTGAATAGCCCATCCATCTCTAATGGACATTTCTCTACTATTTCACTAACCTTTCTCTTGGTCCCAGTGGCTAGTTGAACTAACCATGATTTACTATGCTTTAATTTCTTGAAAGCACACATCTCAACAATTCTAGGAGTGACATAACTGTGAGTAGATCCAGGATCAATCAAAATAGAAACAGATTGCTTAGCAATCTTACCTTCAACTTCAACCACAGTTGACTGATGATCTGCTTGGCGGTCGTCCACTGCTGCATAGATTCTAGGGATTGTCCTCGCCACCTGACCCACAGTTCCAGCTCCTTGGATGTTGTGAACTTGATTTGCATTCCCATTCCTATGTGGACAGTTCCTTAGTATGTGGTCTCCTCCACAACCTCAACATTGAAGTGGTTCTCTTGGTTCCTTTGGATCTCTTGGCTTGTCTCCCATCATCCTAGTTGGCTTAGTCACAACCTGTGATGGCTGCCTTTGCTGATTTCGGAATTGAGGAGGCTTGAACCCCTTCTTCCTCTGATCAAACTTCTCATTTTTCTTATCCTTCCACGCCTTATGGAATTCTGGTTTGCTTATGTTTTGATCAAAGCAGTACTTGGCCTTTCTTATGGCCTCCTCTAGAGTTCGAGGTTCATCAAACTCAATTCTTTCTTTATATGACTGGGGCAGTCCACTTAGGAAACGCTGAATTTTTACCTTATCATCTCGAATATACTTGACATACCTCAGCAGCTCCAAGAACTTGTTTGCATATTCATCCATGGTCGATTGTCCCAATCTCAGCTCATGGAACTCTTTGATCTTATCATCATAGTACCTATTAGAGAGGTACTTCTGCTTGAAGTATTTCTTGAACTGCTTCCACACGATCTTCCTTTCGTTGATCTTCTTCACTTGCCTGGTGTGTTCCCACCATATAGATGCTCTTCCATTCAAGTTGAAGATGGCAACCCTTGCCTTCATATTTCCTGAGTAGTCTTGGACTTGGAAATACTTTCTCATCCCAAGAAGCCAAGCCTCAGCTTCTTGACCGGACTTTACTTCTCCATCAAATGTAGGAGGTTTTGCCTTCTTAAATTCCCCATGTGAATTGTTCTTGTAGTGCTTCTTCTTCTTACTCATGTGAGATGAAGAACTTGAACCCTCATTGGATTCTTCAGAGTCAGATGATTCATTAGAAGATATTTCTGGAGTATATGTCCTGTCTGTAGAAACTATTCTTGGACTACTGGCCCTCTTACGGGAATTCCTTCTAGAGCTACTCCCACCCCTTTCTAGATTTGATATCTGATGCCCAGAGTTTATTTGCCTTTGGATGTCTGTTAAACTCTGCAGCATGGCTGCATTCAGCTGATTTTGTTCTTCCTGAGCTTTAATCATCCTTTCATTATCTTCCCTACAGCTCTGCAATTCCACCCTTAGGCTTCTTATGGTGGCTGCAACATCTGGAGGGGTCTCTTGATTTCTTCTCCCATTAGATTATGTTTCAGCATTCTCAACCTGTATGTTTTCCCCCATGGCATCTATCTCAGGCTCATAGGGATCCTGTGCATCATTCATGATGTTCATTTTCTTGGCCCAACCAAGATCCCAAAACTTTCCAACTGTATTATCTAGAGTGTTACCCTGCTGTAACTGTGACTCTGTGGAATGTGTTTATCAAAACAATTGTTAGCTGCATTACATTCTTAAGAATTCATAACTTACTTTATGCACATGGGAAAATGCCATACTGACAATTCACAAACAACGACATATGAGGAAAAAAAAGAAAAAGGGGGTCAAGGGGGCTTGCCCCCTTGTGGCTCGCCACAGCAGGGCGGGTCGAGGGCAGCGCCCTCGTTTTTTTTTTTTTTTTTTTTTTTTTTTTTTTTTTTTTTACGAATCACGCCTCATCGGGCGATTCGCTGAATCCTGCCGCAACGGGCAGTTCGCGAAATCCGGCCGCGACGGGCGATTCACAGACTACTCCCGCAACCGCGGGGAGGTTCACGGTATGCTCCCGCAACTGCGGGGCGGTTGGCCGTAGGATTCCGTAGTTGCGGGCCGGTTGACTGTAGGCTTCTGCAATTGCGGGATGGTTCGGCGACGCGGTTCGGCAATGGCTTCCGCAACTTCGGAGCCGTTCGCGGAATGCTTCCGCCGTTGCGCGGAATGCTTCCGGGGGTTTCGGGCGGTTTTTGCGAAAAGATTTTTCGGAATGACTTGTTGAACGCTTCCGCAATTCCGGAACGATTCGCCGAATTCTTCCGAAATTGCGGAACGATTCGGCGAAGTCTTCCGCAGTTGCGGAACGATTCGCCGAAGTCTTCCGCAACTTCGGAAAGAATCGCCGAACTCTTCCGCATTGCGGAACGATTCACGGAATCCTTCCGAAATTTCGGAAGAGAATTCCTTCCGCAATTTCGGAAGAGAATTCCTTCCAAAAAGTTTCCGTTCGACGCCGAGACTTAGAAAATTTTTCACTTTAAAAAATTTTTCTCCGCTGTTTCGGAGCGGTTCGCGGAATCCTTCCGCAATTTCGGAAGAGAATTTCTTCCGAAAACTTCCCTTCGCAAATTTTCGGAAAAATTCTCGGAACGCTTCCGAAATTTCGGAACGATTCGCCGAATGCTTCCGCAGTTGCGGAAGGCATTCGGGAATTCTTTCCGAAACAGTCTTAAACCAAAATTTTCAAAAAAACGGACTTAAAACAAATTTTTCCAAAAACATACTTAAGAAAATTTTGAATTTTCCCCTGTAATTGCTATCAGGTTTGGCCCATAGAGGCCCAATGCTGCAACGCAGCTCTGATACCAAAATGTAATGTCCCCTCTATCATACCAGCGTGATAGAGAGGATCATAGTGCTCAATCCGGGCAATTAGCCCTATATTCATTAAAATCAAACTCATTGATACAAGGACATGTACAGGTGCATGTTATAGAACACAACAGAGATAAAGTAAATCATGTTGATATCTAACATACATTCAGCATTCTGTGACAGTCATTAAATAGAGACCTTGGCAGAATTATAAAAGATCATATGGTATGCATAAACTTTTAAAAACATATAAAAGACATATGGAATGTATAATCATAAGAAAAACACAGCGGAATTTAATTCAATAGCACACCCAGCATTCATTCCATTATTCATCAAATGATAATTGCCAAATTAACACAAGAGAATACTTATCTTATACAAAAGTAGTCCCACGCAACTGGCTATGCAACTGCAACGTTCCACCCAACCGTAGGCCAGTGTGCTCCTCAATCTCTTAGCACCACTGCCACCCCCGAGCTGGGCATGATCTCTACAAGGAACCAGGGAACAGCAGACTCACACATAGCCAAGCATACACCAGGATGAGCCAAGCCAATCTACAATTGGGTTTATCAGGCTGCTAGGACATGGAAGGGAAGAATTGCTAAGCTAGTGAGCTCCAGCACAGAGCCAGGGATAACCTTGCAAGATCTATCTAGCTTGGCACCCACAATACCTACACACCCAGCACAAGGAAGTATTCTTTTCACTGCTATACAGTCCCTTAAGCCATACCTTCCCTATCTAGTGCTCTCAGGGTATGCATAGAAGAGTAACCAAAGCCCTCTTGATCTTCTTGAGAGGTTGTCTTCCCCACTAGGTTTATCAAGCCACTTCTATCCACTACCACTCCAAAATTTCAATTCACAGGTTCAATCCAAAAACGAGGATGCACACAACAGCAGGACACCATTATGGGGCAAGATAAAACGATTTTACAGTGGGATGCAGGAGATGGGTTTTCAGCTAACTCAGAGAAACGTGGGAACCCACAAAAACGAAATGGGAAGTTGGGAAACAACCCTGGGGAGTCAATCCGTTTTTAGAAAAACGTCCCTGGCCATTCAGGGGCAAAAAACGACTTCCATATAGTCCCCAAAACGTGGCCCTTCTCTCCCAGGCTGCTATATATGCAAAAACGAACTTCCAGACATGGAAAAATGTAGGATTTTGTTGAAAAATGTGAAGGGAAAGACCCAGATAGCTCCAACTGCGTGAATGAGTGAAGACTGCCCATTCCCCATGGCTTTGGGCACCATTTCGTGGGTGGTTTCTTGCCCCACAAGCAAAAACACGATTTTCCAAGTTGATGGCTTGCCCATGCACGAAAATGGCTTGCCCATACTCTTTCATTCCCTAGGCATTAACTACCTTAACCAATTTCTATGAAGAATTAAATGATTGGTGAATGAGACAAAATGGGTAGTTGGTAGTTTATGGGTTTCCCCATTGACACATGGATTAATACCATTGGCTCAAGGGTTTGAATAGTTTCCCTCCCTTTTCCTTGTAGAGTCATGCCCCATCTCTTTTGTTGCATTGCATAGCCGGTTGTGGGTTTTTCCATTAAAATTCGTATTTACATGGTGTCTTATTTACGTTGTGCCCATCTCGCACAAGAACCATGGGCATCTATTTTTAATTGCCGATACATGAAACGCTAAATCAACGGTGGGGCCTTGGCCTTGAGCTCCTCACCATGATTAATTACAATATTTACATCATTACCATTTAATACAAAGGGGGGTCAAAATGGGGACATTACATGAATCGTTATAACTTCTTTGTAACTGGACGTAATGAGCAAGCACCCAAGCATCTCAACACTCTCTATATAAGCATGTAAACTATTGTAACATACATCTTATCTATCTGGTTTCTAGTAATAGAGATCAATTCACATTCCTACATATTTGTCTGTGTGTATTTGTGTTTATCTGCATAGTGTAATCCTACTTGCTTATTCTATTCCTTATGATTTCGTCATAACATAGCCGACTCATTCAATCGAACTGTTGTCCCCCTCGACTTCATGGCCCCGAGTGTATCATTGCCTATGTAAACAAACCTTAAGCATCCACTAGTAGGGCCTTGGCCTTGAGCTCCACAATAGGGAAAACACATATTGCATATACACAATATTTACATTGAAGCCAATAAATACTAAGGCAAGGTAGGGGTATTGCAACTCCCCTCCCCTCTCCCTCTCCCACCACCCACCAGATGTGTATTGTTATTTGTTATTGTTTTATTTCACCATGCACATGAGTTTCATATTCAGTTGGGATTACTTTTCCTGAAATTAATTTAGATTTGATTATATGATTTGTCAAGTTTCATTGATTAATAATATTTGAAGAAGTTTGAGGAATATTGTTGGTTGAAATGTCTACAAGCACGACAAGGAAATCATAGCTGCATCTATATTGGATAAGACGAGCACATTTAAAAGCTTAGGACAAACACCTGAAACATGCTTTCCTCATCTATCATCTTCTTCTCTCGTTTATCGACATGCATATAGATAATAAATCTACATTAATTACTATTAATGAATTTAACCCACTTAATTTAAGGATTAACTTAATAAAGAGATAGGTGAATTCCTCCATCACATAAATAATGACCATACTGGGAGAATTTTTTGGATAATTATTTTTAGGTTTTAGGTTTTGTTTCTCTTTGTTTTGTCATTTGAAAGACTATATTAGCTTTTGCATGTTGGTAAAAAAATAGGGAATATACTAGAGATCGAAAAAAAATAAGATATGGTATGTTTGATTTGTTTTTTCCTATTTTTTTCTCGTTGGTCTCACATGTTTTATCAACTTACATAGCTACACATGCTTCTTTTCAAGAATAAGCATGGTTGTTCTTTCCTTATTCTTATAATAGTTGAAAACACCTTGGGAATTTAGAAAAAATAGCTCCCAACCTTAAAAAATCATATGTATTTTCTACCTAAATGATTAAGGATTGTGATTGGATTAGTATATTTACTTTTTTCATTAATTACCACAAGAACCATAGGTGAATCATGAATTACAACATGAACCATAAGTGAATAAGTACTTTAGATTAACTGCATGATTATTTTCTTATTTTCTTTTAATTATTACATGATCAAAGATCAGAATAGGATTTGAAAGAAATGTTTGCATGTGCCTTGAATTTCTTATTTTGATCGCTAAACAATTGTTAAGAATTTGAACATAACATTCTATGCTTCACTTAAGCATAGAAAATAACTCTTTCGCTTTTCCTTGGGCTAGTAAAAATCCCCCCTCATTAAAGGAAAAAGTGAAACACATGCTCCATTTTAAATTTCTTTGTAATTTCAGTAAGATTTGAGTCCTATAGAACCATAACGTTTGTCACTATATTCCTTGGACTCAATCTTGACTAAATAATAGACATTAAAATCAATAGACATAGTAAAATAAATTAGATTTTTTTTATTTAGAAAACACATATAATTTAGGTTGCAGAGCCTTGGAGTAGGGTGGAAAATTAATTTTCTAAGGCTATGAAAACTTAAAGTAGCTTAAGTGAAACACCCTAAAGCACCCTTCCATCAGTGCCTCCCTAAAGCACCCTGCCATCGGTGATCCCCTTGCCTACATTTCTCCCATATGTTTCTTGGTAAGTGCTTTTCAAATTTCTCCAAACCATGAGAATTTTTTTTTTTTTGGATTACATGGCAACCATGCCTCTCCGGCCAACAAATGTCCAGGTAATGCCTTTTATTTCTTCTAAATCAAACTTTTACGAGATTAAAACTTGAAATTGAGCTTGAATTTTCACTGTTTAAAAATAAATAAAAATTATGCGCAGTGCGTTTGCTTTCTTTGGCGCGCACAGGCCGACGGTGCATCCTGTAAATTTAGAGGGTGCACCGTTAGTGGTGCAAGCCTAAGATCTTACTTTAGTGCATCATTTCAACGATACACTATATATTAGCACATCAAATAATTATAATTACAATACCAAAAAAATTTAACGATGTGTTAATAGATTATAGCACATCGGTGCCTTTAAAAAAATAGAGTGGTATATTATAGTGCACCTCCTCATTGATAAAATTTAAAAATTTCTTGCTTGTGCATTCATATATAATTACGCACCGACGTTGTTAATTACATATGGCGCACATACTCCAATGCATCCTTTCCGCAAAACATAGCGCACCATTTGGTCGGTGCGGTATCATAAAACAAACCACTCAATATTATTTAGAATTTAAAAATCCCTTACTAGTGTGTTAATATTTCCTAGCGCATTGGTGTTGTTAATAAAATACAACACACAAAAATCATGCATCCTTTTTTAGTGCACTAGGAATTCTAATAACAGAAAGCACTACTACAAATGCATTAACATTCAATAACTCACTAGCCCCTGGTGCATGAAACTATAGGAAATGCACCAGTTATCTTGTAAAAAAATCACAAATAACCTCAGTGTGTTTAATTATTCCATACACACCAATTACAATGTTTTGTTTAGGTAAATGCACTGAGATGCTTGAAAAAAGGTTGGTTTTCCTCATTGGTAGTCTGGTTCACACATGCACGCGCCAATATCAGTGCATAATAAATTCATATGCCTACTATTGACAGTGTTGACACCTTTCTTGCACACACTGGTACTTCAAACATAGGGAAGCACCGTCCCAGAACTAGCAAGTACAGCTCTGGTGGTGCATAACATTATAATTTTGCACCATCACGATACTAGTAATATGATAAATGCACCAGTGCCCTGTATTTATAAGGTGCACAGTTACTATATTTTTATAAAAAAATTGTTTTACGTAATCAGTGCACCATCGCGGTTCGCTATATATTTAGACGCACCCTGTGTGGTGCTTGACTGTTTTTTAGGAATGCCACCTTTGAAATTCAAGTTTTTTAAGAAAAAAAAATTATTTCATATTTTAGATAGAATTCTCATTTGATAAAAAAAATTATGTTTTATATAATAGACCAATGTATTTTATATGTTAATCAGAGTCATGAGTGCAGAGAGAAGCACCACCAATAGTAGTAGTGAGTTGACCAGTACAATGTTGTATGGTCATGGGAAGCGAGAGAGAGAAGGAGAGGGATTTGTACCCTCGCCCCATTACTGCACAGATGTGAGGCCCCTTGAGATAAGTAGGCCTCCTCAAATTCTATGAGGAGGATACATCCCTGAAGGGGAACTTAACATTTTTGACACAGTTGATCCATCAGTGGGATCACCGGAGACAGTGCTTCCATGTTGGTCCTAATTAGTGGTTCCATCCCACTGAATATATATATTTTATCACTGGGCTATCTAGGAGAGAGGAGGATTTTCCCTAGTTCCATGATGTCACAACCGACGTAGTAGAAAAGAGTCAGTTTATCTACTCTCACATATATATATATATATATATCAATGATGACATCGTTGATCCAACTGATTTTCAGGTTTTCGGTGGATTGCTACACATCTCTTCTTTCAGTGGAAAGGAGGTTAGATGCCTCTCATTGTTGGTGGTGATCATTGCACACTACACCACTAATGGGCAACGTATTAGTTTCCCTCTATTAATTTATGTTGATTCTTTAGTGTAGAGGCCGAGATGCATTTGGTAGTCTATCACATTTTTGTTTTTCTCTTGATAGATGTCATACATAGTTCAAGGGAAGGGCCAACTTCCCTTTTGCTTCAAAGTTGTTTTGTTTTTTTAGAGGTTTATAGTCACGAGGCTGTCATTTTACCATTTCCCTCTTAGGACAATGACTAATTCATGGATGTATATGCGGGGCCAGAATTTTCCCAAGAGGGGCCACCTAGAGTTTCCTACTAGGATCTGTTGGAATCTTATTAATACTGAGAGGGGGGGGGGGTGAATCAATATTAGCGTAGTTATGAACAATTTGTACTTCATATCAAATTTAACTTGAACTTAAATTAAGCATCCACATAAACAATACCATTCATCATCACATGATTGCAATACACATAACACATATACTTTTACATGGAAACCCAAACAAGAGCAAACCACAGAATGCTCTCTTATAATAAAAGATTACATTCAAGGAATCACCAACTGGAAGGAGGCATCGACCCCCTAGTTTTACAGGCACCAACTCCCTGATTTACCAGCTTCAACTGGAAGGAGGCACCGACCCCCTGCTCCTTTCCCCGCCCTACCGCCCTGATATGAAAGAATAATATATTAATTTTTTTGTTCTTCTGATCCGCGCACACTTCTGATAGTCTATTGTTCTTTATGTTGTGTGTATTTCCTGCAATCTTGAGATCTTGCAATAATTGATCTATATCATGAACTTCACTTGAACACATCAACTAGACACACTTGACTTCATACTTCACAAATTGTGTATTGTTCCATTATGTTCTGCAGTCTATGCTCAGGTTCAACATGTTGTTATGTTTATTTTGATCTGTAACTTCAATTGATACTACGCTTTTTCTGCTGTGCTATGGTTCTAATTTCATGCATCAGTATTAGACAGAACTGTGCATATTCTGTGATATTTCCGTTCTCTCTTGGTGCAACAGTATTTAGATAATCTACAACCTTTTTTGCATCATCTATGATTTGGCCTTTCAGTTTATTGCACTTGTCTCAGATCATCCTTATCATAATGCACATTCTTTGTTGTGCATCAACTATGTCTTAGCGGATCAAATAAACTCCTTTACTTTGTGCATCACAAGATATACTTCAATTCAATATTTGCGCATCTATCTTAGATCATTTGTGACCATTATGCATATTATTTGTGATACTGTCATTCTGTTCTCATGCACTTGTGCATCATTTGTAGTTTTGTCTTTCTATCTTTGCGCAACTGTCACAAATAAAATACATCATTCTGCGCACCATCAACAATTATGTTCTTCTATTCATGTGCACTCGACTCTCTACTAGATCATGTTGTTCTGGTTCCACAATCCCTTGATTCCCCAAAATAAGAAGCTTGCTAAATTTGTATCTTCCAGTCTTCAAGTTTACAAGGTTACATCAATTCTCTAATGTGGCTTCTTATTTATACTTGTCCTACACGGATGGTATGTCCACAGGTTGGTTGTGGCTTTCCTTCTTCTTTGCTTCATGATTCATGCTTCAGACACTTGTCATCTCCTGCGCCACTGAGAGGTCATCTCTTGTGGGTCTTGCGCATACTTGGTCCTAGTCTTAGTGGGACTAGTGCCCTTCCAGTGTGGTATTGTACCCTTGATGTACCATCGCTTGTGGGACTTGCGCACTTGACTTCTCCAACCACCACATCCTTTCGGTACTCTTGTGCATCTGAAAAACTTGATTGTTTCTTCTGATTGGTGAGTCTTGGGCACTTTCAGGACTTGCTTACATATGCAACCACTTCTTGTTCCAAGTCTCTTGCACACTCCCAAAACTTTTCCAACCATGTCCTTGGCCCATACCATTGAAGTAGTATGACTGGGTAGACTTGAGACCTGCACCTGTCCCATATGTATCGAATGTACTTCTTCAAAATGGATTTCATATACTTCTTTAAACTGGTACAACTGGATATACTTCTTCAAAGTGGCTTTCATATATTTCTTCAAACTAGCAAAGGAATTTTGGATCCTCTTTGACATCAGTTGAAATCAATGACAACCAAAGTTCAACAATCTCCCCTTTTGCCATTGATGTCAACACCTCATGAATTTGTGCATAATTATCTCATGAAGTTGTATGCTTCATTTGTGCTTGTTGCGGTACTCCCCATCTGTTCTTTTCCAATTTGAGTATTTTCTCATCTGTGCATCATGTTCTTTGTGCACTTCCCTGTGTCTTTTACTTTTGCACGGATTGCATGCTTCATGATATTTCTCAGTTTCCTTTCATCTCTGTGCTCTCATATTGCATTTGTTTTGACATGTATCTATTGGAAGAAGATGCACCAACTGATCAAAAAATGAGACTCCATAATTTCACAGTTTTTGGGTAATCTTAAAACAACATGAGTCTTAATTTCTTTGCAGAATTAATAAATTATAACTCGTAACAAAATAAATTTCAATAAGCTAATAGAAAGTATCCATCGACTCATCATTGATTTCCTATGCATATTCCTTGGTATATGCTCTCGAAATAGTAATTTTGAAGTTCCTCTTAGTTTTTGTAAGAGTATTTCAGTATGTCCCATCATTCATTCACCCTAGCAACTAGTCCAACCTTGATCACTTTAGGTGAGATAGATTGCCTTCTTGTTAAGGTAGCCTTAAGCCTAGTATTATCATAATGCCAAGTTGGGATGTGAGTGAGGTCTGCTTCAGAAGTAAGGAGAACCAACTATATGCAAGGTGATGAAATAGAGAAGACAATAATATGAGTAGCAAGTGCTCTGGGAAGGATCTTGGAATCATGAATAAACTCGAGCAGTAGAGTGTTGGAGGGGTAATGCTTGTAAACTAGCTTGATGTGTTTCCCAACATTTTACCCCTACCATAATGCTTTTGTGATATTACATATTGTTTGGAGTTGGATTTTATAATATGATTTTTTTAGCTTTTCATCCTCTTGCTTGTGATTCCTATTTTGAAAGAGAATTTGAAAAGGTTGAGTTTATAAAACTACTACTCTCAACTGAGCTTTAAGATGAAGTTGTTGGTCTACTTTTGATTTTTCTTATTTGTAACCAGTAATTTTAATGGATTTTATTTCTCTCGTTTTGGTACAGCCGTTCCTTTTGATGGATTGCTTTGGTTGTACATATTCCTTTCCATTTCCTTATGTTTTGCATAGGATTTGTTGCTTAAACTTATAGGTCAAAACCTTTCGCATCAGTCGCCATGAAGGATCATTCAAAACTCATCACTTAATTTTTGGGGGTTTTGAGAACTTAGGGTCTACACAATGGTACCATTGGAAAGACATATATAATATTTATTGAACACTAAAACATTTCTTCTAAGCATCCTTACAAGTTATTCGAAAGTTGATAGTGGGATTCTTGTTGTGGTGGAACATTGATATATTTGAAATATCTTAGACGAGAACAATAGCTAGTATGACTCTAGGTGTTTTTCGGTTATTCTCTAGCAAGCTCTGTCCACTTTCCACACCTAATTGGCTAAATCCTATGATGTTTTCAAGTGGTCAACCCACAAGTGAAATCCGATACATGACAATGCATAGCAAATCAAAATGACTCTAAATAACATCCCATGCATTTAATGGGATTATTGAGTCTGCTCCCCCATCTACTCAATGCAAAAGTAGAAAATATCTAAGAGATCAAAATAAAATATGTATGTACATATACAAACCAAAAATTAAATGGGACAAGAGCATTCAGACGTAAACCGATTTAAAGGACAACTCTGTCGAAGCTATGGATGCAAGCGGGTAGTAGAGCCATGCCTATGGTATAAGAGATGAGGACCAAACGTTAAGCACTTGTCTAAATTATGATTTCTACTTTGTGGTGTTATGCCTGGTGAAAAGCACATTTTGGAATTAAGCTCAATAAATGAAACCCATACTCTGGCTCCTGCATAACAGTTGTAAGATTGTCTTAAGTCCGCTTTTATTAATTCATATCCTATAGGAAATTTGAATATCTATCGAAGTGGTATCCATGAATACAAAAACTATTATGCTCATTAGAAAATTTTATCTTTAACACTTAGATGAATGGAATTCTTTAGGTGTTTTAGGTAGATATAACGAGTTCTTCCAATGGTTCACCAATTGTTCTGGCCACAACGACTTTCCCTACTTTTCTTAACCTTGGGGGAGAAAAGCAGGAGCCCCCCCATACTAAAATTTTTGTTTTTGAGTGTGACCTAGATTGATTTGTGAATGTTGAATAATTTAAACAAATTCAAATTGATTGAATGTCTATCGATACCTTCATGATGATCTTCGTCAATGCTATTGTTGTCTTTGAACGAGTTGTTTGAAATGTTTGACTAGGTGTTTTTCCCCTTCACTGACCACTTGCTTTAACATGATTGACATTAGGTCTTTGATAGTTGATTGAATGTTCCAAGTGTCGATTTCAAGGTCCTTTATGCTACTCCCGAGCCTCCTATGCACAGTTCCCAATCGTCTCCCATTTTTTTCTTATCACCTTGTCTTGCCAAGTTTGAAAAATGCATGGAAACAATGAAGGCAGGATAAGCTGCTCTACTCCTATTTATGCCATGATATGAAGATTGCCATGTTTTATCTATCGCATCTTTGAAAATATTGTTTCACTAATCACTAAAGCCTTTCCTGATTAGATCAATGTGCGACAAAGCTTCATCCAAGCTACATCTAGTGGGCCTCATGGGCCATGAGCATCTGCCCCATATTTCATGTTGTAAGTGGTGTTTCCTTGTATTAAGACCCTCTATCAACTCTAACCATATTTATATGACGTTTATTGTTCACTAGTTGAATTAGAATTGGTTTCAAGAACGACTCGATCTTTCACTAGATGTCAAACATGAGGAGCACTAGATGATCCATTGACCTAGTTCAAGGATTAAAATCTTTCAACTGGTGATGGTTGGTGGCAATCCCTTCCAACGCAATGAAATTCTATATAACATAGATAGTGGGTGAGCCAACGAAATTAAATTGTAGAAATCCAATTGCAAGAACGAGGCATCGACTTTCATTTAAAAATGCTTTTGTGCGTAATTTTGTGGGTTGGTGAAAGAGAAACAATTTTTCAATGAACCTGGCCATCTTTGATGAGCTTGTCGTTACGAATCCAGTACAACTCGTGGAATTCAATTTCAAGTCCTAGAAGTGTCAAAACGCCACTTATCATTTCTTGGTAAACCTAGTCGTCAATCTGGACCGCTTAAAAAGCTAGCCCCTTCACAAAGAAATTTACTGTGTTGTTGTGTTCTAAACCTTCAATAATTTTTTGTATCTATGCTATTTGTCAGAAGACCCTTCTATTAAAGAAGTAAGTTGTGCAACAAAGTTTAAATCACCAACAAGAGGAGATGCCACTCACTAAGGTGGAATTTCACATTGCGTTGGCCTACCTTGAACCTAAGTAGTGTCCTCATCAAGGTGGCTAAAACCTAAACGTCGATCCTTTGTTCTCCTCTCGCATTGGTTAAAATGCTAAATGTCAAGCCGTTGTGATCAAAGCATATCCTAACACCCCAACTTAAGCTTTCAAGCCTTCTTATCCCTCAAAATACCTTGGATTTAAAACGATAAAAATAAAATTAAAAAAAAACAAATTATTTAAAACCCCCATGAGGCTAATAAAAGGCATTTAGCATTTGTTTATCACGTGACCGCTATTTTGGGCCCTTTTTTATTATTATATACATATGTGAAAATTCATCTCGAATGCATATAAATATGGGGGGCATTTTTTAAGCACGTGGTGAACCTTTTCTTCGGATTATTTTGATCCAGATTGGTGTCCCTGCCCTTGCTATTCAATGGATTATGGCATGTGTGAATTCCATGAGTATTGTTGTCCTGGTTAATGGTGCTCCTACATCATTTTTCAGTTGCTCTAGAGGACTCCGACAGGGTTGTTCGATGTCTCCTCTGTTATTTCTGTTAATTATTGATGGCTTGAGCAAGTTGATCAAGTTGGCAAAGAGAGAAGGTAAGATTGTAGCTAGGGTTTTACCCCTAGCTTGTGCCAATGAGCACCTACTAAGGAGAATGGACTCCTTAGTAGCAGTTCAGTATATTAAACTAATTAAGCTAAAACAAAAATTAAATTACTACTAAAGCATGCATGAAACATAAACATGAAATTGGAAGAATGGCTTTTTCTATTAATGTTACCTTGAGTGTCAAGGTTTGATGAAGCCCTTTGCAGTGTCCAAGAGGATGCTCCAAGCTTCAAGATGCTCCTTCTCCTTCTCCAATGATGGGAATGGGCCAAAGGTGGCTCTCAAGGTGAAAATAGTTCAAAGGTGAACTAGGGTTTCGAGAGAGATTTTGGCAGAGTAAGGGTGCTTGTGATTGTGGATATGGAATAAGGGATCTCCATCACCTATTTATAGTTTTTTGGTGGTGGAGTGCTGACCCATGGTTTTAGGGAACACATGGTTTTGCACAGCTGTATAGGGTTTTTTCCTCCTTTTCCTCATTATTTTATATTTTTATTCCCTTTTTAGGGGATTTTTGCTATTTTTGGAGGAAAAGGGGGGTTTTTTAGCCTTTTTAGGCTATTTTGAGGGTTTTGTGGCCTTTTGGAGGCATTTTAGGCCTTTCGGAGGCTTTTTAGGCCTTTTGGAGGCTTTTTAATGGGATTTTTTGGGATTTTAAGGGAAAAATGGTAGGAAAATGGACAAATGAGCCATATAATGTGGTAATGAGGTAGTGAACACTTTTTGGGTGTTAACAAAGATAAAAGGCTTGAAAATATCAAAAGATTTATTTATTTCACATGCTATGTTTGTGGATGATGTATTATTAGCTGGCTGTGACACATTGGATGAATGGAGGGCTTATCAGAGCATTCTGGATCTATTCTACAAGGCATCGGGTATGAAGATTAGTCTGAAAAAATCTTGTCTTTATGAGAATTGTGTTGAAGAGGATCGATTGCAGGATATAAAATCACTGCTGCCTTACATGTGTAACAAGGTTAGTGAAGGTTTTACATACCTTGGGTTCCAGCTTAAGCCGAATGGCTATCTTATCAAAGACTAGCAATGGTTGATTAAAAAGTTTGAGACTCGGATCTCACATTGGACATATCGCCTCTTATCCATTGGTGGAAAGCTCACACTTGTAAAATCTATTTTGATGGGGACTCCGGTATATTGGTTCTCTCTTCTTCTTGTGCCTTGCTTGGTGCTAAACAAACTCAGAACACTCATATTCATTTTTTATGGACTGGAGGACTGAAGAAATCAAGTTTGTCTTTGATCAATTGGGATAAAATCTCTCTGTCGGAAACTGCTGGAGGATGGGGGTTGAAAGACTTATCAATTTTTAGTGCAACACTCTGTTTGAAGAGTCTATGGAGGGCGTTATTTGGGGACTCACTTTGGTCCAGGGTTATACAGCATAAATGTGTGAAAACTGATATTATAGATTGGTTGAGGAAGCCTAACAAGTTGACTAGGGGTGTGTCTCCTGTATGGAACGGGTTTTTAAAAGTTTATTGTTGGCTTGCAGTTGAAACAAGTTGGAAAGTAGGGAATGGACTGAAGGTTGCTATAGGAGTTGATCCTATCATGGGTGTGCATGCTGGCCACATTCTGTCCCCTGGATTATTATCTTCAATTAGGAATGCTGGATATCAGACATTAAATTCCATTGTTAACAAGAATTCGAAGAGATATTGGGTATCTGCTAAGGAGCTACAGCTTTCACAACAATTCATTGCAGAATGGGATAATTATATCCACGCTTTGAATAGTGCAGGTATCCGTTTAATCTATGGGGAGGATAAGGTGATATGGGCAGGAAATGAAGCTACAGGGAAAATTACTGCAAAGACTACTTATTGCTATATGATTAAGAGGTGTTGTATCCTTCCAATGCACTGGTGGTACAAGGCTATTTGGTCATGGCACATCCCATTGAAACTTAAATGCTTCTCATGGTTTCTGCTCTAGGAGCGACTCAAAACATGGGATAATCTTTCTTCGATTGGGTGGATTGGGCCCAGCTTGTGTGTTCTATGTAAGAATGATGTTGAATCTTCATCACATATCTTCATTAATTGTTCTTTTACACTATGTCTATGGGAGAAACTTTATCAGTGTTATGGCATTACTACTGCTTGGGGAGGTAGCAACATTGAATCGAGTCTTCATCGCTGGGTTAATAGTTGTAAGATTCATCTAACCCTCCCGGTTTTCATATGTTGGGCTCTGTGGAGGGAAAGAAATGAAGCTGCTTTTGAAAACCGGAGCCCTAATTTGGAGAATATTTTTAACTCAGCATTGAGCCAATACCACAAGTCCCTGTATGTTGAGGCCACTCCTGTTCAACGCATCAATGGGAACTTTCAACTTTCCTTTGATGCACCGGTGCTTTTTTTTTATGGGGCCGCTCAATTGGGGAATTGTGGCGCAGGTGGGGTCATTTTCCTAAATCAGGAACACTTTTACACTTTCCGACTGAATTGTGGCAAAGGGACAAATATGAAAGCAGAATTGTTAGCACTCTGGTGTGTTACTCATATTGCAAACCTCTTTGGATTGGCAACAGTCAAAGTTTTTGGTGATTCGCGAGTTACAATTAAATGGGCGAGAGGTGAATACATTTTAAAGGTCCTGAACTTAGATTATTGGTGCAGCAGAATATTGACAAAATTGAGAACTTTCAGCTCATTGTCCCTGTCTCATATTTACAGAGAATTTAACACACAAGCTTATCAGTTGTCAAAGTTGGCTTTGGAGGATGATGAGGGCTTTTTATTTTGGGAAGAACACTGTGAGAACTTGATGATAAAGTCGGGTTCTATGTATTTTCTAGATTAGAGACTTATTGAGCTCTCTTTTTGGCTCTTGGTTTTTGTTGTTAGTATGTTTTTATGTATTTGGGAGGATATCGGAGAACCTTGTATTTCTGGTTTTTTGGAACTCAGTTATACTGCTTGCACATCATGTACTATTTGATTCAGTATTGAATAACAATAGTATGCTTTTTTTCGCAGGGGAAAAAAGACCATAAACTACATAACCAATATCTCAACAAATTTTGATTTTTTTTACCATGTGATTTTGATGGTATTAGGTTGATATTTTGAAGGAAATCTTAAAATTCTAAATAATAGTTTTTAAATTTCTAGAATATGGTTGTTTTGGTGTTTTGGGGGTGTTGAATCTATTTATGAATTTAGAATCATAATTTGAACCACATAAAATTAGAATTTCTTAAGAAAAACATAATTGGATTCTGACCAAAAACTTGCTGAAAAGTCAAAATGGTTGTGTTTTTAGACTTCTTCCTTTGAAATGTGCATGTATTTGCCTGCACATATCCCAAGTTCAATGCTAAAACATTTGGTCAAGCTTGTAACATGAGCTTCATATTCACACGCGTCATCATCTCATTTCAATTAATATGTCAGCTCCACGTCATGAAACCATGTATAACCAACGAATAGAGTAGCACATAGTTCATGGAGTAAGCTAAATGGTGGAAGATTTGTATTTTTCGGTGATTTTTGTTGGAATCCGACGAAGCGATTTTTGCTGAAATCGTTGTTTTCATTCGTCAAATTGCAATTTTGATTGTAGAAATGGATTCAACACTCTTAATTATCCCCTAAACCTCAATTATGCAATTTCAAACAACTTAAAACTACAATTTCAACAATTTCACTAGATATTGGTTGAAGAAATCGCAAAAAAAAGATACAAATCGTCTATCATTTAGCTTACATAGTTCATAAATAACACAACTGTAAGTTAATGAATAGAATGGCCACTATCTCAGGATGTCAATGAACTTAGCCTGCGGTATGGACATGATTTCAATCAACATAACGCATTGTCGACGAGTTTGTAACTTTCCCAACGACACGTCACTAGCATCACCACTAACCTAGCGACTATTCGACAGCATTATGATTATAGTGGTGCTAGGAATGGGTGTATGGAAGTTTCTAGGGAGATTTCGAAAGTTTTTTTGTCATAATAAAAAATGTTGATGGGTGTAGTAATGTTTCAATGGAGGTTTCAAAAGTATTTTTACATAATAAAATATGTTGGTGGGTGTAATAATGTTTCAAGGGAGGTTTCAAAAGTCTTCTTACATAATAAAATATGTTGATGGGTGGAACACCAAAGCGCTCCTCGTTTGGGATACGTGTCACATGCCTATGTGAGCATTTTTTTTTAAAGGTTTTAAAGGGGAAGCATCTTTTAAAGGGGTCGGTGAACGTATTTATATATGGGCTCATGTATGTTATAATATGGAGTATATTTTAGTTTAGTTTTGAATTTTTCATTTTACTTTTAGGTCTTTTTAGTATTTTTTTTTCTTTAATTAATTTTGTTTATTAATTTGATTTATTTTTTATAAGTTCTTAAAATAAAATAAATAAAAGCTTAAAGGGGTTTTATTTCGTTGGTAAGAAAGTATCGATTTAGGTGAAGGAATGCAAAATTTTTACAAGTAAAGATCATAATAATAATAATAATAATAATAATTTATTTTTAAGGTCATCATCAAGCGAGACACCAATTTTGGTATATGAGACCCCCTTGTTTATGGGACAAGGGATCTGCCTTTGCGCATTGATTTAACTGCTAAAGTCTACAAAGGTGTACATACCCTACCACCCTTCGGATTTGAACCTGTGACCTAGGAGGAAACACATGCTCTTAACCGTCAGGCCCACTCAAGCTGTTGAGACTACCTCGTCAAGAAATATCAACTTCAATCATAAACATAAAGAAGCGTTGAACATGAAATGAAGAATCTAATGATCAAATCAACCAACATCCACATAGAATGAGCCATCTGGCAATCAGGAACATGAAGAGCCGATCAATTTGAAGAAATTATGTGTGTCGCACCAAAAAAGGAAACACGCAAGTAAAGCTCATGTGAAAGCTAGAGACCGCTCCCAAAGCAACCAGTTAGCCAAAGAAACCGATTTGATTGGCAATAACTCCTAAGCCCTTGATTGTCAATGATGTTGAATGCCCTGACGAGTAACAAAGACAACAAAGTGAAGTGCCACTTCCACAATTTGGCCATAACTTTTGACTCGGATGGTCATTTTCAACAATCTTTATATCATTGGAAAGGTATCGGGGAGATCTATGACCTTGCAGTTATAATTTGCTCATTTTATCTACCATATGGTACATAAATTTCAAGGAAAAGGAAGACTATGTCATCAATGGCCAAAGGGATCAATTTGACCAAGGACAAAAATATTTATGACCTTTGTATGGTGCACTTGGACAAAAATATTTATGTAAAAGGCATGGTTCAAGCTTGTATGTTCATGTGGAGAAACAATTTACATGCACATATAAATTAGGGGCCCAATTTCCTCTTACTTATTAAATGTGAAATTTATATTTAATATATTTCATGAAAAGTCCAAAAGGGGAACTTGAAACGGTTGGAAAAGACAAAAGTGGGACCCAACGGTCATATTAATTTCCTATTTTAAGGAGTCCAAGGTTCCCAAAGGGATGTATTGAAATGTTCACTGTAATTTATTAATTATGACTTCCAAAAGTCACCTGGGACTATGGAAGGCCAGGGATCATTCTCTTTGAGTCTATAAATTGTAATGACTATGTGAATTAGGGGCATTTTGGCTTTCAACTTTTCATGTACTCTTGTTGAACTGGGAATGAGGAGAAGCCACAAGCTAGCTTTTGACATTGGAATATTTCTGCTATGTGGATGAATGTCTTGAACTACTTCATGTTCTCTCACATACAGATATTGAGTAAGAATATTCCATATTTTTTAATGGACTCTCCTACACCTTTTTGTTTCTTATTCCATATGCTATTTATGCTCTAATTTCTACGAGTAGTGAAATTAGAGTGATATAAATACCGAGACTATTCTCATATTTATGTTTCATTCTATCAGTTGTTTATATGCTTCTTAAAACAACTATCTGAATTATGAATATGGATGTTCATTTTTTATTTCATTGCTCACGCTCTTAATCTCACTCCTAGCTAGGATAGGTTAGAATAGTTAGAAATTGCATTTAGAATAGCTCATGTTGCATCTCATTCTTTAAACAATAAAACCATAAACGGTGGACCGAGCCACAACCGGTGAAAGCCAATAAGTAATGGTTGTCGAGCTAGAATCTGGGTGGGTTCCCTATTACAAACAATTCGGGGTCTAATTGGGACCTCATAGCGAGAGAACCCCTACTATTGGTCCTGGGTCATTTCGACCCATCAACACACCCTGAGCTGTTCGTCTTGTCTTATGCGCTACCTATCCAATATGAGTTTGTATATCCTTGCAACTTCAGCTCCCCATCTCCAATATATCTCATCTCATACTCCATTGTGCCACTCAAGTATCTAAGCATACATTTGACTATTGCCCAATGCTCCTGCCTCAACTCCATCATGAATCGATTCAAGATGTTTATTGCAAAACATATATCTATCCTAGTGTTGACCAGATACATCAAGGATCCTATTAGTTCCTTATACAACATGGGATCCACAAAATTTGAATTTGAATTTGTTACCTTCTTCATATTAGTGATCATAGGCATGGCCATAGGTTTGCAGTCATCCATTTGAAATATCTTCACGATTTCAACTACATACTTATTGGCCTAAGGAAAATCTTCCCTGGTCTCTACTAAACATCCAATCCCAAAAAGTAATTCATCATCGACCCAATTTCCTTCATATCAAACAAAATTTCCATGTCTACCTTTCACTTTGTAATGAGATGTTATGCACCATAAGAAATAAGTCATCTACATACAACACCAAAATAAATAGATCAACCTTAAAAAATACAAAACATAAGTTATGATTTTCTTCACTCGGTGAATCCCATACTTAGTAGGTATCTATTGATCCTATAATACCATGCACTCAATGCCTACTTGAATCCATACAAGGCCTCTTTCAACTTGCACACATGGGACTCCTTCCCACTAATCTCAAATCCCTAAAGTTTCTCTATGTACACTTCTTCCTCAATTATCCCATTGAGGAAAGTTGTATTTACATCCATCTGATGTATCCTCCATCTCATAACAAAAAACCAAAGACATCACTTCTCTAATGGAAGTGTTACCTAGCCACTGGAGCAAAAGTATCCTCATAGTCTACTCCCTCTTTATGGGAGAACACTCTCGCCACAAACCTTACCTTGTAATTATCTATAATGTCATCTACTACATACTTTCAACTTGTAGAGCCACCTAGAAGTCACTACTAATATCCCCTTTTCTCTAGGCACAATGCCACATACATAAATCTTCATAATGAAGGTGTACTCCTCCACCATGGCATCCCTCCAAACCTATTGGTCAATTGCCTTATGAAAACTAGAAGGAATGGAATCCATGATGCTTCTCATCAACGTCTTGTAATTTGGAAACTTCTTCGAAGATCTTCTCTCCTTGATTGTGCTCCTATAAGGAGCTTCAACATGCTCCTGAGCATCCCTCAATGTCTGAGTGAACCATCGATATCTCCTGACAAAACTGGTAGGAATTGGTGATCCGTAAACTATCACAGATATTCCATTGGAATAGTTCATCACAATAGATCTTACAACTTAATTCATTGTGTTAGCCGAATTCCACATAATGGTAAATAAACTAGAACTAAAAGGAAAATAACTAGATAAAAACAACACATCCACACAAATAACACAAGTTATAACCCGGGAAACCCCATTATTCAGAAAAAACCCATCGAAAAGTGAAGACTATGCCTTAATATTTTATTCTCTGATATGCAATGCAAATACAAAGAAAGTGGTACTCGCTATGGAGTTACCTCTAACACAATGGCTTGCACAACTACTATAGGATATCCTACATCCTATGTTCTACTCTAATATCCACTTCTTTAGCTTAGCTATAGAACAATACAATAACACATTGGAATAGAACCCCTTCTCCTCTTAACAACCCAGTATTTAACATAGCTTGATAGTCGTCTAGGGTTAGTTTTAGGGTTTGAGCATGCCTCAACTCCCAATTAGGGTTAAGGTTTTGGACCCTCTAGAATGTTCTTGAAAGTCCACACATGACTAGCTCCACATGTGTGGGTAATGAGAGATGACGAGGAAACCACTCAGTACTATGGTGGTCAACTGGATAGGTCAACTTGCGAGAGGCATAACTTCCTAATACAAACTTTGATTAAGGTGCTCTTTGCACCATTGGAAATGTTCGGAGTGTAAAATAACTTCGAGGATCACAATGTAATCTATGAGGTTTGGACCACAAAAACATCTTTTAAGCCCTCAAAATTAGAGCTTTGAAAGGTTCTGGACCCCAAATATACAAAGTAAGACTTGCCCTTAAAATGGGCCCTACAAGCCAATCCATGCAATTGCTCCACCCAAAAAACACCAATATATTAATCCAATTTGGATTATCTACTAGCTCCACCTCTATACCAAAAGGATATTGCCCCGAATTGGAATTAGTTGGTGGAATTCGATCAACCTTCATAGCTTCGCGCTCCTCATCCCCTTTCACTAGAATAGGCTCGTGAGACTTCCTAGATGCAAGTCTTCTTCAAACTTTACATCCCTACTTACAGTTGTCTTTCTCTCCCCTGGAAGATCTTGTAGACCTTTAAAATATTAATGTAACCAACAAACAAACCCTTCCTATTAGAGGGCTCCAACTTGGTCATTTTCTCGACTGGTATATGGATATTAGTTGGGAAACCAAAGATGTAGAAATGGATCGCCTCTAGCTTCACACCAGTGAATGCCTCCTATGGTGTCTTGTCCTCTAAAATCTTGTGAGAACACCTATTATGGATGCAGACTATTTTGTTGCATGCTTCTGCCTACAGAAATATTGGCAAATCCTAGTCATGTATTATGGCCTTAGTATCCCCTATGATGGATCAATTCTTCCACTCTGCAACCCCATTCTGTTTTAAGTTTTATGAAGCAGTGAACTCCCACTTCCCACTTAATTCATGCATTTGTAACAAACATAACATTAAATAATCAATAATAATAAAATCTTTTACATTAAGGGACATAACCTTTTGATAAAAAGGTATTAATAGGCCTATTTAAAGGCCAAACATGGTATTTTTCAATCATTATCCTTTATCATCAAATATATATTATTGTATCCATTCATATACTATTGTAACTTGTCTTATTTGTGTTGGTTATTCCTTTAAGAAAGGATCTTTTCTCATAACCCCTTCTTAGGAAGATCTGATCTACTGGCCATATACTTCCAGAGCGTTTCTCTCCTCAAATGGTCCTTAACCACTCCTCTCCATTCATTGCTCCTCACTCCCTCCATTAACTCGATCTACCTCCTCCTCACGTTTCCCTTACCTGCGCCCTGTCTTGGCCGCACTCTCTCCACTCTTCATCGCAGCTCTCAACCCCCATTTCTACCATGCCCTCCTTATCCCTTATCCCTTCAATAATTCACCTTTAGCTCGCTGCTCCACGTGTCTGTCACCTGCGTGCCTTCCCTAACTCCCTCCAACTCACTTCTTCTCCACCCTATGCTCTTCTCCCCACCATTCCCACGCGTCATCGCAGTCCTCCCCCTCTCGTTGTCATACCACCTGCACCCTCGTCTTCCTATCCCCCTCCACGTTTCTCCTTCTCCTCCCCTACACTCCCATTCAGCATCCCTCACTCCCATTCCTCCATTCCCTTCACGCAACCCTCACATCTCCCATTTCTTTCCCCCACGCCCACTTGCTCACCGCCAGCCCACACTCACACTTCACGCTCCGCGCCCCTTACTTCTCCACGACGTGCAGCCCGGTGCCAGCACTCCCCACCGCCGCAGCCCACCATTCAGGCCTCCACAAACTTCTGTGCACACTTGTACAAGTCGGCGCCCCACCTCCAATCCCTCTGCGCCATCAACACTTCAACTCCAGTCAACACCTTCGCAATCCCTCCACGTGCCTTCTCCTCCCCTTCATTACACCTGCAACACGGCATCCAATAATCTCAGCACCGCGGCTCCTCTAAGACTGCCTGCTCTTCTCGCCAACCTTCACGTGCACTCCCTCCATAGCACACAGTCTCTCCCTTCACATCCTTCCTCTTGTTGCGCCTGCTGCCTTTCCTCATACCCTCGTCAGCTGCGCATTCCTCCCTTCATATCAAATCACTACTTTTTCGTGGATGGTATCCAAGTCAGAAGATGTCTTAACGGAATGGAACCCCGATGGATGGAATGAAATCCATCTATCCCCACCAACACCACTTATCATCCACTAAATCACTGCCCTTTAGCTCCACACACCCTTCATTTACAACCCTAAGTCAATTCAATATAAACAAAATAAAAATTATAATAATATTTTATTTATAATAATATATTATTATAGTTTAAAACCTTACCCATTCTATATAGTTTCATAATAATACTATTTATATAGTATTATAATAATATTATTATTATAATTAATATTTTATTGAAATAATAATAATTTTTTAAACAAAAAAAGGGGAAAGAAGATCAAGTTAGAAGACAAAAATTCAAGGTCAAAGGAAGACTAAAATTTTGAAATATAGAAGATAAAGTCGTAATAAAAAAATATTAGAAGGAAGATTGACGAAAACTATGACGACAAAAGAAAATGGAGTCCTAGAGCAAAAAACAAGGAAGATTTCCAAGCACTTCAAAAACTTATGCTTCAGTGTTATTTCAAATAAAAGGAACAAGTAGAGGAAAAGACATTACTATCTCTATTGCTCTGGTTGAACGTAATAATTATATTAGTGTTAGCCTTGCTAATGAGCTAGTGATTCCAAATCAAATATAGGTGAAAGGTTAGACCCTTGGAATAAGAATGAATATGAAATAAGCAATTTAAAACTGAACATTGGAGATTATACTTGTGTCTCGCAATTCATAGTTAGTTCCTTGTGGAGTAGCGACGGTGACCTAATTTTGGGATTGCCGTGGATAGAAACATTAGGGACTTTTATCTTAAATGTTGAAAAGAAATTTATGATATTCCCCTACAATAAGAAGAAAATCACATTCAAGGACATTAATATGAAGTCAGAATCAGAAGTCGCATCATCTGAAGACTTCAAAGAAATATCGAAGGTGATTTCGCAAAGAAATGAGAAATCAATACAGACGATACAGAAAGAATTCAATAAGGTTATTGCAAATAAAGAAGAAGAGATATCTCATCTAAGAGATCATAATAAAAAATTACTTCTTCAAATCAAGAAGGCAAAGGATAAAGCACAACGCAATCAAGAGCTAGAAGAGGAGAATCGAGATCTTCAGAAGAAACTAGTAGAAAAATTGAAGAAAATGATCACCTTAAGAAGCATAAACAATATCTAATGAATCAAATTCAGAAGCTTAAAGATGATGAGAAATCACAAGAATAAATGATCAAGAATCTTAAGAATGACAAAGAGTCATTAGAAAACAAGTTGGAACAAAATTCAGAAGAGGACATCGAAACCCTTGGACTCAAAAATACAAGTTGAGGAAAAAGAAGCAAATACGAATTTAGTCTTCGTCACACTTCAAAAGGAAGGCAATATTGTAAAAAAACAAACAACAAGAACTCCTTATCGACACCAAAATTATAAAAATCATTTTGACCAACGATAGGGTCAAAATGAACATAAACAGAGAAGTTATGATTTCAAAAGAGAAAGAACACAAAATCAACAAACTAAGCAGAAAACAAGTTCCCTCCAACAATGCGATCAACGAACAACCCCAATGAAGATAGATCTCAAATGGACCACTTCACATTCGATGCGATATTTTTTCTTAGGAACTCGTAACTCATATGGTCTCATTTTGTCAAGTGTCACAGTTATTAGCACAAAAGATCAAGAGAGGACATTACAAGAAAGAAATCATACGTAAGCCTTGTCTTCAATAAGCTTTGAGGACAAAGCTCCCCTTAAGGGGAAGGCAATGTAACAAACATAACATTAAGTAATCAATAATAATAATATAATAATAAAATATTTTACTTTAAGTGACATAACCTTTTGATGAAAAGGTATTAGTAGGCCTATTTAAAGGCCAAGCATTGTATTTTTTCAATCATTGTCTTTTATCATCAAATATATATTATTGTATCCATTCATGGATTATTGTAACTTGGCTTATTTGTGTTGGTTATTCCTTTAAGAAACGATCTTGTCGTTTCACCATCCTTGCAAAAATCCTTGAAATCATTGTAGGTATACTCAACCCCATTGCGCAATCTCAAAAATTTGATATTCTTCCATGTCTAGTTCTTCACTAGAGATTTGAACTACTGAAACTTGCTAAAGACCTCATCCTTGGTCTTTATAAAGTAGATCCAAGTTTTGCAAAAGAAGTCACCAGTGAAAGAAACATAGTATATGCTTCTTATGATTGATGCTACTAACATCAGTCCAAACACATCCAAATGCAATAGGTCTAGAATCATTTTACACATGTGCTCGCTAGTTGGGAAAGAAACATTGGCATGCTTGCCAAGCATACACCCTATTGATCAATGTTGAACTCTTGAAGACCTATGACTATCTCCCTCTAAATAAGCAACACACTGTAATGCAAGTACTTCATCCTCTTGTACAATAACTTGCACAAGTTATATGTGTTATGCACTAAGTCTCAAAAATACTCACCCTATAACTTATATCAATTGCCTTCTCTAACCCTGATCACTTGAAATGATCATGCAAGGAATTTTGAGGTCAAACATGACTCTCAAAACAAAAAAATGTACTATCAAATTCAACTTTATAAGAACCAATAGGATTCAAGATGATGATGTCAACCATAAGAGTAAATAGTTTTGGAATGAAAAAAGAAAAAAAGTCATTTTTCTCTCGTATTTCCAACTTATCTGTATGTAGAATTACTAAAATTTCGAGTGTGACCACTCATTTGATGTGGAATTAAATTTTACATCAAGCAAGTACCCACCCGACATAATTTTGAGAAAGATCCAATAAGAAAAAAAACTCGACATACATAATTAAAAAATGCATTTCATTGAAGGAAATACAATTTTTATGTATTTTGATTTTTTTAACTATCAAGGGTCTCTCAAAGGTATGTCGAGTGGGTACTCGATCAATGTGGAATTTAAATTTGCATCCAACGAGTGCTCACAGTTGAAATTTGAGTAATTATATAAGGATATAAGTTGAAAATACAAGAAAAAAAAATAGTTTTTGAGTCCGATCTAGTCATCTCTGCATATTTGAGTCTATTATGCAATATCATCTTCCTATTTGTGTTCTCTCTCTGGTAAAGGCTAACCAAGGCATCAAACATCTCCTTCGTCATCTTCTTCTCGGATATATGATATATCAAATGATATTTTATAGCACGCATGATTATTTTCTTAGATTTCACTTATTTCTTGTTGTGAACTGACAAAGCCTATGGATTTGTCGACACAATTACTACACCTTTGACAATATCCCAAAGATCATTCTCTTTTGATAGAAGAGTTACCCTGACTTTCCATGATAGGAAATTCAACGAACCTTCCAATATTTTATATGCAAGAATGGTTGGTGCCTTGGCGCCCTTCTGTGTATTATGAAGACTTTGTGAACAACACCAACGCTTATCCAAAACACAGATCACCGCCCAAAAATCCAAGTGAATATCTAGCCATTGAGTGAGGGGAATCTGTAGTGAGAGGTATACAAAAAAAACTCTTTCCTTTCTCCAGTTGCACACATCAGGCATATATGATGAATCAAAAAGTATTCAACATATTTAAAGAATCGTTGATGATCCTCCTGAAGATGGGATATCTCTGTAATATGAGTGTTTATGCTGCTCTTTGGCACAAGAATCGACTTGTATCTTACAGTGAACCTAGATCTTAGGCCATTCGTTATTCAAAAAAGAACTTTGAAATTTGACTTGGAAAAACCATTCTTGTAATTTGAAGTTTTCATATGGAGATAGCATGCAACATGTTACCAGATGGAAGATGTATTGCTTCAGTGGTCTTCACGCCATCGAATGAGAATACTTTATTTTATCTTGATGTAACCATGAGCGTGTGGGCTAAAGATCATCTTTGATCACACGATAATTCACATGCATGAGACACTTTCGTTCACCCCTTCATTAGATCTATTAATTGGTTGTTCAAAAAGGGTTTCCACAGATAGGCCTCCATCGATCAAACTGCACTTTTGAACTTCATGGGGGAGAAATCAAGGGGAATCACCTTGGATTCTTCTAGCAACATCATCACCCGACCAAGTTAAACAAGCCACAATCTGCAAGACTGCCCTCCATTTAGTGTGTTTTAGTCTTCCCTTGATCATAATGACATGTACGCCAAGTGTACACATAGATCAACGATATCTCCAAACATTGTTTGTTGAACGCCTAAGTCGATTGCTTAAATGACAATGTGTAGTTATCCCTGCCAAGGACAATTTTGTTTAATTTATTGTCACAAATCCCACATATACAAATGATAAGTTTTTATATGCATGGGATTTTGTTCATTATGTTGATGAGAGGAAAGGAATTAGGGCTCTTCTTAGCTAAGGGAGACGAACCTCAATTTAGTTAGAGACATAGGATAAGGGTGGTGAACTAAAGCACTAGGAGGGGTGACTCAATAGGGGAATTTAAATCTCTAGGCGAAAAAAATTAAATAATGGAGGGAGACTGGAAACTTTTTGTTGGCTAATGATTTTTGGCCAAAACCGTGGTCAACAAATGCGTCAACAAATGCCAACCAACAATGGTGTGTTGCAAAGAGCGATATGCAAGTTCAATAATAGATCTCCTTTCATAGATCGAAGTTTTGAAATAAACATGATCATAAACATTGACAAGGTAAGGATCAATAAGGATCTTGAACGTTGAACATTGATTAGAAGAACACTTATGGGTTCTAAAAGTTGATCAATCATCATGGATGTGTGTTGCAATAAATGATTACATCAACACATAACATCCATGCGCACGTATGCTAGAGCTTATCTCAGAACTAGGGGGATGAAGCAAGGGAAAAGAAAATAGAACGGGGAGGATTTGACAATGTGTTTTGAGTGAAGTCCTCTTTTATGTAACAAAGAGCCGACAAAGTGAGCATTCCAAAGCACAATAAGGTAGTGTTATTCATATATATGCATGTATCCACCACAATAAGGCAATGTTATTCACCACAAGGAACGCCAACCAACCTACCAACCAAAAAAATAATGCAAGGAATGAAAATGGCTAATCAAGACCCAAAAGTATCGATATCCATCATGGAAAATATGTCAGGTTTCCAAATCAGCACTACATCTCACATTAGATCAACCACATGCTCTTACACATCGAGGGTAGGGATCCAAGTTTCAAAGCAAGGGCTAGGAATGGGATGATGGCCGTCAAAAGTAGGTGAGTGTGACTCCTCATCATGATTCTCATTGCGATAAGGATAGGAATCCTCATTAAAGATCACATCAAGTTGGGGCAAGTCAAAAGTATTCTCGGAATTCAAAAGGAAAGGGTAAAAGGCCAAACTCATGATTGCAACTACTTGCAAGTAAAATTTAAAGAGCATCTCAATTCTTTCTCGTTGCAAGTAGGTTTCCTCAATTACTTCTAAGGAACACTCATGACTTTCCACACCTTGAAATACATGGTCATACTCCTCACTTGAATATTTGTCATAAACTCAGCATGAATCAATATCAATGTGTTGATCAAGAAGGGGCATGTGGAAACTAGATTCAAGGGAAAATGGCAAGGCTTCAAGATCAAACTTATCAACAAGAGTATCATATTTAGCTTCATTATCTTCGAACTATGTAGCTGCAACGTTCCACCCAGCCATAGGCCAATTGTGTTCATCAATATATCAATACAATTGCCACCCCCGAGCTGGGCATGATTTCTACAAGGAAAGGGAACACTCAAGCTCATTCATATCTAAATAAACATCACATCTAAGCCAATCCAGTCCATAGTTGGGTTTATCAAGCCAAATGTGAGCCCTTCCATTTTTGGATGCTTGCACTCAAACTCAAGCCAAAGCAATGGATACCCATAACCCATACCCAAACATACTCTTTCTACACACAACAAGCACAATTGTTGGCATGGGTAAATGTTTTCAACTATGGGATTCACAAAAAAGATGTCCATGGGTTTTCCCCAAATCATGGCACGTCAAAAACGACTTATGGGCTAGGGAAATAAGCACAAGGCGAAAAAAAACGATTTTTCCAACGGGTTATGACCATTCCAATGGCCGAAAATGGCTCCAATGAAACCCCAGGGACCCCAAAACGGATTCCTCTTATTCCCCACTGTTCTACATCACAAAAAATGCCCTTCTCCCAGCTAGAAATGAAGGAAAGACCAGAAAAACGTGGAGGGAAAACACCCAGGTAGCTCCAAAAACATGAGAGAGCCATATTGGTTGATGGATAATGGCTTGGGGAGCAAATTCATGGGTCATTTCTTGCCCAAGAAGCAGAAACATGTTTTTCCAAACTGATGGCTTGCCCATACCCGAATTTGGACAGCCATACCTCACCATTTCCCAAATAATAACTATTTCAACCAACTCTTGGGAGAAATAAATGATTAGGTACATAAGTCAAAATGGATAGTTGAGGGTTTATGAGCTCTCTCATTAACATTTGACTTAACACTATTGGCTCAAGGGTTTAAATATTTTCCCTCCCTTTTCTTTGTAAAAATCATGCCCCCATCTCTTGTTACATTGCATTGCATAGCTAGTTGTGGGTGTTTTATTAAAATGCATATTTACATTATATTCACAATTTATATTGTGCCTTGATAGCATACAAACCATATGCATGAATTTTCAACACTAAATCGATGATGGGACCTTGGCCTTTAGCTCATCACCACGATTTTATAACAATTTTACATCATTTACATGTTTAATGCAATGGGGTCAAAATCGGGATATTACATAAATCCTCTTCCTCATCTGCATAGGGATAATCATCAAAGAGAGGGATATCAAACAATGTCTAGTTCTAAATTTAATCTCTCTTCCTTGCAAGACCCAACCTCAAACAATGTTTCATCATGAAATTCATGGGGAGGGCTTCGCTAAGGAGAGGACTAATGAGGCAAAGGATTACTACCAATGGGATCTGGATCATGAAGGATATTTAGGGTCTTGTTCAGTAGATTCAAAGAGGGAATTCTCAAATGGGAAAGCACCATGAAGAGACACGTTAAAACACAACTCTTCGCAAACTCCTAAAGGCACTAGAAAAGGATCACGAGATAGACACTTGTCATCTTAACCTATCAGGAAGAAACTAGGGTCCACATGGTATTGTTGTTTGGATTCTAAAAGTAAGCTACAAATCGATTGGTCATAACCCACTACAAAAGTCACATTGAGGAGTAGCAGTATTCTCAGATAGAAAATCGAAGCGTTTAGGGATGGATGAAGGTGATAAGTCAGTTAAGAACTTTGCAAAGACACCTCCCAACAAAAGATTAGGGTTATACGGAATGGATATGTACCAAGCTATTGTTTTCCATGAAGAGTGACAAGAAATATGAAAGTAGTAGGTGCATTGTGGACACTTGTAGATTCTCAAAACCAAACAAACTTATCTAGATGGTCATGATAAGATTAAAAGAATGACCTTCAAAAGTAGGACAGCCAACCATAAACAAGCTAGCAATCAAGTCATAATCAAGTTTGCACATAATAATGCAAAGTCGTGAACTGCATTGTTTAAAATGAAATAGAAGAATTAAAACGGAACTGGAAAGAACCATTGAATGGGCCTTCCTAGTATGCTCACCAAAAATATGTTGATTTCAAAAATGAATCTTTCAAAACAAACAACTTCAACCTCCAGCAAGGCTAAACGAGAAGAGGCAAGAATGACACCCTATACTCAAAGCCTCATTAACCGTCATTAGTCTTCACCTTTCTAGGTAATATGGAAAAGAATGTAAAGGTAAGAGCGTTGCCTTAAATCGTTTGCAAATGTGCATGGGCTAGTGAATTCATCTTATGTTATTAGGTTTTTGGGGTTTTATTATTTTGTGCCTTTTTTCTATATTATGCAAATGTAAGAAACCACTTTTTTACAGAAACTATAAACCTATAAAATAAAGAAAATGAAGCTATCGCATGAACAAAAAGAAAGTTAACTACACATGCTTGAGTTAATCAAATGAAATACGGAGAAATAATTAAATATCTTTTTCCATTTTGAATAAAGAAAGAAAAGCAAATATATTCAAGTAACGCGAGAATGTAAGAGCCATTAAAGATCATTTGTATTACTAAAAATATTCCATACATCATCAGTCAAGACAACATTTTCTTCAAATCACTATGAAGACTTGGACCAGGGTCATTTAAAACTATTAATGACGTCTCCAAAATCGTACGAAGATAATTAAGTCAATCAGATAGGAAGGGAATGAGACAATAGCCTGGACTTGAAATGATCAATAATGAATGTAGAAAAATGAATGTCTTGTATATATAAAGCCACAGATTAGCACCAATGTGAGTGGACCTTTAATACAATATTCACAATAAGATGAACAATCTACCTTTTAAAGGAAATTAGATTACAACCCCACTTCATCATTTATTTGAAACTTCTAGAATTCCCTGTTGTCAATGAAATCGTTAGATCTAGTAGGAAAATAACGTATGGACAATGAAAGATAGATTAGAATGTCAATGTAAAACTACTCTTAGCATACCTCCCACTGGAAAAAATTTGGACCTTTATTCCCTACCTATACCTGCATATCAAGTATTTGTTACCAATTTCCATGCAGCTGTTAACCATTGCATTAACTACGGGACTTCTAGAATTCGTTCTAAAAATCCTAGAGCTAATCCTTAAACAGAATCTAGTTTGATTGGGGTTTTCCACTAAATTAGGAAATCAAATAAATTTAAATGAAATGGATAAACAAGGTTGAGCATGGGTCCTTCCTCTTTGCCTTTTGTCCCCATGCACAAGTAAATTGAATCTATCTTGGACAAAATTCCACGAATGATGATAGCCATGATCTATTTTGGGTATGTGAATTCTAGAAAGTGACAGCCTTTCTCTACTGAAGGTGATATCGCGCTAACCTATCTAACTATCCATGAATTTCCAAGAAGTCAATCCCATTGGGTCAGTACAATCTAGTGTTTGTATCACAGACTAACCATGACCATTTGAAATGGATTTTTCCCATAGACATTGTAGGATTATTTTGACACCATCGATCCATTATTCAAAGAGCCTCCCTGATATAGTCTATATGCAAGAGTAGTTGGTGGCTGGGCACCCCTCTATGTGTTATGCACACTTTGTGAACAATACCAACACCTATCCAAAACACATCTCGTAGCCAAAAAATCCAAGTGAAGATCTAGTCACTGAATGAGGGGACCCTATAGCAAGAGGTTTACAACACATAACCCCTACCTTTCTCTAGTTGCACACAACAACCATATATGATGAGTCAATAAGTATTCAACATATTAAAAGCATCCTGTGATGATCCTCCTGAAGATCGGATATCTCTATGAGTGCTTCTCATACTTGGCACAAGAATCGACCTGTCCCTTAGGGTGAACCCAGATCTTAGGCCACTCGTTATTTAAAAAAAAACTCTACTATTTGAAATTTGGCTTGGAAAAACCATGCTTTGTAATCTGCAATGTGCGTAGCTATGGAGAAAGCATGCAAAAATTCACTTAATGGAAGACGTACTACTTCAGTGGTCTTCACTCAATCTAATGAGAATACCTTATTTTCTCTTAATTTAACCATTTAAGTGTGGGCTAAAGAGCATCTTTGGTCACACAAGAATTCAAATGCACGAGGCACTTTTGTTCACCCCTTCATTAGATCCATTAATTGGTTGTTCAACTAGGCTTTCCAAAGATATGCCTCCATTCAACAAACTAAAGTTTTGAATTTCAGGGGGGTGAAATCAAGGGGAGTCTCATTGGATTCTTCCAACTACATCATCATCCAATCAACTTAAACAAACCACGATCCCAAAGACTGCTCTCCATTGATTGTGTTGTAGTCTTCCCTTGATGATAATGACATGTCGATCAAATTTACACACAAATTGACGAGATCTACAAACAATGTTCACTGAAGGTGCAAGTCAACTGATAAAATGAAGGTGCGTAGTAATTCTCGCCAAGGGTAATCCTAAGGATAATCTTGTTTAATTCATCATCCAAGATCCCACATATAACAGTGATTAGTAATCCCAAGTTTTTATGTGCATCACTTTTTGTTCCTTATATCGATGAAAGGAAAGGAATTAGGGCTCTTCTTGGCTCTCAACACAACGCTTATACTTGATTTGATGAATGGCTTGGCTTGGCTTGTTGATAAGCTTCAATAGCATGGTCGCGCATACACACATGCTCGAGGATTGGGATAGCTTGTGTAAATATTTTTCCAACAATATAGCTTGTATAAATATTTTTCCAACAAAGAAAAACTATCAGGAAACCACAACTTTAGAAAAAAATATACAATGTGTTTTGGTAACAAATATAACATGTGATCTAAAATATACAATGTGTTTTGGTTGGTAACAAATATAACATGTGATCTAAAATATACAATGTGTTTTGGTAACAAATATAACATGTGATCTAAAATATACAATGTGTTTTGGTAACAAATATAACATGTGAGATCAGTCCTTAGGTTTAAATTTGTAATGTAGTTATTGTTAGAGATAGTGGTATCTCGGAATGTCCTCCATGATTCATATGCCTTGCATGGAGGTACATTTATTGTATAAGCATCAGGATGGAGTAAAAGGTGAGATGCACTCTACTCAGTGGCATGAATCCAGTAGTGGATGCATGCGGACCTTTGAAGGTATTTTGCCTCATGCATGCATGAGTTTTGCATGCACAACAGTTAATTAAAGATGCATGCAAAAGTGACTTTCTGCATGCACTTACATTGGGTTTTTGGTAAACCTAATTGATCAGTGAGATGTTATAAGGAGGCATGTTACACCAAAATCTCGTCACCATGAGTTATGTGTCCTCTATATGCCTCAATTCCTAAAGCACTTTGGCTAAATGATCAAATGGAGAGTTGATGTTCCCCTTTTAACATTATGTTGTCACCCCAACACCCCATGCTCGTTGGCAAGGTGCGTCAGACCTTAGGTGACGCACTCTACACACTGGGCAGAGTGCGTCGGTGACGCAAGTTTCCCTTGTACAATAAGCATCACCCTTAAATAATGCGAGTTGCTAGTGTGCAAGATGCGTCATTGTTGGTTAAAATGTAAAAAGAGAAGCTTCCAGCAACTTCTCGAACCTTTGGTTGCGTGGAGGCTTATCCCTACATGTTAGCAAAGGTGGCACTCGATCCTCTTACCTAGTGGGATGATCCCTTAAGCTTCTCCCACAAATATTCAACCTCTCCTATCCTCCTAGGCATATAAATGTGAACCCTGTATCCATTGTTAAGGGAGGAAGGATAAAGTACCTACATGCTGGTGAAATTTTGCTAGGAGATCATTTCATCGATACGAGGAAAAAAGGATTTTATCTTTTGAGGCTAAGATCATTCAGATGGTGTTATGACATCAAAGCTCGGTTGTAACTATATCTCTTTGCACTTTCTGTAATTACATTAATACAAATTCTTCCCATAAATATCTGATCATTATAAAGTTTAGGATTGGCTTCTTTGATCGCTAATCTAGATTGATTTCATGATTATATGCCATCACTACTTGTTTGTTTCCACTTTTTTCATGTTTTGTAGCTGAAGATATGGAGATCAAACAGTTGAACCAAGCAAGAAGAGGGGAATTGCACTTATAAGGTGATTTATCTCTTGACTTAATTTGCAATTTAATCACTCTAGAGAATTTGTTTGTATTGTGTATCTGTTTTGTTCTAGATCCAAACCATTCGATCTAGGGAGATCTATTTATCTCCGCACTTACAGATTGTCCATGAAAAAAATTGGCGACTCCATTGCCAGGTAGTCGGGTTATACGGTCAGGGGTACGGTCCCAATCCTCCCTGGTTAGTGCTCTGAAATATTGGGCTGAGTATAACTGTTGGACCCTGTAGTATATCGCAAGTTGTGATGCCTTGATAATCCCGTGAGGTTCCAGACTTTTGAATCCCACCTATCACATTAGTTTGCTTGTGGCTTCAGCTTCAGTAGGCCTTGAAGTGTGCTTTTATGTTTTTTAGAAGACTCATAGGAGAGGTTTTACATCAGCCGCCCTGGTTGAGCGGGCCTTAAGAAGATCTCGTAGAATATTAAATTTGCCACCTGGATATCCCCTTAACCAGGAGGAGAACTCGGGAGCATGCATGGAGAAACCAACAACATCAGAATCACATGGAGAAGAAAATCCTAATATTGAAACAGGAATAAACTATTCTCCTCCTGCCAATCCACCTATCACTGATCCTAGAGGACCTTTGTTAGTGGAACAACCTCCTCTGCATGACACATCTTTCCATCACTCACTTGACGGTCTCCCCAGAGCTACCGATTGGATTCTCGGTCTACCCCCAGACGACCCAATAGCACCCTCGTTTGGTCCAACCGCATCACTTTGGGGAACTTCCCTAGCCATAATATTTCTAATTTTGGTTCACTTCCGATGGTGGAAACTCCACTACGCTGATCCCATCTCCAATGGAATCCTAACAACACATTTCTTGCACCAATTTACGAGACTATTGATCGTTTACGTACATTCGGTGACCGGATTAGGCACCATATTTTTCCTCCAAGACCCGATCCAGAAATACCAATCCCTAAACAAAATTCCCCCATACATCCTTTTTCTTCCTCTTCACCAAGAATATCAACACCTATCATGACCACCTATGAACCAGGCCAACCATATTTTTCATCTGGTATATCTCCAAATCATTTGGTTGGTTCTACACCTCACTTGACCCCATCAACTGGAGGGAAACCTTTATCCACTATTAACTTCATGACTGGAACACCACCTCCACCTCAAAATTTGAGCGGAGGTTATCCCCTAGTTAGTAGTCAACAAATGAGTATGGGTCAACCTACCATTAGTGGTCAACATATACTTACTGGGCATACTCCAATGAGTGGAATTTTTTCAACTTGAGGGAAACGACCCTAGTTAGTTGACAAAACCTAACTGGGGAGCATCATCCATTTAGGGGGGGAAATGTGAGCAGAGGGTATCCTTCACATATGAACTATAATATGGTTGGAAGTTCACTCCCATCCATGGGGCAACCTATGTGGGCACATCAAATGGTGGGACCATATACTTGGATCCAACCTTCATGCGGGAATACATATCTGGGTAATCATAATATTGCTATAAGTCAAAACTATACAGGAAATATTTTCCCTGGATTGCCCTACCTCGGAAACATGAACACCCTGTGGGGGAATCATAATGTTCCACCAACTAGACCTCCAGTTGGCAGACCACCCCCCACCTCCACCACCTGTCCCACCTCTTCCCCCACAACTTGTCCCACCTCGACTCGAAGGACCCTCGTACTCCCGTGGTGGACCCCCTTACTCCGGAGGAGGACCCCCTTCAGGCCCACCTCCTAATCCGGGAGGCCCACCTCCATATGGCCAACACTTTATGGGAGGACCCTATGATCATTCGATTCATGGTCCTTGATGGGTGTGTGAGCTATCTCAAATAAAAACAACACCTAATATTAATTCTCAACCAGGATCAGTAAACTTAGAGTTGAAAGCAAAATATATGCCAAGGTAGAAAAGGTTCTAAAGTTTCAGGTTTGTCAGACCTAGAAAATGTTTAGTAAGGAAAAAGATCAAAAGATCTTTCAAAATGAAAAACCGAGCTAAATATTTAAGAATACATTTAAATCACATATCAGAATAGTACTAGATCATACTACTCTACTTCTATGGTTAATTAATAAGAAAGATGGAAATAAATACTGAAACACAAATTACTTCTAGAAAAGTAAGAAACTACTAAATTAAACTTCCAGATAACAACTATGAACAGAATCAGATCTACGGATATTAGATGTTTAATAGGGAGAACTTGTAAATGTAAATTAATTTAAACTAAACCATCTAATTCCACTCTTCTTGATTACATACATCAAATGTAATAGGAACTGGAGTAAATGTATCGTAATGACTATCAAATGTAATAAGGAAGCTAAATGGAAGTAAATCTAACTTAACTTCTACAAACAAATGTAAACTAAAAATCAACAAACTACTACTAACTTTAAACATTATGAACTACTGTCTATCCATATGTGAACAACATGAAACTAATATAAGTAAAAGCAAACAGAAAACTTAATCAAAGATGTTAAACTGAACTATATTAGATTTGGAAGCAAGTAGAAAACTTGATAAAGATATTTTATTATTAATCCAAATCTTGCAACATGAACATCTTCATTAAATAGAAACTAGCCTTTACTAAAACAACTCAACGAATAGAATTATCAACTATAACTTAGAAATAAACTATTTAGGAACAACATTCATATATTTTGAACAGTAAACAAGTAACAAAACAGGTTAAAGAACTAAAGTTTGGAAGAAAGATAAGAAGAGGATAAGGAAGAAATAAGAAAGGAGGAAACAATGATGTCAATTGAATTAAAAACTCCAAATAACATAAAACAAGATTAAATTACATCTCAAACTATTAAGGAGGAACAGGAAGAAAGATGATTAAGAGGCAGAAGAATTTAGATTCGGAAAAAGACCTAAAATAATACAGAAAACACACAGGTCCGAATGACGATCCGAACACCAGTCTAAATGGCAGTCTGAATGGAATAAAACATCTTAAAGTGAGGGAAAGAAAAGTTTTTGGATGATTTAATTACCAGCTGGCTTTATGCAAATGATCCTACAGTGCACAGGAAGTAGTAGAGAGATTATTAGAGGCTAAGAAATTATCTATGCACATCATTACCTAAGAGAAAGAATGATTCTATGAAAAGTAGGAAGAAAGTTGGAATAGAAGAAGGGAGAAGGTTGGAATAGAAGAAAGAAGATTTAACCTACAACAAACAGGAAGAAAAACTAACAGAGGAGAAAAGAAGGAAAGGAATGCTAACTATGGAAGAATTTGGAAGCAATATCTAACTATCATGATGGAAGAAGGACTGAAAACAAACTACAAATTATTAAACTACTGAACTATTAATCAACCATTCTAACTCAGAAGAAGGAAGGTTGTATTGACAGCAGAATATTAACTACAGAGGAATGAAGATAATACACACAGGAAAATGAATTAGATTACACACAGGAAATAAACTAGTTAATTGCAAGAAAAGAAATGCAAAAAATGTAAATAAAACCTCCAGTTGATGAGGGGCCTGTTGTCACTTAAACTGTAGTTACCTCTATGGATGTATCCACTCATGGATGGTAATAGGGAAGGGCAACTCAAAAGGTGAAACCACGATCACCTCGATCTCCAATAGATGGTTTTCATGCCGGTCGAGGCAACCTTCATTTTATGTTATCTAGCCCAGACAACAAAGGGGGAGACCCGATCTACTCCCGACAGGAGAGATCAAAATCGAGACACCAAATCAAGTTAATTCTAAGTGAAGTAAGGTGTATGGTTTATCCTAGACCTTAGGATGAAGTCACAAGACAAGTGAGGGGTTCAATGAGTATAGTTGTGGTTCATTATTGATGAGAAAGTGACTTATGATTTGTGAAATAGGATCCAGGATTTGATGTACTAGTTCAATGTGACAAAATCCACTGCCTTGGGAACCGTGTCCAATGCAAGGTAGTTTAGGGGTTGAATTGGGGCTAACTAGTACAAGTGACAAGCTTGATCATGATACATGATGTCATCCAAGGGTTTAGTTCACCACACAAGGGTCAAACCACAAGTTATCCAACAATCTAGGAAAGTCGAATTGACTTGGAAAGAGACCAGTGCCTTGGAAATTGGGATAATGGAGTCAAAGTAAGGTTAACTTGTGGTTAAGGACTCCTATTGCATGAGACAAGTGGGCAATTAAATTCTTGATGGATGAATAGGTCTAGATCTAGGTTTGACCTAAGTGGACCACAATCCCTTAAAACAAGGAATGCTATCCCAAAGGCAAGATTTGATGAAGTGACACACTAGACCTAGGTTTTGAATTATTCCCATTCCAAATCCACTGAAATCTCAAGTACCCACGTCCTAGAAGTGAACCAACTCCAATCTCCAAGGTGGTGGGACTTTGCCCAAGGAGGGTAAAAATGGTGATAAGTGACTCAAGACAAGTCCAATGGCATCCAAATTTTAGATCCAAGTAGTTTAGGCAAGTGAGAGTATGGATCTATAATTTCACGGCAATCCGATGGCTAGATCTTACTAGATCTGAGTTTGAAGATACCAAGTGGTCCAAAATGGGGATTAAATCCCTTAAAATGTGGAATAGGGCCCACAAGGTAGAAATCAGAAAAGTGACAATCTGGGGGTAGGTTATTGGATGTGTAGATTATGAATCAAGCGGGATCTCAACTACCCACATACTAGATCTAGGTCAACCCACCAAACTAGGAAGTGTGCCCTTGCTAGGAGAGGCTAAATGCCTTGGGAAGAGGGTCAAATGGAGGCCAATCCTCACCAAAATATAGATCCGGGATGCCGTGGATACTATAGAGGTGGGTTTTCAATATCTTACCCAAGAAGCCACTAGATCTTAGTAGATCTAAAAAAATGTAAAATGGGGTTTTTGATTAATTAGGGTTTTAAATGTTTTAGACAAGTGGATAGATCATGGAGATAGAAATTACCTTGAGATCATACCTGAGTGATGTGAATGAGATGCCTTGATGTTGAGGAATATTCCCACAGAGATCAAATGAGAGATTGTTGATTTTGCTTGCCAAATTGATGCCCTAGCCCACAAGTGCGCCCTCCTCTACCTGTCAATCCAAGGAAAATCGATTTCAATCAGAGAGGTCAAGTATGGAGGAAATACAAGTAAAATGCAATGATAACATAGAATAGAAGGTCCTGGGACAGTAATACTCCCTGTTACCAACGAAGAGATCCAAAGAAGAAGTAGGGAGAGTCTTCCCCTACCAATACTTCCTCCTCAAAGCAAATCGGCCTCCACCTGTAGATGCAAAAAACGTGGTACAAAAGATATGGCAAACAAGATCTCCAATAACTCAGTGTAAAGGAAGAACCGACGAACGAACACCAAAAACATTCACCACAACACTGGAGATAGATGCAATAATAATTTTCTATTCCAATAATCCAAAGCCACAAGTCCCCTTACAATGAGAAGCTCTCTCCTTTAAAAAGGAAGGAGAGGCATCAAAATCCTAACCACTTTTTGAATGAGTGGCTAAGATTAAAAGATACAAATGTCTAATCAATGGTTGAGATGAGCTCAACAATAAAATACATGGATCACTAATAAAATATAATATGAGTGGACAAAATTGCCCTAGAAGAGGGGAATCCCACCAAATCATGATGACAAAATATAATAGGAAGCTTATGGTGGGTCCAAGGGGTAATTTTAGACACCCTTGGTCAATCCCCATAGCACAATAATAATAAAATAGTCATCAATATACCAAATCGTTCCTCTATGGTCAAATCGTAGGCCTCAAAAGACCTCAAAAATCATCAGAAAGTGCCATAAGTGATGGATGCGGGCCCCGATGAAGCTGAAACTGCTGGAGGAGGTGTGGAAGACATCAATCCATCATCACTGATCATCCCATGCCATAACATTTCCTCAGTAGCCCCAATCGATTTCCTCAATAGCCATTTCTACCAATCCTGAAATGCCTCGAGAAGCGTGAAACTGTCCCAAACTGCCTCTTGGAGTGCCTGCGTTGTCAAGGTGAGGGAACCAGTGTGTCCGGGAGGGGGGTAATATGGTAAAAACAAGTGGCTGGACCACCCCCTCCAAGCACAGCGCCCTAGGTCAACCGGATAAAAATCACATCTGCTCTGACAGGGCCTCCGACAGACCAAAACTGCACTGGGATAGCCTGCTGAGGCTCAATCATCACTGTAAGTGCCCGGAACTGAAAAAAAACTGTCTCATTGGACTCATAAGGTCCAAATCCATCCAAGATGTGTACTCATACACCATATGAGTCTCTGCATGATCAATATATATATATCCAATATACCGGAGTAGGGCAAATAATAATAATCTGTAAATGATCAAATACTGCTGTAAACCAAGAATCATCATCATAACCCTGTAGCTACTGCATAGAATCATCATATACATGTACATGGACCATATATCATTTGTTCATATCATCACAAGGTCCAACCATCTCATGTCCTATGGTTGACCTTGGTCAAACTAGGTCTAACCAAGTCAACATGACCAAATATAACCCAGACCATCATCGGAAGCTGCTGCAAAGTGTCAAAGGTTAATGCATGCTCTACAACTTATTCAAATAACAATTATAACACAAAGTAATCATTACTGGCGATCTAAGTCCAAATATATAATTTCATTAATTATTATTATTACTCAGACTTGACTTTCAAGATCATACTCACTTCATAGCTGTGATCAATTTGCTAGTGAAGGGTGAAGGCTAAGATAATTGGCTAGGTTAAGGATGACTTGACTGACTTAAATTTGTGACACTTTGGCAAAGGGGAAGGGAATACACACCATAGTATATATTGAATGAGCAACAACACAGGGAATGGCGGTGTCTCACAAATGGATGAGTTGTTCAAAGAGGGTTTATTCACTTTTAACAGATGCGCACAATCCATAATACAAATAAGGCCAGCAATTGTTTTGATATAGCATTTAAGTTCCATTGCTTTTTGGGCCTGAAGTTTCCATAGCCTTGGTCTATGTGTGTTTATAAACACATTGCATAGATTTACATTTATTTTAGGCTTTCTACTGCAGGTGTGTTTTTAAGGCACTTGTTTACCTGAGCACTTCTAGGTGTGTCATGGACAGCTTGTTTACCTAAGTTTTTACATTTCCAAAAGATATAACCTTTTATTTTCATGGCTATTCTCATTTGGCGTGCCTTTCATTCATGTGTGTTTAGAAACACATTGCATGAATGGGCTTTTCATACGAGATATAGCATTTCATTTTCCAGATTTTGTATTCATGGCAGCACTAAAAGTTTCAGGTTTATCCAACACAACTTTAGTGACTAGGGGGAATTCCAAGGAACTCCAACTCACCATAGGTAAGTTTTGTCACCAACTCAGAGCTGAGACACAATAAACAGGGAAGCTCATCCAATACAGAGGCTACAGTGGGGGAAAGTCCTCCATGCCACTAGTCAAGTAGTAAGTCAAGGTGATAAACTAAAAGGTAGGCAATGGATGGATGAATACAATGAATAATGGAGCCAACACTAGCAAGCCAAGGTATGGTGGAATGATCACATCTATTCTCCCTAAGGAGGGTAAAACCAATGAGTATGACTAGTGAACTTCTAAGTCTGAGTAGGGACAATATAATATATATAATAAGATCAACCAGGTCCACATATCTATATGATCGCCAGATCATGACACTAAGTGCTAAGACATGCTATAAGAATAAGTATAAAAGCAATATAACCATAACACAATGATATACCTACTGAGTCATATACCTGAATGATCACCTGTACCATCATCTGTCCTCTGAAACTACTACTGCAACTCTAGGCACTACTGACTGCTCTGTACAAATGGTATAATGGCTACGTCGGTCATCTCTCTGAGTGTCCCGAGACTCAGTCATGGCATGGGGAATATATACTGCTGTCCAAAATCTGATAGCGATCCAATATAGATGCTCATCTCAGCATCTCAATGTAAGGGAACTGGCTGAATAGTGTACTGGAATCATAAAAATAATGTATGGTATCCCGGCTACTATATATGTGATAACAGGGCCCTTCCCAGCAAACAAAGGGTGAACTAGCTCAACTTAAACGACTACCAGCAGAACATCAACAAGATGCTACTTCCATTAACTTGAGGAAAATTACAGACTATGTCATCACAGTATCTACGACTACAAATTCTTGGACTGAGACTAAAAAACCATCGTAAATTCAGAATCTAACTCGTCTCAATCACAGAGGCGACTATTTATAATTTATAAATGGGTGAGAGGGTCGACAGAGTCGACCTCTCTAATAATAGGATTGTTTAAATGATTGTAACAACTGATTAAATTGATACATGCCAACGTAGGGGGTGCTCTTCAGACTTTGACAGGGTTAGTTCCTTCTAAGAGTAGCTGCAGCATCGATCTAAATCAGACGTGGACGAGCAGTCTGCTGGCAGACTAAATCGTGGGCAGGAGGACTCCCTCCAGAACGACGACATGAATGAACGTGAGCAGGCGTGAACAGGTGTGCGTAACTCTCGGCCAAACGAATAAGAGAGTAGGTGCGCTGGAGTGTTGACGTGGGCGTGGAAGTTATATTGGCAGGCTAAATGTGGACGGCTGGACTCCTTCCAAAATAATAGCATGGGTGAGAGCTTGGCCAACACGCATGACTCCGAGCTGAATGCGCAGACGAATCAAGGCTTGGAGCGTTCACATGGACGTGAGATGTGTTGTCAGGCTTGGCAAGCATAAGAACGGATCTTCTAGAGCAATAGCTCCTCAACCAGGTCCATTGCGTGTCGAACAAAACCCATGTGTCCTCTTCATTTAATGGTCTAAGATGTGTCAACCACGGATTTCGTGGGCTGAACGGAGGGCTGAACGATGAGCTGAACACGTTTTGGGCTAAGCACGTAGCGCATGGGATGAATGATGGGTAACTTGAAATCGTAGCCTGTCAATTAAAACTATAAGTGTTAATTATGCCCAAAAACATCATTTTAATCATAAATAAATCATAGTATATGAAATATAACAAGATTTGCATGGTAAGTGAATTTGTGCATACCTAGACTGTTTGATGAGCTGAATGGCTAAGAAAACAACTTACTATAGCAAAAACGATAGAAATAACGCCACTTTGAGTAAATTAAATGATAAAAAATGGTGACAATATTGGACACCAATAGTCCTACTAGTACCTAGATGCCTTATCAATATTACCAATATCCACATCCAAATCGACAGTTACCATTTCTGGCTACGTTAAATCTGTCGGACCTGTCCCATTTGACCAACGATTCCATCCAACACGGTATAAATTGGCCAACTATTCATGTGAAGTTACCATCAGAAATATTGAAATTCAACAGCAAACCCGATGAGGACCCTAAGAACCACGTAATGACTTATCATTTGTGGTGCTCCTCTAACTCCTTAATGGATGATTCCATCCATCTAAGGTTGTTTCAATGAACCCTCACATGTACTACTACGAAGTGGTACATTGAGTTACCACCACATTCTTTCCCCGATTTTCGATCCTTAGCTATGGCTTTTTTTACTCATTTTCAGCTACCAATCCACTATGAAACTGGCACAGATATTTTGGCATCCCTTTCACAATCAACCTCCACTCACATTTCAGATCATATTCATGAGTGGATAAGGAGGCATTGCCTCATTAAATATCTCGTTCTGAATCAGTTACTCATTGATTTGTTCACGAAGTCCTTACTACCCATCATAGCTAAAGACGTGGCTATGGGAGGGGTCACTACAAAAGAACAAGCTATTTCACGTGCTCATAATTTAGACCTATTCTATGCTCAATCTAGCACCTTATATGACATTATTCCCAACACCCCATGCCCCACACAAGACCCAACAAAACCTCCTACGTGAACACATGTCGATGGCATCATTGGTTCCATTCATTCTCAGCCTGCTACCCAATAAGGTGGATCACAGAACCACCATAGGTTGACTCCATCCTCACCACAGGTTGGAACCAACACCAATCAATCACCCAGCCCTGCTCCCACTGCGAAAGTGAATTCAATTCAATCTGCTCCAACTCAGAAATCCAGTGGAAAAAAGAAGAACAAGGGTAAATCTAAGAAATCTTCTAATCAGCAGGAGCCCAAAAGTAATCTCGATAGCACGAAACAAAAGCGGAAGGTCAAATATCCTTGTTTACTGTGTGGTGACGATCACTTCATGAAAGAATGTCCACATCGTGAAGAAGTGCAAAATTTTATTAAAGGAAATGTCACACTCGCATTTTTAATTGATCCCTTCCCCACACAACAACAAAAAATGATTGCACAACCACCCCCTCCTTCTCAAGGAGAACTGTCCACAACCGCTCATGTTCTCATGATGCACAGCCAAACAGTCAACTTGTCTACCAGGTCCCGCACATACAACTCTATTTCTAAAAAGGAATCTAATGGAGGTAATACTGAAAAATCATCTGCATCTACATCTCATATTCCTTCTCCTCAAGGTCCTTTGTTCATAGAGAAACCTTTACCAGATACAGTATTGCATCTGCCAAAGAGCACAATTAGAAAAGTAGTTTTTAACCCTAACGCCGGGGCCTCCCAAAACTACAACATTGTCGAGGATCTAGCATAGGCCCCTATGTCGACGTTAGAAGTCTTACAAAATTGCCCCAATTAGGGTAAGACCCCGTTATGTTCTATAGGAGCAGTAGATCATGATTCCTCCAACACCATTATGTTCAAATTAGAGTATTTCAAGATGAGGCTTTCCCACCAATTAGCATTTCAAATTGTGACCAATGTTTCTGGGAAAAGTATCCATCGTATTGATTTAGATGAAGGAGCCTCTATTTCTGTTATGTCTCTATCTTGTTGGTGAGCCATAGGCTCTCCCGAGTTGAATCATTCCCCCACTGCCTTGAAAGCATTCGATGGACGTGGATTTAAACCCCACGGGCTGTTACAATCCTTAGTCGTAAAGTTGGGAGGAAAGACCATTTCCATTAACATGGAAGTTTCCGCGACCCCGTTGGATTATAATTTTCTATTAGGTCGAAATTGGTTTTATGCCATGACCGTGGTCGTATCATCTGTCTTCCGCATCGTGCAATTTCCCCACCATGGGAAAATTGTTACTATTGAGCAATTAGATTTTTGTACACCGGCCACCACTACTCATCCTGATAATGTCCCTCTTTTGGGCCATTCTTCTCAAATATATGAGAGTGTGGGGGTAGGACTCCTCAGAGACTCATCTCTAATGGGAGTTTTTCCAACACCAGACCCCCAAAACCATGTTGCCACGGTGAACATGATCTCATCCATGATCCCAACCTCATCCAATCAACAAACCAATGAGCTGTGCCCGATCTAACCCATATGGATTTGGTTGGAGATGTTATGCCTCTCAACCCTACTGAAGCCACTTATGAGGCCATCCAATCAGCACCCAATTTACCGGATGTCCACTCCGTCATGGCATCCAACCCCGGTTTTCTGCCACCGCAATGGAACTCATCCTTATCATCACCTAATCCTCTACTCCAAACTTTTCATTCTAATGAGGCATCATGGAGGTTATGAGATTGGATGAGCCCCCATGGGAAGACCTCCATCATCGATTGTCCTTCCTTCCGCCTCTTGATACGGTAGAGAATGCAATTCATACCATTGTTTCACCAGATGTATTTTCCCACCCTCAATCTCCTATTCTTACCTAGGATATGGTAACCGAGGGAAATTTGGAAAAGATCACGCCTACTGTCACTATAGACATCTCGGTAAAACCAGGCATTGTGTAAAATATTCACATAGGACAAACTTGTTCTCCCGATGAACTCAAGACTTTTAAGGCCTTATTTAAATAGTTCCACGATGTATTTGCATGGAGCTACGAGGAAATGCCCTGGATTGATTCTGTTATTGTTATGCATGAGATTCAAACATATCCCGACGCTAAACCTATCCAGCAAAAACTCTGTCCAGTGCACCCTAGGAAGACTGCAGCTATCAAAGCAGAGATAGAAAATTTGTTGAAAGTTGGATTTATTATCCTATTCCCTTAACATATTGGGTCTCCAATGTCGTCCCAGTTGCCAAAAAACAGGGCACCATTAGAGTTTGTGTCAATTATAGGGATTTGAATAAGGCTTGTCCCAAGGAGAATTACCCTACTTCATTTATCGACCAAATCATTGACAATTGTGCCGGAAGTGTCATATTTTCTTTTATGGATGGATTTTCTGGCTATAATCAAATTGAGATCCACCCAGCCGACCAACATAAAACTGCTTTCATCTTCCCATGGGGAATGTTCGCGTATCACAAAATCCCCTTTGGTCTTAAAACTGTTGGTGCCACATTCCAGCGGGCCATGCCATATTCCTTCCATGATCTGAAGGATTTTGTGGAACCTTATCTCGACAATCTGCCTACTCATTCACATCGTCATGACTTCCACATCGATCATCTGATAGTTGTATTCCTCAAATGTCAACGATACAATATCCGTCTAAATCCTCATAAGTGCATATTATGTGTAGAGTTTGGACGCCTCCTAGGCTTTATCGTTTCTAAAGATGGGATCCGCATTGATCCCCTCAAAGTGGAGGCTATTGTTGCCTTACCACCACCCACAGATATTACGGAGCTTCAAAGTTTGCAGGGGAAGCAAAACTACATGCATCGTTCTGTGTGTAATTTTGTGAAGAAAACAAAAAGATACATATTTTTGTTAAAGAAGCACGTCCCATTTATTTGGGATGAATATTCCCAACAGACCTTTGACAATCTCAAACATGCTACATGCTATTGGGATGACTATGCCCAACCGGATTACACCAAGGATTACATCCTTTATCTTGTCGCCTCTACTTCAACTATTGCTATGGTTTTAGTACAGGAAGATAGCAACGCGCAGGAACATGTGATATACTACCTTAGTAAGGGTCTCATTGACTCTGAAACTCGTTATTCACACGTAGAGAAGTTAGCTATGGAAGCGATCATTGTTGTTCATAATTTTTGTCACTATATCCTACTCCGCACTACCACTATTATTTCTGACTCTAACCCTATGTACCACGTTGTTACACGTCAGGGATTAGGGGGCAAATATTCACGTTGGATCGTGATTCTTCAACAATTCGATCTTCAGTTTGAGAAGGCCAAGTCTAAAAAGTATTTGGTATTTGCGGAGCTCATCTGTGATCTTCCCCGTACTGATCAAGAATCTGAGCCCATTGACTCTCTCCCCGATGAGTCCTTATTTTTTATTAGTACTTCTGACCCTTGGTATGGAGATATCACATTGTATCTCCAAACCCAATGCTTCGGCCCTCATTTATCTTGTAACGAACATTGGAATATCCATCACCACGCCAAATATTACCTAATCATTGGTCATACATTATACCGTCGTGTCATTGAATCCATTCTCCGACTAGGTTTAACTCGTGAGGAGGGCGAGCATGTCCTAAATGATTTCCACTTGAGGGCATGTGGCGGTCATCTTTATGGGATGGCTATAGCCCATAAAATCTTACGCGTTGGATACTATTGGCCATCCATTTTCAAAGATTGTATGGAGGTGGTCAAGAAGTATTCTCCTTGCCATCTTTTTCATTATAAAAAGCACTCACACCCAACTCCACTTCATCCAGTTATCATCGTTGGTCCCTTTGCAAAATGGGGCAACAATTTCATGCATTGTAATCCTACCTCGACCGAGGGGCATGGTTATGTCATTGTTGCAGTTGACTACTTTACCAAATGGGTTGAGGCTATGCTTACATACAAGGAAGACAACAAAACTGCCGCACTCTTTATGTTTAATCATATCATTGCGAGATTCGGAATCCCTCAAGCCATCATCATCGATCACAGATCAAATTTCCAAAACAATATGGTGGATGAACTAAGCACCAAATTGGGTTTTCGGCATGAAAACTCAACCGCCTACTACCTTCAATCAAATGGACAAGTAGAGGCCATTAACAAGTCTTGAAAACTATGATTCAGCGCATGGTGGGCACACACAAGTCAAATTGGCATGTGATGCTTATTTCATCTCTCTGGGCATACAAGACTTGTGTTAAAACCACCACTGGTTTCACACCCTTCCATTTGGTGTATGGACTAGAGGCAATGTTTCCTATTGAGTGTGAGATTATGTCTCTAAAACTAGTCGTTGAACTCCTACCGAACACGACTGCCAAGGAAGAACGATTCTTATACTTGGAAAAACTTGACAAAACTCGCTATGATGCATCTCTAGCTAACGAAGCGCATAAGAAACGCATCAAGGCCGAGTAGGATAAATATGTAAAATCCTGTATCTTCAACGAGGGTGATTTGGTCCCACTAGAGGAAATTTGGGGTCTAAAATGGGCCTTATAAGAAAACGAGCCATCATATAAGAAAACGAGCCAACCATAATTTCTTGATGAGTTGGAATTCAAGAACCAATAGAATTTCAATAAAATAAGTCAACCATAATGGTTGACTTGAGATATTTGTCATTAAAAAACTATTGTTTTTGTTCGTATTTTCAACATATCTCCCTGCGTGTTTACTCAAATTTTGAGTTGGAGCACTCCTTGGATGCAGAATTAAATTCAGCATCCAACAAGTACCCACACTGCATACTTTTGATGGACCCCTTTGGCCCAAAAACAAGAAATACTTGAAAAAATGTGATGATGACATCATCATCACGTTTTTCCAGGTATTTATTGTCTTTGGGGAAGCGGGCTCCATCAAAAGTATGCAGTGTGGGTACTCGTTGGATGCACAATTTAATTATGCATCCAATGAGTGCTCCTGCTCAAAATGTGAGTAAAAACGCATGGAGATATGTTTAAAATATGAACAAAAAAGTAGTTTTTCTTTCTTCCTCCAAAATTAATAAATATTATTTTATTATTTTAACTATTATTTCATTATTTTAACTATTATTTTATTATTTTCTTTAGGAGGCTCATTTTAGACCTCAAATTTCCTCTAATGTTACTTACAACCAAAAACACAATAAGTTGGGGTCAGGAAAACTTGAGTCTATGTGGCATGGTCCATATGTAGTGAAACACATTTTGTAAAAGAGAGCCTATGAATTAGTTGATTATGACGGAATAACCCTAGGGGAGCCTCGCAATGGGCTCTAACTAAAGCGGTACTATGATTAAACTATTTTGCATTAGTACTTTGTATATACTGTACATGACGTGTGTTTTTGGTGTGACACTTTCCTTTAGTGTGTTACGATCTTATCTCGATTTTGCGCTTATACCATGTTCTTCCTAGATGTGCAAATGACAACTTTCTATGGATTCACAGATGGTGCTAGCCGACACACCTGCAACCTCGCTTCGGCGGCATGGGTACTATACTCCCTTGTCGATGAACTAGCTTAGGTTTTGCAACCAATAACGTTGTTGAGTATCACACAGTGATTGGATCATTGACCGACATTGTTTCCCTTAGCGTGGACCACATCGTTATCTACCTTGATTCATAGTTAGTGGTCTCTCATTTGAACCGTGTCTACGCTATCTGTGAGCCCACATTACTCTGCCTATTTCAACGGGTACGTCTCTTGGAGAGGTCTTTTGAGTCCATTCAATACCTACATATTCCAAGAAGTATGAACGCAGTTGCCGATTCCTTAGCTAATTTTATATTAGATTGGTATATTGCACATTCATAAACATTTTTATCAAAGATACATAAATTAACAAAACATGTAAGTTACCCATAGTGTATACAGCAAACATGCATAAGATCTGTTATCACCTAAGCTGTACTTACCCCTATGGATGTATCCACTCATGGATGGCAATAGGGAAGGGCAACTCAAAAGGTGCAACCACGATCACCTCGACCTCCAATAGATGGTTGTCACACCAGTCGAGGCAACCTTCACTTTATGTTATCTAGCCCAGACAACAAAGGGGGAGACTCGATCTACTCTCGACAAGAGAGATCAAAACGAAGACACCAAATCAAGTTAATTCTAAGTGAAGTAAGGTGTATGTTTTATCCTAGACCTAAGGATGAAGTCACAAGACAAGTGAGGGGTTCAATGAGTATAACTGTGGTTCGTTATTGATGTGAGAGTGACTTATGATTTGTGAGATAGGATCCAGGATTAAAGTACTATTTCAATGTGAGAAAATACACTACCTTGGGAACCGTGTCCAATGCAGGGTAGTTTAGGGGTTGAATTGGGGCTAACTAGTACAAGTGACAAGCTTGGTCATGCAGTATGATGGCTTCAAAGGGTTTAGTTTACCACACAAGGGTCAAACCACAAGTTAATCCAACAATCTAGGAAAGTCGAATTGACTTGGAGAGAGACTAGTGCCTTGGGAATTGGGATAATGGAGTTAAAGTAAAGTTAACTTGTGGTTAAGAACTCCTATTGCATGAGACAAGTGGGCAATTAAAGTCTTGATGGATGAATAGGTCTAGATCTAGGTTTGATCTAAGTGGACCACAATCCCTTAAAACAAGGAATGCTATCCCCAAGGCAAGATTTGACAAGGTGACCTACTAGACCTAGGTTTTGAATTATTCCTGTTCCAAATCCACGAAAATCTCAAGTACCCATGTCCTAGAAGTGGACAAACTCCCTTCTCCAAGGTGGTGCGACTTTGCCCAAGGAGGCCTAAAAGTGGGATAAGTGGGGTCAAGACACGTCCGATAGCATCCAAACTTTAGATCCAAGTAGGTTGATCAATGGGGAGTGTGGATCTACAATTTCAAGGCAATCCGATGGCTAGATCTTACTAGATCTGAGTTTGAAGATACCAAGTGGTCCAAAATGGGGATTAAATCCCTTGAAATGTGGAATAGGGCCCACAAGGTAGAAATCAGAAAAGTGACAATCTGGGGGTGGGTTATTAGATGTGTAGATCATGAATCAAGCAGGATCTCACCTACCCACATACTAGATCTAGGTCAACTCACCAAACTAGGAAGTGCGCCCTTGCTTGGAGAGGCTAAATGCCTTGGGAAGAGGGTCAAATGGAAGCCAATCCTCACCAAACTATAGATCCGGGATGCCGTGGATACTATAGAGGTGGGTTTTTAATATCTTACCCAAGAAGCCACTAGATCTTAGTAGATCTGAAAAAATGTAAAAATGGGGGTTTTGATTAATTAGGGTTTTAAATGTTTTAGACAAGTGGATAGATCATGGAAATAAATTACCTTGAGATCATACCTAAGTGATGTGAATGAGATGCCTTGATGTTGAGGAAGATTCCCGCAGAGATCAAATGAGAGATTGTTGATTTTGCTTGCCAAATTGATGCCCTAGCCCACAAGTGCGCCCTCCTCTACCTGTCAATCCAAGGAAAATCGATTTCAATCAGAGAGGTCAAGTATGGAGGAAATACAAGTAAAATGCAATGATAACATAGAATAGAAGGTCCTGGGACAGTAATACTCCTTGTTACCAACGAAGAGATCCAAAGAAGAAGTAGGGAGAGTCTTCCCCTACCAATACTTCCTCCTCAAAGCAAATCGGCCTCCACCTGTAGATGCAAAAACGTGGTACAAAAGATATGGAAAACAAGATCTCTAATAACTCAGTGCAAAGGAAGAACCAACAAACGAACACCAAAAACATTCACCACAACATTGGAGATAGATGCAATAATAATTTTCTATTCCAATAATCCAGAGCCACAAGTCCCCTTTACAATGAGAAGCTCTCTCCTTTAAATAGGAAGGAGAGGCATCAAAATCCTAACCACTTTTTGAATGAGTGGCTAATATTAAAAGATACAAAAGTCTAATCAATGGTTGAGATGATCTCAACAATAAAATACATGGATCACTAATAAAATATAACATAAGTGGACAAAATCGCCCTAGAAGAGGGGAATCCCACCAAATCATGATGACAAAATATAATAGGAAGCTTATGGTGGGTCCAAGGGGTAATTTTAGACACCCTTGGTCAATCCTCATAGCACAATAATAATAAAATAGTCATCAATATACCAAATCGTGCCTCTATGGTCAAATCGTAGGCCTCAAAGACCTCAAAAATCATCAGAAAGTGCCATAAGTGACGGATGCGGGCCCTGATGAAGCTGAAACTGCTGCAGGAGGTGTGGAAGACATCAATCCATCATCACTGATCATCCCATGCCATAACATTGCCTCAGTAGCCCAAATCGATTTCCTCAATAGCCATTTCGACCAATCCTGAAATGCCTCGGGAAGTGTGAAACTGCCCCAAACTGCCTCCTGGAGTGCCTGCGTTGTCAAGGTGATGGCACCAATGTGTCCGGGAGGGGGGTAATATGGTAAAAACAAGTGGCTGGACCACCCCCTCCAAGCACAGCGCCTGAGGTCAACCGGATTAAAATCACATCTGCGCTGATAGGGCCTCCAACAGACCAAAACTGCACTGGGATAGCCTACTGAGGCTCAATCATCATTGTAAGTGCCCGGAACTGAAAAAAAACTATCTCATTGGACTCAGAAGGTCCAAATCCATCCAAGATGTGTACTCATACACCATATGAGTCTCTGCAGGATCAATATATATATCCAATATACCGAAACAAGGCAAATAATAATAATCTGTAAATCATCAAATGCTGCTGTAAACCATGAATCATCATCATAACCCTGTAGTTGATGCATAGAATCATCATATATGTGTACATAGACCATATATCATCTATCCATATCATCATAAGGTCCAACCATCTCATGTCCTATGGTTGACCTTGGTCAAACTAGGTCTAACCAGGTCAACATTACCAAATATAACTCAGACCATCATCAGAAGCTGCTGCAAAGTGTCAAAGGTTAATGCATGCTCTACAACTTATTCAAATAACAATTATAACACAAAGTAATCATTACTGGCAATCTAAATCCAAATATATAGTGTCATTAATTATTATTATTACTCAGACTAGACTTTCAAGATCATACTCACTTCATAGCTGTGATCAATTCGCTAGTGAAGGGTGAAGGCTAAAATAACTAGCTAGGCTAAGGGATGACTTGACTGACTTAACTTTGTGACACTTTGGAAAAGGGAAAGGGAATACACACCATAGTATATACTGAATGAGCAACAACACAGGAAATGGCGGTGTCTCACAAATGGATGAGTTGTTCAAAGAGGGTTTATTCACCTTTAACAGATGTGCACAATCCATAATACAAATAAGGCCAGCAATTGTTTTGATATAGCATTTAAGTTCCATTGCTTTTTGGGCCTGAAGTTTCCATAGCCTTGGTCTATGTGTGTTTATAAACACATTGCATAGATTTTCATTATTTTAGGCTTTCTGCTGCAGGTGTGTTTTTAAGGCACTTGTTTACCTGAGCACTTCTAGGTGTGTCACAGACAGCTTGTTTACCTAAGTATTTACATTTCCAAAAGATATAACATTTTATTTTCATGGCTATTTTCATTTGGCATGCCTTTCATTCATGTGTGTTTAGAAACACATTGCATGAATGGGCTTTTCATACAAGATATAGCATTTCATTTTTTCCAGACTTTGTATTCATAGCAGCACTAAAAGTTTCAGGTTTAGCCAACACAACTTTAGTGACTAGGGGGAATTCACAAGGAAATCCAACTCACCATAGGCAAGTTTTGTCACCAACTCAGAGCCGAGACACAATAAACAGGGAAGCTCATCCAATACAGAGGCTACAGTGGGGAAAAGATCCTCCATGTCACTAGTCAAGTAGTAAGTCAGGGTGATAAACTAAAAGGTAGGCAATGGATGGATGAAGACAATGAATAATGGAGCCGACACTAGCAAGCCAAGGTATGGTGGAATGATCACCTCTATTCTCCCTAAGGAGGGTAAGACCAATGAGTATGAATAGTGAACTTCTAAGTCTGAGTAGGGACACTATAATATATATAATAAGATCAACCAGGTCCACATATCTATATGATCGCCAGATCATGACACTAAGTGCTAAGACATGCTATAAGAATAAGTATAAAAGCAATATAACCATAACACAATGATATACCTGCTGAGTCATATACCTGAATGCTCATCAACCTGTACCATCATCTGTCCTCTGAAACTGCTGCTGTAGATCTGGGCACTACTGACTGCTCTGTACCAATGGTATAATGGCTACATCGGTCATCTCTCTGAGTGTCCTGAGACTCAGTCATGGCATGGGGAATACCACTGCTGTCCACAATCTGATAGTGATCCAATATAGATGCTCATCTCAGCATCTCAAATGTAAGGGAACTGGCTGAATAGTGTACTGGAATCAGAAAAATAATGTATGGTAGCCCGGCTACTATATATGTGATAACAAGATTCAAAATCCATCATAGAGACACGTGTATAAAACCGCTAGGTAATGTCATATATATATGGCAAAATGTTATACAAAAATTGGTACTGATACAAAAATCTGAAGCTCATAAGCTTTCAGTAGATCATATCTACAAAATATGAAGCCTATGGATTTCAGTACATCATCCTACATGTAGCCTATCACTGAGGATGCTCGTGATAGCATATAATGGCCCGAGCCACTCGATGAAGTAGCCGACCAAATCGTCCAAAAACCCTAGTTGTCCTGCGCTGGTAGTGCCATGGAAGATCGTCAATAGATATGTCCAGAATATAGATAGTCAATCTCTGGAGGTTCTCCTCCAACTCATCCAGTTCCTCCATCGCCTCCTACTAGGCTACTTCCATCTCTCGCACGACTCCCCCCTCTCAATCGGAGAGGAACCCACTAGTGGGGACGGGCCAACATCTGCATGAAACATGAATGAAGTATCAGTACTATACAAAAAAAAATAAAAAATTATAAAATACATAAAAAAAGAGTTTATTTCTTACCAATGTCTCCCATTCCTCTCCCTCCAGAAGAGATAGATCTAGATCCCCTTTGAAATTGGTGCCCGCATAAGCACAGTCCTCAATCATGATGAGTTGTCCACGTAGCCACCTAAAGAAGGTTGGCCCATAGGTAATCATAGATCCCTTGCCTCCATGGCGGACTATCACCTATGACCACCTCACCATGTGCGAATCTCGCGGATCGAGATATCATCCATCTCAACCTGTGGATGCAGTAGTGGAACTCTTTCTAGGAAGAAAGAAACCACGATGGAACCGTAACCAAATTATTTCAACTCACCCCTTCGGCACTTAGTGAGCTGATATTTCATGTTCATGAGGATCCCCTTGCACCAGTTGAAAATTGTCTATGCCATACATGCAATGGCGTATAACATGTGGGCCTTAGTAGCCTAATGAACAACCTTGTTGCTCGCCACCCGCTTAATGGTAAAATTCACGGTCCTCAGAGGTCGGTCCCGTACGAGAATTTTCCCACCTAGCATCTGCGTACCAAACGTATAGAACTGTGTTATAAGGCTCTCAGTAGACTGATCACTACCCCGAGGTCCAGATAGTGATACAGAGGCCCCACATCTCGATAACCCCGTCAAAAAATAGATATCATCCACATCCAATGTGAGGATATGAACACCTACCCTAAAGAACTGTTGATATGGGTCCCACAACCTGATCAAATAGTCTAGTAGCTACACTTGTGCCCTATCCCTTGCACGTGGAAAATTTTTAGTAATCCACACCCCCGTAAAGAATTTACAGAGTGTGGGTCATTGGCCGCTTTTGCATCTTCAAGTTCGTGTTCATGCTCCTTCCATTGGACCATCTTGGTGGACAAAGTCTGCATAAACATCAATAAGATAATTAGTAGATCCTCTTCAATGCTTTGAGATTGAATTTTCGGACATGTTTTTAAATTTGGATGTCAAACTGCGCCGACGCACCCCGCATGTGCATACGGTGTGCCAGCGACACGCTTTTCCCATAGGGAAGGTGCGTCAGACCCCTAGCGACGCGCTCCCTGAAAGGGGAAAGCACGTCACCCATGGCGCGCAGAATCCCCTCCAATTTGATCCCAAAAAACATAAAAATTTGCATTTAAATCAAAATTCAAACCATTGAAAAGGTTAAGGATGGGATTTAAGCTTACCTACAACTGACGAGAGGTTGAGAGGCTCACCGAGGCTTCCGCAATCGTCATCGAAAAATCGAGCTCCAAAGAGGTCTTTTCTCCACTATTCCAACTTGGTAAATAATTTTTTATTATTCACCTTTTTATATAAAAACATAATACTCCTTTTTTAATATTTATTTTATGGGTTATTTGCTATAGTTGGTATCTTTTTTACATTTTAAGACCTTATAACGGATCCTAACTTGGTTCTGGGATCTTGCAGATGGTGGAACCGGTGTTTTGACTATGTTGGTGACCGTCGTAGACTTTTTGTGCTTCTTATCAAGCATGAATGAGTCTGTCGTCCTCCGAAATGGCATGCGTGTCGTTTGAAAGCCCAAAATGTGCAACGCCAGCTGGATGACAACTCTCTCAGGAGAGAGGCCAATGTCACCACACTTCTCTCCTCTTCGCTTTAGGTTGGCTCTTCTCCAACACTAGGGGGGTATCCCTAAAATAGGATCGCTAAGGCAGGTACGGTAACGGGCAAGGTGATTGAAAGAGGCTTCCTTAGAGAAACGGATGTAACAAAGATAGTTTTGGATGGGTGATGGAAAGGAAAGGAAGATTAATCCTCAGGGAAAGACTAGTGCCAGTATCAGAGAGGGGCGAATGGAGTCAAAGGAAAGCTCTAAAAGGACCTTGCTGCCAGGTGAATGTAGTAACCAACTAAGAGCTCTTGCACTAGAGCATACCTGAAAGCCGCAAAACTTAAGAGAAAAACATGGGTCAAATGGTGTTATGCTAGATTGTTAGCCTTCTATTCAAATGATCCCAGTTTAAGAGTCGAAAGCAAAGAGCTAAGAGAGGTAATGCCTCATACAAAATGAAAGATGGCATACAAAGAAACACGGCAAACAAGGAACAAAATAACCCCCAATTTGTCCAAAGAATCCCATCATGATTTTTCTATTAAGTTCACGGGAAAAAACTCCCAAAATTCTCCATCCGTTACAATGAGGAGTCTGGCTCCTTTTATAGGCCCAAAGGCTCTCCTAAAAATTTAAAAAATAAAGGGAAAACATAAAAAAATAATAATAGAATAGTCAAAAAAGTGGATCCTAGGTCCACCTTTTTCCCCATCGAATATCTGACCAACTCCCTTAATCAAATAATAATAAATAAAGAACCTTGGTTATCCTATGCAAATACAACATCTACTATACGAGAACTGCGAGCTTCAGCTGTTAAGATGAAACACCTGTCGAATAGGTGGCTCAATACTGCTAGATCTGGAGTCCGGCCATGAAATTTTCCCTCATGCAATCGGTGGCCAACAACACGTGGGTCAACCGAATGATGGACCTGCTGTATGAAAACGCCATGTTTGCAGAGAACAATTCATGAGTTGGTGGACGTGAATGAAACTGCGGGTTTTAAACTCCATGTGTCAAAAATAAAAACACCCCCGACTAGATTTAACTTCCACTGCCTTAATTCGCTGAATTTTATTCGGAATAAATCGATCGGCTATCAAATGACATGCCAAATACTCCGTTGATACCTGAGTCGTGGCCACTTTACACAGTTTGTTATGAAATCAACGGAGGTCCCCGTGATGGCGGTTGACTGCTAACTGTCAGTTTCAAAACCCGAGCTTTCGAGCCGTGACTGTTCCTGCCTTTGAAACCCGATTTTGCACTGAAATTGATTTTCTAACTCTGCCTTTGGATGCTAATGCGTGAACCCGAGTTGACTGGTTCGTAGGTGAACCCGAGTTGTCGGTGCCACGTGATCAAGGTGGAACGACACGTCTAAAAAATGTAAATCGGCTGTCAGTGTACTCGGCTGTTAAGACCCTACGCGAATGAACAACTCGCTGATGAGAACACGGGTTCCCTCATTCATCACCGACGATTAGAAGCTCGGATGCAAATGAAGACAGATCGTGAAACCACCCCGAGTACTGGCGTTGGTAGCAAAAATTGATCAGCTGGCAACCCGATTCATTAACCTATGCCCACACCGGATGCCACAAGATCAATAGAAATCTCCCCGATCGGCTTCTACTCCCACTGTGTTGACTCATTGTTTGAACACCGAGCACATTGGATAACTCGGCATCAATTAATCAGCTGCAAAACACTCGGGCATATACCATGGAAATGGGACGGGACTGTAGCATTGTATGAGTGTATTCGTGGAAAAACTCCCCAGGGATCTATGCATCTGATTGCCTCCATGGATTGCTTGAATCTTTATCGATGTTTCTCAAGAGTTTCTTATATTTCTTCTGTGAAATAGCACATCTTAGTACTGCGAATAAGGATGGAGATCGAGGGCTTTCTCTGCGTCATCATAGATGATGAAATTCTTATTCAAATTATAATCAGAGTTCTGCGCAGACCGTCTTAAAAACCCCTGCACATACACTCCAGACAGATTTCCGGTTGCATAAATTGATAACAGCCTATCCTGAAGAGTAAAACCCTGATGACCAATAGCTGCAGCCTTCTAGATGATGAAATTCCTTAATGCCCTGCACCTTCTATACAATAACAGGCATCTTCATTAATTATCTTCAATCTGTACCATTTGTTCTCAAGGTCATCACCTTCAACCTAGTGGTAGCCTCCCCAACTTATCGAATCTCTCCACAAGTAGTGACAATCCTGACAGAAACTCCAGAGAAGACCAAAAGGATAAAGCACATCTAGAGCAGCGTTCAGACCTCCAAACAATTTGCACCAAGAGTGACGATCTATGAACCAAGGGCTTCCAAGAGAATTCATATATGTTTATCGGATCATCACTTTTCCACTAACTGACAGCAGCCATCTTGCTAATAGTTGTATCTAAAATATAAGTTGTCAATGCCGGCTTTGTATAACTGAGGATTACATCCTGGTCCAAAATTCCAATGGCAAAAGCTGGAAGTGAAGTGAAAAGGACATTATATAATGATTGGTACCAATCACTGTAAAAATTTGCACCGGAATACCCAGAAACGAAGGTGAACCAAACCTGTGTCATTGTGAGTGCTGTGTTCATATAGAAAAAATAGGTTACCAAATACCACCTTTGAAATCCGAATAAATGATAGCCTTCCATGGACAAGGAGGAGCTCTGTCAGGAATCTGAATTGAGAAATTGCAAAGTCGCTGGCCATTACAGCTTGCATCCCTTCTTGTCCTCTAATTGCAACACCAACATGAGCAGCTTGTATCATGCTTATATCATTGGCACCATCCCCGGTGCTTAGGGTTACTCTTCTTATATAGTGTCCGATTAATATAGTGACCTTCATTATCTAGCAAATGACCTGAGTGTTTCCTCCACATTGCACCTCTACCTTTACTGTATTTGGTACAAGCACAACAAATTGGAGCTCCAGTAGCCTGATCTTCAGAAAGACCATGCCTGCTGCAAAATGATGAGGTAACATCTGGCTCCAACTCGGGGACATGTGCTCGCCCTCGGTGAGTGCATGAGAACACCAGCTTCTCGGTTATCGTAGACCAATTCAAAACAAAATTGCAGAGTGGGGGGATGGCTCAATTCACATCCCAAACCCACATATTTATTTTAAAAACCAAGCTGAATACTGAAAACATCAAACGCTCATGCAAGAGCTTTATTTTTCTACCTACTCTAACTAATCATGAGACAAAAGAATGCTAGGTATATCCATACAACCAATGTAACCATTTCAGCATCTTATCTCTGCTATTTCTCTTTTCCCTGTGCTTGTTTAGAGACAAAGATGAGGATATATAACAGAGACGCCGTAAAATCTGCTCATGAACAAAATTGAACTGTAATATCAGACTGTCAAAATGTAATAATTCATCAAATCTTTGGCAAAAAATATCAGACTGTGCACATAAAGCCTCTATCCATTGACTGATAGGGCTTAGATACGAACCTCCATAAAGTTGATTCTCATCATAAAATTGTTCATGCTGATCTGCAAAACAACTTTTATCATTTTTAATGACATGAACCTGGGGCAGATCTTCATCATAAAACTGTTTGTGAATAATGCAGATCTGGGGCAGCGTCACATTTTCTATATCAGAGATCTTTTCAGCAGTATCTTCAACCAAAGGCTCAAGGGATGCTTCTTCAATGGGGTCGTTGATTTCAGGTTGTTGTTCCTTCTTTTCAAGGTGGACCCTAGGGATGAGGGCATCATACTCTCTAGCAAGCTGTTCAATTTCTTCTACAGTTCCATCGTGCCAGCAAAGGAGAAATCTCTCAAAGAACCCTGCCAATGAATCTATGGATCCATCCCAAAGACCAAAGAACCAATTTTCTGCATTTCCTTCTAAAGTTAAAGCAAAGATGATCATAAGGTCATCCTCACAATAAACATTGAAATCGACCGTCAATTTGCAGTAAGAAGCAATGTGATAGATGGCTGAAACATTATTGTTTCCATGAAACTCTGAAAAAGCGTCATGCACTTTTTCATAGTCGTAGCACTCATTAGGAAATCCATGGATTTTTGAGAAATCCAATGGGGCGAAACCTTCGTGCCAAAAAGCAAGATCTTGTGCTTTTTTATCGTCCATAAGTCAAATAATGAAGTACTAAATCTGAAACACATATTCATACCTCATACCAAACTGTGGAGTCGCCAAGGTGAGCTTGAAAGCATTCCAATGTGTGTGCTCACCTCTACACCCAATAGGATCTTCAAATCTGCAAAAGGACAAGGGCTCTGTCCCTTCGTGGAGTCGCCATGTGAGAAGAAGAATCCCACAAATGTCGTTTAATGAAGCATAGTCTTCAAATTTCGGGAACTGGGCTTTGTCCCCGGCAGCGGCGCCAAAAATGTCGTCCTCCGAAATGGCATGCGTGTCGTTTGAAAGCCCAAAATGTGCAATGCCAGCTGGATGACAACTCTCTCAGGAGAGAGGCCAATGTCACCACACTTCTCTCCTCTTCGCTTTAGGTTGGCTCTTCTCCAACACTAGGGGGGTATCCCTAAAATAGGATCGCTAAGGCAGGTACGGTAACGGGCAAGGTGATTGAAAGAGGCTGCCTTAGAGAAACGGATGTAACAAAGATAGTTTTGGATGGGTGATGGAAAGGAAAGGAAGATTAATCCTCAGGGAAATACCAGTGCCAGTATCAGAGAGGGGCGAATGGAGTCAAAGGAAAGCTCTAAAAGGACCTTGCTGCCAGGTGAATGTAGTAACCAACTAAGAGCTCTTGCACTAGAGCATACCTGAAAGCCGCAAAACTTAAGAGAAAAACATGGGTCAAATGGTGTTATGCTAGATTGTTAGCCTTCTATTCAAATGATCCCAGTTTAAGAGTCGAAAGCAAAGAGCTAAGAGAGGTAATGCCTCATACAAAATGAAAGATGGCATACAAAGAAACACGGCAAACAAGGAACGAAAGAACCCCCAATTTGTCCAAAGAATCCCATCATGATTTTTCTATTAAGTTCACGGGAAAAAACTCCCAAAATTCTCCATCCGTTACAATGAGGAGTCTGACTCCTTTTATAGGCCCAAAGGCTCTCCTAAAAATTTAAACAATAAAGGGAAAACATAAAAAAATAATAATAGAATAGTAAAAAAAGTGGATCCTAGGTCAACCTTTTTCCCCATCGAATATCTGACCAACTCCCTTAATCAAATAATAATAAATAAAGAACCTTGGTTATCCTATGCAAATACAACATCTACTATACGAGAACTGCGAGCTTCAACTGTTAAGATGAAACACCTGTCGAATAGGTGGCTCAATACTGCTAGATCTGGAGTCCGGCCATGAAATTTTCCCTCATGCAATCGGTGGCCAACAACACGTGGGTCAACCGAATGATGGACCTGTTGTATGAAAACGCCATGTTTGCAGAGAACAATCCGTGAGTTGGTGGACGTGAATGAAACTGCGGGTTTTAAACTCCATGTGTCAAAAATAAAAACACCCCCGACTAGATTTAACTTCCACTGCCTTAATTCGCTGAATTTTATTCGGAATAAATCGCTCGGCTATCAAATGACATGCCAAATACTCCGTTGATACCTGAGTCGTGGCCACTTTACACAGTTTGTTATGAAATCAACGGAGGTCCCCCCGATGGCGGTTCACTGCTAACTGTCAGTTTCAAAACCCGAGCTTTCGAGCCGTGACTGTTCCTGCCTTTGAAACCCGATTTTGCACTGAAATTGATTTTCTAACTCTGCCTTTGGATGCTAATGCGTGAACCCGAGTTGACTGGTTCGTAGGTGAACCCGAGTTGTCGGTGCCACGTGATCAAGGTGGAACGACACATCTAAAAAATGTAAATCGGCTGTCAGTGTACTCGGCTGTTAAACCCTACGCGAATGAACAACTCGCTGATGAGAACGCGGGTTCCCTCATTCATCACCGACGATTAGAAGCTCGGCTGCAAATGAAGACAGATCGTGAAACCACCCCGAGTACTGGTGTTGGTAGCAAAAATTGATCAGCTGGCAACCCGATTCATTAACCTATGCCCACACCGGATGCCACAAGATCAATAGAAATCTCCCCGATCAGCTTCTACTCCCACTGTGTTGACTCATTGTTTGAACACCGAGCACATTGGATAACACGGCATCAATTAATCAGCTGCAAAACACTCGGGCATATACCATGGAAATGGGACGGGACTGTAGCATTGTATGAGTGTATTCGTGGAAAAACTCCCCAGGGATCTATGCATCTGATTGCCTCCATGGATTGCTTGAATCTTTATCGATGTTTCTCAAGAGTTTCTTATATTTCTTCTGTGAAATAGCACATCTTAGTACTGCGAATAAGGATGGAGATCGAGGGCTTTCTCTGCGTCATCATAGATGATGAAATTCTTATTCAAATTATAATCAGAGTTCTGCGCAGACCGTCTTAAAAACCCCTGCACATACACTCCAGACAGATTTCCGGTTGCATAAATTGATAACAGCCTATCCTGAAGAGTAAAACCCTGATGACCAATAGCTGCAGCCTTCTAGATGATGAAATTCCTTAATGCCCTGCACCTTCTATACAATAACAGGCATCTTCATTAATTATCATCAATCTGTACCATTTGTTCTCAAGGTCATCACCTTCAACCTAGTGGTAGCCTCCCCAACTTATCGAATCTCTCCACAAGTAGTGACAATCCTGACAGAAACTCCAGAGAAGACCAAAAGGATAAAGCACATCTAGAGCAGCGTTCAGACCTCCAAACAATTTGCACCAAGAGTGACGATCTATGAACCAAGGGCTTCCAAGAGAATTCATATATGTTTATCGGATCATCACTTTTCCACTAACTGACAGCAGCCATCTTGCTAATAGTTGTATCTAAAATATAAGTTGTCAATGCCGGCTTTGTATAACTGAGGATTACATCCTGGTCCAAAATTCCAATGGAAAAAGCTGGAAGTGAAGTGAAAAGGACATTATATAATGATTGGTACAAATCACTGTAAAAATTTGCACCGGAATACCCAGAAACGAAGGTGAACCAAACCTGTGTCATTGTGAGTGCTGTGTTCATATAGAAAAAATAGGTTACCAAATACCACCTTTGAAATCCAAATAAATGATAGCCTTCCATGGACAAGGAGGAGCTCTGTCAGGAATCTGAATTGAGAAATTGCAAAGTCGCTGGCCATTACAGCTTGCATCCCTTCTTGTCCTCTAATTGCAACACCAACATGAGCAGCTTGTATCATGCTTATATCATTGGCACCATCCCCGGTGCTTAGGGTTACTCTTCTTATATAGTGTCCGATTAATATAGTGACCTTCATTATCTAGCAAATGACCTGAGTGTTTCCTCCACATTGCACCTCTACCTTTACTGTATTTGGTACAAGCACAACAAATTGGAGCTCCAGTAGCCTGATCTTCAGAAAGACCATGCCTGCTGCAAAATGATGAGGTAACATCTGGCTCCAACTCGGGAACATGTGCTCGCCCTCGGTGAGTGCATGAGAACACCAGCTTCTCGGTTATCGTAGACCAATTCAAAACAAAATTGCAGAGTGGGGGGATGGCTCAATTCACATCCCAAACCCACATATTTATTTTAAAAACCAAGCTGAATACTGAAAACATCAAACGCTCATGCAAGAGCTTTATTTTTCTACCTACTCTAACTAATCATGAGACAAAAGAATGCTAGGTATATTCATACACCCAATGTAACCATTTCAACATCTTATCTCTGCTATTTCTCTTTTCCCTGTGCTTGTTTAGAGACAAAGATGAGGATATATAACAGAGACGCCGTAAAATCTGCTCATGAACAAAATTGAACTGTAATATCAGACTGTCAAAATGTAATAATTCATCAAATCTTTGGGAGAAAATATCAGACTGTGCACATAAAGCCTCTATCCATTGACTGATAGGGCTTAGATACGAACCTCCATAAAGCTGATTCTCATCATAAAATTGTTCATGCTGATCTGCAAAACAACTTTTATCATTTTTAATGACATGAACCTGGGGCAGATCTTCATCATAAAACTGTTTGTGAATAATGCAGATCTGGGGCAGCGTCACATTTTCTATATCAGAGATCTTTTCAGCAGTATCTTCAACCAAAGGCTCAAGGGATGCTTCTTCAATGGGGTCGTTGATTTCAGGCTGTTGTTCCTTCTTTTCAAGGTGGACCCTAGGGATGAGGGCATCATACTCTCTAGCAACCTGTTCAATTTCTTCTACAGTTCCATCGTGCCAGCAAAGGAGAAATCTCTCAAAGAACCCTGCCAATGAATCTATGGATCCATCCCAAAGACCAAAGAACCAATTTTCTGCATTTCCTTCTAAAGTTAAAGCAAAGATGATCATAAGGTCATCCTCACAATAAACATTGAAATCGACCGTCAATTTGCAGTAAGAAGCAATGTGATAGATGGCTGAAACATTATTGTTTCCATGAAACTCTGAAAAAGCGTCATGCACTTTTTCATAGTCGTAGCACTCATTAGGAAATCCATGGATTTTTGAGAAATCCAATGGGGCGAAACCTTCGTGCCAAAAAGCAAGATCTTGTGCTTTTTTATCGTCCATAAGTCAAATAATGAAGTACTAAATCTGAAACACATATTCATACCTCATACCAAACTGTGGAGTCGCCAAGGTGAGCTTGAAAGCATTCCAATGTGTGTGCTCACCTCTACACCCAATAGGATCGTCGAATCTGCAAAAGGACAAGGGCTATGTCCCTTTGTGGAGTCGCCATGTGAGAAGAAGAATCCCACAAATGTCGTTTAATGAAGCATAGTCTTCAAATTTCGGGAACTGGACTTTGTCCCCGGCAGCGGCGCCAAAAATGTCGTCCTCCGAAATGGCATGCGTGTCGTTTGAAAGCCCAAAATGTGCAACGCCAGCTGGATGACAACTCTCTCAGGAGAGAGGCCAATGTCACCACACTTCTCTCCTCTTCGCTTTAGGTTGGCTCTTCTCCAACACTAGGGGGGTATCCCTAAAATAGGATCGCTAAGGCAGGTACGGTAACGGGCAAGGTGATTGAAAGAGGCTGCCTTAGAGAAACGGATGTAACAAAGATAGTTTTGGATGGGTGATGGAAAGGAAAGGAAGATTAATCCTCAGGTAAAGACCAGTGCCAGTATCAGAGAGGGGCGAATGGAGTCAAAGGAAAGCTCTAAAAGGACCTTGCTGCCAGGTGAATGTAGTAACCAACTAAGAGCTCTTGCACTAGAGCATACCTGAAAGCCGCAAAACTTAAGAGAAAAACATGGGTCAAATGGTTCTATGCTAGATTGTTACCCTTCTATTCAAATGATCCCAGTTTAAGAGTCGAAAGCAAAGAGCTAAGAGAGGTAATGCCTCATACAAAATGAAAGATGGCATACAAAGAAACACGGCAAACAAGGAACGAAAGAACCCCCAATTTGTCCAAAGAATCCCATCATGATTTTTCTATTAAGTACACGGGAAAAAACTCCCAAAATTCTCCATCCGTTACAATGAGGAGTCTGGCTCCTTTTATAGGCCCAAAGGCTCTCCTAAAAATTTAAACAATAAAGGGAAAACATAAAAAAATAATAATAGAATAGTCAAAAAAGTGGATCCTAGGTCCACCTTTTTCCCCATCGAATATCTGACCAACTCCCTTAATCAAATAATAATAAATAAAGAACCTTGGTTATCCTATGCAAATACAACATCTACTATACGAGAACTGCGAGCTTCAGCTGTTAAGATGAAACACCTGTCGAATAGGTGGCTCAATACTGCTAGATCTGGAGTCCGGCCATGAAATTTTCCCTCATGCAATCGGTGGCCAACAACACGTGGGTCAACCGAATGATGGACCTGCTGTATGAAAATGCCATGTTTGCAGAGAACAATCCGTGAGTTGGTGGACGTGAATGAAACTGCGGGTTTTAAACTCCATGTGTCAAAAATAAAAACACCCCCGACTAGATTTAACTTCCACTGCCTTAATTCGCTGAATTTTATTCGGAATAAATCGCTCGGCTGTCAAATGACATGCCAAATACTCCGTTGATACCTGAGTCGTGGCCACTTTACACAGTTTGTTATGAAATCAACGGAGGTCCCCATGATGGCGGTTGACTTCTAACTGTCAGTTTCAAAACCCGAGCTTTCGAGCCGTGACTGTTCCTGCCTTTGAAACCCGATTTTGCACTGAAATTGATTTTCTAACTCTGCCTTTGGATGCTAATGCGTGAACCCGAGTTGACTGGTTCGTAGGTGAACCCGAGTTGTCGGTGCCATGTTATCAAGGTGGAACGACACATCTAAAAAATGTAAATCGGCTGTCAGTGTACTCGGCTGTTAAACCCTACGCGAATGAACAACTCGCTGATGAGAACGCGGGTTCCCTCATTCATCACCGACGATTAGAAGCTCGGCTGCAAATGAAGACAGATCGTGAAACCACCCTGAGTACTGGCATTGGTAGCAAAAATTGATCAGCTGGCAACCCGATTCATTAACCTATGCCCACACCGGATGCCACAAGATCAATAGAAATCTCCCCGATCAGCTTCTACTCCCACTGTGTTGACTCATTGTTTGAACACCGAGCACATTGGATAACTCGGCATCAATTAATCAACTGCAAAACACTCGGGCATATACCATGGAAATGGGACGGGACTGTAGCATTGTATGAGTGTATTCGTGGAAAAACTCCCCAGGGATCTATGCATCTGATTGCCTCCATGGATTGCTTGAATCTTTATCGATGTTTCTCAAGAGTTTCTTATATTTCTTCTGTGAAATAGCACATCTTAGTACTGCGAATAAGGATGGAGATCGAAGGCTTTCTCTGCGTCATCATAGATGATGAAATTCTTATTCAAATTATAATCAGAGTTCTACGCAGACCGTCTTAAAAACCCCTGCACATACACTCCAGACAGATTTCCGGTTGCATAAATTGATAACAGCCTATCCTGAAGAGTAAAACCCTGATGACCAATAGCTGCAGCCTTCTAGATGATGAAATTCCTTAATGCCCTGCACCTTCTATACAATAACAGGCATCTTCATTAATTATCTTCAATCTGTACCATTTGTTCTCAAGGTCATCACCTTCAACCTAGTGGTAGCCTCCCCAACTTATCGAATCTCTCCACAAGTAGTGACAATCCTGACAGAAACTCCAGAGAAGACCAAAAGGATAAAGCACATCTAGAGCAGCGTTCAGACCTCCAAACAATTTGCACCAAGAGTGACGATCTATGAACCAAGGGCTTCCAAGAGAATTCATATATGTTTATCGGATCATCACTTTTCCACTAACTGACAGCAGCCATCTTGCTAATAGTTGTATCTAAAATATAAGTTGTCAATGCCGGCTTTGTATAACTGAGGATTACATCCTGGTCCAAAATTCCAATGGAAAAAGCTGGAAGTGAAGTGAAAAGGACATTATATAATGATTGGTACCAATCACTGTATAAATTTGCACCGAAATACCCAGAAACGAAGGTGAACCAAACCTGTGTCATTGTGAGTGCTGTGTTCATATAGAAAAAATAGGTTACCAAATACCACCTTTGAAATCCGAATAAATGATAGCCTTCCATGGACAAGGAGGAGCTCTGTCAGGAATCTGAATTGAGAAATTGCAAAGTCGCTGGCCATTACATCTTGCATCCCTTCTTGTCCTCTAATTGCAACACCAACATGAGCAGCTTGTATCATGCTTATATCATTGGCACCATCCCCGGTGCTTAGGGTTACTCTTCTTATATAGTGTCCGATTAATATAGTGACCTTCCTTATCTAGCAAATGACCTGAGTGTTTCCTCCACATTGCACCTCTACCTTTACTGTATTTGGTACAAGCACAACAAATTGGAGCTCCAGTAGCCTGATCTTCAGAAAGACCATGCCTGCTGCAAAATGATGAGGTAACATTTGGCTCCAACTCGGGGACATGTGCTCGCCCTCGGTGAGTGCATGAGAACACCAGCTTCTCGGTTATCGTAGACCAATTCAAAACAAAATTGCAGAGTGGGGGGATGGCTCAATTCACATCCCAAACCCACATATTTATTTTAAAAACCAAGCTGAATACTGAAAACATCAAACGCTCATGCAAGAGCTTTATTTTTCTACCTACTCTAACTAATCATGAGACAAAAGAATGCTAGGTATATTCATACAACCAATGTAACCATTTCAGCATCTTATCTCTGCTATTTCTCTTTTCCCTGTGCTTGTTTAGAGACAAAGATGAGGATATATAACAGAGACGCCGTAAAATCTGCTCATGAGCAAAATTGAACTGTAATATCAGACTGTCAAAATGTAATAATTCATCAAATCTTTGGCAGAAAATATCAGACTGTGCACATAAAGCCTCTATCCATTGACTGATAGGGCTTAGATACGAACCTCCATAAAGCTGATTCTCATCATAAAATTGTTCATGCTGATCTGCAAAACAACTTTTATCATTTTTAATGACATGAACCTGGGGCAGATCTTCATCATAAAACTGTTTGTGAATAATGCAGATCTGGGGCAGCGTCACATTTTCTATATCAGAGATCTTTTCAGCAGTATCTTCAACCAAAGGCTCAAGGGATGCTTCTTCAATGGGGTCGTTGATTTCAGGCTGTTGTTCCTTCTTTTCAAGGTGGACCCTAGGGATGAGGGCATCATACTCTCTAGCAACCTGTTCAATTTCTTCTACAGTTCCATCGTGCCAGCAAAGGAGAAATCTCTCAAAGAACCCTGCCAATGAATCTATGGATCCATCCCAAAGACCAAAGAACCAATTTTCTGCATTTCCTTCTAAAGTTAAAGCAAAGATGATCATAAGGTCATCCTCACAATAAACATTGAAATCGACCGTCAATTTGCAGTAAGAAGCAATGTGATAGATGGCTGAAACATTATTGTTTCCATGAAACTCTGAAAAAGCGTCATGCACTTTTTCATAGTCGTAGCACTCATTAGGAAATCCATGGATTTTTGAGAAATCCAATGGGGCGAAACCTTCGTGCCAAAAAGCAAGATCTTGTGCTTTTTTATCGTCCATAAGTCAAATAATGAAGTACTAAATCTGAAACACATATTCATACCTCATACCAAACTGTGGAGTCGCCAAGGTGAGCTTGAAAGCATTCCAATGTGTGTGCTCACCTCTACACCCAATAGGATCGTCGAATCTGCAAAAGGACAAGGGCTCTGTCCCTTCGTGGAGTCGCCATGTGAGAAGAAGAATCCCACAAATGTCGTTTAATGAAGCATAGTCTTCAAATTTCGGGAACTGGACTTTGTCCCCGGCAGCGGCGCCAAAAATATCGTCTTCCGAAATGGCATGCGTGTCGTTTGAAAGCCCAAAATGTGCAACGCCAGCTGGATGACAACTCTCTCAGGAGAGAGGCCAATGTCACCACACTTATCTCCTCTTCGCTTTAGGTTGGATCTTCTCCAACACTAGGGGGGTATCCCTAGGATCGCTAAGGCAGGTACGGTAACGGGCAAGGTGATTGAAAGAGGTTGCCTTAGAGAAACGGATGTAACAAAGATAGTTTTGGATGGGTGATGGAAAGGAAAGGAAGATTAATCCTCAGGGAAAGACCAGTGCCAGTATCAGAGAGGGGCGAATGGAGTCAAAGGAAAGCTCTAAAAGGACCTTGCTGCCAGGTGAATGTAGTAACCAACTAAGAGCTCTTGCACTAGAGCATACCTGAAAGCCGCAAAACTTAAGAGAAAAACATGGGTCAAATGGTGTTATGCTAGATTGTTAGCCTTCTATTCAAATGATCCCAGTTTAAGAGTCGAAAGCAAAGAGCTAAGAGAGGTAATGTTCGGATATCCACATCATCTTTTTCAGGATCTTGCATGCAATTAGGGTTTTCATGCACCTGCATGCACTTGCATGCATCCCAGTCACCAGTTTGATGCCTCCAGCACCTTATCCACCTTATTCTAGCACCCGGGAGCCACTTACTACAGAGTTTTAGCCCTCCTAGGCTGAAAGGCGCCCACTTCTCACCTACTGCCAGAGAAGGGCGCACTTGTTCACCTACCACTACAGTTCCACTTTAGTTACATTCAGTTAGCTCCGATTCTCCCTGATTTGAGGCTAGTTTCACTCCCGACTGACTGTTTCACTTCCGTTGGACCTCCAGTTTGACTAGATGACTTGTTCTGACTTCAGTTAGCCTCCCATGCGCCCCCACTGAGCCTCCAGATCCTAAATCAGTGCTACACACTTCAGTTACACTTATTACACTCAGTTAGACTCAGATTGACACCTGGATGACTGGTTGTTGTGATTGATGAGCACCACCGATGATTGATGAGGACTCCTAGATAGAGTCAAGCTACTCCATTCAGTGATTTGAATGACCTCCTTAGGCAATTTGAATTGCTCAGTCATTGTGACAGTTTGTATCGTAATTCATTCACCATTTCTGGGATAGAGAGCACTGCTGCATGTTTTGCACAGTTTTGCACCATATTTTCTATGTTCATCTGTTGTGATTGATTTACTTGTTCATTAGATCTGCTGTGACTAATTTTACATGGTATCAGAGCCATGACAGGGACAAGATTTCTTTTCTACAGGTGTTCTACATGAAGAGAGAGCAATCTTTGCTCACCAATATATTTCAGCAGCGGCATGCAAAATCTTATGTGCATTCGCTCATGTGCATGCAAGGCTGAAAACATAGTGTTTGTTTGTGTGTAATTTGCAGGTTTCTTACTTCTCCATGTGCATTCGCTAATGCAAAGATGGAGACTTCTTCTTCACAAAATATTCTTACTCCATTCAACTATGATGAATGGAAACCAAAGATGATTGCATTCTTGAAGAGACAATGTCTTTTTGATATGTGCATTGGTAATACAAGAGTTTTTGATTCCGATGAAGAGGAGAATGATTGGCTCAATGACTGTGATAGAGCTTTTGGAGCGATATGTCTTGCTATGTCTCCTTGTATGCGCTACCTCAGTAAGACTGCTGAAAATCCAAGTGATCTATGGGTCCAACTTGATAGAGAATTTGGAAAGCAGGAAGAAGAGGATCATGCTAGCCTTTTGGAGGACAAGCCCAGTGAGATCTCCTTATGTGTTCTTTCCGATCATGTGTTGGCCTCAACAATTGTTCAAGATGAAGAAGAAACTGTAGATTCAACACTCATTCTCTCAAAGTCTTCTATTTCGAATTTTGAGCAAGATAAACAAGCTCATACTCTAGATTCTGAAGAGGTTCTTGAATCCTCTCTTTCACATGAGTTTGTCGGCATGCAGAATAATGATCTACTTGATGTTTTGGAGGTAAAATCTGATTTTGGAGGTGAAGCATTCGCCCTCCTTGATTGCATGCCTTCTATAAACTTATGTTCTATCATTTGCAAAGTTTCTTAGAGTTTTAATGAAGATGAAGAGCACTACCATTCGCTTGAGTTCAATTCTCATGCACTTTTTGCTGATTTTGGTTTTGATCTCACCCTTGTTGGTTCAAAGGAGATCTCAGGAAACCATTCATCCATTTTTGGAGCTGATTTAACTTCTATTGATAAGAAGTTCAAGTTTCAAGATCTATTTTATCCGATTGGAGCTATTCCTACCTCACTTGGTTCGAATCACAGGTTCCAGGATCATCCTTATATTTTCAGATTTGCTCTCACCATTTTCGGTATGAAGAGCAAGTTCTTAAAGTCTCCACATTCGCTTGCATCCACTGATGGAGAATTCAAGCACATGTTTTTGGAGCATGATCCATTTACTCCCAAGAGTAAGATACCTCCAGACATATCTATTTGAGTTTGGAGCAGTTAAATCTTTTGGTGTGTTATAGTTCATTTTGAGGGGGGGTATTTTTCCCTTGAGGTTTTCCCCATTTCCTCGGTTTATTGACTGTTATTAGTTTTGGATTATTGTACTGGGGTGACCTTTGGTCTTAGTTACCAGGGCCCCACATTATTTTTGTTGGCACATCATAGTCTAGCTTGAGGGGGGGTGTTCGGATATCCACATCATCTTTTTCAGGATCTTGCATGCAATTAGGGTTTGCATGCACCTGCATGCACTTGCATGCATCCCAGACACCAGTTTGATGCCTCCAGCACCTTATCCACCTTATTCTAGCACCCGGGAGCCACTTACTACAGAGTTTTAGCCCTCCTAGGCTGAAAGGCGCCCACTTCTCACCTACTTCCAGAGAAGGGCGCACTTGTTCACCTACCACTGCAGTTCCACTTTAGTTACATTCAGTTAGCTCCGATTCTCCCTGATTTGAGGCTAGTTTCACTCCCGACTGACTGTTTCACTTCCGTTGGACCTCCAGTTTGACTAGATGACTTGTTCTGACTTCAGTTAGCCTCCCATGCGCCCCCACTAAGCCTCCAGATCCTAAATCAGTGCTACACACTTCAGTTACACTTATTACACTCAGTTAGACTCAGATTGACACCTGGATGACTGGTTGTTGTGATTGATGAGCACCACCGATGATTGATGAGGACTCCTAGATAGAGTCAAGCTACTCCATTCAGTGATTTGAATGACCTCCTTAGGAAATTCGAATTGCTCAGTCATTGTGACAGTTTGTATCGTAATTCATTCACCCTTTCTGGGATAGAGAGCACTGCTGCATGTTTTGCACAGTTTTGCACCATATTTTCTATGTTCATCTGTTGTGATTGATTTACTTGTTCATTAGATCTGCTGTGACTAATTTTACAGGTAATGCCTCATACAAAATGAAAGATGGCATACAAAGAAACACGGCAAACAAGGAACGAAAGAACCCCCAATTTGTCCAAAGAATCCCATCATGATTTTTCTATTAAGTTCACGGGAAAAAACTCCCAAAATTCTCCATCCGTTACAATGAGGAGTCTGGCTCCTTTTATAGGCCCAAAGGCTCTCCTAAAAATTTAAACAATAAAGGGAAAACATAAAAAAAAAATAATAGAATAGTCAAAAAAGTGGATCCTAGGTCCACCTTTTTCCCCATCGAATATCTGACCAACTCCCTTAATCAAATAATAATAAATAAAGAACCTTGGTTATCCTATGCAAATACAACATCTACTATACGAGAACTGCGAGCTTCAGCTGTTAAGATGAAACACCTGTCGAATAGGTGGCTCAATACTGCTAGATCTGGAGTCCGGCCATGAAATTTTTCCTCATGCAATCGGTGGCCAACAACACGTGGGTCAACCGAATGATGGACCTGCTGTATGAAAACGCCATGTTTGCAGAGAACAATCCGTGAGTTGGTGGACGTGAATGAAACTGCGGGTTTTAAACTCCATGTGTCAAAAATAAAAACACCCCCGACTAGATTTAACTTCCACTGCCTTAATTCGCTGAATTTTATTCAGAATAAATCGCTCGGCTGTCAAATGACATGCCAAATACTCCGTTGATACCTGAGTCGTGGCCACTTTACACAGTTTGTTATGAAATCAACGGAGGTCCCCGTGATGGCGGTTGACTGCTAGCTGTCAGTTTCAAAACCCGAGCTTTCGAGCCGTAACTGTTCCTGCCTTTGAAACCCAATTTTGCACTGAAATTGATTTTCTAACTCTGCCTTTGGATGCTAATGCGTGAACCCGAGTTGACTGGTTCGTAGGTGAACCCGAGTTGTCGGTGCCACGTGATCAAGGTGGAACGACACATCTAAAAAATGTAAATCGGTTGTCAGTGTACTCGGCTGTTAAACCCTACGCGAATGAACAACTCGCTGATGAGAACGCGGGTTCCCTCATTCATCACCGACGATTAGAAGCTCGGCTGCAAATGAAGACAGATCGTGAAACCACCCCGAGTACTGGCGTTGGTAGCAAAAATTGATCAGCTGGCAACCCGATTCATTAACCTATGCCCACACCGGATGCCACAAGATCAATAGAAATCTCCCCGATCAGCTTCTACTCCCACTGTGTTGACTCATTGTTTGAACACCGAGCACATTGGATAACTCGGCATCAATTAATCAGCTGCAAAACACTCGGGCATATACCATGGAAATGGGACGAGACTGTAGCATTGTATGAGTGTATTCGTGGAAAAACTCCCCAGGGATCTATGCATCTGATTGCCTCCATGGATTGCTTGAATCTTTATCGATGTTTCTCAAGAGTTTCTTATATTTCTTCTGTGAAATAGCACATCTTAGTACTGCGAATAAGGATGGAGATCGAGGGCTTTCTCTGCGTCATCATAGATGATGAAATTCTTATTCAAATTATAATCAGAGTTCTGCGCAGACCGTCTTAAAAACCCCTGCACATACACTCCAGACAGATTTCCGGTTGCATAAATTGATAACAGCCTATCCTGAAGAGTAAAACCCTGATGACCAATAGCTGCAGCCTTCTAGATGATGAAATTCCTTAATGCCCTGCACCTTCTATACAATAACAGGCATCTTCATTAATTATCTTCAATCTGTACCATTTGTTCTCAAGGTCATCACCTTCAACCTAGTGGTAGCCTCCCCAACTTATCGAATCTCTCCACAAGTAGTGACAATCTTGACAGAAACTCCAGAGAAGACCAAAAGGATAAAGCACATCTAGAGCAGCGTTCAGACCTCCAAACAATTTGCACCAAGAGTGACGATCTATGAACCAAGGGCTTCCAAGAGAATTCATATATGTTTATCGGATCATCACTTTTCCACTAACTGACAGCAGCCATCTTGCTAATAGTTGTATCTAAACTATAAGTTGTCAATGCCGGCTTTGTATAACTGAGGATTACATCCTGGTCCAAAATTCCAATGGAAAAAGCTGGAAGTGAAGTGAAAAGGACATTATATAATGATTGGTACCAATCACTGTATAAATTTGCACCGGAATACCCAGAAACGAAGGTGAACCAAACCTGTGTCATTGTGAGTGCTGTGTTCATATAGAAAAAATAGGTTACCAAATACCACCTTTGAAATCCGAATAAATGATAGCCTTCCATGGACAAGGAGGAGCTCTGTCAGGAATCTGAATTGAGAAATTGCAAAGTCGCTGGCCATTACAGCTTGCATCCCTTCTTGTCCTCTAATTGCAACACCAACATGAGCAGCTTGTATCATGCTTATATCATTGGCACCATCCCCGGTGCTTAGGGTTACTCTTCTTATATAGTGTCCGATTAATATAGTGACCTTCATTATCTAGCAAATGACCTGAGTGTTTCCTCCACATTGCACCTCTACCTTTACTGTATTTGGTACAAGCACAACAAATTGGAGCTCCAGTAGCCTGATCTTCAGAAAGACCATGCCTGCTGCAAAATGATGAGGTAACAGAGTCTTTGAGCGCTTTTTATACCATCATCGCGCTCGTTAAAATCATGTATTAAAGGTACCGAGTTGAGTCCTTGTTCCTTCTCATGCTCGTAAAAACATGAAAATAAGTCACCAAGTTACATTTTATCTCTTTTTCGAGCTCGTAAAACTCCCATGAAAAAAAACCCCTTTGAGTTCTTTAAGCTCTTTTCAGACTCCCTAAATAATAAAAGATTGCCAACCGAACTTGACTCTTTCACACTTGTAAAAGTATTTGAAAGTTCGTCTTTCGGGTGATAGTTTACCCATTTTTTGGACCAGTAGGACTATTTACGAAAAATGAGCACTCTAGTTAATCATGACTAGAAGAGTTCCCCCTCATATTTTTTTATCCGTTTTCGGATGAGGAGATTAACATTTACGAAAAATGAGCACTCTAGTTAATCATGACTAGAAGAGTTCCCCCTCATATTGTTTTATCTGTTTTCGGATGAGGGGACTAACATTTATGAAAAAGAACCATAAGTATTTTTCTTTCGATCGTTTCAGACTCTCTAAATATGAAACCTGTTCGAGTTTACCTTCTTTGGACTCGTTAAAATCTGACATTGAAGGGCCCTTTCTGGGACGAACCCCTCCTATCTCAGGTTCGTTAAACATGCGAGATTGGACTCGTCTGAAGGATGAGCTATACTGAGCATTCGATACCCTCCTCAAGCTCGTTAATAAACAAAGAGGTACTCATCAATCATGATGGGGAATAATGGGAAGACTTTGCATTTACTTGTAATAATGGAAATACTTAGTCACTCTTGAACATGGCACTCGTTTTCATTTCATTCAAACCACTTGGATAATTTGCTTGTCCTCAAGTCTCACCAATTCTTTGAGTCATTTTACTCCTTTGATTTATCCAAAGAATGCTTCCATCATCAATTGCATTAGGTCTAGGTGTCGATCTCATCATGTTAATGTTGCCAAGTCATGTCATTCCATGTTCAAGTGGAGTCTGTTGATCGATTCAATCTATGTAGTCATTATACCTTCTATTATGTCAATCACCCCTGAGTTAGTCTCAAACATTGGTCTATAGTCCGATCTACTCCAAAACATCTTTGATCTTGTTTTGTGTTGTTTATGGGGGAAACATCATGGCCCTCCTTCGACGGGTTTATCCTTGTCGACTTCAACACATCATCCAAGAATTAAAACTAGAAACCAATCAAGTACCTTGGGCCTGCATGCCTCAATGGCAAGTTACCTCACTTTCAAGAGTGAGTTCACATCATTAACTTCTGATTGAAAGATTCCACCAAATGTTCGACCTCAAATCATTGATTCACATTTGGTGGTATGTACTATGATACCTTGGGAATCATTGATATCAATGGTGATTTCCCTCGTGCTTGTTAACGATATACATTAATGACAGGTAATCAAGTGTTTTCTACCATGTTCGACTTCAAAACATTGTAATCACATGGTTAGATTCATATCATTGCAGGCATGGCTTGAAGACCTTGGATTAACTCATGTATCTTACCTAGGTTGCGATGGATTTTTTTGAGTCATATCACACCGATCTATTTTTGTATTGGTCGTGATTGTGTAGTTATCTCATCATGGATCTACGCTTGTCTCTAGTAGCCATGATTGTGTTCGGTCAATCAATGCTACCATGGATATTCATTGTATTGGTCGGCAGCCATGTTATGAGTCATTTGAGACATATATATCAGAGTCTATTATATTGCAGGAGTCTTTGTTCGTCACTCCAACTGATGATCCTTACCTCGAACCGTCATATTGCAAAGCACTTCACTTATCCTATTTTACTAGCTTCATGCTTTAGGGGGCATTCTATTACACCAAAATCTCATCACCATGAGTTATGTGTCCTCTATATGCCTCAATTCCTAAAGCACTTTGGCTAAATGATCAAATGGAGAGTTGATGTTCCCCTTTTAACATTATGTTGTCACCCTGATGTGCCCTGCTCGTTGGCAAGAACGTCAAACCTTATGTGACACGCTCTACACATTAGCAGAGTGCGTCGGTGACGCAAGTTTCTCTTGTACAAGAAGCGTCACCCTTAAATGACTTGAGTTGCTAGTGTGCAAGGTGTGTCACTATTAGTTAAAATGGAAAAAGAGAAGCTTTGAAAGTCTTCCCGAACCTTTGGTTTCCTGGAGGCTTATCCCTACATGTTAGGAAAGGTGGCACTCGATCCCCTTACCTAGTGGGATGATCCCTTAAGCTTCTCCCACAAATATTCAACCTCTCCTATCTTCTTAGGCCTATAAATGTGAACCCCCTCTCCATTGTTAAAGGAGGAAGGATAGAGTACCTACATGCTAGTGAAATTTTGCTAGGAGATCATTTTCATCCATAGGAGGCAAAAAGGCTTTGATCTTTTGAGACTAAGATCATTCGGATGGTGGTATGACGTCAAAGCTTGGTTGTAACTATCTCTCTTTGTATTTTCTATAATTACATTAATGCAAATTCTTCCCATAAATATCTTGTCATTATAGAGTTTAGGATTGGCTTCTTTGACCACTAATATAGATTGATTTCATGATTATATGCCATCACTACTTGTTTGTTTCCACTTGTTTCATGTTTTGTAGCTGAAGATCTGGAGATCAAAGAGTTGAACGAAGCAAGAAAAGAGGAATTGTCCTTATAAGGTGAGTTATCTCTTCGCTTACTTTGCAATTTAATCACTTTAGGGAAGTTGTTTGTATTGTGTATCTGTTTTGTTCTAGATCCGAACCATTCGGACTAGGGAGATCTGTTTATGTCTGCATTTACAAATTGTCCATAAACAAGGCATGACTAGATCACCGGCGGAGGTTACTCTGCAAACTATTCAAAAAGAGATCAGTCAAAGTCGGGAGGGCGCATAGTGCATGCAAAGGGCGACTTTTTGATATAGAGAGGAGCTTATGCAGTAGGGAGAGTGAGGGGATTTGAGCTGAATTGGACCTCATTTTATCAGAGGCACTTGGATGCCATATACTGTGGACAGAGAGAGTTCATCAGTGACGTTTCATTAGAGTTTACAAATTGGGCGACTTTCAGAGAGAGGAGGGTGCACTTTCTGAGGTGAGGAGTTCGTTGTGCGTCCAATTGACAGATTGAGCAGCTGGGACATTCAGATTAGGTCTTCCTCAGTGATTGAGGAATAACGGTGACAATCGGAGCTCAGATCTGTTAAAATCTAATTCATTACAAGTTTTCGGTAGTTGGAGGAGGGCGCACTTTTCCTTGTAGAGAGAGGGGCACATTCTTCATGTAATGTCCCCATCTTGACCCCATTACATTTGAATGTAAATGATGTAATATTGTTGTAAAATCATGGTGAGTAGCTCAAGGCCAAGGCCCCGCAATCGATTAATTGATGCATATGGTTCCTGTGCTAACCGGGCACGGTGGAAATGTGAATATCATGTAAATATGCATTTTAATAAAATACCCACAACTAGCTATGCAATGCAACAAGAGATGGGGGCATGATTTTACAAGGAATTGGGAGGAAAAACATTCAAACCCTTGGAGCCAATCAAGTCAAGCCAAGTGTCAATGAGAGAACCCATCAAACCCTCAACTACCCATGTTGACTTTTGTACCCAATCATTGATTTCTCCAAAGAGTTAGTTGAGGTAGTTAATGCCTTGGGGAATGGAAGGTATGGCTGTCCAAATTCGGGTATGGGAAAGCCACCCTGCATGGGAAATCGCATTTTGCTTCTTGGGCAAGAAAAGAGCCATGAATTGCTCCCCAAGCCATTATCCATCAACAAGTTGCTCTCCCTCACAAGTTTGGAACTACCTGGGCATTTTCCAGCCATGTTTTCCTATGTTTTCCTTCATTCTCAGCTAGGAGAAGAGCATGTTTGTGTTATATACCAGTGGGGAAGAAAGGGAATGGAATTGGGGTTCCATAGAGACCATTTTGGCTGTTGAATGCTTAGTTAGTTGGGAGAGAATTCGTTTTCCTCCCTATGATTGTTTTTCCCCATCCCACAATTCGTTTTTGACTGGAAATGATTTGGGGAAAACCCATGGTCATCCTGTTGGTGAATCCATTGCTTTGGCTTGAGCTTGAGTGCAAGCATCCAAGGTTTAAATGTAGCCTGATAAACCCAGCTGTGGAATCATGCCCAGCTCGGGGGTGGCAGTTGTGTTGAGATATTGATGAACACAACTGGCCTATGGTTGGGTGGAACGTTGCAACAACATAGCTAGTTGTGTGGGACAATTGCACAATGAAGATAACTGTTTTTATGTCTATGTGTTTTACTTCTGCAATGCATTAATTTGATGACGGTTGATATGCTGTATGCATGAGTAATATGTGTGGATAGTCTAATTCTGTTGTGCATGTTTGATTTGTTTGTATCTGCACACTTATGAATTATGTGTATGAATCTAATGAATGGGCTGAGTTTTATGAAAAGCCCCATAGATTGTTAGCATGTTCCCTACCTTGCATTGGATAGATGGGTGGGTACATTACACTTCATATCTAGGCAATTGGCCTTCATCTTTGGCAAATCATATCAAGACTGTGGAGTGAGAGAGATATTACAGACAGAGTTTGACTTGCAGAGAGATCCATATCTGTATTGATAGTTAGGGCACATTTCCCAAGTGCATCCATCAGTCTTTGCATGCAGATCTAGGGTTTTGATACCCGTCAGGTTTAGTTGTTTTATTTGAAGTATTTGTATGTATTTATCTTCTACTTGCTTTGCTCTGGGCTCAATATAAGAAGATAGCCCCATAGATTGTTGGTTTTCCCTGCTTGGGGTTTCCAGGGTACATCCTAAGTTATTGTGTGATTGTTGTGTATTTTCATTGTGGAAGTGTTAAGCGATCTATAGTGTTTGTATCTTAAGTCATTAATGTATTTTTTATTTATAGAAACTCAAACCGCTTGAGATCTCATGGCATCCAAAGGGAGTAGTGATCTCTAGATAAACTACCATGGTATCAGAGCCATGGTAAGGGTCAGGGAGAGCATTCACACTCAAATATGCGTGTTGCATACCAGATATCTGTGGTGATTCAATTTGGAATTTAGATCAGATTGATAGAGACCATATCTACCAGATGTGAAGAGCATAGCTCAGATCTGCAGTTGTAGAGGTCAGATCTATTAGATGTGTTTTTGGTGGGTAGATCTGAGATACAACTATCAGATATGTGCGAGGAGAGGCCGGATCTATGACCTAAAGAGGGTCTTGGTTCTTTGGTTCAGTTCTCAGTTAAATCATAGGTTATGGCTATCATCTTGAGAGTAGAGGATAGGTTGGATGGGGCTTAGAACTTCAATGCATGGAAGGCACAGATTGTGCTGCTTCTGAAAGAGAGTGAACTTTGGGACGTAGTGGAGAGCACAGATACAAACCCAGTTATTGTAACGACAGATGCAGCTGCCAAAGCAGCTTATGAAAAGAAGAAAATAAAATCCCGGAGGATCCTCCTTGATGCTGTCAAGGATCATGTGATGCCACATATCTCGGCTAAAGACAAAGTACATGAGATGTGGGATGCCTTAACCAATTTGTACCAGAGCTCAAATGTAAACAGAAAGATCGTACTCAGAGAGAAACTGAGAAGTATAAAGATGGGAAAGGATAAGTGCATGTCCATATATCTTACCAAGATTAATCAGGTAAGAGATGAGCTAGGAGCAGTGGGTGAGAAGGTTGAGGACAGTGAGTTGGTTCGACAAGTCCTGAATGGCGTGATCATGCCATGGGAAGTATTTGTCCAATCCATTATTGCCAAAGAGAACCTTCCCAAGTGGGATCGTCAGTGGGATGATTTCACCCAAGAAGAGATCTGGAGGGGTTATATTCAAGTATCTGCTTCTACCATTCCAGAGGAGGAGGATGTGGCACTTCCAGCAAAGGGGACGCAACAGTTTAAACAAAAGAAGGATCTAAGCAAGATAAAGTGTTTCTCCTGCAATGAGTATGGACACTATGCGAGTTAGTGCCCGCATAGAAAGCAGAACAAGCGGGTGAATGATGAGCACTTAGCAGCGACAAAGGAGGTAGATGAGTTTACCTCTAGGTTTGAGAGGGAGTTCTCACTTGCCTCAATTGTTCCAGGGCATGATAGCAATCATCTAGATATTTAGGCTGATGAGAGATGGATGGTTGAATGCAAGCAATGCAACCATATGACTGAGATGCGAGATGCATTCCTTGTTCTTGAGCACACACCTATGTGAATGATTCGAGATGTTCATGGGATTGTTCACTTGGTTACAAGAGTGGGTAGAGTACAATTTCTCCTAGACTTTGGAGAACTACTGGAGGTATCAGGAGTATTGTTCATTCCAGGATTGAGAGGGAGTATACTCTTAGTGGTAGCATTGGATGTTTCCAGTTACTCAGTTGTGTTCCAGAGGGATTTGATATTCACTTATCCAGAGGGACCTGATCCAGTCTTGATGGGTCATAGGATTGACAGTGAGTACTTGGTTCGGGTACAACCCACATCTGGCACATCCGGTTGGTTGAGTGCTTCCTCATCAGATCCAAAGGAGGATAGAGAGTGAGATTCTCACAACAGGGATGGTGCTCGAAGGAGTGAGTCCTCTCAACAGATGGGTGAGCGAGATGATCACCATGGTGATGAGGTACATATGAGTGATTCCTTTTATCCAATGGATGAGTGAGATTCTCATGGAGTTGATGGTGTAGAGAGGAGTGAGTCTTTGGACTCTGATAAGATGGATTAGCAGGATGCTCACACAGGTACCAGTAGGAGACTTAGATGGTATGAGATGACAGAGATGGACTTAGCTCTAGAGAGACTTCAGTCAATTCAGAGAGAGAGGGAAATCACCTACAGGGCAGTAGATCCGCTTGATGGCAGATTGGGCGATTGGCTACAACAGAGATTCAGACAGAGTCTGGATCAGAGATCAGTGACAGAGTCAGTGATTGATCAAGAGGCTTCTTCCAGAGCCACGTTGATGGAGTTGGATCAGGTTACTACAGGTCAGAGTGCACCAATGACAAGTAGGATAGATGGGTCAGTGTCAGCAGCAGGAGATTTATTGGATCTCAGAAGGAGTGTTAGAGATAGTGGTATCTCAGGATGTCTTCCATGATTCATATTCCTTGCATGGAGGTACATTTATTATATAGGCATCAGGATGGAGTAGAGGGTGAGAGGCACTCTACTCAGTGGCATGAATCCAGCAGTGGATGCATGCAGACCTTTCAGTTTGTTTTACCTCATTCATGCATGAGTTTTGCATGCACAACAATTAATTAAAGATGCATGCAAAAGTGATTTTTTTCATGCTCTCACATTAGGTTTTTGGTAAACCTAATTTATCAGTGAGATGTTATAAGGAGGCAAGAGGTCACCGACACAGGTTACTCAACAGACTAGTCAGAGAGAGATCAGTCAGAGTCAAGATGGCGCATAGTGCATGCAGAGGGAGACTTTCTGAGATAGAGAGGAGCTTCTACAGTAGGGAGAGTGAAGGGATATGAGTTGGATCAGACCTCATTTGATCAGAAGCACTTGGCTTCCAGATACTATAGACAGAGAGAGTTCATCAATGAGGTTTCATCAAAGTTTACAAGTTGGGCAACTTTAAGAGAGAGGAGGGCGCACTTTCTGAGGAGAGGAGTTCCTTGTGCATCTCATTGACAGATTGAGCAGCTGATACTTTCGGAGTAGGTCTTCCTCAGTTATTGAGGAAGAACCTTAGTGATTGAGGAAGAACTGTGACGATCAGAGATCAGATCTATTGAGATTTGATTCAGTACGAGTTTCCAACAGTTGGATGAGGGCGCACTTTTCCATGCAGAGAGGGGTGCATTCTTCAGATCTAGGCAATTGGTCTTCTTCTTTGGTCGAGCAGATCAAGGCTTTGGAGTAAGAGAGATAGTACATCCATAGTTTGACTTGCAAAGAGATCCAAATATGTATTGACAGTTAGGACACATTTCCCAAGTGCATGCATCAATCTTTGCATGCAAATCTAAGGTTTTGATACTCATCAAGTTCGATTGTTTCATCTAAAGTATTTGTATGTATGTATCTTCTACTTTCTTTGCTTTAGGCTCAAGATAAGAAGCTAGCCCCACATATTGTTGGTTTTCCCAATTTGGAATTTCCAAGGTACATCCTAAGTTATTGTGTGATTGTTATTTATTTTCATTGTGGAAGTGTTACGAGATCTATAGTGTTTGTATCTTAAGTCATTATTGTATTTCTTATTTATAAAGACTCAAACCGCTTGAGATCTCAGGGCATCCAGAGGGAGTAGTGATCTCTAGATAAATTAACAGTTATGGTGGTTATTGGCCTAACACTATATTTACAAACTAGCAATTGATGAACAAGAAGAGGCCCTTGTAGTGTACCCAAGCCACAAATTCAGGCACACTAGCTCAAAAAATCTGTTGTACTACTGCTACAGCTCTAATAAATCTGCAACAAGCTTATGGTCCACTTCTAGGGTGTGAAAATGGCACACTAGCTCCAAAGGTTCTTCAATAAGCACTAGAAAGTTTGTGGATTGACTCCGAAAGGCTTGCGATGGCTTGGAGATGCTTGAAGTGGCTCTAGACATTGTTTTTTGCAGAGTATGCAAACTACAGAATAACAATTGTAGAGTTGGAGGGGTTTGGGAGAGGTTTGGAGGGACTTCGAGTGGAATTGGGAGAATGGGACACCACAGGGAGATGATTTTCAAATGGCCCAAAATGGTACTTAAGAAATCCAATTTTCTGTAAAACCACTCGGGATGGATTCTACAGAGTCTCTAGTTTCGAAAGCAACTTTCAGAATGTGAATTGGACCTCTTGAGAAGAATTTATGGCCAAATAGTGGAATCTAGTCGCTAGTGAAAGAGCAAGGCTGAGAAAGATGGCAATGAAGGGTATGGTTTTATGAAGGTAGGACAGAAGTTCTGCAGTACATGGTTGTAGGTGGCCTGCAAAAATATGCAGAGATGCAAGGTACAGTACTTTTTCATGTCTGGCATTGGTGAGTGGTAGATTGTCTAGCACATTGACCATTGGCACATTTGGGAGTGCATCACGCTTAGGAAGCCTCCATTGGTTAGACCACTGTCTGCAAGGTGTCGACCCCGGGAATTATGCGGAGCCTACTCTTCTCCTGGGGTTCAATGGGGTACCATTAACAATAATGGGAATGAATGGCAGCAAGTTTGGGAAGCAAGATTGGAGAATTTACAATTTTGTCTTAGTGAGGAAGCTAGTTTCCAAGGGCTTCTAAATGGAGTACAACCTTTACTGAATCCTTTAAGGAGGGTATGGACAGGACCAAAAACGTGTTGGCTAACCATATATAACTTCAGATTGACAAATAGATGTGAATTCGTCATTCAATTGGGTTAATTCCATATATATGTCAAAATATATCCACATTGGAGACAATAGGAAAAAGAGAGAGAGACAATATGAAAAAAGGTAGCTTTCTTTTATTGATATCAATAGTATGGACCATGTACATCAGAATGGCTTCTAAGAGCGGAAATGATAGCAGCATATAGAATATAGAGAGGAGAGAGAAGATGATCTATGGGAATCAAATCCTCTGCAGAACATATGATCCACTGTAGAATCCCCAAATACACCCGCGTGAAATAAAAGAGAGAAAATGTGTGACACTGGCCCAGGAACTCAAGCATATGGAGGTAGCATGAGTATGGAAGCTCAATATCACAAGAAGCAACTGATATGGCCGCCGAAGAGATGTAGAAGATCTACAGAAACTGTGAGCATGCAGTACAATCAAACCAACATCAGCACTGGATCAATACAACACCATGAGAAGTGCAGGATGCTCAACTCCAAATCAACAATATCCAAATGCATGTCTTTTCCCTTCGCCTTTGTCTCCTTTATTAAGCCAAAACTTGATTAGTTTCCCATACTAGAGAGTAAAACCATGGGCCAAAGAAAACCAATAACAATATTAGTTTGCCCACTTAATCAATCCTAGTGGAAAATACCATGGGCACCTCAAAACCATCCACCATGTAGCATGCGGTTTCCAATTGACCAACTTCCTTCCTTAATGTGCTAATATCCTTGGGGAAATGTGAACAAGGTTATTTCCCACTTATCTTGGGTCATAAATGTCCAATAAGTGGCCCCAAGCACTCCCCGACTCATTTCCTAGATTTAAGGAACCTCACCAAGTCAAAAGTGGAATTTATTTACTTTCTTATCCTTTCCTAAGAATTAGGATCCAAGTTTGTCCACTTTTATCCACCATCATTAGTCCATCCTAACCAACTTCCTTAGCCATTCCTTGAGTGCCCTTTGACCCAATTTAATCATTAATTGCCCACTTAAATTCATAATTACAATTTTACTTGGGAAAATATTCTCCAATTAATTCCTAGAATATTATTTTTACTCCATAATTCGAATTGGGAATTATTTGTGGCTTAATTATCCTTTTAATAATTATTTTTGGACCTTAGGAGAATTTACTTAGGCAATTTTAGCCACCATATTGATTTTATGAATTTATGCCTAAGTGACCTTAGCCAATTTTCCTTAGGCAAAATTGGGGACATTACAGTCCTCCCCTCCTAAGATTGCTTTCCCTTGAGCAAGTGGAGAGAAATCATCAACTCGTCCCAATCAAGCAACTGCCTCAATGATGGAATCACTCCAACACTCTATGTAGCCACAACGGAATCTCACCATGGGTCTCTAACAAACAATTGCATGCCTTCTCCTACAAACCAATTGATATGGAAAGCTCTCCATCAACCATCAACAAGGAGAACGATAACCACTCACCAATCTTCCATATCAAGACTACTAAGAGTCCCAACAAATAAAAGACCACGAATGCAACTAGAAATGTGCACAATAATTGTATCTCTGAAATTCCCCAACTACCCCTTGAGAAGAAATCATGGATTCTCCCAAAGAATAGCTCCATCTGCTACCACCATCCACCCTTGTACTTAGTGTGAAAACTAAGCACAAATGATATCAGGATCCCAAATGATCCACAAAAACCCAAAATGCATGATACATCCTCCAATGCACCAAGCAAGAAAAACACAAGTACAACCAAAGAGGTGTTCCCAGTGTAGGAAACTGAAACATGATACAATGTAGATGAACTTATGTGAAGAAAGGTTGACTTACTTCATCAAGCCAACATGCAAATAGTTGCTCCAAAGACAAGCAATGCCAGGGTTCCATTGCTTGCATTGCATTCTCATCAATGAGAATGCCATCCAACAAAACTCCTCAAGAAAAGTATGCATGGATCCCACTACCCCCACTGCAAGTATCCATGTGGCAGTGTCAAGGTTGGAAAATTGACATCCCAAGGAATGTTGGGATCCCAATGTCTAGAATGTATCCTCCCAAACATCATCAAAGCTATGCAGAAGCTATCACCATGAAGGGTGCTAGGATGGATAGCAAGAACATCATGAAGAATGACTAGATGATGCAAATTGAATGGAAGTATGTCACCCTCCAAGCTAGGCCGAAACATAGAGAGACTATCCATCATGAAATTCACATCCTCAAGGTAGGGCCAAATCAAAAGGAGGCCATCCATCATGAAATATATCTCCAATGGGTGAGGCCGAACCTCATCAAGTCTCTCCAAACTCATAGGAAGGTTCTTATGTGCCCAATGCACACAAGAATCAAAGATGAAATCAATAAAGATCAAGTGACAAGGGTGAGAATCCCATGTCTAACCACAAGAAAAGAAGGCATCATCCAACAAACAAGGATATCCATGCTGCTCACAAGAAACTGATACATCAAAGAGATCTCCAAGAATGCAAGCAAGAAATACAAACATGTGTCTCCTCATCCAACAAGGGAATGGAAGGACACTACAATCAACCGATCCAAATAGAAAGCAAAGTGCTTCTCTTTGTGAACTCATCTAGTCGCTCAACTCTCTACCATTGAACCCAAGGGTGAAAACCTCCATCATATGATCCACTCAATGACGATAGGTGGAAATCTAATGCACCTCTATACATGGAGGCATCAAAGATGGGCATAGGATGCCTCAATTGCTGATGGGAAGGGGATGGTGCAATCAAATCAACTAGAGGGAATGTAGGAGCCTCTTGTTCCTCCTCCGACACCAACAAGAAGAAACCCATCACGCAATGCTCACTCTCAAATGTGTAGGATGTGGAAGGATGAACCAACTCTCTACAACAAGTATCCACCAAAGATGTGGATGCATCAATTCCATCAAGGGTTGGTCCAACACTAAGGAGCTCTTTTGACTCTTCGATGGATAGAGGACTCACTCCATGAGAGTTCAGTTTCGTGACATGTACTTGGAACTCATCATCTACATATCAAAACTCCTCAAGCACATGCATGTCATCATGCACCTCATGAACCACCATCTCATGAGCGTCCTCCATAGAACTTTGAATGTCATTAACCAAAGGAGAATTGCTAATTGGAATGTAGGAGGGAATATGTGATCTCTGCGACTCTTCTGAGACTCTAAAAGGGCACTTTGAATGCATCTCAACGAATCTTAGGTAGCCATCAACTCATCCTTGAGCTTGTAGATCTCATCTTCCTCCTTCAAGGAGGCTCCATACAACACCTCTACAAACTCAAACAAATCATCTATGTCAGAAAGCAATGAAGAAAGTTGCTTTGGATGATGGACAATGTTTTCTGAGTCTTCTTCGTGGCTTCAAGAGAAGTTTGATCTTCCAATGAATCGGCTCTCCAACAATGATGTGACACAGAAGTGTGTGTGTCATGGACAAGATGTAAGGCCACTTTGATCTTCCATTTTCTTATCTTGAATGACCTTACAAGACAAGAAGGTTGGGAGTGAACCTCCTCATCATCAAACAATGGATCAACCTCATGAAGCTCATGTGGTGATGGTGAGATTGATCCTGGGACCTCTTCTTCTACTGCAAGATATCTTCATCTTCTTCAAGCACAAGGGAACTTGCGCTTGCAATTGTCTCCTCAATAGAAATCTCTATGTCACCAACATAGAGGGATGGACATCCATTAGTACATTTCTCCATGCAATCTAAGTACCCATTAGTAGGCACCACATCAACCCTTAGGCACCCATCAGTAGGAACCTCACCATGATACCCATCAGTGGGTGTCTCATCATAGCATCCATAAGTAGATGCCTCTATAGAACTGGGGCGCTCATCAGTAATGACCCCATCATGACACCCATTAGTGAGTGTCTCGAAAGGGCTTGAGCAACCAACAGTAGTTGCTCCATGATCCAAATTCACAATAAGAGTTGCCTTTGGATGATCATCAGCAAGAACACAGGTAGTGGATTCTTCTTCTTCATTTCTACAATCCTCATCAATGAGGATTGGATCTCCAAATTTTTCAAAGTCACTTTGGAGTGACTTACGCTTCTCCTTATGGGACCCTTCTTCTGCTTGACCACTTGAAAAACTAAGTGGCTCACGGTCCTCTTCAATGATTGAGAATGGCTTTAAGGGCTCATCCTCATCCTCCTTACGCTTGCTAGCACCAAAAGATCTTTGGATCTCTTCTGGAAATAGCATAGGCTTCACCTATTTGCACACCTTATCAACCATATGTGCAACCTTCTCTTTATTGGCTCTATTGTAGGGGTATTTGAATAGATCTGCAATATGAATTTTACAATACTCTCTGAAGGATAGGAGCTTCCAAACCTCTTCACTCAATCTCCAATACTCAGAGAGATATTGAAAGTATTATTTTGGCCTTACTTTCTCCATTCTAGACCTTGAAGAGTAAGGCCTAATGTCTTCTCCATACATATGGCTATAAGAATAACCATCATTTCTTCTTCCAAATGTGATCTGATGGGAGATACTTGTGGAAGGTACCTCTTAGACATTTTCTTCCTCATATTGTCTGCAGTACTCTTCATATTGCTCATCAGAGTCATCATCATACTATTCATCATTCTCATATAGCTCTTAGTAATCATCATCAGAGTAGAACATGGCTACAATTTTCTTCTTCAATGGATGATCCAATGCACAAGTGCAAGGACCATGCTCTGATACCAGTGTAGTGTACCCCAGCAAGAATTCGAGCACACTAACTCAAAAACTCGAATGTGCTGCTAGTGTATTGTTGCTACAGCTCTGATAAATCTGCAGCAATCTTATGGTCCACTTCTAGGGTGCCATAATGGCACACTAACTCCAAGGGTTCTTCAATAAGCACTAGGATGCTTATGGCTCGACTTTGGAAGGCTTGGGATGGCTTGGATTTGCTTGGAGTGGCTTTGAACTCTATTTTTTTACAGAGTATGTAGATTGCAGAATAACAATTGCAAAGTTGGAGGGGTTCGAGAGAGGTTTGGAGGGACTTGGAGTGGAATTGGGAGATCGGGACAACACAGGGAGATGATTTCCAAATGGACCAAAACAATACTTAAGAGATCCAATTTTTTGTAAGCCACTTGGGATGGATTCTAGAGAGTCTTAGGTTTCTGCAACAACTTTCAGAATGTGACTTGGACCTCCGAAAAGAAGTTATGGCCAAAACAATGGAAGCTAGTCGAATTTGGCTAGTGAAAGAGCAAGGGTGAGAAAGATGGCAATGAAGGGTAGGGTTTTATGAAGGTAGGACAGAAGTTCTACAGTAGATGGATGTAGGTACCTGAAAAAATATGTAGAGATGCAAGGTACAATAATTTTTCATGTGTGGGATTGGTGAGCGATAGATTATCTAGCACATTTTGGCACATTCAAGAGTGCATCGCACCTAGGAAGCCTCCATTGGTTAGACCAATGGCTGCAAGGTATCGACCCCAGGACTTATGTGGAACCTCCTCTGCTTCTAGTGTTCAATGGGGTGCCACTAACAATCATAGGAATGAATGGAAGCAAGATTGAAGAATTGGCAATTTTGGCTTAGTGAGGAAGCTAGGTTCCAAGGGTTTCCAAATGGAGTATGACCTTTGTTGAATTCTTCAAGGAGGGTATGGACAGGACCAAAAATGTGTTGGCTAACCATATATAACTTCAGATTGACAATAGATACAAATTGGTCAATCAATTGGGTTAATTCCATAGAGATGTCAAAATATATGCACATTGGAGACAATAGGAAAAAGCGAGACACAATATGAACAAAGGGAGCTTTCTTTTATTGATATCAGTAGTATGGACCATGTAAATCAAAATGGCTACTAAGAGCAGCAATGATAGAAGCATAGAGAATATAGAGAGGAGAGAGAAGATGATCTATGGACACCAAACCCTCTACAGAATATATGATGCACTATAGAAGTCCCAAATACACCTGCATGAAATAAAAAAGAGAATGCATGACACTGGCCCAGGAACTCAAGCATACGAAGGTAGCATGAGTATGGAAGCTCAATATCACAAGAAGTAGTTGATATGACTGACAAAGAGATGTAGAAGACCTGCAAAAATTGTGATTATGTAGCACAATCAAGCCCGCATCAGTATTGGATCAATACAACACCATGAGAAGAGTAGGATGCTCAACTCCACTTCACCAATTGGAGAAAATCCAACTAGCTACTCAAATACAGAAGGGGCACATCACCCAACCGTTGACAAGGGGAGCATCACCCAAGTTTAGGAAGCACTAAGCTTCCCATCAAAATCAACAATATCCAAATGCATGACTTTTCCCTTCTCCTTTATCTCTTTTATCAAGCCAAAACTTGATTAGTTTCCCATACTAGAGAGTAAAACCATGGACCAAACAAAACCAATAGCAATATTAGTTTTCCCACTTAGTCAATATTAGTGGCAAATACCATGGGCACCGCAAAACCATCCACCATGTAGCAAGTGGTTTCCAATTGACTAACTTCCTTCCTTAATCCGCTAATCTCCTTGGGGAAATGTGAACAAGGTTATTTCCCACTTATCTTGGGTCATAAATGTCCAATAAGTGCCCCCAAGCACTCCCCAACTCATTTCCTATATTTAAGGAACCTCACCAAGTCAAAAGTGGAATTTATTTACTTTCTTATCCTTTCCTAAGAATTAGGATCCAAGTTTGTCCACTTTTATCCACCATCATTATTTCATCCTAACCAACTTCCTTATCCATTCCTTGAGCGCCCTTTGACCCAATTTAATCATTAATTGCCCACTTAAATTCATAATTACAATTGACTGAGACAAATATTCTCCAATTAATTTCCATAATATTATTTTTGCCCCATAATTTGAATTGGGAATTATTTGTGGCTTAATTATCCTTTTAATAATTATTTTTGGACCTTAGGATAATTTACTTAGGCAATTTTAGCCACCATATTGATTTTATGAATTTTTTCCTAGGTGACCTTATCCAATTTTCCTTGGGCAAAATTGGGGACATTACACATAGCCTTAACTTCAACCATGATTTATACTTGATAATTTCTTGATCATATGTTAAGTAAAATGATAGGGTAAGGCTCAATTATAAGAGCAGGAAAGCGGTAATATTTGTATATATGTCAAGACATATCAAGCCCCTATGATTTCCTCTGATAAAAAAAATGATATAACTACCAAGGGTAGGACAATGGATATGACAAAGAGGTGAAGGGTTGAAGACGATGCATACATCACTTCTTTACAATGGTGCTATGGGTAGAAGTGACAAAGGTGAAAGCAAGCATGGTGAAAGTGAAAGGGGGTGGAGAACGTGAGACAGTGAATAGAAAAGAAACTTGGAGGATATAAATCCATGAATGAAAAATAAGCCAATCCAAGTTACCACAACATGTGAAGGCCACTTCATTTTCTTGGAGTGCCCATCTCAGATACACTTCTCCATGAAATGAACTTGCCAATTGCAAATCGCCACTTCTATCATCACAACCAGTGAGCAACTAATTGTCCATTGTTAATTGTTAGCCAAACATTGCATCAAACTCAAATACCTCCAAACTGGTGGAAAACCTTAGATGACCTCAAGTCAGCTAGAATCTTAGGCTAAGGGCGACGAACTGAAACGTCTTGGAGTACCCATCTCATATATATTGCTCCATGAAATGAACTTGCCACTTGCAAATTACCACCTCTCTCATCACAACCACTCAGCAACTAACTATACATTGTCCATCATTAGCCAAACATTGCATCAAACTCAAAGGCCTCCGAACTGGTGGAAAACCTAAGATGATCTCAAGTCAACTAGAGGCTTATGCTAAGGGCGACGAACTGAAACGCTATGATGGGTTTCTCGGTAGGGGAATTAAGATCTTTAGGCAAAAAAAATGAATCACGAAGGGTGCTTAGCAACTCTTTGAACCAACAATGGTCCATCGCTTAGAGTGGTGTGCAAGTTCAAGAATAACTTAAATTTCGTAGATCGAATTATTAAAACGTATAAGTCAAGAGGATCATAAACGCTGACAAGGCAAGGATCAATAAGGATCTTGAATGCTAACTAGAAGAACTTGGATGGGTTCTCAAGAGTTGATCAATCATCAAATGATTACATCAACACAGAACATTCATGTGCATGTACACTAAGGCACATCCATGACATTCCACATCATGAAATACATGGTCATACTCCTCACCTGAATATTTGTCATAAATTGTCCATGATTCAATATCTATGTGTCGATCAAGAAGGGGCATGTCGAAAGTAGATTCAAGGCAAAAGGTTGAGGCTTCAAGATCAAACTCATCCACAAGTGTATCATGTTTGGCTCCACTATCTTTGAGGCCATCATTGGTGAGCAAGGTTGAGCTTTCAAGTTGGCATGTTCGAGCGAATAAGTCTCCCACCATGTCTTCAAGGTGAAAATCAAAAGAAACTTCATCGCCCCATAAATCATCTTCCTCATCTACATTGAAGTAGTCACCAAAGACCTATTGGAGGCAATGTCAAGATCTAAATTTAAGATTTTCCTTGCGAGATCCACCCTCGAACAATGTTTCATCATGAAAGTCATGGGGAGGGGATTCCCTAAGCCGAGGATTGATAATTTCAACATCTGGATCATGAGGTCAAGGCTTCTTGTTGATGGGATCTAGCTCATGAAAGATAGGATGAAGGTCATGTTTGAAACTAACTTTAAAGAGGGCATCCTCAAATGGGAAGGCATCATGACGAACACCTCACAAACTCCCCAAGACTCTGGAAATGGATCATGGGATACATTTGTCATCTTGACTAGTTAAGAAGAAACTCATGTCCGCATGGTATTGTTGATTGGCTTCTAAACATAAGCTACAAATTGATTGGTCGTGAGGCCCACTAACTGGTCACATCGAGTAGGGTACTCTCAGATAGAAAATCAAAGCATTTAGGGATGGATGAAGGGGAAAAGTCAATTAGGAACTTTGCAAGACACCTCCCCGCAAATGATTAGGGTTAGGCGGTATGGTTTTGCACCAAGCCACAGCTTTTCCACGGAGTGTGACAAGAAATTTGCAAGTAGTAGGGAGCATCATGGATGCCTGTAGAATTGCAAATCCAAACAAACTTTTCTAAGATGGCCATGAGTAGATTCACTAAGTTGACCTTCAAAAGTAGGACAACCAACCAAAACATGCTAGCAATCAAGTCATAATCAAGTTTGTTCATGATAATGCAACGTTATGAAGTGCACTATTTAAAATGAAAAAAAAAATACAGAACCAGAAAAGAAGCACTGAAAACTCCTCCCCATTATGATCACCAAAAATATGTTGATTTCAAAACTGAATATTGCGAAACTAAAAGCTTCAACCTCCCACGATGTTAAATAGGGTAAGGCGAGAATGTCACCCTACACTTAAGACATCATTAATCGTGTGCAAATATGCACGAAATATGCATGGGCTAGTGCCTTTGTCTTATGTTATTAGGTCTTGGGGGCTTTATTATTTTGTGTTTTTTTTATATTATAAAAATGTAAGAAACCACATATTTATAGAAAATATAAACATGTAAAAGAAAGAAGATGAAGCTAACTAATAAACAAAAGGGAAGTTAACTACACATGCTAGAGTATATCAAATGAAATAAGTCAGAAAAAATTTTAAAAAAAATTGCGTTTTAATTAAAGAAAAAAAAGGCAAATACATTCAGACGATGCGGGAATGTAAGAGCCATTAAAGATCCTTTGTATTACTAAAAGTATGTTGAATCTCAAAAAGTATTCAAAATATGAGAATCGGCCTATCTTATGGTAAGCCATGATCTGAGGCCATCCATGAAAGTTGAATTAGCACACCCATGCTTTGTAATTTACAATTTGTGTAGGTATGGAGATAGCATGCAACAAGTTACTTGGTGGCAAACGTATTTTTGCTTCAGTGGTCTTCACGCGGTCTAACGAGGATAACCTTATTTTCTCTTGATGTAACCATGAATGCATGGGCTAAAGAGCATCTTTGGTCGCACGAGAATTCACATGCATGAGACACTTTCGTTGGCCCCTTCATCAGATCCATTAACTGATTGTTCCACTGGTCTTTCCCAAGATATGCTTCCATCGATCAAACTGGAGTTTTGAACTTCAGGGGGGCGAAATCAAGGAGAACCGCCTTGGATTCTTCTAGCTGCATCATCATTCGATCAAGTTAAACGAGCCACAATCTCCAAGACTGTACTCCATTTATTGTGTTGTAGTCTTCCCATGATCATAATGACATGTACGCCAAATCTACACACAGAACGATGAGATCTACAAACACTATTCATTGAAGGCACAGGTCGACTTCTCAAATGAAAACATTCCCGCCAAGGATTATCCCATTTAATTCATTGTCCAAAATGCTGCATATAACAGTGATGACGAACCCCAGATTCCCAAGCTTTTATATGCATGGCCTTTTCTTCATTATGTCGATGAGGAAAAGAATTAGGGCTCTTCTGGGCCCTCAACGCCACATTTGAAAGAAAGAAATAAATTATTTTAACGTCCACAAGGCTAACAATAGCCTATGGGACAGACCGCTTCACCCCCTGATTTCTGCAACTCAGCACTTTTCTTATTCAACTTGATGATGAGTGCTCCCAATTTCTCCACGGTCCCCTCACTGAATAGGTTATCCCAAGAGCTAGTTGTTGATGAATGGCTTGGCTTGGCTTATTGATGAGCTTCAGTAGCATGGCCGCCACACTTGAAAGAAAGAAAGAAATTATTTTAACGTCCACGAGGCTAACAATAGCCTATGGGACAGACCGCTTGACCAACTTCACCCCCTGACTTCTGCAACTCAGCACTTTTCTTATTCAACTTGATGATGAGTGCCCCCAATTTCTCCACGGTCCCCTCACTGAATAGGTTATCCCAAGAGCTAGTTGTTGATGAATGGCTTGGCTTGGCTTCTTGATGAGCTTCAGTAGCATGGCCGCACATATACACACCTTCGAGGGCTGGGTGTGCTGCCGTTAAATAAATGAGCACACTGCAGCACAGCATTTAAAAATGCAGCTGCTAGGATATAAACCGTTGGATATGATTCAATGATTAAAATCTCAATGCAGCAGCATTAAATGCTGTGAGGTATTTGTTGAACACCCAGCTAACTTGTATAAATATTTGGCTGGGTGGGCTGGCATTCAATCATTTAATAATGCTACTGCTAGGATATAAACCGTTGGATATGATTCAATGATTCAAGCTAACTTGTATAAATATTTTGCCAACAGAGAACAGAGAGATAAACTACCAGGCAACCACAGAACTTTATCAGAGAACAGAGATAAACTACCAGGGAACCACATAACTTTATCAAACCAAGGCAAGTTGTGTTTTGATAACAAACATAACATTCGAGACCTTTGTAATGTGGTTATGGGCTGCAATATGGTCGATGATACATCCACCATATTTTCCATATAAAAACATGTATGGCCATACCCATATTTTAGTCATATTTTCCTATGTTTTACTACAGCCAAATACAATCATATGTTGTTACTAAATTCTATACCGTGGAGTACCTTTCCCTTGGGTAATAATCAAGTTTTACTATGGGAATGAGGTGTGGAGGGTGGAGTGAATGTTTGTGTGAGGTATTATACTCTATTATTTTATTTTGTCACGATGATTTATCTGGCTCATACTAATCATATGAGTTCTACTTAACTGGTGTAGGAAAAAAACATTTGATTATTGGTAATAAACCGCTGACAAATATGGTCAGTCCCATCCGGCGAATGTTGGGCAACTTTATATCCATACCAGATTTATTATTGGGACTTGCTTAAACATCTCATGCTTCTCCCATGAATTATGCATAGAGAAGTTTCGTTTTGTTTTTCCATTTCCTTTCTTGCACGTAGGTCTCCTATGCATACCAAAGGACACCTTAGGTGGCGTGGGAGATATATGGGGTCAGTGTGATGGTAAGTCCATGATTTATACTTGATAATTGCTTGCTCATATGTTGAAGGTAAATGATAGGCTAAGGCTCGATCGTAAGCGCATACAAACGGGAATATTTTTATATAGGTCGAGCCCCTACGATTTCCTCTGATAAAAGAATGATATAACCACCAAGGGTAACTTGACCATGGATATGACAAAGAGGTGAATGACCCAAGACCACACGTACATGACTTCTTTACAATGGTGCTATGGGTAGAAGCGTCTAAGGTGAAAACAAGCATGGTTAGAGTGCAAGGGAGTGGAGACTATGAGTGCCACAGCAAACAGAGATGAAATTTCGAGTATAAATCCATGAACGAAAAATGGGTTAATCCATGTTACCACAACATGTGACGGCCACATCAATCTCTAGGAGTACCCATCCCAAATATACTTCTACCTAAAATGAACTTGCCACCTGCAAATCACCATCATCACAACCACTAAGCAACCAATTGTCCACTGGCCATCATTAGCCAAACTTTCCATCAAACTCAAAGAATTAGGCTATGGGCAACCTCAAGTCAACTAGAGAATTAGGCTATGGGCAACGAACTGAAGAACCAAAAGGGACGCCTCAATAGGGAAAATTACATCTCTAGGCAAAAAAATTGGAATCATGGAGGGAGCTTGGCAACTCTCTGTCGACTAATAACTGTTGGCCAAAAAAAGTGGTCAACATGCCATGTATTGTTATTCAAAAGGGCAATCTATTGCAACACTTTTCATCCACAAGGATTCCACACTCGGTGGATCCACTTGATGCTCCTGCAAATTGGTCACGTGGGGTAGGGCTTCTAAAATATAAAAATTTTGAGCATTGTGTTTGCATGCCATCCAAGGCAACGACCTTTGGGTATATTATCTAGCTTTGAGACTAAATGCGAAAGTCTGGTCTTTCGAGTAGTGATCTTACTCTACATGCACTTGTTTCTAGTATCAAGCACGGGCGCTTCGATTAAAAAAAAATTACGAATAAGTCATACCCATGCGATGAGCATCTCGAAGAGTCTTTGAGATAGGTCCCCCTCAATACTATGGTTCGGTTCACACACAAAAGAATGTTACTTTAGAGCTATACTAATGTGGTCAACACCATACAACTTACAAGTAGTCTTTGAGATACGTCTCCTTTAATGGTACGTGCAATATGTGATATTACTCACTGACGTATCAACGAAGGTGTATAATGGTGTCCAACCAACATCATACAAGTAGTCTTTGAGATAGGTCTCCTTTAATGGTACAAGCAATATGTGATACTACTCACCAAGGTATCAACAAAGGTCTATAATGGTGTCCAACCAAGGAACTCAATTTGCATTCAGTGGTATGTATTCTTCCCTAGCCACAGTTTTTCTTGTTGAAGAGATCTATGTATTTAAAGATGCCAAAACATGTCTCTTGTTGGCAACCGGAAAAGCTCCAATACCACTCTAATGTACTTAACTAACTGAAAAAATATTGTTTAGCAATTATTCAGAAAGTATAAATTGCAAATAAGTGAAACAATGACATAAAACCTACAAAATTTAACCCAACCTCCTCTCAAGAAAGCTCCAATACAATTAACATTTTGACAACCATTACACAACCTTCTAACTCTATAAATGGAATGGTTGGTTTATTACTTGCAAAACCCTATCTACCTATGGTCCCATAATGAATACCAACTTATTGCAAACACTATCTACCTATCGTCCCATAATGAATACCAACTAATTTAATAAGGATGACCATTTTATGTTAACTAAATATCTCAACTACGTCCACCTAATTTCCCCAAAACCCAAAATAATGGTTAGAGTAGGGCCCTAAGAATATTCCACATAGTTGTCGCTCAAGTCACTTGTGATCCAAGGAGGTTAGATTAGGGCCATAAGAATATTCCACATAGTTGCTGCTCAAGTCACTTGTGATCGCAAGGAATTTATCACGTAATTCAATGTGTTGAAATATTCACTACAAACAACAATGATAATTACGTCATATAACTTTTAGTCGAGTAAGTAATCAATATGTCAAAATTCAAGACAACTAGCAATTATTCCTTCTTGTGACATGGTGCCCACCATCAATTAACACAATAAATTAAACATGAATTCCCTTAACTATAGAGTCTCTCAACAGTTAGTTAACTTCAACAGTAGCAGCATATTAGAATGCATTGTTGTCAAACTCAAGTGCAAAGAATTACATGTATCTAGAATCATAATTAGTTTATAATGGCCGTTGAATTATAAACCAGTAGTTCGCAATGCAATATCTACACCTAAATCTGACATCAAAACCTAAAAATATAACTCCAGAGACGGATCTGCCATGAAAGTACAAATATATGTATGAACTCTGTACAAGGTCCGTTGTACAAACTACAAAATAAAACAAGAAATCAATCTCGAGAGTCCAAATAAAAAAACCACCAATGTACAGCTAAAATATTGCATACTACCTCAACTCAAAACTGAAAACATTCATTCTACCATATACACTTCATTATGTCTACAATTTCACCTAGGCGTCGTTTTACAATCAATTTCAAGCTTGAAATGTAAAATCATTTCTACAAGGTTTAACAAAAACATGCCGAAACCAATCCAATTCTCAAAAATGGAAGCTGATTCATATGCTGTTAAGGAATAACACACCTAAGGATAAACCATGTATTTGAATGATGAGACTTCTCCATTGCATACGCTAAAGAAAACATGAAATAAACAGAAAATAGCTGCTCAATTATAAATCAGTACATGCCTCCCAACTTGAACTCCAAGCTTGTCTTTGCAATCACGTACAATATTTTCAGTAACCATACACAATTATGCAAATGTACCGATAACCTGTAAAAGCTCAAGATAATAAAATTGATATTCCGGAATCTCTCAAAAGTTAAAAACACTAAGGCAAATGGCTAACTCTTTTGAAGCATAATTGTACAAAAGTGCTGGTAAAAATGAATGTTGGGTAACAGAAAACAAATAGTAATGATAAGTAGAACTGCCTAGCTGACATCCAATCACCAAGACCAGACACAATTTCAGAGAAAGGAAACTGCCACCATATTTCCGGTATTATTCTTTACCATGACATCTAAAAGAAACATATTAACAAGCACAAGTGTCAGCAATATCTTTCAATGCATTTAGTATGATAAAAGGACTAATACAAAAACATGTGACACGTGGACTTGATCATTCTAAATGCACTTGTGAACTCAGGTCCAATCCTTTTTCTTCGGTTGTGAACTCAGGTCCAATCATTTTAAGATCCTTGATTCTATTCCTTCTTCGGATCTCCCGATGGAGACAAATCTAGGGTGATTTCCATGACAAATCCTATACTCTGAATTATGATAGGAATATCACACCAAAAACTTAAAAGAACAACATTAAATATAGGACAACAGAGGAAAAACATTTAAAATTAGATTGTAACTTTAAAAGGACCTTGTGTGATTCTTTTCAAAAGCTATTCAAAATCAGTTATATTAATTCTAGTATTTACTGAAATCTATGTTTAAAATCATTTATGTTATAGTATGTGCTACATTATTTTATTTCTGGTGTGTATTTTATCTGTATGTTTTTTAAAACCCTAGTCTTCACAAAAGCCCAAATACTAGCAGTTCCAAAATTTGCTGCTCTGGCAACTGATTCACATTCAGACATACTACGACACCCAGGCTTCCAGTGACTTGGATATGTAATGCATCGTTACTTGTGCTTAAACAACAGAGTAAAATAATTAATTTTTGTAATTGTCAAACGTCTAAGAATTTTAAGGCCCCTTTTATCACTAGAATTACTAGCTGAGATAAAGGATAATAAGCGCAATTCGTTTGTTCTAAAAGGATCAGTTCCAGCATTAAAGACCATCTTAATTAACCGACAAATGATGCACGAAACCTAACTAAAGAAAGCTTTTCTCAGGAGTGTTCCCATCGTCCAATTCTGATCAGTATTATAATTCACCTTTTATCTACACCTAAATCTGACATCAAAACCTAAAAATATTACTTTAGCTACAGAAAAATCAGATTTGAATTGTCTTTCAGAAAATCTGGCATATGCGTTTTGTGTTTTTACTATGCAAAACCAAAAGCCAATAAACCTGGTAACAAACACCCCTGGACTGAGTGAATAAATTACAGCATATTATGGAACACCCTTGACTTCGCCTTCTACCAAAAGCTCACAACTGCTAATTATCTTCTATGACTGCTGGGATGTGTTTGCAAGCAGCCATGAGACATCGAGGGAACTCCTTGGGTAGTTCAGTCACTGGAGAATTTCCACACTGCTTTTTAATTGCAAGCCCAAGTTCATAGCCTAATACTCTAGCAACTGGTACAGCAACTGCGTTTCCAACTTGTACGTATCTATTTAACAGACATCAAACGTTAGAAGGTGACATCAAACCAAATTATGGTATTACAATATGCAGGGCAACAAATTCCTTGAAGTTCCATAACAACAGCTGCCAAATGTCAATAGGCAAAACGGGATAAATCTAACCTTTCTCTCACGGTACCAGATAATTTATAATAATCAGGAAACCCTTGTATACGGGCATTTTCTCGAATTGTGAGCACACGATCCTGTTCCGGGTGTAATATAACCTGAGCGGGAAAAGAGAATAATTTGTAATTCTCCTGCTAATGATAATATACACACAGTATAGGCAATTCAGTTATTAAAGCATCTTCAGAACTAAGTTAGCAAACCTGATTGTGAGGCTCAGCTCGAGTCACAACAGTTGGAACAATCTCATCCCACCATAGTCTTCCAAAGGGCCTGAAAATGAAGTAAGATCATAAGCACACACGGAGTCTACAAGAGGAAGTAGATATCCAACATACATTCAGAAGTTTCAAAACTGCACAATAAAAATAGAAGTAAAATGAATTGCATGCAATTTCTCTTGCAAAGAAAATGGATTCTACAGTTCCTAATTTCCTCTCTTCCTCTCTGTAAAAAGGAACATACAAGCCACTTTGCTGGTCAATTTGCGAGTGCAGAATCAAATACCACTACCATTAATGCCTATTTAATTGCACCCGTGTATTTGTTTTATTTTATTTAGTTCTTTCTTTGCGAGGGGAAGTGTATCGAGGATTTGTTCCTCAGCTTTTGCTGGATGGGTGGTTTTGTGCGATTTTTCTTTAGCTCTCATTTTACACTTTTCTGAGCACATTTCCTTTCCGCACTTTTGGCACGTGGTGAGCAAATTGGCATTCAGTTATCAAAGTGACTAATGCACAATCATGTATGCAATTGTAAAACTAAATGGGAAGAATTATTTATATTGGAAAGAGGAAAAACGAGGAAACAACTTGATAATAAAGATTTGTAGAGACTTGTTACAAAACAAGAAAAAATGTCATCTGGAGATGCACTCTCATAGTTGCATATTAAATTGTTTAATTACAAACCCTTTGTGTATGTGTGAGGGGAGGGCGGGACTGAGGCCAATTTTTGCCTCATTTTTTTCATGGATGGGTGGTTGTGATGAATTTTTTTAGCTCTCTATTTGCACTCAATTGAGCACATCTACTTTCAGCTTATTTGGTAGGTGGTGAGCACATTTGGCACTCACGGGTATCAAGGCAACCAATCCACTATCATTATATGCTGTTTTTATATTTTTTAAAAATACTTCTCATATTCACATAAAATTATATTTTTGAAAAATACTTCTCATATTCACATAAACGTATTTACAGACAAAGAACTAAAACAGGAAGGGTATATACAATGTGCATCACAACCTCTTCCGGAGTCTAACTAAAGCAGAAATGAAATCAGAAATTTACAGACAAAGAACTAAAAAATGAAGGGTATAACTAAAGCAGAAATGAAATCAGAAATTTACAGACAAAGAATTAAAAAATGAAGGGTATATAGTATATACAATGTATCGTAACCTCTTCCAGAGAGTAACTAAAGTAGAACTGAAATTAGAGTATACAATGGGATCCAACATTTTGGCATCCTTGATCAACAATGCAACCTTAGCTAGCAACTAATGCCATGCCTCATCTTTCCACAGAGCAACAAAAGCAGAAACAGAGCTAATCTGTTAGTCAAACACATACTTGCACCTAAGTTTCCAAATCACAAACAATGCAGAGATACATAAGCAGTGCCATCAACCAGAGAATGACTTGCAAAGAAGAGAATGTTCATCTCCAAGTAAATCTGCCCTCCAATAGAGCTTCTTTTGAAACAAACCAGGTTGTTGATCCTCCACAACGTCCCAACACTACTTGGAAAATTTGCAATCCCAGAAGATTTGTTTGACGATCTTCGGTCACTGACACCCTGGGCAACGACTATCCAAAAGGCCAAACTTGTCCAACCTAACCTTGGATGGGATTCCCTAATACATAACCCACCAAGCAAACATGCACAACATATGCGACAGCCGCACTGAATGAACACTACAACCAACAAACCCATCAAACCTTCGGGTATAACAATGCCCATCTTGCACTAAGAACAAGCAAGAGCGGGTGACTCTAGTGAAGTGTTGAATACAAGCAATGGAAGTCATACTACAATAGTGGAACTTTGAAACTCCACAACCTAAACCATGAAAAGAGCCCAAGCATACCGATATTAATTTTAAACAACTCATGTTCCAGAATAAGAGAATGCAACTCCATGATTGAGGGGCGATCTGAGGCGAGGAACACAAATTCCTGGGCAATAACTCACCACTCCTACGAGTGGGCTCCAAAGTCCCATAGGTCTTGCCGGAAAAAGATACCCTTTTTAGTTGACATGCCTGGAAATGCGGCAGTTCCACAACACAGCCCCAAATCCAACCACTCCAAATTGAAAAAGATATGATCACCCAACTCAGCTACCATCCCTTTTCCACTATTGTCCAAGCCACCCATATACTCCTATACAAGATGGAACCACCAACCTAAAACAAAAAAAGGGAAGAGATGATGTCACATAAGCCAAAGCCCCCTCAAACCCGACCTAAATGTGTGTTGAAAGAATATGACGTTGAAAAAGAACCTGCCAAGGTATCGAGCCCTCCAAGCGCAACACCACCCACTTGGCTGCCAAAATACTACCCTAAGTTACCATGACAATCAAGCTCAGTTGCCGTTCATCCTTGGGCATCATGCAAACATCCAAAGAAACTAAGGGTAGGACTCTCGCCCCGCCACACTTGGACCAAAGATATGATCTCAAAATCTATTGAAGTTGTCTGAGTTGTGCTCTACTGAGAAACCAACAAGACACATAGTACACATTGTTGTCACCCAAAACTGACATGCGTGTGCTGATAGTGATAAAACTCTTACTGCAGCTAATATCGAGGCAATCCCTGCCTTCAAACCACTCCTTCTTCAAGACTGTCATCCTTGGGTCTTCACTTGCTGTTCTGTGGACACCCCTGTCAAAGTGGAGGGTAACATCTGGCTCCAACTCGGGGACATGTGCTCACCTCGTGAGTGCATGAGAACCTCAGCTTCTCTTGGTTATTGCAGACCATCTTAAAACAAAATGCACAATGGGGAGATGGCTCAATTCACATCCCGAAACCACATGCTTATTACAAAGCAAAACATACTGAAAATACTTAGCTGCTCATGCAAGAGCTTATTCTTCTACCTACCTACTCTAACTTAACATGAAACAAGAGAATGTTAAGTATATGCATATACCCAGGGGAGCCATTCAAGCATCTCTTCTATGCCAAATTGCTTTTCCCTGTGCTTGGTTAGAAACAAAGATAAGGACATATAACAGAGATGTCCTAAAATAAAATTGAGCTCTAATATCAGACTGTTAGGATATAGGAACTCATCAAATCTTTGGCAGAAAATTTTAGAATGTGCACAAGCAGCTTTGACCCACTGACTGACTGGGCTTAAATACACATCTCCACCATAAAGCTGCTCTGGCTGCTCTGGAAAATGAGTATAGCTGCCTTCAATATGAACTTGAGGCAAGTTCAGATTTTCATCATGAAGCTGTTCAAGAGTATTTTCAAAGACAATACAGGGGCAGCTCCAACTCTTCATGATTAGACTTTTCGTAAACCTGGAGCAGCTTCACATCATTTTCTGTTATAACAATATCAAGAGGCTCTTCAGCAATGTTTTCAAATAAAGACCCTTCTGATGATTCTTCAATGGGGTCATCGATTTCAGTGCTGCCCTCTTTGATCTTCAATGTTTTCTTTTAACTCAAGATGGACCCTAGGGATGAGAGCATCATATTCTTTAGCAAGCTGCTCAATCTCATCCACTGTTCCATCATACCAGCGAAGGAGAAACCTCTCGAAAAACTTTGCCACTGAAGCTATGGATTCATCCAAAAAACCATAGAACCAATTTAATGCATCCCCTTCCAAAGTTAAAGTAAAAACGATCATAAGGTCATCCTCACAATAAACATTAAAATCAACCATCAATTGGGAATAAGAGGCAATGTGATAGATGGCTAAAACATCATCATTCCCATGGAACTCTGGAAGAATGTCATGCACCTTTTCACAATCATAGCAGTCATTAGGAAATCCACAGATATTCGAGAAATCTAGCGGGGTGAAAGATTCGTGCAGAAGATCACGCGGTTTTTCCTTATCATCATCCATAAATCAAATAATGAGGTTCTAAATCTGAAACATACATATAGTCATACCTCATACCAAACTATGGAGTCGCCAAGGTGAGCTTGAAAGCCCTCCAATGAGTGTGCTCACCTCTACACCCAATAGGATCTTCAAATTTGCAAAAGGGCAAGGGCTCTCTCCCTTCGTGGAGTCGCCATGTGAGAAGAAGAATCTGCAATATAATCTCCCACAAATGTCGTCAATGAAGCATAGTCTTCAAATTTCGGGAACTGGACTTTGTCCCCCGCAACGACGCCAAAATGTTGTCGCCCAAAACTGACATGCGTGTGCTGATAGTGATAAAACCCTTACTACGACTAATATCGAGGCAATCCCTGCCTTCAAACCACTCCTTCAAGACTGTCATCGTTGGGTCTTCACTTGTTGTTCTGTGGACACCCATGTCAAAGTGGGGGGTAACACACATGAGAGGCCCAAAGAATACAACCCACTAACATCACAGGGAAGCTCCTTATGATGTCAAATGTGAAGTTTACTCTACAATATATAAAGGCACCAATCCCACATAACTACTAGAAATAAACATGTACCAAATGGTATGCCAAGATACTACACAATCATCCTTGAGCGGATATATGACCAAGCTGCTAGAACCCACACCAAAGGACAATCAACCCCAATGAGCCAAAATTCAATTTTATGAGGACTGACAACAGAACCAAAAGCCCTACAAAAATTGTCCAGACAAGAGAGGGACCTGTCAACAAAACTGTGATCAATTCTCACCGTTAAAAAGGAACCAACCATGAAATGGTTTTTAACCAACTCCAAAAGATCAAGAAGAGCAAACCCTTTGATTTGTCCTTCAATCCAAGCCACCTCCAACAAGTAACCTAGAGCATTTACCATCAATACATATAAATACGAAGCCAACGAGCATCCTTACCTAATGGATTAATGCAAAGCAATCCAAGGGGACAAGGCCTCATTGAGGAAACAACAACCAAAACATTGGAAAACAAAGTGTTCACCATACCCACACTCCAGAGCCAAATAACAAGCAAGTGAACACTTCTAAAATGAAGGCCCAATCCACCCAATCATACAACTTGTTAAATTTCTTCAACATCATACACTATGGACTTGTCTCCCTTTCCCACTCCATAGCCTCCCATACTGAGACTATTGTATCAAGGATCAACCTCCCTTGAACAAAACCAATCTGCTCCTACCAAACCACATATCTAGCAACTTCCCACACCCTAAAAAGCGAATGTCTTGGCCATGATCTTATAGGCAAGAGAAAATAGGGTGATGGGTCACCAACTACCAATGGCATCATGTGCCCCACTCTTGTGAATCAACTTAATCAATTAAGTCTTTGAAAGGAGAATGGAAGAGAACACTCCTATAGCTAAGCAATTGAAATCTTCCCTAATGCAACCCCACACGGTCACACGGTAAACCATATAGTCTAGGGGATTTTCCATTCTTCATGGACATGACAATGGCATATAGCTCCTCCTGTGTCAAATTCTGATCCAACCTATCCCTATCACCAATAGACACCTTGCAAGGAACAACGATATGACAAGCATCTCAAGTAGCCAACACACCATCGAACAAAGTGTAGAGAGCAAAAATAGACTAGAAATTATCACTAAACATACTACGAATCTCAACAAAATCCTTATGAAGGGATCCATCAGCTCTATGGAGATCAAGCACCCCTTTTGGTTGCAACCTGTTGATGTAATTGTAACTTCGGAAGATATTCACTTGTATTTTATATTGTATTATTATTGTATTTTATCTGTACCTCCGACGGAGATGTTTATTCCCCTGGTCAAAAATGTCATTATTACATTTGGTCATGTAAAGTCATTGAGGTAAATCATCCATTGTAAGTCGTGGCAATAGATCCCCCTAGAGTCAGTTGTATTAGGGTTATTGAGTCCCCTAGAGAAGTCGGCCCAGTCAGGTTTATAGCTGGGGCCAACCTAGAAAGTGAAAAAGGTCAAGTGAAAGTAAAGTATAAATAGAGAGCAAGGCTCTCTCATTTGAACACACACTCACTCACTCAAGTTCACATTAGTGAGAGGGAGAGGACAAGTTCGCATAGGAGAAAGAGAGAGGAGATGCAAAAGACCATCTTTGTTTTGGGGTTTTACTTTTGTGATATTGTATTGGTGACGATTCTATCTGTGAGGAAGTTGCAGGGTTTTCTCCTTTATGGTTTCCCCGAGGAAAATCTTTGTGTCTATCGTGTTATGTTGTGCATGTTATTCTTTCAGTTAAGATCCTAGATAATATTGATTAAAAGTAGAAAAACTAACACAACCTTCCTCCTCATGAAATCAAAATAGAACTTGTACCCCTTATCACCATCCTAAATCAACTGTAACCGAGAACAGAACTTGACTCCCTGGGAAAGATACTCCTCCCCTTGTCTAATAGTGAGTATTCCCTTGTCTAACAGTCATATCCAATTTGGCCAACTACTCCTAAAGAAATATATTAGATGTCTTCTTCAAAAAAGATGCAAACCTCCTCAAATATCTGTCAAACCACGCATAACTCTCTCCTCCTCTGATGAGCCATCATCCTACGCCAACTCCTCTCATAAAGCTAATGATGCACCTCACCACCACCTACCATCAAAAAATCCAACCCTACAATCCCATCAATCAAGGGGAAAGATTCCCCACCCTCTAAACAAGGGCTCGTAAATCTATTGAAATGATTTAACTTCGAAGAATATTCTACTTGCATTATTCCTCCTTCGGGAGATGTCTTTAATGTAAAAGGTCATGTAAAAGTCATGAGGTAAAACCTCCATTGTAAGTCGGGTCATTAGTACCCAAAAGAATGTAATATAAATATTATTTGGGTCTCCCTAGAGTGCTCGACCTAGTTAAGTTAGTGAGGCTGACCTAGTTAGGTTAAATGTCAAGTAAAAGGTAAAGTATAAATAGAGTGTTTCCTCTCATTTGTACCATTCACTCACTCAAGCATTGCGCATTAGAGGAGAGAGGAAGATTGCGGAGGAGGAGGATTACTCTTGGCTCTAGAGTTTGTTTTTGTCTCTATTCCTTATGAGACTTATTTCTTTGGGCATTGTACTTTGGTAATCTATATTGAGGAAGTTCTTGCTGGGCTTTCATCCCCTTAAGGGTTTCCCACTAACTTGCACTGAAATGGATACGGATACGGGGGGGGACACAGATATGGCAATTTTTTGAAAAATCTGGATACGATACGGCAGGGAAACGACATATATATATACACACACACACACACACACACAGAGAGAGAGAGAGAGAGAGAGAGAGAGAGAGAGATTTAAAATCTAACTAAAATTTAACCTTCATCATTTAAATTTCAAATTAATAAATCATTTACAAAACTATAAAGTATAAATTATTTAGCAAACTATATAAATCATATAAATCTAAAACTATATATTATAAATCATTTAGCAAACTATATAGTATAAATTATTTAGCAAACTATATCTAAAACTATATAGTATAAATCATTTAGCAAACTATATCTAAAACTGTATAGTATAAATCATTTAGCAAACTATATAGTATAAATTATAAAAGCTTAAAACTAAAAGAGATAAGATAATAAAAATTAAGGGTGTTCTAATTATAAAATAAAAAATTAAAAGATTTATAAGTTTATAATATTATATGACAAGCAAAGTTACAAACTATACAAAAGATAAGATAATAAAAATTAAAACAAAAAATTAGCAAATCACGAAAATTTGGTGGCTAGCCCTCCGCTGTCCACGTGATGTGCTCCTTGGAGCTCCCCCCAAGTCGGCGAGCTCTATTCTCAGTTCTCAATTCGCTCCAGTTCCACCCGAGTCAACAACCTATGCTCTCACTACAAACTCGTGAGCCATAAGTTGTAATCACCCGAGTTCAAATTGTTTCACAGCTTGTGGGTCGTTGGTCGTGGGTCGCTAGTCGGTTTGAAGTTTCAAACTGTTGGCGACTCGGCCCTCTCAGCACTCAACACTCAACAGTCTACACAGTCGCACTCGGCGGTCAACACTCAAATCAGCAGTCAAGTGCGATGCTATCGTGTTTGGGAGAAGAGATTTTGCCCTAAAACGGTCAATTTCCGTTTCCATTTTCTGAAGCGGCTCTAAATTTCTGAAACGCCGCTGAAACGTATCACTGCCACTTCAATTCCGTATCCCCTCCGATTCCGTTTCTGATACGTGGATCGGCGTTTCTAGCTTGCTAGACCAACGTTTCCGGTAACTTAGGTTTCCCATAACAAATTGTTGTGTACCTTGTGATTGTGTGTCTTTCAGAGATCCTATTTATGTTGTTGTTATTGTGAAAATGTATTAAATGCTAATGAAGTAGGAATCTAAGTTATTGCAGCATATAACTTAACAAAATCCACCAAGTTCAAGTGATAGATATTAAGTTTAAAAACTAAAGACACAAGTGCAGCCAAAGAAAACCCTATAGAAATCACTAACTAGGTCGAGAGGTTATCTAAGCCAATCACATCCCATCAAAATGTCGACTAGGCAAAGGTTTCCTAAGAATACTCTCCTCCCTAGACCGATAAAATCTGTCTAACTGCACCTAAACTCTATCATGTCCCTGTCTGTAGTTTGTCCAACTGAACCACCAGTTTGTCCAAGTGAACCACCCACCATAATCCAACCCTTTTGCTTCAAATTGGGATCGAAGACTTCCAAGGTATCCTTGCACCTACACCACACTTGCTTTTCCATACCGTTGATCACCGCCTCCCGACCATCACATTTGTCATCATCCTACTCAACCATCTTGAAATCACCTAATAATCTATTATGCCACCAATAAAGAGGAGGCCATCCAATCCCAAAATCGACTCCTATCAGAGCTAGAATGTGGGGCATAGACTGCACACAGCCCAAACACTCGATCCTATATCAAGAAAGTGAGCCACACACACATATCCTTTGAAGCCAACCCTAAGGCCACTAGAAAGCTTTGGAGAGAGTGAGATAGCAACTAAGCCCCCTCCACTCCCCTTGAAATTATTAGAATCCCAAAATGACCCATTCCAGCAATAATTCATTATGTTCTGCAACTCAAACCCAACAAGAACTTGTCGTCCTACAAGAAGACCACATTTGATCGAAATCATTGCAAAACACCTCTCACAAACTGCTTGCGACTAGGAACCATGATCCCTCTCACATTCCATGACAATAAGGAAAGCTTCATTCTAACATAAGATGATGTCCAAGGCTACTAAAACAATTGGCCATCTCAAAGCCCTCAAGCATGCATGGGTCTACCAACTAGACTATCGCACCCTTATAGGATTTTCGTTGTGGGCTCATCTCACCAACTAATTTATCCACTTAAGTAGAAATCAGCTTCCGCTTGGAAGACTTCACATGCCACCCCTGCTCAACCTCCATGCTAGTACTACCTGTTTGTTGTACCTCAAGCTTTATCCCTAGACCTCTTAGCAAAGAAATACTAGGCTTCCCACTTTTTACTAATGCAAAAAATAACTCTAGATCACCAAGCTTCCTGCAACCCCTCAATCCCATGGCACATAACTCCAACACTTAGACCTATGCTTGTATTGCACCTATGCTAGACCTAGAGCCAACCCCTGTGTCTGAGCCTATGCATAGCGTTGGGGTGCCAAGTTTGCTACCAGCACCCCCAGCACATGTACCACCACAACCTTCACCTATACCTGTCCCAACAAAACCCACATTGCCAACCCCAAGCTTTGAGGCCATAGAGGTGATCCAAGCAAATCCCCACAACCAATCCAATCAAATGGTCTTAAATTTTACTGAAACTATCTAGATATCAAAGAGCTCGTTAAGAGCTTACCAATGCAATTTGAACAAGTTCAAACAAACACCATATGCAAAAGATATGGTATGTTGAAGTTAAAGGCAGACAAGCAAAAAAAAATACAAAGTTGATGTTACCCTGCTCACTATACCTGTACGGAATTCTGACAGGTGGACCAATCATATTCTAACAAGAATCAGAGAGCAACACAAGGGCAAGGTTTGTTTGGACTTCGAACAAAGGTACATGCATGATAATCTCCAAAAGATTGCAATCCTAGCTTCAAAGTGGCACCAATACTTCGCATTCAAATGATATGTGTGGAGGTTGTTATTAAAAATCCATTGAGATTGATAATCACCATTAATATGGAATAAAACCAAAACGACGACATTAAAAATAACCATACAAAATATATTGCTATTGTGCCAACCAACCAAATCCACAAGCATTATGTGCCATTAATGAAACCCGCAAAGTACATCTTATGTTGGATAAAGAGGTGACCCACAAAATACACCTTATGAAACCCACAAAGTACAAAGCAATTTTAATACTAATTTTGGATCAAGAGGTGACCCACATTCTTGAATCTAAAGCAAACGAGGGTACCCACTCCCCATCACCCTCCCCTGGTCTAGGCCAACACTAAGGGAAATCACGAATCATGTGATCTTGAGCCTAGCATGCAAAACAAGCATTCGATAGGTTCAAATATTGAACTTTCTGTTATCGAACTCCATCTATAGTGCAAACTAAAATGAATAAACGCAGTCTCTGCTTCAAATCCACCTCCATGCAAACCCTCAAGGAGGCTCAAAAGGAGTTACATTGACAATCTCAAGAAAACAAATAAACGAATGGGCACATGTCAATAAGGAGGCCAAGAAACTCTATCCACAACAAATAGTTGGCCTAATGATCCTCGAACTTGAAATTTTCCCTCCACAACTGCACATAAGCCAGAGACCTTGCAATCGAATACAAATTGAATAGAAGGCACACATATTTTGCTCCCAATCCCCAATCAGTTCAAAGAGATCCCTTTGGCTTCCTAATTTAACAAGGTCCATCTATGGAGAAAAGGTTTAAAAAGGTCCACGTATGGAGAAAAGACCTTTGCTATAAAAACACAAGGAAAAGAGAATTCCCATAAGAACAAGGGCTTCAAAGAGGAGTCTAGTACTTTTTGTTGTTTGTGGTAAAGTACGACGTCTTGCAAAGGATTGTTGGCAAAAGAAGGGGAATTTATCTAGGAATTTTTAGACAAAGCAAAGAAGCATCTAGGAATTTATCTAGGAATTTTTATTGTTTTTGGTAAACTACGACATATTGCCAAGGATTGTTGGCAAAAGAAGGGGAATTTATCTCAAGACAAAGCAAAGAAGCATCAAACTATTGCAGCCAAACAAGGAGGAGATTGAAGAATTTTTCATCTCAAATGGAAACAATGAAGAAAAGCATACTTAGATCCCTACTTCTAGGAGCTCTAGAGTCTAGACACGTGATTTCAAATAACGAATGTGTTTCCAATATTATAAATGTTGTGATGAAAAGGTTGTACTTGGTGATAATAGGAAGCATAACACAAAAGCATCATGAAGCCTCATGATTAAGATGGATGATGGTTAGTACAAGGTTGTTGAAGATCATCTCTATTTTCTTTTCCAAGAATGAGAAGAAACCCTTCTTGATCGGTCAAATTACTAAAGAGAATTTGAACTTTGTTGTTGAATGCAAGAACAACAAATGTTTGGGGACACACATAAACTAAAGTACAAAGTGGTTGCTAACAAAATGGGATATATGAGCTTGTCATTTCATTAGTGAAACCACACAACTTAAGAACTTTGTAATTGTCGTCCAAATTATGACACCAGCATAGATCCATCTTAAAAGGGGATCTACCAAGTGCCGAGAGGGATCAAATCTCTCAAGGTGCAAACACCTTTTAGAGTGAAAATGTTGAGGAACCGTTTTAATTTATCTAATTTGTGTAGTTTTATGTATATGTTGTTGTAAATATTTTAAAAGTAATTTGAGCCGACATGTTATTTTTTATAAAAAAAAAATTTTAAAAGGACACGTGTTAGCTCCAGGATGAACACAAAAGGAGTTACACATCCCCCTACTGGTATGTAGAATGCACCTCTTCGACGCAATAAGTGATATGTGCACTTAAATAATTGTTGAGTTGCTCTCATGCTAAACTTGAAAATGGTGGAAGGACTTCCAAACCTACATTGTTGGGAGTGGGCAGTGGAGCAAAAAGTGAATTTTTCAAAAGCTCTTGTTTCGAGAGTGTTACGGGAGCATTTTTTATATAGTATATATTTTGATGGATTTATATCTTAAAAACATGTAGGATGTTGAATTAGCTATAGAAAACATGGATTAAACCATATAACATCAATCATCTAGTAGTTATAACTTATAACATTGTCATCAAATGATCAACCATAACAGCTTTTATAGGAGCTTAGCAAAGAAGGGAGGTACCATAACATTGTCATCAAATGATCAACCTAATATAGGAGCTTTTAGTATAGGAGAGGTAGTGAGAATCGCGAGAGCACGCTCCCAAAACTGGGAGCGTTTTGGAGCAAGCTTGGGGAGCAAGAGTGAGGGGAGGGGGGGCGCTCCCCTACAACGGAGTTCCAAACAAGTACCGAAAGAAAACAATTTGTGACGCATGTCTTGTTGGCAAGCAATACAGAAACAATTTGGAGGCAATCTTTGAGAGTAAAGCATCAATTTGAATTCGTTCATAGAGTTTTATGAAGATCATTACAAGTATTTTCTTTAGGAGAAAATCATTTGTGAGGCTTGTCTTGTTGGCAAGCAATACATAAACAATTTTGAGAAAGAGGAAATATGAGAAAGTAGAGCATCCATTTGACTTCGCTCATATTGTTTTATGAGGGCTGACACCTACACTTTCTTTGGGAGAATCAAGGTGCTTCCTTGCTCTTACTAATGACTCGAAAGGGAAAATATAGGAGATTTTTTTCAAAAACATGATTGGCACTTTTGAGTAATTCTTCACTTCCAAATCCCATTGAAATACAAAGTGCAAGGAATTTGAAGGTTCTAAATACAAATATAGCAATACAAAATAATTGCCATATCCTCACAAGAGATTGTTCCCTAGCCAAGTGTATAAGAGAGAGACAATACGTGTGAAAGAAGAACAAGAAAGCTCCACATGTGAGAGAGATGCATGTGTCAAACCTCACATGCATGAAGGAGGTCCACCCAATTATAGAAAGGCCACAATGTGAAAGTAGGTGCATGATCTAAGGGATCATCTCACCTAGGGAAATCCACCCACCTTTAATTGAGGGATTCATATCTTGGAAGGTGTGTCCACCTTTATTCAAGAGATTATGTCACCTCGGGAGATGCATGAAGGAGGTCCACCCAACTATAGAAAGGCCACAATGTGAAAGTAGGTGCATGATCTAAGGGATCATCTCACCTAGGGAAATCCACCCACCTTTAATTGAGGGATTCATATCTTGGAAGGTGTGTCCACCTTTATTCAAGAGATTATGTCACCTCGGGAAGTGCACCTTTTATTTAGTGATTCATATCTTGGGAAGTGCACCCACCTTCTATTTAGTGATTACGCTTTCCAAATAAACCCATGTAGAGTATGCCCACCGTTATTAAGGAGGAGCACTTACAAAAAAACCTAATTTTATGCCACACCAAAGGACTACATGAATTTATGAACATCACTTTGACCATAATGCCAAAATACGAAAAATATGTCCTTATAAATTTGCTCCAAGGGACTCTAAGCCATGTGCAATTGACCATAATGTGTCTAGATCCAAAATCTAAATGAAGTCTTCAGAATCATCTACTTCGAAAAGATCTGCAACTAGATTACCCTTATGCAACATTGAGGGGTAACAGAGTCTTTATCACTCAAGTTGAATTTGTAATCACCTTATTCATGGCAACCTTATCTATTTACTTGTATAATCTAATACCCCAATTTCGACACCTGGTATACATTTCATCAAATTCCTAATGTGGATCCCAAAGCCAAGACCCAACTAGAGAAAGATGGACAATATGGGCAGTGTTTGGACATGAGAGATATATTGGACAAAGTTGGTACATAGTAGACAATTTTGACGAGTGTTAGGACATGGACAACTCAAACATGTGCTAGGATACCAACAATTGATACAAGCAATAGAACATGGACTATTGAGACAAATGTTGGGACATGGACAACAAAGATAAGTACTAGGACATGGACAATCCAAACTGTTAATTTTTCTAACACTAGCTCTAGATAAATATTTCCTAGTGATTTCCTCACTGATAATTTAATTTGCAGCTTATTGAATAATTTATACTATTGGAATTTATTAACAGAATATAATAGCAGAAGCAAAATGGAAGCAAATCTACTCAATAACACATAACAGAATTTTCTACCCTTCAAATCTACTTTTCATTAAATAATGTCCAAGCATACAAAGGCTCCCTTATTAGAAAAAGGCCCAATGAGAAAAATACAATCTACAACAAACCTAGCAAATTTTCCCCTTTGAGAAAAAACTTCCTCCTGCAATTCTACCCCTAATAAAAAACCCTAATCACATGTTACATTGTACAACCTATACGACCCATACGAGTTGCAATACAACCCATACGGACTGTTGTGCGACCTATTGCAATTGTACAACTATCAATTCTGACCTGTACAGCCCAATCTACACTTATACGACCTCCAGGTAGCTATAAGGCCCTCCAAAAAATAGTACAGCCCTATCTTTTGTTGGTATGGCCTATACCGATTTTCTTGGTTGCTGCGTATCTTTCATGTTTATTGTTAATCTTGTCCTTTCCTTTTTTGAAGTTGATCTCTAGAAGAAAGTCCTGCTCCACCTTGCTGAGATCTCCCACTCTCATTGAGTTCACTTGTGTGATGTGTCTTCTCCTCACTTTGGTTTCCTTTTATAATCTTGAGATGAACTAAAACCAGTGTTACAAATATCGTGTCGACGAATATACCGCCAAGGGTCCAAAAACAAAATATCGGATTTATCGGGGAAAATGTCGGCAAACATCGGCAATATATCGGCGAAATTAAAAAATACAAAAATATTAATTTTTTGACTCAGCCAATTTTTCTGATATTTCCCGATTTTTGCCGATATTTGCCGATATTTTCAAAAAATCGCGATATTTTCAAATGGCAATATTTTTGCCAATTTTTGCCAATATTATCGCCGAGCTGGAAACATCGCGATATATCGCAATGTTGGCGATATATCGCCGATGTTTGTAACACTAACTAAAACCCTAACCTCCTAAGTGATCAATGGTTGAGATTAGATATCCCCCTCACTTGAGATCAATGGCTAAGATTCACTTGATTAACAAATCACAAATGCTAAAAACTTAGGCATTTTATTAAATTAACCTCAACTAATTCTAAAAAGACTTTCACTTTAATAATTAACATAATAAAGTGAAATTCCAAAGTTCTGAGAGGTATTGCTGACGATTTCAAGTTCTAAGAGGTATTAATGATGATTTCAATGAGTTACAAACCCATGTGAAAATACATGTTTGAGCTACAAACTTCAACAGTCCCTTATAGCGAGGAAGGTATCCTCCACCACTCCAAGTTTATCTTTGAAGAAGACAAACTTCCCTTTTACCAAGGGTTTGGTCAATGTTTACAACCTACTCGTCTATGGAAATATATTGGAGCTTGACTGCTCCCTTTTGACTCTTGTCTCGAATAAAGTGATATCTAATCTCAATATGCTTGGACCTATCATGGAATATTGGATTCTCAGAGAGTTTGATACAAATCTGATTATCACAGTGAATCATTGTGGGCTCCAACTCCTAATCAAATAATCTTGTAAGTAGTTTGTGAAGCCAAATAGCATCACAACTAGCCATACTTGCTACCATGTCTCTGCCTCTACTGAACTAAGTGCTACAAAAAGTCTACTTCCTACTTAACCAAGAAATCATTGCTTAGAGCAAGTTGAAGCAACACCCTAAGGTGCTCTTCCAATCCGATGCACTCTCTACCCAATCTAAGTCTGAATATCCCTGCGACCTCACTCCAACACCTCCAAAATACCACAATCCATACTCCAATACGCCTCTCAAATATCTAAGCACATGCTTTGATGCTACCAAATGCACTTGCCTCTACTCCATCCGAACTGGATCAAGGTGTTCACAACAAAACATATATATGGCCTAGTGTTAACCAAATACATCAAGGATCCTATCAATTGTATGTATAATATGGGATCCACCAACTCTATGTCTGAAGTGACAACCTTCTTCAGATTGGTAACCATAGCTGTAGCCATTGATCTACAATCCTCCAGCTTGAATCTCCTAATAATATCTATTGTACTTCCCTTGACCAAGGAATATCTCACCCGATCTCTACCATACCTCTAACCCCAAGAAATAATGCATCAATCCAATATCCTTCATCTCAAACTCTATAGCCAAATCTTCCTTGCACCCTGCTATAAGCCCCTCTATACCTGTGAGAAACAAATCATCTACGTGCAACACCAAGATGAGTGGCTCAGACCCAACAAGTATGAAGTACAAGTTAGGATCCGCCTCACTACTTGTGAAGCCCATGCTCTGCAAGTATCCATCAATCCTAGAATACCATGCCCTGGGTGCATGTTTGAGTACGTACAAGGATTTCTTGACTCCCTCCCATTTACCTCGAAGCCTTGAGGTTGCTCTATATATACCTCCTCCTCAATGATCCCATTGAGGAAGGTTTTCTTCACATTCATCTGGTGAATCCCCCACCTCGTGAATGAGGCAATAGATATAACAGGTCGAATGGAAGCATATCGGGCAACAGAAGCATATGTAACGTTTTCTCATCTGAATAGCATGAGAAGAGAAGAGTAAATATAGAAAAATGGCACAAGTATTCCTAAATGGCCTCTAGAACCCAAAAAACATCACGGTACACCAAATGACTACATATCATCAAAATCATGCCCTATATTAGGACCTTCGTTATTACCACATGAAAATGCATGTTAGATTTTGCATTGTCGAAGGCATTCTTTTTCATCAATTGAATGATGAGTGTGTGAATCTCTTCTTGGTGTGGCTAAAGTCAAGTTGCATCATTCTTCATATAAATGTAGGAAAATTCGCACATTTCCTACATATTTGGAGACAAATTCATGTGTTGATGTGTAATCACTCATTCCCTCATTGGGAACACCTTCCACATTATTTGCAACGAGAGCTACCTATTTGGACGCATTTCTCACCTTGGGGACTCATTTTACATTGGCCAAAGGATTTCTTTTGACAGGGGAGATCTCACCCGATCTCTGCAACATCTCTAACCCCAAGAAATAATGCATCAAGCCAATATCCTTATCTCAAACTCTATAGCCAAATCTTCCAGCCCTACTATAAGCCCCTATGTACCTGTGAGAAATAAATCATTTACATGCAACACCAAGATGAATGGCTCAAACCCAACAAGTATGAAGTACAAGTTAGGATCCGCCTCACTCTCGGTGAAGTCCATTCTCTACAAGTATCTATCAATCCTTGAATACCGCGTCCTAGGTGCCTATTTGAGTACGCACAAGGTTTTCTTAAGCCTGCACACATGAGACTCCCTCCCATGAACCTCGAATCCCTGAGGTTTCTCTATATCTACTTCCTCTTCAATGATCTCGCTGAGGAAGGTTGTCTTCACATCCATCTGGTGAATCCTCCACCTCGTAACTGAGGCAATAGATATAACAGTGCAAATGGAAGCCTATCTGGAAACAAGAGCATATGCAAAGTTTTCTCATGTAAATAGCATAATAAGAGAAGAGAAGAATAAGTATAGAAAAATGGCACGAGTATTCTAATTGACCTCTAAAACCCAAAAAACATCATGCTACAACAAATGACTACATATCATCAAACTCATGCCTTATATTGGGATCTTCATTGTTACCACATGAAAATGCATGCTAGATTTTGCATTGTCGAAGGCATTCTTTTTCATCAATTGAATGGTAAGTGTGTGAATCTCTTCTTGGTGTGGTTGAAGTCAAGCTGCATCATTCTTCATACAATTGTAGGCAAGTTTGCACATTTCCAACATATTTGGAGGCAAATTCATGTGTTGATGTGTAATCACCCACTCCCTCATTGGGGACACCTTGCACATTATTTGCAACAAGAGCTACCTATTTGGAGGCATTTCTCACCTTGGGGCCTCATTTAACATTGGCCAATGGATTTATTTTCTCCATTTGGAAGGTGATGTTAACCTTTCTGCACACTTCACAAGCATGATTGCACTTATCTAGAGGAGTGCCCTCTACAAGGGAATAACATGTGGACTCATGACCTTATCACACCTTAAAACAAGGGAAATCCACCTTTCTTGAGGGAACTACACTTGGAATGATTTTAGGCATCTTGGGGCACATTTTATGGAGAAGAAAGGATTAACAACTCCTAGCCGAGAAGGGTGCTACACGCCACCTATAATGAGGATTTGAAGGCTTCAAAGTGTATTTTGAGGAATATTCTAGTTGTCTTGAGGAGCGACCTACCTTGGATGAAGAGATAATCATGTTTCATGTGGAAAGTTAGCTGAAGAATCCTCCTAGAGACAAGCACTTTGCAGTTTGCACTACACTTAAGAATGTTTCATGTGAAAAGTTAGTTGATGAGTCCAACTTTCTTGAGGAGCACCAAACTTAGAAATTATTTTAGGCATCCTAGCTTAGAGGAGCACTCCACCTATAATGAGGATTGTGAACGCTTCAAGATATATTTTGAGAAATATTTTAGCAGTCTTAAGGAACAACCTACCTTGGATGAAGAGACAAGCACGTTTCACGTGGAAAGTTAGTGGAAGATTCTTAGGGAGGAGTGCTTTGCTTTTGAGGAAGATGTGCACATATGGAGCCATTCATCCCTTCTTCAAACAAAACATTTTTAACTCTAGAAGAGGAGCACCCTCCTTGGGGAAGATTCCAAAGGCATTTTATAATATTTTATGAAAGTGTTGACTCATTCAAATGTAGGAAAAGATGGATCTATGAGCTTCACAATGGATCTAGAGTGGTTGAGAATTGAGATGGAACTCTATAAAAGGAAGAGAGCTCTCAAGAAGTTCAAGAAGCTCAAGCGGATGAAATCCTCTTGCCAAATACTTTGTAATTGGGTTCAAGAATTTCAAGAGGATGAAATCCTCTTAAAGCCAAAGAGTTTGTAATTGAAGTGAAAGCAGAAGGGCTTGACAAATTGGAACTGTCATCACTTATGTCCACAGAGGCAAAGACTTTGTAATTGCAAGTGAAGGTAGAAGGGCTTGACGAATTGGAACTAAGTGTCATCACTTATGCCCACCAAGGTGAAGACTTTGTAATTGCAAGTGAAGGCAGGAAGGGATTGATGAAATCCTCTTAAAGACAAAGAGTTTGTAATTGAAGTGAAAGCAGAAGGGCTTGACAAATTGGGACTGTCATCTCTTATGTCCACAGAGGCTAAGACTTTGTAATTGCAAGTGAAGGCAGAAGGGCTTGACAAATTGGAACTAAGTGTCATCACTTATAGCCACCAAGGTGAAGACTCTGTAATTGCAAGTGAAGGCAGGAAGGGCTTGATGAATTGGAGCTAACTGTCATCACTTATGTCCACCAAGGCGGACATTCCATGCAAGTTATTAAACAATTGCAAAATCTAAAGAGATGAATGTATCATATTCAGTAGAATGAACTACAATATATTTTCCAGTATTGGAAGTAAATTCAATAATTACAAATAACAAAAATGACAAACCTCAATGATCGTCCATGCACATATCTAATGGCATAATCAGGAACCTGGTAATCCACAAACATATACAGTATTAGACAGAACACTGTGCGTTGTCCATGTATGTTACAATCATAATCACTATACCTCGATGAATACTTGCAATAAGCTTCTACAAAACCATTTTATTCACTTCAAATAACAAAAAGTAAAGAGTAAGTGATGAAATAGTTGTCAGCAATAGCAGTATTGAGATGATGATGCTCTTCCATACTCCTTGAGTAAGTGATAAACTAGTTGTTACCAATAGCAGCATTGAGCTGATGTTGATGTTCTCCCATATTCCTTTTCATTCTTATTGTTCAATGTTGAAAGAAATTGGAAAATTAAAACTTACCAAAGGTTTTCCTGAAGCAAGCAGAACTCTGTTTTCTACATCTAGTTCCACAGTATTATCAGGACGAATAATCACACCTTCAAGGTCCCTAAAGTTCGCTCCCTGCATATGATTAAATCCATCATCAATTAACAATCCTACAAATATGCAGTCAAAGTAAAGCCATTATAAGTATAAAAGTCAAAAAGTAAAGCAACCTTTCTTTTCGGGATTTTAAGGGTGCGTTCGAGGTCGTCTTCATTCAACTCCAAAGGCTTATGGTCAAAAATACTTTGCTTTCGCTTTTTGGTTTCGACGCAATTTTTCCCTTCCAAGGCTTCACACAAAGTATTTTCAGTCAATAACATAAATTTTCAAATGTAACATAATACAGACCACTTACATTTTCATAATAATTTCTAATATTTTTCTAATAGTTGCATAAATATTAGGGGAACTAATATTTTCCAAAGACAATTGAATTACAAGTTACAACAATAAAGTTATGACAACTCAGCTGAAGCAAACAATTAGAAATATAGAAAATCCCAGAAGAACTAGTGTTGATTTTTTTAGTGCAGCTGCGATACCCATTCTCAGAGAGAATGGTACCCTAGTCAGTTAACTAGGGTTCCTGGTCAAGTTAACCAGGCAGAGTATGAGTAAGACCCTAGAAGGTACCCTAGGGCCCCCAGCTGTCTCCTGGAGTTCTTGGTCGAGGACCAAGCAGATTGATGCCATGGCAAAGTCCCTAGCATGTGGCTAGGGCCCCTATTTGTCTCTAGGGTATTCTGGTCTAGAACCAGACAGTTTCTTGGTCACGAGGACCAAGCAGATCCTGCAGGTTGAGACAGAGACATCCTAGGTCCTGCAGATGGTTGATCAACATTCAGTCTAGGACTCAATGCTCAGCTTGAGGCTGAGGACCATTCTCTGAGAGAATGGACAACCTGGTCATGGACCAGATGGTTGATCAACATGTCCCAGTCTAGGACTAAGGCTCTGCCTTGGGCGGAGAAGCCATTCCTTGAGAATGGAGGCACTTGGTCAGTTACCAAGATAATGATGTGTGATGTCCTCTTCTCCTAGGTCTTCGAGATGGATGAGTTAGTCTTCTCAAGGGACTGGCCACCTCTTCTGGAAGCTACTAACATTTGACCTAAGGAGCAGTTGAGAGGACCACATGATCACATCATCTGTGTGAACCCTTCCTTATACGGTGATGATGAACTTTCAGGTTATATGGAACATTTGTACATTTGAAAGAAAGATGATTGGTTGTACCTTCTCCACTTTGGTTGATTAACATTTGGTACTTGCACCTTGTTGATTATTAGTCTTGTGGTATGTTTTTTTTTATTTGTGGTAAATAGGGTCATTGACCCACCTTTATTTATACCACCCTTGTTATTTTAATCTTATGGATATTTATCCACTTTATGAGGTTCTTTTGTTTTTTATCTTTATTTTTATCTTTTATATTTTTGTTTTTTTTAATCTTTTATTTTTTATTTTACTTTAACTTTATTCTTTACTTTACTTTACTTTTATTTTATTATGTGACTTTACCCAAGTCACATTATTTTTACTTTTTATTATTTTATGTTTTTTTATTTAAGTGGTACCATCCTACTTAGTTGGAATTCTAACTAATTTAACCTTTGGACCGTTCTACTTTAATCTTGCTGCTATTTAATATGAAGACAAAAACTTCATCCAAAAAGACACCTTCATGCTTCACGTGCTTTTTTTTTCTCTCTCACGAATCTGCGTTTTTTGTAAGGCTCACTTTCACGGGTTTAACCTTTTCTCCTTTGACAGATCTGTCTGCTCCACGCGGCCTCTCTTCACCGATCTAATCCGCGAGTGCCTATTCACACGGCCTACCTTCACGAGGGTTTGCTCCACGAGTGGTTGTTCACACGGCCTCTCTCCACGAGTCTACTCCACGAGTGTTGCTCCACGCAGACACCACCTCACGAGTCACTCTCCTCATAGGCTTACTCTCTCACGAATCTGCCCTTCCACGGATCACACTTATCTCGGGCCCACGCTCCCACAGCTCTGCTCCTGCTGTGTTTTTTACTAAGGCTCGACCTGCTGCTTGTGGACTCGACCTGAGTTGTTTTAAGAGACCCGATCTGCCTTGTTGAGAAGGTCGTGAGGCTTGGGGATCAAAACTGCCTGTTGAAGTGTTTGATCTATTTGCTGTGGGTTGTATTTTTTATCACTTGTGTAACAATCTGTCGTTCTGTTTCTTTTGACTGCTTATTTCAGATCTCTATCAAACCCTTATCACTGAGATTTGCCCTGACCTTATTTACATCCCTGAGACTTGATTGTCTGTTGTTTGTGTTGATTGATTAAGGTCAGATTCTGTCATCACTTAGTATTTAGACCGCTTCTGCTTACATCTATTGGACATAAATTATTCTGGGTCTATATTGTGACTTTCACTGTATTTTTTTTTTACTGTCATTGACCTACCTTGTTTGGCTGTACTACAACCCTCTCATCTCTCTCTCTGATTTGTACTACCCTCTTGTAGGGTCTGCTAGTTCCCAGATTTGACTAGCCTCCCTGAGGCTCAGTCTTTTTACTAAAAGCAACTCTTCTGAGTATTCTGATAGGAAGGGTTTCACACCCAGGTAAGTATATTCAGCTATATCACTTTAACTATTATGTGATCAATTTATTTATTTACATTACATGTTACTGAAGACTAATTTAGCACAATGATCTAACTGGTAGTGTTAAAATTACTTTAACACAGTGACCGACCTGAGAGTGCTAAGAGTGTGAAGTTGTAAGATATGAAAACTATGTTATGATAGAGTTTACTTCTGCATTATTTCATATTCAATATTTGTAAATGTTTATTAAATGTATTTTCTGCAATAAAGTATATTGATTTATTATTCTTCTGCATAAAACTCTAACTTGATGAAAATTTAACATGGTATCAGAGCTTAGGTCTTGTAGCTAACTCTGTTTTGCAGGCTAACAGAATCTACATAGATCCTAAGGTAAGGGTGTGTGCCCTATTCAACTTGACTACAAGTTTACAAGTGTACTTGGCAAGTTGACTGAAAGGGTTTGAGATGGCTTCTAACTCAGTAAAGACAGAAGATAGGCTTGAAGGAGCCTCAAACTTTAATGCATGGAAGGCTAGGGTCCTAAATATTTTGGAGGAAAGTGACTTGGATGAATTAGTCACTAATGTTGTGGAAGAACCCACAACAACTCAAGGAAGAGCAGCATTTAAGAAGAAGCAAGCTAAAGCAAAGAGGGTGATCTTTGACTCAATCAAAGATAATTTGATGCCTATAATAGCTCCTCTAAGGACAACTAAGGAATGCTTTGATGTCCTAGCTAATCTCTATGAGAAGAAGGCACCTACTCAGAAGAGGGTCTTGAAGAAGCAACTTCGTTCATTAAAGATGGAGGATAAAGAATCAGTTGCTTCCTTCTTCTCTAAGATTGCTCAGTTAAAGGATCAACTCATGGCAATTGGGGTTGGAGTAGATGATGATGATCTTGTACAAACAGCAGTAGATGGTCTCCCTACTTCTTGGGAGACATTCCTTTCAGCAGTAAATGGAAGAGAATCACAACCAAATTTTGATAGGTTGTGGCATGATTGCCTAGAAGAAGAAGGCAGAATCCAGAGTAGATCTGGACCCCCAGCTGAAAAGAACTTTGCTCTTACTGCCGAGACAAAGAAAGAAAGAATTCTCCCTCAGCACCAGAACAACGGTAGGAGACCTCAAGGTAAGCACTCTTTCAAGTCAAAAGTAAGATGTTTTAAATGTAACAAGCTTGGCCATTATGCAAACGTTTGTAGAAATCGTCCTAACAAGAATTGGCATAAAGGAAAGCATCATGCTTCAACTACTACAGAACAAGAAGAGCCTCAACAAAAGAAATCTAAAACTGAGACCAAAGAAAAAGATCAAAGAGAGTACTACTTGATTTCAGCACTCTCAAGCTCCATCTCCCACTCATCAGACTCATGGTGGATTGACAGTGGGGCCACTAAGCATATGAATGGATACAAAAAGGCCCTTGTGGGTTACAAGGCCAAGAAGTTCAATAAGAAAGTGGAGATGGGCAATAGAAGTACCTTTGAAATAAAAGGAGTTGGCTCAACTATTTTAAAGCTTGACTCAGATACGTTACTTCATATTGAGGAAATTTTATTTGTTCCTGGTTTAAAGAGGAACGTTCTTTTAGTGGCAATGTTAGAAGACAAGGGGTTCTCGGTAGCCTTCTCCGAAGAAAAGGTATTAGTATGGGCTAAAGGTAAAAATTTAAGCTCAGCTTTTGAGATTGGTATCCGTGAGGGGGACCTTTATAGAGTCCCATGATATGTTGTTAAATCCCTATTTAATCACCCTTGTCAAGTTTCAGAGATCAAGAGGGAGTCCTTCAATGGCTCAAATTTAGAAGCTCATAAGACTTGTCGTTCAGAGAAGCAGAGGGAGAAGGCCAAGATGCCTTCATTTGATCTCACTAAGGAACCTATTGAGGGGTTCCAAGATTGCTCCAGTAGGAGCCATGTCACTGATTCAAGTTCATCCACTAATGTGGGGTTAGCCAAACCTCAGGTTTGCAAAGATGCTATTCAATTGAAAATGGATAATGATATATGGAAAGTAATTCTCAGACAACAAGGAAAGTCAGGTATAACTTCAATTTGGATCTATAAGATCAAAGTATTTGCTGACATTCAAAGCTCCTTGAAGCTTTCAAAAAATCCTGTACTCTAAGACAGGTTGTTTCACCATGACAAGGACATGGTGCAATTGTCAGCTGTGTTGACTAAGCCTTTGTCTTTGACAAGCTTAGTGTTGCTGAGAATGCCTCTCTTGCTGAGAGGGAGTGTTGATTTTTTTAGTGCAGCTGGGAGACCCATTCTCAAAGAGAATGGTACCCTAGTCAGTTGACTAGGGTTCCTGGTCAAGTTAACCAGGCAAAGTATGAGTAAGACCCTAGAAGGTACCATAGGGCCCCCAGCTATCTCCTGGGGTTCTTGGTCAAGGACCAAGCAAATTGATGCCATGGCAAAGTCCCTAGCATGTGGCTAGGGCCCCTACTTGTCTCTAGGGTATTTTGGTCTAGAACCAAACAGTTTCTTGGTCACGAGGACCAAGCAGATCCTGCAGGTTGAGACAGAGACATCCTAGGTCTTGTAGATGGTTGATCAACATTCAGTCTAGGACTCAATGCTCAGCTTGAGGCTGAGGACCATTCTCTGGGAGAATGGAGAACCTGGTCATGGACCAAATGGTTGATCAACATGTCCCAGTCTAGGACTGAGGCTCTGCCTTGGGCGGAGAAGCCATTCCTTGAGAATGGAGGCACTTGGTCAGTTACCAAGATAATGATGTGTGATGTCCTCTTCTCCTAGGTCTTCGAGATGGATGAGTTAGTTAGTCTTCTCAAGGGACTGGCCACCTCTTGTGGAAGCCACTAACATTTGACCTAAGGAGCAGTTGAGAGGACCACATGATCACATCATCTGTGTGAACCCTTCTGAGTTAGTTAGTCTTCTCAAGGGACTGGCCACCTCTTGTGGAAGCCACTAACATTTGACCTAAGGAGCAGTTGAGAGGACCACATGATCACATCATCTGTGTGAACCCTTCCTTATACGGTGATGATGAACTTTCAGGTTATATGGAACATTTGTACATTTGAAAGAAAGATGATTGGTTGTACCTTCTCCACTTTGGTTGATTAACATTTGGTACTTGCACCTTGTTGATTATTAGTCTTGTGGTATGTTTTTTTATTTGTGGTAAATAGGGCCATTGACCCACCTTTATTTATACCACCCTTGTTATTTTAATCTTATGGATATTTATCCACTTTATGAGGTTCTTTTGTTTTTTATCTTTAATATTTATTTTTATATTTTTGTTTTTTTTAATCTTTTATTTTTTATTTTACTTTATCTTTATTCTTTACTTTACTTTTATTTTATTTTATTTTATTATGTGACTTTACCCAAGTCACATTATTTTTACTTTTTATTATTTTATGTTTTTTTATTTAAGTGGTACCATCCTACTTAGTTGGAACTCTAACTAATTTAACCTTTGGACCGTTCTACTTTAATCTTACTGCTATTTAATATGAAGACAAAAGTTTCATCCAAAAAGACACCTTCATGCTTCACGTGCTTTTTTTTATCTCTCACGAATCTGCATTTTTTGTAAGGCTCACTTTCACGGGTTTAACCTTTTCTCCTTTGACGGGTCTGTCTACTCCACGCGGCCTCTCTTCACCGGTCTGATCTGCGAGTGCCTATTCACACGGACTACCTTCACGAGGGTCTGCTCCACGAGTGGTTGTTCACACGGTCTCTCTCCACGAGTGTTGCTCCACGTAGACACCACCTCACGGGTCACTCTCCTCACAGGTTTACTCTCTCACGAGTCTACCCTTCCACAGATCACACTTATCTCGAGCCCACTCTCCCATAGCTCTGCTCCTGCTATGTTTTTCACCGAGGCCCAACTTGCTGCTTGTGGACTTGACCTGAGTTGCTTTAAGAGACCTGATCTGCCTTGTTGAGAAGGTCGTGAGGCTTGAGGATCAAAACTGCCTGTTGAAGTGTTTGATCTATTTGCTGTGGGTTGTATTTCTGATCACTTGTGCAACAATCTATTGTTCTGTTTCTTTTGACTACTTATTTCAGATCTCTATCAAACCCTTATCACTGAGATTCGCCCTGACCTTATTTACATCACTGAGACTTGATTGTCTGTTGTTTGTGTTGATTGATTAAGGTCAAATTTTGTCATCACTTAGTATTTAGACCCCTTCTGCTTACATCTATTGGACATAAATTATTCTGGTTCTATATTGTGACTTTCACTATATTTTTTTTTTACTGTCATTGACCTACCTTGTTTGGCTGTACTACAACCCTCTCATCTCTCTCTCTGGTTTGTACTACCCTCTTGTAGGGTCTGCTAGTTCCCAAATTTGACTGGCCTCTCTAAGGCACAGTCTTTTTACTGAAAGCAACTCTTCTGAGTATTCTGATAAGAAGGGTTTCACACCCAGGTAAGTATATTCAACTATATCACTTTAACTATTATGTGATCAATTTATTTATTTACATTACATGTTACTGAAGACTAATTCAGCACAATGATCTAACTGGTAGTGTTAAAATTACTTTAACACAGTGACCGACCTGAGAGTGCTAAGAGTGTAAAGTTGTAAGATATGAAAATTATGTTATGATAGAGTTTACTTCTGCTTTATTTCATATTCAATATTTGTAAATGTTTATTAAATGTATTTTCTGCATTAAAGTATATTGATTTATTATTCTTCTGCATAAAACTCTAACTTGATGAAAATTTAACAACTAGTACAATTCTTTTTTTCATTGAAAACGTTGGAGAGAAAGCCAAGGGATGCTTCCCCACATTCGTCGATGGCATCCCGAGTAAGCCTGTAAGCATAGACTAGTGCAACAAACCCAGGGGGGTTCAAACAAGGCACCTACAGGCATAGAACTAGCCAATTGCCCAGTAATATTGGGGACAACTGGTTGTGCCAACAACTGGTTACCACAGAATAGATATAGTACTAACTAAAACAAGCAACATCTCTTAAGCAACAAACTTGTCCAAATTGTCGAGTTCACTATCTAAAAGTAGAAGCCAATAATTTCTAGAGAAAGGCAGACAAAAAAACGAATATTCTGGAATATATGGCAAGTTGACATAACCATACCTATATATAACAATGAAAGTGATGTAGGAAAGAAACTAAAGGTGCTACAATACAAAGAAATGTTTGGAAAACATATGCAACTAGAAAAAAAAAGATCTTACATGATAACAAACTAGAAAATGAATGTAATTAGGAAAAACAAGCAATAAAGGGATTAATTTTATGAATTTAAAATAAAATAGTGTTTCATGTCCCTAATGTGGGAAAGGTGTTCTCTATGCCAAAACTTTTTGCTTGCTAGAAAAGGAATGCCATATGTTGTGTGTTGCGATAAACACATACAACAAACATCAACTCTAATAAGACGTGCACTAATAGTGTGCTCCTTTTATAGAGAGGAGAGAGGAGAGGACATTTTAGAGTCATAGAGACTTTCAAGACACCAAACATGGCACATTTCACTATTTATTACACCGTTAATTATTCATTGTTTATTTATTCACACCCATGCACTCAGATAGCATATCCCATGGAGGAGGGAAGGGAGGCCGAGCAAGCATGGATATTCATCCCACAACCATTAAACCATTATGTTAGTAAGAGGGTCATGACCTCTCTGGACACCCCCATTGGCATAAGAATCATGGTATGTTGGGTAGAGTAGAGCTCACAAACAATGTGAGACAATGCACAAGGCGAGAAGAGATTTTAAACTCATAGAAGCTATTCCAATGCACTAAACAACATATCCAATTGTTTATTATAATAGTAAGAGGGCCCTTACCTCTTTGGACACCCCCATTGGCATAAGGATCAAGGTATGTTGGGACTTATACATTGTTGCAAACCAGTGTTCCACAGGGATGCGTACCCCAGGGTGGGGAACGTGCCCCCACGCTTCTAAGGCAAGGAAACTCCTAGGGAAACGTGTAATATCCCAATTGATATTTGTTGTCCTTTTATAGAGTTTATGATGTAGTTGCTGCTTGCTTGAAGTCTTGTTACCCTATACTTAAGTAAAATATGAATGCATATACCATACTATGATTGCATGTTGCTTGCTTGAAGTCTTGTTACCCTATACTTAAATAAAATATGAATGCATATACCATACTATGATTGCATGAGAATGCATGTAAGTGCATGGGGTTGCATAAACCCTAAATACCCAAGTATTTAAATATGCTATAAAATAGGGGTAGAAATTATGCATGTACATACCAATAATTTGTGCTTGAGATGGAGGTCAATATGAGATAAGCATGCAAGTCATGCGTCGAGAATAGGTCAAGATATGTGATGATCTCTACCCAACAATTCACCCATGCAATAAGGGTGCCTTCTTCAGTCTTTGAATTGAGTAATAAATCCTCCAATGATGTGAGATACCTCCAGAGAACAGGTACAAGGGTTATAATGCCCTTCTGATCAATATGGAAGTTGCATGCAAGCCATGCAATAGCTCTAGGTCAAAATGCGCGACCTCCTCAAGGAAAGTCATCCATGCAAGGAAAGGCGCCCTTCTCAAAGATGAATTGATGATATCTGTCTCCCGAAGCCAAAGTAGAAGCCTATATTCAATAACTAGACTAATAATGGTTCTCTCGGAAGGATGGGAGATGCATGCAAACCAAATCGCAGTTCTGTGTCAATATATGAAGATCTTCTGATTTGCCCAAGTCGCCCATGCAAGAGGGCGAGCTCTCTTGATCCAATACGTAGCTTGAAACCTGAGGAATGCTAAAGACTAATGTATAAGATGTACTTGATGAATAGTGTTACCAACTATTTTGTACCATAGTTGGACTTCTTATGAAGCCAGTTTCATGAACATGTCAAGTGTTCATCATCAGTGTTCAAAAGTTCAGAAGACTTTTTCAAGGCCAATTTTGGCCCGTTTTGTAATAATTGCATGTCCAGACCTCCGATGGGGGAATTGTAATAAGCTGGTCTAAGCATGGCCATTTTGTAAAATACTTGGCCTACCTTAGGTTTGGCTATCAGGGGGATACTCTAGAGTATTTTTTCCTTGGGAATTATGCATTGCGCTTCAATGGCGTACAATTCCTGAGTTTTTCACTCACACCTCCAAAGCTGAGTATTCACTATTTACCATGGTGGTCGAACCTAGGGAGGTTATTAAAGTCTATGTGTCTATGTATTTTTCAAATGCTAGCAATCAATAATAAGTCGTATGGACATGCACTAGGTCCCCTAGGAGTTTGAGTCAATTCCGATAAAATTAATTGTTTCCGTAAAATTAAAGCATTTTTAATGGTTTAATTGGAAAAATTCAAAGTGTAATAAAAGCATGGTCTGGAGGCGGAATTTGGCAAGGGGATGCTCGTTTTCACGCTAAGAGCGTCCTCTTTAACCTAGGACCCACTTTTCTTAGGTTTTGGGTGATTAAATTGTCACTTATGGCATTTCTTTCCTAAAGAGGAAACAGAATGGACATTAATTGCTATAAGTGCTACAAAATGCACCAAGTATCAAAAGAAAAATATAATAAAATAAGCAAATAAACACATGCCAAATGACTTGGCATTTCGTACCTAAAGGAGGGCGAGTATATTGCTTCACAAAAGCGATACTTTGGATTTGATTTAAAGTCAAAATTGAAGATTAAATAAATGGGTGCGCCTTTCCGCCTCACATGGGAGGCTTTCCATGCATGAAGCTCGTGGAGGTATGGGCGATGGTTCCAAAGTGAGAGGGGCGCCCCTCTCATGAGGTGGCAACCACCTCTTCATGTCACACCAACCCAAAGTGCTTGTTAACTTATGTCAACGCATTGATCTCTCCTTTAATTAAGGGATGCGCAACCCTTCTCAACCATCTCATGCGCCCCCCTCTCTTCTCCTCTTTGGCTATATAATGCAAGGCTTGCTCCATCATTCAAGATGGATGGCAAGGAACCTCTGCTGTAATTGTGTGTAATGCTTTGCTATTTTGCAAGCGGTTTATGAATAAAGTGAAGATTTTGGAGGTCTAAATGGTGCAAGATCTCATGATGAATGCTTGAATCGAGGTTATTTGTCTTTCATATGCAAGATTGCTAGCTTAGAAGGCTCTCTGTAGTCCATACAGTACACATTTGAGGATTTCAACTTGTTTACTTGTGCTAAGTTATCTAAGATTCGAAAGTAGCAAATTGTAGTCGGTTATACTAATGCTCTTTTTTATTTTATTTAGTTTATCACACTAAATTTGATCTTGTTTGTTGAAGGTTGTTTAAGTTTTGCAGATCATCGAAGCTAAAGGAGTACTTGGAGCTCGCTACTTCCTTATTCTCTTTGCCGCTTTTCATAAAAACTAATGGTTTTTGTTCTACAGGCACTTCCAAAGTCATCTCATTGTTCAAGCTTGGGCTTGGGTTTCTCCTTTCCATCTTCTAAAAATTAAAACAAATCTCTTTCTTGGTTACTTTTATCTCATAACAAGTAGATCTGAATTTTCAAGGTTTATCTAATCATCTCTTGTTATATGCTTAGGAAGATCTAAAGAGTCTCATAGTTATCACATTTAAAGTCTAGATCTAGTCCCAGTTGGTTAATACTTGAAGTTTAAAATTTCCACTATTTCGCAAGTATTGACTTCTTGTAAATTTTATTGTATTTTTTAGGCTAATCCACTAATCCAAACAAATCATAGTTTGCTGGTTTTTGTGTTTATTTTATAGGAAAGCAAGAAAAGGAAGCTTTTTTGGAGCATAAGCTCATAAAAACTCCCATTTCTTCAACCCCTTGCTCTCCTTTAGCCTTCTTGAAAGGCCAAAAGTCTCTTGAATGTCACAATTTAAGCGGATCAAGAGCACTCTCTATCAGAGAGTTCTTAATAGTTTTTTTGTAATAAGTCTAATAAAAAGCAAGTGGGATTACGGCTCCCACACCCTTGTTCCTCCATTTGGGGGAAGCCTGTATTTTTTTCTATTTTATGTTTGCTTTCTACCTACATAAAATTATAGTAGTAGTATGCTAGATTAGTTATACTTACTTGAAGTTTTAAAAGTTTACCTTTGCTTAGGTTAAAGAGCTTACCCTTTTTCTTTTATATAAGTAACAAAATTATCAAAAGTTTCATTTTTGCAAGATTAGCTAGTTTTGTTTACTTAAATCTTTACATCTTTCTTTTTGACAAAGTTTTAAAAGCATCAAAATCTCTTGAATCTCGCCATTTGCGGATCAAGAGTGCTCTCTGTCGGAGAGTCTCTTTTTGTTTATTTTTATTACACTAACCCCCTTGCTTTCCCGAGTACAGTCCTGGACTTGAAAGAGACTCTTGGGTAGAATTTAGACAATCTCTAGTTTTTCACTTTATTTACTTTATCTTTGCATTTAAATTTTCTCTTGAGTCTTAAGACTTTCTCAAAATCTCTTGAATCTCGCTCTAAGCGGATCAAGAGTGCTCTTTGTCGGAGAGTTAACAATTGGAACGAACATTTCGCCCACTCCGTTTATGCTCTACCCATCGTAGGCTAGTCTGAGCTTTGGGATATCAAAAGCGGTAGTGTTGCAATTATTAATTTTCTCACATTAAGCTAATACTTTCACTTTCACAAAATTAAGTCCCCTTAACCAACGAAAAATCCGGCGTTGCCTCGATAGTGGTCGAAAGTGGGGAAATTTCGAAAAAGGAAGCAAGAACAACTGGGAGGCAACCTCAGAGCACAGTTAGACTACACCCTTGTTGGTGTAGTGATGAACACCGCTATCGAGACTCCATTCCAGCCCACACATCCTTGTACGAAGCCACCTAGATCATATTTCGGACATATTCCCTGTAACGCAAGGTATATCGGGAAGCTCCTCATCCCACAATTAATCAACTCATCCCATAGAAATAGATAATAAAATAAACCAAGAAGCATTCGCACAATAGTCCTTTCAGCACTCCAACAGACAATGACTCCATTAGCACTGGTCTTTTCATCAGCAACAATTTTTCAAGTCTTTTGCTTTTTATCTATCTCAAATTGTTGTTCATTTTATGATATCATGCTGTGGATGTTATTTTGATTAAATTGGCGAGTAAAACTTGGTTTAAATTTGTATCAAATTCAAAAAACTCCTAAAACAACATCCATTCCAATCACACAAACTTAACGAAAAGCCTTAGAAAACCTTTTCTTTTAGTAGGGTCTACCCCCCTTGGCTTCATTAGGAGTTTGCCTAAACGGAGGAGTCAGGATCAACTGACAGCGCCTGACTCTTTGCTTGCCCCCAAGGCCACACCGAGCAACTTCGAAATATTTCTACTGTGCTCCCCCCCCCCCAGTGTGCATCTCGGCGGCAACAAATAGTAATGCTGAAACTGTGCGATCCAACCCTAAAAGTGACTAGGGCAAATAGATTCCGCTGCCGAAATGCACTTGATGGTTGAGTAGTGTGCCCTCAACCCTAACTTGGCTCCTTGAGCTCTCCAAATTGAATTCACAAATCAATAATCAATAAGCAGACCCAATCGTTCTCTTTTTCCTTCTTTTATAACTTTGACATTGCATGCCCTAACTTTTGCATGCCTAAGTCACTTTTCTCTTCTATTTTTCAGTTGAGTTGCATGCATTGCTTTCTGTACGCATGCAGACTTAATTAAGGTGCTTTTGTGCATGCATCATGAAATATGGCATGTATGTAATACATGCAAGTAGATCCTAGTTCCTGTGGCCCTCTTTTATATACGGATGACCTAATAACACTGATTAAGATCTTCTTTTGTTCCGAATGGTATCAGTCCTCAGTCAATTCCCTGAATCTCAGTACCCGCTCGAACCTATGAGAATTAGATAGGTTAGTGGGATGGTACCGTTTGCTTAAGTAGAAAAGGACATTACAGTCCTCCCCGCTCGAAATTGCTTGTCCTCAAGCAACTATAATGATGGGTGATGCAGTACCTATTCCCCTTCCCAAGTGGCCTCTTTTATTGGTAATTCTTTCCATTGAACCAAGTATTCTCATATAATCATGTTCCTTAATTTTCTTTCCCGAACTTGCAAAATTCATTCTGGAACCAAAATCAGTTGCCCCTCGTCATCAAGGGGGCGTGGCTCTAATGAAGTAAAAATATGTTGGCCTACTGCTTTCTTGAGGTTAGACACATGGAATACATTATGAATCTTCCTTTCTTGTGGTAACTCAAGCTCATATGCTACCTCTCCCACTTTTCGACTTATCTTATAAGGACCATAAAAGCGAGGCTTTAGTTTCTCTGCTCCTTTCTTCTTAAGGGATGATTGTCTGTAAGGATGTAGTCGTAAGTATACCAAATCCCCTACTTCAAAACTGTGCTCAATCCTGTGTATGTCTACATATATCTTTTGTTGATTATGGGCGGCCTGTAGGTTTTCTTTGAGTATCTTGAGAATATCTTTACTTTCCTGAATCCACTCCTTAGCTTTAGGAGCCCTAATGTCACCAAATATCAAGTATGCAAAACATAAGGCATCATAACCATACAATGCTTTAAAAGGGGTCATACCAATGGACATATGGTATGTAGTATAATAGAAGTCTTCCCCTAGGCGTAGCCATTTGATCCATGTCCTTTGTTGTCCTGCTACATAGTTCCTCAAGTATCCCTCAATCCACTTGTTGACTATCTCTGTCTGTTCGTCGCTCTGAGGATGATAACTCGTGCTCATAGCCAATTCTATCCCAACCAACCAGAAAAGCTCCTGCCAAAATGCTCCTCTGAACTTACTGTCCATGTCACTGACAATGGTCTTAAGTAACCCATGCAACCTGAATACCTCTCTGAAAAACAACTCTGCTACCTGTGCGGCTGAATAGTCGGAAGGAATGGCAACGAAGTGAGAGAACTTAGTCAACCTGTCAACCACATTGTACAAACAATCTCTACCTCGTACCTTCTCTTTTTGAGCATGCAAAGATCCTAAGGAGGCAAGCTTGCTAGCTTGTCCTACTTAGTTACTTTTGCAATTTTTCCTTAGAATTTTAACTTTAGAAATTTTTGGGTTTTTTTGGTAAGTCCCAAGACACTTTTAAAGTGTCCCAAGACACTTTTAAAGTGTTTTTGGGCATTTGTTATTAACAATTGCTTGCTGGTTTGCAGGTTTTAATGATTAATTAGAGAGGCATGTTGGCAAAATTTCGGTGTTCTAATCCATTCAGAGCGTTCCGAAAGCCCTTTTCTTTATCTAAATCTTTTATGCAAACTTGTAAACCTTATGATCCTAATCTATAAAAGATCAAAGGCATCCATTCGAAAGCATTGTAAAAAGACAAATTAAAGAATTAAGAATATCAAGTGGGCTACCCAGCGCCCACACCCCATCCCCCAGGGGGAATCTGTGTTGGTTATGTTTCAAAGGTGGGCCACAAGCGTACTCAAGACCTAGCTTTTCACATTTTGTTAACAATTTACTTTTTCAGAGTTTGAGTAATTTTTCCTTGCTTTCCCGAAGTACGGTGCCACGAAAAGAGCTTGCTCGAGTACTGGAGTTCGGCCGGAAAAGAGATTCTTGATTTAGTTTAATCAAATAGAAAACATTAAAGTTAGTTTGTTTAATAAAATTTACCAAGGCTCCTTCCCAGTATGCTCTTGACCTCTGCAGCTTAGTCTGACTAGATGGCCAACCAGAAAGGGTAGAGTGACTAATGTAATAGGACAATCCGAATAGTTTATCTTCGAGAACTCGAGAGGTCGCGAAGTGTGACTACCATAGAGTCAGGGGGCTACTTTAAGCAGGTTATGCCTCGCCCCGTTGGACACTTAGTAAAGTTGCTTCAAGCTCTCAGTTCAAGGAGTTAAGCTCATTTGGGCCAAAACCTCAATTAACCCATTCCCTTAATCACACATTAATAAATTAAAACTAACAACAAGACATCTGCAGCACATTCCCAACACAGCAACAACAATTTACACATCTCGGCACTAGTCTACTTCTCAATTTCATGGTTTTAAATCAATCTACAAATGTTGTGAATGTTATTTATTTAAATGCAATGATGTTGATTTAATTTATCTACAGATACTCTTGATTTAGTAATTTGTTCATCTTTTTTTTAACTCCTAGATTTAGCTTTTCTTATATTTTGTAGAGTAAAAGCCTTAATTTAAATTTTATAGGGACCACCCTCTGGCTTCACTAGGAGTAAGCCTAGACAGAGGATTCGAGTTATCAGGTGACAACACTTGACTCCGACTTGCTTCCAAGGCCACACCAAGCAGCTTGAAGATTTATGTCGTGTTCCCCCCTAGGTGTGTATCCATGCAGCAACATGTTTGGGGGTGTTTCATGAGATTTGTGGTACATGGTGTATGTTCAACCCCTAATTGATCTGAGATGGATTATAGCATGAGAGATGGTTCTTGATGGATATGCACACTTAAGGTAGCTTGCTCACTTGATGCTTGACCTCAATTAACAGTTGGCTTAGGTGTTCTTCTCGTGTGCAGTGGAGCTATCTTGCCTAGATCAAGGACACACTTCGTGATGGGCACATGGAGGATTCACTTGTTGGGAGGATGGCCTATAGGGAATGTGGAGTATTGTGCATCATGGAGGAGGGCTTCAAGCCCTAGATGGCATCTAGCAACTTAAGTTCTTGTTCAAAGGTTTGGAGATGGCTCGAGGACACCTAGGGCCTTCATAGTGTTCTTGAAGGGGGTAGTTGACCTAGTTGAGTACATTGCTTACCAAGATAGATGGAATCTATGGAGGCTCGAGATGGAGTGTTGTGGACTTGCCTTGTTTAGTTATATCACTTTCCTTGTTTAGCTATATCACCTTGGAGTCCTTATTTTGCACAACATCATCACTGGAGCGTGACACTTTTAATCTACAGTGAATGTCTCATTTGTGTGGCTTACAATGGTTCATGTAGGTTTCTTGCAAGGTTTTATGCCGAGACAGTATTGTTGGCCTCCCTTACCCCTCATATAGATAGAGGGAGAGAGTCTTTCATTCACATGACTTGTGTGTTCATTCTCACACTTGTGTAGAGATGTGGCCTGTAAGAGGAACGCACTTGTCCTCTCTCTCTCTAGGTCTTCATTTGTACTTGATTCTCTCTCTCGAACTAGAGTTTCTTTGTCTTTTTCGAGTTCTAGGGTTAGGGATTTACCCTTGGAGATTGAATATTAGGGTTTTGGCATTAAACCCTATGGTGGACTCATGAAGAAGAAGAGAAGAGGAGGATGTCTTCCCTTGGAGATAGTTTTGGATGGATTCTTACACTTGTGCTTGGTGGAGCTAGAGTTTGATAATTTACCATAGCTAGGGCATTTAGAAGAGGAGGATGTCTTGCCTTGGAGATAGATTTGGAAGGATTCTTACACTTTTTCTTGGTGCAGCTAGAGTTTCATGATTTACCATAGCTAGGGCATTTTGCATGGTTGGATTTTATATCACTGAGAGGAGACTATAGTATGTACTTCATCATTGACCTTATATATGAATTTTCCGGCCATACACAACTTGTGCCAATCTCAGATTTGATTTTGGCTACATGTGTTCTTCATATTTGGCTATTTACATCTATTAATGATCTTGTTGATTGGACATAAGTAAAGGACAAATTGTTAATTGATTTTACATCTAAAGAAGATAAAGGGGTTGATATTACTGCTGCAAAACTGTTGTTATTTCTGCTGCAAAAAAACATTTTCAGATCTGAATATTTATTGATAAGTTGCACTAGAAGGGATGAAAACTTATCTCATTGGTTCGTGTCTCTCCTCCTTAATTGCCGGGAAGTTTAGGGTTGTTTGAAAGTGAAATATTGTACTTCTGTTGTTGTTTTGTGCTTTAACTTACAGCAATCATAGGGCAGAAAATACTGGAGATCTTAAGATTTGAAGAACCTTCTAGAAAGATGGCAAAATTTCTGAATTGCATTGAAGTGTATTTCCGATCAAATTTCCAACAATTTTTGCCAATTTGACATGCTATCGGTATTGTACATACTACATAATACGGTTTTCTATATTTGGTCATTAATGAATTACAATGGTGAATTCTATAGACACTTATGTGCGTTGCGCATAACATGATTTTCTATATTTGGTCATTATTGAATGGCAATGGTGAATTCTATAGACACTTATCTAGACAAGAGCAAAATGGCAGCTAACAACTTTGCTACACAATTGAATTGAATTTCTACTTTCAAAAACTTATTCACTTGATTTTTTATATTCTTTTTTGTAAAGAATACTTCTTTTAATCAATCTCAAGTCATTCTTTTAGGCTGTAGTTATATAAGTCAACCTAGGGAACAGATGGACATTCCCTGACGGGGTTGAGGGCCGTTGCAACTCCCCTTACCTCGGGGGATGTTTTTGGGACATCCCAAGGGAAACCGTATCAAACAAGGAGCATCTCAAAGATGTCCTTGAGCCATCCCATGTGTCCCTGAGATGGTAGGGAATGTTTGCAACAATCCACATCTTCAATTGCTATGCAATTGAATTGAATTTCTACTTTCAAAAACTTATTCACTTGATTTTTTATATTCACTTTTGTAAAGAATACTTCTTTTAATCAATCTCAAGCCATTCTTTCAGGCTGTAGTTATATAAGTCAACCTAGGGAACAGATGGACATTCCCTAATGGGGTTGAGGGCCGTCACAACTCCTCTTACCTCGGGGGATGTCTTTGGGACATCCCAAGGGCAACTATATCAAACAAGGAGCATCTCAGAGATGTCCTTGAGCCATCCCATGTGTCCTCGAGATGGCAGGGAATGTTTGCAACAATCCACATCTTCATTACACAAACTTCACCAGGGACTCACCCCCCCCCCATTGTTTAAATATTGTAACTTCAAAGAATATTCTATTTGTACTTTATTATTATTCATCCGGAGATGTTTTATTCCTCCGCCGGGATGTTATTATTATGTAAAGTCATTGAGGTAAATCCGCCCATGTAAGTCAGGGCAATAGATCCCCTAAGAGTCATTTGTAATGGGGTGTTTAAGTCCCCTAGAGGGGTCGGCCCAATCAGCAAGAGAATAAACTATTGAGGCCGACCTGTCAAGTGTAAAAGTCGAGTGAAGTAAAGTATAAATAGAGGAGGTGTGTTCCTCATTTAACACACTCACTCACTTGTGAACTCGCATAGGAGAGAGAGAGATCTGCAAAGGAGAAGAAGGAGCTCTCGTTTGGGAATTACATCTTTGTATTTATTGGTCATTTATATTGAGGAAGTTTTGTTGGGTTTTCTACCCCATGAGGGTTTCCCAGGATAAATTGTGTCTCTTATGTTTATGTTGTGCTTGTTGTTCTTTCAGTGATCCTGTATATGTTATTGTTGTGAATTTGTTACACCCAAAATCTACTCATCATCAGATTCAGTGTATACACCCCTGAAGATACCTGGACTAAGTAATCATCCCGAGAGGATTTGTACCTAATTGTGCTAAGTTTTAAAGGGTCGTCGCAGGTTGCACACTAGCAACATATGACGTCGCATCTTGCTCCACTGCAGGGTGCGACGAGGTCAGTTAATGGGCAAAAATAGCTTATTCAAGATCCTTCTCGAAACTTGCTCATTTAGGGGCTTATCCCTGACCTCTAGGGGAGCTGGTACTCGACCCCCAACTCTTTGGGAGGATCCCCTATCTCTCTCCTACCATCTCTCAACCTATCCTATCCATACCCTATCCACTTAGTCCTAGCTCACTCCCATCCCAAAAGGGGGAAGACTATGGTATCTACATGCTGGTGAAATCTCGCTTAGAACATCTCCACTCACCTATTGGAGAACTCATACTTCCTTGGAAGGATATTATCATCGTCGGCTCGAACCCCATGTACCACATACTGACACGTCAGGTGCCTGGGGACAAGTATTCACGCTGGATCGTGATACTGCAAGAATTTGATCTTCTTTTCGAGAAAGCCAAGTCAAAGAAGTCTTTGGTGATTGCCGAGCTCATTTGCGCCCTTCCCCGTCCTGATGCAGAAGTTGAGCACAAGGACTCCTTTCCAGATGAATCATTGTTTCTACTTAGTACGACTGATCCGTGGTATGGAGATATCTTGTTATATCTTCAAACCCAACGCTTCAACCCTCAACTCTCCCGCGATGACCGTCGTAAGATACGTCACCATGCAAAGTATTATTTAATCATCAATGATACTTTGTATCACCGTGGCATTGATTCAATTCTTCGACGTTGTCTCACTCACGATGAGGCTAAACAAGTTCTGAATGACTGTCACGCTGGGGCATGTGGCGGTCACCTCTCTGGGATGGCTACAGCCTAGAAGATTTTGCGCGCAGGATATTTTTGGCCTACTATCTTCAAAGATTGTATTGAGGCCGTAAAAAAATGTCCTCCTTGCCAACACTTCCATATGAAGAAGTGCACTCATCCTGCCCCGTTACATCCGGTTATTGTCGTTGGCCCATTCTACTGTCCTTGCTCAGACTTAGAAGTTCACTATTCATACTCATTGGTTTTACCCTCCCTTGGGAGAATAGAGGTGATCATTCCACCATACCTTGGCTTGCTAGTGTTGGCTCCATTATTCATTGTCTTCATCCATCCATTGCCTACCTTTTAGTTTATCACCCTGACTTACTACTTGACTAGAGGCATGGAGGATCTTTCCCCACTGTAGCCTCTGTATTGGATGAGCTTCCCTATTTATTGTGTCTCAGCTTTGAGTTGATGACAAAACTTTCCTTTCGTGAGTTGGATTGTAGGCCTAAATCATTCTGGTCGGTTGTCCCGATGTTTGGCATTGGCTCAAACTCCCCCTAGTCACTTGAGATGTTGTTGGCTAAAACTGAAAGCTCATGTACTACTTATGGAAACTTATAAATTCGCCCATGGAAACTAAAAAAGGGCAAGAGCGATGAACTGCTAAAAAATACTCCTCGAAGAGTACAGAAAAAAAGTCCAAAAGCAACAGTTCTTAAAAGTTATATCTAAATAATTGTTGACCTTATATATGTATGAAAACATGCCCTGGATGCAAGCTGCAACTAGTTGTGCTTATTAACACTCCTGAGATCCGAAGGGTTATGTACGCCAAAAAGGCCATGAAATGAAATTGAATGATACTAATGAACCTGGATCAACTTGATGTAGACATGATGCCTAAGTTGAATAAGCACTCTCTAAACAACTTATCCATTTGTGAGACACCGCCATTCCCTGTGTTGTTGCTCATTCAGTATATACTATGGTGTGTATTCCCTTTCCCATATCCAAAGTGTCACAATGTTAAGTCAGTCAGTCACCCCTTGGCCTAGCCAATTTATTTTAGCCTTCACCCTTCACTAGCAAATTGATCACAACTATGAAGTGAGTATGATTTTTAAAGTCTAGTCTGAGTCATAATAATAATTAATGACACTATATATTTGTTGGTAGATCGCCAGTAATGATTACTTTTTGTTATAATTGCTATTTGAATGAGTTGTAGAGCATGCATTAACCTTTGACACTTTGCAGCAGCTTCTAATGATAATCTGAGTTATATTTGGTCAATATTGACCTGGTCAAACTTAGTTTGACCAAGGTCAATCACAGGACATGAGATTGTTGGACCTTGTGATGATTCAGATAGATGATATATGGTCTATGTACATGTACATGATGGTTCTATGCATCAGATACAGGTTTATGATGATGATTATTGGTTTTCAGCATTATTTGATCATTTACAGATTATTATTTTTTCACCTGTTCCGGTATATTGGATATATTATATGATCATGTAGAGATCCATATGGTGTATGAGTACACATCTTGGATAGTTTTGGACCTTCTAAGTCAAATGAGACAGTCTGTTTTCAGTTTCGGGCAGTTACAGTGATGATTGAGCCTCAGTAGGCTATCCCAGTGCAGTTTTGGTTTGTCGGAGACCCTGTCAGAGCATAGATGATTTTTATTTGGTTCATCTAGGGCGCTGATGATGGAGGGGGTGGTCCAACCACTTGTTTTTACCATATTACCCCCCTCCCGGACACACTAATGCCCTCACCTTGACAGCGCAGGCACTCCAGGAGGCAATTTGGGGCAGGTACACGCTTCCCGAGGCAGTTTTGGATTGGTAGAAATGGCTACAGAGGAATTCGATTTGGGCTACTGAAGCAAAGTTTTGGCATGGGATGATCAATGATGATGAGTGGGATGTTTTCCGCACCTTCTCCAGCAGTTTCAGCTTCATCGGGGCCCACATCCATCACTTATGGCATTTTCTGATGATTTTTGGGGCCTCCTAAGGCCCACGATTTGTCCATAGAGACATGATTTGGTACTTTGATGACTATTTTATTATTATTGTGCTATGGGGATTGACCAAGGGTGGCTAAAATTACCCCTTGGACCCACCATCAGCTTATTGTTATATTTTGTCATCATGATTTGGTGGGATCCCCTCTCCTAGGGCGATTTTGTCCACTTATGGTTATATTTTATGGTTGCTCCATGTATTTTATTGTTGAGCTCATCTCAACCATTGATTAGATCTTTTGATCTTTTACTCTTAGCCAGTCATGTAAAAAGTGGTTAGGATTATGGTCTCTCTCCATCCTATTTAAGGAGAGAGCCTCTCATTGTAAAATCATCTAGAAATTTTTGGCTCTTGGCTCTTGGAATAAAATTTCTAGCTTTTGGAGTACATGCTTGGGTTGGAGTGGATGTTGGTTGCTTTCATTGTAAATGCTTTTGTCCATTGCACTGGAGGATCTATTGTAGCTATCTTGCATATTTGCCATATCTTTTCACAGGTGGAGAAGACTTCTTCAACAAGTGCGAATTGGTGGGGAGGCTTGCCCTTCAAGCTTGGAGGAGGACGTTTTGGGTTAAACAAGGAGTGGTTTTGTCTTTGCACCAACTATTCTTTGCTTATCTCTTTCTTGCTTGTATCTACCTTCAACATGTTAAACTGATTGATGCTTTGCTCCTTGGTTTTGACAAGTTAGAGGGACACATATGTGGCTTGGAAAAATCGATTTGGCAAGAGGGCTTCAAAAATTCTCCATTTGATCTTTGGCAAAAGTAATCCTCATCTCAACTAGCATTCATCTCTTCATCTAGGTATGCTCCAAAGGTATGATCTTCTTCTTTGAATAATCCATAATTTCTAGATCATAAAAACCCTAATTAATCAAAACCCTCATTTTGGTGTTTCTTAGATCTACTTAGATCTAGCCTTGCTTTTGAAGAGATATTAAAAACCCACCTCTATAGCATCCACCCCTAGTTGGATCTATAGTTTGGTGGTGATTGGGTTAAAATTGACATATTTTTCAAGGCAATATAGCCCTCTTGAGGCAAATCGCACTTCCTTGGGAGAGGCTTGTTTGGTTAGATATAGCATATGGGTAGGTGAGATCCCACTTGATTTGCAATCTACATATTTGATAACCTACCCCTAGACTCTTACATTGGTGATTTCTACCTTGTGGGCATCATTCCACATTTCAAGGGATTAAAACCCCATTTTGGACTACTTGGCACCTTAAAACTCAGATCTAGTAAGATCTAACACTTGGATTGTCTTGATTTTCTAGATCCACATAGATCATTGCCTAAACTACTTGGATCTACAATTTGGTGGTCATTGGACTTGTTTTGACACCCCTTTCCCATCTTTTAGTCCTCCTTGAGCAAGGTCGCACTTCCTTGGGTGATTGAGTTTGTCCACTTTGAGGACGTGGGTAGTTGAGATTTTTGTGGATTTGGAACGGACATACCTTGAAACCTAGGTCTAGAATATCATTTTGTGACGATCTGCCTTGGGGGTAGCATTCCTTATTTTAAGGGATTGTGGTCCACTTGGGTCATTTCATGAAACCCTAGATCTAGCAAAATCCAACCATCATATCCCAATTAGCCCACTCAATTCGCATGCTAGGTGTCCCGATCTACACTTTGACATATGATTTGACTCCATTAACCCATCCAACAAGGCACTAGTCTTCCTTAGGCAAGTCGCACTCCTTGGAAATTGTGTCAAACCTTAGATCCTATATGTGGGTATTCATAATTTTAACTTAGATCCGTAGATCTACTCATTACATATCCACTAGTACCAATTGCATCCCTTAATTTCACCTTGTGGGTCCCATTTGAACTATTCACATATCTCAAGAAAGTAGGTCCCACTTGTGTAACACATGGTACTAGATTTTGTTACCTTATCTCATCATGTGGCCTAAATCATACATTGGTTGAAACACTAATCATCTCTCAAACCACCTTCAACCATACTTTAATTTCAGGGTCCATTTTACCTTGCATTGGTTTTCGTAACTTACCATTAACTCATCCCTAGGAACCTTTGTTTGGGTCCAATCAGCTTTGATTGGTAGTAGGGTCTCCCCCTAGGTCTTGATGTACCTTGACCTAAAGTGAAGAGTGCCTCGGTTGACGTGACTCCCACCTTGCATTGGGAATCGTGGCATCTCTTGGGTCACCTCTTTAGTTGTCCATCTCCTCTACCGTCCCGGATGGGATACCACTAGGGACAACTACAAGTTGTGTGATAACAGGACACATAAGTCCAATTGGCACAACATGCTCTTTTCAGCGTTATGGGCCTACCGAACATCCATCAAAACCGCCACAGGATTCACTCCCTTCCAATTGGTATATGGATTGAAGGCTCTCCTACCTATAGAGTGCGAAATTTTGTCTCTACAACTCGCTATCGAACTTCTTCCTAACACTACTGCTAAGGAAGAACGTCTCTTTCACTTAGCAAAACTTGACGAGTCCCGCCGAGATGCCGCTCCTGCTAATGAAGCACACAAGAAACGCATCAAAGCTCAATACGACGAGCCAGTTGAACCTCGTATCTTTAACGAGGGTGACCTGGTCCTCACTTATGACCAGAAGCACGACAAACTAGGAGCAAGAAAGTTCGAATCCATGTGGCATGGACCTTACATAGTCAAACGTGTTTTGGAGAAGGGAGCTTACGAGCTTGAAGACTATGACGGAATCTCTTTGGGTGAACCCCGCAATGGGATTTACCTGAAGAGGTACTACACATAAATTCATCACGCTTAGACTTTCTTGTATATACTGTACATGGCGTGTTTTTTGTGTTTTGTGTGCTGTGACACTTTTGTTTTTGAGTGTCATTAGATCTTGTTTCCGCTTCTTATACCATGTTCTGTCTGCGTGTGCAGATGGCAATGTGCTACGGATTCACGGACGGCACCAGCCGGCATACCCGTAACCTTGCTTCGGCAGCCTGGGTACTATATTCTCCAACAGGTGAGCTCATTAGCTCAGGAGGAAGTTGCCTAGGGTTTGCGACCAACAATGCCGCTTAGTATCAGGCAGTAATCGGAACCCTAGCTAACGCCATTTCCTTGGATATGAACCACATTGTCACATGGATTCTCAATTAGTGGTTTCCCATATGAACCGGATTTACACCATCCGTGATCCCACCTTACTCCGTCTCTTCAGACGAGTACGTCTCCTGGAAAGGTCATTTGAATCTGTTCAATACCTGCACATCCCACGAGAGTTAAACACAGTTGCTGACTCGATGGCCAACTTCATTTTGGATTGGTACATCACACACACATAATATTCATAATATCTAAAAGCATTCACAGCATGTAAATACAATGTATAAAAGCAAACATGTAAACAAGATCACATCACTCATCATTTTAAAAAACACAATGTATAAATCGCCGATAATGTCTATATCGCTCAAAACGTAATGTCGGTACAAAATCTGAAGCACGATGGCTTTAAGTGAGTCTCTACAAAAATATGAAGCATCATAGCTTTCAGTAGTACAAAATCTGAGGCCTCTAAGCTCTCAGTACAAGTATAATAGTGTCATCAGGCCTGACGCCTAACCCGTACACCACCCCTAGCTCTAACAGCTCGCTGTCGCTAGGTGAGGAAACAATCTACAGTCCGAGCCACCTTGCAGAGTAAGGCATTGAAGCGCACGGATGCTCCAACCCCGAATTTATGCATGGGCCTCGGTAAGTCATCAAGAGCTGGCTCCGATAGCTCCACAGTCAGCTGGGATAGGTTCCTGTACACCTCCTCTATCTCCTCGATGGCAGCATGAGCACCTGCAGGAACGACTACCTCCCCGCCTCTGTCTCTCCTCGCCAAAAGGGAGAGACCCACCGGCCATACAGGGCCCACATTTGCACACACATATTACATACTTGTCAGCACTACATCAAAAAAATGATATAATATACAAAACTAAAAATACAAGGGTAGTTTTGTTCTCACCAATGTCACCCCATGTTGCACCCTCCAACAGCATCCAGTCGGGATCCTCTCGGAAATCCGTGCCGCTATATGGAAAGTCCTCGACCATGAGTAATTGGCCTTCCAGCCAGCTAAAAAACTCGGGACCAAAGCTAATGATGGGCCCGCCACCATGACGGGTCATGATCTCAGCCCATCTGAGCATATGGGGATCCCTGGGCTCCCTGTCATCAAGTAGCAACTGCGGACGTAGAAGAGGAATCCGCTCTAAGAGGAACGATACCACGATCAACCCATAACCAAACTGCTTGAGCTCTCCCCGTCGACACTTGGTCAGCTGAGCTTGGAGGTTCGCGAGGAGACCCTCGCACCAGTTGAAAACCATGGGGGACATACAATCCTCCGCATAAAGCATCTGGGTCCGAGTAGCCGTGTGTGGGGCTTAGCTACCCGCCACTCTAGTAATAGTAAGCAATATGGTACGTAGTGGGCGGCTCACCACATCCATGATGAGTATCTTTCCACTGGAAGGGCGAGAGGTAGCGATACAGTGCTGCGATATCATGTCTTCAACTGTACGGTCACTAGCCCGTGTTCCAGTAAGATGTACAGTGTCCCCTCTTTGGGACAAACCGGTAAGAAAGTAGATATCCTCAATGTCTATTGTGAGGATATGCTCACCGATCACAAAGTATTGTCCGGTTGCATCCCAACTCTGGAGCATGTGTGGCAGTAGTGGGATCTGGGATCTCATCCCCTGGATCTCAAAGAACTTCAGTAACCCGCAGTTTCTCAAAGCATCCACGCATTGTGGATCGTTCACAGCTTGTTCATCTTCTAGATCATGTTCTCTCTCTCGCCACTCCAATACCATATTGGCTAGCTGGAAACCTGCCAAGAAGGACATTTAAACACTATTAGGTCCTGCTTCAACCCTCACAAGTCCATTTTTTGGATTCTTTTTGATGTTGGGAATTTGCAACTCCGCCGTCGCACTGTACGCTTGCGTACAGTGCGATGTCGTCACACCTCGCTCATTAGAGACTTACGAGGACTTGGTCTCATCGCAGGTCCCGAAAGGGCAACATGCGACGAGCCGAGGGCGCAAAAGCCCCCCATGAACTCATCAAAAAACCCAAAAAATGAACCTAAAATCAAATACTAATCCACTGGAAAGTTGCTGGATGAATTTTAGGCCTACCTGATCCGGACGGTTGGTGAAATGGCAGATCGTAGCTCCCGGAATCGGCAAAGGAATTTTTGGCTCCAAATTGGTACTTCTACTCCCAAATTGGCAATTGAAACAATGAAATCTATTTTTGGCCCATATTTCTATTTACAGATAGAATGGAATATTCCTTTTCAAATATTTTGATGCTCTTGGGCCATTTATCATAGTTTTTCACCATTTTTGTCATATTTGAGGCTATTTTGACACATTCTCTAGTGTGCAGGAGTTGTAAGTGGTCTTTTGTGCCATTTCTCGTTTCATAACGGTCATCGCAGGTATGAACACTCCCTTGAACGTTTTGTCGTTATTTTTGCAACGGTTAGTCTATAATTATTGCGTGATGATGAGTTTACTTTTCATTTGTTCTCGTACTCACGGAACTATGAGAACAAGTACCGAGTTATGATTTATCACTTTTCCGGGCTCGTTAAACTTCCACGGAAAAGGACACCCCCCGGAGTCTACCGTTAAGCTCTTTTCAGGCTCTCGAAAAACGAAAAGATTGCCAAGCGAACTTGTCGCGTTCACGCCTGTTAAAGTATTTGAATGGTCGTCTTCCTAGTGATAGTTTACCCCTTTTTCGGACCAGGGGGCACTAATTACAAAAAATGAATACTCCAGCCAATCATGACTGGAAGAGTCCTCTCCCGCGTTGTTTTACCCTTTTTTGGGTGATGAGGCTAACTTTACGAAAAAGGACCGTTGGAGTCTTCTTTAGTTCTTTTCAGACTCTCTAAACATGAAATGACGACCGAGCTTACCTTCTATGGACTTGTTAAAATCTTCACATTGAAGGGCCCGTCATGGGACGAACCCCTCCTATCCCAAGTTCGGAAAATATTTGGGATTGGACTTATCTACGAGATGAGCTATACTGAGCATCTGGTTACACTCATCAAGCTCGTAAAAAACACATGAGGCACTCATCATTCATGATGGGGAAAAAGGAAAGTGTTTGTGTTACATACCTTAGTGGCAGTATATAGTCGTTCTTGAACATGGCACTCATCTACATTTGCATATAGTACTAGGGTCATTTGTTTGTCTATGAGTCCCCGCTTACTTTTTGAGTCCTGTAACTCCTCTGAGTCATTCGAAGAGAGCTTCCATCATCAGTTGCATTAGAAGTTTGCGTCATTCTCATTATGTCAATACTGCCGAGTCACGCGATGCCCATGTTCAAGAACACGTCTATCATTTGTCATATGTAGTCAAGTATACCCGTCATCACGTCGGTCTACTCTGAGTCAGTCTTGCATGTTACTGTACCATCTGATCCACTCTACACATCTTTTGTCGTGTTTCGTGTCGATTGATGGGGGATTCATCATGGCCCTCCTTCGACGGATTCATCCCTGTCGACTTCAACTCATCATCCGAGGATCGAAACTAGAAACCAACCAAGTACCTTGGCCCTGCATGCCTCAATGGCAGGTTACCTTGCTTTCATCATGAGTTTACATCATTGACTCTTGATTGAAAGATTTCATCCTGCGTTCGACTTTAAATCATTTATTCACGCTTGATGATATGTACTGTGATACCTTGGGAATCATTGACATCAATGGTGATCTCCCTCGCACTTGTTAACGGTTTACATCAATGGCCGATAATCAAGTGGTTTCTACCATGTTCGACGTCAAGACATTTGTAATCACATGGATAGATTCGTATCATTGCGGGTTCAGCTTGAAGACCCTGGGGAGTCATGTTTTACCCATGTTGCGATGGAGTTTGTATTGAGTCATATTACACAGATCCACTTTTGTATTGGTCATGGTTGTATTATCATCTCATCATGGATCTACGCTTGTGTCTAGTAGCCATGATTGTGTTCAGTCGATCATTACTACCATGGATCTGCAATGTATTGGTCGGTAGCCATGTTGTACTCCATTTGAGATTGTCAGTTCAGAGTCAGTTGTACTGCAGTAGTGTCCTTCGTCCGATGAGTCTATTGCCATTACTTCTGTCAAAGCACTTCACCTGTCTATCTTCAACAGCTTCATGCTTTGGGGGGCATTCTGTTACACCCAAAATCTATTCATCATCAAATTCAATGTATACACCCCTGAAGATACCTGGACTAAGTAATCATCCCGAGAGGATTTGTACCTAATTGTGCTAGGTTTTGAAGGGTCGTCGCAGGTTGCACACTAACAACATGCGACATCGCATCTTGCTCCACTACAGGGTGCAACAAGGCTAGTTAATGGGCAAAAATAGCTTATTCGAGATCCTTCTCGAAACTTGCTCATTTAGGGGCTTATCCCTAAGCTCTAGGGGAGCTGGTACTCGACCCCCAACTCTTCGGGAGGATCCCCTATCTCTCTCCTGCCATCTCTCAACCTATCCTATCCATACCCTATCCACTTAGTCCTATATAAGTGAAGCTCACTCCCATCCCAAAAGGGGGAAGACTATGGTATCTACATGCTGGTGAAATCTCTCTTGGAACATCTCCACTCACCTATTGGAGAACTCATACTTCCTTGGAAGGATATGGCAATTGGCTTCGTCGGAGAAGGGCTACAGCGTTAAGCCTTGGTTGTGGTTCTATATCTCTATCATGTACTCCTCTATTTGCAGTAATACAAATGTTTTCCACCAATATTGTTCATGTGTGCAATGATATTGAGTAGTTTACCTGCTTAACTGTTTACTTAGATCTCTTATTGTATAGATGTCTTTTACTGGTTTCTCTCGTTTCTTGTCTTGACAGGTCTTGCAACTTGGATCTGACGACCGTGGGACGTGGAGCAGCATTCAGGAGAAAGGATTGCGTAGTAAAAGGTAAGACATCTAGTACTTGATCCTTCAGTAGATCTAGGAAATGCATTTGTAGTCTGTTCTATTTGTTCTAGACTCACTTTGAGCTACGGAGATCCGGCTCGCGTCCGCTCGAGTGGATTGTCCAATAACAAAATTCCAAATGGAATACTGATGTTATCTATCTTAGTATATTGAATCTTAACATGGTATCAGAGCTAGCCTGAAGGAAGGCAATGTATGGCACTTACGACACTTGCTTCACTTGCGACAATTTGAAAGTTAGGGCTTTGTATAGCAAAACCTAGTCATCGTGGAACTTTCGCTATAAATCACTTTTGGTGAAGGTTCGAGATATCAAACTTGGATAGGTCGAAGATGAAATTTTCTTGTACCTTGTGTCCGAGTTTCAACCTCATATTCGTTCTACTTTCTGAGATATGATCCGTACAAGTTAGGGTTTCTGCCTCTTCCAGAATGAAACCCTAAACAGGTGACCTAGGTAAAAAGGTCATATCTCAGGCTAGGAAGCTCCAAATGGAATTCCATAAAAAGTGAAAGTTAAGGCACGGACTGTAGTTTCACAGGTCCGAGTATCAGAGGCCAAAAAAGTTGAAACAGTGACACATGGCACTCCATACAAGTTCGCTATGTTGTTTCATCCCATAAACAGGTCATGTTGGGAAAATTAGCATATCTCTCTCATGGAGAATCCAATGAAGCTCAAATTTGTGGGGTTGGAAATATGACAGGTCAGGCTACCACAGGCCGAAGTTTCAAACCCTGAGGATCTGAAATTTCAGAGATACACCAGAAACAATACGGCACATCTGAAATGGCTCAACAAAGGAAGTCAAAGAAGAAGAGGAAGAAGCTCTCACTTTCGGTTTTCAGTTTTTTAGGTATGGAAGGACCTGATACAATGTTGGAGACACCAGATGCAACATTGGATACTTTGAAGATGAATTTGGAATCCATTCATCATAGATATTAATCCTCCATCAAAATGTTGTGGGAGGGAGGCGATTGAAAATTAGGGTTTCCAGGTAAGAAGAAACCCTAGCAAAGTTGGGAGACTCATAGGGCAGCAATGAAGGAGGTTTAAATGGCACTGATATTCTATCATCCTAGCACCATGAACCTATATAATATGTTTACAAGTGATCTAACTTAGATGGTTAGGGTTTTACCCCTTTACCCTTATAGAGAAGACTACAAGCAATCTCGACAGGTATGACTTGAGGAGATACAGGTTACTAGCACAAGGTCTCTAAATCATTGAAGAGAACAAAGAAGACATTGTTTGGGTATGTTAGACATAACTAGCAAGCATGATAATCCAGGTATGTTTTCCTATATCGAATTAGAATCCTACTTTGTGTTAGGATCCCAAATAAGTATACTTGTGTATGAAATGATCATGACCATACATGTTTAAGATTATTTAGAATCATAATGTTTTGATAGTATTGAAATTATACTAATGAATGTATGATTATATATGAGATCTTGAGGAAAGACGCAATGATGAAACTATTACACACTTAAGCATGCATAGTGGTACAGAATGGATAGAAGTTCAAAGACATATAATCATGATGCTATCATAAAGGGAAACTAGAGATCAAGAGGGAGACAACCACACAAACATAAAAAATAAGTATTTGAGTTGTTATTTGAATTACTTCTTGAATCTCTAAATAGTTAATGATATTGCTCGTAAAAGTTGTATGCATATTTGTATTCCTAGAAGAAATATATCATGCATAGTGTAAGCATTCATATAGCATTTAACAGTATACTACTAATATGCATATGATGGGCAAGTTGGACAAACATTCCATTGTTGCTTGTCTAGAATGAAACCTCTTTACTGACATGCTGAGAGCTGTGCACGCTCTTGATAGTATGTTCTGGTAGAGATGGAAGGCATCTAGATAGCCACTATATGCATACAGGATATGGAAAAGTGTTGTGCCAAAGTATTGGTCAAGATAGTTGCATAACTATGTGAATCATATCAGTATGCATAATAAGTTATCATTGAAATGTCAACATGATTTGATGATTATGAAGTGTTACTAATCACGTAATTAAATTTGATTTGTAGGAAAGATCATGTACTATGATGTACAAAAAAAGGATGATGAACACTTGTTCCAAAGAACAAGTGATGACTGTTCAACAGGAAGACTTACAAATCAAACATACTATAGAAGTACAAATGAAGGCTCGTGGCTAGAGGATTCTCTTAGAAAGAGGGAGAGGATCATGATGAGATGTTTGCCGCAGTGGCTAGACACACTTCCAGAGATAGATTACACCCATGGATGACAAGACCGTTCTCTTGAATGGTGTAATTGAAGAAGAAGTGCATATCGAGCAAACTCCCAAGATTCGATAGAGAATCACATGATTGAAGAAGGCTTTGTACGGGTTCAACAGGTACCCAGGATCGATAGTCATTTGATGAGCTAGATGATCACCACGGGTGATTCAAATTTCAACCTTTGCTACAAGGTTGAATATGCTTTCTATATACAGATGACATGCTTCTCTCAAATGGAAGCAAGAAGGAACTCACCATAGAGTTCGAGTGATCTTGAGGCTCATATCAGTAGAACCATCTAACGGGAGATGGCACGGATAGATATGCAAAAGATCACTCAATGCAAAGTGTGAATGATGTTCAGTCACAGAAGGAGGACAATACTCAGATGTAGAAGACTCCACTTCAGAGGGAGTAGATCTCAGAGTTAAAGAATCTTGGCATGATTCTTGTGATTAGATATGTAGCTGAGATCATATGAGATTTTTCCTTAGCCAAGGAAAATGTGAAGTAGAGATTTGGGATGATGGACAGTTGTTCCTACAGTTTACAAATAGATGAGTGGTTTCCTCATCAAAATCGTAATTTAGAGACCAAGATCAAAATTTTCGGTTGGTCAGAAGGGTGGGCTTGATCAAACCCTAGTTCAGGATTTTGATCGGAAAGGTGGAAAATTAGGGCTTCTGCAAAAGTTGGAATTTTTTAAGTCTGTGACCACAGCTAGAAGCTCCTCAGAAAAATTGAATTTAGAGCTTTGGATCGAACCTTTTGATTGGACAGAAGGGTGGGCTTCATCAAACCCTAGTTCGGGATCCTGTCCAAAAGATCCAGAAGTTTCAAAGGCAATTTTGAGGGCTCAAATTTTGGAGATTTCAAAATTGAAGTATGCTAGCTTGATCAGCTCAGCAAGGCGCATCTTTCCATCCATTCAGAAGTTTGAATTTTTAGGGTTTCTCTGACAAACCCTAATCCAACTCCAAATCCAGTTTCAACAAATCAAAGTGGATTGGGTTAAAAGCAATACTGACAGGTATGACTAGAGGAGATACAGGTATGTGTTGAAACATGTTCATGATTAATTTTATGTTTGTCTTCATATTATTTAGGTTAGTACCATCTTGATTAATGTTAGACTTGTCTTATTACCCTATTAAAACTAAGAATGCATTGGAATGATAGAATACATTTATTGATTAGGGTTATGACACTTATGATTGTACTAATGCACCTGTGGTGTTGTATGAGGATGATGTTGTCTGCTAACAAGATACAGGTACATCAAGAAATACAAATCAAGTTCTATGAACATGATGACATGAAGACAAAGACTCATCCATAATGTTTGACCATATAAAATCTCTGCTTACGAGGTATGTATGACTTTGTTCTACTATGCTTAACTTATGAAATATGCAGGTTCTAGCACAAGGTCTCTAAATCATTGAAGAGAAAAAAGAAGATATTGTTTAGGTATGTTAGACATAACTAAGCATGTATACTAATCCAAGTATGTTTTCCTATGTCAAGTTAGAATCCTACTTTGTGCTAGGATCCTAGTATACCCATGTATTGAATGATCATGACCATACATATTCAAGATTACTTAGAATCATAATGTTGTGATAATATTGAGCTTATACTAATGAATGTATGATTATGTATGAGATCATGATGATGACACTAGTGCACACTTGAGCATGCATAGTGGTCCAAGATGGATAAGAAATTCAAAGACATATAGAGATCAAGCGGGAGACAACCATAAAAGATAAGTATTTGAATTGTTATTTGAATCTCTGAAATAATAAATGATATTGCTTGTATTAGTTGTATGCATATTTGTATTCCTAGAATATATCTTGCATAGTGTAAGCATTCATATAGCATGAACAGTATACTACTAATATGCATATGATGGGTAAGTTGGACAAACATTCCATTGTTTATCTAGAAGGAAACCTCTTTGCTGACATGCTGAGAGCTGTGCACGCTCTCGATAGTATGTTCTGGTAGAGATGGAAGGCATCTAGATAACCACTATATACATACAGAATATGGAAAAGTGTTGTTCCAAAGTATTGGTCAAGATAGTTGCATAACTATGTGAATCATATCTGTATGCATAATAGGTTATCATGTCAACATGATTTGATGATTATGAAGTATTACTAATCATGTAATTAACTTTGATTTGTAGGAAAGATCTTGAAGAATGATGAACACCGAACAAGTGATGGATGTTCAACAAGAAGACTTACAAATCAAACATACTATAGAAGGCTCGTAGCTAGAAGATTCTCTTAGAAAAAGGAAGAGGATCATGACGAGATATTTGCTCCAAGTGGCTAGATAAGACCATTCTCTTAATGGTGTAATTGAAGAAGAAGTGCGAATCAAAAGGCTCGTGGCTAGAAGATTCTCTTAGAAAAAGGAAGAGGATCATGACGAGATATTTGCTCCAAGTGACTAGATAAGACCATTCTCTTGATGGTGTAATTGAAGAAGAAATGCGAATCGAGAAAACTCCTAGGATTCAATTGAAGAAAGCTTTGTGCAGGTACCCAGGATCGATAGTCATCTGATGAGATTAATGATCACCATGGGTGATGCGGATTTCAACCTTTGCTACAAGGTTGAAGATGGTGTCTATATACAGATGACATTCTTCTCTTAGATGGATGCAAGAAGGAACTCACTACAAAGTTCGAATGATCTTGAGGCTCATATCAGTAGACTCATCTGACGAGAGATGGCACGGATAGATATGCAAAAGATCACTCAGAGTAGAAATGATGTTCAGTCACAGAGGAAGAATTGATAGCTTCTTGACAAGCTTGGGCTTTACCAAAAGTAAAGCTAATCCTAACCTTTACCTTAAGGTTATGAATGATACTATTATTGTATGTGGATGATCTCTTTCTGACAGGGAATGAGAAACAGATCATGGAAAGCAAGAAGAAGCTAGCTACAGAGTTCGAGATGAAAGATCTCGGATTGATGAATTACTTCCTAGGACTACAAGTATGGCAAGGCTCAGAAGGAATCTTTCTCAACCAGGGAAAGTATGTTGAGAAATCTTGAAAATATTTGATGTGTTGGAATGGCCACTCTCATGGATTCCAACTTGAAGCTGTTAGCAGATGACTCATCAGACTTAGTGGATGTAACTCTGTACAGACGGATTATTGGGTCATTGATGTAACTGACGAATACTAGGTCAGATATATGCTTTGCTGTGAACACCTTTAGGCAGTATCCAGTGGAACCTAGACGTGTTCATTTAATAGTTGCAAAGCATGTGGTGAGGTACTTGAAGGGTACGATAGACTTTGGTCTATATTATCTTGGAGATCATGAGTTCAAATTGTATGGCTACACAAATGCTAATTGGGCAAGAAGTGTATCAGATAGGAAGAGCACATCGAGCGGATGTTATTGTCTGGGATCTACCATGATCTCGTGGTTTAGCAGGAAGCAGTCAAGTGTGGCTCTCAATACAGCTAAAGCGGAATATATATATAGCTGCTTGCTCTGCTAGTTGTGAAGCGGCTTGGCTTCGGAAGTTGTTATCAGGATTGTTTGACTTAGAGATGGACCCTACTGTGACCTATGTGACAACCAGAGTTGTATCGAGATGACAGAGAATCCAATGTTCCATGATAAGTCAAAGCACATAGAGATCCGATATTTCTATATACGGGGTATGGTGCAGAAAGGAGCTATCAAGCTTGAGTATGTGAGCACTGACGAACAAGTTGCTGATGTATTGACCAAACCTCTGTCTCGAGAAGAGTTTGAGTATTTACGAGACAAGCTTGGTGTAGTTCAGAAGGACCCTCCTCAAAAGGGGGGGTTATATGGTCGATAATGATATTATGTGGATATTGTATCGTTGATGTGGATACTGTATTGATGAGGATACTGTATCGATGATGTGGATACTGTATTGATATGGATACTTGTATCGATGACAAGGATAATTGTATTGATGATGTGGATACTTGTATCGATGACGAGGATACTTGTATTGATGATGTGGATACTTGTATCGATGACGAGGATACTTGTATCGATGATGAGGTTACCTATTCCGACGATGAGGTCGATGATGAGGTTACCGGTTCCGACGATGAGGTCGATATATGGTCCTTAGACTTTGTCTAAGTGGACAAGGTGGGATTGTATCATCCCTGGACACATGTCCTAAAAGAGATCCGTAGACATATGTCTCCAAGAAAGTGGTCCCTAGTGGACGTGATGGGGATTGCATCATCCCGGAACCACTAGTTCAAAAAGTACGTGATGGGGATTGTATCATCCCGGAACCACTAGTTCAAAATGGACGAGAGGGGATTGTATCATCCCTGGACTTCAGTCCTAAACTAATCCGCAGACAAATGTCTCCGAGAGTGAGAGGATTGTATCATCCCTGGACTTCAGTCCTAAACTGATCCGCAAACAGATGTCTCCGAGAGTGAGAGGATTGTATCATCCCTGGACTTCAGTCCTAAACTGATCTGCAGACAGATGTCTCCGAGAGTGAGAGGATTGTATCATTCCTGGACTTCAGTCCTAAACTGACCTGCAGAACAGATGTCTCCGAGAGTGAGAGGATTGTATCATCCCTGGACATCGGTCCTAAACTGATCCGCAGACAGATGTCTTCGAGAGTGAGAGGATTGTATCATCCCTGGACTTCAGTCCTAAACTGATCCACAGACAGATGTCTCCAAGAGTGAGAGGACTATATCATCTCTGGACTTCAGTCCTAAAACAGATCCGTAGACAGATGTCTCCGAGAGGTGGTCCTTAGACTTTGTCTAAGTTGACGAGTGGACTGCATCATCCCCGGACATGATATGGTGTCTTAAATAGATCATGTGTGTTGCAGGGTATGTTGCCATTGTGTTGTTGATCGACAGGATCCAGTTGATGCTATTGTGATGATGATGCTGCTGATCGTGATGATCTAGATGACGATGTTGTTGATCGTGATGATCTAGATGACGATGTTGCTGATCGTGATGATCTAGATGACGATGTTGTTGATCGTGATGATCGTGATGACGATGCTGCTGATCGTGATGGTCTAGATGACGATGTTGCTGATCGTGATGATCTAGATGACGATGTTGTTGATCGTGATGATCTAGATGACGACGCTACTGATCGTGATGGTCTAGATGACGACGCTATTGATTGTAATGATCTAGATGACGATGCTGCTGATCGTGATGATCATGTGATGACGATGCTGATGATCGTGTGATGATGATGCTGATGATAGTGAGGATCCAGATATTGATGTTGATGTTGCTGTAGCTGTTCGAGTGTTGCAGAAGATAAAGACTCAGTACTGAAGATGTTGATGTTCCAGTATTGAAGATGCTCCAGTAACTGCTTGAGTTACTGATGATGTTGAGAAAGCTTCCAATGATTTATAGATGTATCATGTATGATGTTGATGACTCCTTGCTACTGCAGATGTTGTTATAATATCCTTCTCGTTAAGGGGGAGTGTTGAAATATTGTAACTTCTAAGAATATTATATTTGTATTTTATTATTCCGGAGATGTTTCATTCCTCCAATGGGACTTTGTCATGTATCTGGAGATGTTTATTCCTCTGTGGTAACTTGGGTTATTCGACTTCCCTAATGGGGGTCGGCCTTGTATGTGTTATGTGGGTTAAAGGGTTATTAGACCACCCTAGTGGGGTCGGCCCTATCACAACCACCCTAGTGGGGTCGGCCCTATCATATTATATAAAGTGGTTAAGTTGGGGCCGACCTAGCTTGTGTAAAAGACAAGTCGGAGTTGTGTATAAATAGAGGAGGTGTGTTCCTCATTTAACACGCATTGCACTCACTTGTGATTAGCGCATAAGTGAGAGAGATCTGCTATGGAGGAGAAGGAGCTCATGGTTGTGGATTACATCTTTGTATTTGCTGGTCATCTATATTGAGGAAGCTTTACTGGGTTTTCTACCCCATGAGGGTTTCCCAAGATAAATCTGTGTCTCGTGTTTATGTTGTGCTTGTTGTTCTTTCAGTGATCCTGTATATGCTATTGTTGTGAAATGGAATGTAATGCTGATATTTTCTGTCTTAGCATATTAAATCTTAACAGGTATGAGGTATGATTATATGCATGTTTCATATTTGGTACCTCATTGTTTGATTTATGGAGGATAATAAGGAAAAACAACGCAATCTTCTGCACGAAGCTATGTTACACGAAGGTTTCAGCCCACTGGATTTCTCAAAAATCCGTGGATTTCCTAATGACTGCCATGACTATGAAAAAGTGCATGACATTCTCCCAGAGTTCCATGGAAATGATGATGTGTCAGCCATCTATCACACTGCCTCTTACTGCAAATTGATGGTTGATTTTAATGTTTATTGTGAGGATGACCTTATGATCATTTTTGCTTTAACTTTAGAAGGAGATGCATTAAATTGGTTCTATGGTCTTTTGGATGAGTCCATAGACTCAGTGCCCAAGTTTTTCGAGAGATTTCTCCTTCGCTGGCATGATGGAACAGTTGATGAGATTGAGCAACTTGCTAAACAATACAGTGCTCTCATCCCTAAGGTCTACCTTGAACAAAAAGAACAACAGCTTGAAATCGATGACCCCATTGAAGAAGCACTAGAAGGGTCTTTGTTTGATGATATTGCTAAAGAGCCTCTTGATATTGTCATAACAGAAAACAAAATGGAGCTGCCTCAAATTTACGTCATTAAAGATATTCATGAGCAGTTTTGTTGTGAAAACTTGGATTTGCCTCAAGTTCATTTTATCGAAGATAGCATTACTTTTTCAGCAGAACAGCTTGAGCAGCCTTATGACGGAGGTTTGTACTTAAGCCCTATCAATCAGGGGATACAGGTTGCTTGTGCACACTCCTCCTGCCAGAACTTTGATAGTTTTTTATGCCCTAACAATCTGATGTTTCAGTTCAGCCTATTTCATGAACAGGTTGTAGGACAGATTTGATTCATGGGGTATGTGTTTCTGTCTTTATTTCTAAACAAGCACGGGAAAGGACAAAAGAGCATGAAAGAAAAGCTGAAATGGCTCCATTGGTTGTACCATTACACTTAGCATTATGTTGTCTCATGTTAGTGTAGGTAGGTAGGAAAAATAAAACTCACATGAGCATTTGCTGTTATTTATTTTGTCTTTTTATAATTCTTGTGTAATAAGTGATGGTCATGGGATGTGAATCAAGCCATCCCCACCACATTGTTCATGTTATTTTGTTGGTCTACGATAACCATGAGATGCTGAGGTTCTCGTATGCTCTTGAGGAGAGCACACGTCCCCATATGGAGCCAGATGTTACCCCTCAAAAATGCATCTACATTTTCAATATCCAAGGCATTCACCTTGTGTGGAGGCAACTGATAACCTTGTTTGCTTGAAAGAGGCTATTTGCAGAACAAAAATGGTTTTCAGACAGAATTAATAATCAGTTTGACTCAGCTCGATATCTCAAAAGAATAAATGATCTAAATTGGGATGTGCAGCATACAAAGCACCAGGGGATACTCTGGGACATGTTGATATTGTGGTTTATGGTGTGCCAGGCCAAGGGATCTCTCGCAGACAAGTTTTGCAGCAAAATTAGAAATTCAGCAGTGACCGAGCAATTGGAAAAAAAATTTGAACCCAAGTCAATGATTCAGTGCAAAATCACCGAAGTTGAGGATCGACATTCTGCACGCTACCGGTCGATGGAGCATCTGTCTAGGGATGATTCAGGGAAGCAACGTCTTCGCTGGATGATTTTTGGCATAAATAAACGTGGGTTCATTTCTTTTCGTCCAGTCCCAAAGGAATATCTACTTTCAATTGAAGTTTTTATCACCTGCAGCAAGCAACACGACTCCATTGAAGAAAGAAAACCCCGAGTTATTTTTTGGCAGCCAACATAGAGATCATTCGTCGATACATAAATTTTTGGTTGGGCTCAATTTGATAAAACCTTAACATCTCATTCAGCTGCTGTTAAGCTTTATGTTTCCGCCCACCTAGAAGCACCATCTTCAGTTTTGATTAATCATCATGCACCAAACACGTCAAAGATAAAGTCTGTTGAAAAACCATGACTTACGATCAGTGGCAATCAGGTCCACATGTTGAAAGATCACCGATTTCTTGATACGGAGTTTCCACCAATACGAAGCTCGGGATCTTAGAAATTAATTAGCAAATAGAGGTTAAATCGATGGGGACGCCATTGACAACCGTGTTTACAATTGAGCAGAGGCCACATAAGCTTTTATCCACGACTCTGCTGACAGTCATTCAACCGATTGCATGGGAATTTTCTTTTGGCAAGTCGAGTTCTGTTAAAGATGTAAATTGCGCCATGAGTCTGTGTGCCCAAATTATTGCAGCTCTCAAAATCACGGGATCGATTCGCTGAGGATGTGACAGAGCATTATAATGGAGACTATTGCGCCTTTGCGGTCATCTCAGATCAGCCCATGAAACCACTTTAGGTCAATCCACGAAGTGATCACATATGGCAGCCGATTTGCAAAGAAAAATCCCGTGTTCCTGAGCTAGCAGTGAAGAACAAAATCGCAATTTTCTTTTACCCTCGATAGCTGTCATCCATTAGCTGTTTTTTCAAAAATCCATGACTTATGGTTGACTGAATCCACCAAATCGGTCGAGCACTAGCTGATTATGAGGAGAAAATCCACGCCGGAATACTATTTGCTGTCAGTCAGCAATTTGGGGGTATCTTCGTGGCTGAACTGAATTTTTCCACGCGTCAATTTTTGCATCCAAGTTGTGAGTTTTGGCACTGGAGCTTTCGTATGACAACTTTGGATTGGTTTGACAGTTGCGCTTGATTCAATAAGACTATAACTTGGCATTTGGCTGCTGTTGGAGAGCGCAGTTTGGAGGTAGTTAGGGACAATCCTGACAGCTACCCACTTTATGATTGGTTGTCCACTTTTGAGTGGGAGAAATTAGCAGGACAGAGAGTTTTCTTTTCGATAAAAAGTTAAATTACACTTGGTGTATTCGTTGGAGAGGAGAGAAAAGTGGATCTTACCCACTTTTTCTCCATTCTATTTTATTATTTTCTTTTCTTTTAGTTTTAAAAGGAGCTAGCCTCCTTTGTAAACGATGGAAAAACCTAGGAATTTCTCTTCCCATGAGCTTAATGAAAATGTTATGGGCCTTTTTGGATCAATTGAGTTTTTATGGCGTGATCTTGTGATGTTTTAAATGAGTGTGAGAATTTCCAGATTCTGCATTTTCTTTTCTATGTTTAAGAGGCCATAGAAGGGTGACAATCCACCATGTTGGAAGGTGAAGAATTCTCAGCAGCCTGCTTTCTTTTTCCCTTTGGCGAAGAACTTTTAGCAGTTGCTCTCTTTTTCCCTTTGTGAGCGTGCATACACAGGTATCGATCTTTGCATTTTATCTAGTTTGATTGTGCAATATTGATCTTTGGTTTGCATAGCGCACCTCCCGCAGCTAGAGAAGAAGTACTCTTTCTAATTGCCAAACACTAGACTGAGCAGGGCTTGCTCAATAATGTCATCTTTCCCCCTCAGTCACATATGACACAAGGCCTTTTGATTTCTCTTTTGACTCCATTCACCCCTCTGATATATTGGCACTGGCCTTTCCTCGAGAACTGATCCTCCCAACTTTCCCATCACCTATTAAAAACTCATTTTTCTGTTAGATTTGTTTCTCTAAGACAGCCTCTTCATTTCACCTTGCCCTCCGTTGCACCTGCCTTAGCGATCCTACCTTAGGGATACCCTCCTTGAGTTGGAGAAGAGCCAACCTGAAGCGAAGAGGAGAGGAGTGTGGTGACATTGGCCTCTCTCCTGAGAGTTGTCATCCAACTGGTGTGTTACATTTTGGGCTTCAACACACGCATGCCAGTTTTGAGAGACAACAGGTCCTTAGACTTTGTCTAAGTTGGCGAGTGGATTGCATCATCCCTGGACTTTAGTCCTAAATGGATCCGAAGACCTGTGTCTTCAACAAGTGGTCCTTAGACTTTGTCTAAGTGGACGAGTGGATTGTATCATCCCTGGACTTTAGTCCTAAATGGATCCGGAGACCTGTGTCTTCAAGAAGTGGTCCTTAGACTTTGTCTAAGTTGACGAGTAGATTGCATCATCCCTGGACTTTACTCCTAAATGGATCCGGAGACCTGTGTCTTCGAGAAGTGGTCCTTAGACTTTGTCTAAGTGGATGAGTGGATTGTATCATCTCTGGACTTTAGTCCTAAATGGATCCGGAGACCTGTGTCTTTGAGAAGTGGTCCTTAGACTTTGTCTAAGTTCACGAGTGGATTGCATCATCCCTATACTTTAGTCCTAAATACATCCGGAGACCTGTGTCTTCGAGAAGTGGTCCTTAGACTTTGTCTAAGTGGATGAGTGGATTGTATCATCCCTGGACTTTAGTCCTAAATGGATCCGGAGACCTATGTCTTCGAGAAGTGGTCCTTAGACTTTGTCTAAATTGACGAGTGGATTGCATCATCCCTGGACTTCAGTCCTAAATGGATCCAGAGACCTGTGTCTTCGAGAAGTGGTCCTTAAACTTTGTCTAAGTGGACGCGTGGATTGCATCATCCCTGGACTTTAGTCCTAAATGGATCCGGAGACTTGTGTCTACGAGAAGTGGTCCTTAGACTTTGTCTAAGTTGCCAAGTGGATTGCATCGTCCCTAGACATGATATGGTGTCTTAAATTGATAAGGATTGATCATCCCGTAAGTGGATCAGGATTGCATCATCCTTGGCTTTATGTCCTAAAGTGATCGGGATTGACCATCCTGTAAGTGGGTCTGGATTGCATCATCTGTGGCTTTATGTCCTAAAGAGATCGGGATTGACCATCCTGTAAGTGGGTCTGGATTGCATCATCCGTGGCTTTATGTCCTAAAGAGATCGAGATTGACCATCCTGTAAGTGGGTTTGGATTGCATCATCTGTGGCTTTATGTCCTAAAGTGATCGAGATTGACCATCCTGTAAGTGTGTCTGGATTGTATCATCCTTGGCTTTATGTCCTAAATTGATCGAGAGTGATCATCCCGTAAGTGGATCAGGATTGTATCATCCTTGGACTTATGTCCTAAAGTGAGAGGGATTGATCATCCCGTAATTGGATCATGTGTATTGCAGATTATGATGTTGTTGATCGGGAGATCCAGATGATGTTGTTGATCGGGAGATCCAAATGATGATGTTGTTGATCGAGAGATCCAGATGATGATGTTGTTGATCCAGATGATGATGTTGTTGATCGGGAGATCCAGATGATGATGTTGTTGATCGAGAGATCTAGATGATGTTGTTGATCGGGAGATCCAAATGATGATGTTGTTGATCGAGAGATCCAAATGATGATGTTGATCGAGAGATCCAGATGATGTTGTTGTTGTAGCTAATCGAGTGATCGAGTGCTGCAGAAGATGAAGACTCGGTACGGAAGATATTGATGTTCCAGTATTGAAGATATTGAAGGTGTTCCAGTAGTTGTTTTGAGTTACTGATGATGATTAAAGAAAACTTCCAATGATTTATAGATGTATCACTGTGATGTAGTTGATGACTCCTTGCTCCTACAGATGTTGTTAGAATACCCTTCTCGTTAAGGGGGAGTGTTGAAATATTGTAACTTAAAATAATATTCGATTTGTACTTTATTATCATTCATCCGGAGATGTTTTATTCCTCCGTCGGGATGTTATTATTATGTAAAGTCATTGAGGTAAATCCTCCCATGTAAGTCAGGGCAATAGATCCCCTAAGAGTCATTTGTAATGGGATGTTTAAGTCCCCTAAAGGGGTCGGCCCAGTCAGCAAGAGAATAAACTATGGAGGCCGACCTGTCAAGTGTAAAAGTCAAGTGAAGTAAAGTATAAATAGAGGAGGTGTGTTCCTCATTTAACACACTCACTCACTTGTGAACTCGCATAGGAGAGAGAGAGATCTGCAAAGGAGGAGAAGGAACCCTTGTTTGAGGATTACATCTTTGTATTTGTTGGTCATCTATATTGAGGAAGTTTTGCTGGGTTTTCTACCCCATGAGGGTTTCCCAGGATAAATTGTGTCTCTTGTGTTTATGCTGTGCTTGTTGTTCTTTCAATGATCCTGTATATGCTATTGTTGTGAATTCCAAATGGAATACTGATGTTATCTATCTTAGCATATTGAATATTAAAAACCATCTCCAAGAAGTGTCCCCATAATACTGATAAATCCACCAGTTCTTATGTTTCTAGGCACACTAGAGCACCTTCTTTACCAGGTCCAGGCACACTGCATTTTAGCCATTTGAAAAACTATGCTATACAGATTTTTGTAACTCAATTTAACCCAATCAAAACTATGGAACTTTGTACATGTCACCTTATCTATTTTCACTGCTATGAATAAATCTAATCATTGTGTCAGCTTTCAGCAGTGCTAGACCTACTTCATTAAGATGATTGGGAATGGACCATTGACTTTGTTACTACAGTTTGACTCTAACTGAATAGGGAACCATGATAATCAACATTTAAACCCTCCAACGTTAATAACTGCAAGATAAAAGCCAAGGATTTGAAGGAGCATGCTAAAATATCCACAAATTCTCTTATTAATATCCATGGAATAATCTAGTGTTCAATAAAGAGAAGATATATTTAAATCTTGCAAAGAAACTCATTATACGATTATAAATTCTCACTTATTTCCTTAATTTTCCTCTTACCAAAATTGAGGGTCTTTATTGACAACATGCATACCTTCTCTTGATAGGCGCATGAAATGTTGAAATTCTGTCCGACTGGACCTATTGTACGGCTGCTCTTCCCTCTTTTCAGAATTTTTTACCTGCCGAACAGACAGAATTCAGTAGATTCTTAATCAAATTTACATTATACACGCTACAGAAAAGCATCATCTCTTTAAACATCATTGCAATGATGGAGGTCCCTCCTTGCCATGGGGTGAGATGTGAAACTAAAACAATATACAACAAACCAGAAACAACTGGATCCTTACTGGAGGAAGATCTGAAATTGCATCTCCTAGTACCACTGCTTTATGAAGCTTTGGTCGATTCATTTCATCATATGCAACAGCATTACGCTGACTCCACAAAGAAAAGAATTGCTCAAAGTTATAAAACATTTTATATGGCAAGATAATAAATCATAATGAAGCTAAATATATATATGTGTGTGTGTTAAGCCAAATACATAACTAAACTTTAAAGTACACTTAAGCAATCCATGACCTACCTCCCAACTAACAGGAAAACCACCTCTTACAACAACATCATGTGTTGGTAGAGGATAGGGTGGAAGTTTCTGCACACAAATTTAAATAAAACAGACATTCAAAAAGTGATATTTGTGAACATTGAAAGGGCTCTATTAAAAGTAGCTAGGCTATTTGAAATTTTACAGCAAACAAGAATCAAGATAATAACAAATTATATAACTAACATGATCAATATTTTCAAAAAGGGAAAAGGAAAACACTGTGCAGCACATGTTTTGAGAAATTCTTGCAAGTTAAATGCCAAAATTAAAAAAAAAAATGGAATTGTGGCATATTATTTAAGTTCTAATTATTGGCCATCGGTTTTAAAATTCATCATATCTTTCTACTCTGTGATTGCAGATCATTCAAAAAGGTCGCCATACAAGCATGCATAGAGAAAGACAAGAAACATTTAATGAATTTATAGTTACCTCCAGTGGGGAAGCACCCCACAAAAATGCTCGCATCCGAAACTGAGGTAACCCATAGCAGCCAGCAACCATCAAACCAAGCTTGGCCTACAACAAATAAAAAGCCTCAGCCAAAAATACCTATGTTCTAATGCTACTAGGAACATCCTCAAAAAAAGTAAACACAAAAAATGCTAGCACCCCTGAAATTCAATCACTCATTTCTCTCCAAAAAAATTGCCAAATACAATGTAACATAGACATGACAAACCTGGTAATGCATCTTCACAAGACGACTCAAGGCATATCGCCCTAACAAACCCCCGGCAAATTTAAGTATATCCACTACATTTTCCATCAATATAAACCGTGGTCTTAGATAATCAACAATATCCATAAATACGACAATTTGATGGTTTCGAGGATCATCTAGAGGAGCTTCGACATTCCGAAACCGATTGAAACCACTGGCACCTTGACAAGGTGGGCCACCACAAATAACATCAACATCGCCCTAAGCATCATACAAAATAGTCAGAATATTTAACTTCTTAAACAAAAAAGAAAAAAAATGGCCTCTTTGAAGTTGAAAATCCTATACTACAAGGTAAACTCTTCAGCCAAATTTAAGTAATTACAGGTAGTGGTAGAATTCTCCTTCTTCTTCCAAGGTTCACAAAATCCTTTAGCAGTTCCTCACAGCCCCTACAACAAGGTTTTCAAACAAGTAAAGTATTCTGGCTACAAGAATATTTAAACCAGTTAACATTCAAAAGATGTTATTGGAAAAAGAAAGCCTGAAAACCAAACAAGGTGCCATATGTGAAAAATGAATTACATACATTACACTATCATATGTCTCCCATGTATCCTCATCTTCTCCATATCCTTTCCAGTGCACCTGCAAAAGCTTAATAGACTTGACCGTTGTTATTCATATGACAGATTTGGGTACAGATTTAACAACTCTTCTTGTAGAATAAACCCATATAAAATATAAGAATTCATGAGGGGCAGTAACAAGCTTAAAAAACACCTTGAATTGAAGACCACTTTTTCCAGAATCATCTGTACCCCAACGAATGCCAACTAATTCTTCCACCTCATATTCATCATCACCAAACTCAGAATCACTCTGACTATCACCATTATTGGAGTCATCATGTAACTGATGTTCTGTAGCATTTGATGCTACATAATCCCCAGAATCAACATACTTCTTGCATAGCTTTTCCCATTCTTTCAGCAACAACAGAAAATTTTCAGTTGATTCATTTCGGACCTAAAGACAAATAAATTACAACATCAATTGTGTCCAACTGAACCATAAATATGATATTTGATTCCCAATAGAGAAAATATCTTGGATAAAATAAGAACCTCTGTTTCTGGGTGATTGTATTTCAAGCTGTCACATGCAGGCTGGTTTAGGTCCACTGCCCATCTCTAAAAACAAATATGGAAAATTAAACAAGATTAGTTATGTTCAGGTGTTACAAAACCATTCAAAATACAATGAAGAAAAATGTATTCATATCTGAGTTATATGTTTCATTTTCCTTCGAGAAATATATTGAAGATCGTTCACAATGAAACAGGCTAATATTATAAACAAGTCAACAATTAAAACACCGCTCGCCATATTGTCCAGTCAACCCCACCAATATTTCAATTGTTAGGACTATTATTTTGACAAAATATTACATAGCATATATTTTATAGTTAAACATATAATTTCAACTGTGAATAAAACTCTTTTGCTGAATATTTAACAGACATGTTAGCTAAAAAAGTGCATTAGTTATACAGACCTCCTTTAAATCAGAACAGGTCTGTTAACAGCTATTTTGTACAATAGTTGGTCTTCTTTCGAGCCGCCAGTTTCATGAACATATTCAATGTTCATCATCAATGTTCAGAAGTTCAGAGGTCATTTTCAGGGCAATTTTGCCCCATTTGTAATAACTGCATGTTCATACCCCCCTGGGGAATTTGTAAAAAGTTGGTCTAAACGGGGTCCTTTTATAAAAGACTCGGCTATCCTTAGGTTTAGCCATTTGAGGGATACTCTAGAGTGTTGTTTCCTTAGAAATTATGCGCTACTCATCAATGGCATATAATCCCTGAGTTTTTCACTCATACCTCCAAAGCTGGAGTATTTTCCATGGTGGTCAAAACCTAAGGTGGTTATTAGAGTCTTGTGTCTAGGATTTTTTACGTGTTAGCCATCTCGATTGAGTCGTATGAACCTCGATTGAGTCGTATGAACATGCACTAGGTCCCCTAGGAGTTTCGTTTGATTCTGAGAAAAATAATTTTTTCCGTAATTTAGACCATTTTTTAATGGTTTAAATGGATTTTTTCAAAATGTGATAAAAAACTCGTCCGGAGGCGGATTTTGGCGTATGGAGGCCCGTTTTGAAGCTCAGAGCGTCCTCTTCACCCTAGCGCCCTCTTTTCTAAAGTTTCGGGCGATTACATCGCCTCTCGGAGCAGTTTTCACTATTTTGGCATTTAATGACCAAAAAAAGACAAAATACACTAAGTGACAAAAATTAAAAAAGACGAAAATATGATTATTTAAACATTGGAAAGGTGGGGCATATCATTTCATGAAGGAAAGCGACCCACTTAAGTGACTAAGGCACATGTTATATAGCCATAGTTTGGATATACGATTTATTCAATATGAATGACGTGAGCATGGTTAGCATGGGCATCAATTAGCGTGGGCATCAATTCGCGTGGATTGTAAGTGAAGGTTCTAGGGTTGACATGGTGGGCGACCACTTAAAAGAGGTAAAGCACATGGTATTTTAAACTTAGGATAAGCAAATCCATGGTCCAAGATGACGTGAACCAAGGAGAGGGCGTGGGCCTCTTCACGTGTTTGTGCTCACAGGTTTGGTGGGCGGTGAAATCAAAGGATGGAAGGCATTGAAAGCCGTGAATGAGGTGGCTGCCACTTATGGCAATCATGCCAACCCTCAGCTCCGAGCTCACCAACCTCCTCACGTGTGTCACTCCACCATTTAGCTCATGTGCTTGGCTCCTTCTATCATGCCAAGCTCGATGTAGGGTTTTGGTAACTTGTTTTTGTAAATATAGAGAGGCCTTTGGCTCTCTCTAGGATGGATATTTTGATGTAAGATTACTCTGCACATTTTTGTAACAAGCTTTTGCTTCATATTGGAAATAAAGAATTCAACTTTGGAGGTCCATGAGCTCTCATTCTATGTCGTGATTTCATCTCTTGTTGAGGTGAATCTTTTCTAAACTCATCTCTCAATTTTGTAAAGTGTTTGATTAATTGCTAGCTCAGGAAGGCTATTGTTAGCACAGTAGAATAGCCATTTGTAGTCTCAAGTTCGTTATTTATGCAAAGTTTACCAAGATCTAGATGGACATGAGTAATTAGTTATACAAATTGTTGATTTAGTCTTGATGTTCCTAGCATACTAGCATTTTTTATCTCACTTATTGGTTGAGTTGTGTATTGTGATTAGGTGTTGCTAAAAGTGAAGAAGGGCAAGAGTTCAATTGCATTGAACCCATGTTTCATCTTCAAGTTTTGAGTTAACACTTTGTGGTTGCAGGATCTACAAATCTCAAATCTTTCATCTAAAGAAGGCTAAGAAGAGCTCTTCTCAAATATCTCATCAACAAAATCACTTTAAAACTTTGGTTACCAGTCACTCAAGAAGAATCCCTAAGCTCCAAGTCCCATTCCTTTGGCTTCTCCCCTTTTTAGCCTTGTTTGGCTTGCCTTTTTCTTCCTCCCTTCCCTTGCTTTCGTCTCCCTCTAGCTCTCTCCTTCATCCTTGCATTCGTTTTAGTCCCTTATTCCTTTCGTTTTAGTCCTTCTTCTCCTCCTTGCTCTTGTTTCTTCCCTTCTCCTTAGCTCACGTCTTCTTCTTCTAGTTCATCCTTCCTTTCATTTTACTCATTTTCCCTTTCGTTTTTGGTCTCCTCAAGCTCCACTCGTCCCTCCTAGATCTCCTCCCTTCCATTTGTTTTACCTTTAGCCTTCTCTTCATTTCATTTTTGCCTTCTTCTCCTACTCTCTTCTACTCTCGTTTCCTCTTCTTGTCCCCTTTTGTTTCCTTCTTTCCCATTCCACTTTGCTTAAAAGTTGCATTTAGATCTTAAAAAACTTTTAATGTTACTCCATTGCCAGTTTTGTTTTAGATCTCATAATTAGATTCTAGTGCATCTTTGTAGTTTGCATCTAGTTTCATTTGAATTTTTGCATTAGATCTCATAGAAGTTAGCACTCTAGTTGGATCAACTTGAGGTAGGCATGATGCCTAAGTTGAATAAGCACTCTCTAAACAACTTATCCATTTGTGAGACACCGCCATTCCCTGTGTTGTTGCTCATTCAGTATATACTATGGTGTGTATTCCCTTTCCCATATCCAAAGTGTCACAATGTTAAGTCAGTCAGTCACCCCTTGGCCTAGCCAGGTTATTTTAGCCTTCACCCTTCACTAGCAAATTGATCACAACTATGAAGTGAGTATGATTTTTAAAGTCTAGTCTGAGTCATAATAATAATTAATGACACTATATATTTGTTGGTAGATCGCCAGTAATGATTACTTTTTGTTATAATTGCTATTTGAATGAGTTGTAGAGCATGCATTAACCTTTGACACTTTGCAGCAGCTTCTGATGATAATCTGAGTTATATTTGGTCAATATTGACCTGGTCAAACTTAGTTTGACCAAGGTCAATCACAGGACATGAGATTGTTGGACCTTGTGATGATTCAGATAGATGATATATGGTCTATGTACATGTACATGATGGTTCTATACATCAGATACAGGTTTATGATGATGATTATTGGTTTTCAGCATTATTTGAACATTTACAGATTATTATTATTTCACCTGTTCCGGTATATTGGATATATTATATGATAATGCAGAGATCCATATGGTGTATGAGTACACATCTTGGATAGTTTTGGACCTTCTGAGTCAAATGAGACAGTCTGTTTTCAATTCCGGGCAGTTGCAGCAATGATTGAGCCTCAGTAGGCTGTCCCAGTGCAGTTTTGGTTTGTCGGAGACCCTGTCAAAGAAGAGATGATTTTTATTTGGTTCACCTAGGGCGTTATTGATGGACGGGGTGGTCCAGCCACTTGTGTTTACCATATTACCCCCCTCCCAGACACACTGGTGCCCTCACCTTGACAGCACAGGCACTCCAGGAGGCAGTTTGGGGCAGGTACACGCTTCCCGAGGCAGTTTTGGATTGGTAGAAATGGCTATAGAGGAATTCGATTTGGCCTACTAAGGCAAAGTTTTGGCATGGGATGATCAGTGATGATGAGTGGGATGTCTTCCGCACCTTCTCCAGCAGTTTCAGCTTCATCGGGGCCCACATCCATCACTTATGGCATTTTCTGATGATTTCTGAGGCCTCCTAAGGCCCACGATTTGTCCATAGAGGCATGATTTGGTACTTTGATGACTATTTTATTATTATTGTGCTGTGTGGATTGACCAAGGGTGGCTAAAATTACCCCTTGGACCCACCATAAGTTTATTGTTATATTTTGTCATCATGATTTGGTGGGATCCCCTCTCCTAGGGCGATTTTGTCCACTTATGGTTATATTTTATGGTTGATCCATGTATTTTATTGTTGATCGCATCTCAACCATTGATTAGATCTTTTGATCTTTTAATCTTAGCCACTCATGTAAAAAGTGGTTAGGATTATGGTCTCTCTCCATCCTATTTAAGGAGAGAGCTTCTCATTGTAAAATCATCTAGAAATTTTTGGCTCTTGGCTCTTGGAATAAAATTTCTATCTTTTGGAGTACATGCTTGGGTTGGAGTGGATGTTGGTTGTTTTGATTGTAAATGCTTTTGTCCATTGCACTGGAGGATCTATTGTAGCTATCTTGCATATTTGCCATATCTTTTCACAGGTGGAGAAGACTTCTTCAACAAGTGCGAATTGGTGGGGAGGCTTACCTTTCAAGCTTGGAGGAGGACATTTTGGGTTAAACAGGGAGTGGTTTTGTCTTTGCACCAACTATTCTTTGCTTATCTCTTTCTTGCTTGTATCTACCTTCAACATGTTAAATTGATTGATGCTTTGCTCCTTGGTTTGACAAGTTGGAGGGACACATATGTGGCTTGGAAAAATCGATTTCGCAAGAGGGCTTCAAAAATTCTCCATTTGATCTTTGGCAAAAGTAATCCTCATCTCAACTAGCATTCATCTCTTCATCTAGGTATGCTCCAAAGGTATGATCTTCTTCTTCTTTGAATAATCCATAATTTTTAGATCATAAAAACCCTAATTAATCAAAACCCTCATTTTGGTGTTTCTTAGATCTACTTAGATCTAGCCTTGCTTTTGAAGAGATATTAAAAACCCACCTCTATAGCATCCACCCCTAGTTGGATCTATAGTTTGGTGGTGATTAGGTTAAAATTGACATACTTTTCAAGGCAATATAGCCCTCTTGAGGCAAATCGCACTTCCTTGGGAGAGGCTTGTTTGGTTAGATCTAGCATATGGGTAGGTGAGATCCCACTTGATTTGCAATCTACATATTTGATAACCTACCCCTAGACTCTTACTTTGGTGATTTCTACCTTGTGGGCATCATTCCACATTTCAAGGGATTAAAACCCCATTTTGGACTACTTGGCACCTTAAAACTCAGATCTAGTAAGATCTAACCCTTGGATTGTCTTGATTTTCTAGAACCACATAGATCATTGCCTAAACTACTTGGATCTACAATTTGGTGGCCATGGGATTTGTTTTGACACCCCTTTCCCATCTTTTAGCCCTCCTTTAGCAAGGTCGCACTTCCTTGGGTGATTGAGTTTTCCCACTTTGAGGACGTGGGTAGTTGAGATTTTTGTGAATTTGGAACGGGCATACCTTAAAACCTAGGTCTAGAGTATCATTTTGAGATGATCTACCTTTGGGGTAGCATTCCTTATTTTAAGGGATTGTGGTCCACTTGGGTCATATCATGAAACCCTAGATCTAGCAAAATCCAACCATCATATCCCAATTAGCCCACTTGATTTGCATGCTAGGTGTCCCGATCTACACTTTGACATATCTTTTGACTCCAATAACCCATCCAACAAGGCACTAGTCCTCCTTAAGCAAATCGCACTCCTTGGGAATTGTGTCAAACCTTAGATCCCATAAGTGGGTATTCCTAATTTCAACTTAGATCCATAGATCTACTCATTATATGCCCCTTAGTACCAATTTCATCTCTTAAAATCCACCTTGTGGGTCCCATTTGAGTCATTCACATATCCCAAGAAAGTGGGTCCCACTTGTGTAATACATGGTACTAGATCTTGTCTTTTTAGCTCATCATGTGGCCTAAATCATACATTGGTTGAAACACTAATCATCTCTCAAACCACCTTCAACCATACTTTAACTTCTAGGTCCACTTAACCTTGCATTGGTTTCCGTAACTCATCATTTACTTATCCCTAGGAACCTTTGTTTGGGTCCAATCATCTTTGATTGGTAATAGGGTCTCTCCCTAGGTCTTGATTCATCTAGATCTAAAGCGAAGAGTGCCTCGGTTGACGTGACTCCCACCTTGCATTGGGAACCGTGGCATCTCTTGGGTCACCTTTTTAGTTGTCCATCTCCTCTACCGTCCCGGATGGGATACCACTAAGGACAACTACAAGTTGTGTGATAACAAAACCCTAAGAAACATTCCTTGCATTCCTGTCATACAGCTAGATGCACCACTGAATAAACTGCAAAATTTCTTATTTAAACCCGAAATCAAAAATTTTGATTTCCACAAAAAAAAATAATAATCATTTCTGCAATTTTTTTCCTAACTATAGGGACCTGTCCGTACGATTGCACTGAGTGTACGGATTTCCGTACGGACTGTACGGATCCGTACACATGTACAGATTTTCCAAAAAGATTTTTTTTTTTCGTAGAAAAACAAGCCTACAAAAACAATTTATGTAAAAAAATTTGGCCTGTACAAATTTCGTACGGTACGGAATTGTACCGCAACCCCAAAAAAAATTCCACCTGCAAAAATATTTCTCGATGTTTTCCCAATCTCCTTGTCCCAGTCTCCTGCAAAAACCTTCAAAAACTGATTTTCTACCCTCCAAAGCCTTTGCTCAAATACCATGTTAAAAATTCCTGATTCCAAACTCGGTTAACAGTTTCAATCATTTATTGACCCTCAACAATTACATTCAACCATTAACTGCTGAAAAAATGACAACTAAAAACACATTGGAATCTTAACTTGATATGCATAGCGGAACTCACACAGAAAATCACATCATTTGACACGAGTATTTTACCCTGGAAACCCAACTTGAGAAAACCAGCATTCAAGTGTATCTTTCCATTTCAATCTTAAAGAAATACAGAAATTACAATCTCAAAAACCTAATTGACTGATAAACTCATAGCCAAATATGCTACCCTAGCTCCGTTTCAAATTGCCTTCTCCATCTCTAAATCTCTTCCCATGAAATGATACACTCCTGCTTAAGAAAATCTCTTTCTCAAGTGAATGTGCCTCTCACACATTCTCTCTTGTGTGCCTCAAACACACCCTCTCACACTCTTCTGCCTCTCGCAAAAGTGTCTATCTCCTCTCTTTAGATCTCCTTTTATAATTATTTTAAATGATAAAACCCTAAACCTAGATCTCCAAAGAGATAGACAATCAAGATTAGATCTTGCCCTATCTCGATCTAATGGTCATGACTTAATCTCTCGTTGAGATCACTTAAAGCACTTAAGTGACTCAACTTTATAATAAAAAGTCACTTTATCATTAAATACAAAAGTCACTTTAACTTTATAAAAACACTTTATAATGTTAATATCTAAAGAGAAACACTTGTCCGAGCTACAAATTTCAACACATTGGAGGTTGATGTTTCCAAGAAGAGGGTGTGCCTACCTCAAGAGAGGTGGCGAATCCCTCTACTTCTCAACTCCAAATCAATCCCATGATAAAGGGAATCAATTCCTCCTTTTGAGGAATCCGCCCAAGCTAACTCAAGATGTCTAATGCACCCTCTTGGGTTGTTTTCTTCCTATAAAAGTATGCCCTCTCACTCCTTTTCAAACTAGTTAGAGTTTGGGAGAAGAGGCTTGCACTTGTAATAGTTTTTCTATCATTCTAGTTGAAAAATAAAGAGACTTTGGAGGTCATACTGTGTGATGCTATATGTGTGTGGATGGAATGATCTCGTGGCATGAGGTAACATGTGTCTGAACCATTTGTGCATTTTTCTTTATCATAATCTAGCCTACTGAAGGATTGGTATCAATTTTGTATGGAAGATTGCTAAGCATTCTTGTTTAGTTAATCTTTTATTTATTGTATGATTAGAGATCCAAGATTTATATGTTTCATTTGTCTATGCTCATATTCTCTTGATTTCTAAGCTTATGCATTTCTAGATTTGACGGGCTGTGTGCAAGTGTGTCTTTAGCTGCAGGTTTCCAAGGATTTGAAGAAGCAAAGAGCTTGTTTGCTCTCTCTCTCTTTCTGCCAAGACTTGCTTTGGAAGATCTTGCCCTTGGTGTCCCACAATCAAACTTTCAAAGTCATCTTTGCTCAAAGATCCATGTTGCTGCTCTTCTCTTTCTCCACTCAAAAAATTATTTCTCTCTCTCAGTTATTTGTGTTTAAAGTGCAACTTTTACTTATATCTATCTTTCAAAGTAGAATCAATAATGGATCTAGTTTATTTTGCATAAAAAAGTAGATTCTAGTTGAGTAACTAAGATTAATCAAATACAAACTAGATCTATTTGCTAGTTTATTTATGAAAGTCATTTTTGTCGTAAGATCTCAAGGCTTAAGTAGAAAGCTAGTATTATCCATGATTTAAAAAGTTTTATCTTACAAGTTTAAGTGCATTTCATTGGCTGCCAAAAAGCAAGCCAAGATCCCAAGGAAAGCTTGCTTCTCTTGGTTACTTTTGTCAATTTAACATAGATTAACTTGGTAGATTTTTTGTAGAATTTTTTGTGGTGACCCAAAGAATCTTCTGGAGTGTTTTTGGGCACTTTAAGGTACTAATGATTCGCTGTTTTGCACCATTTTATAAGCAGATTGGAGGAAACTCTGGCCGATTTTCAAGAGATTGGTCCATCTGGAGCAAGTGAAGAGAAAAGGTGCGCACAAGTGGAGGAGTAGCAGATTTGTCTTGGGGAACTTTTGTACTTTGGGATTTATATATTGAGGAAGGCTTTGCCGGGGTTTTCTCCCTTTGTGGTTTCCCCGAGAGAATATCTGTGTTCATTGTGTTTTATGCTGTGCTTGTTTATCTTTCAGTAATTGGTTATATGCTATATGCTGTTCAAGTAAAATCTAACAGTTATGAGATCATTTACCACAAAAAACCATCAACATATATCATACATAAATATTTGCAGATACCTAACTCTGCCATGTTTGAGAAAGTAACAACCAATGTACACACATTACCATAAATGTAGTGTCATCATCTACCGGATATTATTTTCACATAAACATCTACTGAACAGTTGGATTCTGACAGTCTTTCTAGTCTACAAAAAAACAGAAGAATGTATTTCCCCCTTTCACTACGTTATCTTCAACGATGCAACCTAATAGCTAATTTCTGTGTATTGTACTTTGTAGTAGCAATATATTTCAACTTTTCACAAAAAACGAGTAGTAATACCTGTCTACGTGATCTGATTGTTTAAAATGCCTTTATTCGTACTCAAGTCTTTCACTACGTTACCTTCAACTTTGCAACCTAATAACTCATTTTCAAGTTGTGTGTATCATGTGTGTATCATACCACCTTGTAGTAGCAATATATTTCTACTTTTCAAGAAAAATGAGTAGTGAGACCTGGCTATATCATCTGATTGTATAAAATGCCTTTATTGGTAATTGGGTCTTACCGTGACAAGTTTTACTCCTGATAGGGAAGTGCCCAAACACAGGCCCGTTGACATGGCTCCACAACCTGAGTATAAATCAAGTAAGCTTAGCTCTGGCTCAATAATTGTGCTTCCCTTCTCCAAACTGACATTAGATGTAGTATTAAGTAATAAATTTGATGGATCGTCACTCGAAACTGTTGATGCAGAGTCACTACTGGATGTTTCAACACCTGCCTTCTCTGCTTTCGAACATAAATGCAAACAAACATTCAAAAAATAATAATAGGGTATATCCAAACAGTCTCAACCTATAATGACAAAAAGATTGATGACTAAGACGCCAAAGGGGTAACAGTAATACTTACCATCAGGAAGATTATAAAATGTTGTAAAAGAAATATCATAACCCATGTCATAGTAGTAATCACAACGTGGGATGGATTTTACTTTAGACTCAAAACGTGTCTGCCAATAAACAACATAACAACAGCATGTCCTTTAGATAGCCATATACTGAATAACAGCAACTCAATATCCACAACATCACCTAAATCTTGAACAGATTTTATAGCCTAAATGAACAAATACAAAAGATTCCTGGTTAGATATACATTTTACAACAATATATATGATTAAAATACAGCAAACACTCACAAATTTTAAAACACAAATCAAGGTTTTAATTCATGAATGGCAAAAGTGGTCCACAAATACAGGATCACAGTAGATTATAATATTTCAAATATCTCAGAGTTTTTCAGCAGTGATCACACTCAAATAACTGATAAAGAGGGAATAATGAATATTATTTTTTGACACTGCACAAAGATGACCCATCTGCCGCTGCAAAAAACAAAATAGAGCTACTCATAAGCAGAGATTTCAAGTAAAATCTACATAAGCATGCAGATAAAATACAGGATTCTGCAAAGAATAGCAATTTTTCTGATTCATATGCTTAGTAAAGGGGAGGGAAAGAGATGTTGTAATCAATAAATATAAAATATGTGATCAATGGATGGAGGAAAGGAGGAAGCTAGCACTGACCCATGATTTGGACTATTAGTTGGTAATCGCATAACATGCTCTAAGTAGCATGTGTTAGTTTTGATAGCTCCGATGTACTCCTACATCAGGTGCATAGGTGCAGGGGTCCGAGAACAAGGGGTCTCATTAATGAGATAAAGTGACTATAAAAAGTGTTATTATTAATTTAGGGTAAAAGTGACTTTTCGAATGTAATGTGATTTTATATAGTTCACTTAAGAGATTTAAGTGAACTTGAGATTAAATCTCATTCATTGATTCACTGATTTTGTGGGCCAAGATCTAATCTCAACTGAAGAAGATGAAAAGACAAGATCTTGGCCGTAGAAGTGGGCCAAGATCTAATCTAATCTCATACCATTGGCACTCATTCCAAAGAGTGAATTTTTGGAGTGGCTCAAATTTCCTCGAAAGGGGATTTGTGAGAAGTGTGTGAAGCACATTTTTCAAGAGAGCAAGGAGATTGGAGCTAAGAAGAGGAAGAGAGAGAGTTAGCAGAAGGAGAGCACAGTCTTGAGGAGAAAACTGTCGCATGATTCCCAAGATTCTCAGCATTTATTACAGTAGTGAGTTTGGGTGCAGATTCAAGGAGAAAGCAGTGGCACGAGTTCCAAGGCATTCCCAGCAGTGATTATTGGTCTGTACTACAGCAGAGGAGGCCATACTGTATGGATTTACAGAGGCCGTACTGCTGTACCTGCATAGAAATCATGGCTATCAGTCAGGCACAGATTTCGAGGTGGTGCCAGATTTGCTTGGTAAGAATATGTTGCCTGTGTATGTAAATTTTTGTGGCTGTAACTAATTTTCTATCAAGAGAAAAAGACTGTACATTGGTTCGTACAGCTGTACCCTTGCACAGATTTCGAGGAGGTTTTCTGTAGCTATTTTCTGGGTATTTTGGCATGCTGTCAGAAGAAGTATTGGTACAGATTTTGTATTTGTACTGTGTTTTATGCTACAAAATTCCACTGCTGTGGTCCTCTCATATCTTCCTAAGAAGCTCAATAAAGAACTCTCTTGACTGGTTTCACCCCTAAGGGGTTTTTCCAAGGTCCTAGACCAAATCACTATGTTAAATGAGTTATGACTACCTGCTGTTATGTAATTGTTTCCGCTGTAAAATGTACCTAATTAGCAGTATATCAGCTTACAGTGCATGAGAAGTTAATGCATGTGAAATGTATCCGTATTTGTTTCCTATAGAAGACTAATATCAGAGGCTTGCTAGGTGTTTGACTAAATCTGCCAGTGAAATGTGTGCATAGACTTCAGATTTTAACATGGTATCAGAGCAGGTGCTCTGAGTTTGACAGTGGGCAGTTTGTGGCAGCTGTGTATGCATGTGTATTGCAGAGTAGTACAGCTGATTAGTGATTATTTGACACAATGAGCAACAAGTGATTTGTTGAGACTTGAGTCTGTTGACTTTTGGTTTGTGAGTATGTCTTTGACTCTTGGCTTGCGATGTGAAGACAGACTTGTGGGTGCAGAGAATTTCATTCCATGGAAGGAGAGGGTCACATTGTTGTTGGAGGAACTTGGGCTATGGGAGATAACCAAGGATATAGTCACAATTCCCACTGATCCTATTCTTTTGGATGAAAATCAAAGGAAGAATGTCAAGGCCAAGCACATTCTTCTTGATGCAGTGAAAGACCACATCATGCCTCATGTGACTGGGAAGAAGAATGCCTACGAGATGTGGGCTGCCCTGATAGAGTTGTTTCAGAGTGACAATCAAAACCGCAAAATGGTTTTGAGAGAGAAGTTGAGAGGTACTAAAATGACCAAGACCGACAATGTTACATCATACCTGACCCGGATTACACAGGTACGTGATGAGTTGGGGGTTGTTGGCGAGATAGTAGATGAGGCAGAGTCGGTGAGAATAGCCTTGAATGGATTTTCACAACAATGGCAGGACTTTGTACAAATTGTTGTCGCCAGAGAGAACATGCCGACATGGACCAGACTTTGGGATGACTTCGTACAGAAGGAGATGAGATCTAGCTCCACTCACATGCCAACAAAAAGGTGATGATCAGGAGAATGTAGCCCTTTCAACAAAGGGGGGGCTCAAGCAATGGAGCCAAGTCCGAGAAGGACATGAGCAAGGTGAGATGCTTTGCTTGTCAGACTTATGGCCACTATGCTAGGAAGTGTCCCAATAAGAAGAAAGAAAAGTATGCGAAGAAATTTGAGAAGGAATAATCGCTTGTCTCAGTTCTTTTAGGAAATAGTGTAGCTGAGTATTTGGACACCGAAGCGTGGCACGCGGATGGTGGGGCAACACACCATATGACAGGAACAAGAGCCATGTTCCTAGAGTTGACAAATATAGACAAAGTTATACTTGCGGAAGATGGATTTAATATCACCCATGCGGTAGAAGGAGTTGGAAGTGTTTTATTCCAACTCGAGTATGGAGGTTATATGGAGGTTGGCAAAGTGTTGCTTGTTCCAAAGCTAAAAAAGAATTTACTCTCAGTGTCTGCTCTGGAAGATGATGGATATGCGATTCTTCATTGCCAACAGTACCTCCCTTGCTAAGAGAGACTGTTAGTTTGATAGCTCGAAGGTACTCCCTCATTAGGTGCCTAGGTGCAGGGGTCCGAGAAAAGGGGGTCTCATTAATGACATAAAGTGACTTTATAAAAGGTGTTTGTAAAGTACTTTATGATCTGAATTTATGCTTGTAAAGTGAGATGTACTTTATTAAAGTGAGTTGTACTTTATAAATTGACTTTATGATATAAAGTGCACTTTTTATTAATTTAGGGTAAAAGTGACTTTTCGAATGTAATGTGATTACTGATTTTATATAGTTCACCTAAGAGATTTAAGTGGAACTTGAGATTAAATCTCATTCATTGATCTTCTGAGCCAAGATATAATCTCAATCGTAGAAGATGAAAAGACAACCAGTTACCCTAATATTTTAGATAAAAAGACATTCATGACCATTGGCACTCATTCCAAAGAGTGAGTTTTTGGAGTGGCTTGAATTCCTAGAGGGGATTTGTGAGAAGTGTGTGAAGCACATTTTTCAAGAGAGCAAGGAGATTGGAGCTGAGAAGAGGAAGAGGGAGAGTTAGCTAAAGAAGGAGGGCACAGTATTGTGGAGGAAACTATGGCACGATTCCGAAGATTCTCAGCGTTTATTACAGCAATGAGTTTGGGTGCAAACATCAAGGAGAAAGCAGTGACACAAGTTCCAAGGCATTCCCAGCAATGATTGTTGGTCTGTACTGTAGCAGAGGAGGTTGTACTGTACGGATTTACAGAGGCCGTATTGTTGTACCTACACAAAAAACGAGGTTGTCAGTCAAGCACAGATTTCAAGGTGGTGCCAGATTTGCTTGGCAAGAATTTGTTGCTTGTGTATGTGAATTTTTGTGGCTGTAACTAATTTGTTGTCAAGAGAAAAAGACTGTACAGTGGCTGGTACAAATGTACCCTTGCACGGTGTTACCACCTAAAGTTGCACTTTAGTTGAACTTCAGTGAGCCGCCAGTATTGCACAATTATTTGTGCTTATCAAAGTTCAAATGTTCCAGCCTTGGCCAATTTTGGCCATCTTTTTCATTTCTGTAATAATTGACCATGCCCTACGGGGTTTGTAATAAAGCGTACTAGCATGGTGGTCTTTGAGTCACTCGATTCACTAGGACTTGCCAACCAAAGAAGGTATTCCAAGGAGTTTTTTCCCTTGTCGATTATGCTTTGCCTTTAGCCGAGTATAATCGATGAAGTTTTCTCCCGCTCCTTCAAAGCTGGAATGCCCAAAGTGGTGGTTAGGCCTTAGGAGATTATTAGAGTCCATTTTAAAATGTTTATAAACATGCTAGACGCTAGGATTTTATTGTTTTGTCATGTACTAGGTCCCCCTGAAGTTTCAATCAATTCCGAGAAAAATAATTTTTCCGCATTTTTAAGCCATTTTTTTAATGGTTTAAATGAAAAAATTCAAAAGATGATAAAAGTGTGATCCGGAGTCGGAATTTAGCGCAGGGATGCTTGTTTTAGAGGTCAAAGCATCCTCTTTACCCCAGTACTTGGTCTTCCTATGTTTCGGGTAGTTAAAACGCCTCGGGGAGCAGTTTTTCCTATCAGAGCTACAAAATGGCATTTTAATGCTAAAATGCATCAAAATGCACCCAGTACAAAGGATTAAAAAAATCAATAAATGGAATTAATACATGCTAAAATGACATAGCATGATGTCACATAAGGTTGGCGATTAAGTTTAAAGGTTAAAGCATTTCATAAAAAGTCATATGGTGGGATATTATTCTATATCCAAAGTTTATGAGATAAGACAAATCGCACTCCATTCACGTGGACGTCACCAAGGTTGGGCAGCTCGTGTTTAAGGTTAATATGGAGTGCGCCCACCTCATAGATAGATGGCACATCTCCATTGGATTGGTTGCCAACCGATTTTCAATCAAATCTTGGAAATTAGCATGAACTCCCTCATGGTGAGTGCCCTCTCCTTCACGTGAAAGCTCTTCCACACAGCATGCATTACTTGATGGAGTTTCCCATGTGGATGAGCTGCCAACCTTTTTGATGTGGCGAAGTCCCTTTGGCTTGGCTCCCATTCATATACCAATTACCAAGCATCACGGTCCATACCTCACGTCAACTTCATCCACGAGGTCAGCTCCTTCACACACGGCAACTCACGGTTGGCAGTGATGTTTACAATGCAGACTCACACCTACTTCATGGAGAGGTGGAGCATGGCTAGTAGCTTGGCTTATCAATCAACGCCATTCACTTGTGTTTGACTCTTCAATCAGGCTCGTCGCATCCCTTTGATCATATGCCCCCCCACCTTTGTAAATTGCTATTTAAACAAAGCTTTGCTCCATTGTTCAGGATCTTGGCAGTGGAACCCCTGCCAATTTGTATTTGTAATATTTTTTCTGAGTTAATAAAGAGAAGGCTTTGGAGGCTAATCTGATTTGGTGATTGTCTTTGGTTGGATCTACATGCTTGATGCTTATGAGGTAAATTGTATTTGTGTTTCATGAATTAATATTGTTGGGATTGTATGTCTTGGGAGAAGAAGTTATCATCTTATGGATCTGTGAGTAATACTTTATAGTTTGCTTACTGATGTTTATGATATTATGATGCAAAAAGTAGTGATAGTTCTTGTTTGAATTCATTACTTCAATGCTTTATGATTTATTGTTTACACATATGTTCTTATCCCCTTGTTAGTTCTTTGCAGATGTTTACAGGTGGCCTAAGTTGAGGAAGACAACAAACTTGTTTGATCTTGTTTTCACTCAACAAAAATCGATTGAAGTGTAGATCCCATCGGTGCATCAGGGAGCTTGACTCCATTACCCTCTCTTCAAAATACCCAAACCCCATGGGTTCAATTTTCTAGATCTCCCTTTTTTAATTCTATCTTGGTTACTTCTTAAAAATCTTGCTTTAAAAAAAAGTTCATTTGATTAGTAGATCCAAGCAAGTAGAAATCTAAAAGTTTTAATAAAGTTCATCTTTTACTTAGATCTAGGTTGCTAAGCTTTTCAATTTGCTAAGAATTTAAAGTAGATCTCAAAAAGCAAAGTAGATTAGCTTTTCCTAGAAGTCTTTCAAAGTTATATAAAGTAAAGTAGTACTTTGATATGCTTGTCATCTCTTAAAGAGACAAGCAAAGATCCTAAGAAGGCAAGCTTTCTAGCTTGCCTTACTTAGTTCTTTTTCTCTTTCTGTTTCGTGCTTTTAAGTTAGAAACTTTTCCATTTTTTGGCATATAAGCGAGCACACTCTTAAAGTGTGTTTTGGTAGATTTTAAGCATTTGATACCTTGTTGGTTTTTGTATTAAAAATATCAGTCCTAAAAATTGAATTCATTTAAAAGTTAGTCTTAAGTCCAAAAATTGCCCAAAAACTTCATTTTTACTTTCTAGTGGCATTGTAGTTCATTTTGGTGATTTGTAGTGTCGTCAGAACGCTCTTAAAGTGTTATGATTTGTCATTGTGATTAACTTTGTTTGCTGGTCTGATATTTTCTTTTAGCAGGTTGAACCCAGGGAATCAAGAAATTTACCATATCAAGGCTCCCTGAACACCTCCATGAACCAGCAGTTCAAGTGTTGATCCATTTTTTCCAATAAATTGTAAACTGACTTGTTTCCCTAAGTAGAAAGGGCAAGCAGTATTTCATCTCCATTTCATTTTGTAAATCAAAAAATAAAAATAAAAAGAGCAAGCAGACAATTCCAGCGCCTGAACCCCAATCCCCCCAAGGGGGATTCGCATTTTTTACTTTTTTCAGTTTTTTGCATTTTTCTTATTTTCTTTGTTTTAGATTAGTTTACTTGTTGTTATTAGTAATTACAAAACATTCACGTAGCACACAAGGTGTCCCAGGGGGACTTACAATCTTTTACAATTTTTCACCTAAGTGCACAAAATGAATCACAACTTATTCTAAAAACTTCAAGTAAAATTAATCCCCCTTTCTCTACCGAAGTACTCCACCTTCAGTGGAAGAAAAGATACTCTTGCGGTTTGCATAGATTAACCATCAACTGAAATTATTATAAAATCTTTCAAGATAGAATCAACCCCCTTGATCTACCGAAGTACTACACCACATTGTTGTGTGAAGAAAAGATACCCTTGGGGCTTAGATTAGATTAATCATCCACTTACACTTCATAATAAAATATACCAACGCCCCAAACCCAGAGTATGCTCTTGGCCGCTATAGCTTAGTCGAAACAGATGGTCAATGAGAAACGGGTGTAAGGTACTTAGTTTAATAGGACAATCCAATAGAACCAAATTCTAAGAACTCGAGAGGTTGCATGGACTGAATCCACAGAGTCAGCAGGTTCATCCACACCTGGTTGGACACTTGGTAAGGTTGCTAGAGCACTCAATTCAAAGGTTAGGTTTCTTTTGGGCCAAACCAAGAATTAACCCACTCCTTAATCCACTCATTTAATAATCATAAAATAAACCAACCGAGACACTGGAATACTTTCACTTGAGACTACAGAAGCAACCCCACACGGCAACATTCGCAAGCATTTTACATTCTCGGCACTGGTCTTTATTGTCTCATCTTTTAAGTTCAATCATATATGTCGTGAATGCTTTCTATCTCGTGTGGTGTTGATCTTTTGATTTAATTCATAAAGCAGTACTCAATTATTATCATTTCATCATTTTATAAACTCCTAGTGTTAACACCCATATATTTTTTACAATATGCAGTTGAATGGAAGGGATGGAGGGTCAAAATGTACCTGGTAGAGAACTCGAGATATCCTCCATGCTCCAGAGCTAAGTGCTAATGGGAAAGGCTAAGGGGTCTAAGAAGGACCAAATATGCAAATGATGGGAAAATGTCGAAGTGTGGGTATTAATAGGCGAGAATCACACTTTATAACCTATAGTCCGCCGGTCCAATAATGAAGGACTAAACATCACACCGATCTACGCCGTCGATTAGGTGCGAGGATAGGATCCACAGCCCTATATGGAATACCGCACAGCCAAGTTGCGAGGAGGATAGGAAAAGGGCGGATGCGATGAGCCTTTCCCGCCAGCCAGGTGTTGGCCGCAGATGATATCGCAAGAAGAATTGATAGAAGGCCATATATAAGATCGAGCGCATGCGATGGCATGAACAAGTGGAAAGATCCACGGGTCGAACAGCGAAAGGGGGCACATCAACGGCTCTCATAGTTAATCGCACGAAGAAGTAGCGCGCCGGATAGCGAAATAGCGGATGCGATGGACCTTTCCCGCCTGCCAAATGTCAGCCTCAGAGCCCGTCGCACAGAGGAAGAAATCGTAGTAGGGACCACTTGGGTACATGCGATGCCGCCTTATGGAGAAGTGTAGATAAGATGAATGGCGTAGATGAAAAGTTAAAATCAGATCCGACGGTAAAGAAGAGTAGGCTGTCAAATCAAAGGATGAAGTGGCCGTCGGAGACTGGTTCCTTTTGAAAGATGCTACAGTCATTAAGCTGTATGGTTTTGTGAAGGAACCCTATGTTTTGCCTTCCTTTCTAACATTAAGAATCTTTGCCCTAGAATTTATCAAGCAGAAACTGAGCTTGGAAGAGGGACTGTTCCTGCAGTTTAAAAAGGGCACTGATATAAAATACCCTTGGAAGGTAGGTCCTTTCATTGTGAAGAGCAAGGAGGCTTTACCGAAGATAAAGGAATTGATGAGACTTCTAGGGTTCAAAAAATGAGTAGTTGTTGAATACAACCCCCTGCATGTTATTTCTAAAAGAAGGAAGGAGTGTAACCTAAGGGCTTTCAAACACAAGGAGCCAGAAAGGGCACTCAGGGGACGGAACCTGCTGCAATGGGAACCCGAGGCAGAAGAAGTTCCAAGTTTGCAGGAAAGAGACCCTGTAATGTCTGATGCTGTAATGAATATCGAACAGGTGTCGGACACTGGGGAAGTGGGCCGGAAGAGAGATCTGGAGGAAATTCAGGATATGGATACTGAAATGGGGGGTGAAGACAAACGACCTAGGATGGTAACACAAGTTGAGGTGTTTGGTGAAAATACTCAGGTCGAGTCATTTTTTTCCCTCACTGGAGAAGAATTGTTTGGTGGGACACCCCAGGAAGATTTGACTGTCTGGATGGATAATGAAAAAGAGGATAATGAGGGGTCTCCAACCCCTGAAGTTCAAATAAGAGAATACAAGTTTCAAGATGTTAAAGAAGGTGAGAACAGCAGTAGATTCCGGTCTAAAGCTGATCTGTGCGAGCAATATAAACAGAATAGACAGGCCTCGGCCCAGAAGCTTTTTGACATGATGCCGAGAGCCAGTAATTTGTCCAAAACTAAGACTTCCTTAGAAACCAGTAGAGATGAGAAGGATAACACTTTAAATTTAGCAGTATTGACAGAAGCCGAAGTAACAGAGATGAAGCTCAGATGGGATATGATACCAGTACCTGACAAGACCCATTTTCACAAACAGATTGGTGATCTTATCCATGTTGATTTTGTGAAAGCGGCATTGAGAGGTGATAACTTGGAAGTTATTGTAGGGAAATTAGAGAATCAGCTAAAGCAGGAAAAGATTGAAAACCGAGCCCTTCAGCAACTTGTAAAAAAGTTACAAATTGACCTGGTTGGAGTTGACGGGGGAGGAAAAGCCACGAAGCATCTACTAGCTGATAAAGAAAAGATCATTTCAAACCTGCAGAAAAAGGCAAAAGTCTCTAACACCCAGCTGATCCAAGCCCCCGAGGAAACACAATTTGAAATACAAAGGGAGGCTTTATCAAAGGAATTGGATGATTGTAAAGCAGAAATACTGAAGCTTGCTGGAGAGAAAGATAATTGGAAACAGGAGAAAATAAGCCTAGAAAAGCAACTTGAAGATCTAAGAAGTAACTTGTCCAGTGTAGACATGCGGCTTACAAATGTGAGTCAAGGTGGTGATGAAGACAGTACCAATAATCTGGCACAGGCTATGTCACATGTCAGCCTGAGAGACAGTGAGATCAAGGAGCTAAGGGAAAGAGTGCGGAAACTAGAAGAAGAGAATAAGAAGCAGGAGGAGACAAATGCCCTCCGGGAGAAGCAGAGGGAATCGATTGAGCAGAATAAAAAACTCACTCGCCAAGTTGCAGGGGAGGCTACTATGCAGGGGTGTAGACATTTGGTGTGGGATAGGATACTTAAAGAGGCTGAAGGTTTTTGGCCATACTTGGAGTTCATAAGAGTCAAGGAGAAGACAATCAGTGATGCTTTGTCAGGATGTGTATCCGTGAAAGAAACATAAGCCCGAAAACCCAAAGAAACAGCATTAAATGATGTTGCCTTTTTAAATGATTTGTCAGAAGAAGAAAGGATCAAGTTAAACATTGGGAACCGGATCGTGACAATCGCTGCGGCTCGGAGAGTTTTGGGAAAGTATGCTCAAGTGGAAAGCGTGGAGGCCAAAGCAGAAGATATGAGAAGGCAGGTAGCAGACTTCAGAAGATCATTTGGTAAGCTAAATGAAATGGGACTACCATCCTTTTGGGATAATAATCTAGAGCTAATCTCTAAAAGCGCTTACAAAAAGAAGATCTGGGCTATAAGAATGGATCACACGAAGTTCAAACATATGGAACAGCTGCTCATAGGAAAAACTTTAATGGAAAAGATCGAAGACGACTTTGAAGTCTTGAACAGATTGATTGCCATTGGCGAAAGGCTTCCGCCAGCCTCCTATTCTGACCATATTGAAATCTGAGTGATGGTGAAAGAGATGACAGATTACGACCTCCCTTCAGCTGAGCATTGGGCTGCTGTAATTGGATATGCAAATATGAGATATACTCTCCACCAGCTACAGTAGCTGTCTAATTTTTATGAGTTGTTAAATATTGTTTGAAAGGTCCGAAGACACATAAGACATTTTCAATTTTTGATATAATTTGTAATATTTTTTGAAGCGGCTAAATGGATAGCCAGCTGGAACTTTTATCTTTACTATGTTTGTTTTTTTTACTGTGAGGTTAATCTCATTCAGTGATAATACCGGCAAATGTAAGAAATAGTTAGGCTAGCTGTGCCTATTTTTGTTTCGAAGCAGTTATGGCAAACAAATTTTGATGAGGTGTCATTCTGTTGTAAAACATTTTTGGTTTAGATGAGTTGAGCAAAGGGGTCCCGGCATCTATATATGCAATGTAATAGAATGATGAAAGGGTTGAAAATCTTATTTGAAAACTTTTGGTATTTTGAGGATTAGTCTGTAAGACATTTTTGAGTTGTTTTAATAAAGTTTGCAGAGTCGAAGCCTGCGTTTTTGACAAGGATTCCTGTCTAATTGGTCTGGTAGTCTATATTTTCCTTTTTCCCATGTGAAATTGTGTTTCTCTCTTTGTTATTCCATTTTGTGTTATTTCTTTCATGCTTGGATCAGGGTAACGGTTAAGTGGAATTCATAGAAGTTATACTCCGCTTAGTTTTTTCCAAGTATTTCACCAACATATTCTACTAAAGTTGATGTAGGATTCATCTTGGTATGCCTTACATTGATGGACTGTTTCTTTCCTCTTCTGTTCCACAAATTAAACCTCTTTGACTACTAGCTGCTTGCTACCTTGCCCTTGTAAATGCGTTTGCAAAACCTTTTCTGAATCATGTTTCAGAGTTTGTTAAATATGATTCCATTGCCCAAACGAAATTCATATGTTTTCAACCAAACAGTGCTTGAATCATTTTTGTTCCAAACATAAATCTGATCTTCTGTATAATTGTTGTAATTGAATATCTTGGCCATGAACGCTGGTGTTTCTTTTTCATCATTGACCATCTTGATTATTCCAGTCTTTTCATGAGATTTTAGAGAGAGCCCTCTCTATCTATGTTGGGTCAGTAGCACAGGCCAAAGATTGGTTAGTGGTTACCCAGAATTACCCTCTTTCAGCCTTGGGGGTCAATTTCGGTGTTAACACCTAGATTAGACTTTTTCTGTTAATAGATTAAAAGCCTTAGTTTTACTTTTATAGGGACCACCCCCCTTGGCTTCGCTAGGAGTAAGCCTAGACGGAGGAGTCGAGTAATCAGGTGACAGCACTTGAATCTCACTTGCCCCCAAGGACACACTGAGCGGCTTGAAGGTTTCCTGCCGCGTCCCCCCCAGGTGTGTATTAGGCGGCAACAAACGCATTTTGAGGAGGTTTTCTATAGCTATTTTCTAGGTATTTTGGCATGTTGTTAGAAGAAGTATTGGTACAGATTTTGTATTTGTACTGTGCTTTATGCGATAAAATTCCATTGCTGTAATCCTCTCATATCTTCCTAAGAAGCTCAATAAAGAACTCTCTTGACTGGTTTTCCCCCTAGGGGATTTTTCCATGTTCCTAGACCACATCACTGTGGTAAATGAGTTATGAGTTGAATTTGGAAGCCCCATCAAGACTATCTTCCACTTTAACACTTCATCTTAACTGGAAGAACGGAGATCTGAAATCTGTTACAAAAACCCTAGCAGGAGCTAGGTCAAAAATGAAAATTGGAACTTTGAAAAATCGACTCCACAGATAGATGCACCCTCCTAGGGCGAATTGAGTAGACTTGCTTTTCTTCCGAAGCTGTGGACAGATCAGCTCAAAATTTAAACCCTAATTTCTGCAGTACCAAGCAGATGCTCTACGACTAGTTGTTGGTTGCTTAGACATAAAGGCATAAAGGGTTGACTCCTCTCTATGTTCTGCAACGTGAGCCTTATGCTAAGGGCCATATGGCCATATTTTGTAGCCTTGCAAACCCTTGGCCATATTTTGCAATCTTGTTAGGGTTTATGTCAAATCGCTTGCTACAGGTGCATCTCTAGCGAGCCCTTATAACATGAAATTTCTACATTAGATTCCAAAATAGCTACGGTATTTGTGGCATGTGTATGCAACCCATTTCAGCAAAACAACTGTCTTAGACTATGTTAATGACTACATATGCCCCAAATGTAAATAGGCACTAATCTCTCTCATTAAACACCCCTTAAATTTAAAAATTGTTCACTTACTTTTAAGTTTTGTTGAAATCTGCAAATCAAAATTTTGCTAAATAACACTTCAGATTTCAAATTTCAAAGCCTAACGTTTCATAACAACATTCATCTTACTCCTAGGGCTTGATTTAGCTAACTTAATTTTCTGGAATTTACTAATTGCATTTCATCTTGAAAACAGAATTAGGCTAGGCTCAAGTAGTATCTTAATGAATGATCATCTTTTATTTGAGTAATTCATCATTGCAATTCAGCAAATCTGTGTTTTAAAATTCTGCACAACTTATTAGATTTGCAGCAACCTATTGGGATGAAATAATTCATCTAAAGATGGCTTTTAGGAGTGGTTTCGATCACTCATCTAAAACTCTAAAAATTTCATTTGCCTTCTCATTTAAACTCTAGAAATGGATTGATATGGCTATAATGTGTTGATTTTTGTAGAATCGGACAGTACTTCTGCACACGCCAAGTGTCGGGCAATGAGGAGTCGTCTAGATTCCTCAACTTGCTTGAGAAAGCAAGTGACCTTTTGTATCTCTTTCCTAAGTCTAACTTAGGAAAAGCATATTATTAACTTAATGTTGGCTAATTACTAAAAAATGACTTAGGGCCCATGCTATTTGGTCACCCATGGTATTGACCCAAGGTATTTTGTGTTGAAAAGTTACCTAGGAAGTGTTGTTCACCCTTGTGTTGCCTTGGGGTGGACAAGGACACTTTAAAAAGGTAACTCCCCTAGTCATTAATTAATAAAGTGAGAAGTACTATATAATTTTAAAGTCACTTTATTAAAAGGTAAAGTCATGGTTTATCCTAAGTTCACATTTAATGAAAAGTGAAGTGAGTGATTAATTAAAAGGGGTGTTCACTTTAATTAAATGACATGAAGTGCACTAAATGTCATTTATTATTTATTTATTGAGCATCTATTGAGAACCCCTCATCTAATCTAATCTAGACCATTAGATTGAAAAGAGGAAGTTGCCATGAACAAAAAGGCTTGGGGGAAAGGAAACCTAACTCATTATTCACTTTTCAAGAGAGATTTTTGGAGAGGAGAGGAAAAAGAGCAAGGCGGTCGATTAGGAGAGAAAAGAGATAAACCCTAGCACAGATTTCGAGAAGATGATGTTGGGCACGATTTCCAAGATAGTGAGCACAAACTTCTAGAAAAACGTACAGCAAAATTTGGGCACAAATTTCGAGAAAGTACAGGCTCAGATTTCGAGACAGCCATACAACAATTCTGACAATCCATACATGCATGAGAATCGAGGCAGTCAAGTACAGATTTAACAGTTCGTACAGGCATGGTTTTCGAGGCAGAAAGTACAGATTTGGAGCAATCCGTACAACACAGAAATCAAGGTACGGTTCACACGTGTGAGACAGAACGTACAGCACAGTTTTCTATGCAATCGTACAACACAATTTTATAGTATTCCGTACAACAGGTTTTCAATGAGATGTTGGCATGCTTTTCGAGAAGAAAAGCTAAGATAAGTACTGTTGTTATGTTTTGTAATTTGTTGAAGAAAAAAAAAATCTCTCTCTCTCAGTCAGGTTTTTCCTTCGAGGTTTTATCCTGGACCAATTTGGTAAAAAATATCTGTGCGAAGTCAGGTTTTCCCTTCGGGGTTTTATCCTAGACCAATTTGGTAAAAAATATCTGTGTCTAAATTTTATGAGTTGGTTGATTTAAATTTCTGAGTATGAGTTTATTGGTTGAAAGTTAAAAATTTATGAGTTGTTTATGTTGGAAAAAGAATCTCATGTGTTTCAATTTAGTCATTTTTATGTTAAAAATGTGCATACTGGGTTTGGGCATTAAACCATATGCAGAGAAGCTTTCAACATTGAAACCGGGTTGGGGTTCTAAAACTTTCATTTTGGTCATTGAGATGTTATGAAAGGAAGTCTAAGGAGAGGATGGCACACGACAATCACACAGAGTGAGGGGATCTCACTAAGTGGGTGGAGAAGGATTTCCATCCAAGAGTGTGAGCAGGGTTCAAGGAACCGAGCAAAGGGGCAGCAAGGAAGATAACAACCAACTAGTAAGATCGAAGGGCTAATATTGAGGTTTGCAGGCTTAGCTATTTGCTAATTTGTATATTCCTTGGGCCATTATCCCAAAAAAGGAGCCTAGGATTTTATATTAATAAAATCTATTGTTTGTTAGCTTTTCCCCAATTGGGGTTTTCCAAGGTGTTACCAGCTAAGTTGTACTTAGTTGGATTTCCAAACGAGCGTGCCAAAGTTGAACATGTTTCATGTTCTTTACCTGTATTCTGAAGTCCATCGGGCCTTTTTCAGGGCCCTTTTTTAATTTTTCACATGTTCATGCCCCGCGGGGTTTGTAATAAAGTGTAATAGCATCGTATTTTTATGTAAAGGACTTGGCTTCCGAGGACTTAGCAATCAAGTCAGGAATTCCAAGGAGTTTTTTCACTTATTAATTATGTTTTGTGTTTTAGCAATGTATAATTTTTTAGTTTTTCTCCTGCTCCTCAAAGCTGGAATGCCTATCATGGTAGTTAGTCCTTAGGAGGTAATTAAAGTTCATATGTCAATGTATATGAACGTGCTAGACACTATGGTAAATTCATGGACATGTGCTAGGTCCCTAGGTGTTTATTTTTAAGTTTTGAGATAATAAAATTTTGCCGTAAAATTAGGCCATTTTTAATGGTTTAATTTGGAAAATTCAAATTGTAATAAAAAAGTGGTTTGTGGGCAAAATTTGGAAATGGGATGCTCGTTTTCTATAAGCCAAAGCACCCATTTAACCCATAAACCCACTTTTCCTAAGTTTCAAGTAATGTAATTATCTCCAAAAAATTATATTTACTCAAAAAAGGCCAAAAAGACCAAATAAATGGCCAAATAAGACATCATAAAGTCAAAATCGGAGATCCCTCTAATTAAGGAAGTTTGTTGGATCCTAATTTCTAGTGTATTGAGCAATATTGAGCAGATTTGATTCAGGATTCAACTCCCTAAGAAGGGGGGCACATTCCACCATAAGAGGGGGGTATGTCTCAAGAGGAGGGCACAGCTGATTATGTAGCAGTATTGAAGCTGTTACGTGGCAGCCAAATGATAGAGGGCACATCTATATGGATATGTGGCGCCTCTCACTTAATGGGAGATCAATCTAATCCCCCAATCAACTCAATAACTCGTCCTCCTCATTCCTTGATGGCTGCCACTTGTTGAAAGTCTCCCAAGCTGCCATATGGGCCCATTTGGAACTGTTTTTTCCTATAAAAGCAAGGCTGACTCTTTCCTTTGGCTCTAGTTGGAGTTGGGAATTGAGAGCTTGCTTCATTGTAACTCTTGCATTATTTTTGTTGAGAAATAAAGGAAACTATGGAGGTCACTCGTGTGCCTTGCTTTCAATGAATGGATGTACTATCTTGGTTTAATGGAGGTAATTTGTACTTAGGCTTTTTTTTACATTGGCACCAAAGTGTAGCTTGTTTGAAGGATTGGTAGCAATTTTATGAGAAAGGTTAATTCAATTTGATAATTGTTTTAGCTTTTCATATATGTTTGTGTAGAGATCTTACTTGCATATTTTATTTGTTTATGAGCAGGGAATACTGATTTCTTACATATATATGTCTACACTTGATCTCTTGTTTGCAAAGTGTGTGATGTGCAGGTTCTCTCAATTGGATAAATGAAGATCTTGCTTGTTTCTTCTCTTTTCTAACACTTGTTTTGCAGATATAGTCCCTCGGCATTCCACAAGCAAAGCTCTGAAGCTCCTTGTTTCACTTCAAGCTTTCTCCCTTCTTCCCCTCTCTTCAATCCCTTTTCTTGGTTACTGGTTATTGGTAAAGAGTAATAGCCTAAGTTGCCAAGAAACATGGGTACAGCGACAGGTACTTGGACGGGGACGCCACTTTTTGAAGCGGGGTACTTGGGTACGTCAGGGGTACTGTAAATATATATATATATATATATTAAAATTTATAAAAACAAAACATGTCACAGTCAGATCATACATGCATATTTATAAATTCAATGATTCATATGAACAATCATAGTTTTTGGCTCCGGATACTTATATTTACTTTTTGCCACTTTAGAGGCCAACTGGGGTCCTCGTAACTTTATACTATATATACGGGATGATGGCTCAAAAGAGCAACTCATTTTTTATACAGCTTTATTGCTGGATACTCTTTCAAAAAGGCATATCAATGCTTTCTACAATATGTAATTTGATTACTTCTATTAATTAAATTACGCTTTTTTCTTTGGAAAAAAAAATATGAACAATCACATTGAAAATTTGAAACATAAAATAATACATTTGATAAATCATAGACTTGTAGTAGATATCAAGTGGAATACGTAGTAGATATCAAGTGGAATACTGGAAGTTATATAATTAATAATAAATATGTCCATGACTCCACGAGTTCAAACTTCGTTACCATACTAATTCAAAATTTGCCTAATGGCATTTCCAAACATGAAAAAGAAAGTTCAAAACAGTAAACAATGAACAAGACAATTGGTTTGGCTTCCTCAAGCCATGTCATCAACATCCTCAAGATCAATGTCACCAACATCACTAAGGTCCTCTGTCAGCAAGCCCTCTGGATAGGCATCACTCTCGAGTTGAGGCGTCGCTTGAGCAATGAAATGTTAAAACTTGAGGTTTGGGACCCAAGTTTAGGCGAGGGCCCACTTCTTATTTGTTTTAATAATGTTTATTAAATTATTTATTAAAGTTTTAATTTTTTAAACATTGCAAATCGAACCCCTAACCATGGCATATTCCAAACTTGAACAAAACCAATCCAGTCGCACCCTCGGCGTACCCAAACACAGGGTACAACGTACCAAAATGCATGCAAATACCCGAATTTCATGAATGACGTCTCGAGTACGTGAGCTCTGATTTGGGTACGGACGAGTACGACAAGGGACGTTCCTTTGAAGTACCCTAGTACTTGGTACGGGTTCGTGTACCCGACCCCCCGATACGGGTACCCATGCAGCACAGGTAATAGCAAATCTACGTACTATTTCATATTCATAAGTAGATCTACTTCTTGCTCTTAGGACCTAGCTTGTTTTACAAGCTTCAACATTCTTTCTACATCTAATTACTAGTTTGCTTACAAAAGTCAATTTCATTTCAAGATCTCAAGGCTTAAGTAGAAGGCTCGTATTAATCATTTTAAAGTTTTATCTTGCAATTTCAAAGTGCATCTCATTGGCTGCCTCAAAAGCAAGCCAAGATCTCAAGGAAAGCTTGCTTTCCTTGATTAATTTTTGTTGATTTATCATAGATTAATTTGATAGATTTTTTCTATAAATTTTGTGGTGACCCAAAATCACTTTCTAAGTGTTTTTTGGGGACTTTTTACTAACATTTGCTTGTTGTTTTGTAGCATTTCATGAGCAGGTAGGAGGAAACTCTGGCCGATTTTCTATAAAGTGGACCATCCAGAGCACCCTAAATCCATTCCCTTTCAACCGGATACTTGTTCTATGAAATTTGTAAGCCTTTGAGTCCATTTTTCAAGGGCCAAGGCACTTCTTTTTGCTTTGTAAAACAAAAACTAAACAAGAGCAAGTGGGCTACCCAACACCCACACCCCATCCCCCAAGGGGAATCTGTGTTGACTCCATTTTTGTGGTTTTAAATTTTTAGTTTGGATTTCCTTTTCGCAACTAATAAAATCAACATAGGAATAAAATTAACCTTGTTGGATCTGTTTCAATAGCGGGCCACAAGTGCACTCAGGACTTAGATTTTTTCACATTTTTTAACAATTTCCTTTTTTCCGAGTGATTTTGTCCTTTCTTTCCCAAAGTACCGTGCCACAAAAAGAGCTTGCTCGAGTAATGGAATTCGGCCGAAAAAGAGACTCTTGGAAGTAGATTAACCAAGTAGAAAATCCTAATTTTGTTTAATAAAATAAACCAACGCTTATCTTTCTGTATGCTTTGGACCGCTATAGCATAGCCTAACCAGTTGGTCAGCCAGAAAGGGAGGTAAGAATTAGTGTAATAGGAAAATCCAAATAAGCTAAACTTCAAGAACTCGGGAGGTTGCAAGGGTGAATACCATAGAGTCAGAGGGCTACTTTAAGCAGGTTATGCCTCGCCCTGTTGGAAACTTGGGAAAGCCGCTATAGCACTCAGTTCAAGAGGTTAAGTTTAGTTGGGCCAAACCCCCAATAAACCCTCTCCTTTAATACTCATTAATAAAATTCTAAAATTTACCAACCGAGACACTTGCAAATACTTACACGACGGAGCAAAAGCACTCCAAAGCACCTTTCAGTTTTTTGCATCTTTTATATTGGGCATTGGTCATATTGTTTATTATCCTGTTCAAATTATGTATGCAAAATGATGATGATGGATGCCATATGTTGTTGAATTTCAGTCTTTATTGTTGTCATGGTTGAAAGAAAAATATTTCATTTAATTAACTCCTAGATTAGTTGTTTTTCTATTTTCATAGATTAAACACCATAAATTTTTCTTTATTAGGGTCCATCCCCCTTGGCTTCGCTATGAGTAAGCCTAGAGGAGGAGTTAAGTTTTGAGTGACAGCTCTTAACTCTGACTTGCCCCCAAGGCCACAGCGAGTGGCTTTAAGATTTATGTCGTGTTCCCCCCAAGTGTGCATCCATGCGGCGACACAAGGTAAATCAAAGTGTCAAATGTGTGATTTCTGTGTTTATTTTCCCCTGCATGATTTGTTGTGAATTAAATGTGTTTTTAGTTAGTAATTGCCAATAAATTATTTGGGTCTAATAACCAGATCTTGGTTCTAAAAATCAACATGGTATCAAAGCTGAGGTTGCTCTAAGCAAGATATTATTTGATGGTGATTTACAAGAGAAAAAAAAGAGAAGTGTCGTACCGACACGGTACAGGTCGTACAGGCACCGTACAGTAGAGTACGGCCACAGAGATCAGTTGTTGCAAAGTTGTGGTATCTAAGCCGCATGATCTGGGCACCGGTGGAAGTTGTGGATGTTGCCATAGTTGGTCTAGCGATCCGTGGGGAAGGGCCGAGAGGCCACTTAATCGGGCTCACAGGGAGAACGTCGCAGATCGGGAGTGATTGGTGGTCATCGAGAGTGAAGATTTGCGGGGAGCCAAGGTAGTGTTCAATAGTGAGGAGCCAGCGCGAGGGTGTGCCAATAGCACAGGGTTCGACCGCTAGGAGCAATACGTGGGCGCGGACAAGCCCACGAGAAGTAGCCTGGGCAGAGGAGGCATCGCTGCCGAAAGAGAAAGAAAGACAGCGGAAGTACAGAAAGGCAACGTCGAAAGGAAGCAACAACGAGAGCTGGTACAGGGCTGCCGACAAAGTGGCAACTGGAAGCTGATGCAGACACAATGGTCGAGGTAATGTCGAGAGTAGGTGGATGCCACCAATATGCAGGCAGAAGGCAGGAGCCAGGATCATGAGTTGTGATGACACAGTGGATCAAGCGCATGGAGAGCTGAAGGAATTGGGCGAGAGGTGATAACAGATAAAGTGTTGAGCAATCGTCGAACGTTCAGAGTTGAACGCAATCTATGTAGGTGCAGATCGGGTTGTAGCCCATGACAAAGGCAGCCAAGGTGCGAGGGTAGGCCTGGGCTTGGGCGTGGATGCACGTGAAGATCTGACGACGAGGTGCAGCTAGAGGCGCGCGAGGAGTGAAGCTCGAGCACAACAGAAATGTGGACGTCGACAAATGGGAACCCAGTACAAAGGCAAGTGTGAGTTGCCTGGATTGTGCAGGAATTGGCAAGGTAGAGCCGCCACCTAGAAGTGAGCCGTCGGAAGAGGACGTGCGAAGGGTTGCAGTTGCACAGAGCAGCGGGCGAGCAGAGTGGACTAGCAACGACCAGTGGAAGAAAGAAAGCAGTCGACATCCAACACTAACATAGCCGCCAAGCCTTCGGGCAGCGTTGAGGAAATTTGGGCAGCTACAAGCAACCCACGAATTTTTTTCGGGCAGGCCAGGAAACTGCCCAAAAAATTAGGGCAACAAGCAAGAAGCCCCGGGAAGCACCCATGAAGGGTCCAGGAAACCCCAAGAAGGAATCTGAGCAACAATAACAATCCCCGAACAGCTGTAAGAAGCCTTGGGCAACAGTAGGAAACGAATCCGAGCAACCCCAAACAGTAGTTTGGGCAGCTGCAGAAATCTGGCAGGAATCAGAATGGCAGAGAACAAGGAGCAAGTAGCTCTTAAGGTTGAGTAGCTCAGAGGGAGTCAACCTTCAAGTTCAAGTAGGAAGGAGCAACCTTCCAAGTCTGTCAAGGATTCATGGTCTGAAATGACAATGCATGATACTCAAGAGCAACAGTCTCCTAGGAGCATAGTTAGGAGGAATAGATCTTCAGAGCAGATTCCAAAGCAGGTGGAAGGGAAGTCTTTCAGTTCGGAGGGAGCAGCTACGACAATGAATGATGTGGTGGGATTGAAGATAGATCTAGGTTGAGGTTTTTCAAGAAGTATCTTCCTCGCTAAGAGGGGGTGTTGATTTTTGTAGCATCAAGCAGGTACTTCTACATAGGCCAAGCGTCGGGCATGTGGGATTCGTCTAGATTCCTCTAGGAACTTGCTTGAAGGACCAAGTGACCATTTGTATCTCTTTCCTAAGTCTAACTTAGGAAAAGCACATTATTAACTTAATGTTGGATAATGACTAAAAAGAGACTTAGGGCCCATGTTATTTGGTCACCCATGGTATTTTCCCAAGGTAGTTTGGTCATTGAGATGGCACACAACAGCCACTAAGAGTGAGGGGATCTCACTAAGTGGGTGGAGGACTTCCATCCATGTGTGTGGGCAGGGTTCGAGGAACGGAGCAAAGGGGCAGTAAGGAAGATAGCAGCCAACCAGCAAGATCGAAGGGATGATCTTGAGGTTTGCAGGCTTGGCTATTTGCTGATTTCTCTATTCCTCAATGGGCCATTATCCCAGGAAGGGAGCCCAAGGTTTAATATTAATAAAATCTATTGTTTGTTGGTTTTTACCCAGTTGGGGTTGTCCAGAGTAAATCAAAGTGTCAAATGTGTGAGTTTTGTGTTTATTTTGTGCTGCGTGATTTGTTGTGAATTCAATGCGTTTTTAGTTAATAATTGCTAGTAAATTATTTGGGACTAATAAACAAATCTGAGTTCTGAAAATCAACATAATGTTCTGTCTTTCATGCAATCTATTTAGTGAAAGCTTTTTGTCCTTTAAAACTGAAATCTATCTAGGCAAGGTTTCACATTTGTTGCATCATTTAAGTGCACTGCATGTCCTTCATTTTATTTACTTTTGAGTCTATTTGGTAATCACTTTATGATGTTAATGATACCAAATATTAATCAGATTTCAAACAGACAATCTAGGCTCTTATTAATTAAAGACATAATCAAATCAGTCAACACTTAGAGATACCCCTCTTGACCTTGGGAGGGCCAATAAAAAGGGAGAAAGTGTACTAGGTGACAATGGGACATCTCCTATAGTTACCGCCAAGGTAGCATTCATGGATTAGGACTTTCTCCACTTAGATGATAATTGGAGTGGTAACAAAGTCCATGAGTTCTAGTTTGGATGAGATGCCCCGAAAATCGTGCTAGAAACACTACCTATCTATAAGAACGAGGGAACCATACCCCTTATTCACTCATGAATGAAGAGCTTCCCTCAACCTAAACCCATACCCTGAAAACTGAACTCCCAAATATGTGTATCAGTATGATGTTGTCACCTCAACCTCCTCCCCTTAAAGTAAAATTGGAAATCTGAAAGGCACCTCTTTGAGCAGTTGAAGATCATCACCTTGGCTTTCCCAAGCTTGACCATCAACTCCTAATGGTCGCAAAACAACATGAGAAAATCCAACTATCGCTATAGACCTTCAAGTGTGGAGGCCAAGAGGACCACATCGTTAGACTTTGTATACAGAACTCTAAAATAAAGGTAATATTCTTTTGGCAGCCACATACTTCTTGTTTGCTCATGAGTTTCGTTAATTATTGTGCAAAATTCTGAGTTGATTGGCCTTGGGTATTTCACCTGCAAATCAGTTTTCTTCTCTATTCAACTCGATGGCCATTGGATTCAATACACTGGTCAAAGTAGTAAAAAGAACCATTTAATAGGCTCATTTTTTACTTTTCCACTTGCATATCTCTACAAGATTTTAGTGCAGATCTGAAGTGAATTCACACAGATGTAAACCAGATTGAGCTGCTTTAACATATTAAAGTGTGGATCTGATTTGTACTTGCTGTCCAAACTGATTCCTTAGCAGAAATCTGATCTGAAATAAAGATAACAGCAAGTGAAGATTGCAGATATGAAGTGTTTCTGCAGTATTTACTTGAATATCTCCACTTCAAATCCATAGAAGTCGCCCACCCAAAGCAAGGGAGATTGTGTAAGGTGACATTGGCAGACTCTGTCCTTTCAACCCATCTAATTTCAAGTGATTAAACAGTTACCAAAAATATGCAAGTGGATAAAAACACTTTATTAAGTTCTCAAGTCGATTCATTTAACACTAATACAAATGTACTAAGCTAAATACATAAATGTATCATATGACCATTAGATAAATATACTCTATTAACATTTTGCATAATGCCCATTGATAAATCAGTTAAGTTTATTTTCTTCTTAAAGTTATGCAATCATACTTACCAATGCAGGGACATGAATGACATTCACTTTCAAACCTATGCATTCCAACAAATTATCGTCCTTCATTGTTGAAAAGAATACTCGCTTTTTATCATGTTCTCTTGATTCACCTTGCCCTATAGCCTACAGAAAAACCCCCATGATTGTTAGAATGCAGCCAGGAAGAAACTATTTCTTATCTTATACCTTGCATGGTCATAGAAAGAAAAAATTGCCCAACAAATCTTAGAACCAAAAACACCATGAGTCTTCTATTACTCATAACTAGAAGCCTGCCTAAAATTTCTATTAACTGCAAGACAGCCTAGATTTTGACAAGCATTACCGTGTCCCCGGGACGATAAAACCATTGAGCTGTAAACCAACAATTTCCATCAACGCCCTCGAAGAATTCAACTATTCTTCCAACATAGTCAGGACCATTATCAGACTGTAAAAATGAACAATGAGTAAGCAACTAAAAGCAAAACCAATAAACAACAAACAAAAATAAAACTAAGATCATAGATTAGAACAAAACAATTCTTTCTTGATTTCTAAAATGAATAATAATGCATCTACCCACTCAAAACCTCCTCAGAAGTGGTGGCATCTTCCACTAGCAGTAAAAATTTACTGATACAAAAATATATTCACTAAAGCCGATGTCCTTATCGTAGAAGTTAGAACCAAAAAAATACATTGATAAATGCATTTATCACAACCATTTAACAACATGATTGATAAATAGCCAACTGGGGTAGAGCAATTGGTAATGAATAATTTAGATGAGAAGTTGTAAATGAAAGGTCACAAGTTCAAATACCTATATGGGTACTTACAAAAAAAACAACATGAGTGATAAATATAAATTTAGTCTTAGACCTATTTATAGAGTTAATCATAAGGTAACATTAAGCTAGTAAATAAAGCACATGCAAATTAATTGAGTTAATTAAGGATTTAAGGATAAAGTCAAGAATCTCTCTTGACTTCTTCTCATTGGATGGAAATGCATTTTTGGAATGTTTCCATAGTGCACATTCCTTGCATTCTCTAGTCTTCTCAATATTGAAGACAGGCAGTGCCTGCTCCATATCCTTCTAGAGAGGAAGGGCTCTGTAGTGCAAGAGACAAAGCACTTATGTCCTCATTCAAATCGCCACCGTCACACACTAGGGCCTGTCGCTTCACTGGATCAGCAACCTAGAAAGGCCTCCTCCTCGCACAACTCTAGCCAAAAACTGAGAACTACTTTGGTTGCAATCTCTGATGGTGCACTGTTGATTCCCTTACTCAAATAGAAATTCCATATATCAGATAGCATAAATAGAAGGAAGTTTATTCAAAAAAATATATTACAGCAGCTAATACACAGGTTGTTCGTGCAGCAACAGGCACTCGAACTCTCACTCAATGTGCTACCAATGCACCCCTCCCCATCATTTTATAGACCCAGGAAGACAGGTTACAAAAATGGGCTACAATTGCCTCTGGTGGAGCACCCCACTCAACCTCATAAACACACTCCATTGTCTAACAATAAAGCACACCTACTAGACTAGAGGAATGCACACTACTTGACAATCTTCACAATCTTTAGATGATATGATATCATCTCTTTTGGCTAAAGATAAAAGGCTAAATGAAAGGTTAAACAAAGGGATAAATGAAGAACATCCACAAGGTGCTCTCCACTCAAAGAATGCATTACTTACAAAAAATTGAATAATCAAGAAAACAGAAAAGTAAATTGTTTAAGAATGACTTGAGTGTTATTATTGTAGAAAAATAGGTCATACATTGTGGAATTGTAAAATTTGAACCAATGATCTTTGAAAACAAAAGATTAAAGACAACGAAAAAATATAATATAGCTTTGACAGAAAAAAAATTATAATTGAAGAATCATCTGAGCCTAAATATGAAGCTGAGAAATTCGACAAGGGAACAAAGGGGGATTACTTGTTTTCAGAAGTTGAATCTTTAATATAGGAAGGAATCAAAGATGGTTTAACTCAGCTATATTGTTGTCCAAGTAATTCAGGAATTTGGGAATTTCAATAATTCGGGAGTTTGGAAATTTGAGGAATTTAGGAACTCGGGAATTTAAGATAATTTAGGAGTTTGAAATTTGAGGAATTTGGAAACTCGGGAATTTAGAAGATTTGGGAATTTGGGAATTCTATTCTTACAAGACTAATGAGACAACATGATGGAGTAACTATAAGATTCTAGATTTGTAGAGACGAAAAATTGCTTAAGGAAAAGTTATTCTTTTATGTTTTTATCAAACAAGTTTTATAATTGTACCATTAAGAGAGGGTATTGGAGTATAATACTCCAATGTAATAAAATATAATAAAAGCACTTAATAAGTGATCCTAATGATGATAGACACTAGTTTAGATGTTATTAAAAAAAAGGTGTTAGGTTATGCAACCACCTACTAGCCAAATAAATAAGGGTTGATATCAATATAATCAATGACTGCTATTAATGAAAGCATTGGTGTTTATATCATTCTTATTAGGTGAAGCATAGCTCTTTTATTAACGAACTTCCTGTTGTCAGCTAAGTTGCAATTAGGTGATTTCAAGTGAGCCTGTGAAGATAGAACAAGTTTACTTGTTCATAGTCAGAAGATCAGAAGTCCTAGCAGGCCACCTTGGCCCTTTTTTTTAAATAAAATCACATGTCCATGCCCTGTGGGGAAATTGTAAAAGATGTCATAGCATGATGGTTTTGTAAAGGACATGGCTTTCCTAAGACAATTATCAATCTGACAAGCCCAGAGTGTTTTTTCCCTTATCAATTATATGTTGTTGAATAAACGACATATAATTTTCGATTTTTTCACTCATACCTCCAAAGTTGGGGTGGTCGGCATGATTTCTCGGTCTTAGGAGGTTATTAGAGTTCAAGTGTCAATGTATATTACCATGCTAGATATTAAAATTGAGTCGTATGGACATGTGCTAGGTCCCCCTAAGTTTTTTTAAAATTCCAAAGAAAATCATTTTTCCATAAAACTAGACCATTTTTAATGGTTTAAATGGAAAAATTCAAATTGTAATAAAAGAGTGGTCTGGAGGCGGATTTTGGTGTGGGGATGCTCGTTTTCACACTCAGAGCGTCCTCTTTACCCTAGGACTGTTAAAGAAATGTAACTACGGAAGATATTCTAAATGTATTTGTCTATTGTATTATTGAATTCCTCCTTCAGGAGATGTCATTGATGTAATTAATAATGTAAGAGTCATTGAAAGAGCAATGTAAAACCCTAACTGATTAGGTCGGCCTGGAAAGAGGACGCATTGATGAACATAATACTAATAATATGCATGTGATGGGTAAGTGGCCTATGGTGTTGTACAACATTCCATTGCTACTTATCTAGAATGAAACCTCTTTGCTGACATATTGGGAGTAGTGCACGCTCTTAATAATGTTCTGGTAGAGATGGAAGGCATCTAGAAAGTTACCGTATGAATACGGGATATGGATGAATGTTGTGTTGAAGCATTGGCTAAGATAGTTGCATGACTGTGTGAACTATGCATAAGAATTTGTAATTATTAATATGTTTTCGAAACTATGAAATGTTTCTAACCATGCAACTGAATTTGACTTGTAGGAAATATCGTGAACACTTACAAACGAAAAATGATGAGATTTGTTTCGAAGAACAAGACTTATGAAATCAAGTATATTACAGAAGTACAAAGCAAGGGTTCTCTCAAAAAGAGGGAGTCGATTATGAAGAGATGTTGTTCTAGTGACCAGACACACTTCCTCAGTGGTGAATATTACACTAGAAAAATGGTGTAATCGAAGTAGAAAAAGATATCGAGCAACCTCTAGGACTCAGAGAACCACATGTGTGCAGATTGAAGAAGACTTGGTACGGGCTCAAAAGTCACCCATCGATAGAATGATGAGATCAAGGATCGCCTAGAGTGATGAGACATCAACCTTTGCTACAAGGTTGAAGATAAGAAGCTCATAGATCGATGCAAGAGAGAACTTGCAACAGAGTTCAAGATCTTGGTAGTAAGTGACTTAGAAAGATGAAATAAATGGATACACGGAAGATCATCAGAAGAGAAGGCTACCAATCACTCCAGTGCAAAAATGTCCCGATACAAAAAGTATAAGATGCAGAGGGAGGATAGTGCTCAGTTATAGAAGGAGCAGGAAAACTCCACTTCAGAGGAAGTGACTACAGTACAGATGGAGAGACACTTTCACTTAGTCTCTATTTGCGGCAAAGGTTGTTTTCCCCAATATGCAGTAGAAATCCTGAAAAGGTTTGATATGTTGGACAGTAAAGCCATGGCCACACCCATGGATACAAATTTGAAGTTGTTGTTTGATGCTTCGTCAAAATTAGTGGATATGACACTATACAGGCAGATTATTTGGTCATTGATGTATCTGACGAATACCAAGCCAGATATATGCTTTGCTCTGAACACCTTGAGTCAGTATCTGGTTGAGCCTAGACATGTTCACCTTATAGCTGCAAATAATGTGATGAGGTACCTAAAAGGTACGGTAGACTATGATCTCAGTTATACTAGAGATCATGACTTCAGACTGTATGGTTATACATTATACAGATTCAAAGCACTTCAAGGTGTTTCAGTCTGGAGTCAGCCATGATCTCATGGCTAAGCAGGAAGCAGTCCAATGTTACTCCCCGCACTGCAAAAGCAAAATATATTGCAGCTTGTTTCGCTAGTTGTGAAGCCATATGGCTTCGGAAGTTGTTATCAGGTCTATTCGATCTGGATTTGGATACCATAGTGATTCTATGTGATAACCAAAGCTGCGTGAAGATGACAAAGAACCATTTGAGATATGGTACAGAAGGGAGTTGTAAAGCTCCAATTTGTGAACACAGATGAGCAAGTTGCAGATGTGTTGACTAAGCCTCTGTCCCGTGTGAAGTTTGAGCACTTCCGTGACAAGCTTGGTGTAGTCCATAAGGACTTCCCTTGAAAGGGGGAGTAGTGCTGATGATACTATGGTGGCGCAGTTGGGATTGATTATACTTAGACAATGATCTCATAATTCAGAAAGGAAGGATAGTCTTAAATGTTGATCCTTAGACTAAAATCCCGTAATTCCAAAAGGAAGGATTGTCTAAGATGTGAGTAGTGGACAATGATCCTGTAATTCTGAAAGGAAGGACCGTCAAGTATGTTGTAGTGGTAGCTCCGTAAAGACTAGGTCCCATAATTCCGAAAGGAAGGATCATCTGAGCACCACTAGTGTTGATGGACTAGAGTTCCATAATTCCGAAAGGAAGGACTGTCCATGATCCCGTAATTCCAAAAAGAAGGATCACCAAAGTTGATGGACTATAATCTCGTAATTTCGAAAGGAAGGACTATCCATGATCCCGTAATTCCGAAAGGAAGGATCACCATAGTTGATGGACTAGAGTCCCGTAATTCCAAAAGGAAGTACTGTCCATGATCCCGTAATTCCGAAAGGAAGGATCACCAGTGTTGTTGGACTAGAATCCCTTAATTCTGAAAGGAAGGATTGTCCATGATCCCGTAATTCCGAAAGGAAGGATCACCAGAGTTGATGGACTAGAGTCACATAATTCCAAAAAGGACTATCCATGATCCCGTAATTTCGAAAGGAAGCATCACCAGAGTTGATGGACTAGAGTCCTGTAATTCCGAAAGGAAAGACTATCCATGATCCCGTAATTTCGAAAGGAAGGATCACCAGTGTTGTTGGACTAGAATCCCGTAATTCCGAAAGGAAGGATTGTCCATGCCGTAATTCTGAAAGGAAGGATCACCGGTGTTGTTGGACTAGAATCCCGTAATTCCGAAAGGAAGGATGGTCTACGATCCTGTAATTCCGAAAGGAAGGATTGTCCATGATCCCGTAATTCCGAAAGGAAGGATCACCAGAGTTGATGGACTAGAGTCCCGTAATTCCGAAAGGAAAGACTGTCCATGATCCCGTAATTCCGAAAGGAAGCATCACCAGAGTTGATGGACTAGAGTCCCGTAATTCCGAAAGGAAGGATCACCAGTGTTGTTGGACTAGAATCCCGTAATTCTGAAAGGAAGGATTTCCATGATCCCGTAATTCCGAAAGGAAGGATCACCGGTGTTATTGGACTAGAATCCCGTAATTTCGAAAGGAAGGATTGTCCACGATCCTGTAATTCCGAAAGGAAGGATCACCAGAGTTGATGGACTAGAATCTTGTAATTCCGAAAGGAAGGACTGTCCATGATCCCATAATTCCGAAAGGAAGGATCACCATAATTGATGGACTAGAGTCTCGTAATTCTAAAAGGAAGGATCGTCCATGACCCCGTAATTTCGAAAGGAAGGATCACCAGTGTTGTTGGACTAGAATCCCGTAATTCCGAAAGGAAGGATCACCAGTGTTGTTGGACTAGAATCTCGTAATTCCGAAAGGAAGGATCACCAGTGTTGTTGGACTGAATCTCGTAATTCTGAAAGGAAGGATTGTCCGTGATCCTATAATTCCAAAAGGAAGGATCACCCGTGTTGAAATTGATCCCGAAATTCCAAAAGGAAGGATCATATTGGTTGTTGATGCACCTATTGCTAGAGTTGATGTTGTTTCAATATTTACTTACTGATGATTGATGTTGTTCCAGTATTTACTTGCTAATGATTGATGTTGTTGTTCCAATATCCATATACTAATGATGATGTTGTTCCAGCAAATTCTTGCTGCAAATGATGATACTTCAACTCTATATTGAAGATGATGATGATGATACTTCAGCTCTGTACTAAATATGATGATGATGATACTTTAGCTCTGTACTGAAGATGATCATAGTGATGATGATGATGTTCCAGCAGACAATGATGATGCTGATGGTGATATTCCAGCAGACGATGATGATGCTGATGGTGATGTTCCAGCAGACGGTGATGATGTTGATGATGATGTTCCAGCATGTGATGTGATACCCCAAACATATGATGATCCAAAACTTCTGACGACATATAGAGATTCACAAGTCAGTTGGACAATTGTTGATGTTGTTGATGTTGCCCGCAGAATACCTTCCTAGTTAAGAGGGAGTGTTAAAGAAATGTAATTGCGGAAGATATTCTAAATGTATTTGTCTATTGTATTCCTCCTTCGGGAGATGTCATTGATGTAATTAATAATGTAAGAGTCATTGAAAGAGTCAATGTAAAACCCTAACTGGTTAGGTTGGCCTGGAAAGATCTAGAAAGAATATTTTATTTTAAAAGTACAGGTCGGCCCAGTTAGGTGAATTAGACCCGACATAATTAGTAAAAGGTCAAGTCAATTATAAAGTATAAATAGGGGATTGAGTTTCTCATTTGCAACACTCACCTCACTCACTCAAGGTCGCATAGGAGAGAGAGAAGTTCGCACAAGTGAAGGAGAGAAGTTGTTTTGTCTTGGGGTTTTATCTTGTACTTGGTGAATTCTATATTGAGGAAGTTTTGTTGGGGTTTTCTCCCTTGTAGTTTCCCCAAGAGAAATTGTGTGTTCTTTGTGTTTGTTGTGCTTGTATTTCTTTCAGTGACCCTATTGTTTAATGTTATTATGCTAAACAAGTAAGAAAACTAACAAGGACCCACTTTCCCTATGTTTCGGGTAGCTACGTCATCTCTAGGAGCATTATTCCTTAAAGATGCAACAAAATGGCATTTAAATGCTAAAAAACCCAATTTGTACCAAAGCAAAGTATTAAAAAATATTTAAAAAAAGTCATTTGGCATGTGCCAAACGAGATGGCATGCCATGTTAAAGGAAGGGCGACTAGTTAGAGAGTAAAAGCATGCGATTAAAGGGTCAAATTGAAAAGATTTCATTTGATTGAGTTTTGGGATGCACCATCCCTGTCATAACATCACGTGACATTGAGTTGACATTGAGTTGACATTGAGTTGGGCGATTTCCATTGGAAGGGAGGAGTATCCAAGGTAGAGGGGCACACCTCTTGTGAGGTGGCACTTTCCTCTTGTGAGGCGGCGCCCTCCTCATTAAGTTTAACTCCCTCTCTATCCTACATCAAAGGGATTTATCCCTCTTTCTCTCAAGTTGACGCCCTCATGAGGATTGTGCTCTACCTTCTCCCATTTGCTATAAAACCAAGCCTCCTCTCCTCCTTCAAGTTAGTTCGAGTTGCATGAGTATAGGGCTTGCCATTGTAATTCTTCCATTTTTTTGTATTGTTGGAATAAAAGCAAAAGCCTCGCATGTTTGAGGTAATCTGTATGTGATTATTTTGCTCTTGCATTTTTGTATGGTGGATCTAATCTTGGCAGGGTTGTTCTCAATTGATAGAAAGAAATTGTTTAATAAGATTATATGCTTGAAGACTTAGATCTAACATTTTAATAAGATTATTACTATGTTGTTCTAAAATTTTTATATGTATGTGTAACTAGATCTCACAAACCATCTTGCAAGTATTTTTCTGAGTAGCTGCAAGTCACCATTGGATAGGAGCTTGAACAAGATTGTTCACCCTCTCTCCAAGAACATTCATGTTGCTTAGTCCAATAGCATTCCACCGAAGACTTCCATAGTTATTCTCCTCCGGCATCGGGCCTATCTCTCCTCCTTCAAAAAAGTTTTTTCTTTAGTTACTTAGGCTTATTGCTTAGATCTGATTTCAAATAAGTTCATATCATTATCAGATGTGATTCATAAGTCTCATCTATTTAGATCTAGATTGTTTAAAGAAAGTTAATCATTTGTTTAAACTAGATCTAGCTTCAAGAAAGTATTTCTTTTACAAGTTAATCATTTGTAGATCTAAAAGCTTGTTAGATTAGCTTTCTTCTTTGGGTATCATAAGTTTATATCTAGCAAAAGTGAAAGTGTTTCATTGGCTGCCCTCAAAAGCAAGCCAAGATACTCAAAAGGACTTGTCCTTTTGAGTTATTTTAGTATTTCTTTTGCAAGTAGATTAACTTATAATTTTCTCATAAATTTTGTAGTTGCCCAAAACACTTTGAAAAGTGATTTTGGGCATTTTCTAACACTAATTCGTTTGCTGTCCTAAATTTGTTTTTAGTAGTTTTTTGGACTTTAGTGGCAAAAAATCAAGTTTGAGGCCAATCCAAAGCTTCCCAGAGCTTCCTAATTTCATTGGGCAATTTACACTTGTATTTTTGTAAGCTTTTGGATCTAGATCTGTAAAGATCCAAAGCATTTATTTCTTCCAAGTTCATTGTAAATCATAAATAAAAGGAAGAGAAAGTGGGATACCCAGCACCCACAACCCATCCCCCCTGGGGGGGGCTCGCCAAATTTTCGTGGAGTGATTTTTTCTAACAGATTTCATTTCCTATTGTAATAAATCATTCTAGTACTAACGTTTGAAGTGTTCGATCCAAATATCGGCCTTCAAACTCACTCAAGACGTAGGAACACTTATTTTCTATTTTTTGCAGGCAATATACTTTATATATCAAGTAGATCTCATTTTTTCAAAGTATTTTGCCAAGAAAATCAATACTAACCCACCACGCTCTACCGAAGTACTGAAAGGGAAAATATATTCGTGGTGTAGTAATTATTCCAACATTTTACTTTCAGTCTTTGATTTTTCTCAAAGTAACGAACTTGGCATTGCTTTCTCGAAGTATGCTCTCGCCGTCACATAAAGGCTTTGCCTGAGTACGTAATCGAATGATCAGAAAAGAGACTCTTTGCCTTTAGTAATTAGCATAACATTTTTACTTTAGATATTTATCTTTTCTGCAAACAAAACGGAACAAATATTTAGTTTTCAACTCAAAGTATGCTCTTTCCCCTTGCGGGCATTTGCCTGGGCCTATGGGAAATCAAAAAGAGTTGTAACTGCTCTTTAATTATTCACATCTAAATAAACAACTCATACTAATAAAATTAACTACCCTGAACATAGTGAAAATCCGGCACTAAGAGCTTAATTACTGTGTGGGGAAATTTCTCAGGAGAAGCAGGAACCACTGGGAGGCGACCTCAGGGCACAATTAGACTACACCCTTGTTGGTGTAGTGTTGAACACTGCCCTCGAGACTCCATTCCATCCCACACGTCTTCATGAAGAGCCACCATTAATTAACTTCAGGACATTACTCCTTGTACCTCACGGTATATCTGGAGCTCCCCCTTCTCGTATTTAAATCCCATATCATAATAATTTAAAACTGACCAAGAAGCACTCGCAAAACATCAACAATACAACGGCACGCTATTTCAACTCCATTATTGGCACTGATCTTGTTTATATTTATTTCAATCCTTGAATCATATCTTATGTGTTATATGATCATGTTATGATGTTGATCTAATTTTGCAAGTGAAATTTTCTTTCAGTCAATCTATTCCAAAACTCCTAAACAACTTACCCAATCATAAACCTAAATCTTAATCAGCCTTAGTAACTCATAGGGACTACCCCCCTTGACTTCGTTAGGAGTTCTGCCTAAACGGAGGAGTTGAGTGTTGAGTGACAGTATCTCAACTCGAAACTTGCCCCAAGGAACGCACCTAAGCAGCTTGAAGATTTTTGTTGCGATAACCCCTAGGTGCGTGTATCGGCAGCAACACTTCCCTCCCACTCCTGGCACAATTGAAGATTCTAAAGAATCTATTGATCCCAACCTCTCTGAGGACTCTATTGGGCCCTTTGGGAGTGCTTAAGGGGAGCATATTTAGCAACATGGCAACCTACGTGGAACCCAATACGGATGCCCATGATGAGCTTTAACTTTTGCATTTTTTAAATGTGTTTTGTCACATACTTCTTTTGTTGAATCAGTTTATTGAAATATACACCTACAACTGTTAAGAAGGGTAGTTTGGCTAAACTGGCTACATATGTTAGTTCATGTCCTCTTTTTGGCAATGGAAAGAAGACTATCTTTGGTTATGCTATGTATGAATGTTGAACAGGTAGGTCCATAGCAATTTTAATAATATAATACAATTGTTACTATAAAATAAAAAAAGGGAAGGGGGAGTTGAACATAGGATTAAAAAAGGAAATGGGATCTAAGAAAGTTAAATAGTATAAAAGAAAGGAAGAAATGGAAAAGGGTGATGAGAGAAGAAAAATGGAAGATGCTAAAAGAAAAAAAGAAATGTCAACTATGATCATAATTGTTAATCGTATAAGAATCACACACTACTCAAGTACCTTGTTGGCTACATACCCGAGAGGCCATGGTTAAGGCATCGATGAAGGATGTATGGTACCCACACGGATGATACTACAAACAACACCTATAATGATACAACCAAGGACATTTTCCTTTTTCCTTTCTCATTTGAAAAGCATTGTGCAACCACCATTTCTCACAGAGCATAACTTTATCTCAATACCCATGTTATATTTTCTATTTGGCTTGAGGATTTCTTGACCGAGCAAACTATCCAACTCAATTGCACTATGTGTGTGTTCTATGGCCTTCCCTGCAATTTTGACCCTTCCCCGAGCACATTTTTGCAACAAAACATGGCTTTATTTGTCATGAGTCGAACATGGAAAATTTTAGGGGCGAAATTTAACCCATGGGCTGATTTTTTGTGTATTTCCCCAAAAATCATTCACCAATTTCCATTTTTTTCCAAAATGGTTCGCCTAAATTCCATAGTATACAAATATTCTACTCTAAACATTGCCAAAATTGTCTAGAAACTATATAAAATCCTTAGAAACATGAATATTTCTAGAAAAATATAGCCAAACATTTTATGGTTGGATATTTAAGAATTAGTAAGATCCGCCAAGGTTTCTACACTTTAAGAAAATTATGGATCCTTAAAATTTTCCCCAAAGCCAAACTACATTTTTAACCCTATGTCCTAGAAGAAGGTTTCCCTAAAAGTTTACTTGTCAAGGACCTTAAAGAGTTTGTCTTGATGTGTGGGATGATAGGATGATTAAGCAACATGTGTAATAGATAAATTTACCTAAACTTTCTTTTTAAATGCCAAAACCCAAATCACAAGACTTGTGAATGCCCACTTATAGCCAATCTAGACCGATCACTAATTCCAAGTCAATCAAGATCCCCAAGCTCAAGCTCAACAATTTTCTCAGGCCACAAATAACTAAGATGGAGATTGGGTTCAAGTTGTTTGCGAGATCCCACAAAACAATCTTTATTGGTACACAAAAGTCTCAATCTGACATGTCAACATCTTTTGGTGCACCAACACCGATAAAGCCCACAACTCCAACCACTGGGAAAGAGATGGAATACTCTCCAAAAACAACTCCTCTTAAAGGGGTGGCAAGAAGGACCACTCCCTAGCTCCCCTTCTAAACCCCCAAGCGCCTCAAGCACCATTGAATCACAAAGAAACCTAAAGTTTGCACTTTAGAAGATCATTATGTCCTTGCCATGAAATACCCAATGACTTTGAATGCAAATAAAGTCTCCATAGAGATGGTTGAAAATGTTCATCAAGATAAATATGGACTACATTGATACCCTTTCCTAGTGAATGCAATGTCATGGAATGTCAATAGCCTCATTAACCCTTATAGGAAAATTATGATTTGGAAACAAGGATTGTGTTGTAGTGTTGTGACATTTTGTATTTGCTAGAGGTGAAACTAGTAGTTTTTGTTAAAAATGGATTTGAGTTATATTTGACAACAATAAGCCACTTACACATATGCACATAGAAAGGGTAAGAGTGGGGTTGCAACTCTTTTGTCATCTCAACTTGCCTTCGTTGACATGAGCTCGAGAACCAATCCCTCCCAAAGATTGGGTTGGATCATGTTGAATCTTGACAACCAAATGGTTTGTCAATAAAATATCTACGAGTTGAATAATGTGGAAGAGAGACCATTTTCTACCTAAGGCCTGTTGTCTGGTTTCTGAGATTTCAACATGGTAGGTGCACAAGAAAATAAATAGGGTTTGTTGCATATTAGGATGCCTCGTAGTGACAAAACACTCAAAATTCCCTCAAACCCATTCTCAAGTTGTATGACCCCACCAAATACAAACAAAAAGACTAAATGGAGTTGTGGTTTACATAGTTTAACTTTTGAAAGGACAACAAATTAGTTCCTAAAAGTTTGAAACGAGCCATGCTCTCTAAACAACATACTTCATTGATTATAGTGGTGGCAGGCATGTACAAAGCCTAGGCGAAACCACACTCTCAAACCGGCATACACCTCTCTATCACTTGAATTGCAATGATATAATTGAACAAAAATCAGTGTTGCTTGAATTGTACCAAAAGGGCATGGAGCCTACTACCAAAGATTGGGAACAATGACAGTTGGACTATGTGGTACGAATATACCATTGCTCATATATGGTATCTTTTGAAGGCATTGTGGGTGAGAAATTGCCTCAATCCAACAAAAGTGGGACAAAGATATCAAACATGAGCTTAAGCAAGTTAGCAATTTGTGAGTCGTTACAGCCTAGTTATCTAGTTGCATGGCCTCATTGAGGAACATAGGGTGGCCAACAAACTTGTCTTAACATGATACCCCATAAACTATTTGAAGCCCGAGAAAGGATGTGAGCAATCTCTAACCTTGGATGAGCCAATAGTTTCCTTGATGGAGATGGTCAAGGATAATTGCTTGCATTGGATGTATTTTCTTAAGAATTATATAAAACCACATCGAATTTTATTAACAAAGACCCGCTACAGATGTACAGGAAGTTGATAAAAGCAATCACCCCGAACATTTTCACTGGAAAGGAGGGTGGGTTCAAGATCCTGACCGTGAAGCCCTCTTCATTAACATTGATTTCAAAAGGCATACTACAAGATTGAGTGGCCTTTCATTTTGGCCATGCTCAAGGTCGTGGGTGTTGGTGCTTTCCTTCTCAATATTATTGAGACCCTCTTTTCAAAGGGATTTGCTTGTATATCCATAAATAGATGTAATTCAAAGGAAGTGGGAATATTTAAATCCTCCAACAAGGATATCCTTTAACCTCATCGCTCTACATTATGGCAATTGAGGTCGTGTGCTATTCTCAATTGCATCATGTAACCCAGGCCTTATCAAAAGTATCCCTCTCTGAAAGTGGGATGCTAGACAAGTTTCCAATGGCCACTTTGCAAATGATTCCTTTCTCATTGTTCTTGACCAATGAGAATTCCATGGATAATCATAACACTATGCACTACCTTGAGAATTCTCGTAGTAATTCTTGATCTGGAATCCATTGGGCTAAACCCAATGCTATAGAAAAAGTCTTCAAGACCTCCCTAACTATCTCACTTAACAAGGATTGTCATGGATCCATCCAAGCCAAATTTGTACATTTCTTTGCATTTGATTTTCCTTCCAAGGGACCCAATGGATCTTTAGAAGATGGTCATCCAACATGTGGGGAAGAAATATGAGAAATGGTCAAGAAGCCTAAGGATTTGGCTACCAAATTTCAAATTCAAACCAAGGCCCTTGCCAGTGACCCATGTTTACCATTCCTTCTATTGATTTTGTCTATTAGCACTCATCAACATCTCAAGAAGACCCTTCGTAACTTCCTTTAAGTGAACATGGAGGGTCACAAAGGCTTCCATCGTGTCAATCAAAGCCTATTTTGCACTCGGAATTCTAGGGATGTATGGGGAACCAATACCCAAACCTAGGCCTCAAATGCTAAAAGGATTATCAAGGCATTGAAACAAAATGAAGCATGGGTGATGCTACTATGGAACTACATTGGTCAAGGAGCTCACCTAGGCAATTAGTCATGGACCGACCTAAGTTTGCAAACTCTTTATCAAATACACTCCAATTGCGTTGGCAACACAAAAGTGTTATAACTCAAGCTAATCACATGAATGACAAATTTTTACAAAGTTAGTGATTTCCCACCACATTTTCTCCATCAAACATTTACAACAAATAAGTTAAAAGAAAAGACTTAATTACATTTCCATCTAGTACCAAATAGGAAAACAGAAGTGCCCCACATTCATAGAGAGGGCATCTCCTATGTGATAATTGGTTCATGACAGTTGCAAATCATTGTGGCATTTAATACAATTGGACTTTTTTATGGAAGCATCAATATAAAGTTACTTTTTAAGTAGACCATTATTCTTTTAGCCTTAGTGATTTGTAGAGATTTAAGCAAGAGTTGTCTTTACTTGTGAGAGTCAAATTCAATACCTTTCATTATGATGTTGAGACTCCTCATGGTATGCAAGCCCATATGCTTGACTTCTTGGTTTTTTATTGGCGTGATTTTCCTAGGCCCCCATTGTTGAGTGATGTAATTTTTCTATTCCCTAATGTACTAATTTGACAATTGAAGTAATATATACTGCATTTCAAAAAAAAGCATCAAAACTTTTAATTAAGTTTTAAAGTGCTTACTTGGCATTGTAGTTTTCCTTTGGTGGACTGCCATATCAAAGCCAATCTTGTGCAGTTTTCCAAATTAGGCACCAACCTCTGAATATAAGTAAAGAATCCTTACGTAACTTTACCATCAAATTTAAAAATCATGGGAGCAAGCAAAAGTGTAATTAAGGTAGAACCACATTGTGTGAATGGGACAGTGGAGGATATTGTTCCACCATTCATTAATCAAACACCAGATCATTATGTGTATTTTGCATCCCTCATCACCCTTGTTCTTACAATAAGATGAAATATATTTTTTCCCGTATCCATTACCTCATACAAGTAGCCCATTGTGAGCTTATTGGCATCAACCAAGTGAAGATCATTTACCAAAGGTTTGCTAACTTTACAAAACTCCTCTACTCCTTCCTAAAAGGAACCTTGATAAACTAATTTAGCAATAGCCTTCCCTTCATGTTTCTTGCTATAAGGACTAGCATACCATTCATCAAAAAAAAGCATCCCCTTTGCTTCCAAAATACAAGTCAACATGGTTTGAAGAGAAATGAAGTTGATAGTGAAAAGTGTGATGGTGGGACACACTAACTCTTTTTTTCCTACGAGTTCCACATTAGGCTAAGAATTGTGGCATCATTATATATGAATTTGGTGATAGTTTGAAGAGGAACCTCTCCAACCCTCAAGCAAACACTCTCCAACCCTCCTTCTCTACCAGTTAGAAAGGGGAGGGGAGCCTATTACCGATGGGGAAAGCTTTTCTCCTTATTCTACATGTGTGGTGATAGGACATTATGTCATTAGCAGTTTCTCACATTTTAAGAGAGATATACTCTTACGAAATAACTAACTAATTTGGATCAATTCTTATGGGTCATTTATATATGGAGTGGGAGAAAATGGAGAATCAAAAATGGAGATGACCTTGAAGAAGAAAGGGTTAGATGCATATCTACTATGGATTATTGGGGGAGATGGGGTAGATCTTATTTGATTCAATAACCTCCTTGATAATGTCAATTTTATTGATATCCTCAAGCATCAAAGTGATGCAATGGGTAGCACATGAAGTGTGAACTCCTCCAACTCACATAACAATGTGGCATCTTTGATATGGGAAAATTGTACCCCTGGGACAATTAACCTAGAACTTTAAGATGGTACCAACCTTCCCATTCTTTCAACCATCAAACATGATCGTGCATCTAGTGGTTTCCCACGATTTTTTTAGCTCCTCCAATATGGTGTTTATATCTACCATCACTTTTTGAAGGTTCGGCGACATGAATTCATGAAAAGTAAGGCTCTTAAATCCTATGCCAACAACAACAACAATAACAACATCCCAATCCCTATCACAAATGAAGTTCTCCAACTCACATAACAATGTGGCATCTTTGCCATGGGTTGATGAGTCAACAAACTTAAAATATATTGTCTCCTTGGGGCAATTAACCAAAAAAAAATATAGGACAGTGTTTCCCTTCCCATTCATTCAATCATTAGACCTAATTGTCCATTTAGTCGTTTCCCACATTTTTTAGCTCCTCTAGTTTGGTATTTGTATCTACCTTTTTCTTTTTGAAGGATTGATCAACTCATCACAAGTAGGGCCACTAAATCCTAGGCCAGCAACAACAACAAGAAATTGTTCTTGGCAATGTTAAAGGGTTCATCGCTCCATCAGAAACGATTGCCCACAATCCTATCAACTTCTTCCTTCTTTTAAAGAACTAATTTGATCAAAGGTTGTGCCTCGACTCTCATTCTAGGAACAACAAATGATGGCTAAGTTCTTGTGGAAGGAAAATCAATTGAGCACTTCTCACTTCCCCTTATCACCAATATGCTTGTAGTTATTCATTATACTAGTTGCAAGTTCAAGTCAAATAGCTTATTTTTCTTACTTCTTTGCCTCCTTGTGAATAGTTGTGGCAGCTTGTCACTAGATTCTAAGACACAATATTTGAAGAGAGATCAACTTCATGACTGGGATCTGTTATCACATTTATAGTAGTCGGGCTATCATACATCATTTTTCTGATGCCAGTACACTATTCAGCCAGTTCCCCTACATTTGAGATGCTGAGATGAGCATCTATATTGGATCACTATCAGATTGTGGACAGCAGTTATATTCCCCATGCCATGACTGAGTCTCGGGACACTCAGAGAGATGACCGATGTAGCCATTATACCATTGGTACAGAGCAGTCAGTAGTGCCCAGAGTTGCAGCAGCAGTTTCAGAGGACAGAGGATGGTACAGGTTGATGTGCATTCAGGTATATGACTCAGCAGGTATATTATGGTCTTGTGGTTAGATTGCTTTTATACTTATTCTTATAGCATGTCTTAGCACTTAGTGTCATGATCTGGCGATCATATAGATATTTGGACCCGGTTGATCTATTATATATATTATATTGTCCCTACTCAGACTTAGAAGTTCACTATTCATACTCATTGGTATGTACCCTCCTTAGGGAGAATAGAGGTGATCATTCCACCATACTTTGGCTTGCTAGTGTTGGCTCCTTCATTTCATTGTCTTCATCCATCCATGACCTACCTTTTAGATTATCACCCTGACTTACTACTTGACTAGTGGCATGGAGGACTTTTCCCCACTGTAGCCTCTGTATTGGATGAGCTTCCCTGTTTATTGTGTCTCGGCTCTGAGTTGGTGACAAAACTTACCTATGGTGAGTTGGAGTTCCTTGGAATTCCCCCTAGTCACTAAAGTTGTGTTGGCTAAACCTAAAACTTTTAGTGCTGCCATGAATACAAAATCTGGAAAAAATGAAATGCTATATCTTGTATGAAAAGCCCATTCATGCAATGTGTTTCTAAACACACATGAATGAAAGGCATGCCAAATGAAAGTGGCTATGAAAATAAAATGTTATATCTTTTTGGAAAATAAATACCTAGGTAAACAAGCTGCCCATGACACACCTAGAAGTGCTCAGGTAAACAAGTGCCTTAAAAACACACCTGCAGCAGAAAGCCTAAAGAAAAAATGTAAATCTATGCAATGTGTTTGTAAACACACATAGATCAAGGCTATGGAAACTTCAGGCCCAAAAAGCAATGGAACTTAAATGCTATATCTAAACAATTGCTGGCCTTATTTGTATTATGGATTGTGCGCCTCTGTGAAGGTGAATAAACCCTCTTTAAACAACTCATCCATTTGTGAGACACCGCCATTCCCTGTGTTATTGCTCATTCAGTATATACTATGGTGTGTATTCCCTTTCCCTTGCCAAAGTGTCACAAAGTCAAGTCAGTCAAGTCATCCCTTAGCCTAGCCAGTTAATTTAGCCTTCACCCATCACTAGCAAATTGATCACAGCTATGAAGTGAGTATGATCTTGAAAGTCTAGTCTGAGTAATAATAATAATTAACGACATTATATATTTGGATTTAGATCGCCAGAAGTGACTACTTTGTGTTATAATTGTTATTTGAATAAGTTGTAGAGCATGCATTAACCTTGACACCTTGCAGCAGCTTCCGATGATGGTCTGAGTTATATTTGGTCTTGGTTAGACCTAGTTTGACCATGGAGGACCATGGGACATGAGATGTTAGACCTTATGATGATATGGATAGATGATATATGGTCTATGTACACATACATGATGATTCTATGCAGCAGCTACAGGGTTATGATGATGATTCTTGGATTACAGCAGTGTTTGGTCATTTACAGATCATTATTATTGGCCTTGTTCCGGTATATTGGATATTTATTTTGATCATGCAGAGACTCATATGGTGTATGAGTACACATCTTGGATAGATTTGGACCTTCTGAGTCCAATGGGACAGTTTGTTTTCAGTTCCGGGCACTTACAGTGATGATTGAGCCTCAGTAGGCTGTCCCAGTGCAGTTTTGGTCTGTCGGAGCAGATGTGATTTTTATCCAGTTGACCTAGGGCACTGATGATGGAGGGGATGGTCCAGCCACTTGTTTTTACCATATTACCCCCCTCCCGGACACACTGGTGCCCTCACCTTGACAGCGCCAACACTCCAGGAGGCTGTTTGGGGCAGTTTCACGCTTCCCGAGGCATTTCAGGATTGATAGAAATGGCTATTGAGGAAATCGATTTGGGCTACTGAGGCAATGTTATGGGATGGGATGATCAATGATGATAGATCGGGGTCTTCCACACCTTCTCCAGCAGTTTCAGCTTCATCGGGGCTCGCATCCATCACTTATGGCACTTTCTGTGGATTTCTGAGGTCTTTTGAGGACCACGACTTGACTATGGAGGCACGATTTGGTACATTCATGATTATTTATTGGTTATTGTGCTATGGGGATTGACCAAGGAGGGATAAAATTACCCCTTGGACCCACCATAAGCCTCTTATGATATTTTATCATCATGATTTGGTGGGATTCCCCTCTTATAGGGCGATTTTGTCCACTTACATTATATTTTATTAGTGATCCATGTATTTTATTGTTGAGCTCATCTCAACCATTGATTAGACATTTGTATCTTTTAATCTTAGCCACTCATTCAAAAAGTGGTTAGGGTTTTGGTGCCTCTCCTTCCTATTTAAAGGAGAGAGCCTCTCATTGTAAAGGGGTCTTTGGCTCTTGGATTATTGGTATAGAAAAATATTCTTGTGGAAATTCTTGTGGTCTCCTTTGCATCTGGTGTTCTTAGATGGTGATTGGAAAGTCTATTGCAACCTAGCATTTGGAAATTGTGGTAAAATCTATCTTTTTTGGAAATCATTGTTTGTCTACAGGAGGGCGACTTCAACAAGGGCGATTTTGCAAGGCTTCTTCAAATCGACTTTCTTGGCATTCGCTTGTATCAGGGGGTTATCATTAGCTTCATTGTGATCTATGCTATCTTTCTGTTACTTCTCTTGTGGCAGTAGTCTTATCTCTTGATGCATCAAATCTGATATTGTTGACGTTTGTTGTGCAGGAGAGAGGGCGCATTGGCTTCTTGGACCAAATCGACTTGCATAGAGTACTACCACAAAGCTTCTCAAATTGATCGGGTTTGCATAGATCATCATCATCAAGGCATCTACAAGGTTACCCAAGTAAGATCCACAGGTTTGTTTCTCTTTCCTTTATCCAATCCATTGACATAGCTCATAAATTGTTAAAACCCTAAATATCTTAAAACCCCCATTTTACATTTTCTCAGATCTACTTAGATCTAGTGGGTTGTTGGGAATAATATTGAAAACCCACCTCTATAGCATCCACGGCATCCCGGATCTATAGTTTGGTGAGGATTAGCTTCCGTTTGACCCCTCTCCCATGCCAACTTAGCTCCTCCCAAGCAAAGCGCACTTTCTAGTTTGAGCAAGTTGACCTAGATCTAGTACATGGGTGTTTGAGATCCCGCTTGATCCATAATCTACACATCAAATAACATACACCCAGATTGTTACTTTTCTGAAATTCACCTTGTGGGCCCTATTCCACATTTTAAGGGATTTAATCCCCATTTTGGACTATTAGGTGTACTCAAACTCAGATCTACTAAGATCTAACCGTTGGATTGCCACGAAATTATAGATCCATACTCCTACTTGACCAACCTACCCGGATCTAAAGTTTGGATGCCATCCGACTTGTCTTGACCCCATTTACCCCGCTTTTAGGCCTCCTTGGGTAAAGTCGCACCACCTTGGAGAAGTGAGTTTGTCCACTTCTAGGACGTGGGCACTTGAGATTCTTGCGGATTTGGAACGGGAATAATTCAAAACCTAGGTCTAGAGTGTCACTTTGTCAAATCTTGCCTTGGGGACAGCATTCCTTGTTTTAAGGGATTGTGGTCCACTTGGGTCAAACTTAGATCTAGACACATTCATCCATCAAGACCCCTATTGCCCACTTGTCCCAAGTACTAGGAGTCCTAAACCACAAGTCAACCCTACTTTGACTCCACTTCCCAATTCCCAAGGCACTGGTTTCTCTCCAAGTTAATTCAACTTTCCTAGATTTTTGGATTGACTTGTGGTTTGACTTTTGCATGGTGAACTAAACCCTTGAAGCTATCATGTATCATGGTCAAGCTTGTCACTTGTACTAGTTAGCCCCAATTCAACCCTTAAACTACCCTGCATTGGACACGGTTCCCAAGGCAGTGGATTTTCCAACATTGAACTAGTACACTCATCCTAGATCTCACTTCAAACATTGTAAGTCACTCTCACATCAACTATGAACCAAAGCTATACCTATTGAACCCCTCACTTGGCTTGTGACTTCATCTTTAGGTCTAGGATAAACCATACACCTAACTTCACTTAGAAATACCCTGATTTGGTGTCTTGGTTTTGATCTCTCCTGTCGGGAGTAGATCGGGTCTCCCCCTTTGTTGTCTGGGCTAGATAACATAAAGCGAAAGTTGCCTCGACTGGCGTGACAACCATATATTGGAGGTCGAGGTGATCGTGGTTGCACCTTTTCAGTTGCCCTTCCCTATTGCCATCCATGACTGGATCCATCCATAGGGGTAACTACAGTTTAGGTGATAACAGGATCCTTGCCCTTATCACCAATATGCTTGTAGTTCTTCATTCTACTAGTTGCAAGTTACAGTCAAATAGCTTATTTTTCTTACTTCTTTGCCTCCTTGTGAATAGTTGTGGCAGCTTGTCACTAGATTCTGGAGAGACAATATTTGAATAGAGATCAACTTCATGACTGGGATCCTTGAATAATGGTATTTTAAACAATCAATCCCAAAAATACGCATTCCACAAATCTAATAAGTCATCTTTTAATGATTTTGTCCCCTCAAATCAATCCAAAGGATTCAATATGTTGGTGGGTAATTAATGAAATCTACGACAAAAATGTTTCCTTGAAAAAAAGATTGGACCATGAAAACCTCTCGAAGAAAAAACCAAAAACAGGAGACAAACATTGCAAACCCTTGCATAAATATGACTCATAACCAAAAAAAGTAAGAACATGAAGTTTTTACCATGAAAGTCGAAAACATCCATTGAAAATCATAACCAAGCCATGGAAGATTCGTTGATGAGGATAAAAATCCATGTTTGCCCATCCAAAACTCATTGGAAGACTCCTTAAACAAGAGAAAATGGGTATTTTTTAGGTTTTCCACCTTATATAGGCTACGATTTTTTCCACATGACCGATTTTCTAGGATGGACTTACAATTTTTGGTAAAAATTGAGTTTTTCAATTAATCAAGGTCCTGTTAACCCCTGAGATGTTCCAAGGCTGAATTTAGAATATGCCAGGGCACGATGAGGCTTAATTATTTAAGATTTAGAGCTTAAACTCTCTTGCAGTGTGATATTTATGGTTTATTTGTGAAATATAGCAGATATGAAGGTAATGGACAGAATTTTATACAAGGGTTTTGCTCCAGAGGAATTTCAAGGTGAATATTCAACGTTTAGATGTAAATGAAAGTGAATTGAGAAAGTGGAGACAAAACAGAAGTGTGTGAGGTGTCATTGAGACAAATCTTACACATTCGGGATGAAAGAAAAATACTGAGCAATGAAGAATTTAGTATTTACACATAATGCAAATCAAACTTGATAAATGCTTGACAATGGCAGTGAATACATTCATATATTTAGACTGCAAAAGATAACATCAATTACCATTTCAACAATGAAATAGATGAAGGAAACACAGGTCATAACATGAAATCTTTATTACAATCAAAATGCTCAGCATACATTCATATCAATGTTATGACTTTGGTAGGCTGGGCGATAACGGCTCAAGCCAAAAGCAGTTTCAAAAACTTATTTTCGAAGTTGTTGTCAATCAAAATATGCCACGTAGCCTAGTAGTTTTGGGCCAACGGCTCGACGGGGTGCTTTATCTTTCGTGCATCTCCTTGATGCGCTATCCCTCCCAATCATAGATCCGACAGACTACGAGTCGATATGCTTGTTAGGATTCTAATACCTTTACTCTCAAGCGCTTGGTCCCCGCTCCTGGTCCCTTGGTCTTCCTCCGCCTTAGCGCTATCTATTTACCCTCGATCTATGGCCCCTGGTCTCCAAAATCGACCCTTTTGCTTTTTGGGCACCTACTTTTGGCTCTTTTACCCTCTGCTTAATCTCTTAGGGACTTCCACAAGATGCCTTTTGGCCTCCTATGGACCACTCCTCTGTCTTTTGTTCAAGTTTGCAAAAATTTGAACACCTTTCAATCCTAAAACATCTGGAGTACTAATAGGTCCAAAACAAATCCTGTGAAATCATGATTTTTGCAATAGATTATTGATTTTGTATACATGTATATATCTAAAAACCCTAATGTTACATATGGCTATATTGATACAGTTAACATTAGCATTCTCCCCTACATTTGTTATGTCTTGTGTGGCAATTGCAAACTAATTATTGCCTATCATGAGGCTTGTGCTTGCTAGATGTTGTCTTAGTGCCTTCTTGGGCCTTGTGCCAAGTATTGTCTTAGCCTTCAAGCAATGATTGCCAAGTGTGGCTTCTTTGGTTGCAGTCCTCCCTTGTTAAAAAGGGTTGATTACATTGGTTTGCTTAGAGCATTGGTGCAAAAATTAGTGTAAATGCATTATCTCAATAAAAGCACCACCATCTCCGCTAATAAAAAATATTTTAGTACAAGTTCGTAGTTTAACCTTCTCATCAATCCAATGTGTTGTTTACCATAATAAATAAATAAATGTATGGCTTTGAGGGTTAGCTCAAGTGGCCATTAGCCAAACATGATATCTCTCCCCCAATGTAGGGGAGGTCACGAGCAATCTCTCAAGTTTATTTAGATGAATTTAAGGATGGGACTGTGATCTCATCAAAGACTTTTCATGTGTTTGAATTTTAAATTTTCCTTTTAATATGTTTTTTATTACAAAGTGATGTAATATCTAGTCTAAATTGGAAGACAGTCAGAGACTCTTTTCAATTCTATTTTGACAGAATATAGGCTTGAGTGGTAGAAACTTTTTGTCGGTCTAGTACAGAAGAAGCTATAAAGCTGATCCTAACAAGAACATTTTGTTTGAACACTGAGGATTGTATTTAAATTTCTATCTGAAAATATAAATGCATTTTTTTCCAAGAAAAAAAAATTGCTTCTTTCAGCTTTCGAGCTATGTGCACTTATTTATTATTTCTTTGAATCTTTAGACTACATGCAATTAGTTAAGCAATTAACTTGTTGACCCTTTGTAAAACTATAAAAAAAGGCCTTTGCCAAGATGGATAAAGCTAGGCAATCTGTTCCAATATCTTCTATTTCTAGCTTTTACTGTTTATTTTTGGATTTCGCATTGAATCAACCAAAGCACTCACATACTGATCTCATGTACCTTATGTGAGGTTTGTATGAGGATAACTAAAAAAATAGGACACATAATCAAGTTTATATAAGGATAACTAACTCAGTGATTATATGTGAGGTTTATATGAGGATAACTACAAAAATAGGGACCATAATCAAGTTCGACTTGTATAGCTCCAAATATACTATTATCATTTACTGAATTTCTTGAAATTCTATTGGTTCTTGAATTTCCAACTCACTGGCAGCATTTTTTCCTATAAGGCTCGCTTACCTCAAATTTGCTCTAATGAATAGTGCAAAATTTCCTTATTTAATAGCAAAATTGATATAGGGCTTGTCCTCTTCCATAGCAACTCTTTATTGTTAAGGGGGTCATTGTCCCATGTCATAATTTCTTCTTGCTATGGAGGTCCATGTCAATCCCATGATAGTTTTAAAAACTTTGTGAGCCTTGGTGTTTTCTTTCTAATGGGATTAGAGAATCTCTATCAAATGTATCCAATATGGTTTGGCATGTGTCTGATGCTAATCTCATATGTATTTGATGCAAATGCTTGATGTATCCAATACATAATCTGACCATGACAATCCCATATCCAAAAAGGATACTTACACAACCCACATCAAGCCAAAATTGGGGCTCGTATCCAACTCATATCTGTATCTAACATGAGGTGTCGATATCAATCCTACAATTATTTTATACAAACATCATCCATATCAATCCTCATATCCAAGAAAGATATGTATATAAGTTGTATCAAGGTTTTATCTAGTCCATATTTCTATCTAGCGTGAGATAGAGTGGTAAGGATTGTAATAGGGATCGTTGGAGAGAGATCGTAGACAATCAATAGTCTTTCCTCTGTTGTTGAAGGCCTTTTTGCCTGAAGCAATAAGATAACTTGGTGTATTTTTAACTCTAGGTGTTCTCATAAGGATCAAGCTTGCAATGTTGAAAAGTTAACAAGAAAAGTGTCCAACCCTTAACCTTGCTTCATGCAGAAGCAAAACTCTTTTTTGAGGTTGCATGCAGGAAATGCATGCATGCATTTTTCAATGCAGAAGTGTTATTTTTGCATGAAAAATAAATTAGGTATTTTGATTCCTAAAAGGCAGTAAAACCTAAAAGAGAGTTGAGAAGGCAAAAAGGGGGGCATTCTTGAGAAGAGAAGGGCACATTTCAGAGAGAGTGAGGGCACAGATCTGAGGAGAGATTGAGCACACTTGATCTAAGGCAAAGAGAGGATTCAGTGCAGGTTGAGATTGCTTCTGAGAGAGATTGAATCCAACTATAGACCATTCATTGATTCAAATGAAAGAGGGGGCGCACTTCACTAGAGGAGGGAAAACTCAAGGGTTGAGTTCTTCAGACAGAGAGAGGGCAATCATTGAGAAGGTGATCCAGTAGCAGAGGGGCGTGAATCCCACGTCAGAGAGCAGGTTTTCAAAGAAGGGCACATTCAAAGAGGGGTGCATTTCCCAGTCATCCAGCAGAGATCAAACTTGTGCATCAGAGCCATAGCCTCAAAGATAAGTTTGTGTTGGAATTTTTATGTTGTACCTCATTGTAGCTGCTTGAGATAATAAAAGCTATTCTACTCTCTCATTGGTTTTCCCGCAACGGTTTTTCCAGCGTCACATTAACCAAAAACTTCTATGTCTATTGTTATATGTGTGATTGCTATTGACTAAAAGAGTAGATAGATCTCATGTGTTTCTTGTTCTAAATAATTGATTATGCTAATATACATTCTCTGGGGTTGAGAATTGGGTTGTGCATCTAACTTGTGATTTAGAGACTTGAAATCGAGTTGGAATTTGAGCATTTTTCTAAGATTTATGAAAAATTTACATGCAAGATCACATTGCTAGATGTTTTAATAGATAGGGAATGCATCCGTGTTGACTTAGAGATGATGCTAACATGTGGTTGATTTGATGATTCTAAGTGTGGGATGAGATGCTCTAGTGTGTTAACGGTGGTCTAATTGATAAGTTGTCAAATGCCAAGTGATTGAAACTCTTCATGATATGAGGCGCTCCCCTTGTTTAATAATGTTGACATGATTGGACAGTTGGTTGCTTAGCATTGATGCAATTATTTAACACTTAGTGCATTTTATGGAGTAGGAACCTATCAACTTAGGATCTCCCTAATTTTAAAGTGCTAATATTGTGCCTTGGTGTGATGATAAAATTAAAGGGGGTTTTGTTGTAGTTTCTAAGATTCTATTGTGGTAAATTTCCATTGCGGAACATCCTACAACTTTATTTCGCAAAGTTTCCAAGCATAGATAGATGTATTTCATATAATCAGGGGCCTCTAGTGTCAGCACCCTAAGTATCTTGGGTTTGCGTAAAACATGTACCACCTTCTCATGGCATGCCTCTAGTGAGCACCGTAAGTATCTTGGTTTTGCTTAAAACATGTACCACCTTCTCATGACATGCTTAACACCCCTTTTTGGAGCACTAGCCTTGTACACACATGTTGAGGATGATTTGGGGCTTTTTTACTTTTATTTGACCATGTGGAGGCTTAGTATTGGAGCACCCTAGCTCATTTTGCCTCCTTCACACATGGATGATGATTACTGCAAGATATTGTGGCACATATGTTGAGGCAAGCATGCATTTTAACAATAGTTTATGGCTTGAATAGGTTGGCACTTTTCCCTAGGGCACACCTCCTTGGACTAGGTGTGATGAGTTGGCATTTGGAAATGAGAAGTATAACCACCATTGCACACTTCACTATGGCGCCCCCTTCCTTGGAATTATTTTATCATTTAACGAAGGGAGTTATAACAAACTTGGCATACCTCCCTAGGGCGCACTCAAATTGGTTATTTGCTTGGTCAAGGCAGTTAACATGGCACATTTTCCAATGGTTCCTTTTCTACTCCAAGACTATTTTCTTATTTGCCTTGTCAAAGTGGTTATTCATGCATGGTTTGTCTCCTTGTTCCTCTCACACGTGTGGACATTGTTACATATTGTAAGAAGTGCTTTGAAGGAGCCACATGTGCCTCAAGAAAAGTGGTTACAAGTTGGTTAAAGCCACATGTGTGGACACTCTTGAAGGGAACACCTGCTGAAGAATTGATTATACCCACACGTGCCTCAAGAAAGTTGGTTAAACCCATACATGTGGATTATATCTCTTGAATGGTGCACTTGTGGAGTAAATTATTATTTTGTGAGGGTAATTGGTTGGTCAAACCACTCAACCTATGGAGGTGCCTTAGCTTCTTGCTCTATTTTGGGAGGTCGTTTCTAACTAACTCTATTATTTTATTATTATTGAATCTTCTCAAGGAGTTAGTTACATGAGAGAACTATTATATTCTTTCCTTCAAAGAGGATGATTATTTTATTATTTCTTCTAGAAAAGGAAGTAGATCTCAACCACTCATGGCTAGTTTAATATTTTATTATAATATTTTATTGTAATATTTTATTATAATCCTTGAAGAACTAATAGATCTAGGAAAACAATTATTGCTTATTGTACAAGGAGTTCAACTCAAACCTGTATAAGGGTAAAAGGAGTTCAGCTCAAACCTCTATACGGGTTTTCCCTCTCTATTTGAAGGATGGAATCATTTGGAGAGAAACTAATAATAGTTGAATAGTGACAGCAGAGTATTTGGTGTTGGCAATGGAACCTTATTGTAGATCTTGCTTGGGCCAAATTTCTTGTTGGAGATTTGTGTGTGTTGCATCAAATTGGTAACTGTTTTTTATTTGAAGTAGCATGTAGTGAATGACTTCCTTATTGCTCTCCCCGTCATGTTTAATGTATGTATATCATTAGTATCATTTCCATAAAAGAAAGTATTAGGAATACATGAAATTTGATGATGCTTTCCCCTTCATGTAATAGATCTATGATGTTAAAGCTTGCTAATTTTCATGACAAGTTTGAATTTACCTTGGTAAACAGCAAGTCAAGTACGTAGTAATTCCTTTTATTTGAATATCAACCTCTTTCCCTTTGCGAGAAGAGTGCTCAAATTCTTGTTGTCTGAGGAATCCATATGCCCAACGAACTTAACAATGGTTTTGATCTTCCCATTGCCCATCATTGCATAATCTATCTTTCATACTTAAGTTTTGCTAAAGTAACTTCTCCTTTTCACTGTGATCTTTTATGATATAACTTTAGCAATCCTATTTCGAGGAATGATTGTCCTGTGCTAGAGGAGAGCCAACCTAAAGTGAAGAAAGGGGTCGGTGAGGTGGCAGTGGCCTCCCCCCATGGTGTCAAAGTCCTAATTCACAAGGTGAAGACTCAAGGGTAATTGAGAGGGTTTAACTTTTAACACTCTACACAAGCTATTTCTAAGCATACATTACTTCTAATAGTGTAGCAATGTGTCCAAGCTATCTTGTAGCACTTCACTCATAGAAAGTTATCACGACGTAACAATCCTTGGCCCCTAACACAAACCATAGGACACAAAAAGATCAATGACTAGAAACTTCGGTTGCCCCATCATTGGCTTCATTCTAAGATTCAATAATGTGAGGCCAAGGGGTAGGTGAAAGCAAGGAAACCTCAAGAGTTAAAGACCAAATTTGTTTTCCTAGAATATTTGAAGCCTCATCCATGCGTGTTGGAAGCCAAAGTGTCAAGATGACATTGGTAAAAGAAAGAAATAAAACAACCCTTTCCATATGCCAATTGTAAGGAGAAATTTATCAAATCCCATAAAACTACAAGAAGTGGAGCCTACAATCATCCACCAACTTGAAGCACTAAACGTGAAATTGAGAAAAAATCAACAAAGCCTCAACTTTTAAAAGCAAAGATCAAAGAGTTTAACATTCAAGAAAAGAATCTACATTTAGATCAATAATTATTGAAGCGTGCCAAAAATTATCCAAGTGTAAAGCCTCAAGGCTTTGGTCTTCAGGTAATGTGGGAGTTAAATCTTACTGCAAAATCCCAACAACTCTAAGAACCTAAACCTCACCTAAATTTCCTAATGGTAAGTGATTGCAAGGGACTCCAGGTTCAAGGATCTTATAACAAGGCTAGGTACAGGAAAACCCAAGACAAGGAGCTATAGTTCAATCTTTCTTCTACCATCCAAACTCGTGTGGAGAAGAGAATTTTATATCCCCACCAATTGATGGTTTTGCGTACATGGCAGTGCTACTATGATCCTAATTGGCTATAATACCAATTGTTGGGGTCAGAGAATGTCTCTAACCTCAAAGTTTCGACGAAAAGGGAAACACATAACACATCAAAAATATTCTAACACCATTTGTCTTAAGTCCAAATCACAAACGAATACTAAAAGAAAAAACACATCCACCTCTTCATTGATGTAGGGACTGCAATACATGTCATTTGACATGAAAATATAACCATGTGAACAAGACACACTAGACATTCATTGATATAAACCAGCATAAATCCATCTTAAACCCGTATCTATCAAGCACCGAGAGGGATCCAATTTATTGAGGTGTATTTCTTTTTTTAAATTTAAACTCAAGAAATTTGGTATCTCTTAATTGATAGATCCGGGTTTAAGTTTTAAGTTTTTATTTTATAAACGAACATCGATATTTTAATTACTTTTCATAATATTTTATTTTATGAGCCAAAATGGTTTTTTTTTAAATACTTTCCATAATTTTTTATTTTATGAGCCGACATGAATTTATTAATGGCCGACATAATATGGTACTTCACTTTTTACTATCACTTTTTACATTTTATTAGATGACATGAATTTATTAATGGCCGACATAATATGGTACTTCACTTTTTACTATCACTTTTTTATGTTTTATTAGGTGTAAGGCTACATGTAACGGGACACATACACGTTACAAGATCGCCCTCATATCATCATTTTTTACTTTTTTATTAGGTGTAAGGCTACATGTAACGGGACACATACACGTTACAAGATCTCCCTCATATCATCATTTTTTACTTTTTATGTTTTATTAGGTGTAAGGCTACATGTAACGGGACACATACACGTTACAAGATCTCCCTCATACTGGGTTGTAGAGCGCCTCTCAGCGCAACCAGCCTAGATCCAAATCCCAAGCTCTATCAAGCGCCGAGAGAGATCAAATCTCCCGAGGTGCAAACCTCTCCATGAATAGCTCCTTGAGTGCAATACCTGAGCCACTTAATCCTAAGCTCTAAAGTATCTAGTTTAAGTCTCATATTTACTTTTTACTTTGTATTATTCTTGTTTGTTTATGGCCGACATAATATTTATTACTTTTTACTTTGTATTATTTTGTTACTGGACAAACACTCTAAATTCTCATATTTACTTTTTACTTTGTATTAAAAGTAAAAAGTAAAGTCTCTAGTTTAAGCCTCATATTTACTTTTTACTTTGTATTATTCTTTTTTGTTTATGAACGACATAATATTTACCACCTAATCCTAAGCTCTAAAGTCTCTAGTTTAAGTCTCATATTTACTTTTTACTTTGTATTATTCTTTTTTGTTTATGGCCGACATAATATTTATTACTTTTTACTTTGTATTATTCTTTTTATGTTTACTTTGCATTATTTTGTTACTCAACAAACTCGACAAACACTCGACTCACAAGATCTCCCCCATACTGGGCTGCAGAGCGCCTCTCGACGCAAAAAAGAGATAGTCCATGTATAATAGTATACCCTTAAAATCCGTTACCAACTATTTTGTACAATAGTTGAAGTTCTATTGAGCCACCAGTTATTGAACATGATCCATGTTCATTTCCAGAGTTCAGAGGTTCAGATATTCCAAGACTTGGCCTATTTTGGCCATCTTTTTAATTTCTGTTTTGAAATGACCATGCCCCATGGAGTTTGTAATAAAGTGTGCTAGTATGGTGGTCTTGAGTGGCTCGGTTCCCTAGGACTTGACAACAAAACAAGATATTCCAAAGATTTTTTCGCTTGTTGATTATTCTTTGCCTATAGCTGAGTAATAATCAATGAGTTTTTCTCCTACATCTCCAAAGCTGGAATGCCTGAATTTGGCGGTTAGGCCTTAGGGGATTATTAGAGTCCAATTGTAAAATATGAACATACTAGACACTATTGATGTGTTCTGTGGTCATTAGGGGTGCTAAAACATTGTCTGAAAAAAAAAATTAGCGGACGTGCACAAATTTTTTATTTTTTATTGAATTTTTCAATTAATTAAGCCATTTTTCCTATGGTTTAATTGAAAATTTTCAATTTATAATAATTAAGTGGTTTGGGGGTGGATTTTGATAAATGGGGGCTCATTTTCTACGCCAGAGTACCCACTTATCCTAAGTTTATGAGGATTGTTTTGCACTTAATTGAATATTTCCTCAAAATTAATAAATGAGGAATATTTAATTAAAAATAATCAGAAAATATTAAATTGGAGATAATCCAAAACTCTCCAGAATAATCCAAATTGAATAAAGTAAAAGGTTGAATGACATGGCATGGATCAAAGAGGAATATTCCAATCACCACCAACTGATTTTAGTTTAAGTATCGGAGCACTGCAGTCATCTCTCCATTGGGAATTGCACCCTCCTCTCTAGCTTGGGCAAATTGGCTTGTTGCCATCTTGTTATTGGATGGGAGTTAGTTACTATGTTGAGGGGTGGGCGCCTTGCCTAGGTGGAGGCCACCTCACCCCAATCCCACCTTCCAGACTCAGTTTAACTCTCAAATCAAAGCTTGGCACTCTCTCTCAGTTGGTGAATGTGCCTAGTTTTCCCTATCTCTCTCATGCAATTCGATTTAGCTCTCTCTCTCTCATTTTTGTATAAATACAGGGCCTTGCTTCCATGTTAGTGTGGAATTTTTGTGCAAGGAACCTCTGCTTATTTGTTGTTGCTTATTGAATAAAATCAAGACTTTGGAGGTCCATATGGTGTGCAAATCTTGTTCATGAGGAATTGTTGATGCTTCATTAAGGTGATACTAGTTCAATTATATTTCCTTTTATGCAATTTGTTGATCATTTATCTAGCTTAGAAGGCTTTATCAATTCCATAGGGTGAGCATTTATAGTCTTACCTTGTTCACTTATGCTTGGTTAGATGAGATTTAAAAAGTAGCAAACTGTAGTCGAAATACTTATGCTCTTTTTTGTTTCATTTGATTAACCATACTAGATTTGATCATATTTTGTGTTGAGGTTGTATACTTTTGCAGATCTCATAAAAGTGAAGAGGGATCTTGAGCTCAGCTGCTTCTTTCTCCCCTTCACAACTATTTTTGCTAACAATTTGTGCATTTCGGGATTCTACAAAGTCATCTTTTGTTCAAGTTTGGGCTTGAAGATCTTGTTCACTTTCACCTTTAAACTTAAAATTCAACTCTTAAAATTGGTTACTAAGTCAATTTGTGGATTCAAACTCCTACCCTTCTCCAAACTTTGGCTTCTTCCCTCTCTTTCTTCTAGCTTTCGTCTTCTCCTCTTTTTCTAGCCTTTCTCTTCGCTCTCCTTCCTTCACTTACTTCCTCCTTTCATCTTGCTTTCGCCCTCCTCTCTTTTTTTCTTTTGTCAAGCCTTCTCCCCTAGCTTTCTTCTCCTTTCGTTGCCTTCTTATCTTCTCTTCTCCTTTTGTTGCCTTCTTATCTTCTCTTCTTTTTGGCTGTCCTTTCATCTATGTTTTTGGAGCCCTTCCCTCTCTTTGTTTGCAGCCCTCTTCTTCCTCATTGGCTGCCCCTTCTCTTGCTCCTTTTTCTTCCTCAAGTCTCCTTTTTTCTTCCTCTCTTTTGCTCTTTCATCTTCTTACTTCTTCCACCTTTGATTTTGTTTAGTTTACTTTTCTTTTAGCTTAGTCTTAACATTTCTAACTTCAAACTTAGCTTGCATCTAGTTTTAATTTGTTAATTACATTAAGTTTGGTTACTTTGCACTCAGTTTGAATTTCATTTCTAGATCTTAGTTTACATTAGCTTAGTTTCCATTCATACTTAGTTTATTTCTTAAAGCTTTCTAGTTCATTTATATTTGCATGCTAGTTTAGTTTGTAGCTCTTAGTTTCATTAAGTTTGGCTTGACTAACTCTTAACAAACTAGTGTTGGTAGCTCTTACTTTCAGGTGAACAAAGAAGATCCAATCAAGAAGGCCTAAAGGCTTGAGCTAAAACAAAAAGAGCAAAACCAAATACTCCTTGAAAAGCACTCCCCTTCTATTTCCCTCTTCTTCATTCCCTCATATGTTGAATCTCGCCATAAGGCGGATCAAAAGTGCTCTCTATCGAAGAGTTTGCTTCTGTTTATTTTGCTAACCCCCTTGCTCTCCCGAGTAAGGTCTTAGACCTAAAAGAGACTCTTAGGTTGTTTTAGCTGTTTATTTCTAGTATTCTATCATTTCATAAATCTCTTGAATCTCGCCATAAGGCGGATTAGAGTGCTCTATGTCGAAGAGTTTTTCGATGGTTCTTGTTCACAACACTTAATAAAATTGGAATATACATTTACTATATTACGTATGCTCTACCCACTTGTGGGATACTCAGAAACAGTATAGATTGATTAATTTTCCACATTTAAATCCACTTCAACCATAAATAAAACACTCCCATACAAACCAACAAAAATCCGACGTTGATCACTAATAGTCGAAAGTGGGCAAATTTTGCCTGGGGACGCGAAAACCCCTGGACCGAGACCTTAAGGGCACCGTTAGACTACATACACAGTTGGTGTAGTGTTGAACACGCTCTGGAGACTCCGGCCATCCCACATGTCCTTGTACGGAACCACTTAGATTATTATCCAGACATATCTCCAGTACCGCAAGGTATATCTTGGAGATCCCCTTCCCCCCTAATAATCAACTTCACCCCTAAACTTTACCAAGAACACTTGCAAAACATCTTCAAGCACACCCAAGACTTGTATTCAGCATCCCAAGCACAACAATTGACTCCATTTTGGCACTGGTCTTATCACTCAATATTTATTTTGCTTATTATCTATCTGGAGTACTATTTTTATCGGCTTAAATATATCATGTTGTGGATGCTTTACTCTTAATTGTCATTATCAGTGGCTGTGTATCTTTACTTATTTTGCAACTACATGCTTGGATTATTTAAACTGTTATTGTAAATCTCATAAAAACTCCTAAAAAACACCCATCCGCATCACACATCACAAAAAACATTTAAAATCAAGAGCCTTAGAAACTCTTTGTAGGGTCTACCCCCCTTGGCTTCGTTAGGAGTTTGCCTAAACGGAGGAGTCGGGATCAGGTGACAGCACCTGACTCTTTGCTTGCCCCCAAGGCCACACTTTTCCCCCTTGGGAAACAGCGTTCGAAATATTTCTGCTGCTAGTGTGCACATCGGCGGGCAACACAATCCTAGCATTAAACTCGTAATCATGGAGAATATTACAATCCTGCAACAAGTGGTTCCATAAAATAGAGTCGTACACAATACTAATTAAAGCACACTACTTGACACCTCCCATTGCATAATCTAGCATTGATCGCCCACACTAAGTACGCCAATTACAACCCCAAGTGTGCACAATCACATAATGATACTCAATTATGCACACACGTCTTGCATTTATCCGCATATCCAACATGGCGAACTCATGTCACAAATGCAACCAACATCATTTATTTATGGGGAAATTTTAGTTATTAGTTGAAGTCAAGCATTGATCCATTGTCTTTCCTTCAATTATTTTGTCGCCTTAGTTGTTGATACTTCTATTCAACTCAATGCCAACTCCATCAATGTTTATCAAGATTTAGAACTTCTCACCCAACATGTCTATATTGGAACTTTTGGTTTGATAATTTGCTCTATGTTTTAATTTAATTTCATAGCATCCAAAAAAAACTAATAATCCTTAACATCATCTTTAACATGAAACTCAATGGAAATCCTACCAACAAATTTAACAAGCATTCCATAGTTAAAACTAACTATAATGTGGTAATGCTATTGAACAAATTTAGCCATGATCAAGAGTGAGGAAACTAATTAATAAAACCATAGCCATAGAATACGCATTACTCACACACCAAGACTGAGCATAACCATTACTATATAATGGAAAATAACTAAGGCATCGACCTGGTCAATCGTTGCAAGCCACCATTGATGTAGCATGCCAAGTTGAAAAAGCCTTCTTGAAGATGGTGGGTTTGCTTAAAACCCCTTTCCAAACCTGAAGAGAAGAAGAGCGGAGAGAGAACTCATCCATGAAGAGCATAATGAAAGTATATGTAGAGATAAGACATAAAACACCTTCATATCTTATTAAATTTAACCATCACATCATACAACTTTAACCAATGCTTCACTCAATTCTGACCCATATGATCTCTATAATTTAGCCCTTCTCAAGGTAATTAGGTGTCTTCTAAGTTGGGGGCCAATGGAATCAATAAGCATATAGCTAAAATTCCAACAACTAACCAAATTTAAAATGGTCATAATTTTTGTCATATGTTGGGCCCAAGAAAATACAACCATTCATTTTGAAAAGAATGGTGACCGCCACATAATATAAAAAAAACACAAGAGCTAGAACTCTCATTTATTGCCAATGTATTTCACTTGCAATAAAAATGATCCAAAAGCATAACTCACATTAACCAAACAAGCATATAACAAACACCTATGAGGATTCTAACTTGAAAACATTAATTGGCTGAAATTTTAAAAGTTACACAACAATATAATGATTTATTGATTTCCCATTCGAAACCTTTATGGAATGCTTACTTTTATTTCATATATGATTCAGAGTGTTGACTCAATCTTCGTAACTTCTAAAACATATAATAATACCACTAGAAGAATGTTGGTATAATGCTTAGGAGGACTTTAATTATAGCCTCTTTGCTAATAATATAAGAGGCGATAAAAAAGTGGTTCTCATTTCAAGGAGATCTTAGACAAAGATCAAAAATAATCAAAATAACTTCTAGTATTAATATGTCGATTTTAAGTCCAAGAATATATTTCAATGATAATGCCAATGGTGACAAAACTTAACTTGGTGATAGCTTTCAAGGTTCAAATTGAAATAACAATTCATGATTGAGTTCAAATCACAAACAAACAAAAGATTTATATATGACTACATTGTAACATATTTGGTTTCATGTAAATTATGCCCTCAACTAGATAGGATTATACTACCAAAAGGTTACATTTTGATAATTCAAGCCTCAAATTTTCTTTCTAGAGGATTATACTACTCCAACATTACTTTTAAGAATCAAACCTTAACTTTTGTTACTAGGGGCTATCTAATAATTTGCTAGGCTTTTCTTTACCAAAAGTAAGTTAAAATAATAAAGTAATGTAGAACACATTAATTATGCTATTTTGTTTCAAACTTAGCTAGAACTTACTTCTAAAGCTTATTCACATCCTTATTAAGTTGGTCATCAGTGGTATGCCCTGCATTCTTTGGGATGAAGGTCTAGATGCATGTTAAACATGGCTTTGACATGTCCTAAGATGAGTACTCTAAATTTTGACACACTGGCAGTAACAATCAATCAGTTTTAATAAGAAGATATATCATATCAATGAAGGGATAACATTTATACAAGAGTGCCTAATATCACATTGTAGAATACAAAAAAACTTATTCGAAAAGAAAAACATTAATTATTGATTATAAAATATTAAGAGCGAAGGGGAGAACTATTATTAGACTTACATTAATATGAACACAATCCCCAAGTTCATAAATATCTCCATCAACATTTGACATTGGATAATGAGCAACAGCCTGAATAAGAACTTTATCTTCTTCATCTCTGGTCCAAGGAAAATACGTTATTCATTATTATGTCAAAATGATAAGAAAGCTGATGCATAATACAAAAACGATACATAGGATTAACAATTATGGAGGAACTGCACAAATAAAATAAACACAATGTCTCATATACCTGTTCTCATGAGTTGAAATTTTAGCCTTCCTTCGAGCTTGATCCCTCTCCTACATATACGATTATAAAAGGAAAATAGCTATGAAAACAGAAGATCACAATATTAACCAAATAAAAATTGATTAGCCTCGAATTAATAAGGAGCAAACAATTATGAATATGTTAAGCAGGACCATGCATACAACAAAACTCACAATGGAGATGAACACAATAGCTATTGGTTTCATGCTTTCTTTTAGATAATAATATTATGTTTGATCGTTTGCCTAAAGATGACATCCATAACTCATCAAGCATTAAACTTACGTCGTTTTAACAAAATAGCATTAAACTTACTTCGTTTTAACAAAATACAAAATTTTAAGGGAAAAAAACATAAAATTTAGCAACATAGCAGACAATAACAGAATTACATTCATAATACATTGGCGGTGATATACAATATCAGATTGCAAATATAAACCTTAAACTCCCTTACATTGCAATGATATAGAGACCAAATCTTCCAACTGTCATCTGACTTTAGTTAATGTCAGATGTCAACTCTTCTTCACTCAAGCCTACTTATAAAAAATTTCCCTTTGGTCCAGTTGAACTTCAATGATCTGATACATGGTGCTCTTCTCGGTTCTGACAGAATAGGATCCATCCCATCCATCAGATCTGCATGATATAAAGATTGTTGAGATTATCTTCACAGTTGCTTCATATATTTGCAACAAAGCTACAAACGGTCTTTTAGTATTTGTTTTTATCTTGTTACTTTCATATCTACAAATGGAAATCTTTGTTGCAGGTTTCTGATATAAGCTAGGGTATTCATCACATGCGATTTACTTGTCTCAGGGAACTTATGCAATTGCTATAAAAAGCCAAGTGGGATAGAAAACAAATGGCAGGGAGCTGACTATAATTTGGCCTAATAGCAAGGGGAGTTGATCAGTAAACTAATGGGAACTGTTACCTCCTAGTTTGTACATTAGGTGGAGTTCCTGTCAGCAGCCGAAGTTGTGAACAATCCAGTTGTTCATCATCAGTGCTCGGAAGTTCAGAAGTCTTTTCAGAGCCAATTTGGGCCCCTTTTTTTAATAATTGCATGTTCATACCCCTTGGAGATATTGTAAAAATGTGCTAGCATGACAGTCTTTTGTAAAGAACTTGGCTCCCTAGGACTTGGACATCAATCCAATCATTCCATGGTGTTTTTTCCCTTGTCAATTATGCAATGTTGAATAAGCGATCTATAATTGATGAGTTTTTCACCCGCTCCTCCAAAGTTGGAATGGTCGTCTTGGTGGTTAGGCCTTAGGAGGTTATTAAAGTTCATGTGTCAATGATTATGAGCGTGCTAGACATCAAATTGAGTCATTATGAACATGCACTAGGCCTAGGATTTTTATTCAGTTCCGAGAAAATAAAATGTTCCCGTAAAACGAGTCAATTTTTAATGTTTTAATTAAAAAAGTCAAAAATATCATAATAATAATCTATTTTTAAGGTCATTGCCAAGCGAGACACCAATTTGGTGTATGAGACCCCCTTGTTTGTGGGACAAGGGACCCGCCTCTACACAATGATTTAACTACTAAAGTCAACAGAGGTGTACATACCCTATCCCCTTCCGGATTTGAACCTGTGACCTCCTGGGAGGAAACACATGCTCTTAACCGTTAGGCCCACTCATGCTATAATTTGCCATGGGGGTGCTCGTATTCTAACCCAAAGCACCCACAAAACCCCAAAACCCACTTTTCCTAAGTTTTGAGTGATTATTAAATCACTTAAACAAAATTCTCTTGAAAATGATTAAAGAGGATTAAAAAATAAAAATAAAAATAAAGATATGGAGAAAATCAAATTTCCTAAATTTGAGGAAATTTTTTCCAAATAAAGGGCTAGTTGTGATTGCAAACAACATCGGAGACCGAATCATTCAAGATCCAGATGATTGGAAATCACATCGGAGCACTATGAGAGAATCCTCTTCAAGGAATTCGCCCACCTTCTTTGCATGGGCAACTTGGCTTGTTTGGCTCGCTCTTGTTGGGTGGAGAAGATTACAAAGTGAGGATGGTGCCCCTCTTGTGAGGTGGCAGCCACCTCATACAACCAAGCATGGGTTAAGGCTTAGTTCAAAGCTTTGGTAGCTCCTCATTCTAAGGGATACGCCCCTTGTGCCCTAGATCTCTCTAGATTGCACCCTCCTCTCTCTTGTAACTCTATAAAAGCAGGGTCTTGCTCCATTATTTAGGATTTGATGGTGGAACCTCTGCCCATTGTAATACTGATGTATCTGATGAATAATATTGAAAGACTTTGGACATCCATGTGCCATTTGATGAATGCTATGTTGTTGAGGTGATATTGTACTACTTGTTTGCTTTTGCTTCAATATTGGTAATAGATCTAGCTTAGATAGTTGTTCATAATCATAGAGTAAACATTTACAGTTGTTAAGTTGTTTATTTGTACTTTGTTTCTAAGAGACACGGGAGTAGCCAATAGTATTCAGTTGTACTGAGGTTCTCTTAATCTCTTTTTTGCATGCACACTAGATCTAATCCATTATTGGCAAGTGTTTTCTTATAGTTGTGCAGGTTACAAATCTGAAGGAGGGGTTGAGCTCGGTTGCATCCTCTCCCCTCTTAAGCACTTTCAAGCTAATACTTTATTGTTTGCAAGCATTCCAAAGTCTTCGTTGAAGATCAAGCTTAGGGCTTGAAGTCTTCCGCCCATCCCTTTAAACTCAAATTTCTCTTTCTCCGATTACTTTGTATCATAGGCTAAACAAGTAGATCTGGTTTGCAAAGTTTTTATCTTGTTTAGATCTATCTTGTTTTAGCATGTTAGTAGCTAGGTCTTAAAGAGCTTCAATAGCTTCACATTTTGCATTAGATCTAAGCTAGCTAAATTGGTACTTCATTTATTAAAAAAATTCAATATTTTTACAAGTACCAAAAATGTAAAATTTTTATCTTTTATTTGTTTATGCCATCATTTTCTAACAAAGTTTGTTTGCTGGTTTTACAGATTTGACAAAAGAGTAGCGAGTTACTCTGGCAAAATTTCGTGAAAATCGAACCATTAAAGGCTCCAGAGACTTCCTAGCTTCGTCTCATCTATTTCCTATGTTGTAAGCCCTTGGATCCAAGTCTGTAAGGACCAAGTAGCACATCTTTTTTGTAAAAATCATAATAAGGGAAGCAAGTGAGCTACCCAGCGCCCACAAAACCCTCGTTCCCCACTGGGGGAGCCGGTAGCAGTCTTGTGGTTTGGAATTTCTTTAGCTTAGTTTTCTTTTGATGACTTGTTAGATTAGCTTAAAATTTATTTGCATAAGTAGATATATTTTACTTTCATTTCATTCCATTTTATTCTTTGGCAAAATAAATACTGACCCCTACGCATTCCCGAATGACGATTCTTAGATAAGGGCTTACCCGAGTACAGAACCAGGAAAGAGATTCATAGGTAGTAATTAGAAAACATTCTCTTGCTTTGTTTTCATGTTCCACATAAAAAAGCATCGTTAAAATCTTTAAAAATAATCAAGACTCCATTTTGTATGCTCTGCACCTCTGCGATTTGTCCAACCAATTGGGTGCATCAAAAGGGATTGGAGTGACTAGTAATTAGTTCTCACACTTTTTAATTAACCTCCCTTCACGAAAATCCATCGTTAATTTCGAAGTCATTTTGTTGTGGGCGAATTTTGCTAAGGAAGCGAGAACCACTAGACAGTGACCGTAGAGCCCCGTCAGGATACACCCTCGTTTGGAGTAGTATTGGACATCTCCCTGTGACTCCATCTAGCCCACATGTCCTTGTGCAGAACCACACAAAGTGAAATCCGAACACATTCGCAGTACCTCACGGTATATCAGGAATCCCCTTTTCTCGTAATCAACTCATCATTCCATTAATTTAAAACTGACCAAGTACATTGCAAAACAATTTACTTTTCAGTAGCACTATTTTTATTTGACTCCATCGGCACTGATCTCCAAGTTGCAAGAATATATTTCATTTGCTTAATACCAGTTCACTATTGTGTTTAATCTTTATATAATGATGTTATATGTGTTGTCGAACTATTTCACAATTTTGCAATAAGCCTGTTTAGTATTTCATTCAAAAAAAACTCCTAAAAAACAATCACTTCCATCTGTAACAACCAATTAAGTCAAGAGCCTTAAAAACTTTCTTAGGGTCTACCCCCCTTAGCTTCATTAGGAGTTTGCCTAAACAGAGGAGTCGAGATCAGGTGACAGCACTTGACTCGAGACTTGCCCCCAGGACATGCCTAGCAGCTTAAATATTTCTGTTGCGTTCCCCCATGTGTGCTTTTTCGGTGGCAACAGGAACCACACAAGGAGCATCACCTAATTTTGCACCTGGCTACTTAGTTTTTTGTCACTAACATTGATGCATATCCCATCCCTGATGCAAGTTTAAGCCTCAAGGATGCTTGACCCACACTGTTGTATGGCACAACATCCCCTAAGCAACCAAGGGATGCATCCTACATCCCCTAAACCATATCAAGGTAAATCTTACATACCTTGATGCTTAATACTTTAAGTCTTGCTATGAGAATGATTAAAAGAGCATGTCTTAACCGTTTGCACTTGCAGCAACAGGATTTTCTAGCCTAGGTCATATTTTGATCAGTCTTGACCTAGTCAAACCTAGTTTGACCAAGTCAACCTTGGGATTTGTGATGAGTTGGACCAGTGAAGATGTATGATGATGATTTATGGTCCTTTGGTGCACCTTTGATGACTCCATACAGTGGACACAGGTTTCAGATGATCATTGATGTACTTTTTTATGGTTATTGTTATTCTCAGATCATTTATTTTATTATTGTTCGAGTATGGTTGAGGCTACATATGATCTTACAGGTTTCCACAGGGTGTATGGGTACTCATCTCTAATAGATTTGGACCTTCTGAGTCCATTGAGACACTCAGTTATCAATTTCAGGCACTCCCAATGATGATAGAGTGATATCTCCACTTCTGACCAATTTTGCCATGCAGAAATGGCATGTCCAACGGATGCATTGAGCTAGCATGTTTACCTAGGGCGCTACAAAGGAGAGGGGTGGTCCAGACACTTTTTATTACCATATTACCCCCTCTCCATACATGATGGTACAGTCAGATTTTATGCCCAGGCATCAGATAGTGAGTTACAAGCATTTTGGTGGTTTTCAGGAGGGATAAAAATGGGATAAAAAGGTCATTGAGGAAATCGATTTGGGCTATTGAAGCAAGGTTTTGGCATGAGGTTTGTTCAAAAGTCATATGTGATGTATCCCACTCCTTCCAGATCAACTTGCAGCATTCAGTGGGGTCCACACACTCTCCGGGTTGTGATTTGATCCATTTTCTCTCAATTGAGGGGGCCACGATTTGATCATTTAGTCACTTGGACATGTTGTTGAGCCATATTTTATATCATTGTGCCATGGGGTGATGCTAGTGAAGGATAATAAAGCCTCCTAGCCCCACCATGTGCTCCTAGTCACTTGTTCTTGTCATCTTATGTGGTACACACTTGTATTTGTCCCTTTTATGTGGTGTGCACACCCCTAGGGATTCTTTTAGTGAGTGCACACCCCCTTTAGTGAGTGGATCCATGTTATATTGTACCAACTCATCTTAGTCATTGACTATATTGTATTTATCTTTTGATCTCAACCACTCGTTTGTAAAGTGGTTAGGGTTTTGGTCTCTCTCCTATTTAAGGAAGAGGCCCCCCTATTGTAAAGGCATCTTGAGACTTTTCGCTCTTGGTTATTGGAATAGAAGAAATATATTTTGAGTAAATGCTTGGATCGTGAGATGAATGCTTGGCTATGGTGATTGTAAATGCTTTTCCATTGCACTGAGGGATTGTGGTAGCTATTTTGTATTTTTGTTCTACTATATCGATTTGCAGGTTGAAGAAGACAATTTGGAGGAGTGCGCATTGGTGGGGAGGCTCACCCTGCAAGCTTCTATCAAATTTTGGTTCAAACAGGGAGTGATTTTGTCTTTGTACCAATTATTCTCTATCATTTACTTCTTATTTGCATCTACCCTCATTGTTGTTTGCTAATTGAGCTTTGTCTCCTTGGTTTTGCAAGAAGAGAGGGGCACACTAATGGACTTGGGCAAATCGTGTGAGTAAAAGAAACTACCATATCTTTCATTTGATCTTTGCGAGAGTAATCCTCATCATAATCAACATTCATTCTCATTATCGAGGTACGCTTGAAATGTACGTATTCTATTCTTTTAACTTATCCATTTGTTCTCCAGATCTCAAACCCTCATCTTAAAACCCTAGATTTTAGATCTGTTAGGATCTGGCAATTGCATGGGCTTAATAATTAAAACCCACCTCAATAATAATTAATAAACCTTGGAGGCAAAATTTGGTGGGCATCCGACTCCATTTACCCCCTGATCTAAGACACTGGGCCTCTCCAAGGGAGGTCGCACTTGTGGGTAAGTGGGATTTCTCCATATCTCTAACGTGGATATTGCTTGTTCCTCATCAAATCCATAGATCCATTGAGTATCAACCCTTCTAGTGCCATTTCATCTTGATCTTCACCTTGTGGGCACCATTTTGACTATTTTCCATATTTTAAGGGTGGGCCCCACTTGGATCTTTCTATTTGGCATTCGATCTATCTAGATCTACTAATCTAAACTCATAAGTGGCCTAATCTTTCCTTGGTTGAACATTTGTCCATCTTATAAGCCCTAACTCCTTGGGTCCACTTATCCATCCTAGATCTAGATCCATTCACTCTTGATCTTCTCCTATTTCACTTTCACATTTCCCTAGGAGGTCTTGAGTAGGTTCGCTAGCCTTTATTGGTTAGCTAGGGTCTCCCCCTTGGTCTTGCTTAGGCTAGATCTAAAGTGAAGAGTGCCTCGGTTAGCGTGACAACCAATTGCATTGGGAACCATGGCATCTCTTGGGTCACCTCTTTAGTTTCCCAACGCCTCTACCATTCTGGATAGGATCACCTTTTGGGACAACTACAAGTTGTGTGATAACAGGTTACTAGCAGCTAATGCGACGGTTACTACAACCCTACATCCAAGAATCCAAGGAAAACGGGGAATCCTACAATGTTTTTTTTGAAGAAAAAGATAGATAGATATACAAAAGCAACCACAAGATGCATCCTACTTCCCCTAAACCATATCAAGGGATGTCTTCCATCCCTTGAAGGGAAGAGACAACATCCTAAATTTAAGAAAAAAGAACCAATAACACCAATTGTGATTCTTCTAAACTTCAATCACTCAAGCCTACTTCTGCTTTGCAAAGAAGTCATATGATTTCTCTAATTTATCACCAAACATACAAGTTATTGACTTTCCCATATACATATGTGTGTATGTGTGTGAGATACATATCACTATTAACACAGTCTCTCTCTCTCTCTCACACACACACATAGATAGATATTTATATAACTATTAACACACACACACACATATTTGTGTGTGAGAGAGTTTATGTTAATAGATATATAAATATCTATCTATATATGTGTGTGAGAGAGAGAGAGAGAGAGAGTTTGTGTTAATAGTTGTATAGACAGATTGAGGTGTGCTTATATGTTAACAAGCATGATTAAATTTCATTTTTGCTTATTACAAGTGATGTATACCATGAAACATGTTGAAACAACCCAAGATCTAAAAAAAAATTAAACAAAACTGCCCAAGAGTGTTGAATATGATTCAAAGGAAAATAACTCCAAAAACAGTTAAGAATTTAACCAATTCAAAAGATAAATTAAATAAACTCGTTCAGGACTAAATTTAAATAAATCTGGAATTAGCATTCATCTCAAATTTATTCAGTTTGTAACCAGCAAGCAAAAGATTACCATGAAATGAGATATAACCATGCAAATAGCATAAACTTGAAAGAAATGAGTGCAGCCCTCAAAGAGGGTTTGATCTAGCTAAGTATTTTGCTTAATCTTATGTGTGAGATAAAAGATAAATTCTAGATTTTAAAACAAAAAACGTTTAAAAAGGAAATAAATTAACTTGTTTAAGTGGCTAAAAGGAGTTAAATCTCCTTACTAGTGTCTAGTTGCTCAAAGAGAGGGCAATGAGGTCATAGAGGAAGCAAGAGAAGATTTGGTGATCAATGAGTAGGGGAGGGTACAAAAGCTCAAGCCCTTGTCCTACTCTTCGATAGCCAAATATGGGTTTTCTTCTAACCCAAGAGAGGACTCAAAAGCTGAAATCCTCTACGCAAACCTACATGCAAAGCCTACAAATTCTACAACAATTAACATTTATCATAAGTTGAATATCATGCTAACTTAGTAAGTAAAAGAAGAAAGACTTTGGAAAGAATTTACCTCAATCTCAACATGCAAGGCTCACCACTTGTAGAAGGAATCCATACTAAACATGAAACACCTATAGCTTCTACTTTCTTCTTCAATACTTCCCCAATAAATATACTGACATATAAGAAAAACTAGGGCAAAAAGTAGCGAGAGCAATTTTATCCTCCAAGTTCTAGCAAAAAAATACAATGAGAGGATTGTCTCTTACATAGGAAGAGAGACTAACTAACTCTTCATGACAATATCAAAATACCAAAACCCTAAGCTCTGCATGGCATGGTCAAAAAGACATAAAATAAGTGGATTGTTATGCCACATATTCAAAATATTCAACTAATTCTCATCCCAAGGTGAGAGAGCATCTCTAAATGATAATAAATTAATATAATAGCTCGAACATCCAACAAATTCTCCAACCACGTCAATAATAAACTAAAGCTACCCCATGATCCAAGGAAATAAACTTTTCGTGAATTAAATGGAGGGGATAGCTCTAAAAACACCTCATGCTATAAAACACGAGTTATGACCCCAACCATAATGCGCAAGAGAGATCCAACATAAAAGAGTCCACAAGGAAGGAAATCAGCCCCAAAATGTATCCCACATAACAGAGATATAAATATTAACCAACATAGATCCATCTTAAAGGGGATCTACCAAGCACCGAGAGGGATCAAATCTCTCAAAGTGTAAACTTCTTTTTAGAGTGCAAATGTTGAGGAAGCCTTTTAATATATCTAATTTGTGTAGTTTTATATATATGCCGTTGTAAATGTTTTAAATAGCCGACATGTTATTTTTTATAATATTTTATTCTTTTTTTAAAAGGACACGTGTTAGCTCCAAGATGAGCACAGAAGGAGTTACACATCTCCCCCTACTGGGTTGTAGAATGCGCCTCTGCGGCGCAATAAATCAGGTCCACATGAGATGTGTTTCATTCCATTCTCACCTTTGAATTCATCTTCATAAATCTTACCTCCCCCCGGACAAACCAAGGATTATATATACCAAGTCGCATTTGAAGTTTATTCATCCATGTGAGAGGAGCTTGGACCTATGAGTTATGTATTAAAAATTTAAAGCTTGACTTTAAACTTTAGAAGCTTGGGGTACACAAATTATGAAGTAGCTCCATGTTATCCTTTAAACAGGGATCCTTCACTTAAGAAGTGGGAGACTCGTGCATATGCTTAATCTTTATACAACTTCCATAATATAAAAGTGGGGGCCTCAACCATATTAAAATGACATTTTTATTCCTCCACTTATGTGCCCATGAAATGAGCCCCACTAAAGTGGGTCAAACCATGAGAAATAAAACACAAGTATGCCCCTTGATAAAATATAATTTGCATGAACTTATGTGCCAAAGTAGGAGCCCCCCTAAAGTGGGTAATTTAGCTTTCATAGAAATGAAGGGGTTAGCTGCAAGAGTCTAACATTAGACCATCGAAAACCATCTTTTAGCATTAAAATTTCAACCCTGATCTTGTGTGCCAACAAATGCCAAACTGGTCCCAAGTGCTAGGGAACATCATCAATACTCAATCCAAGTGTTAGACCATATAGGGAAAACAGTTTCAAATATGTAAAAACATTAACATAAAAGGTTAGAAAGAGCACTTTTCTAATTAACTCACTCACTTTTGATTAGTTATCCCATTAACCTTATAATTACCATGTTGAGACCATAATTGATCTAGATTTCATGTTACACACCTAAGACCAAGTGCATTTCCTAAGATTCTAAGTAAGGTGAGGGTGATGAAGTGAATGTGGTGTTAGGATGAGGGTGTTCATAAATTGACCATCATAGAAATGTGACCAAGTTCTAGGTCTACCACTTAGCTTTCAAAAGCTAGGGGCTAATGATTTTATTTCCACATGTGTTCCTTAGAAGGGAGCGCTTTTTCTTGAGTTACCCTTTCATGGTGCCTCTTTTTTGCAATCCTTTTTTCATCTTTTTTATTTATATTTTTTTTAATCATTAGTCGTTTTTTTGGCTTAGTCCCTTTGCTTTAGATTTGGCTTTGATAACCTAGGACATAGGGAACTTGACTTTTTTGCAAGGGGGTATTGCTCACATATAGAACATTTATCATTAAGCTACATTTCCCTTATAGTACTTTGGCGCTTTTAACTTTGGCTTAGGCATTAATACATGGGAATAATATAGAAACCTTGGAACATAACATATGATAATTTAATTGTTATAGGGGGACATGATGGAAATGAGTGAATTGGTTAGTGAAATTACATGGAATGAAAAATGGCTAGGTAAAATGTTGTGAATGACATGAAATGAGTGTCACGCTTACTTAAACCCCTAAGGACACACTTGACTCACAAGGCCAAACACTTAATCTAAGGAAGAATTATAACCACACCACAATGCATCCTTAGCTATGAAACAACCACCTAGGATACTGTTATCACATATATAGTAGTCGGGCTACGATACATTATTTTTCTGATGCCAGTACACTATTCAGCTAGTTCCCTTACATTTGAGATGCTGAGATGAGCATCTATATTGGATCACTATCAGATTGTGGACAGTAGTGTATATTCCCCATGCCATGACTGAGTCTCAGGACACTCAGAGAGATGACCGATGTAGCCATTATACCATTGGTACAGAGCAGTCAGTAGTGCCCAGAGTTACAGCAGCAGTTTCAAAGGACATATGATGGTACAGGTTGATGAGCATTCAGGTATATGACTCAGCAGATATATCATTGTGTTATGGTTATATTGCTTTTATACTTATTCTTATAGCATGTCTTAGCACTTAGTGTCATGATCTGGCGATCATATAGATATGTGGACCTGGTTGATTTTATTATATATATATTATATTTGTCCCTACTCAGACTTAGAAGTTCACTATTCATACTCATTGGTTTTACCCTCCTTAGGGAGAATAGAGGTGATCATTCCACCATACCTTGGCTTGCTAGTGTTGGCTCCATTATTCATTGTCTTCATCCATCCATTGCCTACCTTTTAGTTTATCACCCTGACTTACTACTTGACTAGTGGCATGGAGGACTTTTCCCCACTGTAGCCTCTGTGTTGGATGAGCTTCCCTGTTTATTGTGTCTCGGCTCTGAGTTGGTGACAAAACTTACCTATGGTGAATTGGAGTTCCTTGGAATTCCCCCTAGTCACTAAAGTTGTGTTGGCTAAACCTGAAACTTTTAGTGCTGCCATGAATACAAAATCTGGAAAATGAAATGCTATATCTTGTATGAAAAGCCCATTCATGCAATGTGTTTCTAAACACACATGAATGAAAGGCATGCCAAATGAAAATGGCCATGAAAATAAAATGTTATATCTTTTGGAAAAATAAATACCTAGGTAAACAAGCTGTCCATGACACACCTAGAAGTGCTCAGATAAACAAGTGCCTTAAAAACACACCTGCAGCAGCAAGCCTAAATAAATGAAAATCTATGCAATGTGTTTATAAACACACATAGACCAAGGCTATGGAAACTTCAGGCCCAAAAAGCAATGGAACTTAAATGCTATATCAAAACAATTGTTGGCCTTATTTGTATTATGGATTGTGCGCATCTGTTAAAGGTGAATAAACCCTCTTTGAACAACTCATCCATTTGTGAGACACCGCCATTCCCTGTGTTGTTGCTCATTCAGTATATACTATGGTGTGTATTCCCTTTCCCTTTGCCAAAGTGTCACAAAGTTAAGCCAGTCAAGTCATCTCTTAGCCTAGCCAATTATTATAGCCTTCACCCTTCACTAGCAAATTGATCACAGCTATGAAGTGAGTATGATCTTGAAAGTCTAGTCTGAGTAATAATAACAATTAATGACATTATATATTTGGATTTAGATCGCCAGTAATGATTACTTTGTGTTATAATTGTTATTTGAATAAGTTGTAGAGCATGCATTAACCTTTAACACTTTGCAGCAGCTTCTAATGATGGTCTGAGTTATATTTGGTCATGTTGACTTGGTCAAACCTAGTTTGACCAAGGTCAACCATAGGACATGAGATGGTTGGACCTTGTGATGATATGGATTGATGATATATGGTCTCTGTACATGTACATGATGATTCTATGCAGCAGCTACAGGGTTATGATGATAATTCATGGTTTACAGCAGTATTTGATCATTTACAGATTATTATTATTTACCCTGTTCCGGTATATTGGATATATATTTTGATCATGCAGAGACTCATAGCGTGTATGAGTACACATTTTGGATGGATTTGGACCTTCTGAGTCCAATGAGACAGTTTGTTTTCAGTTCCGGGCACTTACAGTGATGATTGAGCCTCAATAGGCTATCCCAATGCAGTTTTGGTTTGTCGGAGGCCCTGTCAGAGCAAATGTGATTTTTATCCGATTGACATAGGGCGCTATGCTTGGAGGGGGTGGTCCAGCCACTTGTTTTTACCATATTACCCCCCTCCCGGACACACTGGTGCCCTCACCTTGACAGCGCAGGCACTCCAGGAGGCAGTTTGGGACAGTTTCACGCTTCCCGAGGCATTTCAGGATTGGTAGAAATGGCTATTGAGGAAATCGATTTGGGCTACTAAGGCAATGTTATGGCATGGGATGATCAGTGATGATAGATCGGGGTCTTCCGCACCTCCTCCAGCAGTTTCAACTTCATCGGGGCCCGCATTCATCACTTATGGCACTTTCTAATGATTTCTGAGGTCTTTTGAGGCCTACGATTTGACCATGGAGGCACGATTTGGTACATTGATGATTATTTTATGAGTATTGTGCTATGGGGATTGACCAAGGAGGGATAAAATTACCCCTTGGACCCACCATAAGCCCCCTATTATATTTTGTCATCATGATTTGGTGGGATTCCCCTCTTCTAGGGCGATTTGGTCCACTCATATTATATTTTATTAGTGATCCATGTATTTTATTGTTGAGCTCATCTCAACCATTGATTAGACATTTGTATCTTTTAATCTTAGCCACTCATTCAAAAAGTGGTTAGGATTTTGATGCCTCTCCTTCCTATTTAAAGGAGAGAGCTTCTCATTGTAAGGGGTCTTTGGCTCTTGGATTATTGGTATAGAAAAATATTCTTGTGGAAATTCTTGTGGTCTCCTTTGCATCTAGTGTTCTTAGATGGTGATTGGAAAGTCTATTGCAACCTAGCATTTGGAAATTGTGGTAAGATCTATCCTTTTTTGGAAATCATTGTTTGTCTACAGGAGGGCAACTTCAACAAGGGCGATTTTGCAAGGCTTCTTCAAATCGACTTTCTTGGCATTCGCTTGTATCAGGGGGTTATCATTAGCTTCATTGTGATCTATGCTATCTTTATGTTACTTCTCTTGTGGCATTAGTCTTATCTCTTGATGCATCAAATCTGATATTGTTGACGTTTGTTGTGCAGGAGAGAGGGCGCATTGGCTTCTTGGATCAAATCGACTTGCATAGAAAACTACCTCAAAGCTTCTCAAATTGATCGGGTTTGCATAGATCATCATCATCAAGGCATCTACAAGGTTACCCAGGTAAGATCCACAGGTTTGTTTCTCTTACCTTGATCCAATCCATTGACATAGCTCATAAATTGTTAAAACCCTAAATATTTCAAAACCCCCATTTTACATTTTCTCAGATCTACTTAGATCTAGTGGGTTGTTGGGCATAATATTGAAAACCCACCTCTATAGCATCCACGGCATCCCGGATCTATAGTTTGGTGAGGATTGGCTTCCGTTTGATCCCCTTCCCAAGCCAACTTAGCTTCTCCCAAGCAAGGCGCACTTCCTGGTGGTTGTGAGTTGACCTAGATCTAGGTGGTGGGTAGTTGAGATCCCGCTTGATCCATAATCTACACATCAAATAACCTACCCCCAGATTGTTACTTTTCTGAAATTCACCTTGTGGGCCCTATTCCACATTTTAAGGGATTTAATCCCCATTTTGGACCATTAGGTGTACTTAAACTCAGATCTAGTAAGATCTAGTTGTCGGATTGCCGTGAAATTATAGATCCATACTCCTACTTGACTAACCTACCCGGATCTAAAGTTTGGATGCCATCGGACTTGTCTTGACCCACCTAACCCACCTTTTCAGCCTCCTTGGGTAAAGTCGCACCACCTTGGAGAAGTGAGTTAACTCACTTCTAGGACGTGGGTACTTGAGATTCTTGTGGATTTGGAACGGGAAAAATTCAAAACCTAGGTCTAGTGTGTCACTTTGTCAAATCTTGCCTTGTGGACAGCTTTCCTTGTTTTAAGGGATTGTGGTCCACTTGGGTTAAACCTAGATCTAGACCTATTTATCCATCAAGACCTTTATTGCCCACTTGTCTCATGCTGTAGGAGTCCTTAACCACAAGTCAACCCTACTTTGACTCCATTATCCCAATTCCCAAGGCACTGGTTACTCTCCAAGTCAATTCGACTTTCCTAGATTGTTGGATTAACTTGTGGTTTGACCTTAGTGTGGTGAACCAAACCCTTGATGCCATCATGTATCATGGTCAAGCTTGTCATGTGTACTAGTTAGCCCCAATTCAAACCCTTAACTACCCTGCATTGGACACGGTTCCCAAGGCAGTGGATCTTTCAACATTGAACTAGTACATTAGTCCTAGATCTCATACCAAATACCATAAGTCACTCCCACATCAACTATGAACCAAAGTTATACCCATTGAACCCCTCACTTGGCTTGTGACTTCATCCTAAGGTCTAGGATAAACCATACACCTTACTTCACTTAGAAACAACTTGATTTGGTGTCTTGGTTTTGATCTCTCCTGTCGGGAGTAGATCGGGTCTCCCCCTTTGTTGTCTGGTCTAGATAACATAAAGCGAAGGTTGCCTCGACTGGCGTGACAACCATATACTGGAGGTCGAGGTGATCGTGGTTGCACCTTTTGAGTTGCCCTTCCCTATTGCCATCCATGACTGGATATATCCATAGGGGTAACTACAGCTTAGGTGATAACAGATACATGAGTCATTATAGAGTAACAACATCAACCCTCTATGGTCATGTCTACACACAAGAAAGCATTTACCATGATTGAACTAGATAGCATATGTCATAACACTGGTGTCAAATGAATGTCCTCATCAATCTCTGGCACATAAGATAGCGATCTGAGCAAGCTAGAGGTATCTCTAGAAAATATCCATGAGTAAACCATAGATCTCATCTATGTAACTGCTGGATGTGATGGAAGATCACATAGGCCATGGACATCGAGTCACCCCTACATATCAAGGATAACAATATCCTTGTTGATATGTACTATTTCCTAAGATTGAGTTATAGGATACTACATGGGCTTTCATGGTCATATAACATTTTCTAAGGCTTAATGTGGTGTATTATTGATGTAATATACCCTTGGTGGTGGTGCGCCCTAGGTTCAAACCTATATTGAACCTTATGTTTTATCTTTTATGGGGCTTACCTTGGTACCATGGTAATGCTTTGCTAGGTGATACAACTCCATATTACATGCTACAACAATTTGATGGAGCACACCCATTCTTTAGCACACATGTTGAGGTAGATCACATTATTCATTATCATTTTGCTCGAGTGGAGGGGCCATCCCCTTCGTCATGGAATTGTGGGTTGACTTGGTAGGTGAATATGGTTGTTGGCACCTTATCTTCTTCATACAATCTGTCCACTTGCACAAGCTTTGAGGAACTATAACCACCTTGGAGAATATTTTTTATTTATTAAGGAGTTGACATGGTCAACTTAGATAAGGTTGAGATGGTTGCACATTGGAGAAAGAACCCATGAAGAATGTTTCTAATTTGGGAAATTGTTGAAGGCCCGGAGACCTATTCTGAGATCTAGAAAAACTTCTTAGCAAGGGCACGAGACATCAAGAAAAACTTCTCAGTGTCGCATTCAAAATCTTGCAGGCTTCGACATTACTAAAATGTGAGGTATCATCAACAGTAGAACTTTTAATGTGAGATGAACCATTGCGACTGATCGATTCAGAGACACCCAATTCATCGCTTCCCACAAAATGGAAGGAATTAGCAGACTCATCGCTCCTATGCTTCGAATTCCCATTATTATCTTCGCTGCCCAGATTAGAAACGAAGCTCCCCTTAGAAACAACCATAAAGATCCCTTAAAAAATAGACTTCATTGTTTTATTGGTGAACCATTTGGATTTCGTTTTCAAGTTAGCACGAGTCCGAGCGAGTTAGCACGAGTCTGGGCGCGTACACAGAGTCTGGGACGAGTACACTGAGTCTGGCGAGTAGCATGAGTCTTGGACGAGTCTTCTACGAGTGCTCAACGTGGGGGTTGACTCGCACTTACTCGCAAGTACTCGCGAGTCTCTGGCGAGTCGTGCTTCACTACTTTGGAGTTCACACATGAGAAGGAGTTCCTTGTTGGCTTGGTTGTTGCAAACCTTTCCACATTTGTTCACATGTGATGATGGGACATACCACACATGAAAACCCACATGTGCTTCATGAAGGATTATTATTGCACACATGTTAATGCACCTTGTGGACCACAATTGCTATTTTGAGTTAGTTGAGGAGCACTCTCTTGACAAGAGTATTTTATGATTCTCTTATCTCATGCATCCTGGAGGGGGCACTTGGTGACTTCTTCTAGGTGGACCATACAACACATTCTTCTATGGCATGGAGTATTTTATTATATTTTTTATCATGCATCTTGATATGCATACTTAAAGTGGACCTCTTATCCTCTTGACATGGTCAAAAGCCTATTTTTAACAATGGGCTCTCTCTCTCTCTTAGAGGTTTATCTTGCACACTACATATTTTTAGATGGACTAATCTCCCTTGGAAAGAGTGGAGAGTAGAGATCATAGTTGGCAAGTCAACTTGATGGGGATAAGGCCTAACTACTCCAATATTTTATTATTCTTTGACTTGCCAAAGAGTTAGTTAGGAAAATATTGTATTTTATTGTGAGAGAGATGTAGCTACCTTTATTTAAAGGAGATTTCTCTCCATTCATTTAGTGGACTGGGGATTGGGAGAAAGTTAGAGATTGAGAAGTGATAGAGGATAGGAGCTTGGATTTGAAGGTTGATGTTGGGCTCTATTGTATATGAAACCCTTGAAGCCTTACTGACGAAGTGAGGTATTGCATCTACTTTGTTGTTAGTCTCATTTTATGCACTTCATTTGTTGTAAATTTGTTCTACAAACCCCTTGTTATCATTCCAATTTGAAGGCTTATTAATTAACACACTATTCATTTAGGAGTAAAGCAATGTGAGGAGATTCTCCCTCTTATTTTATTTGTTGTTTTATTTCTGCAAATGCTATCCATCTTCTATCAAATTAAGTTGTTGTTGGAATCATAATTGAGCCATAAAAAAAGCTTCATATTTCTTTGATGAGTGGTGTTACACCCCAGATTCTCTACAACGCACCCTACCAAATGTGCCAAAGGGGGGAGTCTTGTTGCCATTGTAAAAGGCCAAGGTGGGGCTTCTTTATGTAAAAGTGTTGGTCTAGAGCGAATCAAGACATGTGGTCAAGGTTATGGCAGGTCCTCTTGGTCCTCATCTCAAGGAGTGTTGGTCTTGTGGCTCAGTTAACTACCCCTTGATGTGTAGAGCTCCTTATCATGTCGAGCATTTATGCCCTGGGTGGGTATCTGGTGCACCTTGGGATGAATCCATTGGAACACATGGCTTAGGGTCGCCACACTTATGGTTTTATGCTTTGTAGAGGTGATTGTGCTTGTAAGAGTTGTCACACCCGCCCTAGCACACCTCATTATTACCCCCTTAGACCTTATTTTGTTACGTAACTGCTCCCTCTTGGTCATCTTGGTCAAAAGGAGCAAATCTTCCACCTTGAAAGCAAGCATATGGAGGCCGAAGCAATCTAAGAAGGAGATTGTTGAGAGCAAAAGACACATGTTGGGTTAGATGGGGCATGACGTCCTTCTTCCAAGCTCAACTCTTCATTGAAGCATTTCATCATTTGTTATCATTATTTTATCTTTCATGAGGTTTAGTCCTCGGATTGTGAGTGATAAACCTAAAAAATCATTAAGTCATTTTAAAGACAAATTAGTTAGGTCAACCGAGAGGAGGATTAAGTTAGCCTTTTTTCCTTATAAATAAGGCGCCCTCCTCTCATTTGTAATCAAGATCGTGGGATCAAACATGACTAAAATTTTATTTCTTCTTATGTACATGAGCAATTGAAGTGGTGTGCACCTCCTATCTTGGCATTCTAAGCTTTCTAAGGGATTGAGCTTGATGTTTGAAGTTTCTTTACTATCTAACCCAACATGTGTCTTTTGCTCTCAACAATCTCCTTCTTAGGTTGCTTCGGCCTCCATATGCTTGCTTTCAAGGTGGAAGATGCAAATCTTCCACCTTGAAAGCAAGCATATGGAGGCCGAAGCAACCTAAGAAGGAGATTGTTGAGAGCAAAAGACACATGTTGGGTTAGATGGGGCATGACGTCCTTCTTCCAAGCTCAACTCTTCATCGAAGCATTTCATCATTTGTTATCATTATTTTATCTTTCATGAGGTTTAGTCCTCGGATTGTGAGTGATAAACCTAAAAAATCATTAAGTCATTTTAAAGACAAATTAGTTAGGTCAACCGAGAGGAGGATTAAGTTAGCCTTTTTTCCTTATAAATAAGGCGCCCTCCTCTCATTTGTAATCAAGATCGTGGGATCAAACATGACTAAAATTTTATTTCTTCTTATGTACATGAGCAATTGAAGTGGTGTGCACCTCCTATCTTGGCATTCTAAGCTTTCTAAGGGATTGAGCTTGATGTTTGAAGTTTCTTTACTATCTTGGAAGGCTATTCTAAGGTGAAAGGACTGTTGAGGCATCTTCTCTTCCCTTTACTTTGTTAGATTATGGTAACTTCGGGATGTCCTCCATGGTTCAGATGCCTTACATGGAGGTACTTTAGCTACATAGGCATCAGGATGGAGTAGAGGCACTCTACTCAGTGGCATGAGCCCAGTGGGGGCTGCATGGAGAACTGCAAGGGAGATTGACCTTTGCATGCATGAGTTTTGCATGACCTGTCAGCATTCAGTGACTGCATGCAAAAGTGACTTTTTGCATGCACTGGGAATTAGGGTTTTGGCAAACCTAATTCATCGATGAGATTATTTATAGAGGAAGGGGGTCCCCAGATGAGGTTACTCAGTTGCATTGTCAGAGAGAGATACTGCTAGAGTGAGGAGGGTGTAGCTGCACATGTGGGGCGACTTTCTGAGATAGAGAGGAGTTGCTGCAGGAGCTAGGAAGGTCAGATCTGAGCTAGATCAGTGACCTTCAGTTCCAAAGAGGCTAGACACCCAGTACTATGAGCTGAGAGAGCTCAACGGTGTGATTTCTATGGAGATTGGAGGAGGCCGAGTTCTCTTGGAGTAGGACATTTTTCCTGAGGAGGGAGAAGCTCGTTGTGAGCTGGATTGACCGATTCAGAGTCTGAGACTTTCGGGATAACCTTGCCTCGGCATTGGAGGAAGGTTAGGGACGATCGGAGCTCAAATCTGTTGAGATCCGAACCAGTACGAGCATTTGACATCCAGAGGGGAGGGCGCACTTGTTCATGCAGAGGAGGCCGATTTCATGCAGAGCGAGCAGATCAGAGCAGAGAGATACAGAGAGGGCAGATCAGTCAAAGGCACCTTCAGACCACTTAGATCCAGTATGGCAGTTAGGGCTTACTCCTTCACTGCATGCATCAGATGGATGCATGCAAATTTAGAGTCTGTCCTATTTCAAAGGGATTGAGTTACCGACTGAGGTAATCCTGTATTGTATTGTCATTTATACATCTATATGCTCTGGGCTCAAGAGAGAAGATAGCCCCATAGTTAGTTGGTTTTCCCCAAAAGGGTTCCACGGTACATCTATTGTTTATGTGGTTGATTGCATTTATATTTCAGTTGGTAAATGCAGATCTAGTTGTTTAAGTCTATATTGATATGAGATATACTGATATTGAGACTCATACCACTTGAGATCTCAGGGCGATCCAGAGGGAGTAGTGATCTCTGGATCAAATATTTACATTCTTCTCAATTGTCGTAAGGTCCTAAATCTCTTCTTGCACTACCGAAGGGGATTATAATCCCCTCCATTGTTTATTCTCACAATAGAGAGGATAAACAATGGAGGGGATTATATCTCAATGTAGTTTTAAAACTGCTGCAATACAAAAGGATTAAAAACTAAAAAGGCAACTAGCAATTCTATGCACACCTCAACAAAATATGGTTGTGGAAAGTAAAAACAAAATAATAATAATAGGCAAGGCAGATTCAAAGCAAGTTCTAGAAAAAAGCATTTCACACAACTATATTCTTACTACATAGGAATCCAACAAAGGTGGTGTAAGATAAGACACCAACAAAAGTGTGGTTAAGAAGAAAGCATTAGATCAAACATCCAAGAATCTTTACTAATTCAATGAAAGGAGAAAATTCAATGATGTATTTTTCTAATTCAATATTGAGAAGCATAGATAGCATGCATATTCACATGAATATGAATAAGCATCGTTATGTTTTTCCCATAAGGAACAACTCATGATTATGGATATTAATGTATTACATTATTAATTTAATCATTTTAACTATCCTAACATTGCACTTTATTACATCATTGACTTAGTCCTAATAGTTTAACGCCTACAAATGACCGTGTGGACTTGTAACTTAACTAAAATAAACATCACATAGTTATTTGTCTAATATAAAAGAGTTCAAAATAAGCTAAGAAAAGGCCAAACTGGTACAAAACTTTAAGAGAAAGACATATGAACTATCCCAACAAAATCAATAAGGCATAGAACAAGATCTATGTGTCCAGACTCCAGAGAGAAAGCAAAATTAGATTGTTCACATATTAGCATGGCATTATTGAGTTTTTTTCACAAGAACTGAGATCATTTAATGAGGCACATTGAGTTGAAATCTCAAATAAATCAATGCAATCAAAATGAATCATTAATGAAGAACAATTGGGAGTTGTTTGAATCAACTCCACATAAGGAAGCAATAGGTAAAGTATAGGGTTAATGGATCCAACACCAAACACAAGGCAAGACTAGTTGCAAGGAGGTTTGCACAACAAGATAAAATCATTTATGACAAGACATTCACTCCAACAACCAATATGGTAATGATCATCTTGGTGATGACACTTGAAATCATCATTGTATAGCTTAAAACAATGACAATCATCACACGAACAATGGATTTAAAAGGAACACATCAAGCCAAAATTTACATGTCTATTAACAAAGAAAAGGTGTGTGAGTGGACAATCTCGTAGTCATAGGAATTGCAAATAATCTAAATGATGAAGTGAAGAAAGAACTTTTTAGAGTATTAGAAATGATTGGTCTATAATTGTTGCATTATGAGAAGGAACTAATTAAAAAAATTAAATGAATGCGTAAAGCTTGCCAACACAAATGGGAACGAGTTTGAAATTATCCACAACTAATGAGTCGAAGAAGGTGAATGGAACCTTGCACCAAAAACTTCTTTAAAGATTTAAGTGTACATGGTTTTGAGATTCATGAATACATCCAAGAATACAGATTGGTGGGCAACAAATTTGCAAAAGGAATCCTTGAGTATGTCAATTGAACCTTAAATTATGGAATTGAGTTGAACACAAGTTGACACACGACACAAATTCAAACTAGGCGAATTATTTAAGCAGCTGTTTCTTGGTTGTTACTCCCAATAAATTATCATTTCTAAGCCACTACTTGCGCATTTCACTTGGCAAGGCAGGTTTTGGAATAACAATAGTAGAATTTTAAAAGAAATAACAAAGAAAGATAAACCCTAAAAAGTTTTGAAATGTAGTCTTTGGACTAATTCTTAACATAACTTTCAGCAGTAGTTTATTGTAACTTGTCCACTAGAGTATAAATTTATGTTATCACTATGCTTTGGTAGGTTTGACATTTTCCAAATCTTTAATGCAATACATATTTCACTATGCATAATATGTCAATTCCAATGTTCTAGAATCAACTATCATGTAAATATGAGATATACTTTAATTAAGGCCTTGTGCTGAATTATGATGTGATTGATGTTGCATTATGATGTGAACGTAATCTGATTTACAATATTGATACATTATACATTTGTCAACTTGAGACGGATTCACTAAATTATTTCTTGCATTCAGAATATGCATAAAGTAGGGCATCCATCTTTAAAACCTTGAGACCGTTTGCGCCCACTGTTTTTGTTTTATTGCGATTTCCTATTTCATTTGCAATTTGTCGTGTTTGGTAATATCATGATCGTTTATATATATTGTGTTGGGTATGAAAATCATCAATAGAGGCCTGGTGATGTGTCCAAAAATCCCCCCCTTCACTAGATCTTGCAAAGAGAATGTCCAATATGTTGAACACAAAAGCATTTGCATCTTTTGTGTGTGCTTTCCTTGATGAAATATTCAACTGCTTAATCTACCCATTAAGTTTACATGTAATCTGAAAGTACATTTCTCGCTAGAAAGGTTATGTTTGAAAGGGGAATTTCATAATTTTCAGAGTGCACCATTCTCATCCTTCCTAGAATGTGGTTTTTTATTGATGCAAGAGTATTCTACATAACTCCATATCAATTTTAGCATCCAAATAGGAACCATTATATTAGCCCCTGCATTGGATGCATTGCTCTATTTGCAACCAAGCATTGCAAGCCCAGAAGTAGGGATACAGTTGCAACATTAACAGTTCAATGGCTAACCTTGCTGTAGGAGCAGGCAAGAACTTGACGATAAAGTTATTAGAGTTCTTTCTCTTTGTTAGATTCTCTCTAATCTGAAGGTTTTGTGACTGTGATCAGTGCCACAGTTGAAAATTGGCCGTCGTTCACATGTCTTTTTGGTAGTTCCTGCCCACAAAAGGCAGGTAATTCTTTGGATAAGACTTCAACTTTACGGTGCAGTTAAATAAATTGTCTATAAGAGAGAAATAATATAGGTATTTAAAGCAAAGATAAAATAAAATTTGTCCCCTATAAAAATTCACTATACGTAACTAATATTGATTGCAAAATGAGCAATTCCGTTTTCTAGCTTTGATATTAATTTTTCTTTATTAGGACTATAAATCTCACGGAGCAGAGAGGTAGTCATTCGCTTTTTTCGGGAAGTGCTTCCATTCGCCTAAACTGCCGTGACGGGGGTACTATTCCTTCATAGTCACCCAAGACTTCCATTCGCCTAAGCTACCGTGGTAGGGGTACTATTCCTTCATAGTCACTCAAGCACCTAGCTCCAACCGATTATTTGTGTCTCCGGACACATTGAACATTGGTGCGTGGCCGGACCTGCCATTATCTTCAGGGCTGAACCACGACTTCATTGACATAGAGAGGCACTCGTAAATTCTATATTAATATATTTTTAATGTTTCTATATTAAAAAAATGGAAAAAAATAGACGAGTCCCTTTCTTTTTTCTCCATTTTTTAAATGTAAACGATTCAATCTCGTCCCTCGCTACGTTCCCTACGCTTCGAAGGCCACGACTTTTGTGTCAAACCGCTCAACCCGAATTACAAATTATACGTCCCTCCACCATTAAAGTTTCTGGCAGGACCAAATTTCACAATCTTTAAAAACTTAAGAGACGCGGCTTTAACTTTAAGCAATTCGTCATTCACGGTATCGCTTTCAAAAAGACTTGTAAAAAAAATTGCATGCACAGACACAGTAAGTAAAACTTCGAAGTTACCTCGGAAGGGTAGCGATGAGGCCATCTACGCATCGCTTCAGACTTGTCGAAGGGATCTCCGGCTAAACGGCAACCGGACGTCTTCCTCAGACGTTTCTTCCTCGAATCAGGTGAATTCACATTCTCATTACTCGGCTTGGAGTCCTTTACGACATTTACTTGGACTTTGGCCGCTTTAGAGTCATTTCCAAGTCCATTTACCTTTACAGTTACAGTTTCTTTGGAGCCCTTCTTCTTTTTCTTCTTCTCATCTTCTTTCGTTTTCTTCTTCTCATCTTCTCTGCTCCGCTTCTTGCTAATTCTATTTTCGGAATCAGATTCATCCAAATCAATGATTTCTTCGGCTTCCGGTTTCCTTCCCTCGGCCCTGACCTTACGGTCAGGGGCACCTCTGGTCCTGCTGCTGACTGCGGCCAGGTAAAAAGAGCCACGAGTCCTCATTTTTCCGGAATCTCACAAATTATTCCTTCCAAATGCAAATGCAGCTTAAAGAGCAAAGAAACTTGCTCAAAGAACACAGAAATTTGCTCAAATAACGCAGAATTTTTCCCTGCTAAGGCCGTGCATCCGTTATCCTTGAAGTTCGTATAGACAAAACCCCAAGGCCAGAGCTATATTTCGCAGAAAGAAACGAAAGCGCGGAGGAGACTATATGCTGAATCTCTGATACCCGTTTAACCACTCCTCTCTGCCATGTGACCACCCGCTTTACGATTTCATTCGCTGTCTCTGTGCAATTTTTCCGCTTCCGAGACTTCCTTGTGCTGGGAGGGAATCGAATGAAACCGTCCAGGTGTCAGGGCCTCCCGCAGGCCGTCTGATTGGAGGATCCAACGGTGGCCTTCGTTCTTCGTGCTTACAGATGGAAATCACAGCCGTCGGTTGCGGATTCTGATAGAAAACTGTATTGAATTGAAGACAGTGAATTTATTTTACTATTTACTTTCATGCTATGATGACGCATGCAATTTTTACCGTGCCATTGTTGCCATCTGTTTCGTTATCGGCTTGTTCGTAGCTTTGAACCGTCAGATTGATCTTCTATTAATGGTCGAGATTGATGCAAAGGCCAAATCGCATGTTTGGTGCACAGAAAACCTCGGCATTGAGCTCATTTTATATGCAAAATTTAATTAAATGTTTTTTGACTTATGGCAAATATGTCCACTTTATTTAAATCTCTAACTAATTTTTCAAAAACGTTATTATGGATACTTGGGGGTTGGTAGTGTGGGCAATCTATTGTTGTTGACTTGAATTTTGTGCACTTTTTCTTAGTCATGTGTCTCCATTAACCGCATCGAGCTCAACCATTTAATACACCCAAATTTGTATTTTAGTGGTGTAATTTCCAGATGTTAAGCAATAAACCACCCCACTATTTTGATGTGACCATGTTAAGTAATAATATATGCATTTTGATCTCAACAACAATGTGGTAGTGGAATAGGTCGTAGTCTAGTTTTATTTCAATTACTCCAAAAAATAATAATAATAATAGGAAGGAAAATTAATTAGTGTTTATATTTAAGAGTTTGGGGTGGATTATCAAGTATGATTTTCCTAAATTATGGAAAGATGAGACAAGTGTTGTATAGGATAAAAGACAACCAAAACGCCTTGCTTTTCCGACGATTTTGGGATAAAAATTGGTTAAATTTCTTGCTGGAAATTGTTATTTTCGCAATTTTGTAATTTCTGCGAATGAGATTGCATGTTCTGGATTAATTACCCAATTTTGAAACTACCCAGATCGTTGAAATTGGGATCTCAGCACTCCAAATGGCGATTTTGGCAAGAATTGCTCTGCCGGATTCCGACAAGTCAGGGGCGTTTTGGTTAGCCCTTATACAACTCAGACAAGTGTACTCTCCAAATGGATTTTATGGGCATCATTCCAAATTCAAAATAAATAATTATTAAAAAAAAAGAATATCAAAAATAACTCGTAGTTGATGCATTCATAATTGGTAGTTGATGCATGGATAACTTGTAGTTGATGCAATGCGGGTGATAACAGGTAGCTAGTTGAGGCATAGACAACGGGTGATTACAACTATGCATGGAGGACAACTAACAGATAACTTGTTCGTGTCACTTAACTTGTGGCCTATCGGTGTTCACCAGCCATAAGTTAAGTGGTTGTATTAGTTTATCTGTGAGGGCTTTTCCTCCAGTCATGGGTCACCTTGAGATAGCGGTCAAATATGTGGTTGCACCCAGAGAGATTATACTAGCACAGCCACTTAATTTGTGGCCAGTAAACACCAATAGGCCACAAGTTAAGTTCCATGAACAAGTAAGGGAGCAGCTTCTTTTCCCATTATTTTGGGGCAAAAATATTATTTTTATTCTTTTCTCCCTTTTTACACGGAGCTATAGGCTTATAAAAAGGGATTTTTGGATCCGGTACTGTTTGGGATATAATAAGTTGGGGTCCTGCAGGAGAGATCTGGGTGGCAGCAGGTTAATAACCCTCTCGGAATTGATCCCGGGGAAGAGGAACTTCCTCCCTCACCTCTTTCATTTCCTCCCTCGATCCTTATGGGATTACTACAGCAGGTTGGGAAAGGAACTCTTACTATTTAAAATAATCATACCAATTAGAGTTTCCAATGTCTATAGCCCGTATGATAGTTTCATAATTGAAAGGAAAGTCCTCTCCATGCATAGTTGTAATGACCCATTGTCTATGTCTAAACTATTGTTATCACCTATCTTCTTCTAGTTAAACGGGTTGTCTGCTAGTGTTCGTTATCCATGCATCAGCTATGAGTTATTTTTTATATATTTATTCTATAATTATTTATTTTGAATTTGGAACAATGCCAATAAAATCATTCCGGACATTACACTTGTCTCATCCTCGTGCACTCTAGGAAAAGCATACTTGCTACTCCACCCCAAATTCTAAGATATAAACGCATATATGTGTAATTAAATGATCTTGTGACTTGCGCACACATAAGTGGATCAAAGCCCACTCAATATCTTTCAAATTTAAAATCCTCAAGGTGTAGATCAATTGCCTATAGGGTGCACTATTAAGGAACTCTTTGCAATGCCATTGCTTCAAACCTCCACCAGCCTTGTGTATCATGTGTGGGGCAGTGTGGGCATGCCTAGAGTTATAGTGCCAGTGGACCCGAATCAACCTCATGTCACATGAGTTTGATCCTGCTCCAATTACCAATTTCGCCAGATAAAAACAAATAACATAAAAATAAATAACTTAATTTTTATAGTATAATGTGAGAATCCCACACATCTATAACATTGTAATAGAAAATAAAACATTGTGTCATGGTTACCCTCAACTAGCCCTTTCACTATGCTATTACATTTCAAAAAAAATGTTGCTTATAAGTTTTCCCAATGTGATTTTTATTGACCATTGTTAATGTTTCTTTCTACTACACACATAATGTATCACAAAGATCATTAAAGGGAAGACCGAAGATAACAACATCCTATATAGTTGCATATCATTATCTTATTGTTGTCAAAAATTGGTTGGATAAGGTCCATTAGTTCATCAATGGTGATCTTCGTTGATGGAATGGTGAACCAAAGAATTCATCATCTTGCTTTGTTGTCTTGATTGTACATTTGATCACCTTTGTGTGGCATTGAAAAATATGGAAGAGGTTAAAAGGTATTGTGTCGATCTAGAGTGGATGTCATAGCACAACATTTCCTAAAATCCCCCATGCAACATTGTTGTATTTTTAGTGAGGGCATCTGCAACCACTTTCTATGTTCTTTAAACGTGAAGTAGAATAAATTGTCGATGACATTGAGATTGCAGGGGGCCTTTTGCAAGGCATGGATTAATCTTTAGTGCACATGACTTGATTCCCTCGTTCTCCAATTGAAATGGCCCTCTAAACTTTCTTGATGTTAAGCAAGGAATCCCCTTCAATAATTAGAGATTGACACTCATGCTTGGGGTTGTATTAATGATCAAGAGGAGGACTAACATCCCTATATTATGTGCATAACATGCTACTAAGTGACCCATATCAACCCTTAGGATGCCTCCTAACCATGCAAATCATGGTTTGCCCTTTGAAGCATCATTAAACTCAGGTTGATGATAGGATGGCTTAGTGAAGGTACCCATGTTATGATTAGTAGAAGCATGCTTACCGGTTGAGAAACAATATTGACATCCATCCCATAGATCACTAGCCTCAATTCATCATCTTGCGTGCCTATTAGATCTTTTGATTATCACCTTTTGGAAATAATAAATCCATTTACATTGTAAAGAATTTTCTCCTCGATTAAGATGAATCGATTCATTTTGCCCATGAAAATCCTTCAATTCCTTTCAAGGCATATTGCTCAAGTTATAAAACTAAGTACAATGGCCCATATTCCCCTACCAATTAAGCACAAGGAGAAAATGCATTTTGGTAATAGATGAGTGATGTAGCTCTTACCCAAATTTGGATCTAAGGTCCTTTGCTAACCCAATGACCCAAAACTCTAGTTGTTTTCACTTTAAAAATAGACCTCAATAAGGCGTTGATGTTGATTATGTTCTTCTTATGACTAATGTAGTTTAATATTTGTCAGTTCCTAGTCACATCGATACCATTAGCAGGGATCGATACAACAATTCATAGAATCAATTTCAATTTCATCACATACTTCTTTGAATTTGGTAACTAATTTCAATGTTTTTCCATTAAATTTACTTGAATTACATTCTCATCATTTTTGACATGGTTTTATTTTGCAAATTGAAAATTAAATGATATATTATCATTCTCGCCGGGACAATCACACACAAATGCAACATTATAGAATTTAAGATCTTGTTGAATAGATCTTCATTGGACACTCATTCACTCTATAGATGATAAGATGCACATTTGTGTTTTTGTTCGTGTTAGATTATGCATCCCCTTTGTCATTTAAATGGTTTAGATTTTGCATTCTCATTTTGATTTCAATGGTTTATCATTGATGCTTTCATGACCTTAGCTTAAAAGTTTTATTTATATGCATATCATAATAATGGTAAATTCTTACTGCATGGCATGTATGGTTCATTGTTAATGCTTTCATGGTTTTAGTTTGGTTGATCATATAACTTGTTCAATGAAGGTTTTCTTTTTATGTACATCATAGTTTTAATGTTTGAAAATCTTATTATTACATTGACATGCTTTATGGTTAGAATTTTGTTCACCTTTTTAATTATATATGTTATAACGTTTTTATATTTATTATAAATTATTATTAAGTTATTAGATTATGTAAGTATTAAAATGTATCTATATCAACTTACATAACCTAAATATTGATAAATCTTTGAAACATTTCCTAATGTGGGTGATATACTCTACATGGTAATTGATCATTTTTTTAATGATTTATGATAAATTTATTTTCCATCATGTATTTTTAATGAACCTTGAGAGTGTAACCCCTTCAAGAGATTTTATCTACATTAAACTATGTATTCGCTTGGATCATAATGCAATCTTTTAAATAAATTTTAGCTATATTGAACTATGCGTTCCACTTACATGAACTAATCACAAAACCTAAAAGTAAACAATGAGAAGCAACCAAAGAGTGAGATTCAACTAGAAACAAGAGCTAGGCATGTTTTTAATTAAGAATAGATGAGAAGAAACCACTAAGTGAGATTGAACTAGAAACAAGAGCTAGGCGTGTTTTTAATTAAGAATAGAGTGAACTCACATAAATATATTTAAGAATGAGAATGGGGTTGAGGCTCTGGACTCAATGGATGGTCCAGATGGTTCCTTTAAGAGAGACCAGGGTTCAAATCCTGTCAACATGCAGGATGAAATACGCTGCCACCACTGAACGCAAATACCTTCCCAACCAATGATGAACCGGTTCCAAATTTAGGCCGACTCCGGCCCGCAGTTTGTATTTGATCAGGCTCAGTTGATGGAGTTCAAAGGGGATGATTGGATAGTTCCTCGGTTATATATATATATATAAGAATGAGAAGCAGCCAAAGAGTGAGATTCAACGATAAACAAGAGCTAAACATACTTTTAATTAAGAATAAAATGAGCTAAACATGTTAGAGTAAGCTAACATATGCTCATAAAAATTTAAGAACAAATAAAAATTAAAACTTTCTTATTTTCAAAATATTTTATCTTAGTGGCTAAATTCAGTTAAGCTATGTAAATGATTAAATGTTTATGGTTAGTCATGTTAAAGGTGAAAACATATAGGATTACATGGATATGTTTTAAATAGTGGTAGGAGATATATGAGAATTTGTAAAAGCAATGAAAACTTTTCTAGAATCTTTAAAGGTTTTATAAATTTCCCTTTTTAAATGTTTATGTTCATGTTAAATCATGTTAAAGGGTTATATAAATTTCTTTCTAAATGTTTTTATTTTGTTTCATGCGATAGAGTGCAGGAGAAGAATTGAACCCCACCCTGCACTTTCTGAAAAGTATATTGATGTGAAATATATTTGAATTTGGTAAAAATAATAAAAAAAATTAAATTATTTTTTAATTAATAATATAAATAATAAACATTTTATTTTTCTAATAATATAAAAAATTTCATATTTTATAATAGTACAAAAAATTTCATGTAAAAACTCGAAGATCTCCGAAAATACAATTATAAAAATTAAAATATTATTTTACAGAGTAAAATAAAAAAGTTTAAAAAGAAAGTGTTCAAATTCAAATTCAAATAGATGAGAAAGACCACTCCCGCAACCCCTTCTCTCTCCCGCCAAGCCCAAGAAGATAAGATTAAAGAGAATATTCTTGCAATCTCTTCTCTGTACCGGTGAGCTTACACGTGGAAAGCCAAAACCTTTTTGACTTGGACCATTACCGCTGAGCTTACACGTGGACAGCCAAACCTATTTTACTTGGACCGCTCGAGTCTTGTAGGATAGTTTTCGTTCCTTTTCCCTCCAAAAAATTCAAATTTCATTAAAGAAATTAAACTGTTATGAAATTAAACTCATGTCTATCAATAAAAATTAAAATTAAAAAAACATTTAAAAATAAAGAAAGTTGTTTTTTTATGGAAACTTGAATTATGATATTAAAATTTCAAAGATGATTATTTTAAAGATACTTGTATATTTACAATTATATCTACTTAGGGATATTTACAATTATATCCATTTAGGATTTGAACCCAAATCAAGGATAAATTTTTTTAAAGATTCTAGAAAGATTATTTTACTTAAAACATTTTAATAATTTTATTTTGTATGATTTAAAAGAAAAATTAATTAAAATAATAAAAAATAACTTATTTTACATTTTTTTTAAACTTATTTTACATTCTTACTAGTGGGAGTTGAGCTTCTTCATGTCTAATGTTTTAATGTTCATCAAGACCAAAGTTAGTTTTATTGAACATTAATAATTATGATTATCATCATCATATTTAGGTAATGTTACCTTTACCAACAAAGGTCAAGTTCTTTATGACTCTTTTTTTTCATGACTAGGAAATTCCCCCAATCGAGAATTTTCACTTGGGTCGAGTCTAGCCTAAATGTTGGACGAAACACACTGTGGAATAGTGGTAGCTTCCATCCTCAACCCCTCCCCATGAGGTTTGAACATGTGACCAACCCCTCATGGACCTTGTCAATAAATTTAGGATTGAATTTTTGATCTTCTGGCGACATGGAGTTCACAAGGGCTTGACTCTTAATAGTATTAGTGACGGCCCAAAACACGACACCTTAATGCCACACATATTTATTTTTGCATCAAGAATGCGCATTTCTACAACTTGGGTGGAGGGGAAGTGTACGTCTGTCCTATAAAAATAAATAAATAAAAATAAAAAATAAGAATGTATGCATCAATACGTTGTAGCATAGTGGAGCCCGGGTGGGGATGTGTCTTTCTGTCCCATAAAAATAAAAAATAAGAATGCATGCATCAATGTGTTGTAGCATAGTGGTGAGAGGAATGTGTGTTGTATTTTAGTGGTTAAAGGTTTGCAGGTTTGATTGTGGAACCAGAATTAGATGAATCTATACTAATTTAAGTTAATTTTAGTTTTTTTAAATTTAATTTTATTAATAAAAACAAATTTGATTAATTAGTTTAAGTGATTAAATATTGTGAATGGTAAACAAAAAATTACATAGTAAATCTCTTCTTTATAAATATTATAAACCTCACTCAATATCCTTATCAATTAAGTTTCTAAAAAAAAAAAAAAAATTATAATAATACATATTCCATCCCATAAACAAATTTTGAAAATAATAAAATTTGAATGAAAAAAAATACATACTAAAAAATACAACTCACCTATGTGAATAAAAATTTAAAAAAATGGACATAATCATTTTCTCGCCACTCAAATTACAATAAAAAATAAATCCACTTAAGAAGGAAAATGGACAAATTTGTTTACTTCGTGACCACTTAAGTTGTTGCATCGAGTGAAACGAGGTGCTCTATAGCCCAGTATGGGGGAGATGTTGTAACGTGTGCGTGTGATGTAACGTTACATCGTGATGTAACGTTTGTTACTAACAAAATAATTAAAAAATTTCATGTCCGCTCATAAAATAAAATATTAAATTATGGAAAGTATTTAAAAAAAATCCATGTTGGTTCATAAAATAAAGTATTATGAAAAGTAATTAAAAAATAGATGTTCGTTTATAAAATAAAAAACTTAAAACTTAAACCCGGATCTATCAATCAAGAGAGATGAAATTTCTTGAGTTTAAATTTAAAAAAAGAAATACACCTCAAGAAATTGGATCCCTCTCGGTGCTTAATAGATACAGGTTTAAGATGGATCTATGCTGGTGGTAAAAGCAATCGTCATGCAAACACACTACCCAAATTTTATTTTTATTTTAATGATTTTAAAGTTTTAAACTTATATTTAATCTTGCATTTTAAAATTTTGAATAAAGTTAAAAAAATATTTAAATATTTTTAAAACATTGAATTATTTAGGGGTAAGAAAAAATAAATTTGAAATAAAAAAATATGTTTAGGAAACTATTAAATAAATATTAAGGTGTAAGGGTCATGCCTTGTGATATCATCTGCGAGGGTCAAGTTCCTTGTGGAGCCCATGTCAACGAACATGAGATTGATAATATGGTTATGTGTTCAACATGCCTTGGACCATTGTCAATAGGGGTCAAGTCCCTCATGAATCCTATGTTAATAGGGATGGGAGTTGAGTTGTCAATCTCATGCCTACAAACACAAGATCCTTGGGGAACTTGAGATGGGATGGTAATGTGTTGGAGTCTTACCATAACCTCTTTGCTTGTGGTTACTATGAAGTTAACTAATTAATGTACGAGGCCATCCTCTTTGAACAAGGCCTACTACGTAGTTAGTATGTACTTAATTAATGTAAAGGATCATTATTATGGATCAAGGCTCGCTAAGTAATTGGTACTCATTACTTCAAGACCACTAGTGGTTAGGTTTTGGGTAGTGAGAAACTATTTATAGAGGTAGAAAGCTAAGTAAGGTCTTGTGAAGTTATTATCATTGTGTTGGAGCTTTGCTCATTTGAAGGTCACCCCCTCAAAGAGTATTGTGAGCATTGCTCTATTTTTGGATTATCAATATAAGGGTTAATATTCTCCAGGGTCAATACTCTTGTTCTTCCTCTTTTACTTTTTGCAAATTACATTTAATCAGACAATTGCTTGTAATTCTTTATTTATGCTATATAAGTACACGATAAATGGTATCATCACATTTTCCTATGCCAACACATACCTTATTTTAGAGAAGTGTTTCCCATGATAGAGATGTATTCTAGTATTTGTAAACTTGAAGATTCAATAGGTCAACCTAGGGCTAGGAATTATACATGCATAGAATACAAGAGGGGTCACATGGTTAGACACCCTTGTACACTTGTGTCAACACCTAGTAAGTACTACTACATTAGAGAAAACATCTTCAAGGACTTTATCTTCCACATAACCTTGAGTATGTAGGCGCCCCCTAGGCATAATAATTAAAGCCATCGCTAAAAATATTTTTGGTCATTTGTTGCTATAATACACCAAGCACGCCACTCGAGGATATCACTCTCACGCACCAAGGAATTAGGTAGTATGACTAAGGGTACAATTGGGATCATCTTTAGTTAGGGTCACCAAAGGTTGATTGAGTATTATTTTTGGAAACCCTCAACTATATTAGAGTGTTATAAAGTCTAACATTCCTTTGCTCTCAAGACCATGTTGAACTTATGTCGAAATTATTACAAAACTTAGAATATCAAAAAATTGAGAGTTTTATTAGTACAATAATCTTCTGAAAGGTTAAAAATAAAAATAAAAAGTCTAGAAGTAGTCTTAAGCCTTCACAGACAATTATGGTTGACTTAACCCAAAAATACTCTTTGCATGAAGTTGATAATGTTGATGTATTTGTAATGTGCCCAATCAGAAATTAGGAATATCATCTCCAAGGTTCCAACTTTAATTATGTTGATTTTAAATTGTTTCCCAAACAATGGCTTGTGAGATGTTCTCGTTCAACAACAGGGGAGTGTATGTGTATTTCTGATGTCCACTAAAGGTGTGCAGCTCATCAATGTGTTTAGAGTCCACTGATATGTGTCCCATATCAGATCTGATATAAAATTGGAAGCTAGTAAAGAAACTAGGAATACCGGTTCAATTTTGGCCACACTGAACACATGGCTTCCAACTCTTCCCAAACACTACCAGAGCAACTTGAATTCTCCCAATATCAATTTAATGGAATCAAATAGATTCAAATAAAACTATCTGATCCACTGATAGACTCCAGATAACTTCCAAAGAAGTATGAAAGACATCCTCTTAAGCCTAGTGAGAAACTAGTTCGATTTCCCCCACATCACAATACTAGTTTTTCAACACGACCCAAACACTTCCTAATCAGCTCAAGTCTTCCCAAAACAACTCCAATTCGACCATGAAACTCCAAATTCAACACAAATAACTTAATAACAGACTTCGTGGAGCTGATATGAAAATTTAATACACATTATCTTAAGATTGCTTAACCATACTAGAAGATTTGCACATAAATCACCCATAAACTTGAACATTGAACACCATATGATAAAAGGATCTGTAACTATTTACTATGAATGTATGGAGACAGTAAATATATTGATTACAACAATATATGGCTCTTACAGAATTTCGAAATCCAAGAAATACAGAGATAGAAAAGTAGTGGTGCGCCCCTCCACCAGAAGAGATGTCGAATATAGTATATTTAGTGTAATGACGATATCTTGGGCATACATAAACTTTTTTAAGTGAAAAAAAGTGTTTCCCACTGGAAATGATGCTCTGAATGCAATGGAATAGGTCTCACATCCCATAAATGCTCAAAAGTATCGAAACAAGAACCACAATTTTGTCCCACCAACACCGATCCAAGCTCTAAATCAATAGAAAGAAACTCCAAATGATAGGAATTCGAACCCACTACTGTAGATGAGAATATAACCTACAATAAATCTCTATAGGGAAATATGAAAGTGATTTCTCCCCTCAATAATCAGCTTCAATGAAGCACAATGAAGAGATCTGGATGACCTCCTCCTCTCTACTAGCTAGGGTGGAATCTTTCACCACCGAAACTAGTTCAAAAATGCAAGGGGTGCATCTCCCAAGCTTGATAAGCTCAATGGATCTCCAATACCAAAATCCAAATGACCAAAAGCTATTTCACTTACGTCTTCATCCCTTTTATAAATCTCCATGGAGCATTTCCCCCTCATTCCAGAATTCTCTCACAAATATTCAATAAAATATTAATAAATGTTATTTTTATGAGAGAATGACACATTGGGACTCATTTAGTTCCTCTCTAATTTTATTTAGCCAAATAATAACTCCATCTACCTTGGAAATTTGAATTTGGGAGGCTTAGCTTGATTTTAGGGAAGTTACATTAGCATGTGGGCCCACCCTTCTCCTCTAGCGCCCTCCTTGGCTAAATTTAGGACCTGAAACATGTCATAGGTTGTCATAAGTTGTCATAAGCTGTTATAGGACCCGATTCTTGTTATAAGTTGTCATAGATGTCATAGGTTGTCATAGATTTGCTAGTTTTAGCCCTGGAAGTTACAACCCATGAGATTCCTCCATGATAGGATTCCTTCCACCTTGGATAGGAGTTACACCACACATTTAGACTCATTCCACCACGAATGCACCCTCTTTGTCCAAATTATCTCAAAATATTAATAAAATTGATTTTTAGGAGAGAATGATTCCTTGCTCCATAAATTTTTCCCTTGGATCTTGGTTTGCCATAGTGCCTCATGACCTTAATTCACTACTTTACTATTCTTCTTTAATTTGTCCAAGTGACTTTAGACCACTGAATTCCCTAGGAATGGAGTGGTCCATAGTAAAAAATTTGGGGACATTACAGTCCTCCCCACCCAAGATTGCTTGTCCTCGAGCAATTTAAACTTGGGAGTGGTAATACTTCTTCTTCTTCTTCCCCAACTTATGCTCATTCATTTTTTCGCCTCCTTCCCTACTGATGAATTTTCATAAGGCTGCAATTTCAAGTGGACCAAGTCATCAAATCTACATCCCACCATCTGAACTGTACTAAGGTTGAAAATGATGCCATGGCTCCATCCCAATCGAAATTAGGTGAAATAAACTCTACTCAATGTATGGTCCTACAAGGTATTGATATAGGAAAACTGTCGACCAATGCCAATAAGAAGAGTGACTCTATACTACAACCACTCAATTAACTCCCCAACAACTAGTCTACCATCCCCAACTAATCTCCAAAAGGAAACCACCCTGTTGATGTTGCACAACTCTGATCATAATCATCCCCTTTAGAGATAGCTCCATCTCCCCAACTGTCCTGCTAACAACTAAGTCCCAAAATGATCCCAGGGTCCCAAATGAACCTAAGAAATGTAGAGTGTCTAAGACACTTGAACCCAGCAATACCAGGTTCCCACTGTCTGTGTTGCACTCCTCCAAACATCATCGCTGTCACCTGTAGCAATATGTCACTACAAGGAATGCCAGGATCCTAGAGCTGGTTCATTCCTTCAATATAGAACAATACATCAATGTGAAGGATTCCAGGATACCGTGATCTAATGTGTATCATCCCATACATCAGAAATATATAGAGAGGTATGTTATCATGAAACATAATACAATCATACAATTATATACCAAAGAGATTTTGCAACAAAGAATCCACCAAGTGTTTGTCCATCCAAGCAAAGAGATCATCATGTGCCCCATACACACAAGCATCAAGTATCATATCAAATCTGCTATAATGACATCCCATGTCCTATAATGCTTCTCCAAAAGAATGTAAGATGCATCAAAATAATCAGCCATGTGTTCTTTTATCCAAGAATTGAATGAAGAACCTCCACCAAAATCTGAACCAAGTAAGGAGCAAAGAAAACAAGGAGACTTTAAGTGTATCAAAGGAGTCTCATCAATACATCCATGAATGTGAGAGTCATCAAATGAGAGCAATGGATGCTGCTCCGAGGAGGTGTGGGAGGTGTCAAGTAATTATGCCATGTGGCCTTTCACCCAAACAATGGATGAAGGGACTCTCCCATCAAGTAAGGAGCAAAGAGAACAATGAGCCTTCAAGGGGCTCAAAGGAGTACCATATGTGCATCCATGAAGATGTGTATCATCATAAGGTAACAAAGGATGCTACTACAAATGTAAATAAGAAGGTGCTTTAGTCATATCATCATCAAAAGGAGAGATAGGAGTTTCATACTCCTCATGTGGCACCATCAGAATGAAACCTTTCACTCATACTTCATTAGGATGAATGCTACAAAATGTGGAAGTGTAGGATGTAGGAGAATGAAACAACTCACCCAGATGATCAAAAAGTGCAAAAGTTTCATCATGTGAAGGATTCATAGGGGTAGGATCATGCACCTGCCTCAAAAGCGAGAAACTTTCCTCATAGGTTGGTTCCAAGGTAGTGGAATCATGCACTTATTCAAAAAGTGTGTAACCATCATCAAGGGGAAACTCAAGTTCCTTTTCCACCACAACAAGTGCTTGGATATCATCAAGCTCATCTTCAAACACATTAAACTCATGTAAATCGCCATGCTTCTCATGATCCATCATGTCATGAGAATCCTCCAAGCAATCTACCATATGACAATTTGAAACATAGGAGGAAGAACAAGTATCTTGCAACCTCTCAAGAAGTTGGTCATTTTGAATTTTGAGCTTATGAATATCCTCATTATTCTTCAAGTATGCCTCATGTAACCATTCATTAAGATCAACCAAATTGTTTCTATCAAAAAGCAAAGACATTAAATTACCTTCGATGTTGCACATTGCTCTTTGAACCTTCTCCATGTCTTCAAGGAAGGATGGCTCCTCCAATGAAGAAACTCTCCAACAAGAATTTGACACCAATGCTTGAGTATCATGGAGTATGCTAAGGGCCTCATAGATCTTCCTTTCACTCATCTTCAAAGACCATTCAATGAAGGATAGTTCATGAGAGCGAACCTCCTCTTCTTCTTTTTTCTTGGGATCAACTTCACGTGGAAGTTCAAGTGGTGACTGGAAAGATAATCTTGGTTCATATTTTGCTGCTACAAGGTCTTCTTATTTGTGCTCAATGGAGTTGGGACTTGCAGAAACCTCATCAAGGCCGATCCCTATGTCACCAATAAAGAGGGATGTACATCCATTAGTATATGTCTCCATGTAATCTTGGTACCCATCAGTAGGCACCACATCATAGTATCCATCAGTATATGCTTCTACAGAACTTGAGCAACCATCAGTAGTTACTCTCTTATCCATGTTCTCCGCGAGAGATGCCTCTAGATGATCCTCAGTAGAATAGGTGATGGCTTCATTGTGCTGGAAACCCTCTACAGTAAGGATTGTGGTCTTATCTTTCCCAACACTGTTTGTGGTCTCCTCGTTTCGCTCCTCATTTTCACTCAAACATATATGATTTGCTCTCCAAGGTCTTTTGCAAGAAGGGAACAAACCATTCTTTACTAACTCCGCATCTTCATTCTTCGGCCTATATCCAAACAAAGCATCCAAAAAAAAATCGAAAGGAACTTTTGGGGATGACTTCATCATAGTAATATAGGTTTGATATTGTTGGGGCAGGGTTTTGCAAGTTTCCCTCCACCATGCTATTTTCTTCAAAGAATATTTCCTTGGTGGTGTGATCCCCATGTCTACATATTCATTATACAAGTGATAACAATAGTAACCATCAACATATATGAATGTGAACTGGGTAGAGGTAGTGCAATAGGTTTCCTCATCAACATAACTTCCACCATAAAACTCAAAATCATTTTTCCTTGGAGGCAGAGAAAAAATACTCCTCCTCATACTGCTCATTCTATGAATTTGAATAAGACATGGATGGAATTTTCTTCTTCAATGGATGATTCAATGCACAAGTTCAAGGACCATGCTCGGATACGACTGTAATGTTGCCAATCAAAATTTAGGAATATTATCTCCAAGGTTCCAACTTTAATTATGTTGATTTTCAACTTTTTCCCAAACAATGGCTTATGAAGGCTTGTGAGATGTTCTCGTTCAACAACAATGGAGTGTATATCTATTTATGATGTCCATTAAAGGTGTGCAGATCATCAATGTGTTTAGAGTTCATTGATATGTGTCCCAAATCATATCTGATATAAAATTGGAAGTTGGTAAAGAAACTAGGAACACTAGTTCAATTTTGGCCACACTGAACACATGGCTTCCAACTCTTCCCAAACACTACCAGAGCAACTTGAATTCTACTGATATCAATTCAATGGACTCAAATAGATTCAAATAAAACTATCCGACCCACTGATAGATTCCATAGAATTTCCAAAGAAGTATGAAATACACCCTCTTAAGACTAGTGACAAACTAGTTCGATTTCCCTCACATTGGAATACTAGTTTTTCAACTTGACCCAAACACTTCCTAATCAACCCAAGTCTTCCAAAAAAAATAAAATTCGACCATGACACTCTCAAATCAAAAAAAATAACTTAATAACAAACTTCATGGAGCTGATATGAAAATGTAATAGACATTGTCTTAAGATTGCTTAACCATGCTAGCAGATTTGCACATAAATCACCCATAAACTTGAACATTGAACACCATATGATGAAAGGATATGTAACTCTTTATTATGAATGTATGGATACAATAAATATACTAATTACAACAATATATGGCTCTTACAAAAGTTTGAAATCCAATAAATACAGAGATAGAAAAGTAGCGGTGCGCCCCTCTACCAGAAGAGATGTCGAATATAGTAGATTTAGTAAAATGATGACATGTCGAGCATACAGAAACCTTTTTGAGTGAAAAAAAGTGTTTCCCATCGAAAATGATGCTCTGAGTGCAATGGAATAGGTCTCACATCCCAAAAATTCTCATAAGCATCGAAACCAGAACCACCATTTCAAACCACAAACACCGGTCCAAGCTCTAAATCAATAGAAAGAAACTCCAAATGATAGGAATTCAACCCCACTACTGTAGATGAACATATAGCCTGCAATAAATATATGTAGGGAAATATGAAAGTGATTTCTCCCCTCAATAATCAGATGCAATGAAGCACAATGAAGAGATCTAGATGATCTCCTCCTCTCTACTATCTAGGGTGGAATCTTTCACCACCGAAACTAGTTAAAAAATGCAAGGGGCACATCTCCAAAGCTTGAGAATCTCAATGGATCCACAATACCAAAATACAAATGACAAAAATCTCTTTCACTTGTGTTTTCATCCCTTTTATAAATCTTCATGGAGCATTTCCTCCTCATGCTAGAATTCTCTCACAAATATTCAATAAAATATTAATAAATGTTATTTTTATGAGAGAATGACACATTGGGACTCATTTAATTCCTCTCTAATGTTATTTGGCCAAATAATAACTCCATCTACCTTGGAAATTCAAATTTGAGAGGCTGGGATTGATTTTGGGGAAGTTACAGTAGCATGCGGGCCCACCCTTCTCCTCTAGTGCCCTCCTTGGATAAATTTACGACCTGCAACATGTCATAGGTTGTAATAAGTTTTCATAAGTTGTCATAGGACCTGATTCTTGTCATGAATTGTCGTAGATGTCATAGGTTGTCATAGATTTTCTATTTTTATCCCGGGGAGTTACAACCCATGAGATTCCTCCATGATAGGATTCCTTCCACCTTGGATGGGAGTTACATGACACATTTAGACTCATTCCACCACTAATACACCCTTCTTGTCCAAATTATCTCAAAATATTAATAAAAATGATTTTTAGGAGAGAATGATTCCTTGCTCCATAAATTTTTCCCTTGGACCTTGGTTTTCCATAGTGCCTCATGACCCCAATTCACTACTTTACTATTCTTCTTTAATTTGTCTAAGTGACTTTAGACCATTGAATTCCCTAGTAATGTAGTGGCCCATATTAAAAAATTTGGGGACATTACAGTATCTCAAGGCCAACTCTTCCAGTGAAGGAAGTGGTCCCATGACTACCACTAGAATGGAGGACTAATCACCAACATGGAAGGCAAAATAGAGAAACTCATTGATTTACAAGCAACATTCTAAAACAACATGACCATTGAATGAATTCCCTTACAGATTTCAACGACCAACAATTGCATATTTGGAATGATCAAATAGGCTTGATTGATAGTGGGGAATCTTCAACAAATCTTGAGATCATTGCAGTAGACCATCCTATCATGACACTAAAATCCATATGCTTCATGGATTTTTTAAGGTAGATTTGAATAAGTTCATTGTATTTGATCTGACAAGGTGGGTTATCCAGTTGGAACATTATTTTTACCTCCACCATATATGTGAAATAGTGAAACTTTATTTGGGTATGATATATTTGGATAGAGAACATTGGTAGTTGTGGCAATGGCATCAAAAGGGATATGAGGGGTGCACTAGACAAGGCTAGTTTGTGAAGGCCATTCATGATAGATTTGAAATTGATCATACTCATTTTGGGAGGTTCCTAACCAAGTTGCACTTAACTAGTGTAGTGGAAGACTTTATTGTTTCATTTGAGAGATTGGAAATCAAAACAAATAGTATGATTGATGAGTTCTTCAAGGAGTGTTTATCAATTGTATCAAGGAGGAGAAAAAATCACAAGTCTTGGTGTCCCACCCCACTACCTGGTTGGAGGTCTCTGAGCTAGCTAAAAGTGCCCAAGTGGTGGTCATAATTGAGAACAAATAGCCCAATTTTGTTCCATGACCATGTTTCCATTTTATGCCTACTCCACCTCGTTCGTCCCTTACAGGTCCACAAGTTGAATCCACTAGAAGTAACACAACAGTAATGTTGTAGCCTTTGTTATCATTGTAACAAAAAAAAATCAAAGGGCATAATGTAAGGAACATAAAAAAATCGTCATAAACATGGCTACATCGAGCGCGTTGAACAAAATTTCTAAGGAAGACATGACCGAGCAAGATCTCATAGAGACTATGCTTGATGAAGTACCCACCCAAGATCCTGCTTGCAAGGAGATCCAAATTTCCATCCTTGCTTTTTCTACATTACAACTACCTGGACCTTTAATTTGGTTAGATATATGAAGTGGGGGAAGGTGATTATCTTAATCAACAACAACACCCACAATTTCAACCATCATCAAGCAGTAGAAGGAACACAGTTGTTTTTGTTTGCACGAATCTCCCTACCTTGCGGGAGTGGCCTATGGTCTAAGAAAATGCCACCCAGGGGAATCTAATCTGTAAAAATCACTTGAGGATCACACTCAACCTGAGCCACACCAACCCTTAGCACGACTATATTTTTTTGGTGTCTCCACCGCCAAGTTTCGAACCTTGGGACACCTAACAAACAGAACCCCTCGAGTAGCAATCGCGCTAGTGGGACTTGACAAAAGGAACACATCGTTATGTCCATGTAGTGCACAATTTTCAAAGGATGATAACAAATGGAGGTACTATGAAATGTGGTTGTAAGTGTGAGAATATGAAACTCCAAATGGAGGACCATTTCCTCAAAACAAACATGTTTTCCATTGAAATGGGAGGTTGTGAGGTAGTTCTTGGGAGCAAAATGCATGTGAACATTTGGACTTGTGACATTGGATTTCAAGGAGTTACACATGAAATTCAATAAGAAGGGACATATACAAACCCTCAAAGGCCTCCAAGTCAGTTCACTGGAAATGATCAACTCTCACCATATGGAAAAATCTCCCAAAGAAAGGTTACTCCATCATTATTACCCAATTTAATGTCATCAATGTTGTGAATAACTCCCCATAGGAAACTCATCATAGTTTGTAGTTGGTTTTAGAAAAAAATCACCATGTATTTGAAATACCTCATAGCTTACCCCCGTAGCATGGAGAGCATTATCATGGTGCCCCGATAGCTACAAGCAATGAGTCACCCAATGTGCATCCTTAAAAAAAGAAATTGAAATGATAGGTCATGAATTTTTGGAGGCCATAGTCATATGTCCTAATACTAGCCCCTACTGCTCCCCAATGATCATGATTTTGAAGAATGAAAGCAATTGCCATGTGTTTGGACTTATGTGCCATTAACAAGTTGACAATCAAAGATAAGTTTCCCATTCCTATTATAGATAACCTATTTTATGAGCTTCATGGAGCATAGTTCTTCATTGAATTTGACCTTCATTCTAGATACCTCTAAATTCAGATAAAGGAATTGTAATACGCCAATTTTGACCCTTGGCATGTATTAAATCAAATAATGTAAAATGGTATAAATATGCTAGTAAGGATTCCTAGGGTAGAGCTCAACTTCAAGGCCCAACCAGTAAAGGGCTAGGCATGTAAGATGTAAATACCCATATACCGGCCATGTGTTAGGCCTGTCACGATTACTTAAAGCTATGTAAACATTATGTTGAAATACAATATAATGGTCCAAGATTGTTGTGTATAGAGCACTAGATAGGTTATGATTTCACCATAGGGGGAGATAAAAGGGGGCCTATGGGAAAGTGAATCCTCTTTTTCTCTTTTTCCAGGTGTTTGTCTTAGAACTCATTTATTTTATACCATGTGCCTTAAATAAGTCATTTACCTCCTTTGACTTATTAAAACCAATAATTGAATGCATATGAGAGGTTGGTGGGAAAGCATTCTCATGTAGTTATGGAAGCATGGGCTTAGTGCACTTCTTAGGGGAATTGTAAGAGTCATACATTATACGGTCATAAGTAATGTCAATTGTCTTTTCATCATTTCTCTCCTCGATAGTGACTCTATCACTCACTCCATGCATCAAGGAAAGGGGGCTCTACATAGTTATTGTTGTGCTCTCCATTTCCGACAGATACCAATCTATAAATTAACCAAAATCAACATCATGAAGAGGGAAATTATTTACCTTGGAGAAATAATGATGGTTGTAGGTGAGCTTAGAGGTTGGCAAAGTTCGGAAACCTTAACCCGTTAAACATTTGCTACTCTTTGGATGCTTGAGAATCCAAGTATTGATCCTATAGGCAATTCTCAGAAAGGTTACATCATGTTAGACTATTTCTGGACACACTAAATAACACTATAAGGGAAGGGTGCTCTAAAGGAATGTTGAGGAGATAAAGGGTAGGCCTTCCTTGTGTCGTGTGGCATGGAAGAAGAGACTTTTGTGGTTGTGATGGCTAAATGAGATGCATGCAATGCTCTGTGGTGAGAAAATTGGCTAAGCACGAGAGCAAATGGGTTGGGTCGAGAGAGCGAAAAGCACGTAACTATTTCCTTTGCCTTGGTACCCTCATAGTCCGACTTGGGGGTGGTATTTGTAGCAGGTACGTACGATTGGGTGGAAAATCTCTCTTATGTAGATAATTTCTTGGACCTTCTTCATTTGAAAGATAAGTGTTTTTATCATTGTTTATGAATATGCAAATCTATGTTTGTTTTATCTTATGGAAATCATTGTACTGTGCATGTTGTGTGTGAATATAGTTGTTGTTCAGCTACATTCTAATTTCCACACTTACACATGCATTTACTTACAATTAATACACCCTTGGGAGTCTTAAATAGTTGTGATTTTAAATATTGGCCTTTGTGGGAAAAAATTAGAGAGATAGCATTCATAACTACATGTCATATGGTTGGAATGAGGGTGGGATGTTACATGGTGGTGTCGGATCTTTTGGCTACAACATTAGGGTTATATGGGCCGAAATTAGAGTCTATAAGAAGAAATTCAAGTTGCACCCAAGCGTTCAACAAAATGCATATGAAAAGAATTTGGGGAAAATAAATCATGACATAAGCCCAAATAGTCTTTTGGGAAAAGCATGTGAGCTTCGTTTGAGAGCAGGGTCAACTGTAAGCAGAAACTCAAGGTTTAGCTCCATGCCATGAATGACAGTTTGGTAAGAAAATTCTAGAGGAATGGTGAACTCTGTTAACTAACAAAAGTTTAAATTTCCAATTGTGGGGTCATAGTTATGTTTGGGGAACTTAAGATTGTTGGATCCTACTCCTTGGTGTGAGAAATATTAATGTGAAAAGGGAGACCAAGAGTCACCCGGGATTCCAAGAGACCTCTTGGAATCGGAAACCCAAGGGTCCCTTCTCATTGTATTTATGTACGTTACCTAATGAGAAGTATTATGCTTAACGCATATTCTTCTTTTCTTTACTGGTTTCTGCCTATTTTCCCCCATTGGGTACCTAACAGTGGTATTAGAGCTATTGTTGGCTCTGAGACCTATGCCATTTTGTAGAGATTCCATCACTTCTGCCTGCATTCCCTGCCACATTCTCTGCTAAATTCATAGACCTACCTTCTTCCCTCAGTCCTCAAACCTGTGTACTCATCTGCGAGGGCATTTTTTGTCATCCTGGCCATAACTCCTTCGCAGTCCTGCAATGTTGTGCCACTGCGTACCTACTCCTGCTCAGTGTCAGCATGTGTATCTGATCCTCCTTAGACTTCTAGCTCTGTGTAACGATTCCTTGAATTCTTCTTTGAATATTCATCAAATTATTGGCATTTTCAGAAACCCTAATTCTCATGCATCCACTTCCCTTTTGCGAATCCTAATCCTAGTCAACTCTCTATCTTTCTCTCCATGTTGTGAGTCTTTGATAGTCTTGCGGCTATTTAATTAACCAATGAAATTGCTGAGCGAGAGCCCTCTCCCCCATAACCGTTCTTTGCAAAGTAAACAATGAAAAGCAACCAAAGAGTAAGATTCAACTAAAAATAAGAGCTAGACATGTTTTTAATTAAAAATAAAGTGAGCTCACATAAATATTTAAAAATGAGAAGCAACCAAAGAGTGAGATTCAACTAGAAATAAACATGATTCAACAAGAAACCAGAGATAAACATGATTCAACAAGAAACCAGAGATAAACATACTTTTAATTAAGAATATAATGAGCTAAACATGCTAGAGTGAGCTAACATAAAATTTAAGAACAAATAAAAATTCAAACTTTCTTATTTTCAAAATATTTTTATCTTAGTGGCTAAATTCAGTTAAGTTATCTATGTAAATGATTAAATGTTTATGGTCAGTCATCTTAAATGTGAAAACATATAGGATTGATTACATGGATATGTTTTAAATAGTGAAATGAGATAAATGAAAATTTTGTAAAAGCAATGAAAACTTTTATAAAATCTTCGAAGGTTTTATAAATTTCCTTTTTTAAATGTAATGTTTATGTTCATGTTAAGTTATGTTAAAGGGTTTTATAAATTCCTTTTTAAATGTTTATGTTCATGTTAAGCCATGTTAGAGATGAAAACATTAGAATTCTATAGATATGTTTTAAATATAATATTGATGTGGGATATATGTGAATTTTGTAAAATTAAGAAAAACTTAAGTTAATATTTTTTAAAGGTTTTTTAATTTTTTTTTCAATTTTTTTATTTGAAATAATACAAATAATAACATTTTCTTTTCTAATAGTATCAAATTTTTCATTTTCCGAAACTAGAGTAAAATAAAAAGTTTAAACAGAAAGTGTTCAACTTCAAATTCAAATAGCTGAGAAAGACCACTCCCGCGACCTCTTCTCTCTCCCGCCAAGCCCAAGAAGATAAGATTAAAAAGAATATTCTTGCAACCTCTTCTCTATACCGCTGAGCTTACACGTGGACAGCCAAACCTTTTTGACTTGGACCGCTCGAGTCATGTAGAAATCAGTAGGATAGTTTTCGTTCCTTTTCCCTCCAAAAAATTCAAATTTCTTTAAAGAAATTAAACCGTAATGCAATTTTTCCAGCGAAAAAATACTACTATTGATATTCAAAGATTGAATCAAATAGTACAAAAATGTTCAGAATTCAGCAGCCAGATCACTTAGCTTGTAAAGGCTTCAAAACTGAAATTACATGAACTGAGGCCAAAACCTCCCATCTGTGTTCAGTATCATCTAACATCACTGCAATATTACAATAAATATCGACATATGCAAATAGATAGAAACAGTATAGCTGATGCTGTCGTGCTCAATCAAAAAAATATGTAGAGCCACAATCTTGTAGCAAATTGTCTTGCCACTCTTCCCAAAACAAAAGACCCTCCTGATCAGATAATGCTTTTTTCGAGAGCTTATTAGCCAGCCGGTTATGTTCTCGATAGATGTGCTCGAAGGAAGCACCCTGCTGCTTTGAAATTTCAAAAAGTGTTCGATGAGCCCAGTGTTTCAAGTTCAGTACATTGAGCTTAAACATCCCTGCTGCCCATTTAATGGTGACCCTAGAGTCTCCATAAACCTTGATGTTGACTAAGCCAAAGATGTTAGCAATTTTAAGAACACACCAAAGGGCCATTAATTCCGCTTTCATGTTTGTACCAGAACCACAATTGAGTCTAATGGAAAAATAGTGAGACTCATTGAGGTAAATGACACCCCCAACAGCATATGTACCTGATTGTGAAGCTCCATCAAAAAAGAGAATAGGCTGGTCAACTTTGAGGCTAAAAGAGCTAATTCTGTCAGCCTTCTGTATAATTACATCACTCTTGCAAATCTCATACATATTTAAGGCTGTTCTGCTGCAAAGAAGATGATCAGGAGCAATGTTTTGGAAGATAACACAATTTCTGTGGTACCATATTGCCCAGGGAATGCATATGGCAATGAAGAAGTGTTCTTTGCTGAATCTAAACCAATTGAGAAGGCACATATTGAAATCTCCAATGTCCCAGCGTTGTGTGAAGTTTAGGCAAGATGAGATCACTTCCCAGATCTGGTGAGTAAAGCTGCAGCTAACAAAAAGGTGTTGTTTAGACTCAGCATCATTTTTGCATAGTGAACAGATACTAGGTCCGCACCAGCCTCTTTTGTGCAGATTGTCCCAGGTTTTCAACTTATTTTGTAATAACAACCAACAAAAACATTTGAGTTTTGCAGGAATGTTCCAATGCCAAAGCTTCTCATACCACCAATCCGGGGGATAGATAAAACAGTCTTGAATAATTCTATGATATGCAGAGTGTGCTGTGACGATCCCTGTTGTGGGATTTCCTCCCCAGATAATCCGATCTGTTTCCTATCTAATCGAGATACCAACAGAATTTAGGTGTAAGATATATCTATCCCAGCTGTCTGCTAAATGTCCCGAGAGCCCAATGTCGTATGCAGAAATCCACCTGGAGGTGTTTGCTTCTCTGTTGCGGAATAAATGGATTTTATCCAAAGTATCAAGACCAAGAACCTGAAGATATCGAGAGATGGACTGGGGCAGCACATAATTCTCCTCCAAACCAATGATAGGGTCGATCCCTACACGAATCAATTTACCCGACCCCACCTGCCATGTGAGATCATTTTTTATCCAGTAGAAGATCTTCATGAATCCACGCCACAGGGGAGAAAAGTTCCAGCTAGTCAATTTAGGTTTTCTGAGCCAGCTAACAATATCAGATTTTATGTATTTTCCATGGATAAGAGACGACCACAGAGAATTGTCAAATAGAACCCTCCAGAGGCTTTTGAGTCTGAGTGCAATGTTAAAAAAGCCCAAATCCTTGATACCCCATCCGCCAAATCTATATGGTTTGGAAATAGAGTCAGCTGCCACCAGAGAGATCTTTCCACTATTGGCCGAGCCAAACCAAAGAAAATTGAAAAAATATTTGTTGATAAGCTTGAGAACTGCTGATGGAACTTCAAGCAGGGAAAACCAGTAAACTGGTATGCTGCAAAGAACTGACTTCAGTAAAATAAGCCTGCCACCAATTGAAAGTAATCTGAAAGTCCAGTGTGCCAGGCGTGCCTCAATTTTGCGCAGGAGCCAAAGCCAATCTTTAATCTGGTAATTGTTGGGCTTAATATGAAATCCCAGATATTTAAATCCGTGGTCCAATTCACAGCACTTAAAAGGCAGTATAGCAGAAATGTCACTAATGTGACGATCCAAAGGTGAAAGGTGGTAGAAATTTGATTTATCAGAGCTAACTTTCATTCCTGAGGCTCGACAGAAGAGCTGAATGATATCCCTATAAGCAAGCCATTCCTCAACAGAGTCAACCCCAGCCATTAGAACATCATCAGCAAACAGTGTATGTGTGATCACACAATCTTTAGCAATCTTAATACCTTTAATTCGTCCAGAATCAAGTGCTTGGTGGATCAATCTACTGAAACCATCCATAACCAGGATGAATAGCAACGGGGATAATGGACACCCTTGTCTAATCCCCCGCGAGCAGCAGAAAAAATCAGAAGGACTACCATTGATGAGCACCGAAATGTTCGAAGTCGTGATGCAAGCCATGATCCATTTAATAAATGAAGAAGGCAACCCAATTCTGATAAGAATCAATCTGAGAAAGGACCAGCTAACCCTATCATATGCTTTTTCCAAATCTATCTTGAGCAAAAGGGCTTTTTTCTTAAGTATCTTAATGCTGTGCAAAAGTTCTTGTGAGATACCAATTGCGTCATGAATCTGTCTTCCAGCCAAGAAACCAAATTGTTCCATGGATATGTGCTGGGACAAGACACCTTTTACACGATCAGCAATAATTTTTGATATAAGCTTATATAGCAAATTGCAGAGGGCAATTGGGCGGTAATCACCAAAATTCTTCGGCTTATCTCTTTTAGGAATAAGAGTTACAAAGGTGGAGTTGAGCCCCCCCGGGATATATCCATTCATGCGAGAATAATTAACTAAATCTTTGAGCTCTCTTCCCATTAAATCAAAAAAGTGTAGATAAAGCTCCACCGGCCATCCATCCGGTCCGGGGCTCTTATCTTTAGCAAACACTTTCAAGGTCTGTTCAATTTCTTCAATGGAGACCTCATCCTGAAGCTGATCAGCTTCTTGTTCATTGACAAAGCGCGGGAAAAGAGTAGCAACATGCATCTGATCAGACATGAAACATTCATCCGGTTCTTTAAAAATATGTCCAAAAAAGGAAACAGCTTCAGTTTTAATATGATCAGGCCTAGAAATAATTGAACCTTGATAATCCTCAATTTCCCAGATGTGCTTTTTGTTTCTTCGGGCAGATGCATAAGAGTGAAAGAATTTAGTGTTCCTATCACCGTGGGAGAGCCAGATAGCCCGGCTTTTTAAACGCCATTCCTTCTCAGCCTGAAGGAGGAGTTCATCTTTTTTCTACTCAATCTGTCGCATAATCTCAAAATCTGAATGAGAAAGAGAACCCTGAATATTTGCAGCAATGGACACCTGTAGGGTTTGTTCTAATAAAAATAATTCCTGTTTATCTGCCTTCTTCTTCTCTTTAATCCATCTGGAAACTGTGTCCTTTAAGCCCTTAAGTTTATGGCAGAAATTCAAAATGGGATTTGAATCACAAATATCAAAATTTAGCCAATAAGCCCGAACCATTTCACAAAAAGAAGGGTTTTCGAGCCAGGATGAATTAAACTTGAAGGGCAATGCATGTGTGCCACTGAATTCCTCCAGTTGAAAGATGACAGGCCAGTGATCTGCAAATTTATGATCGAAGACCCATGAACGGTGCTTCTGGAACGAATTCAGTAGGGCTGATTTCACAAGAAATCTGTCTAATCTCTTATGGACTCCATCTGTCCCAAATCTGCCATTGGTCCATGTGGGGGATAGGGTATGAGGCTGTACATCCACCAAATCCATTTCCACCATGAGTTGAACAAAAAAATCAGCCAGATCATCTAGTCTTGTCGATTGACCCCATATTTCTGCAGCATGACAAGTAAAATTTAAATCTCCAGCAATGATTAAATCATCCAAGTTCAATATACCAGAATCCCGAAGAGCCGTCCAGAAATTCTGTCTCTCTCTGTATGGTGCATAAACATTAAGGACAGAAAGTGTATGGTTGATGCCACAGAAAGAACCTTTTAAGAGGATACCCCAGGGGGTTGAAAAGACTTTGAAATCAAAAATATTGGGATCCCATGCTACAGCAAGCCCCCCAGATAATCCACAGGAATTGACAGCAGCAACCTCCCAATGAGGAAGAAGTTTGCAAATTTTTTGGATGGCAATGGATGCCTCACACATGGTCTCTTGCAGTAGGATAACAGAGGGAACAGTAGCTTTAAAAAGGTTGGACAAGGCCTGTACCCTCGACGCCTTGACCAAACCACGGACATTCAAAGACAAAAAGGCCATCAAGATGAAATCAATTTGGGGGACGATGCTCTAAGCCCCGATGTGTCAACCCTAGCAGAATTACTTGCCTCCTCTAGTCTCTGTGAAATAGGGGTATAGGAATCAGCTTGTAGATGTAGATTCTTGGAATTATGCTTTTTCTTGTTGCCCCTCCTGATAGTCACATTTTGAAAATTTAAGGAATGCACCGGCATAGCCCTTGACCCATCCCCCGGATTCCTAGAGAATGAAGGAAGAGGAGGGAATTCTTCACCTTTCGACGAGATAAGATAGCCACTATCGACTAGGATGTCTTTATCAATAGCATCAGAGAAAAAGGAAGTCTTTGTCTCATCCACAAAATGATGCTTTTCTGCTCCCAAATGTTGAGAGGTCAAAGGCAAAGGACCGGCCGAAGTGGAGCAAGACTGTTCCAGAAAATTAATTGGAGTTTTCAAGGGACACAGAGGTGGAGGGTTAGTGGATACATTCTCAGCAGAGTGTGGAGAAAAATTCGCCAGAGGTTCCGAGATAATGGGCAATGTCGGCACCATATGACCAGGTATGTCAATAGCAGAAGACAATGGAGGAGAAGCTCCTATGGCTGAGGGAACAACATCCAGGTCTTCGAAAAGTTTGCGGCCAATATTTGAACTAGAGGGTTTGTTTGGAAAAGAGGATATAGGTAATCCCGTCTCTAAATCGTGTCTCATTTGTATGTCTCCCATGGATATACGCTTAGAGAGGGCTTTTTCAGAATTTTCAATTAAATGAAGTTCATCTGAAGTCAAATCCGGAAATTGTAAGGGGGTTTTGCATAGATACTTACCCGAATGTTCAGACTCCTGAGAAGTATCACCCATAGGTGAAGAGAATCCAGTAGCAGGAGAAACCCTCGAATCAGTTGAAATGAAAGGGCAAACAGCACGTATGTGACCAACTTGCTTGCAGATGAAGCAGCGAAAGGGGATCTTGTAAAAGTCCAACTTTTGCTTCCATACCCTAGAGCCCCAGGCTATTTCAATTTCTGCAGGAAGCCCCCTCCTAGTGTCGATCTCCACCATGACTTTCGGAAACAGTCGATCAATCCCATAGAAATTATGTTTGTCAATGCGGATGTAGCGGCCGACAGCATTTGCAATGCTCGAGATGACTTTTTCAGTCCAGAGCACGATGGGCAATCCAGGAATTATCATCCATAAATGCCTAATAGGCTGAAACTCATGCAGGGGGTTGAAGTTCAAGTGCCAGCGCTTCAAGAAGAGGGAACCCTGCTTAAAATCCCAAAATGTAGATAAAATCTTGTCAATATGAGCCGCATCATTAAAAGTGAAGAGAATCCACCTGTTCATGAGCAGATTAATACGCGGAGCCATGCCAGTGATGGGAGCCCAACATATAGAAACCCAGTCAGAGATTTCCAGTTTGCTAGCCGATGTAAATTCCAGTCGGCCAACCAGTGCTCGATCCGCCAAAATCCCTATTCGTTCCAAGTTGTAATCTCCATCAATGTCATAATGTGCAATTTCAGCACGAGCCTTGAAGGTTTTTACTTTCCGTCGAGCTCTGGCCTTCAAGCCACGGAGAGTTGCACTATTGGGAGCTTCTTTCGCAGGTGAATCCTGGAGACGACTGCAGTCCGTGGAAGAAGGAAGTGTATTAGGGTTTGGTGACCGAGAAGGCACCGCCATATTGTGGCCCCCTACCAATAAAGGAACCCCAAGCGCCGGTAAAAGCTGAGAAGATAGGACAGCTGCCAAGAGGAAAAGTACCCTGCGGCCTGACCCCGAGATAGAGAAGGGCAGCAACAGAGATAAAAAATAAAAGGCCCACTTGCCAAAATCTCCCCCAAATACAGCCAAAGGATGGCCAAATATAGATGCAGAGCAAATTAATGTGGAAGAAATCAATATATAAGTGCAGACATTAAATGATTAGCATCAGAAATTTTGCAGAAGCACATGAGTTTAATTGCATTACAGTTTAATTGCATAAACCGTAATGCAATTAAACTCATGTCTATCAATACAAATTAAAATAAAAAAAACATTAAAAAATAACGAAATTTGTTTTTTAATGGTAACTTAAATTATCACATTAAAATTTCAAAGATGAATTTTTTAAGATACTTCCTATATTTAGCATTATACCCACTCATGGATTTTAACGTAGTCACGATAAAAAATTAATGATTCTAGAAATATTGTTTTATTTAAACATTTTATTTTTTATGATTTAAAAGAAAAAAAAATTAAAATAAAAACACTGAGGTGGGGTGTTTTGTGAGATAACTTATTTTACATTGTTTTTTTTTAAATTTATTAAAACTTATTTTACATTGTTGTTAGAGGGAGTTGACCTTTTTCATGCTCAATGTTTTAATGTTCATCAAGACCAAAGTTAGTTTTATTGGACATTAATAAGTATCATTATCATCATCTAAATTATTAGATGATGTTATCTTCGCCACTCTAACAAGGGTCAAGCTCCTCATGGACCCTTTTTTTTTCACGACTAGGAAATTTCCTCAATCGAGAATTTTTATTTGGATCGGGTCTAGCCTAAATATTGGACGAAATACCTTATGGAATAGTGGTAGCTTCCATCCTCAACCCCTCCCCACGAGGTTTGAACCTGTGACTAGCCCCTCATGGACCTTGTTAACAATCTTGGGATTGAATTATTGATCTTCTCTCGACATAGAGTCCGCGAAGGCTTGACTCTTAATAGTATTAGTGATGGCCCCAAACACGACACCTTAATGCCACACATATTTATTTTTGCACCGAGAAGGCGCATTTCTATAGCCTGGGTGGAGGGAAAGTGTCCGTCTATCCCATAAAAATAAATAAATAAATAAAATAAGAATGCATGCATCAATGTGTTGTAGCATAGTGGAGCTCGGGTGGGGGATGTGTTAGTTTGTCCCATAAAAAGAAAAAGAAAATATAAAATAAGAATGCATGCATTAGTGTGTTGTAGCATAGTGGTGTTAGGGATGTGTGCTGCATTTTAGTGGTTAAAGATTTGCATATTTGATCCCTCTCGGTGCTTTGTAGAACTGGAATTAGATGAGTCTATACTAATTTAAGTTAATTCTGGTTTTTTTAATTTTAGTTTTATTAATTAAAAACAAATTTGGTGGATTAGTTTAAGTGATTAAGCATTGTGAATTGTAAACAAGAAATTATGAAGTAAGTTTCTTCTTTATAAATATTGTGAACTAGGGTAGGAATTTGAAAAACAATTCACTCGTCATTTTTGTCGGTTTTAACAGTGATGAACGTTTTCATAGTTTCTTTGTTTTATTTGATAGTTAGTTTAAAATTTAAACCATATTTGACTAGTAAAATGATCCATGACAAACATTTTGCCCATCAAATTTCTACCCTGTTGTGAACCTCATTAAATATCCTTATCAATTATGTTACCAAAAATAAAACTATCCAAAAAAAATTATAATAATATATATTCCATCACAAAAACAAAATTTTAAAATAATAAAATTTGAATGAAAAATATTACATACTAAACAAAATACGACTCACCTATATGAATAAAAATTAAAAAAAGGACCTAATCGTTTTCTCGCTACTCAAATTATAATAAAAATAAATCTTCTTAAGAAGAAAAATGGACAAAGTCGTTTTCTTCGTGACCACTTAAGTTGTGATAGAAGTCCAGGTGGTTGGGGCGGTCGGCTGTGGCCGTCCCCACCCAGGTTCGATCCCGTGACCCTGTCAGATTTGGCGCTCTCGCATATTGAGCTGCCAGTTTCACTACTGTATGAAAAAAAAGTTGTGATAGAAGCAATCGTCATGCAAACACACTACCCAAATTTTATTTTTATTTTAATGATTTTAAAGTTTTAAGCTTCTATTTAATTTTACGTTTTAAAATTTTGAACAAAGTAATTTAGAGAAAAAAAAAATATATTTTTTAAACACCGGGTTTTTTTTAGGCTTAAGAAAAAATAAATTTGAAATAATTATTTTATCGTCAAATCTCTATAAATTTGAAATAATTATTTCACCGTCAAATCTCTATAAGAAAAAATAAATTTGAAATAATTTGAAATGGTTAAAAAACTTCTTTTCAGCATTTAAGATGAAAGTCCCCAATGTTTTTATCCAAGATAACCCCAAAATTATCTCACCGTCAAATCTCCATAAAGAACTAACAATGAATTGCGATATAACCATATAATCTCCAACATTCAATTGTAATCCACTTATTTCAAATTGTTTTTAACCTCAAAAGTCTAGCCCTTCACCGAGTTACTTTATATCCCCTTTTAGCTCACGATTAGTAATATATATATATATATTTTACACTTTGGAAAAACCACGCATGGTTTTACTCTTTTTTTGTCTTTTCTTTTCAAAAGTTTTCTTTCTTTTTCCTTTTAACTTTCTTTTTTTTACGTTTTTTTCTTTCCCCAACATTCAATTGTAATCCACTTATTTCAAATTGTTTTTAACCTCAAAAGTCTAGCCCTTCACCGAGTTACTTTATATCCCCTTTTAGCTCACGATTAGTAATATATATATATATATATTTTACACTTTGGAAAAACCACGCATGGTTTTACTCTTTTTTTGTCTTTTCTTTTCAAAAGTTTTCTTTCTTTTTCCTTTTAACTTTTTTTTTTATGTTTTTTTCTTTCCCCACTTCTTCTTATTTGCACGGAATAATTAATTACTTCGAATTGATGACTAAAAGTTCAATTAGACAAAGTCTAAATAATGGCCAAATGTCGGATCGCTCCGATACCAAATGGAGTAGCCAAAAATTTGAAAAACCCACAAAATTTGATAAATTGAAATATTTTTGATGATGAATTTACAATACAATGCTAGGCCATTATATAGGCCTTTTAACACCTCTTCATTGAAGGGGTATGTTTTTTTAAGTAAATAATAATAATAATAATAATAATTAATTATTATTATTAATGTATTTATTTATTATTTTATGTTTGTAATACTCCCACCCCCATAGAACTAGATCCCTTAAAACAAGGAGAACCTAGGAACAAACAAAACTCTTGAAAAATAGGAAAAAAACCATTGATAGGGACTAAATTAGATAAAGGCATACCTTCATTATGGTCATTCCAAGAGTTCATATCCTCCATTATGACCTTGGCGAATGTAGGAATCTTGTCGGAGTCATCATTTTCAATACCAAGGGAGATTTCTTCAGTAGCTACCATATCCCCAATAAGATAAACCTCTAGTGACTCATTAGTACCCCCGATCCTTGAAGGACTCACTATCCCTGATATAATGTCTTTAAGCGAGGGTTTAACAATAATTTATTTTGCCAGAGAATCTCACTCTAAGATTGCTGCCATATCTTGAACCCCACCTAGCCTCTCCATAGGAACCCATCCTTGCCCTTCTTCTTCATAGACCAACTATTGGTTTCTCCTCTTAGAAATAGAAAACCCTAGATTACACTCCTGCATGAGGTAGCCATAAAGGTGGCACCTAATATGTTTGAAAGGAATTCCACAATAATCCAAAGGTTGAGAAATAAGATAGTCACCCTTCTCCAATTGAATTTATGAAGAAAAAGCTTTTGATAAGTTCAAATTGACGAGATTTTGGGCCATAGCCAGATTTCCAAATCTCTCAAAGCCCATATCAGTGTCCATAAAAATCCCCAATACATTGCCAATTTATTTAAAATTGTCAATGATCAAAATTCCATTGACATACCCTACAATTTACCCATGTCGGGGTATTATCCAGTTTCTCCTTCCTTGGGCCAAAAAATGGGGTCCATCCTTTAATAAATAAAGTTGTTAATCCCTATTTCCAACAAAAATCCTTTATCTTTTTCTGCATCTTCAACTCTTGTAAGAATGAAACCCAACAATACTCACCAACCCAAAAAAGTTGAGGCACATAACCAAGAAAAGGTTCCCACTGCTCCTTAAGCCACCTTCTAAGTGCTACCTCCCCCATCCTTTTTCTTAGAAATCTCCCCACTAGAGCTCTTTTATATAAACAAACCACCTCATGCATATGCACATCCTTTCCCAACACTTGTTTTATCTCACTCGACTTTTTCCTTGTACACTTCGTTATTGAATTTTCCCTCCCACCATTAAGGACTATCGATTCCTTTGGCCATTCATAGTTTGAACCTGTCTGATGGGTCTCCCTTCTTCCCTGGACCCCAAGCCTCCATCTTCCTTTTCCAATGAATCCCCCCTATTACCAAGCCTCCCATGCTGCCTTTGGTCTCTCCCTCCAACTCAATAAGTCTATATTTTTGTAGAATCCTAATAACGATTGCAAAGGTTAAAATTGTCTCCAAGTTCTCTCTCGATCCCGAAGGATTCTATGGATATTGTACCAAAGGGTGATCTACGCACATGCACTGTAGCACACCAGAGTTAATGCTCTGTCATGTTGGGTCCTAAACCATGAAACCTGATGGGTCCTAAACCATGACACCTGATTTGCCAATAATCCCCTAACAAGTCCACCTTGGGCTCAATAACCAATTGTTGAGCTATAGCCGCCTTCACATTATCCCAAGCCCCATCCTCTCTCTCCAAAACCTTAGCACTACCCTCTGGGATGACTTCATCTCCTGTGACATCACAATCCTCTATTTTGGCAAGGGTGTGCTAGATTTGTTGGCCTTCCAACATATACGAAATGTAAACCATCTCCTCCATCGTCATCACCCCTGGAAGTTAACTTGTTAACTTTTCTTCATCTATACACCTTAGAGATTTCATTTCTATGCATCCATCCGTCCTTTCATGTAAATCTTCATTATTGTATCCATTTTTTACATAAGCTCTACCATCCCTTAATAAGTATGGTACTTTTCTTCATCTATGCACCTTAGAGATTTCATTTCTACGCATCCATATGTCCTTTCATGTAAATCTTCATTATTGTTTCCATTTTTTACATAAGCTCTACCACCCCTTAATAAGTATGGTTTTCTACGGGGGGCCGCTGTTATGGCCGGGTCGCTGGGGCGGTCGGCTGTGGCCGTCCCCACCCAGGATCGACCCCGAGACCCCGTCCGCTTCGGCGTTCTCACCCACCATTGAGCGCCGGTTTAACTAGCATGTGAAAAAAAGTATGGTTTTCTACGATCTTTTTTATTGGGTGGTTCCTTTATTTAAGTTATATTAAAATTGATAATATATTTTAATTACAATGAAACTTTTTCTATTTTTGCATTTACTGAAATTAAAAATTCTCAAAATTTTATTTCTTTAAAATGCAATCGAAATGTACAATTCGATAATAATTAATTTTAGTGCTTTTTGTCATTTTTTAAAAACCACTATATATTGAAAAGTTTAAAAATTAATTTATTTATAAAATTTCGTGATGTTTTATATTAAAAAAATTCCATGATATTTTTTTAAATTGGTAATATTTTTATTTTAATTTATTATTATTATTATTCCCTGCCAAGGCAGGGATATACTAATCGTTCAGTAATCAAATTACATTGACTACTATTAATTTAATTTCCCACACACAAATTTCTACAATGTTTTAAAAAGTTTTTCAAAAATTATTATTAAACTTAATATTTGGAAAATTAAAATAATTTTTAAAATAATATATTATGATTTTTTGATTGGTTTAAACCACTTCTAATGGGACATAAATCCCTGCAGTAGTGGTCTTATTATTTATCAAAAGTTTAAAATAATTAAAATTATTTTTTAAATTAAAATTCTTTAAAAATGCCACATGTACTGGTGGACTTTTGTAGCTGGAGGCTATGATGCTACTGATTGGTTGTGGCCATGTGGTCCCCTGTATTTGTCACTTAGCTTTGCCTGAGGTCTCTGTTGTGTTTCCCTGCATCCTGGCAGCTTCTTCTTCTGGGCGGCCATAACTACTATGTTAGTTTTCCCTAGCCTTTCTCACATCGGCCTAGTCCTTTTCGCCACCCACATCCGACTCCTTTCCGCCACCCAAGCTCCTAGCTCTGTCGGTTGCTTCCACATGACCTTCTTCTGCCTGCATCAACTGCAAAATTATATCGCCTACAGCTACCACTAGCGGTTACCTATGGCCTGCCTTCCCTCACTACTCCCTTCTTGTTTTGCAGACTGTATCTCACTTCCCCACACATGAGCTATTACTTCCATGCTCGACACCCGTCTTGGTCCAAACCTAATAGCTCCATGTTTCAGCGGCCCTATGTCATGCATTCTTTTAATGCTAAGCAATTCAAGCTTTAAATTTCATGAATTGATTTCAAAGTTGGAGTCACCTCTCTTATCATTGTTGTTTGACATTTTCATGAATTGATTTCACAGTTGGAGCCACCCCTCTTATCATTGTTGTTGGACATTTAAATTTTGAGAGTGTGAGCCTTGCAAGCTGGTTTTATGAATTTGCATCGGTTGTGAGTCACTTAATTGTCATGGTATTCAATCTTTGTTGTAATTATAGATGTGTGCTTTTGATGGTTTCATTTTATGTGTATATTTTATTGAAACAATAACAGTAAACTTTTTGAAATTTTATGAAAATAATTAATGAATTTATTTCTAAGTGAAATTTGTTCATCCATTAACTATACAACTATGACTTGGCCACAATAAATCGTCTTGTAAAACAATCACGATCAATTCCAAAAAAGGCAAAGACTCTTATGATATAGTAGGCACTAGTCCTAACAACACTTCCTGTAAAAGAACTCCATTAGTACATGAAATATCTATCAGGCTTCATGATAACTATAAACATTGAAGAGTTCGAACTAATTGGATCAAAGGCACATCATATTTTTCCTGAGAAGAAATGTATATTGATGTGGTTGTATCTTTTTCAAATATATCATATGAAAAACAAATTCGATCCGAAGGAAAACTTTTACAAAGAAAAACATCCTTAATGAATCTGCATCCTTTGCATATGAATCGTCTTAAGCTGTAAGTTCATTTGGTCAATTGTCAATGTTTACTGTGACGTCTATGTCGCCCTAATGTAGAGATGACATCTCCCCACAACTCTAGCTATCCCTATGGCAGGGAATTTGCTGCAACGCAACTTTTTCTTGTTTTTTTAAAACAAACTTAAACTATTGTATTAAGACAATAATTTTGGACTATTGTCACTAAAATATAAAAAATGATTGATTTTCAAATCTCAAGGGTAAAATATGTTTTTTGCAAAGTTCTCGTCCTTTCGCAAAAATGTTTGTGGCACTTTGATAATCACTAACCTAACATTTTTAAAGCTTTTGCAGTGATCAAAATGATCCATTAAGACTTCATGAGAATCCACATCAAATCATTTTTAGTAGACATTTCTAACTAGAGCCAAGTTCATCATCAAGACAACTAATCTAATGTCATGGTTAGTATATGTCTCATCATGCATTCAAGGTACTTGCTTTAATCCTCGTGGTTGTAATGCATTGAACAACTAAAGTGGGGAGAAGTGCAAACTGGCTTGTAGCCAAGAGCATGATGACTAAAACCTTGTTTTATAAGGTTGAACATCTTTGTACTATTTGATTCCATGAATAGCAATAGTACGTTTTTTTTGGTTGAAAAAAAACTAAAGTGAGATGAACAAAGGAGACGTCGAACAAAGGAGAAGGTCCCATGTCCTTTATGTTGATAATGCAATTGTTTTCCAACATATATAACTTTACAGGGGAGAAGGTCCCATGTACTTTATGTTATTAATGCAATTGTTTTCCAACATATATAACTTTATTATTGCTTTCTTTCATTTTATAAGTGATTCCTTGGAAATTGAGAAATTTTATATAATTGAGAAATTAGATATACAATGTACAAGACTTGGGGTTCAAAATGTTAGACTAAGTCGCCACTTAGAACCTTCCCAACGCATTGAATTTGACTGTGTCCACTTCCAACATTAGTTCATGGCATATAATTTTGGTATTTTTATGTTGTGTCATTGTTAGAAATAGAAAATAAGTTATATCAGTTTAAGAGATAAATGTTGTTATTATTATGTTAGCTTTCTCTAAAGGTAATTGTTGAAATTGGAAAACTCTCTAACTAAATTACTTGTAGAAAATACTAAAAGATAAAATTATTAAATTAAACAAATCAAAGAAAAATAATGGGAGGAGGGGGTGGATTTTCTTGTGGGAGATTTTTCCAATTGAAAATCCAAGCATATAACTCAATCGATCCACACATATGAATAAGTCGAGATAAAGTTTTATTCAAACTCGCTCTTATATGCCTTTCAAAGTTAAAGGGATCCACACATATGAATAAGTCAAGATAAAGTTATATTCAAACACGGTGTTATGTGCCTTCCAAAGTTGAAGGGGAGAGGGCTGAATAGTGGAAAAAAAAAAGATTGGTGATATTTCAACATTTCTATTATGAACCAAATAACAAATAAATATAAGAATGATTAAATTCAATAACTCATGCTTAAGTGAGGTGAATGCATGTACTAATACAAAAGTTTCTTTAAAGGGAAATTTGTTATTATAATATATATCTAAATGATTTAGACAAAATGATTATTCAAGTGAGTCTAGTTAATGTATCCGTAAGAGATAAAACGAATTAGATGGCATTTACATTAATAAGCCTACATGATTATAATTAATAAAACGATAATTAATAAAAATTAGGTCAATAATAAGCTCTTTCATACAAACAAATGTTACCCTCAATGTTGATTAGTTGTGGATGCTTTTGTATGTAGAAACCATTTTCCCATTTCGCATCATGAGTTGGGAGGTTCTTCCACTTAATGAGGTAATCAATTTCTTGATATATGTTTCAATGTTTATTTTAAGGTCTAGTATGATTTTTCTTATTCTTCGAGTTTCAGAAGAATAGTTTGAACTTGGATCTTCTCACTAATTACCTTCTTTAAACAAGAAACATAGAATACTAGTTGCAAAAGTGAAGAAAGAAGTAATTGCAACATGTAAGAGACATTGCCAATCCTATTCCACACCTTATAGGGATCGTAGAATTTTGATGCTAATTTATTGTCCTTCTTTTTTTGCTTTAGTAACATTTGTTTCTATACTTTCAACCTCAAAAATTCCCAATCCCCCACTTGTGTGTTCACTACCGTGTGTATTTGATTATCATTTCATCTTGTTTTGTTCTAGATCTAGGTTGTCCTTTAGTAGTTTGAGAACCCCTTCATGGTGCTGAATATGATTCTCCACAACTTGAATCTTAAGTTTCACTCTCAAAATTTATGTGATGGATGGAGGATGATACCCATAAAGCACCAGAAATGGGGACATTTTGGATGAAGTATGGAAATAAGTGTTATATCACTATTCGACCAAAGTTAACCACTTGACCCATTATGCTTGTTTATCGGATGCAAAGAAATGAAGGCAACCTTCCAGATATTTATTCAAAATTTCAATTTTCCATGAGAGTGGGGGTGGTAAGAGGAGATGTGAGCTAGTTGAGTCCCTAAACAAGAAAACAAGTCAATCCAAAAATTAAGTGAAAATTGGATTTATGTGACTTATAATAATCTTGGGACTTTCAGGTACATTTTGAATTGTTTCCAAGAATGTTTTGGCTACAACAATTTCTTTCAAATAATGACATGGTGGCAAAAAATAAGCATACATTCTGATTAGATCCATTGCCATAATGATTGCATTCTTCCTTTCATACTTTGGAAAACAAGTAATAGAATCCATTGAGACCTCTTCCCAGCACTGACTTGGTGTGGATAAGGGTTATAAATTACTCAAGGTCTTAATCGTCTCTCCTTTGTTCAATTAGCAAACCAAAAAATCTGCCACAGTATCTTGAACATCAATTTTAAGAACTTACAATAAAATATACAACTTTATTTTGTGAAAAGTTTTCAAAATTCATGACTATCCACCTATAGGAGAAGCACATAGTTTAGAAAGGACTTTGAGTTGCAATTGTTTACATAAATATAGGCAATGCTTTTAGTATTTTACCATAATGAATCGTTATTCTACACAAAATAATCTAATGCACTAGGGCCATGTTGCATTTATGAATGAGCTTCCATGTAGTATGGTCCTATTACCATTCAATCCTTGCTTCTTACACCCAATCAACTTGGATAATGGAATATCACAAAGTAAAGCCCTAAAGTCATATTCCTTCATTGAAAGTGCATAAGCCAACACATTCTCTCTCTCTCTCTCTCTCTCTCTCTCTAATTTCGAAGTCACAACCTAACATATTTTTGGTGACCCACTTTTGTTGATCCTTTGAAGAAAAATAAAAATGTTGTTCTAATAAGTACTTCACACTATAATGATCTATTTTCACCTTGAAGTGTTTGCTCATTAGGTATAGGTAACATTTCTTAACTTCATGTAGTATGACCAACATTTATTTCTTATAAATGCGTGTGAAGAACCTGCAACACTTAATTAATGAAAATACACGAGATAGCAGAAATAATAGAACTTAGAATCACTTTTATTGATCGCAGGCCACTTCGAGGGGGCAACCTCCTTTGAGCAAGCTCAATACAAATAACTTCACGGTACCTTCATTGGTCTCAACACAAACTTATATACTAAGTCTAGGCGCCAATACCATGGGTCAATACCATGTGTCAATACAAACCATGGGCCAATACAAACTATGGATCAACAATTACTACGGGACGACTTACAAAGCATATGCGTCCAACAACAATAAGACAAACTATGGATCAACAAATACTACGGGACGACTTACAAAGCATATGCGTCCAAGAACAATATACTAACAAAGTAAATAGAAGGGTTGACATGGGTGCCTAACATCCCCTCTCCCTTATAAAAATCTTTGTCCTCAAAGCTTTAGATGTGGAAATTGATGCAGAATCTGAAGGAAAGGTTCCCTTGTAGCATCCTCGGGTTGCATTCCGGGCCACTGACGCCTTTTGAGTTTCAGGGAGGGTTGCTTGGAACACTGCAGACGAAGAAGAACCATATTAGCTGCGTGAAAAGTGCTCTCAGAACGGTGTTGATCGGCTTGTTGTTTCAGTCGAATTCTTGCCACGTGAAGTTGTCCTGCAGAATGAGAAGAATCTGATCGCGGTTTCGAAGAACCGAGTCAATTTCCTAAACTGGGAGTTGCTAAGGGTGTATGGAAGAAGAACTGGCGGTGCCTATCCATAGACTGCTTCATATGGTGTCCTTTTAGATGTGGTATTGTACCACTGGAGTGCTTCTAGGAAATCCATAGAAATAGTTGTCCAGATCTATGTAGGGATGGGCAAGGGTTCGAGCAGTCCCGAAAGGAGTGTCATTTCACCCTTGCTGACCTGGCAAGTATCACAGTCATCCACCATCTGTTGAATTGTCATTTTCAGTCCCTGCCAAAAGAAGTTACAATGTTCTCGGTCATACATTTTGAGGAACCCAGAGTCCCCTACTGATGAAGAAGCATGGAGTTCATAGAAGAGATAGCCTTGTTGAACAGATTGCAACCAATTTGGAACAAGCAGAGAAATACTTGTAAGAGAAATTGGGTCATCAAATGTGCGAGAAGGAGCATCTGCCACCATATTGTCCTTACCCTTCTTGTAAGTGATCACATAGGCATAACCCATGAGTTGGATAACCCATTTTAGGTGTGCTGGCGAGGAGACCCATTGTTCCAGGAAATTTTCCAGACTCTGGAGATCAGTCTTGATGCAGAAATAATTCCCTAATAGGTATGGCTGCCATTTCTGTAATGCATGCAAAATAGCCATCATCTCTTGCTGAGATGTAGATGCAACTAAATTCTTACCAGAAAGGTCTCTTGAAGGCGACAAGCCCACTGGTTCAACAAGGACACCTGCATATCTATCCAAGGTAGTAGGGGAGACCGTTGATGGGTGCATCTGAATGGAATGGAGTTGAGCGATGACACCATGTGAATTCTTCTTAAGGATCTTTTCCAGGCGATGTGAACTGATGAGGCGGAGAGACCCTTGTTGTAAGCCCTTAAATTTGTGTTGTTTCCCATTGACTGAAAACTGCATCCAAAGTTCAGCAAAATCCCATAAGATGGGGCCAAGTGTACGTAACCATTGAACGCCCAAAACCACATCACATCCACCTAGGGACAAGGAAAACATGTCAGAGCATAGGTTATAATATTCCAGATAGATACGCACATTGTGATGCTTCCCCTTGCAAGGTAAGGTGCCCCCATTGGCAACCATGACTTCGAAGTTGGAGCAAGGATGGACAAAACAATCAGCATGTTTGGCGATCCGAGGGTCAATGAAGTTATGAGTGCTACCAGAATCAATGAGTATTGTAAGAGGAAGCTTCTTGAAGTAACCCCTGACCTACATTGTTTGGGGGGTGGTGACGCCGGATAAAGCATGGAGAGATATCTCTAGTTGTTCATCCTGAGATGCGGGGTCAATAGGCAGCTCCTGAATGTCGACTTGATCATCCATTGTATTTGGAGCTTCTTCAACAATTTTAGAGGCAGGCCGAGAATCCACATCCAAGAGATAGAGCTCTTGTTGAACACATCTATGTCCCAGAGTGAATTTCTCATCACAATTATAACAAATCCCTTTTTCTCTATGTGCCTGCATTTATGTTTCAGACAAATGCTTGATAGGAGTTGTTCGAGGAGCTGGCGGGATGGGAGGTCATTGAGAACTGTAACATCCCACTATTTTCATAAAAAATTTAAAATTTCTAAATCATCATTAAATACTAAAAATTGTAAAATGCGGAAATAATAAATGTTTGATAAAGCAGTAGTTAATAATTACATCATTCTATAGGAGCAATTTAACTGTTGTGTTTTTTTGTTTTCTGATGGTGTATTATGTTGGCGACACGTCATGAATCCAAATAATGATTACGACATTTATTTATATGCTTGAATGGTTGAACTTTCGATACATTTGGAAAACAGAATTCTCCTCGACAAGTACTGACAGTTTAAATTTTTTGGATGATGATGAAAGGGGTCCCGCGAAGTGCCCTGAGGCTTACTTAGCTACTCAGCTAAAGCATTGTACTCGTCCTTCATGCGCAGATTCGCAGGTAAGAGATAGCGATAATTTTCAGAGTGTTTAATAACCGTTTTCAAAAATGATAACTGCAAGTACTTGACGTCACAGGTATAGTTTCTTTTCAATTTTTGTAAGAAGTAACTTGGCTAGCTCAAACTGCAGAAGTCGTCAATTCCAGAGTGTGGTTGTTATCAGTTTTATGTACTAAGAGTTTATGGCTTCTCTTATTATCATTCCATAATTGAATTGCAGCTTTTTAAAACAATCTTTGTATAAAATTCGACTTGTGACAATTCTAAGGCAAGGGAACACGGTCCTATGCACACCATAGTGAGAGTGGCAAGGTGATTCCAAGTTCTTTATTACCCTAGATAATGTTAATACATTAATATCCTACCATGCAATTTATACGATAGTTCTTGGGTAGCAACTATACCCTAAAGGGTGTATCCATATAAATTATGACATTAGCAAAGCTTGAAGAGCTCTATAATGAACTTTATATTAGGTTGGGGAGGAATCTATCCATACCTTAGGATCGAATGCGACCTAGGTGGATGTTTTATGCTATGAGTACACTTATATCGATTTAAATGGAACATACGAAGTCTTTTATACATGCTACCGAATATATGTTTTAACCTTGGTATAATTTGTAAATTTGATGCAATAAACGTTGATCCTTATGGTTGGCTGGTGGAATGATGGCGTTGTAAAAAGTCTGCGTACGAATTCAAGGGTATCGTAAATGATTGGGTTTGTAATGAATTCGCCTGGCCACAACGTTAATGGTAATATTACGTGCACGTTGTAATGGATGGCCAACATGTGAGAAGGTTTGCCAGTGCTGAGTTGTAACGACCTCCTGCCTCGGTGTCGACAGAGTTGGCAACGTCGTGGCTTAGGAGGTGGATGGGTGATTTATTACCGCAACTACCACCCTCCATCGTGGCTTATGGAAAATAGATCTCCGTCGTTGATTGTTGTGTGTTGGGATTGTAGTGAACCCTAACTTAACTTACAGGATATTGTAACGTTTTCTTGGTCATTGTTTCAGTGGTAGGGTTTTGGATGAGGCCAACCGACCGAGAGGCACTTAGGTTTTTGCTGTTTTTAGCCTCCCTCGGGCTCGAACCTGAGACCGACAGTACCCTTTAATCTGTGAGTGATTGTTATCCATGGAGGCCGAGTCCGGAAATGAATATTATAGCAATCCACAGGTTGGATGAGTGTGTGCGAGGGTGGCGTTGTAGTGACTTGAACGTCCGGGGTTTCAAATCGGGTTGCAAGTTTTCACAAGTGCCAACACAACGTGTCCTACAAGTTGGGTCTTTCTCCTTCGAAGTGGATGGATGGCTTCGTCATTCTTCTGTCAATGATGCAGGTACAGTGATGTTGCAAAAGTTTAAAGTTTTCTTTGTTGCATGCACCAACATTTCATGAATGTTATCTAACTCATACTTGCTTGACAGGTAGCTCTCAGCGAACAACAGTGTGCCGGGAAAGTTGATGGGGAAAAAGGAATACAACGAACCCACCGGTAAGCTTCGGTGGTACCCCTACCTCGTGGTTCTCCTGGATTCGGACTTGGTGAGCAGGGTGTTGGAAATGCGTCTTCTCGGCATTGGACTTTGCCTCGCCTGCAACTTTGGGAAAACGTTACTGTTTATGGTTTTGTTGTTAGTGTAGATGATGTAAATATTTTCTAAAATGTCTGGCCTGCCTTCCCTCGGCTCGGCGAGATTGATAGGGTTTGAACCCTTGTCGTTGCAAGGGATTTCAAAGCACTAAGCGTTCTATGTTTATCGTTTTGCACTTCTAAATCGATGGAAGAAACAAGTGTGGAACAATGTTGACTATGGTTTTGTTTCGGCAGTAGTTGTGTACTGTAAAAAGAAGAATGGGTTTTGAATGGAACCCTCCGTAAAAAATGAGGCGATCTGTAGGATGTTGCGATCGTATTTTTAAATGAAAATGTTCCTTGCTAGGGTTTTAATGTTTACATATGGTGTTTTGAACTCTCATCTTCGAATCGGTTTTAAAAGAACGAAAGGCATGTTTTTAAGTGTTTATTCAATGGATGGCTGTAAGCCGTTAATGGAATACCTAGCTTACAAAATGTCTATGCATACTTGGGTTAAACTATTAATAAAAGGGTATTAGTTTCGGTTTGAATACAACAGTGTTGATGTTAAACCCTAGCCTGTCGATGATAATGAAATGTACTGGGCTATAATGATGTTTGAAAGCAAGAATAACAGTTCTTGTTTCCACAGTTAGAATATCTATGATAATGGAAACATTTGATTTTGCAGTTGTTAAATGTTTGTAAATATTAGTATGATAAGAACAGATCAACCCTGGTTTGGGTGCAAAGATGCTGTATTTTACTCTGTCAGTTAAATAATGCTATCCTTTTCTTTGCTTTCAAGAACATGCTATTCTATGATGTAAATTCTACCACATACAGTTGATAATACAAAATCAAAGAAAATTACAGTGTATTCGTCAGTTAGTTTAATTTTCCTATTAGTATAACAGTTTGTCTACTTTAATTCTATCTCCCTGTATTTGTCCAATTTTGACCTCTGGAGAAATGAAAGAACAATAAAATACCTCTTTTTTTTGCATAAAAATAATACAGTGATGACAATAATTTCTATAAAGATTAATCAGATTCAAATAACAATAAAAAATAAAAGAATGGGCACATGGTTAACAGAATGCATGACATTGGTTTCTTTTTGAAGAAATAACTGATGATCAGTAAACCCCAGATGCTAACACCATGTCTACCTTCAGAAGTCAGAAAGGAAAATACTGTCATAACTAGTTTCTGGTGGGTTGTTTCAGCATTTAGAGTTTGAACAATATAATCCATGCATGCAGAGATCTAATCTGCAGCTGCTAAAATATAAGATGCATGGGGAACATAAGTCTGTGCATGGGGTCTCTTTGGGATTATGAATTTAGATGCATGTTAGGTTTCACTTTTAAATGAACAGATTTAATGCTACCTCTCTGTACTGGAGTACGATGCAGCTTCACGCATGGGGAAAAATGTAGAGGAGTCATTTTATCAGTTTAGAAATTTAAAATCAATCAGGATCTAACATTTTACGGCTACTGGTCATTAATAACATTTCTAAGCCACTTTCTGAGAGCAATCCTGTGATTGGAAACATAAAAAAAGAAAAAGAATAGAACCTGAGTGTGATAGGAGGAACAAATCACTCAAGAAGCCTGTTCCACCCAACCTGCTCCTAAGCAGCCAAGATGTTTGCCTAAGGACCCCCGATCCTGTCCACTGATCCACCAGGAGGAAGGAAGTTCGGAAGCTTAGGGTCTCTACTTGCAGTAGCAAGAAAATTTATCCAGCCTTACAGGCTTAGTAGTCAATGGGACTTGCAGCAGCACCTCTGGTCTGTCCTTCTCATAACAATTGCAGACTTATACTTGCACTCACCACGGCCTCCCTATTCGAATCTCTCAACCATCACCTGATGCACATGAGGAATATTTCTGCAGAAAACATTGTACGAGCTCCCTGCTCAATTCGAATTGCCTTTTATAGTCTGCCTAGGTCTTTTTGTAATTAATTGGTCATTAGTGAGTTACCTGCTCACCTCCCTCCACCTAGAGGGGGAAATGCCACAAAATTAGGGGGAGTTATCCCATACCAACAGCTAATGGTAGAGTGCAAATGCTGCCATCTGTCCCAATCCTTCCAGCAGCTTCCATTCCTCCTAGTGGGCAAGTGAACACTCTTGTAACAACTTTTTTGAGTGTTTGTCTCCCATTTTCATTTATTAAATAATAATAATGAGTCATTACATTCATCTTTGACCTAATTGGTCATAATTACAAAACTTGTAATTATAATTTAACACAAATTATTTTGCGAAAAGGATAATAGTAGAAAATAATTATTCTCAAAAATTGGGTGGGTGACATACACCCCTCCTTAAGCCTCAACATCGTCCTCGATGTTGCTTTATTCACTCCTTGAGTGTTCCTGGAACAGAGTTGGGTATGCAGCCCGCATACTACTCTCCAACTCCCAGGTAGCCTCTGCTGGGCTAAAGTGCTTCCATTGCACTTTTACTTGGCCAACTGTGCGATTCCGGAGTAGAGTTTCTTTCCTTGCGAGAATACAGTCCGGTTCCACCAGAAAATCGCTGCCTTGTTCCACCTGAACATTATTCCAATTTACAACATGAGTAGGATCATGCACATATTTCTTTAAAAATGAAATGTGAAAAACATTATGGACTTTGAGGTTTGAAGGTAAGGCTAATTGATATGCCACAGGTCCAACTCTGGACAAGATTTCGAAAGGACCACAATACCTGGGTGCCAGTTTGGCACAGCTTCCCAATTTTAAGGAACTCTTTTTCGGCCTTACCTTAAGAAAAACATGTTCACCAACCTAGAACTCTCTATGAGTTCTTTTAAGGTCTGCTTGAGTTTTCTGTCTATCCTGGGCAGCTTTAAGATTTCCTTGTACTTGCTTCACGATTAGTTCTAATTCCTGCAACAATTCGGGCCCTAAGGTGACTCTGCTAACCAGATCACTCCATGACACCGGCGTGTTACACTTTCTACCGTAAAGAATCTCAAATGGGCTAAGTTTGGCTGAAGCATGGTAGTGATTGTTATACGCAAACTCTGTTAAATGCAAGTAGTCTTCCCACTTACCAGGCTGATCCTTAACATACATTCTGAGCATATCTTCCAATATCTGGTTCACCCTTTCAGTCTGTCCGTCTGTTTGCGGATGAAACGCAGTGCTGAAATTTAAGGTGGTGTTTAATCCTTTGAACAAGGACCTCCAAAAGTTACCTGTGAACTTTGAATCTCGGTCTGAAACTATTACCTTGGGTATCCCATGCAGTCGAAAAACCTACTTCATAAAAATTTCTGCGATATCAGGAGCTTGATGGGTAGTTTTGACAGGGATAAAATGGGCTACCTTGCTAAGTTTGCCTACTACCACCATGATGGAGTCGTGTTGTTTTTGATTCTTTGGTAACCCAGTGATGAAATCTATACTTATGATTTCCCACTTCTAGCTGGGTATAGGCAAGGGCTGCAGCAATCCAGTAGGATGCTAATGTTCCACCTTTACTTTTTGACAGTCAAAACACTTAGCTATATATTATGCTACTTCATCCTTCATTCTGGGCCAATAGTACTCCTTCCTTAGCATTGTGATGGTTTTCTGGTAACCTGGATGGCAAGAATAGTGGCTTTTGTGCATCTCATCCAAAATCAGAATCTTTATTGTTGGTACATTTGGTACGTACAATCTGTTTTTGTACAGCAGTAAGCCATTTTCCTTCAAACTGAAATCTGTCATAGAATTTTTAGAATTGTTTTCTGCTGTCCTTTCCTGTAATTTTCTGTGTTCCTCATCCTCTTTGATTCCTTTAAAAATCTATTTCTCCAAATATGTTGCGTATGTGCTGATGGCTGAAATAAAATGTATCCTTGCATTACGACTTAAAGCGTCAGCAACTTTATTCCCCTTCCCCTTAATGTGCTAAATTTCAAAATCATACTCACTCAGAAAAGCTAGCCATTTGGCTTGCCTGGCATTCAAATTTGTTTGATCTAATAAATATTTCAGCCCCATATTATCCGTCATTAAGGTAAATTTTTTGCCAATAAGGTGGTGACGCCACATTTTCAAGGCATGAATTACTGCTAACAATTCTAGATCGTAGGTGGAATAGTTCTTCTCATGTATTTTCAGCTTTCTTGATTCATAGGTTACAGCATGTCCCTCCTGCGTTGGACTCCTCCCTGTCCATCATTGCATGTGTCTGTACATACTATAAAATATTTATGAGGATCTGCAATCCTCAAAATAGGCGCTGAAGTAAGCAATTCTTTTAACTTTGTAAACTGTCTGCACACTTTTGATCCCAGACAAACTTCTTTCCCTTTTTTTGCAGCGACGTTATGGGGTTTGCAATCCTGGAAAACCCTTCAACAAATTTTCTATAATAACCAGTGATGCCCATAAATGATTGCACATCCGTCACATCTTTAGGAACCAGCCATTCATTAATGGCCTTTATCTTGGTGGGGTCAACCAAAATCCCTTCCTCAGAGATTATGTGTCCTAAGTATTGAATCTAGTCTTTGTAAAAATCACATTTACTGAACTTAGCATACAGCTGGTGCTCCCTCAGAACTTGCAGAATGATATGTAGATGTTCATCATGCTCCTCCTTGTTCTTAGAATATACTAAAATATCATCGATAAACACAACTGCAAACTTATCTAAGTACTTGTGCAGAATTTTGTTCATTAAACACATAAATATAGCAGGGGCATTAGTTAATCCAAACGACATGACAACGGACTCATAGTGCCCATAACGAGTTCTAAAGGCTATTTTGAAAATGTCTTCATCCTTCACACAAACCTGATGATACCCTGATCGTAAATCGATCTTTGAGAATATTGTTGCTCCACGTAGCTGATCAAAAAAATCGTCAATGTGGGGTAGCGGGTACCTATTCTTGATCGTTATTTTATTTAGTCAACGATAATCTATGCAAAGTCTCAGGGTACCATCCTTCTTCTTAACAAAAATGACCGGTGCTCCCCAAGGAGACACGCTGGGTCTTATGTATTTTTTATCGATCAACTCCTTCAGCTGAGATTTTAACTCATTCAACTCTAGTATATTCATCCGGTATGGAGCTTTAGTACTTGGTACTGCACCAGGTATTAATTCAATAGAAAAATCCAGGTCCCTTTTTGGAGGTAATTCTGGGATCTCTTCAGGAAAAATGTCTTGGAAATCCTTTAAGACAGGTTTGTCCTCTATTTTCAGTTTGTCCTCCTTAGTACTCATCTCATCATGCACTGCATTTACTGCAAACATCTGACACCCTTTTCTGATTTCCCTTTTTACTTGCATGGATGAAATCTGCCGAACGGATGTTTTCCTAGGGATGCTTTTTACCTCTGTTGTCTTTCCTTCATCATCCAGGCAAATAATTTTTTTTTCATAACAATTCAGAATGACACGATGGGTTTCTAACCAGTCCATACCGATTAGGATGTCATATGACCCTAATGGCAGAATATTTAACTTAACTTGCGTGGTTAGTTGATTCATAGATAAAACACAATTTTCCACAAAATCAGAAACCTTTCTTTTTGTTCCTGTCGCTAATCTAACTAACCCGGATTTATCGAATTTCTCTGTTTTCAAATCGAGTCTTTCTACAACAACTGGTGATATATAACTTAGACTAGCACCATAGTCAATTAAAATAGAAACTGGGTGGTTTTGTAGCATACCTTCAACCTCCACCATTGAGACTTGGTGTTCTGCTTGCCGGTTGTCTAATGCTGCACTAATTATGGGTACTTCTCTTGCCACATCTCCTACAGTAGCTTCAAACTGTATGGAGTGAATATGGTTGACCGCCTGTTTCTTGAGGGGGTAGTTTGAGGCATAATGGGGCCCTTGGCACTCAAAGCATTTTATAGGTGGCTTCTGTTCATTGGTCCTGGCAACATTGGGGACATTTCTGGGTGCTGTAAATTTCTGCTGCTGATTATTTCTATTCTGCTGAAATTTTTGATTTTGAAAATTTTTCCTCTGGAAACTGGAATTGCCACCATATCTAAAATTTTTCCTTTTCTGTTCAAAATTACTGGGTTTTGGCTTTTTCCAGCTAGGTACCGCTTCTCTTTTCTTATTCTGGTCAAAGCAAAAAGTTGCTTTCCTCATGGCTTCTTCTAGTGTCTTAGGGTTATCGTACTCTATCATGTCCTTGATGTGGAAAGGTAGACAACTTAGGTACCTCTGGACCTTCAGTTTTTCCTCCACCATATACGGCACATACCTTAGCAAACTTAAAAACTTGTTGTTCAGTGCTTTCATGTTCATCGTTCCCAGTTTTAGATCATAGAATTCTTTAAACTTTTCTTCATAATACTGCTCAGATAAGAATTTCTTCTTGAAGTATCTTTTAAAAGTACTCCAACTCATATCTCGGTATTTTATACCTTTTAAGTTCTTGCCACCAAATATCTGCCTTCCCAGTCAAATTATAAATTGCCATTTTTGCCTTTAAGGATTCCAAATAGTCGTAGATCTGAAAATACTTTTTCATGCCGGACAACCATGTTTCTGCTGTCTCTCCTTTCTCTGTTTCGCCATTGAAAGTTGGGGGTTTGATTTTCTTGAATTCACCAGATATCTGTTCGTACTATTTATTTCTTTTTTCTTTTTGGCTTGAAGTCTTCTTCACTACTGTCACTAGAGTAGTTATGCTTCTTTTTACGTGGATGTTTGGCAGTTCTTGATGATGTTGAGTTGCTGTTTCCCTCAGCTGTTTCTGTTTGTTTATCCTTGCCTTCATGAGATAGCTCTTTAGTTTTGGAAGTATGTTCAAGGTTCTGTTCATATTTTGGGTATTGGTCGAACAGTGCTTACTTCAACTCCTCCTGTGTCCTCAGGATTCTTTCATTGTCATGTTTTACTGACTGGATCTCTGCCTTCAATTCTTGAAAAGCACGCAATAATTCTGACGAATCGTTACCCCGATTGCCCTGGAATTGTTGTTCCATACTTGGGCTATTTGGCAGAAATCTGCCCCTTATGTGTTCAGCTGATCCTTCCATATCTGTAAATCAAAGAAAATTTTCTGTATATGACAAAATAATTTAAACTTGAGTTAGTGAAAATTTTCATAGTCATAAATTTTCTGTTTGCGTGTTTCTTGGACCATCTTTAGGCCTAGAGTTCGAACATGAGCTCTGATACCACATGTAACATCCCACTATTTTCATAAAAACTTTAAAATTTCTAAATCGTCATTAAATACTAATAATTGTAAAATGCAGAAATAATAAATGTTTGATAAAGCAGTAGTTAATAATTACGTCATTCTATAGGAACAATTTAACTGCTGTGTTTTTTTGTTTTCTGATGGTGTATTATGTCGAAGACACATCATGAATCCAAATAATGATTACGACATTTATTTATATGCTTGAATGGTTGAACTTTCAATACATTTGGAAAACAGAATTCTCCTCGACAAGTACTGACAGTTTAAATTTTCTGGATGATGATGAAAGGGGTCCCACGAGGTGCCGCGAGGCTTACTTAGCTACTCAGCTAAAGCATTGTACTCGTCCTTCATGCACAGATTCGTAGGTAAGAGATAGCGATAATTTTCAGAGTGTTTAATAACCGTTTTCAAAAATGATAACTGCAAGTACTTGACGTCACAGGTATAGTTTCTTTTCAATTTTTGTAAGAAGTAACTTGGCTAGCTCAAACTGCAGAAGTCATCAATTCCAGAGTGTGGTTGTTATCAGTTTTATGTACTAAGAGTTTATTGCTTCTCTTATTATCATTCCATAATTGACTTGCGGCTTTTTAAAACAATCTTTGTATAAAATTCGACTTGTGACAATTCTAAGGCAAGGGAACACGGTCCTATGCACACCATAGTGAGAGTGGCAAGGTGATTCCAAGTTCTTTATTACCCTAGATAATGTTAATACATTAATATCCTACCATGCAATTTATACGATAGTTCTTGGGTAGCAACTATACCCTAAAGGGTGTATCCATATAAATTATGACATTAGCAAAGCTTGAAGAGCTCGAATGAGTACACGTATATCGATTTAAATGGAACATACGAAGTCTTTTATACATGCTACCGAATATATGTTTTAACCTTGGTATAATTTGTAAAGTTGATGCAATAAACGTTGATCCTTATGGTTGGCTGGTGGAATGATGGCGTTGTAAAAAGTCTGCGTACGAATTCAAGGGTATCGTAAATGATTGGGTTTGTAATGAATTTGCCTGGCCACAACGTTAATGGTAATATTACGTGCACGCTGTAATGGATGGCCAACATGTGAGAAGGTTTGCCAGTGCTGAGTTGTAATGGCCTCCTGCCTCCGTGTCGATAGAGTTGGCAACGTCGTGGCTTAGGAGGTGGATGGGTGATTTATTACTGCAACTACCACCCTCCATCGTGGATTATGGAAAATAGATCTCCGTCGTTGATTGTTGTGTGTTGGGATTGTAGTGAACCCTAACGTAACTTACAGGATATTGTAACGTTTTCTTGGTCATTGTTTCGGTGGTAGGGTTTGGTGTGAGGCCAACCGGCCGAGAGGCACTTAGGTATTTGTTGTTTTTAGCCTCCCTCAGGCTCGAACCTGAGACCGACAGTACCCTTCAATCTGTGAGTGATTGTTATCCATGGAGGCCGAGTCTGGAAATGAATAGTGTAGCAATCCACAGGTTGGATGAGTGCGTGCGAGGGTGGCGTTGTAGTGACTTGAATGTCTGGGGTTTCAAATCGGGTTGCAAGTTTTCACTAGTGCCAACACAGCATGTCCTACGAGTTGGGTCTTTCTCCTTCGAAGTGGATGGATGGCTTCGTCATTCTTCTGTCAACGACACAGGTACAGTGATGTTGCAAAAGTTTAAAGTTTTCTTTGTTGCATGCACCAACATTTCATGAATGTTATCTAACTCTGAGCATTCTTGCTTGACAGGTAGCTCTCGGTGAACAACAGTGTGCCGGGAAAGTTGACAGGGAAAAAGGAATACAGCGAACGCACCGGTAAGATTCGGTGGTACCCCTACCTCGTGGTTCTCCTGGATTCAGACTTGGTGAGCAGGGTGTTGGAAATGTGTCTTCTCGGCAATGGCCTTTGCCTGTCCTTCAACTTTGGGAAAACATTACTGTTTATGGTTTTGTTGTTAGTGTAGATGATGTAAATATTTTCTAAAATGTCTGGCCAGCCTTCCCTTGGCTCGGCGAGCTTGATAGGGTTTGAACCCTCGTTGTTGCAAGGGATTTCACAGCACTAAACGTTTTATGTTTATCGTTTTACACTTCTAAATCGATGGAAGAAACAAGTGTGGAACAGTGTTGACTATGGTTTTGTTTCGGCAGTAGCTGTGTAGTGTAAAAAGAAGAATGGGTTTTGAATGGAACCCTCCGTAAACAATGAGGTGATCTGTAGGATGTTGCGATCGTATTTTTAAATGAAAATGTTCCTTGCTAGGGTTTTAATGTTTACGTATGGTGTTTTGAACTCTCATCTTCGAATCGGTTTTAAAAGAACGAAAGGCATGTTTTTAAGTGTTTATTCAATGGATGGCTGTAAGCCAATAATGGAATACCTAGCTCACAAAATGTCTGTGCATACTTGGGTTAAACTATTAATAAAAGGGTATTAGTTTCGGTTTGAATACAATAGTGTTGATCTTAAACCCGAGCCTGTCGATGATAATGAAATGTACTGGGCTGTAATGATGTTTGAAAGCAAGAATAGCAATTCTTGTTTCCACAGTTAGAATATCTATGATAATGGAAACATTTGATTTTGTAGCTGTTAAATGTTTGTAAATATTAGTATGATAAGAACAGATCAACCCTAGTTTGGGTGCATAGATGCTGTATTTTACTCTGTCAGTGAAATAATGCTATCTTTTTCTTTGCTTTCAAGAACATGCTATTCTGTGATGTAAATTCTGCCACATATAGTTGATAATACAGAATCAAAGAAAATTACAGTGTATTCGTCAGTTAGTTTAATTTGCCCATTAGTATAACAATTTGTCTACTTTAATTCTATCTCCCTGTATTTGTCCAATTTGAACCTCTGGAGAAATGAAGAACAATACAGTACCTCTTTTTTTTTGCATAAAAATAATACATTGATGACAATAAGTCTAAGTTGGGTTCCTAATTCTTGAGAATTATCTCGTCATCTCATGATCAAGGAGCAAGATTAGAATAGTTGTTTATGGGTGGTCTGGGATAGAGGAATATAAAACCTGGTGAAGGGGTTGCCCCACCAAGATTTAGGTATAACTAACTTGTTGTTCACTTTTTAAAAATAAGATCTAGCTTTTGTGCCTCCCCCCCAAACTATGACTTGATTTAAATGTTTATGAATTAATAGATTGGAGGTGGAATTACTGTACTTGAAGGTAATTATTTTTAGTTAGTTATGAATTTTCATTTCAGCGATTATCTTTATTGATGGTCGAAAATATTTTCCATTTCATTGATTATCTTTATTGATGGTCGAAAATATTTTCCATTTCATTGATTATCTTTAGTGTGGATTGGACTTGCAAAAGAGATTAATTCTTGGGATTACAAACTTCAACAAGGATGCCAACCAAATATCCTAAGGTATTTCTCATTCCATTTCTTGCATGACATTTGAATGATTAAATAAATTTGGAAGTAGAGTAGTTACTCTTCGATCAATCTCTGTAAGTGACCTAACCTTAGTCACCGGGAAGTACTTCCTTAAAAAAAAATCATGGCTCGATTAAGGAAATTCCTTGGGTTTTTCTTTCTCTATTTACTAGCCTTAGGTATAGTGGTGGTCACTTATATGTGCTATATTTATCATCTTAGTCTTTGCGAAATCTGAATATGGAATTTTTTAAGAAATTTTAAGGTTTTTTTTTCTAGTTCTGGAAGCCTCTTGTACCTATTCTTAGTAAAAGAGGTAGGTCCCTATGATTTTTAACAAGAAACATAAGTAGAACTAATGCCTTCCCTTCATGAAAAGTGTGAGTACTCGCATACGCACGTTCCATTAAATAAAGGCATTAGGATCATCAAAACCTACCCAAACAAAAAAATTACATTTAGGTTTATTAGGTTTAATGGAAATTTGGGCCTTTGGTAGTTTCTCCCAATTCTTATTTATAATCCTTAAAATTCCCATCTAATGGATTTTTCATTATGCCTTTAATGAAAAGTAAAAAATGTTTTATTCTGAATCATGTGGGATTTCTTAGGCAATTTTGTAATGTCCCCTCACTAAGCTCACTAAGGAGTCATTCCACTAACCTATCCAATTCCCATAGGTTAGGGTGGAAGTTAAATTGGCTAGGGAATTAAAATTGGTCTATAGTCACTATGGAGATTAAGATTAATTTAAGGAGTGGTGTGGGTGATAAAATTGCAATAATAATGGCCAAATAATTAATAAATGAGGTGGAAAAGGTCTACTTAGCCATGGAGGGCGCTTAGGAGGATGATTGGGTCAAGGAAGAAGTGTAACCTCCATCCTAGGTGAAAGGAATCCAATCATGGGGGAGTCTCATGAAGTGTAACTCCCCGAGCTAAAAATAGACTATGAAGGGCGCATTAGTGGGAAAGTAACCTCCAAGGAATCTCACGAGGATGGATCAAGCCAAGAATAGTCAAGAAGGGCGCATGGGTGAAGTGTAACTTCCAAGGAATCTATGACAATCCTATGATAGATTCTACGACAAGTATGACATTGGCAGGTCCTAAAAATAGCTAAGGAGGGCACACGAGGGAATCTAGGGACCCCATGGCAATTGTAACTCCCCCAAATCAAGGAGAGAACTTCCTAATTAGAATTCCTAATGTTTGTCACGTCCCCTCCCATCGATCCAAAGCAAGGAAGAGAACATGACACTAAAACTGGGCTATTTCTACTTCTCAACCCCATCATAAAATGTACAAATTCATACAAATAGAATGCATATGTGTGCAAATGCATGATTAAATTTGACACAGCGAAATAAAATTCTACTACACATCTAGCATGCATTCAACATATTCATAATAGTCATCAAAGAAAGACATTACAGAACTAACACAAGAGAGTACTTATCTTGAAATGAAGTAGTCCCAAGCAACTGACTATGCAACTGCGATGTTCCACCTAACCATAGGCTAGTTGTGCTCATCAATATCCCAACACAACTGCCACCCCCGAGCTGGGCATGATTTCTACAAGGAAAAAAGGAACAACAGACTCACACATAGCCAAATATACACCAAAATTCAGCCAAGCCAATCCATAGTTGGGTTTATCAGGCTGCTAAGGCAGTAGAAAGGAAAAATTGCTAAGATAGTGAGCTTAACCATAGAGCTATTGGTCCCTCTACAAGATCCAGCTGTCTTGGAACCCACGATACCTACACACCCAACACAAGGAAGTATTCTCTTCACTGCTATACAGTCCCTCAAGCCATACCTTCCCTTCTAGTGATCTCAGGGTGTGCATAGAAAAATATCCAAAGCCCCTTTGATCTTGAGTAAAGGTACACTCTTCACTAGGTTTATCAAGCCAATTCTGGATCCTCTTCTACTCTTGGTTGCTTACACTCAATTCAAGCAAAATCAAGGGATACATATAACTCAAGCCAAAGCTATATTGCAAAAACACATATTTACACAATTGTTGGGCATGAAGGAAAAACGTTTTGAATGTGTGATGCCCAAAATGGGGTTTCCATGAGTTTCCAAAATCGTGGGCACCCAAAAACGAACTGTTAGAGGGGGGAATCAACCCTGGGAGAGACAAGTCATTTTCGTAACATGTTTATGGACATTCAAGGGGCATAAACGACCTCTATAAACCCCCAAATCTCGACTTTCTTCCTCCCAGCCACTCCGGAACATAAAGTTGACTTCCCAGCTGTGGAAAATGAGGGAAAATGGTGGAAAACGTAAAGGAAAACACCCCAACAACTGTTTTCAAGGAGACATCCTTTACGCCCTGTGACAGTCAAAATGTCATGATATGAAGGAAAAAAAAACAGACTTAGGAAGGGGGCGATCCATGGTGGTTTTTCACAGATGGAGGTCTCCTTCTCCTCACAGATGACACCTTCAAACACCTATCCTTGTTTTTCGATGTCAAATGGGGTTGTTACTTTCTCTCCTTCCAAGGCCCTTAGAGTGAGTGAGCCCAGCTCATCCATTCCCTTATGAATATTATGTCTTGAAATATCTGTGGGGTGGGGGATCCCTAAAGGCTAGGTCTCTCAAAAGGCTCTTGAATATTGAGAGACCTGACATTATCCTCCTTTAGGAAACTATGAATACAAATACAAAAGCTTGTGATTTTTTTCTCCATTTGTGTCCAAGATTGGAATGTTGTGCTTTGGATTCTCATTATATTGTCCGTTGGTTTGCTTTCGGGATGGAATCCCAAGGTTGCGAAATTATCACCTCACAGATCTTTTGCTAGGATTAATTTAGAAGTCTGTGTTAGAGACCTTGGGGGTTCCATCAACATTTTAAACACTTACAGGCCTTATTCTGAACGCTGATCCTTTTGGGATCGGGTGGTTGGTTCACAGATTTTAGAGTATGTTGCATTGATTGTTGGTGATTATTTTAATATGGTCTTGTTTTTTGTCGATATTTGGGGGCCCATGTCTCGCCTTGATCCGCTGGCTGATTATTTCAAGGGCCTTTTTGAGTTAACTCATCTTTTGGACGTCTCGCATTTCCTGCTTCGGTCGACATGAAGAAATGGTAGGTCGATACAGGAAGGTATTTAAAAAATGCTCAATCATTTTGTTATTGATGAGGCTCTCTCAGGCTATTTGCACTATTTCCGTTCTTGGCTTGTAAATTCTTCGGTCTCTAACCATTGTCCCATCTTTCTTCACTTGGATGGTGACGGAGATGAGATTTCCTTTCCCTTTCATTTCAACCATGGATGGTTTGCTTGTGATGATTTCAATCATATGGTAAGGTCTTTGTGGTGAGATATCCCCTGCAAGAGTGACTATAATGCTATGGAATGTCGGTCTTACAAACTATGTGCTTGCAAACAGGATATTATAAAATGGGAGAAAATTCATCGGGCTAAGATGAAATAAGACCTTTTATCAGTGGAGGGGAAGATTCAATCCCTATTCAATATGTATCCATTGGGTATTATGTCCTCGAAGGATTGTAACATTCTTAAATATGTTGAGGCTCGGAAGCAGAAGATCCTTTTATTCGAAGAAGAGGCATGTCGCCTCAATAGAAAAATTCAATGGTTAAGTCTTGGTGATGCTAATACAATTTTTTTTCAAAATGTTGCAAATCAGAGACACATTCATAATTCTATTTGGGAATTAAAGGGCGATGTTGGTAATGTTATCTCGGGTCAGCATAACTTGGAAGTGGCAGTTGCTGAACATTTTCACACTCAGTTCTAATCTACTCGTAATTGTTCACTGGCTTAACAGCTCAACATTCTACAACACTATCCAAGTTTTTTCTTTGAGGAAGATTCAGATTATGTGGGACGATTGATTTGCAATAAGGAGGTGGAGGAAGTCCTAAAAGGTTTCACAAAGTTGAACAGTCCAAGTCCTAATGGGTTTTCTATGGATTTCTTCCTTCATTTTTATGACATTTTAAGTGAGGACCTTTTACTTGTGGAGGAATCCAGACTATCCGACAGAGTTTTGGGCACTATAAATGCCACATTTCTAGCTATGATTCCTAAAAATAGCAATCCTTCTTCATATAATGATTTCCGACCCATATCATGCTGCAACTTGGTATATAAGGTGATTACCAAGATCATTGCATCTAGGATTAAGCCTTTTTTGGATAAATTCATGTCTTTACAACAGTTTGGTTTTTTATCCAATAGGATCATATTTTACCCTATTAGGATTGCACGGGAGACTTTTAATTCAGTAAAGTCCAAGAGATTGCAGGCACTTATCTTTAAGATGGACTTAAGCAGGGGATATGACTTGGTAAACTGGACCTTTTTGAGACTTGTCTTAATTCATATTGGTCTCTCCTCTCATGTCACAAAATGGATCATGGGATGTATCACGTCAGAAAACTTATTTTTCTGTTACAATATTTCTGTGGTTGTTTGTTCTAGGTGATCTCGGAGAATCCACAGGTTATCTCCTATGGAGTTTTTTTTTCCAGATTAAACGGGCCTTGGGAAAGGTTTCCCGTTATCCCCTTTGTTGTTCCTCTTGGTCATTGAGGGTTTGAGTAGATTGATTCTGAAAGAAAGACGGGAGGGACATATCAAAGGCTTGAAGGCTAGATGCAATCATATTGTTTCACATTTTCTCTTTGTAGATGACGTCTTGTTATTTGGTGAAGGTTCGATTTCAGAATGGTTACATTTCATGGGATCCATAAACCATTTTTGTTGGGATTTTGGTATGCAGGTAAATTCTATTAAGTCTTCTTTTTATTATCATAATTTGGATGACCATTTACTAACACTCTTTTCAGATACTTTCCCATTTGAGTTACTCCCCCTAGAGTTGGGCATGAGCTATTTCGGTTTTTTTCTAAAACCAAATAACTATTTTATAAACGATTGGCTTTGGTTAATTAAGAAAGTGGAGAATAGGATTACCATCTGGTTGAATAAATGGCTCTCTATGGGAGGATGCCTGATTCTCATAAAATATGTGCTTAAAGGTATACCGGTATATTGGTTTACATTGGATAAAGTGCCTTCATCCATCATCAAGATTTTAAATCAATGGCTTTCTAATTTCTTATGGAAAGAGGCTGAAATCATTTCAAGTACCACGTTGTAAATTGGTTGAGATTATGATTACCACATGATTTGGGGGGTTGGGCAATAAAAAACCTATGGTGGTTTTCCAAGAGCTTAACCATGAAAAAATTAGGGAGAGATTTGTTTCGGGAAGGCTTGTGGAGTTAGATCATGAGGGAAAAATACTTGAAAAGAACTTTGGTTATTGAAGGGATTCGTGGAGATTCCCCTGTCTAGTCTATAGCATCAAATATGTGGAGGGAGATGTGTAACTATCTTCCTATGAGGAAAGCTTGATTGGTGTGGAATATTGGGAATGGTGCTCAGGTGGAGGTTGGTGTTGACCCTTTTGTTGGTTGCAATCAATATTGCATGTATTGTCTCAGGATATTTTACAGTCTCTTCATTATAGAGGGATATACTTCCTTTCTTAGCTATTCATACATCTGATTCATGCCTCACCTTCTGGTACGTGGATTTCTCTAAATGCACTAGGTCTTCAAGTGGATGTTGTGATGGAGTGGGAAACTTACACCAGGACTTTATGTATGGCCGGGATTACATTAAATCAGGCTTGGGATACCATCTGTTGGTCCTAGAACAGAACGACGACCATGGTCTCTACGAATATGGTATGTGAAGCATATGTTTATTCTTTTGGTGATGTAGTTTCATGATGGTGGCATTCCTTGGTTTGGAAATGGGAGGCTCCTTTGAAGGTCAAACTTTTTTCTTGGTTAACATTGGAGAATAAGATTTTAACGTGGGATAATCTTACAAAATATGGTTTCTCTGGCCCAAATATAGTGATGTTATGTTTGGATGATGAGGAGGACGTCAATCATTTGTTCATCTTGTTATACCTCATTTTGTCATCTTTGAATGTACATGCTTTAGCATCATGAAAAGCATGAAGTTTCACAACCTCCTAGGTGTGTTAGACCTATCATGTCATGGTATAATTACTCCCCATCCAAGTTGGAGAAGCTACTTAGCCTAATAGGGTCGAATGTCAATTCACCAAACCTCTTTAAAACTATCAAAAGAGGGATTTCTGTGCTCTGCTCAATTATGGAGGCGCGAAAATTACAACATTTTTTGCGTTTTTCTCAGCTGTTAGGGTGCGAAAATTACAACATTTTCGCCCTTTGCTCAATTCTTAGGGCGCGAAAATATTGTTGAGGAGATTTTTCCATGGATCTACGGATCTTCTATCTCGAGGATTCCACCATATTTTTGAGTATCACTCTGTTTTTCCCTTCAAGGAAAGATGAATATCATATGATCCACTTTATCCTACTTAGATCCGCATCTTCCTCTCATGATCCAAATCCTTCTCCAAGTTGGTTGAGCTTCCTCACACTACATAAAGGCCATTACTCTTTGGTTTTGGGGATTAGAGACATAGAGACTAAGTTTGAAATATAGTTGCAGAATTGCTAGTGAGGAGATCCTTATGTTCTCAAGATTCTCAAAGGTGGCTTGTTAGAAGGCGTTGGAGGAGATGCTGTCGAAATGAACTCAGGTATAATGTCACATGTATAATTTTCTCTTGGGATTTCTAATAGATAACTTGGCCTATTCTCCCAGATTGTGTATTTCATATTGGAATGTCTCAATTTGTTACTCGTTCAAGTAGATAAATTTATCCTAACATGCTAGTCTAGGAAAGTAGATTGTCTCTCTTCCTTTGTCTACAGGTTCACTTACTTCAGTCATCAAGCAAGGAGCTAGAGCAATAAAGAGCGGCGAGGACAACCATCTTGGCTAAGGTAGGACATCTACCTTCATCTTCTTTCCTTTTATATGTGCTTGCATATGTGTCCTAGATTTAGGAGATATAGCAACCATTTGTTTTCTTTCTATCTTGGACTAGGTCTTAGGGAGGCTTACTATTGTCCATGAGGTTTTCATCTTATTCGTAGGAAGAAAATTCTATTACACATCCATTGCCACTTCAGTCAGAATATTTGGAAGGCAGTTCATTGGCTCTACAGAATCGGGTTCTTGGCATGGAAACTCATTAGAAGCATCTCTATCTAGTTGGTGCTCGTCCTATGGAAATATCCTGGGATTCATTTTATGGGGCAGTTGGCTATGGAGAAAACTTGTTTTATTTGAAGGATGTTCTATTTATTTTCCCTCCATAGGTGCAAATATTGTGCATTTTCTTCATTTTCAGATCTACTCGTGCCCAATAAAGCCACGATCCATGCCTCCTCCCGAGCCTTCATCTTATCCCGTTGAATGGTTTGATGGCTCTACTTAGGAAAACATGGTGGGAGTTTTCATATTTCTTAAGGTGGAGAAGAACCACTATTATCATTGTTGGATGAAGTTGGGTGTTTGTACAAACACTAAGGCATAAATGGTTGTGCTATGGGGCCTCCTACAGTTCGCAAAGAAGAAGAATCTCACACAGTTGTGTGTCTTTGGTGACTCCCGCGTTGTAATCGACTGGGTAAACAACAATGCACAACTTCATGTGTTGATTCTAGACCACTAGAAGGACAAGATCCGAGGTTTAATTGACAGCTTCCACACAATTTATTTCCTGCATATTTTGAGGGAGCACAATGACATAGCAGACGGACTGTCGAAGACGGCACTGGATTATCAGTCGGGACTTTTCCATCACGAAGAATATCGAGATACTCATTTGGCTGAGGTGGGATCATACTAGATTCTCCAATGATTTTTTTATTTTTATTTTTCGGATAGTTTCAAGTGCTTTTGTCACACTATTTTGGGCTACATAATTTTGTCCTGATTTTCAAAAGTTATATAAAGTTTTTTTTTATAATTTTTTCTGAAAACAACAATATGATAGAATGTATTTTTCTTTTAAGACCGGACATGGAAAAACGATAGTTTTTTACCTATTTCAGTAAGTATATTTTGGGAGATAGTCAATATGCACATCAAAAGATAGTGTTATCATGAGGATGGTTCAAAGGTTATGAACTTGGTTTTGTATTGTTACTTTTGATTCATACTCTTGAATAGCAAAGTAGCAGTGTTTTTCCTTAGATGAAAAAAACATTATCCTTCCAAGTGAGTCAACTAAAATTTCCAATAAACTTACTTTACTTTAGAAAACAATTTCTTCAATAATATTTTAACCCTTTAAAAAAACAAAACTATATTACTTAAAACATTTAAATATTTTAATTTTTTAAATAGAAATATTTTCAAATATTAAAATCAATATCTCAATAAATAAATTAAAAACAAAAACAAAAACAGCCACCAAAACCTCAACTCACCTCACCTTATCTCCCCCCTCTTTCCATTTCACAAAAAAGTCAACTATATCCTCCTAATTCCTTTGATGCGTGATGAGCTTCATATATTTCATTTTCACTTATTCATAAAAGCATATCTCCACCCATTACGTATTTAATAATAATTTCTAACAATATAAACCCAAAAACCACACAACACCTTCCATATGACATCAGAAACTCTTTCTTGATATTTAAAATTTTAAGTTAAGTCTTCCTCAAGTGATAGTATTTTAATTAAGAAATAAAATTCTAAACTTTGTTTACGTAAGGTCTTCCATGAAACATGAGATAACCAACGCCAAAACTTTTCCTTTTCAATAAATTACTTCCCTTACCAGAAAGGCCAAATTTTTTCCCTTTTTCAATAAAATATTTCCCTTGATTGATTAATATTTCTCCAAGTATTGAAATCTTTCCCCGTCACGTAAAAAGAATTCCAAAGGTATAATAATATATTTTAAAACTTTTTGTCTTTATAAAATAATAAGACAAAGTTAAATGTTAAATTTCTACCCACTTGCAAGCGTGTCTTATGAATGTAGCTATGTGGTGTTAAAAACGACGTAATCTCGTTTCAAAAGTTTTTATCCTTCGCATTTGAGTAGAGTGTTTACTTTGAATATTTGAAACGTTTCAAAACTCTAATATTAATTATTTCAAATTTTTATATTAATTATATTTATTTTGAAATTGAAAAATATATATTAATTTATTTTATTGATATGAATGATTTGATAAAATAAAATAAAAAGAAATTGGATTAAAAGATGGAGTACCGATGTGTTAGCATATAAAGAAATTTAGAATTGTAAAGTAACTCAATTTTAATTTTTTTTTTAAAACTAACGTAAATCTATCTTAAATCTGGATCTATTAAGCATCGAGAGGGATCCAATTTTTTCATGTGTATTTAAAAAAAAAAAAAATTTAAACTCAAGAAATGTGATCCCTCTCTTACTTGATAGATTCAAGATGAAGACACTTGTATCCTCTTGGAAATGAGGAAGAAATTGGAACCTGTCTAAAACTGCATAAAACACATGAGGAATGTATTATGTTTTCACTTATGAATGCAAAGAATATGATTTTTTCCATGGAAAAAAAAGAGATTCAAGATCAAGTTTTATTTTTTTATTTAATAGGCCGACATGGATTTTTAATTACTTTTCATAATTTTTATGTCCCCGATAGGGGATTTCTATGGATTGCTCAGCCCCTATTAATTTGGGCCTAGACTCTATAAATTTTTGTTGTGACTATAGTTTGAAATATTTATTATATTGAATGAAATTATTAAAAATGATTTTTAAATTTTTTTATTAGTGGCAGGATGTTGATGTGGTCCTCGTTTTTTGGTGCCTAGGAGGGGACGGGGGGATGACGTCAGGTCTTGCATAGAGGACAGGCACGGTGCACGCTCCAAGGCACTCAGTTCTCATAGGTACTGTGAGCTGGATTACCAATTAAGAAGAGATTTTCTCTGCATTTTCCAGATATAGCAATTATCGTGCGGTGGGCTGACGTCACATCCTCCGCAGAGGATAGGATGACCGAGGAACATTGGAAGGGTGGTAGGCTATGTTTAACTTGGAAACTTGATAACCAAGGAGCATTGCAAGCATAAGAGGTTGCATGACTACAAAACTATGCGACAAGTGTTAAGGTTGCGTGTTGTGCTAGGCCAACGCTCCAACCTCCACTTGGAACCTACTGCACCTACACGTTTCATGGACCCATGATCTTTTTTTTCTTGACCGTGGGAACCTCTCCAAACCGCTCAGTGAGCAATGTCAACTAGACCGCTTGGATATCAAACCCACGAGTCGGGGCCAGCCTTCGGAAAGTACAAGACTTAAATAACAAGAGTACAACCACCGTAGTCGCAAGATATTTTTATGGGGACAGCTTGTTGATGTATTTGTAACTTCGGAAGATATTCACTTGTATATTGTATTTGTACTTTATTGTATCCCCAACGGAGATGTATTATTCCTCCAATTGGAAGTGTCGTCAGTTGTACTTGCAAGTGTCGCAAGTTATATTGTAAGTGTCGTAACTTATACTTGATGGGTTATTAGACCACCTTGATGGGGTCGGCCCTATATGAGTCATGTGGGTTAAAGGGTTATTAGACCACCCTAGTGGGGTCGACCCAGTCAACATTATGTTAAGTGGTTAAGTTGAGGCCGACCTAGTTAGAGTTAAAAGACAAGTGAAGTAGTGTATAAATAGAGAGTGTGTCTCTCTCATTTTACATATTCTCTCATTCACTCATTTCACATTAGTGAGAGAGAGGAGGACTGCACACTAGTGGAGGAGGAGTAGCTGTTGCAGTCATCTATCTCTTGGGTTTGATCTTTGTGATCTTTGTATTGGTGCTTATTCTATCTCTGAGGAAGTTACGGGGTTTTTCACCTTCTTGGTTTTCCCCGGTGAAATGTTTTGTGTCTCTTGTCTCTTGTCTCTTATGCTTGATATGTTGTACATGTTGTTCTTTCAGTTAAGATCCGAGATCTATTGAATTAAATGATGAAAAAATAACATGGTATCAGAGCTAGCTTGAAGGAAGGCATGGTATGGCATTTATGACACTTGTTGCACTTGCGACAAATTGGAAGCTAGGGTTTGGTATAGTAAAAACCATTCATCATGGAACTTTCTATATAACTCAGTTTTGGTGAAGGTTCAGGATCTAAAACTTCTATAGGTTGAATATGAAATGTCCATGTACCTTGTGTCCGAAGGACAGCCTCAGATTCGTTGTACTTTGTGAGATATGATCCGTACAAGTTACGGTTTCTGCCTCTTCCGGAATGCAGTCCTAAACAGGTGACCTGGGAAAAAATGTCATATCTCGGGATAGGAATCTCCAGATGGAATTCCGTAAAAAGTGACAGTTAGGGAACAGACTGTAGTTTCACAGGTCCAGGTTTCAGAGGCCTAAGTTGAAACAGTGACACGTGGCATGCCGTACAAGTTCGCTATACTGTTTAATCCCATAAAAAGGTTACGTTGTGACATTTGGCATATCTCTCTCTCAGAGAATCCATTTGAGGTCAAACCTATGGGGTTGGAAAGATGACAGGTCAGGCTACCACAAGACAAAGTTTTAGACCCTGTGGATCTGAAATTTCAGAGAAGCACCAGAAACAATAAGGCACATATTTTTGTGAAATAGAATTGGATTCTGAGCATTCTCATTTTTGGCTTGTCACTGCTGCGGGAAATTAGGGATTTTGAAAGAGGCGAAATTCTGGAGTGATCTTAGCATAGGATTACTCTCCTCAGCAAAATAGAAATTTAGAGACCAAGTTCAAAGTTTTTGGTTGGGTAGAACCCCGGGCATTATCAAACCCTAGTTCGGGATCTTGATCGGAAAGGTGGAAAATTAGGGTTTCTGCAAAAGTTGAAATTTTTGGAATCTGTGACCACAGCTGAATGCTCCTCAGAAAAATCAAAGTTTAGAGCACAAGATCGAACCTTTTGGCTGGGCAGAACCCCGGGCATTATCAAACCCTAGTTAGGGATTTTGACGAGAAGATCTGAAAGTTTCAAAGGCAATTTTAGGGGTCAAATTTTGGAGATTTCAAAATTGAAGTATACCATCTTTATCAGCTCTACAAGGCGCATATTTTCATCCAATAAGAAGTTTGAAATTCAAAGTTTGAATTTTTAGGGTTTCTCTGAAAAACCCTAATCCAGCTCTAGATCCAGCTTCAACAAATCAAAATGGATTGGGTTAATCCTAGAAGAGAATGAATTGGACACTTGCATAAGTGAAGAAGTTCCAGTTCCAGAGGGAGATGAGGCTAAGGCCTTACATAAGAAGGCTACAAGCAATCCCGACAAGTATGACTTGAAGAGATACAGGTATGTTTTGAAATCTGTTCATGATTAAGTTTATGATATGTTTGTCTTCATATTATTGAGGTTAGTACAATCTTGATTAATTTTAGACTTGTCTTATCACCCTAGTAAAAGTATAAATGCATGTCAATACATTCATTGATTAGGGGTATGACACTTATGATTGTACCAATACACTGTGTTGTTGTATGAGGATGATGTTGTCCACTAACATGAAGGGTACATCAAGAAAGACAAATCAAGTTCTAGATCAAGAACATATGACCATGGTGACATGAAGACAAAGACTCATCCATAGTCATGGATCACATAGAAGCTCCACTTACAAGGTATGTATAACTTGGTTCTACAATTATTAACTTATGAGATATGCAGGTTGCTAGCACAAGGTATCTAAGAGAACAAAGAAGACATTGTTTGGGTATGTTAGACAAGCATGATAATCCAGGTATGTTTTTCCTATATCGAGTTAGAATCCTACTTTGTGTTAGGATCTCATATAAGTATATTTTGTATGATTAATAATGATTATTCATGACGTTATAAGATTGAGTAATCATGGGTTTATGCATATTATGCTTCTTAGTTTGATTAATGATATGACAAACTAGAAGAGTCCTATGGTCATATAATTATATGCATGAGTAAAAGAAGTCCTCCTTGAAACCTTGAATACTAACGCTTGTGATAAATTACCTGTGTATGAAATGACCATAACCATACATGTTTAAGATTATTTAGAATCATAATGTTTTGATAGTATTGAGATTATACTAATGCATGTATGATTATGTATGAGATCTTGAGGATGACACTAGTGCACACTTAAGCATGCATAGTGGTCCAGGATGTATATAATTTCAAAGACGGACAATCTAGGAAGCAAAGATCAAGAGGAAGCTCACTCCAGTAGTTCTTGCAAGGAAGCAAAGATTGAGAGGGAGCTCACTCCAGTAGTTCTTGCAAGGAAGCAAAGATTGAGAGGGAGTCCACCCAACAAGCAAACAAAGATAAGTATTTGAATTGTCATTTCTTATTACTTAAATGATGTTGTTCATTCATGTACATATTTATGTTCCTAGATTTAGGATGTATATTATGCATTTTAGAAAAGGTTGCATTAATGAACAAGACACCACTAATATAGTAATGGGTAAGTGGCCTATGGTACTGTACAACATTCCATTGCTACTTATCTAGAATGAAACCTCTTTGCTAACATGTTGGGAGTTGTGCACACTCTTAACAATGTTCTGGTAGAGATGGAAGGCATCTAGAAAGTTACGGGATATGGATAAATGTTGTATTGAAGCATTGGCTAAAATAATTGCATGACTGTCTGACATATATTCTTATGTGTAAGATTTTGTTCTGAAAACTATGAGAATTTTCTAATCATGCAATTGAATTTGACCTATACGAAAGATCGTGTACAAACACCTACAAAAGAAGGACAACGACATTTATTCTAGAAACGAAGTTCAAGAAAACTACCTAATGAAGATATTGAAGAATATGAAGTTCCCAGGATCAGGGATGCAGTAATGGAAGGATGCCATGATCGAAGAATACCAATCGATCATGAAGAATGATGTTTGGGATGTGGTCCCAAGACCAGAAGGGAAGTCTGTTGTGAATTCCAAGTAGATCTACAAGATCAAGCATGTTTGCAGATGGTGGCATAGAGAAATACAAGGCAAGGTTTGTGGCTCGTGGCTTCTCCCAGAAAGAAGGGATAGATTATGAAGGACTTGGGTATGAGGCATTACTTTCTAGGTATGGAGGTGTGGCTGGCATAGTACAGATGGAATCTTCCTTGGACAAGGGAAGTATGCAGTAGAGATCCTAAAGTGGTTCGGGATGATGGAATGCAAGGCCATGGCCACACCTATGGCATCGAACCTGAAGCTATTGAGTGATGCTTCATCAGAGTCAGTTGATGCCATGGTGTATCATTAGATGATTGGGTTCTTGATGTACCTAACGAACACGAGACCAGATATTTGCTTTGCGGTGAACACCTTGAGCCAGGTCCTAACGGATCCTAGACATGTTCACCTGATTGCTGTAAAGCATATTATGAGGTACCTGAGGGGTACGGTTGATTATGGGCTCAAGTATGATGTGAATCAAAAGGTTAACATGGAGGGTTATGTTGATTCAGATTGGGCAGGAAGTGCTGCAGATAGGAAGAGCACTTTGAGGTGCTGCTTCAGTATGGGATCAGGTGTGATCTCTTGGTTTAGTAGGAAGCAGTCCTGCGTAGCACTGAGTACAGCCGAAGCAAAGTATGTCGCAGCTTGTTCAGCTAGTTGTGAGGTAGTATGGATAAGGAATCTACTGTCTGATTTATTTGATCTCCAGTTGGATGCTACTTGTATCTATTGTGACAACTAGAGTTTTGTGAAGTTGTCAGAGAACCCGGTGTTCCATGATAAGTCGAAGCATATTGAGATAAAATATCACTATATCAGGGATATGGTGCAGAGAGGAGCAATGAAGCTCCTGTATGTTGCGACGGATGAGCAGATTGCAGATGTGTTGACCAAACCACTAGCTAGAGTTCAGTTCGAGTACTTTATATAGAGGCTTGGTGTACTTCAGATTGAGGTTCCTTCCAAGGGGTAGTGATGAGTCTGGAAGACGTAGATGCACATGGGATTTTCTGACATGGTTTTAGATGTTTTCTCTTGTGGCCGTGATGTAACTGTTGAGCCATTCTCACATGGTGGTAGATGTGTTCTCCCATGTTGAAAAAGTAAGGGCTGGAGCCTTCCAAACAGTGGTAGATGTGTTCTCCCATGTCAGTGGTGTAAGTGATGTATAATGTGCATTTGGGATGTGCTCTGTGGACGATGAGATGATCTGAAGAGGATGATGTTGTGACGATGATCATGATGATCATGTGATGATGATATGCATCAGGATGATGCTGTGTATATGATCAGGGTGATCATGTGATGATGATATGCATCAGGATGATGTTGTGTATATGATCAGGGTGATCATGTGATGATGATGTGCATTAGGATGATGTACTATATGATGATGATCAGTATGATCATGAGTATCAGGATGATACTCCGCTGACAGATTGTACAGGTAGCATGTAAAATATCCTAAGAGATCCGATACTTTATGCTCGGATGCTCTTTCGAGGTTTTGCTACGTGTAACATAGAAAAGATCCTCGGAGATCCGATAGTCTGTGCTCGGATGCTCTTTCGAGGTTTTGCGACAGGTTGGACGTGGACAGGTTGTGCAGGTAGCATAGAAAAGATCCTGGAATATCTGATAGTCTGTGCTCGGATGCTCTTTCGAGGTTTTGCTACAAGTAGCATAGAAAAGATCTTGGGAGATCCTATAGTCTGTGCTAGGATGGTCTTTCGAGGTTTTGCTACTAGAGACATGTAATCAGTCCTGGAGATCCGATAGGTTGAGCTATGTGCTCATAAAAGTCCTGGGATGCTCTTTAGAGTTCTTGCAGGTTGCAAGACACTCTTTTAAGGTTTTTCCTAACCACATAGAAAAGATCCTAGGAGATCCTATAGTTTGTGCTAGGATGCTCTTTCGAGGTTTTGTTGTGGTGGTCACATAGAAAATATCCTGGGAGATCCTATAGTTTGTGCTAGGATGCTCTTTTGAGGTTTTGTGACGGTCACATGTAAAAGATCCTGGGAGATCCTATAGTCTGTGCTAGGATGCTCTTTCAAGGTTTTGTTGACTCACGTAATCAGTCCTGAGGATTCCATAGCATGGCCAAAGATGATGAATAACTACAGGAGGCTAGGCCTACAACCAGCATGAAAAAGGGCTGGCTCTGTAGAACTTCCTATGATGAGAAGAATTATGAGATAGCCCAGTGATTAAGATGTCGATGTACAACAACAATGACGATGATCCAACTCCGGAATTGAAGACTTGTGCCTATATGTATTGATGACCTGTGTCAAGAGAATACCTTCCTAGTTAAGAGGGAGTGTTGATGTATTTGTAACTTCGGAAGATATTCACTTGTATATTGTATTTGTACTTTATTGTATCCCCAACAAAGATGTATTATTCCTCCAATTGGAAGTGTCGTCAGTTGTACTTGCAAGTGTCGCAAGTTATATTGTAAGTGTCGTAACTTATACTTGATGGGTTATTAGACCACCTTGATGGGGTCAGCCCTATATGAGTCATGTGGGTTAAAGGGTTATTAGACCACCCTAGTGGGGTCGGCCTAGTCAACATTATGTTAAGTGGTTAAGTTGGGGCCGACCTAGTTAGAGTTAAAAGACAAGTGAAGTAGTGTATAGATAGAGAGTGTGTCTCTCTCATTTTACACATTCTCTCATTCACTGATTTCGCATTAGTGAGAGAGAGGAGGAGTGCACACTAGTGGAGGAGGAGTAGCTACTGCAGTCATCTATCTCTTGGGTTTGATCTTTGTATTGATGCTTATTCTATCTTTGAGGAAGTTGCGGGGTTTTTCACCTTCTTGGTTTTCCCCGGTGAAATGTTTTGTGTCTCTTGTCTCTTGTCTCTTATGCTTGATATGTTGTACATGTTGTTCTTTCAGTTAAGATCCTAGATCTATTGAATTAAATGATGAAAAAATAACAAAGCTATCTATCGATGTCATGGTTATTTTCTTTCTCGACGAGCTTGTAGGAACCTTTCACTTTCGTTAATTTGTAGGAATTCGTCAAATTCGGGTGTTGGACAGTGAGCTTCTTGTTGAAACAGAGTTAATACTTTTCGCTCATGTATTTCACTATTGCGTAAGGGTTGGAGCTGATGTGCTCCTTCAGAGCCGTAGACGTAAAGTAATCAGATGTTCAGCCTATTATTGATTACTTGACTTACAAAGCATTTTTTGAACTCAACAAACGTCGAGAGTCTCTGGTGTATGGGACTTTACAAGCTTAATTGAAAGATTCATTGCCTCATCTAACTGAGGCATCAGAAGTGGTTAAGAAGCAAGGCATTTCAGTGGCTCTAAAACTTGTGTGAGCTACTTACATTCTTTAATTACAGACACACACAATTGTTACAATGGTTGTGCATCTTTGCTATTGGAAAAGGTTGCTAACAACGAAGCATCACTATTACTAGTTACACACAATTTCGAGTCTGGTAATATCGTTTCCATTATTTCCTTCTTATGTTAATATGAGAATGTTTGATAATAAGAGTTTGATTTATTTATTGGCAATGGCAACCATTTCTTAGTAAAATTGGTTGCTGCTAAGGTTGAATCATTGGGAATTGTGAGGAAAAGTCAAGGCAACTCACAGTTCGTTCAACAGAAGGGTATGGCAGACAGTCTCTCATTGGGTTTGGTGAAAGACGGATTCGAAGTAAGCAAATCCCTTCCATTTGGTCCAGTGGAGAAAGTGATCCCTTTTCTCATCAGAAGAGCTGAAGAAAACCATGGAATGCTAATTACGACATCCTTTCTAGATATTCAGTGTATCAGGTTATTTAATATTGATTAATATTTTGGCATATTTAGTTTTAGTTTTAGTTCTTGCCATCATTATTATTATGTTTACCAATATCTTGTTGGGGTTTTCGATCCATTTTGGCAGAATGGAGTTGAAACAAAGGATCAAAAGTCTAGAATTTTGATTGTGAGATATGCAGTCTACCAGCAACATTTTCTCTTTCTGTAAATTGTGTATTTGATACGTCAAATGTCGATGTGAAAAATAGTTTCTAGGAATAAAGAAACATCGATGACGATCCCAGAGTAAGGATCAAAACGTCAAGTTTCAAACTATTTAACGCAACTCCTTCACTCAACTATTCCTGCGTAATAACTATCTTCAAACAAATAAAGAAACATGATTAGCAATGGCAGTTCATTTACAGTGCAACTAGTATATTGTTGAGGAGATTTTGCCATGGATCTAGGGATCTTCTATCTCAAGGATTCCACCATATTTTTGAGTATCACTCTGTTTTTCCCTTCAAGGAAAGATGAATATCATATGATCCACTTTATCCTACTTAGATCCACATCTTCCTCTCATGATCCAAATCCTTCTCCATGTTGGTTGAGCTTCCTCACACTACATAAAGACCATTAATCTTTGGTTTTGGGGATTAGATACATAGAGACTAAGTGTGAACTATAGTTGCAGAATTATTAGTGAGGAGATCCTTACGTTTTCTCAAGATTCTCAAAGGTGGCTTGTTAGAAGGCATTGGAGGAGATGCTCTCGAAATGAACTCAGGTATAATGTCACATTGTATCATTTCCTCTTTGGCTTTCAAATAGATAACTTGGCCTATTCTCCCAGATTGTGTATTTCATATTGGAATGTCTCAATTTGTTACTTGTTCAAGTAGATAAATTTAGCCTAACATGCTAGTCTAGGAAAGTAGATTGTCTCTCTTCCTTTGTCTGCAGGTTCACTTACTTGAGTCATCAAGCAAGGAGCTAGAGCAATAAAGAGCGGCGAGGACAACTGTCTTGGCTAAGGTAGGACATCTACCTTCATCTGCTTTCCTTTTATATGTGCTTGCATATGTGTCCTAGATTTAGGAGATATAGCAACCATTTGCTTTCTTTCTATCTTGGACTAGGTCTTAGGGAGCCTTACTATTGTCCATGAGGTTTTCATCTTATCCGTAGGAAGAAAATTCTATTACACATCCATTGCCACTTCAGTCAGAATATTTGGAAGGTGGTTCAATCGGCTCTGCATAATCGAGTTCTTGGCATGGAAACTCATTAGAAACATGTCTATCTAGTTGGTGCTCGTCCCATCCATCCTATGGAAATCTCCTGGGATTCATTTTATGGGGCATTTGGCTCTGGAGAAAACGTGTTGTATTTGAAGGATGTTCCATTTATTTTCCCTCCACAGTTGCAAATATTGTGGAACATTTTCTTCATTTTCATATCTACTCGTGCCTAGTAAAGCCACGATCTATGCCTCCTCCTGAGCCTTCCTCTTATCCCGTCGAATGGTTCGATGTAGCAGCTCAGGAAAATACAGTGGGAGTTGTCATATTTCTTAAGGTGGAGAAGAACCATTATTATCATTGTTGGATGAACTTGGGGCCTCCTACAGTTCACAAAGAAGAATAATCTCACACAGTTGCGTGTCTTTGGTGACTCCAGCGTTGTAATCGAATGGGTAAATAACAATGCTCAACTTCATGTGTTGATTCTAGAGCACTAGAATGACAAGATCCGAGGTTTAATTGATGGCTTCCACACAATTTATTTCCTGCATATTTTGAGGGAGCACAATGACATAGCAGATGCACTGTCGAAGACGGCACTGGATTATCAGTCGGGACTTTTCCATCATGAAGAATATCGAGATACTCATTTGGATGAGGTGGGATCATACCAAATTCTCCAATGATTTTTTTATTTTTATTTTTCAGATAGTTTCAAGTGCTTTTGTCACCTTCTCTTAAAATGCCGTAATTCATAAAAACATATCTCCACCCATTACGTATTTAATCAGAATTTCTAACAATATAAACCCAAAAACCACACAACACCTTCCATATGACATCATAAACTCTTTCTTGATATTTAATATTTTAAGTTAAGTCTTCCTCAAGTGATAATATTTTAATTAAGACATAAAATTCGAAAACTTTGTTTAGGTAAGATCTTCGTTGAAACATGAGATAACCAACGCCAAAACTTTTCCCTTTTTCAATAAAATATTTCCCCGTCACGTAAAAAGAATTCCAAACGTAAAATGATATAAAATATAATAAGACAAAGTTAAATGTCATATTTCTTCCCACTTGCAAGCGTGTCTTATGAATGTAGCTAATGTAGCTATGTGGTGTTAAAAAAGACGTAATCTCATTGCAAAAGTTTTTATCCTTCGCACTTGAGTGGAGTGTTTACTTAGAATATTTGAAACGTTTTAAAACTCTAATATTAATTATTTCAATTTTTCTTTTTCTATTTTTTCACAAGAAAAAAACTATACTTTATTAAAAAGTATAAGAAGTACAAAAAGTGTATATGACCAGCAAATACATACATTAGTGGAGTTATTTGATACCCAATTTCGAATCTATTCCAAGATTCCAACGACAGTGGCAAAATCAAAGGTAAACCAGGATATGACCATCTTCCAAGGAAGTATAAGAACAAAACCAACGGTTCAAAGAGAACCATAGTAGAAAGTATATAAGAAAAATAAAAATACAGCCGGTAAGAGACTAACTAATATACTTAAAAATACATCAAAAAAGTTTCCAAAAGCCCTTCGAGGGATTGTGTGAACCCTCGAAGATTTCATAGTAGATCCTACCAGCCACCACATCCAATCCAAGACGTGACAAATGATCAGCCCTCGAGTTATGCTCCCTGAAAATATGAACAATAGGAGTCGTCGACATGAATGATATGAATTACTTCAATTTCAATTTTTCTATATTAATTATATTTGTTTTGAAATTGAAAAATTTATATTAATTTATTTTATTGACATGAATGATTTGATAAATAAAAATAGAAATTGGATTAAAAGATGGAGTATCGACATGTTAGCATATAAAGATATTTAGAATTGTAAAGTAACTCAACTTTAATTTTTTTCTTTCAACTAGCATAAATCTATCTTAAATCTGGATCTATCAAGCATCGAGAGGGATCCAATTTCTTCATCTGTATTTTTTTTTAAATTTTAAACTCAAGAATGTGATCCCCTATTACTTGATAGATTCAAGATGAAGACACTTGTATCCTCTTGGGAATGAGGAAGAAATTGAAACGTGTCTAAAACCGAATAAAGCACCTGAGGAATGTATTATGTTTTCACTTATAAATGCAAAGCCTATGATTTTTTCCATGAAAAAAAAAATACAAGATAAAATTTTATTTTTTGATTTAATAGGTAGACATGGATTTTTAATTATTTTTCATAATTTTTATATCTTGGATAGGGGATTTCTATAAATCGGTCCCTATTAATTTGAGCTTAGACTTTATAAATTTTTGTTATGACTATAGTTTGAAATATTTATTATATTGAATGAAATTATTAAAAATGATTTTTTTAAAATTTTATTGACTACCGAATTTTTTTGTATATTATGCCTCAAAGAAACGCTAGGCATATAATCCACATTATACCGTCTGAACTGCCATCGATGGAAACTATGCACCATTGAAGAAATACGAGATAATTGTTATAAGGAATTTCTTTGCTATAAAAATACAAAAGATGAATTTAGATTAAAAGCCGCCACCAACATACCAATCATTGGATAAGAAGTCGGACCCTGCTATTGAAGAAGAAAATTAATCCAGCAATGTAATTGTTGATTATTAGTAAATTAATTGGAGTAAAGGATATTAGTTATCTAAGAATTTTCAAAATTTCATCGATGGTAAGATATAAAAAAGGGTACGACTACCAAATATTTAAAGAGGTGTTAAGGCGTGAAGGTGCACTAAGTGATAAAATATTATTTACATATAAGCAAGTTATAAAGGAAAATATTATTTAACTTTTTATGGAGGAGAAAGACAATGTCAGAATTGGCATAATCATGTCAGAATCGAAGATTAGTATAAGTTTTGAGGACAAAACTTTTTAAGGGAGAGGTAATGTTACGAAGTTAAAATAGTCAATATATCTCAATATATCCTAGGTAACAATTCTATGGATTGTTGTAGGTGGATTCCCAAAATTCAATTCACCATAGGTAACTATACCATGATAGATAGTTTTTATGTTGTGACTGTTGCTGATACAAACATTGTTTGGGGGGTACAATAGTTGATTTTTATTGGAGAACATTCCATGAACTATCGGGTTCCAGAAATGAGCTTTAAAGGGGCTGATGGGAAGCAAATTACATTAAGATGCATGAACACTTATCCCAATAAGGTGGTTTCTGCACATAATATGAGGGTTTTCCTAAGGCACAGAGATATAGAATGGGCAACAGAATGTTGATTACAACTAAGAAGCCTACAATAGACACCTCCTAATATCCGGAAGACATAAGGAAGTTGTTGCAGAAGCATGAAAAGGTTTTTGGAGACCTTCCTCCGAGTAGACCACTAGATAGGGGAGTTGAACATACAATCGAATTGGAGGTGGGAATTCAACCCATCATTACTCAACCATACAAACATCCCAATAGGTTCAAAGATGAAATAGAAAGGGCCATAAAGGAACTTGTTGAGTTAGGACTCATAAGGCCAAGCTCGAGTCCTTTTGCATCTTCAATGGTCTTGGTGAAATAGAAGGATGGCACAATGAGAATGTGCATAGACTATAGGGAATTTAACAAGAAAACTATCAAGAACCAGTACCACATTCCCCACATTGATGAGTTACATGGTGCCAAGTTCTTTTCTAAGATTGATCTCCATTATGGGTATCATCAAATTCGAATGAGGCAAGAAGATGTACAAAAGACAACCTTTTGTTGCCACTGTGGTCACTTTGAGTTCCTATTCATACCTTTTGGCTTGACTAATGCACCTGCTACATTCCAATCTTGCATGAACAAAATATTCAACAAGCATCTTTGTAAGTTTGTTTTAGTATTTTTTTGATGATATTTTGATTTATAGCAAGACTTGGGAGGAACATTTGCATCATTTGGAGGCTGTCCTAAAAATATTAGTAGACCAATCATTATATGGAAAGCTGTCCAAATGTGAGTTTGGGATGACTGAGATGTTGTATCTTGGTCATGTGATCGGGAAAGAGGGAGTTAAATTTCATACGAAGAAAATCCAGGCCATCCTTAATTAGCCAAATCCCAAAAATGTGACATAATTAAAGGGATTTATTGGTATTTGCACATACTATAGGAGGTTTGTCAAAGGATTCTCACATTTGACATCCCCTTTTATTGATCTCATGAAGAAGGAAGCATTTTCTTGGACAAAGGAGGTTGAAAATTCCTTCAACAGAATGAAGGAAGTGATGAGTAGTTTCCCGGTCCTTGATTTACCAGATTTCACTCAACCATTTGTGCTTGAATGTGATGCCTTAGGGGAAGGCATTGGAGCTGTCCTAATGCAAAATCAACACCCCATTGCCTTTGAAAGTAGAAAATTGTAGCCACATGAGTGCCACTATTCTATTTATGACAAGGAGATGTTGGCTATTATGCAATATTTGGTGGGTAGTAAGTTTGTGGTCAAAACAAATCATACTAGTTTAAAGCACTTCTTCACTCAAAAGGAGTTGAATGATAGGAAACAAAAGTGGGTTAGAAAGGTGCAAGCCTATGATTTTGATATAGAGTACATGAAACGAAAATTAAATGTTGTTGCAGATGCACTTTCTCAAAAACCAACCCTCTCTTAATGGAGAACTTAGCATACTAGAAAGCTCAACTCTTGGTAGAATATTCAAAAAATAAGTTTTCCTGTGAATTGTTGGATGGATTGGCACAAGATTATCAGTACAAAGTAATCAATGAAGTCATATACTATAAATATAGAATCTATTTGGTCCCTGAATCAGCCTTGAAGAAGAAGGTTTTGGAAGCAACTCATGATTCCCCACTAGTAGGTCATCCGAGATACTTGAAGACATATAGGAAAATAAGAGAAAGATTCACATGGAAGGGGATGGAAAATGATGTCTGGAAGTATGTGAGGGAATGCAACACATTTCAACAAAATAAAATAGAGCATACACATCCTGCTGGTCTACTACACCCTCTACCCATTTCAGAACAAAAATGGGAAAGCATCTCAATGGACTTCCTCACTAGATTACCCAAGGTACAAGGTAGAGATTGCATATATGTAGTAGTTGGTAGAATCACTAAATTTGCTCATTTATTTGCTATTCCATCCACTTATACAGCTTCCCAAGTGGCTGATTTTGTTTTTTGATAATTTTTCAGATTACATGGGTTGCCACAAACTATTGTTATTGATAGAGATATCAAGTTTACTGATGCATTTTGGAAAGAATTATTCAAATTGGCAAGAAAAAATTTGGCCCTTAGCACTATCTACCACCCCCAAATTGATGGTCAAATAGAGTGTCAACCAGTGGCTAAAAGGATACTTGAGAAATTATGTGACAAGACAACATAAAGATTAGGTTAGATGGCTACATTTGGGAGAATTCTGCTACAATACAACTTACCACCCATCCATTGGAATGTCTCCATTTAAAGCATTGTATGGTTATGAAGCTCCTACCTTTGTTCACCTATTTTTTGGAGAATGTAGAGCCCCTAAAGCTAGATATTGGATTCAAGAAAGCAAAGACATCCCAAAGGCACTTAAAGATAATTTACAAACAACTCAAAATCAATAGAAGTTATATACAGATAGGCATAGAATCGAGCGTAGTTTCCAAGTGGATTATTTGGTATACTTAAGGTTGCAGACATACAAGCAGTCATCATTGAAGGTAAAGGGGGATGAAAAATTGAAGCCAAGGTTCCGTGGGCCCTATAAAATTTTGAGGACAGTTTGAGAAGCATCATATGAGTTGGAGCTTCCAGAAGGAAGAAAGATACACAATGTGTTACATGTCTCATGTCTGAAGAAATCAGTTGGCCAACATGTGAAAGTATCAAAAGAGATTCCTCTTTTGAATGATGAAGGAAAATTGGTCTTGGGTCCGGAAATAATTTTGTAGTTAAAGAAATAAGGTTGAGAAATAGGACCATTCGAGAGTGTTACACCTAAATATTGCCACCATAAGACTCAGTGTAAACATCCTTGAAGTTCCCATGACTAAGAAATCAAACTGGAAGAGATACTAACCTATTTCCATAAGGTTTAGATGGGTCGTCACAGGTCACCTTTGTGCAGCACGCGATGGCGCAGGTTGTCCTACTGCAGCCTGCGATGATGTCAATTAAAATGGATAAAGAGCATCTTCGAGCCATTTCTCGAAGGTGTGTGATGTGGATCTCTATCCCTAACCTATAGGAGAGCTGTCATTCGATTCCCTAGCCCTTTGAGAGGATCCCTTAGTCCTCTCCCACTATATATCAACCTATCCTATCCTCTTAGTCCTATATATATGAAGCTCCTTCCCATTCCAAAGAGAGGAAGTCTATAGCACTTGCATGCTGATGAAATTAGCTTAGGAGATCCCTACTCACCTATTGGGAGACTCATACTTCCTTTGGAGGCTTTGGCTTGGCTTGTTGGAGGAGGATTGCGGCGTTAAGTCTTGGTTGTAATCATCTCTCTACTTTGTATTTCCCTCTTTTAATACAGTAATATAAACTCTTTCCACCAAATGTTGTTGTGTTGATAATGTTTGTGTAGTTTACTTGCTTAACCGTTTACTTAGATCTGTTACTGTTTAGATGTGTTTTACTGCTTGTATTGTTTAAGTATGTCTTGACAGGTCTTGGAGTTGAGATCTGATGACCGTGAAGCTTGGAGAAACAACAAGGAGAAAGATCTACAATATAAAGGTAAGACATCTAATCACTCGATCTTTAACTAGATCTAGGAAAGCAGTTCTATGTTCTGTCCTACTTGTTCTAGATTCACATTTAACTAGGGACATCACGCCTTAAGTCCGCTTTTGGTAGATTGTCCGGTAACAGAGAGTACCTTGTTCAGTGGAAAGATCTACCAAGTGAAGATGCTACATGGGAAGGTGAACATGTATTGCAACACCCAGGTTTGAAAATGCTTGAAAACAAGCAATATTGGGTGGGAGGACTGTAATTTCCCCTTGCTAAGCTCACTAAGGTCATTCCAATAACCTATCCAATTCCCATAGGTTAGGGTGGAAGTTAAATGGACTAGTGAATTAAAATTGTGCTATAGTCACTATGGAGATTAAAATTAATTTAAGGAGTGACGTGGGTCATAAAATTACAATAATAATGGCCAAATATTTAATAAATGAGGTGGAAAATGTCTACTCAGGCATAGAGGGCACACAGGAAGATGATTGGGTCAAGGAAGAAGTGCAACGTCCATCCTAGGTGGAAGGAATCCAATAATGGGGGAATCTCATGAAGTGTAATTCCATGGGCTAAAAATAGACTATGCAGGGCACATTAGTGGGAAAGTAACCCCCAAGGAATCTCATGAGGATGGATCAGGTCAAGAATAGTCAAGAAGGGCACATGGGTGAAGTGTAACTCCCAAGGGATCTATGACAAGCCTATGGCAGATTCTATGACAAGTATGACACTGATAGGTCCTAAAAATAGCTAAGGATGGTGCATGGAGAATCTAGGGATCACATGGCAGTTGTAACTCCCCCAAATTAAGGAGAGCACTCCCTAATTCGAATTCCTAATGTCCAATAGGTAAAAAAAAACATTAATATGAGGTAAAGTGTCATGAATGCCAATTCTCTACATTAATACGAAATTTTGTTATTTTTATTGAGAGAAAATTATATAATAAGGGAGAAAAGGGGAAAAAATTGTTTATAAAAAAGATGAAGGCACCTTGGGGGAGAAATTTTGGTCATTTTAATTTTGAATTGGAGATCCATAGTGCTTCTCAAGCTTGGGAGATGTGCCCCTTGCCATTGTAACTAGATTCGGTGGTGCAAGATCCCACCGTAGCTAGCCGTGAGAGTAGGAATCACTCTTGATTTCTATATGGAGTTGTATTGAGTGAGCTTATGTCCTTGTTCAATTTCTGAATCGATTTCATCTTGGATTGTTTGCATCTCAGATTATAGCAGCAGTAGTTTGTTGGTGTTTTTCCGATAATCCAAGTGTGTTGTTGGTGTTCATTTTGGAGGATGGCACACCAAAGATAGTGTAGATCTCTTGGGGAGTGATGTATATATTATTTGTTTGATGGAGAATACCCTATAGGGTGAATATTTGAGGGTTGGGGGTCGAAATTGGTCCATGGAAGGTACACTGGTTGAAGCAAAATTGTCATTTGGAGCAACATTTCTTCTTCTTCTTCTCAGCTAAATTTTTGCATCCTTCTCTATCTTCTTTGCTACAGATTTCTTTGAGGTTTTGTTGAAATTTGGTTGTCATTGATGTCAACTGATGTAAAAAAGGACTCAATATCCTTGTTCCATTTTGAAGAAATATATGAAATCTAGTTTGAAGAAGTACCTCTAGATTGTAGAAGTACATCCATTTTGAAGAAGTATATCTAGTCTGAAGAAGTACATAAGGTACATGCACAAGTTCCCAATACATCAAGTTGTGATACTTCAAAGAGATGATTGGACAAGTCTCAGGAGTGCACAAGTGGCTCGAGAGAAAGAAGTGGTTGGACATGTATGCAAGTCTCGGAAGTGCGCAAGACCCACCAACTCTTGGTAGCATGCAAGAGTCTCAGAAGCAAGAAGTGGTTGGACAAGTCAAGTGCACAAGACCCACCAAGTATTGATACTTCAAGGGCGCAAGACCCCACAAGAAGTGGTTCCTAAGTGCGCAAGTACCATTATGCAAAAGACCTAGTGTGCGCAAGTCCCACAAGGTATGATACCTCAAGACGCGCAAAACATGACAAGTGGCGGATGTGTAAGTCAAATTGACTATAAAGAAAGGAAAATGGGGATGCTATGGCCAACTTGTGGACACATGATCTGCACAAGTCAAGTATAAACATGAAGCCAAGTTGGAGAATTGAATTAAGCTTGAAGATGCGAATGTGGTAGTAATCTGATTTGGAAAGCTTCTAATTGTTGGGGTATCAATGGTTCGTTGAACCGGAACAAACAACATGATCTAGCATAAGAGCCAAATGCGCAAAAATGCAGCACAACAGATGATGTGTAGAAAGATATGATTGATCTAAGATAGATGCGCAAAGACAAAAGAACATCACAGTAAATGATGCGTAGAATTATGTGATTTATCTAAGGTTGATGCGCAAAGACAGAAGAGCAACACAATAGATGAAGCGAAGTATGATGAGGTTTATCTGAGACAAGTGCGTAAGAATAGAAAGGAAGTATCCTAGATGGTGCACAAAAGGTTATAGTTTATTTGATACAGATGCACAAGAACATAACTGTTGAATAGTGGAGGATGCGCAATATTAGCTGAGTTTGCAGACGCACAGAAACAAAACAGTATGTTGAAACAACTTGTGGATTGTAGAAGGTTATGAAGTATGATTTATAGTGTGTAATGTTGATGCAGTGAAGTAAAGTGTGTGATATAATCCAAAAATTGCAAGATCAGAGTAAACAAAAGGCGTGCACAATGGAATGAATTGCAGTTAATCTGAAGAGTGCACAGATCAATAGAAAGCAAAGAAGAATCTTCTATAAACATATCAAGGCTGTAGGATGGGGCTAGGAATAGGGAGTCGGTGCTTCCTAAAGGTTAGTTCCAGTAAAACCAGGGGTTCAGTGCCTCCTTCTAGTCGAAGCTGGTAAATCAAGGAGTCGGTGCTTCCTTCAGGTTGTAGCCTGTAAATCAAGAGGTTGGTGTCCCCTTCCAGTTGGTGTTGGAGAAGTTTGGAAGTTGGTGCTTCCATGAATGTAATATTTATATTATAAGAGAGCATTCTGTGGTTTTCTCCCATTTTGGGTTTCGACGTAAAATATTTGTGTTATGTGTATCGCGCATGTGATGATGAATGGCATTGTTTATGATGAATGCTTAAGATAAGTGTTGTTTATATTTGGTAAAAGTAAAAATTGTTCATAACTGTGCATGATACTAATTTATCCCCCCTCTTAGTATTAATAAGATTTCCAACAATCGGTATCAGAGCGAGTGTCTTCAGTAACAACTTAACATCTGGAAGATAATTCCTTGCACGGTTATTGATGGAAAGTAAAGATCTTCTCAAGATGAAGCACCATGGTTACATGAAAATGGAAGCATGTAAAATCTCTTTGTTGCAGAAGCAAAATATGTTATTCGCACTCATATAAAAACTATAGAAGAGGTCAAAATACTTGCAACCAATATCATGCAAACTTTTCGAGTTTTGCTCAACTGCTAGGGTGCAAAAATTACAACATTTTCACTCTTTTCTCAATTCTCAAGGCGGGAAAATATTGTTGAGGAGATTTTTCCGTGGATCTAGGGATCTTCTATCTCAAGGATTCCACCATATTTTTGAGTATCACTATGTTTTTCCCTTCAAGGAAAGATGAATATCATGTGATCCACTTTATCCTACTTAGATCCACATCTTCCTCTCGTGATCCAAATCCTTCTCCATGTTGGTTGAGCTTCCTCACACTACATAAAGATCGTTACTCTTTGGTTTTTGGGATTAGAGACATAGAGACTAAGTGTGAACTATAGTTGCAAAATTGCTAGTGAGGAGATCCTTATGTTCTCAAGATTCTCAAAGGTGGCTTGTTTGAAGGCGTTGGAGGAGATGTTGTAGAAATGAACTCAGGTATAGTGTCACATTGTATCATTTCCTCTTTGGATTTCTAATAGATAACTTGGCCTATTATCCCAGATTGTGTATTTCATATTGGAATGTCTCAATTTGTTACTTGTTCAAGTAGATAAATTTAGCCTAACATGCTAGTCTAGGAAAGTAGATTGTCTCTCTTCCTTTGTCTACAGGTTCACTTGCTTGAGTCATCAAGCAAGGAGCTAGACCAATAAAGAGCGGCGAGGACAACCATCTTGGCTGAGGTAGGACATATACCTTCATCTGCTTTCCTTTTATATGTGCTTGCATATGTGTGCTAGGTTTAGGAGATATAACAACCATTTGTTTTCTTTCTGTCTCGGACTAGGTCTTAAGGAGCCTTACTATTGTCCATGAGGTTTTCATCTTATCCGTAGGAAGAAAATTCTATTACACATCAATTGCCACTTCAGTCATAATATTTGGAAGGCAGTTCAATTGGCTCTACAAAATCGGGTTCTTGGCATGGAACTCATTAGAAGCATGTCTATCTAGTTGGTGCTCGTCCCATCCATCCTATGGAAATCTCCCATGATTCATTTTATGGGGAATTTGGCTCTAGAGAAAACTTGTTGTATTCGAAGGATGTTCCATTTATTTTCCCTCCATAGTTGCAAAGATTGTGGAGCATTTTATTCATTTTCAGATCTACTCGTGCCCAGTAAAGTCGTGATCTATGCCTCCTCATAAGCCTTCCTCTTATCCCGTCGAATGGTTCGATGGCGCAACTTAGGCACATAAGGTGGGAGTTGGCATATTTCTTAAGGTGGAGAAGAACCATTATTATCGTTGTTGGATGAACTTGGGTGTTTGTACAAACACTAAGGCATAAATGGTTGTGTTATGGGGAATCCTACAGTTCGCAAAGAAGAAGAATCTCACACAGTTGCGTGTCTTTGGCGACTCTCGCGTTGTAATTGACTAGGTAAACAACAATGCACAACTTCATGTGTTGATTCTGGACCACTAGAAGGACAAGATCCGAGGTTTAATTGATGGCTTCCACACAATTTATTTCCTGCATATTTTGAGGGAGCACAATCACATAGTAGATGGACTGTCGAAGACGACACTGGATTATCAGTCGGGACTTTTCCATCACGAAGAATATCGAGATACTCATTTCGCTGAGGTGGGATCATACCAGATTCTCCAATGATTTTTTTATTTTTATTTTTCAGATAGTTTCAAGTGCTTTTGTCACACTATTTTAGGCTACATCTTTTTGTCTTGATTTTCAAAAGTTATATAAATTTTTTTTTCTATAATTTTTTCTGAAAACAACAATATGATAGAATGTATTTTTCTTGTAAGACCAGACATGGAAAAACGATAGTTTTTTACATGTTTCAGTAAGTATATTTTGGGAGATAGTTGATATGCACATCATAAGATAGTGTTATCATGGTGATGGTTCAGAGGTTGTGAACTTGGTTTTGTATTGTTACTTTTGATTCATACTCTTGAATAGCAAAGTAGCTGTCTTTTTCCTTAGGTGAAAAAAACATTATCCTTCCAAGTGAATCAACTAAAATTTCCAATAAACTTACTTTAATTCGAAAAACAATTCCTTCAATGATATTTAACTTTTAAATTTTCAATCCTTTAAAAAAAAAACTATATTACTTAAAACATTTAAATATTTAATTTTTTAAATAAAAATATTTTCAAATATTAAAATCAATATCTTAAAAAAAAACAAAAAAAAACCCACCAAAACCTCAACTCACCTCACCTTATCTCCCCACTTTCCATTTCACAAAAAAGTCAACTATATCCTCCTGATTCCTTTGATGCGTGATGAGCTTCATATATTTCATTTTCACTTATTCTAAACCTTCTCCTAAAATTCGCTAATTCATAAAAGCATATCTCCACCTAGGCCTGGAATTTCAAATCCCGGTTGCCTGTCAAATGGAAATTTGTTGACGGTTTCATATTTTGATTGCCTATCACTTTACGTTTTATCCAAATTTACAAAGTGTCAATATTTTGTATTGAATTTAACTAATTTTTTAAAATTGTTATATTAACCATTATCCCAATTGCTAAACTTAATTGATTTGGCTTAGGCATTTTGAAATAAAAAGCTACGGACTTCCCTCTTGAACAAGAAGTGAGAAACCTATATTCCAGATAGTCATCTTGTTCTATCTAACAAATTACCAAATTTATCTATTTCTCATTCTATCTAACAAACTACCTACCGTGTAGGCAGGCAGGCGACCCTTGAAAATCTATTATTTATTGATCCTTCTCCTAAATAAAATAGGCCTGAAAGACGCATTATCTTAATTCTAGCACAAATTGATGTTGAACTAAAAATAATCAAATAAAATATACCTGGAAGCATTTTAAAATGTAAAAAAAATAAAAAACAAAAACAAATTCTTACCTCGGTACAAAAATCCGTTGATAGGAGCATAAGGACTCATTCGATGGCCAAGGTGAGGGTTGCAGGTGAAACCCATTCACCCTCCCTTCCTGTACGGTATCCTTGTGGCGGTTGAACTGGGCTTTTTGATGCTCCCAAACGCTCACAATCCTGCTTAATCCTTTTTTTGGCCATATTCAGATGTGCTGTAAGTTGGGCGGGCTTTTGTCCAAGGGAGCAGAACTCTCTGTTGTCCAACCAATAATAATTTGAATTATATTAAAATTATATTAAAAAATTCAGTGCTGAGATATATTAAAAGGATTACTGAAATATATTAAAAGGATTACTCTGTAATTTATTGAAGTCGGCCATATCTTACTTCGCTTCTAGCTGGAATGGTGTGACTTTCAGAACTATTTATTCATTTTTCCAAGTGTTACAAGCTTTCTATAAGCCTCGGCAGGTTCGGAGTAATGCTTAAAATTGGAAATGAGTATGGTCCTTCTTGGTTCCCGCAAATGATGTCTCAATAGCAGGATATTCCCATTTTTCAAAATTGACAGCGATGAATTCACGTTGTGAAGTGGATTCATGGAATTTGACCTGTGTGCGCATTAGAGGGTGATACTAAATGAGTTAACCTGCTCATTTATTCTAAAGAGATTAGAGAATGTCTCCAGACTCCAGCTGTCAGCCTTCCACATAACCGGTCCCATTCTCCAAAGTTTGATGCCATATTTAATAAACATGACTCATCAATCACTTTACAAAACCAGCTTAATCACCTGGTTACCAACTCAGAACTCACCGAGAGGGTACTAGTAATTATGATAGGTAAGTAAACTCAATTCACGTCAAATCTACGGGTTTTAATTTTACATACCGGTCAAGGTTGACGTTTAAGTTTTGAGATTAACTGTCAAATACGTTCTGAATGGCTAAATACATTCTGTACAACGTCAAATTCCAAGCCTATCTCCACCCATTACATATTTAATAAGAATTTCTAACCATATAAACCCAAAAACCACACAACACCTTCCATTTGACATCAGAAACTCTTTCTTGATATTTAATATTGATTAATATTTCTCCAAGTATGGAAATCTTTCCCCGTCACATAAAAGAATTCCAAAGGTATAATAATATATTTTAAAACTTTTTGTCTTTATAAAATAATAAGACAAAGTTAAATGTTATATTTCTTCCCACTTGCAAGCGTGTGTCTTATGAATGTAGCTAATGTAGCTATGTGGTGTTAAAAACGACGAAATTTCGTTTCAAAAGTTTTTATCCTTCGGAGTTGAGTGGAGTGATTACTTAGAATATTTGAAACGTTTCAAAACTCTAGTATTAATTATTTCAAAATTTTATATTAATTATATTTGTTTTGAAATTGAAAAATTTATATTAATTTATTTTATTGATATGAATGATTTGATAAAAAAAGAAATTGGATTAAAAGATGGAGTACCGACATGTTAGTATAGAGAAATTTTGAATCTCAAATTGTAAAACAACTTAATTTAATTTAATTTCTTTAAACTAGCATAAATCTATTTTAAATTGGGATTTATCAAGCATCGAGAGGGATCCAATTTCTTTAGGTATATTTTTTTTAAAAACTTTAAACTCAAGAATGTGATTCCTCTCTTACTTGATAGATTCAAGATGAAGTTTTATTTTTTATTTAACATGCCAACATGGATTTTCAATTAATTTTCATAATTTTTATGTCTCCTATAGGGGATATCTATGGATCGCTCATCCCCTATTAATTTGGGCCTAGAATCTATAAATTTTTGTTGTGACTATAGTTTGAAATATTTATTATATTGAATGAAATTATTATAAATGATTTTTTTTTAAATTTTATTGGCTACAGGATGTTGATGTCGTTCTCGTTGTTTGGTGCCTAGGAGTTGATGGCGGGCTAACGCCAGGTCTTGCACAGAGGACAGGCACAATGCATGCTCCAAGGCACTCAGTTCTTCAAGGTGCTGTGAGTTGGATTGTCAATTAAAAAGATATTTTCCCTGCATTTACCAGATATAGCAATTATCATGACGTCACATCCTCCGCAGAGGACAGGACGACCAAGGAGCATTGGAAGGGCGGTAGGCTATGTTTAACCTGGAAACCTCACAACCAAGGAGCATTACAAGCATCGCAGGTTGCATGACTACATAACTATGCGGCGAGTGTTAAGGTTGCGTGTTGTGACCATGGGAACCTCTCCAAACTGCTCAGCAAGCAATGTCAACTGGACCGCCCGGATATCAAACCCATGAGTCGAGGCCAAATTTCAGAAAGTACAGAACTTGAATAACAAGAGTACGGCCACCACCGTAGTCGCACGAGCTTTTTCTGGGAACAACTATCTATCAGCGTCATGCTTATTTTCTTTCTAGGCGAGCTTGTAGGAACCTTTCACTTTCATTACCTTGCAGGAATTTGCCAAATTCCGACGTTGGACAGTGAGTTTCTTGTTGAACCATACTTAATAGTTTTCGCTCGTGTATTTCGCTATTGCGTAAGGGTTGGAACTGATGTGCTCTTTTAGAGCCGTAGATGCAAAGTACATAGATGTTCAGCCTATTATTGATTAGTTGACTTACAAAGCATTTTTTGAACTCAACAGATGTCGAGAGCCTCTGGTGTATGGGACTTTACAAGCTTACTTGAAAGATTCATTGCCTCATCTAACTGAGGCATCAGAAGCGGCTAAGAAGCAAGGCATTTTAGTGCCTCTAAAACTTGTGCGAGCTGCTTTCATCACAAGAGAAAATGTTGAGATCATTGGGCGCCCCTTCACCTGTACATTCTTTAATTACAAACACACACAACTGTTACAATGGTTGTGTGTGGTATTTGCTGTAGGATTCCGATTTTTAGAGTATTAGAGGACGATGACTATTTCAACAAAACTGAGATTGTCAGGTGATAGTCTATCTCTATTACTAGCAGTAACCACGTCTAGCATTGCCATTACACCGCTTCATGTTTTTCCCTATAGAACTATAAGAATTTAGCTCCCAACTCAAACTATGTTCATAATCTAGTTTCCCATCATTTTCTATGAATTCGTGCTTCCAAATCATGGCCACTTGAGTGTAATCCATCAACCCGAAATTAGGGCTAGAATAAGCAGTTCTTACCAATCACTTGGGTTTTGTTTTTATTATAATTGTTTGGCTGACATGGCTGCATTGTATTTGACTTATTGTTGTGTTGTAATCATATTATCCCATAAGACCAACGTACAAGCGCAAAGCAGGCACGCCACTGTTATCCAGATTACTGCAATCTGTGGTACACCATTGATGTTGTTTCTGTAATAACATAGTTCATTGTTTGATCTTATTTTTCAGCTTTGAAAACAAATACATTACAAGGAGCAGAAGAAGAGCAGATGCTTGAATTAGCACTAGTGAGAGTGTTTTCAGAAGAAGTTGTTGGTTTGACCGTTAGAGAAGTCAGGTGCAAGCTTATGCCAAGCAATGTCAACAACATAATCTCGAAAAGTCTTCCTCTGTCAGTGTAGGTGAGGAGGGAGATACTCAACAATCCATACTTTGTACAGATGCACGATGGAAAGTTTGTGTCGTGGGACAATTTTCTCAACCGTACAGTGGGCAGGTTAGATGAGGAAGAGATACCCAGTTCCGAAATAGAGGATTGTTCTACTTATAAGGAACCTGCAAAAGAATTGGGTCATTTAGTTGAGACTAATCTAGAGCTTGTAGTTCCGAAAATAATGAGAATTAAAGGAAATAGGTGTAGAAGAGAAGGCTTGGGCTTATATCATTTGCAACACAATTTTTTACTTGTTTCTACATCTTTGCTTATAGTTGTTAACATAGCACGTGGTAATGGCAATGTCGAGGACATTGCCACCATGTGGCTCTTGTTTATTTTATGAGCAGATGTAAAATTTTTTAATTACTTTTTTATTTTTGATAATGTAACGTTACATTGTGTTACTTTACATGACAACATCTCCTCCATACTAAAATGTAGAGTACCTTGCTCCTCTTGGTGCAATTAAGAAATCAATCTTTTCACTCTCTTTTTTTAGTTTTTATATACAATTAAATTATTATTTTTCTTAATATACATAAAAGAAAGAGCAAACAATAATTTTTATTGAATAAATAAGAACGATATGTTCTAGAGTCGTTGTTTAAAGGTTGAATGTGTCTATTTGTAAATCTAAAAGACCAATTAATGCTAGGAAATGGACCAAATATTAGAAACATGCTAGGAAATTTGTGTAACTCTGAAGTAAATTGGCTTACACTTGAAAATCAAAAATGCATTTACGTTGCATTAATTAAAAGGGATTATATAAGATGATATGGCATGCAACTTAGTTGTAGATGTTTAAATAAAATATATGGATTAAATTGTGAGATAGCTATAAAATGGTCAAATTGAGTATATTCACACTCATAAATTAGGAAACTCTAGGAATTGCAACTACTAACTAGGCATAGAAGGAAGGAGTGACGAGTGTGTGCAATCAGGGTGGGCGTCGTAACTAATCTTGATGGAAATACATAATTGAACTTTGTGTGGGGTTTAAGGGTCATAACTAATAACAAAATTGAAGTCTTATCTCTACTTCAAATTTTCCTATTCATGAAAGGTAAATGAATTCCTTGGTATCAATAATTGGGGACTCAAAACTGATCATCAAATCTCTTCATCATCATAATCAACCAAAAGTGATGCTTCTAAGAAGGCTCGTCCAACAAATACTTATGGATATTCGAGGATGGAGTATACTAATTTTCTCCATATACTTAGAGGCCAAAATAAACAAGTCGATGCCCTAGCAAACAGAGGGTCCTTGCTTGCAAAAGGGAATTGTAAGGTGAATGGGGAACTCATCCCATTGCTACCTCCATAGTCATGATATCAACTTTGGAGAGTGTCCCAATGTTCACGACATGGAAATGCATCCACACAAGTCTGAGTTGCACATTAATGTGTCAGGACACTTATCAATCATATATGCATATGGTTTGGTGAGGGATCATAATATTTGGTACTATGGTGGTAATCAGGGGTAAATGTAGGATGCTAGTGCATATTTTTTGGGAAAAGTTGTCCCTTGCTTATACCCTTGATGCCATAGGTAGATTGATGTGAATTCCTAGGGAGTTTAACATTTGTATTAGTGTTCATGATTTCAAGAAAAGATGTGATTTGGACTATGGTTTCAGTCAAGTATTGAAAGGTGGAGTTGGACGCGAGGTTGACATTCTCACTCTCTATTCATTAGTGAGATAGCATACAATGATTTTTGGGTGGTGGAGATTGTTTTAGAGAAGATTTGAGAGTTTGTAGGAATATCAATTGGATCATCTATATGATGGGTAAATTTCATTGTAGAAGAGGTTGTTGTATTCTATGTGAGTTGAATGCGGTGCATAAGGGTTTGTGGAACAATGAAAAAGACATTGTGGAGGCACAATACAATGTTCTAAATTGGATAAATTGTGTTGGAATCATTAGAAGGATGAGTTCACTTAATATATGAAAACAAAGAATAAGGATCGAGATGCCTATGTAGTATATTTTTCCAAACATATTCTATAGTGCCAAAGTTGGGGAAAAAAAGGTGGAAGCATTCATGGATATTCAATGATTGCAACATTTGGAAATCAACTTGAAGGTCAGTACTATCCAGTAGCAAATAGAAAGACTTCTAACTCGCCTCGGTTTTCCTAGGACAGTTCCTTCTCCTCCATTAAAAGAACCAAATTCTTTTGCGGACCCATTTTGGAGTGCCCACTCTATGGGCATGCCAAGAGTGGGATAGTTGCATAGTCATGGTTTGATGGGAAACAAAGGTGAGTCAATCACTACTGCCAATTCCAGTAATATGTAGTTTGAACTTGGGTCTGGGTTAGAGACACTAGAAATAATGCAAGAAGTTAGCTCTAGTGGTCGTAGTGTTTAGTTTTACTCCAATGAGGTTTAGTACGTTGTGTAGCATTATTTTGTTGCTTAATCAATATGTTCGGCAATATACATGTCAAGTCTTCAGAGGTAATAATTATAGGATATTTAGAGGCATTAGGAGTAGGGATGAACAACTCTATATTTTAGACATCTGGCCAAGGCCATGTTTATTCTAAAAAAATTGTATTACACACTTGTCTACTAATATAAAAACTATTTGTTATTGTGAAAAAACTAGGCATACAAGGAAATCAACCAATATGCAACCTAGTTGTGTAATTCACTAATGAAAGATATAAATTGCTCACAAATTGATGTGACTACTGGCTATCGATGGATAGATTATATGTTGCACCCAACTACGATTTGGGCTCAGTAACTACTTCGGGTGTAGGGTGACCCCATTTATATTCTTAGGGAAATTAATGTTCGAGCAACTCTGTACAAAAGGTGCTTCCCACTTTTTTATGTATTTTCTTTACTATTTAGGAAAAATTGAGCTATTTGTGTAAATAGACGTTCTAGGATATTTTCGATCGTTTCATGATTTATTTTTTATCTTTTGTATTTATTATTGTAATATTAATTTATGTACAATCATGGTTACTAGTAAATGGTATCAAAGTCTTTTGATTCTTGAATCAATGCCTTCAAGGAATACTCTTCAGTGTTAATTATTTAATGTTGTTGGGCATATATTCAAAATTGGGTGCCACTTGATTTTTCTCACTGGGGTAAAATGACAAATTTGTGACTATGCGACCAAAAAAGTTAATCACGACATTTTTTATAAGCTAAATAAAACCAAATTTGAACAATTTTAAGTGTCATTGTTATAAATGACCAACCTAAACTACTAATCTAGTCATGGATAAACATATACAACTAGATAATTATTATGTGAATATAAATTAGTATTATTTCATGCTTATAAACCAATTTTACATAATTTGTGCATTAATGTAGTATTTCAAATGAATATGATCTATTAGAAAAAGTAGCACCAAAATGACACAAGGGAGTTTATAGTTACTATGATTGGTTAGCAATAGCAATCTAGAGGGATGAAAGTACTTATATGGAGATTTCAGAGTAGATATATATGATGGTTGCACCTAATTTATATAAGGATCGAGAATGTGCAAGATTATGAGTTGAGTGATCCACTGGCCTATTTGTTATGAGTGGACATTATGTGAAAGATGGTAATTTTATATGAGCTTAATTCTTAGATAGACCAACTCCCATAATCCATTATGTATCTTCATTATATCTAGTATACTAGTACATTATTAACATGACCAAATATACTTAGATGATTCATTTAGTTATACTTATGAGTGATATGTACTATATATACTCCTTGACTCAACTAGTCTTAATTTACCATCATTTTGATAATTTTCTATGCATTATGTATATAGCCCTATTTTAAAATGAATATATATACACTTATAACTATATTAATATATAATATATAAAACTTATATATTATATAACTATAACTATATATTATACACATATAACTATATATTATAATGATTATACAGCCCCAAGGGTTCGCTCAAGTGGTTATGATCCAGATGTGAGATATCTCCCCCTGAATTTTGGGAGGTCACTAATTCGAATTTCTTGATCCCCTTGGGGTTCGGCTCCATAATTAGGGCAAGGGTTTACCATGTTTACCATCCATGGATCACGGGGAAGTACTCGAAGGGTTTTTCCCGAGCTTAGTCCTTGGAAAAAAAATTATAATTATTATATATATAATAATAACAAAAAAATAAAATTATGTACAAAAAAAACACAATCACCAACCAGTTGGCACCTAATTGAAAGTGGGAAAGGCCACAGCGCCTGCATGTAACCCTAAACAACCTATGATTTCATTGTGCAACAGTGGCTCTAGGTCGATATACTAATAAAATTGAGTGGCTTTTGGTGGGAAGGGGTTGGCTTAGGAGGTAACTGTTCATTCATGAAGTGGACATGGCCATGGCTATGAAACCCTGAACCTCTTAGGTGGTGGGCGTGTAACAATGTTTTTGGTTTCATTTTCTAATGGAATTGAGAGGCTTTCAATGGGAAGGGGTAGGATTTAGAGGAAATCGGTCACTTGTAAAGTGGGCATGACCATGGATAAGAAACCCTAAACTTCTTAGGCAGTGAGTGTGTAACAATGGTTTAGGATCAATTTTTCTAATGAAATTGAGAGGTGTTTGGTGGGAAGGGTTCAACCTGATAGGTAATTGGTTGTTTTTGAAGTGGGCATGTCCATGACCATGAAACCCTAAACCTCTCAGGTGGTGGATGTGTAACATTGATTTTGGTTTGATTTTCTAACAAAATTGAAGGGGTTTTGGTGGGAAGGGATTGGCTTGAGAGGCAATTAGTCACTCGTTGGTTCTTTCTATCGGCTCCTTTGAGGTGAGTGTGGTACAATATATGGTACAATATATATATACGACATTGGAGGCATCAAAGAAGAATTCCCCTTCATTAGCTTGCTAAGATATCAAGGTATGTTCAATTTATTTCACAATGTGTTCTCTTTGATTTATTTAAGTCTTTAAAGACCTGAATCTATTCTTTAAGAGACATGTGATTGATGATAGTAGTAATAACCCCAACCTTAAAGGTTTTCCTCTTTCTGATCTCTATACATACTTGTAGTTTATGCTTTAATAAGAATGTTAGAATTTATAAGAGAAACATGTTTCTTGAAATGAGTTAAAGTATAAGTAGACTTAATGCAATTCACAAATCATCTAATTCTTGTTACAACCTAGCTCATGTCTAATTAGCATACCAATGACACATGGGTCAAATAATCTCCAACTCGTGTTTGATTTCTCTTTTTTTAAGCTCTTTTACTAAACAATGAAAATGAGACATTTAAGGACAATTTTAGGTTTGGTTTGCATGTCCAGGGCATAGGTGTAACATAATGGTGTTGATTCTTAATCCGATTACAATAGGTTTTTAAATTGATTCATATATTTAAACACATTAAACATAAGGAAAAGGCACAAAACAAATTTACAAAAATTACAATGGAAACCCCTCTCCTAGGGAAAACCAACAAACCAATGAGCTTTCACTAATCTATTAATAAAACACTCATAATAGGTGTTTACAAATTTGAATTGCTATATCACAAATCACACTTCATTACATGAACATGATACACACCACTCCTCCTCCATGCATAACCATTGCATCTAATTTATAGATGCAATACAACCAACTGTCATTAATGACAATCCATAAATTCCTAACCACTTTTAGTTATTTTGTTACAAATGACTTAACCAGGTCAATTTTGGTCGATTACTTGTTGAGCTTTGGTTGTTTTGTCGACTTCTCATTGACTAGTCATTTTCCTTCGACCAAATAACTATTTCGAATGGTCACCCAACCAGACTTCCACCGTCTATCACCTCTGACCCTAATCGACTTGTACCAGTTGATTATTAACTTTGCCAGTAGATTTACTTGAAAAGAATATAACATTCCCAACATTCTCCCACTTGTTGTCTTCTTTGCATAAACATGAGATTAATATTTTCAGTTCATTCTAGTAGGGATAACAAGCCTATCTTTTCCCTACACCAAGAAAAATTATCTGTGCTTACCAAATTGGTCAATGAGTCTGCAACATTATTCACGGTGTCTACCTTTTCCAGTAACTTTCTGGTTCACCATCTCTCTCACAAAATGGTATTAAACATTAATGTGTTTCTTCTTTGAATGATATGTTGGATTCTTTGCGAAAAATATTGCACTTTGACTGTAACAATCCAACCTAACAACATGTTGTCCAAACCCAACATCTGAACACAATTTTTACAATAAAAAACTTATTTTCATGATTGAGTAATTTTCATGTATTCAACCTCAGTAATCGACAGTGCAATGACCGATTGCCTCCTACTCATCCAATTGATTGATTCGTCAAATATATTGAACACATATATGTTGGCCGAGTGTCTGTGATCGATATCTCCAGCCCAGTCGGAATCGACAAAACCATGTATATTGATTTCCTTGTTGCCCTAGGGTTCTCCTCCATAACAAATTGCATAATTTCTTGTGTCACATAGATACTTGAATACTCTTTTGACCGTGGTCCATTTCTCTTTTCCAAGTGTCAACGTGCGTCTTCTCAATACCCCCACTACATTGGAAATATTGGGTCGAGTACATTCCATAGCATACATCAGACTACCTATAGCACTAGTATAGGGTACATGCAACATGTAATATTCTATATATTCTTGTGTCTTAGGACACTATTTAGGATTTAGCTTGACTCCCATAGGAATAGGGACCTTGATTGGTCTACTCTCCTGCATGTTGAAAAATTTCAGAATCGTCTCAACATATTTTGTTTGACTTAACCAGATCCTCTACTTACACGATCTCTCTGAATTTCCATTCCAAGAATTAAATTTGATGCTCTGAGATCCTTCATGTTTAAATTGGAGGATAGATTCATTTTTACCTCCTTTATTAGATCCATGCTATTTTCGATCAACAACATGTCTTTGACATACATAACTACATATACGAAATTACAACAAACTTTCTTCCCATACACACACTAATCATCTTGACTTCTCACAACCCCATATGTTGGATATACATGTCAAAATTTTGATACCACATCTTGGGTGATTGTTTTAGATCATAGAGAGACTTCTTGAACTTATAGACCAGATCCTTTTCTCGTTCCACTATGAAACCTTCAGCTTGCTTCATATAGATTTATTCTTCAATATAACCATGAAGAAATGATTTCTTTACATCCATATATTCTATATCAAGATCAAATGTTGTAGCTGTTAACACCCAAAAAGTGCTCACTAGCTCATTTTCCTATTCACATGACCCATTTGTCCACTTTTTCACCATCAGAGCCTCTGAAACCAACAAAAGGTCACCAAAAGACCTTAGCACACCCCTTTTTTTCCATTAAAAAAGATTATTTTTCCAAGAAAATCATAAAAAACCCTCAAAAAGGGTCCAAATTCCCAAAAATATTAAAAAGGGAATTAAAATATTATTTTTATTCAAAAAAGGAAAAAGGAGGGAAAAGTACCTAAACCATGTTGGTCAATACCATTTGGTTTCCACAAAACCACAAATGGTATTTCCCACCACCAAAACCTATAAAAAGGTGGTAGGGGCTCCTCATTTCACATCCTTCCATTATCTCATCCTTATGCTGCTGAAATCTCCCCTGAGCACTTTTAGCCATTGAAGCAACCTTGGAGAAAGAGACCTATTGGAGTTTGGAGCTACTCATCTTGGGAGTTGCTCAACATCAACCTTCACCATTGAAGGTAATATCGCAAGCACTTGCTTGCCCCCCACTTTTCAATACAAAAAATTATTTATTATGTTTCTTGTTCTTGATTTTGAAATGTTTACATTATTTGCTTAGATTCTTGTTTAGATCCATGAAAAGTATTGTTTATTTAGTTTATTGTTTTTATTTCTATTGAAACTGCTGCTACTAGTTAGCAGGTGCCCATAGCACTAAGCCTGGTTGCAAAACCGGGCCAACAGTAGCTATAGACATTAGTACCCTTATGGAAGTTATATTAGAAACATGAGATAAAATCTCACCAAAGTCAACTCCCTTGACTTGGGAATACCCTTTCACTACCATTCAAGCCTTGTACTTCTCGACTTGTCCTGCTGCATTCATCTTTTTCTTGAAAACCCACTTATTGCCAATAGGTTTCCTTCCATTTGGTAACACAACTAGATCCCATGTTTCATTTTTCTTCAAGGAATCCATGTATTCTTCCATGGCCCTTTTCTAGATTTTACCCTCTATCAAGTCGATCACTTCCTTTACTGACCTAGGATCATCTTCTATGTCAAATGATGCAAAAGAAGAGAAAAAGTCAGGTGGAATACACCTTTATGGTTGTTGATTTGCTCGATCAGTCCTCCTAACATCCAGAGTCTGTTGTTCCACCTCTTCCTCAGATCCAGTCGACTCACATAAATCCATACTTTCGTCCATTTCAAACTCTTTCTTTTCTTGTTTTCCTCTTTAACCTCTTAATCCATGGAAGCTCCTCCAACTTCTCTGAACATCACATCTCTACTATAAACTTCCTTTCTCGTAACTGGGTTCCACAAATTATACCCTTTCAATCCATCCTTGTGCCTAATGAATATGCATTTCTCCCACTTACTATCGAGTTTGGTTCCTTTCTCCTTCGGGATATGCACAAAGGATTCACACCCAAAAACTCGAATATGTGTAAGAGAGGGATTTTTACTAGCCCATACCTCATATGGAGTCTTGTTGACCAAATTCGTCGACGTCGACCTATTCACTAGGTAACATGCTATGTCGAATACCTCTACCCAGAATTCTTATGCAACTGCTACATCACTAAGCATGCTACTTGCTTTCTCATCAGTGTTTTGTTCATGCTTTTAGCAACTCTGTTATGCCGAGGCGTGTATGGATTTGTGTTTTGTTGATCTACACCGTGTTGTCTACATAATTGGTCAAACGCATTTCCACATAATTCTCCTCCGTTATAATTTCTTAGCACCTTGATCTTTTTACCAGTTTGATTTTCCACAAGAGCTTTGAACTCTTGAAACTTCTCAAAAAAATCATATTTCTTTCTCATATATACAAACATGTCATTATGGAGAAATCATTTATGAAGGAAACACAATATTGAGATCCTCCTAGTGAAGGGATTGACACAGGTCCAAGCACATCACTATGTATTAAATCCACTATTTCCTTAGCCCTAGTAGCACCATATGAGAACCTTACATGACTTTGTTTACCATAAATACAATGTTCATAGAAGTCAACTTCTTCAGAGCAGTCAGGTAGACCTTCAACCATACCTTTATTATGCATAGCAGGAAGACCTTTCTCACTTATATGTCCCATCCATTGATGCTACAACATGTCACCTATATGATACCTCCTATTACCTAGTACCTACAAGCTTCACATGGTATGAAAACTCACAAGCCTATGTGAATATGCAAATGTAGATAGTTGTCTAGGTGAAAAAGATTGCACTGGATGTGGCCCACATGTGGTATCTCCTCAATTTATGATATTTTTCAGAAGAGGTATTGTTGGTCACCCTATATGCTAATCAATTACAACTAACACATAGGATGCTCAATATAAATTGTCAACCCAGGTAGGTCTTTTATTTCAAAATTAATTAGCACAATCTATGCATAAACATTCAAGTAGCTGATGGAATAAATGGAGATAAACGATCCTACCTATCTGCCTAGTCAAAATCATATCATGGCTAAAACTAATCTAATTTATCCATCTAAGAATTCAAAGTACATTTAGCTTCCTACAAATACCAATCCAACAGTTACTAATATAGGAATAAATAAACTAGACTTACTTTTGCAAGAAGTTAAATCCTAAAGATATTGAACTACATTATCCAATCACAACCTGTCTAATTCAATTATCAACTACTGTAACTCAATCATAACATGTCTAATCTAATGATCTCTAAGAAAGATAAACAACAACAAAGAACTAGAATTAAACTTGAACCATAATTTGACTAAGTTGGAAATCTAAGAAAGATAACTGACTGAGAAGAATCAGAGCTGAGCTTGACTGTAACAGCTAACTAGCAAACTTGCATAAAAGGAACTAACCTACACAGTCGACTGTCACACCACACAGTTACAACTATTCAGAATGCAACCATTAACTACCAAAGGAAAATGCAATTATCAATTACCACTGTTGCAGGTTCTCAATAAAACGCATCTACTGTAAATCCACACCACAGAGCATAAAATAAACTAATTTATCTATTTAACTCGGCAATCTCTGTGAGAAGGTGGGCCCTGGCCTTCTAACAGAGATGCCGTGAACTACTACAAATTAAAACATAAGGATATGAAGAACTCTGCTCCTTATATTAAAAAATGGTAATTCACAGTACTCTATTATAGCTCGTATAATTGATAATCAACCAAACCTAAGATCTGAAAGCCTTCCCATATTTATACATGCAAAATACAATCCCGATCCACTAAATTTGTGTAGCCATGAAGATCTTTGATCTTCAGGCTGCTGAGTCACAACAGAACTATTACAGCCGTGAATAGACTTGAATGAAGCCGTTGGATGTGAAGGGCGTCGTTACTCTAGCTGTCAATGGATCAACGGACTAGCTATCCAGGAAGTACTCTGTCTGTTGCAACGAAGTCTGTTGCAGCTACTACGTGGAGAGATGATCTCACTGTTTCTATTAATGTGTGGAATCAGAATCATGAAGTAACAACTGGCACCAATCTTACCTTCCTTCATGTGCTTAGCGGGCTTCTACACCTGTGTCTCTCAATGCTTTGAGCTTGTCTTAATAAAATCAACACAAGTTAGCATAAATCAAATGATAGAATTCATAACCATAACAATCTTAGGCATTAATAAAGTAGGCAATAATAAATCATACCTGTTAGGATTCATGCTCAATCTTGAGGAAAGACATATATCTGGTTTGTGGGAATAAGGAAAAACATAGCAAAATGAGGTAATAGGTGTGGTAAAAAAGGGGCAATTCCAGGACCCAACATCTTCCCCAACTGTCCGATTGCATGTCCTCATGCAACAACTTCCACTAATCTGAATCTGAATCTGGATCCATACTTTGTCTGTGGAGATTGGTGATGTTGAAGGCAAGTTCAGGTGCTTCTCCAAAATTTACAAATCCATTACAATTAGTCCACTTCTTCCAGCACTGTTCCTCCTCCTTCTTAGTCAAAACATAACTGCTTCTGTATGGGCTCACAGGTAGCCATATGAAAGGAAATATAAATCTCAGTCCCAGCCACAATGGTCCACATGATTTGATGCATTTCACATATCCAGGCACTCTAAGAAGGGCTTGTTTGAAGTTCTCAAAACAATATGGATCCTTTTCCTTTAAAGTTGGGGAAGAAGCCTACCACCTGTGCTCACTACCTTCTAGGGAATATTGCTGCTATTTGGAAATTGTATGGACACAGTTAGTAATGACTGTCCTCTGCAGATCCATCAAGTGCTGGGTCTTTTCAGGAGATTTGAGAGACCTTGCATGCTTTGCAATGATACATTTGGGAAGTCGAGGCTCATTTCTGATCCAAATAGTAGAATTATCCTTGTTCCTATTGATAGTCTGAGAGGCATCCTACCATTGCACATGATTGGTGACAAAAGAAGTGAATGCTCTCAGCTGAACATCCCCCAAATAGGGCACAGGACTAGAATGAAAATCAATATAGCTTGCTCTATCATGAAAATATAATTCACACAACAAATTTTGATCCCCGAAATCGCTTTCAATGAAAGTTTCTAAGAACTGGGGGTAGTGGTCAACTTACATGGTCTTCCTTCTTTTAAAGCTCTCAACTTAAATAAAGTTGTCTATTCATAAAGAAATACAGGGTAAGAAGGAGATGGAGCCTTGCAACTCAATGATTCCTGAGAAAGAATATACATCTGATCCTTTTCTTGTTACATGGACTTGAATTTCTTCAATTCTTCCAACTCTTTTTGAACACTGTCCCACTGGGATCTCTGGAAAACCAATTCCTCAACCCATCTCTTTCTCAATTCCCTGATAGCATTTCTGTATTCATAGAGAGGGACCATCCCTTCTTTGCACTGATCAATATGTTTCTTCCATTTAGCTAACTCAAGTTGTAACAAAGAAAGCTTTTTCTCCAAACGTTGAATCCTTCTATCCTTTGCATATTTCTCATCATCAAAGTCAATTTCAATGATCTCTTGAGATTCCACCTCTTCTATTTCAGGCACCATTGTCAAAAATTTACTTGGGACCATCTGATCCCGTGTCTCAGCAGGCTTGTCTTGAGTTAATAGATTGGCAACTTCTTCTTCATCAGTCACAGCAACTTCCACTTGTGTGGTTGCATCAACAAACCAAATTGGAAATGCGGGTTCTTGTGTGACAACATCCCTTGTTTCAATTACCTTAGTTTTTCTTGTAGCTTCCATAACCAAGTCGGAAGGTATTGGTTCTTGTGTAACATCACCTTCTTCCTTTGTTCCAATCTCATTTTCCTCTGTTTGAGTTGCTGCTTCAGTAACAAGCTCTTGGAGTGTTGGTTCTTGTGTAGCAGCCTCCTGTTCTGAAATGACTTCAGTGCTTTTGGGTTGCTGAGGTTGCTCTTGGGTTACTTCAATGTCTTCTAAAAAATGAGAGGGGCTCTGGAATAATTCAGTATCCCCCGATGGTTGGGATTGCATCTCTTCATCTTCTCCTAGCTCCAAGTCAGGGATTATGTCTATTTCTGTCTCATTTCCTTCCATTGGGTCCACTGTAGGTACTTCCTCCATTTCTTCCCTTGATTCTGCAGATATTTGTGCTGTTAAGTCCAGCACTGTGACCTTATGCCCTACCAATTTAAATATATCTCCACATTTTTGGCATACCAATTCCTCATGTCCTTCATTCCCCAAAACAGGAGATGAATTCTCCAGCTGGTCTGCAGCCTCCACTAGCGTGTTGAAACTCTTTTCTTCCTGATGCTTACATTCTTCTTTCCATTTCTCCAGTTCACCCTAAATCATTTGCACCTGCTCTTTTAGCATCTCATTCTCAAGAAGAAGATTTTTAATTTGGGGTTCTTCTACAGTAGGTTCTTGTGTAACAACATGTGATTTGGGGTTTAAAATGAGAATTTCAATGTCTTCCCCAATTGCACATGCTGCTTCTACTGCTGTAACAGATCTAGTTCTTCTTTTATTTATAACCCCAGATGGATGCCCTTCACCGCATATTGATTTTGCTACAGTAATAGCTCTGGTTCTTCTCTTTTTCATCGGAATGGATGTCTGGCCCTTATTCTAACCTTTTCCTTCTTTTCTGTGACATAGGGGTCTCTATATTTTCAGCAACAGGGATGAATTCCTCCTCTTGAACTATGGTTCCCCTTATCTCAGGGGAGGATTCAACATCCAGAAGCTCCATGTCTCCTCCTTCCACTACCTCTATTTGATGTTCTTCCTCTTCCATTTCAATTTACGCAGCTACAATTTCCACTGTCGCAGCTTCTACAACTGCTCCAGTTTTAGCTTCCTCTGCTACAGCTGCTAATGATTCCATCTATATTGCTTCAGCTTCCACCCTAATTGCTATTTCTATAGGGTATGTTGCTTCTTCTATAGGGTCTGCTACTGTTGCAGCTTCTAATACCACAACCTCATTTTCCCCAACTTCCATTGTATCTTCTTTTGCGACAGGGTTTGCTACTGTTGCAGCTTCCCCCATATCTACCTCCTCTTCATCTTCCAATTAATATTCTAATACTCCATCCCTCCCCCCAGCTGAATTTGAGTAACTCCGGTCCTCTTCCTCTACTTCAATACCTCCTTCCTCTAATGCAGGTTCTTGAATTATCCCAGCCCTAGCAAAAAATTGTGCCCATGTCTGGTTTTGTTGTGCTAGGGACCTTGATATTAATAGGTTAATTAAGCCATGATTGGTGATAGAGGAAACTGGATGTTGGGCTGTTTGCACATAACCAGCCATATGATGTATGGCTTTTAAAAGATAAAATGGAATGTTCTATAGATTTCCATGGCATAAATGGGATAATAAGGGAAATTCAGAGAGATATACAATTTTGTACGTGCCTTCGCAGAAGATGTATTTCTTGAGGAAGATTGAAACTTGATCCCATGGCTGGGGTAATGACTCCAACGCTATTCCACGGCCTCTTCAACGAACATTCTCACCGACTGCAAGGAAATCCCTCACTGCAGTCGCATTCTGTGCCTTTCGTCCAAAACATCTCCTCCCAACTTGAGGAAAACCAGTAACTTCCGCTACAATTACTTCCGTGACATCTATGCGCAATCCCATGACCTCAAAATGAGTATCATTCAGGTTAAGAGAAAACTGTAATGCTATCTTTGTGTGGAAACCATTTAAGTGTTCAAAATACACAGTCCACCCAACTGCTTCAAAGATGGCGAAAACCTTCGTGTTTGCACGCAGGGCCTCTGTGTTCTCAGGTTCATGCCGAACTGGGTTACCCATGTCACCTGTCCTTCATAATTCTAATGGCGAATACAGAGATTACCAATTCAAACATGGAAGTTGCAGCATATGAACATTCATCGAACAACCGAAGTTTGGAATTGGGTATTTTAGGAAAGATGGCACAGTTATCAACCCACAGAAAGACGATACAGTTATGGAAAATGGAATAATTTGGCAAGTTTAGTATGGATTGGGTAAAGGTGATGGCCATGTAATGGATACGAGTGTTAATTCTGATAGGTCCCTTGATGGTTAAGTGGGTACAGGTTGCTGACGAGGACTAAAGACAAAGCATAATCATCATTGCCACATTAATTTTTATGCCTAATCATGTATACGGTCATAATTCGTACCTTTGCAATATGAACTAAGCTGTAACTTTCCACAATGATACGACTTTGTCATCACATCCATTAATAAAAACATAATTGCGCATGTGTTGTGATGAGTTGGAAACCGCCAACCAAGTTGGCAAGTACATCCGTGCTGATAGACACCCATGGCAGTCCAATAGTTTTTCATTCTTGGCGGACTGTGGTTGGAGCTGTGAAATGAGTGCTAAATTGGAGCCCAGTTGAGTCGTTAGCGGTGATATTATTCAAGAAATGGACAATATTTTGGAGTTGCAGCTGATAGATAAGAGGAATCTGATGGAATTAGGGCTGGGAAATCAAAAAAATAACCCAGGTCCAACGGTGTCGCAGTTGGGTATAGGACAAATATAGAGGAGTAACAATTGTGAAGATAGGAACAATAGGTCAATTCTAGTGGAGTCGCATCCGGATATAGGACGAATATAGTGGAGTAACAACTGCAAAGATAGGGAAGATGGACAAAATTTGGTGGAGTCGCAACTGCACAAATAGGGAAAATAGGCAAAATTTGGCGGAGTTGCAGCTGCACGAAATGGGGAAACAAGCAAAATATGGTGGAGGTGTAGCTGCGCAAATAGGGAAAATAGGAAAGATTTGGCGGAGTCGCAACTGTGCGAATAGGGAAAATAGGCAAGATTTGGCGGAGTCGCAGCTGCATGAAATGGAAAAATAGACAGAATATGGCAGAGTCGCAGCTGCGTGAAATGGAAAATAGACCAATCTTCGGCTGACTGGTTAATGCTGCCGAATTTTTCATTTTCTTCAAGGAGTTATGCATAACAGGAAAATAAGCTAGGGTGCCTGCAATCGTCTGGCCCAGTCATGACCGCTGCTCCTCAAATTGAATCCTGTACACAGTTCTTAAAAAAAAAACAAACCGATCAAAGCATAAAAGAAAAAAAGAAAAAAAAAAATTATTTATGTACAAATATATGTGTGGAAATTGAAGTTTAAAAATTCACAGGGGCCAAAAGAGATTCCTGCCCTTGCGTTAATTGATAATCTGGATCAGCTGCAACATGCGAAATGAATGCATTCTTCGAAATCAGCTTATGATACAGTCGCAGCCGATAACCATTAGTGAATAATGGTGTTTGGTTCTCATCAATTGTTGTCAAACGGACTGTTCCATTGCCAAACACCTTGTTGATTTGGTAGGGTCCTAGCCATCGTGTACACAGTTTTCCTCTGAAATCCCTCTTAAACCGTGAATCATACAGTAAAGCCTAGTCTCCTTCACAGAAGACCTTCTTCTTTATGAACCTGTCGTGCCATTTAGAACGTTGCTGTTGAATTAACGTTGTTCGATGCACATCAGCTGTGCGCTTCTCATCAAGTTCATTTAATTGATTCAATCGATTCCTTTGTGCTTCTGTCAAATCTAGGTTTGCTTCTATGGTTGTCTTTAGAGTTTTAATTTCAAATTCAATGGGAAAGACAACGTTCTTACCGTACACCAATTCATATGGGGAGAAACCTTTAATGTTGCGCCATGTGGTACGGTATGCCCATAATGCTTCTGGAATTCTTTCAGAGCAATCCTTACAGTGACTCTTCATCGTTTTTGTCAGAATAGCCTCAAATACCTTGTTAGTGCTTTCCACTTGACCATTGGCCTGTGGATAATATGGTGAGGTTATCTTGTGATGAATGTGACATTTCTGCAACAGGGCTTCCAATTTATGAGACACAAATTGTGGTCCTCCATCTATAACGATCTCCTTGGGTACTCCGAAATGGGTGAAGATCTCTTCATATAAGAAATCCATTACAGCTTGATCATTAGCCTTGACCAAAGCTACAGCCTCCACCCATTTTTTCATGTAATCTGTGCAAACCAGGATATAAACTTTCTACTTCGAGGGAGGCTTGATAAGCCCTACAAAATCCAGATCCCATCTATCAAAAGGTTCAACCACAAGCTGTGGTTGAAGAGGCATTTAATCTAATCTATTCGGTTGGCCCATCCTTTGGCAACTGTCACACACCTGAACATATTTTTCCGCATCCTTAAACAATGTCGGCCAAAAATAACCCATCCTTAACACCTTATGACCTGTCCTTTTGTCAACAAAATGTCCCCCACAAGGCTCATCATGGCAAGCTTTCAAGATACTGTAAATTTCATCCTCCCCAACACATCTTCGGATTTCCAAATCGGAGCTTGTGTAGAAAAGATGCCCATCTATCCAACATTATCTAGCACTCTGTTATATAATATTTCTTTTTTCTCTTAGACAGGTGTGCTGGGAGATTTCCTGCAGCCAAATAGTTAGCAACATCTGCATACCATGGGGAATGAACTGAAACTGCAAACAAATGTTCACCAGGGAAGGAATCTTCGATTGGTAAACTGTCATCGCTGTTAGTAAGTCGAGATAAAAAGTCAGAAACAACGTTTTCCTTCCCTGGTCTGTCAATAATTGTAATGTCAAATTCTTGTAACAGTAACAACCATCTAGTTACTCTAGCATTACTGATCGGTTTGTTCATTAAGTACTTAATGGATGAATGATCAGTGTGCACAAAAGTGGAATATCCAGTAATGTAGTGTCTAAATTTGTTGATGGCATAAACAATGGCAAGGAAATCTTTCTCTGTAACAGTGTAGTTCAGTTTAGCAGGGGCCAGGTTCTTACTGATGTAATAAATTGCATATGGAGCATGTCCTTCCTATTGTCCTAATACTGCTCCAATGGCAGTATCTGAAGCATATGAGGAGATATGAAAAGGTAGAGCCCAATTGGGCCCTTGTAAGATAGGTGCTGCAGACATCCTTTTCTTAAGTTCAGTAAACGCAGTTTGGCATGCATCATTCCAATCAAACTGTACATCCTTCATCAACAGAGTGAATAAAGGAGAAGCTAGTTTGGAAAATTTTTTCTATAAATCTTCTGTAGTAACCAGCATGCCCTAAGAAGCTACGTACCTCTTTTTGTGTTCCAGGAGTGGGTATGTTTTCAATTACCTTAATTTTGGATGGGTCTACCTGGATACCATCAACAGAGATGAAGTTCCCCAGAACTATGCCCTCGCTCATCATCATATGGCACTTTTCAGTGCTTAAAGATAGCTATCTTTGTTCACAGCATTCCAAAACCTTTTCTAAAATTTTCAATGCTTCTTCGAAACTACTACTGTATGGAGTGAAGTCATCCATAAAAATTTCCATGCAGTTGTTTGCCATCTCAGAAAATATCCCAATCACAGCTATCTGAAATGTGGCAGGTGCATTCCACAACCCAAAAGGAAGTAGATTGTATGCAAAGGTGCCCTAGGGAAAGGTGAAGGTGGTTTTGTCTTGGTCTTTTGGAGAAATCTAGATTTGGTTATAACCACTGAATCCATCTAGAAAGGAAAAATACTTCTTCCCAGACAAAGTATCAAGAACTTGATCAATAAAAGGTAGGGGAAAGTGGTCTTTCTGCGTTGCTTTATTCAATTCTCTGTAATCTACGCATACTGTCCATTTCCCATTTTTTTTTTGGTACGATCACGAGTGGAGAAACCCACTCGCTCTTTGAAATTGGGTATATAAATCCTGCTTCCAATTTTTTTTGGATTTCTTCCTTCACTATGTCCCTTAAATTCGGGTTCATCCTTTGTTGTGATTGGCACACTGGCCTGGAGTTGCTTTTGATGTAAATGTGGTGGGTACACAGATTAGAGGGGATACCCTTCATATCTGTGTATTCCCATGCGAAATATCCCCTATGTTTCTTCAGCAGAGTGATAAGGCGTTCCAACTCATTGGGCGCAAGATTCGGGTTAATGTTTAATTTTTTTCTCGGCTCAATTTCCACTGGGATACTTTTCAAATTTTTAAGTACTGGAAGTATATTGGAATCACTGACTAGAGTCTCTTCCATATATTTTCTTGTTCTGTTTCATCTAAGGTACTGTTCAGAATTTGGTAGGCGTGTTTAGTGATAGATGTGGGCTCACTAATGAAACTATTCATAGTGTCGTCCTCTATTTCATCCTTAAAGGTTAAGGCTCTCCCTATCGTTAATAATGGATGAATGCCTTCTTCTTTCTCTAGATCCACCCAAAGTGGAGTTTCAAATTCTAATCTTGGTCGGGCTGGAGGGTATAAAGTGAGGATTTTAATGTTAGTCCCATCTGAGATAGTCATGGAACCCAAACTACAGCTAATCCAAGCATCTGTTGTGGCCAACCAGGGTCTTCCTAGGATCAATGGGTGTCCCCCCAGCTGTGACTTCGGTTGTAAAACCAAGAAGTCCGTAGGGTATTCCCACGAATTGATAGAGACTATGAGGTTGTCCAGGATTCCCTCAGGCTTGATTGTTGATCTATCAGCAAGTTCTAAAATGGTAGGGTTTGGCCGAAGATTAGTGAGTCCTAGTTTTCTCACAGTTTTGATGGTCATAACATTGATAATTGTGCCTAAATCTACCAAGACATTCGGTATCTGAGTGTGTCCTATGTGTACTGTAACAGTAGGATTTTCAGGATCATCATATTTAGCCAAAGGAGTCTTACCCATTATTAATTCAGAGAGTTTTCCCAATACATGGACAGTGGAAGGATCCCTAGGCTTTCGTCGTGGTTCTTTTACACATAGATCTCTAACGGTCTAATAGTGGGATTTTGACATATAAGTTCTTCAGTTCCCCTAAGAGATTGAACCGAGGTTGTTCCACTGTCTTTTATAGGCCCAATCGTTTAGGATATGGTGGTTCTCTTATCAGTTGTGTAGGCTGTGTTTCGTCGTGTGTCTCAGCTGGTGTTTTAGTAGGAATTTCATCATCCTCAATGATGGGGATTGCTGTGTTGACTGAATTCTCTAATTGTTGATCCATTCTCGCTTCGGTCATAGAGGATGGAAAATCCTCAATGATGATAGGTTCCACTACCCTCCCTGATTGTAAATGTATGTCATTGCAGAGAATTTGGGAAATGGAATAAGCAGGCATGTTGGCAGTCTCAAATTGATGAACTGGTTTATTATTCGGGTTGGGGTTAGGTTGTGCAAGCAGCTGTGGTCTTAGTGGTACATTCATAGGTGCGACATTGTTTTGGAGTTGCAGCTGTGGCTACTGATACTCTTGGTGAGGGTACTGTTGATATGGAGTCTGTTGATGAGGAAAATTATTTCCTGGGTAGGAATTTCTCCAGTTGGGAGCCCAGGGTGCTTGCTCGTTTGATTGTTGTGCCCATGGCGTCCAGGGGTTAGGATTTTGCATTGAAGTTTGAGATGGATGCCGTTGGTTGTTAAAATAATGTGAAGGGAATTGTGTATTCATATTACTCATATTATTCATACCATTCATATTATTCCAAAAAGGTGATGGATCTGAGTTCATACCTTGATTCCGAGGCTGCCAAGGCTTCTTCTGAGCAATAAAATAAGCTTGCTCCACATATGAAGTAAATGCATGCAGGAATGATTTGACTTTAGGAAATGAGGGACATTCCTTGGTATCATGATCCAATTCACATACCCGACATACCTCCACCTTATCAAGCGGACATTCCTTCAGTGGGTGCTTCTTTCTACATTTGGCACAGAATACACCAAGTGCCAGATCTTCTACTGCTTGCCTCTGTTTTACTCTCAAGACATCCAATTCTAAGGAAATGGATCTCATCATATCTGTTTTAAAATTCTCCAAAAGGTTTCCTATTTCTGCTTGAGTGGCTACTCCATTAGCTGACTTCTGTGTCCTAGTGAAGACATCTCGATCTCGTTCCTTGTCCCTATTGTTGGTTCTATAGGACCCCCTTGAATACCTTCGACATAATTCGACAATATTCTCAAAGGGTTCCTTCGAGATATCCCCCTTTCCCAACAAATTCAACATATCTAGGCAATCTTCTCTAATTCCCCGTAGTAAGATAATCTTGAGTACATCTTTTCCTATTTTGGTATGACCAGAACTCTGTAAATTATACAACAATATTTCAACAAAATCTTCCAGGCTTTCCTCTTCCTTCTGAACCATTTTAAACAACTCCTCCTTCCTATCTCTAGTTCTACAGTATTCTTGATATTTGGAAAGGAAGGTTTGTTTCATCCGATCTCAGGTAGTAATGGTCTCACTACCCAAACTCATGAACCAACACAGAGCATTTCCTTTCAAAGTGGATGGAAATAATTTCAGTTTCTGCGCGCTGGAGGTATAGTCGTAACTACGATAGAGGATATTGAATTCAAAAAGAAATTCATTCTGGTCTTCAGAGGACTTACCATGGAAGTTCGGGAGAACCGAGGGTGAAATATTTTTCATAGGAGTTGCCCCTAGTGTTTGGAGGATAGGGAATTCAAGGGTGACAACAGTGTCACCATGTTGATTATCTTCGACCTCCTCCTCATTGTTATTGTGGCGATCATTATTTCCTTCACGTTCTCCGTTTTCCATGTCGATCCAAAATTTTAATGCTTCTTTCGCTCTTTCTTCCTCTGCCTTTGCTTCTTCTACTCTCCTCCTTTCTTCTTCTCACCTTCTTTCTTCTTCTGCTTCTCGGTGATGTTCCAACCACTCTTCTTTAGTGACTCTGCTCCCATTAATATGATAGATCTCCTCTCTATCTGGTGCACCCACAACACTTCCCTTATCTTCAGGAGGTTTCTTCTCTGGAACGAGAGTTGAAGGTCTCGTTGTGTTCTCCACAGTTGATGTAGAAGTGTCAAGATTAGGGAGAACGATTTTTCCTCTTCCTGAAGATGCTCGATGTAGTCTGGTAGAAGAATCAGTTCTAGCAATTATTTCATCGATATATGTCTGTCTTCCCAAACCTTGATTACGGCCACGAACTCTTCCACATGCAATGTTAGTATTTTGAGGGGGTTCCCGATTTGTTCTTCTTGTATTCATGCATGCTTCAAATAGTCAAAACTAAAATGAAATCAATAAATCAACTACCATCTATGTCTATCAATTACCATCCCCGGCAGCGACGCCAAAATCTTGGTCACCCTATATGCTAATCAATTGCAACTAACACACATGATGCTCAATATAAATTGTCAACCCAGGTAGGTCTTTTATTTCAAAAGTAATTAGCACAATCTATGCATAAACATTCAAGTAGCTGATGGAATAAATGGAGATAAACTATCCTACCTATCTTCCCAGTCAAACTCATCTCATGGCTAAAACTAATCTAATTTATCCATCTAAGAATTTAAAGTACATTTATCTTCCTACAAATACCAATCCAACAGTTATCGATCTAGGAATAAATAAACTATACTTACTTTTGCAAGAAGTTAAATCCTAAAGATATCAAACTACAGTATCCAATCACAATTTGTTTAATTCAATTGTCAACTACTGTAACTCAATCATAACATGTCTAATCTAATGATCTCTAAGAAAGATAAACAACAACAAAGAACTAGAATTAAACTTGAACCATAATTTGACTAAATTGGAAATCCTAAGAAAGATAACTGATTGAGAAGAATCAGAGCTGAGCTTGACTGTAACAACTAACTAGCACACTTGCATAAAAGGAACTAACCTACACAGTCGACTGTCACACCACGCAATTACAACTATTCAGAATGCAATCATTAACTACCAAAGGAAAATTCAATTATCAATTACCACTGTTGCAGCTTCTCAATAAAACGCATCTACTGTAAATCCACACCACACAACATAAAATAAACTAATCTATCTATTTAACTTGGCAATCTCTGTGAAAAGGCGGGCCCTAGCCTTCTAACAGAGATGCCGTGAACTACTACAAATTAAAACACAAGGATTTGAAGAACTTTTCTCCTTATACCAAAAAATGGTCATTCATAGTACTCTGTTACATCTCGCATAATTGATAATCAACCAACCCTTGGCTCTGAAAGCCTTCCCATATTTATAAATGAAAAATACAATACTGATCCACTAAATTCATGCAGCCATGAAGATATCTGATCTTCAGGTTGTTGAGTCACAAGAGAACTGTTACAGCCGTGAATAGACTTGAATGAAGCTGTTGGATGTGAAGGGCGTCATTACTCTGGCTGTCAATGGATCAATGGACTAGCTGGCCGGGAAGTACTCTATCTGTTGCAGCGATGCTCTGTTGCAGTGAAGTCTGTTGCAGCTACCACATGGAGAGATGATCACGATGTTTCTATTAATGTGTAGAATCAGAATCATGGAGTAACAACTGGCACCAATCGTACCTTCCTTCATGTGCTTAGTGGGCTTCTACACCTGTGTCTCTCAATGCTTTGAGCTCGTCTTAATAAAATCAACACAAGTTAGCATAAATCAAAGGATAGAATTCATACCCATAACAATCTTAGGCATTAATAAAGTAGGCAATAATAAATCATATCTGTCAGGATTCATTCTCAATCTTTAGGAAAGACATATGTCTGGTTTGTGGGAATAAGGAAAAACAAAGTAAAATGTGGTAATAGGTGTGGTAAAAAAGGGGCAATTCCAGGACCCAACAGGCATTTGTTTTTCCTTTGTCATTCATGCATTGTGAGTCTAATTTTACCAAGTAGGTTATTTAAAAGTTATAAATTTATGTTATTATGCATACCACTTGTGGGAAATTCCTCCCCACTTCCATTGTTGGGTTCCAAGTAGCACAACAATTTATTATAGTGCAAATGCTCTTTATCATATGGAAAAAAAAGTCATGATACCTCCTACCACCTAGTAGCTACAAGATTCACATGGTATGACAACTCATAAATATATGTGAATATGCAAATGCATATTGTTTTCTACGTGCAAAAGTTTTCATTGGATGTGGCCCACTTGCGCCAGCTCCTCAATTTATAGTATTTTTCAGATGAGGTATATTTTTGCCTTTGGTGTCATGCATGGTGATTCTGTTGGGTATGTGTTATATTATTTTCATGCGTGTGTTGGGTTTGTTGTCTGTACGATAGCATCTGGCGCTGCATTAAGGATGGTTATAATGGGGGGGGTGTCAACTCCCTCCCCCTTCTGCGAAGTGGACATAGACATTAGGCGTTTTCGGGCTATTTTTGGGTTTGTCCTAAAAATGTGTAATTTAATCCAGATTAAGGGATTGGGGTCTATTTCTAATATTGGTTAACAAATTAGGGTTTTGGATGCTGCAGAATGCCTACATATTGTATTGTGAGTGGTTAATAATCATAATGAGAAAGTGAGAGGTGTGGCTCTAAGTTTTTTTGGTTTTCCCGATTAAGCACGTTGGCACAAAATTGAGATCGGGTTCTTGCGTATGGACCAACAAAGGCACTGATGTAGTCTAGAGTGATGGCATTTTCAATCTCCCGAAGGGGGAGTTCTCACCCAAAGCACTGCCTAGACATGTGTGTGATAGGGAATGATTAATTGTAAGGATACAGTTGTGAAGGATTATTATCATTCAGATCGTAACAAACTTCATCGTACTACATCGCAACATTACTTAATATATATTACCACAACATTATTCCTTACAGAAGAACGCAACATTAACATTACTCATAGAAAATAGTTAAGGCACATAATAGATCAACATTGAGTAGATAGCATAACTCATCAAATTTAGGGTTCCAAAAATTCGTCTTTATTATAACATATGAAATTCATTACAACACAGCTCTACAACCCTATAATAACAGGAATTACCCGTTGCGGTATGCATAAAACACAATAGAAAAACCCAACTACCTAGAATCTAGATACATAAAATCTTGATGTGGATTTGACTATGTCTGTCTTTCCTGCTCTACTTATGCTCTTCTTCACATCTCCTTTTCTTCTCTTTCTCTTCTCTGCTTATCTTCCACTTCCATTTATACTTGCTCGAAAGGTTCAAAATGGTTGCAGTTGTTAACATATTTCCACAACTCCTACATCCGCTTTCTTCTATGGTCCCTTTTCCTTCCTCATTTTGCAGCCTTCTCCAAAACTGAAGGAACCAACAAAGGGTTTCTACGGTAAATCTATGTGTATTATGTGTGAATGTTGTGGTGTAATTTCTATTTGTTTAAAAGAATTTGTATGCTTTGCTTCTTTGTACAGGTTTAAAACTTACATGTGGTATCAAAGCGTGATTATTGGCTTCAAGTGGACTCCTTTGTTGTTTAGGGTTCAACGTTGTTGATAGATATTGGGTCTATGATAAACCTGGGTCTAGTGGGAGCTTCGTAGCAGTTATTTGTGCATTGAAAGACAATGGAAAGCAATTCGAGAATTGAGATCGAGAAATTTAACGGCTAAAAATTTGAGCTATGGAAGCTCAAAATGGAAGATCTTCTTGTACATTGGGAATAGTGGAATATGATCCTACAAATGTGAAGGAATTTGTTGTTTTAGAGGATAACAATCTCTAGAAGAAGGCCATAGTTGAATAAATGGATTCCTTGGACAAAAATGAAGCTTGGGATCTAGTTTTGGTACCAATTAGAAGAAAAGTTGTTGGTAGAAAATGATTGTTTAAGAAGAAGTTGAATGCAAATGGTAAAGTGGATAAGTACAAAGACTGCTTAGTAGCAAAGGGATATTTCTAGGTAGAGGGAATTGATTTTGGTGAAATATTTTCTCCATATTCTAAATTAAATTCTATTAGATTCCTTATTTCTACTGATGTTGCTTTTGATCTTGAAGTAGAGCAGATGGATGTGAAGACAACATTCTTACATGGGGATCTTGAAGAAGAAATCTACATGAAAAAACCAGAAGGGTTTATAGTAAAGGGAATGAGAGAGTTGGTCTGTAAGCTAAAGAAGTCCCTTTATGGTCTAAGGAAATATCCAAGTATGTGGTACCAAGAGTTCGACACATACATCCTTGTATTGGGGTTTGTGAGAAGCAAGGTTGATAACTTTGTATACTCCAAACAGGTTGGTGATCACTTCATTAATATAGTAATGTATGTTGATGACATGTTGTTGATTGGAAACAACAAAGATGTCATAAAGGAGGTGAAGTCACAACTATCCTCCAAATTTGATCTCGCTGCAGCAAACTTCATACTGGGAATGGAGATTAAAAGAGATTGTGCAAACGGAAAAATATGGTTGACTCAGAGAAAATATGTTGAGATGAAACTATAGAGATTTATCATGCAAGAAAGTAAGTCGGTAAAGGTCCCTATTCCGATAGGTGTAAAATTATCTGTAGATCAGTGTCCCAAGGAAAGGGAACAGGAAGAAGATATGTCATGAGTTTCATATGCTAGTGCAGTTGGTAGTTTGATGTATGCAATGGTTTGTACCAGAACAAACATTTCTCATGCAGTGAGATTTTTGAGTAGATATATGTCAAAACCAGGGAAGGAGCATTGGAAAGTTTTAAAGAGGGTCTTCAGATATTTTTGTGGCACCACAACTTATGAAATATGCTACCAATGAAGACCTTGACCAGACAAAGCAATAGATGTACAGGGATTTGTTGATGTAGATTCGGTTGGAGATCTTAATCGCATAAATATACAAGTGGGTATGTGTTTAACCTATTTGGAGGAGCTATCAATTGTATGAGTAAGAGATAGGTTGTAGTTGCACTCTCAACTACGAAAGCTTGACACATGGAAGACACCCATGCAAGCAAAGAAACTATGTGGTTGTAGAGATTCTGTTCAGGTATTGGGTTTGTATAGAAAGATATAAGGTTATATTGTGATAGTCGAAGTACAATTTTCCTGGAAAAGAACCCTACTTATCATGCTAAGACAAATCATATTGATGTGCAATATAATTTTGTGACAGATATGGTTGAAGACAAGAAGGTGTTGCTGGAAAAGGTTGACACCTTGAAGAATGTTGCAGACTCATTATTGAAGTTTGTCAAAACTGAGAAGTTCTCTTAGTGTAGAGAATCTATGGGCGTTAATGCCCTGAAGCTGTGACCCCATCATTACATGTCCCATTGTCATGCAAAGAAAACAACAAGTGGGATAATGGTTGGTATGTGTCATATTCTTTGCATGTGTGTGAGGGTTTGTCATCTGTACGACAACGTCTATTTAATCTTAGATAAGGGATTGGGGTCTATTTCTAATATGGGTTAATGAATTAGGGTTTTGGATGTTGTAGAATACCTACATATTGTATTTTGAGTGGTTAATAATCATAATGAGAAAGTGAGAGGTGCGGCTCTAAGTTTTTTTAGTTTTACCGGTTAAGGGTTTCCAGGGTAAATCTCTATGTATTATGTGTGAATATTGCGGTGTAATCTCTATTTTTATTAAAAGAATTTGTATGCTTTGCTTTGCTTCACAGGTTTAGAACTTACTAATTCCAGTTTTACCAAGTCACATTGTTTAAAAAGTTATAAATGTATGTTAATATGCATACCACTTTTGGCCAATTCCTCCCCATGTCCATTGTTGGGTTTCAAATAGAATAACAATTGATAAGAGAGAAAATGATTTAATTATATGGAAGAAAAGTCATATTACCTCCTACTCTCTGGTACCTACAAGCTTCACCTGGTATGAAAACTCACAAACCTATGTGAATATGCAAATGTATATTGTTATCTAGGTGAAAAAGATTGCACTGGATGTGTCCCGCCTATGCCAACTCCTTAATTTATGGTATTTTTCAGAGGAGGTTTTTTTTTGCCTTTGTTGTCCATGCATTGTGAGTCCTATTTTACCAAGTACATTGTTTAAAAAGCTATAAATTTATGTTATTATGCATACCACTTGTGGGCAATTCATCCCCACCTCCATTTTTGGGTTTCAAGTAGCAAGACAATTGATTAGAGTGAAAACGCTCTTTCTAAGTTATATGGAAGAAAATACATGATACCTAGGAATGCCTAGTTCCTACAAGATTCACATGGTATGATAACTAAGAAATATATGTGAATCCACAAATGCAGATTGTTGTCTAGGTGCAAAATATTTCACTTGTTGTGGCCCACCTGTGCCAGCTCCTCAATGTATGGTATTTTTCAAACGAGGTATTTTTTTCCTTTTTTTTACATGCATGGTGAGTCCAGTTTTACCAAGTACATGGTTTAAAAAGTTATAAATATATGTTACTATGCATACCACTTGTGGGCAATTATTCCCTGCCTCCATTTTTGGGTTTCAAGTAGCATGACAATTGATTAGAGTGCAAACATAATGATTCTAACATTTAAATATAACATAATTTATCATTGGAAAAAAAAACAGTCACACAATACACATAAATTTATCCTAGAAAACCCTTTATAGGGAAAAACCATCAAACCAGTGAGCTTTACTGCTCATCTATTATCAACACTCTTAATCAGTGTTTACAATAGTGATTTACTAGATCACAACAACTCAAGCATGAATTCACTACACTCTATTTCTCAACTCATACAAGTTATTTTTAACCTTTTACATCACTTTGTATTTATAGATGCAATAATATAATTCATGACAACTCAATTAGTTACAACTAACTACTCGATAATGGCGATCCCATAACTTCCTAAAAAAATTTAGTAACTCTATTATAGTCGACTTGATTGAGTCAACCTTAGTCGATCAACAGTCGAACTTCTCTCCATCCAAGTATTCACCAAATTCCTTCATGATTTATGCTCATTGATTTCACATTGACCAGTTGTGGTCATCGATCAGTCGACCAAAATTCCACCGTCCGTCAACTTCAATTCTAGTTGAATTTTTTACCGATCGACTATTGACTTCGATTGATGATTTACATGCAAAGAATATAACATACCCAACATTCTCCCACTTGTTGTTTTCTTTGCATACACTGGATATTTCAGAACTTCATTTCACTTAACTAGGGATGACAAGCGCATTGATTCCCTACACTAAGTAAAATTTTCAGTACTCACAGACTTCGCTAGTGATTCTACAATATTCTTCAATGTGTCTACCTTTTCTAGAAACACCTTTTGGTTCTCCGCCATTTCACTCACAAAATTATATTGTACATCAATATGCTTTATCTTTGAATGGTATGTTGGGTTCTTTGCTAGGAATATTACACTTTGACTATCATAATTCAACCTAACAACTTGTTGTTTAAACCCAACCTATGAACATAATATCCATAACTAGACTTCCTCTTTGCTTGCATGAGAAGTTGCCATGTATTAAGCCTCAATAGTCAATAGTGCAATGACTGAATACCTCTTACTCATCCAACTAACTGCCCCACCGAATAATTTGAAAACATATCCACTGGTCAACCTTCTATGGTTGAGATCTCTAGCCTAGTCAGAGTCGACAAAACCATGTAAACTTATTGTTTTATTAGTTTCAAGTTTTCCTTAGTAGAAGATTGCATAATTTGTTGTGCCTAAAAAATACTTGAATACTCTTTTAATAGTGGTCCAATTCTCTTTCCCAGGTGTCGACATGTACTTTCTCAATACTCCCACTGCATGGGAAATATTAGGTTGAGTACATACTAGAGCATACATCGGACTACCTACAACACTAACACAGAGAACATTTTCCATGTACTCTATCTCTTCCTATGTCTTAGGACATTGTTCAATAGATAATTGAACTCCTATAGGAATATAGACCTTAACTAGTTTGCACTCTTGCATGTTGAAGTGTTTCAAAATTGTCTCGACATATTTAGTTGAAATTAACCAGAGACTTCTACCTGCATGATCTCTTTTAATTTCTATTCCAAGAAGGAAATAGTTGCACCAAGATCTTTATTGTCGAACTTGGAGGACAACTGCAGTTTCACCTCCCTGATCAGATCCATGTTGTTTCTGACCAACAACATATCGTTGACATATAAAATTACATATATAAAATGATCACTGATTTTCTTGCTATATACACAGTGATCAACCTGACTTCTCACAAAATCCAACTACTGGATATACATATAAAACTTTTGGTACCACATCTTGGGTGATTTCTTTAAACCATAGAGGGATTTATTGAGCTTGCAAACCAACACCTTCTCCCCTTTCACTGTGAATCCTTCAGGTTGATTCATTTAAATTTATTCTTCAAGATCACCATGAATAAATGTTGTATTCACGTCCATCTATTCTATTTCAAGATCAAATGTTGTAGCTAAATACATTAGTACCCTAATGGAAGTTTGCTTTGCAATAGGAGACAATATCTCACCAAATTCGACTCCCTCGACTTGGGAATAACCCTTTGCTACTAGTTGATTCTTGTACTTCTCGACATGACCTATTGCATTTAATGTTTTTCTTAAACACCCACTTACCGCCGACGTGTTTCCTTCCATTTGGTAACAATACCATATCCCATGTTTCATTCTTCCATAAGGACTCCATTTCTTCTTCCATGGCCTTTTTCCAGAGTTTTCACTTTGTCAAGTTGATCGCTTCCTTTATTGACTTGGGATTGTCTTCTATGCTAGTTAATGCAAAAGAAGAGCGAAAATATGGTGGAATGTACCTTTCAGGTTTTTGCTTTGCTCGACCATACCTCTTGACGACTGGAGTATTTTATTCCACCTCTTTGTCAAATTCAGTCGACTAATCTGAATCATGAATTTCATCATTCCATTCAATCTATAGCTTTTATGGTTCCTTTCTCTTTTATCCTCTTCAATCTTGGAAGTATCTCTGACTTCTATAAAGATCACATCTCTACTATAAATTGTCTTCCTTGTGATCGGATTCCATAGCTTAAACCCTTTCACTCCATCTTTGTACCTGATAAAGATGCATAAACTTGCTATCGAGTTTGATTCTCCTTTGGGACATGCATAAAGGCATCACACCCAAAGAATTTGATATGTGCAATAGAGGGCATTTCCCTATCCCATGCCTCATATGGAGTCTTGTTGACCAAAATGATCAACAATGACCTATTCACCAAGTAACATGATGTATCGACTGTCTCTGCCCATAATTATTGTGTGATACCTGCACCACTGAGCGTGCTCCTTGCTTTTTCCATCAATTTTCTATCCATTCTTCCAACAACTCCATTTTGTTTAGGTGTGTATGGAGTTGTGTTTTTTCGAGCTATACCATGTTGTTTGTAGAATGGGTTGAACGCATTACTTCAAAAATCTCCTCCGTTATTAGTTCTCAACACCTTGATCTTTCTACCAGTATAATTTTCTACAAGATATTTTAACTCTTGAAACCTTTCAAAAACCTTAGATTTATTCCTCATAAAGTGTTGGTTCGTAATACCAATTACAATAGGTTTTCAATTGATTCATATAGTTAAACAAAATTTAATATAAGTAATGACACACAACACATTACACAAAAATTACCTTGGAAACTCGTCTTATGGGGGAAAGCCAACAAACCAGTGAGCTTACTACTCATCTATTAATCAAACACTCATAACAAGTGTTTACAACCATGACTTGCTAGACCACAAATCACACTTGATTTCATTATCATGCTACACACACTCTTCTTTTCTTGCAAATCCATTACATATTATTTATAGATGCAATACAACCAACTCCTCATTAAAGACAACCCATAACTTCCTAACCACTTCCAATTATTCGATTACAATTGAATTGAATGGGTCAGCTTTGGTCTACTTCCCATTGATATTTGGTCATTCCGTCGACTTCTTTTCGACCAGTCATTTGTATTCAACAAGACTTCCATCGTATGTCGCCTTCAACTCCATTCGACTTATACCAGTTGACTATCATCTTTGCAAGTCGATTTACATGCAAATAATATAACATTTCCAACATTCTCCTAAGTGTTGTCTTCTTTGCATAAACATGAGATTATAAACTTCAGTTCACTTTAGCAGGGATAACAACCCCATCGTTTCCCTACACCAAAATAATTCTCTATCCTCACCAATTTGGTCAATAGGTCTGCAACATTATTCACTGTGTCTACCTTTTATAGTAACACCTTCTATTTCTCCATCATCCCTCTCAATAAATGGTATTGAACATCAATGTGTTTTGTCGTCGAATGATATGATGGATTATTCACTAGGAAGATTACACTTTGACTGTCACAATCCAACCTAACATCATGCTGAACAAATACCACATCTAAACACAATCTCTGCAACCAAACATATTTCTTACATACATGAGTAGTTTCCATGTATTCATCCTCAGTAGTCGACGGTACAATGACCAACATCCTCCTACTCATCCAACTAATTGCTCTCTTGAAAATCTTGAACACATATCATTTGACCGCCTATGGTCGATATGCCCACCCCAGTCGGAATCGACAAATCAAGTACATTGGTTTCCTTGTTTCTGTCGTTCCATGTAGATACCTAAATACTCTCTTGACTACGGTTTAGTGATCTTTTCTAGGTGTCGACATGTACCTTCTCAATACTCCCACTGCATGGGCAATATACAGTCATGTACAAACCATAGCATACATCAGAATACCTACAACACTAGCATAGGGAACATGTGACATGTACTATATTTATTCCTATGTCTCTGGACACTGTTCAGTGGATAGATGGAATCCCATAGGTATAGGTACCTTGATCGGTCTACTCTCCTGGATGTTGATGTTTCAGAACTGTCTCAACATATTTTCTCTAACTTAACAAGAGTCTTCTACCTACACGATCTCTCTGCAATGTAATTCCAAGAATGAAATTTGTTGCTCCAAGATCATTCATGTCGAACTTGGAGGACAACTGCAAATTTACCTTATTTTATCAGATCCATGTTATTTCCAACCAACAACATGTCGTCAACATACAAAACTGCATATATGAAATGAACACCAACTTTCTTTCCATACATATTATGATCAACTTTAATTCTCACAAATCCCAGTTGTTGGATATACACATCATACTTCTAGTACCACATCCTAGGTGATTGTTTTAGACCGTAGAGAGACTTCTTGAGATTCTAGACTAGCTCCTTTTCTCCTTCCACTATAAAAAATTCAGGCTACTTTATATAAATATATTCTTCAAGATCACCATGAAGAAATGTTGTATTAACATCCATTTGTTCTATCTCAAGATCAAATGTTGTAGCTAAAGACATTATTACCCTTATGGAAGTTATCTTAACAATATGATATAAAATATCACCAAAGTCGACTCCTCAAATTTGGAATACCCTTTCGCTACCAGTTGATCCTTGTACTTCTTGACCTTCCCTATTGTATTCAACTTTTTCTTGAACACCCACTTACTTCCGACATGTTTCCTTCCATTTGGCAATGTGACTAGATTCCATGATCCATTTTTCTTCAAGGACTCCATTTCTTCTTCCATGTCCCTTTTCCATAGTTTACCCTATGTTGAGTTGATCACTTACTTTATCGACTTGGGATCATCTTCTATGGAAAATAACACAAAAGTAGAGCGAAAGTTGGTTGGAATATACTTTTATGGTTGTTGTCTTGCTTAACCATACCTCCTAACATCTAGAGTCTGTTGTTCCACCTCTTCATCGGATTTAGTCAACTCACCTGAATCCAGAGTTTCATCGTTCATTTCAAACTCTTGTTTTTTCTGGTTTTTCTCTTTTAACCTCTTCATCCGTGGAATTTCCTCCGACTTCTATGAATATCACATCTATACTATAAAATACCTTCCTCGTGACTAGGTTCCATAGAATATACCCTTTCAGTCCATCCTTGTACCCTATGAAGAGGCATTTCTTTGACTTGATATCGAGTTTGTTTCTTTTCTCCTTTGGGATATGCATAAAGGCATCCCACCCAAATAATCTAAGATGTGTAAACCATCCCCTGCCTCATATGGATACTTGTCGGTCAGAGTTTATGATGATGACCTATTCACTAGGTAACATGTTGTGTCGAATTCCTCTTCCCAAAATTCTTGTATGACTCCTGCAACACTGATCATGCTCCTCGCTTTCTCCATCAACTTTTTGTTCATTCTTTCAGCAACTCCATTCATTGAGGCATGTAAGGAGTTGTATTTTGTCGAACTATACCTTTATGTATATAGAATTGGATGAACACCTTACCATAGGATTCTCCTCTGTTATTAGTTCTCAACACCTTGACCTTTTTACCAGTTTGATTCTCCACAACATATTTTAACTCTTGAAACTTCTAAAAAACCTTAGATTTATTCCTCGGAAAATAAAACCATCATTATGGAAAAATCATCTATGAAAGAAACCTAATACTGTGATCCTCCTATTGAAGGACTCAACACAAGTCCAAACACATCACTATGTATTAAATTCAGTATTTCCTTAGCCCTAGTAGCACCAGATGAGAACCTTACACAACTCTATTTACCATAAATACAATGTTCACAAAATTCAAATTCTTCAGAATAGTTAGCGAGACTTTCAACCATACCTTTATTGTGCAAAGCACAGAGATCTTTCTCACCTATATGTCCCATGCACTAATTCCACAACATGGTCAAATTGACTAGACAAGCAGATGTTCCATCATACTAAGGACAGACCACATTAGTTGATTCGTCGGTATTTGTTCTTCCCAATACCCTGTACAAGGTTCTAGTCCAAAATCCTCTCATCAGTACCATCGCTCCTGTCACCATCCTGTACACATATTCCTCAAATATATACTGCACACCATTCCCCACCTTACTTACTGAGATCAGGTTTCTAGCCAAACCTGGGATATGAAGTACTCCCATAAGTGTTTTAATTCTTCCATCTTTCAATTTCAATATTTCTTTACCGCATTCAACTATCATGGTTGGTGATTCATTTCCCAGTAGGACATCACTATCATCAAACTTCTCATACTCATGGAACCACTCTCTGTAAGGTGTCATGTGATATAACACACCAGATTCGGTCAACCAAGAGGGACAATTTGATTGTGTACTTGTGGAGGCCAAATACACATCTCCTTTTTCTTCTTGTGAAGTATTACCATCAGTCGAATGACCTTCCTCAGACCCTTTACCAATTTCGACTTACATTGAATTACATTTCCATCTATAATGTTCAACTTTACCCTATCTCTAGCATGTTTTTGTCATTGGACTAGGGGATCTGGTATTAGATAGCCCTCAACTTTGACTTTCTACTAGAGGTTTTTTCTTTTCCTTTGTATACCATCTGGCCTCTAACCATCAATTCCTTATGGGTCAAACCTTCCATGTTATTTCATCTCATCTCTTCTGACAACAAATATGTAACCACATCATCGATCTTCAATGTGGTAATGTTGCTTCCAATAGTCATGACCAGGCTATCCGAGGAATCTAGCAAAGAACACTACAAACTGATACATTTTTCCTCCTCAGTCATTTTAATATCCATGGAAAACAACTGACTGATCATAGTGTTGAAAGAATTCAGTTTCTTTGTAATCGATTCACCTTCACTCATCCTCATAAGAAACAACTTCTTCCGAAGAAAAAACTTGCTAACCAGAGGTTTTGAATAGTACAAGTTCCCCAACTTTTCTCGTAGCTTCCTTACAGTGTCTTCTTCTGATACATTCAACAATACATAATCTGCTAAACAAATTCAAATTGTACTCCTTTCCTTCTTGTCAATATTTTTCTAATCTACCTTTGACACACCATTCAGAGTCATTCCCGGGTCTACTGTAACCCATTTTTCTAGATACACGAGGAGATCCTCCATTTTAAGATTCCAAAACTCAAAATTTTTCCCATTAAAATTTTCAATTTCTATCCTCGATGTGTTATCCATTCAATCTATAAATCAATGTTTCTAGAAATCCCCCACTGCAATAGGTATTCCCCAGATCCAGGACCAATCCAAACCCTAAGAAACAAAGGCATCCCCCCTATCCCCCTTATAACCAAATACCGCTTTGATGCCAACTGTTGGTTCTTAATACCAATTAAAATAGGTTTGCAATTGATTCATACAGTTAAACACAAATGATTTAACATAAGCAATGCCACACAACACACTAAATACCTTATACATAAATTACCCTAGAAACCCCTCTCCTGGGGGAAAACCAACAAACCAAACAACTTACCACTCATCTATTAATCTAACACTCATAATAGGTGTTTACAACCATGACTTGCTAGACCACAAATCACACTTCATTCCATGATCATGCTACACATACTCTTATTTTCTTGCATAGCCATTACATCTTATTTATAGATGTGATACAACTAACTACTCATTAATGACAACCCATAACTTCCTAACCACTTTCAGTTATTATGTTACAGTCGACTTGACTGGGTCAACATTGGTTGATTTCCTATTGATATTTGTTTGTTCTATTGACTTCCCATCGACCAATCGTTTTTCTTTGACCACACAACTATTTCGTTCAATTAACTGACCATAATTCCACCCCCTGTCACCTTTGACTCCAGTCGAATTATACTAGTCAAGTATTGAATTTGTTAGTCGATTTACATGCAAAGAATATAACATTCCCAACAGAAAGTACAACCATGTCATTATGGATAAATCATCTATGAAAGAGAAATAATACTAGGATCCCCCTAGTGATGTGACTAGTATTGGTCAAACACATCACCATGTATTAACTCCAATATTTACTTGGCCCTTGTGGACGCAGAGGGAAAATTACATGAATTTGTGTGACATAAATACAATGTTCACACAAGTCTACTTCTAAAGAACAAATAGGGAGATTTTCGATCATACCTTTACTATGCATAGCACGAATACCTTTCTCACCAATATGTCCCATCCATTGATTCAGTAAATAATTTATTCACACATCCATTGGTATCTGTTCTTCCCAATAGCTTGTATAGTGTTCTACTCTGACTCCTCTCTTCAGTACCATCTCTCCTCACACAATTTTACATGAATCTTTCTCAAACATAGACTCCACACCTACATTTCCCATCTTGCTAACATATATTAAGCTTCGAGCCAAACCTGGGATATGAAACACACTTGGAAGAGTTCCTATCCTTCTATCTTTTAGTGCCATTCGAACTTTACCTTGTTCGATAATCCTGGTTAGTGAATAATCTCCTATAACAACATCACCACCATCATATTTCTCATATTCACATAATCACTCTTTGCATGGTGTCATATGATATGATGCATTGGATTCAATCAACCAAGAGTCATGATATGAATGTGTACTTGTTGAGGCCAGATACACATCTCCTTTCTCTTTATTCAAAGGTTTTATTTTACTCAACTGTGCTTCCTCAAATCCTTTGTTCTTCTTGACTCCCACCGACTTACAATCTTGCTTATAATGCTTGAATTTACCACATTGCCAACATTTTCTCATCATTGGTCTAAATGATTTAGATCTAGTCTTAGATCTATCCCTCAACTTTTATTTTATACTGTAGTTTTTACCTTTTCCTCTATCTAGCAATCGAACTCTTACAATTAGGGCATCGTGGGTTGATCCTTCTATGTTCTTTCGCCTCATATCTTTCGACAACATAGATGCAACCACGTCATCGATCTTCAATGTACTATTATTTCTTCTAATATCCATGATTAGGATATCCCATGAGTTTGGAAAAGAACACAATAGACTGATACATTTATCCTCCTGTTTGATTTTGATATCCATAGACAACCATTGTCTGACAATTGTATTGAACACATTCAGGTGCTCTTTTACCAAGTCACCCTCATTCATCCTCATAAGATATAGCTTCTTTCGAAGAAACAACTTGTTAACCAAAAATTTTGACTAGTATAAGTTTTGCAACTTTTCCCACGGTTTCTTTGTAGTTTCTTCTCCTGAGACATTCATCAATACAAAATATACTAAACAAAGTTACATTGCACTCCTTGATTTCTTGTCGAGTTTCTACCAATATTCTGACGACATACCTATTAGATTTTTTCCTTGACTGACAACAACCCATTGATCTTAATCTACAAGGAGATCCTCCATTTTGAGCTTCCAAGCTCAAAATTTTGTCCATTAAACTTTTCAATTTCTATCCTTGAATTGTTGGTCATTCTAACTAAGAATCAATGTTCTAGAACTCCCACTGAAACTAGGAATTCTCTAGGTCTAGGATCAAACTAAAAATCCCTCAGCAACAAAGGCGTCCCCTTGAAGCCAAGTATAGCTTTGATACCATATCAATGATTTCAATACCTCTTACAGTGATTATGCATAATGATTCTAACAGTTAGATATAACAAAATTTATCAATGGAAAAAACACAGTCACACAATACAAAAAAAATTATCTTGAAAAACCCTTTGTAGGGAAAAACCAACAAACCGGTGAGCTTCACCACTCATCTATTATCAACACTCTTACCTGATGTTTACAACAATGATTTACGAGATCAGAATAGCTCAAGCGTGAATTCACTACATTCTACTTCTTAACTCTTACACGTTATTTTAATCCTTTTAAATTACATCATATTTATAGATGCAATACTCTAATTCATGACAATTGAATTAGTTACAAGTAACTGCTCCATTAATGATGATCCATAACTTCCTAACAAATTTTAGTTATTTTATTACAGTTGACTTGATTGAGTCAACCTTAGTCGATCTCCAGTCGATCTTCTCATCATCCAAGTGTTCGTTGAATTCCTTCCCACTTTATGCTCGTTGACTTCTCATCGACCAGTCGTGGTCTTCGATCAGTTGACTATTCTAGTTGTCCAGTCAATCTGAATTCCATCGTGTGTTGACTTCAATTCCATTTGACTTGTTGACTAGTTGACTATCGACTTCGTCTGTCGATTTACATGCAAAGAATGTAACATACCCAACATAAAAGCCATGATTCCTCCCACTACATAGCACCTACAAGCTTCACATGGTACGACAACTCACAAATCTATATTAATTTGAAAATGCAGGTTGTTGTCTAGGTGCAAAATATTGCACTAGATGTGACCCACATGTGCCAACTCCTCAATATATGGGATTTTTTTAGAAGAGCCATTTTTTGGCCTTTGTTGTCCAAGAATGGCGTGTCCACTTTTACCAAGCACATTGTTTGAAAAGTTAGAAATGTATGTTAGTTATATGCATACCACTTGTGGGAAATTCCTTGAACATGTTTGAGACGTGTTTGAAGTTTACAAGTCAAATTTCTTGAACTTGTTTGCAAATAGAAATAGGTAATGTCTTAGTGTGGTAGTATGTAGTATATGGTTGGATTTCTGGATTTCTAGCTTGATTACTCTAATAGTGGTTTTAAATTATGTTGTTTAACGATATTTCTATCAAAATATACTTGATTTGATTTTTGCATTTTACATTATGAAACCACATGATGAAGGGCATAAAAGTTGGAAAAGACAATGCCATCACCATCGACGGATTATTAAATGATGGCATTACTTATAGTGAAGTTGAACTTGATGATGTGCAATTAGTAATGACATTAAGCAATGATATTTCAAATGTTACGAGTAGGGTGAGTGCAATATTCAATTGTATTCCAATATTATACTTAGAATATAATTGTAATTGTAACAATTTTTAACATTTTTCTAACACCTATATATGTATTTTTTTTATTTTGCAAAAAGTTCAACATGATAAACTCCATTAGGTGACAAAGTAAAAGTGTTAGATATGTATGATGGAGCCTTTACAAGCTTTGGGCAGATTCATTCACTTTCTATATGCCATGGGGTGAAATTGAGCCCTAAAGATGAAAATGTGAATATTATAAAGGTCACAAGAAATATCCCCCTTTCATATGAGGATAAATAAGAAGGTTGTAGATGTTTGAAAGAGAAGGAGGGAAGTTTCACATGGTAGCTTTTACACTATCTAGAAAACATGACATACCTGACTGTAGCCCTTCATGTTTTATTGAATTATATATGAATCAAGGATTTGTACTAGTGGAGAATCAACTAATATGATGAGATCTGTTAATGAACTTTACTTTTATGTTTAGACATTGAATCTCAGAGACATTGTATTTTGACATCTCTACTTATATATGTGTGTGTGCGTGTGTGTGTGCATATGCATATGTATGTATGTATTTTTTACAGGTAATTATTCTGGGGGAAACCCCCACACTTCCCCCCATTTTGAGGGTTGTACCCAAGGTAAACCCTAGATTCTTTAGGGCACAAGGCCAAGTCAACACTATGACTCAAAGCCATTACAACAATAGTCTCACTATGAGCTCAACATATCACTTAGGGGAATAGAAATCGGGTGGGAAGGATAACACTCCATCCCACAACCACTCAAGATAGACTAATTGACCTATGAACTTGTTCAAAATATGCATATAGTGTTTGTAATTGAACTTTACTTTTTATTATTAGACATTGAATCTCAATGGCATTATATTTTGACTTCTCTCTCCCTCCCTCTCTTTATATATATATGAAATTTTTTAGATTATGCATATTATAATGTTCGTATTTGATTTTCGTGTAGTCTAAAAATTCTACGATTTGAGTTGGAATAAATGAATTTTTCGAGCATGATTTTGAAAAACTTTGGCCGTAATTTTTCAAAATCCAGGTTACGGTTGTCAAATTCTAAAATTTTGGGTGCCCACTGCCCGGGGGTTTTTGAGGGTGTTGAATCCATTTCTTCCTTCAAAATCCCGATAAAACACATCTAAATTCCGATTTTGCAAAATAAAAATACGCCAGATTTCGACTAAAAATGATCATCCGATCCAAATCGTTGAATTTTTAGACATCTCCTTTAAATTTTAATATGTATATTATTGTTTAATGTTAGTTTGCTATTTATAATTTAATCTATCCCTCATTCATATCACATGTGACATTTAGTTCATTTTATGTATAATATTATTTAATGTTGCATGGTGTGATAGTACTAATTAATTTTATGTCTTAACGCAAGTTTTAGTATTTATTGGATAAGTATGTTTCCTTAATTAATATTGTATGAATATGAATATTGTGAATGTTTCTTTAATTAACATTGGATGAGCATCAATATTATGCAAAAAAATACAATTTCATGGTATTTAATAAATTATTCATATCATATAAATTTATATTGAATAATAATAAGTGACAAAAATAAAATGAATATGAAACCATATATCAATGTAATAATTATGTATCTACTAAACTAATAATAACATATGCATCAATAATAATTATTATGATTTTTTTGGCCGGCTGTGAGCTGCCTCCTGCGCAGTGGGTTCTTGATCCTACGAGTTGATCCTTCACGTCATCGCCCCTTGAGGGGGCCATGAGGCCTCCCCTCCCTTTCCTCCCGACCTAGCTGCATTTAAAAAATGGGTTGCTGCATGTGGTAAACGCCCAGCGAGTGAGCAACAACAAAAATTCGTTAAAACATTGGATAGCATACCCACAGTCGCCCTGCCGACTGAAGAACCTTGCAGATCTGCTTTGAACCTTGTTGAACAAGGGCTCATAGGGAAGTTCACCGGTCTCTGGAATTCGCCCAAATCTGTTGATACTTGGGTGCAAAGGAACTGGAGATATTTGGTCAAAGATAGCATCTTAAGCTACTTAGTTAGTAAGGGCTTCTTTGTCTTTGTCTTTGACAATGTAGAGGACATGAATCTCATCTTTAGGAATGGCTTGTATTTTATGGGCCCTCAAGGGATGTATTTGAATAAATGGACTTCGGACTTTGATCCAACGTAAGATGTGCCCTCGGCAGTCCCATTTTGGGTCCTCCTGCCTCATTTACCTCTACACTGCTGGAATCCCAAATCATTAGAATCCATAGGAAATAAGCTTGGAAAATATATAAATCGTGCAAAGAGGAAGGACCAGTACACCTGCGCAAGAATATGTGTAGAGGTGGACTTGGAGGTAGGACTCCCTGAAACTATAAAGCTCTCGGTGGTTGACTGGTTATATGTCCAAGAGTTAGACTACGAGCAAATCCCATTTAAATGCCGATATTACCATGGTTATGGTCACTTTGCCAGGCACTGCAAAAAGAAAGGAGAGGAGGAGGTTGAGAAAACGAAGGGAGATCAATGGACTCAGGTTCAGAAACCAATCACATCTAAACATAATAGCAGAACAAAATGGAAAGGAGTTCCCACGGGGAGTGAATTCCCTTCCTTTGGACAGTTTCAAGGTGAAGGGAGCTCAGTCCCTCCAAGAGTAGAGACAACTAATAACCCTTTTGAAACTCTCAGTACTCCAGAAGAACCTCCAGTTTCAGTTGTTGAAGAGGTTGAACAGCAGCCCACTAATTTTGTCGAAGATAAAATCCTGGAAGAAACTGACCCTCTACAATTCAGATCCCCAACAGGAGCCTCTAGCCCCCCCTCCTACGCTGAAATGACAAGGAAGAAGTATCTAGAGATTTTAGGATCCTCGGAAGCTGAGACATTCGAGAGGCCATAAAAAAGAGCTGGGAGAAAATCTCATAGGGAGAGAAGAGTAGAAGAAGTGGAGTGACAAAAAATGAAAGGTAGCTAGCCCATGATCTAGATGTCCATTGGCAGAAATACTAGAAATAGGCCTCCCAAGGGAGGAGCTGCCCCCTCACCTACTAGTAAATAATTCGACTAGTCTCTTGGAATTGCAGAGGCTTGGGTAATCCCTTAAAAGCCGAAGCTGTAAAAAATCTGCTGAAATCAGAATCTCTTGAGATCCTCATGCTCCAAGAGACTAAAATAGAAGGGGAATCCCTTCTCGAGATCAACAAATCGAAATGGAAAAGAAATGTCGGGAAAGTAGTAAGTGCAAGGGGCTCCTCCAGAGGGCTCGCTACTATGTGGGAGGATGATAAATTCCACCTCGAAATCTCCTTCGAGATGCAGCACTGGATCTACACCGAACTCCGTCACTCTATAAGTAAGATGACCTTCACTCTTGTTAACCTTTATGTTGTTGTCCTTTATGTAGAAAAGAAAGATTGTTGGCAAACACTGTCAGGTTTTCTAGAGATCCGTTCTCCCAAGAATATAATTTTGGTAGGAGACTTCAACCTAGTTTTTGGACCTAAGGAAAAACGAGGAAACATCAGTAGAGACCATTTTCTTCCTTTTGTTGAAGACCTAATTCAGCAGCGGGAGATAATGGATTTCAAGCCAAAAAAAGGGCTCTACACCTGGTCCAATAACAGAGTTGGTGGGCATCATATTTCAGCTCGTTTGGACATATTTTTACTACGGAGTACCTTTCTGACAAAAAAAAGATTATCTCTACTAAAATTCTGCAAAAATTGACTTTAGATCATAAACCTATTTTACTACTTGTCGAAGAAGAAGAAAGATTGGGGCCCATCCCCTTCCGATTTAGCCCCCTTTGGACATAAAGAGAAGGGTTTTTGGATACTGTTTTGAATGCCTAGTCTACTCCTATCATAGGGTCGCCCAACTATGTGTGGGAACATAAATTAAAGGCAACCAAAATTGCTCTGAAAAAGTGGATAAAAAATCCCTCAGCCTCTCCCTCTAACCATAGAAAGCAGACCACCAAACAGTTGTTAGATATGCAATTTGATTTGGATTGTAAAGACATCACTTTCTCAGAAATCCAGAAGGAGCAAGCTGCCCAAATCACCACTTTTCGCTCTTACAGGAAAGAGGAAGAGTTCTGGAGGCTTAAATCCAGAAGCCTTTGGCTTAAGTCTGGCGACATAAATACTACCTTCTTCCATAATCTATTTAGAGCTCGCCTCTCTCGAAACCACATAGCTGAAATCACTTCCTCCGATGGGACTATTCACAAATATTTAGCTCAAATTAAAGAGGCTGCAACTTCTCATTTTCAGCAGCTCTTCAAAGAAGAAGGTATGGATTATGAGGAGGGATTTTCAGACTTTCTCACTCACATTCCAATACTGGTAGAGGAGGAGGATAATTCAAGTCTTTTGAAGCCCTTCTCTGAAGCTGAAATCAGCAATGTCGTCTGGACGTTGGAGTTGGACAAAGCCCCAGGGCCGGATGGATTTTCCATTCACTTTTACATAATATGCCGGGACATAATCAAGGTTGACTTGCTCCGAATGATCAAAGGTTTCCTCCAAAAAGCCAAGGTTGGAGGCACCATTCCACTTTCTTAGCTTTAATTCCCAAGGATTCAAACCCTGGGTCTTTTGATTGCTTCAGGCCAATTTCATTGTGCAATGCTTCTTATAAAATTCTCTCTAAACTCCTTGCTAATAGAATCAAGCCACTGCTTGAAAAACTCATCTCTCCCAGCCAAGGCGAGTTTGTTAAAGGAAGGCATATCATGGATAATGTGATTCTTGTGCAGGAAACCATCCACTCTAGTCATCAACACCAAGAGCAAGGGATGCTTATAAAACTTGATATGGCTAATTCCTTTGACCGGGTAAGACACTCTTTTCTTTTTCAAGTCCTTCTTTCCTTTGGCTTTAGCTCTGACTTTGCAAGGTTGATCAAAGCATGTATAGGAAAGCCTTGGATTTCCCCTCTAGTAAATGGCAGGCTGACCAATTACTTCCAAGGCATGAGGGGCATTGAGGCAAGGCTGCCCCTTGTCCCCTTTCCTGTACATTATGATGGCAGACTCTCTAAGCCGAAAGTTGACAGCAGAGAAGGTAGTAGGGACAACTCTAGGCATTTGGGTGATGAAAGATCTAGAACCAATAAATCATGCCTTGTTCGCTAATGATTCTCTCCTTTTGGGAGGTGCCTCCATAAAAATTGCAAGGGATTTCAACGAAGTTATTCAAAGCTTCTGTAGAGTTTCTGGAGCTCTAGTCAATAAGAGAAAAAGCGTTGTGCATGGCTGGAAGGTAGACCAACCTACCATCCTTCAAATTGCCCACTCCTTAGGTTTCACGGGCTTCGCAGCTTGGGAAAAAATCAAGTATTTAGGCCTACCTTTAACTTTGGGAGTCACCAAGGCTTCACATTGGCTCGAAGTCATCAACAAAATCTGTTATCTCTTCTCTTCCTATTTTTCAGGCTTTGTTTCTTTTGGCTCCAAAGATGATCACCGAGCAGGTTTCTAAGCTGATTCGAAACTTTCTGTGGCAAGGAGGTAAGGGGAATAAAAAAAATTTCATTTGGTTAGCTAGGATATTGTGAAAAGGCCATTCTAAGAAGGTGGAATCCAGGTAAGAGATCTTGGGTTGGCTAATTTGGCCTTGGGAGGAAATATTTTGTGGAAGATATTCTCAAACCAAAGCCATCCAGTATGCTAAGTTCTCATTAAAAAATACTTGCATAGGCTCTCTTTGAACAACATGGATGAAGGAAATTCCAGCAAAGGCACCACTCTCTGGAAGCTGTGTAGTCAAGGGTGGGAGTTCTTCAAAGACCATCTCCAATGAATTCTTGGAAACGGGAAAAACATCTGGTTGTGGGAAGACAAATTTATGGGTCAACAACCTCTCAGGTACTCTACAAAATTTTATGATTTGCGTGTCTAGCTCTCTCAGCATGGTATTCACAAGTTGGAAGATATTTCTACATGGGACCCTAGTGGAAATTGGAATGCCTTGAATCTCCCTCGTCCTCTAGATTGGTTGCATGCTCAACAGAGCACTCTTCTCGCCGCGCTTTCAGGTTTGGCGCCGGTGCATATGCGATCTCGGGACAAATGGGGATGGGGATCGGCTGGAGTGTACACAACAACTCAGGGATTTACTGCTCTCCAAGCTCATCACACTCAAACTCATCCAAACTCTCCGTGGAATCACGCATGGGACTCCTTCAGCTTCCCAAAGATCAATTTTTTCAGTTGGGTCCTCATGCACATAAGAATTCTGACTGGCGAGAATTTAGAAAAATGTGGAATTATTGGGCCGCACAGATGCCCTCTCTACTGCTCGTCTCAGGAAACTATTGATCATTTTTTCATTGAATTCCCATTCACGTAGGAAGTTCGGGAAGAAGGCTCTTCATAGTCTCAATGCTCAAATACCATCGCAGATCACTGTTGTCATTTTATTCTCCTCCTGGAAAGAGCGTTATGCTCAAGCGATTAAGAGCAAATCCTTATGGTAAAAAATCTGGTATGCAATCCTAAAAGACATTTGTTGGGAAGTTTGGTTAGCTAGGAATGATGGCATCTTCCAAAACAGCTTATGGTTTCCCTTAGCCATGGTTGCTAAAGCCAAAGCGTTGTTGTTGGAGATAGTGGAAAATCGCCCCTACAAGCAAGACAACTTGCTCCTTCCTGCAGAGATTAGCTGGCTCGGAACTCCCTTGCTGTGAGCTAGGAATAAGAATTCCTCTCGTCCTTTCAGCAATCCTGAGTAGCAACTTCAGAGCACTGAATTAGAATTCCAAATGTGGTGGACGAAACAAGGTAAAGTTACGATTTTCTTCGACGGAGCAGCTAAAGGAAATCCAGGGACAGCAGGAGCTGGAGGAGTAATCTACACCTCGGACGGCCACAGTAAAGACAACTTCAGTTGGGGTCTAGGGAAGAGCACTAACAATCAGGCCGAAATATTGGGACTGCTCAAAGCTTTCCAGCTTGCTCAAGGGAACGGTGACCAAGACATTCAAATCTTTTGGGACTCGAAAATCTTAATAAAAATCTTAAACACGGAAGATCACTTCAATAATTCGGCGCTCAACAAGACCTTGCAGAGGTTACATAAAATGATGCAAAAATTCATCTCCACCTCCTTCTTCCACATCCTTTGGAGTCTAAACAAAGAAGTGGATGTAAGGGCCAATATGGTTTGCCTCTTAGCTCAAGGAGAACTGATCAAGAATGATGAAGATTCTATCTAGTTTCCAATCCCGTAGGACAACAGTTACTTTCCATCTTTGTAAGATTAAGATGAAGGGCTTTCCAGACATTTGGAAAAAGGAAAATGTAAGAGGGGTTGATCAGGCTTTGACCCATCCGTGTTATTATCAAATAAAAAATAACCGTTTTTGTTAAAAAAAAAAATATTATGACTAAATATACTATCAATTGACGATAGTTAAGCACTCATTAAACAAGCAAATATACTACCAATTGATAGAAAATAATGAACCATTAAATGAGCAAATATACTACCAACTGATGGCAATTAATGACTAATTAAATGAGAAAATATACTACTCACTCACGACAATTGTGACTAATTTAATGACTAAATATACTACCAATTGACGTTAATTAATGACTAATTAAATGACTAAATATACTACAATTTAATGACTTATATCAACCAATAAACAACTACACTAAATACAACTAAAGTTTACTCACGTTATAAAGGATTGCAAATATAAAACTTGTAGTCGCTTCCCCCAAATTAGTCATTTATATACATGTTTTAATTGTTTCTTTTAGTCACAAATTAGTCATTTTGTACTAGTGCCTAAAAGGAGGTATCTATTGGTATATCTTATCAAAATTTCAACAAAATTGGTGTAAATTTTATGGAGATGTAGTCATTCAAAGTTAGGGTCGATATATAGTCCTAATTAATCCTAAAATACTGCAAAAGATAGTATGGCATCTAATGACAAAGCCAACCACATAAAATGACCTTTTAATGACCCATTATATGACTTATGTATTTCAACTATCCACTATAGACTCATAGGTCCCAATGGAGAGGTCATCTCCTATGTCTTACACATAGTACATTATGTGAAGGGAATGATATATGAATGGTCATTTCATATGTCATACATGTAGTATGTTGTGCTAGGGGCACAACATATTCAGTGGGCATCACCTATCTTATGCAAAAAAATTAATCTTAGTTGGAAATTTCTTCTTCACTACTGCGTTTGCCTTTTTGGACCTCAACTTTGGAATCTTCTCTTAGTTCTACCTCTTCTTTCCTTCATAGCCTTGTAGGGTTCTTCAAAAAATTGTTTTTATAACTTACATAGCACATCAATTCAATGGTCACATCCTTCAACTTATTGGATTCTATCGTAACCTTTTGAATGAGCTCAAGTTTCTTTGCTTGCTTATTTACACTCCATGGTGCTTCAAGATAACCTTTTATAATTATTCATGTTGCACTTATTTGTGTGTTACTATTTAACCTTCTCACAATCACACATGCCATGATTGTCGACATTGAATACATTATAAATTGACTATGTGACAATGTTTTATAAACAATTCTATGTTGTGTTCCATTGAATTTCATGTTATGACCTTAACGGGGGTATACATGTGCTTTAATGTACATTTAATGGGGTTTCATATATATGTAGTAGGTGTCAAAGTAATAGGGGGCACATGTGCAATGAATGAGAATATGTATATATATATAGATCAATATAGTTATAATTATGGATAGGGCACATATGATTTGGATATGTGGATGTACTTGGGTTATTTGGAGGAGGTTCTCCTAGTAAAATATAAGGAGTTATTGTGTAACTAATCTTTATTATCACTTTGGGAGTTCCACTCCACACTCATATTTGATGTACATCATGTGTATTGTTTTGTATTGTGCTTCCTATTATGTAATAGGTTGGTTTCATACATTCTATACATGAGTGGATTGCTTCCCTTGAGTAAAAATAATGGTTTTGTTGTTACTCTAGCCTCCTTGCAACCTATACAATATTTGGCCTCTATTTGTCATTGTTTGCAACATAATTTGTTTGACCACTATAGGAGGAGGTGATGAAGGAATCTTTTTGTGCCTAGGCCTAATACATGCTTAGTTGTTTCTCTTTAAAATGTCGCCTCATCCCCCCTTCCTCTCATGACTCTCCTTATTCTTTTGATTCTATAAGTCTACACATTTTTAGATGTGTTATGAATTTTGTAATAATTGAACTTTGTGAGATGTCTATATGGAAAATATAAATACATCATGTCTCTTCCCTCATCTTCGTTTTGGCATCTTAACTTTGACATATCCTAGAACCTTCCCCGTGCCTATGTGTGCACTCATTGATAATCTCCTTGAGTCCCTTCTCCATCTTCTCTATTTTTTATTTCTACTCATGATTGTGCCTCTCCATGTCTTAAGAAGATATATCATTGTCACCCTTCGTCTCAAGTGAAACATTCATTGTCTCCTGATATAGTCTTGGATGGATAGTGAACATAGTGCCTCTTATGCTTACATTGAGACCCAATATCAATCAATCAATCTTCCTTTCCTCAAAGATTGATAAATAAGTTGACTCAATAAGTCCTTTATGTGGCCATCCCATGAAGTTGTTGGATGTTCTTCAAAAGTTGATGGCGTGACACATCAAGTTAAGTTCATGTCTCTTGAAAATCTTACTACTTCACTCCATCTTTGAAATTGGAATTGCCTATTCGCTCTCTAGATCCAAGCAAACATCGAGTATAAGCCCACTTATTTTCATCTTGACCTTCAAATGGACTCCAACATGAATAAGTGGTCCTTCCCATTGATTGATCATTGGCAATCAATAATTTTTAAGGGCATGTGTGTCTTGTTGGATTCCTTCTTCTTTAGTATTGCCCCTCATTAAAAATGTATTTCCATTTTCCTTTGGTATTCATGGTCTCTTCTTTGTTTTTATAATGATATTATGAGTTGTTAACCTTACACTCCTTCAGAACAACACATCTACATTATTTTTAACTCAAACCTCCCACTTGTTCCTAGGATTTTGTTGATTCTCCCATTTTTGTTTCTTCTTCCCCATTTGCTCTGTATCCCTCTCAAAGGTTTTCGCATTTTGTTTCTTATTTTTATTTTAGGCCAAAATTAATGTTTTCCTATGGAAGTATTCTAAATATTATAAGATTTGGAATTTTTCTAGTTACCATCATCAGAATCCAACTATACAATCTTTGGTTAGATTGCAATATCTCTAATACTACTAAATTCATGCATAAATGAATTCAATACCCTCAAATACCCCTATTACACCCAACTTATACAATGTTAACAACTAATATACAATTCTAACATTTTTTTGAAATTTTAACCAATTTAAAGTAAAATTAGTAAAAAAATATAACCAAACAAAATCCAAACCATAACCTATTTACATTACTACTTTCTTATGTCTCAAAAATCTCAACATTTCCTTCACATCACCCTTTTCACATTGACCCTTTTCCTTTGTTTCCCTTCTCACGTTCACTTTTTTGGTGCCATTTCTAGATCCATGAAATTCACTCGTTAATGCTCCATGACTTATAGTTCAAGCAAATCAACAACTAGACCACATGTTTTTGGTACAAATGTCCCATTCTTCCACTTTGTCTCTCTTTTTGCTTGCACAAAAATTTCTAGTAACAAGCCTATACGTCTCAAGGGACACACCTTCCAAGAAGACCAATATTAGTTGTTGTTAAATATATGATTGTTTCTCATTTCAATTTCAAACTCTATACTTAACTCGCCACTTTAATATGATTGTTTCTCATTTCAATTTCAAACTCTATACTTAATTCGCCACTTTAATGTACCTTAGCTCACAAATTCACCATAGAATGACCAACAAATCTTGGGTGTTGGTGTGTAGGTGTTGGTGGGTAAGGAAATGAAGCTTAATATCAACGTTCTTACAACTCAATAAAGAATTTCCACCTCACATAAGAAGTCCAACATATGGAATTGACTAAGAATGAGTGTCATGATCCTAACATGATAAAGTAGACAGGATAACAACATCTTACACATATCCACAATACATATGAAAAATAAATGGTGATAATATAATCATAATGAAATCAAGAATATCATTTTTTTTAATGTAATGCATATTTACATTTCAAAAAATTAAGGCTAATAACATCTTACACATATTCACAATATATATAAATATAAATGGTGATAATATAATCATAATGAAATCAAGAATATCATTTTTTTAATGAAATGTATATTTTAGAAAATTTACTGTGCATTCTCTCATTTTGAGAATGGTGTGTAAGGTAAATCACCTAGTTATAGTGTTGGTAACTTAATTTGATGGGAAATCAAGTGAGGGTCACAATATTCACAAAGGTAACCAGCCCAAGGACTTGACCCCACAACCTTCTATTTGTAATTCACAATGCTTAACCACTCGAGCCAACCCACCAAACTATAAAATAAAAAATATCATATAACATAAACACATGTTTATTATACTTATAAACACGTTTTTATTACCGGTGTTATTCATATTTCATTGATAAAGCATTATCTTATAATTTCCTTAAACATTTAATTTATTTACCCAAAGTTTTAAACATAATGAAATAAAAATATAGTAAAATAAATCTACAAAACTTGTTTTCTTTATCTTATTAGATAAGAGGATTGAAGTATGATTACCTCTATTTTCCTAGTGGTTGTGGTGTTCTTGGTAATATCAACGAATCCACCTTATTATTGTGGTGTGGGAGCATGTACATGTTCTTTATGACATGTATTGGTACACATTTTATTATTGTGTCATGTTACAAAAGTTTCATTTATCCAGTTTTCAAAATTATCCAAGAGAGTGTCTTTATCCAAAGGGACTGAACCATTTACTAACTACAGTAATTATTCCACACAAAAATTGAGAAGGGGCATGTTTCAAACAATTGATCCACTGATTCATAATCAGCTTGGCAAAAGACACTTCTGTCTAATCAATTTTAGTTCCTTTTTTGGACATTGTCCAAGTAAGAATTATGTTAAAAAAGGATAACCAAAGAAATATTTTTTTTTCAAGGGGGATTTCTAACTTCCAAATCAACTTCCACCACCAAACACGTTCCTCCCTAAAGTCTTCATCAATCATAGCTTCATATCCCAGTTTACTTGTTAGAGTTCTTGTTGCTTTATTTTTAGACCTTTTTTATTCCTCTCCTTGATATTTATATAGTACTAAAGAATTATGCTTTAGGACTGACATATTGTGTCCATTAAGTCGCTTGATCACCTTGAGCATGTAATTACTCAATCAAACCTAGGGGAAGTATATGGTTACCATTACACCCTATCCAAGGGTCCACTCCCAATATCATATTGTCTCATTCACCAATTCTCCATGCTACCCAGTTGCATATGATAGGAAAAGACCTGACTAGACCTTTCTAGACAATAGAAGCTCTCGTATAACTTTTTATTTCTTTTATAATCCAATATTCAACTAAGTCATCTATTAGATACTTGGACTTGATAACTTTAGCCCGTAAATCCACATTAAAGAATAGTATCCATAGGCTTTTTACAACCAAGGACTAGGAAAAAATATAGGTGTTATTGAGACCTCGCCCCCTTATTTGTTTTGTCTTAGCTAACTTCGACCATTTTACCAAAATGAATCCTTTAGTTTCCTTCTTGCATGTCCAAAGGATGTTAAAACACTTTTTCCTTATCTTGTCCATAATACTTTTGGGGATATGGGCTATGAAAGCCCAATAAACTAGTATACTTTCCATAACAAACTTTACCAGCACTAGCCTAATTTTTCTAGACATTCATTTGTGACACCGATATCAAACCCTAGTTTTTATTTTCTTACATGATCACAACCAATTTGCAACTTTCTAATAATTAGGTTTTAGATAAATCCTAGATATTTGAATCCTCGGTCTAGAGGGGTTGAGTTTAGATTTAAAACTTGAGAGGTTTTCCTTTCTAATCCAGTCTTTAAACCACTAAGAAGCATATGAGATTTATTCAATTTTATTTCCATACCGGTTGCTCCACAACAGGTATCGAAAATTTCATTGTAATGCTTAATTTTCCTTACGGATCCATGCCCAAATATTAGTATGTCATCAACAAACAACAAATGACTGATGAAAATAGAACTTGTTTCTTAATTTATTCCCTTGATGGAACCTTCTCTTTTGGCTTTGTTAACCATCTTGATCAATCCATTAGCTACCAAAAGAAACAAAAAAGGTGATAAATGTCAACCTTGTGACTTATTGAAGTATTAAAAAACCTTGAGGGAGAACCATTTATTAAAACAACAAAAGAAGTTGAGGACATACAACCCAAGATTCAGTTGATCGATTGAAGATTCATCCCCATTTGCATGAGCACTAACCAGATGTATAACCATCTTACTTTATCAAATGCCTTGGTTAGATCAATCTTTAATCCCATTGCAGGTAATTTGTCTTTCTTTATGGAGGGCAATCCTTCCTAAGTTGTACCCACTGCATCATGAATCTATTTATTATGAAGAAATAAAACTGGACAATACTCCTTTCAATCTATTGGTGATTACTTTTGTAATTGTTTGTAGATGACTTTGTACAATGCAATAGGTTTGAAGTCCTTGAAGGAATATGGATTGTTATTTTTTTGAATGAGGGCCATAAAAATTGTGTTTAAAGAACCATGGAGTCATGGACCTTCCCAATAGTCATGTAGCCCTCAACCACTCTAAGGATCTCTTTTTCCAAAAATCATAAAAGCATAGGTAAAACTCCAATGTCAAACCATTAGGGCCTGTGCACTTAGATTTCTTGGATGAGTACAAAATAATCTTCAGTTCTTCCTTAGTAACATCCGCCTCTTGTTCATTATTTGATAAACAAAATATAGGAAATAATCCTACAACCTCCATATAATACCCAATATTTGTATTCTCAAGCTTCTTGAAGAGGTTTTTAAAGTGGTTTTTGGTTGCTTTTGCAACTTCCTTGAAAGACTTTTCCCTACATCCATCAAACACTCCAATATCCTAGATGGTATTGACACCTTTTCAGTGATTAGCATAATTATGAAAAAAATTGGTATTGCTATCTCCTTAATCCAACTAGGTGGCTCTGCTTTTAAGCTTCCATTCTTCTTTTTCTTATATATCATGCAATATTTTTTTCATGTCTTCAAGTAGTTTTAATGAGTCAAGTTCTTCATTGGAGAAGACTCCTAAAGAATTTGAATTAAATAGAGTAGTAATACTTTCTTCTACATCCTTTAATTCTTGGATATCTCATTCTTTCTTCACCCTTGCCCAAGTTGACACTATTTGCTTTATTATTTTTAGGTTACATACAAATTATTGCATGGTTGAGTCCTTTGAATTAGCCTCAAAATTTCTCCAATTATTGGTGACTAATAATCTGAAACCTTCATCACAAAGACAAGTGTGGTTAAACTTGAAATGGGTACAAGATTTCTTATCCACTTCTTCTAACTAAAGTAGGATAGGATAGTGATATGAGGAGCCACCTATCCTAACCCTGGATTTGTACTTTACAGTTTCTTTCAAAAAAATTATAGTCGTCAAGAACCTATCCTTTTGGAGATTCCAACTCTCTCTCTTCTAGAATTTCTCTAAATAAAGACTAGCTTCAGAGTCTCAATGCTAACTAGATTCAAAGTCTCAAATAACAAAGTAAAATAATAAGCTAGATATCCAATCTAGCCACCTCTCTCCACACTACCTAGAGCTTAGGTGAAATGAAGGTCTAGCCGAACACTTACATTATTCCCTACCAAAACCTTTTCCTTTAACCAAATCCCATAATAATTTCCTATCTACATAAATCCCATAAAAGTTGACCAATATGAAGGCTTTAAATAACCTTACATTCCAAGGATCACTTTTCCTTCTAACTTATATTTCAAGTGAGTCCCTCAATAGATCCAGGTTAGCTTCTCCTTGGGTGTTTTATCCTTTTTGAAGATCCATTTTTGTATCTCTGCTTTAGCAGAGGTATCTGGCTATAGCTCACTATATATCTCTACTTTTGTTTACATTTTTATGATTGTCCTTGGGATTTGGGTTGATCGTCGGCTTCAGGATTTCTATCACGTGTAGTCTTCTGGTTATATGGGTTATTGATGTAATGTGGAATCGGGTGGGACTGTATCATCCTTTTGAGATATCTAAAGAATTCAAAAACAGATGTAATTTGCCAATTTTATATACTTAATAGTATAGAGCTTTTCTTGTGTGAAAAAAAAAAAACTTATATTTCAAGTGACTTTCAAAATGTACACTCTATCAAAAGATTTCAAATTTAAAGGTTTAAAAATATTTCATGTCATTGAATAAGTTTAAGTTTTATACATGATCAATTCAACCACGTGAGCAAAATAAGTGTTTTACTCTAGGAGAATACAAACTAACATAAAAATAGTCTCACCTCGTAAATATTCAAAGAAAATTATAACTTAAGCTTTTTCCATTAAAATAAGTTTTTCAATGTACTTTGAAAAAATAAGTTCATCGATGTACTTTTACAAGCTTACTCTGCACTCTCGAGTCTCGCGTCACGTAAGTCATTACGTACACATTATATATCAATAAGAGTACACATACCTTATTAGTCAGTGTCAAAGGTTTATGATGTGATGTTACCTTGTAATTTATATATTTACGTAATTGTTTTTTTTGAAAGTTTTAGTATTGGTTTGTTATTAAAAAAAAAAAAAAAAAAAGAAGCAAAATGAGCCTATGATGATGTCAAGAAAATGATTTAAATTTGAAAATTATATATTTAAGTAATTGTTATGTCCCCGACATATTGTTTTCGGTCGGGGGCATTAGTTGGTGCGGGAGGAGGACATGGAGCCCGTTTATAAAGTTTTCAGCCATGGTTTTTTTTCGTATTAATTTTTTTTTTTAAATTGATTGTTTTATCTGCGTTTTTATTGGCCATTTCCGCGCTTACGTCGTCCTGGGGTCGTGTGCCCCAAGACGCGGCGATGCTCTTGCGTCAGCAGACCAGGGCCGCGGATCGGGGGGGTTTGATGTGCTGTCAGCGCTGGTGTTTGGTGTCCTGCCAGGTGGTTTGATCTCTGTGTTATGGCATGGCGTGAATCTAATATCGATCTGGTGTGATGGCTGGTGTTTAATGCAGCTATTGGCAATTGTGTTGGTTGCATTCCAAGACGGGTGGAAGTCAGGCGTCCATCATTCATTAAATCTGTTCATTAAATGGGTGGAGCTTTTTGTTGATGCATGGACCTTCGGCTTTGTGAAGCTTTTCAAATTGTTCAGATGTTTTTTGCCTCTGGTTGATGGAGTGTTTTAATGGCGCCTGCGGATCGGGGGGGGTTTGATGTGCTGTGGGTGCTGGCGTTTGGTGTCCTGTCAGGTGGTGAGATGGAGGGCAATCCAATCGACGATTTCTGATCTCTGTATTGTGGCATGGCTCGAATCTAATATCGATCTGGCGTGGTGGTTGGTGTTTAATGCAGCTCTCGGCAAGTGTGTTGGTTGCAGTCCAAGACAAGTGGCGAGGTCGAGAAACTCAGGCGTCTATTCTGGATTAACATCTTGAACCTGTTCATTAAATGGTTGAAGCTTTTTGATGCATGGACCTTCGGCTTTGTGGAGCTTTTTGAATTCTGCAAATGGTTTTTGCTTGCAGAGGGTTTTATTGGCGCCTACTATGCTGTCCTGTTCATCATTTATTGTCGCACAATGGTTTCAGACCCTCCTTTTATTTCTGTGGTGGGCTTTCGCGTTTGCAGCTGGTTTCATTTTTCGTTGGCAATTTCGAGAGCTTGTATAGATCGTTCTGCAAGCATTGGTGACTATTGCTTTTGTGTTTTTCCTCTAGTTTCGGGTGCCTGTTCCGATTTGCAACTTGTTACAGTCGATGTTTTTCCCCGAAGCAGACCAACTTCTGGGTTTTGTGGCTATATCCTGACGGTGGTTGGACAGGTGCTTTCCGTTCGACGTTCTTCTTCGAAGCATAGCGATGTCTGGGTTTTGCAGCTTGACCCTCGCGATGGTTGGACAGGTGCTCTCCGGCTATCTCTGTGTTCCTGCATTTTGCTATTTTGCATTGGACAGGTGCTCTTCGGCTTCATCCTGCTGTTTCTTCATATTCAAATCTCTTGAATGCCATGTCCATAGGGTTTTAATGGTAATGGATTATGTTTTCTTTGTATATGTGGACTGTCGACTCCAATGTTTTATTAACTTGGTGACATAGTGTTGTTTCCATACTGTGCATAATGCAAAAAAAAATGCAGAACTTGACTGGGGCTTGAACACTCTGTTTTCACTTTCTGCTTCGACCTAGTATTTTTATAAATGTGATTATTTGCATTTGCGGTTGACCGAAATTGAAATTTGCAGAACTTGACTGGGGCTTGAACACTCTGTTTTCACTTTCTGGTTGGACGTAGTGTTTTTATGGATGTCATTATTTGCGTTTGCGGTTGACCGAAATTGAAATTTACACCAAATAATTTGTTTTCTAATCAGGGGACTAGGGTTTATATGGAAAACAAGATTGGAGTAAATTTGATGGTCGACCCTGGCTTTTGCTGAAAGTCGACCGAAAATAGCATAGGATGTTTCATAATTAATATTGCAAAAACAAGGATTTTTAGCTCTAGAATATGCTGGAAACAAACGTCTTTAGCTCGTCATTGATACCCTCAAATACATAAGAATTCCAACTTGGGCTCATGTTTATGATTTTTTTATTTCGTTTTTAGTATTCATTTAAAGACCTTGCCTATTGATGCCGAGGCATTGGCTGCTGCATTCGTCATCTTGGCGATGGAAACTCCATCGGCTCCGACCGCGATACTCGCCTCCGCTTTCGCCATTTTCCTAGAGCCAAGCTCGAGCTTAAAATGATTTAAAGCCAACATCCCAATTCAGATCTCCAAACATTGATGGAGGAAGATAATACAGTCGTCTCCTTCTCCAATGTCACAAGACAGGGAAAAATACATAGTGGAGAAGATCTCCTTAATCTCAAAAAAATACAATTAATTTTTTTGCAGTTTGATGTCATTCTGTGTACAATTATTGCTCTCGCTTTTTTCTATTGTTCGATGCTTAATGCTATATTTCTTGCGTTTTGAGGTGTGGTGACAGCAATTCGTTTTGAAAGTTGGCCCTTGGCACCTGGATGCGATGTTCCCAAAAACACCGAAACAAGTTTTCTGACCATTTTAACATAATATAAAATTAGAAATAAAAAATTAATATATTGATCATGTCGGCTTTGCTTACACTTTGGTGGTGCAAGTCAATTCTGGTCGCTTCAGCCCTCATGGCTTCAAGGTGTAGATTTCTTCACAAGCTGGCAAATGTTATGGCTTATGATGCCTTTAGAAAATAAATTTCCTCACTGGTTTATGCATATTGTCGCTTGGAATTTTTTCATCCTTTATCTTCTAAATTTGGTTGTGGATGAAGAAGAATGTTCCCATTCAAGATATTAAATCTGTTAATAGAATTTAAAAAATAGAATTGAAGCTCCTAAATTGGCTTATTCGTTTTCATTTTCTGGTGCTATGCTTCTTTGCTTCCTGCCCTGGATGTGCTTGTGTTTCAGGCAAAGACAAGTTATTGCTGTGGGGGATGGCTCCTTGCCGGTTTCATGCATTTACATGCTTCAACCACGACTTCTCCTATTTTCCCTGTTGTCTTTCCTTCCCTTCTGGAACTTGATGTTGCAAGTTTAGTTATTTTAAAATAGTTGTGTTAGCTGATGCACATTTTTACAAATACAAAATTGCAGCTCCTTGGACATGTTGATAGCCATTTCAGTTTGCAAGTTTCTATTTCAGTTTTCCCATTTTAAAAAATGTCTTCAAATACTTTGGCAAAAGAAGAAACTATTTAACTATGCTCCATGGGCTGGCGGCTGTCATTGCCAACATACCTGTTTAATTACATTTTAAATGTGGCTAGGGACTATGGCATGTTTCTGTTAGCATAGCCATACATAATACAAAGCGTGGATATTGGCTTTTTAATAGCCCTTCGTAGATTAAGGTATCGAACCGATCTTCAAATCCTTCGTCTTGAACTAGTCTTGAGCTGCTTTGTTTTTTATTTATGCGCTAAATTTAAAACATTTGAGGCAGTGATTCAGTAACTAATAACACTTTCACTTCTGCAATAAATTCAATAAAAAACTGGGCAGGCCATAGGCCCTGTCCATTTGCAACCTTTTAGCCAAACAAACAGATGCGATTAAGGAATAATTTCTCCATGCATGTTGAAACTTCAACATCTAGCATAGATTGCATAGTCAGAACATTCGAGTGGGAGAATAGATGGCCTGTCCATCGATTCTATCTATTTCAGTTTGCAAGAACTTGAGGTCTCTTCAGAAGAAGAACAATTTTGCTTTGAATCAGTTTTACTGTTCATGCAACAACATTGTTTATGGTGAAGATTAAGTACAAATATTGAGGTCTACCTAGCCTAACAGTTCATGCTTAAATCAGTTTTCCATGTCCATGCCTATTGTGTTTGCTTGTGCCTGTGTTTACATAGTTTGTGTGGTGTGGACTGCATTTAGAACGGTGACGAAAAAAAAAACTGTTGTCTAGATTCTTATATCAAGCAATTCTATATGGTATTCCTAAACTGATATTGTTTCATGTCATCGATATTGCCTGCAATAGAAACAATGCCTTTGGTTTGCAATTTAGCTTTCATATATCAAATAACCAAAACATTGCAAACAACATTGTGAACAACCTAAAAAGGTAACAACAACAATGCGATGCATCCTGCCTAGATAAACATCCTATTTCATACTCTACTGAAATTCTTTTTGCTTTCGATTATCTAATAGACTGAATAAAAAAAACTTGACAGGCCATAGGCTGCTCCCTTTTGCAGTGTTACAAGCAAATAAACAACTGCAATCCACAAAGCAGTTCTCCATGCCAGTTCAAATTTCAACATGTAACACCAATTATGTAACCAGAACATTTGAAAAGGGAAATAGATGCAATGCGCATCGATTTTACCTATGTCATATTGCAAAAACTTCAAATCTGGTCAACAAAAGAACAATTTTGCTTTGAATCAGCTTGATCTTTGATTCAACAATCCTGTTTGTAACTTTGTTTACATACAAATACTGAGGCCTAGCTAGGTTAACAATTGATGCCTAGATCATTCTTCGATGTCCACATTCCTTGTGTGTCTTTGTACCTCTGTTTGAATTCTTTGTCTCGTTCATTTACATCTTTGGTGTGGCCATGGATTTAGAACATTGAGAAAAAAAACCTGTTGTCATGGTTCTTATACCAAGCAACTTATACAGTATTCATAGATTCTTAGTTTTTCCCTGTTACAATAAAATCTGTATTCTGCCATACATAGGCATTGAGGCCAAAATTTATTTCGTCTTGGAAGCAAAAAAACAACACTTTAGGTTCTGCAATAGCTTGATTTACAATTTAGATTTCATATATCAAGTAATGAAAACATTGCAATAAACTATGAACAAGTTAAAAAGGTAACAACATTGCTACCAACCATTTTGTCTATAAAAAGATCCTGCTGCATATCCCAGTGCAATTCTTTTTCCGCTTTCTTGTTCATGCAAAATAAACTGGTCTTTTTTACACAGTTTCCTCTATTGATTTTGAAGCGCAATTCACTTTGGCTCTTCCATTGATGCATACGAGCAGCCATTGTTTCAATAGATTGTTATTAGTAGTATCCTTTGTCAGTTGGTACTTCTCTAGCATACCATGAAAATGAGCCATCCCTTTTGTTGTGTTCTGCTATCCTTTTTTTAGCAGCTTGTAGCTTTCGTATGCCTTTGAAACATCAATAGCATGAACGTTGAATGCTTTGCTTTCCTAGCCATGTCCAAAGTCTAATTTTCCAACTTTGATAATGACTTCCAAATGCAAATAGTGCTGCAATAGCATGAAATGCTACTTTGTCCATTTGCATCACCTACTTATCTAGAAATTCAAAATCCCATGTATCGCAAACTGTCATCAGCACAAGAACTGCCCCAAAATAAACTATGATCTTGACATATAAAACATATGTTCTGCAAAGGTCAACAATATATGCTAACTTAGTCTACTAGCTATAAAACAAACGTTGCATGTCGTATTTGGTACTTACCCTGCAAAAAACTTGCCACCTGTCTACAAATAGATAGATCGATTAAAACTGAATTGAAATCAACAATTTGCTTTAGATTTGCTACCATAGCAATGTCCATAGACTTAGAACCCATGATTTGACATCTGTTTCAAATATCGAGTATGTAATCACTGTTTCGGAAGAAATGTATCTCTTTAAAATATCAATTTATGATTTGACATCTTTTTATGTTTATATGCATCATGTAATTTTTGGATGCTTTCAATACTTATCTAGAATGATGCAAACTTTCTTCCCCAGCTTTGTCTACTAGTTCATAGCTACCATAATGAAAAGAAATCACATGGCAATGTAGCTTGAAATATTCCCTTCGTCATTTCACCAACACATGTTCAATGTCTTAATCATATTTATATATGACATAGCAGACGATGCCTATGATATCCTTTTTTCCTAACTTCTTCTTTCTGCAAGAAGTCTATTCATTCCTCCTGTTGTGGAAATATGGTGATTTGCATTTGACAAGTCAAGTTTCTCAATCTAGTTGACATCATTCCATAGATCGCTAACAATTATGCAAACTAGTCTTGCCAATGATTATGATGTCGTTTACATAACTGGTACGCAAAAAACCTTCATTGCCGCATTTCAACACTAAGCACAATGATGCTATGATGGACCAAATCTCACTCTTCTCTTGCACTTATGATATTGTCATCTATGTTGTGCTATGCAACTGATTGTACTCTTTCATCGGTATCAAACATGTTAGGTACATTGATTATGTGCAAATGTTGTTTCATTTTGCTATTTTTTGTTCTTATTGCATATGCAACTATATTTGAAGATTGCTAGATTACAAAAAAATCTTTATGTAACCATAATTAACATAGTGCATTAAGCAAATTCTCATTTTCCTTCTCATCCGTTGAAACATTGCTTGTTCTATGTTCCTACAAATACTACTCTTCACTCAAATTGCAAATGTCAAGGGATGCAAATTTGCGTCTTGCTAGCTTTATTGCATTCTTGAAATTGCTTACTTTGGCATAGGCTCTCCTTAATGTGATCCATATCTAGTTTAAAATTTTACTTTTGCAAAAACCTTCTCTAACTCTCGTTGTTTTTTCGCTAGTGCGTGCGTGGAGAATACTTTTGCAGATGTCGCCTTTGCAAGTTCTTCTTCCATAAAGATGCTAAGAGATTTGCAGCCTTCAGATTGCCTTTCAAAGGACTTGGCATCAAACCATCAAGATCTTGAAGAAATTGACATTGCATTGTCAAAACAACATCTGCTTCGGCTAAAGGACTTCCACTTCCAAAATGGTGATTGTCTATTTGATGCATTTGTTGTTCTCTTGCATTTTCGATACACATCAACAGAAATAAGAGAGGATATTGTGAACCATTTTCTCCTTCGTCTTGCTCAAATGGACCCTACTACAATTTCTTCGTTCAACTTGGAGCTCGATCCTATGTACTTGTCTGGATTGCATGGCGTAGAAGACAAAGAGCTTTATCTCCAATGAATGTCCCAACCTGCTTCGCAACTAGACACTGCAAATGTTCGTGGCCTATGGGGTGATGTATTCTGCATCAAGTGGTTTGCACATTGGCTAAATGTGCCAGTTGCTGTCTGGTCATTGACAAGCAAAAAAAAATACCTCCATTTCAATCCCACACTTCTTGGCTACTGTTACAACATCTTGTTCCATGATCATATACCACTTGCTGGACACTTTGAACCGTTGCTTGCTTGCAAATCGACTATATCTCACCATTTCTTGCCTCAAGAATTTTTAGATGGCATTTTCAATAGCTCTTGTTGTAACACTTTTCTCGAGATATTTCCCTATAGAGAAATTCTCCTTCAACAAGGTTTTGACATCTTCTCAACAATTGAAGGTCATTGTTCTGATTCGTTATTTGAATCGATTTCAAAATTGTCAAAAACCTTTGATAGTATGAGTCTTAGGAAGACACTTGCACAAACTTTCTTCAATTGCATACAGTCTAATGACAATAGATCATTCCATTGTTTGAATACATATCTTACACCATCCATAGTACATAATTCTTGTCTTGTTTCTAGTTGGCAAACATTTGTTATTAATTTAACAGCGCCCTTTAATATTGGCCGTGTAAATGGGGATGAGTTTGCAATTCAATGTTTTTCAGAGATGTTGGGAGTGAACATTTCCATTTGGGATACACGCCTGGCTAGGACTAAAATTTGGTATTACTCAACAAATGCCTCTACAATGAACATGTTTATCTTGCAAGTTGAAAAAAACCAAGACCATTGTCACTTCCATCCATTGTTTCAAACAAATCACCTAGCAAGGTCCTTTGCAATGGAAAAATCCATATCAAATTGCTTTAATACTTCTCAAAATATGGGGGGTGACCGTGCTGATCAGCGATTTCCTTTTGCATCTGCTTCAGAAAACACACCTTCTATAGCGAAAACAAAGAAATCCAGAAAATCATGGCAAAGGAGCAAAACAAAAAACAACAATGACAGAGCACCATGACATACACAAATGTCCATGTATTGTAATTCAAAATCATTGCCATCCACATCAAAACAACATAGAAAAAAACAACATGCAAGGATTCAAGAATTTGCACTTAGAAAAGAGGTCTATGCGCTTTGCAGCATTTGAATCTTTTAAAAAACAAAAAGAAACGCAAAAGGCCAAGCAAGCAACTTCCCAATACTTGAAAGCTATTGAAGATACACCTATCAATGCTTGTTGCATATGCAAATGATTGCATTTCAAAAAAGACATCCACCGAATCAACGAAAACACTTTCCTTGCATTGACATCCTTGCCATGGATGAATATGGCTCCTTCATTTGCATTGGACATGCACATATGCAAATATTGCAAAAACAATGTTTCACATTCAGAGATACCAGTCTTTGCAACGCCATTAAACATTCGTCGCAACAATGCATTGCCAATTGTAAACATGTTGACACCATTGAAAGAGCGACTTGTCTCTCCAAGAATTGCCTTCGCACAGATTCAACAGCTAGGTTATAAACGAGCTCAACTAGGGTTGACTGGAACAGTCATAAATGTTCCTGCATCCCTAGACAAAGTGCAAAAGACTTTGCCAAGAAACCTTGAAGATGACATGACAATTGGAATTATGCTAAAGCGGAAATTGGAATACAAAAATGCTTACATATCAGGAAACATGCGCCCAAACATTGTCATGCTTGCATTAAAAATGCTTTGTACCATGGAACTTTACAAACAAGAAGATATTTCTATTGTGCCTGGTTGGGAAACAAAGTTCATTCAATCAGTAAAGAAAGAGTCCAACCAGCTTGAACTTGCCTCTTTTGTTGACGAAGACAGCAACTGTACATCATCGGTAGAAACCATTGAACCCATTCAAGAAACAAAAATTGAGCCAGTCACCAAAACAATGGTGCATGGATATGGAGAGACACATCTAATGGACGATTTGGCTAGCAAGCTTGTAGAGATTGCACCTTTCGAAAATTATCGACCACTAGGCATTTTCCAAGACTAGTTCTTTGAAGAGTTGAATTTCACAACACTTTTCTATGGATGTATCCGACCCAATGACATCTATAATCGATATCGATATCAACAAGTTGTCCAATGGGAATTGCAACATGAAAGTACGGACTTTGAAGCACATCCTACAAACTTGTTCTTCAAAATAGTAAAAGTCTTAATAGGACAAATTTCTAGTACTACTTGGATATCAATTCGTATAGGAGAATTGAAAGGAAAAAAATTGACAGCAAAAGATGTGAAGTCAAAGACCAATCTCCAAAAAATCATCAAATATCCAATTGCATATCGTACATTAAAAGCCATTCGTACATCTCCTGACTACTTTGACAACATGAAGAAAGATCTTTTCGCAATGATTCGGCAACTAGGGCCACCTACCTTTTTTGTGAGCTTCACAGCTGCTGAACATCTTTGGAAACCATTGTCCAATTCTTTGCAAGAATTTGAATAGAAGAAACTCTCCAACCCATCAAATTTGGCTTCGAACATTGATATTGACAACTTGATACGAAAACACCCCGTGGTGTGTAGTCACTATTATAGTAATAGATTCAATTCATTGAAATCTTTGATATTAAAAAATAATACACTCTTTGGCAAGGTGAGTGACTACTTCTTTACAACTGACTTCCAACAAAGAGGAAATGAACATGAACATGGGATTCTTTAGATTGAAAATGCACCAGTCTATGGAAAAAATACCAATCAGGAAGTAACATCTTTTGTTGATCAATATATTGCAACAAATTCTTCTTTGCTTGCCAAAGAAATGGTCAAGATCCAAACTCATCAACATACAAGGACGTGTAGAAACATCACAATTCAAAATCTAGATTTCACTTCCCTATGTTTCCAATTGACAAAACAATAGTCTTGGAACCCAAAGACAATGATTTTGACAAATTGGACGAAAAAACAACATTCCTTTACAACGCTCTTGAATACAAACAATATCCAAAAGACATATCCTTTGAGTCATTCCTTGAAGAATTGAATTACACCAAGGACAATTACATTACGCTCTTGTCTTATTTGATTAAGCAACTGACATTGCTATTAAAAAGAGACCCTGCAGATATCTGGATAAATCCATTTGCAAGGGGGATTCTAAGCTTGTGGTAGGCTAACACCGATGCTCAATTCATTTTGGATGCATATGCTACTGCAAGATATGTAAGCTCATACATAACAAAATTAGATAGGCCTATGACAATGGCCCTAAAAAAGATAAAGGAAGAGGCCGTTTCAAAAACTGTAGCCAGCTTGAAACAATACGAAAGCTTGGGAACACACTACTGAACAGGAAACATATGTCCATTAGACAAGCAGTTCATATTGTTCTTTCTTTACCTTTGCATTCATCATCAAGAAAAACAATTTTCATAAACACTGCACCAGATGATAAACAAATTGTTGTCTTGAAAAAACCATCTTTGTTGGAAAGAGAGCCTGATGACTCTGAAGACATGATTGCTCCATCAATAATAGATAGATACATCCAGTGACCTGTTGACCTGGAGAATGTTTCTTTAGCTGAATATGCATCTTCCTTTTGCTTCATAAATGGAAAAACAGTCAAGAGAAATAGACCATGTATTATTCGATATGTCCGATATAGTGAGGACAAGGATCCTGAGAACTTTGCAAGAGAAAAGCTGATGCTATTCATGCCTCATAGAAACGCCACCAAGTTTTTGACCCAGGCAGTGCAAACATGGACAGAATCATATGCAAAAAACAAATTGCAAGTTGCCATTGCTGAGGAAAAGTTCGCTGTCAAGCCAACAACAAAATGGGGTAACATTGACAACGCAACAACAATTGTTGAAAAAGAAGTTGAAATGGAAAAGACGTTGGAAACAGAGACCAAGTCTTTCAATCATTCAACTACTTTTGAACAATATGATATCCATGATGACATTCTGCACAAAAAAACCAACACATGGCAACAAAAATGAGAATGTCAAATGTAAACACAAAACCATTTGTCCCTGACATAGATACCTATATTGCAACACGAAGAGAACTAAACATTGAACAACAATCTATAATCAAAGAAATTATACCCCCCCCCCAAAAAAACCCTTCGAAGCCACTATATCTGTTTTTGACAGGAAGTGCTGGCACAGGTAAAACACATACTGGAAAGGCTATTTACAATGCCCTTGTACTCTTCTATGACAAGGACCTTGGCAGTGACCCATTGTTGGCCCGGTTTTGCAACCAGGCTTAGTGCTATGGGCACCTGCTAACTAGTAGCAGCAGTTTCAATAGAAATAAACAACTAACTAATCTAAACAAAACTAATCATGGATCTATGCAAGAATATAAGCAAATAATAGAAATATTTTAAAAACGAGAACAAGAAAATATGAAAGATAATTTTTGTATTAACAATGGGGCAAGCAAATGCTTGCAATAACAATACCTCCAAGTGATGAAGGTTGTTGAATAGCTCCAATGGTGAGCAGCTCCAATCTCCAATGGGTCCTTTCTCTAAGGTTGCTACAATGGCCAAATACTCAAGGGAGATTTTGGCAGCATGAGGATGAGATAATGGATGGATGTGAAATGAGGAGCCCCTACCACCTTTTTATAGGTTTTGGTGGTGAGGAATACCATTTGTGGTTTTGTGGAAACCAAATGGTATTGACCAACATGGTTTAGGTATTTTTCCCTCCTTTTTCCTCTTTTGAATAAAATTAATATTTTTATTCCCTTTTTAATATTTTTGGGAATTTGGACCCTTTTTGAGGGTTTTTTATGCTTTTTTAGGAAAAATAATATTTTTTAATGGAAAAAGGGGTGTACTCAGGTCTTTTGGTGACCTTTTGTTGGTTTCAGAGGCTCAGATGGTGAAAAAGTGGACAAATGGGTCATGTAAATAGGGAAATGAGCTAGTGAGCACTTTTTGGGTGTTAACACCCATTAAAAAGAAAAGGCCTAGTTGCTGAATTGATTGGGAAAGCTGCCTATAATGTTGATGGTGTCACTGTTCATTCCTCCTTCAAGCTTCCTTTGAACTTGGTGAACTTGCTCCCCTTAAGTTCAAATACTCTAGATCTCATGTCCAAACAATTTGAACAATTGCATGTGCTTTTGCTTGATGAAGTGTCCTTGATAGGATCCCATATGCTACACAACATGGACAAACGCCTTCGTCAAATTATGCACACACCGACAATACCATTTGGCAATGTTGATGTCATTTTTTGTGGCGATTTTTTCCAGGCCGAACCTATACATGATTCTTGGATCTTTGAATTTCCATCTTTCCAGCAACAGAAATTTCCTTACAGCTTTTGGATTGACAATATGAAATATTTTGAGCTTAAAACAGTTGTAAGGCAAAAAAATGAAATTTTCATTTCTATTTTGAATAGAATAAGAACATGCAACCAAACACCTAATGATATCCAATACTTGAACACACATTGTCATAGGAAACCACCAATTGATCCATCATTCCCCTTTCTCTTTTATCGAAACAAAGATGTTGACGAACACAATTCTAGAATGTTTTCAGTTGTACAAACAAAGGCCTTTACATTTGTGGCAGAAGACACTAAAGTTGGTCATGTTGAAAACACTTTTGAACATCAAAAAAAAAATCAACTTCCTCTCACAATTACCTTGAAAAAAAACATGCTAGTTGAACTGGTTGGTGGAAACTATTTGCTCGAAGATGGCGTTGTCAATGGCGTAGAAGGTATTTTTAGGTAATATGATCAAACAAACCCAAACATCGTTTGGATCGAATTTACTGATGCAAAGATCAGTGCAATTACACGTGCAAATATGCAAGGATTGTATACTAATTCTATTATCCAGACTTGGACACCAATCAAAAGAATAGTGACACAAGTTTGCCTAGGCAATAAAAAAAAATTCACTCAAATTCAATTCCCAGTTCAACTAGCATGTGCTCGGACAATTCACAGAGCTCATGTAATGACCCTTTTTCAAAATTTTATTAAAATGCCAATTTTTCCACTTTTTCCCCAATTTCGACCTTTGACTAGTTTTACTATTTTGACCTCCAAATCAACCCAAATGCTCCCAAATATTCTGTAGGAATGTATGAATGGTATTTAGACTTTAATATTAGGTTCATGGATGTTTTATGGCCCTCCAAATACTGCTGCAAACTTGATTTGTATTCTGATCAATATAGGTAATTTTGACTAGTAATTTGTGCATCAAATCCCCTCGGGGTAACATTGCAAATGGCCTTCCAAATGCCTCCAAAATCCCACGAATTTATGAACAGAGGTATGTAATGTGTTAATTATGTGATTAAGGTCTCATATGCACCATTAATTGATTTTTACTATTGTTCTAACTCTCTCACATTCAACAACAAAAACCCCCAATTCGACCCTTGGGGAAATGGCACTAGTTCACCTCTCAATACAAACAAACTGAGTAAAAATGCTTCAAATGCTCAAGTACAGTACATGAAACTTGTATAATATATCCATGGCAGTATATTAATCACAAATATATCAGAGAATCATCCATCCATTCGAAATAATCAACCTTATAGTGTCATACATCAAAGCATTGGGGAAACAGACATTGTTTGCTCATTAATCAATAATTTTGCATACATTCAATGGGTATTTTGACCTGAGAGTTTCTGAATATGAAGAACAGAGGATATGAAGCTATTACAATCAGAAAAATATCATATGAAGCTCTCCCAATGAGTGCAAGATCTCACCCAAAGCGCAATCCTTCAAGGAGCCCGAATATGCCTTCAAATTGGAAATGGTGGAGAGAAAGTGCTGCACTAAACCAAACCATGAAAATTCCTGTAGCTGCTACCTGCAAATAAAACTCCATTAAAGCACCATGAAATACCTGAGTGGCCTCTCCAAACACCAACTTGGATGGGAATCTTTCACCCTCGAAATTGGCTAAGGCAAGAAACTAGTCATCCACTAGTTCTCTCTTCACAAATGCAATTTTTCTCAAATCATCAAAAGCCATTCCAATACTTGATTTCTACATTTTATAACCAACATTAGCCTTCAAGGGGTAGAAATCCTCTCAATAGATTCAATAATTTTCCATTTAGAAAATATTCCTCATTTGCCACTTGTCTCCTAGTTCCAACCTTCCATCTTCTCCCAAATTCGAATTTGAGTCTCTTTAGATTCCTCCAACTCCATCAGCGCCTTCCTTGAGCCTATTTTTGGGGCTGACATGTCATAATGGTCAGGTGTAAGAATTCAGGTCTGAATTTTGTCATAAATGTCATAGATGCTTCATTATTGTTGTCATAAAACTAGAGAATCTAGCCCAAGTGTCCACTAGTCTCCAATTTGACTCTTCCTCTCCCATGGAGGTTACTATTCCATCCCATTTCGACCTAAGATGCTCAATGCCATGTGTTATGACTTACCAACTCACCCAAGAGTGTTCACCTTCCCATGAATTCGAATTGGCAAGAGAGAGCTGCCATGTGTCATTGAAAAATCAAGCTAGTGTGGGTCCCACCACCTCCATATGTCTTCAAAACCACTTGCCACCTATAATTTCTCTTGAATTTATTTATTCATCATATTTATTAAATGCTTGAACCCTTCTAATGTCTAAATATCATTTATTAGCTTCCTTATTACCCTCCCACATGTGCCCATCCAACCTAGGAAACTAGTAGGATTGATGGGATTGTCTTACTATGCACTTATTTGAATGGAGACATTACAGCTCAGGGATTAACTCTTCAAAAATTGGCATTTGATCCAAAAGGTGTTACAAAACATGGGATTGTTTACACTGCACTTTCTTGTGTAAAAGCAATTGACTCTCTTTATCTTCTCAATAGCTTGGAACAAAAGAATTTCTTTGTCTCAACAAAAGTAGTCACCGAGTTGAATAGATTAGAAAAAAATGCGACTTTGCAATTTCAATTTGGCCTTAAATCAGTCCCTTCTAGTGGACACCTATTGATATCATCACTTAACACTCGCAGTTTGATTTTGCACATTCAAGATGTCACGAATGACATTGAGCTGCTAGAGTCACATATTCTTTGTTTTTAGGAAACCCACATGCCAATTCCTCCCAACAATGATACATTCAGAAATCGATACAATTTTATTGCAGCCTATTCAATACATGGTGTTCTAACAGCTGTACATAAAGAGATCATTATTCTAGAAACAACAATCTATAAAGAAAACAATGTAGAGGCAACTGTTGTTGATCTCAATATTTCTAACTCTGTCATAAAGCTTGTAAACATTTATAACAGACCAAACACCATTCTCGAGCAGCTGTTCCATGTCTTGGACTCTATTTTGTCCAAAAACAACAACAATCTTCCAATTGTTGTTGCAGGCGACCTTAACATTGATATGTTGAAACAAACACCACCCAAAAAAAAAAAAAAAATGGAACAGTTTATGCAAATGAAAAACCTAAAATTGAAAACAGATCAAGTTACAACAAACTACGGCTCAATGATTGACCACTTTTGGACAAATCTACAGCTTGACATCCTTTCATCTACTATCTCTGATGCATACTGGTCTGACCATTTCATTGGTCTCTTGTCAATCCCCATTACTTCGACAAAATCCATTTAGTTTACATATTTCACTTCCTCATCTCATGCTATTGCAATTGTTGTAATTTCTTTCAAAGTCCATATCTTCTCAATTCTAATCTCAGTTTAAATAAAAAATTGTTGCAATGGGCATGGCATCTACATTGGCTTCTGCATTGCCTAGGCAATTTCACTTTGAAGCAAAAAATAGATACAAAAAGAAAAAGAAAAAAAAAACATCTAAGAAACTAGCTTTTTGCACTCATCTACAATTGAACAATACCTTATCAATAGCCTCGATACCCCTCTTTCTACAACTTGCAATTACGCTCACCGCAATTGTGCCTAGCAAAAAAGAAAATCTCACTTGCCTATGGTAAATGCTTTTTAAAAATGTCACCAAACAACAAATTTCAATGTCCTTGTCAACAATATACTTCATTCTAACAACAATGGATTATAATCCAACATCTCCCAATGCAAACATTACTCACTCTAACAAATAAAATTCTTTGTTGTCAAATGTCTTTGAACAAGTTTATGTGTTATGTCAATTTCCAATGCTTTTCATCTACATTTCTTATCATTTTCATTTGAATTTTTTGCTTGTTTGTCTTTTCTACCAAGTAATGGAAAATATCTTTCAGCCTTTCATCAGATACACATTCTTTCGTTTGCTTTATGCCTATGGCTTATCAAAACTACTGTTTTCTTGATCAATATGAAAAAAAAATGGTGCTTGTATCTGCTTCTTCAACATCCAGGTATCTTTGCAAATTCATCAAGAAGCAGCTATATTGCTTTAAACAAAGGCAAAGACGGAAAGCATATTTCTACAAAGCAAACCACCATGGCAATGATGCAAACACCAAATAGTCCATCTGCTAGGAGAAGTCTCTCTCCTTCAAATGATGGTACAGATACTATTTCAATCGCAATTCTCTCCTTCCCTCTTACAGATGCAACAACAAGCAGTCCAAAAAGGTAATGCTCTTTTTTTTTGATTGAATTTCTCCTTTCAGCTCCCCATGCCTACTATGTCTTTATCTCCTTGATTGCTTTGTCAATTCGTCTCGCTAGCATTGTGATGCATTTACCTCAAATTTAATTTTTATTGCATAGGGATCTTGAACCTGCCATTTCCACTATGCAGTTTGAAATGCGAAACTTTCTATAGACTATTGCTTTCCTTTTTTGGCCATTTCGTTTCATTGTCTTTGCAAATTGAAACAAGCTTTAGTAGAAGCATCATCTGTCATACAATTATGCACTATGTCACATACACATGTTTTTGAAGGTGATATTTTGGCTGTCTACGGTCCTGCACAAAATCGAAGCCAAAACTCACCTGTAAAGACAAAGATTTTGCACGTAGACCTTGTAGACAAAGATGGATTGATGACAATTACTGCTACAATGAATGATAGTCTCATAAACCGATTTGGTAACTTTCTCTTGCCTGGGAAGAGCATACGAATAACTAGATTTGAATTAAATAAAAAAGGACAGTATGATCGCGGAGATGCTATAAATTAAATAGCAATATTGCCTTCCACCTGTATTGAAACAATAGAACAGGTCTGTAAATCACGTTGTCTTCCTCTTGACATGACAATTTCAGAGCTCGTGTCATCGGACGAAACATATGTCGTTGGTACTGTTGCAATAATGGTGGTTAGTTGTCAATACATCAACAAGCAGTTGGATTTCTACATCAGAGATGGTGAAACTGCAAATGACTATGCCACTGTACACTACTCACTCTGTATCTATTAAAAATGTTTACATACACAGAGATATTGTTTAGTTCTAATGAAAATTTTGCCAAAACAAAAGAAAACAAATCCTTTCCCCCTGTTCTTTGCACCTTAAACACACTGAAATTCCCTTTTTCGGCATTTGCTTTTGTTCATCAGACATGTTTTCTGCTATCTTACTGTTTCATTTTTTCCCCTCTGCAGTTTCAAGTCAATGAAAACTATAAAAGTTTCTTTCTACGCGTTCAACAACAACTTGCACAGGACGAACCTCCTCTTTATTTAATCAAAAACATTATCAGGCCAGGCCCAAAAGGCAGCCACCTGATGAGGACTTCCCAGGCAACATTTATTGATCCTTTGAATGATGAATTTGCAATTAAGAGTTTGCTGTCAGTAATTGAAACAAAAACACAGGTAAGCTATCGAAAAATGCCTTTCCCTATTCATTTTGAACTAGTATTGTGAAAAAATATTTGCTTTCCTACGTTCATTCTGCATTTATAGAATTCTGGGCATAAAAACTACAGTTATACAAACATAGTTAAAGTCATTTTGCAATTCCCTTCCAATACTGATAATGCATTTAATTATTTCACATTTCAATTTATTTCATTCCTAAACATGGTTTTGCTTTTCTTCACAAGCTTAACCAATATTATATTTTACTGTTTACTTCTCTTTCAGCATAGACAACTTTCAATTGCTATTAACTCTTCCATTCAACCAAACTTGATTGTTCTATATATTGATCCAGTCAATAGATTTCCTTGCTCAAATCGATTAAAAAAAACATGTCCTTGCAACATGTCCAAAAACTCTTTTTCATTGCAGGTTTCATAATCCTATTAATGCCTGGGAATGATTAAAAGTAGAGACATAGATTAATTTCATGTCTATTGCATTTCAAATAACAATTTGAAAAACAAAATTCACACACTTGCACTGAATACTGCACTTTCAACTTTTCTTTGCAACTTCTATTGACCCCTACTAAATGTCACATTTTTCCTATTTCTGATGTTCAAACCTATAACAGATGTTTGGAAAACTCAAAATTAAGAATGCTTTTGCACCACCTTTCCAATGCACATGTTCAAAATGCAAGCTGCCTATGATTCAAAGCACAACCTATTTTTGGTTTTGCAACCATGCGACATGCACGACATTTGAACATATCTTGCACTGCAAGTTGGAAACAGATGACGGCATTATTGAATGCACTCTCTGAGGGATACAGTTGAAGGAATACTGCCCATCTGTTGCAGCCATATCATATGAATAATATTGTAAATCAGTTTCATCAACTATTTACCATCTCCGCAAATTCAATCAGTAAGGAGTTTTCACTTTGGCAATGAACAACCGAGTACTTGAATTTAAAAAACTCTGAGAAAAAGGTATGTTAAACATATATCTGCTATATGCCTACACATCGCTGCATATTTCTGTTTTCTGTCATGCTCCTGTAACCTAATCTTTTCTATTGCCACAAAGTCTGTTTTCAATTTCAATATGTACGTATACCATGTTAACTGTAGTTGCACATAGGAAACGTGCATCCTCTCACTCGCGACTGTCTTCTGATGATTGCCAACTAAATATGAACACTTCGCTTCTTGACATTTTGAACATTTTCCTGATTCTTGTCCTCTATAAGGCACATGCAAACAATTCCTGCAGATTGTCGGCTTTTGGTGGTATCCTGTATTATGTCCTAGACAACCAATTATGGAAATAAATGTAACAATGCCACTTATTTGTCTTGTGTAATGTTTTTTTGCAAATTAAAAAAAAAAACAAAAAACGGTTGATGCCCATGTTTCAGTACTTGTTCTCTTTCTTTGGCAACCAGCAATAAACATATATGCAACCATATCAACTACTCAACAAATACTTGGCTTTAACAAATCTTAAATAGTCCTAAACCACAGAATAGTGAATTGCTGTCAATCATACAAAGATTTCAAAACTACAACAAGTCTAGATAACCAAAACAGAAACAGGAAAGGCCAAATCCCAACCCATGTTTCCATGAACATGAAACATACCATGACAATGTAAATTCCAAGGCTTCATCCCTAGATTCCTTCACAATGCCATAGCAACTTCAATTCGCCCCGGCACATCCCTATAAACCACATATTCAAAACACATGTATTTGCAAAATCAACATCCTATGCCAATTCAGAAAAACCAAGTGATCTAGACATCTTTACCAGCAAATCCCTCTACATATAGAAAAAACTAGCCATCATAATCAAATTTCTGCTTTTGACTACATAACTTATTCTCACATAACTATAGGGAAAAAAATGATGCAAATTGCAGATAGACTTTCCGATCTCCATATAGTTGTCTTCAATTTTTCCTTTGTCTTTTCTCATATCCAAAAAAAAAATGTCAGTGCATCGAACAAAAACATGGAATGAGGATCCAAAAGCTAATCTGCACTTGTTAATGTCTTACCCTAAACATAACACTTGTCACTTGTTTATGTCAACTGCATTTTTTATATGTTTTTAGATCAATTGTTTCTTACAACATTGAATTTGAAACTTCCTTCCATTCTTTTTTCATTCCAGATTGATCATTTTCTAAGCACTTGCAAATGCTCCAATCAAATTTCCAAAATCATAGATTTCATGTATTCTGTCCTTGCACCAATCAACACATCCAACTCCTGCATTATACTTGTGTGACTACTATTCTTGTCTGCTGATTATCAGTGTTTACAGTCATTGCAATTACTCTTCAGCTTTAACTTTTCTGTGACATGTTTTGGTTTCAATTGTCTCTTGCTCTTAATCATAATATTTTCCTTTTTCCCGATGCGCAGGAAGAAAACTATAGCACCCTTGCAAGCACACTGGTCATAATGGTTTCAACTCAAATTTTGCAAAGCAGATATCGACATCTGGAAAATACTTATGCATATTGGCACTGGCTTCCATATAAAGAAAAGAAAAAAACTTTGCAAAAAAATGGTTTTTTTGATATACTCATGGTCTTACCAAGTGAACATGGATACTTCTGATGTGACCTTATAGTCAGGATGGTCAGCTGCTATAGTTTTGTACCGATGTATACAACACCTGTCCATGCATCCTATATGTTGCTAGACACTCTTCTTATGATTTTGATCGAAACATATAAATACATATTCAGGAAAAAGAACTTCATTTGAATACTTCTAGAGGCATACACCTAGTTTTCTGCTTTTACAATTTTTCTCTTTTATATGATATGCTTTTGAAGCATTTGATTACTGCAACAATATATTTTTGAAGGCTTGTTAGACTCTCTTGTTTTTCCTTGATGTTGTAACAATTATAATAGAAAACAATGTTTGATATGCAAGAAAATGTCTGTGCTCTTCCCGTCGCTTACTGTTCTTCATAATGTTTACTGTCCAATGTAAAAAATACAATTTACCACCAACATATTTGGTGGCCCTTCTCTTTTCCTTTGAAATGTTTCTTGCATTGGAGCTTTTTGTTGTTGGCAAAGCTGGTTGCCATGCCCTTATTTTCATACATTAACGAATGCCCAATAATAATACCATTTGAAAACACAGTTTTATTGATTTTTTATGTTCAAATGTAATTTGTGATGGCATAAAATGATTTAGATACATGGTCTTATCTTAAACATAGAAAAATGTAAATTTAAATCTTTGATTTAAGATCAAATGGAAAAAAGCATTTGCTACTTCCTATTCTTTTAAAAGCCTTCAATTTAAAAACAGATTTAAAAAGTGTTGATTTAAAAACAGATTTCAGATGTCGATATTTGTCAATAGAATAATTACGCTGTTAGTTTTGTTGCACTTAGACATATATGCATACCATACTGCTATGGACTTCGGACAATTGAAACAAATCATGCAATGGTGTTTTTGGTATCTCGATTTTTATCAATAATATGATTTCGCTGTTAGCTTTGTTGCACTTGGAAATATATGAACACATATTGCTATGGAATTTTCTGCATATGGTTTCTGAACCAGCGTCAGGATTCTCATTTGCTCAAGTATGCCATCACTTTAGATTTAGACAATCAAAACATCAACATCTTTAATTTTTGAAATTGTTCTCTAGATGCTCATGTCTTCAACTGTGCGATCAATTTAGATTTAGAAAATCAAGTGCACAGCAACGAACTGAACATAAAAAATGGTTTCTTTGACTATGCAAACACACAAATACATGCATTAGCATGGATGCCTTGAATTTTTCTGCTTCTGTTGAAAAATTTACCTCTGTTGATTTATATGGCATTTGCAATGGCATTATAGTTTCCAACTTCACTGTCGGGGACATTGCCACCTCGTGGCTCTTGTTTCTTTTGCAAGTTTGAGTATTTGTTTCTTTCATTGATTTAAATAAAATTGTATTAAATAAAAAATAAAACTAGCAAAATGATCATATGATGATGTCAAGAAAATGATTTAAATTTAAAAGTTACACCATACCAAATTAACATATGGTTTTAGATCTCTTTCCAATTACCCCATGAATGGTAACGGATGTGCATCATGAATAAAAAGTGATTTATGACATAGTGAGAAAAAATTTCTCCGTCCACCCATCTAATTCTAATCCCTTAAAGTGAACGAGCCTCCTGGTTAGTTTCTATCATAGGCAAATATTTCAGTTTATCCTATTAGTTTGGATAGTGAGACAAATAAACCAAAGGAATTTTTAAAGTTTGTGAAAAATAATTTGTGTTGAATTTCTATTGGTTTATAAGCCTCGACAAGACTAATTTTATCATTAATCATATTAAATAAAAATAAGAAAAAAATAAATTAAATACATCATAAAAACTTTACAAAATTCATGAAATATTTACATAAGAGTGTTGTATTGCATCATCCTGTTGTAATGTTGCCACTTCACATATATATATATATACCTATTCCAAAAATTTATACAACTTAAATTTATATGTTTTTATTAAAATAGTACCATTAACATCTTTAATTTTCTCTTATGCAATCTTTAAATTAATTTTAAAAACAAAATATGCAATATTTATATTTTATGCTATTTCTAAAGTGTCAACACAAAAATTAACTTGTCTCGATGGGCAGTTACAACTCTTTTTTTGCTGAGGCTTAAATGTGCCTCTTGATATTTGTCATGTTTGTTTTGGGACTGACTGTTTCTGATAGATTGTTAAGACAAATGTCAATATTTGCTATTTTTGCACTAGTTATGATCATCAAAAATGATTTGATCTTGGTATGCCATCAGGTTTTTTGAGGCGGCCATCTTGCTTTGTACTTTTTGATTTCATTGAAATAACAGAAGTACGTTTTTTTTCTCTAAAAAAAAAGAACACAAAAATTATCTCATTCTCCACTTTTTATTTTTAATTTAATAGAAAACAATTTAAATTAACTTTTAAAATTATAAAATATTAATAAATATAATTATAATTTAATATTTTTAAAATTAAAAAAAATATTAATATAAATTATATGTTAAAGTTTGAATTGTGAAATGGTAAATTATTATATTATTTACTACATTAAAATAACAAATTACATTCTCATTTTCCACTTTTTCTTTTTAATTTAATAAAAAAATTTAAATTAACTTTTAAAATTATAAAAATATTAATAAATATAATTATAGTTTAATATTTTTAAATTAATTTTTAAAATTAAAAAAAAATATTAATATAAATTACATGTTAAAATTTGAATTGTGAAATGGTAAATTATTATATTATTTACTAAATTACAATAGTAAATTACATGTGAACGTTTGAATTGTGAAATAGTAATTTATTATTATATTATTTATTATATTACAAGTAAAAAAATATTTTATTTTAAAGTAATAATATAAATAATTCAATAATATTAAATAATGATAAGTGAAAAAACAATTTTCATTTTCATTTCGAATAATATATATAGTGTCCATTGGATGTAGTTTGCGTGGTTGGAAGTATTGACTGATAACCTTTCCACCTAGGTTCAATTCCTTGTAAGTGACATGCCAGGCCTTTTAATTGAACCACCTTTGTAAAATAAATTGCTTTATTAATATTCTTAATTATGATATATATATATATAGAGAGAGAGAGAGAGAGTCCATTGGATGTAATTTGGGTGGTTGGAAGTACCGCGTGATAACCTAGATTCAATTCCTTGTAAGTGACATGCTGAGCCCTTAATTGAACCACCTTTGTTCAGGCTCCACATAATCCTCACAAAGTAGAGTGACCCTATTATAGAAGAAAATAACTTGCTTTATTAGTATTCTTAATTATGATTTAATGATTTTTATTTGCAATTTAAGTTTAAAATTTGAATTTGACTTTTTTATAATGGAAAATTGTATTGGTTGTATTCTTGAACCAACTTTTTCATATTTGTCTCACCGTGTGAATGTTAAGGCAAATAATACTTCGAATGTATCAAAATCTGATCCATCATCGAGTCATTTAGATCGTAAGTCGTATGGGGATGTTGGGGATAATCACACTCTGTCTGTAATGCCTACTAATCCCTCCTTGATTGATATTTCCCACACTCTTCACAACAATGGTGGTGTTGATCACTCTGACTTGAAATCCTCCTTAACAGTTTACTCTAAAGACCCTTCTTCCAACCCTGTAGTGTCCCCGGTACACCCCATTAGATTTCAGAATGTCACGATTTGCATCAGTAAAAAGAACAGCCCAAAAACATTGTTACTTAATGTCTATCCTTTCATTGAATATTCGTGGGTTGGGTAGGGTTGAGAAGGTTAGGGGCCTATCCAAGTTGTTGAAAGTTACTAACCCTGACATCTTGCTTATTCAAGAAACTATGTGTTTCGATACTCAAGCTATTGAGATTATTTCCAATTTACTTCTAGGGTGGGAGGTTTGTGCAGTTAATTCTTGTGGACTCTCGGGTGGTATTTTAGTGTGTTGGAATCCATGGCTTTCAAATTTATGCTCCTATAGAACCAAAGGTGATATTTTGTTCGAGGGACAATTTAATAATTTTGATCAAAATTTTGCTATAAATTGTTATGGACCCTATAAATATAGGGAAACCTTCTGGAATTCATTGGTGGATTCTGGAAACTTGGATGATGATAACCTTATTGTTGTTGGGGACCTTAACTTTACTTTATCCCCTGCAAAAATCTGGGGGACATCGGCTCATCCTAATCAGTTGGCGGAGTACTTCTCCAATATGATTCAGAGGGTTAACCTGGTAGAGGTCCTACCTATCAAGTTAGAACCTACTTGGACAAATGGTAGAAGTGGTAGTGCTGGAATATGTAAACGGATGGATAGATTTCTCATGAAACCTTCCTTAATTCAATTAGTGCAGAGGTACAGGACTTGGGTGGAAAAATCTACTATCTCATATAATTACCCTTTAATGCTCCAACTGGATGGAGTCAAAACTACTTGCAACTATCCATTCAAGTTTAATAACTCTTGTCTACTGAATGATGATTTATGTGTTCATAATAAATGGTCAAATTTTCATATTCCTAAAGATTGCAGTCCAATAGATAGTTTGGTTATGAAATTGAAGAATTTAAAAAATGAAGTTATTATGTGGGCAAAGGACAAAAGATCGTACGATTGTGAAAAAATCAGAAATATTGAAGACCAAATGAAGAAGATCTTAAGTCTTAATAATGACTTTATTTTAGATGAATGGGAAAAAATGGTTTTAATGGATTTAGAGAACAAAAAGGCAATTATTGTTAAAACAAGAGGAAATGGATTGGAGATTAAAGAGCCGTGCTTTATGGCTTGCACTGGTCGACAATAATACCAGGTTTTTCCATAATTAAGATTCTCATAGAAGATACAAATTCAATTTGGGAAATGTTGGATGGGAATGGTAATCTTGTTAAAGACCAGAAAGGTTTGCAAAGATTGGCAAAAGCTCATTTTAATGGTATTTTAAAGGATTCTAGTACTTGTTCTATTGAAGCTCAAATGAAAGTGTTAAGACTTATGCCTACTTTCTTTAGTAGTGAAGAAGGGGAGGCAATAGGGAATCCTATTTCTCTAAGTTAGATTGAAGGTGCATTATAACAGTTTTCTGAAGAGAAGATTCTAGGTCTCGATGGATGGATAGTGGAGCTCTTTCTCAATTTCTTTAATGTGATGGGGGGTGACTTATTATCTATGGTGGAACAATCAAAAGTGGAAGGATATGTTTATGGAGCATTAAACTCTACGTTCCTTTGATTCCAAAATGCAATAAACCCAACTCATTCAATGATTTTAGACTGATTGCATTATGCAATCTTGCATATAAGATGATTACTAAAATCATATCCAATCAGATAAAACCTTATTTTTCTAGAGGCACGTCAAAAGAACAGTTTGGTTTCTTGTATGATCGTCAGATATGGGATGCAATTGGTATATATGATAGGAAGTTCTACATTCCATCAAGCATAAGGACATGAAGGCTATTTTATTGAAGATGGATTTGGTTAAGGCGTATGACTGGGTGGATTGGGGTTTTATGATGCTTCTTTTGTTACAAATTGGTCTTCCATTATTAGCCACCAAATAGATCATGGCATGTGTGATATTTGCCCAGTTTTTTGTTCTTGTTAATGGTTTGCCTTTTGATTTTTTCAAAAGTTCTAGAGGTATCTAGTAGGGATTCCCTTTATGCCCTCTCCTATTTTTGCTTATTATTGAAGGTTTTAGCCATTTGATTTCAAATGCTAAACGGAAGGGAAATTAAAAGGAATTAAAATATCATATGATGTTTATATAACACATTTACTGTTTGTAGATGATGTTATGTTATTTGGCAATGGTAATGTGGATAAATGGAACTATTATGTTGAAATTATCAATCTTTTCTGTGCAGCATCTGGAATGGAGCTTAGTATTACTAAATCTTGTATGTTCCAACATAAGATGGATGGTGATATTCTGGAAGTGATCTCATATATGATTCCTTAAAAAAATTGTAAGTCGGAAGATGGATTTAAATATTTGGGATACTAGTATTTGCTTGTGGAAATATTCGAAAAAAAGAATTAATCATTGGGTGTTAGAAAGTGGCAACAAGGGAGGTCTTCTATCATTGCATGTGTCCTTGCATGCTGGAAGACATAAAACAAGAATACAAATGTATTAATGTATTTTCCAAAGTTTAGACTTAGGAAAAGTGCATTAAGTGATCTAATTATTAATTGACTTAATGGAGTCACTTTTATAAAGTTCAAGTTAAAATAATTTAAGTGATGGCTAATCTAATCTTAGCCATTGATCTCACGGAGGATCTCATCCATTGATCCATAGTGAGAAGTTAGGGTTTTCGCTTGGCCATTGAGTTAAAAGGAGGATTGATTTGATGGAGAGGACACATAGACATACCGAGAGATTTCTTACTCATAGCTTTTAGCCGGAGAGTGAGAAAGACGAGTTTGCAGGAGAATTTTACAGAGAAGAAGACAGAGGAGCATTCATCCAGAGAGTTGACAGGGCAATTTGGCAGAGGAGAAAGAGGTCGTACGGATTCATAGAGAGGCCATACTGATTTGCAAAGGCCGTACGCAGGTCGGTCATACAACAACTCACAGAGGGGGCTTCACGTGTGACCCAGGGCCATACGGATCAGTCCGTATGGCTGACGCAGGGCTGTATGGATTCCGTACTAGTGACATAGGGGCCATATAGCTGCATAGGCAGGTCGTATAGGTTTGTGGGGTTGTCTCAATGATTCTCGGTGGTTCGATTTTTCCAGGTTGGGTAAAATTGATTTTTTGGATTGTATTGTTCTATATATTCATAATTAAATATCTTCTCAGACTGTTGCACTAGTTTTCCCATCTCTGGTTTTTCTGGGGGTTTATACCCAAAAATATTGATATCTCTATTGATGTGATTGATGTTATATTTCTCTCAATATTTTATTTTCCACTGCATTATGAAGAAATCCATTTGTGGTTAAAAGTTATAATTGGGGCTTAATTAAAAATCAACTGGCATACTTTAACTCAAGATTGGATTTTAAGGAAATTTACATGGTGTCAAAACTCTTTTGAGAAAATATGAGAGAAAGCAACAATTGTTGAATAGATAAGGGGCATATCTATTCCAGGGTTTACAGGTACACTCCATTATGGCCATACAATTGAGAGTTGAGGATAGACTCCAGGGGGCTCAGAACTTTCCTACATGGAAAGAGAGGATCACCAGGATCCTGGATGTTAGTGATGCAGAGGAGCACATTGACGACCATAAGGTTGACCTCACATATCCGACAGAGTTGGAAAGATGGAAGAAGGTAGATTCTAGAGCTATGTTGATCATCTTAGATGGGGTGAAGGACCACATATTCCCTCACCTTTCCGGGAAGAAGTCCGCATTGGAAATGTGGAAGGATTTGGAAAGCCTTTACCAGAGCAAGAATGAAAACTGGAATATGGTGTTGCAAGAAAGGTTACGTAGTACCGGGATGGCCAAGGGTGAAGGAGTGGTGCCTTATCTCACAAGGATCACACAGATCAGAGATGAGCTTGGAGCAATGGGCTCTAAGATTGAGGATGAGGAGCTAGTTCGTATAGCTATCAATGGATTTTCTAAGCCATGGGACGTCTTTGTTAAAGGCGTGGTGGCCAAGGAAAAGCTCCCTGATTGGAAGAGATTGTGGGACGAATTTGTACAAGAAGAGATCCGTATGGGTCAAGGTTCAGTTTGATCTAGCGGTGCCCCACATATCATGGATGAAGAGGCTCTATCCCTAACAAGCAAAGGCAAGAGGAAGGCAAAGAAGAAGAAGGGTGGTAAGAAGAACATTGACATGTCAAAGGTCAAGTGTTTCATTTGCCACAAGCATGGAAAATTTTCCTCCCACTGCCCAGAGAAGAAGAATAAAAACAACACATAGATGGCAAGTTAAGCAGAGGTGGATGAGTTCAACAAGAGTTTTGATGAGGACTTTTGTTTGATATCTTGCATGGAAAGTTTCATCAACAACATCATCTGGTACGTTGACAGCGGTGCATCTTGTCATATGATTGGACATAGATCTTTCTTCAAGAGATTGCAGGAGGGTGGAGTAAATCTCCACATTGAGTTGGGAGATGATGCGCGGTATTGGGCGCAAGGAGTTGTTACTGTTTCGTTTCAAAGGGAGTTTGGGAATCCCATTAGCTTTGCTGATGTATTATATGTTCCGAGGATGACGAAGAATCTCACATCTATTTCCACACTGGAAGAAAAGGGTTTTCTAGTGACTTTCCAGGATAGGAAAGTGTATATCAGGCCCAAGGGGTCAGATCAGAGGTTGGATCGGATGACTGGGGTCCGGAGTGGGAAGGTTTACAGATTACAGTTCGAGCCTGCAAAGGCTTTGGTCAGTAACAACAGTAGTGAGAGTGATTTGTGGCATAGGAGGATGGAACACTTACATCATGGAGCACTGAGGCATCTAAGACAAGAAGTTATTGGAGTTCCTCCAGTACATGAGGAAAAGCATAACCATTGCAAGGGTTGTGCATTGGGGAAGAACATTAGGAGACCTTTCCCACATAGTGAGCACAAGTCTAAGGGGATCTTGGACTTGGTGCATTCGAATGTATGCGGACCGATGAGTGTTCATTATTTCAGTGGTTACCGTTATTGTGTCACATTCATTGATGACTATTCCAGGAAGACCTAGATCTATTTCCTAAAGGAGAAGTTAGATGTCTTCGAGCGGTTCCAAGATTTCAAGACTCTCATGGAGAACCAGACAGGGAGAAGGATTCAGATATAGAGGACGGACAATGGGGGTGAGTATACATCCAAGTATTTCTTGGAGTTATGTTCATCAGAGAGGTTCAAGAAGGAACACATTGTTCCTCACACCCTACAGTAGAATGGAGTGGTGGAGAGGAAGAACAGGATACTGGTGAGTGCAGCCAAGGCCATGCTATTTGATCCGGGATTACCACTATTCCTATGAGCTGATTCATTTCGGACTGTAGTATATGTCCAGAACAGGTGTCCTCACTTAGCTTTGGGGAAGAAGACACCTGAGGAGGTATTCACAGGTATTAGACTAGATGTGAGTCATTTACGCATATTTGGGAGTATGTGCTATTGTCACATTCATGCTAACACTAGGAAGAAGTTGGAGCCTTCTGGTGAGAAGGGGCTTATAGTTGGTTACAGTGAGACTTCTAAGGCATACAAATTTTATGTCCCGGCTCGCAAGAGGATCATTGTGAGCAGGAATGTCCAGTTTGATGAGGATAGAGCCTTAAGAAGATGTGTGGACTTACTAGCACAGGAGCAGCCAACAGAGGACTTGGGAGTCAAGTTGGAGGATCCACAGGTACAGGTATAGACATAGGCACAGGTTCTGATAGTCAGAGGGAGTTAGGTGGACAGGATATTCCTATCATAGATGTGGAGGATGGGCAGCAGCAGCAGGAGGATATCCAGCAGCCACAATAGGTAGACACTAGGCCATGACCTAGGTGGTATAGGTCCACAGTTTAGGATTCCAAATAGGTGAGTCTTCCACGGAGCTCCCTCAGGTGGAGCAAACCCCCAGATAGACTTATATATTTGGCACTGATGACGGATTTGATTAACTACGAGCCTTCCAGTTTCGAGGAGGTTGCACAACATGATGTGTGGCAAGAGGCCATGGTTGAGGAGTATGAATCAATCATGAAGAATCAGGTATGGGAGGTTGTGTCAAGGCCTGAAGGTAAAAAGGTGGTGGGGTCCAGGTGGATATACAAGGTAAAGCATGCAGTAGATGGAAGTGTGGATAAGTACAAGGCACGCTTCATGGAAAAGGGATATTCACAGAAGGAAGGCATTGACTATGAGGAGACCTTCTCCCCTATCGCCAGATACTCTTCTATTCAGGCTATCCTATCATTGGCAGTAGAGATGGGTTGGCGCGTTCATCAAATGGACGTGAATACTTCCTTCCTCAACGGAGTTATAGAGGAAGATGTATAAATTGAGAAACCATAGGGGTTTGAGGTGGAGAGTAGGGAGTTGCATGTATGCAGATTGTAGAGAGGTATTTATGGGCTCAAGCAGGCACCTCGAGCATGGTACTCAAGGATTGACAATTATATACGAGATATGGGATTCCATCGGAGTGAGGTAGACCACAACTTGTACTTATTTTCAGGTGAGGTACCTCTCATACTGGTGTTGTATGTAGATGATCTCTTTCTTACAAGAGATGAGAGGCCGATCGGGGATTGCAAGTCCAATCTTGCAGTGGAGTTTGAAATGAAAGACCTTGGGTTCATGCATTACTTCCTAGGTCTGGAGGTTTGGCAGAGAGATGGGTGCTTCTTCATTGGTCAGGGGAAGTATGCAGGGGATATCTTGAGGATATTTAGGATGGAGGGCTGTAGATCCATGTCCACGCCTCTAGTTACCAACTTGAGGAAGATTGATGCATTAGGGTCAGAAGAGTTTGATCCTACATTGTATCGCCAACTTATTGGGTCACTTATGTATTTGGTTAACACTCAACCAGACATTAGCTTTGCAATTAACTCTTTGAGTTAGTTCATGGTGAACCCTCGAAGAGTGCATTGGACAACTGTGAAGCACATACTTCGCTATATTAGAGGCACAATGGAGTATGGATTGGTTTATGAGCACAGTGGGAGTATATAGTTAGTAGGCTTCACAGATGCTGACTGGGAAGGATGTGTAGAAGTCCGAGAGGGAACTTCAGGTTGTTGCTTCAGCATTAGGTCAGGGGTTGTCTCTTGGTTCAACAGGAAGCAGAAGTCAGTTGCATTGAGCTCAGCAGAGGTTGAGTACATGGAAGCCAGTATGGCAGCATGTGAGGGGATGTGGCCGAGGAAGTTTCTCTCAGGGTTATTCGAGAGTGAGTTGGAGACTAATATAGTTAACTGTGACAATCAGAGTGGCATTAACCTTTCTAAGAATCCAGTGTTCCATGACATGAGCAAACACATAGACATCCGGTATTACTTCCTCAGATATTGTGTTTAAAGAAGAGACAAGTTGGGGTTGCTACCGAATCCTTTCCTCGTTGAGAGGTTGTGTTAGAAAGTGGAAACAAGGAAGGTCTTCTATCATTGCATGGGTCCTTGCATGCTAGAAGACATAAAACAAGAATCCAAATGTATTAATGTATTTTCCAAAGTTTAGACTTAGGAAAAGTGCATTAAGTGATCTAATTATTAATTGACTTAATGGAGTCACTTTTATAAAGTTCAAGTGAAATTAATTTAAGTGATGGCTATTCTAATCTTGGCCATTGATCTCACCGGAGGATCTCATCCATTGATCCATAGTGAGAAGTTAGGGCTTTCGCTTGGCCATTGAGTTAAAAGGAGGATTGATTTGGTGGAGAGGACACATAGACATACAAAGAGATTTATTACTCATAGCTTTCAGCCGGAGAGTGAGAAAGACAAGTTTGCAGGAGAATTTTACAGAGGAGCATTCATCCAAAGAGTTGACAGGGAAATTTGGCAGAGGAGAAAGAGGTCGTATGGATTCACAAAGAGGCCGTACTGATTTGCAGAGGCCGTGTGCAGGTCGTTTGTACAACATCTCGCAGAGGGGGCCTCATGTGTGATGTAGGGCCGTACGGATCAGTCTGTACAGCTGACACAGGGCTGTACGAATTCCGTACGAGTGACGTAGGGGGCCGTACAGTTGCACAGGGAGGTCGTACAGGTTTGTGGAGTTGTCTCACTGATTCTCGGTGGTTCGATTTTTCCAGGTTGGGTAAAATCGATTTTCTGGATTGTATTGTTTATATTTCATAATAAAATATCTTCTCAGACTACTGCACCGGTTTTCCCATCTTGGGTTTTTCCGGGGGTTTATACCCAAAAATATTGATATCTTTATTGATGTGATTGATGTTATATTTATCTCAGTATTTTATTTTCCGTTGCATTGTGAAGAAATTCATTTGTGGTTAAAATTTATAATTGGGGTTTAAATAAAAATAAACTGGCATACTTTAACTCAAGACTAGATTTTAAGGAAACTTACATTGGGCCTACATACTCCTTTCTATAGGTGGCAGATTGACTATTATCAAGGCACTGTTGGTGGGCATTCCAGTCTATTGGTTTTCTTTAGCCCAGATTCCTTTGTCTATCATTAACTAGTTACACAGGCTTATTTTCAACTTTCTCTGGTCTGGAAATGTAAAAGGGGGAAAATTAAATATGGCTAGTTGGGAAAGGATTTCTAAGCCAAAAGAACGAGGTGGCTGGGGTATAAAAAATATATTTTGGTTCAACATGGCATTAAAAAAAAAGAAATAAAAAAACTAGAAAGTTTTATTTAACAAGATATACGTATTTATGTTGATATGAAAAGTAGTAGAGATAACAATATATCCAATAAAATTTACATATATCATAGCGTAAATCTATAATGTGAAATAGAGAGATGTATTTTTCTTACAAATTTCTTTAATAATGTATTAATTAGTTTGGAATAAAAAAATATATAACTTAATGATACATTTGTTAAGAGAAAATATCAATTAAACAAGTGAAATTAGCCGCAAAGTTGCTTATACCGGCCTTTTAGAAATAGTTTAATCTCATAATTTAGAAATGTTTTAATTTAATAGTTTTACATAGATCAAAGCTCAAGCTAAAGTTTGACAAGAAAACAATTGGATAAGAAATAACAATAACTAATTTATTTTGTAGTGTATGGTTGTTAAAATAAACACATTTATATTGGTTCTTATAATATAGTTGAATATTCAATACACGCCTACATCTATTTATTAAGATAGATGATTTGGTATTTTTTTTTTTCCTTGGAAAAAGTCAGTAATTTTTATTTCATAAATGAACAAAATTACAATCAGCACATGTAAAGGTATCACTACGATCCCTACATTATCACATTTACCTGTCCCAAATCCACATCATAACAGATGTCCCATAAATCATACATGTCTTTCCAAGCAGCCCACTAAAAACAACAGATTTGCTGTTCTACATATAACTGTAAACGACTGCCTACAACCCACTAAATATCCAAAATTGTTCTTCAATCCATCTCTGGCCGGACTTTCCTGAATCCCCTCGCATTTCTCCAGTGTCTGTGTTAACAGACCGCATATTTCCAAAATTTAAAAAATGAATCTCTGATTCCCTCACCTTACGTCTGTGATTGTTTTGCATCTAACTCTGTCATGACAGAAGACCCCTCACATGCCTGTCAGAGCTATGGCTCAAGCAGTGCCGCGTTCTCTTCATGGAAAGGTCGATGGTAATAGCTGTGTGTGCCCACAGGTGTATGATATGTGATCTTCCAAGTGCCATATGGATAGTGCTGTAGCGTCGCTATCTTGGAGAGCATATCAGCAATCTCATTTCTTTCCCGGTAGACATGTGTAAATGAGATATATGAAAAAGATTGCTTTAACAGGATCACCTCCTCCAGGATTGGTAAGAGTATCATCACATTGCAGTGTGTGATATCTTTAGCCCAATTTATAACGATCAGAGAGTCGCCATAAACCTGCAGAGACAGACATCCTTGTTCAAGGGCGAATAGCATCAGCAGCCTGAGGGACATGAGTTCAGCGTAATTATTAGATCCCCTCCCCAATCCAGCCACCAGATGAAAGTATAGTGTCTCGGATTTGTATAGTACTCCCCCCCCACCACAATCCGATTGATGGTCTATTGATGCACCATCAAAATAAGCCCATGGCATGGATTTGTCAATCATCTCCACACACACAGGTCGCGATCGAACCACAGGGGCAGGTGCCTTGAAGTGTAGGGTAATAGCCACGATTTGTGCCACTACACTCGCCATAGGAGCCCTGCAATCTTGAAAAATAATCATATTCCTGGTAATCCAGATGCCCCAGGCATATATGCAAGGGAAAGCCCGGATGTTTGAAGTCTTATGTGTTATCCACCACAGTTGGAATGCCTCATGTGTATTCACACCCTGCCACCCCACATTGATTTCCAATAATCTGCAGGCATCAGCCCAAACATCCTGAGAATACCTGCAATGTACAAAGAGATGTGAGCTAGTCTCTTCAGCTTCCCTACAAAGTGGACAGAACCCCGGCCCCTGTAGGAATCGTCTTTGTAGCATGTCCCAGGTTGGTGCTCGTTGTTCCAAAATTGCCCAGAAGAGGAGTTTTGTTTTACCTGGACACTTTAGCTTCCACAGATGTTTCCACCACCACACCAATCCCCTGTTATGTACGTTCACATTCAGCTGTATATATCCAAACTTAGGGGAGTATTTGCCAGAAGGATGAAAGCCCCAAATCAATTCATCAGTCCTATCTGTCAGTCGTATAGAAGATATTCTTAATTGCCGAAGATAATCCTCCCAAGCCCCATGCAATTCACCAGGGATCTCCAATCCATGTGCAGTGATCCAACCCTGATGCCAATGTGTAGATGTTCTCAAATCCGCGATATTAGCCAAAAAATGACAGCCCCTTTCTGCCAGAAAATTCCTCAGATCCACATGTAGAACATGGCCACCCCTACATCCAACCCATGGGTCCAGTCCTAAACGAATATGTCTCCCATTTCCAACCCGCCACACTAAGCCAGATCCAATCAAATGGAAATTCTGCACCACTGCTTTCCAAACCACTGAGCAATTTGCCCTCGTCTTATTGCCCTGCCGGATCCATTCAAGTAGAGTAAGTGGGGCAATATACTTATGATAGACCACTCTAGTCCAGAGGCTCTGTGTGTGAATAAGTCGCCAGGACACCTTGGCCCCCAAGGCAGTTGCAAACAGAAATATATTCTTTAACCCCCATCCTCCCAGTGCTTTAGGGACCGCAAGTTTTTCCCATCTGACCCACACCAATGCTCGTTTGTCACACTTACCCTGCCAAAGAAAAGCAAAACACAATCGTCGAATCTGTTCCAATACTCCTTTGGGGATCCAAGCTAGTGACAGCCAAAAAACCGGGATGGCTTCCAAAACAGATTTAATCAGAACCAGCCTACCAGCCCGGTGAGAGCCATTTGTGACTCCATCCAAGTAGTCGCTGTTCTAATTTAGCTAATAACCAGTACCAATCGGCCTTCTGATATGCATTTGGTTTCAGGTGAAAGCCAAGGTACTTTAACCCATCGTCGATATCCAAAGTCCTGTAAGGTAGTCTAAGTGCCAAATAGTGAATCTCCTGCTCAGTTAATTGCGAACAAGTGATTGAAGACTTGTCAATGTTTACTAACATACCCGCAGCTATTTGCACTAAATTGAGACCTTCAACCACCTTATCAATATCCTGTCGGGTGCCATAAAAAAAAATCAGAATGTCATCAACAAATAGAAGATGAGAGATATACAGGACCTGAGAGATGGATATTCCACGAAAGGAGCCATCAGCTTTAGCTTTCAGTATAAAACGACTGAGGCCTTCAGCAACAAGGAGAAACAACAGCGGAGAAAGTGGGCATCCCTGTCTTAGGCCCCTACCCGCATGGAAGAATGGACTCGCAGATCCATTAATCAAAACAGCAAAGATCACCGTAGTGATGCAGGCCATAATCCATCGGATAAATTCATAACAGAAACCCAGGTGTGTAAGGAGCATCCGGAGATAGAGCCAACTAACTCTGTCAAATGCTTTTGAAAGATCAATCTTGATCACAGCACCCTTCTGTTTCCGCACTTTCAGAGTGTGTAATCCTTCCTGGGCCACACCGATGGCCTCATGAATTTGTCGACCTTCCAAGAAGCCGAATTGTTCACAAGAGATATGCTGAGACAGAATGTTCTTGAGTCTCCTCGCCATAACCTTAGCGATGATTTTATAGATACAATTGCAGAGAGAGATAGGTCTGAATTCATCAAAGGATTCTGGCTTGTCCGGTTTTGGTATCAGAGCAATAAAAGTCGAATTAAATGGACCATGTACAAACCCAGCCTTCCGCGATTCTTCCACCACAGTCAATAATTCCTCCCCGAAGAGGTCATAGAAACCCAAGAAGAATTCGATAGGCCAGCCATCTGGCCCAGGACTTTTATCTTTCTGAAAGGAATGCATAACCTGTAACATCTCATTCGGCAACACCTCCTCCATAAGCAAGCGATTTTCATCCTCCCCCACAAAGCATGGGAAAAGCTGAGTCACCCGAATTACCTCAGCAATAGAGACCCCAGGTTGAGCAGTGAATAATTCCCCAAAGTGTCTGACACCCATCTCCGCTAATCCATCAAAACTGGAGACCCGTTCCCCTTCAGCAGAAGATAGTTCCCAGATAGAGTTAGTCGATTTTCTTCCTTTAGCGTATGCTTGAAAAAATTTGGTGTTCTCATCACCGCACTGTAGCCATATCGCCCTACTTTTCATCCTCCACATCTCTTCTCTCTCACACAGTATCTCATTTCTGCGTTTCTCCCATTCCATCAGCTCACCTTTCTGCTGATCATCCATAAAGCCCATGCCCGGGCAGTGAATTAGTTTATCGATATTCAATTCAGCATTCTTCAGATTCTGCTCATCACGATCCCGTTTCTCATGTGCCCAAAGGATAGTGGCCTCCTTAATGCGCTGTAGATTATGCTGAAAGTGTGCACCTGCGTTCTCTAAAGAATCTATAGGCCGATGAGCCCACATATTCTGAACCATGTTAAGATAATCCTGCTCCTTCAGCCAGCTAGGATTGAATTTGAAGGGACTAGGGGGTTTCTTACTTCTGCCTCTTAACTCCAGAAAAATGGGGCAGTGATCAGATACCCCCCCCGACCCTACCCACTGCCAGACAACATCAACCCCCAGTACTAAAACATCAGCCACCAAAAACCTATCCAGTCTCTTTGCTACCCTATGGTCCCCAGCACACTTATTACACCAAGTAGGAGTAAATTTAGTAGGTTGTATGTCAAGTAGATCCTTCCTGGCAAAGGCTTGGATGAAAAATTCTGCCAATGTATCCGATGCAGCCCGAGGCCCCCACACTTCAGAAGACCCCAGCGAGAGATTTAAGTCCCCTCCCAGAATCACGTCCCTGCCATCAAAAATATTCATACTTAATAAGGAATCCCAGTAGCCAACCCTATTAGCATATGGCCCGTAGATATTGAGGACCGTGATCAATCTACCAATCTCAGCATCCCAAACTTCTAAACCGATACCAGAAGGGATACCCCATGAACAGTCACATCTACAGCTCTTCATCTTCCACCCCGAGGCCAGCCCTCCAGAACGCCCCCGGGCATCCACTCCTACGAACTTCCATCCAGGAAGCAAAGATTCTAAAGTCCTAACAACATCCACACAGTCACCCAAAGTTTCCTGCAGCAGTAATAAATCAGGCTGATCTAAGTCCACCAACCTCCTAAGAGACGATTTTTTAATGGGACTCGCCAACCCGCGACAGTTAAAGGACATAATTTTCATTAGAGACCCCCATCCAGGGCTTTCTCTGCTCTAAGTGCCCACTCAATGGAAGATTGTGTGCCCATCACTAAGTCCACCTTAGCCCGATCCTGTGCCTTAGATAAGAGGGATTTTCGTCCCCGTCCCTTACCCCCAGTGCTAAGAGCCAAATCAGGAAGTCCCCTCCCCCCCGATCCGTCAGCAGCTATCTCCCGATTTCTAAGAGCGTAGCGGATGCTACGTCCCACCGAACCGCTGGAAAGTTTCGTGGATACCATGGAGGGAGTGGATGTATAGTCCGCATCAGACAACGAACAAGTAGCAACAGGACTATGTAAATCGGTGCCAGCAAGTGGAGGGGGCCCATGACTACCACCCCCCACATCATCAGAGACAATAAAAATAGAATCAACAGGAGCATTAAAGTGAGACATACCCTGGGGATTCGCAACAGATCCCCCTCGTAAGATGGATGTCTCCCTCAGATCGCTGGTGTAGGCCCGAGTCAAAGAGGCATCTGTAAAAGTGGCCCCCACCTCCTTCGAATCAGTCGATCCAATAGTCGATGCAGCGTTCACAGTTGGAGGCAAAGGTTCCCCATCACCAGGATTCCCACGAACAGATGATACCCCAGTATCAGAGTGCTCTCGGTGAGCTAGTGCAGGCCCATGTCCATCAGCCCTCACCTGCTGAGGAATTACCTTCAACAAAGGGTCAGCACGATCAGCAGCTCCTACCCCGGCCATAGGCTTACAGCCCCGAAATGTTAAGGGACAACTGGCTACCAAATGTCCATGAGCGTGACAGCGGTGGCACCGAAACGGCACCCCCACATAATCCAGAAGTTGGACAAAATCCCCATCCTTGGATTGAATGTTTATATCAGCAGAGAGCCCCTGCCGAAGGTCGATTTTTACCAGAATCTTAGCCACCATATAAATTCCAGTCTCATGGTGGGAGTAATCCGAACATACATAATCACCAAGAAAATTGCCAATCTCTGCAAACCGAGTTTCGTTCCATAGATGCATGGGGAATCCAGGGAGCTTCACCCACAGCGGTTCTGCATCTATTTTCTCCGATTTAGAATCAAAAAAGGGAGTCCAGCTTTTTAGTATGATAGGGACGCCCATCATCGACCAATGTCGTCGCAAGACTTTATCAACCTCCCCCTGGTTCGGTAAAATAAAAGAGAACCATCCCTTCGTCAGCACCCGAATCTCAGGAGCAGAAGACACCAAGTCCTTCCACTTCTCAGCCGCCCAACGCTGAAGGAAACCATGTCCAATTCTTCTACCCCGAACATGTCCAACCACTGCGGTGTGTGTGAAATCCTCCGCCTCATCCAAGGTAACATCCACCCCCAACACCAATTTATCCCGTCTCTTACGATCTTTAACCCGTTTTGAAGACTTCGCAGGAACCCCGGATCGATGTAAAGTCTCCCCGGCAGGATTAGATAAATCAGGTAGGTGTCTACTCCGATCCCGAGCTACCTCAGGCCCAGAAAATTCCGCTGACCCCCCACCATTCATGGAGAGTCCAGACAGAGCCCCAGCTCCATCTGACAACATAGTGTCTGACCCAGCAGCAGCATGCCCACAGACAGGTATCCCAGTAGAGTTGTAAGCCGAATCCGCCATCACCCTACCCCAGCCAAGCCTTCAGTACCACCAGTTCACTAGTCAAAATCAGAGAAAATCAGCATTCCCAGGCCCCAGACCAGAATCATCATCTCAGAACATTTCACCGAAAAATCAAGAATCCATAAAGATCGGCCCCCAAGCCACAAAACACAGCTTCTAACAATACCACGGTCTCCTACAAAGATGATTCAAACCCTTGCGTTCTACCACCATCAATCCCCAGCAATCCAGATGGCCCCAAATACCTAGAACACTGTCCAAGTGATATCAAAGTGGCCCCTGCATCAAGATTCGCAGGAAGTATAATGGCAACGTGATCCAATCCAGTCGAAGATGTAGGGTCTGCAACTCCACCAAATCCCAATTCGCCCAACGTCTGAGATCAGTAGAAATGGAGTTCCCTGCCAAGAAAGGTGTCCACAACCACTCAGAGAATCGCGCAGCACCTCCAATAAATGCCCCACAAGCCTCTCACGCACATGGTGTTCCTCCAAGCCCGATGCAAAGAGCTTGCTCAATACTCTGTCCACACAGCCGTTCTGTCAATGCTAGTAGGATTCTTGAACTTCATGGAGCTCCCCCTCTGCCACATGCTTCAGTACAGGGTGCTCTAGCATTTTCACAATAACCCATTCAGGAACCAATGGAGCGTATCCATGTTTTCCAGAGCATCATTACTGCAACAACCTCACCATAGGCAATGCAAATATGTAAACCTTGCAGGAAGACCCACTACTCACTGGATCGCTCTCATCTAGCTTAGTGTAAAGTGTCGAAGATGTAGTGTATTGTGTCGAAGATGTAGAGTATAATGGCACCAATCCAGTCGGAGATGTAGAGTCTGCAACTCCACCAAAACCCAAATCGCCCAACGTCTGAGCTCAGTAGAAATGGAGTTCCCTGCCAAGAAAGGTGTCCACAACCGCTCAGAGAATCGCGCAGCACCTCCAATAATTGCCCCACAAGCCACTCACGCACAAGGTGTTCCTCCAAGCCCGATGCAAAGAGCTTGCTCAGCACTCTGTCCACACAGCCATTCTGTCAATGCTAGTAGGATTCTTGAACTTCTTGGAGCTCCCCCCTTTTTCCCTCCCTGACTCAGATGATTTGGTATATAAAGGATTAGTTGTACAATTTTTAAGGATTTAAGGTTAGTGAGTTAGGTTAGTGGTTAAGTAATAGTTAAGGAGTTAATAGGTTAGTAAACCATAATAGTTAAGGAATTTATAGGTTAGTGGTTATGGCACATTGTTAGGATATTTTAATACTCCATCCTTGTCCTACCTCGCATTATTTATTTTTCCTAGTTGTTGATGATGTCATTTTCCCCCTAGTGGTGTGCAGATGTCATCTAGGATCCATCTACCACCTTCTGAGCCCTGCATGCATCATTTTAGGACCACTTCAGTTAATTCCCTATTTTATAGGAACCAACTGAGTGTTCCAGTGCATTCCACCTGAGTTAGCTGACTCTTGTGGGGGGATAGAGCTCTGGATGACATTGATCGTGGCCTCATGCTCCCATTTTTTATTGACATACATGAAAAACTCACTATTGCACCCTCCTTAGTCAGTTAACTGATTGTGACTTCAGTTAGCTAAGTTTAGGTTCAGTTCATTTGAGTTTGAGTCTTCCAGATCACCCCAGTGGTGATAATACCTATGCTAGACCAACTTAGGTTCGAATTTTCCTGAGTGATTCTAATTCTCTCCATTTTAACATCATTGTTGATTATACTGATAATTGGATAGTGTGACATTATTCTGCTCCTATCTGAGTTCTGCTACATAATTATTTCTCTGCTCTTTTTCACTGTAGTTTTCACTCTTATTCAATTTTTCTGCTCATTCTTTCTCTATGAGGTATACCCAACTCTTAGATCTGTTGTGACATATAATTTCACATGGTATCAAAGCCATTGAGTGAATAGGTTGAGTAGTTGCTTTTGGTAGTGCACCAGAATCCTCTGGATTTCCACATCAAATCCTGGTGCCATTGTATTGAATTCATTGGAGAAATCCAATGAGGTCTATCTAGGTGTGAAGGATCTAGATAAAAGTGCCTACTGTCCTAAAGCAGTGCTCAATATTATTCTACCTCCATTATTGAGAGTTTTTTTGTAGGTTATTCAAATTTTTTTAGTACAACAATAGTTGCAACAGTTACAACAGTTTTCTGCACTTGCACCTGTGTTTTTCAGCACCAATGTTTATGCACTTGTGTTTCTGCACTCAATTTGCTTAGCAACAGTTTCACCTTATATTCGCTCCAGTGGTTGTAATTGACAATTTGAATTCTCCTCTCTCTCCCAAGATCCTGACACCCTTCAATTACTTTGATTGGACGATTTATATGCAGATGGTATTGCGCAACAAATCACTGTATAAGGTGACAATGGGGAAGGATCCCAAACCACAATCAACTGTGGAGAAACAAGTATCTGAATAGATTGGATGAATCATTTGGTTTCATGTGTGCTCATATTTCCAAATATATAATCTTCCACATCGAAGGATTGAAGACTCCAAGAGAGTTATGGTTGAAGTTAGAGACCCTCTTCAGCAAACAAGATGAGCTAAGAGGCCATATTTTGGAAAATGAGTTGATTGCTCTTCAACCCAGCAATTTCGATACCATCCAACAATTATTTTCAAAATTCAAAACTTTGGTTAATGCGAGCAGTGTGCCATTGTGAAGAAGGACGAGGAGTTGGTGCTATCCATTCTGAGCAAGCTAGGTCTCGAGTTCTCCATCTTTGTCTCTACCTTCCATTCTGGGCGAATGTCAATCACTAGTTGGAAGATGCCCTCCTTTGATATTTTCACGGAATCTGTCATCCAAGAACAAGATAAGTTGATCCAGATGGGCGCCTTGATGGCCTCAAAAAATCAATCTCTTTTGGCTGGAGAACCAAAAAGTGTGAATGGGAAGGGGAAGCACAAAGGCAAGGATAAGAGGCCATATGAACCCAAGCAAAATGCCAAGTCAAGTCCATCAGAAGGAGCCTCCAAATCCAAGAAGGACAAACAAAAGGGATTTGAGAAATCCAAATGTTCCTATTGCGAGAAAGGAAACCACCCAGAGAGATCTTGCATGCAGAAGAAGATAGATCAGATGACCAAGCTTCTTGAACAACACAACATTGCCCTCCCAAAAGGTGCAAGAGAGACTGATTCTGGAAGTGATTATGATGGTCATGAGAGATGCCATGCACTGAAGGTTGGATTTTCAAAATCACAAGCCCTTGTCATAGATTTAGGAGCTTCCAACCACATGGTTTCCTCCAGGGAATCATTTTCTTCTCTAGATCTCAAAGATGGTCCAATTATTCACATGGGAGACAACTCTCAGATCACTTCTAAAGGGAAGGGCACAGTACATATGGAGCATGGTAATTTCAAAAATGCTCTATTTGTTCCTTCTTTGTCAATAAATTTATTGTATGTATATCAGATGACTCACATAGGTTCACCGAAGAAAGTGGTTTTTTTTTTGACACAGTTGGTACTGCAGAGATCTCTACTGGGAAGATTATAGCGAAAGGGTTTGCAAACCATGACTCCAAGGAATATGAATTCTCACATTTTTTTCCATACTCTCTGCCTACCCCATTGGAATCTGATGAAGATCAAAGTGATATCTCTTCTAATGAAGATGAGGATCAAGATCTTGATGTTGAGAATAAAGTTCAAGGAGATTCATATTGAGATACAGATCCAACACATGCTCCCAATCCATGGCCAAGGCCAATATGGGATCACAAAGTCCTTGTAGCTGCTAGGAACATAGTTGGGGATCCATCTTACCATAGAACCACCATATCTCAGTATCATGCAAAACTTGCACTATGTCATGTAGATCCACTTCTCTCAGAGAGGTGCTACATGATGGTGGGGTTTGATCCACAATATCTTGGAGAGACTCGCTAGGGGGAATCTACAACCAAGCAACAATCTTGGTTGTATGACAAAAGGTACTCAAAGGTTCATGATTTGGACCACAATGAGCCATTTGCTCCAGTAGAAAGAAGGGTTCCTGAAAGACTTGTTTTGGTAAATACAACTTCTACACAGTGGGAGGTACATCAGAGGAGCAAATCCAGATCTAGCACCTGCATTGCTATCCTACATAGGAGAAACCTGCCAATATTTTTGCAAAGGATTTCACTGAGGAAATTTGTTTCCTTCTTTGCTTAGTATGAAGGTTCTTTGAGTTCCCTACTGCTGTTCTTTTGAGGGGGGGTATTTTTCCCATGATATTTTTCCCCATTTCCTTGGTTCATGGACAATTCTTTATTTTTATCATTTATTTGATTGTATGGGTGACCTTTGGTCTTAGTAACCAAGGCCCAGGATGCAAAAGTATGGATTAAGGGGGGGTGTTAGGATATTTTAATACTCCATCCTTGTCCTACCTAGCATTATTTATTTTTCCTAGTTGTTGATGATGTCATTTTCCCCTAGTGGTGTGAAGATGTCATCCAGGATCCATCTACCACCTTCTGATCCCTGCATGCATCATTTTAGGACCACTTCAGTTAGTTCCCTATTTTATAGGAACCAACTGAGTGTTCTAGTGCAGTCCACCTGAGTTAGTTGACTCTTGTGGGGGGGTAGAGCTCTGGATGCAACTGATTGTGGCCTCATGCACCCATTTCTGATTGACATACATGAAAAACTCACTATTGCACCCTCCTTAGTCAGTTAACTGATTGTGACTTCAGTTAGCTGAGTTTGGGTTCAGTTTGGTTGAGTTTGAGTCTTCCGGAGCACTCCAGTGGTGATAATCCCTATGCTAGACCAACTGAGGTTTGAATTCTCCTGAGTGATTCAAATTTTCTCCATTGTAGCATCATTGTTGATTATACTGATAATTGGATAGTGTGACATTATTCTGCTAGTATCTAAGTTATGTTGCATAATTATTTCTTTGCTCTTTTTTACTGCAATTTTCACTCTTATTCAACTTTTCTGCTCATTCTTTCTTTGTGAGGTATACTCAGCTCTTAGATATGATTTGACATAGAATTTCACACACATTAGTAGGTTGGTTAGTCAATGGTTAAAAAATTTGTGAGTTAAATATATATTAATTAAATTAAAAGGAAAAGTATTTCAAAACCTCCTCTAACATAAAGTACTTGATAACATTAAAAATATTATTACTTCTTCGTTAAAAGAAAAAATGTGGTGCAATGAAGATTTAGAGGTTAAAAGAACATTAATATATTATAAAGAGGTCATTAACCCTAATCTCGAGGATGAATGGACCTGCTATGTTGAAATTATCAATCTTTTATGTGCAACATCCAGAATGGATGTTAGTATTACTAAATCTGGTATGTTCCAACATAAGATGGATGGTGATATTCTAGAAGTGATCTCATCTATGATGCCTTATAAAATTTGTAAGTTGGAAGATGGTTTAAATACTTGGGATATTTCCTTAAACCTGTTGGGTATAGAGTTAAGGACTGGTATTAGCTTGTGGAAAGATTCGAAAAAAGAATTAATCATTGGACCTACAGACTCCTTTCTATAGGTGGAAGATTGACTCTTATCAAGGCAGTGTTGGTGGGAATTCCACTCTATTGGTTGTCTTTAGCCCATATTCCTTTGTCTACCATTAACTGGTTACACAAGCTTATTTTCAACTTTCTATGGTCAAGAAATGTAGAGGGAGGTAAATTAAATATGGCTAGTTGGTAAAGGATTCCTAAGCCAAAAGAATAAGGGTGGATGGAGTATAAAAAATCTATTTTCGTTTAGCATGGCAATGTGTATTTAAATTTAATAATAATGACATAATATATCTCATTTAATATTTAATTTAATTTTTAAATCTAACAAAACGAACTAAAACCACATAAAAATTGGCATTTTATAGTTTTTAACCAATAAAATAAGAAATAAATAATTTTATAACATAATTAAAAATAAACTAAGTTTAACGTTGGAAAAGTTAAATATTAAATCTAAACTAATAGAGAATCAATGCACATTGACTCCAAAGCGATTACTATATTACTACCTTCGACAGGTAATAATAATATTTTAATATTTGTTTGAAACCAGATGTCACCTGCCATAACTAAAAGAAAAAATAAAAATAGCCCCAACACAAAATATAAACATGCCTTAGAGATCATTCACACATGTCTATTATTTATGGGTGTACACCCTCACGTCAAGTAAATTATATCATTACATACACATTATCTTTCAATAAGAATACACATACCTTTTATCATTTTTATTGATCATAACAACTTTTTGATATTTCGCATTTATTTTTAGTCCCCTTTGTGGGCATAAACTATTGTTTTTGGTTTTTTCCATTTATATCACATACCGTACATTTAATTTCTCCCTTCTCACCATGTTTGTCTAATTTGTAATTAATGTTTTGATTTATTTTAATTTATATATGAATTTTTTTCAAATCTAATTGGTGCTATACCACAGAAATGAAGATTAAAAATTTGACAAAAAAATTCAAACTTTAAAGCATGGCAATTTCTGTGAATGTAAGGAAGGAAGGTTTCCTCTTTTGTTTTTTGATCTCATTCCATTTTTAATTTTTAATATATTATTCAAAATTTAAAATGCAAAATTTCCAACTTTCCTACTTTTTTTCTACTTTGATTCCTTTTCTTATTTATGTTTCCTTATAACAATTTCAACTTTTTTAGATTCCCTTCAAGAATTGTAAATAGGGAGTTTCCACTTCTTCTTCTTCTTTTCTCACGGAGTTAGTTTCCATTGAAGTGGAGGCAACCATTTCTATATGAAATGCTTGAAGCCTATTTGTCTTATCTTGATTGACATTTTTGTCTTAAACTTATTATTTTCGCTTTTGACATTTTGGACTAAATCAATGTGATTTATAGTAAGGAAAAATTATCCCATCAATTATCCTTTTCTTTATATTGCTTCAAATGTGTATATATCTAGATTATCCAACATCACATTTCCCTTGCATAAAAGTTTCACACCTTTATATGTACATCATCATTTTCTTGCTCGATCACAACTTTACCCTTACATAATCTAGGATACTATCTCTTTAGAATCCACAAAATTTCAATATTTGGTTTTCCTCTCCACTTCACCAAATACTAAGAGTATTATATGCCTATTTTGTAATACCTTTTCTTCCAAAACCATATTGAATACCTTTTCTTATAAAAATATTTATATTTAGGTGTAGTCTAAATATTCTATGTTTTCAATTTTTTTCGAGCATATTTTCAATCTTATTTTGCTTGGAAATATTAGAATCACATATATTAGCTATGGAAGTTTCATAATTTATGTTCCAGGGGGTATTCAACGGTGCTTGATCTATTTATGGATTCAAAAAAACAATTTAAACACTTCCAACTTTAGATTTTACCAGAAACAATTTACATGATTTTGACCAAAATCCATTGTAAAGTCCAAAACATAGAATGAATAGACTACTCCTTTCTATTTATGTAACCCCTTCATTGGAATTAGATTCACTCATTATGATATAACATTCTCTTTCTCTTCTTCTTTAGCTTTACCTTGGTCATAACTTGTAAAATCATAAAGATATGTTACATTGAGAATTAGTGATGTGTCTAGTTCCTCTAGCAATTCCACTTCATATGCATTGTCCACACATTTCCATCTTATCGTACATAATCTAAGCTTTCTCGCTTTCAACTTATTACAAGTCTTTTTAGGATAACTATCCTTACTCAAATGCACAAAGTCTTTTGAATCTCCTTCACATAATTGTGTGCCCCTTATTCCTTGCACTACTCTCTCTCAAAGTCTCTCGAAGTTGTAAATGTGTCTCCCTCGTCTATTAAATAAATCTCTTTTCATCATCACCTATTTACATATCAAGAGGAAATTAAATCAAATATCATTCCTTTCAAACTACATCCATATATAATTATAATTTGAAAGGTGAAAATCATGTTGAGTTATTCATTGTCTTATTGTAACAAAACTCTACAAGTGTTAGAAATTATCCCACTTCTTATGTCTGTTACTTGCAAACATCTCAAAAAATTACCCAAAATTTTGTTCGCAACCTCTATCTATCACAAATGAAATCCCAAAAAGGATCTATGGGTATAAAGATACCATAGCGGGAATAAGGAAAGGAAATGTTTGCATTCATTACAAGATGAAACTAAGGACACAAGGAATAGAAACATTGCATTAGTTACAAGCAACTGGAAACCAATAAATTAGGAGGAAGATGAAATGAGAAGACAATGGAGCATGTAAATATTACATTGATTGAGGATATCAATAAATTAGGAGGAAGATGAAATGAGAAGACAATGGAGCATGTAAATATTACATTGATTGAGGATATCAAGGGACATTGAGGAAGAACATGAAAGGTAAATTTTAAGGGCAACATATGTTACCATGGCCACATGCCTAACAACACGAATATTAGATGAGTGCTTATGTAATACTGCCACAACTATAGAAGCCCATCATTTACAATTAATGTAGCTATGTGTTGTTTTGTTATGAGCGATTTAATGGAAGTGTGAAAACAATTCATTATTAATCATACCATGGCTATATGTGTAGTTCCAATATGTAATTACAAATGATGAGAATATAAAGAATGCATGTGTGTTAGCTAGTATGTATCGGTTGTTTAATTATTAAAGTGTCCACATGAGAGTAGGGCTTCCCTTTTATGAGAGTAGGGCTTCCCTTTTATATATGTATTGTTGAAAGTTTATTTGTTAATCTTGAATTCAATTCGCCACTGTTGTGAATGAACAACTATAGAGAGAAAGATTTAGGTATGCTGCCTATAAGAATAGTTTATGTGTAAAGTAGAGATGACTTGTGGAGGCTACTATGTAATTATTATTCGTAGGGGGATTGATTTTTCTTTGAACCACAAATCCAAAGTATCAAAAGGTGATTTACTAGTGGAAGTGCATACTACTCTGTTATTAGATTGTTGAAAATAAATCAAATGTATGTTCCAAGTCCTTGAATGATTTTGATTTTAACCTTCAAAATTTAAACCAATGTCATGTTCATTACTTATGCTTTCCCATGCATCTATGAATGGAAAGTTCTAGATCTCTTCAATTTGGTGTCCATATTTTCCCAAATACTAGTCCAAAAGACACTAAAAAAATTGGTATCTTTATATGATATGATGCTCATCGGTATCCCAAAGTGCACTTGGACCTTTTCAAAGAACATGATCATTGCATATTATCCCTTGATGGTCCTTTTACAAGGGATGAGAATGCACATATTACTAAACTTGTCCATTAACACAGATAGATAGTCATGTCCCCACCTAGTTCTTGGCAAACCACCCATGAAATCCATGGAGATGATCTCACATGGTTTACTAGGTACAAGTAAGGGATGGTATAAACCTTGCTTCTTAATATTGAGTTTGTTGATACAATAAAGTATGAGTCCTCTAATAAACTAAGCTTCATCTTCTTACATTATGGGATAATACACATACCTTTGTAAGTTTTCACTGGTTTCCCAACACCAAAATTCTCTACAACTTTGGAGATGTGAACCTTTTTTATCAGTTGCAATATCTCTCCTTTACGAACACAAAGTTTATACGACATGAAGAGAAACCCATTATGGAGATGCTAGTCAACCTTTCTATCACCTTCTTCTACACAAAATTGGCTCTGTAGTCATTGAATTACCTCCTTGAAGTCCTCATATTTTGTGTATTCCTCTTTGTATGCATCATGGGTGAAAGGCTCCATGTGCATAAGAGTACCCAAAGCTTTGATCTTGGGTGTGGGTGGCTTATAAATCACGCCTTACAATTTATTAATAGTACCTTCTAGTATTTGATTATAAGATTAAATTGTTGTAAAAATCCCATCCACTTGTGGTGTCTTGTTTGTTGAATCTTACTTTGGGCCTACACATATTGCAATGGATGGTGATCAATGTGAATGATGCTTTCCTTACCCATTAGATAATGATTCCATTTCAAAACCTTGTGAACCATAGCATAGATATCCTTGTGATATGTGGTGTAGTTCAAGGCACCACCATGATACATTTCATAATTATAGAATACTAGCTCACCTCCTTGCATCAAGACTACTCCCATAACATATCAACTTTCATCCAAATCTACTTCAAAGGGATTATGAAAATAAGCAATGTGAGAACTAGTGCTTGACTAATATTCCATTTCAACTCTTCAAAATCCTTTTATTGATTCTTTCCTAACTCGAAGCTCTTGCTTCTGTTGTTATGGCAATGAGTGGTGCAACAATAATGGAAAAGGATGTTATAAACTTTCAAAGATATTGTGTTGCTCCCATAAAGCTCCTAACTTCAATGACATTGGTAGGATTTGACCACTTGATGATGGCCTCCATCTTCATAGGATCAATATCAGATTTCCCTGTTGGCGCGGGGTTAGACCGCATGAAGTGCAGAAGCCGATAACGACGAAAAGGAGTATTTGCGGAAGAAAGGACCATTCGTGGAGAATAAGGAAGTCGGCGAAAGCGCAAGTTATGTTTTAGCTAGTTAGAATGGGTCAATTGGACCGTTTTGTAACCACCTTAGTTGTATATAAATAGAACCGTGAATGTAAGCCGAAGGGAATCAAGTAATGGTTCGATAGATGGATGGTGTAATGTGATATTCCACATCTATGTTTTGCTCTGCCTTCGGCGAGTTTTGTTCTGTTTGTATGGATCCACGATAAGTTGTTTGGAACCGTCCCTACGAAGGTTGTACCGCAGGTTTTTGGGATGAGTTAATGCATGAAGATGTTCGGCTATGTCTCTTTTTGTGTTTCTATGTATGTTGAATGATGAATGCGACCTCAGTAATGCATTATGTTTAAGTTTTGTTTCTATCTGTAATATCTATTGAAGTGATTGTCAAATATGCAGTGTTAGTGCGAATGTTGATTATACATGGGTAATGTGAATGAAGAATGTGTGTTTGAACTATTAAGCATGATGCGAAGATAAATATCTGGTTTTTGTAGCGATAGAGTGATAATAGATGCATGTCCTCCCCCTACTGTGGAAACTTGGTTCCTGCAACCCCCTTAATCATCTCGGGTGAGACCTCACTCGCTCCGTGAGTGTTGCTGGAAAGGGTAAAACCTTTCTAGGCCGATGCTTAAGCGTGTTTGGTTGGTGTTTGTTGACAGCAGTGCAAAGTGAATCCTTGTCGACATAACTGTGTTAACAATTGGTTCCATTGTCGGGACCCTAAAGAAGAAAGAAGAGGACATGTTGTGGCATCCGACGAAACCGGAGATTCAGGATTGGTTCAATAGAAAGATACAAGAATTCACGGAAGGAGAAAGTCGGAACCCTGGACAGACGACAAGCAGTTGGTTGCAAAAGTATATTTATTCTGATATCCACGAGGTATTTTTATGTGAATTTCTGGTATTGTTGCACGAGTGGTTGGCGCAACTAACATTTCAAAAGAAGAATTTCCAAGGGGGTGAACCTGACCATTGCACTCCAGAATTGATCCAGCAGTTAAAACGGGTCGACAATAGAGTATCAAGGGCTATCAACTTCTAGGTAGACAATATTCTAGAGGGATACATCACTGAGTTTGTCGTTGACACAATCAAGCCATACAGTGACGCAGAGAGAATTTTTTTCAAAGGACCTAGAGGGAGATTTCTACTATCGCTGAAGCTGTGGATTAAGATGCTCGTTTGCAAAAATGGTATACTGAAGATGAATTCCGATGAGTAGATATCAGTGTGCGGAGGTTGTGGGTACCGCGTGAATGCAGGTTTGATAGAAAAATGTGGGGTAGATGGACATGAGCAACGACGAATTTCTAAGGGAGGTTGAGGAATATTATGGTACCTTGAGAAGTGGGGTGATATTCCGATGGCCAGAGTAGAAGAGGAGGACTGGGATTGAGAGAGAGTCTCCTGAGGCGACCGGAACGAAAAACTACGAAATAGGACCACAAGGGACGAAGCGACCTTATTGTGACGAAGAAAGTGACCAGGCTACCCCATAAGCCGAAGAGGGACAGACCCAAAGCTACAACGTACCCTCAACTCCACGCACTACTTAGAATTTTGTAGGAAGAAATACAAGTTATTCGTAGTGCCGTCCTAAGTGTCAAAATAGTGGTAAAAGTAGTGGATCTGTAAATAACAGTAGGAGTGCAAGAATGGCAGGTGACGACGTAAAAATTCCAACTTTCCAGGGTAATGGGACTAAGGATCCCGAACAATATTGGTTTTTGTGTGAAGCGGTATGGACTGTGAAGCAAATCCAGGATGCATATATAAAAAAGGGAAAGCTAGCGACGACCCTCAGGGGTTGTGCGTTAGACTAGTTTATGAAATTTACTGAGGTACTGACAGGGAGTCCAGATAAAACACTGCCGCAGATCAAGGTGGGAATGATTGATGAATTTAGAAAACCAAAATCTGAGTTGCAGTATATCATAGAGGTGAAATAAATCAAGTAGTTTTCGAATGAATCAGTATGGGAATTCGACTAGCGATATAAAACTCTAATGGAAAAGGTGAGTTTCAGAATGAGCAATATGCAGCATAAAGAGTGGTTCATCGCAGGATTAGTGCCACATATTCGTGGACCACTGATGCAGTAGAAAATCACATCCCAGGTAGAAGCACTGGAGATTGCAATGAAATTGGAGGCTTCACCTGTTGGTGAGAAAGGCATAGGCATGGACTGAATACAAGCGTAGTTGGAAAATATGACGATCCGACTCCAAGATATTAAGAAGGGAAAAGAAGTCCGCGAAGACATACGGTGTAGTAGATACAAAACAGAAGGACATCACAAGGATAAGTGCCCAGAGTTTCAAGAGTATTTACAGTCAAGAGCATCGAATCCCCTCAATCAAGGAGGAATGCCTTGGTGTCGCATCTTCCAGACGAGAGGACACCGACCAGAAGAATGCGTGTACCTACAGAAGATGGTGTCAAAGCCAGTTAATCTATATTGCAAATTCTATCGATTGGTTGGCCATGAAGAAAAATATTGTAGGGATTACGACCTACTCCAAGAAAGGACTGCGGATACATTTTTCATGAAGGGAGCGGAGAAACCGCTCGCATAGTAGCAACAACAGTACAATCAACAACAACCTCATTATCATCCGCAGTCAAAGTATTATCAATCGTAGTATGGTCAACCACAATATCAACAACCGCACTATGGTCAACCGCAATATCAACAACCGTAGTAGGGTCAACCGCAGTACCCACCATACAGTCAACCGCGAGGAGGCTTCAGAGGGGGGTTCCGTGGGGGTCGAGGTACCGATGTTGGCCTAGGAGGAGATTTTGGACGAGGACAAGGGCCAATCATATGTTACAATTGCGTTTAGCCTGGGAATTACCAGAGGGATTTCCTGAATCCACCCCCACAGTGCACTTACTGCAGCGCAACAGACCATGGTGTTGAGGACTGTCCTCAGCTTATCGCAAAGTGGAAAACTAAGAACTTGCCCCCACCTCCACCAAATCAAAATCAGAACCAGAATCCACCACCAGATGTACATAAAATATCAGTGGAGGCAAGAATTCGAACTGCAAATGTTGGAGTAGTGACCCAAGGAGGAGCTGCGACAGGGGAAGACAGGCCACAATCGAGCGTCCGACCAACAGTGAGAAAACAAGTCAGATTCGATGTGGAAGTAGAAAGGGATAATTTCTTGAAAGCACAAGAGACAATAAGACAGATGAGGCAGCCACCTACCAAACATAAATAATTAACCTATGAAATGCCACCGATATTCGACACAATGAATTCATAGAGAAATACTAACACCTTAAGAGCCTTCCCGGAGAGCTGCTTGGAGCTGGCAAAAGATCAGGACGCATTGGCAAAGATATACAACCTACTACATTGACAGGAGGGTGTACGATAGGATCAGACGGTCAATCGAGTACATAAGAGGAAGACATGAAGAGAAATGAGGATGTCCACGCAAATCGGATAATTTGATGTCGACTCCATCATTTTAGACCTGGGATCAGATGTAAACATTATGATGAAACAGACCTGGGAAACATTGGGGAAACCATAGTTGGCATGGCCCCCGGCAGGGTAGGAATTTGGGAAAAATCCCACCCGTAAAAAATGACGGTTTCGACAATATATACACACATTTTACAGGTTTCTTTGTTTTTTATGACGGTTAGTAAAAAATGTAGGCATTATTTGACGGGAAAAATGGTCCATGACGGGCATTTTGCCCGTCAAATTCCATCCCTGGTCCCCGGTACAACTACGACTAGAGAATCAAAGTAAGGTCACCCCAACTGGTCGATTATGCCAGGTCCCAGTTGAGATAGAAGGACTCAAAACATATGCAGACTTTGATGTGATAGATATTGTCGACAACACAAGCCCCTATCCAGTGTTGTTAGGGATAGACTGGGCGATGGAGAATTGGGCCATCATCAACTTCAAGAAAAGAATCATGTCATTCAAGAATTGCGAGATGAGGGTAGTCGCGCCTCTCGATCCAACAGAAGGGCAGAGATATGTTGAGCTGAAGAGGGATGAATTCACTGAAGGGTGGGAGAGTGTCTACACCATATCAGAATACTACGTCAATCATACCGCAAATGGAGAGTTAGGATGGTGGAGCATTAGTTCGGCATCGTCAGATTCGGATGAAGCACTTGAAAATTGGCAGAATTGACTACATGAAGTATCATTTAGAAGGTGTGCACAGATCACCCAGTCGTTGAGATGGGTAGAAACAGAAGTGTGTGAATTACCAACATATGAGGGGTTTCGCAACTTGACTGTATTTATCACTGAGTTCGAAGAAAAAGTAGCAGAACCACAACGAATGTTGGCCCTGAAGAAGCACTGAAAGCTACACTAGCGCGATGGTGGGTGGCGCACAAGTCAATAATAATGAACTGGCCACTATATCGACACCTAATGGAGGTTAGGTTCGGTGACACCAAAGGATACTACGGAAGGAAGTACAATTGCAGAGGAGACCCAAAGGAGCATCTGAACGAATGTCAAGGCAAATGGGGAACAAGATCAAAACAAGAATGGGTCCACGCATTCATTCACACATTGTATGATGTACCGCGAAGTTGGTATATCGCAACAGAACTACGACGCACAACAACCACATGGGAAGAGTTGACTATTGGCTTTATCCAAACCTTCAGTTTCTCGGACGAAAACCCCTTCATCCACAACGCGTTATAGGAGGTCCGTGAGAAAGTATTCGAAGCAGTTATGACAGAAAAACCAATGGGACTTCAGTTGACTGTGGCACCAAAAATGCTGATGGAATGCTACAACATAACAGGAGAACCGGATGATGAGGATGATCCACGAGCTACTAATCTACCAGAGTCAAAAGGAAGTCAGAATGTCGAAGCACCAAATATGCCCTTCGAAAAGTTCTAGCAGCCATTGCGAATCAAGAAAGTGAATATTGGGTCGGAGGAAAATCCTAAGTTCGCAAGTATCAGATATTATTGGTACGACTCAACCATTGCCAAGATGATTAACCTGTTACACGATTTCCAAGATCTGTTCCCAACAAAATTTTCAGAGATGAAGGGAATTTTTGGGGACCTAGGCGATATGAAGATCCCACTAAATCCTGATGCAAAACCAGTGAAGCAGCGACCCTACCGGTTGAATCCCAGGTACAAGGAGCGCGTGAAAGATGAACTAGAGCAGATGTTGGATGTAGGCATCATAGAACCAGTGGAGGAATCTGAGTGGATCAGCCCAATGGTAGTACAAGACAAGAAAATCAGTGAAATTAGGATTTGTGTCAACCTAAGAAAATTGAACGATGCATGTTTACACGATCCATTTCCTACACCGTTCACCGATGAAGTACTAGAAGGTGTCAGAGGTCAAGAGATCTACTCATACGGATTCTCAAGATACCACCAGATAAAAATTGTGAAGGAGGATCGACACAAAACAACATTTGTCACAAAATGGGGATGTTTCCAATATACAGTGATGCCATTCGGTATGAAAAATGCACCAGAAATCTTTTCAATACTGGTGGTCGTTGCATTCAAATATTTCATCCATAAATATCTCACAGTATACATGGATGATTGGACAATATATGGTTTGGTTAAGGATCACGTCGCAAATTTGAGATTGATGCTGGAGAGATGTCGACAGCACCAGATTTAGCTAAACCTGAAGAAGTGCATCTTTTGCGCTCCATTTGGGATTTTGCTGGGACACATTGTATGCAAGGAAGGAATGTTGGTTGACCCTGCGAAGATCGCGATCATCGTCGACCTACCACCAGCGATGACAGTAAATCAATTAAGAGCGACGTTGGGACATATGGGATGCTACATAAAGTTTATCAGAGGTTATGCAGCGATCATGATGCCGATGGAAAAATTGTTGAAGAAGGATGCCAAGTTCGAATGGAATGAACAATGCCAAAAGAGCCTTGATATACTGAAAGAAAAGATGGTCGCAACACCAACACTAATGTTTCCCAATTGGATGAAAGAATTCCATGTTCGTGTTGATGCGTCATCAGTCGCACTATGAGTAATATTGGCCCAACCAGGAGAAGGAGCGATCGACCACCCGATCGCATTCACAAGTAGGAAGTTGTCCACTGCAAAGAAGAACTACATGGCGACAGAAAGGGAAGGTTTGGCGATTGCCTATGCCTTACAAAATTTTCGACATTATCTATTAGGAGGCCATTTTAAAATGCTCACTGATCATTCAACACTGAAATACCTAGTGAATAAGCCTGTGTTGGGGGGGGAATCTATCGATGGCTATTACTCTTCCAAGAATTTGACTTCGAGATAATTGTGAATCTTGGGTGACTGAATGTGGGACCAGATAATCTGTCGCGAATAGAATCAGGAGAAGAACCAAGAAATATTGACGAAGGATTCCCCGACGCTCAGTTATTCAGGGTTGGAATGGTCGACGACCATTATGAGCAAATTATCCAATTTTTGACAACAGGGAAGGTAGCGGAGGAATTTACTACCAACCAAAAGAAACGGTTAGTTGCTGCAGATTTCCAAATGATCACAGGGAAACTATATAAAATGGGACTAGATGAAATACTTCGACGATATGTCCTTATGCATGAACAAGAAAGGATCTTAACGGGAGCCCATGATGGGATCGCAGGAGGACACTATGGAGGACGTGCCACTGCTAGAAAGATACTTCGAGCTGGACTATGGTGGCCGACGATGCATGGAGATGCCGTGGACTATGAAAAAAGCTGCGACGTATGTCAAAGAATAGGGAAAACATCACGAAGGGATGAAATTCCGCTAGTACCTCAATTAACACTACAGACTTTCGACAAATGGGAAGATGACTTTGTAGGACCTATCAAACCACCAGGAAAAAGAACAGGGTCGCGATACATAATTACTGCGATGGATTATTTGATGCGATGGGCGGAAGCCGCACTAGTGAAGGATTGCACATTTGCGATTGCAGCAAGATTCCTCTTCGATAACGTGGTCACCAGGTTTGGGTGCCCAACGATACTGATGAGTGACTAGGGTACTCATTTTTTCAATCAAACGATCACGGCGATGATGGAGGAGTTTCAAATACAACACAAGAAGAGTACCCCATATCACCCACAAGCTAATGGCACAGTTGAAGCATTCAACAAAATATTGAAGCATGCACTCACAAAGGTGTGCAACACAAACCGCGATGATTGGTATTTGAAGATTCCAGTGATACTGTGGGCTTACAGAACAACTTGCAAATGATTGATAGGACAACCTCCATTCAAGTTAGTTTACGGACAAGAAGCGGTAATGCCAATGGAGTATATCGTCCCAAGTGTGCGCATTGCAACAGCCACATGAATGAGTGGCGATGGAGCAATTGAATAACGGTTAGCGCAGTTGATACACCTTGACGAAGCTGGGTTTATCGCAGGATTCCATCAGAAGGTAGAAAAGGATCAACAGAAGGCTTGGCATGATCACCACGTCAAAGCAAAGCACTTCCAGCGAGGAGATATGGTCCTATTATACGACAGTAAGTTTGCAAAGCATCCAGGTAAGCTACAGATGCATTGGTTGGGTCCCTATATCATAAAATTTGTTATTGACAGAGGTGCGGTGTAGTTACAAAGGCTAGATGGGACATTGTTGACAAATCTCGTGAACGGGAATTGGCTGAAATCCTATCGCCATAAACAAGCGCATAGCAGTTGAGAAATGAATTGCACGAGAGAAATAATAATAATAACAATAATAATGATGACAAAAATTTGGAGACATGGAAAGACCGGTAACTTGTCGACGTTTAGCACGTGGGAGTCAAGTCAGAGCATAATTACAGTGGCTAAGCAACGACAGAGGTTCATAATGACACACTCACTGACAGAATTTGGTGAATAAGTGAAAGATTTAGTGAATGACTTAGCAATCATACATCAAGGACATGAGGAATGCGCGAGTTAAACTATAAATCCACAAAGCAGATAGATTGGAAGATCAAGGCTTATGCGCATTATGGAAGAGAGTCAGTGAGTTGAATGTGCGATCCCAAGAAAGCTGCAGAATAAAGAAGTAAGATTAGAGAGTTGCAATGGTGCATTTCATTTCCAGCGGAAGCAACCAAGGTGCGCTAAGGGAAAGGATGACAAGTGTTCATGAGCAACTGGCAGATGCAAAGGCACCAAGTATCAGGAAGAGAAAAGACGAGGTCTTACCCGATATATCTAAGCGAGTTTCAGTTTTTAAAAGAGAAGCGATCCCTTTGACCGTAGAAGTGACAAGGGCAAAGGCACGTCGGTACCAGTAAAGAATGTTCAAATGTGTGAAACAGATGTGCCGTACCAATACACCTTTTTCACAATTCGGTGTTGTCGTTAAACTTTTGTCCAGTCGCAAGCCAGGGTCGAGAACAACAGACGACCAAGAAGGGATAGATGAAGAAGGTTCCAAGAGACTGGAGGATGAGTTCGAGAAGTACATGATAGCAATCAAGAAACTGGAGGATGAGTTCGAGAAGTACATGACAACGATCAAGCAACTGGAGGATGGACTCGAGAAGTACATAACAGTGCAAGATGAGAACAACACCAACAAGGTCCAACTGAGGTGGCTCGAGGGCGAGCCACAAGTTTGTGTTGGGGGCCTATTGGAACGAGGTTAGACTACATGAAGTGCGGAAGCCGACAACGACGAAAAGGAGTATTCACAGAATAAAGGACCATTTGCAAAGAATAAGGAAGCCGACGAAAGCGCAAGTTATGGTTTAGTTAGTTAGAATGGGTCAATTGGACCGTTTTGTAACCACCTTAGTTGTCTATAAATAGAACCGTGATTGTAAGCCTAATGGCATCAAGTAATGGTTTGATCGATGGATGGTGCAATGTGATATTCCGCATCTATGTTTTGCTCTGCCTTTGGCGAGTTTTGTTCTGTTTGTATGGATCCGTGAAGGTTGTACCACAGGTTTTTGGGATGAGTTAATGCATGAAGATGTTCGGATATGTCTCTTTTTGTGTCTCTGTTTATGTTGATTGATGAATGCGACCTCAATAATGCATTATGTACCCCATGCACGTCAAACATTGTTGGGAAAATTCACATTTCTTAATGTTTTCCATTAGTTGATGATATTTTACGGTCTCTAACACATGATTTAAATGTTATATATGCTCTTCCTAGGTAGAGATAAAAGCAAATATATCATCCAAGTTCACTACTACAAATGAATTTAGATAGAGAACAATACATCATTCATTAAGCACATAAATTTAGCTAGTGCATTATATAACCCAAAAGGAATTACCAACCATTCATAAAACCTTTCCTTGTCTTGAAGGTAGACATCTAGGTGTATTTTCATTTTAGTCAAACCTAGTGGTATCATAATTAGGATCCCACTTGGTAATGTACTTGGTGTTTTGCAGTTGATCTAGCAAGTCATTAATCCTAGGTAGAGGGTATCATTTTTTTTATGATGATCTTATTTAGAGCTCTATAGTTGACACTCATTCTCCAATTCCCATCCTTCTTAGGAACTCTGGTGATAGGTGACCCACAAGGTGAGGTACTTGGTTGAATTATCCTCTATTCCAAAATCGTCACCCTCTATTCTTCACTTCAACTATTTCCAATATGGATTGTGTAGACAATCCTACATTTGACAGTGGAGAGTTATGCAACAACTGTATCTAGTGCTCCACTTTCCCCTTAGGTGGTAACCCTTTAGGATCTCTCAACACTTCTCTATATGCATATAAAATCTCCTCCAACTGGTGTTTTTTCACATCCCTATTGTGCATGTAGGGGCTTCCAAACACTACACCACACACATCAAGTAGTACTACATCTACCTCCACTTCATCCTTATAATTTTCACTTATAACATATTCGATCTTACATAGCTTAGTGACCTTAAGATATAAATCCTTATTTACCCATCCCAATGGGTATGGGAAAGGATTGTCATGAATTCCAATTCAAGTTTACTTACAATATCCTTTGCTATGAGATTATCCTACAAAACATAATCAAATAAAACATCCACCTTTGTCTTCTTGACTTGGATCTTAATATGGAAGAATTTAGTCATCTCCTTGTTTTATTTAGGATGGAGGATACTAGGTTCATTTCCTTTTATAGTTTAGTGCAGACAATCTATTTGTCTACATCCAAGATGCTCTCTACCTATTTTCCTAAATCCACAAAAAGCATGTTTTCCTTTACCTCCTTGTTGGAATGTGTAATTTTAATATAGCATGTGTAATGATGTCTAGTATGATGTTGTAAGATGTCTTATCTAGCACTGGAAGGCATAAATAAATCTAATCTTATGTAAAAGGAGTTATCCCACATGCATCATAGAGTAATATGCTCCTATTATCATTCATTATACAAAGAGGTGGAAAATCATTTATTCCACCATTTTGGGATGTTATTCTTCCATACCGTTTGGTATATAATAGAGGTGAAGGAGAGATTTTGGGCATATATTGGGTTGTTGAGACTTATCTCACATGAATATTGTGAAGCATGTGTGGAGAGGAGCTCACTTGCAAGATTGGAGATTTCTTAAGAATAAAGAAGACCTACCTTCTCATGAATGTTTCCCCATTTGAGGTTTTACCATGTATATCTAGTGTATTGTTCTCTTGTCTCATGTATCTTGTTCTTACATGATTATTTGTTGTTTGTATAGATAGAGGCTAAACTAGTAGATTATTGCTTTGCATGTTAGCAAACATATTGTTGTCTGTTTATGCATATTCTCAATATTCTAACACTTCTTGTATTTTTTCAAATTCAACTCTCGATGTAGCTTTGAACACTTATCTTTGGTATGGCCATCGATATTACAATGGTAACAATAGTTGTTTTGATCCTTGCACTAATGTGCAGTGGTTGTTGTCATCTAATATTTTCCTTTCTCTCCTTGGAAGTGACTTAGTGGTATTTTTGTTTGAAACATTTGGTTTCCCTTTGTTCATGTCATCTCCAAATATAATGCTTTCACACAAGCCTCACCAACGAGCCTAGGCTTGAAGAGCATCACTTGCTTCCTTAAATGAATGTGGAGACCACACAAATACTTGAGGAGTACATATGTGTTATTGGGATATATTTCCAACGTGATGGCTTGTTTTCTAAACTTAGTGGTGTATTCTTAGACAATTTGCCATTGCTTCTATCAAAAGTAATGTTAATGGATATATTGGTCTTCTTTGTACCTAATAGGCTAAAATTGGGACTCAATAAGGGTTATGAACACCCCCCACTTAATACTTTAACTAATAAAATTATATATTTATCTTCTTCTATTTTATGAACACTGAAATAGACTTCTAATTGTTAAACCCATTGATTCACATTAAAAACCTCAAACTCACATGATAGGGTTTGATGTCCATTTTCACTTCCACTTAAAACAAATATTGGGAAGAGGATATGTTCTAACTTTCTCTCTTTCTCTGGCTCATTTTCCAATTCTTCTTTGTCTCTAAATTCCCCATCGTAACCAACTTCCAAGTTATGACTACCAAACTCCCCTAAAGGTTCAAACTTGCTCTCTAGAGATGCCACGAGGATCACAATGTTGCGAGAGATGTCTAAGATTTGTGCTTCTAGATTTGAAAATCTTTCCTTCGATTCATCACTTGTATTTTTTTATACTCATCCACCATGGCTAGGGTTTGGGACTTCTTCCCTTATGCCTATTTCTAGATCTTGTAACTTCCCACAAAAAACCCTAATTAAAATACTCTTACACCAATATGATCTACAAACTGCCATGGATATTCCGCTATAATAGTTCGTCACAACAAATCTAACATGTTTCTGCAAAATATATCTATTATGCAATGTTTACTTATTATTATGCTTAATATTACAAGAATAAAGTGACATTGCAATGAAAGGAGGAAAACAATAAACACCACATAATGAACACAAGATACAACATGGGAAATCAAATATGGGAAAACTTGGCTAGAAGGTGAGGACTATTTCTTACTCTCTTCTTCTCAAGTATGAAATGCAAATAAGAAAAAAGAAGGTCTCATTATGGAGTTTTCATAAACATTTTGGCATGTATAGCTACTACAAGATATTTTCTTTCATCTACTCCTCTCATATTATTCCATTCCTTTTCTTTGCTCAATAGTGAAACAATAAATCAATACAACAAGAATGGAACCACTGCATTTACTAGTGGCCCAATATTTATCATGTTGTGGTAAATGTATAGAGTTAGGGTTAGGGTTTTTCATGCCTCAACTCTTGATTAGGGTTAGGGTTTTGGATCCTGTAGAATATTCTTGAAAGTTCAAACATGACTAACTACAAGTGTGTGAGTAATGGGAGTTGGCATGGCATCCACTTGGTACTATAGTGGTCAAAATAATAGGTCAACTTGCAGAAGGCATAACTTCCTCATGCCAAATTTGATTGAGGTGATCTTTGTGCCAATGGAAATATATATGTTTGTATATTAATGCCAAAGAGTTGGAACATCATCCATAAAATTTGGATGCAAAAATGTTGTTTAATTCCTCAAATAGGATCCAAAAATCTCAGCACCCCAAATCACCAAAATTGGACTTTCTCTAAATTCCCCATCGTAACCATACATGTTTGAAAAATAAATCAAACATCTTTATAAGAATATGCAATTTTGTTGCACAGAATAAATACAACCATTGTATCAAACTGACACACAATAACAAATATGTAATCATGCTTCCAAAGAGTTGTGGGAAATCCATTGATGTGGCCATAGATGTGAATTACCAACGCTATGAGGGTATGGAGAGTGGTTGGTACAAGCCAACCTACTTCCTCATAGAAGGTCTATAGAAATATCTTTGCAAATGTTGCAAAGTCTTCAATGTGCCAAAATGACTACTATGTGAAGATATATGTACTTATCTAATAAGTGTGAGGAGTGTAAAACCAATTACAATGCAATATTAATTTAATTTGCATAAGAAAACATTTGTTGTAAAGAGTGAAAATATATCTAAAGTTGAATAAAGTGACTTCCAATATTCATATGCCACGAGGCATTACTTTGAATATGTAAAATATTATAAGGAGGTCTACTCAAAATATCGCCAACTTTTTAAGTAGTCCCCATTTTGTACTTACTAGTGAGATGAAATTGTTAAACATAAGAAGCCCATTTAAAGTGTTGTTCCTTAATCTTAGTTTGTGAATTAAAAAAAATAAGACACTGATGATTAGTATGAAGGATATTTTCCTTACCAAGATTATAGTGGCATCATTGCTTGCATGCTTTAATCAATGCATACCATTTCTTTTGTATGTGTTGTAGTTTTGTTGGATGAAATAATGTTTCTAAGTAATATGTCGTTGGGAAGCCTCCCTATGTAAGAATTGTACCTATGGCATAATCTGATGCATTTGTTTATATCTCAAAGAACTGATTCAAATTAGGAAGAGCAAACATTGGAGTAGAGAAAATGACATCTTTGAGTTATTGGAAGGTCTTAGTTACTTAAACATTCCATGATAAATGTTTTTGATTGGAAAGTTGAAGTGGGTTGAAATTGTGAGAGAAATGTTGGATGGTTTTTTTAAAAAACTCATACAACCAAGGAACAAGTATATTATATGGAGTGGAAAATCATGTAGGTGTTTGACTTTGGATGGATCTACATATACATCATTGTGGTAAATAACAAAACCCATATAATGAATAAAAGTTTGCCCAACGAATGACTTATTAATTTTTTGTTTCAATTTATGTTTCCAAAGAAGATGAAGATAAATATAAATATGTTGAATATGGTCCTCTCAACTGCTACTATTTATGAAAATCTCATCTAGATATAACACTATATTTTTTTCCAAATGTGTCTAAAATGTGTAATTGATTATGGACATGAATGTGGTTGGAACATTATTAATAACAATAGGCATAACTACTCACTCATACAGAACATATTTTGCTTTGAAACTTGTTTCCAAGAATATGGACAATTTATACATACCTTATGATAGACATAAGTGAGATCAATACTACCGAAATACCCCCCCCCCCCTCCTTTTTCCATTCTATGGGATCATTTATTTGATAGTGGTTACCAATTTTTCACAATAATCTTGTTCAATGTTCAAGAATTATTTAAAATATCCATTCATCTTGTTCTTTACTGTACACAATTAGGACTAGAGAACCAAAAGGATAATTTCTACCACAAAGATTACCATACTCAAGGAGTTTGTGCAATTGCTTATCTATCTATGCACTCTCAATAAGCATGGTGTGATATGTAGGAAAATTAGGGAGTGAAGAACTAGTAACCAATGTTGTGTTATGGTTCAAAGAGGAGGAAATTCTTTTGGTTCTTCAAAACATACAAATATGCATTTATAATATCCTAAAAACCCAAAAGAAAGGAGATTGCTTATGCTATTGGATTTTGTTGATCAGACAACATAGAGGGCTAAGTAGTTATGAATATTACCATGTTTTATTGCTCACTTTCCATAAAGCAAGGAGAATTGGTTAAGAATAAACAAAGATGAGCTTATATACTTTCCCATGTTTTAAAGTATTTAGGTGATTTTACTCTTATCATGAATCACATATAGATCATATTGATAAGGATTCCCATGGATTACCTCAAAACAATTGCGACATGAAAATGAACTATATCCTCAAAGTTTTTAATGACAAAGTGATTGTATATTGCCTTATTATCAATATTGTATGCCCAAAATCTTTACTTAAATCCAAGTGACAAGGAGTAGGATGGGGTGTGTTAGGACATTGTAAATATGAAACTAGCTTCCAAGATACTATATTTTTTACTGCCATTATCAATGATAAGAGAAACCAAGTAATATTTTACATGGTAGTTTTGTGTGAAAAGGGGCTTCCTTTGTGTCGGTGGCATAATCTCTTGTCATAAAGATAAGTTATGGGTTTGGAGTGATTGAATTTTCAACTTTAATTTGATATGCATATTAAAAGAATGAATCTATTAGGAAAGCAATGTATTTAGGTTTATATGTCAAAAGAGCCTTAAATGCATTCTTGGCGTTAAGAATTTTGCGTTCATTAGTGGAATAACCATAAATCTTACAATGATTACAATGCTTTTTTTTATTGGCAATGGAGAACACTACCTTGAACCCTTTGGTTATCTGTTAGGGTTGGACAAATACTTGGAGTGGGAAGGGTTTGAGGAAAATATACTATTAATACTATACTTAGTTCTCATAGGCTTAGGTCTAAGATTGTGTTCAACAAAGATGGATAGTTTATATCATTTGTACAAATAATCTATATCAAACATAAATAATTATGTTTAAATACTAGAAAGTAAGCCAAAAATAAATTTGATTGTGAGGTCCTCTTATGGATCTAAAACCCCTAGCTTGACCTTAAGTTTGTTGAATAAATCAATGTATCATTTGATGAATTGACATGGAAGTTGCTTGAGTTGAAGCCATTATGACAACAATTTTTTCCAATACCCGGGAGGATAGAACCTCATCTTCACAATAGTCCCATCATGAGATCTACCTTTCTTCAATAGCTAGTAAACTCTAGTGATTTGCCACCAATAAATGAAAATTCCTTCCATATAGACTTTGGTATTTAGGATATTGGATTCATAAGTGATCATACATTGAGTCTTGAAATAAGACTCTATATTGCATAACTAGAATTCCATCATCTCCCCATTAAAACTACAATCAAACTTAGGGATCTTTACCTTTTCTTCTAGCTAGAAGGAAATCAACGGCGCTAGGTTTGTTACTAGTTATACTTGAGGAAGATTTTGTAGGAGAATCACTTGGAAGGTTCACTGCATCATTTCATGTATAATATTAGTCCTTTTCGACCAAGTATAATATCCCCAATCTGATATTAGAGATATTAAATCAATCACAGAAACCAATTTAAAAAATTATGAAACTATGTGCAATTTCTAGATTTTGGAGGCAAAAAGTGCCTAGTTTCCCAAACACAACCAAAGGATCATGAATTTGGAAACAAAGGTTCATATGGTCACCTATAGTATCTAATCCACTTATGGACCAAACCAACCAGAATTTTAATAGGGTTTACTCATGGTATTGCTTCGACAGTTTGCACATTTCGAAGTGCATCACACCTAGGTAGGCCAAAATGACCGGAGGCAATTTCCCCAGGAATTATGTGGAAATTCTATGCTTCTGGTGCAATGCTGGAAATATATTGACCATAACACATGTGTATCATATCCTAGAAGACATCCACACACTTGAGGACTCCTTTGGACAGAGTTTGACATTCAAAGTTCCAAGACTAGGTTCTCATCACAACATAGGAAAATTGTTGGTTTCCAAATCTTTCCAAACCATACCTAACAACCACGATTTTCTGCATAAACATAGTGGATGGGTCCTATTACATCCTAAGTGACATCAGGGGCCCTTCGACAGATATTTGGAACAATAATTGACAGGTAGATAGAGCCAAACTTAAACAATGTTTTCCATTTTTTGCAATTTACAACATGAGACAATTCTGCACTGAAGATTGAACAATATGAGAGAGGGAAGCATGTTGTATTTACTGATTTTTCAAAGTGGACATCAGATACATAATCATTCCTGCATTTGTGGCAGGAAAATTTAGAAGAAATAGAGGATAGAAGTCACAAAGAGTGCACATAGAGAGAGAGAGAGAGAGAGAGAGAGAGAGAGAGAGAGAGAGAGAGAGAGAGAGAGAGAGATAAACTGGCTCAATACAATGAGGTTCTCTGCATAGTTTTCGATCCTCCTGGAGAGATATCGACTCCAGAATTGCAAAACAAATCCTGAAGGGTGTTCACGACTTGATACAGAACAATAGTGTCCAATAGGATGCACATGAACAAACACCACTTCACACAAGTGCGCCACACATCACCAGAACCACACACATTGGAAATTAGTCACTGGGAATCCATGCCAAAACTAACTGCTACTACCACTAACTCTAAACATGAAACCAAATCACTCTGAAATTATTAACACTATACTGAAATACTATATTAAAGGTTGCATGAATCTCTATGAAAAGAACTAAGTGTTCTCTTCCTTAATCTCCAGCTAGAATGAATTCTCAATCTCCCTAATTAATTCATTGGTAGCAAAGGGACACATCTCCCAATGCTAGAAAGGGGCACATCACCCATGCTATGAAAATCATAGAGCTCTTCAAGTCAATCAACAAATGGCCAAAAGATCCTCACTAAAGCACTCATGACACATTAACATCCCTTTCTAATGTTATTTGACCAATTAAAACATTTACCATCCTTGAAATTCGAATTAGAGGTGCTTATCTTGATTTTTAGGAAGGTTACATTACCATGTGGACCCACTCTATCCTCAAATGTGCCCTCACTGGATAAAGTTGGACCCTATAGATTTTAATGAGATTCCTTGGTGCTTTCTTGTTGTTTCTAATCCTTCTTGAGACTTACTGCAAAAATATGGAAGCTTATGTCTTTCCTGCTTTTATGTTGCTTTCTTGCTTTTAGTTGCTTTCCTACTTTTAGCTGTTTTTCCTGCTTTTTACCATTTTTCTTGAGAAAGACACCTCATATAGGTCCCGATCAACATCCGATACACCCTCCTTAACCAAATTAAATCAATATTGCATTAAAAATAAATATTTGGCCTCATACATTCAAATTTATGATTTTTGCTAGTGACTTTAGGCCAAATTTAATTATTTTCATCAAGGGATTAGAATTACAAATTTGGGGACATGACAGTCCTCCCCACCCAAGATTGCTTGTCCTCAAGCAATTTAAATATGTGGTGGTGATTCTTTCTCTTCATCCTCAACTATTGCTCATTGATTTTTTTTGCTTCCTTCCTTAGTGTTGACTGTGTATAAAGCTGCAGATTTAAGTGGACCAAGTCATCAAATCTACTTCACATTATAATATTCCACATTGAGGCTTAAGATCTGCCGTTGAATTAATAAGCAATGGAATACCAAATTCCAAACTAAACTCAAAGAGGAACCACCATGTTACTGCTGCGCCACTCTAATTATAACCATGCCCTCAAAATATCTATGTTCCCTATGCAACTTATGTTCAACCTAGCTGAATCAAATGAATCCCAAAATTATCCCAGGGTCTCAAATGAACCTTAGAGCTGCAAGATGTCTGCTACATCCACCTCTGCACCGCATAGTGTTAGCATAAGGAGCCTTTTGAAGACTCCCAATCCACAAAGTAGGAAAATACATTTTCCATCCATCAAATGGTTTCCCACTTAGGAAAGTGAACCACTACTCTCCATGGATAGAATCCTGCAAATGATTGTTGGCCTACTCTCCTATGCCAGCTACTAAAAAACTACACAATGCAATTCTAGGATCCCGTTGTCTATGTTGCATTCCACTAAACATATCTATCATCTAGAACAATTTTTCATCCCAAAGAATGCCAGGATCCCATAAATAGATTGGAAGTCTACCACTTCCATTGCCTCTAAAAACCTTTTCTATTACATACAACAAGGTTTGGATCTCTCCTATGCCATCTAATTTCTTGCATGCACTAGTGCATCCCACATATTATGAATGTAAGTTGAATTTCTATCACAAGATGATTCTAAATCTGCCATATATTTTCCCACCCAATCCAAGGATGCATGTGTACTGAAGGCATCATATTGTTGCTATAAAATCCTTTGCTACTCACATGACTGAAAAGGGACTGGTTCATTTGTCAAACCCAAAACTATGACCAGAGGATCACAATCAATAGTAGATATGTGTGTCTCATGGTCGTCATGTGACACCATCAGAAAGAATCCCTTTACCCAGTCTTTAGTTCCGTTCACATCCCCATGTGCTATGGCTGTCATCAATATGGAATGATGGAAGATGGACCAACCTCAACCCATTGCATAGTTCATCCATCAAACATGTGGATGCATAACCTCCTCTATTGGTTGGCCCAACAAGAATGCAATCACCTACCTCCTCCATGACTATATGTTTCTCCCACAGAGGAAAATCATAATCCTCTTGGTGCGAAACACGTGCTTTCTCATCATCCTCCAAGTCAAGTCTCTCCTCAAACACCTATGAATCATAATTCTCCTCATGCTACACCATCACATGAGGCTCCTCCCTTGAACCATGAATGCAATCAGCCACATGCAATTGGCTGTCTAAAGTGTAGGAGGAAGGGTGTGGTCTTTCCAACTCTCTACAAAGCTGTCCAACCTGGATATTTGATTCTTGAAGTTCCTTTTGAGTTCTCTTCAAGGAGTCATAGGTGAGCTCTAGATCATGAGAGAGTCTACCAATCTCATATTCATCTTCTTGTATGGCACAATGATACATCTCAATAATCTTAAGAAGATGATCTCTATCGGAAAGTAGGTGTAGATAGTTACCTTTCATAGTTGTCATTGCTTTTCAAATTTCCTCCAAGTATGAAATGGAAGACTCTTCTTTCAATCTATCATTTGGCCCTAAATATATCCAAAAAAAACCTTATACCAATGCTTGTGTACCATCAAAATACTTCAAGGGTGCCATACTCTTTTCCTTGCTTGCCTTCAATGGACTTGTTAAATGATGTGGCTCATAGGGAAAATATTCCATTGAATTTTTTTATTTTTTCCCGTCCTTTGTGCAGTTGTCATTAGCTTCATAATGAAGCTCCAATGGTGGATGGAAATCTGATTTTTTCTCTTCTTTTGCTGCAGGTTCTCCATACTCTTTCTCATGGGAACTTAATCCTTCCTCAAGCTTCTTATCAGTGATTTCGAATTCACCAACAAAGAAACTAGAGTACTGTCATGTCCCAAATTTGGCATTGGGTCACAATGGCCTAATCAAGTTGGCTCTATTCAGTAGAGTTTGTCAAATTGATGCTAAAGGTCAAATAATTGCCAAGGAGGAAAATTACTAGTTTCCTAGGTTTGGGGTGGAAGCTTTGGGATTTGGAATAATGGGGACAATAAATGATGTTGGAACATTAGGATGGCATAAATATTTAATAAAGGAGATAAATAAATATATACAAGTGAAAATCAAAGTGGCATTTGATCATGAAGACACATGGAGGAAGTGGGACCCACACAAGCTAGAATTTATGTGTCACATGGCATCCTCTTCTTGCAATTTCAAATCCATGGGAAGCCTAATGTTCTTGGGATGAGTTATAAGGTCAATAATACTTGGCATGAGTCAATGAGGTCGAAATATAGAGGAAAAGTAACTCCCATGGAAGAGGAAGAGGCAATTTGGATCTAGTGAGACACTTGGGCTAGATTCCTTAGCTCTACGACAACAATGATGAAGATGCTATGACACCTATGACACAAATAAGACATGAAGGCTGACATATGAAATATATGACATGTCAAGGCTAAAAATAGACTCCAAGAGGGTGCTAAAGGGTGTTAGGGCAGTTAATATGCTTCCACATGTGACTTGGTGGAAGTGGGAGACTAGGAATTGTTGTACAAGTGGCGTCCTTTGGAATCTCTTCCCAACTTGAATTGGCACATAGTCTCTTGGAAGGAATTCGACCCATGGAGGGAATTAGAACTTTATAAATGTCAATAAAAAAGAATGAAATCAGATTTTTAACATTTGAGAAATTTGCAATTGCATTTGTGAAGAGGGAGAGCTAGTGGATGACTAGTTTCTTGCCTTAGCCAATTTCGAGGGTGAAAGATTCCCATCCAAGTTGGTAATTGGAAAGGCCATTCAGACCTTTCATTTGGAGATTTAATGGAGTATTTATTTTCAGGTGTAAGCTACATGGCAGCTCATGGTTTCTTTTATTGTAGCTCACTCCTTCAACCATTTCCAGGTTTGGTGGCATATTCTTGATCCTTGAGGGAGGGTGTTTTTGTTGAGATATTGTAATATTTGGGGGAGCTTATAATACCCCATTTCTTTTGTAATATGAATTAAATACTCTGTTATTCATCTCCAGAAAGTTTCAGGTCTAAATTCCAAGTAGAAATGTATAAATCTCATTTTTAATGAAAGAACAATGCCATTTCCCCACTACCTTGATGTATAGCATGATAATGCTGATGATTTCGAATGAATGGATGGTTCTATGATACATTTATGATTAATATATTGACATGGATGTATTTTACAAGTTTCATGTACTGTACTTGAGCATTTGAAGTATTTTTACTCAGTTTAATTGCATTGGGAGAAGAAATAGTGCCATTTCCCCAAGGGTCGAATTGGTGATTTTTGCAGATGAATGGGAGAGGGTTGGACCAGATATAATAATCAATTAATGATGCAAATGAGACATTAACAAAATACTTGAGACATACCCTACCTTTTTTCATAAATTTGAGTGGGTTTGGAGGCATTTGGGAAGCCATTTTCAATACTTACCCTAGGGGGATTTGAACCCCAAATTACTAGTAAAATTGCATGCTTGGTCCAGAATCTTAATAGAGTTTGAAGAGGTCTTTTGGTGGCCATATATCATCCCTGAACATCATATTCAAGTCCTAATATCATTCATACACCTTCCTTGAAGATTTTAAGGCATTTGGAGTCAATTTGAGACCTAGAGACCAATACTAGTCAAAGGGAAATTACTAGTAAAGTTCCCTACATTGGCCAGAATTGAAAGAGGATTTGCAGAAGTATTTTAAAGGTATAAAAGCATCCCTGAAACACATATTTATGTTCTAACATCATCCATATACCTTCTCAGAATATTTGGGGGCAATTGGAGCAATTTGGGGACCTACAGCTCAAAACTAGTCAAAGGTCGAACTAGGGAAAAAAAGTGAAAAATTGCCATTTTAATAAAATTCCTAACAAGGGACATTACAAGTACCCTCCCAATTTGCAGACACCTTCTGAAAGTGTCATCCTCACATTTTCTATTGGTTGTAATGGAAAATCAAATTGCTTGTTTCCTACATCCACAACACATAACTCATCCATACCATCCAAATCAACATTAAAATATTACATAACATCATTTTCATTACATAAAATGGAGTGTATCTCTAGTTGATGCAAGAAAACATGGCTGCTACATAAATCATATTTCTTTTCATACCTTGGCTTGGTGTCTTCTTCTTTCTGCTCGAAGGTCTCAATGCATTGGATAGAGGAACCACATGGTTCATCATTTGATGGATTTATGATCCTTTCATGTGCATTAGAAGGATAAAGAGTGACAACGGATACACTTCCCTTGGAACCAATTTATTCACAAGTATTTTTGGAGTCTTCCTTTGTAGATAAACCAAAGAAGAGTCTTTTGAAGTTTCGCATTGCAAATGGTTTTGATTGGGACTATATACACTACTGCATACTCCTCTCAAGAACTTGGAGTGTCGGCTTATCATGATTCTTGAGTAACCCATCCAATGTAGGCTCCTTTTCTTCTACTAGCGAGGCAGGAAGGAAGGTGGGTAACACTCTTCCATCAAAAATCCTATCCATTGGTGGATTACGCATATTTCCTTCTATATATATGATTTCAAATAAATATTCATCCTCCTCATGTGAAACATGCAAGCCTCCATCTACATAGATGATTCCTTCCTCAGGGAATGACTCTTCCCCTTCATCCAAACCCCAATCATCAACAGGAGGTACTAGTCTCATTCTGCCCACTTGTTATTCATCAACTGAACAATAGAACTTGGTTTTTCATCTCACAGGTGCACAGGAACATGCTCTGATACCAGTATAATATCCCCAATATGATATTAGAGATATTAACTCAATCACAGAAGCCAATTTCAAAAATTATGAAACTAGGTGCAATTTCTAGCTTTTGGAGGCTAAAACTTCCTAGTTTGCCAAACACAACCAAAGGCTCACGAATTTGGAAACAGAGGTTCTTATGGTCACCTATAGAATATAATCCACTTCTAGACCACACCAACCCGAATTTTAATAGGGTTTAATCATGATCTTGCTTCGACAGTTTGCACATTTTGAAGTGCATCACACCTGGGCAGGCCAAAATGATTGGAGGCAATTTCCCCGGGAATTATGTGGAACTTCTCTACTTCTGGTGCAACATTGGAAATAGATTGACCCTAAAACATGTGTATCAGACCCTAGAAGACATCCACGCACTTCAAACCCCCTTTGGATAGAGTTTGACATTCAAAGTTCCAAGACTAGGTTCTCGTCACAACATAGGAAAATTGTTGGTTTCCAAGTCTTTCCAAACCATACCTAATAGCCACGATTTTCTGCATAAACATAGTGAATGGGTCCTATTACATCCTAATTAACATCAGGGGCCCTTAGACATATATTTGGAACAACAATTGACAGGTAGATAGAGCCAAACTGAGACAATGTTTTCCATTTTTTTCAATTTACAACATGAGACAATTCTGCACTGAGGATTGAACAATTTGAGAGAGGGAAGCACATTGTATTTACTAATTTTGCAGAGTGGACATCAGATACATCATCATGGATGCATTTTTAGTAGAAAAAATGAGAAGAAATAGATAATAGAAAGCAGAGAGAGAGAGAGAGAGAGAGAGAGAGAGAGAGAGAGAGAGAGAGAGAGATAAACTGGCTCAATACAATGAGGCTCTCTGCATAGTTTTCGATCCTCCTAGAGGGATCTCGACTCCAGACCTGCAAAAAAAATCCTGAAGGGTGTCCATGACCTACTACAGAACAATAGTGACCAATAGGATGCCCACAAACAACTACCACTTCACACAAGTGTGCCACACATCACCAAAACCACACACACTGGAAAGCCACACCCAAACTAACTGCTTCTACCACTAACTCCAAACATGAAACCAAATCACTTTGAAATTTTGAACACCATACTGAAATATTGTAGTAAAGGCTACATGAAGATCTATGAAAAGAACTGAGTGTTCTCTTCCTCAATCTCCAACTAGAATGACTTCTCAATCTCCCTAACTGGTTCACTGGTTGCAAAGGGGCACATCTCCCATTGCTAGCAAGGGGAAAATAACCCAAGCTATGAAAAGTGCATATCTCTTCAAGTCAATCAACAAATGGCCAAAAGATCCTCACTAGAACACTCATACCTTTTTTATTAGCTTATGCTGGCTTTTTTCCTCCTTTTAGAACTTTCTCCAAACATAATAATAAAATTTGAATAATATGAGAGAATAATCACTCATGACACATTAGCATCCCTTTCTAATGTTATTTGACCAAGTAAAACATTTACCATCCTTAAACATCGAATTAGAGGTGCTTAGCTTGATTTTAGGAATATTACACGTGCTTAGCTTGATTTTTAGGAATATTACACTACCATGTGGACCCACTTTATGCTCAAATGCACCCTCATTGGCTAAATTTGGACCATGTAGCTTTTAATGAGATTCCTTGGTGCTTTCTTGCCGTTTCTAATCCTTCTTGAGCCTTATTGCAAAAATGTGGAAGCTTCTGTCTTTTTTGCTTTTATGTTGCTTTCCTGCTTTTAGCAACTTTTCTTGCTTTTCTGCTTTTAGCAGCTCTTCCTGCTTTTTACCATTTTCTTGAGAAAGACACCTCATATGGGTCCCAATCAACATCCTATACGCCCTCCTTAACCAAATTAAATCAACATTGCATTAAAAATAAATATTTGGCCTCATACATTCAACTTTATGAATTTACCTAGTGACTTTAGGCCAAATTTAATTATTTTCATCAAGGGATTAGAATTAAAAATTTGGGGAGATGACACCAAGCCAAAAATGTCATTTTCAAGGGAGCTATTATTTGTTGAGTCATTTATTAATTCAACATATTATGGACCTCATGGAGCCATTTCAAACCATATCAATGATTAAAGGATGAAAATGGTAATTGTGAAGCCAATTGGTGCCAGTGTTGGACCATATTCAACTGATCAAATATTTGGTAGTTAAGGATAAAAGCTAAAAATTGTGATTTTTTGCCTCATAGGGATTTTTGGGCCTAAAAAATTGTCAAACCATGTTTAGAACTCCTTCATGTTGTAAAACTTGCTTCAAGCTTTCCATCACACTTTACGATTCATGAAAGTAAGTTATACAGATATGGCCTTAACAAGTTAGGGATTCTATGACCACTATGCCAAGCAAGATAGGGTGTTGATTGCTCCAAATATATCAAGCTTGTTGAAGAGTGTAGATCTAGTCAAGGATAAGAGGTATAAACCCTCAATTAGGCTAGATTTAAGCCCTTGATTGTACAAAGCCAAATGGTGTTAAATTGAGTAAGGGAAGAGATAGAAACCCTTAAGATGACTAGACATAAAGGCCATCTTTGATACCAATTTATATGCACATAACAACAATGTGAATACTTACATACAAGAGAACATGCATGAGAAGAGAGGAACTTTTGTTATGATGTAAACATGCTATACACTTATTTGTATGTGTAGGGAGTGCACAATTGTAGAAAGTGATAAAGTTTGGCCATGTCTCCAATAAAATAGAATAAAGGAAGCTTTTAAAGTAAGGAAGTTTATGAGAGAAAAAAAATATATAAGAAAACTTCTCTAACAAGGAAGCTTTTAGGAAAAGTACATTAATGTATAATAGATTAAGAGAATTAAATAAAAATATGATAACCCATGTGATTATGTTTGATCACATTATCTTGCTTTGACATTAAAAATAACACCTTTGGAAAGTTAAAGCCTTGGACACAACCATTCACCCTGCAATGATTATTTGCAATAAAAGAAAATACAAAAAAAACAATCTAAGACAAATATCACATAATGCTTAATCTACTCATTTTCATTAAGAAGCATATTAAAATATAATACATAAGTCTTGGAATACCTTAGGGTTATAGTGCTCTTATGCTCTCTCACTATATTGATTTCATTTTATAGATCTTTACCCTTCACGCACTTCACCTTTGCACACAAAGTCCACTCTCATAATCTCTTCCTTACCATTGAGATCCTCAACTTCTAGAAATATCATTGTTCCCTTGTATTCTTCTTCTTCTTTAAACACCCACTGACTCCAATGCCACTTTGTGTCCTTTAACAACCTCACTCATTTTTCTAGTTTGAAGCTTTTATAGTTGATTCACTTCTTTCTATTTCTATTTCTCGAAATCTTAGAGACAACCCTCTCGTGGGACTATCTCTCCTTTGGATCCAATGTGATCTTCTTTGCATTGCATTTCTGTATCCTCCATGCTCACGACTATTGGGCCTCCAATGAACTCAATGACTCGACCACAACAATTTACCTTTTCCTTTTCTTGGCTTGACATCAATGCCATATCATCGCCTCTTCAACTTCCTACACTTGTCCTTTCATATTTCTCTATGCACACAATTATTGATCCTCCCCTTGCACACTGCTCTACATCATTTGTTTCTTCTATATGCCAAAATTCATCATGTGCATCCATACATAATTTGTATGGTCACTTTATCAACGATCCTTTGCATTGGACAAACATCTACATACTCTTGCATCGATGCTTAGCATTCATTACAATGTGAGGGTAATAGTGATGCATTTCTCTTTCTTCCCTAAGTGGCGCGACAGTGAGGTTTTCCTTTAGGGCACCAAGATCAGTGAGCCTTAGCCGAGATGCCTCTAGGAACCCAAAAGACCTTGTTCTATGTCAAGCTTTTAAATAAAATTAATATTTCAATGATCTTGAATGGTCACAAGGTAATTTTTGCACTCTCCCACTCAAGTTCAAATTTCCAGTAAGACATTGACTTGTTGTGGTAAGACTAAAAATCATGAACACCCCTTACACTGATAGTTACATATATTACATATTAAGTATGTAATCCCACGAATTACCAATTCCTATGGTTAAAAAATAAATCCTATGATACATGAAAACAAAGGGTGCTGGCTTTAAAATTATGAGGTTGATTAGTTTATAATCATATATGCATTAAAATCTTTAGATTGACTCTGCCACGAGAGCTGAGAGTTATAAAGAATATTCCCACGAGGAAACGAGAATCACTCTAAATTAAAAAATGGTGAGAGTTTTAAAGAATATTCCCACCAGGAAACGAGAATCACTATAGATTAAAAACTGGTGAATGATGGCTTGTTCGGACAAGCAATTATGCAGTACTTTCCAGAAACGAAAGTCAAGTGGACGTTGTGTTTTCACCGACGCTATCGACTCGACTCGACTCTGGAGGAATGTGGAATGGTCGTTAGCCACCTGCCACATGTTTTCCTCCTTCCTGCCTGCCCTCACCTTCAAATAAAAACCCAAAACAGAAGAAAGAACGAAAGCCCCGTTCCACAATCCATGAATTCCCATTCATCGCCAGTTACGAGAAACAAGAAGAGGAGAACGAGGAGTATATGCTGGCGGGTGCGAATACCCACAGGATCCCACCACCATCATCAGCCCAGGTACGTAATATATTGCCTCTTTGATTCATTCTTTGATCAAATAAGAAACAAAATCGAAGCAATTCGACTGAACTCTTCATGAATCTGTAACCCAATTATTGATCCAGCCATGAGCGAGGCATCAATATCATTATCAGATGATGTCTTAACTGTGGTTAAAGCCCTGAAGGAGGCCTCCCTTGACCTGCCCAAGAATACCAACAATGTGGAAACGCTCGTTCAAGGCCTCAAGCGCCTTCAGAGCGATGAATTCAATGATAGCAGCGGGAAATTGAAGGACCCAAATCTCAGGCGGAAGCTCACAAGCTTATGCAATCTTGTATCTCAATTAGAGCCGCAGGTTGAGCGGGCTCGTAAGCTCACCCGTCGGAGGGGCTTGAGATATTATTTATCTCGGGCAAAGGGTAAGGTTTTGGGGAATGATATTACTAATGTTGCCATTAACATGCAATCGGAGCTTCAGTTGTGGTTGGATCGGCAGAACATGGAACACCTGGTGCAGGTTTTGGAGAGTGAGCATGGTGGGGAGGAAGAAAAGATTGAAGCCCTTCGTGAGTTTGAAGATAGGGTTAAGGATGGGTATAACCCTGAGCTGCAGGATATGATCTTGTCAGCTAGAGTTTTTCAACACCTGAGCTCGTTGCTGAGGCCCGGGGCAAGGGTCGGTCTCAGAGTCCAGAAGGAGGCTGCTTTTGCTTTGTCTGCTCTGGTGCATTTCAATAAGAATGTTTTTGTCAGCCAGATTCTTATGTTGGGTGTTGTGGAGAGCTTGTTGGGTATGGTTACAGATGGGTCTAATGATCTGTCTGTCGTGGCGGTGACTATTCTTGGGAGCCTCATTGCGGCTGGCAAAGGTGCGGTGGTGGACGAGATTCATGCCATGCGTGGAGTTAAGCAAATTGTGATGTTATTGGAGGACGAGTACGAGGAAATGAGGGTGGCTGCAATGGAGTGCGTGTTTGAGATGGCTTACTATGGGCGGAAAGAGGTGGTGGAAGTCATGTTGGAGGGGGATGTGGTGAAGAAGCTTGCAGAGCTTCAGCAGTCGGAAGCTGGGGGTGACCTGATCGATCTGCCCGCGAGTTTTACTTATTCGATTGATTCGTCTCGAAAAGATTCAAGCTCGCGCAAATCGACCCAGGTTTTGCCAAGAGATACTGCTCGAGATGCTGCTACTAATTTACCAGATGATTCGGGCATTTCTTTACATCAAAAGGATTCCAATGAATGTTTGGACAAAGCAATGGAGGTTCAGGAATTGGAAGATTGTAAGAACGATGCAACAAGTTCCCCTCTGAATTCCAGAAAATCTTCGCTAAAATCTACAGATTCTTCTCAAGGGTCTCTGGAAGCTCCAAAGGCTGCAGATGAGAGTTCGAGTGTGGCTGAAGAATATTGGCAGAAGCATCCCTTTGCTAGTGCCGTGGCTAGGTTTGCAATACAATTGGAGATTGGGCAGGGTTTGAGACAGAGGGAAAAGCGCGCATTGAAGCAGGAGATTATCAGACGAGTTAGAGAAGCAATCCCTTCTGATGCAGAGGTTGCTACAATTTTGGCTGAGGTCTTATGGGGTCCATAAATACCATTGTCCTTTGCAGATAAGGCCTACTAGTTTGTTCCTTCTTTTTTTTAATCTATTTTTTCTGGGCTATAATCTTGTATTCTTCTACCATGTCCAATCCTCATTTGTTCATCCTTTCTTTATAGGTCTATTCCGACTTTCCTGGTTATATCCCACTGTAAGTCACAACCTATGCTATCATTTATTCATTCTTTGCTCCTCCCGCCTATTGATAAGCAGAGGTGCCTCTGTAAGGTGCAGCTCATTCATTCTGTTTAGGTGTTGTCATGATGGCTTCTTTGCACAGGAGTTTCTGTACTACAAGCATCAAGGTATATATTTATTAAGTTCTTGTATGTAGGAACTTGGGAAGTTATTGACTCAGTCTTGCTGCACTGCTTATGAAGATGAGCTTATTTTTGCATGCATTTGCATAATCGAAAATATAAACCTGTTGTAATCATATATACACATTCAACGTGTATGCCATTATGTATGCCAGCAGCAATACATGCATTGGCTATATTCTAAAATTAAGGAAAGTTGGAAGCTTCTACCAATCCTCTGCATTTAGTGAGCTTACATATCTCCTAATGCTTTTTCAGTGAAATTTAAAGACTACAGATGTTCCTTAAGCTTGGATGCACTTTCGTACTGTTATTATGACTAGATCATAGTCTCTGAGTTGCAGAATATCAGAGAAAAAGAATTGGAATTGGATCCAGGATAACAGATTCTGAGGGCAGCTATGTTGGATTTGGCTGCGAACCTCCATCAAGAAGGGTAGGATAATGGAATCTGAAAGCTGCAGTTGGTCAAGTCTATTGATTTCCTCTGGCTTTAATATGTTGTTTTGAAAATTACGTATATTAGAGGACAGGAAAGGGATTGCCTTTGGGATGCCTTCTTAGTTGCAAGCTTACTAAAAAATTACGTGGCATATCCCCTGTTAAGGATTTATTTCCACTTTAATATGATTATCTGTCTACACATATCCATCTCTTTTCAGTGTTTACTCTTGTGATTGTCCTGGACTTTGTGCTAAAGTTCTCCAACCAGAGACAAATGTTAAAGACGAGTCATAAATATTACTTCGACTTCAGTTACTGGACTTTGTGCTTCATTTTTTATGTTGTAAAGAAAGACACCGAGGCCTTGGTTCGTAGGTGCCATAGGGTTTGAGTCCTATCTGTGCTTCAAGTTCAGACAGTGACATGTATGGATGATGTATGCATTTACTTCTTTACCTCTTTTCTTAACTTGCTGTAAAAGATGCAAGTTTACCAATGAAAAATAAAATTTGCTTTACTGTTTAGAGGTTACAGTTTGGGGATGGTAGGAGTTCGTCTTTGGTCTGAAGAAGAAACATGATGGATGGAGAGCCAGTGATTCTGTAACAGGTAGTGAATCTACAACAACAGCTACGGATGTGATTCTGTACAAAAAATGATTATGTAACAGCAGTGGGTCTGTAACAGCAGCAGACAGTTTTCTGTTTTTTTGAGACTGAAGATAGAACAGAAGAATGCATTATGTTTTTTAGTGCACTCTGTGTAATTTATTATTTAGTTGGCATCACTTTATACTCTGAACATCCATTACTAAGGCATCCCTTTATACTCTGAACATCCATCACTAAGAGTACTGAGACTTTATTTTGCTGTGGACTCCCCCCCAAGAGGGTTTTCTTCATGTAAATCATTGCGAATTGTATGCCTGTCTTATCTCTGTATTGTGTTTATTGTATAACTGTCATTCTGCAGATTTTTTCATTGCATGAAGAGATTAGAGGCAGGAAAATATTGCAGATGGTGGGTTATGTGCAGAGATGTCCTGATAAAACACCAATGCCGAAATCAGGTGGTAAACAGGGGAGAGCATTCTATTGGCTAGAACATTTTTGTAAAACTATCCAGATTATTTTTCCGTCAAGCAGGAGCATAACTCAAATAGGAAATAAATCAGGGGACTTGAATCGCATCCAACTTTGGAGAACATTCTTAGCTGAAAGCTTGCAAGATTTTGAAGCCCTCCTTCAATCGTTGTGATGTGAGCCCTTAATATTGTAAATGGAAACTTTCAAGTTACTCAAGATCTTTATTATTTTATGTTTTAACAATTATTGAAAATTGATGTGCCCCAGCAAAAAAATTCAACTTTCAAACCTATTCCTGTCATCTATTCAATAACATACACGACTCCACAACTTAACTTTCTCAAAAAGAGAAAAAAAAGAAAAAGAAAAACATCTACACAAAGGTAAGTAGTTAATGTTACGACCTTTGTAACATACCCACTATTCTTATACTGCATTTGGGGTATGGGGTATAAAAATGTTCTAGATACAACTTTAAGATATTTAAAGCTACACTCATTAAGTATACCTCTTTAGTTAGGAATATGCATTACAATAAGTTAATTAATAATGACAGCGTCAAAATTTTGTTAACATTTTCAAGTGAATATTTCAGATGTAAATATATGATACCTCTTTAGTTAGGAATATGCATTACAATAAGTTAACTAATAATGATAGCGTTAATATTTTGTTAACATTTTTAAGTGAATATTTCAAATGTAAATATCCCACTTAGAAACATATACCATAGCGCATGCAAGTTAGTCCATTATAAGTTTACCATGAATGAGGAAGGTTATACGTGCTAACATTAAGTACAGACTACTAATCTAGTCCAATCCACTTTGTAACAATATCAGTCATTAGAGTATAATTTGTTAATTATTATTTAACCATCCGAGGATATCAAAGCCTCAGTAAAGTTGTAATGGGATTCTCCATGCGGGTTTTTATACAGAGAGGACCATTCATATTCGGTCATCCTCCAATGGTTAACACATTACAAGTATGATGTTTAAACTATATTTATAGCCAATCATGTTTCTCCTCAAACATTATCAAGACTATGTAACACTCTCTAATGTGAAGGTTATAGCCTATTATTTCCACATGTTAATATATCATTTAAGAACATCAAATCTAGTAAATTATTAAACTATAATTTATTACACCCTTCCATACGATAAACATACAATATTGATAACTTGATTGTTAACCACATAAAACAACATCAATGGCATGTTCTCTACTCAATTGAGGTATACCTCATGGCATTCTTTTCCCAACTTATCATTTACCATTATAATGTAGTCATTCTGACGGATGGCAAGTTAATCGAAATTACAACCCAACTTAACATAAGGGTTTACAATTCTTTTCCCATAAACCTCTAAACATCTAGGGGTAATATCTTTATGTTCAACTCAAATAATACTTCTATGCAATAAAAATGATAAACATAACCTATACATAATATGACAATACTTCAAGGCATAAATCTTGTTTCCAATATGGCAATTATTCTCAAGTTTGTCTTATAATTGAAATATTAAAAACTATCATGATACCTAAGCTAGCTTCCTTCAGGAACAATGATAATAATGCAATGATTAAAGAATCATTATACATCTCTAATTAAATACACATAAGTGACATATGCATTCCTTTAAATGTTTAATATCGTAATTCATTTCATTCATAACTATTGAATTATAAAAAATAGTACATTGATACGTACCTTATGATGTAATGCCCCTGGAATGACTGTGGACCTTAAGGGAACCTGTCAAGTGACCCTGCTGAACAACTTCGATATAGTGGTCTTTTGAGTCTTGTTATGTCTTAAATTGATTGAGGAAAACCTGAAGAGGTGAATGACGACAATAATTGATAAATGAATTAATGAATTAAATTATATGTGTGGAGTGGGATAATTGATTGATTACATCTTGCTTAATGATTAGCCTTGATTGATCAAGTCAAAGTGCAATAGGACAGTTACAGTCTTAGCTCTGTGACTTGGGAGGACGCAACTGAGATGCGTCATAGTTTTTCCAATTTATTCTGAACTTCGAGACGAAGTTCTAAATAAGTAGAGGTGTATGTAGTGCCCCTAGACTACTGCATACCTTGAGGCACCTATGGAGTGACCCGACTGATTGAAACATTAATAAAACGACCCCTTGATGTTATATTGAGTATATTCACGACTACGATTGATTGTGAATCAATAAAATAACGATATATGTGTATCTGGATAGTTGATGTAAATGAATGATTACATGTTGTTTAACGATTAACTTTGACTATGAAAATGTACATGTGAATGATGCTTAACGACTAGCTGTATGATTGATTATGTGATGAGAACGAAGAAAGTAAATATTGATAAGATGCATTTCTGATTAGGTGAATGAGTAATGTTATGAGTAAACTATAAATGCTTAACGAAATAGCATATTTATGAATCATATTATGATATTTGAGGACAGTACTACTAATATATGTTTGTGATAAATGTGTGTAGCGGCGGGTGAAATGGTTCACCGACGAACACACAAAGGAATTGAAGGGTCGTAGAGTACAGATAAATCACACACAGGGAGAGCGATGACGATGTCGACTTCCGACGGAATACCACACATGAGTAGATAAGCACTAATCCACTTGCTCAAGAGGAAAGCGTGAGGGTGTACGAGGTGGGCCACGACGGAGCTGGTCACGTATGTGTTGGAGGGTGCACAGTGAGAACGAACTCACTCCTCAGCGCCATTAGTCCCTAATAGCGTGTAGACGGAGGATAGAAGGTAACGGCTCCTGAAATCTCTACATGAAGTTCCCGCAAATCAAAACGAAAGGATGGCGGCAGAAGGGCCCGAAGATGCGGTACCTTGCTGAGAATGGAAAGAGTGGACGCAAGGACCCGACGATGTGGTACCTTGCCGAGAAATGGAAACGATTGATGACTGGACCCAACGGAGTGGTGCCATGTCGGGGAAATGAATTAAAGAACGGGAAGGCCCAACGGTGTGGCACTGGGATCCTAGTAAAAATGATTGTTAACTTAATGGCCTAAAAACGTATAAATTGCACCTAGAGCATTTACTTAGGAAAATGCATTTTTTAGTACTTTTAACATTACAGATTGTTATTTATGCATTTGCACATAAAAGAATATTTTGCATTTAAAATATTAGAAATGGTTATTTACGCATTTGCACATGAAAGAATATTTTTGAGTATTTAAAAATATTTATTTAGGAGCAGAATGGAATCCTAGGCATGGACACCTAGTCAACTCCACCTACACCACAAATCTAGGAGTTAAGTGAAATATCTTGGAGACAAACATGAGCAAACTTAGGAATGTTGGTGCATCTCCTAAAGAAACTGACACATGGATGGGTGAGTATTATTAAATTAGAAATTTAATAAAATATATATTTATGCATGAAGCGACATGTGTTGCATGGAATTTTCTTTTAAAAGGAAGGCATTGGGAATGGGTAAAGGACCCAGATCCTGGATGGCTATTGTAATCTTGGATTAGTTTATGACTTACTTCTATTGAGGGTTTGGCTATAAATTTTGTTGGGAGGGAATCCCAAGCTGAGTTTCTTAATTATTGTGTGTGAGCTCTATGACCCAAAGCTCGGGGGTGGCCATGTGACTGAAAGCATGAGCCTATGGTTGGGTGGCGAAGCTAACGGTTGCTTCGCCTATGGTTTAAACGAGCTTTGCTAGAGGGATCCTACGAAAGACGTGGACGACAGTGGACAAGATGGATTGGTTGACAGGTTATGGTTTGTCTACATTTGTTAAGTTATTTACTTAATTTGTTTTATTTTTCCAGCAATTATGATAGCTAATCTGTTTGTATGAAGTTGTTAAAGTTTCAGGTTCAATTCAGGAGGAACCTAAAGGAGGGGATGACAACATCATCCAGTAACCAACTCTTAGCTTGGTTCTTCACTTGTTTCCAAATCTCTTCTATACCATCATAATTGTCAATCATTGAAATAACACATACATTCATTATTTACTAAAACATAAATGAGTAACGTTAACATAAAAGATAAAGAACGTTATACATTCTCAAATAACTCAACATATCTATCTTGGCTTCATTGTCAGAGAACTATTAGTTAATCATTTCAACATAAGAGTAACACCATAAATGAACATTAGTTTTTAAAACAAACAATAACAACAAATCAAATAACAAATACTTATCTTGAATGTACGATTGCAATGTTACACCCAACTTTAGGCACTTTGTCCAACCTATACTTTTTGAGTTGAGAGGCCACCCCCAAGATGGGCAACTCATCCACTAAGGCGGAAAGGCAATAGGAATTTTTCTCAATTATTCCTCATCACCATCTTCATAGTAAAATCCCAACCGCTCTCAATAAACGAGGTAAAGGGCTTGACTAAACAACAAACTCAGCCCTTGACAATAAGCTTGGCTTGCAATACTAAACTTGGTTCTTAGGTTATGAATTCAACTTTTAAAATATGAAAATACAACTTTCAATAGGCAAACAAAGGTTTCATTCCTCCATAGTTATAAGACAAAACTCAACGTTTAAATTTTTTTTGGCTCATCGCTAATACAATAAGTAGATAGATCCCTCTTGCTCTTAAACCATACAATGAAGGTATAGAGCTCTCAAGCTCTCAATCATTATACTAAAAAAAAATGTTTCTAGGGTTTAACCTCTTTCAGAGTTAGCCTTCTTCTACAACAAAATAATTATAACATTAATAGAGGAGTAGGATTGATTTTTACTTGAGATCACCCAACATCTTTATACACAACAATACAGGGGCAAGGGGTTGATAAATGAGATCACCCAACAAGCATGTACATGAACACAGAGCAAGGGGAGGGTCGTCATCCTTTCATTTTGCAATCTATTAGAGAACAAAAACAAAGAATGGCCAACGCCCTTGTAATCATCTATAGAATGCAAATAAAAAAGATAACGGGTCATCACCCTTGCTTTCTCTAAATCAAGAAAATAAAGAATAAAAAGTGGTCACCCCCTCTATGACGACAAGAATAAGAAGGCCAAGGTCGAATCTCTCCTACTGAGATTGCTCATTTTTACAACAATACGGGTGATAGAATAGTTATCACATCTCTCTCTCTCTCTCTATATATATATATATATATATCTATATATATATATATATATGAAATTCATGTTAATGTTGGAAAAGGAGATTATTTGAGTTATAAGTGGGAAACCACCTTTTAATAAATTAATTTGAATATATATATATATATATATATTGCTTTTAATAGTTTTCAAGTGGATGAAGATATGGGATAATTATTGTATAATTAAGGGTGCAGGCCTTTTGTTTTAGGGTTTCCCTTAATTGTTGGAAAAACAAAATAAAATTATGAACTTCACACCAAGTAAGAGTGCACTAAATAGTCCTAAGCATGGGGATGCTAAAACTGTACTAAATAGTGTTGAACATGGAGGGTGCTAAGACATAGTGCTATATGTATACTATAAAGTAGAAATACTGTCGGTATACTAGGAACCATTACAATACTGATAAAAAAAGTATTTCTTGGACTAAGACTTATTGAGAATTAATTTAAAAGACAAACAAATTGATACATATAATAATAATAATAAATGTGAAAGAGATGTTATTTGAACAATTGTGGGGATGCCCCAGTTGTATGCACATATTGAAGAGCATCAGTAGGAGATATGCTAGGGGGATTGTAGAGCAGCGAAGGGGTATTATCCTTGTATTGGATGGGGCTTCTAATGTAGTAGCAAGTCCAGCTGGGCTCGGGGAACCCAAAAGAGCCGGTAAAGAGATCTTGGACTTCACTGTAATCGAGACCACCAAGGGTGTGTCTTCTATTTATAGAAAGTGAAATAACAACTATGAAATTTTCTATGTACACTTTGAGGAGGCTTGTACAAGAACTAGTGGTTTCGTCAAGAGATGACCCTCATGTGTTTGTGTTAAAATGGCAACACTTCTGAGAAAAATATTGAGGATTCCTGATGTTGCAAAAGTACATTGGAATGGTATAGTCAAACGACAGATATTTGTTTGAATATTATATGTACAGACTTTGGCATGTTTTCTTAAGCAGATTGGTTGGAAGTACCAAACTCATTGTGCCATGACATGTGATTATGATATATTTTATGATGCTAACAAATATTACGAGTGTAATAGGATGTGATGCCTTGGCGTCGTTCACCCAAAAATGTATGATATGTTAAAAACAATCTAATTTGTTGAAAACAGAAAATTAAGGTAGAAGCAAAAAGGATGAAAGTGAAGTCATCCAATGAAAATTACAAAAGCATATTACTTATCATTAGTTTTCCTTCCTCTTTGATTATAAGTCATACATATGTACATGTTTTACTTGATTTCTAGAAAACCTTGAATTTGTTACTAGTGAGCACATGTGTGACTGGATGAAAAGAGTTTTGAAGACATCTGAAAAAGATGTTGAACAAATGGTTACCATGAGCAGCCAGCAAGGGCAACTGAAATTGTAAATATAACTGCTACTGTGTGTGAGTAGTTGTAAAGCAAAGTCTGAAAGAATGAAAACACCGAGAACGATGTTATCTTATGGAGGAGAGGATGTAATATCCCTCGCTCTTGACCCGTTATTGTTGTATTTTATGTGATGAAAATATAATGTGTATATACTAGTTCATTGTGAGGAGCTTAAGGCCAAGGCCCCGCTAGTGAACATTGTAGCACTAGACAACCTTATGATTTTTATGGGAGGTTCATGTGTTAGCTAAGGCATGGAAATGTCATATGTATGTTGTAAATTGTAAAGGTAAAGCCAACGAAAAATATACCAGTGTATGAAGGTGCAAGGAAACTAAACAAGGGGAGACAATATCCACTAGGGGGAGAGTGGTTAAAGGCTAGTGAAGCCGTATGAATTTAAGTAATGATGACTGGGGATCATCGAGGTGGCTTCAGATGCTTAAAAGGAAGCGAATTGTTGTTACTCGCTATTTAGCAAAAATATGGAAAATTTGAATATGAGTTAATTGTTGAGCATTGTGAAAAAATGCATGCTTCACACAAGACAACGAATGAATTGTTAATTCTCCTAGGAACTAAAACTAATTACTATTATTACTATACTAGTATTACCCATCTAGGAATCCAGGGTCCTAATAAGATATTACTATCTTGTGAAAATATATTGAGTGGTTGTTAATTCATGTGCATTGCACATGCATCTTATTATAATTAACATTAAGCATATTATTAATTGAATTAAAAAATTACCATATAATTATTCAATTAATAGTATGCTTAATGTTAATTATAAGAGAGTAAGCTCTTAATAGGATCATGGATTCCTAGATGGGTAATAATAGTAATTAGTTTTAGTTCCTAGGAGAATTAATAATTCATTCGTTGTCTTGTGCGAACCATGCGTTGTTTCACAATGATCAACAATTAACTCGTATTCAAATTTTCCATCTTTTTTCTAAATAACGAGTAACAACAACTCGCTTCCTTTTCAGCATATGAAGCCACCTCAATGACCCCTGATCATCATTAATTAAATCCCTAAGGCTTCAATAACCTTTAACCACTCTCCCCCTAGTGGATATCGTTGCCCCTTGTTTAGTTTCCTTGTACATTCAACCCCTAAGTCCATTTTTCATTAGCATGACATTTACAATTTACAACATACATATGACATCACCATGCCTTAGCTAACACATGGCTCTACCACAAAAATCGTAATATTGTCTAGTGCTACAATGTTCACTAGCGGGGCCTTGGCCTTGAGCTCCTCGCCATGAAATAGTACATACACATATTTACATCACATAAATTACAACAATAAAGGGTCAAGAGCGAGGGATATTACAACTTTCCATTTCAGCCCTCAAGTATGGAGTATGCGATGAGCACAACCATTTTATTTTATGATTTTCTCGTACAAAAATGAAAAAAAAAAACAACTTACATGGTAAGTAGTGTATGCTACAACATTCTATTTCAACCTTTACGGTATGGAATATGGGGTGAGAACAACCATTTTATTTTATGGTATTTCATAATGATTCTAAACTTTACATGAGATGATTTCATGAGGAAAAGGCAATGGCCATGCACTTTGGGGCATATGACATTTTTTTAGCAGTATTGTATATTTTAATTGAAACTAAAACCTTTCATGATTTAAATATGTTAGGATGCATTTTAAGGTTAATTGAACTGATCTTAAAGTTAATTGAACTTATCTTATTGAACTATTTCTTTATGGCATTATTTTTCTTCATTCTAATATGGTTGATCCTTTTAGGAAAATGTTTTCTCATTGGCAACCACTCCACTAATTTGTGCCTATGTTCTCTCCTTGATTTTATGATGCCTTGCCCCATTTTTTCCGGCACTGGAAACAACTTCACTAAATTGTTCCCATGTTTCTCATATGACTCAATTTTGTGATGTCCTTCCCCATTTTATTCTTGTGATTTTATTTGGTAACATTTTATCTATCCATATTCAACATATATAGACCCAATATCAAAGTGCCTTCCACTTTCGACAAGATATTTTATGCTTTCCTTCTCCTTGATTATAATTTAACATTATCCTCAAATTGGCTAGAATAGTAGTAGTGTTTTGGAAATTCGGTTATTTTCTAAAAGTTTTTGGGCAATTTTACTTTCAAATCTGTGTATTAAAAAATTGAATGGTTATGTCGTAGCTCCCCTGTTTTTTAATACAAAAAGTGTTAGCTTTTATTGAAAAAACTAAATAGAAATCTACAGTACTTTGAAAATAAACACATTCAAATAATAATAGTAAACCATCATCATCATCATTATCATAATAATAATAATAATAAAGCCTTTAAAAAATACACGATTCAAAAAGAAAAATATAAAATAATAATAAACAAAACAAAATAAATAAAATTCATTTTTTAATAAAGAAAGCATTGAAAATACATTTAGGGTCAAGTCATATGCATGTTTAGAGACTTTAAACACATGCCCTTTTCGAACCAAGTCACATGCCTATTGAGGAACTTTAAACTCTTTCCCTTGATAAACCAAGTCACATCTTTGTTGAAATTATTTAAACATTTGTCTCTGTTGAACCAAGTCACATAACTCTTGAGGAAGGCTTAAAAGTTCGTGTCCTTTTTGGATCAAATCTCTTTAAACATTTATGCTTTTCATACCAAATCAACGTGTTTATTATTATTATTATTTTTCAATAGAAAACAGTGTTCCTTGTTATTATGTCTTTGACATCTTGTAATCATTTTCGACATATTAGTTCAAATGGACCAAAATTCAAAAAATTAATTTGTGAATTTATAAAGTTTAACTTTGGATCAATGTGTAATTTTCCATCGATTTCTGGAGCGGGGAAACCAAGCGACGTCTACATGCCCATCCCTGCTCAATTGTACATTGTGAATTGAATTATTATGTACTATGCATTGAATTCAACAGACTGCTACCCATTCAACAGATTCTATCGATCCATTCAACAGACCGCTACCCAATAGTGTCATCCCCGTCACCCCCTTCGTCGTGTTCGTCGACATATGGTTCTCCTACCAGAATCCGATGACCCACCATTCATCGAGTCGGAAAGCACGAGATGCCCATCATACTGCAGCTTCAGAATCCCGTTGATTAAGACGGGCTTGTCTCCATTGGCCGCCCACACAAAGTCAACATTTTGCTACAAAAACGAACTGGACACCACGATTGAAAGAACATACTCACTCTCTTTCATTTCCCCGTAGGCTAGCTATATGCTTAACACTAGCAATTAGAACTCTACACACATTCTAGTCGAAGGTTTAGGGTAGCGAAGCGAAGCAAGGAATTCCATGAAGCAATAAGTCAAACAAGCTAGGTATGCTTGTATTCCAGATCAGTGAAAACTGTAAGTAAACCAGAATGAGATCTATATTATAATAAAGATCTTTAGAGTTGTAGGGGAGGTTGAGCCAATCATACTGATAGCAAGCAAGTACTTCATTCAATCTTCATTCGGCATTCCATCCATAAGAACTATTTACATATCCTCTATCGTAAGAGGGTTTAAGCAGGTTGAGGGAGCATAGAGCTAATATAGAGTTTCAGTGATTGAAGGATGAAGTGAGACAAGTAACACAGAGTATCACCATTATCAAGCCTCCTAGTTATCTTCGTTCACTCTCTTTATATATTGGCATTGTTAATTGCTCTCGAATTAACAAATTTCTGAGGGGAATACAAATCCAAGTTGTACAGAGAGTTTGCAGAGTTTGTTCCATGCCGATGCAAATATATTTTTTGTAAATAGTTTGAGGGTTAAATATTGTTCAGTGATGGCCCATCTCTGCAGGTTTTTATAGCGGAGTTATTGGAGATGGAATGGATCCATTTCCACAGATTACAGTCTCTCTCTTCTTCTTTGATTTCCTTCCTTCCCAAGAAACGCAATAATGGCATCATTGCATTGTAGGCACTATAATCATGTCAATAAAAAAGAGTAGTCTATTATGTGCATGACTATGTTATAGTCATGCCTTCACTTCCTTTCCATTTTCTGCATTAAACGTTGATCTACCTCGTGTGTCATATCTTGTCAAAAATGATAAAATCCAAATGACGATGTTCAAGTCTAGATTGATAATAGTAACGATTTGTATGCAATAGATATATTTCAACAACATTATGTGCATGGAATTTTATATGTATATATCGATTATGTAAAATACAAGGTGAGATTTTGAATTCATTTAATTGAATTGGTGGTCTTCACTGCGTATTTGCATGCAAAATCTTTGAAATTTCACATAAACTAGATTCTTTGGATTTGTGTTGATTTAAATGGCCACTTGTTTGTTTTCAGCCATAAAATTGTCATTTTTGGCATTTTTGTATGTAGATTCTGCACTGAAAATAAAGTCTGTAACAGTTCAATTGTTGTGCAAAGTTGCAATGTTTCAATAGAAAAAAAAATGGCTTCTTACAAATGCTGACTTGGACTTTATGCTGGGCACCTTCTGCCTATTCTTCCAATTCATCATTTGCTGCCCTGTCACCTTCTTCCTGTTACCATCATCCATGTAGCAAAGGAAACTGGGTACTTCTCTTTTGTGTCACTGAATGTGAAACATACAACACACCATTTGGCTAACACACCGAATGTCTTGGCTATTGCACTTAATTCTCAGGTGACTAGAGTGCCCACTACAAAGAATGCATACAACATTTCCAATTCGTTCCAAACCAAAATATGAACAATACGGCTACAGGTATATCTATGTTCTCTCCTATAGTTTTGTTGTTGCAGCAACATCCCCCCCAAATTTTTTTGTACATATTGGGGCCCCTCCTTTTAGTTTTAGAAAGGCTGCCTTAAGAGGCCATTTCCATCTTTTATCTTTGTTCTCAACAGAAAATCTTGCTTTGAAAGCATCCAAGTTTTCTTTCAAAATGACAGAATTCGTGAAGTCTTCCCGGAGATGCTGAGCTTTTCAGAATCCTTCCCCGCAGTGTCGGAAGCATTCGAGTTTTCGTCCCAAAACAGCGGGAGTTAATCGCGTAAACCTTCCGAAAAAAGACTTAGAAACTTTCGTCTGAAAGCCGCGGAAGCCATTGGACAATTCTTTTCGAAACGGCGGAGCTATTCGTCAAAACCTTCCGCAGTTGCGTAGGGATTCGGGTTTTCCTCTCGAAACGGCGGAAGCCATTTAGCATAAGCTTTCCGAAAAGTACTTAGAATTTTTGAAAGTTTGCGGAACGCGCCAAGGAAGCTCCGCGGAACCATTCAGCTTTGTCTCCCGAAATTGCAGAATCTTTCGGGCTATCCTCCCGCGGTTGCAGAGGCCAATCACATAAGCCTCTCGAAAAAAGTCTTCGAAATTATTATGGGAAAGTTGCGGAAGCACTCGAGTTTTCCTCCCGAAACGACGGGCGCCATTCGCCAAATCTCCCCGAAGCTTTGAAAAGAACTTAGAAGTTTTTCTTTGAAATTTGCGGAATCCTTTGGACTTTTCCACCCGAAAGTTGCAGAAGCCATTCGCCCGAGCCTCCCGCAACTGCGGAAACCTTCGCGTTTTCATCCCGAAGCCTCACCAAGAGAACTTTGCGGAACCGTTCGGGTTTTCCTTCCGCGATTGTGGAAGTCTTTGTGCGGGAGCCTTCACCATATCTTTCCGAAGCCACGCGAGGACTTAGAAAACTTTTTGAAAGTTGCCCACCAAGAGAATTCGCTCATTCCTCCCAAAACAGCGGAAGCTTCCGCGTTATCCTTCCGAAAGATTTGAGCTTTGCGGAACGTTTTGGATTTCCCTTCCGCGACGCAGAAGCCTTTTGTGGGAGCCATTCGCCATTGTCCCCCGAAATGGCGGAAGCTTTCGCCATGTCTTCCCGCAATGGTGGAGGGAATTCACAAGTCGGTCCCGCGGGTGGCTGTCATGCACGCAAACTGAGACGGCTTGATATGACACCGACGTACCAATATTAAAGCCGCATTTTAATGCGCCAACCACCGTGTTAAAACCCCGCACGTGCCAGCTCATTTAAATAGACGGTGGGGGTTCGAGCCAAACATATTGTTATTTTTCGATTGGTAAACGACGTGGAACACCGCACAACCGCTCCAGCTCAACTCGCTCATCCACGTACTCGTCCACCTCGTTCGGCTATCTTCGTCATTGCCAGGTAGGATTCTAACCGTTAAATTTTGTCTCCCACGCATCAAATTACCTATGGGTGTTCTTGTTTTCTAAGATGATAGGAATTGGTTGGATTTTGACGGGCAAAATGCCCGTCATGGGTTGTTTTGCTCGTCAAATACGGTCTAAAGTGCATATCTCCCGTCATAAAACCAAAGAAATTGAAAAAACGTTTGTACTATGAAAAGACGGTCAGTTTGAACGGGTGGAGTTTTTCCAAGCTCCTACCCTGGCTCCACCAGTCGTTATTCTTTGTGTTTAAAACCGCCAAGCCCCGGGAATGTCTCGGTTACACCAGTCGAAACCCGAAACTATAGCCACCCGAGCTTTTCATCACCCACATTCCCGGCATCGACAACCCCTGTTCAAGTTTCCAAGCCTGCCGTAGAACGCCTCGCCAAGTGCCATCAGATAACCATAGCAGTCGAAGCCCTCTTCGGCTCATAAATATAACAGCAGCTCCTTATTTCGTCGTAGGGTTATTTCACCCAGACTTCCCCGCCATTAGCTATTTGATCCGCAACCATGTCAAAGGATACTATCCCTCCTAGAGCTCAACCGAGAGCAGGTTGTTTCCACAACATGCTTATCCTCTCGGGAGCATTCCAAACCCACCCCTTTAAAAGAATTAGGATGATTAAAATCTAGAATTCTTGTTGGAATGGTGTATTTTGCTTCCTAACATACAGCTTCACATTGTATTTATCTCGTTGACATGTTAAAATGGTGATGCTCTCTGATAAAATCTCACAGTATGTTGCTCATGTTTATGATGATGTATATTTGGTTGCTATCAGGGATAAGTCAAAATGCCAAAAGGTGGTAGGAAGAAGGCTAAGATGACAGAAAACCAGCCTACACCACTTAAAACTGAGACCACACTCCAGGATACTAGGTGCACCACTGGTATTCCTCCAGAAATCCACTGGGGTGACATCTATAGGATGATCCGAGACCAGGATGTCCCGGACATGTTGCTAGAAGAGGGGAAGATCTATCTCAATATCAGAGCCTCAGGCATAACTAGAGCTGCTACCCGCCCTGAACTGTTCCCTTGTTCTGAAGTAATCGGATGGATACTCCAGCATGCCGATGCGGAAGGAAGAGTAATTCATGACAGCGTGAAGATAGCCATCGCCTCATTTCACCCAGCATACCTGGCCGTGGCCTACAAATTTCCCCGCGCCCAGCAATCTCTGACTGATGAATGGCTGGGCCAGATGAACAACGTTGAGATGGCCAAAAAGCTATTGGTCGCAGGCAAGCATTTGAGAAAGAAAGGAAATGACGAATATGACGTCCAGAATCTGAGACCTCCTTTCAGATTGATCACCTTAATGTTGTGCAGAATCTTCGGCATGCCAGATGGCACCGTGTACAAGATTCAGTGGGTCCCTATCATCCACTTCGTGGCGTTTAAAGGAACTGTGTTTGACTGGGTCACTCTCCTGTCAGATAGTTTGGCCTCAATGATAGTTGCTGCAAGAGAAGGACTAGCCTTGAAGAAGGTAGAATTTTTCATGTCCTCATATCTGATTGATTGTGTTTTGGCCAAGGTAGACTTCCCCAAATTGGGCTGCACATGGGATAAGGCCACCACCCCGGTTTATACCGCTTTCAGGATGTTGTGGGCTCAGAATTACAAACCCAACTATAAGCTCATCTGTGAGGGGTTCATCATGCCCTTATATGAGCAGCTATTCAAGGAAGATCCCAACTGCCTGTCAGAGAATGCCATGGAAGTCATTGAAAATTATGGAGATTTTTATTTCTCGGAGCAAGGCACCTATCTCATAATGTTTGGAGGAACTAAAGCCCCATATATTTTTCCAAGATATGCTACAAATTATGTGGTCCTTAAGGAAGCAGTAAGACAAATCTTCTTGGATGGAATTGGAGCAATGCTTCACAAACAGCATAAGGCCTCTTTTCCCCCTCTACCTTTCTGCATAGGGGCCTACAAATTTTCAGGAGTTGCCTCAGCCGAGGAATTTTTTCAGGAGCTGAAAGCCTTCCACTTCGGCGAGGTGATCTTCCACAGGAATGACAGGAAGGGAAAAGTGGCCGAGCATTGTAAGGAAATCTATGCTCATTTTGAGTACTCTCACTATCCCGATGCCGAGGAAGAGGCATTCAGAGGCATCAGCAACATGGCTGAGCTGCGGATCTGTCGCCAAGGCACTGGAGCAAGCTCTAGCTCAACCAAGGTCCAGAAGACCAGCCAGCAGAAGGAAAAAGAAGCTGATGATGCCTGAGCTCAGGAAGAGCTCAGATTAAGAGAGGAAGCAAGGTTAGTACAGGAGGCAGAGGAAGCCAGATTGCAGCGGGAGGCTGAGGAAGCCAGGTTGCAGCAGGAAGCTGAAGTGGCAAGAATGCAACAAGAAGCCGAAAATGAAAGGTTGCAGAAAGAGGCTGAGGAAGCCCAACAGCATAAAGAGGTTGAGGAGGAAAGGCAACGGAAAGAGAATGAAGATCAGTTGCAAGCTGAACAAGCTGAGATAAGAAGGAAAGCGGAAGAAGAGCTAAAAGCAGGAAAAGATGCCCAAGAAAGTGGATCCGGTGTCCAAGACATGGAAATAGACGCACCTCAAGCAGGTGGCTTTGGTACCCAAAATGTGGGAACAGATCCAGCTTAGGGATTCCGGACCCCACCAGCTGAAGAAGAAATAGACATTATGGACCTCCCAATTGTCCCGTACACTCCATCAGGAAAACATATGGTGTCCAGGTGGAATGAATTTGTCTATGATAAGAAAAGGAAAGCAATGGTCCTTAAATCGGAAGAGAGGATCAAAAGACTCTTCTAGGAGGATATCATTACCCACCGGGAGGTCACTGTGATGCAGAATACAGATAAAGATCCCTTTGCTATGGCATCCGCAGTTGTAGAAACAGCAAAAGCATCACTGGACAATGTAGGTGTTATAGTTAGAGAAAATGAATTGACAAAGAGGAGAGCTCGTACGCTACAACATACTGTGGCTAATGAGCAAGCCTACAGGGATCTTGTGGTGAAGAAGTATAATTGCCTGTACGCCGAGCATAAAGAGCTGTCAAGCAAGTATAACCAACTCGAGGAGGAAAAGGACCAACTAACACTCCAGATGATGATTGTGGAATCAGAGAAGAATGAAGCGGAAGATAAAGCATCCCAGCTAGAAGCAGACAAGCTAGCATTAGCTGAGCAATTAGAGCAAGCTGAGAGCAGAACAATGGACATGTCTCCCTTCCATGAGCTGTCCTGCAGCATCCTGAAGCAAATATATGACACTCAGGAGCTAATCACTAATGAAGTTAGCAAGATCAAGGCCATGGTGGTCAGACTAAAAGAAGTTAATGCAGAGGCCCATAGGCTTAAAGCTAAGCACACTCGGCTTAAGGAAAATATCCTGAGCCAGATAGAATGGCGAGAAGGAAAGGTGGACTTCCCCGCACATCTCCCATTCAAGTCTGTGGAGGGTTTTAACGAAGACATATCCCTTTTGGACTTCTGCAGAAACTGTGGCAGTAAGCTAATGGCCAGTGTACAAGGGACAAGGGATAGGATCAACAGTCTATATCAAAGAATCCAGGGAGTGCATGACAGGTGCAAATTGAATTTCCCGCAATCCCTCGATGATTTCCCGGGTGATGAACAACGCTTGGCTGAACTAAAGGAAGAACTAGGCATCCAAACTGAATATGTGAAGAAAATTGATGTCCTAGCAATTGACGACCTCCAACATTATATTGGAATGTCATCAGTCCACAGCCACTTGCTTAAAGAAGTGCATCAAGCTGCAGTAACAGAAGTTCAAGGCATTGGAGCAGAGCTTAGAAAAAATGTGACTTCTCAGAAAATCTTGCTCCCTGCTTCCGCAAACATAGTCATAAGGGACACTGGCATTTGGCATAGATACATAGTAGAAGAAGAGAAGAAGGCAGAAGTAGCAGCTGTGACAGCGAATCCAGACTCTTCTCTCCCAACAGTAACAGAAACTCCAGCTGGCTCGATTTCTTCTTCCCAGGCAGCAGCAGTAGCAACAGTGAGTTCGAGTGCCTCTCCTAAGGCAACATCAGCAGCATCAGTTGATTTGGGCGATCCTCTTCCAGCTGAAGCACACGTGCAGGAATGAAAGCGCTGAGTTAGAGCGTGAATTCTGATTTTTGTAATTTTGGGGCTTTTCAGATGTGTAAAACATGGAACTATGGGACAGCTGTCCCTATCTTCTATTAAAATAATTTCTGTAAATGAAAAGGGAGTCACATTTTGTCTGTTATAGGAGAAAATTTCTGTAGATGACAAGTGTAAAAGGCCAGGTGGCAGCCCAAAGGGCAATTTTGTAATTATAAATAGAAGTTAGGAAGGATTAGAAAGGACTTTTGGCAGGGAATCATTTTCAGACCTGTACGAGCTATCTTGTATTGGTTCTAAGAAAACATAATTTTCTAATAAAAGCCTGGAGAGGACGTTTTGCATGGGGATAAAGAATGGATGTGTATTGGATTATTCTGGTGGCTTCCATGCTTTAATGTGAGATCATTCTTACTGTCTGAATTATTTCTTTGTAACAATGCTTTTTGCTCTTTTCTGTGCAAACGATTTCTCCTTTTCATGAGTAATGAATGTGTTTCATATCAAAATTAGAAGCTATCTTCTGATATTTCTCATCTTTGCTGTAGCTTTACCTGTAAGAATTAATGGCTATCTATTCGTTCTTTAAGATATCTCCTACAGCTCATTGCTCATGCTTTAATTTGGCTCCTTGCAGGGACAATTATATTTATTTCATGTGTTTTTAGACTTAGATCTGTTCTTTCAGTTTTGCATCTAGATTAAATAATCTTGCTTCTCTCTTTGATGAGTAGTGAAATGTGTTATTTGTAATTAGAAGCTATCTTCTGAGATCTTTTATCTTGCTGTAGCTTTCACTTTAAGATTGAACGACTGCCTGTTCATTCTTTAAAGATAATTCTAACAACTCATTGCTCACGCTTTAAGTAGGTTCCTTGCAAGGATAGTTAGATGTATTTCAGCTTTAGACTTAGATCTGTTTTTTCAGTCTTGCATTTAGATTAAACTTAGGCTAGGCACTTGCATATCAATATAAAACATAAAATCCAAAAGAAAGGTAGATCGGGCCATAACCAGTATAATCGGAATAAAAACTCCAAACTAACGGTTGCCGGAACCGCTAACCGGACGGATTCCCTATACCAAATGGTAGATAATCTAATTGGGATCATCTATCGGGGAGAATCCCTTTCTGATTGATGCTACGATATCCGAGGCATCAACAGTTTTTGGCGCTAGAAGGAGGGCCTGGAAGTGCATGGCTGATAGGGGGAAATCTCCCACTACCATAGATGCCACTGAAAACCCGCTTAAAGATAGCATTTCAAACAGCCCAGATCTTGAATTATTAAATCAAGAACGCCTCGTTTCTGATCCTGAGCCTCAAGAAGCTTTATACGCTGTTCCTTTTACAGAAATAGAGGAATTGAGAAGGCATACAAGATCCTACGTTAAGCAGCTAGGTGGTTTAAACGCTGTAAATTTCCTCCCTAAGAAAACTACCCCTAGAAAAGAGCCACAATATACCCGAGATTCGATTCTTGTTCAAAGTTTTGAAGAACTCGTGAATTTGACTTTGGAAGAAATTTCAGACACTCTTAACAAGGCAAATCTTGAAAACTCAGAAAAAATTTTAGACCAAGATAACCTTGAAGAACTTATCACTCCCAAGAGTACTCCACAGAATTCACCTTACAATTCTCCGCCAGGTTCTCCACATCCAAACATGGTTGTACCTGCTTGGAGAGCAAGGGGGGCGTTGAACCTAGATGGGCCATTCCATAATATTCCAAAAAATCTAGAGAAGGTCTTGCCTAAGTTCGATCCAGGGAAAGCTATTTCAGCGGAAGACCATCTCAAAAGTTTCTACCTAGCTCTGAACCTTTTGAACGTACAACATGAAGACGTGGTCTGCAGGCTGTTTCCATATACATTCGAGCCAAAAGTATTATCCTGGTACTTTAGCCTACAACCCAGCTCGATCTCTAGTTGGGATGAATTCGAAAAATGCTTTTTAAAGAAATACGGAAACCAAAAAACTGTGGCAACACTTATGAAAGAACTCTTATCCATGAGAATGGAAAAGAAAGAAAAGGGTCAAGATTTCAATCAAAGATTCACAACGTTGTTAAATAATTTCAGTGAAGCTAATAAACCAGCAGAGGAATCTCTGATTGAATACTATACAACTGCTCTTGAAGGACCCATCGCAATGTTCATAAAAAGGTCCAAGAAAACTACCTTGATAGAGAACTTTGAGGAAGCTAGAAAGGTAGAAGAAGAAGCTGATAGCATTGCTAAACATGCCTTAGATGCAGAGCCAAAACCAACAGCTAGCAAAAAACCTTTGCTGCTCACTAGAGGTAAAGAAGAGCCATCTACAGACATGGAAAATGTAGTCAAGATGATGCAGAAATTATCTAATAAAATTGTAGATCTCGAGAAAGATAAGGCTGCCAGCACATCTAGGAAACCTTTCAAGTTATTTTATAAAAGAAGGGAAGACGGTGATCAAACTCATCCACCAATGAATACTTCCCCTGTGTTAAACTTGAATGAAATCGGGATGGAAAATTTCTGCACCTTTCATCAAGAATCACATTGGGAAAAGAGCTGCCCACAATGGATTAATTCCATGAGCTTAGTCATGAACCAAATGTTAGATTCATAGATCCCAGACCAAGATGATTCTCCAGAGGAATCAAGCCCTGAGTTAGAGGAACCAACCCCGGACACTACTATGGTGCTATGGGATTGGGTACCTATGACAGAATCAGCAGAAGAGGATCCCATAGAAAGCTCTCCCTCTACCGTAAATGTGGCTACTCGCAGCAAAGGCCCTATTGCGGATCCTGTGCCAAGCACAGCTCCTCATAAGCCTAAAGCTTCAAAAGAACTGCCTAGGAGGCATATAACAGTTATCCCACAACAGCCCAAAGTTAGCCAAACAGCGACCAAGCGACCAAACGCTAACTCCATAGTTCAGCCACCTAAGGTCACAATGAGCAAAACAGATCAGCCAACTCGAATTGGGAACGAATCTGACATAGGATACGATATTATTGAAGATATCAAGAAGGTCAAAGCAAATGTGTCAATATTTGACATGTGCAGCTTACCCCATCAACGAGACAAACTGCTGCATGTTCTACAACCCCAAACCAGCACTACATTAACGGATTCTCAAGACAATCCCGAAATCAATGAGGCTAGCATCGGTGGGAAATCTAAATCTCAAACATTGCCATTCCTATTGACCTTTGAAATTTTCAACCATAATGTTCACAATTGTTTGGTAGATTCTGGAGCATCCTCAAACGTTATGCCACTGTCAATCTGTAAAAAGATTAACGGACAGCCTATGCCATCCCCAGCCCAAATTATCCAATTAGATAGGACTGCTGTCAAGGTAATTGGGGAGATGAAAGACGTCCTCATTAGATTATCAGCTGACCCTAGAGTCTGTCAATTCATTGACATAATGGTGGTCGACATTCCTGAAGCCTATGGGCTGATTTTAAGTAGGGATTGGTCTACCAAGCTTAGTGGCTACTTTGCTACCGATTGGTCTCATCTATGGTTGCCTTATCAGAACAGGCAGAATCAGATTAAAGTCCTGAGAGAACCCCATATGAAGCAAAACGTAACGCAATTAGAAGAAAAAAATGAGGCCGTAGCTTTCTCATCCTCGATTCTGGGGAATTATTTCTTAGAAATAGATCCGGGTAATTATCAGTCTGAAACCATTAGCCATGAATCAGATAAACAGTCCGATCTCCTTCATTTCTCTCGGACTGATGATGTTGATTGTAACATAGTTAGTTTAGTTACTGATTTAGATCAAAGAGAGACTAACTTAGTTGAATCTAAAGATATTTTTTGGACATTATACTTTGATGGTTCTAAAACTCTGGAAGGATCTGGAGCCGGTTGTGTTCTGATGGATCCAAAAAGAAACAAGTATTTTCTGTCCTGTAGATTAGAATTTGATTGTACTAACAACACAGCAAAATATGAAGCTTTGGTACATGGATTAAAGAAAGCCATTGGCTTGAATGTTAAATACCTGAAGGTCTATGGTGACTCTGAGATAGTTGTAAGACAGGTAAGGGACACCATTCATTGTCTCTCGCCTCATTTGAAGGGTTACCAGGCTGAGGTATGGGATTTAATTATGCATTTTGACGCTTTCAATATAAAATCAATTCCTAGATTGCAAAATTCTTCAGCTGATTTGTTAGCAACATCTGCTTCTAGATTGGTGCCGTCAAATAATAGATGCTCAATTGAATTGATTTTCAGGCCTTCCGTCCCCGATAATATCACGAACTTCAGAGTCTTCGATGATGACGAACAAATTATCAGCTTTCTAACAAACGAAGACAGCTTCCAAGGAGCTGCGATAGATGAAGAAGAGCATGATGCTGATTTGATGAAAAAGGATGAAGAGAAAGGAAATTTCATTCCCAAAGGAGTAAGGTCCCTCGAAATGCTGTTCGATCTTCAAAATAAGTTCAAAAGGCCAGCTAATACCAAAACTAACAGCTCATCAATGCAACATGAGTTAGTTAATTTGGGTACCGAGGTAGAACCAAAATTTGTCAACCTTGGCAAATGTTGTTCACCCGGAGAAAGAGACAGGTTCATCAAATTGTTTAAACAATACAAGGATTTTTTTGCATGGACCTATGAAGATCTGAAGACGTATGACATCCGCATCATTCAGCATGTAATACCAATGAAAGCGAGCGTCAAGCCATTTCAGTAGCAGTTAAGAAGGATGCATCCTACTCTAGAACCGCTGATCCAAAAGGAATTAAAGAAGCTCCTAGACGCTAAGATAATCTTCAAGGTCCGGCATTCTGAATGGGTTGCAAACTTGGTTCTCGTAAGAAAGAAGTCAGGAGAGATAAGGCTATGTGTAGATTTCAGAAATTTAAACAGAGCTTCGGATAAAGACAACTACCCCGTCCCTTCAATGGAACAAATCCTTCAAATGGTGTCAGGATCCGAATTGTTTTCTCTCCTCGATGGTTTCTCTGGCTACAACCAAGTATTAGTAGCCGAAGAAGATCTCCTTAAGACTACTTTCCAAACTAAGTGGGGAACTTTTGCCTATAGAAGGATGCCATTTGGTCTGATAAACGCAGGAGCTACATTCCAAAGGGCGATGGATATTACCTTCCGAGGATTGGGTGGGCAATGTGTTGTTGTTTACTTAGATGATGTGACGGTCTTTTCAAAGAAAAGGGAAGATCATGTTGTTCACCTGAGGCATATCTTTGATCGTTGTAGGAAATATGGTATCTCCTTGAATCCCAAGAAGAGCGTATTTGTTGTTCCCGAAGGTAAGCTCTTGGGCCATATCATTTCTAAAGGGGGAGTGTCAATAGATCAAGAAAGAGTCCAAGCTATTAATAAAATTCCAATGCCTTACAACAAGAAATCTATGCAGTCCTTTATGGGCACCATCAATTTTGTCCGCAGATTTGTTCCAGATTTTGCACAAATCGTTAAGCCATTGCAACAGATGGTTAAACAAAGCATGCAATTCAAGTGGACAGATTTGGAGAAGGACGCATTTAGAGATATCAAGGCAGCCATAGCTAAGGCTCCTTCCTTAAGGAGCCCAGATTTTGATAAAGATTTCATCCTATATACCTTTGCTTCGGATGACTCCCTCGCAGTGGTACTCACGCAAAAGGTGGAGCTGGGGGACGAATACCCAATTTCGTTTATGAGCACTGGTCTACAAGGGGTTGAGCTGAACTATCCCGTGGTTGACAAGCATGCATATGCGGTCTTCAAAGCAGTCAAACAGTTCAGGCCATACATTCTTAAGAGAAGAACTAAAGTCATAGTTCCCCACCCAGCTGTTAGATCCCTTTTCGTTCAAAAGGAATTGGGAGAAAGGAGAGGGAACTAGGTCACAGCTCTGCAAGAATATGATTTAGAATTTAAACCAGCCACAATCATCAAAGGGAAAGGCCTGTGCAAGTTACTTGCGGGAAACTCGACTGATGAAGAACAACATTGGAAGAACGAAGCTGAGCTAAATTCGGTTGAAGTATGTCATATCTTCACAACTCCCCAGTCATGGTATAGGGATCTGGTGCACTATTTACAGCAGGGATATCTACCTGAGCACTGGAACTCTAAACAAAGAAGGGCACTCCGCTTGAAATCAGCACCTTATCAAATCATTGATGGGATACTTTTCAGGAAGAATTATGATGGAGTTTTCCTTATATGTTTGGAAAAGGAAGATGCAAACAAAGTTGTCAAAGAATTGCATGATGGCCTCGTAGGTGGACATTATTCAGGAGAGACGACGGCACACAAGATACTGAGAGCTGGTTATTATTGGCCCACTTTGTTCCGAGATGCCCACATGTATGCACGAAACTGTGATGTATGTCAAAGAAGTGCCGGGAAATTACCTAAGGCAGCAGGTCCCTTGCAGCCAGTCATCATCTCTGAGCCTTTCAAGCAGTGGGGTATAGATGTTATCGGAGAAATAAATCCAAATTCTTCGTTGCAACATCGATACATCCTGACGGCTACTGACTACTTCACTAGATGGACGGAGGCTATCCCTTTGCGCAAGATCAATGAAGACGCGGTCATCAGCTTCTTGAAAGAAAACATCATAACCAGGTTTGGGGTTCCAATTTCCCTTGTTTTTTATAATGCTACTTATTTTTCGTCTTGCAAGATAAATGAATTTGTTTATGAATGGGGAATTAATTTGCATTATTCAGCCAATTACTATCCTCAGGGGAACGGATTAGCTGAATCCTCAAACAAGAATCTGATTCGAATTCTTAAGAAGACTGTGATAGAAAACCAGAGAAGTTGGCATGTAGCTCTCCCAAACGCCTTATGGGCAGATAGGGTGACCCCCAAGATTGCTTTAGGTGTTTCCCCTTTCACTCTTGTCTATGGCAAGGAAGCCCTCCTTCCTCCAAACATCTTACTCCCGTCCTTACAGTTATCCCAAGCCTCTCGGGGTTCTGGTAGCCAAGCCTTACAATCCAGGATCAACACCCTGCTTCAACTTGAAGAAGCCCGACAGAAAGCTAAAGATCGATTCCATCAACACCAAGACATAGTTAAGAGATGGTTCGATAAGAGGAAGTCCAGTAAAAGAAGTTTTGAAGTTGGGGACTTGGTCCTGAAATGGGACCATAATCATGAAGGCAAAGGAATGCATATGAAATTTCAACATCTATGGGTAGGCCCGTACCAAATTTCGGCAAAGTTAGGCCCATCCACTTATGAATTGACAAATCTCGAGGGAGAAGAAGTAGCCCTTCCTCTCAATGGCCTCGCCCTGAAACAATACTTTGCATAGTCTCTTTGAGACTTCCTGTACATAAATAAAGCTTTCTTTTATTGTTGCTTTAGCCTTTAGTCGCTTTATTTTCGGCCATTTTGTTTCTTTCATTGTCATTTGAACCTTTGCAAAAAGTTTTGTTTTCTGAAAGCCCTTATGGTGGAGTTTCTCGTCAATGATAGGTCTCTCAAAGAAATCTCGCAACCCATGAGTCCTGAACTATGCTCGAATAAATCCTGTCTGTATTGTGCTCTCGCTGAAATGTTCAGAAGGAAGGAAGCCTACTCTGCTAGTCACACTAATCTTGTTTTAAATAGCCGAGACCCATGACCATCTTCATCACTATCTCTGGGCTCCACCCACTCTCACACTTTAAGGCATCTCAAGAAGGCTATTAAAGTTGGACCCATGGAAAGTAGCACATCTCGAGGACATAGGGTATTGAAATGACTCCATGCTGCAAATTTAACAGCCAAAATGGCTTATACTCAAGAGCCTGTTTTCCAGAGATTCTCACCTCAATTAAAGCATGGCTGAGACAAAAGCAAAAGACATGTAAAATCAAGAGGGTTGTCCAAAAGGCTCAGCCCAAAATGGGCTCCTCTCCGTCCGTGAGGTTTGATCAAATCAATAAAATTTCTAACTCACACAAAAGGACATTATGGATTGAGGAGCCTAAATCAAATATCATGTCCAAAAGAAAATATCTCTGGAAGGCTCAAACAGCTAAGCTGTCCAAAGTACAAACATCCAAAAGGATGCAAGCAGCATGGGAATGAGGAACAAGAGCAATAATGTCCATGAGAAAATGTTGCAAATCCTGTGGAGTCCGACAGTAGTAACCATCTGAAAGATGACCCTTCTAAAATGAATCTCATATGTCGGCCCTTTGAGAGTTTTAAAGATGTCTCTGTCAAGGCTCCCCTTTCCCCAATGGCTAGCAGGTAAAGTGCCTTCTTCCCCTCGCATGAATTTAAATGCTCAGCTGAGTATTGCACCTAAGATGGATGTCTTTGATGAGGTTTCGGACCATGAAGAGGAATTTTTAAGAGATCTGTGTACGCCAGCGACTCGCCATTGTTGTTGCAGCAACATCCCCCCCAAATTTTTTTGTACATATTGGGGCCCCTCCTTTTAGTTTTAGAAAGGCTGCCTTAAGAGGCCATTTCCATCTTTTATCTTTGTTCTCAACAGAAAATCTTGCTTTGAAAGCATCCAAGTTTTCTTCCAAAATGACAGAATTCATGAAGTCTTCCCGGAGATGCTGAGCTTTTCAGAATCCTTCCCCGCAGCGTCGGAAGCATTCGAGTTTTCGTCCCGAAACAGTGGGAGTTAATCGCGTAAACCTTCCGAAAAAAGACTTAGAAACTTTCGTCTGAAAGTCGCAGAAGCCATTGGACAATTCTTTCCGAAACGACGGAGCTATTCGTCAAAACCTTCCGCAGTTGCGGAGGGATTCGCGTTTTCCTCCCGAAACGGCAGAAGCCATTTAGCATAAGCTTTCCGAAAAGTACTTAGAATTTTTGAAAGTTTACGGAACGCGCCAAGGAAGCTCCGCAGAACCATTCAGCTTTGTCTCCCGAAATTGCGGAGTCTTTCGGGCTATCCTCCTGCGGTTACGGAGGCCAATCACATAAGCCTCTCGAAAAAAGTCTTCGAAATTATTATGGGAAAGTTGCGGAAGCACTTGAGTTTTCCTCCCAAAACGACGGGCGCCATTCGCCAAATCTCCCCAAAGCTTTGAAAAGAACTTAGAAGTTTTTCTTTGAAATTTGCGGAATCCTTTGGACTTTTCCACCCAAAAGTTGCGGAAGCCATTCGCCCGAGCCTCCCGCAACTGCGGAAACCTTCGCGTTTCATCCCGAAGCCTCACCGAGAGAACATTGCAGAACTGTTCAGGTTTTCCTTCCGCGATTGCGGAAGTCTTTGTGCAGGAGCCTTCACCATATCTTTCCGAACGCGCACGAGGACTTAGAATACTTTTTGAAAGTTGCCCACCGAGAGAATTCGCTCATTCCTCCCGAAACAGTGGAAGCTTCCGCGTTATCCTTCCGAAAGAATTGAGCTTTGCGGAACGTTTTGGATTTCCCTTCCGCGACGCGGAAGCCTTTTGCGGGAGCCATTCGCCATTGTCCCCCAAAACGGCGGAAGCTTTCGCCATGTCTTCCCGCAATGACGGAGGGTATTCACAAGTCGGTCCCTCGGGTGGCGGTCACGCACGCAAACCAAGATGGTTTGATATGACGTCGACGTACCAGTATTAAAGCCGCATTTTAATGCGCCACCCACCATGTTAAAACCCCGCACGTGCCAGCTCATTTAAATAGACGATGGGGGTTTGAGCCAAACATATTGTTATTTTTTGATTGGAAAACGACGTGGAACGCCGCGCAACCGCTCCAGCTCAACTCGCTCATCCACGTACTCATCCACCTCATTCGGCTATCTTTGTCATTGCCAGGTAGGATTCTAACCGTTAAATTTTAATTCCCACGCATCAGATTACCTTTGGGTGTTCTTGTTTTCTAAGACGATAGGAATTGGTTGGATTTTGACGGGAAAAATGCTCGTCATGGGCTGTTTTGCCCGTCAAATACGGTCTAAAGTGCATATCTCCCGTCATAAAACCAAAGAAATTGAAAAAACGTTTGTACTATGAAAAGACGGTCAGTTTGAACGGGTGGAGTTTTTCCAAGCTCCTACCCTGGCTCCACCAGTAGTTATTCTTTGTGTTTAAAACCGCCAAGCCCCAGGAATGTCTCGGTTACACCAGCCGAAACCCGAAACTATAGCCACCCGAGATTTTCATCACCCGCATTCCCGGCATCGACAACCCCTGTTCAAGTTTCCAAGCATTCCGTAGAACGCCTCGCCAAGTGCCATCAGATAACCATAGCGGTCGAAGCCCTCTTCGGCTCATAAATATAACAGCGGCTCCTTATTTCGTCGTAGGGTTATTTCACCCAGACTCCCCCGCCATTATCCATTTGAGCCACAACCATGTCAAAGGATACTATCCCTCCTAGAGCTTGACCGAGAGCAGGTTGCTTCCGCAACATGCTTATCCTCTCGGGAGCATTCCAAACCCGCCCCTTTAAAAGAATTAGGATGATTAAAATCTAGAATTCTTATTGGAATGGTGTATTTTGCTTCCTAACATACAGCTTCACATTGTATTTATCTCGTTGACATGTTAAAATGGTGATGCTCTCTGATAAAATCTCACAGTATGTTGCTCATGTTTATGATGATGTATATTTGGTTGCTATCAGGGATAAGTCAAAATGCCAAAAGGTGGTAGGAAGAAGGCTAAGATGACAGAAAAGCAGCCTACACCACTTAAAACTGAGACCACACTCCAGGATACTAGGTGCACCACCGGTATTCCTCCAGAAATCCGCTAGGGTGACATCTATAGGATGATCCGAGACCAGGATGTCCTGGACATGTTGCTAGAAGAGGGGCAGATCTATCTCAATATCAGAGCCTCGGGCATAACTAGAGCTACTACCCGCCCTGAACTGTTCCCCTGTTCTGAAGTAATCGGATGGATACTCCAGCATGCCGATGCAGAAGGAAGAGTAATTCATGACAGCGGGAAGATAGCCATCGCCTCATTTCACCCAGCATACCTGGCCGTGGCCTACAAATTTCCCCGCGCCCAGCAATCTCTGACTGATGAATGGCTGGGCCAGATGAACAACGTTGAGATGGCCAAAAAGCTATTGGTCACATGCAAGCATTTGAGAAAGAAAGGAAATGATGAATATGACGTCCAGAATCTGAGACCTCCTTTCAGATTGATCGCCTTAATGTTGTGCAGAATCTTCGGCATGCCAGATGGCACCGTGTACAAGATTCAGTGGGTCCCTATCATGCACTTCGTGGCGTTTAAAGGAACTGTGTTTGACTGGGCCACTCTCCTGTCAGATAGTTTGGCCTCAATGATAGTTGCTGCAAGAGACGGACTAGCCTCGAAAAAGGCAGAATTTTTCATGTCCTCATATCTGATTGATTGTGTTTTGGCCAAGGTAGACTTCCCCAAATTGGGCTGCACATGGGATAAGGCCACCACCCCGGTTTATACCGCTTTCAGGATGTTGTGGGCTCAGAATTACAAACCCAACTATAAGCTCATCTGTGAGGGGTTCATCATGCCCCTATATGAGCAGCTATTCAAGGAAGAGCCCAACTGCCTGTCAGAGAATGCCATGGAAGTCATTGAAAATTATGGAGATTTTTATTTCTCGGAGCAAGGCACCTATCTCAGAATGTTTGGAGGAACTAAAGCCCCATATATTTTTCCAAGATATGCTACAGATTATGTGGTCCTTAAGGAAGCAGTAAGAAAAATCTTCCTAGATGGAATTGGAGCAATGCTTCACAAACAGCATAAGGCCTCTTTTCCCCCTCTACCTTTCTGCATAGGGGCCTACAAATTTTCAAGAGTTGCCTCAGCCGAGGAATTTGTTCAGGAGTTGAAAGCCTTCCACTTCGGCGAGGTGATCTTCTACAGGAATGACAGGAAAGGAAAAGTGGCCGAGCATTGTAAGGAAATCTATGCTCATTTTGAGTACTCTCACTATCCCGATGCCGAGGAAGAGGCATTCAGAGGCATCAGCAACATGGCTGAGCTGTGGATCTGTCGCCAAGGCACTGGAGCAAGCCCTAGCTCAACCAAGGTCCAGAAGACCAGCCAGCAGAAGGAAAAAGAAGCTGATGATGCTCGAGCTTAGGAAGAGCTCAGATTAAGAGAGGAAGCAAGGTTAGTACAGGAGGCAGAGGAAGCCAGATTGCAGCGGGAGGCTGAGGAAGCCAGGTTGCAGCAGGAAGCTGAAGTGGCAAGAATGCAACAAGAAGCCGAAAATGAAAGGCTGCAGAAAGAGGCTGAGGAAGCCCAACAGCAGAAAGAGGTTGAGGAGGAAAGGCAACAGAAAGAGAATGAAGATCACCTGCAAGCTGAACAAGCTGAGATAAGAAGGAAAGCGGAAGAAGAGCTGAAAGCAAGAAAAGATGCCCAAGCAAGTGGATCTGGTGTCCAAGACATGGAAATAGACGCACCTCAAGCAGGTGGATCTGGTACCCAAAATGTGGGAACAGATCCAGCTCAGGGATTCCGGACCCCACCAGCTGAAGAAGAAATAGACATTATGGACCTCCCAATTGTCCCATACACTCCATCAGGAAAACATACGGTGTCCAGGTGGAATGAATTTTTCTATGATAAGAAAAGGAAAGCAATGGTCCTTAAATCGGAAGAGAGGATCAAAAGACTCTTCTAGGAAGATATTATTACCCACCGGGAGGTCACTATAATGCAGAATACAGATAAAGATCCCTTTGCTATGGCATCCGCAGTTGTAGAAACAGCAAAAGCATCACTGGACAATGTAGGTGTTATAGTTAGAGAAAATGAATTGACAAAGAGGAGAGCTCGTACGCTACAACAGACTGTGGCTAATGAGGAAGCCTACAGGGATCTTGTGGTGAACAAGTATAATTGCCTGTACGTCGAGCATAAAGAGCTGTCAAGCAAGTATAACCAGCTGGAGGAGGAAAAGGACCAACTAACACTCCAGATGATGATTGTGGAAGCAGAGAAGAATGAAGCGGAAGATAAAGCATCCCAGCTAGAAGAAGACAAGCTGGCATTAGCTGAGCAATTAGAGCAAGCTGAGAGCAGAACGATGGACATGTCTCCCTTCCATGAGCTGTCCTGCAACATCCTGAAGAAAATATATGACACTCAGGAGCTAATCACTAATGAAGTTAGCAAGCTCAAGGCCATGGTGGTCAGACTAAAAGAAGTTAATGCAGAGGCCCATAGGCTTAAAGCTAAGCACACTCGGGTTAAGGCAAATATCCTGAGCCAGATAGAATGGCGAGAACGAAAGGTGGACTTCCCCGCACATCTCCCATTCAAGTCTGTGGAGGGTTTTAACGAAGACATAGCCCTTTTGGACTTCTGCAGAAACTGTGGCAGTAAGCTAATGGCCAGTGTACAAGGGACAAGGGATAGGATCAACAGTCTGTATCAAAGAATCCAGGGAGTGCATGACAGGTGAAAATTGAATTTCCCGCAATCCCTCGATGATTTCCCGGGTGATGAACAACGCTTGGCTGAACTAAAGGAAGAACTAGGCATCCAAACTGAATATGTGAAGAAAATTGATGTCCTAGCAATTGACGACCTCCAACATTATATTGGAATGTCATCAGTCCACAGCCACTTGCTTAAAGAAGTGCATCAAGCTGCAATAACGGAAGTTCAATGCATTGGAGCAGAGCTTAGAAAAAATGTGACTTCTCAGAAAATCTTGCTCCCTGCTTCCGCAAACATAGTCATAAGGGACACTGGCATTTGGCATAGCTACATAGCAGATGAAGAGAAGAAGGCAGAAGTAGCAGCTGTGACAGCGAATCCAGACTCTTCTCTCCCAGCAGTAACAGAAACTCCAGCTGGCTCGATTTCTTCTTCCCAGGCAGCAGCAGCAGCAACAGTGAGTTCGAGTGCCTCTCCTAAGGCAACATCAGCAGCATCAGATGATTTGGGCGATCCTCTTCCAGCTGAAGCACACGTGCAGGAATGAAAGCGCTGAGTTAGAGCGTGAATTCTGATTTTTGTAATTTTGGGGCTTTTCAAATGTGTAAAACATGGAACTATGGGACAGCTGTCCCTATCTTCTGTTAAAATAATTTCTATAAATGAAAAGGGAGTCACATCTTGTCTGTTATAGGAGAAAATTTCTGTAGATGACAAGTCTAAAAGGTCAGGTGGCAGCCCAAAGGGAAATTTTGTAACTATAAATAGAAGTTAGGAAGGATTAGAAAGGACTTTTGGCAGGGAATCATTTTCAGACCTGTACGAGCTATCTTGTATTGGTTCTAAGAAAACATAATTTTCTAATAAAAGCCTAGAGAGGACGTTTTGCATGGGGATAAAGAATGGATGTGTATTGGATTATTCTGGTGGCTTACATGCTTTAATGTGAGATCATTCTTACTGTCTGAATTATTTCTTTGTAACAATGCTTTTTGCTCTTTTCTGTGCAAACAATTTCTCCTTTTCATGAGTAATGAATGTGTTTCATATCAAAATTAGAAGCTATCTTCTGATATTTCTCATCTTTGCTGTAGCTTTACCTGTAAGAATTAATGGCTATCTGTTCATTCTTTAAGATATCTCCTACAGCTCATTGCTCATGTTTTAATTTGGCTCCTTGCAGGGACAATTAGATTTATTTCATGTGTTTTTAGACTTAGATCTGTTCTTTCAGTTTTGCATCTAGATTAAATAATCTTGCTTCTCTCTTTGATGAGTAGTGAAATGTGTTATTTGTAATTAGAAGCTATCTTCTGAGATCTTTTATCTTGCTGTAGCTTTCTCTTTAAGATTGAACGGCTGCCTGTTCATTCTTTAAAGATAATTCTAACAGCTCATTGCTCACGCTTTAAGTAGGTTCCTTGCAAGGATAGTTAGATGTATTTCAACTTTAGACTTAGATCTGTTTTTTCAGTCTTGCATTTAGATTAAACTTAGGCTAGGCACTTGCATATCAGTATAAAACATAAAATCCAAAAGAAAGGTGGATTGGGCCATAACCGGTATAATCAGAATAAAATCTCCAAACCAACGGTTGCCGGAACCACTAACCGGACGGATTCCCTATACCAAACGGTAGATAATCTAATTGGGATCATCTATCGGGGAGAATCCCTTTCTGATTGATGCTACGATATCCGAGGCATCAACAAGTTTGCAATCACAAGATTTGAAGCCAATTCCCCTTTTAAGTCAACACAGGATTCGATCTCAAGAATAATACAACAAGAATTAAACACTACAGGACTAGCATCCATGGTATGCTCATGAATACAAGATTTCTTGAATTTGATTATATTTAGGAAGGAGGTCTCTAAATTGGCAAGATGTTACTTATCGATTCTGACAACAATGTCGAAGCCATATTGCTTGAAGACCACAAAGGAACTCCATATCAAGTCTCTCAAATCATGAATATGCTTCAACGATACACCATCGATCCAAATCAAAATCAATCCAACAATTTACGACTCTGCATTTTGATGACTCAATGTCGTTACTTCCAGCTCCAACTCCAAGAAACTATTTTTCTTCTATGAAATTAATAATCACCCTACATATTTATAATTATGTGAACTGTGTAAGTATAATTATGTTATTTGGAATATATTCTAAGTTACAACACTACACTATAGAGTCTCATTGCATAATTCCTATGTATAACCACCTCACCTCTCTTACCATTATCTATAACGTAATTTACTTATTATAATCAATTAGAGGCCTCAGTAGCTTTCCATATAAGAGTTTTCAGCATTTGTTCACCGTTGATTTAAAACTCCCAAGCAACTACATGTCCATACCAAACCAAAACCCAATCGACTAATAATTACCAAAGCCATTATAACCACCTACCACACAGTAGAAATACCAACAACGATAGAGACATATGGATAAATTAAAGGTAGATTAGCATATACATGAAATCCTTTAATTCTTACAACAACACATGCCTACTCTTGGAATTGAACCAGTATACAATTCTTTCTTCCCTTTCAACTGCAGAAACTTTTTTCTTTCCCATTGCAATTGTTTTTTGCTTTGCTTTGTTCCTAATGCTTTTTTTGCATGAAAATGATAATTTCGCTTTCCATCTCCTACATTTGCAAACTCTATTTGCATGCTTTGTCAAAGACATTGCCGCATGTGTCTCTTGTTCATAGATTGAATCAAAGAGAACATTACAAAGCTTGGATATCTTCTGGATAACATTTCAAACAAGTAGACTAACTATCTACAACATTATAGCTTGTCGTAATCCACAAAAAAATTGTGAAAACAAAAAATCATATTACATCCAGTACATAGGAACTACTGAGTACTACACTATCTTACTGTTCATAAAGATACAAAAATAAAACCTAGTTACGAAGTCCAATCCATCTTCAAATGCCTTCAAGGAGTATGAAGTTAGTCCAAAAACAACTCATATGTATCAAGGATATTGAATGAAGATCGATCCTAAAAACAAAAGTCAGCACTTACAACCCAACAAAAAACTAAGAAATATGAAAGAAAACTCGACCATTTGTGGATCCATTAATAAGCCTGTATGGTCCTCTTAGAAACCACAATATTGTTATGAATTCTTATACTTTCATTAAGTGATACTTTATGTTTTTTAGGTTCTAAATTTTATCATTTCACGTGCCTAAGAAACATACTTGGTCTACAAGCACATTCAAGGCCCCAAGAAAAACTATTTCCCTTTTGTGTGCACCAATTATATGGACCTTCATAGGCACACGAGGGCCCCTCAATAAGAACCATGATGTTTTTCAACATCGCCGACTAAAATCTCAGAAAGTTTATATTCCCTATTTGCATCAATGGCAGAATGGATGAATGAATGTTACATAAGTCAAAATATTCTCATAATGTCTACTTCATATCCTATTTGTCTTACTTTTATACATTAATAAAGAATCCCTAGTTTGTATTCTAAACCCAAGTTTGTATTCTAAGCACTAGAAACCCTAGTTTATAACCTAAAACTTAGTTTGTATTCTAAACCCTATAAGCCCTAATTTGTATCTCCCAGTTCTATCGTTGACCAATGACTAATATCAAGTGCAATTTTTTTCCCAAGTTGACCCCTTAGTGCAGAAATTGCATTGCCTCTTACTGACCAAAACCCTAGATTATGGAATCATCGTAAAGACAACTTTTGGGTCATGTACCCATGGGGGAGAGGTAACCCTAGAACTATTATGATGTCATGAATCCAACCGAGTCAACGGTTTTCCAATCCAAGCCACAATCATCATTCTATGGCCAGTTGTAACTCGTAGCCTAAATCCTTTCAGGGACATATGGTGAATTCGTGCACGAAGCATATAATCCAAACCGAGTAGCAGAACTGAGTTCCATCAGCTCCTGTAGGTGTATTTGGAGGGACCACATAGGCACGCTACCCACAAGCTCCCGATCAAGGTATTTCCCAAGTTTACCCCTTAGTGCATAAATTGCATTGCCTCTTACTGACCAAAACCCTATCTTCTGGAATTTTCGTACAAGAAAACTTACGTTCCATGTACCCATAGGGGAGATGAACCCCTAACAGTATTGTGATGTCACACATCCAATGGAGTCAATGGTTCATTGATCTGAGCCATGGTCACCATTCTATGGCCAGTTTCAACTCACAACCTAAAGCATTTTAGGGACACATGGTGAATCCATGCTTGGGGCATAAAATCCGAACTGGGTAGCCAAACTGAGTTACTCCATCTCTTGTAGGTGTGTTTGGGTGGGGAACATGCACACTACCCACAAGATCCCCGTCAAGGTTTTTCCCAAGTTTACCCCTTTGTGCAGAAATTACATTGCCTTTTACTAAACAAAACCCTAACTCCTAAAATTGTCATACAAGACAAATTATGGGAAATGTACCCATGGGGGATAGGCATCCTAAGAACTATTCCAATGTCATCAATCCAATGGAGTTGATGGTTCGTTGATCTGAGCCACAATCATCATTCTATTGCAAGTTTGAACTCGTAGCCTAAAGCCTTTCAGGGACACATGGTGAATCCGTGCCAAGGGCATAGAATTCGAATCGGGTAGCCGAAGTAATTTATGTCAGCTTCTACAGGTGTGTTTTGGTAGGGACCACATGGGCATGGTACCCACAAGATCCCCGTCAAGGTATTTCCCAAGTTTACCCCTTAGTGCAAAAATTGTATTTCCTTTTACTAACCAGAACCCTAGCTTTTGGAATTGTCGTACCATAAAACTTTTGAGCCATGTACCCATGGGGTAGAGGAATCCCTAGCACTATTCTAATTTCATGAATTCAATGGAGTTGATGGTTTGATGATCCAAGCCATGGTCATCATTCTATGGCCAGTTTCAACTCGCATCCTAAAGCCTTTCAAGGACACATGGTGAATCTGTTCTCGGGGCATAGAATCGAAACCAGACATCAAAAGTAAGTTCCATCAAATATTGTAGGTGTGTTTTGTCATGGCTCACATGGGAACACTACCCACACGCTCTCAGTCAAGGTATTTGAAAATTTTACCCCTTACTGCAAAAATCGCATTGCCTTTTACTAACCAAAACCATATCTTATAGAATCATCATACACAGCAACTTCCAGGCCATGTACCCATGGGTTAGAGGCACCCATAATACTATTTCAATGTCACAAATCCAACAGAATCAACAGTTCAATGATTTGAGCCACAATCATCATTCTATGTCCAATTTCAACTCGCAACTTAAAGCTTTTCAGGGACACATGGTGAATCTATGATAGGGGCATAAAATCCAAATCAGGAAGCAAAAATGAGTTTAGTCATCTCTTGTAGGTGTGTTTGGGTAGGGCCCACCTAGGTACACTATCCATAAGCTCCTAATCGAGGTATTTCGCAAGTTTACCCCTTAGTGTAGAAATTGCATTGTCTTTTACTGACCAAAACCTTAGCTTTTGGAATCATCATACAAGACAACTTCTATACCATGTACCCACAGGAGAGAGGCACCCCTAGCACTACTTCGATGTCATGAATCCAATGAAGTCGATGATTCGTTGATCCAAGGAACAATCATCATTCTATGGCCAATTTCAACTCATATCCTAAATCCTTCTAGGGACACATGGTGAATCCGTGCTAGGGGCATATAATTCGTACCAGGCAGAAGAACTGAGTTGTATTATCTCCTGTAGGTGTGTTTGGGTAGGGCCCATGTGGGAATGATACTCACAAGCTCTCGGTTTATGTATTTTCCAAGTTTACCCCTTAGTGCTGAGATTGCATTACCTTTTATTGAACAAAACCCTAGGTTCTGGAACCGTCGTACAAGACAACTTCAAGGCTATGTATCCACGAGGGAGAGAAACCGCTAGCACTATTCCTATGTCACAAATCCAATAAAATTTATGGTTTTCTAATCTGAGCCATGGTTATCATTCTATGGTCGGTTTCAACTCGCAACCTAAAGCCTTTCAAGGACACATAGTGAATTCGTGCTTGGGGCATAGAATCCGAACCGAGTAACATAACCGAGTTTTGTAAGCTCCTACAAGTGCATTTGGGAAAGGATACACCAACCATGGATACATGATAGTATAATGGTGAGAAAGTTTATAACCTTTTGTTATTGTCCCATGTCAATATTGTACAAGGGGTCAATTTTCAATTGGAATCTCTCGGGAAATTGTGGGTAGTGTTACCACGTCCACAATGGCCTAACACATCTGTGGGAGCTGACGGAACCTATTTAGGTTGCCCAAACTGGATTTTGCACCGTAGAGCAAATTTACAAATTGTGACTGAATGACACCATGGTGCGAGTTGCAATTGACCATAGATCAGAAACCTTAACTCGGATCTTGAAATCATTGATTTATATGGATTCATGATGCTAGGTTTCAGCTAGAGGAACCCCTCTACCATGATTCAATTGCTTGGAAATGGTCATATTATACCTTATCTATAACTAATATTTTTCTTAGTAAGGACCAATGTCAATTTTGCCTAAGGGAGTCAATTTTGAATTGAAATCTCCCAGGCGACCATGGGAAGAGTGACCACATCTACAATGGTGAAGCACAGTTGTGGGAGTGGACAAAACCCAGTTATGCTCCCCAGTTTGGATTTCGACCCCCTAATGCAAGAATTTACTTGTGTTATATTGAGTAAAACCTTAGATTAGAGAGATTTGAGGTAAAAAAATGGCCTCCTAAGAGATGTACTAAAAGTATGAGATATATTAAAATATTATGAGTTAGGGGTTTTACGGGGTAGGTATATATGACAAGTCACCTCCTACACTATTTTCTGTGCACAATATAAATAACCATGGTTGAGTTACTTTTCAAAATTCACTAAAAATAAAATTAATAAAATAACTCTACATTGATGTGACTAAGATTTATTGTAAATTCCCAAAAATTTATTGTCCTTCATCATTTATTTGTTTTGAACTTGCAAATGAAATTAAATAATAAAAAACATTTTTTAAGAACTATTTTTTTAATTTATGTTGACTTTTTTATATTTAGTATTTTTCTCATCAATTTAATATAATGTGATTTAATTGAAAATTGATTTACATTTAAAATGTTATTAATATTATTATAATCCACATTGCATTATTATAATTATTCTTTATTCATTAAGTCTATATTGATAAATTAATATCAAAATAATAAACTCTTTGGGGATATTTATTTTATTGTAAATGAATGTTATAGTTAAGTCTCTCATAGAAAATAATATAAGACTTAATTTATTCTTAAAAATTGAGTAGTAAAAATATATAATTTCTTTTAACTATTAATATTATCTTTAGAACATTATTATTGAAATAAAATGGACAAATTGTGTGTGTGTGTGTATATTAGATAGTTATAGTTATAGATAATAACATACATTTTTCATATTAATATCATTCATGAATTTAATTTATTTTAAAAGTAAAAGGATATATCTATATATTAGTTTGACATCATAATATTAAATAAAATGGAGTGAATATATAATTATAAATTAAAAATATGAAAATGATAAAAATATTATTTTATGAAAAAATGTGAAAAATATATATATATATAATTAGTTTGATATTGTGATATTAAATAGAATGGAGTGAATATATAATTTAAAATTAAAAACATGAAAATAACAATATATTATTTTATAAAAAAAATTGAAAGGACCTTATTTATGAATTATGAGTACTTTACTTGAAAATGACAATAATATTATTTTATGAGAAAGTGTGAAAAGACATTAATTATGAGTACTTTACTTGAAAATGACAATAATATTATTTTTATGAAAAAATGTTAAAGGACTTTCATTATGAATACTTTACTTTATGACTTAAAAGTACTTATACCACTACCTTGGTTAACTACGGGTTTTCATCCACCATAGAAACTTTGACAAATAAACATTCTTAACTCATGCAATGCCACATCAACCATGGGGGATGATGTCATCTACTAGAATGTGATTGGTTGATTTGTATAGTACATTTTATTTTTGTTTTGAGGCCCATTTTTTACCTCAAAATTTCTCTAATGTGTCTTGCTCGACCGACTAAAAGGTGCCATTGGCCATGGGACTCACAAGAGTCGGGCACCCCTACTTATAACCTACTTCTAGAAATCCAAGGAAATCAACGGTTTTGCGATCCAACACACAGTTTTTGTTCTATGTCCATTTGCAAATCGTCCCTTGTAGCCATTCTGGGACACATGCCAAATTTCTCACTGGGCCTAAAACCACCATTGGATATTCGAATAGAGTTACATAAGTTTGGGCACATGTATCTAGGAATGAAAAATTTGGTGGTCGACCAGAGGATTTCGTTGTGGGTTATGTGGAATTTGACCCCCCAATGCAAGAATTGCCATGTGTTCCACTAAGAAAAACCCCAATGTCCTATCTGGATGAATAAAAGGTACCCCTACCACAAGAGGATTCCAATGCCAATAAAAATGAGGATGAGGATGATGATGGAAATGATGATGATGAGGATGGTGAGGATGAGGTTGATGATGCCAATGCCAATAACAATGAGGACGAGGATGATGATGGAAACGATGATGATATTAATGATGGTGACATGAGTAGTATTGATGATATGAATAGCAATGATGACATGACAACTTCAACATTTGGTGCAAGTAGCACTATGCACACCAAATTCTAAAACATGCAGACACCCATTAGCTCTCCACACACGCGCTCTAAGCTTCCACGTGCATGCTTCAATGCCACATGTGCATTCATCATTTCGTGCATGCACCCGTTATCTCACATGTGCACCCAAGACCATTAAGGAAGCCCAATTGGTGAGTCTGCAATGAAGAAGACATATAGTGACCCATCAACAATTATGGAATGAAGATGACCTATAGGGTTTCTAGGGCTAGATTAAGTTTCTAGGATTCTACATTTCTAGATTAGGTTTCTAGGTTTCCAGATTAAGTTTCTAGGGTTAGATTAGTGGTTCTAGGGATAGAAGGTTTATAGGGATAGATTAGGTTTCTAGGATTAGATTAGTGTTTCTAGGGATAGATTAGGTTTCTAAGGTTTCTAGGTTTCTAGGACTAGATTTGGTTTATAAGTTTCTAAATTAGGTTTCTAGGGATAGATTTAGTTGTAAAGGTATGAATGTTTGATAGTATATATTGGTTAATGGTGACATTGGATTTGATATTAGTGGCTACAAACTAGGGTTTCTAGGGTTTAGAATACAAACTACGGTTACAACTATGAAATAGGGTTTCTAGTGTCTAGAATACAAACTGGGGTTTAGGCTATAAACTAGGGGTTAGACTACAAACTAGGGCTAGACTACAAACTAAGGTTTACATCATGTAAACTAGGAGTTAGACTACAAACTAGGGTTTTAGAAATTACTCAATAGTGACATTGCATTCAACAGTAGTCATTGGTGAGTGATGACATTGCACAAGTCATGTAAGTATGAATGTTTGATAATAGATATTGGTCAATGATGACATTTCCGAGTTGTAAAAGTATGAATGTTTGATAGTATATATTTGTCGGTGATGATAGACTTTCAAAGTTGTAAAAGTACATGAATGTTTGATAGTATATATTGGTCAATGATGACATCAAGCAAAGTTGTAAAGGTATGAATGTTTGATAGTATCTATTGGTCAATGGTGACGTTGCATTTGATATTAGTGATTGGTCAATGATAGCTTTGTGGCTACAAACAAGGTTTCTTGGGTTTATAAAACAAAGTAGGGTTTAGGCTACAAAATAGGGTTTCTAGGATAGGCTAGGTTTACATGCTAGGCTAGGCTAGGTTATTGTAGTTTAAGTTTAGTGTAAGCTAGTATTAAATTATAGTGGTTTATGCCAAGGTATGGTTGGTTAAAGTAGGTTCATTGGTCTTATCAAGCTAAGGATATATTAGGTTTAGTAGGTGAGGTTGGGGTAGTTTATAGATTAGAGTAGGGTTGGCTATGCTATGGATGGATAAGCTAGATATGATAGGTTTGGGTCAGTTTGGTAGGGTAGGTTAGATAGTGGAGCGGTTTAGGCTAGAATGTATGGTTGATTTAAGTAGGTTCACTGGCTTGAGCAAGGTAAGGATAGGTTGATGGTTTAGGTAAGTGTAAACTAGGTTATATTAAGGTAGTTTAGTTTAGGAAGGTTTAGTAGGTGAGGTTAAGGTAGTAACTGAGGTTGGGGTAGTTTAAGCAAGATTAGGGTTGTGTAGTGGGGTACACAAGTCTAGGTTTAGTTTATCTAGGTTAGGTTAGCATATGATATAATAAATGTAAAGATTTTATGTTAAATTAGGTTCATTTTTCAAGACTAATATATTAAAATTAAAGAGAAATTCAAGTTTTCCAAAAATGCAATAGTTCTTTACTTTCTTTTATATCAATATTGCAACATATATAATTTTTCCCTCTTGTATTGTTTTTGAATGGAGGATAGTAGTAATTACTCCACAAGTAAGGATAATAGATTAATTAATTTTACCGTGAAAACTAAGAAAACATATAAGATTACAAATGACAAAAACATTCCTCTTGGTCCTCTTTTCACATAAATCCCCTTAGGGGCCATAAAATTTGTTATTGTTCCAAAGTGACAATAATATCCTTAAGAGATCAATGACTATAGGAGGCCACTAGATATCAAAATTTATCTATTTCATCATGAACAAAGTGAGTGACAATTGCTAAAATAAATAATGAAATATTATCATTGCAAGATGTTGTATGGGCCATGAACAAGTTGGATTTTGATGATTAAATTGATCCATTGATTCTTTACACTAAGATATATATAGATATTGAAGGGGACCATAGTGTTTAAATCAAATAAGATAACCATACAAAGAAGGATGCAAGTTCCCATACTTTATCTATTAAATTTTAGACGAAACATCACCTGGGCAATATAGTACAACTGAGCTCTATTTCATGCCTCATAGGATTTATATTCACGCCATTCAAACTCAAGAATGTGTATTGAAAGCATAAGATTAAATAAAATATTTATTTATTACAAAATGGCACATCGTGCCCATAGTACATAATCGCAACTTGTGTCCAAAGTAGCAGAATGAGTGTACATTTGAATCCCATACTACAAAAATAACACAAGTGTCCTGAACAAACTACAAATATACATCCATTTCAAATTCATTTATCCCTTGTTTCCTTGGAAATGCCAGATTCCTTTGGGAAAATGATCTTCCTCTTACCTAAAAGTTATTTAACGTTTATTAAAAAAACAAGTTCATGTACACTTATTAAAATTGCAATCAAATAAAACATTTATACTTACTGAACATGAATATGTGCATGTCAAAGTTGGTGTCATGCGAGGTGAATCTATCAATCCGGTATCTAGATGCAAGTCAAGTTGTTGCAAGTCATCCAAATACCATGCATCCGGTTGTGAGGAAGTAACAATAGAATCCCAATAATTTGTGATGCATGTGTCTCTTGAAGGACCTGTTCAACCACGGGATACAAATGCATGACAATTTAATAAACATAATACTCATATGTACATAAATATTTGATAAATAAATTCATGTACCTACGATGACCTCTTGTTTGAGAGCGGGAGATACATTTACCTAATGTATGGACGCGGATGGCATGCTTGTGTATGTATTCATAGGATTTTTTGAGGCCACATCAACATATGCCTAAGTAACTGAAGATGGATCTATGTGTGTAATATGAGCCCATCCATAATGTATCAGAAACACATACCAATAAACAAGAGTCAATCAAACAACTTAGATATTGAATATTAAAAAATAAATAATGATGCACTTAGAGGTTCGTCAAATTTTATCTGCTCATCCTGCTGAGGCTCTACAACAGTTGTCACAAACATAAATAAAATAATAAATAAATATAAACTAACATTTAATTAATAATAATAATAATTTTAATTTTAATTTTAATTATTCTAAGAGGACACACTCCTCTCAAAAGGTGCCTAACAATATATAAAAGAGGCCCTAAATGTAATATTATTCATCAAATTCAATTATTATTCAATATGTATTATTTATGAAGATGGATTTCTCTTTATCCAGATATGGATTCTCCATAACACACGGATTTGGTGTTACATTGGTATCAGAGCCCCTTCTTGGGCTTGATTCCAACCTTTGGCTGCCTTTTCGTTTTTAACCATTATATTAGGGTTTCCATAAAAAATAGGACCTTGTCCTAAAAATAAAAAGAAAAAAAGTAAAACCGCACATGGTTTTTTGAGCCCTTGGTTTTATAAAACCAACCCTTAGTTTTATCATGAAACCAACTCACACCTTACTGTATAATAAATACATATAATAATATTATTATTTACAAATAATAATAATAATAATAATATTGCTTTTATTACTTATTATTATCTTGATTTCATTAATAATAAATAATCATTATTATTAATTAATCAAGTTCCACATAAATCACTGGGAAAATTTTTACGTCAGCCATGAGGTCAATGGGGTTAGAATTGGATATGATTTTTGATGAGCAAAAGAAAAAGATGGACAAGATGTTTGATCGTATGGAACAATCAATGGTAAAAGCTACTCAAAAAGCTATTAACAATGCCTTCAATAAAGTAAGCTAGTAAAGGAGATAAAGGCTTCTCAAGGCAAGGACTTAGAACCTAAATCTAAATTCGACGGTTCAAAGCCCCGAAGAAAAACCAGATAAATAACATAAAAATGATGAAAAGTAGGAAGATATAGAAAATCATTATGGAAACCAAGATGAGATTAATAATATTAATCAAGATAATAAACAAGACAAGGATACAGAATATCATAGTAATGACGAAAATAACAATGATATATATGATAAAGATGGAGATGATATTGACCAAGTTTGCGAGAAGAGCCAAGCCAGTGTTGTTGACAATAATGATGATCAATGCAAAGATAAGGGAAGGATCCAGCAGCGTGCAAAAGAAATAAAATCAGAGAAATCAAATGTTTCAAATTTAAACTATACCTTGACTATCCTCTCACCTCAAAATAACATCAGTGAGAACAACTATAAGATTAATCAGACACAAGATAAGATTAGCATCAAGTCTGTCAAGTCTCTCTAGTTGACGACAAGAAGAGTTAAGATCTATAACCAAGCAAGCGGTAAAAGCATAAATGAAACTTCACCAAATATATATTTAATGTAGATTCCAAAACAAAAGAAACAAAAAGAAGTAATGGTCGTAATCAAACTTGCATGTCTCAAGTCATCAGTTCGACATAGAGCCAAAAAAATAAATAAACAACAACATCAACAAACTAAGCTTTGAGAACAAAGCTTCCCTTAAGGGGAAGGCAATGTCACAAACATAAATAAAATAATAAATAAATATAAACTAACATTTAATTAATAATAATTATAATTATTCTAAGAGGACACGACTCCTCTCAAAAGGTGCCTAACAATATATAAAAGAGGTCCTCAATGTAATATTATTCATCAAATTCAATTATTATTCAATATGTATTATTTATGAAGATGGTTCTCTTCTTTATCCAGATACGGATTCTCCATAACATACGGATTCGGTGTTACAACAGTGTCGGGTGCAGACTGCACAACAAAATCTCTACAACCTTGCATAAAATATATTACATCAACAATTAAATATATTTTTCCTTCCCTTAATATAAATATGGTAAATGATGGTAAATTAAAAATATTTTCATTGCCTACAATGGTGATAAACCAAAATCGTATGCAACATTGTTTGTTGCATTTACTTCAATTTGTTGAGCAAGACCCAAATGTAGTGTAGGAGTCCCCTTAGATACTAGCTAAACATGTGAATATAATATGTTAGCAAATTAATAAAATAATAATTTTTTAAACAAATCAAATTGGTAATTTAAAATATAATAAAGTATTTGAAGATTGATGAACTTACACATTCCATGAATCCACCGATGTGAATCTGTGACAAAGGCCCATAGCAAATGCTACCAGAAGAAGAGAAAGTAAGTAGCAATGCATGTCTCCTGATAACACATATCTATGCTCGACTAGATGTCTCTGGATGCTTAGGGTCACCACCAGATGAATGATCATCATTATGATATCCACTCGGTGGCTCCTCACCACTAGCATATGAAGATACCCCCCCCCAGATGAGTCCACGACTATCTAGATCTAAACAAAAGTCCCATGACGAACCAACGCATCGGTCAATTGTAACAATGCACCATGTGTCTCATCCATCAGGCTAGGTGCAGGAGGATATAAACGGGGGGTTAGAGGGATAGGAGGGTGACATACACAGTTTGGATCAGCCCTAGCATGCTCTCTATCTTGGGGCATCCCTCCTCCCACCCCTTGTTGGGTGCTTGAATTGTCTATGTTTTAACCCCTATTTTGATTTTTTTGGTCCTCTGGAATGTCCTTTTAACTCCTAGATTCTTATTTACCTTTATTTTGACATCAAATATATTCATATGTGACATGAGAAGCATTCCAAGTATTCTAATTCATTCATATGCTATTATTGTCATTATTATGTTAAAATAAATTGATTTTTATCCTTAAAACAATTTAATAACGTATATCTACAGGCTTAGCCTAAGCCTGTAGGTTGAGTTTTTTTTATACTTATAGGCACACAAATGGAATAGATACATGGGTCTTCTTTGGAATCGTGTCACCCAGCTCAACCTTATGTCAGTTCCTTCGAGTTCGTTATGATGTTACCTGGGGAGCGGATTTATTGCAAACTCGTCGCGAAACAAAGGAAGCACATTTTTTGCCTAGATTAGAGGATCTGTCGATTCTTCGAATCTTGAAAGATCCTCCTTGATTTGTTAAGATTTAATTGCTCTTTTATTGCTCTTTTAAGCTACAAAAGATCAAAGAATCTTGATTCTATTCTCATCTCCAGTTGGATCGAGGTCGTTTTCCTCTATTGATTGTGGAGCGTTTGTCTCCAGTCTTTTCTATTTTTGTAATCATGAGAAGACTATATATTTTGGTAATATGTTATATTTAGGAGTTAATGGAGAAACAAGAATAGTTGATCAAGACTCATTGTAACTTAGTAATCACTATTCCACATTTCTAATATAAATCTGTTATGCTTCTGAAGTTTTGAAGTTTTAGCCACTTGTAGAGCATGGTTATACCTAAGGAGGAAGGGCCCCTTTCTATGGTTTACTACTGCCCGTGTATGAATGTTCATAATTCTTGTTTCGTTGTATGTACGCTTCTTTTATAATGTGAGTGTTTTGTATTTAAACAAGATCTTGTTTGCAGGTACGTAGTTGCTTAAGCTAATTTTATCATAAGATAGATAAAATTCATTGCATAACGTTTATTTGGGTGTGGTTTTTGATAGGTATTAAGTGTGTGTGAGTTTATTACCAATTTCAAGTTAGATGACTGGTTACATGGATTTCTATAGTATAAGGTTAAACAAAGAACATGTTAAGGTGAACACGTGTCTCAATGACATGAAAAGTTGTTCACCTGTAGTTTGACTTATCCTCTGTGCTTGAATATTGGAAGTCTCTTTGTGAAGCAGTATTTTCTTTTGTTTGATTACAACGGTTTCTTTTAGTTTGCATTTCAGGAAGAGTGTGGATTAAAACTAAGATCTATGAGTTAAATTTTGATATTAGATGATCATTCATTGAAGGATGTCAAACACTTGATCAATTTTGCATAAATTGTGCTCATGCTTCATAAGTTAACGAATCTCTAGTTGACAATAAAGTGGTTGGAAATTTAAAAATATATAATTTCACTAACACCCCTTGGAAATCTAAAATGTTAAAGTAATTGACATGCTTATGAAGTGTAAATTCAACATACAACTTCCACATGAAATACAATGGTATGTCTCTATTTCCATCCAGGTCTTCATCAAATACCATATACCACTTGTCCATCCAATTTTATTTTACACTTGGTTCTACACACAAATCAATGGATATATGTGATCTGCTAGTTGAAGGAACGCGGCAAGTGCGAGGGTCTCAAAAGAGTGAATACGACTGGTCTTTTCCCATTTTCAATTTTTTAGGTCTTGGTAACTAAATCTATTTGCATAAAACTTCCTCCTAGACTCTCTAAAAGAAGTAATGTTATATAATACTCCTTGGGAATTGGCAATTGTGTCAGTGATAGTATCAATTGCTTGTCCAAGAGAGAAACGCAATTGGTATCCCCTTTAAACATAACACTTAGGCATCTCAGAAAGCCCAATTGTGATAGTATTTCAACGTTTCTATTTGGTGTATGTTGGCTTGGTGGGATTTTCTGTTCTTCTTGTGATGGAGGGATTTGGTGTTGTTCTTGCAATGGAGGGATTTGATGTTCTTATTCAATAATCACATGGTTTCCTCTTGGAAGGATTTGTTCTTCTTCAACATCTATTTGATCAATATTTTGAAGGTTTGGATTTTGTAAAGGAATGGTCAATATTTTTTGGATCCATGGAGAATACTCTATTTTTACACAATTTTTTTTTAAATTAGATTCAATATTTAAAGACATCCATAGATATTAAATTTTTATATGGAATTTTGCAAAAATATGACAAAAAACATACCTTGAGTGCTGCCCAACAGAGATAATTAAGCCACCAAGCCTTCCAAATCGAACAAATTGTCCAAATGGCAATGTGTAGATGCCCAAATCACTTGTGTGTTAATTCTCGCATGTGTTTAATCACTACGGGGTTTTTCAAATGCGAAGTGGAATGGGACAGTCGTGTTGTTGTGTTTCTTTTTTAATATCAGTATAATGCAAGTGCGATATAATGCACTTGCATTATGAAATGCATGAGTGTTATATCACACTTGTGTTATGCTTTCAACTTTTTCATAACATAAATGCATTATAATGCATATGCGTTATGAAATGCATATGTTTTATATCGCACTTGCATTATGTTTTCAACTTTTTCATAATTCAAATGCATTACAATTCATATGTGTTATAACACATATGTGTCTCTTAGCCTTAATATTGGTTATAGGTTCGGGTTTTATCAAGCCTAAACTTAATAACGTAGGTGCGTTTACGAAATTCATAACAAAAGCACATTTACAAAATCTATTATTGCACAAAAAAAGTGGACCCAACTTCGTGCAACCACCGATAAGACTCTTTGTATGTTATCACATCATAAACATACTACAAATGTGACACAATCCTGATGAAACCATAATGCAAAATGCATGTGAGATGATTCTTTAATACCACAAATATGAAAAATGAACAAATATTAAGTCATTAATATATTCAATTACTAAAGAGCTGAAATTGTTCTAACCAATTTGTCTCCTTTATCATATGCACAAATTATATCCCTATGATGAAAAAGGGCCTTTGACCTGAAATCATGGCCTTCAAAAGTTATGTTAGCTAAATTTTAAAGACAAATTTGGTACGCTTAAATGTAATAAAGTCTATATTCATGTTAGCAATAAGCTTCATAATGTTTGTGGAAGTGTAATTCTAGAAACAAAATTAATTTTTGAATAATATATAATTATATTTCTAAAAATAATAGATGATAAATCTTGTAATATTGAGATTAAATGTAAACCATAAAAATTCAAAAAAGTATATACAATCCAGTAAAAAGATTCTTTATTTTTATTTATCTGGCATGTCAATCTAAACATAAGTAGCACCATAATGTACATCTCACCCTACGTCACTTCCATATTGATAAGAAGGTTTAGTTACAAACTCTAACCTCTTAGATATAATCCTTATAGCATACTTTGAATAAAAGATGAATGCCTAATTATATTTGACAATAAACATCTATCGTTAGATGTTCAACTATGCTCACGAGAGGTACTTTACTCGTGGACCTTTTTTTTTCAAGTCGAAAAAAAACACCTTTTATTAAAATGAGAAAAAGATGTAACAAAGTATTACATATGGCATGAGAGCGGGCAGCGTGCATGCCTCGTTATCAAAAAATAAGGCCAAAAGTTCAAACGTAAATGAAACACATAGTTTACGGTACTACTTTGGACTTCTTTGGACATAATCGCCAAATTGGTTATAGTAACTATAGTCACCAAAAAACCATCAAAATATCATATCCTTACTAATAGGATATGAAGAGTAAGTCTAGAAATAAAAATAGGATTTTAAGCTCAAAAGAGCATCAGTCAATATTCAATGTAGTGTTCAGGGAATAGAGCACCATCCAGATATTCAGTGTAAGAGAGCCTCCCATCCATCATTCCCAGGGACAACTTCGAAAGTCTATCAACCTCCCCATTGTAACAGCGGAACAGATGAGAGAAATTTAAATCCTTAAAGCCAAGGATCAAACCACGAACTCTTGTCATCCAGTGATTGAGAAGAAGTGGTTTCAAAACCGACTTCCCCACAGCCCAATCAATAATGCATTGTGAATCCCCAAAGATGTGCATGAGCGCAATATCCTTCACAGATGCAAACCAAAGAAGTCCCCACAGGGCCACAAGTTCCTCCCTAGTGTTCGAACCGTAACCAGCTTTCAGATGGAGGTGATAATAATGTAAACTAGAAATTTTTATAACCATACCTGCTCCACAAATTCCATTCTGAGATGCTCCATCGAAGAAACCGAAAGGGTAAGTGAAATGATCTTCCATAAACGGGGGTGCACATATAAAATCACAACCAGAAGCCAAGTCATTAGAAGACCTCCAAGTACAAACCCTAGCAACAATCAGATCCACACGTGGTCCATATCCACGAAACAGCAGACCATTCCTCACCTGCCACACTTCCCAAAGAGTACGGAAATCAATGTAAGTACTGCCAGCTGAATGTTCAAAATAGATAGATAGATTGTCATTTACATATTCGCTCTCCCATACTGGAAGCTTTCACCATCTAGCTCTAAGTAATGCCCACACCTTCTGGAAGAAGTCACATCTACCAAATAAATTATCAATATCTTCAGACTCATCCCTGCACAAGATACACATCCCGGGACCACAAAATCCACGACGTTGCAAATTTGACCAAGTGAGGATCTTGTTCTGCAAACAAAGCCAGATGAAACAACCCACTTTTAACTTAATTTTATTACTCCATAACAACATGCCAACTACGGTCACCACCACATCGGCTGCATCTTCCAGCAGACAGTCATATGCCAAATTTGATGTCATTGTTCCCAATAATAAATTATCATCCCAAACCAGTTCATCAGAATTCTCCAACAATAAGATCCCAGCTTCGATCAGAGCCTGCCAGAAAACATCCCACTCCTTTCTCAAAGTCGAGGGTAAGTTTAAATCAGCAACCGTCAACCACCTAACAACAGAACCACCAATGGGATGGGACATCTATTTCAGGACATAAATGCCCCTCTCATGTAACTCCTGGATGAGTGCCTCGGATCACCTGTAATGATCCCCAATTCCGATAATTGGGTCGATGCCCACGAAAAATTTTATACCACGTCCAACCTCCCAACATAATGAACGTTTAATAATAGGGAGGGATTTGAGTAGACCACGCCAAATCATCGAGCAATTAACAGGGTGTAGAGCATGAGCCCGGATCCACAAACCAGGCGCCAAGCCTTTCAAATACTTTGGCTGAATGGTAGCTCCCCAGAGGCCCTTATCAAATAACACCCGCCATAATATTTTTGCACAGAGAGATCTATTGAACTCTTTCAATCATTTTACGCCCCATCTACCCAGGTGTTGCGGTCGAGACAAACTCCTACAACATGCAAGATTTAGTTTAAAGGTCCCTAGCCGACCACCCCAAAGAAAATAAAAAATAATCGGTCTCATACGATCAATAATTCCCACGGGAATATCGAAAAGTGTGAACCAATAGACCGGGATAGAGAGAAACACAGATTGTGTCAAAATGAGTCTACCACCCAGCTTCATAAGAATTAGGCTTGATAGTGAACCCAAGATACTTAAGGCCTTCCTCCAGGCCTTTATACTCAAAGGGAAACAACTCATATAAGTAAGAAAGGATATTGTCATCATCACACTGGAAGGTGAAGGAAGACTTAGTAGCATTGATACTCATCCCAAATGCATCACATAAAACATTTAGAATGCCATGGTAATGTAACCATTCCTCTTTAGAACCTTCCCCGAAAAGCATCACGTCGTCAACAAATAACAGATGCGTGATGTGCAAAGCACGGGCCACTCTAATACTAGTGATCACTCCCCGATCACGAGCCTTGTTTATCAACAGACTGAGTCCTTCCATAGCTAAGATAAACAGGTAGGGGGATAAAGGGAAGCCCTGTCTCAGCCCCCTATTACCTTGGAAATAATCATATGGAGACCCATTAATAAGAACAAAGAAATTAGCAGAAGAGTAACAGGCATAAATCCATTTGACCACCTCCACCGAGAGGACAATTTGTATGAGGATGAGCCGCAGAAAATACCAATCGACAGAATCATAGGGTTTTGGAATATCAAGCTTTAAAAAAAAATCACTCAACCGCTTTGTCTTAATGGAATGAAGGCACTCTTGTGCCACCCCCACCGCATCAGAAATCTGGCGATTAGGCAGGAATGCAAATTGTTCCCTAGATACAACCCAACCCAACACTGGTTTGATCCTCTCAGCAATGATTTTTGAGATAAGTTTATAGCATAGATTGCAGAGAGAGATGGGTTTGTACTCATCAAATAGCCCCGGATTTTCCACCTTGGGAATCAAAGTGATAAAAGTACGGTTCATTTGGTGAGGAATCCAAGCTTTGGATCTAGATTCCTCAATGGCAGCCGTCAATTCCTCCCCCAACATGTAAAATAAGAACAGATAAAATTTTATCATCCACCCATCGGGCCCCGGGCTCTTGTAAGCATAGAAAAGCTTAAGTGTTTTGTGCTCTTCCTCCAAAGACACAGGTCTCTCGATCTCATTAGCATCCTCAGTAGAGAAGTATCTAGGGAAGTTTCCAATAGTTTCAAGCTGATGGAGAAGACTAGGCTCCTTCATCTTTGTGTAAACCCTTGTAAAAAATTTAATCGCCTCACCTTTGATCGAACGGTCATAAAAAATCGAATGGTCTGCATCCACCTTAACATCCCAGATGACATTCGTCAAATGTCGTTGGTTGGAAAAACGCAGGAAGAATTTGGAGTTACGGTACCCAGCTTTGAGCCAAATGCCTCGACTTTTCTGTCGCCATTCTTCTTCAACATGCCTCAAGATCCTCTCCTTAGCCTGTAACAACTCAGTCAAATGAGCATGTTGCTCCTCCGAGACAGGTGACATCTCCATAGACATAGTAAAAGATTGTATTTCATCCTCGATGCCCACCAGCACCTTCTGATCCTCTAGATTTTTTTCCTTCACCCAGGCTCGGACTAACCCTTTAAGCAAATGTAGTTTACGGGGGAATCCCAATAATGGGGATGCCCGAACCTGCGAATTTAAATCCTCCCATGTCACCCGAATCCAATCGTAGAACTTGGAATCCAACAGTAAGCCTGGATTAAATTTAAAGGGAAAAGAGACAGGTCGAGCTCTAAATCCAGTTGTAGGAGCACCTCCTTATGGTCGGATATACCCACCGCATATGACCAGAACCGAAATTTCCCCAAGTGTTCACAAATATCTTCAGCCATAAAGAATCGATCCAGTCATTTTCCAATGTAATCCGATCCACAACGCCCATTAGAACAAGTAGGGTACAGACAATGAGGAACCACGTCCACAAGATTGGCTTCCTCGAACAAACCTATGAAATAGTCCGCCAGCGGATCCACAACCCTTCCATTCCCCCAACATTTGTCAAGACACAGTGTCAAGTTGAGATCCCCTGCCAAAATTAGAGAGGGATCGATCAGAATACCTGCCTCTGAGATCCAATCCCATAAAATTTTGCACGAATTATAGGGACCATACACGTTCAAAATCCGAAGTTTCGCTCAAAACCCCTAAAAGAGCCTTCAACCAGGATACCAGCAATAGATGTGAAGGATTTGAAATATGCCACCCTAGGATCACGGGCCAACAAGGTACCACCAGATAGACCACATGCATCAAGTGAACAAACGTGCCATGAGGGATTCAACTTCAAAAAATAAGAACAAGCATCAACAACACTAACCATAGTTTTCTGTATTAAAATCATAGTAGGATGAACCGACTCCATGAATCGTTTCAGGGAATCTCTCTTCGGGCCCCTGCCCAGCCCTCGAACACTGAAGGACACTAAAAGCTTTAAGGAATGTGGCCATGGGATACCAAATCTATAGGATCCCGAGGGGGAGAGGAAGGACAAAGGCCTTTTTCAAACAAAGAGGATACAGGAGGATTGACCAAAAGTGTCGACTGAACCACCGAGGGTGACCCCCCCAAACGTGCAGATTCCTTCTTTTTCTTCCTATCGTTCCTAATGGTCGCATTCCCTTTAGAGATAGGGGGGATTGGGAACACCAAATATTCCTTTGAGGGATTAGTGGAATAGGTTTTTAGCGGGACAAGACCATCCCCCAGTCGTGGCGGGGAAAGATCCGTGTAATCAAGAATGAGAGAGTGTGTAAGTGAAATGCCCAGAGGTACAGAAGGAGGCAAAACAAAAGTAGGCTCGACCGGGGGGGAGGAAAGGGGAAAAGTAGAGGGACTCAAGGGGACAGTGACTTTAATGGATAGGTCCAAAAACGACTCCACGAAAATATTTTCACCACCCAAAAACAGATCCGACTTCGGCTCAAGGGAAGGCACCTCGGTCGGATTTAACGGTAAATAAGCAACCCTCACACCCAAGGTGTCACCCACCACACCAGAAGAAGGGTTAAAAGGTAGGGCCTTAACCATATCATCTAATGATAGGAACTTTAAGAGGATTTTGACAGTCTGCACAAACTTACCCAAGCAAAAGAATGATCAAGCGGCAGGGAATCGCAAAAGCCATTGTTAGAAGAGACCGCTCTAGCAGCCTCACCATAACTGTGTTCAGCTATGCCCGAAAAATATCCACACCGGTCTTTCAAATGGATGACTTTGTGACACCGGTGGCACCAGAATAGGACCTTCCAGTAGTCTAATTGTTGTAGGAAGGAACCCCCTTCCCATACCACCTCCAGTTCTCCAGGAAACCCTCAGCAGAGTCAATTTCCACCAGCATCCTCGCCGACCGCCTCTCAACTCCCATTAACTGCTCCTCTTTCATCAGGATAAAACGCCCAAAGGAGTTAGCCACCGCCATGAAACCCCCGATATTCCAACAATGCAGAGGGAAACCCGGCAAAATGGTCCACAAATGTCGTTTATGCAGTTTCTCAGTGCGGGGTTCAAACCCACTATGTCACTGCTTCAAGACTAGCGACCCAATGCCGAAAACCCAGAAACGTTGTTCTATATTATCCTTATCTTCTTCAGTAAAAAACTAAAACCTGATCCAACCATTGGCTAATATCAACACTCGAGGGATATTGGAGATGATGGATTTCCAATGTTTTATAATCCACATCAGAATCTTAGGCCTAGTGAGCCTGATATATTCAAATATACCAACCAGCGCCCGTTGGATCAAGGCCAAGACCATATCCATCGTTATGTCCTTTCCCAACACACATAAGGCCTTCCCTTCTTCTCCTTTTCGAAATGAAGCTTAGGGTTGTGATGTTGACCATGTTGAGATATTGTAACTTCAAAGAATATTATATTTGTACTTTATTATTCCGGAGATGTTTCATTCCTTCGTGAAGATCTTATTGTAAATCCGGAGATGTTTATTCCTCCGTCAGATTGTGGTAACTTGGGTTATTAGACCTCCCTAGTGGGGGTCGGCCATGTATGTGTTATGTGGGTCAAAGGGTTATTAGATCACCCTAGAGGGGTCGGCCCAGTCATTTGTAGTGGGGTATTTAACCCATTGGTTAAATACGAGCCTACATGACTTGTGTAAAAGACAAGTCGGAGTAGTGTATAAATAGAGGAGGTGTATTCCTCATTTGACACACACTCACTCACTTGAGAGTGGCGCACTTGTGGAGGAGAGTTTTGCTATGGAGAAGGAGGAGCTTATGCTTAGGGTTACATCTTTGTATATTGCTGGTCATCTATATTGAGGAAGCTTTACTGGGTTTTCTACCCCATGAGGGTTTCCCAGGATAAATTTGTGTCTCTTGTGTTTATGTTGTGCTTGTTGTTTCTTCAATGATCCTGTATATGCTATTATTATGAAATGGAATGCAATGCTACTATTTTCTGTCTTAGCATATTAAATCTTAACATGGTATCAGAGCTAACCTGAAGGAAGGCAATGTATGGCACTTACGACACTTGCTTCACTTGCGACAATTTGAAGGTTTGGGTTTTACATAGCAAAAACCAGTCATCGTGGAACTTTTGCTATAAATCCATTTATGCGAAGTTTCAAGATCTGAAAAGTTTACAGGTCGTAGATAACATCCCCAGGTACCTTGTGTCCAAAGGGAACCCTCAGATTCGTTGTACTTTGTGAATTATGATCATTACAAGTTAGGGTTTCTTCCTCTTCCAGATCTCAGTCAAAATCAGGTGACCTAGGAAAAAAGGTCATAACTTGGGCTAGGAAGCTCCAAATGAAATGTCATAAAAAGTGACAGGTATTACACAGACTGTACTATCTCAGGAAACGTTTTCAGAGGCCGAAGTTGAACCAGTGACACGTGGCACACCGTACAAGTTCGCTCTCCTGTTTTATCCCATAAACAGGTCACGTTGCGACACTTGGCATAACTCTCTCTCAGAAAATCCAATTGAGGTCAGACCTATCGGGATGGAAAGATGACAGGTCAGGATACCACAAAAAAAAAATTTTAGACCCTGTGGAGCGAAAATTGCGGAGTTACAGCAGAAACAATCAGGTACATATTTCTGTCAAAACAGAATTATTTTTGGAGCACCTTCATTCATGGCTTCCGGAATTTAGGGTTTCGGAGAAAGTTAGAATTTTTGGAATCGGAATCCACGGCTGAATGCTACTCAGGAAAATCAAAATTTAGAGACCAATATCGAATTTTTTGGTTGGGTAGAAGACCGGGCTTGATCAAACCCTAGTTCGGGATTTTGATCGGAAAGATGGAAAATTAGGGCTTCAGCAAAAGTTGGAATTTTTGAAGTTTGTAACCACGGAAGGAAGCTCCTCAAAAAAATAAGAGTTTAGAGCCTTGGATCGAACCTTTTGATTGGACAGAAGGGTGGGCTTCATCAAACCCTAGTTCGGGTTCCTGTCCAGAAGATCAGAAGTTTCGAAGGCAATTTGAGGGGTCAAATTTTGGAGATTTCAAAATTGAAGTATGCTAGTTTGATTAGCTCAGCAAGACACGTCCTTCCATCCATTCAGAAGTGTGAAAGTCAAAGATTGAATTTTTAGGGTTTCTCTAGCAAACCCTAATCAAGCTCCAGATCAAGTTTCAGGGGAGTTGAGGCTAAGGCCTTACATAAGAAGACTACAAGAAGTCTCGATAGGTATGACTTAAGGAGGTTCAGGTATGTCTTGAAATCTGATTCTTGATTAAGTTCATAATGTATTTGTCTTCATGTTATTTATTAGTACAATCTTGATTAATGTTAGAATTGTCTTACCACCCTAGTAACAGTATGAATGCATGTGAATGATCGAAGACATTCATTGATTAGGGCTATATGATTGTACTATGCATTATGGTGTTGTGTGAAGTTGATGTTGTCTGCTAACAAGATACAGGTACATCACAAAAGACAAATCAAGTTCCATGACCATGACATCATGACGACAAAGACTCATCCATAATCTTTGTTCTACTTACGAGGTATGTATGACTTTGTTATATTATGCTTAACCTATGAGACATGCAGGTTCTAGCTCAGGATCTCTAAATCATTGAAGAGATTGTTTAGGTATGTTGTACATAACTAAGCAGGTATACTAATCTAGGTATGTTTTCCTATGTCAAGTTAGAATCTTACCTTGGGTTAGGATCCCTTATATAAGTATACTTGGTATGATTGGTTATGCTTATTCATAAAGTTAGTAATCAAGGGTTTATGCATATTATGTCTCTTATCTTGATGATTTAATTAATCAGAAAAGTACTATGATCAAACAAGAATATGCATGAGTAAAACAAGACTTCCTTGAAACCCTGAATACTAATGATCATGACTATACATATTCAAGATTATTTAGAATTAGAATGTTTTGATAATATACTAATGAATGTATGTTTGTGTATGAGATCATGATGATGACACTAGTGCACATTTGAGCATGCATAGTGGTACAGAATGAATAGAAGTTCAAAAGACATATAGAAGATAAAGCGAGAGGCAACCACACAAACATAAAAGATAAGTATTTGAGTTGTTATTTGAAATAGTAAATGATATTGCTTGTATGCATATTTGTATTCCTAGAATATATCATGCTGAGTGTAAACATTCATAGAGCATTGAACAGTATACTACTAATATGCATATGATTGGTAAGTTGGACAAACATTCCATTGTTGCTTGTCTAGAATGAAACCTCTTTGCTGACATGCTGAGAGCTGTGCACACTCTCGATAGTATGTTCTGGTAGAGATGGAAGGCATCTAGATAGCCACTGTATGCATACAGGATATGGGAAAGTGTTGTGCCAAAGTATTGGTCAAAATAGTTGCAAATGATATATGTATGCATAATAGGTTATCATGTCAATATGATTTGATGATTATGAAGTATTACTAATCATGTTCTTAATTTTGATTTGCAGGAAAGAACATGATGAATGATGAACACTAAACAAGCGATGGATGTTCAACAAAAGATTTACAAATCAAACACACTATAGAAGGATTATGGATAGAAGATTCTCTTAGAAAGAGGAAGAGAATCATGATGAGATGTTTGCTCCAAGTGGCTAGATAATACCATTCTCTTAATAGTGTAATTAAAGAAGAAGTGTGAATCAGGTTCTATATGGGTTCCCGGGATCGATAATCAATTGATGAGCTTAATGATCACCATGGGTGATGTGGATATCAACCTTTGCTACAAGGTTGATTATGGTTTCTATACACAGATGACATGGATGCAAGAAGGAACTCACCACAGAGTTCGAATGATATTGAGGCTCATATCAGTAGACCCATCTAACGAGAGATGGCACAGATAGATATGCAGAAGATCATTCAATGCAGAGTGTGAATGATGTTCAGTCACAAAGGGAGAATTGACAGTTTCTTGATAAGCTTGGGCTTTACCAAAAGTAAAGTTGTTCCTAACCTTTACCTTAAGGTTGTGGATGATGAACCTATCATACCATTATTGTATGATCTCTTTCTGACAAGGAATGAGAAACAGATCATGAAAAGAAAGAAGAAGATGGCTGCAGAAATGAAAATGAAAGATCTCAGATTGATGCATTACTTCCTAGGTCTGGAAGTATGGAAAGGCTCAGAAGGAATCCTTCTCAACCAGGGAAAGTATGCTGAGAAATATTCAAAGGACTTGATCTGTTGGAATGGCCACTCTTGAAGTTGTTAGCAAATGACTCATCAGAGTTAGTGGATAGAACTCTGTACAGACAAAATATTGAGTCATTGATGTGTCTAACAAATACTAGGTCATATATATGCTTTGCTGTGAACACTTTGTGTCAGTATCGAGTGGAAACCATATGTGTTCACCTGTTAGTTGCAAAGCATGTGATGAGGTACCTAAAGGATACGATAGACTTTGATCTATGTTATCTTAGAGATCATGACTTTAGATGGCTACACAGATGTTGATTGGGAAAGAAATTGTATCAGACAGGAAGAGCACATCGAGAGGATGTTACTGTCTGGGATCAGCCATGATATCATGGTTTAGAAGGAAGAAATCTAGTATGGCTCTCAGCACAAGCAGAATATATGGCTGCTTGCTCTACTAGTTGTGAAGCGGTATGGCTTTAGAATGGACCCAACTGTGATCCTATGTGACAAACATAGTTATACCAAAATGGCAGAGAATCCAGTATTCCATGATAAGTCAAAGCACATAGAGATCTGACATTTCTATATACACGATATGGTGTAGAAAAGAATTAAAGTTCGAATTTGTAACAAGATACCGATGTACTAACCAAACCTCTACCTCAAGTAAAGTTTTCCGAGACAAACTTAAAATAGTTCAGAAGGACCCTCCTCGAAAGGGGGAGCGATGTGATCACTTATGATGAGATTGCCCGCATCGACAGTAAGGTCGATGATGTGGATTCCTATATTGGTGATGCCGACAGAGAGGTTGGTGGATGGTCCTTAGACAAGGTCTAAGGTGACAAGGGGATTGGATCATCCCTGGACTTCAGTCTTAAAGAGAGTTGTAGACGTATGTCTTCAAGAATGAAGTACTTGGTGGACATGAGGGGATTGGATCATCCCTGGACTTCAGTCCTAAAGAGAGCCGTAGACGTATGTCTTCGAGAATGAAGTCCTTGGTGGACATGAGGGGATTGGATCATCCCTGTACTTCAGTCCTAAAGAGAGCTGTAGACGTATGTCTTCGAGAATGAAGTCCTTGGTGGACATGAGGGGATTGGATCATCCCTCGACTTCAGTCCTAAAAGGAGTCGTAGACAGATGTCTTCGAGAATGAAGTCCTTCGTGGACATGTGAGGATTGAATCATCCTTGGATTTCAGTCCTAAAGTGAGCCGTAGACAAATGTCTCCGAGAAAGAAGAGGGATTGTATCATCCTTGAACACATGTTCTAAAGAGAGCCGTAGACATGATGTCTCCAAAAATAAAGTCCTGAATGAACAGGTGGGGGATTGTATCGTCCCCAGACTCTGGTCCTAGAATTGAGCCGTAGACTGGGTTTCCGATATTGAAGTCCTGAATGAACAGGTAGGGGATTGTATCTTCCCCGGACTTAGGTCCCAGAATTGATCCGTAGACTGATGTCTCTGAGAATTGAAGATAGGACTGCATCATCCCTGGACCTCGGTTCAAAATGTACGTGAGGACCGCATCGTCCATGAACTGGGTTCAAAATGTATGTGAGGACTGCATCGTCCATGAACTGGGTTCAAAATGTACGTGAGGACTGCATCGTCCATGAACTGGGTTCAAAATGTACGTGAGAGGACTGCATCGTCCATGAACTGGGTTCAAAATGTATGTGAGGACTGCATCGTCCATGAACTGGGTTCAAAATGTACATGAGGACTGCATCGTCCATGAACTGGGTTCAAAATGTACGTGAGGACTGCATCGTCCATGAACTGGGTTCAAAAATGTACGTGAGGACTGCATCGTCCATGAACTGGGTTCAAAATGTACGTGAGGACTGCATCGTCCATGAACTGGGTTCAAAATGTACGTGAGGACTGCATCGTCCATGAATTGGGTTCAAAATGTACGTGAGGACTGCATCGTCCATGAACTGGGTTCAAAATGTACGTGAGAGGACTACATCGTCCATGAACTGGGTTCAAAATGTACGTGATGGGATTGCATCATCCCTAGACATGATACTTGTCTTAAAAAGATAAGGATTGATCATCCTGGAACTTGATCTGGATTGTATCATCCATGGACCTATGTCCTAAAGAGAGCGGGATTGATCATCCTATAATATGATCCTGTGTGTTGCAGGGTATGCTGCTATGTATTGATGATAGATGTATTAGTGAGAATACATGCTTTTGATGATAGATGTATTAGTGAGAATACATGTTTTTGATGATATATGTATTAGTAAGAATACATGTTTTGATGATAGATGTATTGGTGTGGATACTAATACAGATGATCCAGATGTTGTAGATCGTGATGATCCAGATGTTGTAGATCGAGATGATCCAGATACTATAGATCGAGATGATCCAGATGCTGTAGATCGTGATGATCCAGATGCTATAGATCGTGATGATCCAGATGTTGTAGATCGAGATGATACAGATACTGTAGATCAAGATGATCCAGATGCCGTAGATCGTGATGATCCAGATGCTGTAGACCGAGATGATCCAGATGCTGTAAATCGAGATGATCTAGATGTCGTAGATCGTGATGATCCAGATGCTGTAGACCGAGATGATCCAGATGATGTAGATCGAGATGATCCAGATGCTATAGATCATGATGATCCAGATGCTGTAGATCGAGATGATCCAGATGATGTAGATCGAGATGGTCCCGATGCTGATGATTGTATGATGACGATGCTGATGATCATGAGGATCCAAATGTTGATGTTGTTGTAGTTGTTCGAGTGCTGCAAAAGATAAAGACTCAGGACTGAAGATGTTGATGTTCCAGTATTGAAGATGTTCCAGTAACTGCTTGAGTTACTGAACTGATGATGTTGAGAAAGCTTCCAATGATTTATAGATGTATCATGTATCATGTTGATGGCTCCTTGCTACTGCAGATGTTGTTATAATATCCTTCTCGTTAAGGGGGAGTGTTGAGATATTGTAACTTCAAAGAATATTATATTTGTACTTTATTATTCCGGAGATGTTTCATTCCTCCGTGAAGATCTTATTGTAAATCCGGAGATGTTTATTCCTCCGTCAGATTGTGGTAACTTGGGTTATTAGACCTCCCTAGTGGGGGTCGGCCTTGTATGTGTTATGTGGGTCAAAGGGTTATTAGATCACCCTAGAGGGGTCAGCCCAGTCAGTTGTAGTGGGGTATTTAACCCATTGGTTAAATACAAGCCGCCATGACTTGTGTAAAAGACAAGTCAGAGTAGTGTATAAATAGAGGAGGTGTATTCCTCATTTGACACACACTCACTCACTTGAGAGTGGCGCACTTGTGGAGGAGAGTTCTGCTATGGAGAAGGAGGAGCTTATGCTCAGGGTTACATCTTTGTATATTGCTGGTCATCTATATTGAGGAAGCTTTACTGGGTTTTCTACCCCATGAGGGTTTCCCAGGATAAATTTGTGTCTCTTGTGTTTATGCTGTGCTTGTTGTTTCTTTAGTGATCATGTATATGCTATTATTGTGAAATGGAATGCAATGCTGCTATTTTCTATCTTAGCATATTAAATCTTAACAGACCACCACCCTCCTGAGAAACCCGGGAAAACGTTCGTCGAGATGCATCAACAACTTCTCCCTCGCCAAAATCGGACAATCAAACCCTGTAGCATCAGGCCTAAGTGCAAGAGGACGAGGTTCAAAGACACGAAAGCCAACGGGTTTGACAAGACTCTCGTGACCTAAGGGGTCCGAGCTGCCAAAACACCTGCCCCCTAACCCTGTCCCATACCATAGGGAAACCCTGACACCGACAAAAAGAAAATGCCCAAAAACCAAACCCAAAAAAAACGGATATAACCCGAGAAAAATAACACCAGCAGACCACCCCTACAACATAAAAGAGCGGGAAAAACAATAGACTAAAACATAACCAAGGTCAACCCCCTTCTCGAGAAACAGACCACAAAAGACAGGAATAAAAAACGGCACTTCCCACTTGTTAATTTACTTGTTTGGTACTAGGTTCAACAGTGCTTGTTGAACGGACTCCAGGGCCCTCTACCTAGGGAAAAACAAAAATATAGAATGGATACTGACCAACACAGAGAGAGTAATAACAAAAACATGGAAAAAATACAACCCTACCAAAATGATAACAAAGCAAGACAAACAGTATGCCAAAAAGAACCCAACTATGCTGCTAGAGGCCGACAAGCACCTGGCCTGTGAGGCCAACACCCCTCATCTAGCGCCAGAATTCTATCATTCAGTTCATAGCCATGGCCCTATGTTCAAATTCCTCTCTGTCTCCCCCTGTGTCGACACCCGCACCATTCCTTCTACACGACTTCACGTGGACCTGGAAATTTCAAGTGTTTGTTGGAACAACAATGATAAAGGAAATGGACCTGCAAATTTCAAGTGTTTGTTGGAACAACAATGATAAAGGAAATGGAGATAAAAACTTGTATAACATTATTATTATATATCAAAAATTGGTATAACATTATTATAATTTATCAATACATAGAATTAGATATGTTAAATTTTTTCAATATAGAGAATTTAAAGATTTTTAATAGGTTTAAATTGATGTACTTAGAAAAATTTGATTCAGATTTGAAGTGTAAATTGATGTACTTAGAAAAATTTGATTAAGATTCAGAGTCAAAATGAAGTTAGGTGATTTACGGATTCAAATTTGAAATTAAGAAAAAATTAACCAAATTTATACATGATAAAATTGAGTAAGACAATTATGCCGAATTTCAAATTTCCATTATTTATCTCATTCTATTCCATTTAATTTGTTTTGGCTTTAAAATTTCCACTATTTCGCTAATTATGTTCAATTTAATTTGCTTTTTAGAGGTTTTAAATTGTTGTTTTATTTATACTTTAATTTTTAATCTATTTTAGATGCATCTTCTGATTTTAAATTATTGTTTTGTTTATATTTTTATTTAGCATCGGTATTATGGAAATTGCTATATGCTATAATAATTATATGGATTACTTTATATGGGAACTTAGATATATTAAGTAATTACTAATTAAGTAAGAGTTTTGAGTAACCCTAGATTAAATGTCTCACTTTGTGATTTCTGTCGATGTTTTCGTTTGCAAGCTATCAATGTTTTCATTTGCAAGTGATGCAGATGTGCTAGTATATACACACGTTTTGATTACTTATAGATTTAATCACCTTTTTTTTCAGCGGAAAAAAAACCATACTATTGGTATTCATATTACGTGAATTAAATAGTACAAAATATATAAGTCTGTGACCGACTTATGATCAAAATCATAAACGGATGAACAACCTCGACCAAAATATACAAAACGAAAAGGCCTCCATAACAAAATGTATGTCTACAAAACAGTTCAAACTATTATATGTCGAAAATTCTGACAAATCTAAGCTCTGCAACCTGTGAATCCTGAAATTCTTCCCATAAAATTACCCCTTCCTCTCCATCATAAGCATATTTGGATAGATTATCGGCCATTGAGTTGTTCTGCCGATAAGTATCCTCAAATGTAATATCACTGAAGAGCGTAATTTTCTCCCTTGTCCTGCAACACCACTAGTAAAGGGTAGTGACATTTAAATTAAACTCTCCACGAGACCATTTTATTATCATCCTTGAATCCCCAAAAACTATCAGTTCTCGAAGTCCAAACATATGTGATACAGTAAGCACACACCAAAGAGCAAGGAGTTCGGACTTCATATTAGTGCCTTTTCCACAATTCATCTCGAGAGTGAAATAATGGTCCTTATTTATATAAATGACACCTCCCATAGTGCATAAACCATTACATGCAGCCCCATCAAAAAATGCAACAAGTCTATGATGTGTAAGGATGAATGGACTAATCCTTTTGTAGCTCACCTTATCTATATCAGTGCAATGATCCTTAATCACCATAATAATCCTGTTGAATGTGCAATGCAAATTGGGTGCCCTATTTTCAAATATAGCTTCGTTCCTGGAAAGCCAGATGGTCCAAGAGATTACCGCAGGCAGGAAAGGGAACATTTTACAATCCCTGTACTAATTGAGGGCACACACATCAAATAAACCTGAACCCCATTGAAGATCTAAACAGAGATGACTGATAATCATGATCCAGATAGATCTAGTAAAACTGCACTCCAAAAATATGTGATTCGCATATTCCAAATTATTGTTGCAAAGATAACAAACACTTAGACCCGACCATCCTTTTTTGAAAAGATTATCCCACGTTTTCAATTCTCCCCGGAGAGTATGCCAAATAAAACACTTACTTATGACTTTCTAGAGATTTAGAACTTTTATATAATACTTTATTATAATAGCCTTACATAGCTTTATCGCTTTATACAACCACTCAATTCAAGAATATCTACTTTCTATATCTTTATGGATTTATACAATTTTTCAATATTATCTACTTATGAAGAGTCACTGAGTACTAAGTGTGTGAATTCAATCCAATTTTGGCTTTATGCAACTTTGGAGGTTTATAGTATTGGAACCATGTGAGATTTAAAAATAAAATGAAATTGTAAATTGTTGTTTAATTTAATTTAATTTTGGTGTGATTTATGCATGTTTTATCAACCAATCGTTTATGGGAAAGGTAGTTTTCGAAGGATCGGAAATTATCAAATAATTGTTTTTATTATATAAAAGTGAAAATAAAAGGTCAACTTAAATATTGATTTTTGTGTTGTATTTTGTTAGTTTATGGGTTGGTTATTAACATACACTAGACTTTAAAAATAGGTTTTTTTTTTTGGTCCATGAATCCATAGAGATCAATTTACACAATAAAAAATAAGAGACATAAATATTCATTCGAATCACTGAAAGGATTCAAATGAGTTTTATATATTTAAGTAACCATTAAATCCTCGGAACTTTCCCTTGTTGAGACATTTTTGTATGAATTCTGAAAATATTTCTTTGTGGCATTATGGGAAAAATAAAGAACGACCGTTGTGAACCTGTCTTTTGATAATTTCAAGCAGCTCCCTCAGTATGATGCATGTAATTGCAGGATTGTAGCATTAAGGTGGTATGACTTATTTTCAAAATTTCAAGGATTTAATGATGCAGTTGCTCTTCATTTCGCAAAAGGTTTTGATAGTAAGCAAAAGGTGGCCCGAATTGGAGACTTAATAATGACAGTGAATGAGAAAACGGTTGCATGAGCTACTGGACTACAACTGAATGGAGAAAAATGGTTCAAAAACTAATCTGTCGACAAGAAGATGGGTTTACAATTTCTTAAGAAGGAATACCAAAAAGAAGTTGATTGGGTAGACGGAATACCACGTTCATGGGTTCAAGAGGAATGGCACAACCTTTTATTTGTAATACATAAATACCTCACAATTGAAAGTAGGCATACAATTGTATTCTTATAGCATATTAGACTACTGCTTCACTGTGTTTCAGATCAGAAAATTAATATTCCTTATTTTCTATTGAAAAGTCTGCAAAAGATGTCACACAAAATCCAAAAGACCTCTGAAAACCCTTATTCTAGTCTTTATCATTTCAGTCTTATCCAATTATTGATTCAGGATGAATTGGCTCTTTGACATGACAATTGGATAGATTTATTGTGTTGTAATGGTTTTAATTTTGCACCTATGCCATCTTTGGATTGTAATGAGGGTTCCCATTCTTTTCATACACCATTAGCCACATCTCCTAAAGAAGACATCCCCTCGAAAGAAGAAACCACGCCCCGTCGTAAAATTAGCAGAGGAAAGAAGCAATGTTTTAACCCTCCTAGTGAGAGTCATGCAAACCATCAAACTCATGCTTCTCGTGAATCATATACATTTGTATGTCATTGTTCACACCCATTTATGAAGGCTTCTCACAAAGTGACTAAGCATACATCCTATAATGCCACTCCCATTATGATTACTCAGTCTAAATGTTTTCCTCTAGATTCTGATCCTATACCTCCGCAATATGATTATGATGAAAATATTCGTGATTATGGTCCGTCTGTAGAAAACCCCTATGGTCTGAAAACAAATAGAGCAAGGGATCTAAATGAATTAAAAGACTTTGCTTTAAAATCATGCAAGAGGAAGCATATTAGAGTTCTTGTAGATCAGACTCCTACTGTTAATCAACGGACTACACGTAGCATGTTAAAACAATTGAAAGTTGGCCAATTTCATCCAAAACAACCGTCTGTCATTAATTGCGCCGAGAGGCGCTCTACAGCCCATTATGGGAGAGATCTTGTAACGTGATGTAACGGATGTAACGTTAGTAACATGTCGGCCAAAAATAATAGTTATAGTGAATATTATGGGAGATATCTTGTAACGTGATGTAACATTAGTAACGTTTGTAACATTAAAGTAAAAAGAAGTAAAGTAATAGTGATAGTGAATATTATGGGAGAGATCTTGTAATGTGATGTAACATTAGTAACTTTTGTAACATTAAAGTAAAAGGAAGTAAAGTAAAGTAAAAAGAAGTAAAGTAAAGTAGGTATGGGGGAGATGTTGTAACATTTGTGATATAATGTTTGTTACTAACAAAATAATTAAAAAAAATCATGTCGGCTCATAAAATAAAAAATTATGGAAAGCATTTAAAAAAAATCCATGTTGGTTCATAAAATAAAATATTATGAAAATTAATTAAAAATTAGATGTTCGTTTATAAAATAAAAACCTAAAGCTTAAACCTGGATCTATCAATCAAGAGAGATCAAATTTCTTGAGTTTAAATTTAAAAAAAGAAATACACCTCAAGAAATTGGATCCCTCTCGGTGCTTGATAGATGCAGGTTTAAGATGGATCTATGCTGGTATAGATCCATACCATCAAGAAGAAGTTGTGGTACCAAACAAGCAGATAAGTATTGAATCTCTTGTGACAAAATTACATAATGATCATTTCCCATTTATGTCATCTGTAGAAAACAAATATAAAATCATCAATGAATTACAGAATGAGGTTCAATAGTATCTCATCTTGGACAGACATATAAAAGATGAGAATGAGAAGTTAAAGCAGCAAAATAAGAAGTTGCTTGTTGAGAATCAGGAGTCATTACTGCAAAATCAAATGTTGCTCTTGAAGAATGAAGACCTAGTCTCCTAGAACATGAAACTCAACAAACTTGTTCAGATATGGTTCAAAGTAGTTGGAGAGAAGCATGGTGAATGTGTTTGTCATACTCAAGCAAAGTATACAACATATGGAAATCGGGAGAAGCTTGATATATTAGCTAATGCAGCAGGGCTTTAATGAAAAAAGGTAATCCAACAGTTTTGGTGTTTGTTCAGAGTTTTGTTTGCATGAGGACATGCAAAATGGTCGGCTTGGGAGAATGTAGAGCCTCTGTTTTGATACAATTTTGACATCCTTTTTGCTTATATTTTTCCCTATGAGTGACTATATCTCTATCCAACCCTATTATATCACTATCAATATGCACCAAACTTTCGCTTTCCAGCATGATAAGGTAAATTGTTAGTTAATTATTATATTTCCTTTTTTTTAATAAATTAAGAAGTTTGAAATGTGGTTTTTCTAATGTTTAAAACTATTGAGAAATAGTCATGTGTCAGGTAAAGGGTTCCTACTCCTATATCCCATGTTGTTAGGAAAAGTGTCCTATAGCAGGGGAGAAACTACCAAAGTACAGGGATAAAAGATAGACATACAAGGTTCTGCAAGTATAATTATAAAGCAAAGGGATTAGGGTTTAGGAGAATGTGTACCTTATTCAGAAGGTTGATCCAAGCTTCTCCTCTTGTTCTCCAATGCAAAAAACTGCAAAACAACTACAAACCTTCCTCAAACCAGTTTGACTACAAATAAAAGATTGACGTTTATATGATAACGAAACATCAAATTGTAATCAGATCTACAACATATATGAACAAAATCATATTTGGAAAAGGAAGAATGTCTGATCTTTATCAATGAATGAAGCAAGTACATCAAATCATACCTTCCTTCAAGCATGGCACTTCACGAAACCAAGATTAAAGGTCTCCTGCTCCTCTTCTCCAAGGATCCCAACCTCTGATAAGATGTGCTAGGGTTTACTAGAAACTAGGGCACAAATGAGGGGGATGTGAGCCTCAATTTCTCTAGCATAACATTATAATGGGCTTGATTTCCTTCACATGCCTCTCCCCCTATATTTATGGCAAGGCTAGGAGGGCAGGTTCGAAAGGTAGTTGGCTTGGGAAGTTAAGGTAGTTTGAATAACTTCCCTAACTAATCCCAATTCGAGTTTTTTATATTTTTTCAATATTTATAAATATACCTGCACCTATAGCATAAGACAACTAGCGAGTGACTCGCGACTATCCTAACTTGCAGCTAGCGGGTGTAACTTTTCAAAAGATACCCGCGGGTTGTCAGTGTAGACACCCGCGGCTGACCCGCAAGTTGGAAAGTATAAGAGTCGCAGTTATGCTCTAAAATAGGCAGAAAAAAATATGTTTTTGAGGAGAGGACCGCAAGGCTCAACTCCAAGTCATCTAGGGTCAAGTAAGCTCTTCCATTCATAGTGTCATTTTCTGTGACCGACAGGGCAATGTGGTCATGGACGGAAAAGTGCTAATTTGAACGATAACAGATGCCCCCTAATGTATGAGGTCAGAGGGAAACGATGGCCGAAATACATTATAAATAATAAAGGGTTGAGTCATGGAGTTGGAGAAACCAAGAATCATAGGCTCAAATGAAGTACCTGAAAGAAAGGAAAATGTCAGTCAATCTCATCCCTGGGATAAATGTCCATGTTCAAATAGTGGAACATGACCTCCAGGAGGATACACTAATGATCCAATACTGATGCATATATCATGGCCACTAGAATACAAGCGTGGATCAGTGAGAAACATAAGCGTAAACATAGCCACAAAAATACAAAGGTGGATCTATGTCAAAACTGGAGAACATAGCCATAGAGAACAAACTGGATATATGTCACATCAAGAGCCAAAAAGAGTGTGGCTCAGTCTTGCGCAGCTTAGGAAATAACAAAATATGATGATGTTATTATAGGCCCAAGGTCTTCAATCCAAACCATCTCAAGGTACGAATCCTAACCATGCAAATAAATGAGTTGATGTCGAACATGGAGGACACCGTTTGATTACCGATCATTGATGTGAACCATTAACAAACGTGAGGGAATCCCACCAATAATGAAAATGGGACCCAAGGTACCTAGTACATTCTAACAGGTGTGAATAGATTTTCTTGAAGTCGAACACCTGAAGAATCCATCAAGGGACATTAATGTATTCCCATAACTCAATGACGAGGGAAATTTCCACTGATGGCTACAATCCCCAAGGTACTACCGAAAACTATAAACTTCATTCCTAGAGTAAGATGAGTTGAAGTCAATGGGAAGAATTCTGTTGGAAGGGAGGCCTTAAGGCATCCTCCATCATCCAACACGAGGGAAAATCAAAGGTTGATCTGATCTGGAGTAGGACTAAATAGATGATGAAACATACTGACACCAAGGAATGGCCGACACATGAGGTCAAGGCCACTGCAGAATGGCCGACACATGAGGTCAAGGAAATTGCAGAATGGCTGACACAGGTTGCATCCTTGAACAGTGAGCATGACACAAGAGTGACTTAGGCAGCTTTGAACACAAAGGGACCAGGATATAAATCTGCAATGTAGAAGACATTGACAGATTCTCCATATGATTGGAAGAGTAACCAATCGGAGGAGTACACAACTCTGGAATCAGGCTTATCCTAAGGCCAAAACTAGAACCCAACTTGTTTGATATACTCAAAAATGTGCTTTGTTCAAGGACATAGTCGACTTGCTGCCATTATATTGAAAGATATTTAACACTCCTCCCTTCCCTTTCTCTTTTTAGATATCTTTTTCATTTTTTAACGAGCTTGAGAAAGAACTAAAGCATGCTCGATAAGGGTCCAACCATGTGTAATTTTATGATTCCATGGAAGGGAAACTCAAGACTTTATTATTTGTTTTACGAGTTTGACGAAAATATAGACTAATACTCGATAAGATATTGACCCGTGGAGTTTAATATCAAGCAAGGATCTGTTCTTGCTTGTCGGTGTTTTCATATTTAAGGAGTCCAAAAAACTTAAACAACAACTCCATATACCTACTTGTGGATTTTACATCAAGCCTGAGTTGGTAGATGCTCGTTGGTGTTTTCATATTTCGAGATTCTGGAAATCCTAAAGAAGACTCCAAAGGGTCCTTTTTCGTGAATTTAGTCTCCTCACCTGAAAAAGAGTAAAACAATGCGAGAGAGAACTCTTCTAGCCAAGTATGAATAGAGTTTTCCTTTTTCGTAAATAATACACAAAGGTCCGGAAAAGGGGTAAACTTATACCTAAGTGGATGTCCCTTCAATTCCTTTAGCGACTTTGAAGTGAATAAGTATACTCAACGATCTTGTCAATTTTAAGGAGTCTAACAAGAGCTTAGAGAAAACTCCATAAAAATATTTTCCGTAAAGGTTTAACGAGACCAAAAAAGTAAACTCGTGACATCCTTACTGTTTATAACGAGCTCAAAGGAGAGATGGAATAATGCTCGTAGCCTCCTTGTTGTTTTTAACGAGCTCAAAGAAAAGGTGGAAGAATGCTCGTAGCCTCCTTACTGTTTTTAACGAGATCGAAGGGAGGGTGGAATAAATGCACGTGATGGGAGGAGACGCGTGCCAAGGACATGCGAGACTATTTCCAAGCACATGGAACAAATCTATGCATAATGAAAGGAACATGAGCAAGATAAGGACACTCGAGGTGTGTCTCCTCCGGGTAAAGGATGTGAAATCACAAAGGCAAAGTGATACATAGCTTAACAAAAATGAGATCAGAGATGGAGGCTTATATAATGAGATAAAAGCGTGGAAGCTGACATCAAGCTCATTAGCGCAAGTAGGATCAAAATAAATGCACATGTGAATTAAACACAAAAATGGGAGCCTTATCGGGGATGGCCAGAAATATATGAGGGGGAAATATATGAGGCTTCTTCTCAAATTCATGGTAAATCTACAAAGGCTCCCGAGCTTATGAAAAAAACTCAGTATGGGCACCAAAATGGCATAAGGGTGTTGACTAAGGTGTCCCATGTTAGATAGGCTCTGTTGTCGGACTGGTGCACAATGCATATAGAGATTGATAACACACCAATATCCAACAGGTTCGACCCTATGGTGAATTCGGATGGCAAAAGGTTCAAATGCATCATAATAGCGGGGAGGCCTACACCTATATGCAAGGTTCTGAATATTCCTGGCATGATCGAATAATGTGTCGAAAAAGACCAGTAAGCAAGCATAAGTCCAGCGAAGAATCCTATCTCCAAGAAACATTAGTACCAAGATCATATCTAAAACATATGTAAAGAAAGATCCAATACAAGTCACTGTGGTAGAAATACTTTCAACTTCACTATTATCAGCAACATGCATAATGAAGGCAGATCTGACCAATGAATACTCTATAGTACCAAATCCTGAGGGATTACAATCAAAATGATCAATTTCAGGATGAAGATCAAAGTTGAAGGATGTGATGGAATCTGCAAGAAAAAATTCATCATCACGGGGGTTGAAAATTCTAGAAACTCAGCAGGAACACCGATTTGCGGATCTATAGAAGAGTCAGAAAGACTCAACATTGGTTAGATCGAATTCCAAATTTAAATCGGGGCTAGAAAAAAATGCAACTGAATCAATGTCCAAATGAATGGAAGACTGTATTATAGAATCTAGGAAAACTTCATTAGAAGGAAGTATATCATCCCAAATAGAAAACATATCTAAACATTCAAATGGAGGTATTACTTGGTCAACTGTCGGGACCCAGTCCTGAGAAGGTAAGCATGAATTCAAAGGCTTCTTCTCAGTATAAATTGGACTCAAGGAACAATATGCCACATAATTGTCTTGTGACATGGTAGTGCCTACTATCGAGGTATATACTTGGTCTACGGTTGGGTAATAAGAGGAATCAACAAATGCAAGCTAATCAATAGTGAGAATGCTTTCGTTATGAGGAAAATGAATCATACGAAAGAGAGTAGACACCACAGCATGCATATCATATACGTAATCATTTCCGAGGATCGTATCAAAGTCCGTAGGGTCCTTTAAAACCATAAAATCAACTAAGACTATTTTTCCACCTAAATTAATAGGTACCTCGGGGAGGAATCCCATTGGTTCACTAGGTCTTCTATCGAGGGTCAACGACCAATTAAAAACTAGAACAAGGTTAGGGAAACCTTAATCTCTCCAAGAATAAGGAGATAAGATAATAACAGAGGCTCCTTCATATACAATACATCGATGAACTGTATGGTTGTTGATATCAACCCTTATCTGGAAAGCTATAGAAGAAGGAAGATGAGGCCCGGCTAGACTATTCCAATCAAAGGAAATGATCCTAGAGCTTGGTAGGGGTTCACTCAGCACAGATGAAGTGCCCCCATTTTCAGAAACATCCGAACCATTAATGCAGAATAATTTAGGGGTAGGTGCATCAGTGTCCAAAGCACTGATGGGATCGGTCGAAGATTGCATTGATTCGATCACTTCACTCTCTGAAGGAAAAGTGGGGTTGACCAAATACTATTTTGGTTCAATCACTTTATCAACCAAAGTTTGACCAGGCTGTTGGGAATCTATAGAAAATTCAGGAGCATAGGATCCTTCAGACATGGATCACACTCTCCGCACCTCTGGAATAGCATGGAACATGTGAGTAAGGTGACCTCCCTTACAAAGTTTACAAAGGAAATTTGGCTTGTGTCTTATAAGATTAGACTCCTTTACAACATCAGTACTCTCAGCATGACTAGCATTGGCTGACAAATTTCCCCCAGCATGACTTGCAGTGGTTGGTTTCTTAGAAGCAGAAGACGTTTGCACTACAGGCCACACTTTTTGCACTTCTGGAAGTACATGGCACAAATAGGTCAGGTGGTCTCCCTCGCAAAAATTACAAGGGAACTTAAGCTTATGTTTATTAGCTTTGTCGACAATGTCAACTTTATCAGCATGACTTGAAGTGGTTGATTTAGTGTCTCCAGTATGACTCACAGTAACTGGTGACTTTTCATTAATATGACCAGCAGTGATGAATGATGTGTCCTCAACGTGACCAACAGTGGTTGAAGATATACTTTCAGTATGATTTGCAGTGACTGAAATTTTACTCCCAGCATGACCTCCAGAGGCTGGGTAGGCGCCCCAAGCATGACCTCCATAGGCTGGGTAGGCACCCCAAGCATGACCTCCAGAGGCTGGGTGGATGCCCCCTTGCTTTGGAATCTTCTCCCTATTGTTCCTCCATTTATTCCTTTAGACTGTTGGTTACTAGGATTACTACTTTCACCGCATGATATAGAAGGAGGAGGAGAAGATGTTACTGGCGAAGAAGGCATAGGGTTTTGATGATCTTGATTGAGGTGCTTACTTGAGAAGCATCAGGAGCATGCAAGGCATTCAGAGTGGAAAACAACCAAACCGGTAGCCCTATAGTGAATCCCAGAAGATTCAAAGTAGTCATTAAGGGATTACCAACGTTCCCAATGAAAGGAAAATCACAAGGAGCACCCTAAACAGGGGTCCCTTGATTGGTGCTCACTGGAATGCTAGCCATAGTTTCTAAATCAACGGAAAATAAATCTCTAAGGCCAACTAAGAACAAGTAGCACACAGAACACACCACTAGAAAGGTCCTAGGTAATCCAAACCAGGAAACATATTCCTTCCAGAGGGAAGTCTGGGATAATTAGGGCCCAAAAAAACCTGCGAAGGATGAAGAACAGTTACCCGGGGTCCACAATACAGAGTCTTCAGGTGCAAGCGTTTGAATCACCAACCGCCCTCCCAAATAACTGCAAGGGATTTCCTCCCACGTCTGTCATAGGTACAGTAGAAATAGCCTTCCACCGTCACCTGTGTATGAATCCTAGAGTCTAGATGCTAAGGCTACCAACCTTGCAGAGAGGGTCCGGGGGGACAGTCGTAGGTCGAATCAATGCGCATGGGCAGGGTAACAAAGCCCAAAACTCAAAAGATCCAAAAGGTGCTAATAAGTCCTTGTATGTGCACCAATTCTGGTAGATGCTCAATTTAATATCGGAGGGGTATCTCCTCTACTCAATCTCGCATGACCTCGTGCTTAAATCCGGTTTTAGTGGAGGTTCTTGTTTCACCTGCTACAAAGATGGATTTCCCCCTAAACGAAAGACACCTATGTTTTGACAAGTCTGAGTGATCATGAAGGAGTTAACTCACAACTCCCTACCTCCACAATCCTACTTAATCTATTAGGTGTGTTTCTAAACTAGAAGAAAACCTAAGATCCTATCCAAATTAGCGATTGCTTGCTTTAAAAATGTACTTTAAAAACTTTCAGAAGAGGCAAAACAAGTGCAACTAAAGAAAGATATCCTTTAACCAAAACATGAATCACTTAATCACCACAAATATGAACTCACCCACTCTCCATTTCTTTTCAATGCAAGTCCTAAAGATATGATCTAGAATGCATATGCAAAAAAAATTGTATCCAATGAAATTTTTGGTCTTTTCGAATGCAAAAGGTAAAAATTTAAAGTCTAATGTGCAAAATCAAACTTAAAACCTAAGCATGCAACTTCTCAAACAACTAGCTATGCAAAAGAAAAATTGTTGTTTTTTTTTGCAAAGCATTCCTAGATCCTTTAAGCCACTTGCAAAGTATTCTACAAACACTAACTTAATTTTTATGCGTTCCAAGGTGAGAACAAAACTAAAATTCAAAGTAACATACTGCCAAAGCAAATGCAAAAACTTTCAGATCTCTTTATTAAATAGTGAAAGCAACCATAAACCTTCAGATTCTTATCATGTAAGCATGCCAAAATTGGGAAAAGCATACAACAAGTACTTTTAGACCCAATCAAAGCAAAGGACCTACAAAGAAATATGGTTTGGTAAAGCTAGGTCTGCACACAAACAGTGCAATCAAGGTCTTAAACCACATAAAGGAAACTTGAGCTTTCACTACAAAAGAGAGACCAAAATCATAAGGAAGAACAAGAAACCAATCTAAAGAGAAAAATCTCTCAAATAGATACAAATAGGGTCAAATAGACTCGAAAGGTTCCAAATCCAGTCAAATTGGAGCAAGTAGATTTAGTTAGACTTAAATTAGGGTAAAAAACACCAAACTAGTTCACCAACCCCCAACTTGGGTCATCAAGCCCCAAATTATTCCAAACAAGCCCAAAATGATTAAAGAATATCCCAAACATAAAAATAATATCAATCAAGAGACAAGACACCACTTCCAAAGGGTCCTACACAGACCTAGGATCAGCATGGACTCAACAAACTGCAATCAAGAACCCCCCAAAGAGTTTCAAAATTGAAAATATCATGCTCAAGAGGTACCCGCAACTATAAAAAGGGCACAGGAATGAGGTACCCTTGGGTATAAAAGGGTTAAACCCGCGAATAAATCTCAGACCTGCGACTGTAAGTATTACAAACTCGCGGGTATGCAGAAAAGTCCAAAAAATGCAAAAAATCCAACTCAAAAAACTGAGCAAGGAAAAGTTTAACAGAGCTTAATGATTGGTCCTAACATGAAATTAAACTCAACCCTTCAAATATACTGGAAAAATTTCCTTGGATACCCCAAAGCAGATAGGCTTCTCCCCAGCAGAGTCATCAGTTCTGTTGTTAGGAAAAGTGTCCTATAGCAGGGGAGAGACTACCAACGTACAAGGATAAAAGATGGACATACAAGGTTCTGCAAGTATAATTATTAAGCAAAGATATTAGGGTTTAGGAGAATGTGTACCTTATTCATAAGTTTGAGATTCTCCTCTTGTTCTCCAATGCAAAAACCTACAAAACAACGACAAACCTTCCTCACACCAGTTTGACTACAAATAAAAGATTGACTTTATATGATAATATAACATCAAATTGTAATCAGATCTGCAACATATATGAACAAATCATATTTGGAAAAGGAAGAATGTTTGATCTTTATTAATGAATGAAGCAAGTACATCAAATTATACCTTCCTTCAAGCATGGCACTTCACGAAACCAAGATTAAAGGTCTCATGCTCCTCTTCTCCAAGGATCCCAACCTCTGATAAGATGCGCTAGGGTTTACTAGAAACAAGGGCACAAATGAGGGGGATGTGAGCCTCAATTTCTCCAGCATAACACTAGAATGGGCTTTATTTCCTTCACATGCCTCTCCCCTTGTATTTATTGCAAGGCTAGGAGGGAAGGTTCGAAAGGCAGTTGGCTTGGGAAGTTAAGGTAGTTTGAATAACTGCCCTAACTAATCCCAATTCGAGTTTTTTTTTATATTTTTTCAATATTTCTAAATATACCCGCAACTATAGCATAGGAAAACCAACGAGTGACTCGCGACTATCCTAACTTGCAGCTAGCGGGTGTAACTTTTCAAAAGATACCTGAGGGTTGTCAGTGTAGACACCCGCGGTTGACCCGTGAATTGGAAAGTATAAGAGTTGTGGTTATGCTCTAAAATAGGCAGAAACAATATGTTTTTGAGGAAAGGACTGCTAGGATCAACTCCAAGTCATCTAGGGTCAAGTAATATCTTCCATCCATAGTGTCCTTTTGTGTGACTGATAGGGCAATGTGGTCACGGACCGAGAAGTGCTAATTTGATCAATAACAACCCTAATCCTACTAGCAAAGCTCAGTTCCAGTCGTGATTTTGAAGGATCTTGTACTGCCAGTCATTTTGATGAAATGTTGACACTTGGGGTTCTGCAATACAAAGGCTTGAGATGGTTACAAATAATTAAGTGCTTACACAAGTCATTTTTTAAGAAGCATGAAATTATGGCTCGAGATATGGTCAACACTGTCCTTTAGCGCAAGCATTTCTGGAAGCTCATAAAAAAAGTCCAAATATTCGATCTCATTCCTATGAATGAGATCGAATCGATAAACTCATAAATTGTCATATATCTATTTTTAGTTTATTCTATTTTGAATTCTTTTATGATCATAATGGGTCAGCATGTTATGTAAACTATGTCTCTGATACAACACATATTACAGATGGATGGTTGTTTGAGTTGATGAGAGGAATGTTGTCTATATAAGACTAGAATGTAAAAGCTAAGGGGGGGTATAATAGAAATGTAAGATGTAGGAGTAGAGGTTACAGAGAATTCAAGAGAAGAAAACCTTTATGAAGTGCCCCTTTCAAGCAATATAACATTATCTTTTGTATTGTTGGTTTCTATAATAAAATAATGTTTCCTTTGTATATAAGAGATAACATAAGATTTTTTAAAGGCATCCTGAGTTGAAGGGCCCTCGGCTTGGGTTTGCTCTACATCGTAGGACATGATCAATTCAGTTTACAGAAGTTGAGTTAATAGCATTATGCTTTTCTATTTATGGTGTTGGTATTAGTCATGCTACTTGAGTTGCTTTACATTTCCAGCAGAGGAATTATTGTTTGGAGTTCGAATCTTTTCATTTATTTGCAACTTTATTTCAAAATAGTATGAAGTTGTTTACCATTCGAAGAGTAGTTTGATTTTATTTCTGAAGTGTGCCAATTTGAGCTCAACACTTATTTCAAGTTTTATAATGGTCAGAAGTTTCCATTTCACATTTGTGACAGAGTTTTCAGAGTACATTTATGGAAGGTAGTGGTTTTAATAAATATCAGCTGGATAATGATCACCAAGGAGATCTATATTTCTGAAGTTGTTTATCTGCATTGGGGTTGATTATTAAAAACAAAGATTCAGCAGTTGAATTACTGTGATAACTTTCTTCATGACTACATAAATGTTGATGAGGGTTTCATGAGCAATGGATAGTGATGCTCATTAAGAAGTTAGTAGTTTGCATCATTCAAAGTTGGTGATTTGCACAATCCCATAATTGTTCTTTGAAATTCATTATTCAAGAAGATCATTTTTCCTTTTTAGAATTGGTACAAAACTGGTACTAGATCAGTGCAATATTGGCACAATATAGGGCAGATTGGCACAAATTCTATTACAAGTTATGAGATTTCTTTTGTGAATTTAGGAAGTAGATTGAAGTTATCGAACAAACTTTCTCCATTCATGTACATACTGTATTGGTGCCTCTAGGTCTACCTTCCCGGATCTACAATTAAGAGTTGAAATATATGGTATATATTTGACTCAAAGTTTTGGCGTCGTTGTCGGGGGGGTACTAAAAAGGATTGGAGAATAGGTTTTGAGTTGGTTTTATTGGAAGCAAGGGGGATGAGGAACGGTAAGACGGAAGGTAAGAACCTGCGCATCTACTATAGTAAGTTCCTCCAAAGCCTTTCCAAGCAGCTAGACTTCAGTAGTTAATTTTGATGCAAGTGTGATGCAAAGAAGAGTTGCTCTCTCCTTTCAGTAAGAAAATTCCTTTTCAAGCAATTTGAGTTTCCTTTCAATAGAGAGTGGTGTTGTTCCTTTCAATAGAGATGTGTTCATTTAAGCAAATGTGCCATTTATTCAACAGAGAGTAGTTCTTTTCAAGCAGTGTGTTCAATAACATGTCTCTTCATTTAGCGGTATGATGTTACTTTTGATGTTTTTTCCCATTCAGCAGTATGGAGGTTTTCTTTCAAGCAGTTTAATTTTCATTTCAGCAGTAAGAAGTTCTTTTTGATAAAGTGTGCTCTTCCTTCGGCAGTAAGAGATTGTTTTCATACAAGTTCACTTTATTTTTAGAGTGGTGTGCAAAATTTATTTGGAGTAGTGATTTTAATTGTCCTCAAAAACCAAACATTGATCCATGTATAAGAAAAGGGTTAGAAGGACCAACAGAAAGATTTCATAAGAATTCAAGACAAGTTGAAGGAAGAATGCTACTCAATGATATCTCTAAGATATTATCAGTCATTGGAGATATTTCTGCAAGACAAGAAGAACAGATCCTGGAAGCTATCAGAAGTATCACAGATCAAGAGTCTCAAAATCAATATGAAGAAGAATATTTGGAGGACATCAAAAAGTCAGGCAATACATTGGTAGCAGGAATTGAAAATTTTCCACTAAGTGCATCACCAGATCCTGTATACAATCCAGAGATAAATTATCAAATGAATGGGGTAGAAGAATATATACAGAACAAGAATGGAGAAGAAGCAGATCAAGAGAGATATGATTACATAGAAGAGTGGATGAAGGTAACAACATTTTATTCTCCAACAATTTTTGACACCCTATCGGGAAGATCAACTGGTTCTCTATGCACAAGTACATAAAAAAAAAAATCTAAATCTTAGCATAAATTCATTTCTGACCTTGCTTCGTACATGGCTCCACTGGAAGTATACCTATACTTGAAAAGAGGTCTTATTTTTCAAGTAGGGCAGGTAGAGAATAAGCTCAGCTGTCTAAAAACAGCCAGCAGGGACCTAGTTATAAATTGGTTAATTGATTGCATCCTAGAATAAGATTTGTCTCAAATACAATAAGGAAAAATCTCTGGTCATGCAAACTTCAATACTCAAAATGAATCCTGCTATAAGTCATAATAATGAGCAAAAGTTTGTTTGAGGAAAATTTTATGCAGCTTATGATTTTAATCAGCATCAGAAGTTGTCCTGGATATTTTTCAAGACAGTACAGTAGTATGTTTATGATCTTCAGAATAAACGTTATTCTTCATAGTAGTATGCACAAGGGATGGTGTCTTATGCAGTTTCATATTTTGATGGTCATAGGAAATTTATAGCAATAATGGAAAATCTATGAGTAAACTCTTTGAAGAACAGAGCACATGGTAAGTTTACATAACATATCTATTTATTCTTTCTTGTTTATTAAATTCAAAGGGAATTGATATTATTTAGTCTAACATTTACTTTCATGTTGTTGTCCTATTCATTCGCATACCCATATCCTCATGTCATCATAGTAATCCTGTGAAGAACCTGCAACAATTAATTGATGAAATACACGATATATTAGATCACAGAATATTTTTATTGATCGCAGGCCACTTCGAGGGGAAAACCTCCTTTGAGCAAGCTCAATACAAAATAACTTCACGGTGCCTTCATTGGCCTCAACACAAACTTATATACTAAGTCTAGATTCCAATACTATGGGTCAAAACCATGGGCTAGTGCAAACTATGGATCAACAAATACTACGGGACGACTTACAAAGCATATGTGTCCATAAACAATAATACAAACTATGGATCAATAAATACTACGGGACGACTTACAAAGCATATGCGTCCAACAACAATATACTAACAAAGTAAAGAGAAGGGTTGACATGGGTTCCTAACATCCCCTCCCCCTTAGAAAAATCTTTGTCCTCAAAGCTTTAGATGTGGAAATTGTTGTTGAATCTGAAGGAGTGGTTCCCATGTAGCATCCTCTAGTTGCATTCCATGCCACTGAATTAAGACCTATGTGATAGAGTGAGAGTGAAGCTGACGAGTGCGCTTATTGAGGACATCCTCCAACTCCAAAAGTATGGATCCTTCATTATCCAGTTCTGTTAAAATAGTTTATCCTCTGATGTTGGTGCCAAGAACTTTCTTCAGACAAGAGACATGAAATATTGGATGAATGCGGGAAGAAGGAGGAAGTTCCAATTTATAAGCAACAGACCCAATCTTCTGAAGAATCTTATATGGCCCATAGAAATTTGGAGCGAACTTATGATGCCCTTTGAGTTTCAGGGAGGATTGCTTGTAAGGCTGGAGACGAAGAAAAACCATATCACCTACTTGAAAAGTGTGCTCAGAACGGTGCTGATCGGATTGTTGCTTCATGCGATTTCTTTCCATGTGAAGATTGTCCCACGAAATATGAAGAATCTGATTGCGGTTCCGAAGGACCGTGTCAACTGCCTGAACTGGTGAACTATTAGGGGTGTATGGAAAAAGAACTAGCAGTGCCTGACCATAGACTGCTTCATATGGAGTCATTTTAGAGGCAGTGTGGTAAGAGGTATTGTACCACCATTCAGCTAGAGGGAGCCACTTTTCCCACTGATGTTGTTGTTTAGAGGTGAAGCAACGAAGATAAGTTTCCAAGCATTTATTGATCATTTCAGTCTAACCATCTGTTTGTGGGTGATACCCTGAACTCATCTTCAGTTTGGTGCCAGTGTGGTGAAATAATTATTTCTAAAAATGACTGGTGAAAGTCTCATCACGATCCGAGACAATGGAAGAAGGGATTCCATGAAGGAGAAATATTTGGTCCAGAAAAATTTGAGCGACTGAGGAGGCTGTATAGGGATGGCTGAGAGCACAAAAATGACTGTATTTGGAGAGGCGATCAACCACAACCAAAATCACTATCTTCCTGCCATATTTAGGGATCCCTTCAATGAAATCCATAGAAATAACTGTCCAAATCCGTGTAGGTATGGAAAAGGGTTCGAGCAATCTCGAAAGGAGTGTTGTTTCACCCTTATTGCGCTAGCAGGTATCACATCCAGCCACCATCTGTTGAATTTTCCTTTTCATTCCCTGCCAAAGAAGTTACGGCGTGCCTGCTCATACGTTTTGAGGAACCCAGAGTGCCCTACCGATGGAGAAGCATGGAGTTCATAGAAGACATCTTGTTGAAGATATGTTCTCTGGGGAAGCACCAGACGACCCTTGTATCTCAAGGAAGCACCATCCCAAGAGTAATGTGGTCCAGCAGAAGGGTTGTTGGCCAAGCGTTGGATGATTTGAGAAAATGAAGAGTCATTGACATAGCCCTGTTGAACAGATTGCACCCAATTTGGAATAGGCATATAAATAGCTGAAAGAGAACCGTGGTCATCAAATGTGTAAGAAAGAGCATCCGCCACAATATTGTCCTTACCCTTCTTGTAAGTGATCTCATAGTCATAGCCCATGAGTTTGCTAACCCATTTTTTTGTGTTGGGGAGGATACACGTTGGTCCAGGAAATATTTCAGACTCTAGTGATTAGTTTTGATGCAGAAATGATTCCCTAATAAGTAGGGTCGCCACTTCTGGACTGCATGCAAAATAGCCATCATTTCCTTTTCATAGGTAGAGGCAGCTAAATTCTTACCTAAAAGGGATTTGTTGGTGAACGCAATGGGGTGTTCATCTTTAAGGAGAACAATACCAAGTCCAATGCCACAAGCATCACTCTCAATAGTGAAGGGCTTGGAAAAATCAGGCATAGCTAGAACAGGTGTAGTACACATAGCTTGTTTCAATTTGGAAAATGCACACTCCGTAATAGGTGTCCATGTAAAAGCATCCCTTTTCAATAGAGCAGTTAATGGAGCTACAATATTCCCATAATCCTTGACAAACTTGCGGTAGTAACCAACCAACCCCAAAAAACCACGAAGGCTCTTGAGTGTCTGAGGATGCGGCCAATTGTTCATGGCAGCGATTTTGGCAGGATCCACGCGAACCCCTTGTGCTGAAATAATATGCCCGAGATACTCTACTTCCTTATGTCCAAAAACACATTTAGACTATTTGGCGTGGAGATGATTATCAAAGAAAAGTTGCATTACAAGATCCAGACGCTAGAGATGTTCAGCCCATGTTTTACTGTAGATGAGGATATCATCAAAGAAGACCAGAATGAATTTCCGCAAGTAGGGCCAGAATATTTTATTCATCAAGGCCTGGAATGTGGAAGGAGCATTAATGAGGCCAAAGGGCATGACAAAAAACTCATAGTGGCCATCATGTGTGCGAAAAGCTGTTTTAGGGATATCATCCTCATGAACCTGAATTTGATGATACCCAGAACGAAGATCCAACTTGGAGAAAAATTGAGCACCATGAAGCTCATCAAGAAGCTCATCAACAATGGGAATTGGAAACTTATCCTTTACTGTGAGGTGATTAAGTTCTCGGAATTCAATGTAGAGGCACCATGACCCATCTTTTTTGTGGACAAGAAGAACTGGTGAAGAAAAGGAACTAGTGCTTGGGCGAATAATACCTTGCTTCAGTAAGTCCCGAACGAGCATTTCAATCTCTGGTTTTTGGTGAAATGGGCAGCAATATGGCTTGATGTTGGGAGGAATGCTTCCAGGAAGGAGCAGAATACGATGTTCCTCTGGCCTTGAAGGTGGAAATCCCACTAGTTCAGCAAAGACACCTGTATATCGATCTAGAATTTGTTGTAGATCCAAAGGAGTAGTGGAGACCGTTGAAGGTTGCATCTGAATGGAATGGAGCTGAGCGATGACACCGTGTGAATTCTTCTTAAGGATTTTTTCCATGCGATGTGAACTGATGATGCTGAGAGACCCTGGTTGTAAGCCTGTCAATGTGTGTTTTTGTCCATTGGGTAAAAACTGCATCCAAAGTTCAGCAAAATCCCATAAGATGGGGCCAAGTGTGCGTAGCCATTGAGCACCCAAAACCACATCACATCCACCTAAGGTCAAGGCAAACATGTCAGAGCACAGGTTATAATCTCCCATAGAGATACACACATTATGACACTTCCATTTGCAAGGTAAGGTGCCCCCATTGGCAACCATGACTTCAAAGTTGGAGCAAGGATGGAAAAAACAATCATCCTGTTTGGCGATCTGAGTGTCAATGAAGTTATGAGTGCTACCAGAATCAATGAGTATTGTAATAGGAAGCTTCTTGAAGTAACCCCTGACCCACATTGCTTGGGGGGTGCTGATTCTGGCTAAAGCATGGAGAGATATCTCTGGGTGGTCATCCTAAGATGGAGGGTCAATAGGCGACTCTTGAATGTCGATCTGATCATCCATTGTATCTGGAGCTTCTTCACCAATTTAAGAGGCAGGCGGAGAATCCACATCCAAGAGATAGTGATTTTGTTGAACACATCTATGTCCACGAGTGAATTTCTCATCATAATTATAACAAAGCCCTTTTTCTCTACGTGCATGCATCTCTGTTTCAGACAAATGCTTGATAGGAGCTAGTTAGGAACTGGCGGGATAGGAGGTCATTGAGAACCCATATTTCGTAAGGGAACAAAAGTGGGTTTGGAGCATTGTTGGGCTGCAATCTTGTCTTCTTCCAACTTAGACAACCCCAGGACTTCCATCATTTTGTTGGGACAGAACATTTTGACCTTAGAGCGGATTGCATCCTTTAGACCACTGATAAAACAACTATAGTAGAAGTCATCATGCAATTCTTCGGTGTGGTTGGCTAGTTTCTCAAATTCGATTTGATACTCTCTCACAGTGCCAATTTGGCAAAGTTTAGTGAGGGCTCCTATGAAGTCATCAAAGGCACTAGGACCAAATCGTTGCAAAAGGAGCTGGCAAAAATCTGACCATTTTGGCTCGTCATGAGCCTTGATGTACCAACAGTACCATTGAAGAGCTTCCTGTTCCAAATGAAAGGATGCAAGTGGAACTTTGTTGCCATCAAAAGTATTATGCAGACTGAAATACTGTTCTGCACGATAGATCCATCCAGTTGGATCAGTACCATTGAAGCGAGGAAAATCAAGCCTCGGACCACGGAAATTGCTAGAAGAAGAGAACCCATTGTCTGATGAAAACTCGGACTGTCGTTTGTTGTTCATGGCTGAATGCTCAAGATGGAAGCCGAGAAATTTTTCATCCAAATCCTGGAGTTTGGTTTGGATGGCTGCAAGTGCTTCCTCCATGGTTTTTGCTCATGTGCATGTGACAACCATAACCAGGAGTTTTTTTTGGGGGGGGGAGGGGGGTGGGTAGAAAAACAAAAACAAAAACTGTTTCAGTAAAGGAAAATCTGGATTTGGGAAAAAATCTGATGGGTAATTTGGGTTTGACTAGGTTTTGGACACTTTCGAATGGACAGGGAAGCAGAAAAGGAGGATTTCAAAAGCACGGTGAAAGAATGAGAAAATTTGGCAGAGAGGGGCAAAGAAGTAGAAATAGGAAAGGAACTCTGTGGTAAAATTTGAAGGCGATTGGGTGAAAGTCGAAGAAGTTATGGCATACCCTAAAAATAGACAAATGTGGGATTTCTCGCTTTGGGAATTGGAATTTGGGATAGGGTCCTTAGGAATGAAATATGCAGAATGGGATTACACGGGTGTCAGGGAAGTTTCAAGGGAAATGGAGTGGAAACAAGGGAGATATGGCAAAATCTGGACCCCAAGTATGCTCGGCTTCCTAACGGTTCAGGGGATTCACTCGGCCACCAATGTTGTCTGACGGCTTGCGTATTGTGGTAGTACCCCTCACTCTATGGCTTAGGTAAAACTGATAACCGCTTTGCCACAAACGAAAGCTCTTGGTTTACCTCACGAGTGGGAACTAGTCAATCAGGTAGGGGTTGTTGCCCTTTTCACTGGCAGGTCCTCTCAATGGGCCAGCTACTTCGGGGTTCCTATGGTACTCCTCACAATGAGTTTTAGGGATTATGCCCAAGTAATTCCCACAGTTAAGTGGATAGGGATTATTCCCATATCCGAACCTACAACAGATGCGAAAAAAAAAATTGGCAGAAATTTCACCCAAGGAGCCAAAGAAGTGCTCTGATACCAGATGTGAAGAACCTGCAACAATTAATTGATGAAATACACGATATATCAGATCACATAATATTTGTATTGATCGCAAGCCACTTCGAGGGGGCAACCTCCTTTGAGCAAGCTCAATACAAAATAACTTCACGGTGCCTTCATTGGCCTCAACACAAACTTATATACTAAGTCTAGGCGCCAATACTATGGGTCAAAACCATGGGCCAGTACAAACTATGGATCAACAAATACTACGGGATGACTTACAAAGCATATGCGTCCAACAACAATAATACAAACTATGGATCAACAAATACTACGGGACGACTTACAAAGCATATGCGTCCAACAACAATATACTAACAAAGTAAAGAGAAGGGTTGACATGGGTTCCTGACACACACTAATGGACAATTTAAAAACCTGGGACAATTTGCTTAAAAAGGGATGGTATGGACCAAGAATTTGTTTGTTGTGAAGAACTTCTGAGTCCACTAAACATATAATGGTTGACTGTTTATTTACTAGATTGGTGTGGAGCGATATTTTAATCAATCTGAAGATTGAACAGCAGTGGGGGAGCGAAAATTTTGATATATGTTGTCTAGATTGGAACAGAAAATGTAAAACTCTTCATTATCTACCTGCTATGATTGCTTGGGTCATATGACACACGCACAACAAAGTTGTTTTTGAAAACATTTCCCCAAATAAGCAACACACATGCATTCAGATTTTAAGCTTGATTAAGGATTATAGCAGGGAGGAAGATCATCAAAAGTTTCAAAATTTGTGCTCCTTCAATTTTCAAATAAAGGAGGTGATTTCTTTTTTTGATGGGGTTGCGAAAGATGGTGTGTGCGCCACTGGAGGTATCATTTTGCTTAATGATGATCATTATTTTACTTTGAAGCTTAGCTGTGGGAGGGGCTGTAATATACCCAAATTCTGAGTTAGTAAAAGTGGTAAATTTCTCAAATATTTAACGACGATTACTTAAAAATGCAAAGTATTAAACATCCTCCTTCAGAACAATTGACTTCTATTGTCTTTCACAACCCTATATCGCAACTCATATTCTCCTGTATTGCATCATTAAAAGATGATTACTTAAAATAACATTAATCCAATAATGATAAGTAAGAAACACATTTCATGACCAATATGAAATCAACCACTAATACCGTTCGCATCCTCGTGCATTGCCATGGACGACAAGTCCTTCTCAATTATCAAGGAGGTCAAACGCATAGGATGTACATAAAATCCCTCAACAACATTGAAACACCTTGGACGCATATATAAGAAATCATTTAAATAACAATGAAACATACTAACAAGAAGAATACACATATGAAGACAAACACATAAAAATAGACCATATAACGTGGTTCACCCAATCCTTGGGATACGTCCACAAAAGGTAGTTATGCTTATATTATATATCAAAGAGGGTTACATTCTACAACACAAGTGTTGCACTCTTCCACAATACTCAATGCCTCTTTCCTAGAGGCATTTATCTTCAAAACATGTGATGCCAACCAAAAAAAAATGATTACAGAGATCTAAAATCTAGTTCACAACAGCTAGTATGGTTCTTCTTCGGGTAACCAACCCTATTACTATAAAGAATAAAAAAAACAGAGATAATCAATTACCAAGAACTTTCCCATATATACAAATACACACCTGCTTTCCCACTATCATCATAGTTTTAACCTTCACAATATCACTGTGGAGATTTCATCTCGGGTTAAGTAATAGTATTCACTTTACCAAGGTTCCTCTTCTAGTTTAGAACAGATATAACCATTTATTGGAGTTTGTATTCATTTATGAGTTTGTAACCTATAGTTGTTAACTATCATCTCTTCATGGAGCGCACCCAATTCCTGCGTTTGGTATTTAACTCATAACTACAGATTTTACCTCTAGTTACCATATATATACATATTTTCATATATACTGAATATTTACAGAGAGGGTAGCAATCCAACCTAACAGGTACATACCGAATCAAATCAAAGAAAGAAACGAAATTCTTAAATACAGAGAACCGATCGGGTCTCAATCTTTCGACTCGGGTCTCATCTTTCGCTGTCCTCCTCCAACTACAGCATAATAATAAATCTATATATATGAAATATTACAAAATCAGGGATTCAACTTTGCTCAGTCGTTACTACCGGTCACAACTAAATAATCACTCATAAATAAGAACGGGTTCACGCCTTTAAATGAGGGATACAGAAATATAATTTCTAACCCTGAGCGTGTAGCTTCGATCAAAAGGAAAGTACTGCGTACTTGAGTTATGCCCTTATCAACGCCGAGCAAAGTGTGGAAAATACCTTGACCACACAGGGTTCTTTTTATGAAACCCGATCGACTCTTCATATTTTGGACAGTTATCGTGACCACTCTTAGGTCGCAGACGTTTATGGTAGCTAAAGGGATCACGCAGAGAGCTCATTCAAAAACCCTCGCAGAGAGACGTCCATCCCATGGTGCTCCCGGATCTTCCTACTAAACAGTCATCGAAATGATACCCTTCGAAATTAAAAGCAGAGATCTATCTCTCAATCTCCAAACGCAGAGGTCTCTCTCAAAACGCAGAGATGCTCTCCAAACACGCCGAGATCTCTCAGGTGCAGAGATGTTCTCCAAGAACACGCTGAGATCTCTCAAACGCAGAGATACTCTCCAACTGTGACTACATAATCACAGTCTCCAATTCCCATACTGAGAGAATCAAGCTCCCTGGCCTGCCACGCACCCTCCTCTCTGGGCTGTGCCCCCTTAAATATGAACTGGTCATCTTTATATCATCATCTAGCAACCTCATCCCGCGAAGGTAATGGCGCCACCTCCCACTCAAACCGACAAGTGGATCCTAGACAACACAACACTCGATTGAGCTCCTCTTTGTAAACTTCGCCTGACCTAGAGAGACTCGGTGCTAAGACTCAAGGAGCCAGTATTCAACATAATCTCTCTAACTCGGCCACTTGTCAAAAACTGGGGTAATGGTAGGTAACATAAAGAATGTGGTTGTCTTTCCAATTAAGTATTCGATGCCCACGATGTGGCAAGATTTTCGTAGGTAGGTGTGGGTTTGCATAGTTTAGATAAGTAATCCCTTTATATATATATATATATATATATCTTGCTCTCTATATATATATAATAAATATATACATAACTCGCAATTGTATTCGAGGATCTATAAAACCCTTTTACTTATATATATGTATGTAATGCTTTATAGCATGTAGGTGACACATTCGTATTCCAAGGGTCCTATTAAAACAATTTCACCTTTTCACACACACATATATAATGCTTTATATATTTTGCATATATGTATTATTAAAAGAGAATCACTTTAGGATCATTCATTAAGATCCAGCTTAAGTGACTATACTTAAGGTTTTTAACTCTTAGGAGAACTAAAACCATTAGTAACATAAACTTTTAAGATAATACTATTTAGCATCGTCACTAGCTATTATATAGTATATTGGTGCCTATGTTTAGGTTGATATTAAGACCATGGAGTTTATAGCGAGTAAGATTCCAGTTAAAGCATACTTCCAAATTTGGATGGCACTCTAAACTATTTAGGCCATTGGGGAATCTGGTTCATTATCTTCTCGTTCCCATGGCGCTAAGATGGCACTTGTCATCATAATGAACTCCCATGGCTTCTTTGCCATCTTACCTCTTAGTGGATTCTGTTGCCCGTCACTTCTTTCGTTGCGTCTGACTTTAGTCTCTTAACTCTGTACTAACATTTTCAACTTAAGAAATAACATACAATACTGTTAGGTTCCACTGGTGGGGCCTTGGCCTTAAGCTCCTCACCAGAGCCATTTACATAGATACAATTACAACAATTTATTTACATTAGGTTGATAAAGGAGGGGTGTTACAAGGGCTCAAACATGAAAGCAGAACTATTGACTCTTTGGTGCATTCTGAAAGTGACCAACTTATTTGGTATTGGTGAACTCAAGATATATGGAGACTCTCGAGTTACGATCAAATGGGCGAGGGGTGAATATAAGTTAAAGGTTACTTCATTACTACATTGGTGGAGAAAGATCAGGATGGAGATACTATTGTTCAAAAAGCTTTCATTTGAACATATATATAGACAGAACAACACTTTGGTAGATAAATTATCTAAAGAAGCTATGGAAGGAGAGGAAGGCATAATATTTTGGGAGGAATTCTAGGAAAATCACAGATGTGGTGAAGGATCTGTGAACATATATGATTTTTGAGATACTGTTTTTTGGTTAACCATTCTGCGTGATATGTTTTTAGGATAATAAAATATTTTGGAAGGGACTGTTTATTTTCTGGAAAATATTTTGAATGTTGGTACCAAGTCTGTCAAAGACTTGAATAGACATATATTATTTGATTCATTTTTAATATCAATAATAAGATTTTTTCCGTTAAATAAAAAAATTATAAGTTTTAATTAAGATTTTATTACTTATAAGAAAGTGTCATGATTCATAGATTGAACTATTTCTTTTCTTTTAAAAATTGGACCATTACATTTAATACTTTAAGGATAGATACCTTTTATTATTTTAATATGCTCTTAAGATTATTAGATAAATATCTTTTTTCCCATAATCATTATCACCTCATTGTTTATCATAATAATAATCTTTATATTATTATATTTAATTTATTGTATATCTAAATATTATGTTTGTTTACTTTGCACTAAACCTATACTAATTTTTAAATTTTGATTGAGATTTTATTATTTATAAAACAATATCATCATTCATAAATTAAACTATTTCTTTTCATTCAAAAAGTAAATCAATAAAACCCTAATAAGGAGATGCTCTCTTTATTCACAATATATTCATGTTTCCTTGTCATGGTTTTTTATAAAAAAAATAATACGACAATTTTGAATTTAAAAATAAAATAAAATTACTATTATGAGTTATTAATAATTAGCTGCGCTCACGAGAGGTAATTTACTTACGGGCCTGCATAGTGGAATCACAATTAAAAAACAGTACCCTATGCTAAAAGTCACGCAAGTGTTTTTTCACTCAGTTGCTTAAGTATTTTTATCGTTTTTAATTTTTTCTTATATATTTTTCTCAAATTCTGTTGGAATATTGAATACTTAATATTTAATATTGAATATTGAAATGGTATAAATGACATAGTTTAAGTGTAAGAAATGGAAATTATGTTGAAGTATCTAATATTAAAATTATATAGTTTAAGTGCAATAAATGGAATATTAAATTTTAATGTTGAAATTGTATGATTTAAGTATAATAAAAATATGTAAGAATGTTAAATACATTTTTATAATTAAAATTAAAATTTGTAAAATAAAAAAATTACTATACTAAAGATTTATTAACTAAATTTAAATAATGATAACAGAATAAATCCAAAATATTACATTTAAACTATTATTTTCCAAAAAACAAAATCAACCAAAAAAAATCCCTGCTCCATTTCTCTATTATTACAGCATACAATAAATTAAAATTAATTCATCTTCTTATCTCCTCGATATCCTTGTAGAAATATATACAGACACAGATCCAAATTATAAAAATTAAAATAATACTAATAATAATATTATTAAATAAAACACAATATTTAGCTGATTTGAAATCATTTTATATGATGACAATCAATGTCAAAGTGTTTGTCGTCCGCACCGGTGTGGCTCATTGGCGATTCGCTTGATATGAAGTCACATGTTGTAAATAGAGGTCACGAGTTCAAATCACACCCAGGCTTACCCTCGTCACACACCCTTGTCACGTAGATTAAAAACGAAGAAATAAATGTTTATGAAAATGTGTATTACATTGTGTCTTAAGATACATTTTAATTATAAATTAAAGCCTTATCAACCAGGATTGCAAAATAAAAATAAATGTTTATAAACTAGCATCCCCCCCTTTAGGGACAAAAATGAACGCTGCTATGAGAAGAGGAAAGTTAGAAGGAAGAAAAACATAAGCAGAGACAATACTTAGGTGAATTAACTAATTTAACACAAATATACATTAAGGAATAAATGTCATTCGATTAATGAAAATGCACAACATAATCCAAGCGCAAATAATTCATTGACCCATAAAGTATCAACTAAGTGTAGCACCAAATTGCAAATAGATATAGCAAGTAGATATGCAAATATCATTAATCAAATAACAGTAGCCCTATTCAATATTTTATCAACATCAACATATAACTTTCAGATATGTATGTAATCCGAGTTGATTGATTTTATAGCAAAAGTAGAGAGCGAGCAAAAACTGCGATAACCAGTTCAAGTAGCTGAAGTAAATATTGGAAACCATCAATTTGATTTGGCATAAAAACTTTAAAAGGAAGCTTTAAAACCAAAGAGAAATAACTTAGGATCTTGCAAATGTAAATAGTACTACATAAATATTTTTGGGTTGAGTCTATGTTGCCAACTACCACAAAAATGCATTAAAAGTGCATACAACATATCTTGACTGGTCCACAAAGTTTTTTTTTATTGGTCGCCAGAACCGACCGACATATCTCGACTGGTCCACAGAGCTTGTCGACTTACATTGCAAATTTTCGGCTGATGGGCCTAGTCGATAGGTCGACCTCTCCTACTTCAAAATCTTTCTTTTTGCCGAAGAAAGAAGGAGATGTGAAATAACTGAACAAAAGATGGATGACTGTGCAAAATTGATAGATGTAGCTAGTACTGTTTATTTATGATTGGAACTGGCCATTGCTTCTTGTTGTGCACAGACCTGAACAATTGTTTCAACCGAGATAGATAAATGGTGGTGGAAGTTTTTCCAATGGCACAGTGAGTTTTGGATGTCAATCGTAAGTGTTGTCAGGCTTGATAACTCAGTCATCTTTTCCTCTGTTGTCTTGCTCTGCAGATGAATTAAGTCTGGACCAAATAGCTCAATTTTCTGATTGGCAGCTATAAGCAATGTTTGGAGATGTGGTTGAAGTTGTTCCACTTTAGAGAGGTTGTTTCGGGCTTGGCTCAACCATTGCTCTTCATTTTTTTCTAATTTCTCCAATTTGCTATTTTCTATCAGAATTTGATCTTCGATGGTTTTGCTCATGGTGTCGTCAGCTACTCAGTGTTGCTGATGAAGTTGATCAATTAAGTCTCTTGTGTTCTGCATTTCTGTGAATACATTGCCATAGTGTTTAGTGTTTGTACCAATTTCGGAGAACATCAATGACAGTAGCTGCTTGGTCATTATACTGGTTGAGCTTATCATATGTTGAATTAAATGCTTCATATTGTGCCGACATCAGGGATGTTGTTATTGTGGCTTGTTCCTGTCGGTCCTTGATGAGTTCTTCTCGCAATCTCGACATGACTGTTTGGAATAACTGAAGAGCTTTATCAAGTGTGCTAGTCATGTCGGAGCTGGCTGGAAGAGAAGCGACTTCTTGCGCTAAGTCCTGACACTTAGCCAAAAATACATTTTGGACCTCTTGTAATCAGTGTATGCGATCTTCGGTTTCTAGTCATCAATGTCGTTGCTCTCGACTAATTGCATCAGCTAATAAGTCAAGCTATTGCGTGTGTTTCTTCTTGTGGCTTGTATGTCGAGATGGGCCCGAATTGGTCGAGATGTATAGATAATCGACCCAGCTAAGAGATATGATCCAGATGCTGCTGATGCTGTTGCATCTCTCTATTTTGGCGTCATTTGTCTTGACGTTGATTTTTCTTGTACTTCCATTGAGAATTTGGAGGCTCTAGTTGTTGTTATGAGTCTTTCTGTGTCTCGACTACTTTGCGTGAGACTTGTGTTTCCACTTGTGCTTCGTTAATGTTTTGTTCTGCTTGTATTGAGCTACTTGGTACGGTTGTTGTATTTGTCAGGAGTGCTTCTGCGACCATTGGTTGATTGTATTCTTGTCCTCGCTTTGTGGCTGCTTCAGTGATTTGTGCTACTGGCTCGGGTACTAGTTCCATGGCTGCTTCAGTGATTTCTGCTGTTGGTTTGGTTGCTGCTTCGAAGATTTCTTGAGCTGGTGCTTCTTGTTCTTGAATTACTTGAGATGGAGTAGTGGTTCCGTCAGCAGAGGTAGGGAACAACACATTAATATCTGGTGTGTCTTTGACTCGGGGAGCAAGGTTGGAAAGGGAGCTGCCAGACGGTTCTGGACTAGCGACAGGAGGCAACACTTCGGGTATCAATGGTTCGATTGAATTCAAAACTTTAAGGTCTGGGGGTTGTTTTTGTGGATTGACGATAGGTCGGGGAGGTGAATGGGCTTGCACTGACGGGTTCACTGGAAAAGGGATAAATTGTGAAGTTTCCTCGCAAGAAATGGGACTGGTGGGGTCCAAATTACGCTGAATATGTCTATGATGCATACCAATTGCTTGTGGTGCTAAAGTATTTGGAGGGTTCAATACTTTAGTTGGGTCAGCACCAAGAGGGGAGGAATCAGTCGATGGGTTATTGTCGATGAAGACAGGTTTCTTCGTCACTAAATCTTGCCATTTTGGGAACATATTGGGAAGATTGGTTATGAACTATGTTAGGTCTTGTTCAGTTTGAAATGTTTAACGAAGAGGGAGAGGAAGAGATTGTACAACATTTGAAAACTGAGTTAATGTTAAAGGTGCAAGTGGAGTACTTACAGGTGTAGCGAAAATAGTGTCTTCCGTCATAATAGTCGGAGACATTGCGGGTGAACTTACAGTCAAGTCGATAGAATCCTCGATCATAATTTGAACTTTCTTTTTTGGTTGTGGTTGGCTACGAGCTTCCTCAGCTTCCAAAAATCTCTTAAACTCCTCGTCAACTGGTACTTTATTTTTAGCTGCATCCTCGAGAATTTGTGTTGCACTGTCGAACAGTTCTACCTCGTCTTCCTCAGTCGGCTCCTGTATGATCATTTTTCTTTTTCCCTTGCCATGCAATTGTACATTTCGTGCTTGTCGAGCTTCTGCTAACTTGTCGGCTACCTGTTGAATGTTGTCACTCGTCAAAGCATATTCTGGGTTGTCGGAGTGACTTTGTTCATCTGAATGTTCGGCTATATCCGGAGGGTCTTCATGTGGTGTAAGAGTAAGTGCTAGAGGTTGTTGTGTGACTGTAGGTTCAGCTTCATATACAAAGTTGTGCATATATAGGCGGCCTTCATACTCTTCCTCTTTTTCTGGATCTGTTAGAGGTTCAACTATGGGGACGCTGACCTCTCGGGCCTTAGCAGGAATTGTTAGTATTGTATTGCTTTGTCTGCTGAGCTCATTGAATATTTCGTCGACGGAAGGGTAAAAGTTGAGAGCTCTTGCAGCACCACCTATGCCTTGCAAGTGCCAAACCTTGGTGTGATCCAGCTCAAGTTGGATGTGTGTCGACGGAGGCAGACTTCGTCGAACATATTGAGGTACTCTCCATCTGGTGGATACAGTTTTAGGTTTTGAAACCAGACTTCAAGCCAAATTTTTACAGTTAAGGGGCCTAGCCAATTTCCCCCAAATGTAAAAGACTTGAAGTTTTGCATTAACATGGGTCTTTCTAGAGCAAAGTCTTTATTTCCTGATGGTCTCAGATGCGTCATGGCAATCCAGATAATTAGAAATGGGTATTGAATGGCCGCTTTATCATTTTGACATTTGGAGAATATCATCCGGATAATGTCGGCTAAGTAGTTTTCCCAGTTGTATTGTTTTCCACTTACTGCCATGTTCAGTACTGCCTCTAGCATTTCAATTTTTAGATCTAAATCGCGACCCGAAGTTGATAAAGCGGTCGAAACAATTCGAGCAGCTATCTTATAATTTTCATATTTTATGTTACTTATCACTAACCCTCGAGAATTTTTTCCATTCGAGTGCTCTGTAAATTCTTCAATCAACTCTAGCCTATGTCGAACGAGTATGTCTTTGCCTTTATTTGACAATCCTGTAATCTTGTAAATAAGTGCACCATTTATCTCAACCAGAGTATCAAAATAAAATTTGCCATTATGATATCTACTAACTATGAATTGACCAATAATATCCTTGAGTCCGCCAAATGATTCAAGCAGAGGAGCTTGCATGTAATTCAGAACTGTAGCAGCCCGCAATTTTACAGCTTCTTCTCTCCATTGGCCTTTTGAATCTTTTCCCCAAATTAGAATGTCTTTCCATGTTCTTTGCCAATGTGACTCCTGTACCTTAGCATTTCGAATCTGCTGCAAGCGAGTTTTCAACAGTGTTTGGGTTGTCTCTAACTCACGGACTTTAGCTACGACTGAACGAGTGGTTGTCTGAACCCTCTTGGGCGCCATGGTTTCTATGAAATTATAAAGATCGCAGAGGTTTTCTGGTATTTCTTAAGTCTGGTTTTCCAGTTCTTGTGGAAGAGTATCGAGGAATCCTCGACTTCGGGATTTAAAGAAGATGAGCTCGGCACATGTGACTGTAAAGTAGATGGCTGTAATAAAGAGTGATTTAACGATGGAGTTAATTTTGATTGATAGGATATCCATGCCTCATTAAGTGGATGCTTTGCATTTACGTTGGAAGGTTGCCGCCTTCTATCTTTTATCTGATCATGTCGGGTATGGCTAAGTTGTCGATTGTGATTGATATGGTGATTTCGACTTGTATGCGCGGCGACTTGAAAACTTCCATCTTGAAAGCCTTGGTATTGTCGACGCATAGGGTTGATATAAAATTTGGTGGATCTCCAACGAGTTACACATGTGGTCGACCTTCGATGAGTTACAGATTTGGTCAACCTGATTTTCGACCATATATACTGCGATCATGAAGTTTGAAGTTCTCTACAAAGTGGATGGTGACAAATAACTTTTTTTATATACATTTTTTTTCGTTTCTGGTTGTATAGGTCAGAATACAATGTCCAGTGGTTGTATGCTTTTCCTTAAGTTACATTTTGGGTGCTCACATCCAGGAGGTGAAATTCGTCAAATCTAGAAACGGGTCGAAACAATATGCAACCAAAAGAGAGTTTTGATTAATACATTTGGCATAGTATATATTAAAGTTGAGTCTGGTCGACTTTTAGACTGTTTTGGCATACTCGACAAGTGACTGAACAAGTCGGTGAAGAGTGCTCAACTGCTTTGGCATAGCTGACAGGCGATTGCAAGAAGATGAGTTGGGCACGTTTGACTGTAAAGTAGATGGGTGTAATAAAGAGTGATTTAACGACGGAGTTAATTTTGATTGGCAGGCTATCCGTGCCTCATTAAGTGGATGCTTTGCATTTATGTTGGAAAGTTGTCGCACACTATCTTTTGTCTGATCTTGTCGGGTATGGCTAAGCTGTCGATTGTGATGAATATGGTGATTCCAACTTGTACGCGTTGTGACTTGGAAACTTCCATCTTGAAAGCCTTGGTATTGTCGACGCATATGGTTGATATAAAATTTGGTCGATCTCCGATGAGTTACACATGTGGTTGACCTTTGACGAGTTACGAATTTGGTCGACCTGATTTTACCTGATTTTCGACCATATATACTGCGATCATGAAGTTTGAAGTTCTCTACAAAGTGGATGGTGACAAATAATTTTTTTTTATATACGTTTTTTTCGTTTTTGGTTGTATAGGTCAGAATACAATGTAAAGTGGTTTTGTGGTTACCCCAATTTGTTCTCTCTGCAACTTTAAGTTACATTTTGGGTGCTGACATCCAGGAGGTCAAATCCGTCAAATCTAGAAACGGGTCGAAACAATATGCGACCGAAAGAGAGTTTTGATTAATACATTTGGCATAGTATATGTTAAAGTTGAGTCTGGTCGAATTTTAAACTGTTTTGGCATACTCGACAAGTGACTGCACAAGTCGGTGAAGAGTGCTCGATTGCTTTGGCATAGCTAATAGGAAATTGCACAAGTTGGCGAAGAGTGGTCAGCAAACTCTTGTCAAAGATCGACTGATTATGCTGATGAAAGATGTTATATCCGAGGTAACCAACAACTTCTGTAAAAAGTCAGTCGCCTGTTAAAGTATGGTCGAGATATGTTGGTCGAACTCTCACATTATGGTCGATTTGGGTATTCGAGAATAACAAATGTCGGCTAGATTCCTCAGTCGAGTCCACTAGAAAGTGACTTTATCTATATTGTATTTGGTCGACCACTCCGGGTCAATACTTATTTTTGGTCGAATTGTAAAATATGATCAATAACTATGAAGGGCATGTAATTAAGATGACTAATACAGTCACATCTGATGTTTATCTTACGCATTAATTAGTCGAGTCTGTAAAAATAGTCGGGTAATTATTTAAAAATATGGTCGATGTAACATTGTCGGGACATGTAGTTTGAGTGTATACATCATATGGTCGATACAAAAAATTATATGCTATTTGGTCAAGTGACAAGTCATTTTATTTGAGAATATTCTACCAAAAGAAAGTTTTCGTCGATACATGTGGCATAGTATATGTTAAAGTTGACTCTAATCGAATTTGAAAAATGGTCGCCAGATAAAGTGAATACAGATAAAGTCACTTTCTAGTGGACTCGACCAAACTTGAGGATCGACCAAAGTCGCTTTGTCCATATCCTTCTGATAACTGTGCGAGCTCAGAAGGCCATAACGAGGCCCAGAAACATTTTGCAAATGGTATTAGACAGAAAATGGTGGAATCTCTTTAGGAAATAAATTTATCAGCATACTGAAACGTTTCAGACAGACTATAAAAGAAACAATATGTGCAAATTGAAAAACTAATAATAAATTAGCACAGAAACATTTTAATCCTGCATTTGTTATGGGATGATTTAATTCAACTAAGGTGGTCGGCAGACTGCTTTGGCATTGCCGATAAGCGACTGTGCAAGTCGGTGAAGAGTGGTCGACTGCTTTGGCATACCCAACAGGCAATTGCACAAGTTGGTGAAGAGTGGTCGGGAGACTCTTGTCGAATATCGAGTGATTATGTTGATGAAAGATGTTATGGTTGACAGAACATATTCTTTAGATGGTCAATTTGTCTCGTTAGTGCCCAAGTCGGCTTCACGTTTAAGTCAAGAAAAGCATGCATAATTTTATCAACGCTTTTCATTCGAGAAAAACAAATGTCGGCTAGATTCCTCGCTCATATAGAGAATGGAAAACTGCCATGTGTTTTGCGATGGTTAGTCAATTTAAGTTTCTCTTCATCGAGGTTTCCTGTCACTTCGTCGCATAGTATATGTCAAAGTTGAGTCTGGTCGACTTTAAAAAATGGGCAGTAGAGTGTTTTGATGGGAATCTCGATAATATATGGTTCATGATAATTGTCAAATTTGGTCAAGTATAAGTGATGTATGTGGTCAACCACTTTGGTCGATCCTCAAGTTTGGTCGAGTCCACTACAAAGTGACTTTATCTATATTGTATTTTGTCGACCACTCCAGCTCAATACTTATTTATGGTCGAATTGTAAAATATGATCAATGGCTATGTAGGGCATGTAATCAAGATGACTAATTCAATCTTATCTTATGTGCATCTTACGCATTAATTGGTCGAGTCTGTAAAAATAGTCGGATAACTATTTAAAAATATGGTTGTGTAACATTGTCAGGACATATAGTTTGAGTCTATACATCATATGGTTGATAAAAAAAATTATATCCTATTTCGTGAAGTGATAAGTCATTTTATCTGAGAATATGTGACCAAAAGAGAGTTTTCGTCGATACATTTGGCATAGTATATGTTAAAGTTGACTCTGCTCGAATTTGAAAACTAGTCGCAGGTAAAGTCAATATAGATAAAGTCGTTGTGTCTGGTCGACTTTTAAAAATCATCGATAGAGTGTTTTAATGGTCGTCTCGATAGTATATAATATAGTGTTTTCATGGTCGATGTAACATTGTCGGGACATGTAGTTTGATTCTATACATCATATAGTCGATACAAAAAAGAGAGTTTTATTTGAGAATATGCGACCAAAAGAGAGTTTTCATCGATACATGTGGCATAGTATATGTTAAAGTTGAGTCTGGTCGAATTTGAAAAATGGTCGCCAGATAAAGTTAATACAAATAAAGTCACTTTGTAGTGGAGTCAACAAAACTTGGTTCGACCAAACTTGAGCATCGACCAAAGTCGATGTGTCCATATCTTTCTAAGAACTGCGCGAACTCAGAAGGCCATAACGAGGCCCAGAAACATTTTGCAAATGGTATTAGACATAAAATGGCAGAATCTCTTTAGGAAATAAATTTATCAACATTTCAAATCCTTATAAAGTTAGGGTCCTGATTGAAACGTTTCAGACATACTATAAAAGAAACAATATGTCCAAATTGAAAAACTAATAATAAATTAGCACAGTAACTTTTTAATCTTGCATCTGTTATGGGATGATTTAATTCAACTGAGGTTGTCGGCAAATAGTCGGGTAATTATTTAAAAATATGGTCGATGTTTGTTAGAATAAGTCGTGTTTGTCGGTGAAGAGTGGTCGACTGCTTTGGCATACCCGACAGGCGATTGCACAAGTTGGTGAAGAGTGGTCGGCAAACTCTTGTCGAATATTGAGTGATTATGCTGATGAAAGATGTTATGGCCGACGTAGCATATTCTTTAGACAGTCAATTTGTCTCGTTAGTGCCCGGGTCGGTTTCACATTCAGGTCAACAAAGGCATGCATAATTTTATCAACGCTTTTCATTCGAGAAAAACAAATGTCGGCTAGATTCCTCACTCATAGAGAGAATGGAAAACTGCCATGTGTTTTGCGATGGTTCGTCAATTTAAGTTTCTCTTCATCAAGGTTTCATGTCACTTCGTCGCATAGTATATGTTAAAGTTGAGTCTGGTCGACTTTTAAAAATGGTCGGTAGAGTGTTTTCATGGTCGTCTCGATAATATATTGTTCATGAGAATTGTCAAATTTGGTCAAGTATAACTGATGTATGTGGTCGACCACTTTCGTCGATCCTCAAGTTTGGTCGAGTCCATTACAAAGTAACTTTATCTATATTGTATTTGGTCGACTACTCCGGCTCAATACTTATTTTTGGTCGAATTGTAAAATATGATCAATGGCTATGAAGGGCATGTAATCAAGATGACTAATTCAGTCACATCTGATGTGCATCTTAAGCATTAATTGGTCGAGTCTGTAAAAATAGTCGGATAATTATTTAAATATATGGTCGATGTAAAATTGTCGCGACATATAGTTTTGAGTCTATACATCATATGGTCGATAAAAATAATTATATGATATTTGGTCAAGTGATAAGTTATTTTATTTGAGAATATGCGACCAAAAGAGAGTTTTCATCGATACATGTGGCATAGTATATGTTAAAGTTGAGTCTGGTCGAATTTGAAAAATGGTCACCAGATAAAGTCAATATAGATAAAGTCACTTTGTAGTGGACTCGACCAATTAATGCGTAAGATGCACATCATATGCAACTGAATTAGTCATCTTGATTACATGCCCTTCATAGCCATTGATCATATTTTACAATTCGACCAAAAATAAGTATTGAGCCGGAGTGGTCGACCAAATACAATATAGATAAAGTCATTTTGTAGTGGACTCGACCAAACTTGAGGATCAACGAAATTGGTCGACCACATACATCAGTTATACTTAACCAAATTTGGCAATTCTCATGAACCATATATTATCGAGACGACCATGAAAACACTCTACTGACCATTTTTAAAAGTCGACCAGACTCAACTTTAACATATACTATGCGACGAAGTGACAAGAAACCTCGATGAAGAAAAACTTAAATTGACTAACCATCGCAAAACACGTGGCAGTTTTCCATTCGCTCTATGAGCGAGGAATCTAGACGACATTTGTTTTTCTCGAATGAAAAGTGTTGATAAACTTATGCATGCTTTTGTTGACTTGAACATGAAGCCGACCTGGGCACTAACAAGACAAATTGACCGTCTAAAGAATATGTTATGTCGGCCATAACATCTTTCATCAGCATAATCACTCGATATTCAACAAGAGTCTGCCGACCACTCTTCACCAACTTGTGCAATCCCCTGTCGGGTATGCCAAAGCAGTTGACCACTCTTCACTGACAAACACAACTTATTCTAACAAACATCGACCATATTTTTAAATAATTACCCTACTATCTGTGCTAATTTACCAGCCAAAGCGGTTGGCGTGAACTCACCAAAACCTGCAAAACGGTCGACGCTCCATGGTCGGTGTGAAACGACCAAAGAAACTCAAATAAACAAGACTATCTATGCTAATTTACCAGCCAAAGTGGTCGGCGTGAACTAACCAAAACCTGCGACACGGTCGGCATGAAACGGCCAAAGAAACTCAAATAAACAAAAAAAACTGCGGAACGATGCGGCGGTCAGTGTGAATCGGTCGCGTAAGCGTGAAGTCTCAAAATTGTTGCCACACGGTCAAGGGACTGCGTGAAAGGGACAAAGTAATCCAAATAATTTCGACGACACGGTCAACAAAGACGGCTGAAGATAAAATATGAGTTCTTCTGCAGAAAAAGCCGTAACAGTCAGAAATATCTGGGGCCAAAGCGGAAAACATATGGCAGGATTCCATTCGCTCTATAAGCGGGGAATCTAGCAGACGTGGATGGTCATGCTTCTCGTTGGTGAAACGCCTTCGGCGTAATTAAAGTCCTATTAACCACAATTGCAAAATAAAAATAAATGTTCTAAGAAATGTTAGAAAACCGAAATTATTGTTAAATAAAAAGTAATATTACCAGTTGCAAATTTAATTGTTTGTTGAAACAACAAAGAAAAAAAAAGTAGATGGAAAAAATTGTACAATAATATCACTAGCACAATCACGTAACTTGTGACCCCTAAACACAGATAGGTCACAAATTAAGTGCCATGAACAAATTATATGTTACTTGTTCTTTATGCTTAATTCTTAATATCAATTGAATGGACGACCCTCCTCCTACTGCTTTCACAACATCAACTTGCAGCAAGTTTCGGTCTAATTAATCAATCAAAAAAGTTGCTCATAGTACAAACTCTACACAAACTCTACCTCGCTTGTATTCTTTATATACACACAAGTTTTTTTTTCCTTGGAATATATACACACAAGTTTTAACTACTTACTACATAAGTTTAACGTCCTTTCTGCTTTCAAAGCTTTATAACTTTATTATATTAACATTAAAGAGCTTTATCGCCTTATATAATTATTCAATCCAAATCAAGACCACCGGCTTTCTAGAGCTTTATAGCTTTATACAATTTTGAATATTATCCACTAAAGAAGGGTCACTAAGTACTAAATGTGTGAATTCATTCCAGTTTTGGCTTTATACAACTACGCAGGTTTATAGTTCTACTTTATTGAAACTGTTTCATAATTTTTTTAACTGTTATTTAATTTTTTGGGGGTGTTTATGCATGTTTCATCAAAAACTCGTTTATCTGTAGGTAGAGATGTCATCTAATTTATTTCAATCCTTTGGATTGGAAATTATGGAAGGACTTTTTTCAATATAAGGTGAAAATTATAATATTTTTTAATGATTTTAAAAAGAATAGAAAATCAAAAAAGTTAAATTCATAATTTCTTAATCTTATGGGAAGAAATTTCATATTAACTTGTAACCAAATATTTTTTAAATTAAGAAAATTAATCTTTTATTTTAAAACAACATCTTGGATTGTTTTGATGTGCAATCATACATTTATTAAAGATAATGTTATAAAAAAGTAGTATTATATCAAAAATCGAATCATTAAAAAAAGTGTTAATTCTAATAAATGTTTGATTTAATCATTTATTTTAGTGTTAATCTAATCAAATGTTTGATTTAATCGTTTATTTTGTGATATACTTTTAGGTTAAAATCCAATTTATGAAGATTGCAAATGAGAAATAAATATTTATAAAATTGAATAGAAATAAAACTTAAATTGTTGAAAACACATGTAAACAACATTATATTTTGAATATTATTATTCTTATTATTATTTATATTAATAATATTTGGAATAAATATATAGAATAATGGAACTAATTAAGAAAAATAGGTGACAGAGGCCAGTACAAGTAGATAACTGAAGCTGTTGGCATAACAGAATGAGAGAAATTTTCCAGCGGCCAACTTCTTGTCGTCATTGACTAAGCAATCACCAATTGCTAATCGTTTGAATAATTTGGGGTTTTCTACTATTGCGCCTACGCGATTACTGTTGTTGACGATGGTCATTGTTGCAAGATCAACCTGATTCAAATTAGCCAAGTGTATATCACATTAATAAATCAAAAGTAATGATCAGTTACAAACTCTACAACACTTGTACTCTTTATATATATATAAACAGGTGTATATCACATTAATAAATCAAAAGTAATGATCAGTTACAAAATCTACAGCACTTGTACTCTTTATATATATATATAAAAGTTTTAACTACTTATTAAATAGGTTTAACCTCCTTATGGCTTTCTATATATATATATATATATATATATATATAAGTTTTAACTACTTATTAAATAGGTTTAACCTCCTTATGGCTTTCTATAGCTTTATAGCTTTCTTTTATACAACTTTATTATATCAACATTACATAGCTTTATCGCCTTATACAACTATTCAACTCAAGATAAGATCATCTACTTTCTATTATATTAACATTGCATAGCTTTATGGCCTTATACAACTCTTCAATTCAAGTCAAGATAAGCAGCTTTTTACAGCTTTATGACTTTATACAAATTTTCAATATTATCCCCTTGTGAATAGTCACTAAGCACTCACCGTGTGAATTCATTCTAATTTTGGATTTATACAAATATGCGCACATTTAGAAACATGGCTTTATACAACCATGTGCACACTTAGAAATATGCATGAGTTAGTAATGTTGAAGTTCTATTATAGCTTTTGCATGAGCAGTGTACAGGTGTAACTAGTCACTAATTGAAATGGCTGAGAATCCGCAGTGGAAATTAATGGCATCTTCTAGAGAGTCTACAGTAGGTAAATTCATGTTGTCAACGTTTCGAGCCATTCTTGGCTCATTAGCGATCCTGATGATGAGCCAAGAATGGCTCGAAAATGGCTCATCAATCAGGCATCGCTAATGTCTTGTCCTGATGATGAGCCAATAATGGCTCGAAAATGGCTCATCAATCAGGCATCACTAATGTCCTGATGATGACCCAAGAATGGCTCGAAACGTTGACAACATGAATTTACCTACCGCAGACTCTCCAAAAGATGCCATTAGTCACTAATTATTTATCCATTTTTTCTACATTTGTGTTTTTTTACTAATGGTGTTTTGATCCATTGTAATTTAATAATGGTTAAGATATTACGGTTGTAATCTACTTCTTGAGTTAATGGATTAGGGTTTTGAATGATATGGAATACTTAAATATTGTATTTGGAATGCTTAATTTAATACAATGAAGGAGATAGAGGTGCAACTCTAAATTAGGTTGGTTTTATGAGTGAAGGGATTGGGCTTGTAATTTAATTCAAATTAATGGATTAATGTTTGGATGCTACATAATACCTAAATATTGTATTTTGAATGGTTAAGCTAATATAATGAAGAAGATAGAAGTGCAACTCTAAGTCAAGTTGGTGGTTAAGGCCTTAGAAGGGAGGAAAGCGAGTTAAATTAAATGTGTACATCTTCTTGAAGTGCATTCTTATTCATTTAAAAACAATGAGCACAAATCCCTATTGCGATGCAATTATGTGTGCACACTCACATGTTTAAATGAAAATTTTAATAATGCTAAGAAAAAGTATAATATATGTGATAAAATATTGTATATTATTGAGCATATATTGAAAAATTGGTGGCATTATATTACACGTTACAATGTTCAGTTTACTAACAAGCAATCAAACTTTAAATACTAAAGCAAGATTGTCACACAAACATGATAATGAATTCCTTTTTTTTCACTAAAACAATTAGAATTGTATTAAAAAAAAGGGGAAAAAAATAGGTCTCGACCGTAGTCTAGCAACCTGTTTACAATATTTCTTGAAGCTATCTCCATAATGAGTTTTATTCAGTTTCGAGTAATGAGAAACCAGGGTTTTATCCAATTCCAAAAATTTCGATCTATATTTGAGATGGTTCCTGAATTTTCCATTTTTAGCAACCGCTTTCCTCCTTCTTAGTTCTGTCAATAATTGTTTTCAATCATCTAGTTCAATGTCTATGTGTTGTTCTGTATAACACTTCCTTTACTTCTTATGAGCCTTCTGCTGAACTACTAATCATCCTAGAGATCGCCTTCGACGATGTAAGCTCAAGTCTGCTTCTATTTTGGGCATTCTTGCGCTATATTTCAAATTCTGTTCATGCGTTGTAGTTCAAATGTTGTGTTTCAAGTTCTTTTTTTTTCTTTTTTTTTTAATCTGCCTTCCACGACGTTGTTATCTTCTCTTTTCTCTGTGTTGGTGTCATAGTTCAGCTTTTTCCATTGGCATTTGTGCGTTGTCCATCGATCTCATCCTCAAATGGATCTGTCATCTAAATTGCCCCATTACGTCCTCTTCATCTGAACTAAGGGATTGTATGATGCGATATGCACTCACTATTGATTTTTATTTCTGTCTGCTCCAAACTGGAGCCGACGTTTGCCAATCTATCAGCAACTTTGTTATAATCTATGAGAATGTGATATAATTGGAAATTGGAGAATCCCTGTAGGGTATTGCAGATTCTCTCCACGATTGCATTTAGATTGACATTTCCATAATGTCTCCTATTAATCAAGATATTGATTATGATCTGTGAATCTCCAAATATCTGAATTTGTGTATAACCTTTTCTTAATGCCAATTGACATCCTTTTAGTAATGCTAGTGCTTCCACTTGGTTGTTGGATCGATTGCCTAGTCCCCAGCTGAAACTAACTTCTTGTCTTATCCTACAAAGTATAACACCCCACCAGCTCCTGCAATTCTAGGGTTATCTTTGGATGCTCCGTAAAAAAGCATAGTGGCTTTTCCTTGAGCTTTCCACCATTTCTGGAAGTCCTTTTAGGAAGTCTGAGTTTCCAGGCAGGGTTTGTTCTCGGCCTTGTTGTTATACTATCCTTTTTGTTGATATGTGAATGACCAATCCAATTTTTTTCGAACTTAGTAAGTGATGATTCTATCTTTTTTCCATGAGTTCTTACTACTTCCATGAGAAATAACTTGGCTTTTATCACCACCTGTTCCGTAGTTTGCAATGTGTCATTGAATATCCTATTGTTCTAGGCAAGCCACATTTCCCAACAAATGAATTTGGGCAAAGTTAGCCAAATGTTCTTCCAGACAGGTTTGTTTGTGAGAGAGTGTGGGTACTAAAGTTGCCAATAGGAGAATAGGTCAGTGATTGAAATCTGATTCGGAGGAAGGGCTTCCAATTCCTGTAGGGAATATTACCACAATGAGTTTGCAAAAGAGCAATGCACGAAGAGATGTGCGATGTTTTCAGGGCTGTTGCAGCACAGCGGGCATCTGTGCGGTCCAATAAATCCTCTTTTCATTAGATTTTCTCCTGTCAGGATTTTCCTGTGCATTAACAGCCAAATAAAAAAATTGATTTTGGGAATGCCATAGTTATTCCATACGACCTTCCATATGTTAGAAGAGTGTAGAGGCTTCTGAGTTGTTTGTAATTCCTTGAATCCCAGTGCAGCTGTGTAAGCTCTCATTCCCCCCCATCCCCATATGTCTTTCGTGTGCTTATAAATTGGAGCCTTCCCAATTAAGTTTTGGAGGAGCTCATTCTTTTGCATATTTAATCCATCTGGAACTTCAGGTAAAGACCATTCTGTCTAGTTCCCTTTGTTGTCGCATTGGGAGATATCTGCCAGAGTGACTATTCCTCTTTCTGAGAACCATTCTCGGATGTCATTGAGAGCTTCAATGCCACCAAGCGTAGGATTTCCATTAATTCTATCAGTCCAAAGATAAGTTTTGGATCCATTACCACGGATGTGGTATAGTTGTCTTTGAAAGTAATTGATGCCAGCTCGAGGTGCCTTTGGGGATATTCTCGTAATGGATGTTGTGAATCAATCTTCCTTTAAGATATTTTTTCCTCGGTAGATTGTTGACCGGATGATTTTTATTTGAGAATAAATTCCAAAGGATTGTTCCGCCCAGACCCATATTTACAAGATGGGGATCTCTTATCTACAATCCGCCTTCCAATAGAGGCCTTTTTACAGTATCCCAGCTGACAAGATGATACTTATTTTCATTTCCTTTTCCACCTTTCCAGAGAAACTCTTTGATGAGTCTTTCTATTTGGTCCATTATTGACTTGGGCGCCATAAGGATGGAGGATTGATAGATAGGGAGGGCAGAGAGTACTGATTTGATTAGGATTCGTTTTCCTGCTTGATTAAGCCAACGTCCCCCCCAACCGTGAATTTTTTCCTTTATCTTAATAAGAATATCACTCCACTGTGAGTTTTTTATTGAACCCAGAGTAAGGGGCAGTCCTAAATAATGTATCTTTTCCCAAGTAGCAAACCTCGAGAACTCTAAGAAGCGTGCAATTCTGAGTATTGTTTGGTGCTCAACATTCCAACCATAAACTATGCTTTTTATGTTGTTTACCATTGCTCTTGTTACTTGACAATAATTTTGGATTATTTATTTGAAATCTCTATCCATTTTAAGTGATGCTCCTCCCAGGAAGAGCACATCGTCAGCAAATAGAGCATGATTTAGAGAGGGGAGGCCTTTAGCCATTCTAATTCCTGGAATTTTTCCTTTCTCTCTTTCTATTTCTAGCTTCCGACTATGAGAGTCTGCCATCAATATATATAGGAAGGGGGAAAGTGGGCACCCTTAACGAATTCCCCGGGTGGCCTGGAAGAAGTTTGTCGGTCTTTCGTTTATGAGAGGGGCGATCCAGGGCTTGTCTATGCAGGCTTTCACCAGCTCTACAAAACTGTTGTTGAAACCGAAGGAGGATAGAACTTTGTACAGATACTAAAGGTTAACTCTATCGAAGGCATTCGCCCTATCGAGTTTAATGATCATACCTTTTTATTTTCTGAGTTTGCTGGAGTGAATTTCTTCCTACACTAGGATGACATTGTCTAGGATTTCCCTTCCTTTGATGAACCCTCCTTGGTTGGGAGAAATCGGATTGTTGAGTAGAGGTTTAATCCTATTGGCTAGGAGTTTAGAGATTATTTTGTATGATGCATTACAGAGCGAGATGGGTATGTATCTATCGAAGGAGCCAGGAATCACTTCTTTAGGGATCAATGCTAGGAAGGTGGAGTTTGTGTTACCTCTGATCTTCATTTTTTTGTGGAAACCTCTGATCATTCTGATGAGATCAGGTTTGATGATCGACCAGCAAGCTCGGTAGAAGTGTATTGAAACCCCATCAGGGCATGGGGCTTTATCCGAATCCATGTGCCATATCACATCGCATATCTCTTTTTCAGTGAATGGTTTCAACAAGTTTTTATTCTCATCGACGTTTATTATGCTGGGGATGTGAGCAAGGAAACCAATCGTGGCTTCCTCATCATGTAGATTGTCCTCTGTGTATAAGTCATGGAAGTGGGTTTCAGCCTCTTTTTTTATTCTTTCGAAACCTTTTATGTTTTCTCCGTCGGCTTTCACAATTTCTGAATGTGATTTCTTGCTTGTCTTACTTTGGCTTGTCTATGAAAATAAGATGTGTTTCTGTCCCCTGCCTGTAACCACAGGCTGCGCGATTTCAATCGCCAATGCTCTTCCTCGTTCCGGAGCTTTCTGAAGATGTTAGCTTGTGCCTGTTTTTCCTTTTTCAGATCCGAGATGTTTATGTCCTGATCTTCCATCTCTACTTGTAGGTTGGACAACTCCTTTACAACTTCATTTTTGTCCGTCGTTGAGTTCTTGGTCGTTTTTTAATCCAATTTTTTAAAGCAATTTTAGTGTTCTTGAGCTTTTATTCCCCCACATAGCTTGGGGATCCCATGATTGGAGTATCCCATGCTTTCTTCACCTCTTCCTTGAATCTGTCTTGCTTAATCCAAAGCGGATTGAATCTGTAGGGAATTGGTCCTCATTCCTCCTCATCATTCAAATACAAAAGAATTGGCTTATGGTCGGACGCTAGATTAGGCAGAATTTTTGAAAGGATTATTTTCTTTTCCAGAAGAAGGGAAGTTTCGACTAAAAACCAGTCTAGCCGAGCGGTGATGTGGTGAGGGCCAATTCAGTTGTTTGTCCATGTGTATTTTCCCCTCTTGGACTTTATATGACCAGATCCCAATGATGTATCAGCTCTTCGATCGAATGTAGCAAGGGATCTCTGCCTTTGTTTCCTCCTAATTTTTTTTCTTTGGGATTCATAATTATGTTGATGTCCCTTGCCAAAATTATATTTGACGGGGTGTAGATCTCCAGAAAATCTGTCAAGGTGTTCCAACATTCTCTTTTCTTTGTATAATATACTACGACGTATAAATTGAAGAGTGTGAAGGTTAACTTACTTTGAATATGATGTAATTCCATATAGATCCAATGTTGCATTGCATTGGAGCTTTCTAGTCTGAATTTCTCATCAGACCACAGAGTGGCGAGGCCTCCTGACGACCCTCTTACGCTTACTACATTTCCCGCATTCATCTTCCATTTGGATCTGTTGATGGAGAGGATAGTCTCCTCATCTATTTTGGTCTCTTGGAGCATGAGGATATCTGTTGTATTAATTTTGAGGAGATCTTTGACTGCATCGGATCTCGAAGGATTCCCCATGCCCTTGCAATTCCAAGAGACCAGATTCATTATTTGTTGGATGAGGGGGGTGGACCATTTTTAGGGGTCCTGTGTCTGGTATTTCTACCATTGGCCATATCCATGGTTCCCTGGATTCCTTGCATCTTATGTTTTTCGGCCTCTTCTTCTCTAATTTCTTTGTTAGTTTTTCTCCTTGCTTTCTTCGATGATATTTCTGTGATGTCTTCCTCTGAGGATGAGACCCCTTCCAAAGGTTTCCTTTTTGCCATTTCTGCGTAGGGTGAAGAGGTTACCTCTTTTGTGGGGATGGCTATTTTTCCTCACCTTCCTCTTGCAACTCTCCTTCCTTCTCTTTTGGTCCCGCCTGCTCTTCCGGAGTGCTTAAAATTTTGAAATGATTTAGTGAAGCTTATGCCCTGGAGTGGACGTTTTCTGTTTGTCCCTTTTCTGTTGAGAGATTCGTGGTCCCAGAAGGGTTTCCTTTCCCTTTTGATTTGGAGTTTGATCTTGTCATAGTCTGTTTCTGCACTTGTCTCCATTGTTCTCCTTTATGCTTTTATGTTTTTTCTTCTGTCTTTTTTTTGCAATGGTAGGCAAAATGGCCATATTCATGGCAGTGTTTGCATTTAAAAGGGATTTGCTCATAGTCGAGCTCCTGGACATGGGACCAGTCCATTACGATTAAATTTATAGCTTCCAGTAGTCCTACTTCGAGATCTACTTCCACACATATCCGTGCACAGGAGTATTGATCTTTTTTTTCTGCCTTGTCTATATATCGCCCGAGTACATTCCCTACGGCCTCGAGTGATTTTGGATTCCAGCAATGAAGCGGGAGGTGTGGTAACCTTACCTAGACAGGGACCGCCGAAGGAATGTCTTGGGTAGGGTCAAAATCCGAAGTCCATTTATTCAGGTACAAACCTTGGGGCCCCATGAAGTATGGCCCATTTCGAAAAATGAGGTCCCGGTCCGCTATGCTCTCAAAGATGAATACGAAGTATCCCTTACCTACTAGATAGCTTTTTATGTCTTCAGTTGTGAGAGGTTTCCAATTCCGTTGTACCCAAGCTTCTATGGCTCTTGGGGAAGGCCATAAACTGGTGAACTGACCGATAAGTTCTCTCTCTGACAAGTTCATTGTTGTTCTGCAGGATTGCTCAGCCGGGAGAACCAAAGTGGGGATCTCAGTGAGTTTTTTAATAAACTTCTGATGATTTGAGGGAGCAGATATACTCCCTTGTGCTTCTATTAATATTTTAAATGCAGCGATCTCTGGAGGAGGATCCGGTCCTCCTCCGAGAGCCATTACGGACCAAGCTTCAATAACAAATCTGGGCTGCCTACGATGGGCAGAGCATAAAAGATGGCTACTAATCCAAGCACCCAATCGGTGCAAACCATCCCGATCTCTCTGCGCAGAGGAACTAGTGGTCGGCCTGCTGAATCTTTGAGGATCAAGCTAGATCGTGGACCACCTCCTCAAACGGCGGGAGGCCCGATCTGGCAAACTCGAACTCCTCTCACTGGTGCAGGTTGCAGCGCCATAATGAATTCCATTTTTGGAGAGTTACAGTTTTGTTTTATAACATATAGAAATCAAAGTACAAAATTCATTGGTTAAATGAAAATGATTAACATAATTATTTCTCAAACATAGCTAATTATATAAGACTCTAAAGTACCTAATGACATTACTTTGATGATTGATTTTATTTGTAAATTTCTCTCTTAAAAAATTTGAGAAAACTCTATAAAGAGATGGACAAATGAGATATAAATACATTTTTAAACTTTGATAGTGAAGATTCCAACAAATGCACACCTTCACCGCCAACTAGGTAAATTAAGTGTGATGCCCACAAGTACACACCTTCACCATCAAGTGGATGATTTAAATGTGAACACACCTTCACCATCAAGTGGATGATTCAAATGTGAACACACCTTCATCACCAAGTGGGCGGATAAGTGTGAATTTATAGCTCCATCATTAAACTTGGGTAATGGTGAGTCATGTTTCTTGATGGAAAATCAGTACATATTAATACTTTGAGGGTAAATTTACATGTTCATTATTGTTTTCCATAATGATAATCTTCACATGATTGTTTTTGTTTATTATGTATCATAATGTTCTCATTAATTCTTAAACCTATATTAACCTATAAGTTTTGATTGAGATTTTATTATTTATGAGATAATGTCATGATTCATAAATTTTCTTTTCTTTCAAAAATTGGACCATTGAAGCCTTAGTAAATAGATGTTCTCTTGAATATAGTCATATTTCCTTGACATGACTTCTTACAAGAAGAATAATTCACAATTTTAAATTTCATATATATATATATATATATATATAGACACACACACATACTGACTTACCGGTAATCTTCTACAATATTTATATGCGGTCACTAAATATTATACATTAGACTTGGACATTTCTTCACTTCCTCTTGTGCATAGTTTAATCTAGTTATTTGAAAGATGTACTAATTAAAGTGGGTCATTTTGCAAAGTTTAACCTACTCATTTGAGAGATGTACTAATCCAAGTGGGTCATTTTGGCATTAGCAACATAGGTGTGCTCCAAAAACATTTTTAGTAGCCAAACATGAGTCATGACATTAATGTTGGTTGTGGAGCTTGATCTTCCAGTCTCATAGATGATGTTGTTTCAATTGTGTTGTACCCCAGGTTTGGTTATGATCCCGGCACGCGCCCCAGGGGGAGTGGTTGCACTCCCTCGGCTGGGCGGCGCAGGGGCCAGCGGGCCCCTGTCCCCGAGAAAGGGGGTTCAGGGGCGTAGCCCCTGAAGGAAATTTTTTGGTTGTTTCACCAGCAGATTACGAGCCCATGGTTTTGGGTAACCCGTGGTATTTTCCCATTGTATTTTCCCTTTATAAGAAAGACATTGTAATACGGCTAGGGTTGATGTATTAGGTATTATGCATTGTAAAGATCTCTAAGATCGTGAAGAGAGACTGTGAGACAGTGAAGAAGAAGTGCAGCGGATGTGCTGCAGGTTGTATCCCTTCATTTGTTGGATGGTATAATAATAAGGACTGGAAATTTCAGTGTGGACGTAGCCCATCTTGGGTGAACCACAATATATTGGTGTCTCTCTTGTAATGTGTTTGTGTAATTTGTATTTGCATCTTGTTTATTGTTATTGCTCTGTGATCCTGTTTTTCTAACAATTAAGAGACACATCAAATCTCCCATTTTGTAAAACATTTCCAAATTTGAAAATTACAAACTTGGTTTATATATACACACCTCACACCCTATTAGTTCCAACAAGCTTTTGGACTCTATGTTAGACACATAGTTAAATCAACCATAGAAATTGCATCCCCAATCTACAATCATAAAGAACAACACATTTGTACATCTATTACACATGTACACCTATGACATAAATGACTACAACAAAGATCTCCATAGTTCTACAAGTCACAGTAGATTCCAAATATGTATGAGGTTCCAGCTAGTTACACTCATAAAAGTTGTCTTTAAACTAAGAAGAAGGAACTCGAAAAAGTGGAAAAAATTCTACACCGTATTCAAGTGCACTAGTAAATAAAAAAATCTTGGCATGCCAACTATCTAAATACAAGGAGCACCATAATATATATCCCACCCTGCATCGCTTCCGATAGATTGGTGACATGGTTTAGGTACAATTAAGATGCGTATTATTTTTACAATTAAAAAAAATGAAAAATAAAAAATTACTACTACATTAAATAATTTGTTCACCAACTTCAAATAATAATAATAATAAAACAAAACATTTAACATATAAAGTACTTTTTTTTCTAAAAATACAAACCAAAATTAAACTAAACAAGAGCCACGTGGTGGCAATGTCCCCGACATTGACACCAGCTTTGCGACTAGTTATGAGGAGTTTTTTGCAACGAAAAAACTTGTTGAAGGAATTGTTTTTTTTACATAATAATAGTTTAGAGGTTAAAATCCAACACAATTCCTCCAAAGATGTCAATGATTCCATACTTCGGCAGCTCTTCTAACTCAGAGCACCCACTAACACTTTGGCCTCGAGAGTCGAGGCTTTCTCCACTGCTCCAACCCCAGCGCTCTTCAGCATCATACATGAGTATGTGTGCAATACCTCCAAATATACCAATGTTTCCATACTCTACGGCTCTTCTAACTCAGACAACCCACGAACATCTAGGATTCTAAGCTTTGCCATGAATCAACTCCATAAATGGATTGTAATATCCTCCATATGTTTTATATACTCGAGAGTCAATTATATTATTTAGATTTAGATTTCATATAACTAGTACATGTAATATTATTTAGATTCAAAGTTCGTATAACTAGTGGTTCATTGGTTGTAGTTTGGGTGGTTGGGAGGAATGATTGTTACCCTCCCCACCCAGGTTCAATTCTTGTAATGATTGTGCAAAACTGACAAATTCTCTTTGTGAAAACAAGCCAAAAGGTACAAACCACAAGACAACACTATTTCGAACTAAGTTGTAAATTGAAGATATTTCACTGGTCTCATTTAAGAAGGTTATCACTCTTGATGCTCTCAATCCATAACCTTAAACCAATGATAAGAGGAAAAGATGGAAATAAATTGTTATGATTTCAAGGTATCATCCCAAGGATTCCATGATCCACTTTATTTCTTGAAACTTTATAGATGTTTGTTTGGAAAAACAAAGGATGTTGAAATGAATATTAGACATCAAGGACAATTGATATGCCTAATTGTTGGGTAAATAATATTCAATAGCAGTAAGCAAAGAGATACATAGAAAGAAATAAAGACACAAGCCAAGGCAAGCAAAGAAAGAGGAGAAAAAAAAGCAGAAGAAGCATATCCACATAATGCAATGACAACTTAGGAATGATGGACAACAAGAACAACAATGGATGAATCGGAGCGAGTGATGAATGTGGGAGCTTAGTCGACCTAGTTGACTAGTAAATAGAGTAGTTGGTCGAGTTGGTCTTGGTCTGGTTCCACCGAGGTAGGTACGTTATAAGCATATATAAAGATATGAATCTATAAGGAAAACATATTTGGTTGGGTTGATCAGGTCTACCAAGGTAGTTAATATATGTTTCAAAAATTGTAAGCACATATAAAGATATGATGAATCTATAAGGAAAATATGTAGTTGTTGTTGATAACTTGATCTAATATTAATAGAGTTAAAGACTCCTTGCAAGTGTATCATGATCTATCTGTCCCTATTTCTACGCTTCTTCTGTCGAGAGTATAATATAAGGTGATTATATACTAAAATCAAGAGCGAGATATAGAACATCAATAGCCAAATGAGCACAAACAAAAGAATGACCATGCTAGTTCTTTCCAGTCCACAGATTGTTCTCAATGCAAGTGGGCACTGGTCCATCACTTTTCTCTCGACAAAAGTGGGCACTGGTCCATCGCTTCTGAAATTAAAATAAGAAGAAACTAGGTATTGCTACTGCATTGCTACTCCAGGTACATTCAGAAGGTAGTTATTCCTTGCTACTATAGTTGGTCCTACCTTGTATTTAGGTAGTTGGTCCTGGCCACGATAGTTCGTACCGAATTAAAACCACAATGGTATCAAGTTCCATGGGCAGGGGCAGTGGCCATGAATATTTAGCTAAAATGCGAAGCAAGTGGTGTAAATAGGTGTCAAGGTCAATTTTGTAAAATATAAAGTGGTGCAATTTCATCAGAGATAGCTGTGCATTATTGTTTTTAAATGAAAAAGGTTTGACAATAAATTTGTGGAATTTTCTCCGAAGTTATGCATTTTTGTTGGTAAATAAATACAAAATTGTTGTGGACGGTGTGCATTCATTGTATGTAAAGATCCCAAGGTGTTGACAACTTGCAACCTTGCAATTTTGTGACAGGAAGATGTATATTTATTGTCATAAATAAATGCCATGCTTACCTCTTAAATAGTTGCTCGGTCAATATGTTGCAGTTTTGTTAAAGGAAGTTAACAAATGCCAACCGGTTTTGCAATTTAGTTAAGAGAAATCAAAAGAGAGAAATAAAAACTTAGTTAAGAGAAATATCATACACGGACATTTATAGGCTATTCATATGTTTCTTAAATTTGAAGAAACTTAAGAAATTAAATATCTGCCAGACATCATACCCAGACTTCAATTAAAATATAACACTCAGTAATCATCATAATACACGCCATGCATCCAAAAAGAGAATAACACACGAACATTGCAGAGTTTCTTCATTTCCAGGAAATTGAAGTTAAGTTATACTTACATAACGATTAATTAATGCAAAAAACAAACACTAAATAACGATTAATTAATGCAAGGCTCTTAAGTCCCATTAAAAATCCATATATATTGCGTCATTGTAAAACCCATTAAACAATATGACTGCTTCCATTGCAAAACTGGTTCTATTGCGTTACTGCAAATCCCATTAAACAACCAATGTTATTGCGACATTCATTGCAAAAATGGTCCAGTCTCTGGAAAACTCATTGATTGCTAAAGAAAGCAGCATGCCTCCCTTCGTTCTCCATCTGCGCAAGCAGCTAGTTCACTACTTCCATTGATTTCGGATATCTACAGAAATCAAGCATCTCCAGACTCCAACGACATACAATGTTCAACGTCTTCCACCTCTTCTAACACATAGCACCAACACAGAGAACTAGGCTTTCAAAAAAAGTGTATTACAGAAAAAATGACCGGACCGAAACATAGAACGTTTAGCCAATTACCTCTAATTACCATATAGCAGAACAATGTCTTAGTTGAATTCAAAAGATTTTGGAGGAATTGTGGCCGACAGACGAATGTGAGAAGCTGAAACGAATATGTGAAGCCGAAGAGCATACGAGGATTGGAGAACGTGACAAAGATTAGAATCCTAGATGTTCATGGGTTGTCTGACTTAACAAAGATGCCAAGTATGGAAACAATGACATCTTTGGAGGAGTTGGGGGCAGGGGGGTGAAGCTGAAGAACATACGGGGGTTGGAGCACACGACAAAGCTTAGAATCCTAGATGTTCATGGGTTGTCTGAGTTAGAAGAGCTGCTGAGTATGAAAACATTGGTATCTTTGGAGGTATTGCACACAGACTCATGTATGATGCTGAAGAGCGTAAGGGGTTGGAGCAGTGGAGAAAGCCTCGACTCCCGAGGCCAAAGTGTTAGTGGGTGATTTGAGTTAGAAGAGCTGCCTAAGTATGGAATCATTGACATCTTTGGAGGAATTGTGGGCAGCCGGATGTTTGGAGTTGAAAACCTTAAATTCTTCATTACAATCCAAGAAGGTAGGGAAGAGTTGGAACTCTTGTTCTAGCGGAGCCATGTGATGGCTGGGGACTTCACCTTCATCAAAATGCGTTCCAAGAGAGAACCTTTAGCATGAACAAGTTGCAACCTTGTCATTCGAATACAGTCAAATGCGTCATCTTCATGATATTCACTAAGTACCACTCTAATTCTCTGCCCGGGTATTACCCGACGATTCTTAAAAATGATAGTTAATAGATGTTCAATCTTGCAAAATGATGAATAACTAAAAATTGAACAGTATTAATATACCATAGACTGAATGATAAACTACTTACAGACGAATGCTGCAACAAATCATCCTGTGCCCAACGCCAAAGATAATGCGGCCAAGAAGACTCAACGACATCTCTTCCTAAATCTGTTAGATGGTCATGCATATTTATCTCATTCCAGTGATTTAATTCCACTACTTCTATCAGACACTTGGTTTCCATGCATATGTATCTCCAGATTCCAATTCCAATTTACAACTATCTGGTTCCACTGCTTCCCCATACACTTGTTTTGTAGATTGAAAATCTGCACCCACCTGAACCAAAACCAGACATTGCAATGGGAAAGACGCCGATGCCGTGCAAATATATCAATGCCAAAGGAAACTTAAACGGACATGTCAACCTGCCTCACATAAAGAGACTGTATATTTATCATGGCAATACACATCGAACCGGCCAAAAGTAAACTTGAAACTTTGAAAGGACAGGTACAAGTCACACTGTAAGCGGTCTCATAAAGAGAACAAGCAAAAAAATTGAAGCACCGTGTAAGTGCTAAAGACTTTATCATAAACAACTGCGAGACATTTATAAACTTCATGGCACAGCTCGATCCGCATGAATTTCCAAGTGCAACTTAAACGTGTTGAAGTTTCCTTTGCTGAGATACCCTTATTCCATGGAGAAATATCTTTTTATCTACACGCGTTTCCCACTTTATGATATTCCAGGAGCCCCAGATTCTGCTTCCTATAACGTGGCGCCTTGTCAAATTTAGGGATCGACTGATATCTTCTAGCGCCTATTCCTTGGTAGGGTAGCTTGTGCATTTAATGTGTGGTAGTTGAATTCAGATGGGGCGCATTAATTTTTATGCCCACCCATTTTGTTCGGTAAGGGGAGTGAAAAATAGTTGGTAAGATGAGCCAAGAACGGCGAGGGGGTGGAAACCAAGTAGTGTGGTAGAGTTCTAAGAAGCAGGAAGCCTTGAGCCTGTCTGTAAATTTTAAACATTTGCTGATGCAAAATTTAAAATTTATGTTTTCAATCCTATGCGTTTAATTCTCCTGCAAGTGAATTAGTTGGAGGCTGCGTGTGAATTTATTCTTTGTTGTGTGATGTGTACTTTGAAACTATGGGGGTTGGGGTTGAGCCTCTGCGCCAGCCAGTGCCAAGATGATGGATATATCTTTGAAGCCATCCATGAAAGTGTGAACAAAAATTGACCAACGAAGGGTTTTCTATTGTTTCGAGTAGAGTTTTATCTTCTTATCTACCAGAACTATGTAATCTTTGGAAAATAGTATCCACATAGGTAAAGAACGTTTAATTTCTGAAACATGTAAACTGAAGGTACAAAATGTTTAGTTTCTGAAATCTGTAAAAACCCATAAGAAAATATATAGAGACTAAACAGAACAAATGAGTTAGAATTGCGTGTACCAACCCCAAAGCCCATGTCGTGACGAATATAATGGCTGGAGCCAAGTTAGGCATTGCCGAAGCTAAGATAGGAGACGTATCCTTCAATCCCATTAGCAAGAACGTTTGAAATGCAGACGCTGTAACAAACTGAGAGACGAAATGTTTATGAGAATATAATATCAACTCTATTTATATAACCATGACAAAAATGAGGATGCAGAATGTGGACTTCAAATACTTAACTCACCCCCAATAGACAACAACAAGAACCGTCCGAACAGAGATAAACTCACTGTTGGTGGCCGCTTCCTCTTGCATTCTGTGATGAAACCATGGATTTTCCATGTTATAAATTAAAAGAATACTCAGCATTGCAAATTTCCAAAGAAGATCCAATGAATGAAACAATTGCAATGTTAGAAATTAGAAGAATACATAGCACTGCAAATTTCTAAAGAAGATCCAATGAAATGAAACGATGCCTACATACATACTTTTCAAGAAAGAATCCGTGCACAAGAATCCGTGAATTAATTAATTGTGTATTGTAGGCCGCTCAGCGCACGAAAACCCTATTCAAAGTTGATACATGAATTAATGGTGTGCGATATTATCAATGGTTGTAAAACCCTGGTCCATTTAATCCACACAAAGGTTTTTAATGCAATGCAGGTTGAGACGATATTGTAATATATGTGGAACCGCACTAGCGCAGCAGCAAACACGAAAATCTAAAAAAAACTGTAAACATTAAAAACATGCTACCTTTTGTGTCATCTGTAGGCCTAACGTCAGCCGCAGCCCCCTCCTAGGAACCCAAAAACGAGGATGACGTTAGGTAATGCAGCTAATCAAAATTTTAAAAAATTATTTTAAAAATTCAAATTTATAAAAAAATATTTCAACTTTTATTAAAACTATAGGTATTGGCAAAAAATTTATAGGCTTTCAACAGATTAATAGGTATTCGTCGATCTATATATGTTCCCCTTCAGAGACATAAAAATCAATCATGCAAAAGGAATCTCCACTCCACTTCTCTATTATATCCCTAAAACAAAACATATTGCACCATACAATAAATTAGGATTAATTCATTTTCTTATCTCCCTAATATCCTTCCGTATTGCAGAGATATATACAAGCACAATTCCAAAGTGCTTGTTATATGATCACAATCAATGTCAAAATGTTGTTGTGAAACATGTATTACTTTCTATTTCCAACTTACCATCTTAAAAAAATAAAATTCAAAGATGCCTAGATACATTTTGTTACAAAATTTACACTGATTAGTCTCAAATGAATTCGCTAAAGTTAAAAGCTAAATAAACATATTACACTTACAAAGTTACTCACATTTTAACATGTCACAAAGATCCAACTTACCATCTTCTAAGAAAGATAATTTAAAGATGCATTTTGTATGAAATTTAAATAAAAATATCATTAGCATGGTTATTTAATTTGTGGCTAGTAAATGCTTATGGGTTTCAAGTTAAGTACTATAAACTTTGATCAAATATGATGTTCTATGCAAAGTCAATTTTGTAAGAAGACGAAGAGATGTGTTTTGGTAATTTAACTTGATAGTTTTGATCTTGCTCTAGGATCATCTTTTGGAGAGTGACTTCTCGCCTTGGTCATTGATCTTATCCTCTTTTATAATTAATATGGTCTTATTGGAGCGTTTATGTGATCCGACCTCATTATTATGTTGAGATTAATTTTGAATGTTGTTAATCTTTTGATTTTGTAGTAGTGTGTGTCAAGGGTTTCCAAACCTCACTTAAATTTGCCCCATCGTCTATCATTGTTGATATTATTTGGTTTAGCTTGATTTCTAGGGTTTCTCTAATCTTCATTTTTATATAATTTTCCTCTTTTGCAAGAAATTTTGGGAATATGCTAAACTTCTCGCAAAAGAAGAAAATTATATAAAAAGGAAGATTAGAGAAACCCTAGAAACTGAGCTACACCCAAATAATATCAATAGAGACGACGAGGCAAAGTTAAGTGAGGTTTGGTAACCCTTGACACACACTACTACAAAATCAAAAGATCAACAACATTCAAAATTCATCTCATCATAATAATGAGGTCGGATCACATAAACGCTCCAATAAAACCATATTAATAAAAGAGGATAAGATCAATGACCAAGGCAAGAACTCACTCTCTTGAAGATGATCCTAGAGAAGGGTGGAAACTATCGAGTTAAATTACCAAAATGCATCTCTCCTTCTTCTTACACCATAAACTTTGTCTAAGGGGTTCTCATTGAAAATGGCAAACATAAATTTTTACAAAAATCATAGAAATTATAAAACATTGATAATATTGAATGATGAAAGCCTTAAAGAAAAGAAGAAGAAACTTTAGCTTGAATGTAAAATTGAATTATAAGCCTTTGATAACATTGAATGATAAAATCTGTAAAGGAAAGAAGAAGAAAATTGTGCTTTTTAATCAGAAACTTGTATTAAAAAAACAAGACAACGCTCTCATTGGTAACAACTTCAAGATTCCCCGCGATCTTTAACAACTTCCAATGGTTAAATTCATTTAATCTCCTACATTCACACCACAAGAGTAAAGTATGACCTTCACAATGGAAGAGTAACCCTGGCCACCAACAGAAATCCTTAAACTACAATAAAATCATGATTACATTATTACATAAATTAACTTCATTAATATACATGTAAGATTTATTGGAATTATGCAGTGTGATTAAATTAAAAAATTATAAATTGTAATCAAACAACAATCCTAAAACTCTCAACAATTTCCATCAATGCATACATAAAGGTTTTATCAAATTATCTCTGCAAAAATACTACTGGCATCCATGTCTACTCCCAAGCAGCGGGATTACATATGGGATTTAATAGTGACGTCTCTGGCAACAATTTCATTGGGCCATTTTTGCTGAGTCTTTGCACCACAGGTAGGCTTGCCAAGTTTGTTCTTTTCAACAATATATTCACATAATGTATTCACAGGCGAAAGTACACAATTTTTTTTCCAAAAGAAAAAAAAGTTTCTTGCTATTCATAGTTTGAATCAAAGAAACTACAATTGTTCCTATCCCATGGATACTAGAAATAAACCAATACATATATCTCACATACATGCACTTGTATCAATAGACCTAAAATTTATACAAAAAATAAAAGTTCAAAATTACTATCCGTAGTAAAATTTTCGTGCTGATATTTGAAACGTATTGTAACTAATCTATCACATCATGTAACATTCCATTACATTGAATGTGTAGTTTCAGTAGATCCTAAAATGGCTCTCTTCAATTAAAACATAGTTATGATAGACCTTCATAGATGCCCAAGCCTCTTCTAAATCCAATCCTTTCTTTGACAGTGTATCAACTTTCTTGTTGTATATCCTGGCAATATGAGAAGGATAATTCATCAAAATTGTTGAGTGATTCATGTACCTGCTTTTTCCAGTGTTCCAGTAGTGGATTCGATAGTCTATGTTTTCCCTTTAACCACTCAATAATAGTGGATGAGTCACCAAGTAGATGTAGTTTGATTTGATTCTTCTTTGATGCCAGTTTTAAAAGTCCCCAACTAGCGAGTAGTTCAACACGGGTGTTGCTTCCATTTCCACATCACACGCTCATCTCGAAATAATGGCCTCTTTCTATCAATAAATAACAGCCTGCTCCGCATTCGTTTCCTTATTCATCCCGTGGAAGAATCCCACAAGAAGAGTCAGATGTAAATTCAGGAACATTATGTGATCAATTGCAACCTTCAATCTGCTTACTGTTGTAACATACCCATATTTCCAAGTTCTAATTTTCATAAAATAGGAGTATAAAATTTTTCCCTTTGAATATCCAATAAACAATTACATTAGTCTCATCGTTACACATAATTGTTAACCATGGTACAAACAATCAATAAGTTTAACCATCATACTTTTTGATAGGCACATGCCTAAAATATTTTATCCCTATGTAGAATAAATATGTAAAATAAGTCAACTGACAACATAAACCCATTGTCCAATATATTAGTAAAAATCCCTTAACCATAACTTAAAACAATCTACTTGTAAGAGATATTCAATTACCTTATGATAGCTAACTTTATCCAATTTAGCACCAGTTCCTTAGAATCATTCTAGTAGGTTTACCACATATTTAGGAGTCTATGAAAGTATCAAATTCCCTTAACATCATTCATTTAGAACATGTGAAATGGTACGATATAATCCTATTTCCATATTTCTACCTCCTAAATGCTATATTAAAGTGCAGAACTCCTAAGTGCAATAATGTAAAGACATGGTAGGGTTCACACTTAGCATCACAGTTATAACTTCTTTGCATAAAGCATCAAATCCTATAGTTTAAATATTTAATCATTCTAATGAATATTATCTTGTCACCCAATGATATTAATCGAGTAGTATGAAAATGATATTCATCAATTATAATAATCTATTTTAAACCATGAAACACTAAGTATACATTTAAGACTACCACTAGCCAATATGGATCATTTCAAAGAATTACTCCTTTAGTCTATACACATTTATTCTTAAATCAACCCAATGTATACATACATCTTTTACCACATAAACCACATCATTATTAATATCAATCTCAAGAATATCTGAATACAAATAAGCCTTCGAAACACAATCTACAATCCAATATAACATGCCATCAACACATGTGATAGGTTTCTGTATTCTCGACTTCTGCATTGTGGGCTGCGGGTTGCGGGATCTTCCATTATAAGGATGAGTTTTCAACTGTTCCGCATTCCCGATTTCCGCATCGCGGATTTCGGGTTGTGGGACATCAATTATAAGGCTGAGTTTCAACCGTTTCTACATTCCTGACTTCCGCATTTTGGGTTGCGGGTTGTGGTACCTTCAACTTATAAGGACGAGCTTCAACCATTTCCGCATTCCCGACTTCCGCATTGCGGATTGTGGATTGTGGGACTTTCAACTTATAAGGATGAGTTTCAACCGTTTCCTTATTCACGACTTTCGCACTGCGGATTGCGGGTTGTGGGACTTCAACTTATAAGGACGAGTTTCAGTCATTTCCGCATTCCCGACTTCCGCATTGCGGATTGCAGGTTGCAGGAATTTCAACTTATAAGGACGAGGTTCAACCATTTCCTCATTCCCGACTTCTGCATTGCGGATTGCAGGTTGCAGGGCTTTCAACTTATCAAGGTTTCATTTTTGCGATTCCGCATTCTGACTTTCCGATTGCGGAATCGGTGGACTGCGGAATTGCGGGTTGCAAAACTTCAATTTTCGACTATTTGTTTTTTTGCGATTCTGCATTCCGACCTTCCGATTGCGGATTCGATGGACTGCGGAATTGCGGGTTGCGGAACTTCAATTTTTCATTGTTTAATTTTTGTGATTCCGCATTCTGACTTTTGATTTGCGGATTCGGTGGACTGTGGAATGTTATTTCCTCTATAAAATTTCAATTGGGGTTCCTGCAACTTCTATTACAGTTAAGTTTCTATTTACTTAACCAGGTTTATTGTTTATCATTGATCTTTTGAGATCTGTCCTATTTCTATCTCGATGAGATGAGAACATAAGAGTTTTAACCAATTTCTATTACGGTTAGGTTCTCTATTTGCTTAATAGGAATTGATTATTTATCAAGGATCTTGAAGATCAGACCTGTCGTTGTCTTGATGAGATAAGTGCATAAGAGTTTTACCCAATTCTATTAAAGCAAATAGGGCATAAATAACATTTCATTATTCATTTCTTAATACAATATTGAATCCGCTATAACTTGTATTTTCGGATCTTTCATGAACAGAATACATTATAAGGGAAAATTATGAACATTACACAATGTAACTATGACAATTCCAATTAACATAGAAAATAGATCCATCCACAACTTTAAATCATTTCAATGAATCCTAGGAAATTTCAAATAACCATGGAACCTGACAATAATTTGATGCCGAATGAGGTAGGAACGGCCATGCTCCTCTCAACCATAGATCTAGAGCTGTTGCTTGACACAATCTAAACACCCCCGAGCCAAATCGTGAATCCCAAGAGTGGAAACTAGTTAACCTCTGTCAAGTTCAGTTCCACATTTTTCAAAACACCATTGTGCTCACACAACAAATCATTTTTTCCTAACACATTTGTGCTCACACAACAAATCATTTTTCATAACACATTTGTGCTCACACAACAAATCTTGTTCTTCTCCATGACATACTAAGTGGCGTTCTGCCTCACGCATATGTTTGGTTATTGTTTATTGCCTAGGTCTTGTGCAAACAATTAATTCCCTTCATAATCGTGGCTGTTAGGATCCCTACTCTTTAGGGAGTGTGTCCAGTGCCATTCAACGCACTCTTGACACATGCTTGACTTCCCGAGGTTGACTCTTATTGTCCCCCACCCTCCCACCCTTGAGATACACGATTTCCTCTTTCAGCGTGCTGTCCTCACCAAATCCATTCCTTTTATTAATTCAAAAACGTTTTTCTTACATCTGTCCATATGCAGACACTTGGTAGCTTTCAAAACTTGGCCAAAAATATTCATTATCCAAATAAACATTGACTAATAACTTAATGAAATAATTAAATCAACAAATTCGAATTGTTTTATTTGGGGATATTACAACTGTATAGTCTGAGACATAATGGGATACAAATCGAACTTCCCCCTCCATGGAAAATACCATGTCTTCGAAAATAAGAAAGTTCATGTATCTCCACCATCCCCATATAGAATAAATAGGGAAGGATAATATGGATCGATGATACATGTTCCAAAGCGATAGACAATTGTCCAAGGAACCCAAGGACTAAAGTCCAGGGATTCTGAATCTAAATGAGACTTCATCCCAAATCTGTAGAGAGATAGAGCACTGTACAAAAAGGTGATCCACGGTTTCGACCTCCTTGTAACAAAACAAACATACTGAAGGGCCAATACCACCTTTAAACCTAAAATTTTCACCAATAAGTATCTTGTTCCATACTGCCAGCCAAATGAAACACTTGATCTTTACAGGGAAATTCAACTTCCAAATGACATTATACCACCACCAGGGTGTGCATTGTTGTTTAGAAGTAGAAAACGAATTATATCCCTGACTGATAGTGATAACCCTCAAGGAGTTCCCAAAACCCCAACATAGTTTATCCAAATAATTGGAGAGTCGAATGCCGGCATGATTAAGTGATGATGTATAAGCTTCCCATTTCGTTGCTTTTGCTTCTACAAGATTTAATTCAGCGGCATTATACCAGTACGAACCCAAAAAATCTACCCCACTCCTATGACGAGCATGATTGAGAAATTAAATGTCTCAGTAATGAAGAGTCTGTACAGTCGGGGATGAAAGAGAACCGATATGTTGTGCACCTATGATGGGATCAACTCCCACCCTGACCTCGAATCCATTGCCAACAAACCACGCTAACCATTGGTTGAGTAATGGGAAGGTATCCACCAGGCCAGACCATATAGAAGAACATCCCCTTGTCTTATTATTTTCTAATCCGATCCATTCAATCACAGAGAGATCCTTCAAATATTTTTCGCAGATAATCACACCCCATAAACCCCTATCAATCAATCCTCTCCATAATATTTTCAGGTGAAGGGTTGTGTAGACCCAATAGATGTTCTGGATTCCCCAACCATACCTCACCTTTGGGGAAACAATTTTCTCCCATGCCACCAAATGAAATCCCCTCTTCACTTTTGATGACTTCCATAGGAAATTAAAGAAGTGTTTCCTAATTCGATTTAGTATAGTAAGTGGGACTTTTGCTAATGATAGCCAGTACACCGGCATATTAGAGAGTAACGAGTTCAAAAGGGTCAAACGACCACCCAAAGATAGCTTCCTAAAGGTCCAGGAAGATACCTTCTTCTCTATATTTTTTATTAACCAAAACCAATCAGCAACACAGTAGTCATTTGGCTTCAGAAAAAATCCTAAATAATTCAGTCCTTTACCGAGTTCCTGAATCTCCAAAGGGAAAACAGTATAGAGTTGTTCGAGAAAATCCTCCTCATTAAAGTGTGAGTAAAAGCATGATTTAGGGAAACTTATCTTCATAACTAATGCCAGAAAGAAGAGCTCCAAAATGGATTTGTAGTGTTTCCACCCGTTTATATTTCCAATGCCAAAACGGAGGATGTTGTCGACAAATAACAAGTGAGTGACAAACTTGTTAGGTGAGACTTTAATACCAGAAATCTTACCTTCAATTCTATCTTGTGTAATGATCTTGCTCAGGCCCTTAATAACCAAGAGGAATAACAACGGGGATAATGGACACCCATGTCAGAGACCCCGCAAACACTTGAAAAATGATGTGGGGATACCGTTGAGCAGAACTGCAAAGTTAGCCGACGTCACGCAGCCCATTATCCATTGAGTCACCATAAATTCCAGGCCGACATTGAGAAGGAGTACCCTAAGGAAGGACCAATCCACCATATCATAGGCCTTTACTAAGTCAAGTTTCAGAACTAAGGAATTGAGCCTTTTATTCTTTGCAGAGTGAATGGTTTCCTGAGTGACCTCGATGGCGTTAAATATCAACCGCTGATGCAAAAAACAAATTGTTCCATCGAAATACCCTTTGATAATCCATACTGTATCCTATTTGCAATCGTTTTGGAAATGATATTGTATATTAGATTGCAGAGAGAAATCAACCAGTAATCTTGAAAAGAGGAGGGATTTTGGGATTTTGGGATTAATGCCAAGAAAGTTGCATTAACCCCACCTAAAACTTTACCACCACAATGAGCATCTTCAACCGGTTGAACCAATTCTAGACCAAACATATCAAAGAACTGTAGGAAAAATTCACACGTCCATCCATCCGGTCCGGGACTTTTATCTTTCGCCATAACTTTTAAAATTCCCTCAACCTCAAAAACCATCACCAAACAACCAATTTTAGCACAATCCTCTTCACAGAATCTATGGCATAACATGCAAAATCTTTAATTGGGATTCCAAATTGTTAGTCTGTGGCTTGGAAAATAGTCGGTAGCCGCTAAGGTAATCTCTATTGTGTAGAAAATCGAACCTAGGGAGAAACCTCAACATCCCATATCGCCTTATGATTTCCTCTCTAAGAAGCATAGGAATGAAAGAACTTAGAGATCTAGTCACCACATCTGATCCACAAGGCCCTACTTTTAAGGCGCCAAGCCTCTTCCTCCTTCAATAGTGATGCTTTCTCTGCTTCTAAGTGTCAGATATCCTCCAAGTGTGAGCCCGATACAGTGACTTCAAAAGGAGCATAATATAAGAGTTTTAATTCTCCCTCAAGTCTTCTCAAATCAAACTACACAGCTAACTTCTTATCTTGAATCCAAGGAGAAACCATAGCTTTGAGAGTCCAAAGGAACATAGGAAATCTATACATAGCATTACAAGCCACCGAAGTCGTGAAATAAAGCCACTATTGTCTAATCAATTGAACAAAATCTTCATGCTCAGGCCAAATCGAGCAGTACACAAAAGGGAATTTTGTTTGAAAACTGCCATTCCCCACCTTTAATAAAACATGCATATGATCTGAAATATTTACCGGCTTGATCCAGGAGGTGCACCTTCCCAACTTCAAATAAAGTGACTCATGAATGGGAACTCTATCGAGTCTCTTTGCCACTGCATCCTCCCCCTTTCGATCGTTGTGTCACGTAGGCATAAAGGGGCTTGGCTCCACATCAATAAGTTGGTGGGAGTCAATGAGATTCCTGAACCAGTCAATAGAAGTAGCATGGCGAGCCTTTGTTCCCCAATATTCTCGAACCGCCAGAGTAAAATTAAGGTCCCCTGCCATAATCAGAGAACTGATATCCAAAATACCATTGTTACTAAGTTCCGACCAAAAGGTCATTTTTTCCACGTTAGGGCCATAACAGTTAAATAGATGAATGGGGCCTGCAAGTTCCCGATTGCATCCCGCTAATAAAATACCTCCCTTGCTCTTAACGAACGAAACTGGAAAAGGGAAGGGTTCCAGATCAATAACAAACCACTAAATCGACCATCTGCATCACTAGAGAAACACTCCTAGCCTGGAAGGAGTTTCCAGGAGAAAGTCCTTGCTTTCGCACCATCAACCAATGTCTCTTGAAAGAAAACAACATCTAGAAGAACCAAAGTCAGTAATCTACAAAGGGATAACAGCTTTGCAGCTCCCCCAACCCCACGCACATTAAGTTACAAAAGGATCATTGAGACACCACCGGGGAGGCCTGTAATGCTCTAAGAGGCCTAAATTTATCAGTAACAAGAGATTGTGAGTCACAATCAAAACTAGAGGAGTTGGAAGGTCTGACATCAATGAATCCCAACCTATCTATAACCCCCAATGAAGTTCAGGCAAATTCCTTATGGCGTCGGCCTCCGTTTTTCTTTCTAATAGTCACATTGGGGTTAAAAGGTTCAATCGACACCGGAGCTTCTGAATCGACACAATACACAAGTAACGGATCCCGAAAGAGACCTACATTTTCCACTAGCAGGGAAGGAACAACATCCCTCTTAATCGGGTAAGAAATGTCTATAAAGGAAGAGGCCTCCAATGACTACAAAATAGCATGTTTGTCTCTTAGAAGTTGGGCGTCTGCACCCAGTATATTGTCATCCAGTAACTTCTGTGGAGAAAAAGTAGCCTCATCCACTAGTACGATTTTTTCATCCTCTGAATGTTCACCCCATGAATTAGCCAAACTAAGCGAAATGCCTCCCGGGATTAGAGAAATATCTCGATCTCGTGATAATTTCTTCCCCAAATCCTCTATTAAAGCGAGTTTCGAAGCTGAAAGGGAGTTAATAAAGGAGGGTAAAATTGTTTTAAGCTTACCAGAGAGAGAGTTAAGGTCGTTGGTAAACAATGGCTCCCGCATATGCTCCAAATCTTGTCCAACAGGCAACGGGGGTAGGTAAGCCTCCATACCACTATTAGAACCATGACCAGAATTCAAAGAAGGTTTGCAGCTGCAAGATTTACGCAGATGGACAGCCTCACCATATGAGAAACACCTAAATTGCGTCCACCAATAATCCAAGGGCTGTCTGATAACCCTGTCACCCCACCGAATGGTGATGGACTTCGGCAGTCCTAAATCCATCAATCTCCGTTAGTATCCATGTCATTCGTTTTTCTTCATGAAATAAGTATTTTTCATCAAAGAAAACAAACCTTCCTATCATGTTTGCTAGGTTAATAAAGACCTTGCGAGACCAGAGCTCCAAGGGAAATCCCTTGAGAAAAACCCAGAAATGGTTCATCTATAGGGTTTACGTCGCAGGGTTGAAATCAATATGCCACTGCTTCAAACACAGTGACCCCCTGCCTATCACCCACATCCTTTCCAAAATCCTCTTAACATGTGCTTCATCAATAAAGTGGAAAACTACCCAACGGTTCACTAACATATGGACCCGCGGATAGTAGTTCAGGAGAGGTTTCCACTGTTCTGTGACCCAAGTTAGTAGATTTGGTCGACCGACGTCTGCGAAGTAAATCTTACCCACCAAAGCCCTGGAAGACAGGATCATGACCCTTCCCAACTGAATATCCTTCCCTAGATTCATGTCTACCTCCTCACTGCACGTCTTTAGGGATTTTAGGGTCCTATGACTCTTGGCTTTCTCACCACTGCTCTGGGAAATACCTCCCCCGTCTAGGAAATGAAACCGCTGCATAACCCTCTGAATTTCTACCAGAATCATCAACCAAGAAAAAATACTACAAATATGAGCAATCACATAACAAAGGGTCTACTTGCTGAGAAGTTAATCCATAAATGTCCACTCGGTGATGTTCCCCAAGAACCTCGGAGAGGTTGCCACTAGCAAGTGCCATGTGACTCTTGTTACAACACTGCAAAATTTCACTCAAATCACCGAAGGTTCCAGAGACGGCCAGAGAGTATCCATAAAGAGTGGTACCCCCGGCCACAAAAACCCGAGAACAACGCTCGGCCACCCGCAAGCAACGGAAGGAGTTCGCGGGGTCAATACCAAAAAAACAAGTTCTCAGGATGCAAACGAATCACATAAAAAACTCACATGGACCGCACAAATTCCCCAAAATACTACCAAGAAGAAACTCAAATCAATCCCTTGTAACCAGATAACATCCCCGCCATGAAAACCATGGTCCACCATCTATGCCATCTTGCGAAAGTAAAATATATTCACACTATTCACAAGCGAAATACTTTCCGCTCTTCCACAAAATAATGCTTTACAAATTCTTTAAAAACCCTTGAGACCGGTTAGAACCATTAAAAGTGGAGAATATAAAAATAAATAAAAACTATATGCATAATATGATTTGTTATTATGTCAAGTCGACTTTCTTACAAAAGTCTTAATAATATATTGATTTCATTTATTAGTATGTGGACTAAGGGATGACACCTTTAACTTTTTTTTGTTAACGTGGATGAATATTAATACTCTCTTCTTTTATCATGTTTTATAAAGTGTTTCTATGTTTTATTAAAAACTAAAATTAATATTGTGAAAATAAAAAATATTTATTGGAACATTTTCCAAGTTTTTTTTGAATTGTTGAAAGGAATTGATGTGATAATTTACCTATGGTTTGAAGGGAATTGTCAAAGATTAAAATGATAAATACAGTGAGCGAGAGGCCTTGGCATTACTGTAAACTTCTGCACCTTTGCACGGAAATTGTATGAGTATTGGATCACAACTGTGGTGGGACTTACCTTAGAGTATTTGGGCCTTTTAATAAGTAAACACCTTTATTTTATAAAGCAAATCTCCTCTCCTTAAGATATGATAGTAAAATTTTAAAATGATGGCAATTTCTCTCCCTCATGTTAAGTTTAAAATGATCACAATCTCTCTACCTTGTGTCTATTAATTTAAAATGCATGTTTTCTCAAATGGAAATGAAGACTTTGTGGAAGAGTTGGACTCCTAGGATGGAAGCTAATGCTGATGTAATTTGCTTGGTGAAGGTTCAAATCTATTTCATTAATTGGAAGATCAATATTGTGTTCAGAGTGATTCAAAAGGGAGGTTATTATGTCTGTGAGATCTTGCGATTATTTTGGGAGCTACTAGGTTGTCCGTAGTTATTTTTCAAGTATTGAATACCATGCTCTAAGATCTTGCTTTAGACCATAGACTGCTTTATTCAGTCTGCATACTGATTTTTTGGCTTCTATCAATTGAAATCCCTCAGGTTGCTCAATGTACACTACTTCTTTTAGATTTCAGTTTAGGAATGTTGGCCTGACATCCATTTGGTAAACTTTGAAATTCTTGTAACATGCGAATGCTAAAAAAATTCTAATGGCTTCTAATCTAGCCATAGGAGCAAAAGTTTCTTCAAAGTCAATTCCTTCAACTTGAGCATATCCCTTACAGGCCAATCTTGCCTTGTTTCTGACAACTTTTCCATCTTCATTTAACTTATTTATCAAGACCCACTTTGTTCCAATTACATTTTTGCTTCTCCCCCAATGATTCTAGTTCCGACGTCAGATCAAATCCATCCCCAGAAAGCCCCAGAGGGCCCAAACAAGTTTCAGGGACACCCAAGTTAACTGTCAAAGGAAAATTACCTATAGGATCAACATCCTGAGGTGAAGGTGCTAAACTAGACACACCAGATACATTCTCAACCCTCCCTTCCAGGGATAATTCTTGAACATAAGAAAAGGGAGGTTCCATTCTTTGGTCATCCAAAGCCTCCTCCATGAAGCTCGGGAAGAAAAGGAACTAAATGTGGGACAATTACACCTCCCTTCTTCCCATCTAGAGACCCAGAAAAAATGTTGGTTCTCAGCTTCCGTAAGTAAACAAAGATAAAAAGCACTGAGTGTATCAAAAAACTCATAAGAAAGATTCAGCTAAACTGAAAGTCTAGGGTCCTCCACGGCTAGAGAAAAATCAGACGGTCAACTTAACATCTCAACTCTATCCTCTAGACCCCGAAATTCATTCTGAAACAACACCAGTGAAGCAACCTCCACAAGAACAAAGTTTGAATCAAAATCACCTAGAGAAATAAATCTCGGATATTTGTTCTTCAAATGACCTGGTCCACCACAATCTGACACCTAAAGGGTGTCTTCCAATAATCAAGTCATTGGTGGATTGTCCTATATCCCCAGAGGATTTTTAAATCAGCTGGAATACCAAGATCCATGTCTATTTCTATGAGGACCCACATTGTCCATTTGTCTTCCCAAAACAAAGATTTCTCATAAAAAAATGAATCGCCCCACTTGATTATCTATTGCAACGAAGATCTCCTTCGTCCACAACTCAAGAGGAAATCCTTGAAGTAAAAACTAGAAGTGTCTTTTGCTCATCTACTTAGTCTCCAGGTTGAAACCAGGGTGCCATCGTTTTAGACAAAGTGACCCTTTACCAATAACCCACAGCGTTTCCAAAATATTCAATAGTTTGCCTTCACCCAAAAACTGAAAACAAATCCAATGGTTCTGTAGTAGATGGACCCTTGGGCTATAACCCAGAATAGGCTTCCAAAATTCTTTGATTTAACCCATAAGTTCCAAACGGTTCAAACTGGTATAACACAACTTCCCCACAAATGCACATGCCAACAAACTTTCAACTCACCCCAGGTTAGCGTCCCTCCCCAAAGTCATTGTAATCTACTCCTTTCGAACCTTCAATTTTTTTTAGATCTCTTCTCCTTGGTTGCTAATCCCCTGCAACAAGCCACAAAGCAAATCAAATCAATGTGCTTATTAAAGGCTCAAATACTTGTCCTTTTTAAATCAAGTCAACAACCTTGTTGAAGGCTCAAATACATGTCTCTTTAATGGAATACATCTCTCTTTAATGGAATGACACTTTCCCAGATGCTTACTTGGTGTTAGAGTTTTACTTGGTAGCTTGAATAGTTTTCTTCCCATGGAAAAGCACACAATTAATACCAACATATTTGTATAGCACATTCAATAGGATTAAACCCTGGGATTTGTGTATCACTAGGAGAGTATTGAGTTGTAGCATTAGTTTTTTTTAGAGGTAGTGTTTTTCCTCTAGTTGTTATCGGATAGGGAACAGTGCCAAGGCACCCTATGGAAGTATTTAAAACTTTGCTTTATACCAAACAGTAAGAATCCAGTGGTTAGAGGGGGTATTGGTGGACTCCAGGAATGTGTACCTACTTGAGGTATATATACCAGAAGTATACTTTAATTATCGACCAGGGAGCGTACAAACTTGAGAGGTACTCAGCAATGTATGTGCACTATGAGATAATCTTTGTCGTTCTAAGTGTCCTATGTATTCTAAAGGATATTCTAAGAAAGCATGAAATATTGTTCTAGGAAAACTGGAAAGCATAAAATGAAAGCATGTAAATCTATTTTATCGAAACAGGAAATGAAGCATGTAAATCCTATCTTATAAAAGTGGGAAATGAAAGCAAATCTATTTTATCAAAACAGGAAATGAAAGCATGTAAATCCTATCTTATCAAAGCAGGAAATGAAAGCAAATCTATTTTATCAAAACAAGAATTGAAAGCATGTAAATCTATTCTATTAAAGCAGGAAATTAAAGCATGTAAGAGATTAACCTAAGGAACATAAACCTAATCTAAAAGTAGCAAATATCCATTTAACTGTAATCACAAATCATCATTTCCAAAGTAGAACAATATAGATCTGATCTCATTCGAAACTGTTGTATTAAAAAGTGGAAATGAAGGTCTAAAAGTCGCTCATGCGGATGATAGCTATAGGACTGCAGATAGTGTATTTCGGAACTACAGATGCAATACTAAAGAACTACAGACATAATAGCGCTCATGCTGAAACCAAAACCTCATATTTGAATGAAATGCTGAAATTAATCCACACACGATTATCCTAGAAATAAATAACATAATGCATGAAAAATACCTGAAGTAAAATGCAAAACTCATGAGCTATGTATTAAGGGGGGCCTCCCCAACACATATCACAGGAGGAAGGGAAACTTATGAACTCACGATATCATAAAAACGTTGAAGCTTCATTATAAATTCATAAATCCATCATGGTCTGTAAAACTCTAAAACTAAAATGCCTGAGCTGCGAAAATGCTAAAAGATTGTTTTTCCCAAAATATGTTGCAGACCCCCTGCTACTCAGGTGTCTCTATTTATTACAGCTTCTATCCTAGTTTTGCATTGGAAACCATGATCCAAAATTTAGGGGATTATCCCCTTCAAATCAAGGAAAACAAGAGTGTTGCGTCTCTAGTGATCCTCGTGGTCTTCAATCGGGAGCTTGGCACTGCCACTATCCCTATTATTCCTGCGCTATGCCCACACATGGTTTGATCATATGATTAGTTTAAATAAAATATGCTAAAACATAAGAAATAATAATAACTAAATCATTTCATCTCATTATCAATTAAATTTCCTTCTCCCCTACATAAAAGAGTGTTTTTTTATCACTCAATTGCTAAGGTGTGGCATAATGTAGTCTAAGGAATACCTATATCAGGGACTCATCATCTCCTCCGTACTTGAAGGTGTTACCCGTCCTTGGGTGACTCATCCTATTCCAAAATGGCCTCTCTAATATCCCATGCAACAACTCTAGGAGTCCTTATCTGACTGTAATAGCCTCGGCTCTGTTCTTCTTTGGCCCAGGCCCTTCTCTCTTCATTCTCATCAATGTGTTCCTTAATAACAAGAGGAAGAAAGAAAGGAGGGCTTAACTTCTTTCCTATCCATTCAAGTTAATTCTTTATCAAGGACTCCTTGTACAGCTTTGCCTTAGTTAGTGCAACCTCCGGCCTGTGGGGGGAGTGAGGTTCTCTTTTCTTCAAGTCCTTTGAATTCTTTTCCACCGATCACTGATAGCTTCCTGTACTTCGTTGAATGTGAATTGGGTGGTGTTTTCTAAGTGTGTGATTGCTTGTTGCTGCTTCTTGAGAAGTATTGGGATCAAATCCTCATCAAACGTTATAGCAGAGTGATCCTGAACCATATTTTCTGGGTGTGTAGATTAGCCCTTATCCATACTGGATTCTACCATTCCTCCAATTAGTAGAGGTGAACATCCTGGGACCTTTCCACTTCATGATTCATCCAATAGCACAATGCCCTGAGTTGAAAATCACCCATATAGGGGTTTGGTGACCAATTCAGTGAGCTAGGTACAACTAGATTGTGAAGGAGTGTTTTATCTTGACAAGGGTCTCGGCCACCACCTCATTATCGTTGTCTAAGTCAATTTTTCTTTTGACTCCTGACTTAGTGATCAGTTTTTCCTCCTTCTGGTCCGAGACTAGGCTTATGCCTACACTTGGTGTGCCCTTCATCCCCTGGACATCTTCAACCGAGACAAGGACAAACTCTTCCCATGAGAGTTCAGGGACTTAGATCTTCAATTCCTCGCAGATGATCAGCTTAATTAATCTGTGATGGGCCAATTCATCCTCTTTTCCCTATATCACCTTTCTACTCATCTCCTAGATTGACTGAAGTAGCTAGAACGGGATGTTGATGTTGTTGTTCGACCTTATATGTCCCTTGTTCCTCAGGAGGTCCAAGATTTTGAAGAGAAAGGTCGGAATGTAACTGAGCCTTCCCAAGCAGGAAGTATATTTAAGGATGACAGCCGCTACTTCATCCCATGGTCTTGGCACAGTATCCCTTTTGACATCATTTTTATCCTCATCGTAGCTCTCACCCTCTGCAAAGAAAGTCGCTTTTTCCCTCAGGTTGGATTCTCTGTCATCTCTTCCCCAATGCAGACCCATTGGCAAGCCTATATATGCTGCAATTGATTCCTCATCCAAACAGATGCGCAACCCCTTCACCCTGGTAACATATTGCTCTTCTTTTATATGTTTCAGGTTTCGGGTGAACTCCATGGCTATTTCGGTGTTATTCCCTCTTATCCCAGTAATGAATGGCATCCACCCTGTTGTGCGGAGTATGGCCAATACTTGGGGTTTTTCATATATGGGTGAATGGTCATCTGGTTCACTCCTTTTGAACCCTTTTGTCATTTTCTAAAATTATTGAATAGTATAAAACTTAAGGGTGATGGACAGATGACTTACTTGCTTGCTTCTAATTCGGACGTCGATTTGTTGACTGAACACAGAACCCTTCTTGCTATGATTGCTTGCTGAAGATCTAAATATTCGATATCTTCCGGCTAGATTTGTGTCCTTATTTATATTCCACTTTATGTCTTTATTCCCTCGTCTTTCCTGTTGTTTCGCCTTATCCATTCATCATTTTATACAATTCTAGCGGTTTGATATGAATCGAATATGGGGGTACGGAGGTCATCACTTTTCAAATTGGAGCTGGTAATCATTATTCAGTATGGTTGCGCTAAACCATGTGCCGCCGTCGTTTTGAAAAGAGCTGTCCTCAACTCGGAATAATTCCTTTTGTAGGGAGAATTTAATTGGACTGATAATGGAGACAAAATATCTAGTGATTACCTTTTCATGTTTTAGCGTACCTGAATTTGATGGTGTGGATATTTTGTAGCTGAGTGGAGTTCCGTAGTTGATTGATTTTGCGTCAGTAGTTTTATTTTACATATCCGTAGTTGCACTTCTATGATGCTCTTTTGCTGCCTCGTTTGATTTTTCTTTTGCTTGTATGAATGTTGCTTCTTGATTGTTGTGCTGGCTTGCTTGATGTTTTCTTTTGCTTGGATGAATTTGCTGTTGGCTCGCTTGAAAATTGATTTTGTTCGATTTTTATTTGCTTGGTTGTATTGTTGCTGGCTCGCTTGCTCTCTTGATTTTTTGTTGGCTCACTTGATGATTTGTTATTGCCTTTTTTCTCTTTTTTCTTTTTCTTGCTCCTATTTTTTCTTTTTTTCTTTTTTTTTATTTCTTTTTTTTCTTTCCTTTTTTTCTCTTTTTTTATTTCTTTTTCTTTTCTTTTTTTCTCTTTTTTTCTTATTTAAAAAAAAAATCAGCGTTTATCTATGTCCTATATAAGCATTAGATTTTCTGATAGAGTGTTTGTGTGAACTCCTCTCTTAACTGTGGTTTCTTATATAATTTGAGTCTATGCCCATTCACCAACATGGGGAATTTTGTCTCATCTATGGTTGTGATTCTGACTGCGCCATTGTCATAAATTGTATCAATAATGTAGGGTCTGAGCCATCTGGTGGTGAGTTTTCCTTGAAAATTTTGAAACTGAGAATCATATAGTAGTGCCCAATCACCTTCTTTGAATTTCTTTCGTTTGTTGTTCTTGTCATGCCATTTCTTTCTATGTTGTTGGATAATTTCAATGTGAGTGAGGGCTTGTGGGAGAGGGCTTGTTGGTGGTGCCCATCCAACTGATTTAGTTGGAGCATACGCTCTTGTTGGATTTCTAAAAGTTGCATGTTTAGATGGGACGCAATTCTTAACGTCTTGATTTCAAATTCAATGGGGAGCATTAATTTTTTCCCATATACCAACTCATCGGGGGTAAAGCCTATTGTTGTTTTCCATGTTGTGTTATAAGCCCAAACTGCTTCACTTAACCTGTCTTCCCAATCCCTTTTATGTAACTGCATTGTTTTTGTCAGAATTCTTTCAAGCTCTTTGTTTGTAACTTCAACTTGACCATTAGCTTGTGGGTGGTAGGAGGAGGACCTTCGATGTTTAACTTTGCTTCTTCTAAGTAGGTCCTCGATGAGGTTGGATGTAAACTGCTTTCCTTGGTCAGAAACTAACTCTTTGGGAATTCCAAATCTCTAGAAGATTTGTTCTGTAAATAACTTTGCTACATTTGTTTCATTGGCTGTTGCAAGTGTTGCAACTTCGGCCCATTTTGTAAGGTAGTCAATGTAGACTAGAATGTAGTTTTTTCTGATTTGATGGGGGATTGAATGGACCAACAAAGTCAAATCCCCACTTTTCAAATGCTTCCAAAGAAATTTGTGGATGTAGAGGTGTTTCTTCTCTTTGTGTAGGCTTCCCCATTCGTTGACAGTCATCACAATGTGATATATAATCGTAGGAGTCCTTGTGTAGCGTTGGCCAGTAGTATCTAGTTTGTAGTAGTTTGTAGGCTATCCTTTTTGCTGCATAATGGCCTCCACAAGGTTCATTGTAAGTAGCATGGATTATGTCATGGACTTCATCTTCTCTTATGCATCTCCTTAATATTTGGTCTAGTCCTTTCTTAAAAATAATTCCTTGTATCCATGTACAAGTTGCACTTTGCCTTATGATTCTGCACTTCTCTTGATAGGTATAATACTGTGGAAATTTTCCAGATACCAAGTAGTTTTCTATATCGGCAAACCATGGGCTTTGTGTGGAGATTGCAAAGAGGTGTTCATCGGGGAAGTGATCATTTACCAACTCCTTGTCCTGTCCATGGGTCAGTCTAGACAAAAAATCAACTACCACATTATGCTTGCTTGGCTTGTCCAGGATTGTTATGTAAAACTCTTTCAAGAGGAGCAACCATCTAATAATTCTAGCACTAGTATTTTGTTTATTCATGAGGTACCTGATTGCAGAATGATCGGTCTGGACAAAGACTGGGTACCCAGTGATGTAGTGCCTGAATTTGTTTATAGCATGTATGACAGCCAAAAATTCTTTTTCTGTGACTATATAATTGAGTTCTGCTCCTACCAAGTTTTTGCTAATGTAATAGATTGCATTAGGTTTCTTTTCTTCTTCTTTCCTGAGGACTGACCCGATGGCAGCTTGTCTGAAGCATCCGAATGGATGTGGAATGGTAGTGTCCAGTTGGGTCCTTAAAGGACTGGGGCCGTGATTGTCCTCTCTTTGAGTTGATCAAATGCTGACATACAATGTTTGGTCCATATGAATTATGTATCTTTTGTCAAAAGGGCAAACATAGGTGCAACGATTTTGTTGTAACTTTCTATAAATCTTCTGTAGTAGCCTGTTTTCCCAAGGAAACTGCGCACATCCCTTTGTTTGACAGGTGGGGGGCGTGTTTTAATAACAGTGACTTTTGCTTGATCCACTTCAATACCCCTTTGGGAGATATGGTGTCCCAGAACTATGCCTTCTTGCATCAGCATCCTGCATTTATCATTACTGAGGCATAAACTCATTTCAATGCATTTTTTCAAGACCAATTCTAGATGCCACAATGCTTGGAAAAAAAATTTCCCATACGGTGTGAAATCATCCATGTAGACTTCCATCTGGTCATTGATAAAATCATAGAATATACTCAAAATGGCCCTTTGAAATGTTGTTGGGGCATTACAGAGTCCGAAAGGTAGTACTTTGTATGCATATGTGCCCCACCAGAAGGTAAATGTGGTTTTATCTTGGTCAGCAGGGTGGATTTGGATCTAGTTGTATCCACTAAATCCATCCAAAAAATGAGAAGAATTTGTTTCCAGCCAGGGTGTCCAATACTTGGTCAATGAATGGTAGGGGGAAGTGGTCTCTTTTAGTTGCTTTATTAAGTTCCATGTAATCTACACAGATCCTCCACTTCCCTCATTTCTTAGGGACTATTACCAATGGTGAGACCCACTCACTATTTGAGATCGGGTAAATGAATCCTGCATCCAATAACTTTTGTAGTTCCATCTTAACTATATCTTTTAGTGTTGGATTCATTCTTCTTTGGGGTTGTCTGATAGGTTCAACGCCCTCTTTGATATATGTGTAATGCTTGCAAATATCTAGGTGTATGCCTTTCGTATCAGTATAGCTCCATGCAAAAGCCTTGTTGTTTTCTGAGAGTACTTTTATAAGTTGTTGCTCCTGTTCTGGCTCCAAATTTGCATTAATAATGACTGTTTTGCCATGCAAGATCTCTACAATTTTAACCTGTGGTGGTTGTTGTTCAATGGAGAGTATTTCTGTCCACATTCTGTCAGTATTGACAGGATAATTCAGCACTTCCTGTCGTTGCCCTGTTTCAAAATTTTCTTCAAGCATATCATAGTTAGGACAAACATTCTGAATAAATTTATCTAGATGACCATCTTCATTGTTATCTTTTAAAGTTAGAGCCTTTTCTATGGTGAGAACAGGTCATATGTTTTGGTCATTTAAATCATCATAGTCATATGTCTAGTTTTGGTATTCTGTGTCTGTAGATCTTTTTTCCAGTGGGTATATTGTGATCTTTTTCCTGGCTTGTCCACTTGTAATCGTCATATTGCCAGATCGACAGCCTATATAGGCATCTGTTGTCACCATCCATGGCCTCCCTAGGATGATTGGGTACCCACTGAGCTTGCTCTTGACTTCTATAACTATGAAGTCGGCTAGATACTCCCAGGATTCAATATTTATGATGATATCCTCCAAGATTCCTTCAGGTTTGATAGTGGAGGTGTCAACAAGCTGTAGCACAATACTGGTTGGTTTGATTAATGATTGGAGACCTAAAGCTATCATTGTATCCTTTGTCATTACGTTGATTGCAGCTCCTAGGTCGATCAGACTGCTTGAGATAGGTTTGTTATTTATGGTTGCATTGATAATAGGGGTGCTTGGGTCGAGGTATTTAGGGTTAACAATGATACCCAACATCAAGTCTGCTAGTTGGCCTACCATGTTTATAGCTGGTGGATCTCGTTTCCTTCGCCCAGGTTTCTTTAAGCATATTTCTTTTATAAATTTATTACATATTGGGACATCCCTTATTGCTTGTAAAATGGGAATCTAAATGCTTAAGTGTTTTAATTCATTACATATAGCATTCTCTGCCTCTTCTTTGGTATTTTGTTTCAGTTTCTCAGGGAATGGAGGATTTATGTTCAATAACTGAGGTTGATCTCTTCTTCTTGGTGGCGTATCTTTGTAGGTTGTTGGGGTTCTAAAGGTGTAGGTTGTTCATGATATGTATGTTCTTGATTATTTTATGGATAGGACCCCTACAACGTCTTGCCAGATCTAAGATTGATTTCATTTAATTCTAGTGCATCCACGACATAGGTAGGAAATTTCACTACTTCATTGTTGTAGGGTTGTTGCTGGCCTGTTCGATTGTTATTTGGGTTTGGAACCGGTTGGGTAGGGATTGGAGGTGGTCTGGGGGGAGGTTGGTTCTGTGGAGGCGGCATGATGAGTGGTTATTGCAATGGATTCCTCCAATTTGATGATAAAGATACCCAACATCAAGTCTGCTAGTTTGCCTACCACGTTTATAGTTGGTGGATCTCGTTTCCTTTGCCCAGGTTTCTTTAAGCAGTTTTCTTTTATAAATTTATTACATATTGGGACATCCCTTATTTCTTGTAAAATGGGAATCTGAATGCTTAAATGTTTTAATTCATTACATATAACATTCTCTGCCTCTTCTTTGGTATTTTGTTTCAGTTTCTCAGGGAATGGAGGGTTTCTGTTCAATAACTGAGGTTGATCTTCTTCTTCTTGGTGGCGTATCTTTGTAGGTTGTTGGGGTTCTAAAGGTTTAGGTTGTTCATGGTATGTATGTTCTTTATTATTTTGTGGATGGGAGCCCTGCAACGTCTTGCCAGATCTGAGATTGATTTCATTTAATTCTAGTGCATCCACGACATAGGTAGGAAATTGCACTACTTCATTGTTGTAGGGTTGTTGTTGGCTTGTTCGATTGTTATTTGGGTTTGGAACTGGTTGGGAAAGGATTGGAGGTGGTATGGGGGGAGGTTGATTTTTTGGATGCGACATGATGAGTGGTTGTTGCAATGGAGTCCTCCAATTTGATGAATATGGATATTGATTTCCATAGTTCACCTGTGGCTGAGAAAAAGGTGGGGGGTATGGAGAATAAGGCTGTGTGTAATATGGTTGTTGATATGGTGTTTGGTTTTGCTTCCATTGGCTTGGAGCGACTTGTGGTGGCAATGTAGTTGGTGCCGAAGGGTTCCAATTTTGTTGATTACTCCCTTGATTAAAATATGCTTGTTTGTTGGGTTGGAAGGGCCTAGCAAAATTGTTCCTTCGTTGGTTAACAAAACAAAGTTGTTCCATAGTACCTTCTGATGTGGGATCCTATATGGATGCTTTGCATGATGGTAGCAGAGGGAATTTATCAGTGGTATGATCATCGGTGCAAAGCCCACAGATCTCTATTTCATTTAATGGGCATTGTCCCTTTTCATGTTTCTTTCTGCATCTTGGGAAAATTACTGCTAGTGCTTGGTTGATCTCGTCTTGTTTCTTCTTTATTTGGAGTGCATCTAACTGCATAGCTAAGGAATGAAGTATGTTTGTTTTCATATCATCTAGAAGGTTTCCTAAGTCATAATTTGCGAGGCCCGGGCCCTAAAAGGATGATCCTCCTGCTAATGGATGTGTATCATGTATTCCATTTTTACCTTTTCTGGATCTAGAATAATTCTTGAAGATTTGCAAGATTTGATCATAGGTTTTCTGGAATATATCCCCATCTCCTAACAGGTTCAAGACTTATAGGTATTTCTCCTTGATTCCTCTAAGAATGAAAAGTTTCAATGATTCCTGATCCAAGGTACAGTGACTAGCCCGTTTGTAACTAAGTTGAAAGCGTTGTGCATAGTCTTCTAGGGATTCTTTTTCTCCCTGTTGCATCCTGAAAATTTCATCTCTTGTGTCTTTTTCTTTACAGTAATCCCTATATTTTTCCAGGAAGGATTGTTTCATCTCGTCCCATGTGAATATATTGTTTCCTTCCAGACTCATAAACCATCTGAGTGATAAATCTTTTAATGTAGAAGGAAAGAGTCTCAATTTTTGTGCATCAGTGGTATAACCAAAGGACCTGCAGACTACCTCAAATTCAAATAAGAATATGTCAGGGTCCTCTGAGGTTAGGCCATGGAATTTTGGCATATTATTTGGATTAATATTTTTCATTCTAGCATCCCCAAGAGGTACACTAATAGGGAAAGTAAACAGTTCTCTGTGTTCATCTTCCTCCTCCGCCATAGTATTGTTTGAGCTAGATCTAGCGAAGAAGTTATCACGGTTTGGATTGTAGCTGGAATCTGCTTCTTCATCAGAGTTGAGGAATTCAAATTGAGAGTGTTTAGAACTGTTATTGGGCGGTTAGGCAAAAAAATCCAAATTTATCCCTCTTTCGTCGAGGCATTCATGGTAAATTTTGTTATGATTTTTTTTAATAATATGTCTCCTATAGTTTAAGCACCTCCCCGGCAACGGCGCCAAAAAGTGGTGGACTCCAGGAATGTGTAGCTATTTGAGGTATATATACCAGAAGTATACTTTAATTATCGACCAGGGAGCATACAAACTTGAGAGGTACTCGGCACTGTATGTGCACTATGAGATAATCTTTGTCGTTCTAAGTGTCCTATGTATTCTAAAGGATATTCTAAGAAAGCAGGAGATATTGTTCTAGGAAAACTGGAAAGCATAAAATGAAAGCATGTAAATCTATTTTATCGAAACAAGAAATGAAGCATGTAAATCCTATCTTATCAAAGCGGGAAATGAAAGCAAATCTATTTTATGAAAATAGGAAATGAAAGCATGTAAATCCTATCTTATCAAAGCAGGAAATGAAAGCAAATCTATTTTATCAAAACAGGAAATGAAATCATGTAAATCTATTCTATTAAAGCAGGAAATGAAAGCACGTAAGAGATTAACCTAAGGAACATAAACCTAATCTGAAAGTAGCAAAGATCCATTTAACTGTAATCACAAATAATCATTTTCAAAGTACAATAATATAGATCTGATCTCATTCGAAACTGTTGTATTAAAAAGTGGAAATGAAGGTCTAAAAGTCCCTCATGCGGATGATAGCTACAGGACTACAGATAGTGTATTTCGGAACTGCAGATGCAATACTAAAGAACTACGGACATAATAGCGCTCATGCTGAAACCAAAACTTGATATTTGAATGAAATGCTGAAATTAATCCACACGATTATACTAAAAATCAATAACTGAATGCATGAAAAATACCTGAAATAAAATGCAGAACTCCTGAGCTACATATTGAGGGGGCCCTCCCCAACATGTATCATAGGAGGAAGGGAAACTTATGAACTCACGATATCAGAAAAATGTTGAAGCTTCATTATAAATTCATAAATCCATCATGGTTTGTAAAACTCTAAAACTAAAATGCCTGAGCTGCGAAAATGCTAAAAGATTGTTTTTCCCAAAATATGTCGTAGACCCCCTGCTACTCAGGTGTCTCTATTTATTACAACTTTTATCCTAGTTTTGCATTGGAAACCACGATCCAAAATTTAGGGGATTATCCCCTTCAAATCAGGGAAAACAAGAGTGTTGCGTCTCCAGTGATCCTCATGGTCTTCAATCAGGAGCTTGGCACTGCCATTATCCCTGTTATTCTTGCGCTATGCTCACACATGGTTTGATCATATGATTAGTTTAAATAAAATATGCTAAAACATAAGAAAGAATAATAACTAAATCCTTTCATCTCATTATCAATTAAATTGCCTTCTCCCCTACATAAAGGAGTGCTTTCTGATCATTCCATTGCTAAGGTGTGGCATAATGTAGTCTAAGGAATACCTATATCAGGGACTCATCAGGTATCTCTCATTATAGTATATGATGTTCAATATAATCTTGATTAGATAAAAGTTTCTTAAAAAATGAAAAGTAAAACAAACTATTTGATTACAAAATGACACTATTTTTTTACATATTTCATTGAAAAATCGCGACTCTTGGTACTGATATCTAGCGGGTCATGCACGGGTTCTAATGCTGATAACCCGCGCACATCAGTTAAAATGTATGCATGAGTTTCCAAGAGAGTTACCCGCTGACCATGCGCAGGTTGCCTAGTGTCATACCCATGGACATCTTAAGATGAAATTGAAAAATATATTAAGAATACGAATTGGGATTAGTTGAGTTTGGTATTGTAACTCCCCCAACTTCCCAATTCAACTGCCTCACGAATCTAACTTCCTGCCTTGGCCATAAATACAAGGGGAAGCCATGAGGAAGGGGCCAATAGAGGAGAAAGCTATTGTTATGCTGAAGGAATTTCTAGTCAAGAGAGGAGCAGGAGCCTAGAACTTGGTTGCAGAAGTGCTTGGAACAAGATCAGGTATATCAATTGTATTTTGTTGCATTTCTTTGAAAATAAAGATCGAGATACCCTTACCGTCCCAATAGAGTGTTATTTCTATTGAATTTTGATTATAATTAATGTTATATTGTTGTCAATATAATTATATGTTTATAGTCAGAACATTTTGAGGAAGGTCTATGTATTTTTCAGGTACATTGTTGTGGAGATTGGGAGAAAGCTAGGACCAGCCGTCATAAATAAGGTACTCTTTCCTAAACCCTAATCTCATTTTGTTTACAGTAATGAATGTAAGATCTTATGTATCTATCTATCATCCCCATGTACGTTGATAGCATCCATCCCCTACTATAGAGTATAATACTTAACAACAGAACTGGCGACTCCGTTGGGGAGCACCTTTTCATTTCTGCCCTGGGGATCTTCTTTAGGTTTTCTTTAGTCTTTACAGCTTTTGGTTTTCTGTGAGGTTTTCAAAGGTTGCTTTGTTGTTTTCCTTTGCTTTGATTCAGTCCAGTGTTGAATTTGCAAAGCTTTTCTTTTCCTATCAGTCCCCGTGCGCGTGTCTCTTGTACATACAGGCGCGCATTTTTTGACTTGTGCGCAAGTTGTTCTCATTGCAACCCGCGGGTTTCAAGTTGCATGCGCGGGATGTTAGTATATAAAGCCGCGGACATCCCTGTAGGTTTGAACCTTTTACAATAGGGTTTGATATTTGGATGTTGGGTCTGTCTTTGGATTTTGCTTTTCCCTTTTGACTATTGATAAGACATCCCTGTGACTTTCTAAGTCTTGTTATAGCCTCTCAGAGATCTCTTGTGAGTTCTTCATTTGATTCAGTCACTGATTTGGTGTCCTTTCTTTTTCTTTTAAGTTTTTTTGAAGCCTGTCCACGACTTGCTAGTAGTTGCAGTCACGCACTTTAATCCCTAGCCACGATTTTACTGTTTACACACCCGTGGGTCATCCGCGAGTCATCTTATACAGAAGCAGCATAATTTTCCTGATATTTCACTTTTTATTTAGGGTTTAGTCTCAGTAGGGTCTTTTTGTGGTTTTGAAAGTGCTTGATTGTTTGGATACCTCCTAAACATCTGTTCAGGTTAGTTTGAGTCTGCTTAGAGTCTCTTTGATAGTTTTTCTTCTTGAGTCTTTGTGGTTGTAGAGTTGCCCTAGTTTGCTTGGCTGCCCTTTCAGTTTGGCAGATGCTTTTCTTTGGTTTTTTGATGTTCAAGAACAGCCTAGTTGTCTGGTTTTCTATTTCATACATTAGCTTTCCCTTTTTCTTTTGCATATTGTTCCAAATTCCGAGTTTTTTAGTCTTCTGATTTGTTTGGCATAAGCCTTGGGCTCTTTATCTTTACTCACATGCTTGATAATTCTTACTTGTTCATTTTCATGTTTATTCTCTTTTCATAGTTAGAGAAAAAGGTCAAAATTGAAAAACTAAGAACTTGTTTACAAGATTTGTCATTGTTTTCAATGTAGGATAGTTTGGTTTACTATTAAATTTGAAAATTAAAAAATTGAAAAAGAAAATTTGTATGCTTAGGAATGCCTAGTTTTTTATTTTGAAAGCTATAAAATGAAAAGAATTGTGTGAAGTTTTATGCATTATTGTACCCATTTTACTTTTGTCATAACCATACCACACACATCACTACCTATTGAGTAAGAAACAGCCTCTAAAAAGAACATCTAATAAAATAAATTAGTAATCTTTCTTTTTTAGGTTTGACACTACACCAACTAGCTTAGGCTAGGATTTCGGGATAGATCACTTTAAACTATCTGAAATCATTTTATTGCTCAACAATCGTAGTGAGACAATATTTTAGGCAAACCCACTTATATCAAAGTATCTTGGGAATGCTCCACTTAAACCGGAGGTAAGCACGAGGTCGTGTGAGACTGGAACTGTTGGGGATACCCCCTCACTTTCCTTTCGAGCATACACCAGAGCTGATTCACATGCGGGGTCCACTAGTACTTCAAGTACTCTTGGATTTCGGGATTTGCTACCCTGCCCATGCGTTTTGGTTGGACTGACAACTGTCCCCCCAGGTATTTTCGTATTTGTGGTATCCTTAGTATCTTGACCTTAGGGCTCTTCATAGGTATAGTGGAAGGCTATTTCCACTGCACCTAGGACATACACGGAAGGTAACCCTTTACAGTAATCTCAGGAGGGTAGTTTGGTGATTCAAACGATTGCACCCAGAGGACCTGCATTGGACGCCGTGTAACTGACCTTTGATATTCTATTGGTTTGTCCTAGGCCCTCATCATCCCAGACTGACTTCTAAGAGTATTAGCTTTGTTTGCCTGGTTTTGATCACTTTAGGACATTTTTAGTGGTATGTTGTTTGATCCTTAGTCGATTAGTGGCCACTAGGTTTGCACACTTAGTTCGTTTTTTATATAACTGTGGAGGACCAACCTCTATGTAGGTCACGAAGGTTGCAAAACCTTCCACCACACACTGTGGAGCCTCCACCACCACCTCGATGCCGAAGAACTGATTCGCGTGGTTCATACAAACTTACGGGCGTAACGAAAACACCTGGAGAACCACAAATCATAATTCAGGATCAATAGGTCTTTGATACTATTGAGGTTGAGGACATAACTTCTCAAGAGTTTAGCACACCTTACAACCCTCTTTTGACTGGACCTCACGATCCATTACTTGTAACCGTAGACTCTCTAGGTCAACCGGAGTTTAGTGCGTACCGGTTTACACCTGGTTACTTCATGGCTAGTTTAGGAGATGAGTTAGGAGTTCCCCAAACCCCTATTGCAGCTATGGTTTCGAGAGCTCTCTCTCATTCTTTTACAAGCACATCGGTATCTAGCTATTTGCAAGCTGCCCCTGCTTTGAGCCCTCCTTGCAGTTTCCACACTGGTTCCATAGGTATATCTAGCTCTCAAGCTTCGACATCAGCTACCCCTTTTGGTTCCATTGTTGGATCTTCCAATATCCCTTCCACAGGGATACCTTCAATACTGTTTACATCATCTCCTTTCATGCAACAGTCCCAGGGTATTCGCAATCTGCTCCATTTAGTCATGGTTTTCCTTGGTATGGAGGACATATAGCTCCTTCTACACCTTTTATAGGCTCGATGCCCACTTCATCTACACCTTTTGTAGGCTCTATGCTTGTGTCGTTTGTTACATCTGTGCTTGGGTTTAACCCCTTCACAGGTCCTAATGTACATCCTTCTAATGTACAAACATATCATATACCTGTAGGGAGTATCCCCTTTTCACTGTTTGGTGGAGAGGGTGGTAATATGTTTAACCCACATTACGGAGGGGCTAACACCGAACCACAATGGACGAACACCCAAGTAAGTAATCCTCTTTCTTACGGTTGGAGCAATTTCAGCAATGCTTTTACTTCACAACCGGTGGCTGGGGGAAACCCCAACCAGCAGTACACGAGCCAGGTTTCAGGCGGTTCTCCCTACCGAAATCCTGCTTATCAAATGCCATCGGCAAGACCTCGTTTACCCTTTCTGGAAACTCTGAATTTTCCAAACCTTTCAAAACTAACAAACGATCCGGTGCAGCACCATCCTGCATGGCCACCAGTTCCAACTAAGTTGCCTTCTGACATTCCAAAGTTTGAAGGAAATACTGGGGAAGATCCTGGTGACCATGTCACTAATTTCCATCTCTAGTGTTCTTCTAACTCTTTAAATGATGATTCCATCAAGATGAGGCTCTTTCAAAGGCCCTTGACTAGTGTCGTGGCTAAGTGGTACATCGAACTACTTGCCGCAGCTTATGACAACTTTTGGGATCTGGAAACAGTTTTTCTGAACCACTTTCAACTTCTTGTCTGGTATGATGATGGCACAGACCTTCTGTCAACTTTCAGACATAACAAAGCCACTCACTTATCTGACCACATTCAAGAGTGGTGAAGGAGAAAGAGGCTCATTAAAGCTGACATTCCCCCAGAATTTCTATTAGAGTGGTACTTAAAATCACTCCTTCCTTATATTTCTAAGGAAGTAGCAACTTCTAGAGTGTCTTCAAAGGAAGAAGCCATTCTCAGGACCCAACAACTTGATCTAGTTTATGCTCAATCTGGGATCCTGTACGAGATCATCCCTAACGCTCCGAGATCTAATATAGATCTGGGTAAACCCAAGCCTGGACCACATGCCAATGGCATCGTGGGTTCAGTAGACACGGCAACTTTCGAAGCCTTGACCAAGCAAGTTCATGCTTTATCAGTAAAGCAGTCTGTTGTGGAAGCAACTACGGTTGCGACCTCCCCTTCAACAATGGAATCTGTACACAAGTACAGACTAATCAAAAGGGCCCTCGGCAACCCAACAACAATAATAAGAAGGGTAAGAAAGGGGAGGGGAACCATCAAAAACCCCGCAACACTGAAAATGCCGAGGGAAAGAAGGATAAAAAGAAGGTTAAATTTCCTTGCAAGTTATGTAAGGAATACCACCTTACCCACCAATGCCCTTTGATGGAAGAATCTTAGAAGCTCCTCCGTGAGAAGAAACCAATTGTTCTGAAGGACCCATTCCCTCACAACAAGGTTCAGCTTTTGTCAACTCTAGTGCTGGGGGCACAACTCGTGCCTCGTCAGTTGATCAATCGTTCATAAACATGGTGAACTCAGATATGCTTTTGCAAACTTGAGCTAGGAATTATTCCCCGGGCTCACAACAGAAAGATAAGGACATTCCCAAAACATCTACACCTCTTCACATTGAGAGACCTGTAGATCCTTTGCCTAAGATCCCAAAGGGTGTCTTCAAACGGGTTGTGCACAACCCTAATGCGTGGGTTGCTCCTGAATACAATGTTAGAGAGGATCTATCCCAAACACCCTGTGCTATGTCCACACTAGAAGTCTTGCAGAGCTGTCAATTACAGCAAAATGCACTTCTAGCGGCAATAGGGAGCTTGGATTCATCTAGTATGCTTGCTCAGTTTGATATGACTAATATCAAACCCCGGTTTCCGTATCACGTATCCCTCCAGATAGAAGTAATCCATGGCCCTAAAACCATTGGACGAACTGTAGTGGATGAGGGTGCATCTACATGCATTATGCCTATTTCCTGCTGGAAGGCCTTAGGCTCACCTGAGTTAGCCCCTTCCCACACTATACTTAGGGATTTTAATGGGAGATATTTTCGTCCACACAGAGTCTTGCCTGCATTTGATGTTGAACTTGTCGGTAAGTTGGTGTCTGTGGAGGTTGAAGTGTTGGATGCTCCCCTTGATTACAATTTGTTGTTAGGGAGGAGTTGGGCGTATGCGATGAAAGTTGTCCCATCGTCTGTTTTCCGAGTACTAATGTTCCTGCATGAAGGCAAGATCATCACAATTGATCAACTTTCATTCACTCGGAAAAACAACAATGCTTCATCAGATTCTACAATCCCATTGATTGATCAGTCTCACCCACCCAGTGAGAGTTTGGGAGTAGGCATGTATTCATCACTGATGGGAACATTCGATCTACCTGCTCCCATTAACTTTATTGGTTCTATGAGTACCATTGATTTCTCATCTTCAGATATTTCCATGGTCAGTCAAAGAACTGATCCATGGATTCTCCCTACTCAGTCAGAACCAACCATGCCCCTGTCTGTTGCAGAAGTGGCTTATCAAGCATCACAGAATGCTGCAACAAAACATATCTCGACTCCGTCTGTCTCTGCCGAGTCAGATATGGACTATGCACCTGCATGGTCAGTTAACTCAACTTACGCTTTCGATTGTCTAGATACTATTTTTCCCTCTGACGAGGCCATTTTGGAAGCCATGGTAGGCCAGGATCATCCATGGGAACATATGCATCACAGGTCCTATTTTCTTCCTGATCTGAACAAGATTGAGAGAGGAGAGTTTTCAGTGAGACTTGGTCGTGATGTCGATTTGTCCACTACCCCTTCTATACAAAAAATTTATGCTAAGGGAATATGGAAAATATATCTAGAACCATTCTGATCGATATCTCCATCAAACCTGGAGTTGTGGAAAACCTTTTCATTGGAGCAGATTGTTCTCCCGATGAGATCATTTTGTACACCAATCTGTTTAAGTAATTCCACAACGTATTTTCCTGGTATTATGAGGAGATGCCATGCATTGACCCCGCCATAGTGGAGCATGTCATCACAACTTATCCAAATGCTAAACCTGTGAGACAGAAGCTTCGTCCGGTAAATCCTAGAAAAGCAGCAGCCATCAAGGCTGAAGTTGAGAAACTGCTTAGAGTTGGATTCATCTATCCAATTGATATGACAGAATGGGTCTCTAACCCTGTTTCGGTAGATAATAAGCAAGGAACCATTCGCGTTTGTACAGACTTCTGGGACTTAAAAAAAGCTTGTCCTAAGGACAATTACCCCACACCGTTCATAGATCATATTATCGATTCGTGTGCGGGCCATGAAATGTTTTCATTCATGGATGGTTTTTCAGTATACAACCAGATTCAGATAAAACCTGAAGACCAACATAAGACAACTTTTATTTTTCCTTGGGGGACCTTCGCTTACCGGAAGATGCCATTCGGCCTAAAGAACGCTGGAGCTACATTCCAGCGCGCGATGAACTTTGCTTTTCATGATATCAAACATGTAGTTGAGCCTTATCTTGATGATCTCCCAGAGTGATCTCACAAGAGACGAGATCATCCTGATCACTTGAGACTCGTGTTTGAACGATGCAAATACTATAAGATCCGATTGAATCCTAATAAGTGTGTGTTCTGTGTCAAGTCCGAATGTTTACTGGGTTTTATTGTATCCAGTCATGGCATCATGGTCAATCCACTCAAAGTTGAGGCTATTGTAAATCTGCCTCCTCCTCAAACCCTACGACAAATTCAAATTCTGCAGCGTATGTCCAACTTCTTACGACGTTTTGTCATTAACTATGCCAAAATCACAAAAGGTTTCATGAGACTGCTCAAACAAGACACCTATTTTCTTTGGGATGAGGCTGCTCAAACTTCATTTGAGGCTTTGAAAAAGACATTACTATCATCCCCCTTGTTGAGCCCTCCAAACTATACCAAGGATTTCTTGTTATATCTGGCTGCATCTGTATACACAATCAGCATAGTACTTGTTCAGGAGGGTGACAAGCTCCAAGAGCATGTCATTTACTATTTATCACGCACATTAATAGCTCCTGAGATTAAGTATTCTTACGTTGAGAAGTTGGATTTAGTTGTTGTCCATGTTGTTCAGACGCTACGCTGCTACATTTTGTTGCGAACTACCACAGTGATCGCAAAGGTCAATCCGTTTCAATATGTCCTTACCCGACGTATCATCGGTGGGAAATTCAATAAATGGATTCTTGCAATAATTTGACCTAGTTTTTCAATCAACTAAGTCAAAAAAGTCACTGGTTTTCGTCAAACTTATCTCTGAATTTCTGAGTTACATACTACACAATGAGGAAGAATCATCATTCCCGAATGAACACATCTTTCTTATTGCATCTTCTGACCCATGGTAGGGGATATTTTAGTATATCTCCAGACTTTGAGATGTCCTCCTACTTTCTCTAGGGATGAACGACGGAAACTGAAGAATCATGCAAAGAACTATCTCATCATTTATGATACTTTATACAGACGTGGTATAGATTCCATTTTACGTCGTTGTTTGACCTTAGAGGAAGCCAAAACAGTATTGAATGACGCTCACAGTGGAGCCTGTGGGGGTCACCTTTCTGGGTTGGCGATATCCCAGAAGATACTGCGTGCTGGTTATTTTGGCCCACGATCTTCAAAGATTGTGTGGAAGCTATGAAATGTTGTCAGCCATGTCAGTTTTCACCAAAAAGATGAGAGCACACCCAGCTCCTCTCCACCCTATGATTACAGCAGGCCCCTTCACCAAGTGGGGGATTTATTTCATGAATTGTAATCCACCTTCTGCTGGAGGTCATCATCATATCATTGTTTCCATCGACTACTTCACAAAGTGGGTCAAGGTAATGCCTACTGTCAAAGCAGATGGAGAAACGGATGCTTACTTCGTATTTAACCAGACCATTGTTAGGTTTGGTGTATCCAAAGAGATCATTATAGACCACGATCGACACTTTCACAACAGCATGATGACTGACTTATACAATATGTTAGTTTTTCGGCAGGAACATTCGTCTTCATTCTATCCACAAGCGAATGCTCAGGTCGAAGCGGTCAACAAAACTTTGAAACCATTATGTTATCACTCCAGGAGTCCTTCTAGGCTGTAACTCGAAGAAGCCTGGTAACTTAATCAATATCTCAATAATATAAAAAGGTGGATCAAGTTGGATGACTCATATGAAACTCACTCGCTCAAACATGCATAAACATACTCAGATAGTCAAGGCTCTTAACCACTACTGCTCAGAAGGTTTAATAAAAGTAGATGTGTGCAGAAAATATTATGCTAGCAAACTCATATAAAGAACATACATGAATGGTTGATCACAATATGAAGCCATGCTTCCAATGAAGCCATGTTAGAAACAGATTTGCTGACAAAATTCTTGATCTCGACCCCAAGAACAATGGAATGTGCATTGAACAGGAAAGTGGTTTAAACAAATGATGAAACCAACTTTCATCTGACATAAATATTTGAACATATATGCTGCTCATAGAATCAAAGTAATCAGCAATAGGGTCATCAAAATTACAAGGAAATACCTCTTCTTGTTGCTATTCCAACTGACTGAGATGCCTTTGCTGGTGGCTGTCTTCATTGATCTTAATGCTGAATGTGGACTGCTCAACCTCTGTCGGAGAAACCTGCATGATGAACTGTTGATCTAGATCTTTCTGTTCATCATCTTCCTCTTCATGTCTGCTGCAATCTGCCTTCGTCTGCAAGTATGAAAACTGAGAACTACCCTGAGTATTTGCTGCAGATTCAACTCTGTCACATGCTAAGGTAAGAACCTACCCCTCATCCTTCGGTCTTCCAAAGGGGACAATCTCAACTCCATGACACCCTGACTTAGTGGATGCATTTGATGCAATGTCAAGAACATCTGTAATATGGTTATCATCCTGAAGTTCATTAATATTTTGATCACAATAAGAGGTGTCCCCTATCTCAGCATGTCCTTCATGACAATCTGAAACTTTATTCAACAAACTAAATTCGTGACAACATTCAGAATATAAAAGATGGGCTGAAAAGTTTTCTTTACAAACTGAATGAAACGCAGCATGAAAGCTTGCCAGAGAACTGATACTTGCAATAGGAAGAGATCGGAACCAATCACGCGCAATCCCCTCTAATGAATACCAAAAGATTTTAATCCGAACATCTTCATGTACAATTTGCAACTGATGAATGCAATCATGAAAGTCAAGCAAATGTTCGGCTGGCACTTCCCATTATTCTCCTCGAAATCTGGGAAGGCTGCCATCCCATTCATCTCTACTAGGCACTGGATTAGGGAAACCAACAATTTTTTAAAAATCACAGAAAGCATACCTCTTTGCCAAGATTTTGTTCATGTCATACCAACGGAGTCACCAACAAATTTTTGAACAATGGAGCTGCCACTGAATCTGTCCTTCATGGAGTCGCCAGATAGATGATTACAACCAAGTAAATGTCCAAGCTTTGTCTATCATCAAAGTTGGATCTATGTCGTTCTCCCAAGGAAGCTGAGCTTCAATCTCCTGTCCCCAGCAACGGCGCCAATTTGTTATCACTCCAGGAGTCCTTCTAGGCTGTAACTCGAAGAAGCCTGATAACTTAATCAATATATCAATAATATAAAAAGGTGGATCAAGTTGGATGACTCATACTAAAATCACTCGCTCAAACATGCATAAACATACTTAGATAGTCAAGGCTTTTAACCACTGTTGCTCAGAAGGTTTAATAAAAGTAGATGTGTGTAGAAAATATTATGCTAGCAAACTCATATAAAGAACATACATGAATGGCTGATCATAATATGAAAATGGTACTTGGTATTCGAATCACCAACACAGATAGGATGACAGCTATCTGGCATAGAAAAATGGAAAAATCATGAAATAGACATTTCACTGCAAGTACTAAAAAGAATAAAGAGGAAAAACTGAACACACATATGGCAAAAGAAGCTTGTGCAAACGAGATGAAAATGAGAATTCTGAGAGCTATATTGCATAAAGTCTCCAAAGTCCAACCATTGTTCCACATGAGTTATGGGATTTATAACCTTTACAACCTCTCCCCAGATTCTAAGAAGCTGGGTCGAATATACTCCAGATGGAAAATCCAAAACCGTTTCTCAACAAACTAGGAAAAATCATTTTTAATTGGCCAGACTACTGAAAAATGGGGCTCAGAGATGCCTTCGATTATCCCAATATGTGGAACCTGTAGGAAATCTGAGAGAGGTTATTGTTCTATGATGTGTCAGGAAGGACAACCTCTGAGCGTTTTGCAAACTGATTCTCCAGTCGCCCAGAATCATCATTTGAAAATAATGACTCTCCATAGTAAAAACGCCCCTTTTGCTGAAATTGTTGAAAAACAAGCTCAGAGATGGGTTCAGTTCTCCAACTATGTGACACCTATGTATAAACTGAAAGAGATTATTGTGAATTGATCTGTTTTGAGCAAAAACCTCTCTCAGATATTTGAAACTCGTTTTGGTTTTCCCAAGATCTGCATTTCAAAAACAGGTGTCAAACAGGTAGGTTCTGGGATCCGAAAATTAAGGCACAGTGATGGATTCGATTATCTCAATCTGCAACACTTGTAGGAAAACTGGGAGAGGTTATTTTTCTATGACATGTCAGGAACAAAAACCTCTAAGCGTTTTGCAAAAATATTCTCCAGACGCTCAGAATCGTTATTTGAAAATGATGACTAGGGATAGTAAAAAAACGCCACATTTCTTCATTATTTCCATCTTGCTGGCACCTTCAAAACTGGAACAGCACATTGAAATAGATCGTATTAATTAAAATATTCACTTAAAAACCATCCTCTTTCTATTTGGAAGCAAAAACCATGATCTGGGCAAAAAATAATGCCTCTCTGCCCTGTTTTGCACTTTCGGTGGCTAAAGAGCCAAAATTCAAACCTGTAAACCACCGAAAGCTTTGCTTTCGGTGGCTAAGAACAGTTGTGAAAGCCTGCCTAAGCCACCGAAAGCTCTGTTTTGAAACTAATCTTCCAAAATGGCAAAAATGTATTTTGTCTCAGCTTCTTGATGACAAGTTAAGTTCTCTTGCTCTTTCGGTAGCTGGAATGAATTTGCATTTGAACACGAGCGCTGCCGAAAAAGTGGTGAAAATGCCTCTCCTTTTGGTAGCTTTGGGAAATTTTTCCTTTACGCTGTCAAAACAGTGTTGAGAAAGCCTCCGCTTTCGATAGCTTCGAACAATTTTGCTTTTGACTTGTAAGCTGTCAAAACTTACCTTTCGGTGGCTAATGAACACCATCGTATTTGCCCAAGCCACCGAAAACTGCCCCCTGACTCACGTTGTATGTCTGGCCTTTCGGTAGTTAGGAGTGCCTCGAAAATTTCATTTAAGTTGCCGAAAGCAAAGCTTTCGGTAGCTTAGGGGTCGTTTTGAATAAGCACTTAGCTACCGAAACCTATTTTTTGAAATAAAAACTTGTTTCGAAAGTTTCTTAACGTATTATGAGTTAGAACTCATTAAAATGAGCCTAAACACAAACTTTAATAATGTGTTTTCATTTTCAAATGACCTCCTATCACCTCACATAATAAAACTTTAAAAAAAATATTTGAGGAGATAACACATTCTTCAAAGGACCATTAATGCCATTCGATCCAACTGGCACATCATGTTGTATCCGGCTCTTTGGGCATACCGATCTAATATTAAGATTGCTACCGGGTTCTCTCCCTTTCAACTTGTTCATGGGATAGAAGCAGTTATTCCGATCGAATGGGAAAATTCCTTCATTGAAGTTGGTCATCCAACTACTCCTCCATACTTCAGTTTTAGAAGAACGTTTGCTGCACCTAGAACATCTTGATGAGTAGCGTCGCGATGCGCTCACAGCAAATGAAGCTGATAAGAATCGAGTCAAAAGTCAATATGATAAGTCTATCAAACCTAGGGTTTTTCTCGAAGGAGACCTTGTTCTGCTTTATGACCAGGACAAGGAACCCTTAGGAGCTAGAAAGTTCAAGTCTCTGTGGCTCGGTCCTTACATAGTCTCTAAAGTTCTGAAGAAGGGTGCTTACAAGCTGACGGATTATGAGGGTAATAAGTTGCCAAAGCCTAGAAATGTGATCTACCTGGAAAATTATTACGCTTAGGCCTCTATAATTTTTCATGTATTATAGTTGTACATTTTTGTAGAGTTAACATTGTTTGTGGTTATCGTCACGTCTTATGTGTCTATTGGTTTGTGTTTTCAGATGTCGACTGAATACTTTATAGGATTTGTTGATGGCGCTAGTCACCACACCCGTTAGTTGGCTGCAGCAACTTGGGTCATTTACTCACCATTTGGCCAACTTGTATCTTTGGGAGGGGCTTGCTTAGGTCCCACAACAAATAATGTGGCTGAATACAATGCAGTCATTGAGTTACTCTGAGATGCCCTTCATCATGGCATTTCACGTCTGGAGGTAAGACCAGACTCGCAGCTGGTTGTGTTTCTGTTAATGGGTGAATATCAAGTTAGAGATCTTGTTTTGTTGTGTCAGTTCTTACAAGTTAAGTTGCTTGAAAGACAATTTGATTATATTACATATCATCATATTTCAAGGAATTTAAATGTTTTAGCTAATTCATATGCAAATTATGTTTTAGATTGGCATACATCGCACATAATCATAATAAACAATTCACACATAAAGATAAAGACACACATGTAAATAAAGTTGATACTGTATATAAGCCGTATCAAAAAATATGAGTTTGGATCAACAAGTCTGTCGCAATGTCATATCAATATACAAAATGGGCTCAACGGCCTCAAAAATATACATATATGTCCTCCTCTATGGAGAAGGAGGGGCCTTAGCCATCTCCGCTACAGCCTCCCTGTAATAGATAACTAGTCTAGCTACTTTTCTCAGTAGCTGAATCCACGTTGGGGGCACACCCACAACGTCCTCCTGCATATCGAGCAGCATCCCCTCGATCTTGTAAGTAGGGATTTCATGAGTCAACCAACTCATCTTTCCCTCTATGCTAGTAAGCATGGCATCGGCTGTCCCTATCTCGACAGGTCGTACAAAATTGCGAGGGTGTCCCTCGAGGCGCACAGGTCCAACATCTGCATAAGATAAATTAATTAATACTCCAAACTCATCAAAAAATTATATACTTATAAAATGAAATAAATTTTCTTACCCATCTCTCCCCAGGCAGATCCTGGAGGAAGAGATAGCTCAGGGTCATTTCGGAATTCCACTCCCGCATAAGGGAACTGCTCCAATGCTGACACCTGCCGACCCCACCACGCCCAAAATTCCTCATCAACATAGGAGAGATTACTCTCACTGCCACCTTGGAATTTGAATATGTCTCCCCAAAGACTCATGAGTGGCTCGCGAGGATTGAGTGGGGGCAAGGCCATCCCCGGACTCAAAGCAAGAACCCTCTCGAAGAAGAAGGTGCAAAGGATACTACCATAACCAATATTCTTTTTCCTACCTTTTCTACACTCAGTAAGTTGGTGTTTCATACTCACAAGCAGACTGGAACACCAATCATAAACAACTCCACGCAAGCAATCTATGCCCACTTGCATGTAGTTCTGAGATGCAAGGTGTTGCGTTGCACTTCCCCCTATTTTGTTCAAGATACTTAGAATAACTTTCAAAGGAAAGCTCGCAACAGTCGCTATGGAAATTTGAATGCCGTTGTTTTCAATACCCGAAAGACAGTATGCATTTATGTAGTCTTGTATGGAAAGAGCACCCGCACCTCGGAATGTGCCTTTAAGGTTGACCATCTCCCCTCTTCGGGAGAGACCGGTTATAAAATATATGTCATCTATGGTAAGCTCAAGGATCTCCCCTTGGAGATTGAAGACTCCTTGATCGGCATCCTAGTAATGCACCATCTTTTCGAGCAATTGTGTTTGGGCTCGCATGTTAATGGTTCGGTAGAATTTAAGTAACCCACATCTTCTTAACGCAACGAGGGTCAATGGATCCCCCATGGCTTGCCTATCCATGTCTTCATGTTCTCTTTCTCGCCAAACTAACACCATCCTGCAGTTTGCAAACCATTCCATGCGTTAGTTTTTGTTTTTTTCCATTTTCATTGTGGTGTGCGCGACTGTCTTCACTTGACGGTAGCGCATACCCACAGGTCCCCTTACAACAGAGATGCGCATTTTCCTCGTATGTGCGATTCTTCCACAAGGGAACCCGCAGGCACGCAAAGTCAAAATAAGAGTTTAATAAAAACAAAAAATTACCATTGAAAAATTGAAATTTTGGATTGAAATGGAAGTGAAGGAAGTTGATTCAGCAACCCGGAGTGATCGTAATCAGCAATGGAAGTAGAGGTTGGTTTTCCAATTTTTGCCCCAAAACTTTGAAATAGTGAGTTTGTTATGTTTTTGCAAATATTTATAAAAACCAAAAACAAATTTTTACCCACTTTTTATAAATATGGTATAGTTTTAAAATCTTCTTAAAATTTTTATTTAATTCACTAATGTGCTTTTTGAGTTCTTGTTGATTAGGTAAAATGCAAATGACGAATCTCACTATATTTCACAACAATGATCTATTAAGGTTTTTTTCTTTCATGACATGTTGTTTAGATACGGTATTTTCCTATTACTTTATGTCATTAAGGAATCTTTTTTATCATGTTATATGTCACTAATCTAGTTGTCGATAGTCTTTCATCACTTGACAGGTCATGGAACTTAGTGTCCTTGAAGCTTATAAAGTCTTTTTAAGCCCTTGTTAGACTTTTTCAAAATAAACAAGATTTCCGAGTATAGTTGTCATTTCAGACTCGTTAAAGGATTTGAAACATCATCCACTTAAGTATAAGTTTAACCCTTTTCCGGACTTTTGTGGATCATTTATGAAAAAGGAATACTGTGGTCATACATGGATAGAAGAGTTCTTCTCTCATCGTTTTATACTTTTTCAGGTGAGGAGACTAACTATACGAAAAATGACTTCTTGGAGTTTTCTTTAGGGTTTTCAAACTCTCGAAACATGAAAACACCAACGAGCATTCACCTACTTGGGCTCGATGTGAAATCCACGAGAAGGTATATAGAGTTATTGTTTAAGTTTTTTAGACTCCTCAAAAAGGAAAGCTCCGGCGAGCATAAACCAATCCAGGCTCGATATTGGATCAATGTTATAGAGTATTCGTCTATCTCTTCTTCAAACTCTGTAAAAAATGAAGAAGGTCCTCAGTTTTCCTCCCATGGACTCGTTAAATTTACACATGGTTGGACTTGTATCAAGCAGTCTTCTCCCTCTTTCTTCGAGCTTTCTTTACAAAATGAAGAGAGACTATTGAGTTTGATTTCTTGGACTCATTAAAACCAACAAGAAAGATATTCTTTGATAAAAAGAGAAAACAGAAGAGTGGGGTATCAAACATATTTTTCGTTTAAAGGCAGCAAGTCAATCATATCCTTGAACAAAGCACCTTTTTGAGTCCATCATTCAGTTGGGTTTCAGTTTTTGACCTTAGGATGAACTTGATCTCAGAGTTTCTACTCCTCTGATTGGTTACTCTTCCAATCATATGGAGAATTTGCTAATGTCTCCTGCATTGCAGGTTTTATCACGTTCCCGTCATGTTAAAAGCTGCCTAAGTCACTCTTGTGTCGTGCTCACTGTTTAAGGATACAGCCTGTGTCGACCATTCTGCAGTTACCATTGACTTCATTTGTCGGCCATCCTTGGTGTCAGTTTGTTTCATCTTGTATCAGTCCTACTCCAAATCAACTCAATCTTTTTAGTGTTCCTCATGTTGGATGATGGAGGATTCATTAAGGCCTCCCTTCCAGCGGACTTCTTCCCATCGACTTCAGCTCATCATGCTCTGGGAATGAAGCTTAGAGTTTCAAATAGTACCTTGGGGATTGCAGTCATTATTGGCAATTTCCCTCGCCATTAAATAGTGGGAATATATCAATGTATCCTATCCGATGGATTCTTCAAGTGTTCGACTCCAAGACCATTTATTCACACTTGTTTGAATGTACTAGGTACCTTGGGTCCCATTTTCATTATTGGTGGCTGCCCTCGCGTTTGTTAACGGTATACATCAATGATCGGTAATCAAACGGTACCTCCCATGTTTGACTCCAACTCATGTGTTCACATGGATAGGGTTCGTACCTTGGGATGTTTTGGATGAAGACCTTGGGGCTCTAATAGCATTATTGTATTTATGTTATTACCCAAGTTGCGCAAGACTGAGCCACACTCATTTTTGGATCTTAATGAGACATAGATCCAGCTTGTTGTTATGGCTATGATCTCTTATTTTGGTCATGGATCCACGCTTGCATTTCAGTGGCCATGCTATATACATCTCCCAGTTATGTATTGGAGATTATGTTCTATCATATTGAACATTTATTTGATGTCAAGATTGTAATTGCTCACTGACCTTGGTTTTTGTTTTTAGGTACTTTTGTGACTTCGTCCTGTGGTTTCTTGATCCTCCCCTGACTTGGATTGTAATGTATTTCGGCCATCATTTCCCTCTGACTTCACACATTAGGGGGCATCTGTTATAGGTCAAATCTGCACTTCTCCGTCCGTGATCACATTTCCCTGTCGATCACACAAAAGGACACTATGGATGGAAGAGATAATTTAACCTTAGATGACTTGAGTGCTGAAATCCAACATCTTTAGCTAAAACACCCTATTTTTCTACATATTTCATTGAAAAACCACAACTCTTGGTATTGATATCTAGCGGGTCATGCGCGGGTTCTAATGTTGATAGTGATAACCCGCGCACATCAGTTAAAATGTATGCGTGAGTTTCCAAGAGAGTTACCCGTGGACCATGCGTAGGTTTCCTAGTGTCATACCCATGGACATCTTAAGATGAAATTAAAAAATATATTAAGAATATGAATTAGGATTAGTTGAGTTTGGTATTGTAACTCCCCCAACTTCCCAATTCAACTGCCTCACGATCTAACTTCCTGCCTTGGCCATAAATACAAGGGGAAGCCATGAGGAAGGGGCCAATAGAGGAGAAATATATTATTATGTTGAAGGAATTTCTAGTCAAGAGAGGAGCAGGAGCCCAGAACTTGGTTGCAAAAGTGCTTGGAACAAGATCAGGTATATTAGTTGTATTTTGTTGCATTTCTTTGAAAATAAAGATCGAGATACCCTTCCCGTCCCAATAGAGTGTTATTTCTATTGAATTTTGATTATAATTAATGTTATATTGTTGTCAATATCCTTATATGTTTATAGTCAGAACATTTTTAGGAAGGTCTGTGTATTTTGTAGGTACATTGCTGTGGAGATTGGGAGAAATCTAGGACCATCCGTCATAAATAAGGTACTCTTTCCTAAACCCTAATCTCATTTTGTTTACAGTAATGAACGTAAGATCTTATGTATCTATCTGTCATCCCCATTTACGTTGATAGCATCCATCCCCTGCTATAGGGTACAATCCTTAAAAACAGTAGGTATAGTTGATATTATAAAGATAAGACATATAATGATTAGACATGTATGAAATTAAATATGTGATAATTGTATGACCTGCAATGACATATATGATGAAAACGTAACTAAGCATTTCATGTTGCCATTTATACACAAGCATGATGAGACATAGGATATTATGATATGATAACTATAGACTTGAGTTGTTGTGAATGTCGGCTAGGTAACAATTATTAAGTGATTAAATAACAAAATAACAATTTGTGGGCTAAATTTACTAATGACATGAAATTATTACACATTAAAGACTATTTGACATAACAAGTAGTGATATGAGGTTAGGATAAAATGATCACATAAGTGAAAATGACACATATGATGAACATATATGTTTTTGCGCTATGCAAACTAAATGAAGTGAGTGATTGAATTTAAACTAATATTTTTAAAACCCAAGAAAAATGTGAGAAACCCTTTAAAAGTCAATCATTAGATATCAAGCCAAGGAGTAACTCCAAAGTTATTCTAATGATACAAAAGAGGCACCCATAAGGAAAATTTGAAAGTATTATACCAATAGTGTTCCAAAGAAAAGAAATTAGTATTCATTATTAAGGCTAGGATCATAATAAAAATTATGATACTAACCAAGTTATAGAAAGGAAAATTAGAAGATTTTATTTTCTTTATGGTCAGAAATAGGTAAAAGGGGTTGTTGTTAGTGTTAGACACAATGGTCACACTGAGATGTGGGGTGAATCAGTGTGAAGGCTATTTACCTCTTTTTCACTTCTATCACATTCATGGAGAGTTCATTATTGCATCATACTACTAAGTAGATTATTATTACATCATTAGCATGTCTTCAACCAATCATCAACATAGCATAATAAGTCATTAACATAAAAGCATAGCAAGAGACACATCACAAGAGATCACAAGATTTGTATGGTAAACTTGTTTATATTTTGATGAAAGACTACAATATTCGCGATTACATCAGCACCAACTGAATAAAGAGCACCAACTCTTACAACAGGGCCCAGCTTACTTTTCTCATTTCCAACTAAGAAGGGGTGACGAATCCAACCCTCAAGTGCAAGACTTAGATTGCAACAAAGAATACTTATGTCAATCTATCACTGTCCAAATCACAACTCAATCAACTACTAACCAACCAACTGATCAATGCTCTGCTAAAAATGTATGTCATTCAATCTTCTGCTATCACTATCAGTCAGCTGTCACATCAAGATGTTGTCATAATCATGTCAATCAGCTATCCAAGTAAATGTGATCTTGTCACCTACCAAATTCTGAAAATATTATTTTATTGGCAAAATACTTTATGTTAAATTTAAATTACAAAGTTTTGTAATTATGACCAAGTTTGGTCAAGGATGAATGTAAATTATTGATTATTAATATTTAATAAATTAAAGTAGGAGACAAACACCCAAGGGAACTGATAAATGAGTGTTTACTAACCCACTAGGAGGAATGGAAGCTGTTAGAAGGCATGGGACAGATGGCAACAATTGCACTTCACCACTAGCTGTTGGTTATGGGACAACTACCCCTACAAATGTGGCATTATCCCCCAGGTGAAGGGAGTGAGCAGGAAGCTCATTTAATGACCAGTTAACAACTGAAAGGCCTAAGCAGCCTACATAAGGCAAATTCGAATTGAGCAAGTAGCTCTTACACAATATTTTATGCAGAAATACTCCATGTGCATCAGGTGATCACTGAGAGATTCGAATAGGAAGGCAATGTGAGAGTGCAACTGTAAGTCTGCAAATTATCTTGAGAAGGAGAACCGGAGGTGCTGGTGCAGGTCCCCTTGACTGCTAAGTCTTTAAGACTGGATAACTATTGCTACTGCAAGTTGAGGTCATAAGCTTCTAAGTTTCTTCCTCCTGGTGGTTCAGTGAACAGGCTCGGGTGTCCTAAGGCAAGTAACTTGGTTGTCTTCAGGAATTGGTTGGGTGGAACAGGCTCCTTGGGTTGTTTGTTTCTCTACAGTTAACCAAGTTTTGATGTTTTCTATTTTGTTTACAGTTCAATGTTCTGTTTAGTAGAATTTATCAAACTCTGTTTTGTAAAAGAATTTATTTTATTTCTGATTTATGTTCGTCATTGATTGATAAAGTCTGTGAATTATTGATTAGATAATCATCTCTATATTTTTTCCATGCTGTTATCTGCATAGTACTCTAGTATAGAGAAGCAAATTAAATAATAGATGAGAGATAGGCAAATTGCCATTGATTGGACAAATAATTATAGTTCGTGCCATGTTTACAATTCTATCCTATATCTAAACATAGTAAAAATTTACTGCATAGCATCGATAGTAATATAAAACTCTTTTGTTATTTCATGAAAGAAAAACATAGTCCAAATTCTGCATAGTCATATATTTTTTCTCTTATCTCTATTCAATCAAGATAGCAAGCAAATGCAATTAAAAACGTACATATCATGTTTTCCAAGTAATAGTATTTCCAAGAATTTTAACAGCTGCAAGAACTAATCAATATATATTTTTCTTATCATTATACATACTTTCTCTCTTCACTAATTTCTTATTTGATTTCATATATCAATTATTTATTTCAGTAGTATAAGAACCTAATACACTACAAACCCTAACTTTGTATGCAAACAACATATTTTCTACCTCAAAGACAAACTGTAAACATTATTCAAAGAATGATATCATTTATGACTTTTAAACCATAGTCATTATTTTCCAGAACCATTTTATCCTTTATATAGGGTAAGTTACTATCTAAGAATCATCTAACAGTTAGTCGAAGGCACGTTTACATATTCATGTTTAAACATTAGGTCACATCCTAACATATAAACAAATACATTATCGAGATTTCCATCACAGCGATTAAGTCTTGGGTATAAAACCTTAGCACAAGCCCGATAGCCTTCGGAGGTTTCAGGTAAGGTATCCTTTGTAAAATCGAAAACATTCAATAGTAAAACTACTTCATCTATTTTTGCCAAACAAGATTAACAAGAATGAGGTTGGATTGTAGGCATGTTTTTCTTTTACACAGTCATACAAAATTAAAACCTAGGCTAAAACAACCCTGGTGGTTCGGAAAAAAATGCCACATATATGTTATACATCGTTTCCACTGTCATTCAACAAAATTACCGTTTCATTTCAAGAAAAACGAACCATAGTTTATGAGTACAAAGACAACCCTTGGTTCTTGACTTCCATTTAAAACTATAACCGAAAATTTTCACTTTGAACCTGTCAAGGTTTCACAGTACACAGGACTTGCCCTCATCAACTAAAAACAATAAAATAGAATCGTGAAACAACGAACACTGTACAGGGTTTTTACCCTTAAGGCATCTAGCAGAACAAACGAAGGATCGGAGTCTCTATCGACAACATAACCAGGCATCAAATAACCAATAGATAACTTAAATTACCGAGAGGTTACCCTCTATACAAATATAAAACAAAACAAGACAAGCTTAAAACCTTGCTTGCGGCCATCACTGTTACAAGTCGAAGATTCCATTTCTCAACACACAAAAAACACATCAAGGTACCTACGAGGCATGTAAGAACCACCGGAGCTTACCAGGAAGCCGTAGTAGCTTTCCTTTCCAAAATCGTGGCATAGAAACCTTCCAGCGAAGAGAGCACCTGCCAAAGCATAATGCGAGTGGTTAAAAACTATTAACATAAATTAGAATGCAAAATCTACGTTATCAACATTCGTTCATTTACTCACTTACTTACCCTGTAGAGTGTTATTCCAAAAATCAATGGCAGAACCAGAGGTTGTGATCCAGGAGGATCTAAGAAGGCAAAATTTTGAAGTCCTCCAATCTCAGCAAAACTAGCACTATATCGAAGGGCTCGTCGAGACGATTCCAACGGCGTTCGTTTCACCTCAAACGGACTCCGTATGAGAAAGTTATCGCGTTCTGTTCCATAAGGTCAACAGGCAAATTTGGCAAAAAGAGGTGCCACGTGGCACCACTGACAAGGTGACACGTGGCATCCGTACTATAGAAACATGATGATGTGGCACCACTCAGAGGATGACACATGGCATCCATACAGTATAGACCAATCACAAGGTGACATGTGGCATGATGACATGGCATGCTAAATGGCATGATGATGCGGTATGATGACATGGCATGATAATGTGTCATGATGATGTGGCATTCTGACATGGCATGATGATGTGGCATGATGACATGGCATGCTGATGTGGCATGATGACATGGCATGATGATGTGGCATGGTGACATGGCATGATGAAGTGGCATGATGACTAGCATGCATGCATTTGTGCTTGAAATGAGTTTTAGGAAATTCATGCATTTACTCATGAGAAATTGTAAAATGATTAATATTTGAAGTGAGTGGAAAAATTACTCACATATTACTCATTTATTTTATTCCTTGAGTTGTTATGAAGTTAATGCATGGTTGTAACCAAAAACAAACATGCCATATTTGTAAAGAAGTTGTAACAAGTTGGTTTATGGTTGAAAAAACCAACATGCTATTTAAAAGAAGGATTTTGGTATGTAATGGATTATTGTTGGATTTTGTAAATGTCATTATGGGGAAGTAACTAAATGTGAAAACCCATGGACATGTGGGCATGAACCATATTTTTGGTTTATGTTCTTAAAAGCCCAACCACATGGAAACCAACTTAGGGAAGTTGTAACCAAGGCCAAGCTAGGCAAATTAGTTGCAACCAAAGGAATCCATGAGAGTCATGTGAAGAAGGGAAAGCCAACCTATATAAACCCATTCATTTGCCATTTCCCACTCATGCTTTGGAGTAGAGACTTTGTAGCTAAAGGAGAGAAGGGAGATTGTGTAGCTCTGCAGGAGAAAGGTACGAGTGTTTATACTCGTTTTACACCGTCTTCAGGCTTCGGAGTTACTGGAAGCAGTCTTGTTGTGCTTTGGGCAGCGGTTCTCTTCCTGGCCATTGTCGCCAAGGTATCATTGTATTATTGCCATGTATTTTGCCTTTATGCTGAGATTATAGATCGGCCCTCCTATTGAGAAGCAGGCCCGGAGACGTATACCATCCTGGACGAACTCCGTTATCAACTTGTTGTCTTTATGTGTGTATTGTCTATGCTGTTTGGTTCTCTTCTTATGGATTTGTGAGCTTCATTCATACTCTTTATGCAATTCATGTTAACATCATAGAGTAGCAAAGATCTTGTTTTCGGATCATGTGGTATCAGAGCAGGTCTATTTGACGTTGGATTGTGAGTGTGGATGCTCACGAGGGCTAAACTGCAAGCTGGTGAGGGTACATTAGAGCCTTACAATTCCGAGATCGGACGTGCACACCGAAGGAGGAAGATGGATGCTAATGATGCCCGCATCGAGATGGAGGCAAACTTTCACAAGGTCTTCTATATGATGGCCGACAAGGTAGACAAGTTGTTTGCAGACTATGAAGAACGCATGGCAAAAGAAAGAAAAGGCAGTGAAGTAAAGAAGGAAGACAAAGAAGTGAAGGACGAATGCAACGCTTCAGTTAACCAAGGGGAAGGTGGCGAAGAGCCTCCTGAGCCTCCCTCTTCACCTTCAGCTTCAAGCACAAGTTCAAGTGCTTCTTCCTCATCTCATTCTCAGCATTCCAAGGTTCCTCACAAAGAGCCTCAAAAGAAGCCCTTATTGAAGCTCGATGTGAAGTTTGATTTGCCCATGTTCAATGGGGAAGCGAATGCAGAGAAGTTAAACAATTGGATAAGGCAAATTGAGGTCTATTGCCGAGTCCAGCAGATCGAAGAAGAAGATGTGAAGATTCAGTTGGCTTCACTTCGGCTGACAGGCACCGCACTTGTATGGTGGGAAAGCAAGCTTCAGCAAGGTAGCAAACAAATGGGTAATCTTCTCTCATCATGGTCTGCTTTTATTTTTGCTTTACGTAAGCAATTTTATCCGTTGGGTTATGTTCAGAAGGCAATGATGGATTGGCAAAGTTTTAGACAAGGCAAGGGTCAGAGTGTTCAGAGTTTTACTGAAGAATTTAGAAAGAAAGCTTTAGAATTGAATATTGCTTTAGATTCTCCTGACAATCTTTTGAAGTACATTGGTGCTCTTCATCATTATCTACGCCATACTTTGTTGTTGTTGAATCCTACTAGTGTGGATGAAGCAAGTGTTCAGGCTACTCATCTTGAGAGCAGGGGGAATCATTTGCAAGAAGACCATCAGAAGAAGCCTTTCAAGCACAACAACAACCACAAGTTCAAGGAAAAAGACAAGAGCAAGAAGACAGCTACTGCCAAGAAGGAAGGAGGAAAGCTCCATTGCAACCATTGTGACACTGATGGGCATGATGAAGAAAGTTGTTGGAAGTTGCATCCTGAACAGAGGCCAAAGCATTTTGGAGGCAAAAAGAAGAAAAAGACCGTTGCAACAGCGCAACAAGATTTGGGTTCCGACTCAAGTGATGAAACCAGGATTACAGCCGTGGGAATGCAAGGTAACAAAACTCCTCATACTGGTTCAAGTTCTACTCATGTTTCTAAAGAAAATGATAAAAGAAGAAGTGAGTTGTTTCACATCAGAGTTGTGTCTAAGCATACAAAGATTGAAACATTATTTGATCCGGGTTCTCAAGTAAATTTGATCTCAGAATCAGTTGTTAAGAAGTTGGGCATACAGACTAAACCTCACCCCAAGCCTTATCCTCTTGGATGGGTATGTGATAATGCTAAGCTACAGGTGACTAAGCAATGCAGGTTAAGGTTTGCAATTGCTTCAAAGTTGATCGATGAGGTGGACTTAGATGTTGTTCCTCTTGACATCTGCGGTATCGTATTGGGAATCCCATACTTGTATGATCGACAAGCAGTATTCTTTCGTCATGAGAACAAGTACCATCTCACCAAAAATGGGGTGGAGTACATTGTGAGAGCTCACAATATGAAGGCTAACACCACTCTTGTTAGTGCAGGACAGATGAAGAGACTCATCAACACTAATAAGAGATACATGCTCATGGTTGTGAGAGCAAAAGATGCCGAAGCATCCGATGCTTTCAAAGGTTGTGATCCTTCTCATAAGAAGGCTATGATTGATATTGTGGCTAACTATGATGAAATATTTCAGGAACCTACAGGTTTGCCTCCCAAAAGGGAGATTCAACATGATATTCATCTCCAGCAGGATGCCCCTCTTCCTAATGTGGGCATGTACAGGTTGTCCGCAGTTATCAAGTACAAGAAGGGTACTGGTAACAAAGTGGTAGATATGCTTGCTAGACCTCCTATTGTTGCATCTATTGTTTTGAAAAATGCTTCTTTGTCCCATGAAAGTTATATTGAGCAGTATGCTACTGATGATGATTTCAAGGAGATTTATGAGAAGCTAACCAATGGCACACAGGTGGAAGACTACTATTTGCAGGGAAAGTTGCTCTATCATTTGGGCAAGTTATGTGTTCCTATCAGTGAAAGAGTCCATGTAATACGAGAAGCTCATACTTCTCTTGTATCAGGGCATTTTGGGGTGGGTAAGACTTTGGCTCATTTGCAAAGACTTGTGTATTGGCCTCGCATGAAAGACATTGTAAAAAAATATGTAAAGGGGTGTGTGATGTGCTCTACTTGTAAGCCCACTAATAGAAAATTGGGGCTGTACTCACCACTTCCTGTTCCTTCCCATCCTTGGGAAAGCATTTCCATGGATTTTGTGGGGGGTTTGCCTATGTCTAGGAGGGGTCATGACTACTTGTATGTGGTCGTGGATAGGTTTAGCAAGATGTGTATTCTTATGCCATGTAAAAAGCAGGTCACTGCAGAGCAGGCTGCTTCTCTGTTCTTTCAGCATGTATGGGTTCACTTTGGACTCCCTACGTCCATTATCTCGGATCGGGACTCCCAATTCCTTGGAGAGTTTTGGACAAAATTATGCTGTATGATGGACACCAAGCTAAAGAGGAGCACCGCTTTTCATCCACAGACCGACGGACAGACAGAGGTAGTCAACAGGACGGTTGTCCATTTGCTTCGAGGCTATTGCAACAAGCATCCTAAGTTATGGGATGAACAAATCCAGTATGTGCAGCATGCCTACAACAGGGCTATGCATTCTTCCACTCAGAGCTCGCCATTTGAGACATGCTTTGGGTACTTGCCAAAGACTCCATTGGAATTGACTTATGAGGATGAAGACAAAGCCCGCAGGTTCATTCAGAGAGTTCAACAGGTACATCAAGCAGTGCAAGAGCAGTTGGAGAAGAGTCAAGCCCAGTACAAGGCTCGCCATAACAAGCATAGAGTTGATCATCAATTTCAGGTGGGAGATCAAGTGTGGCTTCACATCAGCAAGGAGAGGATGAAAGGAGAAGGCAAGAAGCTCAAGCCTATTAGATATGGTCCCTTCACCATCTTGGAGAAGATTGGGACGAATGCTTTTCGCTTAGAGCTACCACCATACATGCAGATCTACTCAGTGGTGAATGTGGAGAACTTGAAACTCTATGAGCCTCCTATGATCATGGATGAAAGGGAGAATGTCTCATTGCCATCAGTTGATGAATTTGCTCCTGAGTACATGGATGAGCTAAAGGAAGATGTCATCTTGGACAGAAGGACAAGGACTTCTCGCAGAGGTGATGTTGATTATCTTCGAGTGGGCATCAGAGGCACTCATCCAAGCAAAGCCAAGTGGATTGAGAAGGAGAAAGTGAGGGAGCGATTCCCTCACCTATCTGTTGATTAGTAAAGGCTTTTGGAGGCCAAAAGCTTCTCAGTGGGGAGGAATGATCCAGGAGGATCCAAGAAGGCAAAATTTTGAATTCCTCCAATCTCAGCAAAACTAGCACCAAATTGAAGGGCTCGTCGAGACGATTCCAACGGCGTTCGTTTCACCTCAAACGGACTCCGTATGAGAAAGTTATCGCGTTCTGTTCCATAAGGTCAACAGGCAAATTTGGCAAAAAGAGGTGCCACGTGGCACCACTGACAAGGTGACACGTGGAATCCGTACTGTAGAAACATGATGATGTGGCACCACTCAGAGGATGACACATGGCATCCATACAGTACATACCAATCACAAGGTGACATGTGGCATGATGACATGGCATGCTAAATGGCATGATGATGCGGTATGATGACATGGCATGATAATGTGTCATGATGATGTGGCATTCTGACATGGCATGATGATGTGGCATGATGACATGGCATGCTGATGTGGCATGATGACATGGCATGATGATGTGGCATGGTGACATGGCATGATGAAGTGGCATGATGACTAGCATGCATGCATTTGTGCTTGAAATGAGTTTTAGGAAATTCATGCATTTACTCATGAGAAATTGTAAAATGATTAATATTTGAAGTGAGTGGAAAAATTACTCACATATTACTCATTTATTTTATTCCTTGAGTTGTTATGAAGTTAATGCATGGTTGTAACCAAAAACAAACATGCCATATTTGTAAAGAAGTTGTAACAAGTTGGTTTATGGTTGAAAAAACCAACATGCTATTTAAAAGAATGATTTTGGTATGTAATGGATTATTGTTGGATTTTGTAAATGTCATTATGGGGAAGTAACTAAATGTGAAAACCCATGGACATGTGGGCATGAACCATATTTTTGGTTATGTTCTTAAAAGCCCAACCACATGGAAACCAACTTAGGGAAGTTGTAACCAAGGCCAAGATAGGCAAATTAGTTGCAACCAAAGGAATCCATGAGAGTCATGTGAAGAAGGGAAAGCCAACCTATATAAACCCATTCATTTGCCATTTCCCACTCATGCTTTGGAGTAGAGACTTTGTAGCTAAAGGAGAGAAGGGAGATTGTGTAGCTCTGCAGGAGGAAGGTACGAGTGTTTATACTCGTTTTACACCGTCTTCAGGCTTCGGAGTTGCTGGAAGCAGTCTTGTTGTGTTTTGGGCAGCGGTTCTCTTCCTGGCCATTGTCGCCAAGGTATCATTGTATTATTGCCATGTATTTTGCCTTTATGCTGAGATTATAGATCGGCCCTCCTATTGAGAAGCAGGCCCGAAGACGTAGTCCATCCTGGACGAACTCCGTTATCAACTTGTTGTCTTTATGTGTGTATTGTCTATGATGTTTGGTTCTCTTCTTATGGATTTGTGAGCTTCGTTCATACTCTTTATGCAATTCATGTTAACGTCATAGAGTAGCAAAGATCTTGTTTCCGGATCAGGTTGGCTGCAATCTTTCATACGCGCAGGAAAAACCAGAAGGCGTTACCACCATTCGAAGGAGCCAAAGGACAAACTACCAACTACTCTCAACAGCTGTTGAATATCTACCCTTCATACTACGACATCACGGCTCTAAGGCACGAAGCCAAGCCTGCGACATTTAAACTTTTGCTCTCATAAGTCACAGGGTCGAAACCCTGGAAGAGCACCTCCTCTAAACCCTAAAAATTTGGCAGCCTGTCGGCCTCATTACCACATAACAATGAAGGACCGAGAAACATGCTAACAATACATACAACACGGATTAGGGTTACACAAACCAACGACCAAGATCTAGAGCGATCGACGGATAGAAAAGAGCCAACAGTGTTACGTTGAAAGCCGAGAAATCTCACATTAATATCTCATTAAATTCCAACAACCACAGAGTTGCCAACCCTGCATGCCAAGGAAAGATACAGTGTACAGCGTGGAGGAGAGACGACAGGGCATCATTGCCAGCTAGAACTCCCGTCTACAATATCAATCAAAGCTCACATGGATGGACTACGTGGTATGACAGCCACCCATTCCACTATGGAGTGCATTTAATTCACAAACCGTTAACTCTGTCAACCTGCAATTAGAATTTAATACCTGTCATTTCATCACTTTAACGTTGAGACTTGGGCGATTACATTAACATGATAATAACACTTAGGATACGAGCTCATACTTATAGCATAGTTCTAACTATCACTTAAGCCACGCTCTTAATAAGGTTGTTTTAATCATATTCATGATTTGTATAGGATAATATCCTATGGTGCCAAGGGTATAGTTAGGATTTCCTTTAGCAAAGCATAATATTGCTTTTGTTTTTCATAGTTTGGTATAGTAAAAACCATATCATATTCTATAGTAATATGTAGTGTATGTTTTATATAATTCCAAAGTTAAATTGGTATCAAAAGAATTGAATATTATGCCATGTATTATGTAAATAAATAGTAGCTATAAGATATATAGCTACTTCATTTCTATAGTTTGTATAGGACATAAAGTAGTCTAAGAATTGTAGACGCCAATTATAATGATAGTTCGAAAGTGCATTTTCCTATAAGTGTGTAATTGCATACTTAATGGATAGTAGTACTGTTGCATTGATATTACTAACAGTAGTCTTATGATGATAAATGTAGCATCATAACAGAAATCTTGGACGATATGGATTGATAACATTAAGGAGCTTTATAAGACAGTACTTCAGTTAGGAGCAAAATCCTTGTATCCGTACCTTTAGTTTTTGTTGTCGCAAGGAAGTATTAACATTTTACATTGACGTTGAATTGAAAAACATAAGTACTCTAAATTTTATGTTGTCTTGTAGATTTCTTACCTGCGGTCTGCACATGGAAACAAGATTCAAATGCATTAGCTAAACATAACTAAGTAAGCTCCAAGGTGCCTCATAGGACCCCTTCTTCAACAAACAAACAAACTGTCGGCACTCCATTAAGAATATCAAAGCAGTACAAACAGTAACAACATGTAATAATAATAATAACCAAGAACTTAAACAAAGTTGTAAAGTGTAGTCGTCTACTTAATCATACAAAGATCTTTCGTTAAGGATTCTAACATCCGTTTATATCTGAAGTAGCAATTACAACTATATTTATTTGAGATTTATGACGTGTCATCATCATTAAATTATCTTAGTTAAGATTTTGATTCAGTTTATATGTTCCGCATTAAATGACTTTAATAATTATTGCTATTATAAATATATAAAAAAATTATTTTTGGTATTTACGGGATGTTACATGTGGTTTCAGAGCTCATGTTTGAACTCTAGGCCTAAAAAAGGTCCAAGAACACGCAACAAAAAATTTTATTACAGCAGAAAATCTTACTAATTAAAATTTAAACAATTGTGTTATACAGAAATTATTTTAAGTTACAGGTATGGAGAACTCAGCTGAACATTTAGAAGAGATACCTGTACTAAAGGATTTCAAAGATGTTTGTCCTGAGGAGATTCCAGGATTACCTCCTAAAAGAGATTTAGACTTTACCATTGAGTTAATACCAAGAGCAGTACCAAATTCTAAAGCTCCATATAGGATGAATATACTGGAATTAAACGAATTGAAATCACAGTTGAAGGAACTGATTGATAAGAATTATATAAGACCCAGCGTGTCTTCTTGGGGAGCACCTGTTATATTTGTTAAGAAAAAAGATGGAACCCTAATACTGTGCATAGATTATCGCTAGCTTAATAAGATGACAATCAAGAATCGATATCCGTTTCCCTGCATAGACGATCTATTTGATCAACTGCGTGGAGCAACGATATTTTCAAAGATTGATCTAAGGTCAGGATATCATCAAGTGCGGGTTAAGGATGAAGATATTTTCAAGACAGCTTTCAGAACTCGATATGGACATTACAAGTTCGTAGTCATGCCATTTGGCTTGACTAATGCCCCGGCTGTATTTATGTGTTTGATGAACAATATTCTACACAAATACTTAGATAAGTTTGCTGTTGTGTTTATAGATGACATTTTAGTGTATTCTAAAAGCAAAGAAGAGCATGATGAACATCTACGGATTATCTTACATGTTCTGAGAGATCATCAACTTTACGCTAAGTTTAGTAAGTGTGACTTCCACAAGGACAAAATTCAGTATTTAGGACACATAATTTCTAAAGAAGGAATCTCGGTTGACCCCGACAAAATAAAAGCCATTAATGATTGGCCGGTTCCTAAGGATGTGTTGGATGTAAGATCATTTATGGGTATTACTGGATATTACAGAAAATTTATAGAGAATTTTTCGAAGATTGCAAACCCCATAACCTCCTTGCAGAAGAAAGGGAAGAAATTTGTGTGGGATCAGAAATGTACAGACAGTTTTAAGAAGTTAAAGGAATTATTTACTACAACACCTATTCTGAGGATAGCGGATCCTAATAAGGATTTTATAGTTTGCACAGATGCTTGTATTGACGGACTTGGTGGATACCTAACACAAGAAGGGCATGCTGTGGCATAAGAATCTAGAAAGCTAAAAATACATGAGAAGAATTACTCCACTTATGATTTAGAGTTACTAGCAATAATTCATGCTTTAAAAATGTGGCGTCACCACCTTATTGGCAGAAAATTTACCTTATTAACAAACAACATGGGTCTGAAATATTTATTAGATCAGACAAATGTGAACGCTAGACAAGCTAGATGGTTAACTTTCTTAAGTGAGTATGATTTCGAAATTCAGCATATTAAAGGGAAAGAGAACAAGGTTGCAGATGCATTGAGTCGTAAAGCAAAACTGAATTTTATTTCAACCATCAGTACCTACTCAACAAATTTAGAAAATCAGATCCTTGAAAGGAGTGAAACAGATGAAGAATACAGAAAATTGAAGGAAAAGACAGCAAATAACAGTTCTGAAAATTCTATGGCAGATTACAGAATGAAGGAAAATGGACTATTGTTATACAAAAACAGATTGTATGTACCTAACATACCATAGGTAAAAATTCTAATTTTAAATGAGGTGCACAAAAGCCATTACTCTGGCCATCCAGGTTATCAAAAGACCATTACTATGCTAAGGAAAGAATACTATTGGCCCAAAATGAAAGATGAAGTAGCAGAGTACATAGCTAAATGTTTGGATTGTCAAAAAGTGAAAGTTGAACACCAACATCCCGCCGGATTGTTGCAACCATTACCTATACCAAGTTGGAAATGGGAAGTGATAAGCATAGACTTTATTACTGGACTACCCAAAAATCAAAAACAAAATGACTCTATTATGGTGGTAGTAGACAAACTGAGCAAAGCAGCACACTTTATACCTGTGAAGACTACTCATAAGGCTCCAGACATTGCAGAAATCTTCATGAAATAGATTTTTCGACTACATGGTATACCGAAAGTGATAATTTCAGATCGTGACTCTAAGTTTACTGGAAACTTTTGGAGATCTTTGTTTAAAGGGTTGAATACAACCTTAAATTTCAACACAGCATTTCATCCACAAACGGATGGACGGACAAAAAGGGTGAATCAAGTTTTGGAAGACTTACTGAGAATGTATGTTAAGGATCAGCCTGGTAAGTGGAAAAACTACTTACACTTAGCAGAATTTGCATATAATAACCATTATCAGGCATCATCCAGACTTAGCCCATTTGAAATTCTTTAGGGTAGGAAATGTGATACACCTGTTTCTTGGAATGACCCAGTAAATAGAGTTTTTTTAGGACCTAAATTGTTGCAGGAGTTAGAACTAATTGTGAAACGAGTACAAGGAAATTTAAAAGCTGCCCAAGATAGGCAAAAGAGTCAAGCAGATCTAAAAAGGACTCATAAAGAGTTACAGGTTGGTGAACATGTGTTCCTCAAGGTAAGACCAAAAAAGAGTTCATTGAAATTGGAAAGTTGTGCCAAGTTGGCACCCAAGTATTGTGGTCCTTTTGAAATATTGTCCAGGGTTGGACCAGTGGCATACCAATTGGCTTTGCCACCAAATTTAAAAATACATAATGTTTTGCGTATATCATTTTTAAAGAAGTATGTACACGATGCTACTCATGTTGTAAACTGGAATGATGTACAGGTGGGACAAGATGGCGATTTTCAGGTGGAACCGGACTGTATCCTCGAAAGGAGGGAAACTATGCTCTGGAATCGCATCATTGGGCAAGTGAAGGTGCAATGGAAGCACCTTAGCCCAGAAGAGGCAACCTGGGAGTTGGAGAGTAGTATGCAAGAAGCATACCCAACTCTGTTTCAGGAACACTCAGAGAGTGATTGACCAACATCGAGGACGATGTTGAGATTTAAGGGGGGGTGTATGTCACCTACCCAAATTCTGAAAATATTATTTTATTGGCAAAATACTTTATGTTAAATTTAAATTACAAAGTTTTGTAATTATGACCAAGTTTGGTCAAGGATGAATGTAAATTACTGATTATTATTATTTAATAAATTAAAGTAGGAGACAAACACCCAAGGGAACTATTAAATGAGTGTTCACTGACCCACTAGGAGGAATGGAAGCTGTTAGAAGGCATGGAACAGATGGCAGCAATTGCACTTCACGACTAGCTGTTGGTTATGGGACAACTACCCCTACAAATGTGGCATTATCCCCCAGGTGAAGGGAGTGAGAAGGCAGCTCATTTAATGACCAGTTAACAACTGAAACGCCTAGGAAACCTACATAAGGCAAATTTGAATTGAGCAGGCAGCTCTTACACAATATTTTTTGCAGAAATATTCCTCATGTGCATCAGGTGATCACTGAGAGATTCAAATAGGGAGGCTATGTAAGAGTGCAACTGTAAGTCTGCAAATTATCCTAAGAAGGAGAACCAAAGGTGCCGGTGCAGGTCCCCTTGACTGCTAAGTCTTTAAGACTGGATAACTATAGCTACTGCAAGTTGAGGTCCTAAGCTTCTAAGTTTCTTCCTCCTGGTGGTTCAGTGAACAGGCTCGGGGGTCCTAAGGCAAGTAACTTGCCTGTCTTCAGGAATTGGTTGGGTGGAACAGGCTCCTTGGGCTGTTTGTTTCTCTACAGTTAACCAGGTTTTGTTGTTTTCTATTTTGTTTATAGTTCAATGTTCTGTTTAGTAGAATTTATCAAACTCTATTTTGTAAAAGAATTTATTTTATTTCTGATTTATGTTCGTCATTGATTGATAAAGTCTGTGAATTATTGATTAGATAATCATCTCTATATTTTTCCTATGTTGTTATCTGCATATAAGTACTCTAGTATAGAGAAGCAAATTAAATGATAGATGAGAGATAGGTAGATTGCCATTGATTGGACAAATAATTACAGTTTGTGCCCTATTTACAATTATGTCCTATATCTAAACATAGTAAAAATTTACTGCATAGCATCGACAGTATTATAAAACTCTTTTGTTATTTCATGAAAGAAAAACATAGTCCAAATTCTGCATAGTCATATATTTTTTCTCTTATCTCTATTCAATCAAGATAGCAAGCAAATGCAATTAAAAACGTACATATCATGTTTTCCAAGTAATAGTATTTCCAAGAATTTTAACTGTTGCAAGAACTAATCAATATATAGTTTTCTTATCATTATACATACTTTCTCTCTTCACTAGTTTCTTATTTGATTTCATATATCAATTATTTATTTCAGTAGTATAAGAACCTAATACACTACAAACCCTAACTCTGTATGAAAACAACATATTTTCTACCTCAAAGACAAACTGTAAACATTATTCAAAGAATGATATCATTTATGACTTTTAAACCATAGTCATTATTTTCTAGAACCATATTATCCTTTATATAGGGTAAGTTACTATCTAAGAATCATCTAACAGTTAGTCGAAGGCATGTTTATATTCATGCTTAAACATTAGTTCACATCCTAACATATAAACAAATACATTATCGAGATTTTCATCACAGCGATTAAGTCTTGGGTATAAAACCTTAGCACAAACCCGATAGCCTTCAGAGGTTTAAGGTAAGGTATCCTTTGTAAAATAAAACACATTCAACAGTAAAACTACTTCATCTATTTTTGCCAAACAAGGTTAACAAGGTTACCCTCTGTACAAATATAAAACAAAACAAGACAAGATTAAAACCTTGCTTGCGGCCATCACTGTTACAAGTCGAAGATTTCCATTTCTCGGCACACATAAAACACATCAAGGTACCTATGAGGCATGTAAGAACCACCGGAGCATACCAGGAAGCCGTAGTAGCTTTCCTTTCCAAAATCGTGGCATAGAAACCTTCCAGCGAAGAGCGCACCTGCCAAAGCACAATGCGAGTGGTTAAAAACTGTTAACATAAATTAGAATGCAAAATCTACATTATCAACATTCGTTCATTTACTCACTTACTTACCGTGTAGAGTGTTATTCCAAAAATCAATGGCAGAACCAGAGGTCGAATGCAATCTTTCATACACGTAGGAAAAACCAGAAGGCGTTACCACCATTCGAAGGAGCCAAAGGACAAACTACCAACTACTCTCAACAGCTGATGAATATCTACCCTTCATACTACGACATCACGGCTCTAAGGCACGAAGCCAAGCCTGCATCATTTAAACTTTTGCTCTCATAAGTCACAGGGTCGAAACCTTGGAAGAGCACCTCCTCTAAACCCTAACAATTTGGCATCCTGTCGGCCTCATTACCACATAACAATGAAGGGCCAAGAAACATGCTAACAATACATACAACACGGATTAGGGTTACACAAACCAACGACCAAGATTTGGAGCGATCGACCGATAGAAAAGAGCCAACAGTGTTACATTGAAAGTTGAGCAATCTCACATTAATATCTCATTAAATTCCAACAACTACGGAGTTTCCAACCCTGCATACCAAGGAACGATATGGTGTACAGCATGGAGGAGAGACGATAGGGCATCATTGCCAACTAGAACTCCCAGCTACAATATCAATCAAAGCTCACGTGGATGGACTATGTGGTATGACAGCCACCCATTCCACTATGGAGTGCATTTAATTCACAAACCGTAAACTCTGTCAACCTGCAATTAGAATTTAATACCCGTCATTTCATCACTTTAACGTTGAGACTTGGGCGATTACATTAACATGATATTAACACTTAGGATACGAGCTCATACTTACAGCATAGTTCAAACTATCACTTAAGCCACGATCTTAATAAGGTTGTTTTAATCGTATTCGTGATTTGTATAGGATAATATCCTATGGTGCCAAGGGTATAGTTAGGATTTCCTTTAGCAAAGCATAATATTGCTTTTGTTTTTCATAGTTTGGTATAGTAAAAACCATATCATATTCTATAGTAATATGTAGTGTATGTTTTATATAATTCCAAAATTAAATTGGTATCAAAGCAATTGAATATTATGCCATGTATTATGTAAATAAATAGTAGCTATAGGATATATAGATACTTCATTTCTATAGTTTGTACAGGACATAAAGTAGTCTAAGAATTGTAGACGCCAATTATAATGATAGTTCGAAAGTGCATTTTCCTATAAGTGCGTAATTGCATACTTAATGGATAGTAGTACTATTGCATTGATATTACTAACAGTAGTCTTATGACGATAAATGTAGCATCATAACAGAAATCTTGGATGACATGGATTGATAACATTAAGGAGATTTATAAGACAGTACTTAAGCTAGGAGCAAAATCCTTGTATCCATACCTTCAGTTTTTTATGTCGCAAGGAAGTATTAACATTTTACATTGACGATGAATTGAAAAACATAAGTACTCTAAATTGTATGTTGTCTTGTATATTTCTTACCTGCGGTCTACACATGGAAACAAGATTCAAATGCCTTAGCTAAACATAGCTAAGTAAGCTCCAGGGTGCCTCATAGGACCCCTTCTTCAACAAACAAACAAACTGTCAGCACTCCATTAAGAATATCAAAGCGGTACAAACAGTAACAACATGTAATAATAATAATAACCAAGAACTTAAACAAAGTTGTAAAGTGTAGTCGTCTACTTAATCATACAAAGATTTTTCGTTAAGGAGTCTAACATCCGTTTATATTTGAAGTAGCAATTACAACTATATTTATTTGAGATTTATGACGTGTCATCGTCATTAAATTATCTTAGTTAAGATTTTGATTCAGTTTATATGTTCCGCATTAAATGACTTTAATAATTATTGCTATTATAATTTTTATTTTTATTTTTTGGTATTTACGGGATGTTACAGATCTCCATCTGTTTTTTTTCAAGTCAACTGTCATTGTATCATCAATGGTTGTCACTTCATATCACTCTGTTGATCATGTCACTTTCATTGTCTTTGTAATTTGATCACTGTCAAATCACTATCAAGTTAATGATAATGTCATTGTAGTCACTGTCACCTTCAAGTCAAATTGTCAATTAAAAGTTTCACAAATTGCCCATTGCTCCAAAACTGTCCATCTAACTATACTTAGCAAGGTACATGCCAATGTTCTCTTGGTGAGTAAATACCATTCCAATCCTTGTCTAGACCCTATCTCAACTTGATCAATAGATGTAAACTCTGATTTTGGATGTTGTTATTCTACTTTTAGAAACATGTGAGATCTGTTTCTTTGGTTTTGATACTACTTAGATTTTGCACTGCCATTTATCAGGATTTACTTTCAATCCCAGTCAAAGTCAAACTTCATATAATCAATGAGACTAATCAACATGCTTCATATGGGTTAATCCTACTCCCAAAATTCCTCCAGCCCTTATACATTCAATAGCACTGAGATCAAATGCTAAAAGTTGATTGCAAGAAAGGATACTTACTTGAATTATAAATTTGTAGCTACTCGCTTCTATGTTTGAACATAAGATTGTTCAGGTTCGTCCCTTTCGATGCTTTCATGAGATCAAGGTTACTTCTTAGCATGACTTCAAAAATGCAGATCAGTCCTTGATTTCAGTCACATAGTACGGATTTTAGATTGTGTGCATGATATCCTATGAAGTCTGCTATACAAGCCTGAAATGTCTTCTGCTAGATGTCTTCAACTGATCAAACCATATTTTACTATGGTTGCCCAAGTTCAAAGAGATTATAGATTTTCGGAAGGTTGTCTTGTAGAGAGTTCCAAAAAAGAGTTTATCAAAACCAAAATTGTGCTTCTGCTACATCATATTAGTCTCATCTTAATTCTGAAGGCTATGGAAAAAGAAATAAAGCTTGCAGCTACTCAGATAGAGGCTATATCAGAACACTTATTCATCAAGACCTTTTGATAGTATTGGACTGTTGCTTGGATTCAAAAAGATCAAACAATCTGCTACTTTTTCACACTATGAAATTTACATCTGATTGTCCTAACTGAGTACTATGTCCCTCCTTGCATTGTTGTTGTCCTTCATACTGCGGATACCTCAGTCTTCATTAACCCACGAAATTCAAAGCTAGATTTTAGGATTTAAAAACTCATACATATGCGGATCTATTGTTGTAGACATCTAAAATTAGAGCTTAAAAAACTTCACATCAAACTTTTGAACTTTACTCATGTGGCTCCTTAGTAGACAGTCTTAACCCTGAATTCAGAGCTATATCAAAACTTAGCTTCAAACTTCATAATGGAGAGAGAACACCTTAGTATATATACACAACCAAGTGGGCGTAATCAACATAAAAAAGGTCGGTCGACCTTGCAATATCAATTCAAAAGGATTAAAAAACTTTTTATTAGGTTGGCCGACCCATATGATGGGGTAATTTTTCCAAACAACTTCAAAAATTCATACCTTTTCAACCATGAGGAATTAGAGGACAATCTACATATCAACGGAAAGTGATTGACTAGGACTAACTCCTTATGAGGGTCTTGCTTGTAATGGAAATGTCCTTCATTCTTCATTTCTTCAATTTGTGCAATGGAAAGGTCCTTCATTCTTAATTTCTTCAATTTGTGTAGGACGTCAAAGATTGTCTTGAAATCATTTTGACAGCTTCTTCAATATTTTAAGGGTATCATCATCATCAAATGGACTCCAACATCATCAACATGGAACAAGGACAATTATAAGGACTTATTGGGCTTGTTCATAGCACCAAGGGATTCAATAATGCATCAAGGGCTTGACTAAAAACTCAAGGGTTCCAAATACCATGTTCAAGGGGTAATCTCTTCAACAAGAACAAGTGTACTCCATCGTCAAGTACATGCAAGCTCCACCATGATCATATAATGTCCAAGAGCCATCACACTACCATATATGTGGGTCCCAAGCCTTCATGTGCAACCATGATCATCAAGTCATCAAGCTCCAAATTACCACATGCAAGAGTATCATCATGTCCAGCATTCATCAATATATCAAGCGCTCCACACACATGAGCCATATATGTGTGGGTTCAAGACCCAAACCTACAAGGGCACCAACAACAAACTAGTGATCAACACATGGGGCTCCATCATATCAAACCACTGAATATATCAAGAACATCTGCATCATAACCAAGGACTCCACATTTCAAAGACATGTCAACTAAGAGGAGGGCTCCACCCTGCTCAAAGCCAAACAAGCATCAAGGGTACCAAGGACCCCAACACCACCAATCAAATGGGAACAAAGACACCAAAGACCACATTTAAGAATATTACACCATGTGTATGGGTTCCAAGACCCAAGTCTCCTTATGCAAGTGGGTCATATGTCCAAATCATGACCAAGTGCACCAACAATGATCATCAATCAGTAAGTGTTCCTCCAAGTGTTATCATGGATCATGTAAGAGCTCCAAGGGCTATCAAACCACATATGAATATATATGACATCATCCACATCTATGCAACCATCATGCTAATACCTGTGAATGCAACCATCATGCTGATACCTGTGAATGCAACCATCCAGCTAACCACTGTGTGTGGGGAGAAAGCTCCATCATGTGCAAGGGACCCCATAAGAAATATTAGGAGCATGTGCAACTGTCCATAATCCAATCCATATTTGGACATCAAGCATGTCCATTACAAGGGGTCTTGGTGGCATTAATGACAACTGAAAGGCCACTGCAAGTCCCTTATTGGCATCAATGACAACTCAATCAACAGTTAGGATCAAGGCATTAGACATAGATGATGGAGGAAGATTAATAAGAAAACACCAAGTAGGGGTAGCACACTATATGATTCATATTATATAGACAATGAAATGAAGGGCATAAATATCAATGTAAACATAGATACATAAATATTGCAGCGAACGTAGTAAGACAGTAAAACCCGAGTTTTATTATTTATAAAATAACAAAAGACTGTAAAATGCAAAGCAACAAACTAGCTAGAATGATGGTAGCTTATCTTTGAATAGAGAGGTATCGACTAAGTTCATTTGCAAGAATACCATTGCAAGAGGCCAAAACATGGAATTTTAGCATAAAGTGATAAACCCTAATAGGAAAAAACCCTAAAGGTTGAAATCCCTAGCCATAGAAGATGAACAAGCAAAATGAATGTGGGCCTCAAGGAGTCTAGTTGGTGCAACAACATTTTGGGGCTTCAAATTCCACATGCAAACTATGCTTGGGGCACACAATAGTCCATTGGAAATATATCAAGGAAAAGAACAATTTTAGTCAAGGATTAGGAAATTGTTAGCCAACCCTAAGCCATAATAGAGCCAAAAACACTATTTAGGGCCTCAAAAATGTGTTGAAAGTTAAAGACTTGAAACATTGTAGAAAAACTACCCAGTTAGAGAACCATTACATGTCAATGTAAGAGGTGGGTGGCCACCAATATCCACATGGATCATCGTGATATGTTGTGATTCCAGGTCATAATAGGTTAGTGTCGAACTCCTCACCGAGCTATCAAAAAGTAAGAAAAACTCTTGAAACATAAAGTACAAACAAAAAATTATTATAGTGATTACAAATTTAAATAAATTAGCATGAATGCATGGAATATAAGAGCATTCTTCATTACATAAACATAAAAAGGTAGAAATGAGAAAGTTACTACCATCATATATAATTATTTTGTCAAATAATTATGTATAGGAGATTGAATTACAAAATTCTATAATAAACCTAGAATTGCTAAGATAATATGATAAAAATATCGAAGAAAGCATTATGTAAATAGGTTACTCCTTTATCACTATAGGATTAACAAGATTAGTTCCCACTCCCACATGTTAAAGATCATTAAGCACAAGCCAAATTTTTGCAAATGTTAGCCTTCATTATATGTACAACCCAAGAAAGACAAGACATCATATCCTCCATTGGAGGATTAACACCAATAATATCAACTCAGGGTGGAGCATAGGGTGTTTGATTATTTGCAATAGTGGATGGGGAGACTTTCTCATGTTGACTTGATCAATATTAGAGGAAGTGCCAGGATCAAGTGCTTTTTTATGGCAACCTCATTTTCTTTTGAGTTCAAGCTGAAGCACTTTGTATTTTAGGATGACTAACTATGACAACACCACTGGAACAACATAGGGTTTTGGATCAAACATTTTGTAATGTCCCCAGTTTGACCCTTATAATAATTAGGGCTATAACGTAAATATTGTATGCATATTATGTATGATTCCTAGTGTGAGCTCAAGGCTAAGGCCCCGCTAGTGAACACTCGACCTTGAAGAGGCAATTATTGGATATTATGCTACCCATGTGCTAGTGAACCATGGGAATTGTAAATATGCATTTTAATATAAAATACCCACAACTAGCTATGCAATGCAACAAGAGATGGGGGCATGATTTTACAAGGAATTGGGAGGGAAAACATTCAAACCCTTGAGCCAATCAAGTCAAGCCAAGTGTCAATGAGAGAACCCATCAAACCCTCAACTACCCATGTTGACTTTTGTACCCAATCATTGATTTCTCCCAAGAATTGGTTGAGGTAGTTAATGCCTTGGGAAATGGGAGGTATGGCTATCCAAATTCGAGTATGGGCAAGCCACCCTGCATGGAAAAACGTGTTTGGCTTCTTGGGCAAGAAAAGAGCCATGAATTGCTCCCCAAGCCTTTGTCCATCAACCAGTTGCTCTCCCTCACAAGTTTGGAGCCACCTGGGCGTTTTCCAGCCATGTATGTCTGTGTTCTCCTTCATTCTCAGCTAGGAGAAGGGCGTTTTTGTGTTGTATACCAGTGGGGAAGAAAGGGAATCGAACTGGGGTTCTATAGAGACCGTTTTGGGTTGTTGAATGCTGAGATATTTGGGGAAGAAATCGTTTTCCTCCCCGTGGTTGTTTGCCCCATCCCACAATCCGTTTTTGGTTGGAAACGTTTTTGGGAAAACCCATGGCCATCTTATTCGTAAATCCCATTGTTTAAAATGAGTATCCCTACCCAATGTTGTGTTGGCTGTTTGAGAAAAGAGTATGTTGGGGTATGGGTTATGGGTATCTATTGCTTTGGCTTGAGCTTCAAATGTAGCCTGATAAACCCAGATGTGGACTGACTTGGCTCAGATGAAATGATTAATTGGTTGTGTGTGAGCTTGAATGTTCCATGTTCCTTGTAAGAATCATGCCCAGCTCGGGGGTGGCATTTGTGTTGAGAGATTGATGAATAGAACTGGCCTATGGTTGGGTGGAATGTTGCAGCGACATAGGTAGTTTTTTGGGACTGCATTACAGTGAGATGAGTATATTCTCTTATGGGTATTTACTTCTGCATTGTTTTAATTAATTGATGACTGTTATTGATATATTGAGTGCATATGAAAATATGTGTGTGGATGAATTTATTTCCGCTGTGCATATTTTTTTGATTTACATCTGCACACATTTGTTTTTAACTGTATGCATCTAATGAATGGGTTGAGTTTTATGAAAAGCCCCATAGATGGGTAGCATGTTCCCTTCCTTGCATTGGGTCCAAGGGTGGGTACATTACATTTGGTATCAGAGCTGTTGGTTGCAGCATTGGGCCTTTATTGGCTACTTATCATAGTTGCAGAGGTAAGTATGCTTCCTACTTAGCACTGATAATTAAGAAAAGAATTCAAAATTTTCAAATTTTTCTAAGTGTCTATGAGTTTTCTGCCAAAACCTGTGCCGACGAATCTCAGAAAATTGGCCCGAAACGGCGGCAGAACTCGTTGAGTAGAGCCTACACGTTCAGCGAAATTGGCTGAGTTGCACCGACGGAGTTGCGGAATGCTTGGGGAAACGAAGAAAAATTTCAAAATTTTTCAAAGTGTCTTTCGGCGGAAGCACTCGGCTAGTTGGTCCGATTTTTCTAAGTGTCTTTCGGCGGAAGAACTCGGCAAGTTGGTCTGCAACAGCGGAAGAGATGGGCAAGTTGGTCCGCAACGGCGGAAGAGATGGGCGAGTTGCTCCAAAACGACGGAAAAAGTTGGCGAGTTTTCGTCGAAATGGCGGAAGGAATTGGTGAGTTTTCGCCGAAACGGCGGAAAGAGCTGGCGAGTTTTTGCCGAAATGGTCAACCGGAAGAACTCGGTGAATTGCTCCGCAACACACCGGAAGAAACTCAACAAGTCCGTCCGCAACACTGGAAGAAACTCAGCAAGTCCATCCGCAACACTAGAAGAAACTCGGCAAGTTCATCCGCAACGGCGACGGAACTCGACGAGTTTGTCCGCAACAGGTCGGAAGAGAATGACGAAGTCCGCCAAAACAGAGGATTTCTGTAGTTTTTCAGTGAGATTTTTAAGTGCCGAAAATGGGAAATCACCATGAAACTTATGCGCTAGATTGCGCGAAATCGAAGGATTTACAAAAAAAAAAAATTAAAAAAAACAAGGGGGCAAGCCCCCTTGACCCCCGCCGTCCCCCGAAGACAGTCGTTGAAAGTGTGAGATGCATTCTCTATGCTTGGGATGAGAAGCAGGAATTGCATAGAAGGGCTTGTGGAATCTTAGTAAGAATAATGGGTTGTAATACCCATTATGGAGGATGAAAGGAAAATTCCTCATCTTAAACTATTTCTGTTTATTGCAGAAGAATTGCATGTTTGGAAAATAGCAAGAATGAATGTTATACATGTATGTATATACTGAAATGCTAATTCGTGGGAAGATCATAGCTAATGATTGCTTGTATGCTTGGTAGGAAATCCAAGAAAAGGATCAGCTATGATGTGGAGGAGGAACTCCATACCATGATGAGGAATTGGAAAGGGAGAATTTCTTAACTCCTCTCTTGCTATTATATTTATATTTCATGAGTTTTATATGCTGAAAATTATGGCACAGGGATGTTGGAAATGCAAGAGAATAATGCATATGAATTAGTGGGCATGATTAAAGAGTCATTGCATAATGCATGTGAATTGCTTATGCATGAGCATGATGTTGAATATTGATAAAATAGTGAAGTTACACATGCAATAGCCCACTAATGGTATTGCCTATGGTTGATGACAACTAATGTTGTAGGAACCAGATCATAGAAGCATGTTTGAAAATGCAAGAGATTGGATAAATGAGATGAATATGCACTAGATGGCATATAAGTAAACATTGCACAGTGCATGTGAAAATGTTTTTGCATGTATATGATATTGCATATTGGTAAAAAGTGAGGATTTACATATGCAATGAGCCACTTAAGATAACGATTGTGGTTGCTAATAATTAGTTGTGTTCGCATTGGTTGTAGGACCAAAGAAAACCGAAGCATGGCTAAAGATGTGGATGATGTTGTTGCATATGACCAACAACCTTATGAGGAAAGGATGGTGCAACAAATCTGTGATCATGAGGTTGGAAAAAGGACTGTGTAACCTTGGTAAGAGGACAACTGATCAGGTAACATCAAGCGATGTTAATAACAGCCATGTAGGTAATGGTTAATTATGCTTAATTGCATGAATGTTGAAAGAGGATTTGGTAAGATCCCTTCAACTATGTTTAAACTATGTTGATTTGGTTTGCATGTGGTATTGAGTGCCTGAAGGTGAATGCCAACCTACCAAGTATGGTCAAGTGTGGGTAAGTGAAGGCAAGGAGCCTTACACCCTATAGTGCATTCATATGAAATTATACCATACTGTTTGTGTATGTTGGTTGTGAGTTTAGCAACCAAAACAAGTGATGACTTATGGTCTTGTTGTAGTGTATGCCATATGAGATAGGCATGGTTAGGCCATAATATGTTGAAATGCCCAGTATTCATGGATTAATGCAAGGTTGTATTGAGGGGTTATGCATTGAGTGAATGACCATTAAAAGATTATGTAAATGTTGTGAAGGTGCAAGCATATGTGTGGGTGCACGTGTTGAGATGCATTGTGTGAATGCATGGGTGTGACATATATATGTTTCAATGCAGTTAGATAATAGATGAAATGGTGGACTATTGTTAATCCTGAGACCATTTCATGAGCTGCCATGAATGCAGGAGAAAGACTGCATGAAGAAGGTAGACATGTGATGGGCTACCAGAGCACTCTATTGGAAGGACAGAGTTGCATGGAATATGAAGTAATGAGTATTTACAGTTTATTTAAATTGCAGGGATAGTGTGACTGTGTCTTGCAATTTTATTGTGATAATGATGCATATATAGAAATGTATATATTTCATTGCATTTCAAATGTTAACAGCTGAAGGTGTTTGAATTATTGAGTGTTATAATTCTGAAATCACTTCAGTGACTGTTGTGGCAATGAAAGGATTATATGCATAGATACTCACAACATGTTTGGCTGATTGAAGTTTCAGTCCTCAGGTAGAAAGGTCCTACGTATGGCAATGAGGATAAGTCCATAGTAAAGACCGAGATCTACCATGTGCAGAAGCCAAAGGTTATGAGAAGGTTCTCATGGTTGTAATTTATGCATGAAACAAATCTGAAAATTGTCTGGTTTAAGTTTATGAGAATAGTCTCATGGTTGCAAATCTAATTTCTGTAGCAAAACAGATTTACAAATTTCATTTTTGAGAATTTGCTTATAATTGCTAATGACTGTTTGGCTATTTGATAAGTGTGCCAGGATGACACATTGCAGGAAGACCATGTGTGATGGCCTGCAGAAGCCAAACTAGATGGGAAGGATCCCATGCCTTGGAAATGGGTTTCGGGTGAAATGCCATTATAAATTTTGATAACACCTAAACTGCACTGCATGTGAGTGAGAGGGTGAAATTATGCCAAGAAGGCATGTGTGAGTTATGAAACGTGGAAATAATGGGGTGGCAAACCAAAGTACTGTTGACTCGGAGAAGGGAGCCCCCATTCTTCGCCAATCAAGGAAAGATACATATGTGAAACGAATGAGTATTCGGTAACCCTAAATGAGGATATACATGTCTGGTTGTTAGATTTAATATGTAGAGCATGTTTTATTATTTCATTATTATTTCAGACTGCTTGAGTGGGACTAAGGCCTACATGGCTCACATCGGAAAGAGATGCATACCTTTCGGGTGATGGGTTATGTTAGGGTTTTCAATATTGACTACACCCAAAGGGAATGGATGCATTCCTGGTGTTTCAATACTTGATAGTGAATGTTATGAAATATGGTTACAATTTTAGAGCAGCAATACTGATGAGTTTGCTTATCCTTCTTGTGCTATCAGCTTACACAGATGCAATTTGGTGTTGCACGTAAGAGGCAAAGTGAAGAAAGGGTGCTCAAGAGGACTGTATGGGCAGTGGTAACCTTTCTACGCTCACACTAAAGGACACTAGAAGAGATGGATAGGCTCGAGGAGTTGTGTTGCAGAAAAGGGGTATCATCCTTGTGTAGTGTGAGTGGGTATTGTGGGGCCATGCTAGCCTGCAGTCAAGTGAGTCACCTATGGAGTTCCTGGAGGGAACCACTGGTTGCATAATAGAATGAGCCACGTAATCATATTATGTTGTTCATATTGCCTGATAAACCTAGTCGATGTACTGGCTTGGCAATGGTTGTTGTATGCCTGATAAACCCAGTCGGTGTACTGGCTTGGCATTGGTTATTTGGGTGTTGTGGTGAAGGGTTGCTGGATGCCTGATAAACCCAGTCGGTGTACTGGCTTGGCATGTTGTTAAATTGATGCCTGACAAACCCAGTCGGTGTACTGGCTTGGCATTGGTTATCTGCATGTTGTGGAGGTATTGGTGAAGGGTGTTATTTCCTGACAAACCCAGTCGGAGAACTGGCTTGGAAATGGTTATTGTATACGTGATAAACCCAGTTGGCATACTACCTTAGCATACTAATTTTTTTAAATGCTTGATAAACCTTGTCGGCGTACTGGCTTAGCATACTGATTTTTGAAATGCTTGATAAACCCAGTCGGCGTACTGGCTTAGCATACTGATTTTTGAAATGCTTGATAAACCCAGTCGGCATACTGGCTTAGCATACTGATTTTAGGGATGCCTGATAAACCCAGTCAGCGTACTGGCTTGGCATTTCCTATTCGGATGATGCTGTGGAGCAGCATGTGTGCTGGTCAAGCATCCACCCCACGAGTGATCCAAGGCTTGTAAAGCAAAGAAGGATCATGTGGGATAAAGTGAAGACATCCAATGCAGATAAGTATTTGGTTATCTTGCAACTTCTTGCTTATTTAATATGAATATACGTGTGTATATGATTCGGTTATGATTTCTTAAATTCTCGTTTGGAGATAAACCCTATGAAAATAAACTAAGCATGTGAATTGATTCAATGTTTGGGTGTAGGTATTGTTGGAAGCAAGGATTATGAAGGCATTATAGGGATGCATGTGGACATATGACTGTCCTAAAGAGCTCAGTATGAGCATAATGAAAGATGGTGCTAGTGGAACTGTGTGGGTCCTAGCAGCCAAAGGTTCTGTAAGCAACAATGGGGAACGGTTCCCTAGTTGAAAGGCATTAAAAAGACCTTAGACACTAAAGTGTCATAGCCAAGAAAGGGCAAGTCAAGCATTCACATTGAAGTGAAAGAGGCTAAGGAGCATAGAACCACAAGTGACGGTGTGGCTCCGGATTGGAACAAGACTAAGAGGGGGAAACTCTTACTCTTCTCTTTCCTTTAATTGATGCATCTTAGAAACAAAAGATTGTTGAGTGTATGTCATAAATGAAAACAAATTGTATTTAATTGCCTGAAATGAATTGTGAATGCTGAAATAGTTATTTCCCTGTGAAAGGATGAACATGAATGAGTTCATGTGTATGTGGGAAAGCATGAATTATGTGGAAGTCTCATGAGTAAAGCATGGACGTTCCAAGTCAATTGGAAAAATAATTGACTAATTTTAATATTGTGTTGTGATTGTCCTAATAGGAATTGCCATGATGAGTCTCATAGGTGAGACATTGAAAGCCATTGTTGCAGCTGTTACTAGCCAAATGATTGCTAGTGAGAAAAGTGAGAGCCAGTCGTGCACCGTGATCATGACAACAGACCAAAAGCTATTTGATTTGGCTGAAAATATTCTTCAAATAGTTGCCAGGACAACAATAAAAATGGCATTCATGAAAATTCCAGACTTGTAGATCAGCTGGAAGGTGAATAAAAGGAAGGGATTGCTGTGGAGAAATGCCCACTTCTAGAGATGGAAGGTCAAAGCCAGCAGGAGCAGTTGTGGAAGCCAAAGGACTTGATCCTAAAAGTCCAAAGTAAAGAGATGAAATGCAGGACAGACCTGCCACCAATTGTGAATTTTGGACAGGTGTAAAGTGGGTATTTATTCCTAAGTATTGGAACACCGAGGACGGTGTTAGTCCAAGGGGAGGGGAATGTAATGTCCCCAGTTTGACTCTTATAATAATTTGGGCTATAACGTAAATATTGTATGCATATTATGTATGATTCCTAGTGTGGAGCTCAAGGCTAAGGCCCCGCTAGTGAACACTTGACCTTGAAGAGGCAATTATTAGATATTATGCTACCCATGTGCTAGTGAACCATGGGAATTGTAAATATGCATTTTAATATAAAATACCCACAACTAGCTATGCAATGCAACAAGAGATGGGGGCATGATTTTACAAGGAATTGGGAGGGAAAACATTCAAACCCTTGAGCCAATCAAGTCAAGCCAAGTGTCAATGAGAGAACCCATCAAACCCTCAACTACCCATGTTGACTTTTGTACCCAATCATTGATTTCTCCCAAGAATTGGTTGAGGTAGTTAATGCCTTGTGGAATGGGAGGTATGGCTGTCCAAATTCGAGTATGGGCAAGCCACCCTGCATGAAAAAATGTTTTTGGCTTCTTGGGCAAGAAAAGAGCCATGAATTGCTCCCCAAGCCATTATCCATCAACCAGTTGCTCTCCCTCACGAGTTTGGAGCCACCTGGGCGTTTTCCAGCCATGTATGTTTGTGTTCTCCTTCATTCTCAGCTAGGAGAAGGGCGTTTTTGTGTTGTATACCAATGGGGAAGAAAGGGAATCGAACTGGGGTTCAATAGAGACCATTTTGGGTTGTTGAATGCTGAGATATTTGGGGAAGAAATCGTTTTCCTCCCCGTGGTTGTTTGCCCCATCCCACAATCCATTTTTGGTTGGAAACGTTTTTGGGAAAACCCATGGCCATCTTATTCGTAAATCCCATTGTTTAAAATGAGTATCCCTGCCCAATGTTGTGCTGGCTGTGTGAGAAAAGAGTATGTTGGGGTACGGGTTATGGGTATCTATTGCTTTGGCTTGAGCTTGAGTGCAAGCATCCAGGGTTCAAATGTAGCCTGATAAACCCAGCTGTGGACTGACTTGGCTCAGATGAAATGATTAATTGGCTATGTGTGAGCTTGAATGTCCCCTGTTCCTTGTAAGAATCATGCCCAGCTCGGGGGTGGCATTTGTGTTGAGAGATTGATGAACACAATTGGCCTATGGTTGGGTGGAATGTTGCAGCGACATAGCCAGTTGTTTGGGATTGCATTACAGTGAGATGAGTATATTCTCTTATGGGTATTTACTTCTGCATTGTTTTAATTAATTGATGACTATTATTGATATATTGAGTGCATATGAAAATATGTGTGTGGATGAATTTATTTCCGCTGTGCATATTTGTTTGATTTACATCTGCACACATTTGTTTTTAACTGTATGCATCTAATGAATGGGATGAGTTTTATGAAAAGCCCCATAGATGGGTAGCATGTTCCCTTCCTTGCATTGGGTCCAAGGGTGGGTACATTACACATTTTAATCTCTCGAAACATAGTTCAAAAAATGACAATAGAAGACAACTAGAATTCACTTCGATGACAACTCCTTGACACAATAATGATTCACTAAAAAGCTTCATTCTTCATTTTTAGATGGTCTCCAAAAACATAAAGTACACAATTGTAATTAACTTTGTCACAAGTATTAGTAGGAGAAAGCTACAATTTTTTTTAGGAAATTTGCACCTCCCAATTACCTTTCAGGGATTAAATGTGTGCATGTTAAACATTGCCATGGATATGTGATGTGACAATGATAATCGTTTCTATATTTTGATGTCATGTTTATGATGGAGTGGAGTTAGAAGAAGAATGTTAACCCACAAAACCAAGTTTTAGATGTTAGGCCCTATTTAGACATGTAGAAGACATCACCTCAACTTCAAAAACTACTAAAAAAATGATGAAAGAAGGTAATTATTCTATGAAAAAACAAACAAGAAAACATAAGGAAAAGTCTGGGCATGTCAAGCATTCAAAATAAAATATAAGAAACAAATAAGGAAATATTTAACCTGGGAAGGAAAGTGGACCAAAGATGATAGAAATAAGAAACCTTGCCATTAGAGGAACATAGTAGAGAAAATATGCCATTGGAAGAACATAATGAAGAAATCTTCCATTGGTAGAACATAATGAAGAAATTTGACATTAGAAGAACAAAATGATAAAACTTAGCATCAGAAGGACAAGATGATGAAGCCCCCCACTCAAATATGGTAAGAAATAAAGCAAGATCGTCGAATGAAGATAGTAGACATAACAAGACAAAGAGGAAAGCAAAGAATTGAATCAAAGGCCCTTAACAGGGGCAATAAAACCTAAAACCTAATATTGTAGCTACAAGACTACCAAGTGTCCTAGGGTTTCATAGTGTTGAGGGTAAAATCCCCTAGAGCAATAAAGCATTAATTGTGGACCAAGGCAATGTGCAAATGACACTTGCCTAGTCATCCTAGTAGAAGAAATATGAATATATGAATATATGCAAGATAAAAATGGGAGAGGACAATTCAGATATAGTAATAGGAAATGGTGATGATATGTGAATGAAATACCGTTTTATATGTGATGATGATTGTGGAAGAGCTAAGGAGCTATCATAGATTATAAAGAACCATTCTTAATAGATAACGTTCTCCTATATATAATATCTTTATTTTATTTTTTTATTTCTCGCAATACTTTCCTCCTTATTTCTTTTTCATTTAAAATTTTGGTTAGGTACTATCCATTATCACCAATTTAGATCACTAGAGGATTTTTCCATTTAAAATTTTGGGTAGGTGATATCCACTATCACCAATTTAGGTCACTACGGGATAATAGGTCATCAAAGTTAACTTATTTCAAGTGGGATTGAAATTAAATGGGACAGGTTGGAATTTAAATATAATATATATGTATATAAAGAGTATTAAAATCTTACTAGTTTGTTACTTAGTCATAATTTAATTGATGATAATAATTAAAAATAATATATAAAAATCACACAAACTATCCAAAAACACATGCATATATACATTATTAAATTAAAAACTTTTCATAGGTAATCTATTTTTAATAATAGAATTCATATAAAAATTATTAAAAATCAAACTTAAATTAATTATACTAAACTCTTATCCATTTCTTACTTAATCATAACCTAATTAATATTAAATACAAAAAATAATATATAAAATTTACATAAAAACATACATGTATTATGTAAATACATTATTCAATTGGAAACTTTTCACCTGAAATCTATTTAAATTACATTTAAAAGATTGATATATTTCTTATTATCCCTGCCAGAGGCAGGGTTATATAACAATCGATACATCATTGAACGGACATTAGTTATGAGTTTGACTAAAAATTTCTACCATTTATTAAAGTCTAACTTTACATTAAAAAATCTGTATCATTTTAAAATATTCTAAAACTATTTTATCTATCATACCATTGGATGATACCTCTCCAACCTTTTTTTCACCTAGGTAGAGAAATTGGTGCACGCGTGTGAGCTAAAGCACCTCGATGCCACAGGGCTTGGGGTCAATCGTGGGTTGGGACGGCCACAGTCGACTGCCCCAGCCACCCGACCATATGGGTGACCCATACCTCTCCAACATTATTTCTAAATGATGACCGAAAATATTGATGACAGCAGGCAATTGCCAACTCACCATCCACAATTAATAGGATCTGCAATACGTCCAACTCCATAGCATCTGCCATCAAGGCATAACCCTTAACCATTCTCATAAGATGACGAATTATGCCAAATTTCATGATCAATTCAATGATCAATTATCATAGCGACTTTCGTACAATAATCGCCTTCCGAGATTTAGCATTTATAGAAACTCTCAATCCGCGTCCCTTCTCTTCGACCAGGGGTTAAATTTGACGGGCACCCTTACCCATCAGTCAATTCTTTTATGACGGTTTTGTTTCAAAAGCTACCCTTCTTTTAATGTTTAAAAAATATTTTTACCCTTCATTTAAAATTTGCACTTTGAGCAATTACATTAAGACAATTTGCAGTGAGCAATTACATTGAGACAAGGGTCTAAACTTTGAGTAGTAATAGGGGCCGAAATTCTGAATTTGGAGTAGCAAGGTTTTGAGTAAAAATGTGAATAAGTTTTATGTAGCATAGATCTAATGCGAATGAAATATTCCATACAAATTCTTGTGTGAATGCTCTCCTCTTTCGGGAATATTGGTGAGAATTTTGTTATTTCCTTTTCTCTACAAGCATGGGTTAATGTATAAAAATGTTGGGTGAAATTCTTGATCATCCTTAGGTTTTTTAATCTAGCGGTAGAAGAATATTAGGAGATGAAAATGGCCAATGGTTAACTCCCCTCTTGCATCCCAATACCACTTTTGTTAATGGTTTTGATGTGGCACTAGATGGGAACCATCAAGACATGAAGGTGGGTTTGGAAAACCACTACTTTCAATTCCCAATACGACTATGTGTTTAACCCTCAATCATAGGTTTTGGTCACCTGGTAGCATAGTTATATACCAGAGTTTGACCCCACATGTGACCAGACCCTTGGTTTTTTGTTAAACGAATAAAGAAACTGTGGATCGCTGCACCACACACAATATGTAAAAATGACACACTTACATTCTCTAAATGCCAGAAATCGTGGTTCTATATCTACTGGAAATCAAAGGGCGCAACACTCTATTAAAAAAAAATTACAGGTTCAAATCGCAACCCTATCATTTGTAGAGAATATGGCTTCAATCGAATGTTTGAATAGGGTGTAATGATCCATCACAAGGAAATCAGATCCGAGCTTACCTCCATCCCCAAATACAATGTAGTCATGTCTCGCCTCTACAAGGATTTACCCAAATCGATTCAGGAAATCCATGAGTGACCGTCGATAATTCATCAATGCTCGTATCCTTCTCTGGCATTTAAGCATTACAGGTTCACCTTCCTGGCATGATTTTCTCCCCCTGTCAACTATTATAGATCTTCAATCACGGAAAAATCGATACCTCCTTTGGAAATTATAGGTCTAGTTTATTGGTCCATCGAGTTAAATTGTCAAACTGTGTTTCAAACTATCTAATACTGATAACAAACACTCTCTATGAAGGGAGGAGAATAATACACAGGAATAGCCTACATAATTTATTTACATAAAAAAAATTGCAATTCTACTTCATACACACTCTCTGATTTTTTCAAATGGGTAATAGTTTTTCAAACAGGTAAAAATTGTCAAAAACTATTTGTAAATACATGTAACTAAATGAAAGAGTCACAGACAAAGGCAAATAACAAATAAAAATACCTTTCAGGTTTAACAGGTTCCTTTTGTCACTTCAGTGTAGCAGTAGAACATTATGCCTCAGCACCATCGTGAAACCATCAGCATTGGCATGAGAAGTTCCCAGAAAATCGAGTAATGAACCTAGTCTCTCACTCCTTGTAAAAACCAATGGATAATGTTTGTTTACAATTCCAAAAGGTAAGGTTACAGCCAAGAGAGGGCACGTACGATATCCATTATACCCATTACCAAACCTACCACATTAAATATGGAGAGTGGTAAATATAAAAGGCTACACCTACAGACTGCAAGGTTGTAACCATCGCGGATTCATGATTCTAAGTCTCTACGAGTTATACCAATTACCAAACCTACTCGAATACCTCATTAAATACTGAAATTTGTAAATAAATGCAATCCTAGTTGCAGGTAAGTTTTAAAGGTGGCCATCAATTTGACTACCTAAAAAATTATCAAACTTCACTAATGACGTGATTTTTCAAAAAATGGTTGTATTTTACAGTTAAAAACAGTAAATATGGGTAAACAAGCGTCAAATTAAACCCCTGTGACTTCGACCTTAGCAACTATCACGTCCAAGTTAAAACCTAGGTTGGGATTCTTGACCAATTTTGGCAAAGGGCAACAACGTACTGGATTTTGGCATACATTTGATTTGCATTCAAAACATCTTCTGGTTCCTTACCATAGTGGTAAGGTTTGAGTGAAACAAATCAAGGAGTGTAAGCATATGGATTGGCATCGACCAAACACGTGGCCACCCACAAAATCTTGCATGATGCATGTTGAAAGATTTAATAATATACATTTTAAATTGATTTAAAGATTGCCTCAATCTTATCTTAGTATGGGTAGTCAAGAAAAAGGAAGACATTCCAAAAGTCCACAATTTATGAACCTATTGCCATATTTTGGTGAATTCATAACATTTTAAATACAAATTTCATTTCATCTATGGTTGTTAATTCCAGCCAAAAATCATCACTAAAATGCTAGGGTATCCTAACATGTTATATTTAGAAACTTAAGCAACGTCCTCTCTTCACATTTATCATAACATGTTATATTTAGACACTTAAGCAACGTCCTCTCTCCACGTTTTTAATCAAAATTGATTGCATTGAATGCAGGTAACTTGTAGACTTGTGCATCCTAATGAACACAAACATGGCTTATTATTATGTCCCTGCTCTACTGAGTCTGAATCTTCTATAGGACGTCCCTCCGACCGAAGGCACCAAGGATAGGTAATAATCTTTATTGAAATAAAGAGGTTCCCCACTCTTTCGCTACTCCAAATGCTAGACAATGGCTTTAAGGATGTATGGTACTAAATAATGTAGTTGGAATATGTCCTGGCTAATTATGTATTTATTCCTTATCTGTCACTGATATACCGTAAGGGAAAGGAAGGGACATACATAAGATCTGGCCTTTGGGAGAGGGGGGTTGGAGGAAAACTAGACAAGGGTGCATCAACTTGCGGGTTTAGCTTCATGGTTGGAACTAGAAGGAAACCCCTAACGAGCTATTTTATGTATTTCAAATCGTTTTCAACTGCAATGCAAGTATTTAAATCAATTCAAAATACATTATTAAAGGGTTGTGAAAGTGGCGTTGGACCTAAAAGCAGTTTGTGACTACTACACATTGGGACGTTGGACATGGACTCTCCTTTGCTGCAGTGGGGAGGAGGAGGAGGACTAATGATTGAAATCTTGTCTTTTCCATATCTCCGAGACAATTTCTTGACACTCAAATGGCAGTGAAGAAGTTGTTTCTTTAGTTGGGCAAGGAAACTTTTAATGGTGTATGCATAACTTCACATCATATGTGTTCAAAGCCTAGGATTCTGGAAAGCCTTTCTCTATGTACGCAAAATACCACATGACAACTCAAGTTTTTTCGTAGTACTAGTATTGAACTATGACCTGAATCGAATCCATGAGTGTAAGGATGGTAAAGCGCTCAAAAGGAAGGTTGAGAGAAGGAAAGGCCTTGTTCCTAAATGCTACAGTCTTGAGAAGAAAATAAAGGACTTTAAGTTGACTAAAGGTCATGTTCCTGAATGTGTGAGAAGGAAAAGAAAGCAAGAAGATCATAAATAATTTGTAAGGTAGGGAAGGGCCATCCAAGACTTCACATATTGTATCCAAGCGATACAGGACAATACAATTTACAAACTTTAATCATGGTATCCAATTCCCTAAGTTGCTAGATACTTTGTATATCAAATTTGCTTATCTAAAATGTTAAACCCTTATTCTAAAAATAATATTGTATTGCCATCTTCATAATTTTGCCTGGTTCAACAACTTAGTTGCATTTATACATTTACAATCGCAGTAGACAAAATCTGTGCTTGGGTTTGCTAGAATACCTTGCAATTGAGTCTATTTTCTGAGCATGGCCCAGGGACTCCATGGATGACACAAAGTGTGACATTCACTGAAAATCATGCAACGGGTGAGTGTCTACCTCCTATTCTTTGGAAACTCATGTACTATAATGCAAACAATTAGAAAATCAATTTTGAATAGGATTTAAGACTAGCAACTTAATATCCTTGGTGATTTTTCTCTTAACTATATTTTTTTATAGATTTCCTTACATGCATCCAATAAACAAGACTCCATTTAAAAGCATTTCTCAGGTTCCCTAAAAGATGGTCTCCGTCACTATAATGGAGAGCTTAGGCATGTTTTTACAATGAAGATCCACTGCATAATACCCCTTGTTCCCTGTCCAAACAGTGGTCAACAATCATAAGAGACATGGCATTGTTGTTTACAGAAGAATATGAAACGTTCAACATAGCTATATGTGTATATGGTAGTAACTAAGCAAATAATAGCTACAATACTTGTGAGAACATTTGCTTTTATATTTTAAATTCTTCCTTATGAGCACACGATGGAGAGTATGGTGAGTTTACCTGTGTTAGAAACTTGGCATGCATAAACTCTACATGTGCAAGTTTCATCGATGTTTGTCACAATTATTTATATCACCTGTCCATCATATAGTTTCTCTTTTTCACTGCTACTGACATGTCATAACCAAACCCCGAATATTATAGGAGTATATGTGTCTTATGTATGAGAACCAAGGTCTCTATCGCTATCTACAAAGGAAAAGAGTCGATTCTATTGCAATTTCACTATTGATAAATAATTATGAAGGATTCTTGAAAGCTTCACACTCAATTTGTGACATAGAGAAGAAACAAAAACATACCTTCGCCCGTGCAAACTTACTAATGTAATAAACAAATATCTTATAATTTTATCGACCATTTTATATTCATAAATTCAATGTATTACTTGTTTAGAGAAATCATGAAAATCCAAAGTGATTTGAGTTAGTGTTCGTCTGTCTACCGTATGACAATCCATCTTATAGTCTGACCATGTAAGCGCCTAGAAATGCCATTTTTAAATATGATGTTGGACCTTATTTAACATTATTTCATTCATCACATGAATAGTCTAAATATGATGTTAGAGCTTATTTAACATTACTTCATTCATCACATGAGTCAAGAATGCAATTGCAAAAGAAGTAAATAGATAGTGCACACTCAACACCCACAATATACAGTGACCAATGAAGTTGTATTGAGTTGGCACCAAGTTGGAGCTTATTTAACATTATTCAAATCTTCAGGATGAAACATGATGAAATGCAAATGCACCACAAGGAACATTCTCATGATTGAAATTAAAGAATAAATTATAAGACTAGTAGTCCAACTTTTTCTTGCATTTTACAATTTAACTATCCCTAAACTAAGCGGCAGGGATTAGCTACTTTGTAGTCCTTGTTATATATTGATGTACTTAAAGGTTTTTTTTTCATTTTGATTTTTGTTTATAAAGTTTTATGGAAATAGTTATTATTAAAGTCTTAACATTTTTTTTAAGATTTCATTTATTTATTACGACGGGACAAGCATTTTGTAATTGATTTACAACATATAATATATACATCTTATTGAATTAAAGCTGCTTACTTAATGTTTAGCGTAAAGTTGACCACATCTGGGTGTTAGGATCTTTGTTCAACACCATACTTAACAATTATGCTTTCTTGATGAGGTGAAGCATACCACATTCTTGAGGCAAATTAAATTTTAGTCGAGAGAATATCACCCTTCTATTTGACCAACTAATCAACTTCTTGATGGTGGGTTTTATAACTTTTTTTTTCCTTGGAAATAAATCCTTAGGAAACTCTTGGTCACTTCTCCCCATTCTGAGGATGGTACCTAGTGTAAAGCAGGTAATGCAGATTTAGTTCACCCGACCTCATGGGAATCAAACCAAAGATATGCACAATGTGTTGAATTATTGACAACTTTTCGATAATAATGGCACCAATCAATTGAGGTAACCCTCATGGTTTAAAAATGTTTGGAAACATCTTGTTCCACTCTCAAGCACTCAAGTTAGAGAGATTATTGGTACCTTGTCATCCCAATCAACTCACAAAGGGAAAACATGTCATAAGCAAGATCTAATTCTACTTGAGAAGGATAAAAAATTCTTTGCTTAACCACCCAAGCTATACCCACTTGAAAACTAATCATAATCACTAACATACAATATTTACTTCTTACATTTTTTTCTATTTCTTCAAATAAATGTATTATTTTATTAATTCATAAAAAGTTATGAATCTTCATTTTTTTTGTCGGGAAAAAATACTATACTTTTTTTAATTAAAAGTATATGGAAACCTTGACTGTAACAAAATAGATTACATCCCAACATGTGGCAAGTTCTCCAACAAAATTCTCCAACATGAGGAGACTGCAAATATAGATCTGCAACCTCCCAAAACCATAGAAATTGTCCAGAAATGATGATTACAAAACCAAACTATTCTCCACCAAACTAAGCTAATCGTAAGAAACCATATACTCTACTCCAAAAGTAATAAGAATGCCAAAAATGATTTAAGTACATTCATCCAAAAGTAACGAATAGTACACAAAGAAGACAATAGAGCAGCTACACATCAAAAAATAGGGAGAGTGCCTTTAGAGAGCACATTGGTACCATTACTCTCCTCAGTGAAGATGAATCCTTCCTTCAACTCTAATGCTTGCTTTGATAGCAAGTCTGCTTCGACATTGAACTCTCTCTATATATGTTGGAAATTAATTTTTTAAAATTGGTTCTGTAGAGTTCTGATTTTTTTTTCCACCCTTCAAGAGAGACCACCTGGAGTTGACCATTTTGGGTGGTCCAATCAATTATCACTTTTGGATCAACAACCACTTGTAGATGAACAACGTGTTTAGTTCTAGCATAATATAAAAGACCCCATAAAGCAAGTAGTTTACCACGAGTGTTAGTTCCCCTTCCAAAATTTAGCATAATTTTTATTATATGAGATTCACTCAATTTCAAAAACGCACGCGCACCACATTTTTACTGTTTTCCTAAGATGCCCCATCAAAATAACCAATAGGCCTACTTGATTAAAAAAAAGAGTTGTAAAATACCTTTGTCTTCTAACCTGTCTATCATATTTCTCCTTACAAATTTCCTCATATGCTCCTACTACTTTAAAGCAAACTTTCAAAACATTCTTATGATTTCCTTAAAAAATTACACCATTTTTTAGTTTCCAAGTTTTCCAACATAAAACACAAGGAAGCTCCTTCCATTCCTTAGAGCCTCGGATCCAATTCTGAAAGTTAACATTTAGTGATTGAGAATTCCAACTCTAGGCAATGTTAAGAATGTTTTTCACCTCTTGCTATACCCAATTTGTAAATGGACAATGAGTTAACAAGTGATATATAGATTCAACTGCATTGGTGCACAAAATATAGATATTCCTCCCTTGACCACCTCTCTTCAACAAATTTTCCCAAGTAAGTATCTTGTTTTCCAAGGCAAGCCAACTTAACAATTTTTATTATTATTAGAACTTGCCATTTCCAAAAAGAAGTAAAGCACCAGTTGTTTCCATCTTCAATTGAATCATAGATGTTGCTTCATAAGCTTGTTTAGTTGACACCTTACTAGTTTTCTCATTCCATGACCATACCAATCTATCCTCCTCATCAGTTAACTGAATACCATTACTTTGAAGATCAAATCAATATATGTTCCATTCCTCTACATGATTTCCTTGCAAACCCAAACCTTGAGGCTATTTCCACCTCTGACTACCCCCTCTTCCATCAACTAAAACCCCCACTTGAGCTAATACCTGATATCCTTTTGCTCTGAGAATTTTACCAGAGAACTAGATAATTTAAAAAAGCCAGCTCTTCCTATATAGGGGGCCTCCCCAACTCTGATACATTTACCATTGCATAACTTCCATGTTAACCAAACACCCAGGATATGAAAAGAATTGATCAAACAGTTCCAAATGTTGGACACCCTTTTTACCTTCTTGTTATTTGATCTTATCCAACCAATCGATCTGTGTTTCAGTTACTTATCTTTAATAACCCTGCTCCACAAACCCTCCGAGAATCAAATCCTCCAGAGACTTTTAACCTCTAATGCTTGACCAAAATAAAATACGTTTTTATGCCTGACCAACCACCAAGTTTGTTGGGTTTGGCCAACCTTTCCTATCTCATCAGGTGAATCCATTCTTTCTGCTTGTTTCCAAACCAAAGGAAGCTAAAAAAATTTTATTATATCTAAGATGGATTTTGGTATTTTAGCCAATGTTAACCAGTAAACTTGTATGTTTTCAAGAATAGCTTTAACAAAAATCAATCTTCCACCTAAGGAAAGCCATCCAAAACACCATTCCCTATTCTTTTTTCCACTTTTCTCAAAAGCCAAAACCAATCCTTACCTAATTAGTTGTTTGGTTTCAAGAAAAATCCAAGGTATTTCAACCCTATATCAAAATGATCCATTTGATAAGGAAATAGGATATGAATATGATCTACAATTCCTTGATCAACCCCATTTTCCATAAAAAAAAGATTTTGTAATGCTTGCTCCCATTCCTGTAGCATCGTAAAAAAGTTCCAATTTTTCCTCATATGCTAGCCATTCATCCAAAGATCATTTCCCAAACAACAAAACATCATCTACAAACAATAGATGAGTAATTATGATAAGAGAAGAGATCTTGACTCCTTTCAAATCAACATAATACATTATCAAAAAATCTATTTTGAGAGAATTAAACTTTACACCCATCTCTTAACGAAGCAAACCTTTTACCCATTGTGATAAAGTAATCCATTTAATTTTTTTTTATTCATGTTCATGACTAGAAACTTTGATTGCATATTATTTCATATATCTTGTTGAGTATTCATTAAAAAAAACCAAGAAAGAGTCTAGATATTTGTATTTAGAGACAAAGATGTATGGAATGAAGGAAAGTGTGGATGGATTCACTTGAGTGCAAAATGTTGAGCATGTCCAAACACATAATGAGGTAGTATGTAATTTTGGAGTAAAGAAATAAAGTATGTGATAGTTGAGGATGGAATAAATATAAACATTATCAAGGATTACAATAGAGTTAGATTAGGTAAATAAGCACACAAAAAAACATGCATATTCTTGTAACAAAGAACAACTTAATAGACAACGAAACAATGTGTTGGAGGAAGGTAAAAATATTATAACATAAGAAGGATGGAAAAAATAAATTTCATGGCAAAAACTTATATTTGATATTTCAAGTATGAAATCAAAATATACATTTTTTGTACTTAAAAACTTTGATCATAGGAGATTCCTAGCTGAATCTTTGGCCAACAAAACCCAACTACCTATCCAAAAAGCATCAGGACAACAACTAAACCAAAAGACAACCCTCCAAACAAAACTAAAACCCAAAAACATAACATAAGAACCCCAGAAAGTTAGTTTCATTCCGGAGCCGACTGAAAAAAACCAGAAGTGATGCCCTATCTGCTCAAAGGTCCTCACAACATCCCTAAATTCATAAATGATCAAGGATCTTTCTAGTAGCTCAATGGCTTTTGTTGATAGAGTATAAACCTCTTTGTTGAATTCCCTATAAACATGGACAAATGATATCGTAATGAATCCCTCAAACAAGTCCCAAAGTCTTTGCAGCATCGATGATAACACAATATTAGAAATTTGAATTTGACCATTGCACCAACAAACCATCATTTTAGAATTTCCCATGACCTGAAGAGTGGACATATTTTTTTCCACAACAAAATTCAACAAGATCCTTAGTGCCATTAACTCCACTTTGTTGTTTGTACCCAGGCCTACCTCACACTTGAGAGAAAAATAGTGAGATCTGTCACTATGTTAAATTGCTCCTTCTTAACACCTGCTAGGCCTTCCTTGGCATGCACCGTAAAAAAAATTCAATGGTTCATCCAAATTAATGCGTGGTTCTTTCAGTAAGCTCACCTTTGACAAGGAACTAGCATTAACTCTTTCATTGTAAGCCAGCCAGATATTGAGTGCCACTATTGCTGAAGATTGGATTTTTTCATCAAATAGAAGATGGTTGCAAGCGAACCATAACCCCCAAAGCACTATACACGGGAGCTCCCAGAAAGATTTAGTATTCAGATCGTCAAACTAGTTAGTAAAACAAGATGCAAGAGAATCCTTATTCCACATACTTGTACAACAGAGAGATTGTAAAACCTCTTACCATACCTGTATCAGATTTGACAAAAAATAAATAAATGATCCATCGATTCTATGTCCTTTTTACATAAAATGCCACGATTTGGTCCCTATGAGCCTCTCTTGAGCCCATTATCCCAAGTTGAGATCTTGTTTGCCAATGCAAGATAGGTAAAGATTTTAACCTTCAAAGGAACAAATAACTTTCAAATACCAGACCACCGCCATTCTCTAGATTCTGGTAAATCCCGTGATGCAATTGCCTCACACCCTAATTTAGTTGTTATGATACTTGTAGATTTGTTCCAAGACCATTTTAACTCGTCCTCCTGGTCATTTAGATAAATTGCATTGTGATGTAGCTTTAATGTGTATTGGGACCATTCAACTGCAAGCTCACCATGTATCTGTAACTCCTTTGTTGACTTCCAAGTTTGGACCCGGTTGCCAGGCCTACTAGTTAAGGCCACATCCTATAGCCTCGTCACTCAACACACTTGAATTGCTATCAATAAATATGTTGAGAGCATGTAATTTCTTACTCCTCCAGTCCATGGGTCTACCCCAAGGCTAAATTTTGCCCCATTACCAATTCTAGGCCACCCATTTTCCTAAGATTGGGAAAGAATTAACCATGGATTTCCACACATTAGATACTCCAACTTTAGGTTGGCCAAAAAAAACAACAAAAAAACTTATAATTAAAAATGAGCAACCAAAAATCATAATAAAAAAATCAACTATAAAAATAAATAATAAAAACAAACAATTTTTTTTTTCCCACGAAAAAAAACATACTACTGTTAATAAAAACAAACATTAAAATCAAGTTACACTATCAATTTAAAAAATTCCCAAATTTATAAAACACATATATATTTTTTTTCCTTGGAAAAAGTCTGTAATTTTATTTCAAAAAGATGAACAAAATTACATTCTGCACATGTAATAGGATCACATAGATCCCTACATTGTCACATATTTACATTCCCATGGCTCGGGAACAAACCCTCAAATGCCCAAAAAAGATAAAAAATCAGTGAAGAGATCCACAGCTCCCAGGATCTGCCTCCTCTCCTCATGCACCACTCCAGTACACAACCGCCTACCTCCCAGCAGCAAAGGCAGTCCAGCCTCAATAAAGAGGGATATGACAGAGCTCCTTGCAGCGAGCAGGAAGGCAGCGACTATAATGTGTGCAGCTCCCAGAAAAGGCAGCAAACCCTGTAAACAATGAGCAAGAAACCCATCCAATCCACGAAATCCACAAACCAGAAAAAAGAATCTCTTCCAATCCGACTGCAGCCCTCAAGATCCGGGGATGGGAACCACGGCAAGCGTCCTTTACCGGCTGGTGCAAACGTCCTCCGGCCTCCAAGAACACGGAAGCCCACGGTGACGCCGCCTGAGACAGCCACAACAATCATCGCCCTCCAAACAATGTATATCCTTCTAAGCCGCCCCTCAACGGAGGTGCAGGAGATCCGCTTCTGTGGACATCGCAGCAGATCCGCGGCCTCCCAAACCGGCGAAAAAGAGCAGCCCGCCAGGAACCCTCGTAAAAACCCTGGAGGAACTGGAGTAGACCGCCGTCGACTTCCGCTCTCCCAGCTCTGTAATCATGCGGTGGTGGTTTCCGCAGCGGCGGCGTTGGCGACGGAGCTGTAGCTCCCGAAGGTGCATCCAGATCGGTTGCAAGAGCCGGCGGCGGTTATGGTCCTTCCGTTCGGCTCTGGCGGCAAGCGGTCTCCCCCATCTTGTGAGTGTTGAAGATCTGACGCTTCTTGCATTGTATGCTTCATCTGGAAGCCGACGCCATTCTAAAACCCTCCAAGACTCGCAACCAGTTCTTGGAGCTCTCCCGCCGCTTATGTGTGCGGCCATGAGGCTATCGAGGCCGCCGACGAGCTCTCCGCCGATAAAAACCGCAGGCACCGCAGGCTTTTTCCCGACCAATCTGACCATAACCTTCTCCATATCTGAACCTCCGGTATTTTCCCCTTCTTCGTCGAGCTCGAACACGGCCGGATCCGAGGCCGCAGAAGAGGCGCTTGACTACGTGGCACATACAGCAGGAAAGAACCGCGTTATCAGAGGCCAGGCGCTGCACTCTTTCCAAAGGGCTCATCCTGGTCATGGTCGTCTTATAAAACATATATATATATATAACTAGACCATATATTTATATATAAACTAATGGGACACCATAAAATTGCAATTTGCTATATAATCCACCACCACCCCCACATTATAATCATGCATAAGAATCCAACTTTTACACCAAAGGATCACATCAATATATAAACCCACGCCCAACCACTCATGCATAGGAATCCAACTTTTACACCAAAGGTGGCCATACAAACTCAATTCTCATTTGGTCAAATATAAAACCACCTATTTGTGTCTCAATCAAAATTCAAATTGTTATTTGTTTGGACTTGTCTATAAATAATCTGAAATAATTACATTATGGCCCCATGTCCACCAAATGAATGACAACATTCGAATATGATTTGAGGAAATCTCTATGAAAATGGGCCCATGTTCACTAAATGAATGACAACACTCGAATATGATTTGTTGGTCTCTATCAAAATGGCCTTGAGTGCCTTCGCAACAAAGCTTGCCCACAAGAAAATCCACTCTACCAATAAACACCGTTGAATTCATCGACAAGTCTGTTAGAGGCTAGTTTTAATCCGATAAAAATTTACGTTTGGCCCACATAATTAAAAAAATTCATATCAAAACACCCTTAATTTAATTACCCATCGCACTTGGGATTTTTGAAATATCTTTTACCTAAATTTGGATGAATTCCATGTACCATTTTGTAAGTTGCGAGTTTGGGAGTCACAACCTGACGGGGTCCATAGTGGTGACTGGCCGCCTGCTACTGGTTTCATAATGTTGGATTTCGGGGACAAATGTATGAAACAGTGATGCCATTCTCCAATTCAGGATTTTACTCTTCCTGCTCTATTATTTCGAAGGGATTGCTCTGGAATCCAATGCCAGGTTCATTCTGTTTTACATTTCCCGCTGATAAATTGATACATAATGTATTGTTGTTGTATTTTCAACATTTGAGAATGAATGGAATCTGGAACTTGGTCTCCGTGGATTCCACAAAAAGTGAATGATTGAAATATAATCGTGTCTGAATTTTGAAATTGTCGTACTGTTTTTCCTGTATGTAATTAATCGAGCACATGCAAACTATTAAATTCTCGTGAACTTGGGTTTTTCTTAGTATTGCTACCTTGTAGATGCTAAATCAATTGAGGTTAGCTGAGTTAAATTAAGGACGGATCAGATCTGTCAGTTGAAAATCATAGTTGTCTTTGGAAAATAATCCATGGTCGCAAAAACCAATTATGGAATTATATACCCAAAATCTGGCTGAATACAGTCAACATACGTCCAGAGTACGGCCGAATATGGTAACTATAATGCAAATATGTTTGGTTATGATCATGCTCATGCATACACAAATGCAATCATATGTGGAACAAATCTGGAAGACTAGTGCTTTAAAATGATCTTTTTGGTATTAATACAATGGGGGAACTACATGGAGAAATGCTTGGTTCGCTGCCTTAGCTAAGGCTTGATAAGGAGATGGCGGGTTGATGTCAGATTGATACCACTTTGTTAGCTAAGGATTGTGAAGGACATGGATGGTTGACTTTGCTTTGTTAGCTAAAGGTTGATAAGGAGATATATGCTTATTTAGATTGATACCACTAGCTAAGGGTTTATAAGGAGATGGAGGATCTCTATCAATCTTTTTCCAGATTGGAAGTCCTGTACAACACAGCATTAGGCATTGGAGACCTCTAAAATTTAAAGGAAGTCTATGGCTTGCTGATTGCCCTGGTTAGAGGCAATCTAGTTAGGTGGTCAAACTGCACCTTGATATTCCAATAGATTGTGCTTGCTGCCGTATACCTTGTACAACCCAGAAAATAAATATATGATCGATCCATGTAGGCCTCACCTTCAGCAAATAAACGTTTGCTAGGCACTTACAAGTCTTCTAGACTGGGTTGTTGATGGGCATTGCCATTTTTTTCCAAACATTTTTGATCATCTTATTCTTATTAGGGTTACAGTTGTATATGGCATATCTATCCAAGATAACACCACAAATATCAATTCATGCTACAGCACATTCTTTCATATTAATGAAAGAAAAAAGAGATTGCAAACACACTAAAGTGCCTTCCATTTGGTGAAGGCGTCCAAATAAGTATGATAATGCATGTGGAATGGTTACATTTAATTTGTTGTCTAGTGTCTACAAAATCAATTATTCTTGGCTTCTAGGATCAAAGGTTGTTGCACCTTAGTTTTTCATAATTTGGATCGGCAATGAACAACTCTTCCATTTTGTCTTTGTAGCTTCTCTAATGTGCACGTATTGCAAATTAGCTTGTGCAAGGTTTGGTAAATGAACCTCAACTTCCTCTACTTCTAGATGAGAACCATATTATCCCGAAGCTTTTATTTTATGATGAGAAACTTGGACAATCATGTGTTGCATGGTTATGTCTGTGGCTTAGTGGTTGGGATGGGCACCACCATGTAAACAACTCAGGTTCAAACCTTGGCGGGTGTAGAGCCCTTTTGCATGTGTGTGTGTGTGTGAGGGAAGTTGTTTAACCTCTTGGAGTTGGTTTCCCTCCACCATCAAAGGGGCTTAACAGATGTCCGACAAGAGAAATTGGTTTTAGTGGATGTTATTAGGATACTTTATCCTTTTATGATGCCCGCCAACTCTACAGTTGCTTCAATTGCTCTATGATGTTTTTCCAAGTAAGGAACTTTGGATATTCTTTTCTGAGGACACTTGTCTTATAGGTGCCTTACTTTTGTTACCTTGGTGGTGGTCTAGTAAAGGACTTAACTTGTGAAACAATTTCTATGATCTAAGTCAAATGCAAAAGTCTGATTTTATAAGGTTGTAGAGACCTGCTAAAGTGGAAGAATCTGTGAACTGGAAGCTGTGGTATTGTTGAGGGCTGAAAGGCCTAGTTGCAATGATGAGAAATATAACAACGATGCAACTATAGACTGTAAGGTAGTTTGCGGTGTTGATCGTGGAGTCAATCGCAAGTTTGCAAGGTTGCAAAAATATTACAAGTCATAATGTTATTGAAAGGCCTAATTCCATTACCCCAAAGTTGTGAGATGGCTCCAAGTTCATAACCATAAAGTTATATGGTTGCAGACAAGACAAAGTTGTGGGAACAATTAAGTTATTAACGCCTTGCAATATAAGTTAGTTGGATGGGACTGCAACCTAATATTGCAGAAGAAGGCTTGCAACTCATATTGTGAGAAAGAAGATTAGGTTATGAGAATTAGAAGACTTGTAAGCCAACATTGCAAGGGCATAGAATCTGCAATGCAAACTTGCTGGACCTAGAGTTCCATAATGACATACAAGCACGAAACCACATCGCAAAATATGAAAACTCCTTTCAACTCTATTATGGGAGAAAAGTGTCAAATAATCAAGGGACTTGGCTTTCCATCTTTTATGTTTGTTGAGAAGTGTACAAGATGTGGTCTTTTTTAATATTAATTGTTTTTGAAATAGAACATCTGTTTATAGAATTCTTTGTTAGCATTTTGAGTATGTGCACTATGTTGTGGTTTATTCTCCCTATGCTGTTTGAATTCTAGTTTTGTAACAAAGAAAAGGAAGTTATTGTGCATAAAGAAACATGTTCACCATAACTTGTGAAATCGTTTAAGCCATAAGTTGAAAACACTTGTAGCTATGTTGCACACGTGAAGACTGCAAATACATAAATTTCAGATCATTTTTGGTATTATAGTCATTTATGGAGGTTAGTTCACTTGGTCCAATTTTAGACAATGAAAAGACAGAGTTTAGGTGAGATTGGATCATGTGTATGGCCCTCGGGATGACATTTCAGTTTCTGGTCGTATGCACTTGGTGGATGTTTTGATTGAGGCTATCAACTCAAATCATTTACCCATATATGCTACTATTTTTGTGGGTCATGTAGTGGATTGGAAGTGCGTACACTTGGAGTCTCCTGACTTCTGTGCTCTCGTTCATCTTATTTGGAACCTCATTCCTCGCCCTATTGGGGATAGAGGTTGGCTTATTTGGTGAGAGGTTTCTATTCGTTGGATGGTCAATATTATGGGAGGGTGAGGCAGAATGATGGTTGGCAGCCATCATTGGGGGTTGTGGGAGGCTCGACAATATTGGAGGAGGTTTGTACCTTCATGGAGGAGGATCTTCATGTCATTGCTCTCTAGGAGATGTAGCTTGGTTGGAGTTGGTGGTGCATAGAGAGGATTACATTGCCAAAGGTGCTCAGATTTGCTCTTGGTTGCGATGGATTCAGGAGGGCGATAAGGTATCCAAATTCTTCTTTGACTTTTTAAAGAAGAAAGTGGTAGTTGATAGGGTGTTTGGTTTGTGTTGATCTGATGGTTCTCTTGAGGAGGATCCGGTTGAGATCCGAGGTATGTTTGGACTTCATTTTTGGAATATTTTTTCTCCTCACACTTTGTCGGATTTGGTTGTGGTTTCCAGGAACTCTTGCTATCAAGTGGTTTCACATAAAGTCTCTATGGTAGACCACGACATATTGGAAAGGGATTTCATGAAATAGGAGCTTTTTGTTACCCTTTGTTCAATGTAGAATGAGAAATTCCCCGAAATAGATGGGTTGCATTATGAGTTATATAAGGCAATGTGGGCCAACACTGGGGATGACTTTTGCTGCATGACTTCCGAGGCCTTTTCCATAGGTTGCTTGATTGAATCCCTTAACCAAGGGTTGATTAATTGATCCCCAAGAATGTTGCCAAAGAATTTAGAGGTGGGTGGTGGCCTATCACCTTGTTGAGTGTAGCTTACAAGATCATGTCTAAGTTAGTAGTGCTATGGGTGTAGGAGGTTGCTAGGAAGATTGTTTGAAACTTTGAAGGGAACAAACAATATTTGTGCAGGTGTGTTTCACCTTGGATATAGTGATCTCAACATGGGATGTTATGGAGTGGGCTAGGGAGATTGATCAACATGCCCTATTCTTAAAGATCGACTTTGATAAAGCTTTTGATCGGATTGATTGGTTCTTGATCATTGGATGTTGACTTGTTTGAAATTTTGTTCGAGATGTGTGGGTATGGTGAACAATCTTTTTTCTTGTGCCTCCACTTTTGTTTTGGTCAACAATTCCCTATCTCCCCATATTCTTCTTCATTAGTCCATCGGATAGGGGTTTCCTATGGCACTGTACCTCTATGTGTTGATTGCAGATGCATTGGGCTACTTGATAAAAGTTGCTCAGATGCAGGGTCATTTGCAGGATGCTTCCCTCCCTGGTGGTTTGGAGATAGTGAATAATCACTTTGCATATGACTTGCTCCTTTCCATCCACACAAGCTAGGATTTAATTGATGGTGCTAAAGATTGTTTGGCTATCTTTTGTGAGGTCTATGGGTAGTTTGTTAGTGGTCACAAAATTAACTACTGGTTGGTGGGTCTTAACGAACCCCTTGTTTTGATTCTCCTAGTGTGGAATTTTGTTTATCGAGGAGTCATTGTGCATTATCTTGGCATCCCATTAGGTGTGGGGCTCTCCCCAGTTGCCATGTGGGGTTGTTGTCTTCCGTAGTTGCATCATAAACTACTCTTTTAGCAAAATAAGGACCTTCCATTTGTTGGGAAGTTGGCTGTCATGGGTAGGATCCTCTAGGCCTCTCATATTTACTACTTGTCTTGCTCGTTGCCTAGCAGGGCATAGTTTTGAAAATTGGAGCAGATGATGCGGTCATAATTGTGGGCTAAGTATGGAGGGGTGCATAGCCTATCAATGGTGCCTTGGGTTGTCTCTATCATGCCCAAGGATGAGGGAGGTATCAGATTGTTGATATGGTGACTCAAGGGAGCATTGTGGCAGCCGAATGGGTGGTTTGATGTTTGGACGGGTCTTCTCCATGGCATATCTTGTTGCGGCGTAGGTTGCACATTGATCAACATTTTGATAGGATTTGGGGGCCTTTTGGGTTATATGATAACATTTGAGTACCCCATCATTTTCAGATGGTAGGGACCTTTATCTTTAGGAGTATCTAGTCAGCATGGAAAAAGGTGTCGGGTTTGGTAAGGTGGTAGATGTCTAGTAGTTGTATAGGTTGGATTTGGCTAGAAGGATGATTTGGAGCTGGAAGATAAAGATGCTTGTATTGTTAATCTTCCTTATTTTCAGGCATGTTGACTAAGCATAGAGAGGATTTTTCTCCAGAGGGATTTGTGGGATACCAATTCTCACTCTTGGAAGTATTGGTGATCCTTAGCTTGTGATTACGCCCTTACTTTTGCTAATTAGCCCACATCATGGGGATAGTTGGCTTCATCTCTCAAGAGGATTTTTTCAAGATGAATATTGACATTTTGGGACCCATTTGGCGTGATTGGCAGTGGATTTTTGGGTTTCCATTGGTTCAGTAAGATTTGTGCAAGTTGTGCTTCATTTTGTATTAGTGCCATGAGCTTGGCCCTGTTCTTAATGCGAGGTGGGTGTCCTCTGACGTTGAGAGACAATGGATTTGAAGGTTACTTAGTGTGTTGTTGGTGCGCATGTCGTATAAGCTATGCATGTTTGCATGATTGTTGATTTATCGTTAGATTTTAATATAGCAACATTATTTAGATCTTTATTTGCAGCTGAAAGAAAATAAAGACCACTGAAAGGTAATCACGCACAGAAACAAAAAGACAAAGATTTTATCCTGGGAAACCCTTCTACATAAGGGAAGAAAACCCAACAACCTTCTTATGTAGATATTCAAGATACAAAGTACATCTAGATATATGAGAAATCAGATGCAAGAATAAACCCATAGATAGCAAACCAAAGAACAATCTTCTTCTGCTACTTCGTCCTTCTCTCTCTTGCACACTTGTGTAGATGATGTGGAGCGAATTGCTTGGTGAACAAATGAGGGAGGCGTCACCTCTATTTATAGTTTTCATGTTTGCCTTTTCACTTTTGCTTGGGGTCGACTTGTCTTCAAGTATAATAATGATTGTTTATTATTTATCTTCTTTGGGGCCTGTTACCAACTATATTGTACAATAGTTGAACCTCCATTGAGCTGCCAGTGTTTGAACATGATCAATGTTCACTTCTAGAGTATCGGGGGTTCAGTTTGTGATGACTAGCCAATTTTGTTTTTTTCTGTTGAAATGACCATGCCCCATGGGGTCCTTGTAATAAGTGTGCTAGTAGGGTTTTGAGTGGCTCGGTTCCCCAAGACTTGACTATCAACTAAGGTATTCCAGGGATTTTGTTTCCCTTGTCAATTATGCTTTGTCTATAGCTGAGCAATAATCGACGAGGTTTTCTCCTGCTTCCTCCAAAGCTGGAATGCCTGATTTTGAAATTTTGGGCCTTGGGGGGTTATTAGAGTCCAATTGATGTATATGAACCTACTAGACACTATTTGTATGTTAGATGGTCATTTCCTAGGCCCCTTGTTGTGTTAAAACGTTGTCCGAAAAAATTTGACTAGACACGTTGGACAGTTTTTATTTTATTATTAATTTTTCCAAATATGTAATTGGAAAAAATCAATTTGTAATAATTAAGTGGTTTGGGGGTGGATTTAAAAGATTGGAGGCTCAATTCCTAAGCCAAAGATCCCAGTTAAACCCCAAACCCACTTATCCTAAGTTTCGGACAGTCATTCAACCTCATAATTAATATTTTCTCAAAAAATCAATAAAAGAGAAATATTAATTAAAATAATCAAAAAATAATAAATTGGAGATATTTCAAATCTCTCCAAAATAATCCAAATGGATTAAACAAACAGGCTAAATGACATGGCAATCAACATTTAAGAAGATTCTGTTTGAATAATAGGTACATCCACAGAGACCGAACACCAAGGACACCGCTCACACACAAAGATCATAGATCAGTACACCAGATGTTTGACATGGTTAAAACCCCCTAGAGGGAAACAGTCCACGACCCCGGCCAAATAACTTCTACGGAGCAGTTTATTATGCAAAAGAAAAATATTACATGAGCTTCTCTCAACAATGGATCATTCGACAAGTGACCCTCCATGCTCTTTAAATAGAGATTATGGACCAATCGGGTGTTAAGCCACGGATCAAGTGTCGTTGAGATCGAGAGAAGTTGAACCGTCGGATCATTTTGTATTGTGACCGTCGGATTACATATATACAAATGCATACCTAACGGATATATTAGACCAAGTTAAACTTAACTAACTCCTAAGTGTCAAAAATATCCTAACATCCCCCTTAAGAACAACTTGGGATAGGATTGAAGGATTCACAAAGGTGACACAAAATTAGGAGAAGGAAGGAGGCATTGAAGCCTATCCCCCCTTAATGACAACTTCTTGTACTCCTAGCATAGTTTGAAGTTTGGAAAACTTCGCTTCTGTAACAGACTTGGTGAAAATGTCTGCAACTTGATCATTTGTTTGACAATATCGCACTTCAAGAACATGATCCTGGAGGAGCTTTCTAATGAAGTGCATGTGAAGTTCAATGTGTTTGCTGCGTTGATGTTGGAATGGATCTTTGGCTAACTGAATGGCACTCTGATTGTTACACCATAGTGTGGTCGGATGCTGCCGTTGGAACCCAAACTCTGAAAGGATCTGTCGAAGCCACATGGCTTCCTGACTAGCACGAACAGCTGCACGGTACTCGGGTTCGATTGAAGAAAGAGCAAGTGCACTTTGTTTCTTAGAAGCCCAAGAAATAGGTCCTGAACCCAGAGTGAATACATATCCTGCAGTGGACTTCCGATCATCAGGGTCACCAGCCCAATCAGAATCAGTGTAACCAACTAAAGAAGGAGTCCCCCCTGAACTGTAATGTATCCCGAACTGAACTGTACCTCGAACATACCAAAGGATTCTTTTTGCTGCTTTCCAATGACTTTCATGAGGGCATTGCATATATCGGGCAACTAGACCAACATCAAAGGAAAGGTCAGGACGGGTGTGGGTTAAGTACAAGAGGCTACCAACAAGCTGACGGTACAAAGTAGCATCTACTTTAGGTGTTCAACAAGTGGTAGAAAGTTTGACTCCAGACTGGAAAGGAGAGGGAGCGGGTTTACAATCTTCCATGTGAAAGCGACAAAGAAGATCACAGGCATACTTAGACTGGGAAAGGGAGATACCTTTCTGGGTTTGCAAGACTTGGAGGCCAAGAAAATAGTGCAAGTGTCCAAGGTCTGTCATTTCAAACTGCTGCTTAAGACTTAACTTCACATGATGGATAAGTTTGGGGTCACTACCAGTAAGGATTAGGTCATCAACATAAAGGATTAGGATTATGAGATGGTCATTGAATTTCTTGGTATAGACATTTGAATCAGAATGGCATCTAGAAAAACCAGTATCTAGAAGAAATGTGTCCATTTTAGCATACCAGGACTGAGGGGTTTGCTTAAGGCCATAGAGAGATTTCTTGAGGCAGCAAACAAGACTTGATTCAGACTGAATGTAACCAGGAGGTTGTTCCATGTAGATTTCTTCTTGCAAATTCCCATGCAAGAAGGTAGATTTAACATCCATCTGATGAACTTCCCAATGAAAAGATGTGGCAAGGGCAAGAACAAGGCGGATGGAATTCATTTTGGCTACGGGTGCAAAGGTTTCGGTGTAGTCTATGCCTTCAACTTGAGAGAATCCTTTAGCAACTAGTCTTGCCTTATGTTTGTGAATACTTCCATCTGGTCCATATTTGGTTCTGTAAACCCACTTACATCTACAAGTTTTCTGCCTTTGGGAAGAGGAACAATATCCCAAGTGTTATTTGTCATTAAGGAGTTGTATTCTTCATCCATTGCTGCATCCCAATTTGGATGGCCAAAAGCTTCTTTAAATGTCTCTGGATCACAGTTTTCTGGAACTTGATCCAGAAGTAATGAGGCTCGCTGAAACTGAGAGCGAGTACGACGCCGATCTGTAGGATCACTAGCAAGATCACTTGCAGCTTCTCTAGTAGAACGGACCCATTTAGGAAGCTATGAAGCTAGTGCTGGAGGAGGTTGAGCAGGCGGAGGAGGATTTTCATCCTCGCTATCATCATCATCTGAAGAAGTAACTGGAGTAGGAGAAATATCAATAGGTGAAGAAGAGGAAGAAGATGATGGCACAAGCGCCGAATTAGGCTCGCAGGCCAATATATGTTCATCAAATTTGACATCTCTTCTTATAATTATATCATGAGAATGTGGCAGAAGGAGCCTATAGCCTTTGACATCTTCAGAATAACCAACAAATATACACTTTTCACTTTTAGGTTGTAAAGCTTTCCGTTTTTCATCCGGAATATGAGCCCATGCTTCACTACCAAACACACAGAAATGATTGACATCTTGTTTATTTTTACTCCATGCTTCTTCCGGTGTAATCCCTTGCAAAGCTTTAGTGGGGGTGCGATTAATTATGTAATTTGCACAATTTACAGCTTCAGCCCAATATGGAAGACTTAGTCCTTTAGCTTGGAGCATACAATTAGCCATTTCTTTTAGAGCGCGGTTTTTCCTTTCAGCTACACCATTTTGTTGTGGTATATATGGAATAGTATGTTGTTGTTGGATCCCTTGTTCATTGCAGAAATTAGTGAACTTGTTGTTAACAAATTCTCCCCCATTATCAGATCTTAACTTAAGAATTTGATGGCCAGATTGTTTCTCAACAAGGGCCTTGTAGGCCAAGAACATGCCAAAAACTTCGCTCTTAAGTTTTAAGAAGTAAACCCAAGTGCGTCTGGAGTGATCATCAATGAAAGTCAAGAAGTATTCGAAACCAGAGAAGGAAGCAGAAGGTAGAGGACCACAAAAGTCACTGTGCACAAGCTGCAAAGGAGTCGAGGCATGCCAAGAGGCACGTTTGTCAAAACTGTCCCAATGATGTTTTCCGAATACACAACCGGAACAAACACCATCCTTGCAAGAGACCATAGGAAGACCTGTCACCATATTTTCTTTACATAGTTGTTGCAATGAGCGATAATTTAAGTGACCAAATCGCTCATGCCAAAGCTTGCTCAGTTCATCACTATGAGCAACAAAAACTGATGGAAGTGAAGATGACCCAAAGTTGTCAAACTTGTACAACCTGGTAATATCATCAACTGTTCCAATAGCTAATACATGTCGTGGATCTTTTAAATTTCTGATTACAACTTGGTGAGGTGAAAACTCTATAGTTTTTACCTTCACCAGAATGAGTGATCTGGTATACCGATAAAAGATTACATGAAAGAGTAGGAACACATAATACATCATTAAACTGTCCATTGTCTAGATGAACAGTACCAGACCCTTCAACACTAAGTGATCTATCATCACCAACAAATATTTGTTTGGTGTTACAACTATTTAAATAAGAAAATATGGTTTTATCCTTAGCCATATGATAAGATGCTCCAGAATCTATAAGCCATTCATTTGAAGAAGAACGAGAAGATGCTATAAGTGCAAAACCAGAGGCTTAAAGTGCTTGTCCTGAAGATGAAGTTGAAGAAGAATCAAGTTGAATGTGATGCTTCTTCATTGCTGCTTCCAGAGCTTCCATCCTCTTAAAACAACTTGACTCTTCATGCCCATCGCGATTACAAAAGTTGCAATGTCTTTGTGTATTCTTTCCTTGAAATTTGGCAGCTTTATCATGTTGAGGATAATTTTGAGGCTGAGAAGATTTAGGACTCTTGTTATTTTGATTTTGCTTCTTCGGATATTGCTTCTTTGGATTCTTGTAATTCTTCGGACCATGCGACTGTTGAGCTACTAAAGCCTTTTTTGAAGTAATGGCAGTATTAATTAGTCCAAGATGTAAGAGTTTTTCATGTTCTCTTATTAAAGAATCACAAAAAACATCAAAAGAGGGAGCTTTGTATTGAGCTCCTGAAGAAAGAAGAGATTCTCTAGTGGAATGAAAGGTTGAGACAAATACAGAATATGCAGGCCCCAACTTGGCAAGAATGGCGTAAATAAGGCCATCATCTGCCTTTATGACTTTACATGCAACGAACAAGACTCTAAGGGTCTTAAATTTTGTTATAAAATCTTCCATGCAAGAAAAATTATTAGGATCTAATGTAAGCAACTCATTCTCAAGCTGATGAGCTCTAATCTCATTTTTAATACCAAAAACAATATTTAGCTTTTGCCAAGCATCATCCGGTGCATGAATGCCTTGAAGATGAAACTGCAGATCAGGAGAAACTGACAAACCAATTAAACCACGAGCTGAATCACTTCTATTTTCCCATTTTGATAGTTTATCAATATTAGAGGGAGGAGTTTCCATGCCAAGGGTAAGTCTATATAACCCTTTGCTTCTAAGAATATCTTCCATACGAGACTTCCATACAAAATAGTTAGTACCGGTAAGAAGCATATCATTTGAAATTTCCATTCTGAAATAAATATGACTTCAAAGATAAAAACTAGCTGGAAAAAATAATAGAGCTCGAAAAAATAAGCGGTTTAATAAAAAACGACACTGAAATCAGCTTTCGGATGAAAAAGTTATGCCCTTTTGAAAACAAGTTGAAAGAGCAGCCAAGGAACCATGTGGTGTGTGGAGATAAGTGCTCAGCAATAATAAAAAAAATCCCCTTTAGTCTTAACTTAACTCATAAGCTCACTTTAAAAAAATTATGTGCCTTACTTCTATAAATAAGTGAAGGTCATTTTTACATAAAGTTGCTTAAAAAAAAAGAAAAAACAAGTTAAAAATAAAAGGAAACTTTCGTTTTTGTTTATTTTATAAAGTTGCTTTAGAAAAGAAAAAAAGAAAAAACTTAAAAGGAAAGAAAGTAACTTAAGTGAGCTTTTAAGTAATTTTTTTTTTTTAAGATATGAAATCAATGCAACAAATACTAGCAGGATTTGAACTTAAGACCTCTTTAATAAGTAACTTTAAACCAAGTGAGCTAGAGTAAAAACATAGAAAATATTGTAAAGGAGGAAGGGTTTTTTTTTTACTCTTCTTGCCTTGTTGTGCGTGCTTACCCTGCAGACCCCTGTTTCAACCTGCAAAACAACTTCACACACTAGAAACAAAAAAACTAGACAAAAAAAAACTGAAGGGTTTCCCGTTCTCTGTTAGTTTCCTGTTAGTCCTTCCTGTAAGCGAAATACCTTTCCTGCTGTTTGTGGTTGGCCGAGACCGCTAGTACGTGCAGATAGGAGGCTATCACTTCCAGACAAAAAAATAAAAAAAAGGAACAAATCGAAATGAAACAGAGATAGAGAAAAAAAAGCAGAAAACAAAACAGTATACCTCAGATCTGTGAAAAAGGCCGTAGTTAGGGAAAACGGAAGGCTTTTTGTACAAAACGAAGGGCGATCCCTACTGCAATGAACGCTCTGAACACAATGGAGCGCTTAAAACAGTAAAAAAATGGACAGAAATAACAGATCTCGGCCGTAGATCCCACATGCTCCTGCACCGGCTTTAGATCTAGATTGGAATAAAACGGAGATGGCCCTCAACAGTGCTCTGATACCATGTTTGAATAGCAGGCACATCCACAGAGACCGAACACCAAGGACACCGCTCACACACAAAGATCATAGATCAGTACACCGGATGTTTGACATGGTTAAAACCCCCTAGAGGGAAACAATGCACAGATCAAGTGTCGTTAAGATCGAGAGAAGTTGAGCCGTCGGAAAGCGTGCCCTTTTTTAGTGTTTTAGCTTACTATTTTTTGTTGAATTTCTTTAATTCATAATTTTGGAATTTAGCTTAAAAAACAGTAAACCTTTTCCTAAAAAATTTTCAAAATTTTTTTCTTTAATTTTTTTGATTTGCGTGCCCTTTTAAGCTTGCTGTTTTTTCACTGTTTTTGCTGATTTTCTGATTCTGGAAATTAGCCCAAAACAGTAAAAAATTTTCAAAAAAAATTTCAATTTTTTTTCTGTTTTTTTTTTCGATTTTCATGCCATTTTCTGCCTATCTTTGTTTGCTGTTTTTTGCTGATTTTTATCTATTTTTCAGTTCTGGAATTTACCTAAAAATTTCAAAAGAATTTCGAAAAATGTTTTGCCTAAAATTTTTCCACAACATTTCTTGAAAAATGTGCAAAAATTCAATAAAATAGTGCATTTTCAAAGTTATTTTAGAGTGTTGATTTTTGCTTGAAATCACTGTTTTTGGTTTTTTTTCATCTTTGTTATTCATCATCTCATCATATTTGCAAATTTCTAGATCATAGAGTCAAGTTTTGGTTTTACTAACGCTCTAATTAGCCTTTGTCTAGAGCTCCTATCTACAGGTGAACAAGAAGATAAAACGAAGAAGGCAAAACCAAGAAGCAAAACCAAGAAGACAAACCAATCTCCTTTTTGTAAAAGCCACTAAGGCTTCTTCTTCTTCATTCTTTCAGGTTCTCTTCAAGGGTTAAAATCCCAAAATTGTAATCTCATAATAAAAAGAGCAAGTGGGATTTAAGGCTCCCACACCTAACTTCCCCATTTGGGGAAGTTTGTAGTGTTTTGTTTCTTACTTGTTTCATTCTTAGATTAGTTTCACTTTCGCAAGTAGATCACTAATTGCTAGTTTAGTTTCACTTTGCAAGTAGATCACTAATTGCTAGTTTAGCTTTTCCATTTTGCAAATAGTTCCATTTCCACTAATTGCTAGATTAATCTTGCATCATTTCATTTGATTTACTTGTTGTGTATCTTGTTTATAATTGCTTGATCATAAAAAGAACACAAAGTCTCTTGAACTTGTCATAAGACAAGTCAAGAGCACTCTCTATCGGAGAGCATTGTTGCATTTTATTTTTTTATTGTCTTTCCCGTAATCTTTTAACACTTTTAGCTTGCTGGTTTTTAGCAGGCCTGCACATAAAAGTGAACTTTTGGAGTGACCAAGACCATCAAAGAGGGCTTAAAATGAACCGGTGGACACCCAATTTGTTGTAATACTTTTGTACACTATTGTAAGCTCTTAGATCCAAATTTAATGGACTAAGAAGCACTTTATTTTCAGCATACAAATTGTAAAAAGTTTAAACGAGAGCAGTGGGGTAACCAACACCCACATCCCATCCCCCCTTGGGGGGATTTGAGTTTTTGTCAAATTTCGTGAGATTGCTTTTTTCTAACTCCACTCATTCACACACTCACTATTGAATTGCAGGGCGTATACTTTCAATTATATTTTGCAATTTAATCATTTTCATTTTGCAAAAGTAAAGTAGAAATAAAACCATCTTCGTCGCCACGAAGTATGCTCTCACCTTCACCTAAAGGCAATTTGCTGATTAGTGGAGGTTGATCAGAAAAGTGACGCATAAGATTGGCCATCCATATCTTTTCATGTAAGTTTTGTCTTTCATTTTCATAAGTTTAATTGTTTCAATAATTTAAAGTCTCTTGAACTTAGCTGAAAAGCAAGTCAAGAGCGTTCTCTGTCAGAGAGTACAATGGTTACTTGTTTCAAACTTGAATAAACATTTCTCTACCACTACGTATGCTCTACCCTTTTTGGGATACACAGAAATAGTGGGAGCACTCTTTAATTTCCACATTAACTTAATCAGTCACCTAATAAAATTAACTACCCACAAGATAGTGAAAATCCGACACTTCGAACTAGATTTTGTGTGGGCAAATTCTGCTTGGGGGCGTTGGATCACTGTACTCTGACCTTGGGGCACCATTAAACTATATTCTTGTTTGGTGTAGTGTTGAACACATGCTAAAGGCTTTGGCAGCCAACATGTCCTTGTACGGAGCCACCAATCTCTAGATTTCCGGACATTGCTCTCTGTACCTCACGGTATCTTGAGAGTTCCCATTTTTTCCCTAATAAAGATTCACCCTTAATAATTTAAAATCAACCAAGAGACATTGCATAACATTTACTTTTCCAGCATTATCAATTTCACACTGTGTTTGACTCCATAAGGCACTGGTCCTTGCACTATTCATTTGCTTATTATCAATATCAAGGTATTGTGCATCTTTATAATTTACAGTGATTATTTGAACTTATGCTGGTGAAAGCTATTTAAACTCTTGTTGCAATTATATATCTTGGAATCTTTACATCTTGAACCTTTTAATAAAAAAACTCCCAAAAACATTAATAAACAACCCATCATTTAATTGGAAGACCCTAACAACCTTAGTAACTTTCCATAGGGACTACCCCCATTGGCTTTCATTGGGAATTTTGCCTAAACGGAGGATTCAAGAACCAAGTGACATACTTGACTCGAGACTTGCCACCAAGGGCACACCGAGCAATAGCATAGATTTCTACTGCGACCAAGACGGTGTGTAATCCGGCGGCAATAGTCATCACAACCTATGCTTCTTCTATCATGTCTCTAATGGCTTCTAATTGTTCTTTGATCTGAGATACTCTAGTGAAATATGACTGCATGGTCTCTGACTTCTGAATCTTCACACCCTTGAGTTGATTTCTCAAGGTCATCTTTCTATTGATTTTCTTTCCTTCAAATAGATTGGTCAATGCATCAAACATTTCTTTTGGAGTCTACTTTGAGGACACTTGAGGAATAAAGTGATCATTGAGAGAGTCAGCGATGATCCTCTTAGCCTTGATCATATTCTTCTTGTGTTTTGCTTTGGCCTCATCTCCTTCTGGTTCTGCAAGTTCTTCCTTTATGAAGCCCTCTAGGTCATGTTCTTCAAGAATGAGCATGACTATATTTCCATGCCCTGAAGTTCTCAGCTCCTTCAAGCTTCTCATCACGCTTGGTAGTGTTTGTCATTTTGATAATATGAGAACCTCAAATGGAAATAGAATAGAGATAGTACTTACCAGTAAAGTTGTCCTTTTGAAAACTGTTTCTACCTTGACCTTGGGTTTGATAGAGAAACCCTAATTTTTCAACTTCAGGATCTTGGGAAACTAATTGAAGGAAAAGATGTGCCTCCCCAAGGCGAGTTGAGCAATGTACTCTTTCTCCCAAATCTATTAGCAGATCTTCCAAAAACTTGATGCCCTAGTTCTTCGGGCTGTAGTGGTGGACCCAGAAACGAAAGTTCTCGGAATTGAATTCTGCTTCGACAGAAAAATGCGCCCTAGTGAGGTGAGTGAGATGCATCCTCTTTTTCAGTTAAACAGTGGAGAGAGCTCCCGGAACAAGAAACCCTAGTTTCTACAGTTGTAGTAGCTGCACAATGTTTTCTTTCAGGCTTGCTTTGATACCATGTTAAGTTTTTACTTGTTTAGCATAATAACATTAAACAATAGAATCATTGAAAGAAAGACAAGCACAACAACACAAAGAACACAAGATTTCTCTCGGGGAAACCACAAGGGAGAAAACCCCAACAAAACTTCCTCAATATAGAATTCATCAATAAAAGATAAAGCCCCAAGACAAAAACAACTTCTTCTCCTCTCCAATGAACTTCTCTCTTCCTCTTATGCGAACTTGCACAAGTGAGTGAGTGATGCAAATGACAAACTCGACCTCTCTATTTATATTTTTCAGTTGGGTGACTTTTTACCCTAACTAGGCCGACCTATCAATTACATAATAAAATATCTTTTTTCTTTTCTTTTGCTGGATTCTTCTAGACCGACACAACTTGTAGGGTTTACATTGACTCTTTCAATGACTCTTACATGATCAATTACATCAATGACATCTCCCAACGGAGGAATAATAATAATACAATAAATAAATACATTTAGAATATCTTCCACAGTTACATTTCTTTAACAACAAGTGGGTTCCGTTTATGGATATCCAACTCAAGTAGGTTGGCCATAGCCAGGATACCATAGGTAGTAGGTTTATGGATATCAAGATGCAAATAGGGTTGGGCCTATTCATAACACCACCCCTCAGTCTGAAAAGGAGGCTTTGGAGAGAAGGCATTACATCACAACTCCCCCCTTAATGCTAAAAGCGGGCCATATAGTGAAGATATAACCTCCCTTCAATGCCATATCTCCAAGACCAACGTGGTTTCACATCTTGGTGGAGGTGGCCTCTAGCAGGGGTCTAGAAGAAGGATCCATTGAAGCATGCTGATTAGATGAAGGTACAAAGGATGGCACAAGTTATAGCCTATGACACAGTAGCCGAGTGTAGTACATCAAAAAACGATTACCATCATAGTGTGGAAGGAAGAGATCCACTGCATACACTGATAATCACTGAAGAGGACCCTGCCCGTGTTACACTTGTTGTTGTAAATGTAACTTCGAAAGATATTCTTTTGTATATTATTATTATATTATTATTGTACTTTTATTGTACCTTTGACAGTGATGTTTTTCCTCCGTTCGGGGATGCCATTATTGTATTTGGTCATGAAAGAATATCGAGGTAAAACCTCCTTTGTAAGTCGGGGCAATAGTTCCCCAAAGGTCAAATGTAAAATGTATTTTTTGAGTATCCCTAGGAGAGGTCGGCCCAGTTAGGTAAGGAGGTCAACCCCATTGGGGAATTAGGCCAATCTCACTTAAAGTATAAATAGAGAGGCTCACTCTCTCATTTGGACATCACACTCACTCAAGCAAGTTTGCACCAAGTGAGAGAGAAGACAAGTTCGCTGGAGAAGAAAGAGGGAAGTTGCAGAAGACATCTTATCTTTGGGTTTTCTATCTTGTTTGATATCGTACTTAATGACGAATCTATTACTAAGGAAGTTGCGGGGTTTTCTCCTTTAGGGTTTCCCCGAGGAAATTTCTTGTGTTCTTGTGTATTGCTGTGCTTGTCTATCTTTCAGTTTAAAGATCTAACATAATTGAATTAAAGTGCAAACACTAACATGGTTTCAGAGCCATCCTAAAAGAAGGCACTGCGCATCAGTAAGAAACTAGGGCTTCTTATTTCAAGGTCTTCTCTCCACAGATCATCAAGAAAAGAGGGCTAGGCTAACTCACCCTAGTAGGGCGCATATTTTGGTGAAAGCAGAATTCAATTTGGAGAATTTTCATTTTTGACCCAGTCACTGGTGTCGGGAGAAAACTAGGGCATCAAACGTTTGGAGCTTCCATCCACCAATCCGGGAAAAGGAGTACTCTGGACAACTCACCTTGAGGAGGCACATCTTTCTATCCAGGCAGAAGTTCAAAATTCCAAGTTTGAAAAATTAGGGTTTCTCTATCAAACCTTAGGTCATCCAGCTCCAGAACCAGGTTGGGCATCTCAAATTGGTAAGATCTAATTACTTGCTATTTCCATTTGAGGTTCTCATTTCAAAATGACAAATCACACCAAGCTTGAGGATATGCTTGAAGGAGCTGATAACTTCCGAGCATGGAAGTATAGAATTTCTCTTGTCCTAGAAGAGAATGATTTGGACAAGTATGTTAATGAGGAGGTTCCAAAACCATAGGGAGAAGAGGCAAATGCAACTCACAAGAAGAGCATGATCAAGGCCAAAAGGATTATTATAGAAGGCCAAAAGGATTATTGCAGACTCCATCAAGGATCACCTCATCCCTCATGTATCATCCTTGAAGACTCCAAAGAAGATGTTCGATGCTTTGACCAATCTATTTGAAGGTAAGAACATCAATCAAAATATGACTCGAAGGAACCAACTCAAGAATGTGAAGATTCAACACTCATAAACTATGCAATCTTACTTCACAAGAGTTTCTCAGATCAAGGAACAACTTGAGGCAATTGAAGACAATGTTGAAGAAGGAGAGATTGTAATGACTACCTTGAGTGGTCTCCCAAGATCATGGGACTCATTCATTCAAGGAATATGCGCTAGGAAGAAACTAATCACATTTAGTAGATTATGGGAGGAATGCACCCAAGAAGAAGCTCGATTAGTAGCAAGAGAAGAAAAGATGGGGGCTAATGATGACCAAGTCCTAACTGCTCATGCTAAGAAGAATCAACACAAAAGGGAGGACCACCATCACAAGAAGTCCAGAAGATCCCATAGGAATCATGGACCCAGAAGAGACCTCTCCAATATTAGGTGTTTCCTAAGTCACCTAGTTCGAATTCGTGTTCGAGTTCGACAACTTTGAAGTTCGTAAAAAATTCAGCAATGAAAATTTTAATGATAAAATTCGACATTAAATTCGAGAGACTTTAAAATTAAAAATATATATATAAACATGATTTTTTTTAGTATTTTCCAATAATTTTAATATTAGTAATAATTTTAGGCTTCTAGCTATGCTAATATTAGTAATAGTTCTAATAATCCTAGTGTTAATATTAGTTTTGGTTTTAGTATAATCCTAGTAATAATAATAACATAGTAATAAAATTATGAACGACAAGGTCTAATAATATTATTATAAAAATTATGAACTACAAACAATAAAATAAAAGGACCTTCAAAGTATTATATAATTTAATATTAATAATAGCATTAAGGATAAAATTAATAATATTATTATAAAAATTATGAACTACAAAGAATAAAATAAAAGAACCTTCAAATTATAAAATAATTGAATTAAAAAAAACCTAGCCCGAAAGAACAATTCATAAAATAATTAAATAAAAGCAAACCCTATGTCGGCCCACAAATTTAAACAAAGTTACCCTCCAATTTCTGTCAAAACCGATTTGCCACAGGTCCACGGACCCTGCACGAATCGCTGAACAGTTTGGAGTTTTCGAACCCGTTTGGCACAAACCGTTGAACAGTTTGGAGGTTTCAGTTCGACTTTCAATTGCTGAGACCGGAGAGGGAGTGCGACCGTCGACGAAAACTCTGCTATAGTGGTCGGGTGAAGCACAAACTCGCGGCCGTCGTCGGGTGAAGAACAAACTCGCGCGATTTTTTATTTCTCTCACAGTGGTGGGCACGGCAGGTGCAACTACGAAGTTTCGGGCAGGCTAGCTATCTAAACGATGAAAATCGACGAATTTAACCTTTTAAATTCGTCCTCCCATAAAATTCGGCAAAATTCGATTTTCAAGCTTGAAAATCGGCGAATGCGGTGACTTAGGGTGTTTCACATGTGACGAGAAAGGACATTATTCAAGAGATTGTCTTAGAAACCAAGGATCCTCCAGGAGAACCAACAAGAAGAGGCATCCTGCTCATACTGCTGAAGATGATGAACCAGTAAGGAAGAGAACCAAAGAAGAAAATGATGATTCTTCAAGTGATGAAGAATATGTTTTAATCTCAGCTCTTACAGGTACCATTACTCATGGAAGCAATGATTGGCTTGTGGATAGTGGAGCATCCAGGCACATGACAAGATACAAAGAATCTTTTGTCAACTTATCAGAACACGAGTCACCCCATAAGGTGAAACTTGGAGATGACTATTAGTATCCTATCAAAGGAAGTGGAGAAGCTTCTTACAAACTAGATTCAGGCAAATCAATAAAGATGAAGGATGTTCTCTATGTACCAGGTTTGAAGAAAAATCTTCTCTTCATTTCAGCCTTAGATGCTAAAGGAGTTCGTGTTGCATTTGTTGATGGCCAAGAGGAAAGACAATAAATGATGCAATAGTAATTGGAGAGCAAGAGGGAGGCCTGTACAAGTTAAAAGGACAACCAGAACAAGCGTTGGTTCATGACTCCATGGAACCAAGCGAATTATGGCATAGAAGCCTTGCACATGTACACTATAGAGCACTACCAATTGTAAGCAAAGCAGTATCAGGTCTACCAGAAATTCAAACAAAGTATGAAGGCATTTGCAAGGGATGTGCACAAGGGAAGAATGTGAAGAAGTCATTTCCTAGCAGTGAAAGCAAGGCAAAAGGGATCTTGGAAATAATCCACTTAGATGTGTGTGGCCCCATGTCTTCTAGATCCTTAAGCGGGTATGTATACTATGTTTCTTTCATAGATGACTTTTTTCGTAAGACATGGATTTATTTCTTGAAAGGCAAAGATGAAGTGTTTAGCAAATTCAAGGAATTTAAAGCCTTGGTAGAAAATCATACTGAAAAGAAGATCAAGACTTTACGATCAAACAATGTCGTATAATTCACCTCAAAAGACTTCAAGGAACTTTGCAGAGAATCCGGGATTAAGAGGGAGTTGAGCACTCCTTACAATCCTCAACAAAATGGCATTCCAGAACGTAAGAATAGAACAATAATGGAAGCAGCGAAGGCAATGCTCCATGATCAAGATCTTCCGATGCACTTATGGGCAGAAGTAGCAAGAACAACCGTGTATGTACAAAACTGTACACCTCATCGTGTATTTAACAACAAGACTCCATAAGAAGTTTTCTCAGGAGAGAAACCGGAAGTCAACCATCTCAGAATATTCGGTTGCCCTGTGTACATACACATTCCGAAAGAAAAGAGAACAAAACTAGACCCTTCAGGAAAGAAGGGCATCTTCGTGGGATACAATGACACATCAAAAGCTTACCGAATATACTTCCCAGGATTCAAGAAGATTGAAATCAGCAGAGACGTAACCTTTGATGAAGACTCAACATACAACAAATCTAGACAATTACCTATTGAAGAAGCTGAAGAACTTGAAGTTCCCAGAACCAGAGACATAATTATGGAAGAGACAATTCAAGAAGATCACTAAGACCATGACATGACAGAACCACAAGAACCTGTAGATCCACCTCGTGAGAAGAACTCCCATAAGAGAAGACCAACATGGGCACGTGAAGCAATACAAGATGCAGAGAAGTATGGTGCTTTAGATGGGACACACAAAGAAAGCAAGAGACCCAGACCATACTCCAATAATCAATTATGTGGCCCTCTTATGTGACATCATTGATAAAGAACCTTCCAACTATGAGGAAGCAACATAAAAGAAGCAATGGAAGGATGCCATGATCGAAGAGTTCCAGTTGATTATGAAGAATGACGTCTGGGAGATAGTTCCGAGACCAGTAGGGAAGTCCGTTGTGACTTCAAAATGGATCTACAAGATCAATCATGCTGGTGGTGGTAGCATTGAAAAACACAAGGCAAGATTTGTGGCATGTGGCTTCTCCCAGAAAGAAGGCATAGATTACGAAGAAACATTTGCACCTGTAGCAAGATACACTTCCATCAGATCTATACTTGCTTTAGCCGCAGTAATGAAATGGAAGGTATACCAGATGGACGTCAAGACAACATTCTTGAATGGTGTAGTCGAAGAGGAAGTGTATGTGGCTAAGTTGCATTGAAATGGATACAGAAACGGATATGGATACGGGGGGGGGACACGGATACGACAATTTTTCAAAAAATCTGGATACGATACGGCAGGGAAACGACATATATATATATATATATATATTTATATTTAAAATCTAACTAAAATTTAACCTTCATCATTTAAATTTCAAATTAATAAATCATTTACAAAACTATATAGTATAAATTATTTAGCAAACTATATAAATCATATAAAGCTAAAACTATATATTATAAATCATTTAGCAAACTATATAGTATAAATTATTGTTAGGAACCCATGTCTTTACTTTGTTAGTATGTTGTTGTTGGACGCATATGCTTTGTAAGTCATCCCGTAGTATTTGTTGATCAATAGTTTGTGTTATTGTTGTTGGCGCATATGCTTTTTAAGTCGCCCGTAGTATTGTTGATTCATAGTTTGTAACGGCCCATGGTTTCGACCCATAGTATTGGCGCCTAGAATTAGTATATAAGTGTGTGTTGAGACCTATGAAGGCACCGTGAAGTTATTTGTATTGAGCTTGCTCATAGGAGATTGCCCCCTCGAAGTGGCCTGTGATCAATATAAAAGTGATTCCAAGTTCTGTCATTTCTGCTATTTCGCATATTCGTATTAATTAATTGTTGCAGGTGCCTCACATCTGGTATCAGAGCACTTTCTTGGGCTCGCTGAGTGAAATTTCTGCCAAATTTTTTTTTCGCATCTGTTGCAGGTTCGGATTTGGGAATAATCCCTATCCGCTTAACTGTGGGAAGTACTTGGGCATAAGCCCTAAAACTCGTACCACAGGAACCCCGAAGTAGCTGGCCCATTGAGAGGACCTGTCAACGAAAAGGGCAACGACCCCTACCTGATTGACTAGTTCCTACCCGTGAGGTAAACCAAGAGCTGTCGTTTGTGGCAAAGCGGTTATCAGTTTTACCTGAGCCATGGAGTGAGGGGAACTGCCCCAATACGCAAGCCGTCAGACAACATTGGTGGCCGAGTGAAACCCCTGAACTGTTAGGAAGCTGCACATACCTGGGATCCATATCTACTTTCAACTGAACTATTGTCGATCACTACTGTGCCGTTCAGATCCAATTTGCAAGTCGTTTTAGATCCAGCCGCTTTCAGTCCATTCGGCGCTGTTCCAGATCCCCTCCGAGCCGTAGCCGCTCCAGTCTGAACAAAAAAAAAAAAAAAAAAAAAAAAAAAAAAACCAGTTTTTTGTCCATATCTCCTTGAAATTTTCGGGGAACCCCTGTCATCCCATTCTGCATATTTCATTCCTGAGGACCCTATCCCCAATTCCCCTTTCCAAAGCCCGAAAGCCCACATTTGTCTATTTTTAGGGTTTGCCATAACTTTCTCAGATTTCACCTAATCACCTTCAAATTTTACCACAGAGTTCCTTTCTGAATTCTGCTTCTTTGTCCCCCTCTGCCAAATTTTCCCATTCTTTCACCCCGCTTCTGAAATCCTCATTTTTGCTTCCCTGTCTAGTCGACAGTGTCCAAAACCTAGTCAAACCCCAATTACCCTTCAGATTTTTTCCCGAGTCCAGATTTTCCCTTACTGAAGTAGTTTTTGTTTTTGTTTTCCTACCCAGTCAAAAAAAAAAATAAAAAATAAAAAAAATCAATTCTGGTTATGGTTGTCACCCGTGCAGGAGCAAAAACCATGGAGGAAGCATTTGCAGCCATCCAAGCCAAACTCCAGGATCTGGATGAAAAATTTATTGGCCTCCATCTTGAACATTCAACTATGAACAACAAACGACAGTCCGAGTCTTCATCAGACAATGGGTTCTCCTTTTCCAGCAATTTCCGTGGTCCGAAGCTTGATTTTCCTCGCTTCAATGGTACTGATCCAACTGGATGGATCTATCGTGCAGAACAGTATTTCAGTCTGCATAATACTTTTGATGTCAACAAAGTTCCGCTGGCATCCTTTCACTTGGAACAGGAAGCTCTTCAATGGTACCGTTGGTACATCAAGGCTCATCCAGAGCCCAAATGGCCAGACTTTTGCCAGCTCCTTTTGCAACGATTTGGTCCTAGTGCTTTTGATGACTTCACAGGAGCCCTCACTAAACTTCGCCAAATTGGCACGGTGAGAGAGTATCAAACCGAATTTGAGAATCTAGCCAACCACACCGAAGGATTGTCTGATGACTTTTACCGGAGTTGTTTTATCAGTGGTCTCAAGGATGCCATCCGCTCTGAGGTCAAAATGTTCTGTCCCAACACAATGATGGAAGCCCTAGGATTGGCTAAGTTGGCGGAAGACAAGATTGCAGCCCAACAACGCTCCAAGCCCACTTTTGTTCCCTTCCGAAATATGGGTTCTCAGCGACCACCTATACCGCAGGCTCCTCGACTGACTCCTATCAAGCGTTTGTCTGAAACAGAGATGCAAGCACGTAGAGAAAAGGGGCTTTGCTATAATTGTGATGAGAAATTCACTCGGGGACATAGATGTGTTCAGCAAAATCTCTATCTCTTGGATGTGGAGTCTCCGCCTGCCTCTGAAATTGGTGACGAAGATCCAGAAACACTGGATGCTCCGGTCGACATTCAGGAACTGCCTATTGATCCTCGGTCTCAGGATGACCAGCCAGAGATATCTCTCCATGCTTTAGCTGGAATCACCACTCCCCAAACAATGCGGGTCAGGGGTTACTTCAAGAAGCTTCCTCTTACAATACTCATTGATTCTGGTAAGACTCATAATTTCATTGACCCTCGGATCGCCAAACAAGCTGATTGTTTTATCCATCCTTGCTCCAACTTTGAAGTCATGGTTTCCAATGGGGGCACTTTACCTTGCAAAGGGAAGTGTCGAAATGTGCGTATCTCTATGGGAGATTATACCTTGCGCTCTGACATGTTTGCCTTGCCCTTAGGCGGATGTGATGTGGTTTTGGGCGCTCAATGGCTACGCACACTTGGCCCTATCTTATGGGATTTTGCTGAACTTTGGATGCAGTTTTCCCTCAATGGACAAAAACACACATTGACAGGATTATAACCAGGTTCTCTCAGCATCATCAGTTCACATCGCATGGAAAAACTCCTCAAGAAGAATTCACATGGTGTCATCGCTCAGATCCATTCCATCCAAATGCAACCATCAGCGGTCTCCACTACTCCTTTGAATCTACAACAAATTCTGGATCGATATACAGGTGTCTTTGCTGAACCAGTGGGATTGCCACCTTCCAGGCCAGAAGACCATCGTATTCAGCTCCTTCCTGGCAGCGTTCCTCCCAACATCAGGTCCTATCGCTACCCATTTCACCAAAAAATGGAGATTGAAATGCTCATTCGGGACTTATTGAAGCAAGGTATTATTCGCCCAAGCACTAGTTCCTTTTCTTCTCCAGTTATTCTTGTCCGCAAAAAAGATGGGTCATGGCGCCTCTGCATTGACTTCCGAGCACTTAATCACCTCACCATCAAGGATAAGTTTCCAATTCCTGTTGTTGATGAGCTTCTTGATGAGCTTCATGGGGCTCACTTTTTCTCCAAGTTGGATCTTCGTTCTGGGTATCATCAAATTCGGGTTCATGAGGATGATATTCCTAAAACAGCTTTCCGCACACATGATGGCCATTATGAGTTTTTGGTCATGCCCTTTGGCCTCACTAATGCTCCTTCCACATTCCAGGCCTTAATGAATAAAATATTTCGACCCTACTTGCGGAAATTCATTCTGGTATTCTTTGATGATATCCTCATCTACAGTAAAACATGGGATGAACATCTCCAGCATCTGGATCTTGTCATGCAACTTTTCTCTGACCATCATCTCCATGCCAAGCAGTCTAAATGTGTTTTTGGACAGAAGGAAGTTGAGTATCTCGGGCACATTATCTCAGCACAAGGGGTTCGCGTGGATCCTGCCAAAATCGATGCCATGAACAATTGGCCGCGTCCTCAGACACTCAAGAGCCTTCGTGGTTTTTTGGGGTTGACTGGCTACTACCGCAAGTTTGTCAAGGATTATGGGAAGATTGCAGCTCCGTTAACTGCTCTATTGAAAAAGGATGCTTTTACATAGACACCTGCTGCTCAGTGTGCATTTGACAAACTAAAACAAGCTATGTGTACTACACCTGTGCTAGCTATGCCCGATTTTTCCAAGCCCTTCACTATTGAGAGTGATGCTTGCGGCAATGGACTTGGTGCTGTTCTCCTTCAAGATGAACACCCCATTGCGTTTACCAGCAAAGCCCTTTCAGGTAAGAATTTAGCTGCCTCTACCCATGAGAAGGAAATGATGGCTATTTTGCATGCAGTACAGAAGTGGCGTCCATACCTATTAGGGAATCATTTCTGCATAAAGACTGATCACCAGAGTCTGAAATATTTCTTGGACCAGTGTGTCTCCTCCCCGGCACAACAGAAATGGGTTAGCAAATTCATGGGTTATGACTATGAGATCACTTACAAGAAGGGTAAAGACAATATTGTGGCAGATGCTCTTTCTCGCACATTTGATGCCCAAGGTTCTCTTTCAGCTATTTCTATGCCTGTTCCAAATTGGTTGCAATCTGTTCAACAGGGTTATGTCAATGACTCTTCCTTATCTCAAATCATCCACCGCTTGACCAACAACCCTTCTGCTGTACCACATTACTCTTGGGATGGTGCTTCTCTGCGATACAAGGGTCGTCTGGTGCTTCCCCAGAGCACAGATCTTCAACAGGCTGTCTTCTATGAACTCCATGCTTCTCCATCGGCAGGGCACTCTGGGTTCCTCAAAACATATGAACGAGCACGGCGTAACTTCTTTTGGCAGGGCATGAAAAGGACAATTCAACAGATGGTGGCCGAATGTGATACCTGCTAGCGCAATAAGGGTGAAACAACACTCCTTCCACGATTGCTTGAACCCTTGCCCATACCTACACGGATTTGGACAGATATTTCTATGGATTTCATTGAAGGGCTCCCTAAATCTGGCGGGAAGACAGTGATTCTCGTTGTGGTTGATCGCCTCTCCAAATATAGTCATTTTTGTGCTCTCAGCCATCCCTATACAGCCTCCTCCGTCGCTCAAATTTTTCTGGACCAGATTTTTCGTCTTCATGGCATCCCTTCTTCCATTGTCTCGGATCGTGATGCGACTTTCACCAGTCATTTTTGGACAGAACTATTTTGCCACACTAGCACCAAACTGAAGATGAGTTCAGGGTATCACCCACAAACAGATGGTCAGACTGAAATTGTCAATAAATGCTTGGAAACTTATCTTCGTTGCTTCACCTCGGAACAACAACATCAGTGGGCAAAGTGGCTCCCTCTCGCTGAATGGTGGTACAATACCTCTTACCACACTGCCTCTAAAATGACCCCATATGAAGTAGTCTATGATCAGGCACCTCCAACTCTTCTTCCATACAACCCCACCAGTTCACCAGTTTAGGAAGTTGACACGGTCCTTCGCAACCGCGATCAGATTCTTCGCATTTTGCGAGACAATCTTCACATGGCAAGAAATCGCATGAAGCAACAAGCTGATCAGCACCGTTCGGAGCGCACTTTTCAAGTCGGCGATATGGTTTTCCTTCGTCTCCAGCCGTACAAACAATCCTCCTTGAAACTCAAAGGGCGTCATAAGCTCTCTCCAAAGTTCTATGGGCCATATCGGATTCTTCAGAAGATTGGGTCCGTTGCTTATAAATTGGAACTTCCTCCTTCTTCCCGCATTCATCCAGTCTTTCATGTCTCTTGTCTGAAGAAAGTTCTTGGCACCAACATCAGTGGACAAACGATTTTACCCGAACTGGATAATGAAGGATCCATCCTTTTGGAGCCAGAGGCCATCCTCAATCGGCGCACGCGTCAACTTCGCTCTCGCTCTATCACAGAGGTCTTAATTCAGTGGCACGGCATGCAACCAAAGGATGCTACATGGGAACCACTCCTTCAGATTCAACAACAATTTCCACATCTAAAGCTTTGAGGACAAAGCTTTTTTTAAGGGGGAGGGGATGTTAGGAACCCATGTCTTTACTTTGTTAGTATGTTGTTGTTGGACGCATATGCTTTGTAAGTCGTCCCGTAGTATTTGTTGATCAATAGTTTGTGTTATTGTTGTTGGCGCATATGCTTTGTAAGTCGCCCGTAGTATTGTTGATCCATAGTTTGTAACGGCCCATGGTTTCGACCAATAGTATTGGCGCCTAGAATTAGTATATAAGTGTGTGTTGAGACCTATGAAGGCACCGTGAAGCTATTTGTATTGAGCTTGCTTATAGCAGGTTGCCCCCTCGAAGTGGCCTGTGATCAATATAAAAGTGATTCCGAGTTCTGTCATTTCTGCTATTTCGCATATTCGTATTAATTAATTGTTGCAGGTGCCTCACAATTATTTAGCAAACTATATCTAAAACTATATAGTATAAATCATTTAGCAAACTATATCTAAAACTATATAGTATAAATCATTTAGCAAACTATATAGTATAAATTATAAAAGCTTAAAACTAAAAGAGATAAGATAATAAAAATTAAGGGTGTTCTAATTATAAAATAAAAAATTAAAAGATTTATAAGTTTATAATATTATATGACAAGCAAAGTTAAAAACTATACAAAAGATAAGATAATAAAAATTAAAACAAAAAATTAGCAAATCACGAAAATTTGGCGGCTAGCCCTCCGCTGTCCACGTGATGTGCTCCTTGGAGCTCTCCCCAAGCTGACGAGCTCTGTTCTCAGTTCGCTCCAGTTCCACCCAAGTTGGCGACCTCTGCTCTCACTACAAACCTATGGGCCGTAAGTTGTAACCCGTCACTCGAGTCAGCAACCTCTGCTCTCACTACAAACTCGTGAGTCGTAAGTTGTAATCACCCGAGTTCAAATTGTTTCACAGCTCGTGGGTCGCTGGTCGTGGGTCGCTTAAAACTAAAAGAGATAAGATAATAAAAATTAAGGGTGTTCTAATTATAAAATAAAAAATTAAAAGATTTATAAGTTTATAATATTATATGACAAGCAAAGTTAAAAACTATACAAAAGATAAGATAATAAAAATTAAAACAAAAAATTAGCAAATCACGAAAATTTGGCGGCTAGCCCTCCGCTGTCCACGTGATGTGCTCCTTGGAGCTCTCCCCAAGCCGACGAGCTCTGTTCTCAGTTCGCTCCAGTTCCACCCAAGTTGGCGACCTCTGCTCTCACTACAAACCTATGGGCCGTAAGTTGTAACCCGTCACCCGAGTCAACAACCTCTGCTCTCACTACAAACTCGTGAGTCGTAAGTTGTAATCACCCGAGTTCAAATTGTTTCACAGCTCGTGGGTCGTTGGTTGTGGGTCGCTAGTCGGTTTGAAGTTTCAAACTGTTGGCGATTCGACCCTCTCAGCAAAGGACTCTCGGCCCTCTCAGCACTCAACACTCAACATTCTACACAGTCGCACTCGGTGGTCAACACTCGAACCAGCAGTCAAGTGCGATGTAATCGTGTTTGGGAGGAGCGATTTTGCCCTAAAACGGTCAATTTCCGTTTCCAATTTCTGAAGTGGCTCTAAATTTCTGAAACGACGTTGAAACGTATCACTGCTGCTTCAATTCCGTATCCCCTCTGATTCCGTTTCTGATATGTGGATCGGCATTTCCATCTTGCTAGACCAACGTTTCCGGTAACTTAGGTATGTGGAGCAACCATTGGGATTCGAGACACATGATAGACATACTCATGTGTGCAAGTAAAGAAAGCCTTGTATGGTTTGAAGGAAGCACATAGGATCTGGTACGACAGGATGGACAACTTTCTGATGAGCTTAGGCTTTACCAAGAGTAAAGCAGACTCCAACCTTTGCTTCAAGGTTGAGGGCGGAAGACCAGTTATTCTACTACTATATGTAGATGACCTGTTTGTAATAGGAGAGGATGGGCTCATTGCAGAAACAAAGAGAAGGCTTGCCGTAGAGTTTGAAATGAAGGACTTGGGAATGATGCACTACTTCTTAGGCATGGAGGTGTGGCAGAGTACAGATGGGATTTTCCTTGGTTAGGGAAAGTATGCAGTGGAGATTCTGAAGAGGTTCAGAATGATGGATTGCAAGGCAATGGCCACACCAATTGTTGATGTATATGTAACTTCAGAATGTATTTTACCCATGTGTATTGTATTCCTGTAGAGATGTTATTATTCTTCTATACGGAAGTGTTTGTATTCCTATAGAGATGTTATTATTACTCTATACGGAAGTGTCGTCATTTATATTGTAAGTGTCGTAACTTATACTTGATGGGTTATTAGACCACCTTGATGGGGTCGGCCAAGTATGAGTCATGTGGGTAAATGGGTTATTAGACCACCAAGTGTGGGGTCGGCCCGGATTAAGTTAACCATGGGTTATTAGGTCAAGCTAGACAAGTCGGCCCCATTAGTTGATTGGGCAGGACAGGACAAGTATAAATAGAGATCGGGAGATCTCTATTTGATTATCTCATTACTCATTCTTCCATCACTCGGAAAGTGGTGCACATGTGAGGAGGAGAATCAGCTACTAGGAGAAGACTATCTCTTGTACTTTGGTTGTATCATTGCTCTTTCTATCTCTGAGGAAGTTGCAGGGTTTTTCACCTTCTTTGTTTTTCCCCGGTGAAACTCTGTGTCTCTTGTGTGCTTGCATTATTGTGTCCATGATTGATATGCTGTACATGTTATTCTCTCAGTTAAGATCCTAGATCAGATTGAAGTAAATTCTGAAAAACTAACATGATATCAGAGCTAGCCTGAAAGAAGGCATGGTATGGCATGTATGACACTTGTTGCACTTGCGATGCTAGGGCTTGGTATAGCAAAAACCAGTCATCGTAGCACTTTTGCTATAAATCCATTTTGGCGAAGTTTTTGGATTTGAAACTTTTATAGGTCGAAGATCAGATCCCCATGTACTTTGTGTCCAAAGGTCAACTTCTAATTCATTGTACTTTGTGTTTTATGATCTGTACAATCTAGGGTTTTTGCCTCTTCCAGATCTGAGTCATAAACAGGTGACCTAGGCAAAAAGGTCATAACTTGGGCTAGGAAGCTCCAAATGAGATTTTGTAAAAAGTGACAGGTAGGGCACGGACTGTACTTTCACAGGCCGAAGGTTCAGAGGCCGGAAGTGAACCAGTGACACGTGGCACTCCGTACAAGTTCGCTCTCCTGTTTTATCCCATAAACAGGTCACGTTGCGACACTTGGCATAACTCTCTCTCAGAGAATCCAATTGAGGTCAGACCTGTGGGGTTGGAAAGATGACAGGTCGGGCTACCACAAGTAGAAGTTTCAGACCCTGTGGATTAGTAATTTTAGAGTTACACTAGAAACAATCAGGTGCATATTTCTGTCAAAACAAAATTGAATTTTGAGCACCTTCATTCATGGCTCCGGGAATTAGGGTTTCGGAGAAAGTTGGAATTTTTGTAATCGGAGACCACGGCTGAATGCTACTCATCAAAATTGAAATTTAGAGACCAAGATCAAATTTTTTGGTTGGGCAGAAGGTCGGGCTTGATCAAACCCTAGTTCGGGACTTTGATCGAAAAAGTGAAAAATTAGTGCTTCTGCAAAAGTTGAAATTTTTGAAGTCTGTGACCACGGCTGGAAGCTCCTCAGAAAAATCGAAGTTTAGAGCTTTGGATCGAACCTTTTGGTTGGGCAGAAGGGTGGGCTTTATCAAACCCTAGTTCGGGATCCTGTCTAGAAGATCCGGAAGTTTCAAAGGCAATTTTGAGGGGTGAAACTTTGCAGTTTTCAAATTTTGAGTATACAAGCTTGATCAGCTCATTAAGGCGCATCTTTCTATCCTTTCAAAAGTTTGAAATTCAAAGTTTGAATTTTTAGGGTTTCTTTGACAAACCCTAATCCAGCTCCAGATCCAGTTTCTGCAAATCAAGTGGATTGGGTTAATCCTAGAAGAGAATGGATTGGGCACCTGCATAAGTTAAGAAGTTCCAGTTTCAGAGGGAGATAAGGCTAAGACCTTACATAAGAAGATTACAAGCAATCTCGACAGGTATGACTTATCCAGGTATGTTTCGAGATCTGTTCATGATTAAGTTTATGATATGTTTGTCTTCATTAAGTTTAGTACAATTTTGATTAACTTTAGACTTGTCGTATCACCTTAATAAAATTATGAATGCAGATATTCATTGATTAGGGTTTTGACACTTATGATTGTACTAATGCATTGTGGTGTTGTATGAGGTTGATGTTATCCGCTAACATGAAAGGTACATCAAGAAAGACAAATCATGTTCTAGTTCAAGAACATATGACCATGGTGACATGAAGACAAAGATTCATCCATTGTCATGGATCACATAGAAGATCTACTTACGAGGTATGTATAACTTGGTTCTATATTGGTTAACCTATGAGATATGTAGGTTACTAGCACAAGTCATTGAAGAAGAACAAGAAGACATTATGCGGGTATGTTAGACATAACCAGCTAGCATGCTAATCCAGGTATGTTTTTCCTATATCAATTTAGAATTCTACCTTGTGTTAGGATCTTTGTAATGTCCCTTGTTAGGAATTTTATTAAAATTGCAATTTTCCACTTTTTTCCTTGGTTCGACCTTTGACTAGTTTCGATCTCTAGGTCCCAAATTTGCCCCAAATGATCCCAAATCTTCTGAGAAGGTATATGAATGATATTATAACATAAATATGTGTTTTAGGGATGCCTTTGTACCTTTAAAACACTTCTGCAAATACTCTTTCAATTCTGGTCAATGTAGGTAACTTTACTAGTGATTTCCCTTTGACTAGTATTGGTCTCTAGGTCTCAAATTGACTCCAAATTACTTCAAATCTTCAAGGAAGGTGTATGAATGATATTAGGAATTGAATATGATGTTCAGGGATAACATATGGCCACCAAAAGACCTCTGCAAACTCTCTTAAGATTCTGGACCAAGTATGCAATTTTACTAGTAATTTGGGGTTCAAATCCCCCTAAGTTAAGTACTGAAAACGGCTTCCCAAATGCCTCCAAACCCACCCAAATTTATGAACAGAGGTATGTAATGTGTTAAGTATGTAATTAAGGTCTCATATGCACCATTAATGGTTTATTACAACTGTTCTCACCCTCTCCCATTCAACTGCAAAAATCACCAATTCGACCCTTGGGGAAATGGCACTATTTCTTCTCCCAATGCAATTAAACTGAGTAAAAATACTTCAAATGCTCAAGTACAGTACATGAAACTTGTAAAATACATCCATGGCAGTCCATTAATCACAAATGCATCATAGAATCATCCATTCATTCGAAATCATCATCAATACATTGGTTCACAACAAGGTAGTGGGGAAATGGCATTGTTCTTCCATTAAAAATGAGATTTATACATTTCTACTTGGAATTTCGACCTGAAACTTTCTGGAGATGAAGAACAGAGTATTTACTTCATATTACAAAAGAAATGGGGCATTAGAATTTCCCCCAAAGAGTACAATAGCTCACCAAAAACGCCCTCCCTCAAGGATCAAGAATATGCCATCAAAACTGGAAATGGTTGAAGGAGCGAGCTGCAATAGAAGAAACCATGAGCTGCCCTGTAGCTTACACCTGCAAATAAAGACTCCATTAAAGCTCCAAATGAAAGGTCTTAATGGCCTTTCCAATTGCCAACTTGGATGGGAATCTTTCACCCTCGAAATTGGCTAAGGCAAGAAACTAGTCATCCACTAGCTCTCCCTTTTCACAAATGCAATTGCAAATTCTACAAATGATCAAAAGCTGGTTTCATTCTTTGTTATTGACATTTATAAACTTCTAATGTCCTTCATGGGTCGAGTTCCTTCCAAGAGACTCATGCCAACTCAAGTTGGGAAGAGATTCCAAAGAACGCCACTTGTACAACAATTCCTAGTCTCCCACTTCCACCAAATCACATGTGGAAGCATCTTAGCTGCCCTAACACCCTTGAGTGCTCTCTTGGAGTCTATTTTTAGCCCTGACATGTCATATATGTCATATGTCATCCTTCAGGTCTGATTTGTGTCATAGGTGTCATAGCATCTTCATCATTGTTGTCATAGAGCTAGGGAATCTAGCCCAAGTGTCTTACTAGCTCCAAATTGCCTCTTCCTCTTCCATGGGAGTTACTCTTCCTCTATATTTCGACCTTGGATGAGTAATGCAATGCATAATACCTTTTGGACTCCCCCAAGTATGTTACCATTCACCTTGAATTTGAATTGGTGAGAGAATGATGCCAAGTGTAGTGGGGAAATCTAGCCATATGTGGGTCCCACTTCCTCCATGTGTCTTCATGATGAAATGCCACTTTGATTTTCACTTGTATATATTTATTTATCTCCTTTATTAAATATTTATGCCATTCTAATGTTCAAACATCATTTATTATCCCCATTATTCCAAATCCCAAAGCTTCCACCCTAAACCTAGGAAACTAGTAATTTTCCTCCTTGGCAATTATTTGACCTTTAGCATCAATTTGACAAACTCTAATGAATAGGGCCAATGTGATTAGGCCATTTTGACCCAATACCAAATTTGGGACATGACAAATCCTCCCTTCCCAATATTGCTTGTCCTCAAGCAATTTTAAACATGGGTGTTGAAGAACCTGCTTTCTGTATAATTCTTTGAAGTTGCCATTGAATTGCCTAACCTTGAGTCTTTGAGTTTCCATGAAGATTTTAGAGAGGAACCAACATGCTTGCTGCTGCACTACTCTGATAAAAATCACTTAATTAAGTGGGGAAATCCATCTCCCATACTGCTTGTTTCCCCAAAAAATTTGAAACCAATGAGATAAAAATTATTCCAAGGTCCCATTGCTTGTATTGCACCCGAACAATTAAGAGTGCTCTCCAACCCATACCATCATATAAGAGGATTCCTGGATCCCATTTTCTTGTATGCATTCTTCCAAACATCATGAGTACAAAATATATATCATCAAAGTACATAGCTACATAATGAAAATTAATATCAAGGAGGTGCTTCATCAAAGAATCATGAAAGTGCTTATACCTCCAAGCAAGTAGACCACCGTTTTCCAAGTGCATACAAGCTTCAAGTGACCAATCAAATCTGCTCCAATGACATAGGTGAGGATCCCATGTCCTATAAATCTGCTCCAAAAGGATGTGATATGCATCAAAATATTCAGCCATGTATTCTTTCATCCAAGAAGTGAATGAAGAATCTCCACTAAAATCTGAACCAAATAATGAGCAGAAAAAACAAGGAGACTTCAAATGACTCAAAGAAGTCTCACCCATACATCCCTGAATGTGATTATCATAAAGATATAACAAAGTATGTGGCTTCCAACAAAAATGTTCTCCAATCATAAATCTATTCACCCAAGTGTTGGATGAAGTTCCTCCAACATCAAATGAATCAAGTGTTGAGCAAGAAAAACCATGAGTCTTCAAGTGACTCAAATGCATATCATAGGTGCATCCATGTAGATGTGCATCATCATAGAGTAATAAAGTATGCTGCTGCAAATGTGAATAAGAATGTGCTCCAACCATATCATACTCCTCATGTGGCACCATCAAAAAGAACCCTTTCACCCATACTTCATTGAGACTAATGTTGCAAAACATGGAATTGTAGGATGTAGGAGAATGAACCAAATCACCCAAATGATCAAAAAGTACAGAAGTTTCATCATGGGGAGGATCCATATGGGTAGTATCATGTAGCTCCTTCAAAAGTGTGAACTCTTTGTCATAGTTTGGTTCCAATGTAGATGAATCATGCTCTTCTTTAAAAATTGCACAACCTTCATCAAGAGGCAATTCAAATTCTTCTTCCACCACATCAAGTGTTTGGATTTCTTCAAGTTCATCTCCAAACACATCAAGAACATTCAAATTTTCACATTTCTCATGATCCACCATGTCATGAGAATCCTCCAAACAATCTACCATTTGACAATCTGAAACATAGGAGGAAAAACAAGTATCTTGCAACTTTTCAAGAAGTTGCTCATTTTGAATTGTGAGCTTATGAATATCCTCATTATTCTTCAAGTATGCATCATGTAACAATTCATTAAGCTCAAACAAATGGTTTCTATCAAAAAGCAAAGACATGAAATTACCTTTGATGTGGCACATTGCTCTTTGAATCTTCTCCATATCTTCAAGGAAGGATGTTTCCTCCAATGAAGTAGCTCTCCAACAAGAATTTGACACCAATGCTTGAGTCTCATGGAGAATGCTGAGGGACTCTTGGATCTTCTTTTCATTCATATTTAAGGACCCTTCAAGAAAATGAGGCTCTTGCAAATGAACCTCCTCATCTTCTGCATTTTTGCTTGGACCAACTTCATGAAGCTCAAGTGGTGATGGGGAAGTTGATCTTGGTTCTTCTTCAACTGCTACAAGGTCTTCATTATCATGCTTAATGGAACTTGGGCTTGCAGCAACACTTTCAAAAGTGATCTCTATGTCACCAACATAGAGGTGTGAGCACCCATCAGTAGGTACTCCTTCATAGTTTAAGCATCCATCAGTAGATGCTCTTTGGTTCATGTCTAAGCTAGAAGGTGTCTCGAAATGATCTTCCATATTTTCAATAGAATCTTCTTCATGCTCTTGTGATGTCTCTTCATTTTTCTCCTTCAAGCAATCTGATGCATTTTGCCCCTTGTTTTCCTTAGGATCAATATATTTGGAATCTCTTCTTGAATAAACCTCAAAAGCTCTCCTCAAGGAGGACATCATTTCATGCACACATATATGATACTCGCTCCAAGGGTTTTTACAAGAAGGGCATAAACCTTTCTTCACTAACTCCACATCTTCATTTTTGGGCCTATTTTCAAAAACATGTTCAGCATAGTACTCAAAAGACATGGCATTTTGTGTATTTTTGCTAAAAGCAAGATATTCTTGATATTTTTGATATTGTTGGGGCAAGGTTTTATATTTTGCTCTCCATCTTTGGAACTCACTCATAGAATTATCCTTGGTTGGTGTGACACACTCATATTCATCAGATTTAAAGTCATAAGAATAATCTTCATTTCTCTTGAAATTATAAGAAGTGTTGCATGATGGCACCTCTTCCTCATACCATTCACATTTTGCTTCATATTGCTCATAAGCATCTGCATATTCCTCATAAGAATTGTACTCATAGGATTCATCATAATAGTAAGACATGGCTGCCAGTTATTCTTGAATGTATGTATCTAATACACAGGTGCAAGGACCATGCTCTGATACCACTGTAATGTCCCTTGTTAGGAATTTTATTAAAATTGCAATTTTCCACTTTTTTCCTTGGTTCGACCTTTTGACTAGTTTCGATCTCTAGGTCCCAAATTTGCCCCAAATGATCCCAAATCTTCTGAGAAGGTATATGAATGATATTAGAACATAAATATGTGTTTTAGGGATGCCTTTGTACCTTTAAAACACTTCTGCAAATACTCTTTCAATTCTGGTCAATGTAGGTAACTTTACTAGTGATTTCCCTTTGACTAGTATTGGTCTCTAGGTCTCAAATTGACTCCAAATTACTTCAAATCTTCAAGGAAGGTGTATGAATGATATTAGGAATTGAATATGATGTTCAGGGATAACATATGGCCACCAAAAGACCTCTGCAAACTCTCTTAAGATTCTGGACCAAGTATGCAATTTTACTAGTAATTTGGGGTTCAAATCCCCCTAAGTTAAGTACTGAAAACGGCTTCCCAAATGCCTCCAAACCCACTCAAATTTATGAACAGAGGTATGTAATGTGTTAAGTATGTAATTAAGGTCTCATATGCACCATTAATGGTTTATTACAACTGTTCTCACCCTCTCCCATTCAATTGCAAAAATCACCAATTCGACCCTTGGGGAAATGGCACTATTTCTTCTCCCAATGCAATTAAACTGAGTAAAAATACTTCAAATGCTCAAGTACAGTACATGAAACTTGTAAAATACATCCATGGCAGTCCATTAATCACAAATGCATCATAGAATCATCCATTCATTCGAAATCATCATCAATACATTGGTTCACAACAAGGTAGTAGGGAAATGGCATTGTTCTTCCATTAAAAATGAGATTTATACATTTCTACTTGGAATTTCGACCTGAAACTTTCTGGAGATGAAGAACAGAGTATTTACTTCATATTACAAAAGAAATGGGGCATTAGAAGCTCCCCCAAAGAGTACAATAGCTCACCAAAAACGCCGTCCCTCAAGGATCAAGAATATGCCATCAAAACTGGAAATGGTTGAAGGAGCGAGCTGCAATAGAAGAAACCATGAGCTGCCCTGTAGCTTACACCTGCAAATAAAGACTCCATTAAAGCTCCAAATGAAAGGTCTTAATGGCCTTTCCAATTTCCAACTTGGATGGGAATTTTTCACCCTCGAAATTGGCTAAGGCAAGAAACTAGTCATCCACTAGCTCTCCCTCTTCACAAATGCAATTGCAAATTCTACAAATGATCAAAAGCTGGTTTCATTCTTTGTTATTGACATTTATAAACTTCTAATGTCCTCCATGGGTCGAGTTCCTTCCAAGAGACTCATGCCAACTCAAGTTGAGAAGAGATTCCAAAGAACGCCACTTGTACAACAATTCCTAGTCTCCCACTTCCACCAAATCACATGTGGAAGCATCTTAGCTGCCCTAACATCCTTGAGTGCCCTCTTGGAGTCTATTTTTAGCCCTGACATGTCATATATGTCATATGTCATCCTTCAGGTCTGATTTGTGTCATAGGTGTCATAGCATCTTCATCATTGTTGTCATAGAGCTAGGGAATCTAGCCCAAGTGTCTTACTAGCTCCAAATTGCCTCTTCCTCTTCCATGGGAGTTACTCTTCCTCTATATTTCGACCTTGGATGAGTAATGCAATGCATAATACCTTTTGGACTCCCCCAAGTATGTTACCATTCACCTTGAATTCGAATTGGTGAGAGAATGATGCCAAGTGTAGTGGGGAAATCTAGCCATATGTGGGTCCCACTTCCTCCATGTGTCTTCATGATGAAATGCCACTTTGATTTTCACTTGTATATATTTATTTATCTCCTTTATTAAATATTTATGCCATTCTAATGTTCAAACATCATTTATTATCCCCATTATTCCAAATCCCAAAGCTTCCACCCTAAACCTAGGAAACTAGTAATTTTCCTCCTTGGCAATTATTTGACCTTTAGCATCAATTTGACAAACTCTAATGAATAGGGCCAATGTGATTAGGCCATTTTGACCCAATACCAAATTTGGGACATGACAATCTTATACTGTTGTTTGGTTGATAATGATTATTCATGAAGTTAGAAATGTAAGTAATCAAGGGTTTATGCATATTATGTCTCTTACCTTGATTGATGATATGACTAATCAGAAAAGTCCTTTGGTCAAATAAGAATATGCATTTGTAAAATAAGTATTCCCTGAAACCTTGAATACTAATGTTTATTATCTGTGTTTGAAATGATCATGACTATACATGTTTAAGATTATTGCGTTTTGATAGTATTGAGATTATACTAATGAATGTATGTATGAGACCTCGATGACACAAAATGATGATACTAGTAAGTATGCATAAGTGACTGAGGATGGATATAAGTTCAAGGACAGGTAATCTAGGAAACAAAGATCAAGAGGGAGCACACTCCAGTAGTTTCTGCAAGGATGCAGATATTCAGAGGGAGTTGACCACTTCTCACAATCCACATCAGAATGGAGTTGCAGAAAGGAAGCAAAGACTGAGAGGGAGTCAACCCAACAAACAAACAAAGATAAGTATTTGAATTGTCATTTCTTGTATATCTGATTGTTTAATAATATTGTTCAATGATGTATATACTTATGTTCCTAGACTTAGGTTGTATATTATGCATATTTGCATTAACGAACAATATACTACTAATATGCATGTGATGGGTAAGTGGCCTATGGTACTATACAACATTCCATTGCTACTTATCTAGAATGAAACCTCTTTGCTGACATGTTGGGAGTTGTGCACACTCTTAACAATGTTCTGGTAGAGATTGGAAGGCATCTAGAAAGTTACGGGATATGGATAAATGTTGTATTGAAGCATTGGCTAAAATAATTGCATGAATGTATGACATATTTCTTTATGTGTAAGAATGTGTTCTGAAAACTATGAGAAGTTTCTAATCATGCAATTTAACTTGTTTTGTAGGAAAGATCGTATACGAGCACCTACAAAAGAAGGATTACAACATTTGTTTCAGCAACAAAGTTATCTATTGAAGATATTGAATATATTGAAGTTCCCAGGATTCAGGAAGAATGCCATGATCGAGGAGTACCAGTCGATCATGAAGAATGATGTTTGGGATACAGTCCCAAGACCTGAAGGAAAGTCTGTTGTGACTTCCAAATGGATCTATAAGATCAAGCATGCTGCAGATGATAGCATGGAGAAATACAAAACGAGGTTTGTAGCTCGTGGCTTCTCCCAGAAAGAGGGATTGAGTATGAAGAGACTTCTACACCTATAGCTAGGCACACTTCCATCAGATCAGTATTTGCTCTGGCTGCAGTGATGAAATGGAAGATACACTAGATGGATGTCAAGACAGCTTTCTTGAATAGTGTAGTCGAAGAGGAAGTGTATGTGGAGCAACCACTCGGGTTTGAGACACGACAGAGAGTCATATGTGTGCAGGTTGAAGAAAGCCTTGTATGGCTTGAAGCAAGCTCTTGGACCTTGGTATGGTAGGATAGACAACTTTCTATCCAGTTTGGGCTTTACTAAGAGTAAAGCAGATTCCAACCTTTACTACAAGGTTGAGGAAGGAAATCTTGTGATACTACTCTTGTATGTGGATGACCTATTTGTAACAGGTGAGGATGGATTGATTGCCGATACCAAGAGGAAGCTTGCTGCCGAGTTCAAGATGAAGGACTTGGGGATTATGCACTATTTTCTAGGTATGGAGGTGTGGTAGAGTGCAGATGGAATTTTCCTTGGACAAGGGAAGTATGCAGTAGAGATCCTAAAGAGGTTTGGGATGATGGACTGCAAGGCCATGGCCACACCTGTGGCATCGAACTTGAAGCTTCTGAGTGATGCTTCATCTGATCTGGTTGATGTCACTATGTATCGTCAGATGATTGGGTCCTTGATGTACTTGACGGACACGAGACCAGATATTTGCTTTGCGGTGAACACATTGAGCCAGTTCTTGACGGATCCGAGGAGTGTTCATCTGGTTGCTGTAAAGCATATTCTGAGGTACCTGAAGGGTACGGTTGATTATGGGCTCAAGTATGATGCGAATCAAAAGTTTAACTTGGAGGGTTATGTTGATTCAGATTGGGCAGGCAGTGCTGCAGATAGAAAGAGCACTTCCGGGTGCTGCTTTAGTATGGGATTAGGTGTGATCTCTTGGTTTAGCAGGAAGCAGTCCTGCGTAGCACTGAGCACAACCGAAGCAGAGTATGTTGCAGCTTGTTCGGCTAGTTGTGAGGCAGTATGGCTCTGAAAGCTATTGTCTGAGTTATTTGATCTCCCGCTGGAGGCTACTGGTATCTTTTGTGACAACCAGAGTTGTGTGAAGCTGTCTGAGAACCTGGTGTTCCACGACAGGTCGAAACACATTGAGATCAAATATCACTATATCAGGGATATGGTGCAGAGAGGAGCAGTGAAGCTCCTGTATGTTGCGACGGATGAGCAGATTGCAAATGTGTTGACGAAGCCACTAGCCAGAGTGAAGTTCGAGTACTTCAGAGAGAGGCTTGGTGTTCTTCAGAATGATGACACTTCAAGGAAGAAGTGATGGACACATTTGCAAAAGCCATTCCAAGCATGGTGGTAGGAGGATCCTCCTATGGCTGTGGATGTAAGCGCTGTGTGATGAGCATCAGGATGATGCTCCAATTACTGCTTTGGATATGATCAGTTGGATCATGTATATGATGCATCAGGTGGATGCATGATATGTATCAGGTGGATACATTGTATGATCAAGTGGATCATGTATGTGATATGCATCAAGTGGATGCATGATATGTATCAGGTGGATACATCGTATGATCAGGATGATCATGTGTGATGAGTATCAGGACGATGCTCTGGATGACATGCATTAGGACGATGCAGTGATGATGATCAGGATGATCATGTGATGATGTACATCAGGATGATGTATGGTGAGTATCAGGTTGATACTCTATGGCCGTGGAATAGGTTGTGTAGATAAGCATATAATCCAGCCCTGGGAGATTTGCAGATGCTCTTGCTAGGTTTTGCCGCTGGCATATAATAGCTCCCTGGGAGATCTGGCAAATGCTCTTTTGAGGTTTTGCTTGGAGGGACATCTAATAGCGCCCTCGGAGATTTGCAGATGCTCTTGCTAGGTTTTGCCGTTGGCATATAATCACTCCCTGGGAGATCTGGCAAATGCTCTTGCTAGGTTTTGTCCATGGCACATAATTTATCTCTGGGAGATCTTGCAGGTTGTGCTGGGCACGTAATCAGTCCTGAGATGCTCTTGCTAGGTTTTGCTTGGTAGCATATAATGTTTCCCTGGGAGATCTTGTAGGTTGTGCTGGGCACGTAATCAGTCTTGAGATGCTCTTGCTAGGTTTTGCTTGGTCACATGTAATAGCTCCCTGGGAGATCCGATAGGTTGAGTAGTGTGCTCGTAATCAGTCCTGGGATGCTCTTGCTAGGTTTTGTTGACGCATGTAATAAGTCCTAAGGATTCCACAGTATGGCCAGTGATGATGAAGACCTGCAGGTGGTGGGCCTACATCCAGTATGAAAAAGGACTGGCTCTGTAGAACTTCCTATGATGAGTAGATTCAGAGATTGATTGAGATAGCAGCAGTCGTGACGATGACGATGATTCGAGGATGATGATTCGTTGATGATGATCTAGAGAAGAAGACTTGTGCTAGTAGATCTGTGTTGAGAAATACCTTCCTAGTTAAGAGGGAGTGTTGATGTATATGTAACTTCGGAATGTATTTTACCCATGTGTATTGTATTCCTATAGAGATGTTATTATTCCTCTATACAGAAGTGTTTGTATTCCTATAGAGATGTTATTATTCCTCTATACGGAAGTGTCGTCATTTATATTGTAAGTGTTGCAACTTATACTTGATGGGTTATTAGACCACCTTGATGGGGTCGGCCCGGTATGAGTCATGTGGGTAAATGGGTTATTAGACCACCAAGTGTGGGGTCGGCCCGAATTAAGTTAACCATGGGTTATTAGGCCGAGCTAGACAAGTCGGCCCCATTAGTTTATTGGGCAGGACAGGACAAGTATAAATAGAGATCGGGAGATCTCTATTTGATCATCTCATTACTCATTCTTCCATCACTCAGAAAGTGGTGCACATGTGAGGAGGAGGATCAACTGCTAGGAGAAGACTATCTCTTGTACTTTGGTTGTATCATTGCTCTTTCTATCTCTGAGGAAGTTGCGGGGTTTTGCACCTTCTTGGTTTTCCTCGGTGAAACTCTGTGTCTCTTGTGTGCTTGCATTATTGTGTCCATGATTGATATGCTGTAGATATGCTGTACATGTTATTCTCTCAGTTAAGATCCTAGATCAGATTGAAGTAAATTCTGAAAAACTAACACCAATGGCATCGAACTTGAAGCTACTGTGTGATGCTTCATCAGAGACAGTTGATGCCATGATGTATAAGCAGATGATTGATTCGTTGATGTACTTAACGAACACGAGACCATACATATGCTTTGTTGTGAACACCCTGAGCCAGTTCTTGACAGATTCGAGACATGTTCACCTGATTGCTGAAAAGCATATATTGAGGTACTTGAAGGGTGCAATTGAGTATGGGCTCAAATATGAGATGGATCAGAAGATTAACCTGCATGGTTATGTTGATTCGGATTGGGCAGGTAGTGCCATAGACAGGAAGAGCACTTCAGGATGTTGCTTCAGTTTGGGATCCGGTACGATCTCTTGGTTTAACAGGAAGCAGTCGTGTGTGGCATTGGGTACAGCCGAAGCAGAGTATGTTGCAGCTTGTTCGACTAGTTGTGAGGCAGTATGGCTTCGGAAGCTACTGCTCGATTTGTTTGATCTCGAGTTAGAGGCGACTTGCATATTTTGTGACAACCAGATTTGTTGAAGTTGTCTGAGAACCCGGTGTTCCATGACAAGTCGCAGCATATTGAGATCAAGTACCACTATATCCGGGATATGGTGTAGAGAGGAGTAGTGAAGCTCCAGTATGTGGCGATAGACGAGCAGATAGCCGATGTGTTGACCAAGCCATTAGCAAGAGTGAAGATCGAGTACTTCAGAGAGAAGCTTGGTGTTATCCAGATCGAGGTTCCTTGAAAGAGGGAGTGATGTGACCGGACGACGCAGGTGCGCTAGGGTTGTATCTTACATGGTGGAAGACACAGGTGGTCCGAAAGGACGTAATGCATCTGGGATGCTCCTGGGATGTATCCACATGTTTGAAGACGCTGGTAGGTCCACGGGTCATGAAGCATCTGGGATGCGCATGTGATCTATCTTACATGGTGGAAGATGTAGGTGGTCTGCAAGGACGTAATGCATCTGGGATGCTCCTGGGCTGTATCCACATGTTTGAAGACGTAGGTTGATCGAGAGAGTCGTAATACATCTGGGCTATATCCACGGGGTGGAAGACGCAGATGTTCCTGGGCTGTATCCACTGGGTGGAAGACGCAGGTTGATTGAGAGAGAGACGTAATACATCTGGGTTGTATCCACTGGGTGGAAGACGTAGATGTTCCTGGGCTGTATCCAGTGGGCGGAAGACGTAGGTTGTCTGATGGACATGGTGCACTTGGGTTGCTCTCCACATTAGATGATGAGATGATCCAGATACGATCGATGATAGTAGGAGACGCAGGTGATTGCTGAGGCAATGCAATATGTGGTCCAGGGCTGTACCTACTTGATGGCTTGCTCATATAGATGATGAAGACCTAGATGGGAGCTAGGCCTACATCCAACATGAAAAAGGGTTGGCTCTGTAGAGCTTCTCATGACGGATACATTCGAGAGATGTCACTAGTCAATAATCAACAAGATGAGAATTGCTGCAGCAGCAATGATGATGATCTAGCGATGATGATGACGTTATCCAGAGATTGTGTCCAGCGGTGATGATGACTGTGTTGAGAGAATACCTTCCTAGTTAAGAGGGAGTGTTGTTGTAAATGTAACTTCGGAAGATATTCTTTTGTATATTATTATTGTACTTTTATACTTTTATTTGTCGGAGATGTTTTTCCTCCGCTCGGGGATGTCCTTATTGTATTTGTTCATGCAAGAATATCGAGGTAAAACCTCCCTTGTAAGTCGGGGCAACAGTTCCCCAAAGGTCAAATGTAAAATGTATTTTTGAGTATCCCTAGGAGAGGTTGGCCCAGTTAGGTAAGGAGGTTGGCCCCATTGGGGAATTAGGTCAATCTCACTTAAAGTATAAATAGAGAGGCTCACTCTCTCATTTGGACATCACACTCACTCAAGCAAGTTCATACCAAGTGAGAGAGAAAAGTTCGCTGGAGAAGAAAGAGGGAAGCTGCAGAAGACATCTTATCTTTGGGTTTTCTATCTTGTTTGATATTGTACTTAGTGACGAATCTATTACTGAGAAAGTTGCGGGGTTTTCTCCTTTACGGTTTCCTTGTGTTCTTGTGTATTGCTGTGCTTGTCTATCTTTCAGTTTAAAGATCTAACATAATTGACTTAAAGTGCAAACACTAACACCACTTAGGGGTAGTGTCCTGAGGTTCTGCCAGGTTAGCAGCCGATTACTCATTGCAATCCAATGGCTGCTAGTTTGTGCGACAATAGTAACCACCAGCCAAAATACAGGCTGGCAACCCGAAGGGACTCAACGGGATTTGATTTCGAGACCTTCGTGAACTTTTGGACAAGAGCATCTACCAATCGAGTTAACCTCTGGTGCTATATATATATTAAAATTAGAGACATAAAATATAAACATAAAGATGTAATTTTTTTGAACATTGAGAAAATAGAACTACATCAAAAACACCCTGGGACACATTTTGATTGGTTGGGACACATCTGCACACAGTTTTTGAATAGTTTTGAATTTTTTTCTGGTGTCCTGAGTGTTGGACACATCAGGGCACATGCTATTCGAGTGTCGGACACACATGGGACACGTGGCCCACAAGTGTCCAACTGTCAACACTTTGACAGTGAATGCCCAAGTGTCCGACATGCTGGACATGTGACACGCAGAGCTGGGAGGGCGTGTCCTGTTTCACAGATTGACAGTAAATGGAGCAATTTGGTGGATCTATCCTGTGCATTTTTGTGAGCAATTGAGTTTGTGACAGTATATCCAGTCAAGCCTTTAAAGATGAAATAGGAGATTGCGGTGTGCGGTTTCCACTGTCTCATAATTATGCATGGACTCTTAATCACTTACGTTGAGCTGGGAAAATTGCATTGGAAGACACATGATCTTTTATAATTTAATTTTTAAATTTCAGGACAAAAAATTTGTAGTTTTTTTTGAATGGTCCAAACTATTTGTAAGGTGAAGCTCATTCACTAAACATTTCCCATTATTGTCCAGTATTATGATTTGGAGACAAGAATACGATTTTGAAGGTTTGGATATTGGAATATGACAGGCCTGTCAATGTCAATGGAAAACACACTGAGCCTAACATTTCATTTTGAAAGCTGTTTGATGTGAAGATTCTTCTTCAACTGCTAACATGGAAATCAGTTTTTTTTACTATTCATTGTAAAGCACATGTTCTCAGGAAGCGGAGCTGTTTGACTATGGATTAAATATTGGTTTAACATGTTAGAGAAAGACATGTTTCTCTACTGTAATAGAGAAAGTCACTTTATGAATAGGATGTTCTTAAGAATGAAGTCATGACAAAATAAAAAAGGGGGTGGTCCACTCTACTATTTTTGAATAACTTGGTTCAACAAGAGGAAGATAGATATATATCTTATCTGTCATATATCAGTTATTGGAAGAGGCAAGAACCAAGATGCTGGGAAAAGAGTGGGGATTGCACTATAATTGGCAAGATAAACAAGGGCATTGCTAGTTCTACCTTTCTATGGTTCACATGTTATAACATCCAGATCATCAGGAAATCCATACAAACATTGTCGAGGAAGTGGACAGTCAAGCAGAAAATGTTTTTCTTCCTACTGACCAGTGTAGGGGCAATGTAATGGACAGTATAAATGACTATGGGACTTAACTACTTGTTGAAGATAGAACTATATAATTATAAGTGGAAACAATATTTTGTGTTTCTACCACCCATTCTAGCTATTGGGTTTAAGTTGGTTGTTCATATTGTCTGCAAACAATTTCCAATGAATTGATCAAAATATTTTGATTGCATATAATTGTAGTTGAGTCTAGACAATATTAATTTATTCCAGGAATAAGAAATGTTAATAAATATGAAAGAATGATGTCCTCTGAGAGGCATTGAGTTTGTCTTTAAAGATCCAATTGAAGAGATTCAAAAGTGTGGCTTCTTTGGTCCTGTTTGATATTTCCTATTACTTTGAAAGATAGGTTCAACCTATTGCATGTCGGCTGTAAGTTTTAACCATGATAAAACTTTCCTCTTGTTTCTGGTCTGGATTGCCTGGAATTGGCTAAACTCTATCTTAATTCTGCAATCACAATTGTCCTCCCCAGTTTTTGCCTCTTAATAAAAACCAAGAGGACTAATCGATCTGTAGATCTGCTGTAGTTTAGACCCCTTTGTAGACTCTAGTCTCGCCTAGGTTTCCCTCACAGATAGCAGAACTATGTTGCACAAGTTTGAGCATAACTCTTCGTCTGCAAGTTAATCAAATATGTCTAGATCTTTATATCGACTGCAAAAACAGAAGCTCCTGACATCGTTGAAGATCTGTCATTCATTTTGAATTAGTTTCATTGTTTTGGAAAATATGGCTATTCAGCATACTAATCACACTATACAAGTGTTGTGAGTCGTGACAAGGAAATTAGGCAGGATTTGAGTAAGCCTTATTTTTGAATTTGAGTCAATTAGTCAGTGAGTTTGCTTTCTAAAAGTGCATGTCTGTCACATGGCTTGGCTCGACTTGTGTTTCTTCTTCTCTTAAGAAAAGTTGGACATGAAGATAAAACTGTAGGTGTAAGAAGAATATCCTTTTCTATACTGTAGTATCTTGCCTGTTGTTGGTTTTATTAATTTTGCTTTTAAAATTTGAGTATGTATTATTTACATGACTTACATTGAGAAGATACGATATCTACTTTATTACGAGTCTTGTGATGTAAACAGTTACACAAATCTGATTGACTACTTAAAATAAGTGTTTCTTGGAGTTTCTTCTAAAGTTCTCTTTTATGGTGAGAGCACCCATGTTCTGTTTCATTTGGTCTTACTGTTTGCTGATTTGATATCTGACAGCAATTTTTCTTTATGTTACAGAAACTGCATCCACCATTTCGCTTACAAGAATGTTCAGTGGGCAGCTGCAACTTCTATTGATTTTATGCACAATACTGTTTTTTCATCCTAGGAACAGCAATGCTGGAGTTACAAGCTCTTTTATGCGGTCTCTGATGGCATCTGTTGACATGCCCCTTGATAGCGAAGCATTTGCAAGACCGAAGGGCTACAATGCTCCAGAGCAGGTAGACAATGATGATTTTACATCTAAAAACTGTGTATACAAAACACGTTGTTATGATATAATTCTCTCAATGCACTCAAATAACCTCTTCAGTTACTGAATCCAGACTCCAGAATGACATGAAGAGAATAAATAAAAAGGTGGGATATACTTACACAAGTGTAACTTTTTTTTCATAACAACAACAGGTGTGTTTGTAACTTTGTATTAAATCTATGCTGTTGCCTGTTACCACTCAAATTCTCACTGCAGGTGAAAAAGTCCTAATCATCTGGGTGAGACTTCAAGGTCACCTGGATTTTTTGCCACCGTCACCCCAGCAACAAACTCCCTCACTTCAGGCTAGCTAAATACTAACACTAGAGGGGCTTCGCTTAGGCAAACTAAGTCACTAACTGATAAATCAAGATGATAAAATGACTAGTTCAATAATTCTGATTACAAATCTGTTTTAAAATGAACATTACAGCAGTAAAGACAGATTTTTAAAGTAAGAGGTTTGGTCCAGAGTCCAGACTCCAATTAAAGATGAAAAAACATGAGAATTATTGACCAAAAGAGCCCAAATTATATAATCAAGAGGGCATAGGGCTCTGCAGTAAATCTGATTCCTTATGATTTTAATTGATGCACAATTTCAGATTTACAAACATAAAATAAAAGAACAGAAAATTAAATATTTTTGTTGGGCTAATGGGGCAAGACTAGTGCCAAAATTTCATAAGAGCTAATTGGGTCATCCGTCATAGAGCAAACAAACAGGGCTGCAAAGTGGATGAAAATGGATGTAGTTACCACTGTTACAAACATGCAAATAACTAGAAATGGGGCAGATTTGTCAAGTTGGAAATTATGAGAGAAAGGCCCCTTCCTGAGGTGACCTTGTATGCATGCAAATCAAGAATGGTGATCTTTACTACTAGTTAAAACATACACGCAACCTCTTACTAAGATGGCATAGCATGAATAGTTTCAACTAAATAATGAAAAAGAGCATAGAGTCGGAAAGATGGAACATTATTATCCAATGGACATGACTGCCCTTAGCTTGAATCTCTTCATGCAGCAGAATTATGGTGGTTTCCAGCAATGGTAAGATGAAAAGCCAAGCTTGACAAAGAACTCCACAATCACATAGCCTTCAGATGATACATTGACAATAGACACCCACAGAGACAATACTTCTTTATTCCGTCGACAATATTATAATGAGAGGCTCCCTCTTCTTATAGCAATACAAAGTAACGGCTATGTTCTCATGGAGAATGTGCCCTAGCCAAGTGTAGAAGAGAAAGAGAGCACATGTGTAAAAGGAGAACAAGAGAGCTCCATGTGTGAGGGAGATGCAAGTGTCAAACCTCACATGCATGAAGGAGATGCGCCCAATTTGAAAGAGGCCACACGTGGGAAAGTAGGTGCACGATTTAAGGGATCATGTCACCTAGGGAAATGCATCCACCTTTAATTGAGGGATTCATATTTTGGGAAGTGCACCCACGATAATTCAAGGTATTGTGGCTTGGGGAGTGTGCCCACCTTTATTCAAGGGGATTATGTTTTCCAAATAAATCCAAGTGAAGTGAGCCCACCATTTTTTAAGGAGGGGCGCTCCACTTTATACATCATAGGTTTATTACAAATAAAACCATATTTTATGCTACACCAAATAATTGCATGATTTCCATGGCATTATTTATGAACCATCACTTTGACTATAATGCCAAAATGCGAAAAATATGTCTTCATAAATTTTCTCCAAGTGGCTTAAAGCCATGTGCGACTAATCATGATGTGTCTGGATCCGAAATCTGAATGAAGTCTTCACACTCATCTGCTTCAAAAAGATCTGCAACTGGATTACCCTTATGCAACATTGAGGGGTAACATGGCCAAACCGTCCAGCTTGATCATACAATATTTAAGCAGTATCTCACTCTGGTTATCTTAAAAAATTCTCAAAAAGAGTTCTCTACTAATTGCTATCTGAATTGACTTTAAATATCTAGGGCTACTACTTTCTATGCGGCTTGTATATTGCTGTACAGACTTTTGTAACCAAAAAACAAATTTATAGACCATGATAACATTCATAAATTCAAAGGGGACATGCCATTGAGGGTGTCCTTCTTGCTACCAACCTTGGATGTCTGGACACCAAGACTTTTTCTTTGCATGTGTTGAATCCTGTTGCACTGTCTCTTCTTCCTGAGATGGCATTTGTTCCAGACCATAAGATCCCACAGAGTAATATGTGGGGACCACTAATTAAATTCTTTCCACCACTGTCCTTTTTTCCTTTTCCAACTTCTCTATTTCATCATGTATCTCTCTCATTCACTCTTTCATTTCATCCTATCTTTGAGAATTACTTTCCCTGATAATCTCAATCTACATGTGCTTGTTCTTAATTTATTCAACCTGAGAGTTCATACCTGAAATCTGCCTTTGAAAAGCCTGCAATTCCAGCTCGTGTCTTCTCTCCCATTCTCTTTGCATTTCTGCACATATAATGACAGACAGCCCTGAATCTCCCCTGCATGCCTCTCACACCTGCTATTTTTTCTACGCAGGTCAGCATTTTCACATAGGGTGCATCTATTGGAGTGTTCATGGGGATTGGCCATTTCCACAAGCCTTAGCCAATACACCCATTGGAATCTTGAAGCACAGAGTCAAGGGTGGACTGGGGGGATCCTATGCTCTCTTGAAACCACAAGCCTCGGGCCAAGGATCATCACAATATTAGTTAATGAGAGCCAGTTCCAGACTGATCGAAGTTTTATCCCACATATTGCCGCCTGTCCCATCCTTGCAGGATATTAATTGGACCTTCCTTTGGAGTAATACGGACGAGTACTTTGACTGCGGGGGGAATTAATGGTCTCTAATTCCATTGCCATCAACAATTGCCATTTGTCCCAAGGGCTCAATTGCATTGCCAATATCAATGGGCTTATAAAGTTTCATGGGAGGTGGCATAGTTCCAAGGGCCCCTTATTTTCCTCACCATTCTTTTGTGCAAATTTGCCTCTTTGTTTGCTTGATTGTCAGTTGAGGTGTTGAAATTCCTAAAGACCTGATGATAGTCTAGGAATTCAAAGCTTTGAGCCAGAGTTTGAGTTCTAGTTACAAGCCTGCTTAAATGAGTGTCTTGAGGAATGGTTTTATAATGCATATGCCGAATTATTATTGTGGAATCACCTATTACAGAAATCTGGTTGATACCTATCTTATTCAGTATCAACAAACCTTGATAAATAGCCGAGACCTTAGCTTGATTATTAGAGGCCTTGCCTGATCCCTAGGCATAGGCAATTTCCTGAATTTTCTAGGGATCAAGAATGATCCCCACAGAAATCTGGTTGATCCCTATCTTATTCAGTACCAACAAACCTTGATAAATAACAGAGACCTTAGCTTGATTATTAGAGGCCTTGCCTGATCCCTAGGCATAGGCAATTTCCCGAATTTTCTTGGGATCAAGAATGATCCACCTTGCACTTGCTGCCCCTGGATTGCCTTTTGAAGCTCCATCAAAGTAGAGGATGTGGTGATTCTTAGATGATAGCTAGTGATGGAATTCTTACTCTGTCATTCTGAGCTGCCATGATGCAAATTTTCTTTGTATACCTAGCTGATTTTTAGCCTTGTCTATTCACCTTGTCACCACATCTTTTAGCCATATCTGCTTCTTTGTTTCTAGGGCCAATAGATTTTGCTCTTTCATCTCTTTAGCTTGAATTGTTTTGGAAAGTAGTCCTCAAGCTTGTGCTACAAGCTTTCGTGTAGGAGAACCTCATGGTGAAAAATTGCTTTATTTCTGGCCAGCCAGATTTTCCAGCTCAAGTATTTTGGGGTTGCCATCCAAACCCTTTTCAGGGGAGGCTTGTCTGCAAATGTTCCTTGATATTTTTTGTTCCCTGTCTGAAACATTTTTTTCCAGTCTTGAGGCATTACCATCTGATGCCCAAGGTTTGAAAAGGCCATTTGCCAATTTTTTTGAGTATATTCACATTCCAGAAATAAATGAAGAGAGGTTTCTTCTTCTTGAGCACTGTTACTCATATTGTATGAGGGTAATCCAGATGATGACTATGATGACTATGATGACTTCATTTAGATTCTGGATCTTGACATAGAATAATTAGTTGCACATGGCTTATAGTTCCTTGGAGTAATTATCATGCTTTATTTTTGTAAAGTATTGTTTGATGGGATGTATATACTATGTGGAATGCCCCCCTCCTTAAAAAAATGGTGGGCACATTCCATTTAGGACAATTTAACCCCTCAAACTATGCTAGGCGCGCCCCTTGGAGACATAATCCCCTGTTTGTTGGATTATGGAGACAAGATTCCTTGATTTATGGGATTTATGTTTGGAAATCCCTGATTTTTGGATTTTTGGGACATAATCTCTACTTAATCTCCTGATTTTAGGGCCCAGAATCCCTATTTTCTGGATTTTGTTGGGGGGAATCCTCATTCTAAGGGGGCACACCTGTTGGGGGCATAATCCCCCGATTCAAGGAGGATTTGCCTCCCCATGTGGCCTACCTTCTCTTGGAGGTGGCACACTTCCCTATGTATGTGTTTCAAAACTTGGCTTCTATCTTCTAGAGGTGACGCCCTCTTTCATGCATGCCTCCAACACTTGGCATGCACCCTCTTACTTCATTTGGGCTATATAGGGAGGTGGCCTCTTCATTGTAAAAGCATGGTTGGACTTTTGGAGTTCATTCTCTCTTGAGCTTAATCGATATATCTCATATTGGAGCGGATTTTGTTGTAAGGATTCCCTTCTTCCTCATTTATGGCACACTTATCTTGCTTGGAGCTTCATGATTGTAAGTTTATTGGACTAGTCTCTCTTTGAACCACCAATCTTGAGGGGACTGAGCAAGGCTAACTACCCACTCCTTGATGGATGAAGAACCTGCAAAGTTAGATTAAAAGCCAAGTGGGAGATTGGATCTCCTTTCTTACTCCTTCAGGTGTAATCCTACAAGAAGGGGTCAGATAAAGCACCAATACAACCGAAAAAATGCTTATATCTAATCCTATCTAGTAGTCTACAAAAAAGCTCAAGAGAAAGCTATCTAATGAGATTTACCATATTAGGTGGTAACATCCTTTCAAAGGCCTATGAAGAAATAAAAACTCAAAGCAATTAAACTAGATACAGTTACCTCATATATGTATAACTTGAGACAATGGCATCCACACATGAAAGTGCAACACAGATCTGACTTCCAAAGCCTTCTTTATTAGCAATTTTAATAGAGCACAAGTACAAGAGCTTGAGCACAAGCTTCACTAGTAACCAACCTACAAAGAAAACAGAAGGGAGAGCCTGCTTTTGCTTAAATAACAGAAATAGGAAGAGGGAAGCAAATTTCATGAAGTGGAGTGAACTAGAGTGTCATATGACACCTCATGGAGTTAACAAGAGTGTAATTTGACACCTCATGAAGTGAACTAGAGCTTAAGGTCTCCTCATGACCCACCTAGGAGACAAGGAGGGGACAAATAGGGATTGATTGAGACTAAATCCAATCAGAAATGACACTTCACTCAAGGGGGGGCCGAATTATGAAATATTCCCTTTTACCAACCTTCTAAAATCACTCAAATTTGTCTCCAACATGCAGAAATCATGGGATTTTGTCTCCAAGGGGTGTGTTAGGCTAAATTAAGTGGTCTAAAGGGTTTAATACATCATATTAAGGTGTTTGACACCCCCTTTAGCCACATAAATCTAATACTATACAATATACACCCCTAAGACACCTAAATTACAATTTTTACATGTCCATATGACTAAACTATGAGATGTATGGAATACCTAATTGACACTAGACTAGACACCATGCTAGGGCAAAGACATTAAGGCTTGCTCCGGCTTTGGAGACATGAATGAAAAAACTTTGACAAACTCAAATCACCAGGGCCTAAGCTTATCTTAGTGAAAAAAACACCCTAGAGCAACATTAATGTGATTGTCCTATATGAACCAGCCTTTTACAGATAGAGAACTCATATCATCTCATTTTACAATTCCCTTGCAGGGGATATGGAACATGTAGATACAATCCAGAAGAAGAAGAAGAAGGAGATGCATGTATGCTTTTGGTAGAGCTCTGGCACTGCAATCTCTTTTGTACATCTTCATCTTCAGCCTTTGTTATCATTCTAGTGCAAACTGAGTGGTAACAAGGAGTACTCATATAAAGGTAAAATACAACACATTATCTTCCTTTAAACTTGTTATCACATAACTTGTAGTTGTCTCTAAAGGTATCCTATCCAGGACGGTAGAGGTGTAGACAACTAAAGAGGTGACCCAAGAGATGCCACGATTCCCAATGCAAGCTGGGTGTCACGCTAACCGAGGCACTCTTCGCTTTAGATCAAGCCTAAGCAAGACCAAGGGGGAGACCCTAGCTTAGCCAATGAAGGCTAGCGAACCCACTCAAGACCTCCTAGGGAAATGTGAAAGGTTAAGTATGAAGAGATCAAGAGGGATAGATCTAGATCTAGGATGATAAGTGGACCCAAGATGGTTAGGGCTTGGTTGAAGAGGCTTAGGGGAAGGACAAATGTTCAACCAAGTGCAAGATAAGGTCACTTATGGATTAGGAGTAGTAGATCTAGATAGATCTAATGCCAAGAAAAGATACCCAAGTGGGGCCCACCCTTAAAAAGTGGAAAATGGTCCAAATTGGGCCCACAAGGTCAAAATAAAAATGAAATGGCATTAGGGGGTATGCTATAGCATGGATCTATGGATGTGAGAAAAAACAAGCAATACCCACAAACCAGATCTAGTAAAAGACCACTCATCCAACTAGTGGGACTTTCTCAAGAGAGGACTAGTGCCTTAGTTCAAGGGGCAAATGGAGTTATATGGCCACCAAATTATAGATTGGAGATGTTGTGTTGATTTTAGAGGTGGGTTTTAATTATTAAGCCCCAATAATTGCTAGATCCAAGTAGATCTGAAAAATGGAAAAATGAGGGTTTTGAAATTTAAGGGTTTGATGACCAATGGAGAAAAGATGGATGAATCTAGATACATACCTTGTAGAACATACCTCAAAAGCTTGTGGCCACTTTGCAAATTGATAATTTCCCCCCTGTGTGTATATTCAAGAGTGAGATCCAAAGCTCCAAGTGAAATTGTCCTCCTTCCAAGATGACCAATTCGCCCTCCTCCTGCAAGACAAGATCAAAATGAGAAACAAATCTAGCAAAAGAATGGTGATAATGGTGAAAATATGAAAGAGAAAGCATCAACTATGTCACTAAGATACAATAATGATACTCCCTGAGACAAAAGGCCAATCTAAGGCAAGATATGAGGTTTCCCCATAATAGCCTCCCTCAAAATCGTCCTCCTCTTCACCAATTCGGCCTCCCTGCAGAAAAACGACTTGGAACCCCAAGATCCACAAATGATACACAGAGAAAAGATTGTATATTCAACTTGCAAAAGAATCCATCAAGACAAGAGAGGTAGATTCACAAAATAGTATTTTTATTCCAAGTTTGAAGAGCTCCAAAGGTGCCTTTACAATAGGGGGGTCTCTTCCTTAAATAGGATGAGGGAGACCAAAACCCTAAACCACTTTTGAAAACTAGTGGTTGAGATCAAAAGATATAACAATATAATCAATGGCTAAGATGAGCCAATACATAATATGACATGGATCACTCACTAAAGGGATGACGCCATGACTAAAGGAGGCCTCCAAGGGAGGGCGCACTACATGGGGGTGGATAAAACACATGTGAGCCACAACATATGACTAGGACAAGTGACTAGGAGCACATGGTGGGGCTAGGAGGTATTATTCCCCTTCACTAGCATGTCCCCATGGCACAATAACATAACATATGATTCAATGACATGTCCAAGTATACAAATGATCAAATCTTGTCCCCATCATCAGAGAGAAGAATGCATGAAAAGACCTCCTGCTGACTGTGTGGACCCCACTGACTGCTGCAAACTGATCTGGAAGGAGTGGGATACACCATAGATGACCTCAGAGTAGACCTCATGCCAAAACCTTGTCTCAATTGCCCAAATCAAATTCCTTTATGACCTTTTTATTCCATTTTTTATCCTCCTGAAAAACCATGAAACTGCCCATAACTGACTGTCAGGTGCCTGCGCTGTGAAACTAACTGTGCCATCATGTATGGAAGGGGGGTAATATGGTAATAACAAGTGGCTGGACCACCCCCTTCCTCTGTAGCGCCCTAGGAAATGACTGGCCTCCAATGCTCAGGCTGGACAAGCCATATCAGCATGGCCAAATTGTTCCATAGGTGAACAACTGCTCAAATCATGCCTGGGAGTGCCTGAAACTGAAAGATAAGTGTCTCAATGTATCCATAAGACTCAAATCCACTAGAGATGAGTACTCATACACCTCATGATAACCTGTAAGATCATCTGTAGGGTCCACCATACCCGGACAAGTAAAAATATGATGATCTGGAAATAATAATAATCATGGAAAACTGCATCAATCATCATCTGAAGCCTGTGCCCATCATATGGAATCATCAAAAGGTATACAAAGGACCATAGATCAATATCATATAACAACACTGGTCCATCTCATCACGGATCCCAAGGCTGACCTTGGTCAAACTAAGTTTGACCGGTCAAACTGATCAAAGTATAACCCTGGCTAAAGAAGCCATGCTGTTGCAAGTGCAAATGGTTAAGACATGCTCTCTAAATCATTTTCATAGCAAGACTCTAGAGTATTAAGCATCATTTCATTGGTAGTTAATAAGTAATAATATGTTAGTTAAATAATTTACTTCCAAGAAGAATCTCAAGAATATACTTGTTTGAAACATGATGAAATTGCTAGCAAAGGGTGAAGGCTAAAGATACAAGGCTAGGCTGAATAGGGATGACTTGACTGACTTGACACTGAGATACTTTGGATGAAGGACATGGTGTTACACACTTAAGCATGTGCTGGACAAGGAGTACACAAGGAATGGCGGTGTCTCACAAATGGATAAGTTGTTCAGAGAAGTGCTTATTCAACCTTGGCAAAAATGTCTACTACTAGAACCGCCATGAACTAGGTGTCAGGCTAACCGTAACTTGAGGTTCTAGGGGACACTTAGAATTAGCTGTCCCTTGCTCCATCTCATATCATAGCCCGCAGGATTAATGAGGAAAGTTTCACATAAGGTCAACAGTCTTTAGATTTGACATACATTTAACCACTTCTTTTTAGGACCTTTCATTGAATTTCATGGCCAACAATCATTACATTTAACATACATTTATCCATTGCTTTTTAGGCCTAATATGACCCCTCTCGGATTTCACATGCGCTAATAAGCACAACTAATCGCAACTTTCATCCAGGGTGCATTTACATTTCAAAGCATTTCATTGCATTACATTTCATAGCCCTTTTCATTGGGCTTCCAATAGTTTCCAAGGTAGTACATTTTGCTTCAGGTATTAGCCAACAACAACTCAAGCAACTAGGGGGGAATTCCGCACAAAACCACACATCGGGGCAACCGACTAGAATGATAACGACATAAAATCCAACTCACCAAAGGCGAGTTTTGTTGCCAACTCAGAGCCGAGACACAAAACTAACATGGATGCAGGTCCAACACAGAGGCAAAAGCGGGGAGATCCTCCATATCACAAGTCAAGGTGTAAGTCAGGGTAAAAATCAATAAATGGGGAAAGGACAAATGGATGGATGGAGACAAGTGAAAATGGTGCCTAAGCTAGCAGGTCGGAAAGACACTAAATGATCATGTTCACATTCATATGAAGGTAAAAGCCAACAAGTATAAAACAAGAGTTTCCACATGTCAGTAATACAATCAATACATATAATCCATAACAACCAATTTCATTTTAACATTAATATATTGCCAGATCATAATTGCCATATACCAAGTCAGTGCTATCAAAATGATCTAAACAACAAGGTAATAACATCAATGCACATCATATATATATTGGGTCATATATCAACATCTGTAATCAGAACCAACTATAACCACTGAGAACACTATATCTGAAACATTGAAAACTGCACTGCATCTGTATGGAACAAAAGGTCATATCGGTCTTCAAATCTGAGGTCTCAAGGCTTAGCCTTGGCATAAGGTGTACTAAATGTCTGACATAAAGATGCTCTGATGTGTGAGTGATCATAAATAATGCTGCTCATCATAGCTGATCTCACTGAATAAGTGTAAAGGCAAAGCTCAGAAAAGTGCAGTTATCTGCTCTGCTAACATGGTAGCCCAGCTACTATGTATGTAATAACAAAACCATTACTAAATATCATTAATCACTTATGTATGTGTACTCAAATACATATATTCGAAAATTGTGACATCAAGAAAACTTTAGACGCAAATAACATTTTCCTGGTTCGAACAAAACATATTCTTTTGTGAACAATTACTACCATTCTGAGCTGAGAATGATATTGCAAGCATTCTGAAACAGCTTGTGATCCTATGTTAGGCCCCAATATGTGTTTGCCTATGCCAATGCTAAATTACCATCTCTGCTAATCACCTTCTAGTGCGATGGTACAAGGCTTTGATAACAAATATGCTACAAATTTTAAAAGGGTATTTAGATTAAACAATTTAGTAGTTTGTTTTAGTTTCTAGAGGGTAGTTGCAAAACTTGCAGTCAGAAGATGTTTTTGAGAAACCTAAAGTATCTGTATTGCTTTTGTTAACAGGTTCATATTACTCAGGGTGATTATGAAGGAAAGGCAGTTATTGTTTCTTGGGTGACTTCAGCAGAGCCTGGATCCAGTGAAGTGTTCTATGATACAGTGGAACACAATTATAAGCATCGTGCAAAAGGAAATGTTACGACCTATACATTCTTTAACTATACATCTGGGTTTATTCATCATTGTCTTATTAACGACCTTGAGGTATTGCACTGCTTTATTTTGTTTATCCTTTATTAATGGATGGCAAACTGAAAAGTGTTTTTCATAGTGAATACTTTAGCAGGAATAAATTTCGAGGGAGAGAAATTTCTTGTTGTAGTTCCCCTTTCAGTACTTCTTTTGTATGAAATGGAAGATATTAATTTAAGGCAATGCATGCATTTCAATTCTCCTTTATTCCTATAAATGACAAAATGTTTAAGGGGATACACACTCTAGACCACAGGAATGGCAAATTTGTTATAGTATATAGAGATCATTTAATAATCAACCCAAACTATTGAGGAAATAATTTATATCTCCCTGTCCCACTGACAAGAATCTCGATTCCAGCTGGATGGAGTTTTATTTCCGTTACATGGAGAATCGAAGATCAATGCGTTTGGTAATCCAAGATCATTTCTTATATTCACTTGGGCACACTCAACATTTTTGGGTTGGTGGAATATTCTCAGTGTTCCCAGTCCAATTTTTCATCATAATATTCATTGTTTCCATTCTTATGCATGTACCCTAGTTTATATTTTGCATGAATTATCTTAGATCTATTCATTTTAATGTTTCAAAGTGTCAAATTAGAATATTTCATTTTTCTGAGATTCTCTTATGATCTCTGGTGTCTGGAATGTGGATTAAGACTTGTATCTCTTGCATGATTCAAAAATTGCCATGCTCCATTTTTCATTCAGCTTATTCATTGTCTCGTTCCTTAAGTTCTCTGACACATTTTTTATGTTTTGCTCTTCATATTTGTTTTTGGTTTCTGGTGAAAATGAACCTTAATTCCTGCTTTACCATAATCATTTTTTAATGCTGAGTATTTTCAATGTCATTACATACTTCTAACATCTGATTGGTGAGATGACTTTACTGTTTTTGCATATTTCCCTTTGTAATATACTTTATCCTGCTTCCTTATGTCGTGGATGTATGATGGTGTGGTATTTGTAACTTTTTAAGTACTGTTTGAACTCACCTAAATTCTGAAGATTATTGTTGATTTAAATTATCCTTTTTCAGTATGACACCAAGTATTACTACAAAATTGGAAATGAGAGTTCTGCTCGGGAGTTTTGGTTTTTAACTCCCCCCAAAATTGCTCCAGATGCTGCTTATACTTTTGGAATTATAGGTAAGCAGGCATTTCTTTATGTTGTTTTTCTTTGCATTGTACCTTTCTGATATTGAACGAAAGCATTCACAAATGACTATTGTTGTACACTTGTATTAGAATATTGCATTTGTATTTGCAAAGTTGCATTACACGATTAGTAAACATGATTGCGTATCTATAGATTAAGATATTTCTAATATGAAAAGTAAAAGTGGTGGTGTCAACGTGAATGTGGGTCCCATCCTCATACATGAATGTAATGTATTGATGGTTGATGAATCACAACATTAACTAAAAGAATAATAAAGCCTAATAGCACTTCAAAAAATGGATATCTTGCAAGATGATGAGAAATAGTATAGGGCATTGTAAGATTTCACTCCTAACAACATCAATGTATGTACAAAAGAATAGCATTGGTTATAACTTATTAGCATCTAAGAGACAATAGTCCTAATGACGCTAGTATACATTGGATGGTTGATTTAACAAGAATTCATGCTTAAGCTTGTGTGCAAATCCTTAATTAATAGAGAAAGGGGCTACTTGGACGTACATAAGACCAAGGACAGATTTAATAATATGTTCTTCCTCCAATAGCAAATAAAAAGGCATGTATATGATAAGGTTAGGTAACAAGCGACTTCTTTAATGGCATATTAGATTGATAGTGACCTAATAAAACAAAAGCTAATGAAAAATTACATAATACCATGCTTAGAGCAACATGGAATAGTTGCATAAGGCTATAGGATCAGGTGGCTAAGTGATATGTGCACAAGTGAGGCAACAATGAAAATACTCACACGAGAAGAAAAATTGAAATTTGTATTAGTGTCCACTAAAGACCAAATAGGCCAAACCATAACAAAGGAGTGAAAAAGATCCCCTTAAAAGGTGATGAAATGAAATGAGAAATAAATACAAGAGCAACATGAAGTGAAATGCAGAAGCACAGGTGTACATGTAGGTTAACCCAAGAAGGAAAAACCTATAAAGTGAAAGAGAGCCAATGAAGAAACATAGCTTGAACAAAGATGTGGTTTCCACAAGCTGAGGGAGTTATTCCTTCTCATCATCTGAATCAAAAGGGAAGATGTCAACACCAAGTGCTTGGTAGATAATATCCTCTAGAGAGTGGCTTGGATCAAGGGTCCCTAGGGGATAATTTTGGGAGGCATCATCCTGCACTTGGTGGTGTTAGGAATGAAGAACAGGTAGGACCACTCCTAATAGTTAAAGCTAATCAACTTGCACTAGAAGGAAAGAAACTAGTACTGCATCTTTGAGTAGGTCTTCTACATAAAATGCTCTCCTAGAGCCACAAGCAATGCTCATCCTCCTAGAAGCCCTTGATGTAGAACAACATGTATCCAAGGCGGTTTAGGATGAGGAGTGATACCACCTAAGTTGTACTTAGTTGGACTTCAAGTGAGCCAACAAAAGTTTGAATAAGGATACTTGTTCATGATCAGAGTTCAAAAGTTCTTTAGGTCTAGGCCCTTTTTTTTGTACCACATGTTCATACCTCCTCGGGGGAATTGTAATAAAATGTTCTAGCATGGTAGTTGTATGTAAAAGAATCGGCTTCCTAGGACTTAAACATTAATCCGACTAGCCCATAGTGTTTTTTCCCTTGTTAATTATTTGTTGTTGAACAAAGGACTAATAATTTTTGAGTTTTTCACTCATACCTCCAAAGTTGGGGTGGTCGACATGGTGTTTCAGCCTTAGAAGGTTATTAGAGCCTAAGTGTCAATGTATTAGAACATGCTCAACATTAAAATTGAGTCACATGGACATGTACTAGGTCCCCCTAGTTTTTTTTAAATTATGAGAAAAATAAATTTTCCCGTAAAATTAGAATATTTTTTTAATAGTTTAATTGGAAAAATAAAAAATGTAATAAAAATGGTTTGTGGGCATAATTTGTCAAGTGGATGCTCGTTTTCTAAGCTAGAGCATCCACCAAAACCCATAAACCCACTTATCCTAAGTTTTGAGTAAGTATTTATCTTAGAAAATAATATTTACTCAAAAAACCCAAAAAGACCAATTTAATTGGCAAAAAAGACATAATAAAGACAAAATCCCAATCCCACAGATCAAGGAAAAGTGTTGGAATCAAATCTCTTTTGATTGGCAATCAAATCAAGGAGAATATTGATCAAATATTTGAGGGATTTGATTGAAGATTGGAGATCCACCAAAGGGGGGGGGGGGTGAATCATTAACCTCCCCAAACCTCTCACATGTGTCAACAAGCCTTTTCCAAGTGTATCAACTCATTTCTCCAAGTGTCAAAGAGGATCTCTCTTGGTTTTGCTATATAATGAGGCTCCATTCTCTCATTTCACTAGTTAGAGTTGCAGTATTGAGCTTAGGCTATTGTAATTTGCTTATGCTATTGGCATATTCTTGCATTGATAATAAAAGAAGCTTTGGAGGCTAGTTGTATTGTGCTTTCGTGTGTGGACCACCATTGTTATGCTTTTATGAGGTAACTTGTTTCTTTTTTGCAATTTCTTGTTTACTCTTGATATGGATCTTGCCTCAAGGATTCCTTCGAATCAATAGGAATAGGAATTGTAAGTAAGTTTACTTTCATTTTTATTTTTTCATGTATGTTTAGAGATCAAAGATTTGCATGTTAAATAAGTTTATTTTCATGCTATTTTAATCTCTTCTTATATGTGTTTTCAACATCTCACGGGTGTGCAAGTTTTGTGACTAAGTTTCAGGGTATCTAGCTTGGAGGAAGTTTGGATCTAGTTTGACTCCACTCCACCTTCAACAACTTTCAAGAACATAGTCCCTCGACATCTCACTACAAGTTTTTGGGTTGATCTTACTAGCAACAAGCTCCTCTTCTTCTCTTTCTCCATTTAAATCAATTTCTCCCTTTGGTTACCGTTTCTTGTTTACTTAGATCTATTGTACAAAAAGATAAATCAATATTTAGATCTAGTTTTCAAGATTTAAAAGCTAAGATCTCATAGTTTGTCAAATTTCATTTCTTTTAAGAAGATCTAAGCTTAAGGAAATCTCAATTTTTGCAAGTATTTCAAGGTAGATCTAAGGCTTGCTTTAAAAGTAGTTTCCTTTGAGTTTAAAGTTCATATCTAGCAATTAAGTGCACATCATATTGGCTGCCCAAAAGCATGCCAAGATCCCAAGGAAAGCTTGCTTTCCTTGGTTATTTTTATGCATTTTGATCATAGTTTAACTTATAATTTTTTTGTGAATCTTCAAAGACACTCTTAAAGTGTTTTTGAGCATCTTTTAGGATTAATAGCTTGCTGTTTTCGCAGGTTTGACGAAAAAGAGAAGGAACCTCTAGCCAATTTTCGAAGATTTGAGCTATTTAAAGCTTAGCGGAGCTCCCTTTCTTGTTTAAAGTCAATTTTCTATTGATTTGTAAGCCTTTGGATCCCAGTTAACAAGGACCAAAGTGCATTTATCTTTCTTATATTGTAATAAGTCATAATAAAGATTTTGAGTAGGCTCCTAAGAGCCCACTCCCCATCCCCCTAGGGGGGATCTGCGTCTGTGTACTTTTTCGTGAATTTTTGCTTTCTTAGTTTTTGCTTAGTTTCATTTGGTTAAAATTAACATAGAATAATTAAAATTAACTGTCTTGGTCCAATCCAAATATTGGGCCATTGACTTCTCTGGACGTAGGAACTTTTAATTTTATCTTTGTAGACCATATACTTTTTTACAGTTACAATTTGATTTATCTCTTGCAAAAAGTAATCGGATACTAACCCACTACTTCGGTAGTGTAGTTAATTAGTTCACATCTCCATTTTTAGTATTTACTCTTGTTCAAAATAACGAACCCGACTGTGTATACCCGAAGTATGCTCTCGCCATCACATAAAGGGCTTGCTTGAGTACGTGGTGGATGATCAGAAAAGAGTTTCTCAGGTTGTAGTAATTAGTCTCACATTTTGCAATTAATCTCCCCAAAAGACGAAAGTCCAACGTCTCAATTTTTACTTCGTGTGGGCAAAGCTTACAAAGAAAGCGAGACCAACTAGAGAGCGACTGCAGAGCCCCGTTAGACTACATCCTAGTTGGTGTAGTGTTCGAAATCCCCCTGCGACTCCATCTAGTCCACATTTTCTTGTGTAGAACCACACTTGGTGAGTCTGGATATATTCCTAGTATCAATCTTGGTATATCGGGAATCCCCTCCCCTTTTTAATCCACTCATTAATTCATTAACTTAAAACGAACCAAGACACACTGCAAAACATTTTACTTTCTCAGCAGCACATTGCGACTCCATTTGTTAGCACTGGTCATTTTACTTTTACAATCATTTGCTTTAAACTACTATGTGTTGAATGATCGTTTAATTCATATGTGATTTATGTTGTTGTATCAATTATTTTATTTGCAGTCTCTTGCTTCAATTTTCAGTTTATAAAAACTCCTAAAAAACTTACTCATCCACAAACCATCACCTAAAGCTTAATCAGCCTGAGTAACTTTTAGGGTCCACCTCCCTTGGATTCGTTAGGAGTTTGCCTAAACGGAGGAGTCAAGAGTCAAGTGACAGTACTTGACTCGAAGCTTGCCCCCAAGGACACACCTAGTGGCTTGAAGATTTCTACCACGTAACCCCCAGGTGTGTGAAAGGCGGCAACAAGGAGCAATGCTAGATAGTCCCAATGTTATCTAATCTAGTAGTTGCGAGGGGCCTTATGGCCCTAGTGCACTAGATTGGACGAAAGGAGGTTATTTGGGTAGCTATCCTTTCATTATTATTATTATTATATTATTGTTATGTTTATTAAACTATTGTAGAGTAGGTTTGAAGTAGTAGCCATCTGAGAGGGAAGGCCTCCCTAATGTATAAGGAAAGGAAACACTTATCAAAGTATCTGAAGAATGTAGATAAAGATCATTTTGAGTCCTTGTAGAGACAATGAAATCTCCTTCTAATCACAAAGTAGAAAGGAAATCTAAAGATGACATGCTCTTAGTTTTAACCTCAACTAAAGAGAAAAGTCTGCAAATTAGTTCCACTCCATGAAGATGATGATTTGTCTCAACCCTTAATTGGTGCGAGCACACTCAAAGCTGGTTGAGGGGAAAGTGAATCCTACATAGCAAATGAAATCAAAGATAGCGCAAATGAACATTAAGCTGCTTGACAATCTAGAGGAAGTGCTTATAGTTAAAGGTCATGTTGGGACTTAGAGGTCTGAATGGTCCAATCCAAAAAATGTAGGAGAACCTTTTGCAAATATCCCCCCTAATCGTACAATTTTCTCCTTTGGGGAGAGAAATGGGAACGGCTATTGAGGGAGATCAAGTGGAGAAGGAGGCAGTCAATTGAAATATACATTGTGTCAAAGATCGAACAAGGATGTCAAGGGTGGCTTACCTAAAGACAACAATATAGACCTTAGGTATGGATAGAGTGGGTTTGCTAGACTAGATGCAAACTAGAATTTAATGATTTTCTGTAGGATAATTTCCAGATTGCTTAAAATATCAATAACATCCCAATAAACAAGTTTTAAAGGAGAAAATGGGGCTGAATTAAATATGTTTTAATGCTGGTTCTTTGCTGGTATAAGTTATGTTACCAGCTAAGTTGTACTTAGTTGGGATTTCAAATAAGTGGACAAAGTTTGAACATATCATATGCTCATCATCATTGTTTTGAAGTCCATCGGGCCTTTCATGGCCCCTTTTCACTTTTATCACATGTTCATATCCCGCAGGGTTTTGTAATAAAGTGTCGTAGCATGATGACTTTTTTGTAAAAGACTTGGCTTCCATAGACTTAGATATCAATCCGGGTATTCCAAGGTGTTTTTTCCTTGTTAATTATACTTTGCTTTTCAGCGAGGTATAATTTTCGAATTTTTCACCTACTCCTCCAAAGTTGGAATGCTTGCTCCTCCAAAGATGGAATGCTTGTTTTGGTGCCTAGGCCTTAGGAGGTTATTAAAGTCTAGGTGTCAATGTATATTACCATGCTAGACACTAATAATGAGTCATATGAACACGTGCTAGCCCCCCTAGGTTTATTTTTGATTTTTGCAAAAAAATAAATTTTCCCGTAAAATTGAGAATTTTTAATGTTTTAATTATAAAAATTAAATAAGTCATAAAAAAGTGGTGAAGGGTTGGAATTTGCTATGGGGGTGTTTGTATTCTAACTCAGAGCACCCACTTAACCCCTAAACCCACTTTTGAGGGAAAAATTTCAATTATTTCTCATAAAAATTGAAGTTCTCTCAAAAAAGGCCAAAAAGACATATTTAATTAGCCAAAAAAGACAAAATAAAGTCTAAATCGGCATCCCACAAATCATGGAAACATGCCGAAGACAAAATATCTTTGATTGAGAATTCACTGGCAATGGATGGTGAGTTAACCAAAATCTGGGTTTGGTAGTTGAGCCCAAGGCTAGAGGTGGCGCATTCACTCAAGATGAGGGTGAAATTCATGAGGGAGGGCGCATATCAATTGATGAGGTGTCTCAATCTGAAGAGGGGGCGCATCTACCAAGTGGGACGAGGCCTAGTCCAACCCCAGATCTCTCCTAATCACCTCAGTTCAACTCTTAATCAACTTTGCTTCATTGCAGTCAGCTGCTAGTCAGAGAAGTGCGCCCCTCTCTTGGGAATTGTGCCCCCCTCTTGATTTTTCTATATAATGAGAGCAAGTTCTTCATTGTCATCATTTGAAGGTGGAACCTCTGCTCCTATTTTATTTGTAATATCTTTTGAGTTTCGACATTAATAAGAAAGGCTTTGGTGGCTACTCTGTGTGTTCATGTGGTGTGTGGATGTTTGAGGCTTCATGATCTATTGAGGTAACCAATGTTTTTTCACAAAGCTTGTTTATTGCTGGAATTGTACTGACCTTGGAAGGGAATTTTCATTCTAGTAGGGTAAGAAGTAGAATTTGATGTTTACTTCTCATTGTTAGTTATATGAAAATGCTTGGAAATATTTGCTCTTTTTTGTTTGAATGCACATGTTTCTAAGTCTTTTGTATGATTGACATCAATACCTTTTAATTCTCTTGTGCAAGTTTTCTGTGAGATTTTGGCAGGTTATCTAAGCTGGAGGATGTGGCAAGCATGTTAGCATTGCCTCTTCTCAAGCAAATCCAAAAGGAAGCTTAGTCCGTCTTGATCCCACTTCAAAGGAGACTCTAGCCGCCCGATTATTTCTCGCCCAAGACTAGGTTCTTTACTTCTAATTCAAGTTTTCTAATCTTCTTTTGGTTACTGGTTTGATAATGTTTTAGATCTATCTTTGAAATCCATAATAGAAACAAATCCAAATCTGATTACTGGATGTTAGCACGCTTTGAAAATTTCATTTTACATCTAGCATTAGCAAATACTTTCTCTTTCTTTTGCAAGTTTAATTCGAAGATCTAAGAGGCTTGATTAAGAGAAATTCTTCGCATTTGATTTAAATTCAAATCTGACATATTAAGTGTTTTATATTTTCCATCTCTAAGGAGAGCAATCAAAGATCCTAGGAAGGCAAGCTTTCTAGCTTGCCTTAGTTAAATTTTTGCACTTTTACTTAGCTTTTTTTTTAACTTAGAATTTTTTGACAATTTTTAGTAGTTCCCAAAGACACTCTTAAAGTGTTTTGGGGCATTTGTTATTGATGTTTGCTTGTTTATTTGCATGTTTTGATGATTAAGTAGAGAGGCACTTTGGAAAATTTTTGATCTTTCAAGCCATTTAAAGGGTTCCAAAAGCCTTCCTCAATATCTAGATATTTCTAAGCAAACTTGTAAGCCTTTTGATCCTAATTTATAAAGGATCAAAGGCATCCCTTCTAAAGTGATTGTAATAAGAAAAATAAAAAGAGCAAGCGGGCTACCCAGTGCCTGCATCCCATCCCCCTGGGGGGGTTTGTGTGGTCTCCTGTCGTGGCATGATTTTTTGTTATTTTTAGTTTTAATTTATTTTTTCTTCATTAATAGTAGATTAAACCATTCATTCACGCACACAACTTAAATTAGTTTGTTAATTCAATTTTTGTAATTTGTTTGTTTGCAACTTTTAAAATAAATCCCCATGCTTTCCCAAAGTACTGTACCAGTCGAAAGGGATTGCCCGAGTAGGTGGTGCATGGAAAAGAGATTCATGGGTTTAGTTAGTTAAGCAACTCAATAAATTTTTTATAAAATTAACCAAGGCCTTCTTCCTCGAATGCTCTGGACCTCTGCGGATTTTCTGACCAATTGGTCAAACCAGAAAGGGATTGGAGTGACTAGATTAATAGGACAATCCACTTAAGATTTATCCTTAAGAATTCGGGAGGTCGCATTAGAGCTTGCTATAGAGTCAGGAGGCTGCCCAAAGTAGACTGAATGTCTTTCCTTGTTGGACACTTGGCATAACTGCTTCTGTGCTCAATTCAAGGGGATAGATTCTCGGTGGGCCACACCAAGAATAAACCCACTAATCACCATAACCTTAATTATAAAATCTACCAAGAACACTTGCACAACATTACTTTTGTATCAGCATTTAATTTGGCACTGGTCTTAGTTTTGAATATCTTTGATGTCGAATGTCAAATGTTTTAATGATGATAATGGATCATGAATGTAGTAAAGATTAAAGTTGTGTTGTTCTTGTGTTTTTCTAACTCTTAGATTTTTAGCTTTTCTTTGTAGAGTAAAATCCTTAGATTCTTTTTTTAGGGACCACCTCCCTTGGCTTCGCTAGGAGCTACACTGTTGGGAGCAGGGAGCGGGAGCGGGAAGAAAAAGTTTCAAAAGCTTCCGTTTGGGAGCTGTTACCGGGCAAATTAGCAGGGCTAATTTCCGATAAGCATCAACAAGAAGAGTGACCCAATGTCACCTCGGTCACCGTTCTAACTTCTTCGGAAGTCGAAACCTCCAAGGAGAAGTATCCTTATGGAATCCTATCAAGACACTAGAAAAACCAACAAACTATATTCTATGCGATCTTATGGTTAGATCAGTGCCTAGATGGAGTCAAGTATAATGAAGTGCATACATGTATATCAAGATAAACAACATTGGATCAAAAGACTATATTGGCGATAACTACTAACCAACAACCAAATAATCATTAAGTGTTAGTTATCAATGTCATACATCAGCTAGATATAAGATAATTCATGACACATAAAAAGGATTATTGTTATCAACCAATAATGTACTGAAATGTACTCTTCGAAATTATTCACTTGGTAAGGTCAAAGCATTTCAGTGATGACAAATAGTTATCATTCCAAAAATACTAGTGCAAAACTGTAACAGGTTTGTCTACCAATATGCACATAATTTTCAAGATCTATATCACAGCAGTAAGTTCATTATTCATTGACCAGAAAAAGGTATGCAATACAGAAAATCAGCTCTTCAGAACAGCAGGTAAGTGACCACAGTCTTATGATATCAACGTATGTAGGCAAAGTACACATGGAAGTGTATTCAATAAGGTTTACTTATCATCACTTTCAGATCTGTGCTATAATCACAACTGTGCCAGTAATAAACATTTACTGGTATAATATATATCTAACATCAATTTACTTCAAGTCAAAATGAATAATAAACTGCTGCTGTACTAATTTGTTTTCTATGTGTATGCACTTTAAAATCAGATTTGCTGCAGGTACTATGAAGAGGTGCACAGGACAGCTCAGCAAAAGAGGAGATAACACCTAAAATATATACAATAAACACTAAAACAACCACTACCTTGAAATGTCCTAACACTAGTCTTTTTGTGTTTCTGTTTACTGTGTTTTAGGGATGAGAAGAAAGGAGGACAACTAGGGCACGCGAGGGTGGAAGGAGCAGGTAGCAGGATGAGGTTGCAGGTAAGGTGGCAGGTCCGAAGTATAGAAAAGGGGGCTGCAAAGAGGCTTAAGGAGAGGCTGAGGGTGTAAAGGGAAAGGAGGCTTGGTAGGAGGAGCAGCAGAGAAAAGGGCAGCAGGCCCGAGGGTATAAGGGAAGGAGTGGCCACAAAAAGAGGCCAGCGAAGAAGCTAGGGAGTAGGCCGAAGGTAGGAATGAAGAGAGGAGATGAGGGCGAGCTGGGAAAGAAGGGGAATGAAGGTAGAGGAGATAGGAAGAAGAAGTTGTAGGACTCCTTAGGACTGTGGGTAGGGTTTAAGGCACAACAAAAAGGACTTGAAATTAGTTTTTTTTTACCATTAAAATTAAACTAACTCAAAATAAATAAAATGAAACTAACACCTATAATATTTACAAGTAGATCTTCAGAAAATTAGGGTTAGATGTAGGTGAACAATTAGGGTTTTTAAGTGAATCCAACCTAACCTAGGGTTCTCCAAGAGGAAAAAAACCCTTCCTTGAGATGGTACTTTCCTAGTTTGGCAAGCCAAGCTCTTCTCCAACAACCTCTAGGGTTGGTTGTGAGAAGTTTGGCCAAGACAAACCAAGGAGACCTAAAGCTCAAGCCTCTTGCTAGGGCAACCAAAATACTGAAATTTTACTAGCCTAGGGCAAAAATGCAACATTACAACCACCATTCAAACCTTAGACAAGCATGGTTCCAACATTTTTACAGAAAGACATCAAGACTCAAGAGAGAAAGACTTAGATACCTCTTTGTGCATGTGTCAAGCAAACAACTCTTAACAATCACCCAAACAAGATGCAAGAAAGAAAGATGCTCCAATGATAAATCCCAAAATAAGCTCATACATTCATCCTCAAGGAAGTGCGCCTCTCTTCAAAATGCCCAAGGAGGTCGAAAATCAGAAAAAATAGATCTTATCCCTTCAATTGTTATCTTTTGAAGTGAAGAGAAGGTGAATTTATATCCTTCTCACACTCACTTTACACAAAATAAGGTGAATTTAATATTTAAAAATGTCAACTTAAAAATATAACAAAAATAATATAAAATAATCATTTGAGTGGGTGAAATGGGACATTTTCCCCAGTATTCACCCCTGCATGTCAAAAATGACTGAAATGGCCACATCGAATGGAACTGAAGGCTGAGATGCAGAGGGGGGGTCGTCATACCCCTACTAACCCCATGAAATAGTGAAAATCCTTGAACGCCCCCCCTCAAAAGCAAACATCTTGCAGCCAAAGGAAGGTGACGTCATCTTCTGTGGAAGGCCAGGGAGGCATGGCGCTGGAGTTATGGAACAGTAGGAGGGTGCAGAAGGAGGCCTGGGTCAATGAAAAAGGCCCCAGTACTGAAAGATAACATGCCACCAATGTAAAAGTGCTTGGGGAAATCATGTGGTTCAATGACCCATCCCTGGGGGCCCCGAACACCAACCTCAGGGTTTCAAACCCTTTTATGAGCCAGAGAACCTGGCCATGTTCCCATCCATAAAAGGTGGCTGTATCGCACCCTCCAAGTGAGAAGATAGGATGCCATCTCCCTGGGGTGTATCTGGAACATGTGCTGGTACTGGTACCACGTAACATGAGCATTTTTTATATAATACATATTTTAATATATTTCGATGCATATATATTAAAAGAACATGTATTATGCTAAATTAGCTATAGAAAACATGAAAACATAGATATAACCATTTACTACACATATAACATCAATCATCTAGGAGCTATAACTTATATCATTGTCATACAATGATCAATCATCAACAACATCAACCTTCAAATTTCAACATATAATATTTGCCATCAACAAACTCTAATAGATAACATCAACCATGAAATGAAACAAAGCATCATAATATCATATTCAATACCAAAGAGTTGTAAGATGCAATCAACAATTTAAAGTTTAAACTTCAAAGGTAGGTTCAAGATTCAAGGGTCAAAGTTCAAAGTAGGCCATAACATTTACAAAATAGGCCATAATAAACATGAAATGCAAACTTCAAAGTACTATGATAATATCTACTAAGCTTTCCTCTTGAAGCTAAAGGCAAAACTCTTGCATCTGGAAACCTACTGGTGGTTGGGGGTGGCATCTCTGCTGTATGAATTGTATCACCATCATGATCACCCAATAGTTCAACCTCCAAGCGCTATAATGCTATGGCTCCATCCTCCACATTAGTCTCCTCTGGATTGTTGTCCCAAGTCAAATACGTTCTATCATTCTTGGCCGCCTCACAATAATGGGACAATAACCTCAAGTTGTAGTGCACATAAACCAAGCTTTCTGCCTGTTCTACATTCAAACTGTTTGTCTTGACGCTGTGGATGAAGTGGTAGGTTCTCCAACACCTCTCTGCTGAAGAAATATTAACAACTTGTGAAAGCATCCTCACTGCCAATTTATGCAAATATGTGGTAGTGGAGCCATATGTGTTCCACTAGTGGATAGAACTCAACCTATCTCAATCTTTGGTTGCATGCAGACTACCAAAGACTCCATGTTCACTGATGTATTGGCTCAATTCACTCCGTACTTGAGCACACTCCTCCTCATCAGGGACCAACTTGTCTAATGCAAGCATATACCCATTTTGCACCTTTGGATTAGTGTGTGGTTTTTTCCTAACTCCACCCCCAGGTGCAGGTTGGGCCAACCAAGATGGAGAATAATATTTTGGGGTAAGGACATATGCAAGGGCATGGAGTGGAACATTCGGATTATCCCACCTTTTGACCACATGTTTATGAATATGGTCATACAAGATTGCATCTCTTTGCTCAACAATGTCTTTGATTTGACCAAGCCTGCTATCCATCTGCTCATACACCACCCCAATCATCAACTGATCTGTATCTGCAAAACGAATCATACTATTAACAGGCTTGGTGAACTGCAGAACATACCTAAACTGTGCCTAGAATTGACCATCAAGAACAGTGTCCTCCACCTCCTGAAAGTGATGTCTATCAGATGTGCTTGTAGCTCTGTCTTTCAGTTCCTGCCATGAATCACTTGAGACCATACTAGCCAATGCCTTTCTTACCTTCAAAAGCCTCCTGAAGGTGAGGTAGTAGCTAGTAAATCTAGTCTTTGCAATCTTCAACAACTCCAACGTAGAGTGATTGCGAAAAATGTAGTGGGCCATACTATGATTGGTAATAAATTTTATCATTTTCTTACTTCTCTTGTACAAGGCACCAATCCATCGGTAATTAGGGTCCATCTTAACAATATCATGCATCAAAAGGTTCAATGTGTGAACCAAACACCCTGACCAAAATATGTTGGGATACTTATCCTCAATGATTGCTACCACTGCCTTATAATTAGCAGCATTATCAGTGATGACTTGAATGACATTGTATGGCCCAATCTCTTGAATGCTTTTAAGTAAAGGTTGTGCAATATTAATACCGGTCTTGTAGTGATCTGAGTAGTCATGGGCTGAAAGGACGACCGCACTGCTAGCAGACACACTAAGAATATTTATCAATGGCTTGCCTTTAACATTTGTACACCCATCAGATACAATGGATACCCCATTTTTGGACCAATCATTTGTAAACTTTCTAAGAGCACTATTGATTTTGGCTCTTTCCCTGTCAAGTCCCACGGTTCTAGCTTTGTCATACCCAAGGCTCCTGTATCCTTTAGGGGCACCATTGATGGCTTGTACCATTTCATGCCAATAGGGTGAGCGAAGAACATTGAATGGCACACCACATGCATAGAGAAACCTCTAAACTTTTGAATTCACATCATCTCTACAACCTTGGTCAAGGAAATATGATAATGTTCTTTGCATAGTCGAGAATCCACTACCATGGGGGGATGAGGATCCTGATGGAGCCGATGATGATCCACTACCAAACATTCTCTATGAGTGTGAGGATTCAGATTCAACCCTTGATCTCTTGGAAGTGTTTTGAGCGGCCTCTTCTTCCATCTTGTATTTGTTTCTCTCTTTAGCTGGCACTTTGTCACAGGTTTTGACTCCAACAACCTTACCTTGATCACATGGCACAATCCCACACAAATGCTTTCTCACACGAGTATATGAACTTGTGTAAGTTTTAGTACAATGGGGGCATATAAACTTTGTGGTTCCACCCTCTCTCCCTCCCCCAAGCCTTGTCACATACTTCCACAAAGGTGTTGTGTCTTTTTGTTTTTGCCCCTCACCACTCTCAATCTCATCATTATCATCATCGTCTTCCCCTTCCTCCTCTCCATGGTATGTGTCACTCCCTACCTCTTCCCCCTCATCATTGCCACCACCATATTTGTTTCCCAACACCATCATAATGAGAAGAAGTAGAACCAAAAGCCAAAACCACATACCCATCATGATTCTTGGCTCAAGATGAGAATCACTTGTTTCATACAATAGAGTGATGGAGAAGAAGAAATGGGAAAGAGTAGGAGAAGAGAACATTCAAGATTTAAAATTTTAACATAGTGAAATATTTTTTCAAAAACAAACAAAGAGTGGGATTTAGAGCTTACCTCTTTAGCTCTCCAATGGTGGTTGAATGTCTCTATTGAAACCTTCAATCTCCTCTCCAAGCTCTCACAAATAGTAGCCTTCAATCACCCCTTTAATCTCCCTTCCAAGCTCCCACAAATTTGCTCACAAACAACTAGCAAACCCTCTCAAATCCCTAGCAAAGAGAAATGAAATCAATGAAAAGAGGAATAGAATGAGTCCAAATGAAGTCAAATAGTGTTTATATAGCCTAAATCAACTCTAGGAAATCACAGAAAAACAAATGGAAGCATGCGAAATTGAGCAAACTCAAAACTGATGCGCCTAGCCCGTGGAATTGCCTAGGAAGTGTTTTCGGGAGCGAATTTTTATGCTCAGGATTGTTGACAAAGTGATGAGGGATCGCTCAGGGAGCGTCGATCCCTCATTGCTCCCTTAACGATTCCGGAAAAGGTAGGGATCATTTTTTTCAGCCGGAATTGCGAATAGAGAAATCGCTCCCAACAAGAAGTGAATAGGAATCGCAATCCCGGGATCGATTCTTGTCTGCTTCCTTTGGGAGCGTGAACTGGGAGCGAAGTGGAGGGGCCTAAGGAACTTCTCCGCTGCCTTGGCTAGGAGTAAGCCTACACAGAGGAGTCGAGTTTTTAGGTGACAATACTTGACTCTGACTTGCCCCCAAGGACACACCCAGTGGCTTGAAGATTTCTGCCACATGACCCGAGGTGTGTATTAGGCGGCAACAAGTTACAAATTTGATTAAATACAATCGAGTTTGTTTTAAATGAGAAACAATGAGGTTTATTAGCTTGAATGTCAGATCTGAAATTTCTAATTAACTTGCTTTTATTTATAATTAAGTGAGGGAAAATGATTATAAAAAATCTTGGAGGTTGAAGGAAGGATTAGTGCCTAGCAATATGTTCGGCATATGAGGTCATAAGTAAGCATATAACTTAGACACTTCTTGCAAAGGGAAAGAAACTTAGACACTTCTTGCAAAGGGAAAGAGGTTGATAACCAAATGAAAAGCATACAACCTACTTGCCTTGCTGTTTACTAGGGCAAATTTAAACTTGTGATGAAAACAAAACAAGCTCTAACATCATAAATCTATTACATGAAAGGGGGACCACCATAAATTGTCATGTATTCCTAGTACTTTCTTTTGTGGAAATGATACTAATGATATACCTACATTAATCACAAGATGGGGAGAGCAAGAAGGAAATCATTCACTACAAGCTACTTCAAATAAAAAAGGGATTACACATGGATATCCAATAAGCAATTTGATTGAAGCAAGTTTAGCAACAAGGTTCCAAGCTTCAATTAATCTCCAAAGACACCAAAGCAATATCACTAGAGTTTCTTCAAACCATCAAAAACCAATACTAATGGAGGAACCTTGCTTTTATAATTTTTTAGGCTCAAAACCTCCAACAATAAAATATTAATTCTTAAGCTAAAACCCTAGATCTATCCTAGGAAACCATAAACGATGACTATCCCTCAACTAATTTGAGAAGATGCAGTCAACACTACATAAACAGAAAGTGGTATAATGGTATTGCCACATGTAAGCATCTCCCAATAAGCAAGCTCAACCAAGTGGGGCAAATCTCCAATGTGGGCACAAAAGGAAGTCTCCATCTTCAACAACCTTTTCTATATCATCAAGGAAAAATGATACACCAAATAGATCCTCAAAATGTGAGCCAACAACCTCCTCAAATTGGTGGATGAACTCCCCAATGTGGACATGCCATCAAGGATGCAAGATAACATGTCCAAAGACCAAGTAAAATCTCTCAAAGCTGGCACGTGTGGCCACTCCAAGCTGGTTATCCCATCAAAATAACAATAATGTGGTTAATGTGCGGTCTCCAAAGCATAACTTACCTTCAAAAGGAGTGCCAATAGTTATATATCCAACAATGAGGGGTCAAACCTCGACAACCTCATGGATATATGTGCAAGGGGGTAACTAACAACATGGTGAAAATATGCCCTAGCACAAGTGCAGTAGAGAGAGAAATCTGCAATAACAACCAAAATAAGCCTGAAATAACAGTATTATAGCTGATCATAAGTGTGGTATAGAGAGAATCACTAGGCATAGGAGATAAATGAATCCATGAACATTAGAGAATTCCAAAAATACAGGTGGCTATAAGCAAAAATCACTCTATTGGAGAAAATGGTGCCCGTAGACTAAAGAATGATCGTGATGGATTACACGATGATGATACAAATGAGACTTGAGTGTGTATTTTACATAACTCAAGAGGTAGGGTGCCCTCTCCAAGAGGGGTTATGGGCCCACATAACAAGATGACTAGGTCAGCCTTAACCATAACCTAGTATTACAAAAATGATCATAAGTTAGCCTTAGCCACATACATCAATGATCAATATCGGTTTGCCATAGCCATGTGAGGATTACACCATTCTCAACACAATCCTCACTATGCACACATTGCCATCCTCAACCATGGCATCTTTCTTAGCCAACCTTAAACTTGTGTTCTTTGGCAAAATCTCCCACATTAGAAACTAACTTCACTGTGTTATGGAGTAAATCCATGAGAGACCATTACAAGTCATATAGATCTTTGCCTAGGCTTGCCAAGTTTTACTTCACCTCATCACACATTTCCTTTGCAATGATAAAGATATTCTTCCTGACCCTAAACTGACCAGGTTCTTCCTACTCTTCTTTTGATTTAGCAAAGGCTCAACCAGCTAATTCACTTCAGATTTCATCTCCACCCGGCCTAATTGATGGTCAAGTCTTCATCTTGACTGATAATATCACCCTTTTGGATACTATCCTCAAAGTCACCATTCCAGCAATTGTTTAATATTGTTGCAAACTTCTCCCAACATCGTTGGGATAGAGGCATAAGGCAACTCCCAACCTGAAAGTATCTATAGCGATACCTTCCATTGAGCACCTTTGCAATTGAATACAATTTGGTGTTCACTTTAGGTGTCATGTTCAAGTTGGGAGTCTAGATGACTATTGTCCATGTGGTGGCCATGCATAGCCTATTCAATAGTATACAAAAGCATTGATGTTGTCTCCTTTCTCTTTTATTGAAATGTTCCACTAAACACCTGCAATTGGCCGCTATTTGATGTGAGATGTTACAATGTGGTAGTAGCATCTTACAAGCTACAAAAAGAGCATCCCTTTGGCTAAGTTGTCATGACTAGGGGGTATATATTTTGCCAAAATTTCCTAGGACTTGCACCTGGTCCCATTTGCAGTTGTAAGTACTAGCACCATCACAAGCATGAGCACATGTGGCCCATAAGGGATGAACATGTCATTAGGGAGAGTTGAAACCGGGTGGGGGTACCAACAATGCCCCTTTTCATCCATTCGACAAAGCCCCCTTTGACACTCCCTAAAATTTTGAAATTTAAGACCCTTTATTGGGAAATTTTAAATTGGATATTTTCTTTCAAAAGCTGAGCATCAACAAAAATCTTGGAGCATTTTTAGTTTGTATCCTCAAATTTCTGTATGTATTGGTGTCGATGCTCTCTTGATGTTGGCCAAAGTGCGAGAGTAAGCTGTGAAAGCATATCTGCTTTGAATTACTGTCATTTATTTGTGCATATCAATTTCTGGTGTTATTGATTAGCATCAAAGCATATATGATATATGTGAAATTGTGATAATGTGTATTTCTTGTTTCTGATGGGAACTTTCTAACGTTGATTCGATATGCATTACATAACCCTTGATTATGGTTGTATTTATCAGAAACTGCATGTAGACAATACAAAATGGAAAATATACAATGCTCTAGCTGATATGCTTCTTATTCCTATTGATTTGGTGAATTATGGCACTGACATTTGATTTATGATTGCGTCTATGTTGATATGCAATGTGTATTTATGAATTATAGGATCCTTTTTATTTGCATGACTGTACCTATTTGTACCATTTTTAGTACTCATAGTTTGCTTCAGAATATTAGTTTGTATTTTTGTGATGAGAGAGAGAGAGAGAGAGATGAAAACCACTGTGATGATTATTATATGCATCAAGTACAATTGGATTAAAATACAAGGGAGGGGGAACTCATAAATGATAGAAATCTGCAGGTGACATGGGCCAAACATTTAATTCACTATCCACTTTTAAACATTACTTACAAAGTAATGGACAGGCAGTACTATATGTTGGAGATCTTTCTTATGCTGATAATTATGAATATGATGACGGGATTCGCTGGGATACATGGGGCCGCTTTATTGAGCCAAGTGCTTCTTATCAACCATGGATCTGGACTGCAGGAAATCATGAAATAGAATTTAGACCAAAACTGGTATGCATTCCTGACTTAATTTCAATTTTAAAATTGAAATAGGATCATTGCATCATGGTATAATAAGATAAGATAATTTCAATTTTAAAATTGAAATAAGATCATTGCATCATGGTATAATAAGATAAGATAAGATAATTTTATTAATGTCCAGCAAGTGACCACTAGTAGGTCAATGTGATTGCTAAGGACAATAGATGGATTGTTGTTATCTCTTTTCACTTTGTTAATTTTTCCTTTTGTAAAATCAAAATGAAATCTTATAGAAGTATGCTTGGTTTGTTTCCTTAGTTTCTGTTATTATGTTATTGAATTACTATTCATCCTTCTTTACGTTTGGGATTTGAACAAGAGAGTAAATAGATATATATCATATTGCATTATTTGTTTTACTGCATGACAAGGAATATAGTGTCATTGACATTGAAAATAAGCTGTTTTTTGTTGTTTACCACGATTATTGCTGACCTTTCACTATTTAACTACCTCGTTTCTACATTCACCTAGAAGTAAATGATACTCCTATTGAAATGTCTATGCTCCTATTGAATGGCAGTCTTCCCTTCCAAAGAGTAAATTTGCTAAAAGTTTTTACATTGCTTTTTAGAGCCTGAGAAATTGCATCTTTGATTCTTTTTCCATATCAACGTGTGTAAATGTTCAATGTTACATTTGGAAGAAATTTTGTGTGAGGATGTTGGTCCACAAGTAGGCATTGAATGACAAGTACATGTCAGTCTCTTCTTAGTTGTGAGATTGATCGACCATTATTTGGTTTTAAATTACAATTTAAAACAAGTGGGCACAGGTAACTTTAGTAAACCTAGAGCAAGATGAGGCTATAAAAGGTTAGGAAGGCAACCCTTTATCAATATGTCAATGGGGCCCAGTGGGGGCATAGTTAAAATGGCTCCATGTTAGCCAAGTTATTTTGGGGTTGGTTTACTATATCTGCACGTTGGTTAAAGAGGTGGCCAAGGCAAGGAAGTGCAATACATACCCCCTTGATTTCCTTATTTAACTAATTTGCATGGATTTGCGTACCCAGGGGTAGGGTTTGCATCCCCGCACCACGCGAACCCACGTCTCCGATTCGGGTGCAGATTCTTGGTTGGTGAACCCATATGAACCCGGTTCTTGGCTGAAGAACCCAAGGCGTTGGCTTAAAAAATGGGTTTGTTTGGCTGAGAGAGGAAGACGTACCCTGATTTTTTAAGCAGTGAAATAAATAAATTACGACCCCCAAACTCTTTAAACATATATATGTATACAATACCGACAGGGAGATATGTTGAAAATACGAAGATAAAAGGTAGTTATTTTTCTCTTTTCCTCCAAAATTCATAAATATCAATTTATTATTTTAACTATTATTTTCCTTAGGAGGCTCATTTTAGACCTCAAATCTTCTCTAATGATTATTAATCAAACCATACTTGGGCATTTTTAAATTAAAACTTGGGGAAAAGTTTTAATTAATTGCCATTAATTCAAACATGCATATACCCATGTGAGTTGAAAGGGGAAACTGCATGTGATGAGTCTAAACCTCCTCTGAAGACCATATGTGCCCATGTCTTTGCTTAGATCACCCTAGAAGTGCCTCTGTAGCTCTTCTCAAACTAATGTAACTCAAACTTAGGCTTTTTAAATTAAATCTTAGGAAAACTTTTAATTAAAGCCCTACTAATCCAGAACTAGCATGAAAACAAGTGGAAAAGGATCACAATGGCTCTCGAAGTCTAGAACACTACTCATTGATGTTGGCACATGTCTTTGGCATGCTGCTTTGCTGGGTTGACCAAGTCAAACTGTTGAAAAAGTCAAACTTGGTCAAATTGAAAAATCTGGAGAAGTACTCTGCAATCTGACCCAGTAGGTTGATAGAACAACCAAATAGGTATCCAAATCCATCAGTAGACTTGGAAAACAATGTGTGCATGAAATCCATACATGATCATGAAAATTTGATTGTAGAACACTATGCAATGGGTCCACCAACCTACAGTAATTACTAATCTATGGCAGTGCCGCAGTAAAGACCAATTGGGTGGCATACACATAGTAAATGGCCAAATGGGTATCCAAATATGTGCTCATAATGCATGGATGCCATGTACAACATAAGATGGTCAACATGTTCCTCAGTGACAGAATTGGCTACACGCAGAATGGCACCATAGTCAATGAATCCATGAATAGCTCTGCTAGATGCATGATGATGTATCTGTATGACTGAGAAGATGATAAAATGCTGTAATGTTGCTATGAAGTGTCCCAGATGGACCAGTAGTAGTAGTAGCAATAATGTACATCTACAAAATCAATGTACATGATAGATATAATGCATTGAATTGTTTAAGTGTGAGTCATCATAAAGCATAGTCATGAAAACAAGATGATATACCCCATAAGTATTTTCAAACAGGTTTGTCAGATTAATGATCTAATAACACACCTGTACCATGCAAAAATATATCAAAGTATTTACTAGAGGACTAGTTCATCTTTGGGGTGAAGATGGATAACTCATAAGAGGCTTGAAAGTGAAGTGGCTTTAATCGACTGTACGGCTCATGGTAAGGGGTTTAGGAAATCCTTTGTGGTCTACACCAATCCACTGAAAATAAATAGCATGTGTCAACACATAAGGGGTGTGTTATGAGGTACCTTTCCCTTTGATCCTAGTAGTAATATTTCCCTTTATCTAATTTTTTCTTTTCTATTCACTTTTCTTTTTGCACAGGATTAACGTATTGGAAGATACTGGCCCTGGTTTTACACGGACACCTTTAGGATACTAGTGATGACATGGCCTTAGCTCCACTGCCAGCAAGCATTCATAGACCCGACATAGTTGCCATAGTAAATCATTTATTTGCAAATAGGCATTGCCCTGCTGCTTGCGAGCGTCCATAACCCCGACATGGATTACCTATTCCTCCAACCGTTAATCATTTTACTGTGATTGCATAGGGATTTTGGATCTCAAGAGAAGGCATTGCTCAATTGTAGTTCTTCCTGACTATTGGCAGTTGGTCACAAAGATCTACTTGAATCTTCCTATACTGGGAATTCACTACAACTCAACAACCCTTAGACATAGTTATATAATAGTAAAGCACAAATGGTGATAAATCCACAAAGGGGGGAGAACAAGAGTCAATCAGTTAACTTCAAGTCAATGGATGCGAACACGAGATGGAGTGGTATGGATGAAAGAATGAAGGCCAAAAGATGGAGCCAAAGAAGGGGGAATAGTCCTTAGAAATACCAAATTAAAAGTAATCATGTTGCATGGTATGCTATCAAGCCACCAAATTTCACCCTCGTAAATGTGCAAGGTACTACTAGCTATACTCATAAAAAAAATCAAATACAATATACCATGAAGTGGCAGTAGAAAGCATAGTACAACATCAAGTAACACATAATCATCATCATCATCCGACATGGCATAGTAGTAGAAATATAACATCATCTCATGGTCATCACACCACCCATATCACATAGAAGGCCCATCGGTAGAAAAATGAGCCACAACAATTTGGAATACTTTAGTAAATTGGAATAGAGTGAAGCAAAAATAATTCATAGTATTCCTATATAGTATGTAGCATAACAGGTCCCGAATTGCTTCTTCCACCTATCCTCCTGCAAAATTTTATTACTTATTTTCTCAAATGTTAGATCAACATCTCCATAGGTTATCTTCAAGCTGTGTTGATTTTTTTTGGAGTTGAACTATGTATTGGTTTTGAAACATCCCGACATTTCAATTGGACATTCCACACATAATTAGGGGAACAATTCAATTTCTCAACAAAGTTTTCATATGAATGTAGTAGGCATTTTAATGTAATTATTACCATGTCTTATTCAACTTTTTTATCCATGGCTTTTAACTGATCTCTAATTTCTATGACTTTCAATAGGTGATACATAAGACTAGACTCACAGTCATCCCTTCTTTATTGAAAATAACAATTTTTTTAAGAAGAAAGCTCTACCTTTATTTGACGTTGCATGTATATTTTTCAAACGCTCCCAAACCTTGAAAGCATTGTCACCATCTTGCACTTTAGGAAATATATCATCAATCAAGGAGAGCTTGATTGACATCACCTACACGGGATACAAGTCTAGAAATTGCTCTTGAAGAAAGTTTTCCAAGTATTTCATGTAAGAAAATATGTCTTTGATCCACCCTTCTGTGTCTTGTAATAGTGAATTATTGAAGTATCTTAGAATTGTAGAAGTCTAAAATGAAGAATAGGATCCAAGGTTGTGGGATCACAGTGCCAGTCTTCAATTTGGTCTCTCATTGTAACCTCACATCGAATATACTTCTTGTCACATATCTATTGTTTGCATTTATTGTTTTGTTATCATACTGTTGAATGCAATTCGCTGATTATTCATGAAACCACACCCCCACTTCTCTATGAACAGATCCAATGATATGTCCATAAGTGCTTGTTGTTGCCACTTGTAAATGGTTTCTGTTAGCAGCTAAGTTGTACTTAGTTGGACTTTCAAGTGCGCTACCAAAGTTTGCACAAGTACTTGTGCATAATTCAGAGTTGAGAAGTTCAATCAGGCCTCCTAAGGCTCTTTTTTCTTTTTTTTCTACATGTTCATACCCCTTGGGGATGTTGTAATAAAATGTCTCTAGCATGATGAATAATGTAACGGACTTGGCTTCCTAGGACTTATATATCAATCCGGGTATTCCAAGGTGTTTTTCCTTGTTAATTATACTTTGCTTTTCAGCGAGGTATAATTTTCAAGTTTTTCACCTGCTCCTCCAAAGCTGGAATGCTCGTTTTGGTGGTTAGGCCTTAGGAGGTTATTAAAGTCTATGTATATTACCATGCTAGGCATTATTTTAGAGTCTTATGAACATGTACTAGGTCCCCCTAGGTTTACTTTTGTTTTCCGCAAATAAAATAATTTCCTGTAAAACAGAGAATTTTTAATGATTTTAATATACAAATTAAAAAAGTCATAAAAAAGTGGTTAGGGCGAAGGATTTTCCATGGGGGTGCTCGTTTTCTAACTCGAAGCACCCACTTAACCCCTAAAACCACTTTTAAGAGAAAAATTTCAATAATTTCTCATGAAAATTGAATCTCTCGAAAAAGCCAAAAAAAAACATATTTAATTGGCGAAAAAAAGACAAAATAAAGACAAAATCCACAATTCCTAATTTCATGGGAACTTGTCGGAAGTTTGTCTCCGGTGATTGGGAGTTCATCGGCAGTTGAAGACAGGTTAACTAAATGCTTTTGGCATCAAATATTTGAAGGTCGAGTTTATCCCACTAAAGGAGGGGCACATCTCTCTTAGGTTGGGTGAATTTGATGATATGGCAGCCATCTATTAGCAGGTGGATATCCCAAGATGAGGATGCACCTATCTCTTGAGAGGTGGTGCAATCCTCTTAAGTTGAACCCCAATTCAACTAGCAATCAGTCCATGCGCCCTTCTCTTGGGAATTGCGCCCCCCCTCTTGTATTTTTTCTATATAATGAGAGCAAGTTCTCCATTGTCTTCATCTGAAGGTGGAACTTCTACTTAGAGGTCTCCAAGTTTTGCCCTAACTAGGTCTCCTTTAACCAACTCTTGTGGTTGTTGAAGAAGACCCTAGTTTGCCAAACTTTGCAAGTACTTTTCTCAAAAGGAAGGCCATCTTCCTTGATGCCCTAGGGTTAGGGTAAAACCTTAAAATCCTAAGTTTGTCCATTTTCTCTACATCAAACCCTAGTTTATATTTATGTAAATATTATTGCTAGGTTAAACTTGTATTTTCTTGTGTAAATTTGCATTTTCATGGTAGAATTAGGTTTGCAATTTTATGACAAAAACCCTAAAAATTATTTTTTTTTTGCAATTTTTGGCCTCCCTAAAATTTCGGCCCTACCTCTTATAAATTCGTCTTGCCTTTCTTGTTCCTAAAAACCCTAGGGCGAAATTTAGGAGCCCTAAAAATCCCAAAATTACCAAAAAATCCCTAAAAGCCCAAATTTTACATGTGTAACTATTATTTTGGGTTAAATTTGCGTTTATTGTTAATTAGGTCTGATTTTATCTTTTTATATATAATTTCCTATAAAATTAAAATAAAATCCTAAAACTAAAACCCTAGCTGCAGCTACACCTAAAACCCTAGTCTCCCTCTTCTCTCTCTCCTACCTTCGCTCCTTCCATTACACTCGCCTCTCCTCCCTCCATTTCCTCTCTCCTTCGCTACCCCTCTTCTCTTCCTCAACCTCCCTTTTTCTTTCCCTCGCCTCTCCTTTGTCTTCTCCCTTCACCATCATCCTCATCCTCCTCCACTCCTCCTCTACCTTTCCTCCTATCTTCCTTTCTCTTGGTCCCCTTCCCCAAGCTTTCTCTTGGCCTCGGTCATCACCTTTTTGGGTCTGCCCAAAGCTATAACAGCCACAAGGCATCCCTCAGCCCACTTACCACAGTCTGCAGTAAAATCCAGACTGTCAAACTCGGCTGCCCCTACAAGACCAGCATTACACCTACACATAAAACATCAGAAGATCTGTCACTAAATGTGTTTTACTACTGTGTTAAGGTGCTGCCTTATCAGAGATAAAAAAAATGATCTGAATTTTTACTTGCACAGGTTTGCAAAACAGTATTACAGTCTGATATATATTAGCTACTTGATGACATAATTGCACAGAATTTGAAATACTCCTGGCATGCATCATTTATGATTTTTCATTACCATAAAGTGGACAATTAAGGGAAGGAATTTAATATTTCTGTTGTTAGAACATACTGTGGCAAAGGTCAATAGAAGGTGAAGTGTCCACATTTTTATTTTTTGATTCTCTAAGGATACACTGTGTTCTTGATTGGTTGATGTCACAAGCCTTTTATTACTGCTGATATTAATATATTTCTTTGGTTAAAGGTGTTAGTAGTTGTATTTCATTCATGGTTACTCTTTTTATTATAACTATACCTCTGCTATATCCATAACTTAGAGTGGATATCTCTGCTGCAAGTATTACTTAATAAAGAAGTCTGAAAACTCACATTATAACAGGTCTGAAAATCAACTTTGTATACAGCCTGATAATACAATTTGTTAATGGTCCTTACTACTGCAATAAGCTACATTGATTAATGAGAACATTGCTACAATACTGACACAAGGAGAGCAATCGGCTGGTTGAATACTCGTGAAGGGCTGATAATTTTATGTGCTACAAGTGATGATCACTTAAGGTTGTTAACCTCTACAATTTGTTGCACTGCCTATTGACACTTGTGTAACTTTCTATCTTATTTGCCAAAGTTAAAATCATACTTGTAAATACATATGGTTGACATATATCATTAATACTACAACTGGTAAAAATCTCGATCTGGAACACGTTAGCACAATATTTGGCAGTTTCTATCCCTTACGCTTGGCTTTATCCACTTTGATTGATACGTGACATTGCATGATTGGTTGTCTTGGATCCAATATTAGAGGTCTATCAAGTTAATGTCTTGTCTCATTATTATACGTTTGACTCCATGAAGGCACTGGTCACTAATATTGTTGTCAAGAAGACATAGCTTCTCTTGTCCTAAGGTGTTTTACAGACTACATAAAGGCTCTGCTCCTTGGAGGTTACGAATATCCTAAAGAAGTTAGAGGATTGGCTAAGGTGACAGTGGTCACTTCTCTTACATTTGTCATCGGAGGCTAGCCCTGCTAGTTCAGCCAGTAACACCGCCCAATTTGTATGCAAGTGGAAAAGATCCCAACCCACTAGCACAACTTAGGTGGCAACAAAGGTTGGCTGTCATTGTCACCTCAACTCACAACCTCTCACTTTAGACTTTGTCTTTAAACCTAAGCCTAGGGGGGGTATCCCAATTATATTGATTATTTGCTTAGGTCTAGATGGAAGATATAACATGTTAAATTTAATCTAGACTATCTCTAAGCATAATATACGTTGTAAATTTAGTTCATGCACTTAGAAAGATGTTTAAACAACACGTGAGATAGTCATTAACAATAGATGTTCAAACTTAGCTATTAAATTCACTTCTAATATTCAATGACAATGGTAAACCTAATAGCAATGAAACAAGACAATATACCAAATCCACAAAAATAACACTTAACAATATTGGTTTAGCAATGTCTTAATTATTCACTAAATCAATTAGATGTCATCAATAAAGCATAATAACCATTGACTTAGCAAAGATAGCAATAACCACTTGTTAGATAAATGCAAATGCCAAGACATAGTCAATAACACTTGAATTATTAGTTATTAGTGATTAGAGCTCGAAGGGCTTAGAGGTTAGAAACAGTGGAAATTTCCACCTTGTGTTTATGATTAATTTATTTAGGTGTAACAAGGAAAAAACCCATTTCTAGAAATTACTAAAAGTAGTAAAAATGCAGAAAATTCCAAATTTATGATGGTTAAGAAAATTACTAAAAATAACACTTGAACTTGTAAATTTTTTCCCAACTAGATGCTGTAAATTATGATATGTTGTTAGAAAATGCAGAAAAATTGCAATCAATAGCGAAATTTTTAGAATTACTAAATCTAGAAATTTTCCTATTTTTTAGGAAATTTCCAGATTGCAGAAATTGCAGTTAATACCCTAATAAGATTTCAGAAATAGTGTCTAAACATGAGATAAATACTAAATATCTCAACTTGAATGATTTTTAATGAAACCAAAATTTATTTTATTTTTATAAATTTTTTGTGAATTTTATGGAAAATAAATGTGAAAATGCAACAATTTCTAGATTTCTATTTAAGGCTAATTCTTCTAAATATATTTTATTTAGGGTATTCCAAGGAAAAATTAACAATTTTCCTATGTTGCACAAATTTCTGGAATGTGGGTACGAGTATCGGATACGTCTAGAAGTTTCCCCCAAAATTTACAGGAAACGGCAGGTTGCGAACGGCAATAATATATATTAAAAAATTAAAAATTAAAAATTAAAACAATTAAAAAAACATGAGAACCAGATGACTTAGCTTATTTCTTATATTATAATTATAATTAGAACATTGGAAATCACAATAAAATCAAGATTACCATCCACGTCATTGATTGTATAAGGTAAAGTGGAAACTTTGAGAAGTTATAGTCCCTATATTTGTGGCTATATGTATAGAGTAAGTTTTTAGTTTTGTGTCAACTATGGTTAAAATGTATTAGAATATTATATGTTTATAAGACATTTTATGCTAGGGTATTTGCAAAGGTGTATAAATAATCAAATTTAAATTATTATAAAATAAAAATCAAGATAATTTTTATTTAAATGTAATATATGAATTTAGTTTTAAAGTAAGATTTAAAACTATTTCCAATTATTTAAAAGTTTATTTTTTTATTCATAAAGTAAATAGGAAAATATATAAATTTACTTTTTTTTATTTAATATATAAAAAGTCAAAATAGATTTACGTTTATTATTAATTAGCGGTAATTGCAATTCAACATAGGGACAAGTGAATACTCTAGCATGGGCGGTAGACAAAGATTAGTGCACCAACTCGACAAGGTAGCATGAAATAGACTTTTATTGCAACTTAGTTTTCTAGAGAAAAAATTCTGTGTCAACCATGTAAAAGTTTGGTCGTGGGGAAATATGAATGTTGTTAACAAATTACGCGGCAATCATGAATGTGTGGAAGCTCCTAGAGAAGGAAAAGCGCAAAAAAAAGTCCCCAAGTTCCCAATTTTAGAGGGTAAAAGTTCCCAGTAAGTTCCCAACCATCCGGAACGGTTCCCGTTGGATTTGGAAAGTTTCCTATAAGTTCCCAAGTTCCCTGGAACAACGGAACTTCGGGAACGAGTTTCCTAAAATCCAGGAGCGGTTCCCATGCTACATAGCAATTTTCTAAATTTTAATAAATTTTATATGGAAGGAAAATTCAGAAAATTAAAAGATTTACTCAAGATATTCTGATTTAACCAATAGATCTAGGTGAAATCCAAAATATTTTTGGGGTTTTTATTATAGGGTTAGATTCCACCAACTAAAATAAGAAAAATAAAAAGATTTGGTTTTTATTTTATGGATGGTTGCAAGAGAAATAAGAGAGACAAGTGTCTTACTTTTTTTGGGGGGGGCTAATAGAGTTAACAAATAATTTCTCCAATGGACTTGATCCACAAAGATCACCTAGAAAGAGTAAGTGCTCAAGGCCTCCAATCCTTTATAGATGTATTATAAGCAATAATCATGTAAAATCACAAAGGGAGGATTGGATCTTCCTGTACTTCTTACTTATGTGAGACCCTACACTAAAAGGGGTTAGATTTGCAAAATCTTAATGAAGATTAGTACAAAGAAAAACTTCCCTCTATGCAAAAGAATCAATTGGATCTACACTAGACCCTTAGCATAGATACAATCCCTTTAAACAATATTGCCCCTAGAGAAGCTCAAGAGAAATAGAACACAATGCTAGCAAAAGATTACCTCCAATATAAGAACCAAGAACAAAAAAAACACCATCACCAATGAAAAGCTCCAAGATATGACCTCCAAAGCCAAAGAAAATCTTATTATAGAAAAAATGCCTTGTACAAAAATAGCTCTCTTGTAGCACTGACAGCCAACAAATGAAATGAGACAGTAGCTTTCCTTTCATAGCTTTAGAAGCTCAACCTCTTCTCAATAAAAAAATATTTTTTTACTTCTAGAAGACTCAAAAACCTAACAAATCCCTCTTGACATAAAAAGTACTAATAAAATTCACTAAATGATTGAGAAAGTCAAAAGGAGAGGACAATAGGCTCAAAGAGAGTCAATGACTGCTTAGGAAGGGACAAGTAGTCAAGACTCAAAATAAGGGGGACGATTTGGTTTTAAGGGAAGATTCTCACGCTTCTTTGGCACATGTGGGCCTAGAGGGGCTTCCAAAGCCTCCAACTCACTCCCAAAGGCTATGCAAGGATACCATTAAGTCAAACAAAGGACAAAACAAAGGCTGAACCAAAGAAAGGAGGCCACACGTGTGAGGAAAGAGGGGATGAATCACATGTGCAGGATTTAGTAGGGACGATTTGCTCACTAGAGGAGGGCATTTGGGGTTTTAGGGGTCTAGATGGGTTTAGGAGGGTGAAAGGATTATGATAGACAAAAGAAGTAGGGGGGCGCTAGGCTAGGAGGCTAGTTTAGGAGGGTGCATTGGGATGCATGAGATTTGCATGAAAATATGATGAGGGTCTCACATTTGAAGGGGGAACGTTAAGTTATAAAGTTAATGATCAATTAGAACATTTAACTTAAAGTTGGACTTAGGGAAACCATGTCCTAACCTTTTAACTTGTTTTTAACCACTAGGATATTAGAATTATCATGTAACCATGTGCAAGAGAGACTCCTAAGACTCTAGACTCTAACTTGACATTACATAAGTGTCCATGGTGACCATATACATGAGATGTTTACATTACATTGACTCATAGGGCTCAGGTGCGTTAATGTATGGCGAATTGCACCTAGGAAATTTCCCTGGCTTGGAGGATTTCAAGTGGAAAAAACCTTGGATTACTTATGATCGTGAAGATGTAAATAATCCTCGGTTAAAAAAAACACACACAAGACATTTCCTTTGTGCAACCGTCATAAGGGAAGTGGGTATGAGTTACAATTAACCCTTTACATATACAAAATATATCTCAGTTACATTATTACATTACATCACAACCATGGATCACTTGATACAATGATACAATTTACATGACTGGCTTAGAAAAGCCATACATTGAACATCATCCGGGTCATCTGCATCTTTACCCCTGGATAAGTCCTCGTACAATCTGAGGTGTAACAGTGCCAATAATCACTTATTTGAAACACTACCAGCCATGTGTATTAATTCTGGTCAATTGAGTGACTTCAAAGAACCTTCTGCTTGTGTACGTTTCCAAATATTCCCACTTATACATGCCACAATGCATGCCTCCAACATTAAATTGTATGCAAAGATATCTAGACCAATCCTTGGAGCATTGCTGCCAGGATTTTGAAAACACATTCTCTGTTTCTTAATTCACTCAAACAGCAGTTCGGCTTCTTCAAACAGACATTCCATCTTCTGTTCGCCTTTCAATGGCAGTCTCCTTATAGAAATGGTAACCCCTGAAATCTGCAAGGCCTGGTCATCAAACCATTTCGAGAAATCCTTAACATCTTTTACCTAAACAGGTACCTCATTGGCAAATATGCATGGGGGCATATTGTGCATTAACAACACCAAATGTGCCATTGTGACTTAATAGATGTTAATTGATAGTTGTAATCCTGAAATACTGTTTCAAGCATCTAGATAGTTTGTAAAGTCGGCAATCACATAAATAGGTTGCCTTTGGGTGCGATGAAGCATTTACCCAATAGTCCCCATTTTTCAGCTTAATATTCTACACTTATACCAGGTAGCTTCTTGGTACATTTTATTTTCATGGCTTGAATATCTGAAGCACAGGTAAAATTATAAACAGTCTCACATGTTAGAAATCTTTCAGTTATATATTAAAGGTTTTTCAGTTCTATACACAAGCTATGGTTGTGAGAAATGATAAGAATGCCTTTCACCAAACATTGCAGCCCTTTACGTTTAGAAATGTTATGTCCTCACAAGGACCATATCCACTGTAATGGGATTTTAGTTCTTCACCTCTTCTTTATACTCTCCGTTACTTCAAGTTACTATTTTGTAGGTTTTCAAAGTTTTGGCTCAGCAAGGAATGTTCCTCTGCTTGACATTTGATAATTCTGATATATTGAAAGTCCAAAGCATTACCAATAGATAACATATTTCCTTTCCCTTTTCTTTGGATAACTTGAGCTAAATATAGAACATATTGCCTGTTCCTTCCTTTTCTTTGGATAGCTTGAGCTTCTTTCTTTTCATTCTTAGGTCACTACAAATGTAAATAATATTTTGATTGAATGTTCTGTACATCGTTGTAATGGTTAACACTTGTTCTGTACAGGGAAAAACTATTCCCTTTGAGCCTTATTTGCATAGATATCAAGTTCCTTACACTGCCTCTGGTAGCACTTCACCTCTGTGGTATTCAATCAAACGGGCATCAGTGCACATCATTGTGCTATCAAGCTATTCACCATTTGGTAGGATTTTATCTATTTTTTGTGTCTCACTGCTGTTTCTATTACTAATTAAAATAATGATGCTCAATGGAAAAAATACTGTAGCAGATATGTTAATAACTTGCATCATGCTTCTTTATGAGGGTCTTTACATGAGGAGAAAAAATTACTATGAAGTTTATCATTAAAACATCCCTGAAAAGTTGTCAAGGAAAAATAATACTTTCTGAAAAGAGTGTAATGTTTGATTAGTTTAACTTTATTATGTTCATGCAATTCTTTTTATGAAGCAAGATCCAAAACTCTAGAAAATATTCTACACAATATTTAATACTGCATCACAATTCTTAGACTACCATGCTTGTTGCACAGTACTTTGTAATTGGAATGAAATTTCATTTAATTTACAAATGCCTATTTAGAATTGCCAGCTATTTTCAAGGAAAGCTAGGAATAATGAATCATGGAAAGGTGTCCCTTATGTTAGCGCTAGAATCTGCTCAAGGACTGCTACAAGAGCATGACCAGCACATCTTAAAGATTGAATGATTATTTGTGTAGGTGGCGTAAAGGGGTCAAGGGGTTAATGCAAACGAAGAAGGGACAAGATGACTGCAAACATCAGATTCTGTAAATGAAATGAATAACTAGGCTGAATCCAATATCATATCAACGATGGCCAAGGCCAATGTTGAAAAAGTCGGCATCGGTCCCGAATACAACTTCTCGGCAACATCGGCGAAAAAATCGGCAAAAGTCGGCAAACATTAAAAAATACAAAATACATTCATTTTTTTTCAGAATTTTAAACATATAACGCAGCAATAACATCAGATAAACACATTGGAACATAAATATGAAGAAATCGCTAATATATAGATGTAGTGGATGCAAATAACTCAGAGTGGTTTGATTTCAATGACTCGGACTGTTAAAAAATACATAAAATTTTACAATTTCAATGAAAAAAAATATATTAAAGATTCCAAGCTATGATTCCAAACCATTAGAGACAAAATATTATCAAAATGGCACCAAGTGCAATACATATCTAAATCAAAATTGAAAAAACATAATCATCAAAATCATTGTCTATGTTGAGATCATATTCATCAATAGCACCGTGTTCACCCACCTCTACGCTCTAGACCTTGCCTCTGCCTCCAATCTCGAAGTTGATCCTCCAAGGACATCAATTAACACCCTACAAATTTGTTCAAACTTCTTAATCCAAGCATTAAAATAAGGTAGAAAGAGCTTCCCATGCTTAATAAGTGATTTTGCTTGACTGAGGGGTACATTTTTTATTAAGGTCATGACAGTGGAATTCAAACAACTTTAACAATGAGGCATCGACACCACCAACATCAAGGTACATAGAGAGTTTGATGTGCTTCATTAAATTCCAATCCCTTACCCACATACATGATAGAATCCACTGGAAACATTGGAATCCTGAAATCCTAAAAACCATTAAGTCTGTTGAATTCTAAATGGGATCTAAAATCCTACTTTTTGCATATGAAGTCTGATGAGGTTGGAACCACTCTCAAACATCCTGAAACAATTAATGGTAATGTTAAAAATTTAAGTAAAATGAAAGATAAAGAGAATGTCACTTTTACTATTGACATCAATGTCACATGTACAAAACTCATCAAATTTATAAAAAAAAAAACCTGAGTTTTTAAAACTGTGAAAAAGCCTCGGTGATTTTTTCTGTCAACCCGCGCTTTTTCCGAAAAACTCGCCGACTTTTGGAAAAAGTCGCGACTCGCCGAGGTTTTAAAAAATCGCGATTTTTATAGGCCGATTTTTCGGCAGAGGGTAAAATGCGCGACTTTTTGAAAAAGTCGCGATTTTTCGGCGATTTTTGCAACTTTGGTCAAGGCTCTAGGCTTGTGCTAATATGTGAAACAAACAGTTTAGTCACATATTAATTTAACAGCACTACATTTCAGGAAAACATCCCGAAAGTACAATCTTGAACACAGAATTACAGTATGAGCATTCACAGTCAAGACATGATTATGAATGATTTCATGACCACAATCAGTTTTGATAAAACTGTGTAGCATTCAAATTGAAAAAATAGTCAGAACTTGACTCGGAGCATATAAAACATCAGCTTCATATTACAAGCCTCCAAAAATATAATAAACAGAGCATGTCTCAGACCTTCAAAACATTGCTCTCGACCCTTTACAATTCTCTCAGCCTTGTTGCCGCCGGATTGCGCACCTGGTTAATGCAGCAGAAATCTATGCTACTGTTCGGTGCGCCCTTGGGGGCAAGTCTCGAGTCAAGGTTGTCACCTGATCTTGACTCCTCTGTTTAGGCCAAACTCCTAACGAAGCCAAGGGGGGTAGTCCCTATGGAAAGTTTCTAAGGTTTTTAGAGTTTCTCAGTGAATTGGTTAAAGGTGTTGTTTAAGGAGTTTAATGAATTGACTAAAAAGTGTTCCAAGATGATTTGCAAAAAATAGTTTATAAATTACTTTCCCCAGCAAAATTGAAATGACTATTGATAAAGAGTACAACAGTGATATGATATAAAGCAAATAAATAACGCGTTGTGGATTAGTGCCTTGTGGAGTCAAAACAATATATAAGAGTTGCTGCTGAAAGGGAAATGTTTTGCAATTTCTTCTTGGTTGCTTTTAGATTTATTAATGATTCAAATTTGTTAGGGAAAAAGGGGGATTCCTGAGATACCGTGAGGTACAGGGAGGAATGTCCGAAACCAAAAATTGGTGGCTCCTCACGAGAACATGTGGGATAGAATGGAGTATCTAAGGCAGTGTTCAACACTACACCAACTAGGTGTAGTCTAATTGTGCCTTGAGGTTGCCTCCTAGTTGTTCCCGCTTTCTTTGAGAAATTTCCTCACACAAGTTTTAATTATTCAAAGTGTCGGATTTCCACTATGTGAATGAGTAGTTAATTTTATTAAGTGAGTTTTTTAACTTAAATGTAAAAAAATTAATAGAGTGGTTACAGTGGTTTCTGATTTCCCATAGGCCCAAGCAGAATGCCCGCAAGGGGAAAGAGCATACTTTGACGTGTGCACCAAATGTTTATTTAAATTTGTAATAGTTGTAGAACAATTGTACAAAAATGAAAGTCAAGTAAATGGCACAAACCTATGTGTCACTTTTCTGATCATCCACCACTAATCGCCAAGGCCTTTATGTGGTGGCGAGAGCATACTTCGTGGCAACGAGGCTGTGTTATTTCTAATTTTACGCTTGCAAAAATAAAATGAATTGAAAGCTAAAAATATAGTTAAAGTATACACCCTGCAATTAAAGTGTGTGTGGATTTGTTGTGTTGTTAGAAAAATTTATGCACAAAAAAAGATTACACAAGTACAAATCCTCCCAGGGGGGATGGGGTGTGGGCGCTGGGTATCCCACTGCTCTCGTTTAATAATTACAATGAAGATGGAAAATAAGATGCCACTTAGTCCACTTTTAGTTGGATCTAAGGGCTTACAATAATGTAGAAGATTTATACAAGTAGATGGGGTCCATCGGGATGGTTTTTTGCACTTTTTTACCGGTTTTGGTCACAAATCCGTCCATTTTCGTTGCGGACCTGCTAAAAACCAGAGAGCTAAAAGTGCTGCAAATCAGTGATTAGAGTACACAAATCTACATAAAAATTACAACATCTAACTTGCAAAAAATATTAGAAAGTTTTGACATATGCAAGTATAGAAATTTTTTGATCTAGATCTAGTTTTTAGATGCAAAATTTGAGATTATTCTAGATCTGATTTATGCTAAAATAATAAAAGATGTATGATTTTACGAATGAAAATAAGATCTGTTTCTTACCAAGTCTTGAGTAACCAAGTAACCAAAGGAATTATTTATAAAAAAATGAAAGATAGTTTGAAGCAAACCTCAAGCTCAAGGCTTGATATTGGAACAAGATTGAGAAGGAGGAAGTGTGGATCAATCACTTGTAGATCCATAGCTCGAATGTGATGGAGAAAGAGAGGAGTCAAACTAGATCCAAGCTCCCTTCACCTTGCAACTTCCTGTAGAGCTTGCAAAAAATATTATACAAACAATATTAAATCCAGTATGCTCATAAACCAAAACCAAGAGAATATGTTGTATAACCGACTACTAATATTACTCTTAAATCTTGATAACATGCTCATAAACAAACAAATTAACAACAATAAATGTTTGTTCTACAAAGCTAGATCTAAACAATTACTTGCATAAGAAAAATGAAACTCAAAAGATGTCACCTCAACCAAAGAATGGTGCATGCATGGAACCAAGAAACCAAATCGACCTCCAAAGTCTTCAATCTTATTACTTGAGATACAAAATTACAATACTCAGGAGCAGAGGTTCTATGTCTTTCTATCCGTGTCAAACAAGAATGAAATACCTTGTTTATATAGCACTTGAGAGAGAGAGGGTCGAATAGCTCAAGGAGAGAGCAATGGTGCATCAAAGGAGAGATATGGGGGATTGAGAGTGTTAGAAAGTGGCAACAAGGATGGTCTTCTATCATTGCATTTGTCCTTGCATGCTAGAAGACATAAAACAGGAAGCCAAAATGTATTAATGTATTTTCCAAAGTTTAGACTTAGGAAAAGTGCATTAAGTGATCTAATTATTAATTGACTTAATGGAGTCACTTTTATAAATTTCAAGTGAAAATAATTTAAGTGATGGCTAATCTAATCTTGGCCATTGATCTCACCGGAGGATCTCATCCATTGATCCATAGTGAGAAGTTATGGTTTTCGCTTGGCCATTGAGTTAAAACGAAGATTGATTTGGTGGAGAGGACATGCAGAGATATAGAGAGATTTCTTACTCATAGCTTTCAGCCGGAGAGTGAGAAAGACAGTTGGAAGAAGAATTTTACAGAGAGGAAGACAAGGGAACTTTCATCTGGAGGATTGACAGGGCGACTTGAGCAAAGGAGAAAGAGGGCCGTATAGATTCGCAGAGGGGTCGTATAGATACGCAGAGGCCGTACAACTTCCAACCGTACAACAGTCGCAGATGGCTGTACAGGGCCGTACGGATCAGTCTATACACTGTTGCAGAGGTCGTAAGGATTCCGTACAGTGACGCAGAGGGCCGTACAGTGACGCAGGAGGGTCGTACGATTTGTGGGGTTGTCTCAGTGAAGTTCGGTGGTACGATTTTGCCAGGTTGGGTAAAAATCAATTTTCTGGATTGTATTGTTTTATATCTTCATAATAAAATATCTTCTTTGACTGCTGCACCGGTTTTCCCATCTTGGGTTTTTTCCGGGGTTTTATACATAGAGCATTGATATTTATTTATTTTCCGGAGTCCAATTTTGTAGGAGCTTGTCCTACTCCTTTCATGTAATACAGAAATTCATCTCTAGCTTTATCTTATGAGGTGAAACTTTCTGAATGAACCCTTGTAGCTGTTTACCTTCATTACAATACATATTCTTCATCACTTGAAGAATCTTCACTTTCTTCTCTGGTTCTCTTTCTTGCAGGTTCATCATCTTCCGCGGTGTGAGCATGGTGTCTTTTCTTGTTGGTCTGCTTCTTGTTGGAGACACTTCTGTTTCTGGGACAATCTCTGAAGTAGTGTCCCTTCTCATCACATGCATAGCATCTAATGTTGGATAGATCTTTTCTGGATCTTCTATCATAGTTCTCCCTCTGATTTTGATGGTGGTGTTTCTCCCTCTTTCTGTGATGGTGCTCCCTCTTGTTATTATTCCTCCTGGTGTGTGCTGTGAGAGCTTGATCATCGTTTGCTTCCATCTTCTCTTCTCGTGCCACAAGTCGAGCTTCTTCTTGTGTACATTCTTCCTATAGTCTACTGAATGTAATCAATTTCTTTCTAGCACATATCCCTTGAATGAATGAGTCCCATGATCTTGGGAGACCATTCAAGGTGGTCATAACAATCTCTCCTTCTTCTACATTCTCTTCAACTGCTTCAAGTTGCTCCTTGATTTGTGAGACCCTTGTGAAATAGGATTGCATGGTCTCGGCATTCTAGATCTTCACATTCTTAAGTTGGTTCCTCAAGTTCATCTTCCGATTTATGTTCTTCCCTTCAAATAGCTTTGTCAAAGCATCAAACATCTCCTTGGGTGTCTTCAAAGATGATACATGTGGGATGAGATGATCCTTGATAGAATCTGTAATGATTCTCTTGGACTTAACCAAGTTCTTCTTATGGATGGCTTTAGCCTCGTCTCCCTCTGGTCTTGGAACCTCTTCATTCACATACTTGTCCAAATCATTTTCTTCAAGGACAAGAGCAATCCTATACTTCCATGCTCGGAAGTTATTAGCTCCTTCAACCTTATCTTCAAGCTTGGTGCGTTGAGACATATTGAATGGGTAATTCAAATGGGAATAGAAAATCTTTTAGGTCTTACCACTTTTGAGATGCCCAAACTGGTTTTGCAGCTTGCTGACCTAGGGTTTGTTAGAGAAACCCTAATTTTTTAAAGTTGGAATCTTGAACTTCTAATTTGACAGGAAGATGCCCCTCCCCTAGGCGAGTTGTCCAATGTAATCATTTTTCCAAATTAATGAAGAGAAGCCCCAAAAACTTGATGCCCTAGTTTCTTCAATTTCTACTGTAGATTTGTCGAGTCTTAATTCTGATGTATCTCTGAAATTTCTGCTCCTCAAGTTCTGAAACATTGTCCTGTGATAGTAGTATCTGTCCTCTATCCAACCCCAGGTTAGAGCAGGATTGGATTCACCAAGTGGAACTTATGCTAAGTTTCCCACGATGACCTGTTTATGGAATTTTTCAGTATAGCGAACTTGTACGGAATGCCATGTGTCACTGTTTCATCTTCGGGTTCTGAAACTCACACTCGAGAAACTACAGTCCATGCACTTTCTGGAACATCTTACGAAATTCAATTTGGATCTTCGTAGCCCGAGATATAACATTTCTCCCTAGGTCACCTTTTTAAAATTGAATTCTGGAGGAGGCTGAAACCCTAATTTGGATGGATCATATATCCTAAAGTACAACGAATCTGAGGCTGAAACTCACACACAAGGTACATGAACATTTCATCTTCGGTCTGTCCAAGTTTCAGATCCTGAACCTTCGCCAAAAGTGATTTATAGCGAAAATGCCAAGATGACTAGTTTCCGGAAATGGAAACGCTAGCTTCCCGCAGCTACACAATGTCTTCTTTTCAGGTTAGCTCTGATACCATGTTAGATTTTCAACTTTTAATCAATATTATCTAGGATCTTATCTGAAAGAATAACAAGCACAACATAACACAATAGATACAAAGAATTTCCTCGGGGAAACCATAAAGGAGAAAACCCCGCAACTTCCTCAGAGATAGAATCTTCACCAATACAATGTCACAAAAGTAAAACCCCAAAACAAAGATGGTCTTCTGCAGCTCTCTCTCTTTCCTCCTATGCGAACTTGTCTTTTCTCTCTCACTAATGCGAATTGAGTGAGTGAGTGTTGTGTCCAAATGAGAGAGCTCCACTCTATTTATACTTTAAATTTCACTTGACCTTTTCACTTACTAGGTCGGCCCTAGATAAACCTGACTGGGCCGACTTTTCTAGTGGACTCAATAACCCTAATACAAATGACTCTAGGGGGATCTATTGCCCCGACTTACAATGGAGGATTTACCTCAATGACTTTACATGACCAAATGTAATAATGACATCTCCAACCGGAGGAATAAACATCTCCGTCGGAGGTACAAATAAAATACAATAATAAATACAATATAAAATACAAGTGAGTATCTTCTAAAGTTACAATTACATTAACAGTAAGTCGGGGCAATAGTTCCCCAAAAGGTCAAATGTAAATGTATTATTGAGTCTCCTAGAGAAGTCGGCCCAGTTAGTTTTATTGAGGCCGACCTAGTCAGTTAAAAGGTCACCCCAAAAGTAAAGTATAAATAGAGAACTGGGCTCTCTCATTTGGACACACACTCACTCACTCAAGTTCGCATTAGTGAGAGAGAGAAGACAAGTTCGCATAGGAGAAAGAGAGAGAGTTGCAGAAGACTATTTTTTTGGGGTTTTCCATTTTTGTGATATTGTATTGGTGACAAATCTATCTCTGAGGAAGTTGCGGGGTTTTCTCCTTTATGGTTTCCCGGAGGAAAATTTTTGTGTCTCTTGTGTTTTGTTGTGCTTGTTATTCTTTCAGTTAAAGATCCTAGCTAACATTGAATTAAAGTACAAAACATTAACAATACCCAGACAACAAATACAAACTTAAATCAACTTCAAATGGATGCTTTTTGAACCAGCGATCCCCTTCAACGGGCAGTCCCGTTGCCTCTGCGATTAAGCTCTCGATCAATTCAAACTTCAAAGTCTGGAATTTGTAGGACGAACCCGAGTAATTATGAGCAAATGACCGGGTGACTTTAACATTGTAACCTGTAATTCTTTCAAAGAAAGAATAGCAACCTGCATCCTTGAAGAGCTCAGCGCATTTAGGAAATTCCTCTGCCCATTTGGTGTTAACCGGCTCAAACCTGCAGAGTTTACCGCTCTTCTTCATACTATCAGTTGTTAGACACCTGCTAAACCACAATCCTCTAGAACAAGCTCGAAACCAACTAAGAACAGATGTCCCGATCCGTCAAAGCCAACGTGATCATAAAACTAGGGCAAAACTAAAAATACCCATGATATATTAAATTCAATCTATCTAACTTAATCATGTGTTTGACAAGTGTACGATCACTTCTGATTCAAATCTCGGGCAAATTCTTTGATTAAAAGCTTTGTATGATTTCGAGACAAGCACTGAGCCACCAATTTTCATGATTCAGTGTTCTGGCAGCCCCAGTCTGTATAGCCTCCATCGATTGCGCTGCCAAAATGTGTCAAATCACAAAAAGCTAAAAAAGCATTAATAAACCTCCATAAGATGAGTTAGTGATGATGTGAAATCACATATTTCAAGACTTAAAGGAAGATTTTAATAGATATGAGCCAAATTTTAATTCATTAACTAGAAAATGCATTATGTAAATAAGAAATATAAACAAGGCAGAAAAAAGGTCTAAATACCATGGTTAAAATTGTAGGGAGGAAGTGAAAAAATAAAAGAAAAACAACACAAGAGATGACAAAACTGAGGGTACAACTCCAGTACTAACACCATCCAATCTTTTATATCACTGTAAACCTTTTAACATGGTTCAAGAAATATGCATATGCCAGATAATCTTAAATTTGTGACCTCCAGCAGATCAGGTATATTTGCCTCTTCTGCACCTTTAGCATCATCACATTCTGTACTAGAGAGACATGGGAACGGGACTCAAAGAACTTTGAGTGTTGGCTGATTAAAGAGTGCTCAAACTAGATCTGAAAAATATCTCGAGGCATATGCGACTACACTGTTCCTTGCACATGCTGCCATTGGTGTTTTTTTCTTTTTTTGGCTGTCATAAGGGTATCCCAATCTGGGTATGATAGACTTGCATTTCAGAATGTTCCTCTTACACTTGAGCATGCAATAGACTTGATCATCTTCAACATTGGACTGCTGTCAAGAAACTCTCAAATTTAACATGCAATTTGAGGGGTAACAGGAGGTAACATAATAGATTAATATACCAATAAACCCTATTCTTGTCACAGAAATCTACAAAATAATGAGCAAAAAAATGCTTGGGATGTGCTTGTTCCATGTTACAAATGATGAAAAATCGTATGGAAATCATTACTGAATTCAAAAAGGTATCTTTGAAACTAATTAAACACCACATTCCCCCTCTAGTAACATACTGAAGGGAAGTGCTCACTCACATAATTGAAAGATGCAAGGAAAAATGAGTAGAATGAACCCCAAATTGCAATTTATAAATAGATCTGTGCCACTGTTAGATGACTTTTGGAAATGACTTGACCAATTTACGGTTTTTTTCCAATTAAATGATTATGCCAAGTTTTTAGAAATTGCCAATTTCTTGGTAGCAATTTCTCATTTCCAGTTTGTCACTGATCAATGGGTAGGTCCTACAGCACTGCTTAATAGTAATAAGCTTTTCCCTTCCAAATGTCATCACAAGGGAATGCATGTGAAACCTATCAGTCTATTACTTACCTACCTCCATTTATATAAATGTCATTGCATGGCATGTTGGGTATTGTTATCTTGTATTGGAGTTTGTCCCCTCGAAGTAGCAAAGTAATACAATTCTGTTGCGATTTTTCTATTGTGAATGTATTTTTGCGTTTGTATTCAGAGACAGTGCAGATTCAGGGTCCCCCATCCCGCCTGCAACTCGATCCTCGTCACCTTACAGCATCATTGAGCTTGATTTTCTTCTCTAGGTTCCCTCAGTTCCTTTCCCACTTCTTTGCTAGGCTTTGGTACTACACTTCTCATACTGTTACCCTTTTATCTTTTCCTACCTTACTCATTCTAGCATTTTGATGTCTTTGTCTTCTTCTCTCCAAAGATGCTTTTGCACTCCCTATGCTTGTCTTTCTTTGTACATAGATGTTTCTGCACTGAACATGCAATTGCCTTTCCTTGTATGCCTTACAGCCCCATGGGCCAATCCTAAGTCCGCCTACAGGTTCAAAATTTGCTGAACGTCAACCAAAAAAAATAAAATTCATCCAAGTTTGGTTCAAGAAATTCGGGTTCATTCTAAGATGGGTTTCCCAGTTCTCTATAGTCCGGCAACTAATGATACACATGGCGTCTGTATTCGATAAAGCAGACATAACCGCACTCTTTCCCTCTCTGCGGCCTGCTAACTCTGACCTGTGCATTTCTTTCCCACTGGACGGCCCGCTAACCCTGGAATTTGCATAACATGTATTGCGTTCCCTCTGCTGTGGTCGCTCTGTAAGATTGTAGTATATAACTATGCCATGTTGCATGTACATTCCTTCCACTGCATGTATTCATTTCTCTCGAGACTGTGACGGTGGCCATGCGGCGTCACGCTTGCATTCATTTTCCTCCGTGATGGTCGGTAAGGTTTATTGTAGGATGGCAAGGTTATATTAGGTTTATTTACATAATATAGGATATCAATGTTACAAAGTATGATTAGGGTATCATTTATAAAGTCTATAGGTTATAGCATGTTTTTATATGTTAATACTGTAGGCATATATCATGATACTTTAGTCTCTTTTATATATAAGAGATAGACAAGTAAGATTAATTTGAACTTGGCTACTTGTGGATATTTATTATTAATATATAGATTAAATTTAATTGAATAGTTTAGTTGAATAATTTTTATTTTACGTAGAACAATTTATTTATTTATTTTTTATATATAGTTGATGAGTATTTTTTTTTCTTTTTTTGTTGGCAAGTGGTAGTACCAATGTTGAAAAAGTCGGACTCGGCAAAAAGTCGGCAAGGGTCCCGAAAACAATTTCTCGGCAACATCGGCGAAAAAATCGGGAAAAGTCGGAAAAAGTCGGCAAACATTAAAAAATACAAAATACATTCATTTTTTTCAGAATTTTAAACATATAAAGCAACAATAACATCAGATAAATACATTGGAACATAAATATGGAGAAAGCACTAATATATAGATGTAGTGGATGCAAATAACTCCGAGTTTTTTGATTTCAATGACTCGGACTGTTAAAAAATACATAAAATTTTACAATTTTAATGAAATTTTTTTTTATTAAAGATTCCAAGCTATGATTCCAAACCATTAGAGACAAAATATTATCTAAATGGCACCAAGCGCAATACATATCTAAATCAAAATTGAAAAAACATAATCATCAAAATCATTGTCTATGTCGAGATCATATTCATCAATAGCACCATGTTCCCCCACCTATAGGCTCTAGACTTTGCCTCTGCCTCCAATCTCGAAGTTGATCCTCCAAGGACATCAATTAACACCATACAATTTTGCTCAAACTTCTTAATCCAAGCGTTAAAATAAGGTAGAAAGAGCTTCCCATGCTTAATAAGTAATTTTGCTTGACTGAAGGGTACATTTTTTTTATTAAGGTCATGACAGTGGAATTCAAGCAACTTTAACAATCAGGCATCGACACCACCAACATCAAGGTACATAGAGAGTTTGATGTACTTCATTAAATTCCAATCCCTTACCCACATACATGATAGAATCCACTGGAAACCGTTGGAATCCTGAAATTCTGAAAACCATTAAGTCTGTTGAATTCTAAATGGGATCTAAAATCCTACTTTTTGCATATGAAGTCTGGTGAGGTTGGAACCACTCTCAAACATCCTGAAACAATTAATGGTAATGTTAAAAATTTAAGTAAAAGGATGGAAAATGAAAGATAAAGAGAATGTTAACATTACCATTTAGTATTGTTGACATACATGTACAAAACTCATCAAATTTATAAAAAAAACCCGAGTTTTTTAAACTGTGAAAAAGCCTGGGTGATTTTTTCATTCAACTCGCGATTTTTCCGAAAAAACGCCGATTTTTTGAAAAAGTCGGAAGTCACCATTTTTTTTAAAAATCGCGATTTTTGCGGGCCGATTTTTCGGCAGGGGTAACACCTCGCGACTTTTACAAAAAGTCGCGATTTTTCGGCGACTTTTTCAACACTGGGTAGTACCCCCTGAGTAGCAGCTAAGTCACCTGACACGAGGACACATGACACGGAGGAAACGAAAATACGAGTGTCCGACACGGACACGGTGACCCCCGGAATTAGGACATTGAGGACACGTTTTATTATTTTTTTAAAATATATATTAAAATTTAAAAATATAGACATATAGATCCAATTTTTTTTGAAACTAGAAAGTAGAACATTTACAAATATTCAATAGAAATTAGAATCAATACACAATGCACATTAATCATTGATTCTGGATTCATTAATGATATTGATTACACTACACATTTGTCATTCACAAATCACAATGAGACACATAGATGCATTGAAATTTGATAGGCATTGGGAAATAGCTCAAGATGTCGGAACCATATTTCTCATTAAGTCATCAAAATCAAAATGTATTACATAGATGTCGAAATGCCACTGGGCATTGGCAAATGCCAAATAGACTAATAGTAAATACAAAAAGGGGTGGATCAAGATGGAAGAATCTCATCTGTCAATGACTCAATAGTCCTCCTGCATGCTTGAATCAACAAACTCATCACTGCCCTGATCCTCATCCTCCTCCTCCTCTCTACCCATCTGACGATCTGCATTTGCTGGTGTGGAGGATGACCCCTCCATATGATCACCATCATCAAAAGTGACCGGCTCTAGCACTGGATCATTAAGATCCATGTTGGCTAATGCCAACTCAGTACTGTTGTCCAAACCCATATCATCAGGAAAGACATCCCACATCTTTGTCTTTCCCTTCGCCCACTCATCCCTCTTCCTGTAAATAAGACGAAGGTTGGAGTGCACATACACCATCGTCTCTGCCCTGGACCAAGGTTGTGGGGAAGCGTCCTTCCCCCCCTCGCCCCCGCTCCGGAAGCTCGCTCCTGGCCAGAGCGCTGCGGGAGCTAACGCGAAGCGTGCTCCCTTTTTCGCTCCTGGGCCATATCGAAATGTAGAGCGCGCTCTGAGGGCAGCAAAAAATGCTCCCTAGCTCTGTCCGGGAGCGATGAGGGAGCTTTCGGAAGATATCGCTCCTGATCGCTCCCGGATGCTCTACAAAACGCTCTACCATTAAAAAAACTCTCCCGCCTTAGCTTTGCGTAGCTCCCGAAATCGCTCCCGCTGTAGGTTTCAAGTTCAGCTTTCATTTCATCCACTTCATCCCGATATCTCATCCACATTCGAATTAGATATGGATTTTTAATTAAAATTTCTATTATTTAAATCTATTTAGAATTGGACAAAACTGGACCTTGAATCATAGTATCTCTATTTATGCACTAAATGTTTTGCATTCTTTCCAAATTTTTATGTAGATGGAAAGAAAATCCTTTCATAAGAAATTAACTTACTCCATAAAAATCCATTTCTACGTTATAGGCACCAACTGAAAATTACAATGCCGCAGAAATTTTGGCTAAATTTTCAGAGTAAAAATGAATAATGACGAAAATCAAAACTATATTTTATTCCATTTTTGGGGGTCTTTGTACCGCCTCCGATTCTGGATCGATTCTTTACAATTATGTCCACCGCTAATGGCATATTTTTCTGCACTAAGAAGGAGATTCTTTCGAGAGAATTTTCAGTCAGAATTTCTATGTCGAGGACAATTTGGTATTATCTATATTATTTTTATTACCAACTGAGATGAGCATAGATTTGGTGGTTTCCAGGTGTCTTCTACATCCTTGCCACGATTTTCTAGTATAGAAAGTCTCATCATATTTATCGTGTAGGGATTTCCTTTCGGTGGAAAGCATGTACTTCTCATAGTTTTTATAAAGTGTGAGGTTAACTACGCGAGCATTTAGTTTTTTCGGTGGTTTTTGGTTGGAATTGGGTAAAAGAAAAATTCTGAATTCAATTTTTTTCGCAATTCAAATTATTTTTTTAGTGCAAAAATAAATTTAGCATTGTCACAAACCCCTATAATACTCGAATTATGCAAGTTTGACAACTGTTATCTGGAATTCCAGAAATTCATTGCTGGATTTTATCAAAATCTAGTTTGAAAAAAGGGAAAACAAAAAAAACAAAATGGTTAGACTCTAGACTATAGTTTGGTTACAAGTACAACTTTAGTGATCACAAAATGTTATATATTGAAAATTTGAAGCTGTAAGGTTGATGTTATAGATACTGGTAATTAGACCTATGGTTGACAAATTCACTACTATATGATTGATGATTGATGAATGATGTTATATGGTATTATGGTTTATTTCATGTTTTTATGCTTTCCAATGAGTTTCCATAACCAATTCAACATTCTACAAGCATTTGTTAAAATATATGCATCAAAATATAAAAAAATATATATTATATAAAAAACGCTCCCGCAACACTCCCAAACCGGAAGCTTTTGAAAATTTCGCTTTTCGCTCCCGCTCCCGCTTCCCGCTCCCAAGTACCCTTGCCCTGGACTGCTCAAGCCCGCTCTTCTTCAAACTGTACAAGTTTCTATATGTGCTCCAATTCCTCTCACAACAAGATGATGAAGTAACTTGAGAGATAACCCTCAAGGCTATCTTCTGTAGAAGAGGGCGTGTTGCCCCATGAGTTTCCCACCAAACATAGGGTTTCTTAATCCCCATGTCTCCAAGCACCTCATATCCTCCAAATCTCCCAGTGTCAGTGGAAAACTCTACAAATCCCTCCTCCACCTCCTCAAGTAGGTCTCTATCCTGAAGTAGCTGTCAAATGCTGTCTTCCTCCCCTGTGAGATCTCTCCATCCATGTGAGGAGGGACTCTACATGAGGGCCCCGACCCACCATTGAGCCAATCCTAACCGTAGAACTTGGGGTTCAATGAGTGGGCCAAGCAATGCAAAGGTGTGCAATTCTTATCCCACCTCGAGATAAGAATGTCCTGTATGGTGGACCATAAGTTCTCTGCCGATGTCTCATACTCGGCACACTCATTCTCCATAACAATGGTCCTCATGGACTCAATCATGGAATCCCACCCCTCATAAACATCTGCTAGGATGGACTGGTCCGTGTCTGCAAACCGCAACAAAGAAATGATTGGCTCCATGATCTTAATGCTAAGATCTACCCTATCCCACCAACCATCATCTAACACCGTGTCCTTCACCTTTTGTGAAGCAATCTGATCCGTCTTTCTCCAGAAAGACCAAAACTCTGAAATCACCATGGACCCGAGAGCGGTTTTGAGTCTTGACCTCTCTCAACCTCTTGAGCATGATGAATGATGAAACAAACCGAGTATCTGCAACCTTCAACAATGAAAGATGTGTGTACTCTTTGTATATTGTGAGGGAATTGGTGTGGTTTTGTACAAAGTTACAGATATGGCGTGCATCCTCAATAAGTTTGCCAATCCATGTCACATCTGAAGCAATAGATTTCAGTGCTAAATTCAAAGAATGGACAATGCAAGGTGTCCAAAATACCTGTAAGATCAATAAAAGAAAGTATAAATGAGTCTAGACTCTAGACTCTACAAGACTACAACTAACAACTCAAAATTTTAAATAAATGAGTAAATTAACAATGCAATTAGGCAAGGTGTCCAAAATGAAAATACCTGTGGATATTTAGCTTCCAAAAGCATGCTAACAGCCTTGCAAACAGGTGCATTGTTTGTGATGATTTGTACACAAGAATCAACACCTACGTCTTCAATGACTTTGATGAACAAATCACCCATATATTGTGCATCCTTGTATTTTCCAAGAGCATCCACCGCTTTCAAGAACACCGGTCCATTTGGGGAAGACACCATGAAATTGATGAGTGGATGGCGTGTTGCATCCGTCCATCCATCCGAAACAATACTAACACCACATGTCATGTCCCAAATTTTGGATTGGGTCATGTTATCACACCATAGTAGCAGGGCTACTATTCTTGTACAGCAGATATCTGCACATTCCAGAGCTTCTGTTATTCCAGAGCATGGCTATATATTTTGGATCACTCATGATCAGAGCAGTACATTATTCAGATTTGTATATGACCTTATGTCAAGGCTGAGCCTTGAGAGTTCATATTTGATGACTGATGTGACCACTTATCCCATTACAGTTTCAGTTCAGTGCCTAGAGATATATTGCAGCAGTGTTTCAGATGATGCATGATGATGATTATTATGATGATGTTGTATGATCTATGGATATGTTCTCACTGACTGTGGATTATTATCTTGTTGATTTAGTCATGATCATGGCATGTGCTTGGTATATTATTCCTGATGTGGCAAACTATTTAAAATGAACTGTAAATCATAAAATGGACAATTGCTTGCACTTTTAGGTCATTTAACAAAACTTACTGGTATTTCACCTTACATAGACATGGTCTTTCCCCGACACCAGTTGTCTGCTAGTGTAGGCTCCATATTCACTTGTCTCCATCCATACATGACCTTCCTGTTTGACTTTAAACCCTGACATGTCTCATTTGACTTTCTGATACTGAGGACTTCCCCATTTTTCTACCTCTGTGTTTGGACCGCATCCCTGTTTATCAGTGTCTCGGCTCTGAGTTGGTGACAGAACTTGCCTTTGGTGAGTTGGATTGTAGGCCTAAATCATTCTGGTCGGTTGTCCCGATGTTTGGCATTGGCTCGAACTCCCCCTAGTCACTTGAGATGTTGTTGGCTAAAACTGAAAGCTCATATTCTACCTGTGGAAACTAAATAAATTCGCCCATGGAAACAAAAAGGGCAAGAGCAATGAAAAGCTAAAAATACTCCTCGAAGAGTATAAGAAAGGTCCAAAAAGCAATAGTTCTTGAAAGCTATATCTAAACAATTGCTGACCTTGTATAAATATATGAAAAACATGCCCTGGATGTAAGCTGCAACTAGTTGTGCTTCTCAGCACATCTGAAATCCGAAGGGTTATGTAGGCCAAAAAGGCCATGGAAATAAAATTGAATGATCCTAATGAACCTGGATCAACTTGATGTAGACATGATGCCTAAGTTGAATAAGCACTCTCTAAACAACTTATCCATTTGTGAGGCACAGCCATCCCCCGTGTTCTTTTGTCCAGCACAGAGTTTGTAGCTTCCCCCTTCTCCCAGTCCAAAGTATTTTTGAGTTAAGTTAGACAAGTCAAACCCTTGGCCCAACCTTGCTCCTAGCCTTCATCCTTCACTAGCAGTTTGACCATGTCCATTGGGTGAGTTTGTCATTTGAACTATTGTGCAAGTAATTTTATATAACCACGGAATATGTTAACATGATTAATGCCACTGAATGGAATTTTATACTTTGAGCTTAGCTGTGGGAATGATTAGAGAAACATTGTCTTAGTCTACTGATGTGATTTATCCTTGATTATATATTCTTGGGATCCGTGATGATGTGGACCATGTATGGATGATTATTGATGATGATTTATGGTCCCACATGTTTGATGATGATATCATATGATGGACATATGATGCAGATGATGTTTGATCCAGTTCAGCAGGTTTATTATTATTTCAGATCAGCAGATTATACATTGTCCATATATGGTGGACCCTACAGCTGGCCCATTAGGGCAACCCAGGGTGTATGAGTACTCATTCCTAGTGGATTTGGGTCTTCTGGATCCATTGAGACACTTATCTTTCAGTTCTGGGCACTTCTGACAGTGATTGATGCAGTTTTACACTTGTCGACCAGATTTGGGGCTGATTTCCCAGCCTGAGCAGCAGGGGCCCCGAGAGGCCATTTCACCTAGGGCGCTGATGATGGAAGGGGTGGTCGAGCCACTTGTTATTACCATTTATCCCCCCTTCCGGAGAGCCTGGTGGGCTCAGATGGACAGCGCTAGCACCCTAGGAGGCAGTTTTGGCACTTTCACAGTTCCCGAGGCAGTTAAAAAATGGGATAAAGTGGTCACTGAAGAAATCGATTTGGGCAATTGAGGCAAGGTTTTGGCATTTGGTTTTCACAGAGGTCTTCCAGGATGGCATCACTACCTTCCAGTCAGTTTTCACCATGTGGGTATGCCCGGATTGATCACAGGAGGAGATTTACTGCTTGACTGTCATGGATTCTGAGGACAGTTTTGGTCATTTTTATTATATTGGACATATTTTATTATTTTTATTGTGCCTTGGGGATGAGCTAGTAAGGATTAAAACCTCCTAGCCCCACCATGAGCTTATATTGTTATGTCCTAGTCACCATGAGGTGGATTTTGATGCTTATATTTTCTCTTGTGGATGACGTCACCCCTTATTGTACCTTTTAGTGGGGGCGCTATCATTATATGGGTGATCCATGTGATATATGGTTATGATTTATTGTTAGCCATTGATTAGATCTTGAGATCTTTTAATCTTAGCCACTCATGTAAAAAGTGGTTATGATTGTACTCTCTCCCCATCCTATTTAAGGAGGGAGCCTCTCATTGTAAAATTCATCTAGAGATTTTTGGCTCTTGGCTCTTGGATTAAAATTTCTATCTTTTGGGGTACATGCTTGGATTGGAGTGAATGTTGGTTGTTTCGATTGTAAATGCTATTGTCCATTGCACTGGAGGATCTATTGTAGCTATCTTGCATATTTGCCATACTTTATTTGCAGGTTAAGAGGACGATTTTGACAAGTGCGAATTGGTGGGGAGGCTTTCCCTTCAAGCTTGGAAGAAGTCGTTTTGGGTTTGACAGGGAGTAGTTTTGCCTTTGTGTCAACTATTATATGTTTCTCTCTCTCTTGCTTGTATCTACCTTCAATTTGTTAAACTGATTGATGCTTTGCTCCTTGGCTTGACAGGTTAGAAGGAATCACATGTGGCTTGGAAAAATCGATTTGGCAAGAGGGCTTCAACAATTCTCCATTTGATCTTTGGCAAAGTAATCCTCGTCTCAACTAGCATTCATCTCTTCATCCAGGTATGTCCCAAGAGGTATGATCTTCTCTTCCTTGAATCTTCCATAATTTCTAGATCACAAATACCCTAATCAAATTAAAACCCTTGTTTTTGGTATTTTTCAGATCTACTTAGATCTAGCCTTGTTCTTGAAGAGATATTGAAAACCCACCTCTATAGCATCCACCCCTAGTTGGATCTATAGTTTGGTGGTGATTGGTTAAGAATTGACCCACTTTTCAAGGCAAAAAGCCCTCCTTGACCCAAATCGCACTTCCTAGAGAGAGGCTTGTTGGGCTAGATCTAGCATATGGGTAGGTGAGATCTCACTTGATTTGCATTCTAGACACTTGATAACCTAAACCCATATCCTTACTTTGGTGAAAACTACCTTGTGGACATCTCTCCATGTTTTAAGGGGTTGAAACCCCCTTTTGATCTTCTCGGTACCTTAAAACTTAGATCTACTAAGATCTAACCATTGGATTCACTTAAATTTTTGAAGATACATAGATCGGGGTACTAGCCACTTGGATCTACAGTTTGGTGGCCATTGGACTTGATTTGGTCCACCAAACTTATCTTTTGCCCTTCCTTGAGCAAGTCGCACCCCCTTGAAGATTTGAGTTGGTCCACTTCTAGTGTTTGAGATTTTTGTGGATTTGGAATCCCCATGCCTTGAAACCTAGGTCTATACTGTCTTTTTGTCACGATCCGCCTTGGGGGTTACATTCCTTGTTTTAAGGGATTGTGGTCCACTTTTGGGTCATCTTTTAAAAAAAACCTAGATCTAGTAAGATCCAACCATTTGATCTCATCCAATCCACTTGACTTGGCTTCTAGGTGTCCCGATCTACAATTTGACATACTTTTTGACCCCATTAGCCCATCCAACAAGGCACTAGTCCTTCTCCAAGCAAGGCGCACTCCTTGGGATTAGTGTCAAACCCTAGATCTAGTACATGGGTAATTCTAGAACCAACTCCAACTTATAGATCTAGCCTAGATCTAACCTATAGAACCATCCTCACACCTAACTTCACCTTGTGGGTCCATCTAGAACCATTTCACACTTCCCAAGAAACTAGACCCATTTGTGCAAACACATGGTACTATACCTAGTAATCATACCCCATCATGTGGTCTAAACCATACATAGGTTGAAACACTAACTATCCATTACACCACCATCAACCATTCCTTAACTCTTAGGTCCACTTAGCCTTGCATTGGTTTCCGTAACTCATCATTTACCTACCCTTAGAAACCTTTGTTTGGGTCCAATCAACTGTGATTGGGGTATAGGGTCTCCCCCTTGGTCTAGTTATACCTTGACCTAAAGCGAAGAGTGCCTCGGTTGACGTGACTCCCACATTGCATTGGGAACCGTGGCATCTCTTGGGTCACCTCTTTAGTTGCCTGTCTCCTCTACCGTCCCCGATGGGATACCTCTAGGGGCAACTACAAGTTGTGTGATAACAGGTCACAATGGACTAAGCCCATTGGTCATATTCATGAGAGTTTGTCAAATTGATGCTAAGGGTCATATAATTGCCAAGGAGGAAAATTACTAGTTTCGTAGGTTGAGGGTGGAAGCTTTGGGATTTGACATAAGGAGGATAATGAATGATGTTTGCACATTAGAATGGCATAAATATTTAATAAATGAGCTAAATAAATAAATACAAGAGAAAGTTAAAGTGGCAATTGATCATGAAGACACATGGAGGATGTGGGACCTACACAAGCTAGATTTGCCATGCCACATGGCATCTCTCTCTTGCCAATTCGAATTTATGAGAAGGTGAACACTCTTGGGTGAGTTGGTAAGTCATACACATGGCATTGAGCATCTTAGGTCGAATTGGGATAGATTGGTAACCTCCATGGAAGAGGAAGAGTCAAATTGGAAGCTTGTGGACACTTGGGCTAGATTCCCTAGCCCCTCTGACAACAATGATGGAGCATCTATGACATCTATGACAGATCTGACCTCTGACATCTGACCATTATGACATGTCAGCCCCAAAAATAGGCTCCAAGAGGGCACTCATGGGAGTTGGAGAAGCCAAAGAGACCCCCACTCGAATTGGTGAAGGAGGAAGGCTAGGAAAGGTAGGACACATGGCAAATCTTGATCCCTTACCCTAATTCGAATTGGATTGAGTTTATGGATGGATTGGGAACCGTAGAAGGCTAAGGATGTTTATAAAATACAGGGATAAACCAAGAGAAGGGCTTTTGATCATTTGAGAAATTTGCAATTGCATTTGTGAAGAGGGAGAGTTAGTGGATGACTAGTTTCTTGCTTTATCCAATTTCAAGGGTGAAAGATTCCCATCCAAGTTGGTAATTGGAAAGGCCATTCAGACCTTTCATTTGGAGCTTTAATGGAGTCTTTATTTGCAGGTGTAAGCTACAGGGCAGCTCATGGTTTTTTCTAGTGCAGCTCACTCTCTCAACCATTTCCAGTTTTGATGGCATATTCTTGCTCCTTGAGTGAGGGCGTTTTTGGTGAGCTATTGTACTATTTGGGGGAGCTTCTAATGCCCCATTTCTTTTATAATATGAAGTAAATACTTTGTTTTTCATCTCCAGAAAGTTTCAGGTCGAAATACCAAGTGGTTGTATGTAAAAACGATGATTAATGAGCAAACAATGACCATTTCCCCACTACATTGATGTATGCCATTATAATGCTGATGATTTCGAATAAAAGAATGTTTCTCTGATATATTTGTGATGAATGGACTGCCATTGATGTGTATTACAAGTTTCATATTTAGCACTTGAGCATTTGAAGTCATTATACTCAATTTATTTGCATTTGGAGAAGACTTCGTGCCATTTCCCCAAGGGTCGAATTAGTGGTTTTTGTTGTTGTTTGGAAGAGGGTTGGAACAGACTTAATAACTAATTAATGGTGCATTTGGGACCTTAATAACATCTTTAAGACATCCCCTACCTCTGTTTAGAAATTTGATTGGGTTTGGAGGCATTTGGGAAGCCATTTTCAGTACTTACCCCAGGGGGATTTGAACCCCAAATTGCTAGTAAAATTACATACTTGGTCCAGAATCTTAAGAGAGTTTGCAAAAGTCTTTTGGTGGCCATATATCATCCCTGAACATCATTATCAAGTCCTAATATCAGTCACATACCTTCTCAGACGATTTGGGATCATTTGGGGCAAATTTGGAGACCTAGACATCAAAACTAGTGAAAGGTCGAAATTGGGGAAAAAGTGGAAAATTGGGCATTTTAATAAAATTTTAAAAAAGGGTCATTACACCACATGTGGGCCATTTTGATCTAATTGGCTCAATAATTTTATCCACCTTCTTCCTTGCCTTAACTAACAATGTGGTTCTAAGCTTCTCTGAACCAGGAGGCACATAACCAGTTGGAGCTTGTTCCATTAGTGTTCGACACATCTCAATGAACAATGGTGACCGTGCAACATTGAATGAAATGAAGTTGAGGTAGAAATATAATGCAATGGAAAGGTCTACCTCTTCTCGCACCTCTTGTTGGAAAATCCTATCCATTGGACCACTTGAAGTTGGCCTCTTTCTTGTTGGATAAGCATCAACCTCACTCCTAGTACTAGAGGGTTTCCTCAAGAATGGAAGAGGCTCCTCATTCTATTGTGTCTTTCTTGCTGCTGCTACCTTCCCTAACCCAACATGGTCCTCTCTTTCCATCTCCCTCCTTTGGTTAACACTCACCGCTTTGCATGAAGAAATTCCACAAGGGAGGGCCAACAAATGGCCCTTAACCCGGTAATATGTGCTCTTGAAAGCATGCTTGCAGAAATTGCAAGTCCAACACACATTGCCTCCCCCACCAAGCTTTTCTCCAACGCCTTCTTTCCTTGTCACATACTTCCACAAAGGGTATTTACTCTCTTGTGCTTGTTGTCTTGCCAAAACATGGTTAAAATGAGCATGAGCTTCACTAGAAGCAGTTGGAGCACTAATAGGAGCAGAAGAGGATATGCTTGGAGGAGGAAGAGGACGAGAGGGATTAGATGGGACATTCCTCCCCGTTGCCATTGGATTACACATCGTCTTTGTCATAGCAGAAATCTATGCTGCTGCTCGGTGTGCCCTTAGTGGCAAGTCTCGAGTCAAGTATGTCACTTGGTTCTTGACTCCTCCGTTTATGCAAAATTCCAAACGAAAGCCAAGGGGGGTAGTCCCTATGGAAAGTTACTAAGGTTGTTAGGGTCTTCCAATTAAATGATGGGTTGTTTATTAATGTTTTTGGGAATTTGAAAGTGGGGTTCAAGATGTAATTGCAACAATAGTTTAAGTAATTGTTATCACACTAGCTCTAGCTGCTACTAAAGATATCTCGTCCGGGATGGTAGAGGGCAAGCAGCCAGGCAGGTGACACCTGCAAACACCAAGTCTACCGTTCGAAGAACGGTCGTCACACTGGACAAGGCGTTTGTCACTTCAGACAAGGCAAGTAGCCAAGTTAGGGGGGAGACCCCGCTCAACCAGTGATCGTTGAGAAACAAAACAAACACCCAAATCACAAAAGACAAAAAGATACAAACAAGAGATGAGTGTCGAAGAGACCCTAAGCTTGATTTCAGCCAAAGACTGGACACAATTGATAAAATGAGCGTGGTATGAGATGTGACCAGCTCTTAATTATGATGAAATAAATGAAGTAGATCAGCAATTAAGTGGCTGGAAATCAACTAAGGACACAAAGCAAACTAGAAGTGAAGAGATGAAGCAACTCTGCCCAAGGAAGAGGATTAAAACAATGACTTAGTGGACCTAGGGCAGCTACAAATTAACGTTTTAAGACACTTCTAGCGGATGATAGTTTGATATCTAATGATGAAATGATAATTCAAACACAAATCAAAACTACCCACAACCCCAAAATGACCCAGCTAGATAGCAAGAGAAAAATGCCCAAGGAGGGCGAAATTGCCAAATGGACCAGTGCTAGTTCTAAGGGTAAATGGAGTCGAATTAAACTGAAATTTTGGATTTAAGCATTTAACATTATTTCAGAAGCGGGTTTAAAAAGAAACAAGTTTTAATGGTGAGTTTTTAAGATTTTAATTTTCCCTTGGATTTTTATGCAATTTCAGCTCAGCAAACACATCAGAAACCTAAATGGAGAAATAAGCATGAGAGAAGTAACAGAAACAATGATGAATGGATGATTATTGCATGAAGACTGCTTGCCAAATTCAAGTGATGAGCGACCAGCCCTTTCCCTAAGCGTTTGAGCCAGCCAAATGTCCAAGTGCACCCTTGCTATCTGCCACAAAAATGGAAAATTAGAAATCTGAAGCAAATAGATAGTTTGCACAGCAAAATGAAAGACAATGAGTAAATTCAAGAGAACAATGAGTAAATTCAAGAGAACAAGTGATTGAGAAATTGAAAGACAATGAGTAAATTAAATTCTTGGAGAAAAGAACAGATGTGGAGCTCCCACTCCAAGAGTTGCGCCCTTCTCCAAGTGGTCTCTCAACCTGCAAATCGAATTAGCAATAGATGGTGCAAAAATACACTAGATCACTCAGCAATACATTAGCAAATAGCTATCAGTCATAACAATGCTCATCCAAACACACAATGTCTCAAGTACTCTCCAAGAATCTTCTCTATTAAGTCCAAGTGTTCACAAAAAATGCCCAAGAGAGCTACAAAATGAGTGAGTCTCTTCTCTTATAGAGAATGCTCACACTCAACCCTAATTCCCCCCAAAACCAATGGCTGAGATGAACTCTCTCAATGTCAAATCGATGGTGGGGGATAGCTCTAGAGAGAGGGGGCGAATTGCCCTCTAACGTCCAAGTGGAGGATGGGGCCATGTGTGAGGCCCATAAAACGTACAAATAGGTGGTTGGGGGGTGTCTATGGGCTGTTTTAGTCCCCCATACCACTCAACCAAAGTCTCAATACATAATAACCACAAAATATGAAGTTTTGCTAAGTGAAAAACGCCCCTCTATGCGCAAATTCGTCCCATGTGTTGAGCTGGGAAAAAATGAGGGCCCCACATCAGGAAATGAGTGACCAAACATTACAAAAATGACTTTAGGGGACCCCCTTACCTTAACCAACCTTTGCACTCACCATTTCAATAGTTACCTCTGCCAAATTTGATTTTCCATATTTAATTATTGCTGGTTTTATTTCTGAAGATGTATTTTGTGCTTTTGACCCACTTATATTGCCCGGATTGACGATCTGTCTGCTGAAATGCGATCGTAGATCCCAAATATAGTAGACATGGTCACTTGAACGACCTCGATCCATCAATTGGGCACTGTTTGCCCAAAATACAATATTTTTAATTAAAATAAGTCCCTGGTGACCCATAATAATTAAAAATCTCATCAACGCTTCAACTTTTTCTGAATCTGACACTTGGAGGCACATATGGGACCCCAAGACATAATAAATGACCAAAATCAAAATCTTGATCGCAACTTTTTTTCGGGCCCATTTTTGGCCTACTCAATCTGGTTTGACCAAGTCAAATCTGGTCAAAATGGCAACGGTTGAAAACTTGCATGCAACATGAAGCGGCAAGGCTTCCTTATTTATGTTAGTACATTACTAAAACAATATAATGTCGACATGGTGATCATAATGAAAATATCTCAATAACAATAGGCCCCAGGTGAGGTGGGCCCACCACCTCCAACAAAGACTCAAAACTGCTATGCACAACTTATAGACTTGACCACTTAGCTAACTTTGGGTGAGGTAGATGAACAAGGTGAAGGATAGGGGAAGACAAGGACCAAGACCATGTGACCTTTTGGATAAACAGGGAAGGCGGGACCCACTGACATAAGCATACCATGATAATACACAGGGAAGGGCGGTGCCTCACAAATGGGTATAGTGCAGGGAAATCACCACTGATCATCTAATATACACTTTGCAACTCACATCCGTGCCTTCAGAAGACTCCGTGAGGATCTTTTCTAGAGCCGCCATGACTGGGTGTCTAGCAAACCGTAACTTGAGACTCTAGGGGATAATTTGCATAGCTGTCCCTTACTCCATCTCACCTCCTTGCCCCGCAGGACTATGTGAGGAAATAACCACTACAATGCTATGATATATATGGCTGACCTATGTCCGTGTGTGTTCAAAAACACATTCTTGGACTTTACATTTGACTTTCACATTTAGCCTTTTTGGCTTGTTTTACATTTCTCATAGCCTTTTTGGCTTCATTTACATTTCATTTCATTTCATTACATTTCATGGCCCTTTTTGGGCTACATACATATCTCAAAAGATATAACAAGGCGCTCATACTACAAAGTAATGGGGGCAAGTGTACATGCTTTGATGACCAATGGGGAGCACCAGGTGAGTCTACACAATCCTATATTGCATTGCAACATCGAGGGCAACCGACAGGAGCAAATCGTAGGTTTGAGAATGCATCTCACACACTAAAGAGCCGAGGCACAAGAGACAGGGAATCATGGCATACTCAGAGGTCAATGGAGAAAGGGGTCCTCAAGGCCATAAGTCAAGGTCCAAGTCGGGAAAAACCAAACATGAATGAGTCGGATGGGTGGAAGGAAGTGACAAATGGATCCAAGGTTAGCTGCCAAGGAGGACGAAATGACCAAGTCTATACCGATAGTGGGGTAGGGATCAGCGTGCATATACATGAGTCTACTAACATGGGGTGGATTGATATCACCAAGGGCCATACACATCATAATTAAAAACCGAGATCACCACATCAAACATCATACGTCAAGTCTGTATACTATCATAAGTAAATAAGTCTAAACAACAACATGAGCAATAAACCATAAAGTGCTATACCTGCCATACCATATACCTGTTGCTGAAGCTGAATCTGGAACTGGATCTCTACTGAATCCGGGCAATAAGTGGCAAACCAACAATACTCTGTAGTACTCTCATCACAATATGGCTAAGTAACTCTCTCAATGCAATATGGCTAAGTAACTCTCTCGATGGGATCATGCAAAACTCGGCAAGGAAGAGTGACCCTGTGGTCACTGCTCTGTAATATATCTGTACCAATACAAAACTATCTGCCCCCTCTGATATCTCTGCTCGGGGCAATCTGAATACAATGAATGCCCCCTCTGTAGGCATTTGATCTCTGATCTGGAAAAAAATTGTAGTATGGTCCTCGACCAGACAATCTGCAACATGGTAGCTCCAGCTAACATGGATGTGATAACAGTAACTTTATTGGCATGAATGACGAATCACTATAAAATAAATAGATGCACAATGGCTTGATATTGATAAAAAACAAATAAAGTGCAAGGACCAGTGCCTTATGGAGTCAAATACAGTGTGAGATTGATAATGCTGAAAAAAAAAATGTTGTGCAATGTCTCTTGGTTGATTTTAAGTTATTAAGGGTGAATCTTTATTAGGGAAAAATGGGAACTCTCGAGATACCGTGAGGTACAGAGAGGAATGTACGGAAATCTAGAAGTTGGTGGCTCCGTACAAGGACATGTTGGCTGCCAAAGCCTTAAGCGCGTGTTCAACACTACACCAAACAAGGATGTAGTCTAATGGTCCCCAAGGTCTAAGTACAGTGATCCAACGCCCCTAGGCAGAATTTGCCCACACAAAATCTAGTTTCAAAGTGCCGGATTTTCACTATCTTGTGGGTAGTTAATTTTATTAGGTGTCTGATTAAGTTAAGTGTGAAAATTAAAGAGTGCTTCCAACTGCTTTTGGTATCCCACAACTCAGACGAAGTGCTGGTGGGTAGAGCATACGCAGTGTAGGCAAATAATTTATTCAAGTTTGAAACAAGTAACCATTGACCCTCCGACAGAGAGCACTCTTGACTTGATTTTCAACTAAGTTTAAGAGACTTTAAGATGTTGAAATAATTACAATGAAAGTAAAAATGCAAAACTTTAAATGAAAAGATATGGATGGCCAATCTTATGCGTCACTTTTTGTAAAAATGCAAAACTTTAAATGAAAAGATATGGATGGCCAATCTTATGCGTCACTTTCTGATCAAACTCCACTAATCAACAAATTGCCTTTGGGTGAAGGTGAGAGCATACTTTGTGGCGACGAAGATGATTTTATTTCTACTTTACTTTTGCAAAATGAAAAATGATTAAACTGCAAAATATAAATGAAAGTATACACCCTGCAATTCAATAGTGAGTGTGTGAGTGAGTGGAGTTAGAAAAATGCAATCTCACGAAATTTTACAAAATACACAAATCCCCCTTGGGGGGATGGGATGTGGGTGTTGGTTACCCCACTGCTCTCGTTTATACTTTTTACAATTATGCTCAAATGAAAATGCCTCTTAGTCCTTTTAGACTTGGATCTAGGGCTTACAAGCTGGTATTACAATATATTGACAAAGTGGGTCCTTTGGAAGGTGAATTTGATGTTTTTTAGCAAAATTTCGCCAGAGCTTCCTCTTCTTTTTCCTTGGACCTGCTAAAAACCAGCAAGTAAACTACTTAGAATATGATGGCAAACGCAATAAAAAATAAAAAATTTTGAAAAATTTTACACTTAGAAAAATTTCGAAAATTTTTCTAAGTATAAAAAATTTCCAATCTAGCTTAGATTTAGTGCAAAAATGGACTTTTAAAAGCTTGGATCTAATCTAGAATGTGATTTCTAAGTATTATAGATCTGAAAATATTTGCAAAAAGAAGTATGGATCTACAACTCAAATACTTAGAAAATTAACAAAAGGGAAAGAGAAGAATGTAGGTTTGAAGTTTGATGGATGAGCCTTAGTTTTCCAATGCTCTTGTCTTTTCCAATTGACTTCTAAAGATCTTTGAAAATGCACAAAGGTTAGAAAATATGGCTGCCCAAAGAAAGAGAGAACAACCGAGTTCTCAGATCTCCTTGAACCTTTGGATCTGTAGCTAAGAAATGTCAAACTTGCAACAAATTAAAGACTTAGTATGTTAGAATAAAATGAAATGCAATGAAGCTAAGTACAGCCGAATACTGTTGATTACATTAGCATCTCCTATTATCTAAGCATAAACAAACAAGTTACAACTGAAATGTTTGCTTCTATATATCAAAATAGACTAAATCAACCAAGATAAAAGCATGAAATGACAAAACAAAGACACAATATCACCTCATGTAGAGCTCCAACACAAGTGCACCCAATGGACCTCCAAAGTCTTTCACAATTTTATTCAATAGCAACAATATACATAGCAGCAGAGGTTCAATGCATCCATGGGGAAAAATGGAGCAAGAGACCTTGCTTAAATAACACTCTCCAAGAGAGAATTCGAATTCAATGAGGAGAGGTCGAACTAGGGTCGAGATGGACAACTGTGGATCCAAATCCACTTGATTGAAGGGAGATCTCGAGTTCCATTAAAGGGGAAGGCTGCCACCTAAGGGAGGCGCCTCCCCTTCCACCTTGTTTTCATCACCCTCCACATAGTAAAACTCGCACACCAATTCGCACATGTGTAGAGCTCATGTGAAAGGAGCCCATGCATTCATAATTTGAAGTAGTTGCTTATCCAAAGTCTCATGTGATAAAACATATGCTTTTAAAATATGCATGGTCGACCTTCACTTATGATCCTTGGGCCCACTTTAATGTGCATTCACATGGAGGAGTTGCCCACGTGAACAATAGAGGGTGCATGTCTCCTTTGTATGTTTCAACGTTGACCCCTATTTTCACTTAGAAACTGACACTTTATAACTCTAATGTACTCGCCTTCCTCATTAGAATATAATGCCACCCCTTTTTCCAATGTTTTTAAAACATATTTCGACTTTTTTACTCTTGTCACTTGGTGCATTTTTTCATTTTTTAGCATTTAAATGCCAAAATGATGCATTTTTAGCGAAAACTGCTCTCGGAGACGTCGTAGTTGCCCAGAAAATGGAGAAAATGGGCACTAGGGTAAAGAGGTCACTCTGAGCGTCAAAACAAGCCTCCCTACGCCAAATTCCGCCTCCAGGCGACACTTTTATTACATTTTGAATTTTTCCAATTAAACCATTAAAAAAATGGTCTAATTTACGGAAAATTATTTTTTGTCGGAATGACTTCAAACTCCTAGGAGACCTAGTGCATGTCCATACGATTTATTACTGATGGCTAGCATGTTACAAAAACACATTTCGGTAGGCTTTAATAACCCCTCAAAATTTACCATCATGGAAATACTCCAGCTTTGGAGGTGTGAGTGAAAAATTCGGGAATTATACGTCACTGAAGAGTAACGCATAATTCCTAAGGAAAAAACACTCTAGAGTATCCCCCTAATAACAAACCCTAAGGTCAGCCAAGCCTTTTGTTAGCACTCCAGGAGTCCTTCTAGGCTGTAAGTCAAAAGAGCCTGGTAACTTAACCTTTTTCTCGTATGATGGGTGGATCAAGATGAATATCTAGATTACTGGATGATATATCAAGACGGTCCAGTCATATTCAAACTGTGCAAGGCCTTCGAGAGATAGAACCAGATAATTGTGTATCAAATGGGACAGAAACTAATCACATCAACCAGATCATACATAAAGCAATCACATATGATGGGTCTAGAAATCAGTAAAATGACTTATGATCCTTTGCTCAATAATCAAACAGTGCGATGATAGTCACCAATAGATTAATTAAACATAGATGAAGAACAACGTTCACTCACAAGCATAGACAGAAAGAAAAAGAGGATTTTGATGATATCAAAAGAAAGAAGCTTGCAGGCCGAATACATCAGGAAATGGTCTTGTCACCAAATACAATAAGTCTAGTCTCTAACATCCAACCCTTTCTTGCTCTCAAGCTCTAGGCTTTATAGCCTTTACAACATCTTCCCCTAGCTCCTAAGAAGCTGGATCGAAATCCTAAAGATAGAAGATCAAAACCGTTTTTTAACAAAACAGGGAAAAATCATTTTTAATTTGGCCAAAGTGCTGAAAAATGGGGTTCAGAGATGGATTCGATTCTCCCAATCTGTGACACCTGTAGGAAAACTGAGAGAGGTTATTGTTCTTTGACGTGATAGGAAGAAAAAAATTCGAGCTTTTTGCAGAATGATTCTCCAGTCGCTCAGAATCATCATTTGAAAATGATGACTCTGCACAGAAAAACGCCATTAATTTGGCCAAACTGCTGAAAAAAGGGGCTCAGAGATGGGTTCAGCCCTCCAAATCTGTGACACTTGTGTATAAACTGAAAGAGGTTATTGTACATTGACTTGTTGTGAGCAAAAACCTCTCTCAGATCTTTGAAATTTGTTTTCACTTTCCCGAGGTCTGCATTTAAAAAACATGTGTCAAACAGGCAGATTCTGGGATCCGAAAATTGGGGTTCAGAGATGGATTCAATTCTCTCAATCTGCAACACCTGTAGGAAAACGGAGAGAGGTTATTTTTCTCTGACATGTCAGGAACAAAAACCTCCGAGCGTTTTTCAAAATGATCCTCCAGTTGCTCAGAATCGTCATTTGAAGATGATGGCTTTTCACAGTAAAAACACCAATTTTGCAGTAAAAACTTCTCGCCTCAATCTTAATAGTTTTCAGGTTTTCGACAGCTGTAGCAAACTTTGACAAGCTCAATAGCCTCCAAGGTGATGACAAGGCACTTACACTCTTCTTTTGACAACTGGACAATATCTTGACCAAAAATAGAAAATCCATTTGATCTTTTCCCTTCTCTATCTCCTCAATGCTGAAACAGAAAGATGATCCATATGCCTTTGAATATTATCTTTAAATAAAAACCATCTTCTTGCCATTTGGAAGCAAAAAACCGTGATCTGGGAGAAAATAATGCCTCTCTGCCCTGTTCTGCACTTTCGGTGGCTAAAGAGCCAAAATTCTAACCTGTAAGCTGCCAAAAGCTCTGCTTTCGGTGGCTAATGAACAATTGAAATGTCCGCCTAAGCTACTGAAAGCTCTGCTTGAAAGATAGCTTTCGAAATCTGCAAAACTGAAACCTTATTTATAGCTTGGGATATTCTTCTTATTCAAGACTTATGAGGATATGTTTATATACTATAGTACTACTCAGCATTCGTACTATGTATCTATTCTTAGTTTACATATCACTAGTGTAAGCTCTTGGAACACATGTATTCAACTAAGTGATCTGAAAGAGTTCTAGTGTTGTCAGACTTCTGAAGTAGATCTACCAATCCAAGTCTGTCATTCGTGCTCCTATTTCTTCAAGCCAAAAAACAGAGTATGAACTATATAAGACACGAAAAGTGTTGAAAATGCCTCTGCTTTCGGTAGCTTTGAACAATTTTGCTTTTGACTTGTAAGTTGCCAAAACAGTGTTGAGAATGCCTCCGTTTTCGGTAGCTTTGAACAATTTTGCCTTTGAGATGTAAGTTGCCAGAAACTTACCTTTCGGTGGCTAATGAACACCATCGTATTCGCCCAAGCCACCAAAAACTGCCCCCTGACTCATGCTGTATGTCCATTCACTTTCGGTAGCTAGGAGAGCCTCGAAAATTTTGTTTAAGCTGCCGAAAGCAGGGCTTTCGGCAGCTTAGGGACTGTTTTAAATAAGCCCTTAGCTACCGAAACCTGTCTTTTGAAAATTTTGAAACGAAAACCCAATTTAATGCTTTTCAAACTTTATTACATGCATAAAGATATCATAAATGGGCCTTAAAAAATTTAGAAATGAATTTTCAAATGACCTCCTATCATCTAAAATTGATCAACTCGACAAAATTATTTGGGGAGATAACACCTTTCATAAAAAAATCATGCATAGACCAACTTATTACAATTCCCCTGCAGGGGTCTGGACATGCAAATTATTACAAAGGGCAAATTTTTTTTCCTGATGAACACTGAACTCTGGCAAGTGAACAATAACATTGTTCAAGTCTTCTGTGGTTCACAAGTTGTCCACCATGGTGCAACTTCAATGGACAACACTCCCTTTCCTTTATCCTTTAGCTGTTGCCCTAGCTGATTGAGACATTTTTCTTCTTCCTTGATGGTGAGCTTGAATCCTCTAAGCAAATCTTCCCTCAAATCAACTTGGAATCCCTTTCAAATGCTTCCAAACTCCCTTCACCTGCAAAAAAACCAACACTTAGCTCTCCCTTACTCTCCCTTCAAGTCACAAATGACAAAAAAAAACAAAAACGTCTTTAAAAGACCCGCGGGTTCACTTTTTCCGTGCGGTCGTGTCTTGGAATTGGGACACTATGTGTGCAAAGGCAAGACACGATCTCAACACGTGTCCAACACGTTTTGGGGTCGTGTCCGTGCCCGACACGTCCCCACGGGACACTTCACCCTATTTCGACGTGTCCGGTGACTTAGACTAGTAGGGTTCGCCATTGGCTGAGAGACCACGAACCAGGGGCATCTAAGCCGTCAAAATCACCTGGGGATCGCACCCGGCCTGGACCGCACCAACCCTTAGCATGGTTGGATTTTAGTATCCGCGGGGTTTCGAACCGGTGACCTTTCCGCTTGGGGGTGTCTTAACCATCACCTGCCACCGACTGTTCTACATCTCACGGATTTTATAATTGATAAGTTATGTTGGTACAGTGCGCTTAATGATTAAGAACATGTGTATCTTCTTAGGACGTCTCATAAGTTCAAATTTGGAGGGGCGAGTATGTACACCTTTGTGGACTTTAGCACTTACATCGCTGCACAAATGAGGGTCCCTTATCCCACAAACAAGGGGTCTTGTACACCAAATTGGTGTCTGGCTTGGTTGTACTTGTAACCTTAAAAATAGATTATTATTATTATTATTATTATCTTCACATACATAATCAATGAAGCTTTAAATGGTCTCTAGAGTCCAAAAAACAACAAATTACACACTACTCCCCTACTACATATGGCATCCACATCATGAGCTACAGACCATCCTCTTTCTCGAACTTGTTGAACTCCTCATGGACATCTGCAATAGGAGTACTAGTAGTAGCACAGCTTGTGCCTGCTTTGGCTAGTTTAATTTTTATTAAAAATTGCTTTTTCCCCAAACTAGTTGTTTTAGAGGTTTAATTTTTATTTAAGAAAACAATCATTTTGATGCCTTAATATTCTTGGGTGTATCGGACACCGAAATGGGGTAGACACTTGAACCAATGATACCCTCAGGCATCAAACCGAACAAATCGGCCAAGTCTGAGTCCGAGTTGACTGATTTTTAAAACAATGGGTCGTATGTCAAAGTTGCATGGAGTTTTTCACAGTGGGTCCTATGTCAAAGTTGCATGCAGTTTTTCAGCCCAGCAGGAAATCCTGAAACTTCTCATTCTGATAATGATATTTATAGCCAACATGACCATATAAACAGCCTAGCAAACTCTTTCACCTAAATTGGAAATATAAATAATCTTTTGGAGGATATATTATGCATGAAAGAGGATAACTGATCAAGCAACAATTTGATTATTTTGCAGATTCTTCCCCATAGTTTTTATTTGTGAAAGAATTTGTTTATATTTGGATTTTATTTTAAAGAAATGGACTGTTTAAATGGTATCTTATCTGTTAATCTCTGCATTTTCTCCTTATTTTTATTTTGATGTCATTTTTGTATCTCTTCATAGGGCAATTAACTCTAGCACCTTTTGAGAGTTTATTAAATATTCTTTCTTCTTCCAGTGTATATTGCTATTGGTTCGATACTTTTCAGCTTGTTGCATAAAAATGCATTTGTCTTTCTTATCTGCCTTGTTCTCGCTGATCATTGATTGTGTGAGAAAATAATACGAAATATCACAAGGAAATGTATTTTGTAAAATGCTATGACAACACGGAAATCCAGATTATAAATGTAGTTTGAAATAGTTGATTATAGCGATACATAGAATTCCTTTTGATTTATGGGACCATGATGTGCATATTGAAGTTTATTTTGTGGTTTTGTCTTCAACCAGCTAAATATACTCCTCAATGGGTATGGCTAAGGAGTGAGTTACAACATGTTGACAGAGAGAAAACACCTTGGCTTATTGTTCTTATGCATGCCCCACTTTACAATAGTAACAGCTTTCATTATATGGAAGGAGAGAGTATGCGGACCGTGTTTGAGTTGTGGTTTATAAAATACAAAGTGGACATTATTTTTGCAGGCCATGTTCATGCATATGAGCGATCTGTAAGATCCTTCTACCTTCTTTTTCAGTTATATCAATTTTCTTCTTTTGAAGAAATAGTAGACTTGCTGATTTGTTTGCAAGTTTTATAATAGGCTAGAAACATGATGATATTATGCTGATGAATCAATGAGTTGTATTTTGTTCTCACCTAGTTCACATGACAATGGAACACACGGATTCGAGTGTTCGACATGGGGCATGCAGAGCCCTCAAAAACATGACAAGGTAGACACATTTTATATATATATATAGCCAACTTACGACTATAGTTCTAGGTAAATCTTAGTTCTAGATAAATCTGTAGTTTTCACCTAAGTGTTAAAGGTTCCCAAAAATCTATAATAGGTTTCTTCATCATTTTGCCAAATCCATGCTTGTGCATTTCAAATTTTAGGGACTATTCACTACATCTTTAAGGTATAGGGAATAATGATTTGCATTTGTCAGAGATCTGCGTGAAAATCAGATGATTTGAAGTTTGAAGCATAGTAGCATAATTCAGCCATATTGGTATTTTGTGTACCAAAATTCAGAACAAATTTGAACTCGTCGAATATTCGGTGTAGGTGTAATACGGATACGGATTCTTTCTAGTAGACAATTAAATTTTGAAAACCAATTTAAAAAAACCAAATTTTAATTATTTAAACACTATAGAACAAAATACCATTCAATTTCATACTTTCTTATTAAAATAATTATTAATAACTACTTTCCCTCTCTCACACTCGCCATATCATGTTGTTGAGATTTTATATTTTTGTTTTTTAAATATATGTTTGATTTTATTATATAAATGTCTATGTACATTTATGGTATATTTGTCAATATTTGGTTAAAACTTAAAAGTATTATTTATAAGGAGTCTACTTCCGTATTTTATTCATACTAGATTTTTTCATTGCGTATTTTTTCTGTATCGATTCGTATTCGTATCCGTATTCTTACTCGAATTATGCTACTATGATTTGAACTATTAATTTGGTTTTTTTTAAAGGTTTATCATGTTGTATATCTTGCACAACATGTTTATTTTGAAGTTTTCTAACAGACTGAAGAAAATTTTCAATGTATTTCTATAGATGCTTTCTAGTGTGATCATTTTTCATTGTAAATGCTCTCTAGTTGCTATCAAAATTGTCTTTTCTGCTGCAAACATTTTACTATGGTCATTTGTTTTTACTTTTGTCAATGTTGCATTGGGGTTGTCGGCTAATTTTTGAGGTCGTAACAAGAAATCAATCAGATATTGCCTTAAGATAAATGATATCAATTTTTATAAATATTATTTGATCACCAAACAGTTTGATAATGTTGAAAAGTTAACCGGGAAAGTGGTTGGACCCTTAACCTTGCTTCATATGGAAGCAAAACTCTATTTTTGAATTTGCATGCATGCATTTTTTAATTAAAATTTTGCATGGAACTCTAAAAGTCATTCAAACGATAAAATAGTGTTGAGAAGGCAAAAGGGCACAGTTAGAGATTTGTGAGAAGCAAATCAAGTCAAGAGGACAAAAAAAACTCAGTGCATGAGTTAGGGCACATTCCTGAGGAGATGGGTGCATTTCCAGAGAGAGAGAGGGATGCAGATCTGAGTAGAGATCTAGCACACTTCATCTAGAGCAGAGGTTGGATCTATTGGAGGCAGAGTCAGCTTCTGAGATAGATCAGATTCATTAGCAGAGAGATCGGAGATTGATCAAGACAGAGAGGGGCGCATTTTTGTGGAGGGGGGGCGCACTTCACTGGAGGAGTCCGAGCTCAGTGATTGAGTTCATCAGACAGAGAGAGGGCATATAACTGAGCAAGTGATCCAGTTGCAGAGAGGGCGTGAAGCTTGAGACAGAGGGCAGTTTCAAAGTGGGGCGCATTTCCCAGCTATCCATAAGAGATCAGACTTGAGCATTAGAGCCATAGGCTCAGAGATAAGTTTGTGTTGGAAGTTTTCTATTGTAACCCATTGCAACTGCTTGAGATAGTAAAAACAATACTTCTCTCACTGGTTTTCCCACAAGGGTTTTCCCGGGGTCCCATTGAGCGAAAATACTGTGTCCATTTATGTGTGTGATTGCTATTGGTTAAAAGTAGTGATATAGATCTCATGTATTTCATGTTATAAATAATTGTTTGTGCTAATATACATTCTCTGGGGTTGAGAATCGGGTTTGGCATCTTGCATGTGATTTAGAGAGACTTGAGACCGAGTTGAGGTCTGAGATTTCAGAGTATTGTGAAAATTTCATAGATAAGTTATGCTTTAGATGGGTAACACTTGAGATCCAAAGTCCAAGATAGTTTCTAGTCAATGGGAAACTCAAGAGGGATGCCAATGTCACCACACAAATCCTCTTCTCACTTAAGATTGGCTCTCTTGTGGTACACGGGGGTATCCCTAGGGTAGGATTACTAAGACAAACTACATGGACTTTGTTATCCCTCATGTTATAAGAGACTTGCACTTGTGATTGTTTTTGTCACAAGGATTATGCTTGCAGGATCATATTGTTTGATGTTTTGATGGATAGAGGGTGCACTTGTGATTTGTCTTAGAGATGGCGTTTCTTCATGATTGAGTGATGGCTATGATGGTTGGCTAGGAAATAAGGGGTGATGTGTTTTCATGGTCTTAAATTAGTAATTATGGTGTGTCTAACAAGTTAAAATGCTCATAAGATGATGCAGTCCCTCTAATTGATGATCAAAAAGATGGATAGCTAAGGTATTAATGCAATTAATTAACACTTAATTATTTAATGGAATAAGAACCCATCAACTTAGGGTCTCCCTAAGTTTTGAAGTGTTAATAATTGCACTTTTGAAGTAAGAGATTAATTAAAGTGTTTTACCTTGGGTTTTCTAAGGTTTTAGTGTAATTAATTAAAGTTAATCAAGGAAAAGCACTTTGTAAGGCTAAATAACCGAAGTACCTATGGCTTACAATATGGATTAATTAAATTATCAATTATGAGGGGGGCGCTAGGCACATCTGTTCCTTGTTCATATTTAATTGAAGACTATTGCATGAGGAACAAGTTGGAAGGTTCTTGGTTGGAACACCTGAAAGGTTTTGAAGACATTTCACAAATGGGATACTTTGTTATGACACATTTATCAAACCTTTGTGGAGCACTAACCTAAGGAGCTTAATATGAATGATTTATTGGTTGGTTTGACTACATTTGAACACATGGAAGGCTTAGTGTGAGAGTGCCCTAGCTCATTTGGCCCCTTTCACACTTGGATATTGATTATTGCAAGATATACTATAGTTTTCCATGGAGCAACCTCTCTCTCTTGGCACACATGTTGCAGTTGAGGCAAGCATACATTAAAGTAATATTTTATGGCTTGGAAGGTTGGCACACATTCCTAGGGCACACCTCTTGTGTTCGTGGATTGAAAGCTAAGATTCATGGTGTTTGGTCAATGCACATTCCTCTAGGGCAAATTGGTTGGACTAACCTCCTTGGCACTCTCCTTGAGGAGCGCACTCTTCTTGAGGCATAAAATATTATTTGTTGAAGGAGTATTTAACTTCCTTGGCACATTCTACAAGGGTGCCCCCTAAGCACTTCAAGATTATTTTATTACCTTTCAAATAAAGTTATTCATGCATGTTTTGCTCCCTGTTTCAAGCCACACATATGGAAGTTGTTAAAGAGCTACACAAAAGTTGTTTCAAGCTACACATGTGGGATCTCTCTCCTAGAGCTCATTTCTATTATTGGTAAAATGTGGTTAGAGAAGTCACTTGTTTCAAGGGCACATCGTCTACTTGAAGGCTATTTTATGCCTTGGTCAAGGTTGTTATTCGTTGCACATGTATTGAGCCTTGCCAAATCCCTTATTCTATGAACATGTGTGGAGGTGGTTGTGCCTTGTAAAAGTAATTCGACGAAGCCACGCGTGCCTCAAGAAGTTGGTTCTCTCTCTTTAAGGGTGTCTTAGATATGTGGAGTTTATTGCACACTTATAGAGGACACATCACATGGAACGAATATTTTATTACTTGAGGGAATCTTGCTTGGGTCTTGTTGTTGCACAACCTAATAGCCTTAGGATTGCAAGGATTAATTGACTACTAACCCAACAAAACCTCAGGACACTACCCCTAAGTGTCACACGGGAAGGGTCCACCTAAGTAAACCTAGATTAACCGCAGGAGGTGTCCCCAACCAAACTTTCTTGGATACTTGCCAGAGGTTGTCCTACTTTCTCAAGTACTAGCTTGATCGATTTATGGAGGATAGTATGCTCATGATGATTACAAAAGGGGTTAAATGTGGCACACTAAGGGTGAATGCTAAGCCAATGGTTTATTTGAATTTTAGATTAAGATGTAGAACCCTTAGCTAGATGAAGTTCAAGATAACCTTTGAAAGTGTTTGATGTGTGTATGTGAAGTTACCAAGAACATTAGAATATCATGATAGGTGTAGATATTAAAGCAAATATATCTGAGATTATTAGCAAGTTGTATCCCACTGACTCTGGCTTAGGACAATCACGAGTGTCAATCCACCATAGCTCTTTGATCTACTTATGGGGTCCAATGGTGATGCTCGAACCAATCTTTCAGAGCACTAACCAGGGAGGATTCCACTGTACTTGTTACCAACTATTTTGTATCATAGTTGGACTTCTTGTGAGCCGCCAGTTTATGAACATATCAAGTGTTCAGAAGTTCATAAGACTATTTCAGGGCCTTTTTGGCCCCTTTGTAATAAATTGCATGTCTAGACCCCCATGGGGGAATTGTAATGAGTCGGTCTAAGCATGATCATTTTGTAAAAGGCTTGGACTACCTTAGGTTTGGCTATCAAGGGGATACTCTAGAGTGTTTTTTCCTTAGGAATTATGCGTTGCGCTTCAATGGCGTATAATTCCTGAGTTTTTCACTCATACCTCCAAAGTTGGAGTATTTTCCATGGTTGTCGAACCTAGGGAGGTTATTAAAGCCTATGTGTCTATGTATTTTTAACATGCTAGCCATCAATATTGAGTCATATGGACATGCACTAGGTCCCCTAGCCAACAAATTTTGAAAGGACAGATGACAAGAAGTAAGTATGGATGAAGAAGACCGAGCAGTTGCAGATATGAGAGGTTGATCAAAGTAGGGAGGCTGGCTGCCATATGGCAAGCCAAGTGTAAGGTCTCTCAAAGACCTTAGCACACCTTGAGTTCATGAGGCTGGAGAATGAACTTAGAGGAGAAAGGATGGTTACTCCAGGCATACAGACAGGTCCTAGGATCGTGCATGTTGACAGGGGGAGCAATGATCAGTGATTTCAGATGCAAATATGTGGACACCCTTTTCCATTGATGCCAAAGGGGGAGAGATGAAGACAAAAGGGGAACATGCTCGTAGGGGGAGCATGAGTTGTTGTCATCAATGACAAAGGGGGAGATTGGTGTCAAAGGGGGAACATGCTCGCAGGGGGAGCAATGATCAGTGATTTCAGATGCAAATATGTGGACACCCTTTGCCATTGATGCCAAAGGGGGAGAGATGAAGACAAAAGGGGAGCATGCTCGCAGGGGGAGCATGAGTTGTTGGCATCAATGACAATTTCATCAACATCTAAACTGAGGTGATATCTCTCTGTTTTGCTTTCTTTTTGCAATTTCATTGATCAATCCTAGCTTAGAAGGTTATTATTAATCCATAGGGTAAGCATTTGTAGGTTCAATTTGCTTATCTATGTTTTGTATTTGAAGTCAAGGAGTAGCCAAAAGTAGTCAGTTATACTTAGGCTCTCTGAAATTTCTTTTATTGAAATATATTGGATTTGATCATGGTTTGCTTTTAGTGGTGAAGTGTTGTAGGTTGTTACCAAAAGGAAAAGCAGGACTTGGAGTTTAGTTGCTTCCAACCCTCTTTTCTACCTTTAATGCTAATGATTTTGTGTTGCAGGATCCTTCAAAGTGGTTCATTTGTTCAAACTTGGGCTTGAGGCTCCTTCTCTTTTCACCCTTCTAAATTTAAAATCAATCTTTTTTCCTTCCAAGTTGGTTACTCAAGCGAATCTCATTTTTAAAAGCTCATTCTTTCAAGTTTTCGCTTTTCAAAGTGCAATAGGTTGTTTAGCTACAAGTTTCATCTCCCTCACCTATTCGCTCACTTTGCATGCAAGTAGTTTAAAGTTCAAGTTTTTCAAAGTTCACATCTTTGTTGATCTACTTGTGTGTTTCTAGATCTTAGTTGCTTTTCAAAGCCTTCATCCTTGCTTGATCTAGATTTGTATCTTTTTGTTTTATAAACCAACAATACTAATTTACTAACCTCTCTTTGTTCAAAGCTCTTACTTATAGGAAAGCAAGGAAGCAAAGTCAAGCAAAAATCCCAAAGACTAGGGAAAAACCAAGAAGAGTAAGAGCAAACTCCAAAAAGAACAAAAAACTCTACTCCTCCCTCTTCTTTATTCCCCCTTCTAACCTTGTGCTTTCAAGAAGATTAACACCATTCATTGTGCAAGTTATCAATAAAGAGCAGGTGGGATAAAGGCTTCCACACCCCACTTCTCCCATTTGGGGGAAGCTTGTATTGTCTTGAGTTCTTTATTTCCTTTTTACTTGCAAGTAGGATAGAAAAAGCTAGATTAGTTTCAATTTGATAAGTTGCTAGATCTTTAATTTGTAGCTTTAGCGTAGTTTCTTTCAAGTTTTTATTTAGTTGTCTTTTGATATAAATTGATTAAAAGGAACATAAAGTCTCTTGAATCTCACCGCAAGGTGGATCAAGAGCACTCTTTGTCGGAGAGCCTTTTCATTTGTATCTTAGTTGCTTAGTTTTTTCTTTTCATATAAATTGCTAAAAAGAACATAAAGACTCTTGAATCTCACTGCAAAGTGGATCAAGAGCACTCTCTGTCGGAGAGTTTATTGCTTTAAGTTGTTTAGTTTTTTCATCTTAACATTTTACCTTTTCATAAATCTTTTGAATCTCGCCATAAGGTAGATCAAGAGTGCTCTCTATCGGAGAGTCTATGGTTCTCAATTTCATCATTTAAATAAAATTGGAACGAACCTTTTACTACACTGTGTATGCTCTACCCACTTGTGGGATACCCAGAAGCAGTTGTAGATTGTTTAATTCCTCACATTTAACTCCACTTCAACCTTAATAAAATACATTTTCGAGAAAACCAATGGAAATCCGACATTGATCGCTACAATTAAAAATGGGAAAATTCTTCCTGGGGACGCGGGAATCACTGGGACGAGACCTCAGAGCACCAGTTAGACTACATCCTTGTTGGTGTAGTGTTGAACACTGCTATCGAGACTCCGACCAGCCCACATGTCCTTGTACAAAGCCACTTAGATTGTAATCCGGACATATCTCTTGTACCGAAAGGTATATCTTGGAGATCCCCTTTCCCATAATAATCCACCTCACCTCAAAAATTTTCAATAAAATTCACCAAGAGACATTTGCAAAACATCTACAAACACTCAAGCACTCGCAGCATTTCAATACATTGACTCCATTTTGGCACTGGTCATTCTACAAAGCAACAATTGTTCAGTATTTCATTTGCATATTATCTATCTGAAAGTTGTTATTTGTTATCATATTATGCTATGGATGTTTCATTTATAAGTTATCATCATATTGTGGATGTAATCTATCTTGCAAAAGTTATACTTGGACACAATTTTATTGCAAATTACTAAAAACTCCTAAAACAACACCCATCCTAATCCATTAAAACATTTAAAACACTTAAGAGCGTTAGAAACTCTTTGTTAAGGTTTACCCCCTTGGATTCGTTAGGAGTTTGCCTAAATGGAGGAGTCGGGATCATGTGACAGCACCTAACTCTTTGCTTTCCCCCAAGGCCACACATTCCCAAAGTAGCTTCGAAAGATTTCTACTGCTGTGTGCACATCGGCGGACAACATTTTTGGCGCTACTGCCGGGGATAAACCTTTCTATTCCCTGGTCACGACTTTTTGTTTTCTCCTTTTTTGTTTTTGCTTTGATTGATGAGTGTTTAGAGTAGACCTTTATTCTTTCATTTGGCGACTCCACTTCCCTTTTTCCTTTTTATAAAAATTTCAAAGTAAAACCAAAAAATAATTTTTTGAGAGTTTTTAATGCATATTATTTTTCTCACATGGTGACTCCATTGAAGGGATAAAACCCTTGTAGCTCATAGATTTGTTGAGACTGGTTGTGTGTAGATGAGCCCATGTGACACAGTAAACTTAAAAGCTCATCATTTTGACAACTCCCCTGATTCAGTACTAGATGTTCTCCATGATCACTTCAGAATAACATTGCTTAGTTCCTAATATGGATGATGAAAGAAAAGAGTATGGTGCCAAGATCGCCACTACATTTCATCCCATTGATTTTTCAGTTATTCTGGGTTTTCCAAATGAAGATTTTGACCCGAGTGAGGTGTTTCAATATACCCCAGACATTTATGGAAATGGTGATTCGACTGTTTTGCACATCATATCTGCCCTCAGTTTTATGGTTAAGGCCAACATCCTTCATGATGATCGTAGGATGGAAATATTTGCTTTTACTTTGAATGGTGATGCTTATGATTGGTTCTTTGAGAAGCTTCCTAATAAATGCATTACCTCCCTTGCAAATTTCTTTGAGATTTTTCTTAAGCGGAGGCATGATGATGACAGTGATATAGAAAGGATTATGACCATGTTTTCAACAAAAGGAGCACATGAGGATCTCTTAATTGAAGATATTAGCAAAGACCCTCCCCAAATGGATATGACAAAAAACATTGTGGGCGCGGGTTGTTCTCAAGTTTATTCCACTAAAGACCCTCCCCAAATGGATATGACAAAAAACATTGTGGGCGCGGGTTGTTCTCAAGTTTATTCCACTAGTGATGATCACATGGGTATTCTAGAATTGCCACTAGAAGAAGCCATTATAGAAGTTGGTGAAGAAACTCTTAAGCATCCATTGATGGAAGATGCTATTGAGGAACCTCTTCATATTGCCATGATGAAAATCATTGAAGATTTGGAGCTATCTCAGGATCATTTCAGAAAGGATGATGACACTTGTACTTCGCATCTACCTTCAGAAGAAACCAGTACAGAGGCCTATAGAGAAATTTATGGAAGACTGTATTGTGTATGATAATACTCCTCTTTACTCTCCACATGGGAATGAAGTTAGGGAAAACTTGTTCTCTTGTAAAAATTTTGAAGCCGAGCCTTGTAAAGAAGTTTATTATGACCATGAGGAGGACAAATATAGCAAGGGACATGATACAAATAGTGAACACTCCTCCATCTTTGCCAAAAATACCTATGATGATTATTGGACATACATTGAAAAAACCATTTTTGATATATCTAGAGAAGGGACTGTGCATTCAGAGACCTTGGGAGATCTTGATATAAATGAGGAGCATGCATATGCTTCACATGATCAGTCAGAACCAAACATGAGCACTAGTAATGAAGACCCAAAGGAGTTGTGCATTGAGGTTTCCGATGGGACACAGTCAATTGAAAGTCAATCACAACCTTCATCTTCACATTCAGAATTCTCTTATGATTTGGAGCAGCCTGGGGCTTGTGTTTGTATAGAGGTTTTTCATTCGATAATCCCTCTAAGGCAATATGGTGGTGTGTTTGATCTACCCCATCCTACAAATTTGTACATCAGTCCTATCCAATCTTGGATAGAAGCAGCCTACAGGAGGACTTACCAATTTGGGAATCAACTCAATAACATTTTCTCTTATGATCTCCCATCCAGCCCTCCCATCCAGAAATCTCATGCAGGGTTGCAATTTTTTAATAAATTTCCTTGCTTTGGAAGCTAACCAAACGCAAGGTCAGAAGCCTTACAATTGATGAAATTTTTAAATGGTTATATATTGGATTTTTCATTTTACTTAGCAGTTTTAATTATATTATGCTTAGAGTAGGAAAAATAAAGCTCCTCAAAGTGAGCCTTTACTTTCTGCATTTCATTTTCAATATTTTCCTTTATGTACTTAGAAGTTTGTAGTTTTATTCTTTCAAATAAAACGCAGCTTGTGGTTCATTGGTTTCTTTTTTATATAAAACTTGTGCTACTGAAGGTTTTTTCTCAAGTTGAGATGTTTTTACAGGGTATATATATATATACCAGAGATTCTGGTGTTCTCGTATCCTCATCTTGCCTTAAGACTATATCGAGCGCACATCCCGCAGTTGGAGCCGAATGTTACCAGCTATTTTGCACAATAGTTGAATTTCTTGTGAGCCGTCGGTTTCATGAACATGTTCAATGTTCATCATCAGTGTTCAGAAGTTCAGAAGTCTTTTTGCAGGTCCTTTTTGTAATAACTGCATGTTCATACCCTCTTGGGCAAATTGTATAAAGTTGGTCTAAGCATGGTCTTTTTATAAAAGACTTGGCTTTTCTTAGGTTTAGCCATCAGGGGGATACTCTAGAGTGTTTTTTCCTTAGGAATTATGCGCTACTCTTCAGTGGCATATAATCCTGAGTTTTTCACTCATACCTCCAAAGATGGAGTATTTACCATGGTGGTCGAACCTAGGGAGGTTATTAAAGTCTTCATGTCTAGGATCTTTTACATGCTAGCCATCTAAATTGAGTCGTATGGACATGCACTAGGTCCCTAGGAGTTTGGTTTCATTCCGGCGAAAATAAAATTTTCCGCAAAATTAGACCATTTTTTAATGGTTTAATTGGAATTTTTCAAAATGTAATAAAAACCTCATCTGGAGGCGGAATTTGGCGTGGAGAGGCTCGTTTTGTCGCTCAGAGCGTCCTCTTTCTCCTAATTTCAGACGATTACGTTGCCTCTGGGAGCAGTTTTCATTAAAGATGCGACAAATTGGCATTTAATTGCTAAAAAAAGAGAAAATGCACCAAAGACAAAAATTAAAAAAGTAAAAATTGATTATTATAAACTTTGGAAAGGGATGGTTAATGGTCTTAAGTGATGTATGACCGTGCCAAAAGATTAAAGCACATGGTTTCAAAAGTAAAAAGTTGAAAATTTGATTAAATTAGAGGTGCGCTTCCCTCTTCACATGATCATGTGGGCGTCATTGCTTGAAGGTAAAGTGAAGGTTCCATGGTGGGTGAATGTTCCATGTCTTGGGCGTTGGTTCTAATGGGAGAGGGGCACCCCTCTCATGAGGTGGCAGCCACCTCATCCCATCACACCGACCAACCGAATTCCAAGTCAATCAATCATGCCAACCTCATGTTACGGCTTCAATCAATAGCTTGGAAGCTCGTGATTAGATGGTTTATGTTTCCAAGAGCTTGTGGTGGGCACCTTGCCTATGTGGAGGCCTTGTCACCCTTTTGTGCCTACCATGTGGTTGTTAAAGCTTAGTTCAAGCTTGAATCGCTTCTATCACTCCACGGATTATGCCCATTCGCCTTCCCTCTTTCAATTCACATTCCTTCTTTGTAACCTAAGTCACAAGATTCGGCGAATTTGAACCTTGAGGTTTGAATTTTGCCGAATCTCAAGCTGGTTCGAATTTGAAGGCGAATTTAATAAAAAAATTGAAAAAATTTGAGTTGGTCTCTTAACCTTAGTCCTAACACACCATGGTCTACCTACCTCAGTCTCGACTCCCAACCTGCTAGCGAATTTTTTCCTCTCTCCTTGCCACCGCTTAGCAAAGAAACCCTCATGCTAGTGCTTAGAGCTCATGACTCCATGAGTTTCGATCTCAATGTTCATGAATCACTGCTACTGCTCACAATCACCAACTCACCATTTGAGTTACAGACTACAATCATAGACCCGTGATTCTGTTGTGCTGCCGTTGAATACTAAAGTTAATTGCTATCGATATTAAATTTACCTAAGCAGATGAGTTGAAAATTGAAACAAACCCCTAGTCATGCGTTTCTAGTTCCACTAGTAAATTGTTGAAGTAATTTTTTACTATTTTGTACTATATTTGGAGTAAATTGTTGAATTAAATTTTTATTATTTTGAGTAAATTGTTGAATTAAATTTTTATTATTTTGTAATATATATATATATATATATATGTATATATATATATTCGAATTTAAAGACGAATATCAAACGAACCTCATCGAGAAATTCGAATTCGAATCGAATCAAATGGTTGTCGAACTCGAATTCGAATTCGAACCATGTGACTTAGTTTGTAACCTATAAGAAGAGGCTCTTGCTCCATCATTTGGGGTGGAAGATTGTGCAAGGAACCTCTGCTGTAAATTTGTTGAATGCTGGATGCTATTTGACATACAAGCTTGGAATAAAGTTGAGACTCTGGAGGTCCAATAGTGCAATTTCATTGATCAATCCTAACTTAGAAGGTTATTATTAATCCATAGGGTAAGCATTTGTAGGCTCAATTTGCTTATCTATGTTTTGTATTTGAAGTCAAGGAGTAGCCAAAACTAGTCAGTTATACTTAGGCTCTCTGAAATTTCTTTTATTGAAATATACTGGATTTGATCATGGTTTGCTTTTAGTGGTGAAGTGTTGTAGGTTCTTACCAAAAGGCAAAGCAGGACTTGGAGTTCAGTTGCTTCCAACCCTCTTTGCTACCTTTAATGCTAATGATTTTGTGTTGCAGGATCCTTCAAAGTGGTTCATTTGTTCAAACTTGGGCTTGAGGCTCCTTCTCTTTTCACCCTTCTAAATTTAAAATCAATCTTTTTTCCTTCCAAGTTGGTTACTCAAGTGAATCTCATTGTTAAAAGCTCATTCTTTCAAGTTTTCGCTTTTCAAAGTGCAATAGGTTGTTTAGCTACAAGTTTCATCTCCCTCACCTATTCGCTCACCTTGCATGCAAGTAGTTTAAAGTTCAACTTTTTCAAAGTTCACATCTTTGTTGATCTACTTGTGTGTTTCTAGATCTTAGTTGCTTTTCAAAGCCTTCATCGTTGCTTGATCTAGATTTGTATCTTTTTGTTTTATAAACTAACAATACTAATCTACTAACCTCTCTTTGTTCAAAGCTCTTACTTACAAGAAAGCGAGGAAGCAAAGTCAAGCAAAAAGCCCAAAGGCTAGGGCAAAACCAAGAAGAGCAAGAGCAAACTCCAAAAAGCACAAAAAACTCTACTCCTCCCTCTTCTTAATTCCCCCTTCTAACCTTGTGCTTTCAAGAATATTAACACCATTCATTGTACAAGTTATCAATAAAGAGCAGGTGGGATAAAGGCTCCCACACCCCACTTCCCCCATTTGGGGGAAGCTTGTATTTTCTTGAGTTCTTTATTTGTTTTTTACCTGCAAGTAGGATAGAAAAAGCTAGATTAGTTTCAATTTGATAAGTTGCTAGATCTTGAATTTCTAGCTTTAGCTTAGTTTCTTTCAAGTTTTTATTTAGTTGTCTTTTGATATAAATTGATTAAAAGGAATATAAAGTCTCTTGAATCTCACCGCAAGGTGGATCAAGAGCACTCTCTGTTGGAGAGCCTTTTCATTTGTATCTTAGTTGCTTATTTTTTTCATTTCATATAAATTGCTAAAAAGAACATAAAGATTCTTGAATCTCATTGCAAAGTGGATCAAGAGCACTCTCTGTCGGAGAGTTTATTGCTTTAAGTTGTTTAGTTTTTTCATCTTTACCTTTTCATAAATCTCTTGAATCTCGCCATAAGGCGGATCAAGAGTGCTCTCTATCGGAGAGTCCATGGTTCTCAATTTCATCATTTAAATAAAATTGGAACGAACCTTTTACTACACTGTGTATGCTCCTCTACCCACTTGTGGGATACCCAGAAGTAGTTGTAGTTTGTTTAATTCCTCACATTTAACTCCACTTCAACCTTAATAAAATACATTCCCGAGAAAACCAACAGAAATCTGACGTTGATCGCTACAATTAAAAGTGGGCAAATTCTTCTCGGGGACGCAGGAACCACTGGGACGAGACCTCAGAGCACCAGTTAGACTACATCCTTGTTGGTGTAGTGTTGAACACCGCTCTCAAGACTTCGACCAACCCACATGTCCTTGTACGAAGCTACTTAGATTGTAATCCGGACATATCTCTTGTACCGAAAGGTATATCTTGGAGATCCCCTTTCCCATAATAATCCACCTTACGTCGAAAATTTTCAATAAAATTCACCAAGAGACATTTGCAAAACATCTACAAACACTCAAGCACTCCCAGCATTTCAAGACATTGACTCCATTTTGGCACTGGTCATTCTACAAAGCAAGAATTGTTCAGTATTTCATTTGCTTATTATCTATCTGAAAGTTGTTGTTATTTGTTATCATATTATGTTGTGGATGTTTCATTTATAAGTTATCATCATATTGTGGATGTAATCTATCTTGCAAAAGTCATACTTGGACACAATTTTATTGCAAATTACTAAAAACTCCTAAAACAACACCCATCCTAATCCATTAAAACATTTAAAACACTTAAGAGCCTTAGAAACTCTTTGTTAGGGTCTAACCCCCTTGGCTTTGTTAGGAGTTTTCCTAAACGGAGGAGTCGGGATCAAGTGACAACACTTGACTCTTTGCTTGTCCCCAAGGCCACACATTCCCAAAGCAACTTCGAAAGATTTCTGTTGCTGTGTGCACATCGGCGGGCAACAACCCTCAACCTCAATGCTCTTCTTTTATGTCCTACCAGATGGGTTGGGAAAGTGAGTTTGATCAAGAAGAAAATGATGTGTGCATACCATTTATTCTGTTCTAAACGCTGAAACTCTGTTAACTTAACCTGCTCTGACAAACCATTCCCAAAGCCTCTTCATTCCTCTCGGTCAACATCTTGGCAAGACCTTGTCCCTTAATGAGCTTGGTGGATCTAATCTCCAAGTCATACTCTTGGATTTTTGACACCCACTTTCCTCTTATCCCCAAGCAATCTTGTTGGGATAATATGTGTTTTACATGTGGCAGATAACCAATTATCTTAGAGTAGCTGACATACATTCTGAAATGTTTAAGGGACTTTACTAATGCATAAGCTTGATTTCCCATTAGTGTATACTTTAATTCGAAGTTTTGGAATGCCCTGCTCATGAAAGCAATGGGTTGCTCAAATCGTTCGTTATTCTTTTGTAGCAACACCCCAATCGTGTCTTCCGAGGCAAATGAAAAAATCTGGGAAGTCCTTGGAGTAATCGGGGATGACTAGAACTAGTGCCCTTGCAATGCTGTCTGTAATGCACTTAAATGCTTCTCTACCTTCATTTGTCCATATAAACTTAACATCTTTTTTCAATAATTTTTGCTATGGCTTCATTAGTTCTACTAAGTTCGGAATGAACCTCCTTATAATGTTTATTTGACCGTTGAATGACTGGAGGGCCTTTAGACTTTGGGGCAATGGGACTTTCTTAATGGCTTCTACTCGCTCAGGATCCACTTTTAGTCCGTTTTTTGTTATTATATGGCCTAATAATTTGCCCTCATCAATACCGAGTATTGACTTGGTTGGATTTAATGAGATACCAAACTTTCAACATTTCTCGAATACTTGCTTTAGGTGATTAACACGGTTTGATCTTTTCTTGGAAAAAACAGTCAAGTCATCCTGATATATTTCAATGATTTTCCCAATCAATTGCTTGAAAGCATAATTCATGGCACGCTGAAAGGTAGCTCCCCCATTCGTTAAGCCAAAAGGCATTCTAATGTACTCAAAAGTACCCCATGGGGTGGTGAAGGTAGTTTTGTGCCGATCTTCTTTGTTTATCAGCACTTGGTTATACCCCGAGAATCCGTCCAACATGGACATCATAATTGAACCTGTCACTCTTTGGAGAAGAGTTTCCATTTTCGGTAGCGGGTAGTTATCTTTGAGGCAGGATGTGTTGAGGTCCCTGAAATCTATGCATATCCTTATTGAACCATTCTTTTTTCGGACTACAACCAAATCTGAACACTAAGTCGAATGGCTTGTTGGTGCTGTTGCTGCCTGGATGCACACCTGGGAAAACGCGGCAAAAATATTCAAGCCGCTTGGTGTGGCCTTGGGGCCAAGCCAGAGTCAAGTGCTGTGACCTGAAACTCGACTCCTCTATCTAGGCTTACTCCTAGCGAAGCCAAGGGGGGTGGACCCTAAAAAAAGAAAAATCTAAGGTGTTTAATCTAAAAGCTAAAAAATCTAGGAGTTAGAAATTTGATCACAAGAACGATGCAATATTAAACATGATATCATTCGTTATCCAACATTATCATTGAAACATAAATATCCAACATCATAAAATATTCAATGACACGACCAGTGCCGAATAGAAATGCTTGAATAAAAAAGGACAATGTTTTGCAAGTGTTCTTGGTAAATTTTATTATTATTGTGGAGATGATTGGATTATTAGGGAGGATTTCCGATATACCGCGAGGTACTGGAAATATGTCTGGATTATGACAAAGGTGGCTCCTCACTCGAAAATATGGGTTGGATCGGTGTCTCTGGGAGGTGTTCAACACTACACCAAACGAGGGTGCAGTCTAATAGCATCCCGAGGTCACTACCTAGTGGTTCCTGCTTCCTTTCAAGAATTTCCCCACACAATGTCAAGAAACGATTACGTCGGATTTTCGTAAATAGGAGGTTAATTAAGAAAAATGAGACTAATTACTAGTCACTAAGTCCCTCTCTGGTATGATCAGTCTATTCAGTCGAAGCTGCAACGATCTAGAGCATACGGGGACGAAGCCTTGTTAATTTTAAGAGTTTTTGAACAAAGTTTTCTTATTTATTAAAACCCCAAGAGTCTCTTTTCTGGCCAGTACTCGGGCAAGCTCTTATCCTGAAATCCGTATTTCGGGAAAGCAAGGGGGTTAATTAAAAGTAAAAATTGTTAAAAAATGTGAAAAAGCTAGGTCCTGAGTGAACTTGTGTCCCGCTGATGGAACGGATCAACAAGATAAATTTTAGTCCTGGTTAAATTTTATTAAGTGCGGAAAATGAAATCTAAACTAAAAATTGGCAAACCACAAAATTTGAGAGTTCCCCCTTGGGGGGATGGGGTGTGGGCGCTGGGTAGCCCACTTGCTCTCGTTTAATTTTCTTTTTACAATGCAAAGAGAAGTGCTCTGGTCCTTGAAAATTGACTCAAAGTATTACAAAATTCATAGAACAAGTATCTTGTTGATGGGGAATGGTTTTTGGGTGCTCCGGATGGATCAATCTACCGAAAATTGGCCAGAGTTTCCTCCCACCTGTTTATGAAATGTTGCAAAAAAACAAGCAAATGTTAGTAAAAAGTGCCCAAAAACACTTAGAAAGTGAGTTTGGGTCACCACAAAAATTACTAGAAAAATCTACTGAGTTAATCTATGATAAATCAACAAGAAATAACCAAGGAAAGCAAGCTTTCCTTGGGATCTTGGCTTGTTTTGAAGGCAGCCAATAAAATGCACTTTTTTAAATTTGCAAAACATAAACTTTTAAGAGATTAATACTAGCCTACTATCTAAGCCTTGAGATCTTATGACAAATTTGACTTTTGTAAGCAAACTAGGAATTAGATCTAGAAAGAAAGATAAATCTTTAACAACTCAACTAAATCTATTTTTTTATGCAAACGAAACTAGATCTATTTGTGATTAATCCTTTTATAAATAGATCTAAGTAAAATTTGCTATTTTCAAATTTCAAGTAACCTAAGAAGGTAAAAATTTACGCTGAGAAAGAGAAGAGAAGCAGAGTAGATTATGAATGAAGAAAGTTCTGAAGGTCTGGATGTGGGACACTGAGGGCAAGATCCAGCAAAGCAATTATTGATAGAGAAACACATAGCAAACAAGCTCTCCACTTCTTCCAATCCTGTGAACCTGCAACTAAAACATTCTCACACAAAAACCCATCAAATCTAGAAGTGCATAGGCTTAGAAATCAAGAAAATATGAGCATAAACAAATGAAAGATATAAATCTTAGATCTCTAATCATATGACAAATAAAAGATTAACAAAAACAAACAAGTTTAGCAATCTTCCTTACAAAATCGATACCAATCCTTCAGTAAGCTAGATTATGATGAAGAAATTTGCATAAAATTGATTCAGATACATGTTACCTCATGCCACGAGATCATTCCATCCACTCACAAATAACACCACACAGGTATGACCTCCAAAGTCTCTTTTATTCACATGAACTAAAAGGTGAAACTATTGCGACAATGGCTGCTCCAAACTCCAACTAACCAAAAAAGGTGAGAGCTGCCCCAATTTATAGAAAAATGAAAGAGGAGGGCGCATTTGTTGAAGGAGAGGGAGGGCGAACTTGTTGAAGAAATCAATCCATGATCCAATGCTTGAATTTGGGGGGAGTGATTCCACTTTTTGGGCTGCCCAAAAATCAGTCCAAAACATGCCTTAAAACGTGCTGCCCATTCCTTAATTCGTGCACCCCCCTCTTTGTGGAATGCGTCCCCCTTAAGAGGAATGCACCCCCTTTTTGTGGGGAAGTGATTCCCTCATTTAGTGCTGCCATAAATCAGCCAAAAACAGTCCCCAAAACCTCTCAATCAATTCCGACCTTGATCTCTTCCAAATTCCATCAATTTAGGAATTATATTTTTTCACATTTTTCAATTTTTTGGCATTTTTTTTTCTCATTTTTTTGACTTTTTTGGAGAAAAGTGAAAACTATGAAAAATAAAGTACAAGAATACTTAGGAAAGTGGGTCTTGGGGTAAAGTAGGTTCTCTAAGCTTTAAAATGAGCACCCCCATGGAAGAATTGGCCCCTAGACCACACTTTTACAACATTTTTAATTTTTTTAATTAAACCATTCAAAAATGGCTTAATTTTACGAAAAAATATTTTTTCTCAGAACTTAAAAAAAACCTAGGGGGACCTAGCACATGTCCATCTGAATCTATTCTAGTGTCTAGCATGTTCATGTACATTGACCCATGGACTTTAATAACCTCCTAAGGCCTAACCACCATGCCAGGCATTCTAGCTTTGGAGGAGCAAAAGAAAAACTCAAAAATTATGTCCTGCTAAAATGCAAAACATAATTAATAAGTGAAAAAACTCCTTGGAATACCTGACTTGATTGACAAGTCCTAGGAAGCCAAGTCCTTTACATAAAAATACCATGCTAGCACACTTTATTACAAACCCCGTGGGGCATGAACATGTGAAGAAACAAAATATAAAAGGCCCTGAAAAAGGCCTGATGGACTTCAGAACATGGATACAGAACATATAACATGTTCATACTTTGCTTGCTCACTTGAAAGTCCAACTAAGTACAACTTAGTTGGTAAGAGGTGCAATGATTCCTGCAACCAACATCTTTTCTAACTCTTTTTTAACAATTGGTTCCATCTTTGGGTTTATTTCTCTAAGTTTTTGTCGGAATGGCTTGACCTCTTTTAATTCCTTCTTTAGGGGTATGGTATGTTGGAATACATCATCTCGATAGGCCTTAAGCTCGTCATATGTGAATGCAAAAACATCCCTATATTCCCTAACCAGGTTTATTAGGTCATTCCGCTCCTTTTTTGAAGTTCCTTTTCCAATTTTTATCATTTTTGGATCTTTACTTGTTCCGATATTTACTTCTATATAATCCCCAGGTTTAATTGTTTCCTTCCTATGCTTCTGCCTGTCCTGTCGATCAAACATATGCTCTAATGCCACAAAACCTCTAGGGATGAGGTTGAACTGATCATCTCGCTCTTGATACTTGTTATCACACCATAGTAGCAGGGCTACTATTCTTGCCTAGCAGATATCTGCACATTCCAGAGCTTAGATTATTCAGAGCTTGGCTATGATGACTTTATATTTTGAGATCACTCATGATCAGAGCAGTGTATTATTCAAACTTATGTTAGACCTTGTGTCAAGGCTGAGCCTTGAGAGTTTAGATTTGATGACCGATGTGACCCTTTATTCCATACAGTTTCAGTTCAGTGCCTAGAGATGTATTATAGCAGTGTTTCAGATGATATATGATGATTATTCTTATGATGATGTTGTATGACCTATGGATTCCTGATCATTGACTGTGGATTATTATCTTGTTGTTTTAGTCATGTTCACAGCATTAGCTTGGTATATAATTCATGGTGTGGCAAACTTTATAAAATGGACTATCTTGATGATAAATTATAAAATGGACATTTTACTTGCACATTTAGGTTGTTTGACAAAACTCAATGGTTTACTACCTTGCATAGATATGGTCTTTCTTGACACCAGTTGTCTGCTAGCTTCGACTCCACTTTCACTTGACTCCATCCATCCATGACTTTCCTTATTTGGCTTTAACCCTTGACTTGCCTTACTTGACTTTCTGATATTGAGGACATCCCTTTTAACTACCTCTGTGTTTGGACCGCATCCCTATTTGTTTAGTGTCTCGGCTCTGAGTTGGTGACAAAACTTGCCTTTGGTAAGTTGGATTGTAGGCCTAAATCATTCCGGTCGGTTGTCCTGATGTTTGGCACTGGCACGAACTCCCCCTAGTCATTTGAGATGTTGTTGGCTAAAACTGAAAGCACATGTACTACTTATGGAAACTTTTGTAAATTCGCCCATGGAAACTAAAAAGGGAAAGAGCGATGAACTGCTAAAAATACTCCTCGAAGAGTATAAGAAAGGTCCAAAAAGCAATGGTTCTTAAATTCTATATCTAAACAATTGCTGACCTTATATATGTATAAACCTGCCCTGGATGCAAGCTGCAATTAGTTGTGCTTATCAGCACACCTGAGATCCGAAGGGTTATGTAGGCCAAAAAGACCATGAAATGAAATCAATGGATCCTAATGAAACTGGATCATCTTTTATAAAAAGTAGGCATGATGCCTAAGTTGAATAAGCACTCTCTAAACAACTTACCCATTTGTGAGGCACAACCATTCCCCGTGTTTTATTTGTCCAACACGGAGTTTGTAGCTTCCCCTTTCTCCCAGTCCAAAGTGTCTTTTAGTTGAGTTTAGACAAGTCACCCTTTTTGCCCAACCTTGTTCCTAGCCTTCATCCTTAGCCAACAGTTAGACCATGTCCAATGAGTGAGTTTGTCATTTAAGCTATTGTGCAAGGAATTATAAATAACAACGGAATGTGCAAATATGATTAATGCCACTAAATGATGTTATACTTTAAGTTAAGCTGTGAGTATGATTAAAGGAACATGTCTTAGTCTATTGATATGATTTATCCTTGGTTATATATTTACCTAGTCAAACCCAGTTTGACTATGGTCATTTCTTGGGATCTGCGATGATGTGGGCCATGTATGCTTATTGATGATGATTAATGGTCCCACATACTCTTGATGATGATGCTATATGATGGACATGTGATTCAGATGATGATTGATGCAGTTCAGCAAGTTTTATTATTTCAGATCATCAGATTATGCATTGTCCATATATGGTGGACCCTACAGCTATCCCATCAGGGCAACCCATGGTGTATGAGTACACATTCTTAGTAGATTGGGTCTTCTGGATCCTATGAGACACTTATCATTTAGTTCCGGGCACTTCTGACAGTGATAGATGCAATTTTCCACTTGTTGACCAGATTTGGGGCTGATTTCCCAGCCTGAGCAGCAGGGGCCATGAGAGGCCAGTTCACCTAGGGAGTTGTATGAGGAGGGGGTGGTCCAACCACTTGATATTACCATTTACCCCCCCGTTTGGAGAGCCTGGTGGGCTCATTTTGACAACGCAGGTGCCCTAGGAGGCAGTTTCAACACTTTCATAGTTACCGAGGCAGATTAAAAATGGAATAAAAGGGTCACTGAGGAATTCGATTTGGACAATTGAGGCAAGGTTTTGGCACTTAGTCTTCATAGAGGTTTTGCAGGGTGAACCCCCTATCTTCCAGCCTGTTTTCATCAGTCAGTGGGGTCCACAGAGGCCACAAGAGGCCTTTTACTGCATGTCTCTCACAGATTTGATCATTTGTATTTATTTTGGACATATTATATTATTTTATTGTGCCATGGGGATGAGCTAGCAAGGATTGATGCCTCCTAGCCCCACCATGTTCTTTATATGTCATGTCCTAGTCATATGAGGTGGGCCCATGTACTTTTGCCCCCTCTAGAGGATGACGTCACCCTCCATGAGTACTTTAGGCTATGACGTCATCATTATTTTGAGTGATCCATGTGTTATGTTGTTATGATTCATCATTGATAATGTATTGAGATCTTTTAATCTCAACCACTCATCTTGTTGTAAAGTGGTTTTGAGATCTAGGGTTTTGGTCTTTATTATCCTATATAAGGAGGAGACCCCCTATTGTATAGCTCACCTTTGGGCTCTGGAAAACTTGGAATGAAAAGAATATTTTGGAGATCTACTTCTTGGCTTTGATTGGGTTGCTCTTGCATATGTTCTTGGATCTTTTGCGTCTAGACATTGTTTGCTTTTTGGGTGAAATCGACATCAAGAGAGGGAGGCCGAATTACTTCAAGCTAGCTCAATGATTTGCTTTGTGGGAAGATTGTAGGGGTTGCTCACATCCCCCATGGGCAAGACGTCTTCATAGAGAGGGAGTTTTTTCAATTGTGCTTTGTCCATTGATTACTTTCTTGATATGACATGCTCAGATCTTATGGATTTGTGGATCAAATCTAACTTGATGTAGTTTGATTTACAGGTTTTCATGGGACATATTTCCTCCTAGGGCTTGGACGTTTTTGGTTGAAGACACTTGGATCAAGCTTGGAATTGTAACCAGGGCAAGAATTCTCCATATCCTAAGAGGCCGCAAGCTTTGAGGTAAGATCTACAAGGTACGTATTGATTTCGCTTGCTATCTATCCTATTGGTAAAAAACTACATTAAACTCAAAACCCTCATTTTTGTTTTTCTTAGATCTACTTGGATCTAGCTTGGCTTTTGGAAAGATATTGAAAATCCACCTCTATAGTATCCATGGCAATTCGGATCTATAGTTTGGTGGTGATTGGGTTCCATTCAACACACTTTCCAAGGCACCTAGCCCTCTTGAAGGCAAATTGCACCCCTTGGGAGAAGCTAGTTGGGTTAGTTCCAAGACATGGGTAGGTGAGATCCCACTTGATTCATGATCCTCACACTTGATAACCAACCCCTAGTGCTTCACTTCATTGATTTTTGCCTTGTGGGCCCCATTCCTCATTTTGAGGGTTGTGCCCCACTTCGGTCAATTTGGTGATGCATCTTCAATCTCATATCTATGGAGATCTAGCCATTGGATCCTTTTGATTTTCAAGATCCACATTGATAATTGCATAAACTACTTGGATCTAAAGTTTGGTGGCTTTTGGACTTGATTTGACACACTTTTCCATGCATTTAGCCCTCCTTGGGAAAAGTCGCACTTCCTAGGGGTTTGAGTTGGCCCACTTCAAGGACTTGGGTGTTTGAGATCCCACTTGATTTGAAAAGAGCATACTTTGAAACTTGTTATCCCTCAAAAATGCATCTGCATTTTGAGTATCCAAGGCTTCTTTTTTCAGTAACAGGGTTGCTGTAGTTGCTGTAGAGGGACTGTTTTAAAGGGGAACCTAGGTACTGCCATCTTCAGATTTGTAGCAGCAAAACAAAGCAGAGCTTGAGGAAGCACTATGGCATTTTTCACTGGGATATCTTTTGAGGATGTGGATTGTTTCAGATTCAACTGAGGCTTATGCAGAAAAAGAACATCAAAGAGCGGCATCTTCAACTTGTAAAGGACTTCAGATAAAACAATCTCAAACGCTGGAAATGAAGCTGGCAGCAGCTGGAGCTGCACAAATATCTAGTCTGAATGGTTCTCCTATATTTATGAAGCCGGTTGGTGACAGAGTAGCAACAGAAAACTTTCGTTTGTCATTTGAAGTTAATACTGCATTCAGTAGCTAAAATATTGAAGAACAATGGGCTGGCATTAGAAAAGTGAATTTCTGACTTCTACTGTTGAAGAAAATGATGCAAATAGCAGTCCAAAAGGCTACAATATTGAAGAAATCAGCTAACTTCGAAGACTTGACGGATGTTACTGCTGAGGAAAGAAATCATGCATATTTGTCATTGGACGGCCAAACCCAGCCAGGCTTGCAAACTTTCAGAGTGCAATATTTTCGTTTATCTTGCTTAACAACATTAGTAGACAACAGGGAATTCTTGTCTCCTCTCATTGCACCATAGCAAAGCTGTAATTGCCTTTTTTTTTACAAGGGAAAAGCCAGTGGACAGACTCATATTTCCAGAGCCAATGAGGTTTCAAACTTGCAGCATAATATTTTATGAGGCCGATGCTAATACTCATTCGGTTATTGGGACTCTTATTGGATGGCACCCGAAGTAATGGAGATGCCGGGAGTGGGCTATGTACTACAAGAAAAATCTGAACTATCAAAACAAAAATTTCACGATTGCCACCAGTTGCGGGGGTTTTCAAAAGAAGCTCTGCGAGGAGATTTTGGTTTCAAGACTGGCGACATTTTATGGCATCAGTTGCACATCTTTTGACGACCTCCTGGTTGCTTTCATTTCGCGTGGAGCTTAGAATTTTTGACTCACTATTTCCATTGACAGCCAATTCGGCAGTGACGGGTAATGTGATGGGTTCGGGATATAATGAGCCACTCTAGCTCGAGTTTCGGATGGTTGAAGATGCTGACGGCTTGGACGGATTTGAGGCTTTTTTCATCAGCAAAACTTGAAAGAGCCCGAATTTCATTCTCAGGATTCATCCGGTAGTGAATAAAGAGCAGCGTCTTGCGCTCTGTCTTCTCTCAATTCCGATATGCCGAGAAATTTGATACTGATAGTTCTTATTTTAACGAAGACTCCGCGCGATTGCCGACGAGTCATTGCTCATCAAGTCAGCAGGGCCGCCGACTGATGATACCTCACCCTTACCGTAATGCAAAACCCGAGCGCAATTTTTGGTGGGATTCTCCGTTGATCTCGTGACGGCCAAAGTAGGTGCAGTCATTTAAAACACCAAGAAACTCAGGGCTCGATGCCATCACGATAGCACGCGGTGGAGGTTCAAGTCGAGCAGAGGTTACCTTTTTAGCGCTCCACGTTTTCATCGGCGGCCTGTCTACTGTTTTATGGCAATTACACGTAGACTGCGCGAAATTTTGGGAGCGACCAGGGCGGACACCTGTTGATCCTCGACTACTTCCATTAGCTGCCAGCTTATCAGAGCTATATGTATCTCATTAGTCATGGAGTTAGATTCGCGTTCCATCATCAACAGTCGATTTGCATAAAAAATTGACGGTTTCTCTCGGTCGCCGATCGGATGACTCGGATCCGGTTATCTTTTCACGAGAGTCAAGGGCCCGCGTTTTTGTTAAACTGCTGTTTGCATAAAGATCAGGCTCCGGGTAATTTGATTCTTGGCAGCCGTATGACAGCTGATCCACGCATCTACTGACAGCCATTTTCCTTTAATATCGTAGCAGCTAGCACAGTAGATTGACACTGATAACAAACATTTGGGTGTATTTTCTAATAGTCTTGAGTTATGGATAATTCCAACCTACTACACCGACTGGGGTTTTACATGAAGATTTCGGAACAGTTCAAATATCAGTAACTCAGCGGTATCATTGCCCTGATCCACGTATCTTTCTCCCATTCAAATTGACAGATTGCTTGACAACTGGCTCAGCTCCAAATCTGTCCACCTGTGGGTGGGGATAGATAATTAAACTGAGAGTTGGCAGCTTTGTAAAGGTTCGATAGGGCAGAAAAGGTGGACCTAGAATCCATTGCTTTTTGTTTTTTTATTATTTTATTTTCCGAGAGTTTATTTTTGGGCCTATAAAGAGGATGGCCTCTCTTATTGTACGGATGGAAAATTTCTGGGTTTTTTTATCCCTGTTGAGCGTTAATGAAAAAATCAGATGGTTTTGTGGACAGATTGAGCAATCCTCATATGCTTGTGTGATGTATTTCAAATTGTAGAATGAATCTAGCTTGTGAGGGCTTTATCAAGCACAATAGATTAGCCATTTAGGATTAAGTTGGTTAATTATGCTTGAACAATTATTTTCTCAATGGACATCAGTATTCGGTTGTACAAAATGTCGATTAAGATTTGATTGTTTATGCATCCTAGATTCGTCTCACTTTTTATGAAGCATAAAGCCTCCATGAGCCCTCTTTTGACTCCATTTCCCCTTCTGATACTGGCACTGGTCTTTCCCTGAGGATTGATCTCCCCTTCCTTTTCCATCACCCATTTTGAAAACTATCTTTTGTTACTTCCGTTTCCCTAAGGCAGCCTCTTCCATTCACCTTGCCTGTTACTGTACCTGCCTTAGCGATCCTAGTTTAGGGATACCCCCCTAGTGTTGGAGAAGAGCCAACCTGAAGCGAAGAGGAGAGGAGTGTGGTGACATTGGCCTCTCTCCTGAGAGAGTTGTCATTTCGGCTGGTGTGTTGCATTTTGGGCTTTTAAAAAAAACGACACGCATGCCATTTCGGAGGACAACAAAACCTACATCTAGTGTATCACTTTGTGAAGTTCTGCCTTGGGGGTATCATTCCTCATTTTGGGGATTGTTGTCCACTTGGGTCATTTAGTGAAACATTAGATCTAGTGAGATCTAACCATCACTTTCACTTGATCTTGAATAGCCTTCTTGATTTGCATCCTAGGTGTCCCGATCTACATTTTCACATCTTTTTGACTCCATTAGCCCATCCATATCAAGGCACTAGTCCACCTAAGGCAAATCGCACTTCTTGGGATTAGTGTCAAGTGCTAGATCCCATATGTGGGTATCTCTAATTTCATCTTAGATCCCTAGATCTACTCTTTGCATACCCCTTGGTACCATTTGCACCCTTAACTTCACCTTGTGGGTCCCATTTGAGCCATTTCCATATCCCAAGTAAGTGGGTCCCACTTGTGTATTTCATGGTACTAGATCTTGTCATTTGATCTCGTTAAGTGGCCTAAATAATTTATTGGTTGAAATACTAGTCAGCCCTTAAGCCTCTTTCAACCAAACTTAAACTTCTAGGTCCATCTAACCTTGCATTGGTTTCCGTAACCCATCTTTCACACTTCCCTATAAACCTTTGCTTTGGTCCAATCACCTTTGATTGGCTATAGGGTCTCCCCCTTGGTCTTGATTCATCTCGATCTAAAGTGAAGAGTGCCTCGGTTGACGTGACTCCCAACTTGCATTGGGAACCGTGGCATCTCTTTGGTCACCTCTTTAGTTGTCCATCTCCTCTACCATCCCAAATGGGATACCATTAGGGACAACTACAAGTTGTGTGATAACAATATTCTTTACCCTCTTGGAAACTGACCTGGAAGTCTGAAAATTCCTCAACATTGTGGATGAATCTTAGGATCTGTTCATCACTCTGAAAAACCTGCCAATGGTGTACATTATCTGGGACTGATGGTCTGAAATTAATCTCTAGTTTACCATTTCCATTTAACAGTTCTTCTGAAGGCTGAAATGTTGAAGCTGCTACTGCTAGTTTGTCTGCCATGCAATTCTGATCTCTAGGAATCTCAGTAAGGTTTAAACTTTAAAGCATCAAAGAATTCCATTGTATCCCATATTACATTCCTATATCTCTTTAATCTTTCACACTTGCATGCATACTTATTTCTTACTTGGAAAATTATTAAGTCTGAGTCGCCTTTTATACTTAATATTTTGATACCCAAGTCCTTAGCAATCTCCAATCCCAAAAGTAGTGCCTCATACTCCGCCACATTATTAGTTGCCTCAAACTCCAACCTAAAGGCAAAGTTGAAAGTTTTCCCATTAGGTGAAGTGATGACAACGCCCGCTCCTTTCCTTGCTCTAGAATGTGCCCCGTGAAAATTCATCCTCTAAACTTCATCAACTTTCGCATCTTTAATTTTTTCTTTTACAGGGGCTAGAAAGTTGGAGTAAATAGCATAGTTTCCATTATGATTAGTATTGTACACATATTCGTTTGACAAGTTCTTGGGATCTTCAACATGATGTTTCTTTGCTTTCTCGGTATGCAATTTAACGAGGGAGTCTTCTGATGCAGGTACCGTGGCGTAACTCCAATCCATTTGGATGGAGCCTCCCAAAACAACAGCCCATTTTCTTGAAAGGAGCATGCCCCACTTATCGGGTACATCAATCACTAGTATATCCATGGTGATATGGATATCGGGGTACTTAGCCAATTTTATCGGAATATTCAGAATGATGCCAACCACATCAATTTCTTTGGAATCCATGGCACAAACATTCGAATATGGCCTAGTGATCTTCAAATTTAATTTTTCCATAACCCTTCTGGTCATAATGTTAGATGAGGCCCCAGAATCCATCATACAGTTATGTAGAAGAAGACCATTTATCATCAATGATACGTAAAAGGGTGAGTGATCTTCTTAACTTCAGTCCACAGTATGTAAGATAAATGGGGAGTCTTTCTCGACAATTTTCTTATAAGGAGGGGCTTTTACTTTAGGTTGTTCAAGATTAACTTCTTTGGGAGGATCTATAACATTCATTAATTTTTCTCTTGGACAAGGGATCTTAAGGGCTTCAATAGCAGGGATCCAGACTTTAACAGACTCAAACCATTTACCCAAATCAATATCAACATCAACAGTTTTAAGATTATGTGGAGTTATTACCTTTGGCACATACTGTTGCTTGGCTTTTGGGGCTCCAACATAATCTCTCCTCTGATAGGTGAGTCCTTTAAATTTAGGCATTTCTTTGATCTGTTCTGGAGTAGGCATTTCACCATAGACTTTAGTCAGTTTATCATTTTCTTGACTATATTCTCTAGCTTGATTCCATGATTCTTTAGAGATGGTGTGAACATTGCCTACTGCATTGATAAATTCAGGCTCGCTTGAAAAATCATCACTACTGCTTATTCCAAGAATTCCTTGCTCTAAGGCTCGACAGGCTACATAACAGGTAGACTCTTCATGTAATGCATCACGAGGTCTACAATACAGAGGAACTTCTTCTACTATGTTGGTTGTCTCTAACTGATGAGGTAATTTGTCATTCGAGGGGTCCTTTCTTATGCCACTTGTTCTTTGGAGGAAAGATCTTTTGATTTGAATAGGATCTTTCTATGGAAACCTCTCTGTTCTGCATTGTTTTGAGTTGAGTGACGTAGTTGGCTTCCATTGCCTCCATATGTTCATTCATCTCCTTCATTTTCTTTTCATAAGATCCTTGCATTTGGCTCATAGGTGCCTTTTCCTTGGGTTCATGATGCTTATTTGAAACAATACCCCTTGTGAACCGAGGGATGTTAGATTTGCCCGATGACTGCATATTAAGATCAATTTTAACAGCCAAATCTTGGGCAGCTTTCAGAGTGTTCGGTTCTCTATCCATTAACATGAATCTGATCTCACCACTTAACGCTTCCATGTAGTAAACTAAAATAGATTTGTCAGTTGGCTTGAAGTCAGCGTGGAAATTGGGGAAAAAAAACATGCAACACTAAAGCGCAACACATAATAACTGAGGAAAAAAAACACTCTAGAGTACCACATTGATAGATAAACCTAAGGCAAGCCAAGTCTGTTACAAAAAAAAACCATGCTAGACCAACTTATTACAATATCCCCAAGGGGTATGGACATGCAAATTTTACAAAAAGGGCCAAAATTGGCCTGCTGAACTTCTGAACTCTGGCAATGAACAAGTATGTTGTTCAAGTCTTTCGTGGTTCACATGAAATCCAACTAAGTCTAGCTTAGTGGACAACAGTTACTATGTGGAATGTTCTCCTATGTGGAGAGTGCTCCTGTGTGGAGTATGGGCCTAGAGGGGTGGACTAGATGTAGTCATCATCACCTTCCAGTTGTAATGATTGGTAAATTGGAAGAAGAGTCTTCCTGGGGATGTGTAGCCTCCCTTCGATTTGAGATTGATAAAGTGCTTGGAAGAAGTGTCTTCTTGAGGAGTGTAGCCTACTTTCGGTTTTTGACTGATAAAGCACGAGGAAGTGATCCTCTGCGGTCTAGGATGACCAGGCTGATCAGATGGATCAGATATCATCTTTGGAAAGATGATGTGGTGTTAGTGGGGAACAAAGTTCTAGTGGGAACAATTGTTCTAATCAGCAGGACTTGATTAGAAGAGACCTTTCTTATGATGGCAAGATGTACGAGACAAGACGTGATGATCAGATGATATCCATATGTGTTCTAGCATGATGATACCTCCCTAGCTAAGAGGGAGTGTTGATGTTAGTAGCTACCTGAGGAATCCTCACTAGCTAAGTCGGCTCAAAAATAAACAAATAAACAATATTTTTGTGCTCAGAAGACAAGTCAGCCCAGTTGAAGAAGACAAGTCGGCCCCAGTTGGAAAAGTCAGCCAGAAATCAAGTATAAATAGAGATGATGCCCTCCTCATTTGCAACACTCAAGCAAGTTTGCTCAAGCAAAAAGAAATTCGCTCAAGGGTTGTAGAAGACTGCTATTTCTAGGGTTCTTTATTTGGCATCATCTTTTATGTGATCTATCTTGTTCAAGATCACTTCTATATCTGGTTGTACTTGTATTTTGTACTGAATCTCTGAATAAGAAAGGATTGCTGGGTTTTTTCCCAAGCTTGGGTTTTCCCAGGGTAAACTATTGTATCTCTTGTGTTTCTGTGCATGATTATGTATAGTTAAAGTTGAAAGAGATAAAAATTATACTGCTATATCATTAAAAATCTAACACTTTGGATGTCAAATTTTCTTTGGTTTGCACTTTGGAATGTTGGACTCTAGCAATCTTGTTTCTGGGGAAGTCCCCCTTGTGTTGGAGGAAAGCCAGCCTAAAGTGTAGAAGAGGGTTGGTGAGGTGACAGTTACCTCCCTCTTAGTTGCTCATGGGCTATCTCGTTCTTTTGGACTTTAATCTCACATGCTAGTTTATGCTGTGACAGGTCCTATTCAATTTTTGAAGCCAAATGAGAAATTATGGAACTAACCTAGAGATGCAAGATCAATACCAACCACCAAACTGTTATTTGGATTAATACTGTGTACTTCAAAAGACAAGGAATATAGTATTTTTTAAAGGAAAATGACAGTATATTGTGACTATGGTCTATGCAACTTCAACAGGACTCAATTAAATAACAATGGATTTATCAACACGCACATGCACATGCCAAGCAATGAAATCCCGCACATGTCTGTTAAAAACATGAAGATTTCCTTATATGGGTGTTATAGTAGTATTGCTTGAATGATGTTTTTATAAAAATGCACCTGTCCAATGTGAGGAAAATAAGTGTCTTGCTTCTTTGCTTTCTGTATGACCTGTTGCTTCAGTTTTGGTATGTCTATGTCTATATTGCAAGATTCCCTTTTAATAAATACTTGATGCTTTGAAATGACAAACTTCCGATGTCTTTTTGCTTTGCAGTATAGAATCTCTAATGTAAAATATAACATTACAAATGGAGCATGCAAACCTGAACAAGATGAAGAAGCTCCAGTGTATATAACTGTTGGTGATGGTGGCAACTTAGAAGGCCTTGCTGGGATGTATGTAATCAAGCCAAACTTTCAATAGATTCCATTTTCATTTTAATGTCTTTATCAACATATGTTTAGTTAAAAAAAAATTATGAGGCACATGCATGCATCAGTTGTTGCTTTTAAATAAGCTTGAAGCTATTATTCCCACTCTAAATTTATCAGAAGCTAATTTTGTATCTCTAAACAGCTTCAAAGAGCCACAGCCTGCATACTCAGCTTTCCGTGAAGCCAGTTATGGTCATGCTATGCTAGAGATAAAGAATCGTTCCCATGCTTATTTTTACTGGAACCGCAATGAGGGTGGAGTGTCTGTGCCTTCAGATTCAATTTGGTTATACAACCAGTATTGGTATGTATCAGGCTACATAGACAGGTTTGGTGTTTACAGCATTATGCAACTAGACAGTTTGAGCATTAATAATACATCTTTGTCAGTCTGTATTTCAAACTATCAAACAAAATAAAAATTCCCATGTTCTACAGCTGTTAAACATCTGGAAGCATGCTCTAAATTTAATAGACTAGCATAGATCCATCTTAGCATGGGATCTGTTAAGGATAGAGATGGATATAAAAAACTCTAGGTGTGCAAACCTCAATCTTTTTCACCATCATATACTATTTAATAAATACAGAGTTCTGCACCTTGTTTTTTTTTTATCCCTATTGACACTTAATAGACCCAAGATTACTATGTATCTATGCTAATTTATAGTTGTTTAAAATTTTAAATATGGCAAGATAAACAATATGTCAGTTTTTTTGACACCATGGTGTTGAAAGGAAAAGATGCTGGGTCTTCATTTTTCATTTTATTTTATTGGTGTTACGCACATGCGACACAGAGATCACCACCACCTTAGGCCCTAAAACACCTTGCTTCTCTTAGTGCAATAATTCTTTGTTATGTCTACAAGAATGTCTCCAACGTTGATGTTGCTGATTCTTTCATTATCCTTTGCAGGTGGAGCAAACGCCAAATAAATCCAAGGCGGAGATTGAAGAAAAACCATGATAATATGCACACTGAGCACCCTGGAATATCTTTCATCTGATAAGAAATAATCGATGAAAGTGGAAGCTACAAGGAAATGTAATAATATGTATATAAACATGCACAATCCAGCCATGAAATTAATTCAATTTATTATTTTATTCAAATCTATCCTTTTGTAGAGCCATAAGTGCTATTATTCAGACAAAAGAGCTTCATTCATGTGCAGCCTACTAATCCTAAGGTAACTTATTTAAACAATACACAATTTTTCACATTAAATGATTCCAAGAACAATTCTAGAGTGATGCTGTTCCCTGCAAGCCATTTTTTCCATCTTTTCTTTAATGAACATTTTGGCAAAACTAGATATATTGCCCATTCAAGATGTGCCTTCCAATTTTACTCTATTCCATACAAGGCTCCTATGACAACGTAGAGATATGCTCAAGTTTATGAAGCTTCAGCAGGATGGCTCATTGTGGGGGAATTTTGCTTAATGGGTTTCAGTATTTAATCTTCTGTAGTTGATTGAACTTTGATCTTAGGATATTGTACCTATCAATAAAAGCAATATCGGTGGTATTGATATATAATTTTGGTTATAGAAATTATGTTTATATGGTATCGTTGGAGCCAATTTCTAATATAGCTCCTTCTCTTTCATATTGGAGGCTAAATTCAATTTTTATTATTTTTCAGAAGGACTAGGTTTAATGAGCTGGTTTGTGATAGAAATGATTTTAATTATTATCATTGAAAGCTTGATACTCATTTAAACAAGTGAAATAAGCAACATAATTACTTAGTACCTACCTCTTATGTAAAATATAATGTAAAGTAAATTAGCACCTAAGTTTTATTTTAAATGTTTTGGTATATTAATTGTGTTTAGTCTAAAAACTAGAATAATTATCAAATATCAACAATATAATTTCAAATTGTTTTTAGAATTCATTTTAAATCTTTAGTTGTTATCAATATGTATGAGTTTTTTTCCAAAAGTATATATTGGATAAATAGTGGTATATGAGTTTGTACTAAATTTATAGTGAATATTCTCAATAGTTGAGAAGTTTGGTAAAATTAATAACAATTTTTTATCATTAACTTGTAAAAATTAATATGTTAAGTATTATGTGTCAATTGGGTCTAGCCTAAGTGGTTAGAGCTTTTTTACCAAAAACTTATATTGAATAAATAATAGTAGTTTGTAATAAATTTAACAAAGTTTAATTTATAAAATCAGTAACAAGTTAAATACCAATTGTCCAGCTTGGCCATCTAGAAACACAATAAACTTAATTATTTGAAATTTGAAATATAAATTAATAACAACAATTATTAATGAACAAAATTTTTATTGTGAAATATATTTTCATTTTTAATTATTTAAACTATTTTTTATAATTAATATTTATATATAAAATATATAAAATTAATAATATTAATAATTTAAACTAATTATTAAAAAATACATTTTTAAAAATTAACAATTATTTTTCAATTTTTATAATATTTAATTTAATATATAATAAATTAAAAAATAATTAACAAAATTTTAGATAACATAAATTACAAAACCAAGTAAAATAGTTTTTATCCCATGAGACATAGCATTTTACCTTGGATTCAATACAATTATTAAAATTACAATTTAATTAAAATAACAATTAAAATAAAATTAAAATTTTATTAAAATTAAAATTTTATTAAAATTAAAATTATAGAAATGCTTAAAATATAATATGATTGCACCGGGAGGCGCTCTACAACTCAGTATGGGGGAGATCTTGTTAATCGAGTGTTTGTCGATAATGTCGACCATAAATAACATTTGTATGAGGGAGATCTTGTAAGTCGAGTGTTTGTCGATAGTGTTGGCCATAAATAACATTTGTATGAGGGAGATCTTGTAAGTTGAGTTTGTCGATATTGTCGGCCATAAACAAATAAAAAATATTATGATAATAAACAAATAAAAAATATTATGTCGATCAATAATTAAAATAAAAAAGAAGTGTATTTTCAATTGGAATTTTTATCAGCAATCAAAGTAGCAATTCACGCTGCAGCGTGCAGCTCCCTGTATCCACCCTGAGCCTTCCAACTACTCTCCCACGACCTCCTTGCATCCCCTGCTCATCCGCAACACTCCTCCCCTCCTCCGCAGACCTCCCCACCTCTCCTCTGCGTCCTCCTCACCTCCCCTCCTCCGCCGCATACCTCCCCTCCTCCTGTGCAACTGTCCTGGCCTCTTCTCTCCTGCGACCTCCTCCCCTCCCGCCGCCTGCACCATTGGTTTCCTGCCCCATCCTCTCGCTGTCCTCCTCCCCTCCTCTCGCCATCCTCCCGCCGTCCTCTTCTTCTCCAGCCGCCATCCTCTTCCCCTCTCGCCACCGCCTGCACCATTGGCGACCTGCCCCATCCTCCCGCCGTCCTTTGCTCATCCTCCCGCCATCCTCCTCCCCTCCCCCTGCCATCCTCCTGCCATCCTCCTCCCCTTCCGCTGCGACCTGCACCATTCGCCTGCGCCATCCTCCATCCTCCCGCTGCCTGCACCAATTTAAAATATTATTAAATTTATATTAAATTTTAAATTATATATTAATATAGATTTAGATTTACATTAATATAGATTTAGATTAATATAATTTATATATTAATTTAAATTTAAATATAAATTATATTTATATTTAAAATTAAAATTAAATATAATTTATATTTAAAATTACATTTAAATATAATTTTAATTTTAATTTGTATTTTAGTTTAAATTTGAATTAAAATATAAATCAATATTTATATTAAATTTCAACTATATTTTAATATTCTTTAATATTTTTATCTCCACAAATATAGTTGTATAATTAATTATATAATCTTTATAAGTAACAACATTATATGCTTTATGTAAATCTTTACATAGGCTATCTTCATATTTATAGTTACATAGTTTCTCAAATAGTTGCGAGTGATTCAAAAACTATTGGTCTAGCCTTTCATAAACTATTATATAAAAAATATTTACACTCAAAGATAAAGTAATTTTAAAATGCTATGCATATTCAAACATGTGTTGTTTTCTTATTCAAACCATAAGGTACATTGTAGGGTTTTGATAACATTCTTAATGTAACGCTCTAAAGTTGTATATTTGGTAGCATTTAAAATGTAAATTTTATTTAAAAACCAAGAATTAACATTTTAACCATTCAAATTCAACAATTCTTAACTTGTTATAATTTTTTATTTCAAACACTATTTATATTTACAATGAAAGTTAATTATTTTCTAATAATTATTTTATTATTTAAACTACATGAAATTATATTTAAAATTAATTTAACATTTAATTTTAATTTAAATATATATTAATGTTTACATATAGGTATATAAGTTTTTTACTATGTATAATAAGAACTACGTGTGGTATAGTGGTAAGAGTGTTGGGATAATGGGCGTGAGGTCCAAGGTTCAATCCTCCCAGATCATCTACTTTTTTCTTTTAAAATATAGAATTTCGTAAATATATTGAATTTCATTATCATGTAAACTGAGTTTTATACTTGCATAGATTTCAGTGTATGGGGTTTTTTTATTGCATATTTTTCAGTGTAGATGTTATTCTATGGATGCATTGACTTCAGTGTATGGGCGCATAGATTTCAGTGTATGGGGTTTTTTTATTGCATAATTTATAGTGTAGCTGTTATACCATGGACGCATTGATTTCAGTGTAGATTTCCTGGATGCATAAATTTTAGTGTGGATTTCATCAATGCATAAAATTCAGTGTATATGTTAATGTTTGATTTTTTTGATATAGAGTCTAAACTAGAAATGGAAGATTTGCATGCGGAAGATGTTATGAGACAAACTGGCAAAGAACCAAAAATACAGAATGTCGAACGTCGTAAAACATATCAAGGAAGAAAATCTTACGAAATGACAACAAAAGAATGAGAAGAAGACTTGAAACGAAAAGCAGAAGAACAAAAAGAATTTCAAAAAAGGAAGTTGGACGAAATGACCGCAGAATAACGAGAAGAATGAAAAAACGAAATGCAGATCGACAAAAAGAAAATCGAAAAAAAAAGTTAGGCGAATTGACAATAGAAGAATGAGAAGAACAAAGAAAACAAAACGTTGATAGACAAAGAGCGTATCGAGAGAGAAAGTTGAAGCAATTGGAAGAAGAAAAAAATCAGTTTGCAGAACAACAAATAAATCAAAATGTAAGAAATGACGATAGAAGAAGGAAAAGAACAAACAAAACAAAAAGCAGATCAACAAAAAGAGAATCGAAAAAAAAAGTTAGGCGAATTTTCTCTATTTCTCAGTTTAACAATTTACTCAATCCTAAAACCACCCCTCCTCCTCCCACAACTGAAACCAGCCTAGATCCAAATCCTAGGCTCTATCAAGCGTCGAGAGGGATCAAATCTCCTGGGGTGCAAACCTCTCCTGGAAAAGCTCCTTGAGTGCAATACCTGAGAAGAAGTTTGCACCTCGAGAGATTTGATCCCTCTCGGTGCTTGATAGAGCCTAGGATTTGGATCTAGGCTGGTTTAACCAATTTATGAAGATGTAGTTTATACACTGTGTATAAAGTATTAAAACAAATCATCCATGCCACCGTCTAGATACAAGTGCAGAGGATAGATTAGCCTATGTCATGAAAACCCTATCAGAGTATTAAACCATATCATTAATACCAATGTCAACACAAGACATAAATAATTATAACAAGCATGCAAATTTAACATTTTTATTTTTTTATTTAACATCAACACCGCCAAGAATAACATGATAAATACTCACACCATAGTCATTTCACACTTTTGACCAATCAAATATCAAATAATGAATTTTTTAAATATTTAAAATTGTATATTATTCAATTTGTAATGTTTTAGCTTAGGAATGAAACTCAAATTTCATTGATTAATGTAAAGTCAAAGAAAATTGAAAGAAAATTGACTTGTGAGCGATTACAATATACCTGCATCAACTGGTATAATAAACGACTTATTATAGAATTGCCTTAGGAAACCTTTTTTAGGAAACCTTTTTTATTATTAAAGATGCATCTTATCCACATTAACTATTTTTCTTTTAAAAGAAACCATTTCCATTATTACCATTGAAATCTTGATACTCCCTTAATTAAATGGGTTGTTATGGAATTGCCTTAGGATTTTTTTTTTAAAATTAAATATGCAGATCTTATATTTCATTCACGTCCACAAAAAGGTACATCTTACAATCATAAATTATTGGGATGAAGAGAGACGTCTAAGTTTTCCCGCCAACATATGCGACAAGAGCCAACATGTTTGCTTTGGTGCCCATTCCATCAAATTGCAGCTCTATACCTAATCTAGCATAATACCAGATGGCTAAATCTGATTCATAGTGGTAGCATGGTAGCTCTTCATGAAATGCTTCCTCGCAATGCCAATTTCATGGGAACATGATGCTCTTTCATGTTGGTCTAATCATCCATTTGCCCCTGAGAATGACCAGTAGAATTGTCCCTGAGAATGACCACTTTCTACTCAAAGGGAGCCATAAAGAGTACGACATGTCCATTAGCTATCCATTCCCAAAATCATTGCACTACCTTGCATCTACATAGGACATGTTTAACTATTTTAGGATTCCAGCATATCAACAACCATTTTTAAATCCAAAATGATGAATCATATACTTGGTTGCAAGGCTATTATTGAGGGCTATCCAACCAAGCACTTTGGTCTTAGAAGATGTGTGCTTCCCATATATTTTTGAACCTGTGTAACCTTCTAATCTTACCATCCTTGGTAGTCCATTTTATGTTAGTCTTTCAGTGAATAAAATGTAACGTCGAATCTTATAGCAGTTCTCCATAGTTCGACATGTAAAGATGTATTTTCTCTAGAACCACTTCTAATCTTTTCATATGGTCCCTAGAGCGTCCAAGCTCAATATTAACAAAGAGGTGTCTGGCATGGATTTGCAAAAGGATAAGAAAGTCTTGTCGATTACCTTTTATTGAGCATCGTTGACAACTCTCCAAGATACCTAGAGTCCAATTTTTATCCCACAAAGCACCATATGTGTGAAAACCTTTATTTGCCAACAATATTCATGTGTAAGATGTGATAATACCCGATGTGTTAGTTTCCCTCTATCCATTTGAAACATTTAAATATACCTTACAATGAGATCTCACCCACTTTTGGAGTCTTCAAAGATCCAAGATAGGTTACTGGATACCACTTGCCAAGTTTGATAGATTCTAAGTTATATATTGGAGATTCTAATGTTAAAATTTCAATCCACTTAGCTATCAAGGTTGTGTCCTCTTGAACATTTGTCAAACCAAGATTTCTCTTTTCATGAGGAAGAGTATAGATGCCCCAAACCACTAGGGGCAAACACTTTTACCCTTCCCATTTCCCTAATAAGATTTTTCCATGTGTTCGGTTACAACTTGAACTAGCAAGTATAGTTGAAGCCCCAAAGAATATGGCTAGCCCAACTGCAATCTAGATGTGTTACTGGCATTGTCACCTTGATAACCACCTATCTTCACTTTCGATTAGCTCTTCTCCAACTTGAGGGGTGCTTCCCTAGATGGGATTGCTAGGCTATGTAAATAAGAGAACAAGGTGATTTCAAAGAGTTATCCTTAGCAAAACTTGAGGTCTTCTTTTGTAGTAAAGGTGATGGGAGGGTTTGAAGACTAGTGCCATTCCCCAGGGCATATGGAGTCTCAGGGTGATTCCCTCTTAGGCATTGTTTGTAAATGTTTGATTGGAACCTCTACAAAGCAAGACAATATCCTACCTGAAAACTATTCAATCTTTGCAAAAATTCACCAAGTGAGGGTGGCTCTTTGGCACACACCTCCACCCTCTAACCCTAGCTTGTACCCTAGCCTATGCAAACTTGATTTGCATCCCCTCCTAAGATAGCCAAACCGCAAGACAAGCCACAAGGCTACACCAAAAAATAAACAAGATTATTCCATTTGAACAAATTTACTCTTTAAGTGAACTAGGTTAAAGATCTTACAATGATAAAATGATACATGTTACCTCAATATTCAACCATCAAGTAAAAACCCAAGAGAATAAAACCCTTTCACTTAACAAATGCTCCATAAAAAATATAACTATTAGGCTCGAAAAGAGAGAGAGTTCTCACAATTCAACCTTGGATTCAAATGAGGAAGTGGCTCTCTTTATATAGGAGAGTATCCTAAGTTCCTTTACGATAAAATATTCATTTTTGTCCTATATCTAGCCTAGGGTGGAGTAAAATAATACAAAAACCCCACTAGTTTCTAACTAACTCTAACAATGTACATTAAAAAGTGGTCAATGCCAATTGTACAATACATAAGATCATGAGGCCCCAAACAAGGGGGATGCCTCCATCAAGCAATGGATCAATGTCAAGTGATGATGCCATGTGGCCTCCAAAGGTCCCTTCAAGAAGGTTCTCCACCAAGCCATGTCCACCTAGAAGCTTCCAAAGTTTCTTCAAAGGACAAACTCCATAAGAGTGTGTCCACATAGAACTCAAATTAACCAAGTGCTAATGCTCCAACGAGAAAGTGTCCACCAATTAACGTGCTTGGGGATTCAATGAGGGCTCTTCCTCCCAAAGTCTCCAAGAAAACTTCATAGACAAGCAACCCCTTACTCCTTTAAAAATCCTAGTACTCCAAGTCCATATGTCATGTCACAACACTTACCTAACAAATTGACATAGAAGAATGTGTAACAAATCCATTAGGATAGATGTCCACGATAAACCTTTTCAACCAATGTGCAAAGTAAAACCAAGGTGGCACATCTCCTCTAAGGCATAAACTAAGGCTCAACATGTGTGTGTGTGTGTATGTGTGTTCCTAAAGAATGTTGTATGAGAATTAGAGACAGTAGTGATGATAGTGGCAACAACGGGTTGACCCACACAACATTGTAAGCTAGACACGAGAGGCCTAAGAGAGGGATCAAAAGGATTTGTACCCTTGAATTATTAAAGTAGGGAATCATTCCCTCTTAAGGAATGTTGACATACTCAAGTTTTATGAGGAGGATACATCCCTTAGGGTGGACTAGTGCTTATTGGTGCACTTGATCCATCGTTGGGAGCACATGAGGGTGTCGTTTAGGGATAGTCCTGATTTATAGTAGCAACCCACATAGGAGGGAATATATTTTATTACTAGTTTGTCCACAAGAGGGGAGGATTTTCCCCATTTCATCGATCTCCCACCTAGCATTGCTGGAGGGAGCCAACTTGCATATGTTCAGTGATATGTTAGTTAGGACATCATTGCCCCTAGTGACTTATAGGTTGCTGGTGGCCAGTTGTGTGTTGTTGCATTCTATGCAGAGGACGTTAGGTTCCTCTCTCTTAGGGTCATGACAGTGGCCCACAACACCTCATATGGGTAGCACGTTATTTTCCCTCTATCGTATTATGTATATTCACTGGTGTAGAGAACTAGACTAATTAGGTGGTCTACCATTTTTTTGAAACAATTTTTTTAGCTTTGGATCACTATCATTACATTTTTTTATGGGAGGACGGGTTTCCTTTTTGGATCAGAGTTATTTTGTTTATATTTTGAGAGGATTATAGCGACTAGACTATAATTGCACCACCATCCTCCTAGGCTAAGGACCAAGGCACGTATGTATATGTGGGGTCAGATGATGCCCAAGAGGGTCAATACAAAGTTCCTTGCTAGGATCAATTTAGAGTTACTAGAGATGCTTGCGAGTGATGATGATCACACCATGGATCTTTTCCATTACCCAGACATAGGGATGGACAATTGAGGATGTTTGAACATCCTTTTAACCCAGGATGAGAAACCAAATGATAGAGTTAATATTAGTGTTAAGTTTTTATTAATTATCTAGTTTCATTTTTTTTTGTTATCTTATTTAATGCACATGATATTTATTGTAACCGTTTCTTTACAGTCTAATTATTTTTGTTTACTTTTTTATAGATATTGTTACATATGTTGGGGAGAATCCTTCCCAACATGACAAGGAGATGGTTGAGGAGCTTCCTTAGTTACAAATTCCCATATTGTGATGTATACCAAATTGTAGATTTTATGAGTAGGTGTTTGATCAGTTATCTGGACTATTGGCTCAGTAGGAAGTGTTCCCTATATGAGTTAACCAAATCTTAGAGGTCCATGAGTTTGCAACTATATGGGAAACCCTTCTTTGTGATATGAAATTATTGATGCATCATATTGTTAGTGTGGTTAGCCTTCTCCAAAGGAGGGGTCCTCCACCTCCTCCATCTCCTCCTCCATCTCCTCCTCCACCCTCTCCTCCACATGTTGAGTGACCACCCTCTACTACTCACTATGTCAACTGACCACCCTCTCCCGATCCATAAGTCAACCAACCATCCTCTACTCCTCATTAAGACGACCAACCACCCTCTCCTCCTCACCAAGTCAACCAACCACCCTCTCCTCCTCACCGAGTCAACCAACCACCCTCTCCTCCTCACTGAGTTGGCCAACCATCCTCTCCTTCTATATAGGTTGATTGAACACCCTCTCCTCCTCACTAAGCTAAACAACCATCCTCTCCTCCTCCACAAGTCACTGACCACCTTCTCCTCCTTGTGGTCGACCAACCGACCAACTGCAATACCCATTGATCCATTCATTGGAGATATAGATGTGATGGTATCACCGGGTCATATAGATTCTAGTATAGAGATATACGAGCTTCTTCATTCTGCATTTTGATGATGATGATGATGATGGTCTTTAACGTCCATTTGAGACTGAATTTGGTCTATCGGACCTTAAGAGAAAAGACAAGACATAAATTATTTGATTTGTTTTAAAATATTATTCCTATGCTCAAAAAGCTTAAAGAGGATCGTCCCTAGCTTATTATAGATCTAAGGAGCTAGAAGGTTAGAAAGGTATGTGTTGAAGAAAATATCATGGAACTGATATCTAATGTGGGTGTAAGTAGGGCATTCTAAGCGAAAGTGATTTTCATCTTCGATGCTCATAGACTCACACAGATGGGAAATCCTTTTAGCCCACAACGTTTTAGGGGTTATCCAATGTTCAGTTTCACTATGAAGCTCATGAGGGTTTGTTCTAATCTTGGAAATATTAATTTTTTTCTTTGAGCTCATTAAGATAGAAATATATTTTGATCCTTAATATTAGGGTTAAAGATCTCTTTATAATATTGTAATTTTTTTAACCTCTAAATATTCCTTGCACCACATTTTCTCTTTGAACGTAGAAGTAATAATATTTTTAATTTTATCAATATTTTGAAGAGTAGCAGTTTCATCAATCCCCCAATACTTTAACCAAGTTGTGGCATCTTTAATCCATACTTGCTTGAGGCATAGGTTGTTTTGGATGGATTTAAGAGCAATTTTAGGAAGTTGATGGTCCCCTATATTGTTTAATGTGTGCTTGTACATTAGATATCTAATCATATCCATGATTTCAGTGGGGGAGAGCCCTACTTCTAAGAGGAGAATATGATAGGGTTTATTGCTCTTAATTTTAAGATGATAAGTAATAAATCGCTTCTGGATTTTTACTCAATTCTTCTCCATGATTCTTTGGAAATGTTGCATCCCCAAGCTTCACATCCATATAAGATAATAGGAGTGATGAGCATTTTAAAGAGGAATTTCTTTATGTCCCACATCACAAGGTTTGTCGATTTACAGTTTTTTTCAAGACTGAAGTAGGCTTTCCACCCTCCATTAATCCTCTTCTTGATGCTATAGTTCCACTTGAGATTGTGATGGAAGTCAATTCCTAGATATTTATAAGAAGTTACTTCCTCCAGGTTTCTATTGTCATATGGAAAATTGTCAGAATTACCCTCATTGGATTTGATAATCATGACTTTTGTTTTGTCGCTGTCAATGACCATGCACATATTGGTGTAGAAATCCTTGAGAATTCTTAATTGCTTCTCAAGATCATAGGGGAACCTTTCCATAAGAATGATATCATTAGCATAGAGAAGAAGCATGATAACTATTTCTGCTAAGGTCGTGCTAGCACATCCTTCTTCTTCTAAACAATCTTCTAGCTTATCAATGTAAATGATGAAAAGGGTTGGGGAGAGGGTGCACCCTTGATTAAATCCAATATTACAGTTAATATCCTACGACCATCCTTCAATGTTTTTGAATTTGGCAATGATCTTCTCATATAACCTTATAGTCGCATCCCTCAGCTCGAAAGGAACCTTTAAACCTTATAATCTATTCCATAGGTTCTTTTTAGGCATTGTATCAAAATATTTTCTAAAGTGAAAGAAACAACAAAAAATATTGGTTTTATTATTACAACGCTCCTCCATGATGATCCTATGCATAACAAGGTGGTCTGTGGTTGGGTGATGCCTTCTGAATCTTGCTTAGCCTTTAGCCTGTTTTCCTTCATTTTCTAGCCATATGCTAATCTTCTGTTCCAGAATAATATTGTATAGCTTGGCTAAAAGAGGGATATTCATAATGGTTCAATAATTAAAGGGGTTATCTTTATCTTCGCTTTTAAAAATAGGAACTATAAGGCTCCGAGTCCAAGGCTTAGGGAAGTCATGTTTGACTACTAAATTAAATAGATGTAATATATGGCAGAGGTACTTATGCCTCTAGCTTTGGCGGTGAAGGTATTGATTCCCCTGGCTCTAGTGGAATAGGTACTAATGCCTCTAGCTCCGATGGTGTACCAGCTAACTAATGGAAGCTATTGATTATGTGTATATATTTGATTGTTGCAATGTGTCTCTTACACATATTTGACTTGAGATGTATATTTAACATATATTATGATTTTAAAATTAGCATTCATATATATTATGCATTTTTCATATCATGTTCATGTTAATGATGATGTATATCATGTTGATATCATTAATGTATATTTATATGTATTTTCATGACGACATGTTGATGTTGTTTGATTTACAAAATGTATTATGTGTTAGTGATCTAAATAGAGATGTAATATAATGTTTTAATGTTATTATATAATGTTTAACCAATGGCATCTTTTAATTGCAATGCATTAAAATTATGTATTTGAGATTGATAATGAACTTGAATATGCTCTATGCTTATAAAAGTTAAATTTACTTAGTTTTGAACTTAATTTTATGTGTGTGATTTCAATAAAATGATAATGCTCTTAGTTACAAACTTAAATTTATGTAACTTTAAACTTAACTTAATCTATGTGTGACTTTAATAAAATGATATTTATTTTAATTATTAACTTAATTTAATCTATTTTTGGATACCTAATCTATTTTTAAATACTTTAATAAATAGTTATATAAATGTAGCTATAAACTTAACTTACTGTATTTTTAAATACTCAATCTATTTTTAATCTATTATTTTAAATAGTAGTTTTGTGGATAATGAAATGCATTTTTGGTATGATGTTAAACCAGAAAAAGGCTAAGATGAGATCAAAGAGAGCATTTTATTGGAATAATAACATGGACCTCACATAAAATGTGTTTAATTCATGCATTTAATTCATATGTTTTTAGTGGTATAAATGCACACCCATATGTTACAAACTCTCATTGATACAAAGTATATAAACGGTACATTTATACACTCTTAAACATTATTTTTGTGTAATTTACCTAAAACACTAACAACAAATCTATGTGTGAAATCCCCATTACATCGCACAGTATTTTTAGTTTGTAGAAGCCCACATTCTTTAGCAATTTGTAGAATCTCTTTTCATGAACAAGTTTAATAAAACAAAGAAATTGTAAATTTTGTAATCTTATCATCATAAATTACAATGTGTGGAAGTGATTAATAGACTTGGTGAGAAGCGAATAGATTCAGGAAAACCAATATCATGGTTATAGATCCATTCAATGCCCAAACTTAATCACATGTATATGTAATTATATTCTTCAATCATAATCATAACAAAAATATGCACAACTACCCTCCATTCATAAAACCACAATATATGTACATTCATATGCATCCTTAATACAAAGTATACAAGCACTAAACTATATAGGGAATTGGTTTTATGTGTTAAAGACTAAAACTTAGTTATGATAGTGGTTTGGATTGGTTTGGATTTACGAAATTTGTTAAGGTTTCATCATAATAGTAAAAAGACTTAGGGGTTGTTGGAGCTATAAATTATAAAAGGTCATGAATGGGTTAGGTGTTATCATCTATCAATATTAGGAATTATAGGACATATCAATTAGGTTAAAGGTTACAGGAACCATGGTTTAAGGGTTATAAACTTATAGAGAATAAGGGTTATAAGGAATAGACAAAGGGAATGGATAAGGGTAATATGAGTTAGAGCGGTTAGGACTTATAAGGGGCACAAAGATAATGGGTTCTTGAGTTATGGTATTAGGAATTATATGGATTAAAGTATTTATAGGTTTATAATTATGTATCACATGGGTTGGTCATTATAGGGGTGGGGGTTATACAAATTAAAGGTTATCGAGGTTAGGAGTTAATGGTTAGGTTTTATGGGTTGAGAATTAAGGGTTAAGATTACAAGTTTAATATGGGTTACATGTTATAAGTTATGGATGTTAAAGATTTGGTGTTAGAGGTTGGAGATTATAAAGGTTAGTTGATAATGGCAATGGAGGTTAGGTGATGAATGGGTCGTGTAGTTTTATAGTTTATGTATATTGTAGGTTATATTAATTAAGGTTAGGTGTTACAAGGGTTGGAGTTTAAGATAATACTAGTCATGGACCATGAAAATTATGAAATAGGGTAATAGGGTTTATAATGTTTAGAGGTTATAAGGGTTATATTGGTTACAAATTATGGGTTATATGGATTACAATTTGAAATATAATGGTTCTGATCAATGGTTTTAAGGATTATGGTTTATAGTGGTTATAGTTTATATGTGTTAAAGTGGTTAGGGAATAGCGGTGAATGTTATAGTGGTAAGGATTTATAGGGGTTATGAGTTATAAGGATCTATGTTTATAAAAGTTAGGCTTTAGGAGTTATAGGGGATAGGAATTAGGTGTTAATGGTTATAGGCATTATGTGTTATATGAATTATGTCTTATAAGGAATATGGGGTTATAGAGGTTAACGATCAAGAGTTATATAGGCTAAAAGTATCATAGATGATAGAGGTTATAATGGTTAGATGGTATAGGGGTGAGTAGTTATAAGATTTATCATTTATAAGGGGGTATGGGTGAAAGGAATTAGAGTTTATAATGGTTAATGTTTAGTATTTTAGGGTTATGGGTATTATATAGTACATGGATCAAGATATAGTTTTGAAAATGGATAAAGGGTTAGTGTGATCTAGATGGATATAGGTGGCTACCCACCTATTCCACTGGCTCAAAACTGTTTTTCATTCTGGCAGTTTTCTTGTAATTTTTCCACGGTTTTTCGGGTCCCAAACTTCCGGGGCCGTTTTGAGGCCCTAAACGACGTTTTTTGGCGATTTGGGGGAAAATGGTTTCCAATGATATACATTTGGCCCCATCGAAAGTTGTAAATATCAGATGGAAATTTCCAACGGGCTACCGAGTGCCCCAAACAAAGATCGTATGCAAACGTTATGACCCCATGAAGTTGACTGTTCAACTAACCACCTTGGGGCCACAAACTTTATGACGGTTCATCTTCTAGGGTTAGATTATTGGATGTTTGGGATTCTTTCCCTCATGCTTATGATAAATAGGCCTTTCAGCCTCTTTTTGTATTCATCTTGTCATGAATGAGCGTAGTCGCCACATCTCTTCTCAGAGATATAGCTACGACCATTATAGCTGCTTTTATTTTATAGTTTGTTCTATATCATTCATTTAATAGAATTTGAGTTTGTTGTATCGCTGTGTTTCTTGCCATATATCTGTGTATGTGAATATATATATACTCTTTGATTTCATTCTCACATAAATTCGGATCAATGGTATCAGATCCTTCTGCTCTTGTGATTTCTCAGTGCATGTCCCCAACGAGATCTGAATATCGAGAGTTGGGTCTCAAACTAAGTGAGCTTGGGAAAAACCCTCCTCGTCGACCCAAGGAAGCTCCCATGGAGGGAGAAGAAAAGAGAGAGGATGGAGCAGGAGATCCTATTAAGTTGTTGCTAAAGGAATCCCCCTCACGACAGAGGAACGAGATGATGGATAATTTTGCACAAATCCTTCGTAGGATGCCGACAGTGGCAGATGCACCTTCAACGAGCAGCCATTTCGGGGGTGCAACTCCCTTCAAGGTACAAGTTAACTTTGGCATTCCCCTATTTGAAGGAAAGATAGATGCAAATGATTTAGAGAAATGGTTGAATCTATTAGAGGGTTACTTCTCTGTTCAAAATTTTTTCGACACCGAAAAGATCACATTCGCGCTCCTTAAGTCCCTTCCCCATATTAAATACTGGTGGAACGGGTACTGCGAGAGGCATGCAAGAGACGAGTCTGAACTATTCAGGACATACCCTACTTGGGCGGCTTTTTTCAATGCCGTCAAGGAAGAATTCTACCCTGTCAAAAACTATGATGATCAATACATCAGATGGACGACCTTGCGCCAAGAGAGGGACCAAACAGTCCCAAATTTTACCAACATGTTCCATACCCTGCGCTCCAAGATGGGTATTCGAGACTCCGAATGGGACTTGGTCCTAAAGTACCGCAGTGGCCTTCACAAGTACATTCATACAGAGATTTATTTCCTAGACATATCCTCACCAGAAGCAACTTATAGATACGCTGTCAAGATCAAGCAAAAGTTTAAGCAAAAGAATAAGCATGATTTTGGGTATGCAAATCAGCAGCAGAAGACTGGAAAAGGTGGCCCCAACTCACAAGGAAAAGGACAGATCAAGGATGGCCAGAGCCCCGACAACCATCCCAAGTCGCAGGAAAAGAAGGGTAATGGGAAATCAAAGAATGACACTGGAAAGTGGTGTGAATTCCACAAGAGCCCTTGGCACAACAATGATGAGTGCCGCTCAAAACAATCCTTGTTGGCCGAGACAAAATCCTCGGATCCAGACTCTGAATCAAAACCTGATGGAGAGACAGAAAAGGGAAAGTAGATCATTGATGCGGAACCTAGTGCCACCATCACAACTACAAAGATTCAACCATAAGAGTCAAAAGAACCAGAGGAAGGGGAGCGCCTCTTCCATTGTGGGTGCAAGGAACTCCGCTACACTTCATTGTTGATAGTGGTAGCCAGAAAAACCTCATCTCGGTTGAGGTCGTCAAAATATTGAAGCTTCCGAAGGTTCCACATCCCCAACCATACAACATCGGTTGGATGAGCCAAGGATGAGACATCCGCGTTAGTCAACAATGCCGCCTTTCCTATAGGATTAAGCCCTTCAAAGATGAGGTAATGTGTGATGTTGCCCCGCTTGAAGTTTGTGATGTTATTTTAGGACAACCATATATGTGGAAACGTCATGCTGTGTATAAGTATAGACCTCGTAGTGTCATTATTACTTTGGGAAAGAAGCTCTACAGGATACCAGAGACACTTCCCACCTCTGCAGTGTCCCTCATCAAAGCTAAGCAGTGAAAGAAGGTAATCTCCGAGATAGGAAATTCGTCCTCTTCATGGTTAGTTCTGAAGGTGAACGAAAGATTGCAACAACATCCACCACCTCCATGCAGAACCCCTCTATGCAGCAGAAACATGTGGACAAGATTGTGGAAGCATACAAAGAAATATTCACCACACCCATGGGGGTGCCAATACATTGCCCAATCAAGCATTCCATTGATTTGACGCCTAGTGCGCCTTTACCTAACGTGCCAGTATATAGGCATTCCCTTATGGAAAATGAATAAATCAAATGCCAGATTCAAGAATTGATCCAAAAGGGGCACATTCGACCTAGCTCCTCGCCTTGTGGGAGCCCAATTGTGTTGGTACAGAAGAAAGACCGGACATGATGACTCTGTATTGATTATTGAGCTCTAAACAAGATCACAGTCTAGAATCGGTATCCCATTTCCTGTATAGACGACCTTCTTGACTAGCTCAAGGGCACCAAATATTTCAACAAGATTGATTTGAAGTCTGGATATCATCAAGTGCTAATTGAGCAGACCGATGTTTGGAAGACTTCCTTCAAATCTCGAGAAGGCCTTTTTGAGTGGTTGGTCATGCCTTTCGGTTTGACTAATGCTCCAACAAATTTCATGAGGTTGATGGACGATATCCTACGGCCATTCACTAACTCTTTTGTGGTCGTATATTTGGACGATATTCTCATCTACAACAGAACATGGGTAGAGCATCTGCAACATATCCACCAAGTCCTTAGCACCTTGCGCTAGCACAAGCTATATGCTAATTTAGAGAAGTGCTCATTTGGCATGAAGAGGGTTCAATATATGGGATACATAGTGGACGAACATGGTGTTCATGTGGATCCAGCCAATATTCAATTCATCCATGATTGGCCAACCCCAACAACTCTCACAGAGCTTCGTAGCTTCCTAGGTCTTGCCAACTTCTATCACAGATTTGTGTTGGGATTCTCTAATATTTCTTGGTCCCTTAGCTAGGTGACCAAAGGGGGATCTAAGGCCAATTTCAGTTGGTCCAAGCCATAACAAAAAGCATTTGAGGATCTAAAGAAACGCTTATGTTTGACACCTGTCCTTACCTTACCGAATCTGCAACAACCCTTTGATATTGAAATATATGCTTCAGACTATGCTCTTGGTGCAGTCCTCACTCAACATGGCCATCCAGTGGAATATCATAGTGATACACTTTTAGATACAGTCCGCAAGTACCCCACCTATGAAAAGGAAATGTATTCCATTGTTCAATCCTGCTGCCAATAGAAGAATTACATCCTTGGAAGAGAGACAGTCATCCACACTGATCACAAGCCCCTGAAGTTCATGCAAACCCAAGGGAAATTACAGAATGAACGCCACCAGAAGTGGTCCACTTACTTGTAGCAATTCCACCTGAATATTAAATATAAGAAGGGAAGCACCAACCGAGTTGCCGATTTCCTTAGTCGACCTCCAATATCCGCACTTACCACAGTGCTCCACTCTTGTGGCCATGACACCTCAGGGTGGCCTCAACTATATAGTAGTGATCTTGATTTTTCTCCCATATATCAAGCCCTATGTGTAGGCACATCCGTAGCTGACTTCCATCTTCAGGAAGGATTTATATTCCACCTAGGCCATCTCTGCGTTCCTTCAAGCGAGCGTGCGAATATTATTTGGGAATCTCATTACAGTCGAGTGGCAAGTCACTTCGGCACCGAAAAGACAATGGCCATATTGTAGAAGTATTTTTATTTGCATAAGCTCTGATAAGACGTCGGTCGATACATAAGATCCTACACTGCTTGTGCCATCGCAAAACCTTCCATAAAAAAGAAGGGGTTGTACACTCCTCTGCCCACTCCTAATGGTGTGAAAATCCTCACAGCAGATCTAAGAGATGATGTATACCTCACAAGAAAGTAATTGATTAAGCAAGAAAATAGAAGAAGAGTGGTCAATACAGTATAATGAGCAACATAATAATATGGTACAGTAGAACTCGGATAGAAGCAATAATACTTCACACACACTAATTAAGTAATCATAGTATGGACAAATAAATAGTACAATGGTAGAGAGGATTCGAATGCCTAAGGTGGCAATTCGAATTAGCCTCTCAGAGTGATCATAATATCAATAGAGTATCATCGGAGCACAACTAGGTGTCCTTATGATCATCGGAGCGCAATTGGAAGTCTTCATCATCATCAATGGAGTCATCAATGCTCAAGTAACTGTCAACCATCAGTCAAACTAACTCTAGTAGGTGTAACTGAGTGTAACTCAATGTAACTAAGTGTAACTGAGTGTAACTGAGTGACAACTGGACTGGTAGGTGAAGAAGGGCGAGTTGCTCCCTAAAATCAAGGAAGAAGGGTGCATTAAGCAACTGGAGGGCTAAAAATGAATAGTGAGAAGCTCCTGGGGGCTGGCTAACTGAGGGCTAGGTGCTGGACTGATGACTGGGATGCATGCAAAATGCATGCAAACCCTAAAGGTGCATGCATGACTAAAAATGTAAATGATCAAAATACTGGTGGGACTAGGATGGAGTATAGGAATATCCTAACACCCCCCCTTAATCCATCCTGGGCCCTGGTAACTAAGACCAAAGGTCACCCAATACAATGAATAATAACAATCAATAAACCAAGGAAGTGGGAAAATTTCATGGGAAAGGCACACATAAAAATAGACTGTAAGGCACACATAAAAATAAATGCTCCAAACTCAAGCATGTGTGATGCTTGGTCATATGTCTGGAGGTATATTCTTCTTGGGAAGAAGTGGATCATGCTCAAAAGGCATGTGCTTGTACTTGTTCTTCAGATCGAATGTGATGAGAACAAATCCAACAGTATGAGAATGATCCTTGAACCTGTGATTGGAATTAGCTGAGGTAGGATCAAATCTGTGAAAGTGCATATAGTCTTTTGTCTTCTCCTTCGAACCACCATGGGTGAGATTATGCCAAAAATAACTATTACATGTTTGCTTGAAATCAAAATCAGATATAAGACTTAAAAAACAGTTTCTTGAGATCTCCTTTGAACCAGCAGGGGTGAGATCAAAACTATCATATGCATGAGAAATTATCCCAAGCAGTAATTGCTTAGAATCCAAATTAGATCCAAGACTTGAATCATGATTTCTTGAGATATCCTTTGAACCATGAGAGGTGAGATCAAAACCAGTAATTGCATGGGAATTTATCCCAAGCGAATGGAAATGGCCATAATCTTCAATAACCTTCTGAAAGCATGAATTTATGATCATATAGTAGTACAAAAGAGGAGATAGCTGGAGAGGAGCGAATGCATTACCTTCAGTAGCTGTTTTGACCTCTGAAATAATCATGTGATCATGATGCAAACCAACAGACTCTGGTGCAAGAGAGGATTTAGGACCTTCTGCAATATCTAGAGTGTGAGCTGGCACAGAAAGATAAGAAATTTTGAGCATGAGTGGAGAATCTACAAGTTCTTTGTCAACAATTTCAATATGAGATGATACTGGTTCATGATCCGAGAGACCATCAAGAGGAGTGAATTCATCACTTTGCTTGCTTTCGAATGGGTTAGGACCAAGTCCTTCATTCTTTCTGCCAAATTTTTCATCCAGGTGAGTCCATATCTCTTTTGGAGTCCATAACTCCTTTGGAGTTTCAACGCCATTACGGTATTTGAATTGGAATCTCTGGCGTGCAAACAAAGAAAACATTATTGCTACAAAGTGCATGTCACTTTTATTTAACCAATCAATCTTCTCTTGAGGGGATTCGAACTCTCTTTCAAAATAACAGTAAAAAAGATCATGGATCTTTAAGTCTGCAATCATTCTTGGTTTCCATTCATCATAGTTGAGTGGATCAAGAGGAGTAATTCCTGATGAATACATTGAAGCTGTAGAGGACCTTCAAAAACAATATAGAATAACTGCAACTGCTATTGCTGCAAAAATGCAGAAACTGTTGCAACTGCTGCACTCGAAATCTTGGTAATAACCTACAAAAAACTCTCAAGAATGGAGATAAACAATACCCTCAACATGCTCTGATACCATGTGAAAATCCTCACAGCAGATCTAAGAGATGATGTATACCTCACAAGAAAGTAATTGATTAAGCAAGAAAATAGAAGAAGAGTGGTCAATACAGTATGATGAGCAACAGAATAATATGGTACAGTAGAACTCGGATAGAAGCAATAATACTTCACACACACTAATTAATTAATCACAGTATGGACAAATAAATAGTACAATGGTAGAGAGGATTTGAATGCCTAAGGTGGCAATTCGAATTAGCCTCTCAGAGTGATCATAAGATCAATAGAGTGTCATCGGAGCACAACTAGGTGTCCTCATGATCATCGGAGCGCAACTGGAAGTCTTCATCATCATCAGTGGAGTCATCAACGCTCAAGTAACTGTCAACCATCAGTCAAACTAACTTTGGTAGGTGTAACTGAGTGTAACTCAATGTAACTAAGTGTAACTGAGTGTAACTGACTGTAACTGAGTGACAACTGGACTGGTAGGTGAAGAAGGGCGAGTTGCTCCCTAAAATCAAGGAAGAAGGGCACATTAAGCAACTAGAGGGATAAAACTGAATAGTGAGAAGCTCCTGGGGGCTGGCTAACTGAGGGCTAGGTGCTGGACTGATGACTGGGATGCATGCAAACCCTAAAGGTGCATGCATGACTGAAAATGTAAATGATCAAAATACTGGTGGGACTAGGCTGGAGTATAGGAATATCCTAACAAATGGGCCATGGGAATCCATATCCATGGATTACATGTCTGGACTACCTTCAACCAAGCATGGAAATGACTGTGTGTTTGTGGTCGTGGATTTTTTCTCTAAAATGGCCATTCTAATAACTTGCAAGAAGAACGTGTATGTTGAAGCCACTGCTAAGCTCTTCTTTGAGCGTGTTTGTGTTCATTTCGGGCTGCCACAAACTATCATTTCAGATCAGGACAACAGGTTCCTAAGCACTTTATGGTCCAACCTATGGTCATTGATGGATACCAGGCTCACCAAATGAACTTCCTTCCACCCCCAGACCGATGGAAAAACAGAGGTAGTGAACAGGATGATTGTGCATATTCTGAGAATGTACAATTCTAAAAATCCTCACACATGGGATGAGAGCCTTCCTATGTTCAACATAGCTATAACAGAGCCCTTCATAGCTCTACCGGCCACAACCCCTTTCAACTGTGTCTGGGGTTCCAACCACTCGCACCAATTGATGTAGCTCTTCCCATTGCATCCACACGCGAGGAATATTCCCATGCTCAGACCGAGGCTGATAAGGCCACCATATTTTTTGAACGAATCCAACACATCTGCCAACAGGTCCATGAAATTTTGGAAAAGGCCAACACTAAGTACAAGCAGCGACATGACCAACATCGGGTTCCCCACAAGTTCCAGGTGGGTGATAAGGTTTGGTTGCATTTACAGAAAGAGAGGCTCACATGACCCCATCGCAAGCGTCGTCCACTTTGATATGGGTCGTACACCATCACCAAGGAAGTTGGTGACAATGCCTTTGAGCTAATCATTCCTCCATTCCTTGGCCTGCACCCAGTATTCATTGTGGAGCTCCTTCGCCCATATTTTCCACCATTGTTGGACACCTCGGAGGTGGCAGAGCAATTGACACCTACAGAGCTTAATCCCAACTGCATGGAAAAAGCAACCATTGATCAGATCATGGACACACAGGTTAAGGGAACTTTCCATCAGAAGATCCAACTATATCGGGTTGTCAAAGCCGGGCAACTACTTCAACAAGGCAAGTGGCTCACCAAGTGTTGGCGGGCAAATCTACCCTATAGCAAGGAAACTAATGCTATCAACTGGAGTGGGGTGACAGGTAAGTGTATTGATGATATTACAGAGATATTTACGAAAAGAAATAAGTTATGGATCTTGAGAACACACCTTCCAATCGAAGTTCGATCCTAGCCTTTACTTGATCTTGTGCTCAACCTTCAAATCCACCTTCCTTTCAGTAAACCTGCAATAACAATACCTTTCTCAAAGTGTGAGGCTCCTGCAACAATTAATTAACAAGAATACGCGAAATAGCAGAAATGACAGAACTCAGAATCACTTTTGTATTGATCACAGGCCACTTCAAGGGGGCAACCTCCTTTGAGCAAGCTCAATACAAATAACTTCACGGTGCCTTCATAGGTCTCAACACACACTTATATACTAATTCTAGGCGCCCATACTATGGGTCGAAACTATGGGCCGTTACAAACTATGGATCAACAATACTACGGGCGACTTACAAAGCATATGCGCCAACAACAATAAAACAAACTATTGATCAATAATTACTACGGGACGACTTACAAAGCATATGCGTCCAATAACAACATACTAACAAAGTAAAGACATGGGTTCCTAACATCCCCTCCCCCTTAAAAAAAGCTTTGTCCTCAAAGCTTTAGATATGGAAATTGTTGTTGAATCTGAAGGAGTGGTTCCCATGTAGCATCCTCTGGTTGCATGCCGTGCCACTGAATTAAGACCTCTGTGATCGAGCGAGAGCAAAGCTGACGTGTGCGCCGATTGAGGATGGCCTCTGGCTCCAAAAGGATGGATCCTTCCTTATCCAGTTCGGGTAAAATCGTTTGTCCACTGATGTTGGTGCCAAGAACTTTCTTCAGACAAGAGACATGAAAGACTGGATGAATGCGGGAAGAAGGAGGAAGTTCAAATTTATAAGCAACGGACCCAATCTACTGAAGAATCCGATATGGCCCATAGAACTTTGGAGCGAGCTTATGACGCCCTTTGCGTTTCAAGGAGGATTGTTTGTACGGCTGGAGACGAAGAAAAACCATATCACCGACTTGAAAAGTGCGCTCCGAACGGTGCTGATCAGCTTGTTGCTTCATGCGATTTCTTGCCATGTGCAGATTGTCCCGCAAAATGCGAAGAATCTGATCGCGGTTTTGAAGGACCGTGTCAACTTCCTGAACTGGTGAACTGGTGGGGGTGTATGGGAGAAGAGCTGGAGGTGCCTAACCATAGACTGCTTCATATGGGGTCATTTTAGAGGCAGTGTGGTAAGAGGTATTGTACCACCATTTAGCGAGAGGGAGCCACTTTGCCCACTGATGTTGTTGTTCCGAGGTGAAGCAACGAAGATAAGTTTCCAAGCATTTATTGACAATTTCAGTCTGACCATCTGTTTGTGGGTGATACCCTGAACTCATCTTCAGTTTGGTCCCAGTGTGGTGAAATAGTTCTGTCCAAAAATGACTGGTGAAAGTCGCATCACGATCCGAGACAATGGAAGAATGGATGCCATGAAGACGAAAGATCTGGTCCAGAAAAATTTGAGCGACGGAGGAGGCTGTATAGGGATGGCTGAGAGCACAAAAATGACTATATTTGGAGAGGCGATCAACCACAACGAGAATCACTGTCTTCCCGCCAGATTTAGGGATCCCTTCAATGAAATCCATAGAAATATCTGTCCAAATCCGTGTAGGTATGGGCAAGGGTTCAAGCAATCCTGGAAGGAGTGTTGTTTCACCCTTATTGCGTTGGCAGGTATCACATTCAGCCACCATCTGTTGAATTGTCCTTTTCATTCCCTGCCAAAAGAAGTTACGCCGTGCTTGTTCATACGTTTTGAGGAACCCAGAGTGCCCTGCCGATGGAGAAGCATGGAGTTCATAGAAGACAGCCTGTTGAAGATCTGTGCTCTGGGGAAGCACCAGACGACCCTTGTATCGCAGAGAAGCACCATCCCAAGAGTAATGTGGTACAGCAGAAGGGTTGTTGGTCAAGCGGTGGATGATTTGAGCTAAGGAAGAGTCATTGACATAACCCTGTTGAACAGATTGCAACCAATTTGGAACCGGCATAGAAATAGCTGAAAGAGAACCTTGGGCATCAAATGTGCGAGAAAGAGCATTTGCCACAATATTGTCTTTACCCTTCTTGTAAGTGATCTCATAGTCATAACCCATGAGTTTGCTAACCCATTTCTGTTGTGCCGGGGAGGAGACTCGCTGGTCCAAGAAATATTTCAGACTCTGGTGATCAGTCTTGATGCAGAAATGATTCCCTAATAGGTATGGCCGCCACTTCTGTACTGCATGCAAAATAGCCATCATTTCCTTCTCATAGGTAGAGGCAGCTAAATTCTTACCTGAAAGGGATTTGCTGGTGAATGCAATGGGGTGTTCATCTTGAAGGAGAACAACACCAAGTCCATTGCCGCAAGCATCACTCTCAATAGTGAAGGGCTTGGAAAAATCGGGCATAGCTAGCACAGGTGTAGTACACATAGCTTGTTTTAGTTGGTCAAATGCACACTGAGCAGCAGGTGTCCATGTAAAAGCATCCTTTTTCAATAGAGCAGTTAATGGATCTGCAATCTTCCCATAATCCTTGACAAACTTGCAGTAGTAGCGAGTCAATCCCAAAAAACCACGAAGGCTCTTGAGTGTCTGAGGCTGCGGCCAATTGTTCATGGCATCGATTTTGGCAGGATCCACGCGAACCCCTTGTGCTGAGATAATGTGCCCGAGATACTCAACTTCCTTCTGTCCAAAAACACATTTAGACTGCTTGGCATGGAGATGATGGTCAGAGAAAAGTTGCATGACAAGATCCAGATGCTGGAGATGTTCATCCCATGTTTTACTGTAGATGAGGATATCATCGAAGAATACCAGAATGAATTTCCGCAAGTAGGGTCAAAATATTTTATTCATTAAGGCTTGGAATGTGGAAGGAGCATTAGTGAGGCCAAACGGCATGACCAAAAACTCATAATGGCCATCATGTGTGCGGAAAGCTGTTTTAGGAATATCCTCCTCATGAACCCGAATTTGATGATACCCAGAACGAAGATCCAACTTGGAGAAAAAGTGAGCCCCATGAAGCTCATCAAGAAGCTCATCAACAACAGGGATTGGAAACTTATCCTTGATGGTGAGGTGATTAAGTGCTCGAAAGTCAATGCAGAGGCGCCATGACCCATATTTTTTGCAGACAAGAATAACTGGAGAAGAAAAGGAACTAGTGCTTGGACGGATAATACCTTGCTTCAATAAGTCCCAAACGAGCATTTCAATCTCCGTTTTTTGGTGAAATGGGTAGCAATAGGGCCTGATGTTGGGAGGAACGCTGCCAGGAAGGAGCTAAATACGATGGTCTTCTGGCCTGGAAGGTGGCAATCCCAATGGTTCAGCAAAGACACCTGTATATCGATCCAGAATTTGTTGTAGATCCAAAGGAGTAATGGAGACCGTTGATGGTTGCATTTGGATGGAATGGATCTGAGCGATGACACCATGTGAATTCTTCTTGAGGAGTTTTTCCATGCGATGTGAACTGATGATGCTGAGAGAACCTGGTTGTAATCCTGTCAATGTGTGTTTTTGTCCATTGAGGGAAAACTGCATCCAAAGTTCAGCAAAATCCCATAAGATAGGGAAAAGTGTGCGTAGCCATTGCGCGCCCAAAACCACATCACATCCGCCTAAGGGAAAGGCAAACATGTCAGAGCGCAAGGTATAGTCTCCCATAGAAATACGCACATTTCGACACTTCCTTTTGCAAGGTAAGGTTCCCCCATTGGCAACCATGACTTCAAAGTTGGAGCAAGGATGGATAAAACAATCAGCTTGTTTGGCGATCCGAGGATCAATGAAATTATGAGTGCTACCAGAATCAATGAGTATGGTAAGAGGAAGCTTCTTGAAGTAACCCCTGACCCGCATTGTTTGGGGGGTGGTGATTCCAGCTAAAGCATGGAGAGATATCTCTGGCTGGTCATCCTGAGGCGGAGGGTCAATAGGCGGTTCCTGAATGTCGACCGGAGCATCCAGTGTTTCTAGATCTTCGTCACCAATTTCAGAGGTAGGCGGAGACTCCACATCCAAGAGATAGAGTTTTTGCTGAACACATCTATGTCCCCGAGTGAATTTCTCATCACAATTATAACAAAGCCCCTTTTCTCTGCATGCTTGCATCTCTGTTTCAGACAAACGCTTGATAGGAGTCGGTCGAGGAGCCTGCGGTAGAGGTGGTCGCTGAGAACCCATATTTCGGAAGGGAACAAAAGTGGGCTTGGAGCGTTGTTGGGCTGCAATCTTGTCTTCTGCCAACTTAGCCAACCCTAGGGCTTCCATCATTGTGTTGGGACAGAACATTTTGACCTCAGAGCGGATGGCATCCTTTAGACCACTGATAAAACAACTCCGGTAAAAGTCATCAGGCAATCCTTTGGTGTGGTTGGCTAGATTCTCAAATTCGGTTTGATACTCTCTCACAGTGCCAGTTTGGCGAAGTTTAGTGAGGGCTCCTGTGAAGTCATCAAAAGCACTAGGACCAAATCGTTGCAAAAGGAGCTGGCAAAAGTCTGGCCATTTGGGCTCTGGATGAGCCTTGATGTACCAACGGTACCATTGAAGAGCTTCCTGTTCCAAATGAAAGGATGCCAACGGAACTTTGTTGACATCAAAAGTATTATGTAGACTGAAATACTGTTCTGCACGATAGATCCATCCAGTTGGGTCGGTACCATTGAAGCGAGGAAAATCAAGCTTCGGACCACGAAAATTGCTGGAAGAAGAGAACCCATTGTCTGATGTAGACTCGGACTGCCGTTTGTTGTTCATAGCTGAATTTTCAAGATGGAGGCCGAGAAATTTTTCATCCAGGTCCTGGAGTTTGGCTTGGATGGCTGCAAGTGCTTCCTCCATGGTTTTTGCTCCTGCACGGGTGACAACCATAACCAGGATTTTTTATTTTTTATTTTTTATTTTTTTTTTTTCTGGGTAGGAAAACAGAAATAGAAACTACTTCAGTAAGGGAAAATCTGGATTTGGGAAAAAATCAAGAGGGTAATTGGGGTTTGACTAGGTTTTGGACACTGTTGGATAGACAGGGAAGCAAAAATGAGGATTTCAGAAGCGGAGTGAAAGAATGGGAAAATTTGGCAGAGGGAAATAAGGAAGCAGAATTCAGAAAGGAACTCTGTGGTAAAATTTGAAGGTGATTGGGTGAAATCTGAAGAAGTTATGGCAAACCCTAAAAATAGACAAATGTGAGATTTCGGGCTTTGGGAAGGTGAATTGGGGATAGGGTCCTCAGGACTGAAATATGCAGAATAGGATGACAGGGGTTCCCCGAAAATTTCAAGGGAAACAGAGTAAAAACAAGGAAGATATGGACAAAAAACTGAAATTTTTTTTTTAAATTTTTTTTTTATTTTATTTTATTTTTTATTTTATTTTATTTTTTATTTATTTATTTATTTATTTTTTTCAGATGGAGCGGCTACGGCTCGGAAGGAATCTGGAACAGCGCCGAATGGACTGAAAGCGGCCGGATCTGAAACGACTTGCAAAATGGATCTGAACGACACAGTAGTGATCGACAATAGTTTAGCTGAAAGTAAATATGGACCCCAGGTATGTGCGACTTCCTAACAGTTCAGGGGTTTCACTCGGCCACCAATGCTGTCTGACGGCTTGCGTATTGGGGCAGTACCCCTCACTCCACGGCTCAGGTAAAACTGATAACCGCTTTGCCAAAAACGACAGCTCTTGGTTTACCTCACGGGTGGGAACTAGTCAATCAGGTAGGGGTCGTTGCCCTTTTCGCTGGCAGGTCCTCTCAATGGGCCAGCTACTTCCAGGTTCTTGTGGTACTCCTCACAATGAGTTTTAGGGCTTATGCCCAAGTACTTCCCACAGTTAAGCGGATAGGGATTATTCCCAAATCCGAACCTGCAACAGATGCGAAAAAAAATTTGGTAGAAATTTCACCCAGCGAGCCCAAGAAAGTGCTCTGATACCAGATGTGAGGCTCCTGCAACAATTAATTAACAAGAATACGCGAAATAGCAGAAATGACAGAACTCAGAATCACTTTTGTATTGATCACAGGCCACTTCGAGGGGGAAACCTTCTTTGAGCAAGCTCAATACAAATAACTTCACGGTGCCTTCATAGGTCTCAACACACACTTATATACTAATTCTAGGCGCCCATACTATGGGTCGAAACCATGGGCCGTTACAAACTATGGATCAACAATACTAAGGGCGACTTACAAAGCATATGCGCCAACAACAATAAAACAAACTATTGATCAACAATTACTACGGGACGACTTACAAAGCATATGCGTCCAATAACAACATACTAACAAAGTAAAGACATGGGTTCCTAACACAAAGCATCTTGGGCAATATATAAAGCTTAAAAGAAAACAAAAAACAATGTTTAACATTCAATATTGACCAAAACAGATCCAAATTAAGATGTCATTTCAGAACACATTTAAATTGGAACAAGAAAGACACTTCAACCTTTATTGTCAAAAGTAAATTGATGTACAAATATACCTGACTCTATGACAGGCTCCTGCAACTTGATTCTGGGCTCTGGCTCTTCTATGGCTTGGATATCTTCAGCATCAACTCCTCCAATGCAAGCTTCTTCTTTAGATCTCTATGTCTCAAAGTTTCTCCATTAATCCATCTAACCTTTCTCTTTAGTCTTCCTTGTATTTATAGGATTAGAGAAGTAGTTCAGGTCGATGTATGGTTATGGAGGAAGTTGGGGAAGTTGGGAAACTACCAGCAACTAATCCTCCTCGAGAAAATTAATTATTTTTTAATCATATTTTGATATATACGCGACTATTATTCAGTGAAGTAGCATATAGGGCGCTACTTTAGTGCTTACCAACTAGCGCTCATCGAATTTTAAATGTTGAGCGCTACTATGCTGAGAAGGAGTAGCGCTCATAAGGCTTTGAGCGCTACTATTGTACACTGGAGTAGCGTATGGGCGCTAGTCTCTCTAGGTAGAGTAGCGCTCATATCTCATAATGATATGTTTAGGGTTTTTCCAGTAAAATTAGGAAATGGAGTAAGTCAAAGTATCATCTAAGGTCAACATGCTCCTCCATCCAAGTTGTCCTTTTGTGTGATAAACAGCTCAAGGTGATCACGGACGGAGAGGTGCAAGCCTTAACCTATAACAGATGCCCCCTAATGTGTGAGGTCAGAGGGAAACGATGGCCGAAATACATTATAATCCAAATCCAGAGGAGGAGCAAAGAACCGCAGAAAACAAGTCGCAAGAACACCTGCAACAAAGATCAAGGTCAGCGAGCAATTACATTTTTGACATCATATAGATGTGCAGTGTGATACAACATGATCTCTGATACATAACAAGGAGATGTATATAAACGCATGGCCACTTGGAATACAAGCGTGGATCCATGTCAAACTGAGAGATCATAGCCATAACAACAAACTGGATCTATGTCTCATGGAGAGCCAAATATAAGTGAGGCTCAGTCTTGCGCAACTTGGGTGATAACATAAACAGGTAATGTCATCCAAAATCCCAAGGTCTTCATCCAAAACAACTCTAGGTACAAACCCTAACCATGTGAATAGATGAGCTGACAGTCGAACATGGGGGTATTGTTTGATTACCGGTCATTGATGTATACCATTAACAAATGCAAGGACTTCCACCGATAAGGATGATGGGGTCCAAGGTACCAAGTACGATCCGCCAAATGTGAATAAATGGACTTGGAGTCGAACACTTGGGGCACCTGTCGAAGAAGAGACATTGATGTATTCTCATCATTCAACAGCGAGGAAAAATGCCACTGGTGACTGCAATCTCCAAGGTACTAACCGAAACTCTAAACTTCATTCCCAGAGTAAAATGAGTTGATGTTGATGGTAAGAAGTCTGTTGGAAGGGAGGCCTTAAAGCATCCTCCATCATCCAACTCGAGAAACACTCAACTAGTAAGAGCTGATATGGAATAATATGTAACAAGACTGACACTAGGAAGGCCGACACATGAGGTCAAGGTAAACTGCAGAATGGTCGACACAGGGTATAACCTTGAACATTGAGCACGACACAAAGTGACTCAGGCAATTTCTGACATAATGGGGTAAATAATAAGTCTGAAATGTAAGAGACATTATCAGACCCTCCATATGGTTGGAAGAATAACCAACCGGGGGAGTAAATAACTCGGAGGAAAGGTTCATCCTGAGGTCAAAAACTAAACCCAACTGACAAGATAGACTCAAATAGGTGCTGTGTTCAAGGATAGAACTGACTGAATTGCCTTTGACAATGAAGATATGATATGTCTTTCCCGTCCCTTATTCTTTTTAGATAAAATAATACCCTTCTTGTTGTTTTAATGAGTCCAAGAAAGAATGAAAACTCAATAGTTTTAACGAGCCCATGGGAGGAATACTCAGGACCTTCTTCATTGTTTATAGAGTTCGAAGAAGAGATAGAAGATTACTCTATAATTACTGATCTCTGGATTTTAATATCGAGCTGAGATCTGTTCTTGCTCGCCGATGTTTTCAATTTTAAGGAGACTGAAAAACTTAAACAATAACTCCATATATCTGCTTGTGGATTTTAGTATCGAGCCCAAGCAGATTAATGATCACCGGTGTTTTCCTATTTATAGAGTCTGAAAAACTTAAACAATCCTCTTTTACTTACCTTCTCGTGGATTTCACATCGAGCCCGAGTAGGTGAATGCTCGCTTGGTATTTTCATGTTTAGAGAGCCTGAAAAACCTAAATAAAGGCTCCAAAAGGTCCTTTTTCGTGCAGTTAGTCTCCTCCCCCGAAAAAGTATAAAACAATGGAAGAAGAACTCTTCTAGCGCATACAGAAGTATACCTAGAGTATACCTTTTCCGTAGTTAATCCACCTAGGCCCGGAAAAGGGGTAATTCTATACCTGAGTGGATGAGCCTTCGATTACTTTAACGATCTCTAAGAGGACAAGCTTGCTCGACAATCTTGTTTAGTTTTAAATAGTCCAAACAAGAGCTTAAAATGACTTAAAGTTCAGCTTCTAGGATCATAGCTTCATACTCTGCCAAAACTAGGTCTTCAACAAAATATTAGTCGATGCGGCAAAAAATCTCGAATGATATTTGAACTATTTAAATAGTTGACAAGGTGTATCATCAAGAGTTTTTAAACTTAGGAAATGAAAAAATTAAATGAAAATTGAGCTTGGATTAGTATTGTACCATATATGTGTTTCAATTGATTAATTAGGGATTTTTTGAAAATTTTGAAACTATAGAAAATTAAACAATGGTGGGTAAAAATCAAAATCCAATTCATATATATAATTTCCTTTTTAAAAATCAATTTTCAATTTGTTTTGTAGGGCAAAGATTGGGGCAACCTTTTGCAATTTCAAATCTCTGTGGCGATCAAACTAAACATCCAAACGTCGTTATTCCTCCACCAAGTAAGTTAAAATTCACCCTACTTGCATTTTCATGCTTTAGTTTTCATTTTTTGAGCAAAAAATGGCTTGCAACGTGATGCTCACAAGCTTTGTTGCGCGGGCGCTACTGTGTAACCATAACAGTAACGTGTAAACGCAATGGGCACTACTATGCTCAAGCAGAGTAGCACCCATACGTGACTGTGTAGTATACACAGTAGTGCTCACTCATGAAAACCTACAAACAAGCGTCGGGACTCAAAAAATTTTCATTTTTTGTGCAGGATGGTTCTTCAATGGAGGGAGAGAGAGCATGAGGACATGGATAGGTTGGCCATGCAAGATCCGACCACTCTCCACGCTCTCCAAAGATGCGGTTTATTGAAGTTTTACCGAACTGTAAACATGAGGGCTTTAAACAAACTATTTCGAAGACTCATTCAGTACTGGGATGTGGATACCAATACTTTTGTCATCCGTGGGCAAACTTTGGAGCTTACAGTTGATGACATATATTTCATTACTGGTCTCTCACGGAGAGGAGATGTAATCAATCTGAAAGGGTCTTCTCGTGTGGGTGTAAGATCTGTGCAAGAGTACGTGAATACATATTGTATTGTCGGAGCTGAGAAATCGGGAAGCCAAGTCTTGATCTCAACCATTGACGGTCTCCCTTTGAAAGTGATAGTGAGCATGATCAACCGAGTGGCCGGTAGTGCCTCACAACACTTAGCTTCCAGGAACTCAATGCATATTGGTGTACAATGCTTACATGGTCATGTCTATGATTGGTGTACTAGTTTACTGGCGAGCATGAAATCTCAATTGACAGGTTGCAAATCCGGCACAATGAAGAATTTTGGGTACAGTAGCATTTTGTGTACTTTCTTCTTTGAGAGGATGCCTGCTATCAGTTTGGGGATGCCTCTACCTCAGGTTAACCCCCGTGAGCCCAGACTAGGCCGTTGGGGCGACATATTCCTTTGCAAGGGTGGTGGGGAAAGTCACTACTGTTATCATACTGATGATTTCTGGGGGTGGTGGGAGAGGCAAGTGCCCGCTTTCGAGCAGTTTCCATATGATGGATTGGATTTCCGTCATGATCCAGAGCTGGTGCTTCCTCCAGGTGGAGCCTGGGGAGATATTGGTATGTTTAAATTTTGAGGTTTATTTAATTTTTTCAAACTTTTTCAAGTATTTGATTTTTATGAATGAGTTTTGAAGTTCTAATCAAGTGTCATATGCAGATCTGGGGCCTGTTCATCCTAAGGGACATCCTACCATCTTTGTGAGGCCAGCTGATATTGCTGCAGCAGATGCTATGTTGGGGACCTTAGAGAGAAAAATGAGTCGGTTGACTCATGAAATTCCTACATGCCGTATGGATCAGATACCTATTGATATGCAGGAAGATGTTGTTGGGGTGCCCCCGACATGGCTTAGGGTGCTGCGGAAGATAGCTAGGCTAGTCATATGCTATCGCAATGCAGTAGATGATGATGATGTCCCTCCTTCTCCATAGGAGAGAGATACATTCTATGTATATATTTTTGAGGCTACTATGCCCAGTTTTTGTATTTTTATGACCTGACTTGATAGACTTGTGACCCAAAACTCATATACTTTTTGATACAGTATCGACTCTATACAGTATCGGTTATTTACATGCGTGTGTGTTTTAATTTTATGTGTGTAATGTTGTTTATGAAAATGTATGATACAAATGCCATTCTAACACATAGTTTGCTAATGAATCAGCTAATGTGTTTAAACTTCTTGGAATGTGTTCATATATAATAGAATGAAATTGTCTTTCCAATAGTCTAACTCGTAGAAATTGACATAGCAATCCCGGATCCCTAATCTGATAGACACCTGTTAACTGAAATACAATTAATTGTGAGTCAAGCCTTACCTCCAAATGTGAAATTCCATGACTGAGAGCATCTCGGAGAAGTTCTATAACTGCACTGTATTCAGCCACATTATTCATGGTAGGACCCAAACAAACCCCCCCCCCCCCCCCCCCGAAGAGACAAGTTGGCCAGTGGGTGAATAAATGACCCAAGTTGCTGAAGCCAACTGACAGGTGTGGCGACTGGCTCCATCAGAAAATCCTAAGAAATGTTCGGTTGACATCTGGTACATGAAACGAAAAACACACATAAGATTAACTAACAAGCATAACAAAACTAGCTTTACAAAAATATACAGCTATGTTACAAGAAAAAGTACTTCAGCCTAAGCGTAATACTTCTTCAGGTAGGGTCAATGCCTGGATCCTCCTCGTGAGGTCGGGCAAAGGTGTTATGAAATCACGGAAAAGGTTGGTATACGGAATGATCTCATCGAGATAACAACCCGTTTCAAAAAAAATGTTTCCGTTGACCCCAGTGAAAATATTCACCAGTAAGGTATTCAATCTATTTGCTTCAACAACACCAACTTGTGAAGAAGTGGAATTAGTATTTTCATTAGGTGTTTGAAAAAATTCACCTCTCTCTATCAAGTTAAGAAAATGAACCAATAAGGACCCGGGATCTATATGTTCCCGAGGATGATCCGGGTCAGTCATGGCTTCTAACATTTCCTCCTCAGAAGGTAAAGTAGTATCTGAACTGTCAAGAGAGTGGGTCGGGTCTGGTGACTGAGTAGTAGCACAATCTATATTTTATTCAATAGACACCAATGGAGTCGACACATGTTCTTTTGCAGTTTGATAAGAATCCAAGTGGGTAACTTCTACAACAAGGATGGGCACGGAGGGGTTTGTATTAGTTGGGAGAAACCCAGAATCAATTGTTAAACTAACCATGGAAGTTTCAGACGAAGAACATCCCTCAGTACCAACGAATAAGGTAGGAGCCGGTAGGTCAAAAGTGCCGATTAATGAGCTGTATAGTCCTGCTCCTAAACTCTCACCAACCGGGGTGGTTTGATCAATCAATGGAACTGTGGTCTCCGAAGAAGTCTGGTTGTTTCTCTGAGTGAAATAAAGTTGATCGACTGCAACGATCTTACCTTCAAATGGGAACATACCACTCGAAAAACTGTCGATGCAATAGCTCGCATGGCATATGTCCAACTCCTGCCCAATAACATATTGTAATCAAGCGGAGCGTCCAGAACTTCTACTTCTACAGGAACTGTCTTACCGGCCAAAGTGACATCAAATGATGGCAAAAATCCATGTGGACGGAAAGTTCTGCCATTGAATGCAGTAAGCAGTGTGTTAGAAGGGGCTAACTCGGGGGAGCCTAAAGCTTTCCAACAGGAAATTGACATTACGCAATTCGACGCGCCCTCATCTACTACAGCTCGTCTGATGGTCATTGGACCATGAACGACTTCAATATGAAGGGAAACATGATAGGGCAACCGGTATTTGACATCAGTCATATCAAATCGCGCAGACATATTAGAGGAATCCATACTTCCAATAGCTTCCATAAGTGCATTTCGTTGTAAAGGACAACTTTGCAAGACTTCTAAAGTAGACATGGCACAAGGGGTCTGGGCTAAATCTTCAACCACATTGTAGTTGGAAGCGGCCCAAGTGTTGGGATTGTGCGATGCCCATTTCAAGACACCTTTCGAAATCTTTTATCCTTTTTCTGTGCGTCCGGGGTATAGTTACTGGCTCTAGTTTGTAAGAGTGCATCCGAATTAACCATGTTGATAAAAGTTTGATCAACCGTAGCATGTGTAGTGCCCCCAGTATTGGAGGTGCCAGAAGTTGAGCTTTGTCCTTTAGGGAATGGATCTTTTAGGATGGAAGGCTTCTTTTCTCTTAAGAGCTTCTGGGCTTCTTCAAGCAGAGGGCATTGGTGAGTAAGGTGGTTCTGCTTGCAAAGTTTACAAGGGAACTTAACCTTCTTTTCCTCTTTGTTACCCTCTTCGGCATTCTCTTTTTTGGGCTTTTGTTAGTTCCCCTCTCCTTTCTTGCCCTTCTTTTTGTTATTGGGATACCGAGGGCCCTTTTGGTTGTTCTGAACTTGGTTGACGGGCTCAGAAGTAGAAGGAGAGGTTGTGACGGAAGAAACATCTGCAGTCGATTGTTTGACTGATAGGGCATGAACCTATTTGGTCAGTGCTTCGAAAGCTGCAGAGTCAACGGAACCCACTATGCCGTCAGCATGTGGTCCAGGTTTAGGTCTACTCAGATCGGTGTTCGATCGCGGTGCATCAGGTATAATCTCGTACAATAACCCCGATTGTGCATAAACGAGATCTAACTGTTGGGTCCGTAGGATGGCTTCTTCCTCGTTAGATACTCCAGATGTAGCTACTTCCTTAGAAATATAAGGAATGAGTGATTTCAAATACCACTCAAGAAGGAACTCTGGAGGTATGTTGGCCTTAATGAGCCTCTTCCGTCTTTTCCACTCCTGAATGTGGTCAGATAAATGAGTGGCTTTATTTTGCCTAAATGTAGTCAAAAGGTCTGTTCCGGCATCATACCGAACAGGAAGCTGGAAGTGATTCAAAAAGATAGTGGCAAGATCTCCAAAATTAGAGAATGTGGCTGCAGGTAACTCAATGTACCATTTGGCTGCAGCACCGATTAAGGTCCTTTGGAACAGTCTCAATCTAATGGAATCTTCGTTTAATGAATTTGAGGAACACCATAAGTGGAAAGTAGTGACATGGTCACCAGGGTCTTCACCTGCTTTGCCTTCGAACTTTGGAATGTCCGAAGGTAACTTGGTGGGAACTGATGGCCATGTAGCATTATGACACACAGGATCGTTGGTCAGTTTGGAAAGATCTGGCAAATTTAAAGTTTCCAGAAATTGTAAACGAGGCCGATAAGATGGTACTTGATAAGCTGGGGTCGAAAAAGGGGAACCACCCATAGTTTGACCCATGAACTACTGGTAGGGGTTGACCCCAGCCGTTTGTTGATAAGGGTTGCCCCCGACCATATGCTGATAGGAGTTTCCACCTACCATCTGTTGATAGGGGTTTCCCCCAGCTACTTGTTGGTAGGGGCTTCCCCCTGCCATCTATTGTTGTAAGAAAGAGTTATTAAAATTTTCCCACCCATATGAAAGTGGATTAGTGCTCTGTGGGTTCATCCACTGTGGCTGGGTATTAGTCCCGCCATATTGCTGGTTAAAAATATTACCCCCTCCCCCTGAGAATAAGGAAAAAGGGACATTACCTGCAGGCATATTACATTGATTCATGTTAGAGCCTGCAAAGGTATTGAAACCAGTGGAAGCTGATGTAGACGGTGCAGTCATGGTACTCATGACTGGCACGGTTGCAGAAGCACTTGGTCCTACAACAGGTGTGGAAATCCAAGTACTAGGTATCTGATATAACGGTTGAAAAGAAGGAGGTGATGCAAAGTTGGCTGTACTACTAGGCCCAACAGTAGGTGTAGGGATAGATGCCATCGTTGTTGCACTTGGCATACCTAATGTACCAGTATTGAAACTGAAAGACGGAGTAGTCACAGAGGTTGTCTGTGCCTGACTCGGCGTAGCAGTAAAAGAAGGATTTACCGTGTTAGTGTTCATACCTAAAGTGGGAGTTTGGGGAACTCCCTGTTCACCTCCTAAAGTAGACATCAGATGTCTGGGCAAGGAATTATCTGCACTGAAATGGGGCTGCTGAAAACCAACAGGTAACAGAAGCGGAATTCTAGTATTGGTCAAAGGAGGATTGAAAGGAGTGCTATACTCCGCAGATGTAAGATCTTCAACCTCAACTGAACTAAAGTGTCACTGATCTATGGTACCTGGTAGTGGTTCCTCAGGAACCTCTATTTCAGGGTTTTCTGTTGCAAGAATTTCCTCAGGAAATTCTGTTTCAGGAGTAGTTTCTGAAGAAATACCGGGGTTTACCCACTGTCGTCTAGCTGGCTGTAAAGGTTCTGTTCTAAGTGGTGGAAGGTTTTGAAACCTTCTTGATCTACGAATCTCTTGATTCTCCATGATTATATATATAAAATAACAGACTAGAACCTAGTGGCCACTACAACTAGGGGGCAAACAACACGCCAACTAAAAAGTCCTAAGTATGCAAACCAGGAAAACAAAGATGCCTTCTAGAGAAGAGTCTGGGATGATGAGGGCCCAGAACAGATCAACGAAGGAAGAAAGACAGTTACTCGGGGTCCACAATACAATGACTATGGGTGCAAGTGCTGGAATCACCCAACCGCCCTCCCAAAGACCTGCAAGGGATTTCCTCCCACGTCTGTCTTAGGTACAGCAGATATACCCTCTGTTGTCACTTGTGTATGACCTAAAGTCAGATACTAAGGATACCACAACACCGAAAACTCCTGGGGGAACAGTCACCGGTCGAATCAGAAAGCGTGGGCAGGGTAACTAAGCCTGAAACTCTAAAGAGTCCCCATACGCAATCCAATCCTGGCGTATGCTCGAACAAAAAGTAGGAGGAGTATTCCCAACAATCTGATCTCGCAATGACCTACTGCATAGATCCCAGGCAAGTTTTGAGTGAAATGGATTTACCTATGATAGTCAAACTACGATTTTTGCGTAATGTGTGATCTTGAGTGGTTTAAGGTGATTTAAACTCAAGATCCTAACCAAAACTAGTTGGTGTAGTGTATCCCTAAAAAGAAAAATTGTTTCTAGTTTATTTTATTAAAATATTTTTTAGGGCCGTTATTACTCAAAAAGGGTAGTGCTTTTGTGTGGCGTGGTTGAAACAAGAAAACAAAAGTGCATAAAATCAAAACTTTCTACAACAAAGCTCTTTTCATTTTTTCATTTACTTCTTTCCAAAACTGAAAATCTGAGCAAATCTACTTAAAAAATTTTTGTTTTCTTTTTTTTGAAATTGTACAAAATATCCTATGCTATCTTGTAACAAGAAAAATAAGTCTTATTAAACTTAAACTACCAATTTTTTTTGCTTTTTCTATAAACGAAAAAGAACTATCAAGATGGAAAGCAAAATAAAACTTATGTGCAATGTGTGTAAGTATGGCTAAAAAATTTCTTAAGCTTATAGCTGTCAAGACACTAGCTCAAAAAAGACTTGATCTACATGTTTTTTGCAAAGAAAAAGCCTCTAAACTCGGAAACAAAGTGGGAGAAAACAAAAGAGAAAGATACAAGAGGAATGACCTAAAGCATATAACCCTAGCAAGACCACTATGCCAAGCAAACGTAGACAAGCAAGCTGCCAATTACCCTACTAACACAAAGAACTGGGAAATGAATCAGCCTAAAGCACTTTCAAATACACTTGAAACCAGAAAAAGGCAATAAGTCCAAGAAGATTGGAAATCAACAAAATCGGAAGACACCCTAGAGGCTCTAAAAATGGACCAAACCCTAAAACAAAGGATAGGATGAGTAAAGAGCAGACAAACGTTGCCACAAACAGTAGATACAAAAGTATGCAGGTTTGTAAACCAGCAACATACAGTCAGGGCCTAAAAAAGTGGAAGTGCTCCTCACAAAACACAACCTAGTCTTCCAAAAAAGTCATAAACAGTCCAAACATTCCAAAGGTAAACAAGCGATTCAAAAGATGGAAAAAAGACTCGAAGAAAGGTTCTATGACTCAAACAAAAGTTAAAAACCTCATACACCAGTCAAGGAGACCTAAAAGCAAAGTCAGCAAACCACCGAAAGGCTAAAAACTCAAGCAGACTACTAACAGAGAGCTTCAGGAAACGTACCCTACTGTGCAGTAGGGAAATTCGCGCCCCTACAGAGATGGGCGCTACTCTATGTATAGCACAGTAGCATATGGGCGCTACTGTATGTATAGCAGAGTAGCGCTCATATCTCAAAAGCTTAAAAACTGACTTTGAAAGATACCAAAAACTGATGGAAGCAGAAAGAAACAGGCAAGGGATACCTACAAGGTTTCTCAACACATCAAAGGAGTCAAAACAATATTGGGAAGACAAACAAGAACAAGGTTTCCTAGAGCAAAAACTCAACTATCCCCAGCGGAGTCGCCAGTCTGTTGGCGGGCAAATCTACCCTATAGCAAGGAAACTAATGCTATCAACTGGAGTGGGGTGACAAGTAAGTGTATTGATGATATGACAGAGATATTTACGAAAAGAAATAAGTTATGGATCTTGAGAACACACCTTCCAATCGAAGTTCGATCCTAGCCTTTACTTGATCTTGTGCTCAACCTTCAAATCCACCTTCCTTTCAGTAAACCTGCAATAACAATACCTTTCTCAAAGCATCTTGGGCAATATATAAAGCTTGAAAGAAAACAAAAACAATGTTTAACATTCAATATTGACCAAAACAGATCCAAATTAAGATGTCATTTCAGAACACATTTAAATTGGAACAAGAAAGACACTTCAACCTTTATTGTCAAAAGTAAATTGATGTACAAGTATACCTGACTCTATGACAGGCTCCTGCAACTTGATTCTGGGATCTGGCTCTTCTTTGGCTTGGATATCTTCAGCATCAACTCCTCCAATGCAAGCTTCTTCTTTAGATCTCTATGTCTCAAAGTTTCTCCATTAATCCATCTAACCTTTCTCTTTAGTCTTCCTTGTATTTATAGGATTAGAGAAGTAGTTCAGGTCGACGTATGGTTATGGAGGAAGTTGGGGAAGTTGGGAAACTACCAGCAACTAATCCTCCTCGAGAAAATTAGTTATTTTTTAATCATCTTTTGATATGTACGCGACTATTATTCAGTGAAGTAGTGTATATGGCGCTACTTTAGTGCTTACCAACTAGCGCTCATCGAATTTTAAATGTTGAGCGCTACTATGCTGAGAAGGAGTAGCACTCATAAGGCTTTGAGCGCTACTATTGTACACTAGAGTAGCGTATGGGCACTAGTCTCTCTAGGTAGAGTAACGCTCATATCTCATAATGATATGTTTAGGGTTTTTCCAGTAAAATTAGGAAATGGAGTAAGTCAAAGTATCATCTAAGGTCAACATGCTCCTCCATCCAAGTTGTCCTTTTGTGTGATTAATAGCTCAAGGTGATCACGGAAGGAGAGGTGCAAGTTTAACCTATAACACCAAGAGTGAAGTTCAACAAAATTTTCCCCACCTGATAGGGGCACTCAACGCAATGGATACCATTTCTTCCTAAGGGGGGAGGATTGATCCAGATGGATATAGGTGTCCACCCACCTATTCCAATGGCTCAAAACAATTTTTCATTTTGGCAGTTTTCTTGTAATTTTTCTACGGTTTTTCGAGTCCCAAACTTCCGAGGCCATTTTGAGGCCCTAAACGACGTTTTTTGGTGATTTGGGGGCCCAAATGGTTGCCAACGGCATTCATTTGGTCCCACTTGAATGTTGTAAATCCCGGATAGACCGTTGCAACGGGATACCGAGCGCCCCAAACAGAGATCGTATGCAAACGTTATGACCCCGGGAAGTTGATTGTTCAACTAACCACCTTGGGGCCACAAACGTTATGACGGTTCATCTTCTAGGGTTAGGATTTTGGATGTTTGGGATTCTTTCCCTCATGCTTATGATAAATAGGCCTTTCAGCCTCTTTTTGTATTCAACTTGTCATGAATGAGCGTAGTCGCCACATCTCTTCTCAGAGATATAGCTACCACCATTCTAGATGCTTTTATTTTACAGTTTGTTCTATCTCATTCATTTAATAGAATTTGAGTTTGTTGCATCGCTGTGTTTCTTGCCATATATCTATGTATGTGATATATATATGCTCTTTCATTTCGTTCTCACATAAATCCGGATCATAGTGTCATATTGGTTACAAGGATTGTACCTTAAGAATTCATGGTTATAGGGGTAATGTGTAAGGGTTTATATGGGTTGGGGGATATATGTGATAAGAGATAAGAGTTAGGGGGTTAGATATTATGGTAGTAACATTGATTAAGGGTTAAAAGGCTTAAAATTTAGGGACCAATGGTGATAAGGGTTAGGGTTCATATTGATTTTATATTATAATGGTTATAAGACGAACCTGCAAGTCCATGAAAATTGTGGGCAATTACTTCTGAAACATAAAAACAATCTCATTTATCTCTCAAGGGCACTATGGAATACTATCCATAAGCATCCCCTTTGATGTGATTCAATGTAAAAATGTAGATAATTTAAATATGGAATGTCATGGTTCATAGGGGAAGTCATTTTTCACACAGCTACACATGAGCAAAGGATAATGCCATTACAAAATAAACACATACACAATTAATTTCCATAAAACTATGAGTGCATGGTGTATTATAACCTACACTACAAAAAACAAATCATGTATTCGACATACATACCCTTACAAGGTTCATATGTTCATGTGATTGCAACCCTTACAAATGTTCTTCTACATTGAAGAAATGTCGTAGAGTAGACATGTATAAAGGAGGAACCTTCACACCCAATATGACTTCCTTCACAAGATAAATATCAGCTTTATTCAAATTCCATGGGACATCACCTTCTTTAAAGTCCAAGAAGGACCTACCTCTCCTATACTTTATTTTCTTGGCCAATGTTTCTTTTTAGTATTTGAAGAAATAAGATCTCTTCTAACACCCAATGTGTCACTTTTTTTTGATGATATGTTTCTCCATAAAGAAGATAAAATATTTTTAAATATATGTATGGGATCTAGTAAGTGGGAAATTGTAATGTTCCCTTTTTAACATATACTGGAATTGACTGAGGATTGATACCATTCAGACCAAAAGAATATCTTAATCATGGTTATTAGATCATCAGTATATTAAAGAGGGCCATGGGAACTAGGGGTCACCTGCATGCATTACATGCGGGCCATATTTCATGATGCATGCATATAAATACCTTTATTAATCCTTCATTCACATAGAAAGCAATGCATGCAAGTCAACTGAGAATTAGAAGAGAAAAGCGACCTAGGCATGCAAGAGTTAGGTCATGCACTGTCAAATTTATAAAAGAAGGATAAAGTGAATGAATAGGTCTGCTTATTGATTATTGATTTGAGAAGTCATCTTGGAGATCTTAGAGAGCCATTATTGGGTTGAGGGCACACCACTCAACCATCAAATGTATTTCGACAGTGAAATATATCTTCCCTAGTCACTATTAGGGTTGGATCATCCAGATTCAACATTACTACTATCATCATATAGGATTCTTTAGCATTCATAAGGGTTCTAGCTACATCCTGGAGTAGGAGGATTCACCCTCTCTTGCATGGGCGAACTGGACAAAGAGGATAACTTCATATCTTGACAGACAACCACCATTCAGTATGCATGTTGCTTCTATCCTTCCAAGAGCACCACTATTAGCCTAGTTACTGAATATAGGCTGCTCATTCGAATTCAGAGGAAAGATCTCACCATTTCATCATTCAAAGGGGTGCATTCTCTAGCATGGGAGACTTTCTTTGAGGGAGATTCTCACTCTCTGACCTAGACTTCATGCATGTCTTGCATGCGGCTTCCATATTGATCAGGAGGGCATTATATCCCTAGTAGGGATAATTTTAAGGACCCATACTTATTTAAATGTGTATAAACCTTGGCGAATCTTACCAATTCTTAAAATGTCAATTATTGAATATTTGGCGATAGTTTTCTAAAATTACTTCAATTTTTAAGGATTTTATATAGTTTATATAATAATTTGGCGATTTTTAGAGTGAAAAAAGTTTACCCCATCAAAATTGGGCAAAATGGGGCTTCAAAAAATGCATATTGGCGAATCTTTTTTTCGAAAAAAATGGAAAAATAGTCCATGGGATAAATTTTGCCCCTAAAATTATCCTTGAGATTCCCTAGTACCTTCATTCGGGGGAAATCTGACATTGTTTGAGCACTCATGCATCCATTCACATATTGAAGAGAACGCATTTATATCAAGGGCACATATTTGGAGAGAGGTTGATTCATATCTTGACCGATCCTTGGCATATCTCTTGCATGTGAGTCTCATATTGATCCACATCCACTACTACAGCTATTGGTACGTGCATGCATTATTTCCATCCCTACTTTATAGCATTTCTAATTATTCGGGTTATTTAGGGGTTGTAAAACCCATGCATTTGCATGCATGCTCATGCAATCATAGTTCAATACATGCATTCATGTTTCCTTCAAGTATTGGTCCATAAAGGCTACCAGCAAGCAACAACATCATCAAAAACTCCATAAACATACATAAATTATCAGTTGGAATATTACAGTGGTATCAGAGCATGTTCCTCGTCATTTGTGGGAGAATGTAGTTATAAACAGATAGATGAATATAAAGAAATTTCAATGGATGAAAGTACATACAAATTTGGTGAAGTGCATGCCTGAAAGCACAGGTTTCTTTCCATCCAGTGAGATCATGAAGACACTGAGAAGGATCTTGGCTGGAAATTTGGGGAGCTTAGAAGCACTTCAACACTTGCCTCGATATCGTAAATATCTAGCCTTGGGGAATTAGGTATGTGTAGCATTGTTCTTCCAAGAATATTATTCCATCCAGTTTGGGAGCCGGCCCAAGGATTTGGATGAGGATCTCCTTAAAATCATAGTTGGGGGAGTAGAGAAAGATGAGCATGATGTACAAGTTGACGGTGAACTTAATATGGAGTTGACAATACATGAGTAGGATAGTACATATGATGCAGTTATCCGATCATCGAACGTAGAGGATTCATCATATCACCTTAGTAGTGGTTCTTGTGAGGATCAGGGGGTGTTAGCACCTAGATGTGACATGGATTCAATATTGAGTGATTTGGGCCTACCAAACATTGAAGAGAAAGAGGAGCCCACCTATGAGCCTGTAGTTACTAGAGATTCATTGAACATCACTCAGATGGCTCTTTAGGAATCCAATATGCATGTTGACAGGATGTGTGATGAGTTGGAGTTGTTACTCTTCATCATCTACAACAAGAGTCAAGACATTCATGGCAGGTGAGATCCATGATAAGAGACATGACTTGGAGATGGTTGAATCTATACTTACAGGGAAGTATGGAGGTTATGAGTCACTTATTGTGGACAGGCCATTAATGGTTCTGGTTGTATTTTCATATGTGTTGATGGGAGACACACTCCAGTATAGTACAGATGTGTGGGATATAGGTTCAGGTGACACTAGTAGAGTGAATGCATAGGAGGATACCACAACACACACATGATACATGAAAACTGTAAAACATGAGGGCATGAGTGGCACAACTGTAAAACAGACGGTGATGATTCTTCATGAGGAGCACATAGAGTCGTAGGTGAGTGAGGAGAGATATGACACATAGGGTTTGGATTAGGAATGGGATCATGAGCCATATCTGTTAGAGAGAGGTTTAGCCATGGCAGAGATAGTTGAGCATGTTCCCTGTGGATCAAATAACAAGGAAGTATATGCTTACATAGGTTGGGTGGACAAATATATGGCGGATATAGAGACACATTGGGTTACAGGCTTCATTGATATCAGTGGAGTATTGGATACAGTAGCGCATATAGGATACTCGATGGCTCAGGAGGATACAGGAGTATGCAACAGTCTACAGGGGTACATAGGGGCACATGATGAGCTCCCATGGAGTTTTGGAGTGTTTCCTCCTGGGAGACCACCTGACAAAGACCATGAGCATACCCTTGTACTGGGTTTCCCCAGGATCAATGAGGGGAAGGACATGCTTCATAGGGTAGTAGATCCCTCGATATCCTATCTTTGTCGGGGATATAATTCAATGAGGATCAGAGAGCATGATGCTCATAGGTCTACTTATAGAACTAATTTTAGGATTGTGGTCATGCCGGTGGGGTTGACCAACACACTAGTTACTTCCTAGGCACATATGCAAGAGCAGAGCTATCTATTGCTATTACACAGAAAGAATTAGGAGGTTCACCCGAGACAATTAGATGAGGTGAATGGCATCTTGGACATAAGGGCGATCTTTCAATTGGACCATGGGATTGGTACACTAAGTACACAGGGGAGTTGAGATTGGTTCGCGGGGATTTCACTTGAGAGAGTAGGGAATGACATCATATCCTATAGAGATTGCCCATGTACAGACCCTGACTCCTCACTTAGGGAGAGGATCATGAGGGCTATGTGGGATTTGCAGTTGGTATATTATTCTTGGTATCTGCATGAGTATGAGGCACTGCCGGTGGTGGAGCTATTCTCTAGAGAGAGGCTTAGACTCCATGGATTATTTGAGCACATAGACGGTGAGTGGGTTAGCAGATGTATATATGCAGTTTGGAGGGAGATGATTAGATTAGAAGGAGCAGAGTCAGTTCTTAGTACTTGGTTTCTACCAAAGGATTACAAGGAAACTCCAATGACTATCAGCATGATATGGCAACAGTTATTTGGAGTTGGGTTTGGTGGACCCCTTAGTTGGTGGTGGGATTCAGGCATTCATCTACATGATGGATTGTTTCAGATAGTAGAGGTGATTTACAGAGTTGTGAGGGTGATCGATACGCTATATTTACGGGATGATAGTGGAGGAGAGGTTGAGACTTCTTTATGGTAGGGCCGAATTTATTTCCTGATATTCAGTATTGAGATTGACAGTGGAGCCGCTATGGAGGAGATGGCCAATTTCCGATTTTAGGTGTTTATTCATGGGATGCTTAGGTTTGGATGCATGACAAAACAATATTATGAGGAGTTTGTGCAGCTTATGATTGCTTGGCTCTTTAGGGGCAGTCAGATGGATTCTGGTGTTAGCACTAGGAAAACCAACGCTTGGGGTAAAGAGCACTTCACATCACATAGTCTAGTGAGGGAATCCAATGACTTCATCTTTTACAGGAATATGAGAGGTAGGTTTGCATGGATATATTAGGTGGATATTATGGCGGGTCAACATGGCAAGTCGAGACCTTCATTGATGCATACTTCGACAAATTTTGAGTGGTCATGTGGGAGCCTATTGTTAGATTGCATCACAGGTATATTGAAGATGCAAGGTGCAAAGTATATATGTGTAGAGACTTATTGGTTATCAGATTTCTTGCAAATTCCGGTGATTTCCTCAAAGTATAGGGAAATGTGAGTGATAGAATTGTCTCTTGAGGAGATGATTAGATTTGATGAGCATCCCAGAGTCGTTACCAATGACAAGAACAAATTTCCTTTGTCTGTATTTAAGGTCGAGTATGAAAACAGAGTTGGAGACTTCACCTAGTTTCCTATGCACTACACCATTCATAGTGAGGGTGGTAGCTCTTACAGATATTTATGCTTGGAGTTCCAAGAGAGGTGGATGTTGATAGAGCTTGACAGACAGCTGATGATGATCAGAGTGGCTCAACGACTGCATGGTATATTATTTTGGGTAGACGAGGACCCTGAGATTGCAGTAGTGGATGGTACAACAGTTATCATGAGGACGAGAGTCAACTATCACTTTCAGAATCCTATCCATATGGAGCAGTGGATTATATTCCTAGGTGGGAGACCTTATGAGGGATTGGATATAGTGTTTACTGGCTTAGATGCTTAGAAGTCTACAAGATGCTCCTTGTGTTGATATTGCACATGGATGTGGTGGATGCAGTAGGTACTCCGCAGTTCTCATAGTGATTTGGGACCCCGAAATTTCTGTGACGGTAAATTTAGTGGATATTAGAGGATGCTTTTAGGAGCTCTCATGTCATGGTACCTCGCAAGACAATACTTTGACTAGAAGGTGCTACAGATCTCCTAGGATGATTTGGGACCCTGAGATTTTCCCTGGATTTAGTTGGTCCAGTTTGATTGATTATGGAGTTGTGTCGGTATTGCTTGAGGACAAGCAATATTGGAGAGGGAGGATTGTAATGTTCCCTTTTTAACATATAGTGGAATTTACCAAGGATTGATACCATTCAAACCAAAAGAAGATCTTAATCATGGTTATTAGATCATCAGCAGATAAAAGAGGGCCATGGGAACTAGGGGCCACCTGCATGCATTACATGTGAGCCATATTTCATGATGCATGCACATAAATACCTTTATTAAGCCTTCATGCACACAGAAAGCAAACCATGCAATTCAACTGAGAATTAGAAGAGAAAAGCGACCCAGAAATGCAAAATTTAGTTCATGCACTGCCAAAGTTATAAAAGAAGGATAAAGTGAATGAATAGGTCTGCTTATTGAATATTGATTTGAGAAGTCAACTTGGAGAGATCAGAGAGCTAGTTTTGGGTTGAGGGCACACCACTCAACCATCAAGTGTATTTCGACAATGAAATCTATCTTCCCTAGTCACTATCAGGTAGGATCATCCAAATTCAACATTACTACTATCATCATACAAGATTCTTCAACATTCATAAGGGTTCTAGCTACATTTTGGAGTAGGAGGATTCGCCATCTCTTGCATGGGTGAATTGGACAAAGAGGATAACTTCATATCTTGAAAGACAACCACCATTCAATCTGCATGCTGCTTATATCCTTTCGAGAGCACCACTATTAGCCTATTTACTGAATACAAGATTCTCATTCGTATTTAGAGGAAATATCTCACCATTTCATCATTCAGAGGGGCGCATTCTCTAGCATGGGCGATTTTCTTTGAGGGAGATTCTCACCCTCTGACCTAGATTTCATGCATGTCTTGTATGCGGCTTCCATATTGATCAGGAGGGCATTATAACCCTAGTACCTTCGTCCATGGGAAATATGACATCATTTGAGCACTCATGCATCCATTCACATATTGAAGAGTGCACATTTATATCAAGGGCACATATTTGGAGAGAGGTTGATTCATATCTTGATTGATCCTTGGAATATATATTGCATGCGAGTCTCATATTATCCACATCCACTACTACAACTATTGGTACGTACATGCATTATTTCTATCCCTACTTTATAGCATTTCTGATTATTCGGGTTATTTAGGGGTTGGAAAACCCATGCATTTGCATGCATGCTAATGCAAGCATAGTTCAGTACATGCATTCATGTTTCCTTCAAGTATTGGGCTGTAAAGGCTACTAGAAAGCAACAACATCATCAGAAACTCCATAAACATACATAAACTATTAGTTGGAATATTATAGAAATATTAAGACGCTCCCAATATGAAATCTCATAAAATACATAGTTTATTTTCATCCTAATGGGAATTTTATCAACATAAATCCCCAAAAGTTCAAGATTATCAAACATAGGTTCTGCATTTGACTAGAATAATTCTGCAATTTCCTTCTCCTTCTCTATGTCATATGCCCCAAGCCAATTAACCCATGTCATTATTTCAGGTATTTGGGTTCTCTTTGGTTTACCATTGAAAGAAGATGCTAATCTTCTATAAGGGTGGTCTTCTAGGAGGAATACCCTCGAGTAATCATACACCAACTTTTATAGTTTGTTGGACCACCTAGCCTTTATAGAAGTTTCACAACATTTACATCCATGATACCCTCTTGTTACAAGACCTATGATGTTATTGTATACATAGCACATTAACATTGAAAAAGATAGTTTCACCAAATTAACTATTCCAAATAATGTTACAAATTTAAACAAAACAATCAACATGCTTACTAGAGAAAACTCCTAACCTTGAATAACCATGTGTGGTGTATGCACATATTCCATACAATGTAAAATACCCCTCTATTGGGATAGGTTTTGAAACTTCATATTTAGCGATCCCTTTCCATAATTTATTCAATTCATTGATCAATGGTTGTAGGTAGACATTCATATTCTTCACTTGTAGTTTTTTACCAGGTACTACAAGAGCCAACATAAGATGTTCATTCTTCATTGTCAACCATGGGGGGATATCGTTATTGAGCACTACTGTTGTGCGGTAAAACTACCGGTGATAGGGAATTAAAGAGATCACCAACATACATTTAATTTAGTTACAAACATAGCATGGTAAACAAGGACAACAAGCAATACTTCTTTCAATTTGAAGAGAACTAAGATTAAAAGTTAAAATGGATACCTGGATGAATGATGTTTGATCCTAGATTTCAGCTTCAACCCCCTGTGTCAGTACTCCAAATGAATCACCTGCAACGAAACAGATACCTTTCTCAAAGGTTTTGACTAAAGGAATAAACATTTAACATGAAACTCATACATAAACTTGATATGAAATGTTCAATGATATAAATGCATATAATAAACAAGTCTTTATGGGAAAGAGAATCTTTGTTTTATTAACATTAAAATCAACCAACCAAACCTGCTCTGCAATTGGCATAGTTGAAACCTGATCTTGTGTTTATGCTCCTCTTCCTTCAACATAAATTTCTTCAGCATTTCCTTATTAAAAATTGGTCTCCCTTCCTCAAGGCATTCCCCTTGTATTTGTAGCAAGGATGGGAGGATAAAATCGAAAGGGAATTGGCTGGGGAGGTTAGGGTAGTTAGAATAACTGTACTTAACTAATCCCTAATCATCTTTTAATATTTTTTGTCGTGATTTAGAGATACCCGCGAGTGTGTCTTTTGACAAATAGCGAGTGAGTCCCAAATATAGTGTCCAACAACTTTTAGGGTGATACCCACGGGTTGTCTATAAAAAGAGCCGCAGTGAATCCGCGAGTTTACTGATAGGAGAGTCGCGGTTATGTCTCAGAATTGGTCACAAAAAATAGTTATTATTTTAGGAGAACATTGCAAAGTCTAGGCCAAAGCATCTATGATCAAATAGGCTCTTCCATCCATAATGTCCTTTTGTGTGACTAACAAGGCAATGTATTCACGGACAGAGAAATTCCATTTTTCTTGATAACAAATCCCCCCTAATGTATGAGGTCAGAGGGAAAGACGATGGCCAAGATACATTACAAACCAGGAAGTGGAGGAGCATAGGAACCACAGGAACAAGGTCACAAACAATACCTGAAAAAGAAACAAGGTCAGTGGGAAATTACAGTCTTGATATCAAGAGATGTTCAGAATGTTAGAACATGATCTCCGATACATAACTGAAAGGATGCATATAGCATGGCCACGGAAATACAAGTGTGGATCCATGTCAAAAAAGAGATCATAGCCATAGCAACAAACTGGATCTATGTCTCATGTTGAGCCAATAGGTAGAGCTAGGTCTTGCACAACTTGGGTGATAATGAATAAAGTGTATCATAAACCCAAGGTATTCAAAACAACCGTCAAAAGTACAAATCCTAGGCCATGTGGATAAAGGAGTTGAAATTGAACATGGAGGATTTTGTTTGATAACCGGTCAATGATGAGAACCGTTAACAAACGTGAGGACACTCACCAATAATGAAAATGAGGTCCAAGGTACCTAGTACATTCTTACAAGTTTGAATAAGAGGTCTTGAAGTCAAACACTTAAGAATCTGTCAAGTAAGAGACATTGATGTATTCCCATAACTCAACAATGGGAGAATCTGCCACTAATGACTGCAAACCTCCAGGTATTAACCGGGAACTCTAAGTCCACTTCCTAGAGAAAAATGTGTTGACGTCAATAGGAAGAGACCCGTGAGAAGGAAGGAAGGAAGTAAGGTATCCTTCATCATCTCACACAAGGAACACTGAAATATTGAGTTGAAACAAGACTTATATAAGGAATGGCCAACATGAGGAGTCGAGATGTACTGTAGAAAGGCCGAAATAGGGGAAACTTTGAAAATTGAGCACAAGAAGTAAGTTAGGAAATTTTGCATTGACAGAGGAAACATGATATAAGATTGTTATGTAGGAGACATAACAAACTCTCCATATGATTGGAAGAGTAACCAATCAGAGGAGGACAAAAATATGGAATCAAGTTAAATCCTAAAGCCAAAACTAAAACCCAGTGACTTATGAAAGTTTGATGTTCAAAGACGGTCGAGACTGGCTGCCAAATAATGAATGAATAACCGAAATTCCCTTCCCTCTCTTTTTAAAAATGTATTTTCTTTGTTTTAACGAGCACTAAAAGGTGGAAAAGAAAACTCGCTATTGTCTCTCTTGTAAAATTTTAATGAGTCCAAGAAAGTAAACTCAATAATCCATCTTCATGTTTTGAAAACAAGCTCGAAGAGGAGGAAGAAGAATGCTCGATAAAGGTCCAACCATGTGTAATTTAACGAGTCCATGGGAGGAAAAATCATGACCTTCTTCATGTTTTAACGAGTTTGAAAAAGAGATAGACTAGTACTCGATAATACTGATCCATATATTTTAATATTGAGCCTGGATTTGTGCATGCTCGCCGGTGTTTTCATATTTAGGGAGTCTGGAAAACTTAAACAAGAACTCCATAGCGTACTTTTTTGTAAAGTTAGCCTCCTCTTCCAAAAAAGTTTAAAAGCATGCAAGAGAGGACTCTTCTAGTCAAAAAGACCAGAGTATACCTTTTTCGTAAATAATCCACAAAGATCCGGAAAAAGGGGTAAACTTATACCTAAGTGGATATCTATTCAATTCCTTTAACGAGTCTAAACAAGACAAGAATGCTCGGCAATCTTGTTAATTTTGAAAAAGTCTAACAAGAACATTAAAAAATCCAAAAAAACGGGAAACTTAATAGTAAGTAAGAATAATGTATAATGTATAAGTTCCCTAAGATATCAAGTGACAGTACGGACTTTAGAAATAATCAATGACAATGGATAGCATAAAATGGTAGTTCAAAGTGAACAAAGGCGATTCCAAATGGCATAAACTGACAACATAGATTCAATGTAATGAGCTAAACTGACATGTCAAAAGAAAACAAACCTTTGTATGCAACACCATTTGGAACCAATATTGAAAAAGCGCCTTTTAAATTTTTACCTAATCAAAACAACTCAAAAAGGTCATTTAGGATTAAATAAAATTAAAAATAATTTGAAACTATAGAAAGTGGGTAAAAATTCAAAAGAATTTTGTATAAATAGTAACAAATTAAAAAAAAAACTCACAATTACCATTTTACCATTGGAGAAAAGGAAAAAATCCTCTTACTTCAAACATCGATTGCGGTCAATCCAGAAAGCGAAATCGAACTTCGTCACTTGCAGGTAACCTATCTCTTCCTACATACAATATAGAGCAGATGCCACTAGAGATTCAAGAACATGTGGTGGGAGTGCACCCTGCATGGATCCGGCTACTTAGAAAAGTAGTCATGCTAGTCATTTCTTATAGAGAGGCCGTAACAGAGCTAGTTGAGGCTCCTCCTTTTCCGTAGAGAGAGTGATACTTTTATTTTTGAGGCTATGATGCCCATTTTTGTATATTGTGACATATTGACAGATGTTGAATCAAACTCATATATTATTTTTTGGACCTGATATATATATACAGTACCGGTTTATATACATGTTTTGTCTTATTTGTGTGAATGGTTAATGTTATTGTGTGATACAAATTCCAGTCAAGTATATAATTTGCATATGAATCAAATAATGCATTGTGATTTCTTGAAATATGTTGGTATGAAATACAACTAAAATTTCTCTCAAGTAATCTAACTCGCAAAAACTAACGTAGAAAAGAAGGATCTTTGACTCTATACTCACCCGTTAACTAAAGTACAACTAAATGCGAATCAAGGCATACTTCCAAACACGAAATTCCAAGATGAATAGCATCTCGGAGTAGTTCGATAACCGCACTATACTCAGATATGTTGTTCGTCGTAGGGCCCAAACAAGCACCTCCCGAGGAAACAAGTTGGCTAGTTGGTGAATAAATAAACCAAGTAGCTGAATCCAAGTTACGAGTGTGACGACTAGCGCCATCGGAAAATCCTAAGAAAAACTCGATGGTCATCTGAAAACACAATAAAAAAGACACATAACCAAAATCTAACAGGAACCAAATCTATAAAAATGTACAACTATAATACAAGAAAAAACATATATGCCTAGGTGTAATACTTTTTTAGGTAGAGCCCATTTATAGGCTCAGGCAACTTAAAACCATCATAATCCTTTAACTCATATGAAACTTTCTTCAAGACCTTAGAAACGATATAGGGTCCAAGCCACATACTTTTGAACTTGCCTTCCCCCAAGGGATCTTTGTCTTGGTCATAAAGCAACACAAGGTCTCCTTCAGAGAACACCCTAGGTTTAACAGACCTAGGGATAGTTGTCGAAATATTTGCCATATTACCCTCCACGAAAATACTCTGTTTCATTAAAGGTGTAGTGGACAAACCGAAATTTCCACTGGGTCTCAACGAAAACTCTCCATTCTCGATTTTGTTTAGATCTGGAAGGAAGTAGGATCGGTGATGAATATGTTCCCAAGGATAATCTGAACCCACCATAGCTTCTAGAATAACTTCATCTGAAGGAAACACGGTATCTAAACAATCGAATGAATGGGTAGAGTCAATTGCCCATGTATGTGCATAATCAATATCTGACTCTGTAGAGACCAAAGGAGTCGAGACATAATCGATATCAAAGTTTTGTAATACTTGGTAGGTCACTTCTGCGATGGAAAGGGGCACAACTGGTTCTTCTTGAGTAGGAAGAATCCAAGGATCAGTTGTTCTAGTGATGGTGAACACTTCCTTGGATAACATGCTAGAACTACTCATTGAAATGATATAATCAACAGGAGCAGGTAAATCAAAGGTTCCCATTAATGATGAGTACATACCTACTCCTAATTTATCATTGGGCAGATGGGCTTGATCAATCCAAGGGATATTCGAATCCAAAGGAGTTGTGTTGTTTTTCCGGGCAAAGGATAGTTGGTCAATTGTGAAAATTTTTCCTTCATGAGGAAACATGAGGACCCAAAAAATAGACGAAGAAATGGCTTGCATTGTGTATGTCCAACTTCTTCCCAACAACAAGTTGTAATCGAGAGAAGCATCTGCAACCTCTACTTCTACTAACACTACTTTCTCCACTAGTTGGATTTCAAATGGTGGTAAGATTCCATGTGGATGGAAATATATTACATCAAACGTGGTAAGTAATGTGGTCGAAGGGACTAATTCAAGAGAGCCAAGGGCTTTCCAACAAGAGATAGACATTACGCACATTGACGCGCCTTCATCTACAACCGTTCATCCAATATTTTTCAAGCCATGGACTCCTTCGATTTGGAAAGTTACGTGATAGGGAAACCGGGGTTTGAAATTTGACATATCAAATCTAGCCAACATGTTGGAAGAATCCATGCTTCCTATTGCTGCTAAAAGTGCATTTCGTTGTGATGGGAAATGGTGCATAACTTCTAGAGCAGACATGGCACATGACGTTTGGGCTAGGTCCTCTAAAACTTAGTATTTTGGAACAACCCTCGTCTTAGGGTTGTGCAATTCCCGTTTGTAGACACCTTTCAGTACCTTCGACATAGGATCTATAGGTCTCTCTATGTGCAGAGGAACATATGTTTTTGGAACTTCTTTATCTTTCTCTGGCATAACCAGGGTATAATTTTTGGCTCTAGTTTACAATAGCACATGTGAATTAACCATATTAATGTAGGATTAATCATCCTGTTTGGCACGAGAAGTGACCCTAGTATTAGAACTGCCAAAAGCTGGGCCTTGTTCTTTGGGAAAAGGATCCTTCAGGACAACCAGTTTCTCTTGACTTAATAATTTATGGGATTCATCCATGAGAGGACATTGATGAGTAAGGTGATATTCTTTACAAAGTTTGCAAGGAAACTTCACCTTCTTGTTTTCTTTTTTTCCCTCCTCGTCATTTTCAGTAGTTTTGGGATTTTGTTGGTTTCCATTCCCCTTGTTACCCTTTTTCTTGTTGTTGGGTTGCTGAGAACCCTTTTGATTTGACTGCACATTTTGTACAATTTCTATCTGTGAAGGGGTGGATTCAACAGTAGTTGCCTCCGCAACAGAATGCTTTATAGGAGCGGATGAACCTACTTAGTCAAATGTTCTAATGTGAATGAATCAGTTGAACCCACAATGCCATCAGCATGTGGATACAGGTTTAGGTTTGCGAAGATCAATATTTGACCTCAGTGCATCGTGAATAATTTCATAAAGGATCCCATACTGAGCATAAAAAAAATCAAGTTGTGGGTCCTTAAAATGTATTCTTCGTCAAAGGTAACCCAGAAGTCGACACATATTTAGAGATGTAAGGTAATAGTGATTTTAGAAGCCACTCCAATAGAAATTCTACAGGTATTTCAGATTTAATGAGTTGTTTCCGTCTTCTCCACTCCTAAATATGGTCAGATAGATGAGTGGCTTTGTTCTATCTAAAATTAGAGAGAAGATCCGTACCAACATCATACCGTACAGGAAGCTATAAATGATTCAGAAAAACCGTCGCCAAATCACAAAAAATGTTATAAGTTGCTTCTGGTAACTCAATATACCATTTGGCTGCAACACTAGTCAAGTTCCTTTGAAAGAGCCTTAATCTAATCAAGTCATCATTTAGCGAGTTCGAGGAACACCATAGATGAAATGTCGTTACATGGTCCCGTGGGTCTTCACCAATTTTTCCTTCGAACTTCGAAATGTCTGAAGGAAGTTTGCTTGGGATTGGAGGCCAAGCAAGATTATGTCACACCGGATCATTCATTAATTTCGAAAGATTTGGAAGATTCAAAGTTTCCAGAAAAGGTAGGAGGGGCTATGCAGATGGCATTGATTTTGAGGAATATGGTAAGGAAAAGTACCAAAACCATAATTCCGATAAGGTTGGTTAGGGTTTCCCCCAGCCATCATTTGCGGTGAAAAAGTGTTCTAGAAATTGCTCCAGCCATAAGATAGCGGATTACTTCCTTGAGTCCTAGTCCATTGCGGTTGAGTATAAATGCTTCCAAATGGAGTATGAGTGTAAGTATTACCGCCTACTCCACCAACAAGTGAAAAAGGAGTAGTATTAATAGGTACATTGGAAGTTTGGACATTAGTAGAATGTACATTGAATCCTGTGAATGGATTAAAACTCAGCATTTGAGCAACATAATGGGTAGGCATTGATCCCACAAATGGTGCATAAGGAGCAATACGCCCTCCATGCCAAGGAAAACCTTGATTAAAAGGAGTTGAGACGGTATTTGCCTGGAATTGTTGGATAAACGGGGAAGATGTATATGGTACCGTCCATATCCCTGAAAAAGGAATATTGGAAGAACCAATAGTAGATCCAAAAGGAGAAGATGTCAGTGTGAAATGAGTACCAGATGTCTCTGAGGATCCAACATTAAAACTAAAATAAGTGCTCAGAGTAGAAGACATCTGCAACGAGCTTGGTACCGGGGTATTAATCTGTGGAGGAGAAAAACCTCCAGGTATAATGGCTGATGTGAGAGTATGTGGAACTCCCTATCCATCTCCTACATTATCCATACTAAAACCAGGTGTAAAAGTATAAGCACTTAACTCAGGTAGTACTAAAGAAACAACACTTTCTAGTAATCGATCGTCTGGTCTAGTTAACAAAGGGTTGAAATGTCTTGCAAATTATTCTAATGGAAATTCTTCAACCTATATAGTCTCTGGGACCAAAGAAGCTTGAGAAATGAGTTGGGGTTCTCTAGGAGTTTCAGTTGTACCAACTAGTTCAAAAGAACCTCTTAAACCAGTTATGCGCCGCTGAGGTGGCGGTGGAGGCTCCACAATGAGTGGAGTACGGTTTCTCAACCTCCTATACCTATGAGGATATTAGTCCTCCACACTTGCAACAAAAATATTCCAGGTGTTAAACCTAGGGGCCGCAAGAAAAACAATAAGCACTTAGCACACCACTACAAAAATATCCTATAGTGATCAATACCAAACAAACGGATAATCTTCCAAATGGAAGTCTATTAGTTTTTCATCATTTAATTCAATATGATCTAGGATCTTAACTGAGAGAACAACATGTACAACATATCAAACACAAGAGACAAGAGACACAAAACATTTCACCGGGGAAAACCAAGAAGGTGAAAAACCCTGCAACTTCCTCAGAGATAGAATGAGCACCAATACAAATATTACAAAGATGAATCCCCAAAAGATAGATGTCTGTAGCAGCAGCTACTCCTCCTCCACTTGTGCACACTCCTCCTCTCTCTCACTAATGTTAAGTGAGTGAGTGAATGAATGAAAATGAATAGAATGAGAGAGTCACACTCTCTATTTATACTTTACTTTGACTTGCTTTTTACTCTAACTGGGCCGACCTCCCTTAGGAGAGTCTAATAACCCATTACCACTTGTCACTGGGATGAACGCACTAGGGTGGTCTAATAACCCTTTAACCCATACTGGGCCGACCCCTCTAAGGTGGTCTAATAACCCATCAAATATAAGTTATGGCACTTACAATGTAACTTGCGACACTTGCAAATACAAATGACGACACTTCCAACCGGAGGAATAATACATCTCCGTTGGGGATACAATAAAGTACAAATGTAATACATACAATATACAAGTGAATATCTTCTGAAGTTACAAATACATCAACACTCCCTCTTAACTAGGAAGGTATTCTCTTGACACAGGTCATCAATACATATGGGCACAAGTCTTCAATTTCGGATCTGGATCATCGTCACTGGATTACGGAGCATCGTCGTCACTACTGCTGTACTCGTCATCTCGATCACTGGTGCTATCTCTCAATTCTTCTCATCATAGGAATTTCTACAGAGGCAACCATTTTTCATGCTGGATGTAGGCCTATCCTCCTGTAGGTCTTCATCATCTCTATGAGCGGCCATCCGGTGGAATCTCAGGATTGATTACATGCATCAACAAAACCTAGCAAGAGTATCCCAGTACTGATTACGAGCTTATTGCTCAACCTATAAGATCTCCCAAGGAGCTATTACATGTGACCTCACAAAACCTAGCAAGGGAATCCCAGGACTGATTACGTTCCCAACACAACCTGCAAGATCTCCCAGGGAGCTATTATATGCGTGTCACGTCCCCTCCCATCCCACCAGCTAGATGGAGAGGATCGTGAGGTTAAACCAGGCATCTAGCCCCACACTTAGAAAATAAACGTTCAATTAAATAAGGAGATGAACATATGCGATTTCATAAACACTTGAAAACACAGCGGAAGTAAAATCATTTAACACATCCACACACATTCCAATATTTATCAAATGATAATTACGAATTTACACAAGAGAATACTTATCTTAATGAAGTAGTGCCAAGCAACCAGCCACGCTTCTGCAACGTTCCACCCAACCATAGGCCAGTGTGCTCCTTAATCTCTCAGCACCACTGCCACCCCCGAGCTGGGCATGATCTCCGCAAGGAAAAAGGGGAAACAGGCTCTCACATAGCCAAAGATATGCCAGAATCAGCCAAGCCAACCAGCAGTTGGGTTTCTCAGGCTGCTAAGAGATTGGCAGAGGTGAATTACCAAGCTAGTGGCTCAACCATGGAGCTATGGATACTCCATTGGGCTCATCAAGCCAAATCTGTCCTCTTCCACTCTTGAGTCTCTTGCTCACAGGTTCATGTCCAAAACGGGGTGCATTTAACAACAAAACCACAATTACAGGACATGAGGAAAACGCTGTCCACAGTGGGATGCATGAGATGGGGTTTCAACTCACTCAGAAAAACGTGGGAACACACAAAAACGAAATGGGAAGATGGGAAACAACCCTGGGAAGCCAATCCGTTTTTAGAAAAACGTCCTTGGACATTCGGGGGCAAAAACGACCTCCATACAGTCCCCAAATCGTGGCCCTTTTCTCCCAAGCTACTGTCTATGCAAAAACGAACTCCCAGGCATGGAAAAATGCAGGATTTGGATGCAAAACGTGCAGGGAAAGGACCAGCTAATTCCTACTGCGTGAGTGAGTGAAGAGTGACTGTTCAGAATGGCTTTGGGCACCATTTTGTGGGTGTTTTCTTGCCCCACAAGCAAAAGCACGATTTTCCAAGTAGATGGCTTGCCCATGCACGAAATTGGCTGCCATACTCTTTCATTCCCCAAGGCATTAACTGCCCCAACCAATTTATGGGAGAATTAAATGATTGGTCCATAACCCAAAATGGGTAGTTGAGAGTTCATTGGGCTTTCTCATGGAAACATGGATTAAACAATTGGCTCAAGGGTTGGGTTATTTTCCCTCCCTCTTCCTTGTAAAGATCATGCCCCCATCTCTTTTGTTGCATTGCGTAGCTAGTTGTGGGTTTTTCATTAAAATTGCATATTTACATGATGTCCGATTTTACATTGTGCACCGCTAGCACAAGAACCATATGCATCTATCCTAATTGCCGATACATAAAACGATAAATCAGTGGTGGGGCCTTGGCCTTGAGCTCCTCACCATGACTAAATGACAATATTTACATCATTTACAATATTAATGCAATAGGGTCAAGCTGGGGACGTTACATTCCCCTCCCCTTGGAATAACACCGTCCTCGGTGTTCCAACACTTCGGAAATAAATATCCACTTTACATATGTCCAAAATTCACAAAATGTGGTAGGTTTGTCCTGCATTTCACCCTCTACTTGGGTTTTTCAGGACTAAGTCCTTTGGTCTTTACAAACTGCTCTTGCTGGCTAGGACCTTCTAGCACTGCATGAGGACATCGTCCCAAAACAATTCCTTCTTTTTCTTTTCCTTCCAACTGGCCCACGAGCTTGGAGAATTTATGGTTGCTTCCCGCTTGATATCCCCTTGTTGGGAAGTCACGGATGCAATGACTTCCTCCACATCCCCAACATTTCATTGGCGGCTTTATCTTTTCCCGGTCCATTTCTTTTGAGTCTTCCCACCTGGAACGTTTCTTACTCGGACAGTTGGATGAATGCTTCTTCGTTGATCCGCTTTCTTTTCCCTTGCTGATGGCTCCCAGGATGCTTTTTACCTCTTTTTGCAGACGAATAGAGTCCTGCAAAGCCTCATGGTTTATCTCATTCTGTTGCCTCTGTAGCTTGAGCATCTCCCCAATATTTTCTTGGGTCCTGACAATTGTTTGAAGAAGACTTTCAGCCAACTCTAATAGCCCTCGATCTGCTGCCATGGTCAATGGGCACAACTGAACACACTTTGCTTACTAGCAATACTTTCTTGTGCCGGCTGCAACCAATTGTTTCACTTTCTTACCTGTGAAATTCATCATGGGAATTCTTTGTTAGGACAAGCATATCATAACATTAAGATTAGTCAATTATTTTCCCAATTGACATGGAATGTCCATGCTTTCTTCATGGGACTCCCATATTTTCATGCTTTCCCAGCATACACATGAATTCATTCATGTTCATCCTTTCACAGGAAATTTACTATTTCAGCATTCACAATTCATCTCAAGCAATTAAACACAATCTATTTTCAGCCATGATATGCACTCAACAATCTTTTGTTTTATAAATGCATCAATCAAAAGGAAAGAGAAGAGTAGAGGTTTCTCCCTCTTAATCTTGTTCTATAATGGAGCTACACCACCGTTGTGGTTTCATGCTCCTTAGTCTCTTTCACTTCAATGTGAATGCCTTGGCTTTCCTTTCTTGGCTATGACACTTAGTGTCTAAGGTCTGCATATGGATTTTTCGGCTAGGGCACCCTTCCCATTATTGCCTACAGAACCTTGGGTTGCTAGGATCCACTTGTATCCACTAGCACCATTTTTCATTACTGCTCATACGGAGCTCCTTAGGACAGTCACATGTCCACATGTATCTCTAGGATGCCTTCATAATCCTTGCTTCCAGCAATACCTACACTCAAGCATTGAATTAATTCACATGTTTAGTTCATTTTCATAGGGTTTTTCTCTAAACAAGAATTTTAGGAAATCATAACCAAATCATATACACACATATATTCATGAGCAAGAAGCTACAAGGTAACTGAATACTTATCTGTATTGGATGTCGGCACCTTACTCCACAGGATCCTTCTTCGCTTTCCAAGCATTGGATTTCCCGTGGATACAACAACGAATGTTGGGCCAGCACGCAGGCTACTCCACAACCATTCGAATAGGCAATGCCATGCCAGTACGCTGACTGGTTTTATCAACCATTTCCTTTAGCAATATGCCAGGCCAGTGCTCCGACTGGTTTTATCAATTGTTTTAAGGGGTGTTGGGCCAGCGTACACGCTGCTTTACCATATCAAGTGGTTAATTCCCAACTAGTCACTCTCTGGACTTATCAAGAACTTTATAGCGTTCAACCAGCTACTCCCTGGATTTCTTAATAATTTATATCGCCCATTCATTTACTCTCTGGATTTACCAGCAATTCATATCGCCCACTCATTTACTTTCTGGGTTTACCAGCAATTCATATCTTTCAGGGTCTTGCCTTCCTGCAACGACCAAGGTTTCCAACAAAGAAACAATAGTGTATCATCTTAGCTGTTAAAAGATTTATACCTGTAATCTTCATTATTCCAAACAAGACATAAATGAAACGAATACTTATCTGTATTGTGCGTTTCCCCTCTGGTCCACAGGATCCTGCTTCGCTTTGCAAGCCTTGGGATCGCCTATGGACTTGGATATAGTTAATGCTTAACTAGTACACCTCCCCATCGGCTGGATTTACCAAGCATTTAGTGGTGCCCAACCAGTCCCATACCTGGTTGGCCCTCTCTTGTGCCGAGCCAGCACATTCGTCTGGGTCATCGACCAATGGAAGGAAACTGCGCCACCGGCCATCATAGGTCAAGGCTCTACTATGGAGCCATAGGTATCTCAGGGTTTCCAGTCATTCATCGGCGCTCGCCCTCCCACTGCTGTCCCAATAGAGATTTCAGGGTTTTCAGTCAGTCATCGGCGCCCGCCCTCCCACTGCTGACCCAATAGGCATCTCAGGGTTTTCAGTCAGTCATCGACGCCCGCCCTCCCACTGCTGACCCAATAGAGATGTCATGCCTTTACCAATGCCACCATTCTTGCACCATAACCCTTCACACACATCGGCTCTTTATTTATACAAGGACGCCACTCCTTCTTTTGTGCAATTCGGTGGTTCCTTTTAGGAACTTTATAGGTGACTTTCTTGACTGCAAGTTAACATGACCCCTACTCACACAAGGATGATACCTCCTCTTATTACACAGCTCTTCGGGCCTGTCCATCCCTTCTGGTAATATTTCACGTGAGCATAGATAGGTTGCTAATTCCATATAGTCTCTTTGCGTACCCTTCTTCACTCTGCCCGTTAATGTGCAGTATCAATCTGCATCTGTGTAGGCTGACAACACAAGAAGGATAAGCAAGTTCATCAGTATTGTTGTTCAATTCTTCACCACATTTCATATCATTCACTATCAAGTATTGAAACACCAGGAATGCGTCCATTCCCTTAGGGTGTAGTCAATATTGAAAACCCTATCATGACCTAGCACCAGAAAAGGTGTGCACCCCCTTTCCGATGTGCGCCATGTAGGCCCTAATCATACTCAAGCAATCTGCAATGATATAAATAAAATAGAGCATGCTCTGCGTATTAACCCTAATAATTTAGACATGCATGTTCTTGTCTAGGGTCACGGAATACTCATTCATTTTGCAGATTTGTCTCACATGCCTTCTGGGCATAGCTTTACCATCTCACTTTCATGGTTTACTGTCATGCGGTTTGGCTGAGACATTATCAATGGCGTTTCACCCGAAACCCATTTCCAAAGCATGGGATCCCTCCCATCTAGTTTGGCTTCTACAGGCCATCACACATGGTCTTCCTGCAAGGTGTCATCCTGACACACTTTATCAAATAGCCAAACAGTCAACAACATTTAGCAATAAGCTTCAAATATGATTGTTTCATAACCAATCCATAACATTAACAATTAAATTCAATCTGAATTTACAATTCTGTCTCCTACAGAAATTGATTTGCTTAGCAATGAGTCTCTCCTCATATTGTTTGGCCCTTGTAAGTGGTATCACACTGCCCATTATGGTTTCACCCTTGCTACCATACATGAACATCCACCTACAGCATGTCTTCCTGACACAATTCTATATAAGCCAAACGATCATTAGCAATTATTAGCAAAATTTCAAATCCGAAACATTTACCCATCTGAGATTTACAACTATTCTTACTAACAGAACTTAGAGCTCTCAACCATGAGATTCCTTCTCATAAGCTCTAGATCAAATTTCACAGTCATATCATTCATACAACTCTGTCCTTCCACAGAGCATCCTAGCATCCCATCGATCATGATTGGGATCTTCATGCACTTACTATTCTGCACTCATAACAGTCCATGAAATGATCCTAGAGTTATCACCAATTCATCATTTCATTCATTATTTATTTTGCAATAACATATGCATCATCCCTATGCATTCATACAATGCATCACAAGATTTATAAAATCTCTTAATGCACATCTACTCAATGCTACCTTGCATTGTTTCATGAGTACTATGCATTCAAGTATATTATGATCGAAACATGACTACCTCATATAACTTGCATTACCATAATCAGGAACACCAGTCCTCACTTGCTTTGGTTATTAAGCACATAACCAGCATACACATGGTATGATATAAATTCATATGAATGCATTGAGATTTCTAAATAGTCATAGGGTGTAAGGATCATTTCCTTCACTTACCCACACCTCACCAAGCTTGGTAGGTTAACAGTCCCAAGCGGTATTTAATATCATATGCAAACTATCTCAACATAACTCAAACATAGTTGAAGAGATCTTACCAAATCCTTTTTCAACATTCATGCAATTTGGAACCAATGACCATTACCTATATGGTTACCATTAACATCGTCTGATGTTACCTGATCAGTTAACCTCTTACCAAGGCTGCTTAGTCCTTTTTCCAACTTTATGATCATATATTTGTTGCACCATTCTAAGGTTGTTGGCTTCATGCAACAACATCCTCAGCACTTTTAACCATGCTCTTTGTTAGCTTTGGTCCTACAACCAATACCAACATCAATAGGGATTATCATCCACAATATTCTCCATTCATGGTTCATTGCATATGCAGACTTCATTATTCTACCAATATGCAATATCCCATTTATGCATAAGCATTTCTATATGCACTATGCAATGTTTGTTAAGATGCCACCTAGTGCATATACATCTATGTAATCTCTTACATTTTTATGCCATATGACAATTTCATAATTATTCGTATGATAACAAACAGAGGTTTAAGAAATTCTTCCCTTTTCGATCCCTCATCGTGACATGGAATTCCTCTTCCATATCCTGCAATTGTAGAAATTGCCCATATTGACAACAAAATTTGTTTGTCAAAACAGCCGCTGGCACTCTTCTGCACTAAATATCTATGATATATATAGACCTCCCTCAAACTCTGGTCATGCATCATAGTTCCCTGTTGGACAAGCTTTCCAATGCCTGTCTTCATGCTTCATTCCGACACCGAGTGTGGAAACTGCATCTTTTTAAAAAAAATGACAACTTTCACTCCAATTCTGCACATTTTTCACAGTTGCATTATATTCTCATAAATTCACAAATTACTTCATGCACATGGAAAATATTACGTTGACAATTTGTCAAATCACAATCAACGACGTATGAGGGGAAAAACAGCGGTTCGTGGAATCCTGCCGCAACGGGCATTTCATTGAATGCACCCGCAATTGCAGGGCGGTTGGCCATAGGCTTCCGCAGTTGCGGGCCGGTTCATTGAATCCTGCCGCAATGGGTGGGGCGATACGCTGAAGGCTTCCGCAACGAGCGGGGCGATTGACTGTAGGTTCCGCGCGACGCGGTTCGGCGACGGCTTCCGCAATTGCGGAGCAGTTCGCCGAACGCTTCCGCAATTGCGGAGCAGTTCGTCGAACGCTTCCGCAATTGCGGAGCAGTTCGCCGAACGCTTCCGCAATGGCGGGGCATTTGGCCGAAGCCTTCCGCAATGGCGGGGCCATTCGGCGAAGGCTCCCGCAGTTGCGGAGCCATTCGGCGAATGCTCCCACAATTGCGGAGCCATTCGGCGAATGCTCCCGCAATTGTGGAGCCATTCGGAGAAGGCTTCCGCCATTGTGCGGAATGCTTCCCGGGTTTCGGGCGATTTTTCGGAAGGCCTTTTTCGGAACAACTTGTGGAATGCTTCCGCAATTGCGGAATGACTCGGCGAAGTCTTCCGCAATTGCGGAACGATTCGCCGAAATCTTCCGCAGTTGCGGAACGATTCGCGAAATCCTTCCGAAATTTCGGAAGAGAATTCCCTCCACAATTTCGGAAGAGAATTCCTTCCGAAAAAGTTTCCGTTCGACGCCGAGACTTAGAAAATTTTTCACTTAAAAATTTTTCTCCGCTGTTTCGGAGCAATTGGCCGAATTCTTCCGCAATTGCGGGAAGGTTCGCCGAACTCTTCCGCAATTGCGGGAAGGTTCGCGGAACCTTTCCGCAGTTTCGGGACGACTTCCCGAAACAGACTTAAAACCAAATTTTTTTCAAAAACAGGCTTAAACCGAAAACTTTCAAAACTCTTAAGAGTAAAATTCAAAACCTTCTCTTCTTTCAGTGATGATTGGATTTGGCCCATAGAGGCCCAATGCTGCAACCAGCAGCTCTGATACCATTCTGTCACGTCCCCTCCCATCCCACCAGCTAGATGGAGAGGATCGTGAGGTTAAACCAGGCATCTAGCCCCACACTTAGAAAATAAACGTTCAATTAAATAAGGAGATGAACATATGCGATTTCATAAACACTTGAAAACACAGCGGAAGTAAAATCATTTAACACATCCACACACATTCCAATATTTATCAAATGATAATTACGAATTTACACAAGAGAATACTTATCTTAATGAAGTAGTGCCAAGCAACCAGCCACGCTTCTGCAACATTCCACCCAACCATAGGCCAGTGTGCTCCTTAATCTCTCAGCACCACTGCCACCCCCCGAGCTGGGCATGATCTCCGCAAGGAAAAAGGGGAAACAGGCTCTCACATAGCCAAAGATATGCCAGAATCAGCCAAGCCAACCAGCAGTTGGGTTTCTCAGGCTGCTAAGAGATTGGCAGAGGTGAATTACCAAGCTAGTGGCTCAACCATGGAGCTATGGATACTCCATTGGGCTCATCAAGCCAAATCTGTCCTCTTCCACTCTTGAGTCTCTTGCTCACAGGTTCATGTCCAAAACGGGGTGCATTTAACAACAAAACCACAATTACAGGACATGAGGAAAACGTTGTCCACAGTGGGATGCATGAGATGGGGTTTCAACTCACTCAGAAAAACGTGGGAACACACAAAAACGAAATGGGAAGATGGGAAACAACCCTGGGAAGCCAATCCGTTTTTAGAAAAACGTCCTTGGACATTCGGGGGCAAAAACGACCTCCATACAGTCCCCAAATCGTGGCCCTTTTCTCCCAAGCTACTGTCTATGCAAAAACGAACTCCCATGCATGGAAAAATGCAGGATTTGGATGCAAAACGTGCAGGGAAAGGCCCAGCTAATTCCTACTACGTGAGTGAGTGAAGACTGACTGTTCAGAATGGCTTTGGGCACCATTTCGTGGGTGTTTTCTTGCCCCACAAGCAAAAACATGATTTTCCAAGTAGATGGCTTGCCCATGCACGAAATTGGCTGCCATACTCTTTCATTCCCCAAGGCATTAACTGCCCCAACCAATTTATGGGAGAATTAAATGATTGGTCCATAACCCAAAATGGGTAGTTGAGAGTTCATTGGGCTTTCTCATGGAAACATGGATTAAACCATTGGCTCAAGGGTTGGGTTATTTTCCCTCCCTCTTCCTTGTAAAGATCATGCCCCCATCTCTTTTGTTGCATTGCGTAGCTAGTTGTGGGTTTTTCATTAAAATTGCATATTTACATGATGTTCGATTTTACATTGTGCACCGCTAGCACAAGAACCATATGCATCTATCCTAATTGCCGATACATAAAACGATAAATCAGTGGTGGGGCCTTGGCCTTGAGCTCCTCACCATGACTAAATGACAATATTTACATCATTTACAATATTAATGCAATAGGGTCAAGCTGGGGACATTACAATGCGACCAGGCAAGAAAAACCTAGCAAGAGCATCCCAGGAATGATTACATGCCCAACACAGCCTGGAATATCTCCCATGGAGATATTATATGCTGCCAAGAAAAACCTAATAAGAGCATCCCAGGACTGATTATGTGCCCAACACAACCTGCAAGATCTCCCAAGGTGAAATTACATGCCACGGACAAAACCTTGAAAGAGCATTTTCCAGATCTCCCACGGAGATATTATATGCCATAGGAAAAACCTAGCAAGAGTATCTGCAAACCTCCCAGGGCGTTATTATATGTCCCTCTAAGAAAAACCTCGAAATAGTATTTTCCAGATCTCCCAGGGAGCTATTATATGCCATAGGAAAAACCTAGCAAGAGTATCTGCAAATCTCTCAGGGCGCTATTATATGCTTATCACACAACCTATCCACGACCACGGAGTATCATCCTAATACTCACGATCCTCCTGATCATCCTCGCACGTATCATCATCCTGATGCTCATGATCATACTGATCATCATCATAGAGTGCATCATCCTGATGCACATCATCATCACATGATCATCCTGATCATCGTCATCTGGAGCATCATCCTGATGCTCATCACACATGATCATCTGGAGCATCATACTGATGCATGTCATCATCACATGATCATCTTGATCACCGTCATCTAGAGCATCGTCCTGATGCTCATCACACATGATCATCCTAATCATCATCTGGAGCATTGTCCCGATGCATATCATCATCACATTATCATCTTGATCATCATCATATATAGCATCATCTTGATGCATATCATCATCACATGATCATCATGATCATCATCATATATAGCATCATCCTGATGCATATCATCTGGACTATCATCTTGATGCTCATCAAACAACACTTACATCCACAGCCATGGGAAGGATACTCCTACCACCATGCTTGGAATGGCTCCTTCAAATGTGTCCCATCACTTCCTCCTCTAAGTATCTTCGATTTGAAGAACACCAAGCCTCTCTCTGAGGTACTCGAACTTCGCTTTGGCTAGTGGCTTGGTCAACACATCTGCAATCTTCTCATCTGTCGCAACATACTGGAGCTCCATTGCTCCTCTCTGCACCAAATCCCTGATATAGTGATATTTGATCTCGACATGCTTCGACTTGTCATGGAACACTGGGTTCTTTGACAACTTCACACAATTTTGTTTGTCACAGAAGATACAAGTAGCATCCAACAGGAGATCAAATAAATCTGACAGTAGCTTCCTTGGCCATACTGCCTCGCAACTGGACGAACAAGCTGCAACATACTCTGCTTCGGCTGTACTCAGTGCTACGCATGATTTCTTCTTGCTAAACCAAGAGATCACACCTGATCCCATACTGAAGCAACACCCCGAAGTGCTCTTCCGATCTACATCACTTCCTACCCAATCTAAATCAACATAACCCTCTAGGTTAAAATTTTGATTCGCATCATACTTGAGCCCATAATCAATCGTACCCTTCAAGTACCTCAGAATATGCTTTACAGCATTCAGGTGAACATGTCTAGGATCCATCAGGAATTGGCTCAATGTGTTCACCACAAAGCAAATATCTGGTCTCATGTTAGTCAGGTACATCAAGGACCCAATCATCTGACGATACATCATGGCATCAACCGACTCTGATGAAGCATCACTCAATAGCTTCAGGTTCGGTGGTATAGGTGTTGCCATGGCCTTGCAGTCCATCATCCTGAACCGCTTTAGGATCTCTACTGCATACTTCCCTTGTGCAAGGAAGATTCCATCTGCACTCTGCCACACCTCCATAACTAGAAAGTAATGCATCATACCCAAGTCCTTCATCTCGAACTCGACAACAAGCTTCCTCTTCGTGTTGGAAATCAACCTATCCTCACCTATCACAAACAGGTCATCCACATACAGTAGAAGTATCACTGGATTTCCTTCCTCAACCTTGTAGTAAAGGTTGGAATCCGCTTTACTCTTGGTAAATCAAAAAATGGTCAGGAAGTTGTCTATCCTGCCGTACCATGTCCTGGGTGATTTCTTCAAGCCATACAGGGATTTCTTTAACTTGCACACATATGAGTCCCTGTCATATGTCTCAAAACCGAGTGGCTGCTCCACATACACTTCCTCTTCGACTACACCATTCAAGAAAGTTGTCTTGACATCCATCTGGTGTATCTTCCACTTCATCACTGCAACCAGAGAAAGTATTGTTCTAATGGAAGTGTATCTAGCTACAGGTGCAAAATTTTCTTCATAATCTATCCCTTCTTTCTGGGAGAAGCCACGAGCCACAAACCTTGCCTTGTATTTCTCTATGCTAACATCTGCAGCATGCTTGATCTTGTAGATCCACTTGGAATTCACAACAAACTTCCCTTCTGGTCTTGGGACCACATCCCAAACATCATTCTTCATGATTGACTGGTACTCCTCGATCATGGCATCCTTCCATTACTGCATCCCGCATCCTGGGAACTTCGGATTCTTCAATATCTTCAATAGGTAGTTTTATGTATTTGTTGAGTCTTTGTCGCTTGTTCTTCGAAACAAGTCTCTCTTGTAGATGATGGTACACGGTCTTTCCTATAAGACAAGTTCAATTGCATGATTAGAAACATCTCATATATTTTAGAACAAATTCTTACACATAAAGACATATGTCATACAGTCATGCAATTATCTTAGCCAATACTTTAATACAACATTCATCCATATCCCGTAACTTTCTAGATGCCTTCCATCTCTACCAGAACATTGTTAAAAGTGTGCACAACTCCCAACATGTCAGCAAAGAGGTTTCATTTTAGATAAGTAGCAATGGAATGTTGTATAGTACCATAGGCCACTTACCCATTACTTGTATATTAGTAGTATCTTGTTCATTAATGCAACGTTTCTAATATGCATAATATACATCCTAAATCTAGGAACATAAGTATGTACATGACTGAACAACATTATTTAAGTAATCATATATACAATAAATGATAATTCAAATACTTATCTTTGCTTGGTTGTTGGGTGGAATCCCTCTCAATCTTTGCTTCCATGTAGGAACTACTGGAGTGTGCTCCCTCTTGATCTTTACTTCCTTGCAGGAACTACTGGAGTGTGCTCCCTCTTGATCTTTACTTCCTTGCAGGAACTACTGGAGTGTGTTCCCTCTTGATCTATGCTTCCTTGATTATCTGTCTTTGAACTTATATCCATCCTGGACCACTATGCATGCTTAACTGTGCACTAGTGTCATCATTGTGTCATCCTCAAGATCTCATACATAATCATACATGCATTAGTATAATCTCAATACTATCAAAACATTATGATTCTAAATATGTATGGTCATGATCATTTCATACACAGGTAATTTATCACAAGCGTTAGTATTCAAGGTTTTAGGGAGTACTTCTTTTACTCATGCATATTCTTATTTGACCATAGGACTCTTTGTCATATCATTAATCAAAGTAAGAAGCATAATATGCATAAACCCATGATTATTCAAACCTATAACTTCATGAATAATCATTATCAATCATACGAAAGCATACTTATATGAGACCCTAACACAAGGTAGGATTCTATCTTGATATAGGAAAACATACCTAGATTATCATGCTTTCTAGTTATGTCTAACATACCCACTTAATGTGTTCTTTGTTCTCTTCAATGATTTAGAGAGCTTGTGTTAGTAACCTGCATATCTCATAAGTTAAGCATTGTAGAACCAAATTATACATACCTCGTAAGTAGAGCTTCTATGTGATCAATGGCTATGGATGAGTCTTTGTCTTCATGTCACCATGGTCATATGTTCTCGATCTAGAACTTGATTTGTCTTTCTTGATGTACCTTTCATGTTAGCGGACAATATCATCCTCATACAACACCACAGTGCATTAGTACAATCATAAGTATCATAACCCTAATCAATGAATGTCTTCTATGCATTCATACTTTGACTAAGGTGATAAGACAAGTCTAAAATTAATCAAGATTGTACTTAATAATATGAAGTCAAACTTAATAATCAGATAAATGAAACAAATTTTGACACATACCTGTATCTTCTCAAGTCATACCTGTTGGGATTGCTTGTAGTCTTCTTTTGTAAGGCCTTAGCGTCATCTCCCTCTGGAACTGGAACCGGAACTTCTTCACTTATGTAGGTTTCCAAATCATTCTCTTCTAGGATTAACCCAATCCACTATGAATTGTTGAATCTGGATCTGGAGCTAGCTAGGGTTTGTCAAAGAAACCCTAAAAATGCAAACTTGGAATTTCAAACTTCTGTCTAGATAGGGAGATGCAGATGGATGAGGCGAGAAAGCTAGTGTGCTCATATTTTGAAAATCCCAAAAATTGAACCCTCAAAATTGTCCTATGAGTTTCAGATATGCAACTTCTGTCAAATTCTGGTTTTCTGGTCAAAATCCCGAACTAGGGTTTGATAGAGCTCGAGGTTCTACCCAAACAAAAAAATTGATCTTGTTCTCTAAATTTTGATTTTGATGAGGAGCATCCAGCCGTGGTCTCAGATTCCAAAAATTCTAACTTTTGCAGAAACCCTAATTTCCCGCAGCAGTGATGAGCCAAAAATGAAAGTGCTAAGAATCCAATTATGTTTGGATAGAAATATATGCCATATTGTTTCTGATGTATCTCTAAAATTTTGGATCCTCAGGGTCTAAAAATTCATCCTGTGGTAGACTGACCTGTCATCTTTCCAACCCCACAGATCTAAGCTTTAATGGATTCTCTAAGAGTGTTAGGAACCTATGTAAACCCTTCTCTTTACTATGTTAGTATATTGTTGTTGGACGCATATGCTTTGTAAGTCGTCTCGTAGTATTTGTTGATCCGTAGTTTATATTAGCCCATAGTATTGACCCATAGTATTGGACGCATATGCTTTGTAAGTCGTCCCGTAGTATTATATGTCCCATAGTTTTGACTCATGGTATTGGGCATAGACTTAGTATATAAGTGTGTGTTGAGGTCATTGAAGGCACCGTGAAGTTAATTGTATTGAGCTTGCTCAAAGGAGGTTGCCCCCTCGAAGTGGCCCGTGATCAATATAAAAGTGATTATGTTCTGTTATTTCTGATATCTTGTATATTTGCATTAATTAATTATTGCAGGTTCATCACATCTGGTATCAGAGCACTTTCCATGGCACAAGTGGGAATTTTTTTTCTTTTTTTGGGCGGTGACTTTCAGATCAATTTATGAAACTTTCTGCACAAAATCAGAAGAAACTGATAGCATATCTGAATTCCTCTTTAAAAAATACGCAGTTTCAAAAAAAAAATCATCTCATTTGGAGTTCTAAAAGTGGAGATATCGCGGATTTAAAATCAGCAATTTTTCAGAATTTCGGTGACGGCCGCGGAAATTGCGGCGAGAAAATCTTTTGACCGAGTGCCCAGATTTCTATTCCGCTTTCATGGGTAGAAACAGAGTGGTTGTTCCAGTTCCAGAAACATGCTATAATAGCGATTCTGAGCAATATAGATCCGGTTTTTGAACATTGGATGGAATTTCTGCCCAAATTTTTTCTGTTGCAGGTTCGGATTTGGGAATCATCCCTATCCGCTTAACTGTGGGAAGTACTTGGGCATAATCCCTAAAACTCATTGTGAGGAGTACCACAGGAACCCCGAAGTAGCTAGCCCATTGAGAGGACCTGCCAGCGAAAAGGGCAACGACCCCTACTCGATTGACTAGTTCCCACCCGTGAGATAAACCAAGAGCTGTCGTTTGTGGCAAAGCGGTTATCAGTTTTACCTGAGCCGTGGAGTGAGGGGTACTGCCCCAATACGCAAGCCGTCAGACAGCATTGGTGGCCGAGTGAAACCCCTGAACTGTTAGGAAGCCGCACATACCTGGGGTCCATATCTACTTTCAGCTAAACTATTGTTGATCACTGCTGCGCCGTTTCAGATCCATTTTGTAAGCCGTTCCAGCTCCAGCCGTTCGGCGTTGTTCCACAAAAAAAAAAAAAAAACCTGGTTATGGTTATCACCCGTGCAGGAGCAAACACCATGGAGGAAGCACTTGCAGCCATCCAAACCAAACTCCAAGATCTGGATGAAAAATTTCTTAGCCTCCATCTTCAGCATTCAGCCATGAACAATAACCGACAGCCAGAATATTTTGCAGCCACCGGGTTCTCTTCTTCCAATAATTTTCGTGGGCCGAAGCTTGATTTTCCTCGCTTTAATGGTACTGATCCGACTGGATGGATATACCGAGCAGAACAATATTTCAGTCTGCATAATACTTTTGATGTCCAGAAAGTTCCACTTGCATCCTTTCATTTGGAACAGGAAGCCCTTCAATGGTACCATTGGTACATCAAAGCTCATCCCAAGCCAAACTGGACAGATTTTTGCCAACTCATTTTGCCACGATTTGGCCCTAGTGCTTTTGATGATTTCACAGGAGCACTCACTAAACTTCACCAAATTGGCACAGTGAGAGAGTATCAGACAAAATTTGAGAAATTGGCCAATCACACAGAATGATTGTCTGATCAATTCTACAGGAGTTGTTTTATAAGTGGTCTCAAGGATGAAATTCGTGCCGAGGTCAAAATGTTTTGCCCCAACACAATGATGGAAGTCCTAGGGTTGGCTAAGCTGGCTGAGGACAAGATTGCAGCTCAACAACGCTCCAAACCCACCCTTGTTCACTTCAGAAATATGGGTTCCCAATGACCTCCCATCACGCCTTATCCTCAACCAACTCCTATCAAGCATTTGTCTGAAATAGAAATGCAGGCACGCCGAGAAAAAGGGCTTTGCTATAATTGTGATGAGAAATTCACTCGAGGACATAGATGTGTTCAACAAAAGCTCTATCTCTTGGATGTGGATTATCCACCTGCCTTAGAACTTGGTGAAGAAGCTACAGATACAGTGGATGATCAGATCGACATTCAACACCCGCCTGTTGACACTCCATTTCAGGACGACCCACCTGAGATCTCTCTCCATGCTGTAACCGGCGTCACCACCCCACAAACAATGTGGGTCAGGGGATACTTCAAGAAGCTCCCTCTTACCATACTCATTGATTCTGGTAGCACTCATAACTTCATTGACCCTCGGATTGCCAAACAGGCTGATTGTTTTGTCCATCCTTGCTCCAACTTTGAAGTCATGGTTGCCAATGGGGGCACCTTACCTTGCAAGGGGAAGTGTCACAATGTGCGTATCTCTATGGAAGATTATAACCTACGCTCTGACATGTTTGCCTTGCCCTTAGGCGGATGTGATGTGGTTTTGGGCATTCAATGGCTACGCACACTTGGCCCCATCTTATGGGATTTTGCTGAACTTTGGATGCAGTTTAAAGTCAATGGGGCACAACACAAATTTATGGGCTTACAACCAGGGTCTCTCTGCATCATCAGTTCACACCGCCTGAAAAAAAATCCTTAAGAATAATTCACATGGTGTCATCGCTCAGCTCAATTCCATTCAGATGCACCCATCAACAGTCTCCACTACTTCCTTGGATAGATATGCAGGTATCTTTGCTGAACCAATGCGCTTGCTACCTTCACGAGACCTTTCCGGTAAGAATTTAGCCACATCTACCTCTCAGCAGGAAATGATGGCTATTTTGCATGCAGTACATAAGTGGCAGCCATACCTATTAGGGAATTATTTCTGCATCAAGACTGATCTCCCGAGTCTGGAAAATTTTCTGGAACAATGGGTCTCCTCCCCAACACACCTGAAAGGGGTTATCCAACTCATGGGTTATCCCTATGTGATCACTTACAAGAAGGGTAAGGACAATATGGTGGAAGATGCTCCTTCTTGCACAATTGATGACCCAGTTTCTCTTACAACTCTTTCTCTGCTTGTTCCAAATTGGGTGCAATATGTTCAACAGGGCTCTCTCTTCTATGAACTCCATGCTTCTTCATCAACAGGGCACTCTGGGTTCTGCAACATGTATGACCAAGAACAATGTAACTTCTTTTGGCAGGGACTAAAAATGACAATTCAACAGATGGTGGATGACGATGATACTTTCCAAGTCAACAAGGGTGAAACGACACTCCTTTAGGGATTGCTCAAACCCTTGCCTATCCCTAAACAGCTTTGGACAACTATTTCTATGGATTTCCTAGCAGTGCTCTGGTGGTACAATACCACATCTCATAGGACACCATATGAAGCGGTCTATGGAAAAACACCACCAGTTCTTCTTCCATACACCCTTAGCAGCTCCCCATTTCAGGCAATTGACTCGGTTCTTCGAAACCGCGATCAGATTCTTCTCATTCTGCAGGACAATCTTCACATGGCCAGAATTCGCATGAATCAACAAGCCGATCAGCACCGTTCTGAGCGCATTTTCCATGCAGCTGACAGGGTTCTTCTTCATCTCCAGCCTTCCAAGCAATCCTCCTTGACACTCCAAAGGCGTCAGTGACCTGAAATGCAACCCGAGGATGCTACCGGGGAACCACTCCTTCAGCTTCTGCAGCAATTTCTCCAACCAAAGCTTTGAGGACAAAGCTTTTTCTAAGGGAAAGGGGATGTTAGGAACCTATGTAAACCCTTCTTTTTACTATGTTAGTATATTGTTGTTGGACGAATATGCTTTGTAAGTCGTCCCGTAGTTTTTGTTGATCCGTAGTTTATATTATCCCATAGTATTGACCCATAGTATTGGACGCATATGCTTTGTAAGTCGTCCCGTAGTATTATATGTCCCATGGTTTTGACTCATGGTATTGGGTATAGACTTAGTATATAAGTGTGTGTTGAGGTTATTGAAGGCACCGTGAAGTTAATTGTATTGAGCTTGCTCAAAGGAGGTTGCCCCCTCGAAGTGGCCCGTGATCAATATAAAATTGATTCTGTTATGTTATTTCTAATATCTTGTGTATTTGCATTAATTAATTATTGCAGGTTCATCACAAAGAGAGAGAGATGCCAAGTGTCGCAACGTGACCTATTTATGGGATGAAACAGTATATCGAACTTGTACGGAGTGCCACATGTCACTATTTCAACTTCGGCCTCTGAAACTCGGACCTGTGAAACTACATTGTGTTCCCTAACTATAAATTTTTATGGAATTCCATTTGGAGCTTCCTAGCCTGAGATATGACCTTTTTTCCTAGGTCACCTGTTTAGGACTGCATTCTAGAAGAGGCAGAAACCCTAACTTGTATGAATCATATCTCACAAAGTACAACGAATTGGAGGTTGATATTCAGACACAAGGTACATGACCATTTCATCTTCGGCCTACAAAAGTTTCAAATCCTGAACCTTCACCAAAACTGAGTTATAGTGAAAAGTCCACAATGAGTGGTTTTTACTATACCAAGCCCTACCTTCCAATTTGTCGCAAGTGCAACAAGTGTCATAAATTCCATACAATGCCTTCCTTCAGTCTAGCTCTGATACCATGTTAGTTTTCATCATTTAATTCAATATGATCTAGGATCTTAACTGAGAGAACAACATGTACAACATAACAAACACAAGAGACAAGAGACAAGAGACAAGAGACACAAAACATTTCATCGGGGAAAACCAAGAAGGTGAAAAACCCCGCAACTTCCTCATAGATAGAATGAGCACCAATACAAAGATCACAAAGATGAATCCCAAAAATATAGATGTCTGCAACATCATATACTCCTCCTCCACTTGTGCGCACTCCTTCTCTCTCTCACTAATGAGAAGTGAGTGAGTGAGTGAATGAAAATGAATAGAATGAGAGAGTCACACTCTCTATTTATACTTTACTTTGACTTGCCTTTTACTCTAATTGGGATGACCTCCCTTAGGAGAGTCTAATAACCCATTACAACTTGTCACTGGGCCGATCCCACTAGGGTGGTCTAATAACCCTTTAACCCATACTGGGCCGACCCCTCTAAGGTGGTCTAATAATCCATCAAATATAAGTTACGACACTTAAAATGTAACTTGAGACACTTGCAAATACAAATGACGAAACTTCCAACCCGACGAATAATACATCTCCGTTGGGGATACAATAAAGTACAAATGTAATACATACAATATACAAGTGAATATCTTCCAAATTTACAAATGCATCAACAAAGTCTAGGATGATTAGGGCCCATAACAAACCAGTAGAGTAATGATGAAAAATTACCCGGGGTCCACAATACAGAGTCTTCGGGTGCAAGCGTTTGATTCACCAATCGCCCTCCCAAATAACTACAAGGGATTTCCTCCCACGTCTATCCAAGGTACAATGGAAATAGCCTTCCACCATCACCTGTGTAGAGTCCTAGTGGTCAAGATACTAAGGATACCATCAATGCAAAAAGAGTCCCAGGGGACAGTCGCAGGTCGAACTAACACACATGGGCAGGGTAACTAATCCCAAAATCCAAGAGCACACAAGGTACTAATATACCCCCGTACGTGTATCATTTCTGGTAGATACTCAATTGAGAAGCAGGTGTGAAAATCCTCACAGCGGATCTAAGAGTTGATGTATACCTCACAAGAAAGATTAAGATTAAGCAGGAAAATAGAAGAAGAGTGGTCAATGCAGTGTAAAGGAGCAACATAATTATGATACAGTAGAAATCGGATAGAAGAAGAATAACATCACACAGTAATTCATTAATCACAATATGGACAAATAAATAATACAATGGATGAGGATTTGAATTCCAAGGTGGCAATTCAAATTTGCCTTCATGGAGTGATCATCAGATCAATGGAGTGTCATTAGAGCACAACTAGAAGTATTCATCATCATCAATGGAGTCATCAATGCACAAGTAACTGTCAACCAGATGTCAAATTGAGTCTAAATGAGTGTCGTAGGTGTAACTGGCACATGGAGGTACTAACTGAATAAAGGAGGCTCAGTGGAGGGCGCATGAGGAGCTAACTGGAGTTAGAATGGGCAGTCTAATCTCACTGGAGGTCCATCGGAGTGATACAGTCAGTTGAGAGTCAGTCTAGCCTTAAATGAAGGAAAGAAATAAAGATAACTCAACTAACTGAAGTTCAACTAAGTGGTAGGTGAGAGAGGGTGCCTAGGATGCATGCAATTGCATACAAGATGCACTAAGCACTAGGAGGGCTAAAACTGATCAGTGAGAAGCTCCCAGGGATAGCTAACTAAGGGCTAGGTGATGGGACTGATGACTAGGATGCATGCAATTGCATGCATGCATGCAAAATCATGCATGCATGCAAAATGCATGCATGACTGAAAATGCAAAAATGGATAATGCCGGTAGGACTAGGATGGAGTATAGGAATATCCCAATAGCAGGGGGGGTATCCCCAACTAGTCAACCTCACACAACCTCATGCTTAACGCCGGTTTTAGTGGAGTTTCCCGTCACACCTTTCGCAAAGGTGGATTTACCTAAAGATAGTTTTACTACGATTTTGAGTTCAAAGTGGTTTTGGATAGTTTAATATGATCTAATCCAAAACCCTAGCATAATCTAGTTGATGTGTGTCCCCCCTAAAAAGAAAAGTTACTAAATAAATTTTAAATTAACTAACTATTTTTAAGGCTTTAACTTACTCAAAATGGAGTGAAATGTGTGCATGATGGTTCCAACTATTAAAAGAAAAGTGTAATAAAATGCAAATCCTTTTCACAAGTTCTTTTGCTTATCTTTCGAAATTAAAATCTTGGAAAGTCAAACTAAAAATTATAAAATTCTTTTGTCTTTTCAAGAAATTTAGCATAAACAACTAAAATCTAGAAAACGAAATGCTCTTGCTCAATGGAAATACTTTCTCCTTAATTTTTCTCTTTAATAAAAGGAAATGGAAAATAATCATCAGTGAAACAAGAACATTATAAAAAATGCAAGTATAACTAACTATACTGAAATCTATCAAACTCAGACACCTTCTCTCAATGGAAATATGAAGATAACAAACCCAACAAGTTTCCTATAAATGGAAAGAAGTAACTAAGTTTGGTAAAAAATACACTAAATAAATCACTGACATAAAGGAGAAAGCAAAGAAATCAAGAAGATATCAGATTTCTCATCCACCTACCAGTAACCCAAAAGGAAAGATCCAAAGCATCAACCAAACAAAAATGGATTTGAAAGACCTAGGAAAGTCCAAACAAGCAAACCAAAGAAAACCAAGAATAAAACTCAAGAAGAGCTCAAAACCTTAGTATAAACCCTCAGACAAGTATAAATAGTCAAAATACTAACAGAGAAGACCTTCATCAGCCAAGGACAAACCCAAAACTCAAACCCTAACCCTAAAGCAAAAAAACTAAGGAGAAAACTGCGGCTATCTGTAAAAACATCTCGCAGGTGGCCCGTGGGTTTGCAAGTAAGCAACTCACGAGTGCAAGGAAAAATCCGTGACTGTAATTATGTGCAGGTAGTGTGTATGCCTTGACAAAAATAAAAAAAATGAAAGAAAACTCTGAAAATAACTAGGTTTGAGTGACCAAGAAAGGTACAGACCGCCTATAAACTCTTCTAGAAACTAACAGGAACAATAAAACTGAAGAAAAACAGTGTAGGATTCCCAGAGCAACAACAGGAACTCTCCAATGGAGTCACCAATTCTGTTGTGCGGTAAAACCACCTGTGATAGGGAATTAAAGAGATCACCAATGTACATTTAATTTAGTTACATACATAGCATGGTAAACAAGGACAACAAGCAATACTTCTTTCAATATGAAGAGAACTAAGATTACAAGCTAAAATGGATACTTGGATGAATGATGTTCGATTCTAGATTTCAGCTTCAACCTCCTGCTTCACTACTCCAAATGAATCACCTACAACAAAATAGATACCTTTCTCAAAGATTTTGACTAAAGGAATAAACATTTAACATGAAACTCATACATAAACTTGATATGAAAGATTCAATGAGATAAATGCATATAATAGACAAGTATGTATGGGAAAGAGAATCTTTGTTTTATTAACATTAAAATAAACCAACCAAACCTGCTCTACAATTGGCACCATTGAAACCTGATCGTAGGTTTATGATCCTCTTCCTTCAGCAGAAATTTCTCCAGCATTTCCTTATTAAAAATTGGTCTCCCTTCCTCAAGGCCTTCCCCTTGTATTTATAGAAAGGATGGGAGGATAGACTCGAAAGGGAATTGGTTGGGGAGGTTAGGGTAGTTAGAATAACTATCCTTAACTAATCCCTAATTATATTTTAATATTTTTTGTCGTGATTTAGAGATACCTGCGAGTGTGTCTCTTGACAACTAGAGAGTGAGTCGCAAGTATAGTGTCCAACAACTAGCGGGTGCAACTTTTAGTGTGATACCTGCGGGTTGTCTATAAAAAGAGCCGCGGTTAACCCACAAATTTAATTATAGGAGAGTTGCGGTTATGTCTCAGAATTGGTCACAAAAAATAGTTATTATTTTAGGAGAACATTGCAAATTCTAGGCCAAAGCATCTATGATCAAATAGTTTCTTCCATCCATAATGTCCTTTTGTGTGACTGACAAGGCAATGTAGTCACAGACAGAGAAGTATCATTTTGGTTGATAACAACTACTACTATCCGAACAAAATAGTTGGTGTTTTGGAGGGAATACATGTTAACTTCATCAATGGCTATGCTCCATTGAAGGTTCTTTACTTTATCCTTGAATTTATCGGGCCATGTATCCTCTATATGCTTCATGGATATTGAATCTACTAGGATTTGTATAACTCTTAGCTTGCTTCTATGCAACACACATCACCCCTGAAACATGGGTATTTATTTGCAACAAGAAAGCCTTTGAATCCTTGGGATTAAATGTATGTGACTCAATATCTTATGAGGAGGACCATGTGCTCCTCAACACCCAACCTTTTCAACATTTTCTCTTCCTCTTCGCAATTGTCTGTTAAGACATTATCACTCACAAGTACTTTATCTTTGAATAATTTGCAATTAGTGGATAGTATAAATGTATACTATCATCAAGCATTCATAAAATTGACCATTTTCATATCCAATTGTGTGACAAGATTTCTCAAATTATAGGGGACTTAATGGTTAGTTACCTCAAAAGTGTCGAGAAACATGTGTTTTGCATACTACCATACATTGCTTTCAACTTGTACCTTAACATTCTTGTCCCTAGTTGGATAGATATTGACCCATGTCCAAAGAGAGGGGTGATGGAAGCATATTTCAATATTTCAAAGAAGGTATCGGTGATATGAGCATCTTCCCTTACATCATCTTACTGTAATGCATGTAACCAAATTCCCTCCATGGCACCCTTTTCCCATAAAAAAAAATCCATGCAAACCTGTATTTCATTGCTAATATGTGAAGAACTAGTGTTACTATCGACATTCTAAATTGGCGACGTGGGATGTAGTGGGAATTGAATAGGTGGTTGATTCAACCAGGCTTGGTATGCTTCCTCTTTGAGTTGTACTTGTTTATCAATGTTCTCTCAATTTGACATGGAAGTGGGGTGCAATGGAATATGGTCGACAGGTCACTCATTGTCAAAATCCTAATTGCAAAAACAATTAATATTGCATCGATGATATTAGTAACAATACATTTAGTTTGTTCAAGCATCATAACAAACAAGGATAATTTTAGGGGCGAAATTTAGCCAATGGGCTATTTTTCCATGTTTTTTACCAAAACAAGATTCACCAATTTGCATTTTTTGAAGCCTCATTTTGCCCAATTTTGATGGGGCAAACTTTTTTCACTCTAAAATTGCCAAAATCATTATATAAACTATATAAAATCCTTATAAATTGAAATAATTTTAGAAAAATATCGCCAAATATTTTATAGTTGACATTTAAAGAATTGGTAAGACTCGCCAAGGTTTATACACTTTTAAATAAGTATGGGTTCTTAAAATTATCCATGATATTATTAACAAACAATTATTAGAAGTATGAAATTTTTTTTTCTATATTACATGTGGAACCAACCACTTTACAAAATAAAATTTCAAATTGAGTAATATGTTTACATTAATTCCATTGAAAAGAAATACAATTAATCACTAATATATTTCTTATTCCCTAAGGGGACGTCTAAAGGTAGTCCCAATGCAATGCATCTTTGACTAATGGTTGTTGGTATTCGGAAGTTATAGTTTATCAACGACTCGTCACTAGGAGATAAACTATGTATTGCATGCACGACAACAAATTTGGATGCTTTCCTTTTTATAAATAACTCCTTGTCATTAGAGTGTTTCTCAATTGAAGCATTTACACTAAATAATGAGCACCTTCAACTATTTACGAACCCTACAATGTTCCCACGAGTGTGTGGACAATTGTAGATATACAACAAGTTCTTCCTATTAAAGTTTCCATAAGCATTACCATTCATGCACATACTATAAATGGAAATGTCATATTTGTATTTAACAATATTCAATTAATTAGATCGACTATAAAGAGGACCACAAAATGCCATAAGTGTTATTGAATATTTGGGAGGAATGAATACATGTTAAAGGATAAAAAAACCTGAGATTCACAACATCTATTTTGGACTTGGCAATCATATAATTATTACCACAAAAGGAGATTTCAGTCCCAAGATCGGGCACAAGTAGAGAAGACATACAAGCACCATATAAAGTGTGTTCGTAATAGGTTTAGTATTTACTTTGCAGATGGACAGGAAGAGAGAAGTCATCACTACCCTCCAACAATTGAACCGACCTTGGTGTGTGCTCGGAATTTTTTTCTCTTAGCTCATACAACTTTTTGGATCTCCTAGTAGAGATCGTTTGGGTGGTATTGATATCATACTTTGGATCACTAGAACTCTTGGTTGACTCAACATAAGGAGATGGGATGGTCAATTTAGGATAAAACATAGTTCTTTTGGATTCCAACTTTTCATAAAAGGAGCATATGGAAGTGTTTCTACATGTCTTTTATATATCCCCTAATGTATTTTTTACCATTGTGGGAGGTATTAGGCCATCAAAAATGGGTAGTATATCGTTAATATAGTGGGAAAATTTGAAATGTTGAGGGTTCTCCTTCAACGCTTAACATTTTAGATAGCCATATACTACTTGGGTGTCATAAAAGAGATCCAGTTCATGATGAAGTACCATAAATGCATGATGGTGGCTATAAGTTGGCATGTTACAATTGTCAAGGTAAAGTGGCTCTCCATTTTCGTCTAGCAGCTACTTGCAGTACCTAATCAAGGTAATCAACATGGAATTTTTCTTTGAAATTTCAATAATTATTTACTTCTTAAGAATATTTGTTAATTTTTTTCAAACAAGCTATTTCACATTTGTTAAGTGTTGTGTAGGGACCAACATCAAGGGAAGGGAATGTTGTCCTAACCAAATAAAAATTATGAAGGATGTAATTGATGATGAATTGGTCCTTAGTTCATTTGGATTGGTGTTAGAAGTTAATGAAATGGGGGAAAACTTTTATGCAACTACATTAGAGTCAATTTGGAGTCTAAAAGGGGCCTCATAAGAAAACGCTTTGTGGATGAGTAGGAATTCAATAACCAATAGAATTTCAAAAACTTGGGTCAACGATTATCGTTGAGTTGGACATAAAGTAGTCAACAATGCTTATGTATCCTATTTTTATTTGGTAATGGTTAAATTTGTATAAACTTATCCTTGGTTAATATCGTGATAAGGACATCTCAAAAAACTAAATTTACCAAAAAAATAGTATTTTATATTGTCACTACTTTTAAACTAAAAAAAAATAAAGCTCATATTAATTATAATGATATTGTGGTCATTTTATAATCATAATGGGGTCATTATATAATCATAATTGGTCATTTTGAAATACAAAAAGCATTTATGTAATTAACCATTATAAAATAAAATAATACCTAATTTTAAATAAAATTACCTTAAATTATGATAAATATTTTACCATTTTTAATTTTTTTTAAATCATAAAAGACTAAATTATTTTGAAATTAGGTAATATTACTACCGCTAATCTCAAAAATAACATTAAATCATCTATAAACTAAATAAATAATAATAACACAACATATTATTATTAAAAATCCTAAATCATATTATCAAATTTTACAATTATCATTTTTTACCCTGTACCTTTAGGAAAACCTTAGATGCCATAGGCTCGCCAACCTTCCGTCTTCATTTTCTTCCATTCACTAGCTTCCTTCTTCATATAGTCTTGTATTCGGTGGGAGATGAGATGGAACTTGGGTAAACTCGGTGGGAAAGATGACAATTGGTCACCTGAGAGAAGAGTAGAGCACGATATTTGCGATGTAAGTCCAAATTAATTTGGGAATTCTGCATAACTTGGTTTCTATACATTATATCAAATAAAAGGTGACTTCATTGGATTTTTGTGACATATATGAATGGTTTATCCTTTATGATAGCCTAAATTATATATGTGGAGTTTCTCATTGTAAACCCTAGTATATTTTCTAAGATAAAAATTGAATTATCCGATTTCTTGAGTTGTTCATTGGTTTCCCTCGAATGTTTTCCAAGTTAAAGATTCAAAGTGAATTGAAGGTGAACCTATTGGAACATATTTCATCCACATAGTGGTCACTAGAAGGCATATTTTCTTGGATAGAGGAGAGTTGTTGGTTGTGTTCCCTGGTATGTTCTTGACCCAATGAGTTTTTAATTTCTTAGTTTTATTGAACATATATTTACAATGAAAAAATTGATAATCCCGTTAAGGTATTAGTCAATGTGACAAGAAATCATGTCTTCTTCAAATATGAACATGAATGGATTTCCCACTTGAGCCTCAGACTTCAGACATTATACAATTATCCCTTCAATTCTTTCATATGTCTTGGATTGTGTATGCAAACAACTTCCTTTATTGACCCTTCAATTCTTTCAGCAGTCTTGGACCATGTATGTAAACAAATTCCAATTAAAGAAAGGGGGGGTTGGTTCCTTGGAATAAAGCAGGGACTGAAGCTGTATAGGGTTAAATAATAAGGTGATCATGCAAGGGTCCCAGGTCTTGCTGAACACAAGAATATCATCCAACTACATGATTGCAAATCAATCAAGATACAGTTTTAGCAGATCATTCATTATTCTCATGAATGTTGCAGAGGAAAATGCATATGTCCTTTCCACCATCATGAGAAGGATTGACCATGTATGATATCATCCTATGATAAATCATGCTATACATATCCATTTTTGTAGCTCCTCTTAGATGACCAAGAGGACAGGTGCAATTATTGTCTGTAGCATGTCCTCTTTAATGGATTTTCAAAATGATTTGTCTACCTTGGGTTGTTCTTATACCCATGCTTTAATCATGCCTAAATTCCATGCTATGCTAAATCATATATTCAAATCAAACATAATTTTTTTTTCCATGGAATATGCTTCTAGCATGATATCTCTTCTTTCCTACATTGTGAAGATATCAATCAGATATGATTTGGCACATTATGACATCCTCTTTCTACCTGGAACTACTCTATTTTCATCTCATCTTCTTTCTACCTAGAACCTCTCTATTTTCATCTCAGACTGTAATATGTTAACCTTCCTATGCATATTATAAGATAGCATGTGATCCAGGGCACTCCATTTCCAAGCATCTCATGAAAGTCATTACAATGTCTACCAAGATACTAGGGTTTAAAAAAAACTACTTTTTTGGATGGAAATATTTTGAAGAGGCCTTATATTTAGGTAGAAACTTTCATCTTTTAAAATTTGTATGCATAACTTGTTAGTATTCATTAGATTTTTAAAATCATACAACATTTATCTTATCATCGGTACTTAGTATGTTGGTCACTTTCTTGAAAAAAATGTCAAATCGACGTCCAAATAATGAATTGAGTTCTGTTGTACTCTACAACAAAAAGGACAATGTAGGGAATTGGATTCCTTTGAACTTGTCTATTGGTGATTGGATTACAATGCAACCATCTAGAAAAGGTGATCATAAGGTGAAAAAGAGATATCTAGAGGATGTTGAATGACATTGGAAAGGAATTGTAAAAGGGTTTAGGATGGAAGAGGGACGAAGAAAAGTGAAAGAAGAGCTTGTGGCTCATGTATATGGCAAGAAAGAGATCCAAAAAGAGTTTATTATTGAGCAACCAAAATTCCCTCAAATCAATGCTAATTGTTGGTATTTTTATTTTATTTCTTTTATATTTCAGTTATAGAGAATTTTCTTTCACGATTCATTCATTATATTTTTATTTCCACTTCTAATGATTACAATTTCATAGGATTATGCATTTCAAATTGGGAAGAATGGGAGTTGATTGAGTCTATCACTAATGTATTTTAAGTGGTACATTCAAAAATTGGTGAATTATTGTACACTACTAAGGATCATAAATGGCTAAGGAATGAAGGTATTTGGTTCTACAAGTACAAGTGCATACTTCCAAGAAGAGGTGAAGCATGTGGAGAACTCAAATAAATCCCATCACCCTAATTTCAATTAAATGTGTGGCCAAATATAGAGCATAAAATTCTAAGCTCTTTTCATTATAAGTTATTTTCAGAGATACAAGTTGGAATGAAGGAAAGTGGAGGCATAGTTGTGCATTCAAGCATATTCATTCCCTTTTTGGTCTTCTGTTTTTTTTTTTTTAGAATGAAAAATCACTCAGGGAAACAAATAAAACATACGTGACATCATCACTTTATGAGGAACTATTATTAAATATGTTCCATTTTGGTTGGGATAAAAGAATCCATGACAAACATGGAGAACATATAGAATGTCGAGTAAATCATACCAAAATATCATTTAGGTGAGTTACTATTTATGTCTAATTGTATGACTCATGTTAGAATAAATTGTAATGTCTATACATTTCTTCTACTGATAATATATGTGGCGTTGCATCCAATGTTGCAGGTATTGGATACCGAGAAAAATGTTATATATTTCATTCAAGTTCCATTGATGTAGATATGTTCGTATATCAGGAAAATGGAATTTGATTCCATTAGAGCAAGATGATGATGATGGAACACATTATCCTATTATAGTAGTTGATGTTTTGAAAAATGGGAAATGCTTTAGATCCTTGACATTGGAATAAAATTGGACATTATTTGATGTGAGACAACAATTGGAGTTGGAATATGTCAATTATTTTAGGTTTTTCACAATGGAAAAAGGCAGTAACAACATATTAGCTGTCATTGATGTCACTGATTTTTATTTTTCTTTTTTGTTTGTTACATAAATATATTGATTTTTTACCTATATATGTTTTCTTACTTCTTACATTGTGTTTCATAGGTCGGAAAGCGACGAGAGATTCTTGTTTCTTGCAAGGATTTTGTCCTACCATCTAAGTTGGAGATTGGAGAGTGTTAGTACAATGAAGACATTGCAAGTGCCCATTCTCTATTTTCAAGTTTGAAAATGACAATTATTCATCTCATAGTACTTGATGTCCAAGTTAACTATGATACTTGTAACATTTGGATTTTTCCATGAGGAATATGAGTAAAATGGTGAATTATGTGGATCTTAGTCATGGCAAAGAACTATCATATGGGATACGATTCATAACTAGCTTCACAAATAAAATGAACCATGTTCATGAAATTATGTGATTATCAATGGACAATGTTTCTTCTATTGAATGTATTTTTTTTCAGACTTCAATGAACAATGGTTATTTTGCTCATTTTGGTGATTATGAATAAAATATAACTTTTTCAATATGTCTCTCTTTTGTATTATTTTATTACCTTTTTTAGCTGGTCTTTTTATGAGATATTTGCTTCTGAGATTTATGTTTATCCACCTTTCAGTTTTCATATTTACATTTTACATTGCAATTTTTTTTACTTTACAATAATTGCAACCTAAACATAAGAATTGAACTCTAAAATCCTAATTACAAAACTGTTGCAAATCTTGTGTTTTTTCGAATCTTCATCTAGAAAAAATTCAATTGTACGCATTATTAATTAAATCATAAGAATGGTTTAGAAAGGATGGTGCTGAAAAAATAAATTGAATCTGTTCCAGGAACTGTTCAACTACATCATGCTTATAGAGCAATATTGTACCTCGAGAAAAATGAAAGGGCTTGCATATATATTGTGCTTAAAGCATTGCATTAGTGCAATTTGGGCATTGAAATCACCCAAATGGAGGTCACCTAAAGACAAGAACAATCTGACCTTAGGATTTGATATTTAATGCATTAAGTATGTTTGGATGACTAGTCAACCCTTTAATGAAAACTATTGGACCATATGCTCCTTATTTGTTCTCAATATTAGATATTTTTTTCCCAAAAATAGAAATACTTGTGTGTATTTGAACAAGAAAAATTATCAATTACAAGACATGGAAAACCCAACTTAGATTTCTATGAACAACTCTTTGAATCATGGTAGTCTTAGTATCAAATACATTATATATATATTAGATACCAAGTTTAACTACTAACTGTAGTATGTATCAAATGACACATGTTGGTTGTGGAGCCTGATATCTAGATTCAAAGATATTATTATTCAGCCGTGTCCGTACCCTAGGTTTGGTTATGATCCCGGCACGATCCCCAGGGGGTCTGGGGGGGTAACCCGTGGTATTTTCCCATTGTATTTCCCTTATAAAAGAAAGACATTGTAACACGACTAGGGTTGATGTATTAGGTATTATGCATTGTAAATATCTCTGAGATCAAGGAAGAAAGAATGTGAGATAGTGAAGAGGAAGTGCAGAGGTTGTGCTGTAGGTTGTATCCCTTCACCTTGCTGGACGATAATAATAATAAGGACTGGCAAATTCAGTGTGGACGTAGCCCAAGTTCGGGTGAACCACGACATATCTGTGTCTCTCTTGTAATGTGTGTGTGATTATATTTGCATTTTTGTTTATTGTTATTGCTCTGCGATCCTATTTTTCGAACAATTGGTATCAGAGCCAAAGGTCTATTTGGCAGATAAACCCGCAAAAAGCTAGGGTTTCTAGTTTGAGTGGGAGTAATGGCGGAAGAAGGAAAGTTTAAGGTTGAGAAGTTTAACGGCCAAAACTTCCAGTTATGGAAGATGCAAATGGAGGACTATCTGTACCAGAAGGATCTATTCCTACCATTGGGAGGAAGAGAAAAGCAGCCGGCGGCCATGGAGGACGAAGAATGGGAGGTTCTTGACAGAAAGGCACTGGGGACAATACGGCTATCCCTGGCTTCGTCGATGGCTTTCAATATCTCAAAAGAAACGACAATGGAGGGTTTGATGAGCGCACTGGGTAAGCTATATGAAAAACCCTCGGCCTCCAACAAGGTATTTCTAATGAAGTGTTTATTTAATATGAAGATGTGAATGTGGATCTGTTACTCATCATTTAAATTAGTTTAATATGGTTACAAATCAATTAAGTTCTGTAAGTGTGAACTTTGATGATGAGGTTAGGGCTCTTCTAATCTTGTGTTCATTTCCAGAAAGTTGGAATAGCTTGGTCATGGCTGTAAGTAACTCTGTCTCTAGTTAAAACACCTTGAAATTTGATGATGTTATTGGTGTTATTCTTAGCGAGAAAATGCAAAGAAAAAGCACAGGTGAGACATCAGGTAATGCGTTGACCATGGAGAGAAAGGGAAGACAAAAGGAGAGAGAAAAGAGCCAAGGTAATCGTGGCAAGTCTAAAACGGGCAGATCCAAGTCCATACTGGGAAAGATAGAGTGTTGGAACTGTGGAAAGAAAGGACTCTGAAGAAAGACTGCAGATCTCTAAAGAAGAAAGGAGATGCACAACAGGAAACTACCCAGGAAGCAAATGTAGCAAGTGATGTGTTACAAGATGCTTTGATTCTTGCATTAGATAATACTAGTGATTATTGGGTAGTAGATTTAGGGGCTTCATGTCATGCTACAACGCATAGGAAATACTTTCATGATTATGTTCCAAGTGATTTTGGACATGTTTTATTGGGTGATGATGAGCCATGTAAAATTGTTGGAATGGGTAAGGTATGGATAAAAGTTAAGAATGGAACTGATTGGTTGTTGAAAGATGTAAGGCATATTCCTGCTATGAAAAGAAATCTGATCTCAACAGGGCAGTTGGGTGATGGCGACTGTCTATCTACATTTGAAGAAAAGTGGTGGAAGATCACTAAAGGATCAATAGTGATAGCAAAAGGAGACAGGGTAGGTACGTTGTATTTATGTCCTCATAATATTGACCATTCTATCTCGTTAGCTTCCACAGGAATAGATACAACATTGTGGCATCATAGGCTTGGCCACATGAGTGAGAAGGGGATGTAGATTCTCCACTCAAGGAAGTTTCTATCAGATTTGAAGTAGGTAAGTTTGAAATTCTGTGAAAACTCTGTTTATGGAAAACAAAAGAGAGTCAGATTTCTCAGGGTTGGGAAACATAAGAAGAATGAAAAGTTAGAGCTTGTGCATACAAATGTATGGGGACCATCTCAGGTACAATCCCTTGGTGGCTCTCATTATTATGTTACATTTATTGATGATGCAACCAGGACAAATTGGGTTTATTGCATTAGACAAAAATCTGATGTGTTTGCTACTTTTAATAAGTGGAAAGCTTTGGTTGAGAATGAGACAGGAAAAAGGTTGAAGTGTCTCAGATCTGATAATGGAGGTGAGTACTACGGCAAGGAGTTTGATAGTTACTGTTCATACCATGGGATTCGTAGAGAGAAGACAGTCCCAGGAACACCACAAGAAAATGGTGTGTCTGAAAGGATGAAAAAAATGATCATGGAGCATGCAAGGTGTATGAGATTGCATGCAGGGTCGCCCTTACAGTTTTGGGCAGATGCTATAAATACTGTTGTTTATTTAATAAACAGAGGGATTTGAAGTGCTTTGGATGGTGGCATTCCAGAGGAGGCATGGATAGGTAAAAAGGTAAACTACTCATTTCTGAGAACATTTGGCTGTGAAGCATTTGTCAATATTGATAAAGAAAATAGAACAAAGCTTGAAGCTAAATCCAAGAAATGTACCTTTATTGGATATGGGATTAATGATTTTGGTTATCGTTTATGGGATTATGAAAATAACAAAATAATTAGGAGTAGAGATGTGATATTCAATGAAAAGGTCATGTATAAAGATCAGTTGCAGGGAAAGAAACAGGAAAAGGAAAACACAGAGTACACAGTACTTGATGAAATTAAAGAAAATGAAGTTCCAAAGGTGCCATAAAATCAAGAACAACATCAAGTACCTGAAACTCCTGCAACTGCAAGAAGATCTACCAGGTTAAGTAGACTCCCTGAATGATACTCTCCTTCAATGTATTATTTATTGATGACTGATGCCGGTGAACCAGAGTGTTATGAAGAAGCAATGCAGGTGGAAACTAGAAAGAAGTGGGAGTAAGGCATGAATGAGGAGATGGACTCATTGGTAGGAAACCAGACTTGGGATTTGGTTCAGTTGCATGCTGGTAAAAGATCATTGCAGAACAAATGGATTTACAGGTTGAAGGAAGAAGAAAGAGGTAAGAAGCGGTACAAGGCCAGACTTGTTGTAAAGGGGTTTTCACAGAAGAAAGGTATAGATTTTGATGAAATATTTTCTCCTGTTGTTAAGATGACTTCAATTAGGACTATCTTAAGTTTAGTGGTGGTAGAAGATTTGCATCTTGAACAGTTAGATGTAAAAAAACCTTTCTCCATGGGGATTTGGAGGAATAGATATATATGCAGCAGCCACAAGGGTATGAGGTCAAAGGGAAGGAGGATTGGTATGCAGGTTGAAGAAGAGCTTGTATGGATTGAAGCAAGCTCCAAGGCAGTGGTATTTAAAATTTGACAGGTTTATGACAGAACAAGGTTATAGTAGGTGTCATTTTGACCACTGTGTTTATTTCAAGAAGCTAGACAATGAAAGATATATTATCTTGTTATTGTATGTGGATGACATGCTTGTTGCAGGGTCTAACATGCAGGATATAAATGTACTTAAAAGGAAGCTAGCTAATTCATTTGCGATGAAGGATTTGGGTGCTGCAAAGAAAATGCTTGGTATGATAATAACAAGAGATAGGAAAAATCGCAAATTGACATTGTCTCAGAGTGAGTACATACAAAAGGTCATGGAGAGGTTCAGAATGCAGAATGCAAAACCAGTAAGTACACCTTTGGCCAGCCATTTCAGTCTAAGCAAGGAAATGTGTCCCAAGACACAGGAAGAGACAGATTACATGTCCAAGATTCCCTATCAATCAATAGTTGGTAGCTTGATGTATGCCATGGTGTGCACAAGACTAGATATTGCACATGCAGTGGGAGTTGTGAGTAGATATATGAAAAATCCAGGTAAAGAACATTGGAAGGCAGTACAGTGGATTCTCAGGTATTTGAGAGGTACTACTTCTCAGGCATTATGTTTTGGAGCTTCAGACACTGTTCTACAGGGATATGTTGATGCAGATATGGTAGGTAATAAGGATAGCAGGAGGAGCACCATAGGGTATGTGTTTACTGTAGGTGGAACAACAGTAAGTTGGATTTCGAAATTGCAAAAGGTTGTTGCACTTTCAACAACAGAAGCAGAGTATGTTGTTGTTAGAGAGGCTAGTAAAGAGATGATTTGGTTGCAGAGGTTTATGGAGAAATTGGGTAAGAAGCAGAAGGATAGCAGGTTGTATAGTGATATCCAAAGTGCCATTCATCTTGCAAAGAAATCAACATTCCATTCCAAGACTAAACATATACAGCTCAAGTACCATTTCATACGCTCTGTTCTGGAAGATGAACTGTTGAAGCTGGAAAAGATACATACTAGCTAGAATCCTGCAGACATGTTCACAAAGGTAGTGACCAAAGAGAAATTGAGTTCCTACTCAGTTTCAGTTGGCCTTCTAGAATGAAGGTGAAGATGAGAAAGTTTCCAAGTCCAAGGTCCAGCAAGTACAGCAATGGTGTAGTTGTTATGATCGGTCTTCAAGTGGGAGATTGTTGCTTGTGGAGCCTGATCTCTAGATTCAGAGATATTATTATTCAGCCATGTCCGTACCCCAGGTTTGGTTATGATCCTGGAACGATCTCCAGGGGGTTCGAGGGCAAATCCATCGAGAAAAATTTTTTGGGGCTGTTTTCGCCAACAGTTTTCGGGCCCATGGTTTTGGGTAACCCATTGTATTTTTCCGTTGTATTTCCCTTATAAAAGAAAGACATTATAACACAGCTAGGGTTGATGTATTAGGTATTATGCATTGTAAAGATCTCTAAGATCAGGGAAGAGAGACTGTGAGACAGTGAAGAGGAAGTGCAGCGGTTGTGCTGCAGGTTGTATCCCTTCACTTTGATGGACAGTATAATAATAAAGACTGGCAACTTTAGTATTTATGTAGCCCATCTTGGGGTGAACCACGATATATTTGTCTCTCTCTTGTAATGTGTGTGTGATTATATTTGCATTTATATTTATTGTTATTGCTCTGCGATCCTATTTTTCTAACAACAAATTTTGTTGGGACATACACTTAAAGAAGAATATCTCTTTCATGGATTTTGAATGAAGCAACTAAAAAACCAATAATAATTCAAGCCTAATTTCTGGAGTCATATGAAGCTTGATTCAAACATTCAACTCTCCATAAAGATTCTTAGTTATTTCATTGTTTTCAACATTTTATTCATTTGTAAAAATTTTAATTCACATTACTTCATATGGCCAAACACTTTATTCAATACATTTAAGAAGATACAATTTTGATTGATTTATAAGCAACAATGCTTCTCATATTTATGTCAAGTGAAAACTTCATCAATGGAAATCCAACTTTGATTTTGAATTTGCTGGTGTAATGCTTGGGAAGTTGGTGTTGGAATATTTTAACCATCCCACCTTGGTTTTGCATGCTTTGCATGCATCTTGCATGCATTCCATGCAGTGGTAGGTGAGTCTCCTAGCACCTAGTCCTTATTTTTTCCCCCCTAGAGCTTAAATTTGGTCATCATTATCCATCTTATCCACTCATAGCACCTTGGTTTCATCATTGAAGTCCAAAGGCGCCCTCATGCATGATTTTAGGAGTTAGCACAATTAGTTCCATGATTTAGGGCACCTTGTCCTATTGATTGACTAGTTAACTGACTGTTTCCATGATTTAGGGCACCTTGTCCCATTGATTGACTAGTTAACTGACTGTTACACCTAGTTTCACTGCCACTGAGTGTAGAAGCACCTATTTTGACCACTAAAAGTCATTATTGCACCTCCTTGGAGTCTCCTTCCCTAATTTATATCCCCAATGACTCAGTCATGCACCAGTACACCTCAGTTGACTATCCATTCATCATCGGTGGCCACTAGACCTTATCGTGAGATGGTTCCAATGAAAACTAAGCCTGCCACTTATGTGGATTCCAACTGCCTCTTTAGTCTCATGAATTTCTCCTTTGGAGATGTATTATTTATGTACACATTTACTGAATAATAATGTAATGAAATTTTTTCCAATTGTTGTTCATTCTCTTGTGTTGTAATACAATTTTTTCTTCTTTATTTTTCTTGCTCAATTCTCATTATCTCTGTTATACTTAGTGTGAATTTTATCTTTATCTCTAGATCTCTATGAGAATCTCACAAAATATCACAGTTGTTACTTCCACATTGTGTTTATGACTGGTTTTATTTTCTAGTCCCATTTAACCTATTCTTGTGGCCACTTGTGGACATTAATAAAATTATTTCACCTCCAAATTGATACCAAGAAAATTTTAAAACTTCTAGATGTGATTCCTATCGTTCCCTACAAATACTACTCCTACATTTACGTTGGTCTAGCTAGAAATGAGATCAACCATGGAAATTTTAAGGATTTTGCAGATCAACATGTTACTGGATTGCTGCAATAATAGTAGGTCCATCAAATTGGAATGAAGCAGGTTATGTTATTGACTATGGATCACCAAATCAGGCTATTGAAGACATGCATCACGTTTGTTATGAGATGAGTCAATATAATAATGATTATAAAAGTTTAAAACCGTAGCTATGGATAATCTTGTAAATGATGCAGAATGTCTTGTTTCATAATCTTGTAAATGATGCAGAATGTCTTGTTTCATGTTGGTCAACGAAGGTAGATATGACATTCAACTTAATCCTCTCTAGTGCATTTTCAAGGTCATGTAAATATGTATTATACACACTAATCCAAACATTCCAAATAAAAAATTTCCTCATAGAGTGAAGACAGACACTTTATAGAGCCTCATCACTAACCTTCCCCTATGGCCTCTAGATGTCAACCCCACCAACACATATCGGTAAAGGTGATTAAGGTATCATCACTCCATCACCTTCATATCATATCACTCTTAGGAAATATTTCACTCATGTAGCTAATAAAAAATCATATTATGTGTCTATACTAGCAAACTTATTCAAGGTCATGTAATTTATGCATGCAAATGGGTCATTATTTTTAACTAGAAGTATTGGGTATCTACAGGACCTTTTCTGATCCTGATCTCAAATAATCTATAGATGCTTAAATATTTTTAATTGGTACTTCCAAGAACCAGAAGCATTTTTATGATCTCTATTTCAGACAATATTTAATATGTTTTTGGATTTCTTCTAGCCTGCTCTTTCTACTAGCAATCATTACCATGACCTTGAGCAAGATGCTTAAAACCTTCTATTGAAGAGGTTGGGCATGGATTGTGTATGCTAATCACTCAATTTTCTAAAGAATAGAGATTTAAATAGGATATGGGGCATTATAGTAAATTAGTAACCAATCACAGATTTTCTTTGTTCTACAAGTGGATTTCTCTTTTTAATTTGATACACCATTTTTACTTATTTAAACTTGACTTCAACATCATTCATCCCAAATTAAATATCAGACACCTTGTCTAACAACTTGTTCCTAAATATAGAAGGATCCAAGGGTCTAGACATTCCTTGTAACTGATACCAAAAGAACCTTTTCTTTGAAGTGTTGACCTTAAAGTACAAACCTTTCATTCAATAAGGATTAATCAGGTTATCTATTGACTAGCGCAGGTATTTACCCATATTCTCTTTGAGAAATTTATTCTCAAAGGGTTAACCTTAAAAATTAGACTTGTCATTAGATGAGGATTGATCAGGTCACATATTAATGGATTTTATCAGGACAAAAACTTCAACAACAATCTATTTTTGGAGAGATGATCTTTCTTTCAAAACCAACCTTTCAAGCAAAGGTTTAAATATCATCCACTAGCCGACTATTCTAGGACTCGTTTCCAACACTTTTGATTTAACTTCAAAACAAAGAGACAAAAAAGATTGTCTTCAACAACTGTTATAGAGGCTTGATTTTATTTTTTTCCCTAAATGTTACTACAATTCTTTGATTGTGTTATAGGTGTCTCATTCTGCATTGCAGAGGGTTGATTTTGGACAATAGAGTCTAGTCTTCAGTAACGAGAGTTGGACCTTGTATAGAAGTATGCTTGGATGTTGATTATGTTCAAAAAGACTAGTTCATGTTACATAAATTTGTTTTGAAAACCCAGAAAATGTGTTAAAAAACCCTTATAAAATGTGCAAAATTGTTACAAAGGATTGTATTTTGCCTAGCAGTTACTGTATAAGTCTGATGCAATGTTGCAGATATCTGATTTTGCATTATAAAGAGATGATTTTAAGTTATAGAGGCTTCTCTGGATGAACTTATGAATTTGATAGACAAATAATACTAGAATCTAGATAGGTTTTACTTGGAAAACTCCATTCCCAATTCAAATACTGTTTCCTAGAAATAGAGAGCATAAAGGTGTCAACAATGTCAACATATCCTCATGTAGTCATTTCACCTTTCATATAAACAAATCAGTTCCAAACCGGTCAAAATTCAAGGGGTCATAAGAGATCCTAGAAATTCCACACACCAATACAAAACAACAATTGGGAGGTAGCAAAAGGGAGAAGGAAGAGGATGAAATACTTGCTTCCATTAATGGATCATTTCCCCTTGTTATTGTCAATAAATTAGACTTTACATTAAGGATTGATTAAAAAACAGAGTCAACAGTTCTTGACTAGCACTTCTTGAGGTTATTGTTATTATTTGAAGGAGTTCTTTCAATTGGAGTCAGTGCCAAAAAGGGAACATAAGCAGAAATCTACTACTCTTCCCAGCAAAAGAAAGAAGATACTAGCAAATTAAGAAAGAAGGTTATTGATAGTTGTAGCAAATAGATCCCCGTGTATAGTTAATTATGTTCATAGAGCCCCTTGTAAAATCTACAATTTCTCTACTCAAAGAACCAATAAAGAAAAGCCAGTTCCATTCCATTGTTGGAGTTTTCTCAAAGTCAGTTTCTCCAAGGTAAAATCATTCCATGAACTCTCATGATTGTATGTGTTGTCATAATTTTATTTATTTTTCTGCAATTAGATAGAAGCAATCTTATCTACCAAATTATAAAGAAATAACCATAATACATAATTGAAGATCTGTTGTGATAACTATTCAACAGTATACCTACTACAGTTTACATATCACTTTTCTTGGTTGTTCATTTATCAAGGTCTTCCTACCAAGTCACGATTGGAAAAAAATGGGCTCATATATGGGGTTCATTTAATTTGTGGAAAACTCAAGATAGTTAAACACATATTTTAGAATTGCAGATTTTCCAGGAACTATTGGAAACACATAGGATCAGCATTCAACATTGTTTTAGCCTACAAACAAATCCCCATGGCTTCTTCAAGAAAAATTGTCCACCAAGCAATGTCTATATGTGTTTTGATGTCATCAATGATGTCCAGGAGGAAAATCAACCATTTAAATCATGTCCCAAGGGAAGATGAAACATTCACAAGGAAGATCAATTCAAAATCCCAAAGAGGTCACTCCACCACAAGACAACCAAAAATCTTCCAAGGGATCCTCAACCAAAGAATGATGATCTTAAAGAATGGGACATCCCTCCAAATGGACTAATACATCACTAAATGTGGATGACTCCCTTAAGGTAGCATATATATATATAAAGTCCAAACAATGGAGATATTTTATTACAACCACTCTAAATTGCAACCAAAACCATTAGCATGTTGAAATAAGGCTAATAGAGGATGCGACTGAGGCTGAGGCTGAGGCTGAGGCCGCGACCTGTCTTAAAAATTAGGTTGAGATGAGATCAAGAGAAATCCAAAGACATAGCCTTGAAAAATTGAATGTTGGCCTCCACAATATACTACGACAAAGGGTGGATTGGTCTCTTTTGAAGCTGCTGGCTTAAAAAATGGAAAATATAGGGCTCAAAAGGTGACATAATACCCTCAACAAAAGGATACTACCTCATTCCAGATCTAGATGGCCTTTCCTAAACATCAGAATAAAAGATTATAGGTGAATCAACCCATAAATGACCTCTGTTATGAAATGACACAATGCGCCTTATGCACTAAGGTTCTTGCTTAACAATTACACACAACACACACATTCACATAGACAAGGTGTAAATAGGATGCCAGAAGCCGGCTTATATTACTTCTACCGAAATGGTTACAATGCAAACTGCAAGGAATGAAATAACTAATTAACTGTCAGCCTTAGCCAAATACAATACAGAAGTAGCTGTGTGCTCTCTCAATGTCTCGAATGTCACCCTCTCCTGGTTCACTGCGGAACTTTGAGCCATGGTTCGATATTCTCTACATTTGGAAGATGCGTGACCGTTCTCTCCAGTCTACCTATCTTATCCCTGAACTTTGCTCTGCCAAGATGCCAAGTCCTCCAACTAATTTCGTCCCTCGGCCTTATACTCTCCTGTTGTTGTTCCCGAGATCACTCCGACCCCCGAGACACGCATCCTCTGTCTGTCGATCTCTTTAGATCATGAAAACTTGCAACTGTCAGCGCCCCTTCCATGCTGCATAATCCCTTCCTGTGTTGACATCTGTCACGATCCCAACTACTCTCAATAACTACCATTAACTTCCTTAGAAACCCTGAACTATTGCGAAGTACTCTCCTTGACTTCTATGCATCCTTCTGACAGGCTACAATAATCCTTCATGTCGGCCATACTGTTTGTCAGCTTCGAATTACCCGTTGGCTTCCTTCGCACCCTTCAAGATTCGCCAGTCCACCCCTTCCTCCTCGCTGTTGGTTGTGGAGATAGATCTTCCAGTCTCATAGATTATATTGTCTTTGCTGTGCACCTTGGAGGACTGTACACCCATTCTGCATTTCCATGGGTTTGGGGGCAGTGCCCCTAAGTCACGAGGGTGCGGGGGCAACGCCCCCGAGAAAAATTTTTGGGGATGTTTTAGTCAACTGTTTTGCGGGCCCATGGTTTTGGGTATCCCGTGGTATTTTTCCATTGTATTTCCCCTATAAAAGAAAGACATTGTAATACGGCTAGGGCAAGGATGTATTAGGTTTTATGCATTGTAAAGATCTCTAAGATCATGAGAGAGACTATGAGACAGTGAAGAGGAAGTGCAGCGGTTGTGCTGCAAGTTGTATCCCTTCACCTTGTTGGACGATAATAATAATAAGGACTGGAAAATTCAGTGTGGACGTAGCCCAAGTTCGGGTGAACCACGACATATCCGTGTCTCTCTTGTAATGTGTGTGTGATTATATTTGCATTTTTGTTTATTGTTATTGCTCTGCGATCCTATTTTTCGAACAATTGGTATCAGAGCCAAAGGTCTATTTGGCAGATAAACCCACAGGAAGCTAGGGTTTCTAGTTTGAGTGGGAGTAATGGCGGAAGAAGGAAAGTTTAAGGTCGAGAATTTTAACGGCCAAAACTTCCAGTTATGGAAGATGCAAATGGAGGACTATCTGTACCAGAAGGATCTATTCCTACCATTGGGAGGAAGAGAAAAGCAGCTGGCGGCCATGGAGGACGAAGAATGGGAGGTTCTTGACAGAAAGGCTCTGGGAACAATACGGTTGAGCTTGGCTTCATCGGTGGCTTTCAATATCTCAAAATAAATGACAACAAAGGGTTTGATGAGCGCACTGGGTAAGCTGTATGAAAAACCCTCGGCCTCCAACAAGGTATTTCTAATGAAGCATTTATTTAATATGAAGATGTCTGAAGGTGGATCTATTACTGATCATTTAAATGAGTTTAATACGGTTACAAATCAGCTAAGTTCTATAAGTGTGAACTTTGATGATGAGGTTAGGGCTCTTCTAATCTTGTGTTCATTGCCAAAAAGATGGAATAGCTTGGTCATGGCTGTAAGTAACTCTGTCTCTGGTTCAAACACCTTGAAATTTGATGATGTTATTGGTGTTATTCTTAGTGAGGAAATGCGAAGAAAAAGCACAGATGAGACATCAGGTAATGCATTGACCATGGAGAGCAGGGGAAGACAAAATGAGAGAGAAAATAGCCAAGGTAATCATGGCAAGTCTAAAACGGACAGATCCAAGTCCAGACTGGGAAAAATAGAGTGCTGAAACTGTGGAAAGAAAGGACATATGAAGAAAGACTGCAAATCTCTAAAGAAGAAAGGAGATGCACAGAAGGAAACCACCCAGGAAGCAAATGTAGCAGGTGATGTGTTACAAGATGCTTTGATTCTTGCATTAGATAATACTAGTGATTATTGGGTAGTAGATTCAGGAGCTTCATGTCATGCTACACCCCATAGGAAATACTTTCATGAGTATGTTCCTGGCGATTTTGGACACGTTTTATTGGGTGATGATGAGCCATGTAAAATTGTTGGAATGGGTAAGGTATGGATAAAAGTTAAGAATGGAACTGACTGGCTGTTGAAAGATGTTAGGCATATTTCTGCTATGAAAAGAAATCTGATCTCAACAGGGCAGTTGGGAGATGGCGGCTGTCTATCTACATTTGGAGAAAAGTGGTGGAAGATCACTAAAGGATCAATGGTGATAGCAAAAGGAGACAGGATAGGTATGTTGTATTTATGTCCTCATAATACTGACCATTCTATCTCTTTAACTTCCATGGGAACAGATACAACATTTTGGCATCATAGACTTGGCCACATGAGTGAGAAGGGGATGCAGATTCTCCACTCAAGGAAGTTGCTTCCAGATTTGAAGCAGGTAAGTTTGGAATTATGTGAAAACTCTGTTTATGGAAAACAAAAGAGAGTCATATTTCTCAGGGTCGGAAAACAGAAGAAGAATGAAAAGTTAGAGCTAGTGCATACAATGTATGGGGACCGTCGCAGGTACAATCTCTTGGTGGCTCTCATTATTATGTTACATTTATTGATGATGCAACTAGGAAAACTTGGGTTTATTGCATTAGATTGAAATCTGATGTGTTTGCTACCTTTAAGAAGTGGAAAGCTTTGGTTGAGAATGAGACAGGGAAAAGGTTGAAGTGTCTCAGATCTGATAATGGAGATGAGTACTGCGGCAAGGAGTTTGATATTTACTGTTCATACCATGGGATTCGTAGAGAGAAGACAGTCCCAGGAACACCACAAGAAAATGGTGTGTCATAAAGGATGAACAGAACGATCATGGAGCGTGCAAGGTGTATGAGACTGCATGCAGGGTTGCCCTTACAGTTTTGGGCGAATGCTGTAAATACTGTTGTTTATTTAATAAACAGAGGACTTTCAAGTGCTTTGGATGGTGGTATTCCAGAGGAGGCATGGACAGATAAAAAGGTAAACTACTCATTTCTGGGAACATTTGGTTGTGAAGCATTTATCCATATTGATAAAGAAAATAGAACAAAGCTTGAAGCTAAATCCAAGAAATGTACCTTTATTGGATATGGGGTTGATGAATTTGGTTATCGCTTATGGGATTATGAAAATAACAAAATCATCAGGAGTAGAGATGTGATATTCAATGAAAAGGTCATGTATAAAGATCAGTTGCAGGGAAAGAAATAGGAAAAGGAAATCACAGAGTACACAGTACTTGATGAAAATCAAGAAAATGAAGTTCCAAAGGTGCCAGAAAATCAAGAACAATAGCAAGTACCTGAAACTCCTGCAACTACAAGAAGATCTACCAGGTTAAGTATACTCCCTGAACGATACTCTCCTTCAATGTATTATTTGTTGATGACTGATGTTGGTGAACCAGAATGTTATGAAGAAGAAATGCAGGTGGAAACTAGAAAGAAGTGGGAGCAAGGCATGGATGAGGAGATGGACTCATTGGTAGGAAACCAGACTTGGGATCTGGTTCAGTTGCCTGCTGGTAAAAGAGCATTGCAGAACAAATGGATTTACAGGTTGAAGGAAGAAGAAGGAGGTAAGAAGCGGTACAAGGACAGACTTGTTGTAAAGGGGTTTGCACAAAAGAAAGGTATTGATTTTGATGAAATATTTTCTCCTGTTGTTAAGATGACTTCAATTAGGACTATCTTAAGTCTAGTGGTGGTAGAAGATTTGCATCTTGAACAGTTAGATGTAAAAACAACCTTTCTCCATGGGGATTTGGAGGAAGAGATATATATGCAGCAACCACAAGGGTATGAGGTCAAGGGTAAGGAGAACTTTGTATGGAGGTTGAAAAAGAGGTTGTATGGTTTGAAGCAAGCTCCAAGGCAGTGGTATTTAAAATTTGTCAGGATTATGACAGAACAAGGTTATAGTAGATGTCATTCTGACCACTGTGTTTATTTCAAGAATCTAGACAATGAAATATATATTATCTTGTTATTGTATGTGGATGACATGCTTGTTGCAGGGTCTAACATGCAGGATATAAATGTACTCAAAAGGAAGCTACTAATTAATTTGCGATGAAGGATTTGGGTGCTGCAAAGAAAATGCTTGGTATGAGAATAACAAGAGACAGGAAAAATCGTAAATTGACATTGTCTCAGAGTGAGTACATACAAAAGGTGTTGGAGAGGTTCAGAATGCAAAATGAAAAACCAGTTAGTACACCTTTGGCCAGCCATTTCAGTCTAAGTAAGGAAATGTGTCCCAAGACACAGGAAGAGACAGATTACATGTCCAAGATTCCCTATCAATCAGCAGTTTGCAGCTTGATGTATGCCATGGTGTGCACAAGACCAGATATTGCAACAGTGGGAGTTGTGAGAAGATATATGAACAATCCAGGTAAAGAACATTGGAGGGCAGTACAGTGGATTCTCAGGTATTTGAGAGGTACAACCACTCAGGCATTATGTTTTGGAGGTTCAGACACTGTTCTACAGGGATATGTTGATGCATATATGGCAGGTGATAAGGATAGCAGGAGGAGCAACACAAGGTATGTGTTTACTGTAGGTGGAACAAAAATAAGCTGGATTTCAAAACTACAGAAGGTTGTTGCAGAGGCTAATAAGGTTGGATTTCAAAAATGGAAGTAGGGTATGTTGATGTTACAGAGGCTAGTAAGGAGATGATTTGGCTACAGAGGTTTATGGAGGAAGTGGGTAAGAAGCAGAAGGATAGCAGGTTGTATAGTGACAGTGAGAGTGCCACTCATCTTGCAAAGAAATCAACATTCCATTCCAGGACTAAACATATACAGCTCAAGTACCATTTCATACGCTCTGTTCTGGAAGATGAATTGTTGAAGTTGGAAAAGATACATACTAGCCATAATCCTGCAAACATGTTCACAAAGGTAGTGACCAGAGAGAAACTGAGTTCTTGCTCGGTTTCAGTTGGCCTTATAGCATGAAGGTGAAGAGGAGAAATTTTCCAAGTCCAACAAGTGCAGCAGTGGTGGAGTTGCTGTGATCAGTCTCCAAGTGGGAGATTGTTGGTTGTGGAGCCAGATCTTCCAGTCTCATAGATGATATTGTCTTAGTTGTGCACCCCGGAGGACTGTACACCCATTATGCATTTCTAGGGGTTTGGGGGAAACGCCCCCGAGAAAACATTTTGGGGTTGTTTTCGCCAGCTGTTTTGCGGGCCCATGGTTTTGGGTATCCCGTGGTATTTTCCTTGTATTTCCCCTATAAAAGAAAGACATTGTAATACGGCTAGGGCAAGGATGTATTAGGTTTTATGCATTGTAAATATCTCTAAGATCAGGAGAGAGACTGTGAGACAGTGAAGAGGAAGTGCAGTGCCTGTACTGCAGGTTGTACCCCTTCACCTTGCTGAACGGTAATAACAATAAGGACTAGAAAATTCAGTGTGGACGTAGCCCAAGTTGGGGTGAACCATGATATATCTGTGTCTCTCTTGTAATGTGTGTTTGATTATATTTGCATTTCTGTTTATTGCTATTGCTATGCGATCCTATTTTTCTAACACTCGCTTGGTTCATGCCCAAACCTATTGGAGTCGTGGTTCGACAACATGTCGACCCTCGATGTCTCCGCTGCTACTCTGTCATCTATCGACCCTCAACGTCTCCGCTGCTACTCTGTCATATGTTGACCCTTGACATGTCGAATCTTCGACCTTTCCCTGGTTTTGTCGGTCCCATATCGACTGCTCCTGCTTGACTTATTGACTTAGACAACCAATCTGCTCTTTCACACCAATGGTCGTTGCCACTCCCTCTGGTTGGCCTTCTTTATGTCGATCAACTTCGACCAATCTTCCTAGGCCCCGATGCTCCTGCATCAGACTCCCCAGGTGAAAAAGAACGCGACTGCTCCGTTATTCTCCTGAACTCTTCTTTGAAAATCCATGTCGCCTCCTGTAACTCATTGTCTTTCCATCGCACTAAGTATTCCTTCCTTCGCGAACTGCACGTACTCCCGACTTCATGTTCCTCTATTACTTCTGCAATTTATTCCTTCTGTCAATCTGGGATCTATTCTGTCCAGTCAATGTTTGATACTTCGTCGCTTCTGCTGCTTGAACCTTCTTCAAACTTGTATAGATCTGAGACATTGAATGCTAATGAAATGCTCAAGTCATTCAGCAACTCCAACATATAAGCGTTGTCCGAAATTTTCTTCAGAATCTTACATGGTCCAATCTTCTTCAGCTTCAGCTTGTTATATGTCCCTGTCGAAAATATCTCCTTCTGCAAAAGTACATAGACTAAGTCTCCTTCACTGAACGATTGTAACCTCTTCTTCATGTCGGCTCTCGACTTGTATGTCGCGTTACTCTTTTCTATGTGCTTTCGCACATCCTCATGCACTTCTTTCGTATGCTCTGCAAATGATTCTGCATCTGCGCTTTTCCTGGCTTCTGTCGGTAACTCGACCAAATCCACCACTCCATGTGGGATCCTTCCTTGAACAATCTGGAATGGGCTCAACCCTGTCGACCGATTCATAGAATTGTTATAAGCAAACTCTGCTTGCGCCAACACGTTCTCCCACTTCTTGGGTCTGTCGATCGTCAAACACCTTAGAAAATTTCCCAAACTTCTATTCACCACCTCAGTTTGTCCGTCTGTCTGCGGATGATATATTGAGCTAAACTGCAACCTTGTGTCCAGTTTCTTCCATAGGGTTCTCCAAAAATGTCCCATAAAATTGGTATCTCTGTACGATGTGATACTCTTCAGCAACCCATGCAATCTGACTACTTCATTGAAGAATAATACAGCAATTCCTGTGGCGTCACTTGTCTTCCGACATGGAATAAAGTGTGCCATTTTCAAAAATCTGTCGACTACCACAAATATTGAGTCACTCCCTTGCTGTGTCTTCAAATATCCTAGCACAAAATCCATGCTTAGTTGCTCCCATGGGGTATCCAGTATAGGTAATGGTGTATACAACCCCGTATTCTGATTTCTCCCTTTTTCCAACTGGAAAACTCTACATTGTCGAACCCACTTTCCAACATCTGTCGTCATTCCTGGCCATTAATATTTCTCTTCAACTAATGCCATGGTCTTGTCGATGCCAAAATGACCTGCTAATCCACCGCTATGCAACTCTTGGATTAGGTTCTCCCTTATGGATCCTATGGGAATACACAACTGTTGTCCCTTGAACATGTATCCCTCTTGGATAAAATAATCCAAGTATGGAGTTCTGTCGACACTCCATGGTTCACAACAAGCCTCCCATGCTTTCACAAAATCCTTGTCGGTCTCAAACTCTGTCTTCACTGACTCTATTCCCGTTTCCTGAACTGTCGTCGTGTTCAACAATGCAACTCTTCGACTCAACGCATCGGCAACCTTGTTCGACTTGCCCAACTTATGTCGCGACATGAAAGTATATCCTTGTAGGAATTCGACCCATTTCATGTGCCGCTGATTCAACTTCGACTGAGTATTCAGATACCTCAGTGCTTGGTGATATGTGTACAACACAAATTCCTTGGGAAACAAATCATGCCTCCATTTCTTCAATGCTTGGATAATAGCATAAAATTCCTGGTCATAGACTGAATATTTACGCTTCACATCATCCAAATTTTCATTGAAGAATGCAATTGGTCAGCCCTCCTATCTCAACACTGCTCCAATTTCCATTCCACTCACGTCACAAGGCGACCTAGAAAACTTTGTCGAAATCTGGGAGTGCTAACACTAGGCTCTCAGTGACCTTTCCCTTCAACTTGTCGAAAGCTCGTTGGGTTGCTTCTGTCCACTTGAACTCGCCCTTTTTTATGCACTCTGTCAAAGGTGCACAAATCTGACTGAATCCCCGAATGAACTTCCTGTAGAAACTGGCAAGTCCATGGAAAATCCTTACTCCAGTCATACTTGTCAGTTTCGGCCAATCCAATATTGCCTTCACCTTTTATGGATCCATCACCATCCCTTTTCCTGAGATTACAAATCCCAAGTACACCAGTTCTTCCTTCATGAAGAAACACTTTTGCAGGTTCACCATCAGCTTCTCGTCCTGTAACTTCTGCAATACCTGTCGAGTGAGTTCCTGACCTTTTGTCAGACTCATCCTATGTGGTGCTTTGTTTGGCAGACTCGACCCTAGAATCAAGTCGATTTGATGTGATATGCTCCTTGTCGGCAACAATCCCGTCGGTGTCTCATCGAACACTATGCTTCGAAACTTGTCAAGCATCTTTTCGAATTCAACTAGAATCTTCTCCATTGTCATCCTCTCGACACATGGTCCTTTCGGAATGATAGTGTAACATCCCGATTTCTTTTCCTCTTCCGCGAGGAATTCTTTCATTGAGCACATCAGCACTCACTTCTCCCAAAAGTTGCTCTTGTCGTGCTTACAATCGGCCCGCTCCTCCAGCTTCGGCTTAAGAGTTCTTTGTACGCCATTCTTCCACCTTGTGACTGTGTTGGATCGACCATCATAAATCATATTCTGATCATATTTCCATGGTCTCCCTAACAACAGATGGCATGCATCCATTGGGATTACATCGCACAGTACATTGTCTTCAAATACTTTGACTCTGAAGTTAATCAGGAATTGTTTGGTCACCTTCACATGATGTCCTTTTTGCAACCATGAGATCTTGTAAGGGTGTGGATGTTCCCAACACTTTAATCATGCCTTATCGATCACCTCTGTCGACACAAGATTCTCAATGCTTCCACCATCAACTATGGTCTTGCAACGCCATTCACCAATTCGCACCTTAGTTCGAAATATGGCCTTTCGTTGTGCCAGCTCTTGCTTGTCGCGTCGATCGTCCAAAACCAGTGTCTTTCTGGCTATCATGGCCCGACTCTTTTTCTTACCATCCTCACTGTTATCGGATGCCGACTCTTCCCTCTCATCGAATTGCTCATCTCTTCGACGTCTGGGTTTTGATTCCTCTGTAGCATGAAGGTTCTATGGGCACTCATATGCCTTGTCTCCTGCTCCTCGACACTGTAACAGATTATGGCTGGTCTGTTAGCTCCTTTTTTGTCGGATGGGCCACTTTGACCATACGCACCTCGACTACGGTTCTCACGAATATCGTGTCGGTTCTCTTGTGCTTTCTCCCTTGTCGATGTCCCTTTTGTCCGTCGATTTTCTTCAACAGATTCCTTCCTGTAACCGCTACTTTGTCCTTTCGTGGAACCAGTCTTTGCACCCCGATCAGTCATCCTACCTCTGGTCGCTACGGATTTCCTCAACAATTTCTCTTCTGCCTTCAGAGCTAATTGGTAGGCTTCACCGACCGCTCTAAATCTTGACATGCTCAATTCATCCTGAATGGAATATTTCAAGCCGTTTATGTACCTAGTGATAGCTTCTTGTCCTTCGTCGGTATGTCTCGATCTTATCGACAATCTATAGAACTCTTCCGTCTACTCCTTCACGGTAATCTCTTTTTATCGAAATTTCTATAACTTCCAGAACAAGGAAATCACATAGTCATTTAGCAAGAACTTCCCCTTCAGCTTGGCGACCATCCTATCCCAAGATTTGATTTTCTCCTTTCCCTTCTTGACTCTGTTAGCCTGCACATTATCCCGCCATAATGAGGCATGACCCTTCAACCTCATACATGCAGTCATAACCCATTTAGGATCCTCGATCTGCTCTATGTCGAAGTATTTCTCCATCTCTCTGAACTAGTCGATCAAGTCTTATGGATCCATACTTCCCGAGTAGGTACGTACATCTATCTTTGTTCGACCTCTCATATCTGACAGAATTTTGATCAGTTTGTCTTCTGGTTCTTGTCTTGCTGCTTCCCGTGCTTCCACTTCTTAGACCTCCTCATCGTTGTGGTCTAGCGCATCAGGAATACAACCACGCCTTTGGATTTCTTTGATCGATGTGACTTCATTTGTCAAAGTTTGCATTGTTCAGACGCACTCATCGAACATCTCACGATCAACTATGACTGCTGCGCCACGCACTCTTCGTCCAACACTTCAAATGTTAACACCTCTGTGATCCATTTTCAACCTTGGCTGAAACTCCCACTTCGTCCAATCATAACCAGACTTCAACAAGTTGTGCACAACTCTACCCAACCGCAGCTGGAGCTGTAAACACACTTGACGCTTTCCTGCTCATAGGATTCTTCCGCCCTGATATGGCTATCCTTCAAATCTCAGGATGCTATGGATCTGATACCAACCTACACAAGGCGCCTTATGCACTAAGTTTCTTGCTTAACAATTACAAACAACCCACACGTTCACCTAGACAAGATGTAAACACGATGCCAGAAGGTGGCTTATATTACTTCTACCGAAACAGTTACAGTGCAAACTACAAGGAATGAAATAACTAACTATCTGTCGGCCTTAGCCAAATACAATACAGAATTAACTCTATGCTCTCTCAATGTGTCGACCGTCACCCTCTCATGGTTCACTGCAGAACTCCGAGCTATGGATCTATCTTCTCTGCGTTTGGAAGATGTGTGATTGTTCTCTCCAATCTACCTATCTTCTCCCCGAACTTTGCTCTTCTAAGATGCCAAGTTCTCCAACTGATTTCCTCCCTCAGCCTTCTACTCTACTGTTGTTGTTCTCGAGATCACTCTGACCCCCGAGACATGCATCCTTTGTCTGTCGATCTCTTCAGATCCTACAAACCTGCAACTGTCAGCGCCCCTACCGTGCTGCACAATCCCTGCCTGTGTTGACATCTGTCACGATCCCAAATACTCTCAATAATTTCCATTAACTTCCTTAGCAACCTCGAACTGTTGCGAAGTACTCTCCTTGACTTCTACGTGTCCTTCTGACAGGCTACAGTAATCTGTCATGTCGGCCATACTATCTGTCAGCTTTGACTTACCCGTCGGCTTCCTTCACACCCTTCAGGCTTCGCCAGTCTTCCCCTTCCTCCTCTCTTGGTTCATGCCCAAACCTATCAGAGTCGTAGTTTGACAACATGTCGACCCTCGACATATCTGTTGCTACTCTGTTGTTTGTAGACCCTTGACACGTTGACTCTTCGACCTTCCACTGGTTCTGTCAGTCGCATACTGACTGCTCTTGCTCGACTTATTGACTTTGATAGCCAATCTGCTCTTCCGCACCAGTGGTCGTCGGCACTCCCTTTGGTCGGCCTTCTTTATGTCAATCAAATTCTACCGATATGCCTAGGCCCCGATGCTCCTGCATCATGAATGTACATCAAGGTATTCCTTACTTGGATGATTAGAATCTAGGCATTTATTTTCACTGTTCTATGGAGTAAGGTATAATTTTAAATCCTAGAACTCCAATACACAACAAAACCCTTTCATAAAATTTTCCATGTCTGGCTAGAAATACTCAGGATTGACCCAGAACTAAGAATATTGATCTCTTGGGTTGTTTGGGGGCTTGAGCATGCCCATATTTACCCTAAAATCCCCTCATATTTGTTAATGAAGTTTGTTTAAAACCGTTAAATGTTGTACCAATGACCCTTTAGTCTCAGATATTTACTGTTTATATGAGTATCAAATTTCAATACGTCAAGTCATGCCCATATTTGACATAATTTCTTCTTACTACCTAGGGATGAGGTTATACTACTGCTTCTAGGCCCATAATTTGTTCGATATGCTTTCTATTGTTGTTCTCATCCACAAAATAGCTTGGGACTAGCCCAAAATGTTGTTAGGGGGTCAAAATCATGCAAAAAAGTGCCTAGAATGCACCCAGATTTAGTTTTTACCGCTGTAGGGGATGAAGAATGGGCCCTATTTTGCCACAAATTACCTATAATCTTCATGAATTATCCTAGAATTAATGGAAACAAGGTCTGTTATTGTTTTTTGTTTGCCCAACCTTCTTCGAGAATGCTCAACAAGCTTTAAAAAGCTAAGTGAACATCCCATGCAAAGAGGGGGGTAACAAGGCCCATTCAATCAAGGAACACCCACCTTGAATCCAATAAGATTAGTAGCAACAAGAAGAAACCTATATATGAAAGAATTAAGCCTTCAATATTTCACCTTTATAGGACCAAAGGCTGAAAACCCTAGGTAACCCTAGGAAAGAAGGCATTGGCTTTGAAGAATATTGAAAATACATTAGGAACATACAAGGAAACCTGGAATAGAGGCATTGACCATTGTATAGAAGAGGAACAACCAAATCAAAATCCTCAGCATAAGTCAATTTAAAATTTGGAATCAATGGGGTAGACAAAGGCTTGCAATCCAACACCTAAAATATTTTCAAAATATCTAAAGTTTACTTGCCTTGTCTAAAGAATATTTTACCTACAACCTACCAAACAAAAATATTCAAATTTTTAAACAAATGAAGCAACCACCTCCCCCTCCTAACATTTTATGGTCAAATTTCACAGTGAATAAAAACCCTTTTGTTCCTAGTTAGTTTCTTTCTCCCTTCAAACTAAGAAAAATTTGTGAAGGTGACTATCAACCATTTCCAGTGCTTTCTGAACCTTAGGTGCTTCACCCTAGATTTCTACAATTTGACCTTGTATTTCTGACAATCGATCATCAGGAAAAGCATAATATGAAAATTCATCTACACAATTAAAGACACCGATACAATAGAGTTCAGATAAAATTATAAAAGCTTATTTATAATTGGTGTTCATAAACAACAAAAAATAATAACATACTCCCAACAAAGACAAATGACACTAATTTAAGCATAACTAGCTTCTTGGTAGTTCTAATTGCATGGAAACAAGAAACAATTCATTAGATTTGATAATGCATGGCAATCACTTGAGAAGAAAGAAAATAATATACATATAATGATACATATATGTGCTTGCCATGAAACATAATAACTTCCCCCAAAAGGTAGTCCATTTGTTATGTTAATAATAATGTGAGTATCACTTGGAAGGAATAAAACTGTTAAGCCCTAGATATTGGCACATTAACCCCTTTTTATGGTTCATTACATATTATTTATGTCGGCTTGGGTCTATTAGTTTTTATTGTACCCCTTTGTCTCCTATATATAGGAAGGAGACCTTTTAATTTTAGTCACCATTGTATCTTGTTTTGTCTTATGTACATTGTGTAAGGAGGTTCCTCCCTTGAAGAGGATTGCTATTCATTTCAATTATTTTTTATTAAGGTGTTGATTAATTTATTTTTTTCTATTTATGCTATTTGTATGCTATATCTGGGACTTGGTTGCATAACATTTAGTATCAGGGATCTTTACTCGAGACTGGCTTCTTCAAAACAAGTCATCTTGGAATTTTCGCTATAATTATTTTTCTACAAGGATTCAAACAACAATTTTAAGAACCCACTTCAAAAAAAATCCTAGCTATTTGTTTTCCAAAATTTAGGTCTTGAGACATCACATGTTCAAATATATTGTCCTCGTAAGTTAGGGTTTTTGACTAGTCCAAAAACTAGTCTAAAACGGGTGTTCTAGGGAAAAAAGTCATATCAGAGGCATGAGAGATCCAAATTGAGTGAGACCAGTTTCATCATAAAGGTTATAGAACACGGTATATTTAGTAGAATTTTTAGACTCGGATCCAAAATATTGGACACATGGAAGTCCATACAAGTTCAATCTTTTGAAATGACAAAAAATAAGAAGTGTTGGAAGATTCGCAATAACTTTCTATTGGCACATAAAAATTAGGTCAGACCTATGGAATCAGAAAGACGACACATAAGGATACAATAGAATGAATTTTCAGACCCAGAGGAGTCGAAATTTTAATTTTACCTTAGTTTTAATTCGGCCCTAAAACAGTCTTCCAATCAGGGTTGAAAAAGGTACGTCATTTTAAATTTGACTAACTTGAGTAGAAGGATATAATTATGGCGAATCCTATGGTGTGATACCTGTCTATATTGTTCTAAATTCCTCCGAAAAGGGGAACCTCTACACCAAATAAGCCTCCAGACAGTTCTACATGGACTTATGATGAAGGTGAAGAAATCCGCAAGGACATATTTGATTTACAAGAGAAAATAGTGACAAAAGATACACTAATATCAATCCTCAGTCAAACCAAGAATGAAATGGAAGTGAAAATGCATGATTTGAAAAAGGACATAGATGATTTGAAGGGTTTGAAGGGGGACATGGAAGTTTTGAAAGAAGGTTTGTCAAATTTGTTGCAAGAAGGGCTTCTTAGAAGTGAGAATACCTCCCATGAAATTCATGATGAAAAAAAAAGGAACATACATCATGACTTTAGGGACTCCAACATGGGGTTAAAAACCAACTACATCCCAAATATCGATATGAGAAATTTTGATGGCACGGATCCAATCACATAGATACTACATATGGAGTAGTTCTTTGAGCTACATGACGTGTAATCCACACAAAAGGTACGTATTGCATCTTTATATTTAGAACCTAATCATTTTTTGTGGTATAGATTGCTTTGCTCTCATAAACCACTTGTCACTTGGACATTTTTACGGAGGAATTGATAGCACAGTATGAGGACACCAAGAGCAATACCTTCTTTATCCAACTGATAAATCTCAAACAAAAGGGTTCAGTTGGGGAGCACATTGACAACTTCCAAAGATTGAATATCAAGGTCACAGATATTCCAGAAGAGCATCTAACTGACGTCTTCATAGGAACTTTAAGAGATAACATCCAACATGAGGTTCTCCTATGGGAACCTAAATCCTTGGATCATGCATTCAAGGTGGCAAGAAAAGTTGAAAACAAAATTATGGCAACAAGGAAGTCTACCACATACAACTATAAAGAAGGAAGTGTGGTCTCAATTCATCCACAACCTATAAGGATGACACCACAACAACTAGATGAAAAAATACCAAAAGGGATTTGTTACAGTTGTGATAGAAAATACAGTAAGGGCCACAAGTGCACTGAGAAGAGACTATTTTACATAGATTGTGAAGCAAAGGACAAAAAAGAACAAGAAGCACCAAAAGAACAAGAATCGTCTCAAGATGAAGAAATAGAGGATACTACTTCCGAAGAGATTACTCCCACCATATCCTGTCATGCATTAGAAGGAATTAGCACTCCTCAAACTCTCAATATCAAAGGATATATAAAAAAGAAAAATGTAACGGTGTTGATTGATTATGGTAGTACTCATAATTTCATTCACTGTAAATTGGCCAAGGTTCTCAATTGCTTTGTATATCCAGCACTGGAGTTTCAAGTAATGATTGCAGATGGAGGAACTATAAATTGCTCAAGAAAATTCCATAATATCAATCTCACTATGGAATAATATGTATTGAATAGTCCAATGATTGCTATTCCAATGGGGGGTGTTGATGTTGTCTTAGGAGTTCAATGGTTACAATCATTAGGAACAATGGATTTTAATTTTTAGAAGCTTTTCATGAAATTTTTATGGGAAGGAAAAAAATATGAGTTAAATGCTATCACATGGAAACCAAGTAAGGTGATAAACTTTAATGGTATGAAAAAATTGATAAAAAAAGGGACATCAAGGTGTAATTGCACAATTATGCTCGTTAGATGTGCAAACATCTAAGTCTCCTATTTCCCCAGATCTCCAGAAGGTGATTAATAAGCATGCCAAGGTATTTGAATATATTCCAAAAGGTCTTCCACCTATTCGAGATTTTTATCATGTTATTCACTTAATTCCAGGAAGTGTTCCTCCTAACATCATAACTTACATATACCCCTATGGAAAAAAGAGTGAAATTGAGCGTATGGTTGAAGAAATGTTAGAGGCCGGCATAATTAGGCCTAGCCAAAGTTCTTACTCTGCACCAATGGTAATGGTACACAAGCCAGATGGATCATGACGTAGGTGTCCAGATTATAGATAGCTCAACAAGATCACCATTAAAGATAAATTTCCTATTCATGTCATTGATGAATTGTTAGATGAATTACATGGTGCAGTTTTCTTCACAAAGTTGGATCTCCATTCCAGATATCATCATATTAGAATGAAGGAGGAAAACATTCCAAAAACAACACTCATAACTCCTGAAGGCCATTGATGAATTTTTGGTCATGCCATTTGGGCTCATGAATGCGCCTTCCACATTTCAAGGTTTGATGAATTCCATTTTCAAGCCTTTCCCTAGAATTTTTTTTCTAGTATTCTTTGATGATATACTAATCTATAGAAAGTCTTGGGAATACAATGTTCAACATGTTGACAGGGTACTACAACTACTAAAGGAGAAACAACTATACAACTATATGAAAAACCTTCCAAATGTTTCTTTGGGGTAAAGGAGGTAGAATATTTGGGTCATATTGTATCTCAGGAAATTGTCAAGGTAGACCCCAACAAAATTAAATCCATGATGGATTGGACGATTCCCAAAACCATGAAGAATATTCAAGGATTCTTAGGTCTGACAGGGTACTACTGCAAGTTTGTTTAGAACTATGGAAGAATAGCAGCACCTCTAACAACATTACTGAAGAAATATGCATTTTTTTGGACTCCAGAGGAAACTCAATCTTTTGAACAACTTAAGGAGGCTATGTGCAAAGCTCCTATTTTGGCCACACCATACTTCACAAAAACATTTAATATGGAATGTGATGCTTCAGGAAATGGCATTGGCATTGTTTTAATGCAAGAAGGACACCGGCTTTCTTTCACAAGTCATCCAATCAATGGAAAGCACTTACAGAAGCCCATTTATGAGAAGGAAATGTTGGAAATTCTACATGCTGTTAAGAAATGGAGACTTACCTAATAGGTAGACACTTCAAGATCAAAACATATCATGATAGTCTTAAATACTTCTTGGAACAAAGATTATCTTCGGAAGAGCAACAAAAATGGGTAACCGAGATGTTGGGATATGACTTTGAAATCATCTATCAAAAAGGGAAACATAATGTGGTCGCAGATGCAATTTCCAGAAAAGATGAAGATGTTAGGGCATTACTTTGTGCAATTTCCATTCTACAACCCGATTGGATAGTAGAAACTAGGAAAGAATGGAAAAATGGCCTATCTTTGTGGACGCTCATTCAAAAGCTATAGGACGACCCCAGTGTATTAGATACTTTTGAGTGGAAAAATGATTCACTATGGTATAAGGATCGCTTATATTTATGCAAAGACTCCCACTAAAACAAAAGGTCCTCTCAGAATTACACACCTCTCCTATAGGTGGGCACTTTGGATTCCTAAAAATTTACCATAGGGTCAAGAAGGATTTTTTTGGGGAAGTTCTTAAATCTTATGGTCAAAGGTTTGTGGTCGAATGATTGGTTTTCCAATAGAATAAGGTGGAAACAGTTAAGACCCTAGGACTTCTACAACCATTAGACATACCATTCTAGCGCTGGGAAGAAGTCTCAATGGATTTTATCACAGGTCTGCCCAAGTCAGAAGGAAAGAATGTTATTATGGTGGTTGTTGATAGACTCACGAAGTATGCACATTTTTGTGCACTCTCTCACCCTTTTAATGCAAGTAAAGTAGCCACAAATTTTCTGGAAACAATTCAAAAGTTTCATGGAAATATGAAGATTATTGTAAGCGGAAGAGATCCAATTTTCACTGGAAATTTTGGACTGAATTATTTTCTTGTTTGAGTACCCAATTGGCTCACAGTTCATCTTATCATCCTCAATCTGATGGGAAAACTGAGATAGTGAACAAATGTTTGGAATGCTATCTTAGTTGCTTTGCATTTGATAAACAAACATAGTGGGTGAAATGGTTATCTTTGGTAGAATGGTGATAAAATACTTCCTTCCATACATCATAAAAAATGTCTCCATTTATGGCACTTTATGGGTACCATCCTCCATCTATCACATCTATGTTAAAGGGAAACTCTAAAGTTCAAGCCGTGGAAGATCACATAGAGAACCAACAAGAAGTTCTCCAGATACTTAAGGACAACCTAGCTATGTCACAAAACAAGATAAAACAACAAGTTGATCAACATCGGAGTGAAAGGAGTTTCGAAGAAGGGGATTGGGTATTTCTAAGGTTACAACCTTACAAGCAGATGTCCCTCAAGCAACTAAATAAGGACAATAAATTAGCACCCAAGTATTATGGTCCTTATAAGGTGTTGCAGAAGATTGGTAGTATGGCTTACAAATTGGAGCTTCCTTCATCTTCAAGGGTGCATCCAATTTTCCATGTTTCTTTCTTAAAGAAGGTAATAGGAGACAAGATCCCAATTCAAACAATATTACCCGATCGTGATGAAGAAGGAAGAGTCATATTGGAACTTGAACAAATCACTGAAACAAGGACCAAACAATAATGAAATCGAGCTATTACAGAGTACCTCATCAAATGGAAGAGCTTGCCAGTGGAAGATTTGACATGGGAAGATGATTTATTCATATAGAAGCATCCACAACTAATCAAGCATTTATGACAACACTTGTCTCAAGGGGAGGGGCATGTTAAGCCCTAAATATTGCCACATTACCCCCTTTGTAGTGGCACATTACCCCCTTTATTATGGTACATTACATATTATTGATGTCGGGTTGGGTCTATTAGTGGGTTTATTAGTTGTTATTGTACCCCTTTGTCTCCTATATATAGGAAGGAGACATTTTCATTTTAGTCATAATTGTATCTTTGATCTGTGTCGTGTCCTGGAAGCACGAGGGGGACAACAATTCGACTGAATTAGTTGACTCTGTTATGGCGAAAGCTTCATAAATGGAATGAGCAAAAGTAGGATTACGCAACATAGATAAACACAAATACATACAAACAATATGTAGGAATGCGAGCTGTTCTTCTATTACTTACAAATAGATCAAAACTAATTGATTCTGATTCTGATGTATCTTACAATACTATACATGCTTATATAGAATTCTGATATGCTTGGGTGCCTGCCCGTTACATTCAGTTACAAAGAAGAAGTTAGAACGGTTTCAACAGTTCAATCGTTATAGTCGACTAGAAGAAAGAGAGACAGTCTGTCGAAGTTCGACAATCGCTAGTCGCATGTCGACGCTACTTGTCGATGTCGCGAACTGTGAGGTTGTTAAACATGTCAAAGGTGCGGAATGTGTCGCAGTATGTCGACATCAAGAATCGTCGGAGTTGTGTCGAAATCAAAACCTGTCAAAGTTGTCAAAGCCATGTTGAGTCGAAACTTGTCGAAGTTGTATCGACATCGATGACTTTCCAACTATGATGCGGATCAAACCTCCTTCCTTAAGAAACAATGGACCCCATTGTTTGCTCATGAAGGTGAGTAAACTTGTCGATCACTTCAGTAGCAAAGTACCACTTTCCTTGAGATGGGATCTGGCCAGCTTTAGCAACCTAAAACAAGGGAATTGTGTTCATCCTTGTAAGGCGTACTCATCATCCCACAATGGTGTCACAAGGAATAGGTTGTTGAACATCTGGATGGATTTCTTTGAGTGTTGTTGTTGATAAGTCGTTATGTTCCAACAAGGGTGCATGGTATGGTCAAAGTAGATCCACATTGAATATTGGATGCATACTTAGGCATGCAGGAATGTCGAGCTGGAAAGCATTTTCACCAATCTGTCGAAGAATACTGTATGGACCATATTGCAAAGGCTTGAGCTTCTTGAAAGGACCAATGAAGCCCTCCTTCTTAAGATGTAGCCAGACCTTATCCCTGATTTGGAATGTATGAGTAATACGATGCATGTCTTGTCGGGAATTAGCTTTCTCGTTTGCTCTGTGCAACATATCATGTGCTTGCTTCTGGATGTTGCAAATCTATTCTCGAAACTTGACTGCTTTATCAACTTCTCGCTGGTTGTGGTCTGTGTCGGAGTTTGGCTGTGTCGAGAGGCTGATAAATTCGATAGGCGTTGAGGGTTGAAATCCATAACAAAATTCAAATGGAATCTTTCCTATAGAGTTGTGTTGAGCACGATTGTAACTGTGTTGAATGTATGGAAGACTATCAGCCCATGTGCATCGATGCTGGTGATTGTAAATGCGAAGCAGTTGTACTACCAAGCAATTCACAACTTCCATTTGTCCATCGGTCTGAGGATGGAAAGCTATTGACAATGAGAGTCGTGTGTCCAGCTGTTTCTAGAGGGTCTTCCAAAAGATGCTGACAAATCTGGCATCTTCATCGAAAATGATGGTTGTTGGTAAACCAAAGTGTTTCCAAACATGTGTAAGGAAGAGCTAAGTGGTCTGATGTGTTGTCGTGGTCTTCTTACATGGTATGAGAATGGCCATCTTGAAAAATCGGTCAACTACTACTAATATCGCGTCATGCTGATGTTTGGTAGTAGGATAACCCATCAAGTAGTCCATAGAAATATATTCCCATGGTCGACTAGGAACTAGTAGAGGTGTGTACAATCCCTGTCATCGATTAGGTGGCTTAACAATGGCACAAACCATGCAAGATAGAATGTACTTGTTGACATCAGATTTAATTGTACGCCAGAAGAAATACTTCCGCAAATAGCAAGTGTCTTTGCTACTCCAAAGTGTCCTGCAGTCTTGCTATAGTGTGCATCCCAAATAAGCTGTTGTTGGTGCTCACCGGTTGGTACACAAAGTTGTCCAAGCTTGTATAGAAAGGTATCTTTCAGGAAGTAGTTGAATTCTAAGGTCGATAACTTGTTAGTCTGTAACTATCGGAAAACTGCTGAGAATTCGTTATCGTCCTCGTACAACTTTTTCCAAGTGGTCGTGTCGTATCCCTGCTTACTCATCACTGTCAAAAGGAAAGTAATGGGTGGTCAATTGAGGAAATCTGCGGTGGCATTAGCTTTTCCTTTTCGATAATTAATCACCAATGGAAATTGTTGTAGGTAATTAATCCACTTGAGTTGTCGGTTTGTCTACAACTTTGATTGTGTCAGAGCGAACTGTAGAGGCTTGGGATCAGTAAGAATGACCATTTACTTTCCAAGGATGTAATGCCTCCATTGCTTGAGAGCTTTCACAATGGCGTACAGTTCTTTTTCATATGTCGAGTATCTTCTAACTGTGTCATTAAAAGTCTCGGAATGAAAAGCGACTGGGTGACCAGATTGAGTGAACACTGCGCCCAAGGCATAGTCCAATGCATCTATCTCAATCTCAAAGGGCCGATGCAAATCATGTAACACAAGTACTGGTGTAGTGCAGAGCCTGTGTTTGAGTTGTTCAAAAGCTTCTTGTTGCATTGTTGTCCATTGGAAGATAGTTTTCCCATTTCCCTTCATCAATTGATTCAAGGGACAGGCTATGTGACTGAAGCCGAGTATGAATTGTCGATAGAAATTTGCCAAACCAAGAAAACTTCTTAGTTCTTGAATGCTTCTAGGAATGGGCCAATCTTTGAGGATCTGTACTTTTTCTGGATCGACATGAATACCTGCAGAGTCAATTACATACCCCAAATATTTGATGTTGGTTATTGCAAAAGAGCACTTGTCCATGTTCAGGTAGAGTGGATATTGTTGGAGAGTGTCGAGGACCTGTCGAAGATGTCTGACATGTTCTTCCCATGATCAATTGAAAATAAATATGTCGTCGAGACAGAAAATAACCCATTTGCTGATGAAAGGTCGAAGAAGGTTATCCATATGTTACATGAAGGCCGCAGGTGCATTGGTTAAGCCGAAATACATGAATAACCATTCAAACAATCCTTCCTTGGTATTGAAAGCATTTTTCCACACATCTGAGGGCTTGATTGGAATTTGATGGTATCTCGACTTGAGGTTGAGCTTAGTAAAGAATTTAGCACCTTTCAGACAGTCAATGAACTCGTCTATCCGTGGCAGAGGGTACCGATTCTTCACTGATATTTCGTTGAGACCTCTGTAGTCGATGCACATGCGCCAAGTGCCGTCTTTCTTCGAAACGAGGACAACTGGACTTCCACAAGGAGAGGAGTTGGGTCGACTATGACCTTTGTTGATTAATTCTTGGATTTGTCTGCGAATCCCTTCATTTTCGAGAATGGATCTTCTGTAAACAAATGTGTTAGGAAAAGAAGAACCAGGAACAAGTTCAATGGAGTGTTTTACCTATCAATGAAAGAGGTTTTGGTACTCATCGAGAATATGATCGACTTGCTGCTTCTGTCAAGAACTGCATTGGTCGATGACTCGACTTGTTACTGCAGTCTTCTTAGAATGTTGTGGCTTTATCATGATTAATGTGAACTTCTGAGCATGATTGATGAGCTTCTTTGTCTGTTTGGCAGATATCAGTGCAACTGTTGGTGTAGGTTGACACTCTGGTATGCTAAACCATCAATTTCAGATTCTAAAAATCACCTTCTGAGGCCGTGACTGATAACTACCATGTCTATCCCAGAGGTAAGGTTTCCCAAACAAGGCGTCGGCTATGGAGAGTGGTGCCATGTCACACAGTACTTCATCTTCAAAAGTTTTTATGAAGTAGGTGAGTTTGCATTTTTGAGAGATCCGTAGTTCTTGTCCATCCTTCATCTAACCGATATTGTAAGGCCGAGGATGCGGAGTGGTAACAAGACCTAGTTTCTTCACAAGTTCTTTAGAAACAAAGTTTTTCTGGCTCTCTTTATCCACAATCAGATGTAATCGGTTGCTATGGACCCATATTTGTGTATGGAACAAGCGCTCTTGTTCCTCCTCGTCGACGGTAGTCGAGGCTGCTGGAGTGGTTGAGGTCAAAAGGGTCATTGTGTTTGGATCAAATTCTTCCACCATCTTTTTGAACGCGTCGGAGGTCGACACTTTTATCAAAAATGTCTTCCGAGCTTTGCATTCAGACGTATCATGCCAAGATGAGTGGTGGTAATTGCACCATTTTTCGGTCGACGGTTGTTTTCTACATTCCCTCTTGTGAAAAAGCTTCTTTTCGTGATTTGGCTTTGGCGATGTCGGCTGAGAAGATTTCGAATTATCGAAGTCGGCTGGTGCCTTCTTGTTGGGTGTTCGTCTTGGTGTCGGCTTTGTCGTGAAATGTGCTTTCCCTTTTTTACTAGCCTCCAGTTTGATGGCATAGTGGAATGCATCCGCAAGCATATTGACAGTCAGAAATTCCATCTCCTGCTGAATGTACTGGGACAATCCGCTAACGTACTTCAGAACAAGCAATTTCTCTTCTTCTTGGACGCCAAGTGTAGCCATGAGTCGGTAGAACTCATCGGTGTAACTCTGTACTGATTGGTATTTCCATTGCCTTAGTTGCTGCCACTTTTTATACTATTGCTCGAGGTATTTCAGCAGGTAAAATTCCTTACGGATGTGTTCGACGAATTTATCCCATGTGTCAATGGGTTCTCCTCTTTTCTCCATCTTTGTCGAGAGGTTCTCCCACTAGTAGTGCACATAGGTTGACATCTTTAAGGATGCAATGGTGACTTTTTTAGCTTCGGAGAGTTGCTTTACATCGTAATAAGATTCCAATTGTTGCACCCAATTAATTGTTGACGGATTCCGCATCAATCTTACCTTCAAGATTCGGTATGTCCAGATTCATTTGCACTTTGAAGGGGCTGATTTTATCGGAGTGAGTTCTTGTCGAGGATCCTACGGATGTCGAAGTGAATCACAAGAGAATCTCATTGAACTGGGCAAACATTTCAGTTTGTTGTCGAGCCAGAGCTTACTCAATAAGCTGCGTTGTCTCGTCGTATGCATGTCTATCGTTTGTTTCTTTGTCATTTCTGGATATCCCGTATGCTTGGATTTCTGAGATTGCAAGCGAGTTTGAACCGGAATATGTCAGGTAACTTCGAGAGAAGTGTATACGCAGAACTTAAGCACGAACAAAACTATTAGCTCTGATACCAATGATCCGTGTCGTGTCCAGGAAGCACTAAGGGGACAACAGTTCGACTGAATGAGTTGGCTCTGTTATGGCGGAATATTCATAAACGGAATGAGAAAAAGCAAGATTACGCAACACAGATAAACACAAATACATACAGAAAATATGTAGGAATGTGAACTGTTCTTCTATTACTTGCAAATTGATAAAAAATGATTGATTCTGATTCTGATGTATGTTACAATACTATACGTGCTTATATAGAATTCTGAGATGCTTGGGTGCCTGCCCGTTATGTTCAGTTACAAAGAAGAAGTTAGAATGGTTTCAACAGTTCAGCCGTTACAATCGACTAGAAGACAGAGATACAGTCTGTCGAAGTTCGACAGTCGTTGGTCGCATGACAATGCTACTTGTCGATGTTGCGAACTGTGAGGTTGCTGAACATGTCAAAGGTGCGAAAAGTGTCGCAGTATGTCGATGTCGAGACTCGTCTGAGTTGTGTCGAGATCGAAACCTGTCAAAGCCATGTCGAGTCGAAACTTTTCGAAGTTGTATCAACATCGATGACTTTCCAACTTTGATGCGGATCAATCTTGTCTTATATTATGTACATTGTGTAAGGAGGTTCCTCCCTCAAAGAGGATTGTTATTCATCTCAGTTCTTCATTATTAAGGCATTGATTACTTTCTTTTGGTCTATTTCTTCTATTTTTATGCTATATCTGGGACTTGGTTGCATAACAAAACCATGTTAACATAACCAAAACATTGCATAACAATAGTCCCACAAAAACATCGCACATTGTCAAGAGAGTCGTCTCAATATGAAACATCAAATTATATATAAATGTATCCTAGTACTACACAAACTTACAAACACATATCAATGTTACCAGAACTGAACTAAAAATCAAACTGGTTATAAACTCATTCCAATACTAAAGAACTACTGTTAAACTTAATTCGAGTGTGCTTCATGAAGAGCGAGAAAATATATTATCAATAAAAAAGTGACATGTATTCATAAAATGTTCAGGATCCCCCTTTTTCATACAAAATGCCTTGTTTATATAGCACAGAGTTCTAAATAGCATATAAAGTTATAAATAAAAAAAGGACCTTCAAATATTATAGATAATTTGGTTCTGTTACAATAGGGAATTAGCTTGTGATCTAGATGATTGCGAGGCTTCTAGAAATTACAAATGTTAAACATAGCCTTATTTTTCATCCTTTGGTGCCAAGTTATCAGAGCTCATGATACATGAAACATAAAATAGATATGCACTGGGTCTGAAGTTAATGTTGACAACTTGATTCAACGCATGGTTTGGAATATGTTGATGACTTTTCATATAATCTGGAAGCTACTGTCCACACTACATATGATTTTGGGGACTGTTATCCGATTTTAGGTTCTTCTTTTCCTGTATAAACCGATTTATATAGAAAGGTTCGATCTCTACTATACAATCACACATCTCCTTGAAATATGGAACATGTCCTTGTTTTCCCTCTTCTCCTTACTATTGCATTGGTATGAGATAAAATGATTGCTACAAGTTCAAAACACATTGAAGCAGAACAATCAGGAAATCATATTAATCTTTTTGGCATTTAATAACTATCAAAATTGTGAAAATCATTAATGAAACATTTCTATTTACCTTAATTTAACCCCTTTCGCTTGTATCCAATATATGGCATGAAAAGCGATGGTAAAAGGCTAATTTAATGCAAAAACGATGTCAATTCACTGTGTCAACATATCCCCTATTACACTAAAAAATGGTGCCATTTCATTGTTCCAACATCTTTCCCATAATAGTAAAAAATGGTACCAATTCATTGTACCAACTATTCCATGGATTCGGGGAGCCCATCATGTAAATGGCTCTAATTATAGGCGAGATGCCCAAATTTTGATTCCTCGTAATATCCTAGGCAACTGCCAGTCTCTATCCAAGCTTCCATTTCTTTGGATTTGTTCCATGTTTGAATGGATCTATAAAAAATTTCAGGGTTCCATAGCATAAGATACTGAAATTTTAAACCTATCCATCTAGTTCCATTTCTTTGCAAACAATCTAGGTAGATATTTGCTCGTGCTAGTGCTAAATTGAACAATGGGTACACTGTAATATCTCGTACTCCCTGCAAAGTAGTTAGCATTAAATGGGATATTTCATGTGATGCTTGCAAGGCATTTATACTGTGAGCATTCCTAATCTCCCGAAAACATGCAATAGCCATCCTTTGATTGTGTCTCATATGTTCAGTCCTGTCAGTATCTGTAAAAAATTGCTAATGATCTTTAATGATAACTGATGGAATTGGATATTCTCCTCGAACAAATAAATTTGAATTTATTTTGGTTTTGTCATAAAAGTCCCTTTCTTCTTTCCATTTAATTTGATTTAATATAAAATAAGAAAAATATCTTAATTGTATATCCCCAACTCCATGATTAGGATTCCACCTAGTCTCTTCCTGTAAAAGGACATTGAATAAGTACAATTCACATAATAAATTTCTTTCATTTTTTGACGAGTCTGCATATATCTGAACAAAGTCATAAATTTGAAGTATTTCATGTTGTTTCCTTGATGCTATCCTAGATATTCTTAGTTTGACCCACTGCTCATGTAAGAGCTCTGTAAGACAACCCCTACTCAGCAAGTACACAGGCTGTTTGTAACTCATACTCCTTAGTCTTCAATTTTTCCTGGACATCCTGCAACTTTGTTTTCCACCTCTTTTCCTCAATGAAATGTTGATTTAGCTATCTCTCCTGCATTTTATGTACTTCATATTTATATTGTTGTTTATAAACTATTCCTAAATCATACATTTCATCATTTCCTTCCGATTTTTGTACATTAAATTTAGCTGAGGCGATTGAAAGTGTATTTGTACGCACGTCATCTAAAATCTGATTAATCATATCCTCGGTTGCTTTCATCTTGTCTAGATTTGTTGATTTCATATTTTCATATTTTGACTTGATTTTATTCAACTTATTTCTAAGTCCCTTATTTTGAACTGTTAACCTTCCACCATTTCTCCTCAATCTTCTACTTTTTCCTTTCCATTTCTTCATCTCTTTTTCTAGTCTGTTATTTTCAATTTGAAGTTGCTCATTGGATATTTTAAACTATAAATTCTGCTCTCCAAGTTTCTTTAAGTTTCTAAATTTCTTTATCATTTTTAATTTATTAAGGGAAAGAAGATATTGTGTAAGAGTTACCTCTTCATCTAAAATATCCTCTAGAGCCTCTTCTATATGTATCTCTGTATTGAGTATATCTGCATCTTTTCCTTCAACATGGGGTATTGTAAGAGTTACCTCTTCATTTGAAATCTCCTCTGGGATCTGTTCCATTTGCATCTCTCTATTGGGTGTGTCTGCATCTTCTCCTTCAACATGAGGTATTGCAAGAGTTACTTATTCATCTGAAGTATCCTCTGGAATCTCTTCCATATGCATATTTGTATTGGTTATATATGCATTGTTTTCTTCAACATGAGGTATATATTCCTTTTGAAGATTCGACTCTGAATTTTTTTTCCTCGGCTTCCTTAACTCATGAATTTTTGGAATTTCATGATCAGATCATTCCAAGTCTACAATTTCTTGTTGACAATCTCCTACAAGTTTCATTATTTTTACAGCCCCTGGCATACTTCTTGTGAATCTTCTTCTCGTACCTAGGGTGTTTCCAAACACCCTCTTTTTGTTATTGTTTCCTGAATCTTCAAGTTTCTGGGATGAAGAGGCTTCTAGACTTATTCTTTTAGCAGGACCAACTTGAAATCCTTTTTCCTCCAAGAATGTTCCCCATGTGATATTATATATTTCTAATTCATCCATGACAATTATCCTGATTAATCCATGATGGCATATGCTTCTTTCTTTTTTTCAGGGTGTTTTTGAACATAAGAAACCATTTTTGTCATGCTTTTCCAAACAAAGTATGGTAAATTCAATAGCTTACCATTTTTCAAATGAAGTAGAAACCTAATATGGTATCAGAATACCAAACTATACCTTCCTTCATAGGTTATGTACTTCTGGATGAACTAAACTATATCATTCCATGGGTCAACCATCGATTCTCTTGCTACTCCTTTAGTACAATCTGGATTTGGTGCTTTGTTGGGCATGAATTGTTTCCAAGAATCTGTTTCAACATATTTTTTCTTAAACCATCATTCCCCACTTTGGGGAAAACTCATAGCAACAACAATAGAAGTCTCTAAAACCGGTATTAATAAGCCTCCAACTCGTGCACTTGATGCATCAAAAGTTTCTGTGAATTCTAGAGCTACCATATCATTATAACCGTCAAGTTTCTCAAAGAAACTTAACCAACCTATTTTCTTGAAAATATCATGGCACTTCCTATATTCTTTGAATATTTGGATGCTTTCTGGTTCATGTCGAATAGTGTCACCTCCCATGACTGTTTTTTCTCCTCAATAGTGTGATGACTAATTTTTCTCCTTAACAATGTGATGAAGATGGAAACCCACTGTAAACTTGACACAATTTTGACTGTAAAGCTTGAGTTTGGCAGATGTAAAAGGGTGGACGATGAAGTTGGTATAAGGGTTTAATTGGAAACAAACATTTGGTGACCAGATATTCGAATAGTTTACCTCCAATTCCATGTAATCATATTCATGACTCGGTTTTAATGAGCCATAATATAGATTTTTGAAAACTACAATAGCTTATCATTTCATATCATAGGGTAAGGTTTCCTATCATATCATAGGGTAATAGATTATCATATCATAATGATAGGGTAAGGTTGAGAGCATATAGAAATGAAAATAGACATTTGGTCATTCATCATATCATATCATAGGGTAATAGCTTATCATATCACATCATAGGGTAGGGCTGAGAGCATATAGAAATGAAAATAGACATTTGGTCATTCATCATATCATATCATAGGGTAAGTTTGAGAGCGTAGAGAAATGAAAATAGACATTTGGTGACCAGATATGTGAACATTTCACCTCCAAATCCATCTAATCATATTCATGACTCAGGTTTAAGAAGCAGCCATAATGTAGAATTTTGAAAACTAAAATAGCTCAGCATATGATATCATAGGTTATGTTTGATAGCATAGAGAAATGATTTGAGTTACTATAATAGCTTATATCATAGTTAAGCCTTTTAAAGCATGTAAAAATTATAATAGCAAGTTATATCATAGGTAAGTTTTAAAGCATGCAAAAATTATTTATGTAGAATTCAATAGAATGTTATGGTGTAGAATTCTACCCTAATGTTGATATTATCAAATCCATTAAATATTTAGATTTAGTCATTTTGTAACTAAACATTTTCCGAAGCTTCATATTTTTATGATCTTTTTAACATTTAAAAAAAATCCTTAAAAATCAAATAAAAAGCATATTTTATAATGTTGTTTTATATTTTTTGATTTTATAAGCCTAATCAATCATTATTCAAATTCAAATGACTATCTTGGCACTGCTATGCATAATTTATATTTGATTCAATTCATATTGGCTTCATTTCTATACTTAACTAGATGTAACTATAATTAGACCATCTTAAAAAATTAAACTTAGGCCTTTAATGTTATGTGGATAATTTTTTAATCACCCTTTGGAACTATTAAAAAGAGACCTTAAAAACTAAAAAGAATAAGTTAGAATATGACATATGTAACTTGCCTTTAAAAAACAAGACCCTCTTTCAAAATTAAATTTAGATTGTAATGTTGTAAATTAAATTTAGGTTGTAATGTTATGTCAGTCATTTTTTAATCACCCTTTGGAACTACTGAAATTTAACTCTAAAAATTAAAAATCACAAGTCAGAATATGGTATTTTAAAATTTCTACTTAAAGTTGAATTTAGTAAATCAATATTCTAATTTTAATGGTACCAAAACAATGGTTTAATTTAGTAAAAAAAAATTCTAATTTTAATGGTACCAAAACATTGTTGTGCATGATTTCTATTTAATTCAGATTATATTATTTGGCTTCAATTGGATGGATTATGTTGATGTCAGACTATTGTCCTTGGGTTTGTTAATATTTAGCTGCAATCAACTCCCAACCACAATCCATGATCCACTTGGAATTTCAACTCATAACTATCACAATTTCATCCAAAAAAATCATAATTTACTCTACCCATAATGTTGAATTATCATGTTACACTTAAGTGTTTTAATCCTCTAGATTTAAAACTTACTGCAGCAATACTATGTTTTGGTACTCTACCCACAATTTTGAACTACTAGGTTATAGTTAAACCTTATTGCAGCAGTATTGTGTTTTGGTAGTGTTTCAAAATATAATTTAGCATATGAGATACACTAATGTAAACAAAATCAACAAAATAAATTAGTGTGTTACCAGAAACTACTTCTATACTTAAACTTAATCCAACTGTACTTAATCAAGGGAGACAAAATATATTTATCAACAAAAATGTGATTTGTATTCATAAAAAAGTATTTGCTCTGTTTATATAGCATACGGAGTTGTAAATAAAAAAGGACCTTCAAATCTGATAGATCTTCTGGTTCTATTACAATAGGGAATTAGAATCCCACAATCTAGATGATTACAAGGCTTCTATAAATTACATTGTTGAGCATAATCGTTTTTCATCCTTTGGTTACAAGTTCTCAGAGCTCATGATATATGAAACAAAAAATAGATATGTATTGGATCTGAAGTTGATGTTGATTCTATGCATGGTATGGAGACTGGAATCTATTGATGACTTTGCATACAATCTGGAAGCTACTGTCCACACTACATTCAATTCACCGTGCCAACGTCTCCCCAACATTGAAGATGTTGCAAGTCCATTGTTTATCCATGAAACATTTGCTGCAGTTGAAACACTTGATGCCTCTGTTCCTTAGGAAAACAACTAATATGTGTAGGTGTAAGACTCATCACTTGTAATAAAAGAACTAGAGGATAGTTTACAGTGTCTCACATTAAAAACATGTTGTTTCTACTGTGGCGGTTCTTGAGTTTGTATTCGATTCAGTCCTTAAGAACAAACCAAATTAGATCCTTCAATGTCTACAATAGGCCTGCAAAGGATATTGTTGTAGAGCTTCTAGTCTGAGAAACAATAACACACCAAAATCAATATCAAGCACACACAATCAAGTATAGAAAATTTCTAAAAATAAAAGCATTAGGCCATGGGTTCAGTATAAGCACCTCATGTGATGTTTATAAACTTTGACGTGATAAAAAATGTATCATTCCCATTATATTTTTCCTTTCCTCCTCTCTAGTTAATTTTGTGCAAATATTCCATTATCCGAAATGGTAGCTTCTCCACATTGTTTATCTTCCTTTTCCTTACTTCACTCAACCAATGCTACTACAACTAGTTCAAAATTTCTAGTTTCATAATCTACATTTGTAATCCCCGAATCTGTATTCAATGTATGAGAAGGATGATTTATCACATGTGAAGAAAGACCACTGAAATAAACAGAGCATTGTTTCATAGTGTCTTCGTAAAATCCATTCAGTTTCAGGTAGCTCTTGCAAAATGAATAGTATGGAAGTACTTGCCTCTATAAAACCCACCACTTGTTATTCCATAAAGTGTATCACTTGATAGTTCACAAATTATATTATACTCATGGTCTATGGTACATAAAATAGCATCCTTAGATGTATCCCATGGATCGAGAAGACAATGGTCCCTAGATTTGTGCCCCCTTTCTCTTTTTCTTAACTAGCTTTGTTGTAGACAGCTTCTTATAAGGGATTCCTATGATTGAAATATTGCCACTAACATTGCTTGCAGGGAGACTGGAATATATTGATGACTTTGCAGAAAATATGAAAGCTACTGTCCACACTACATTCAATTCACCATGCCAACGTCTACCCCAAATTGAAGATGTTGCATGTCCATTGTTTATCAATGGAACATTTGCTGCAATTGAAACACTTGATTCCTTTGTTCTTTAGGCAAGCAACTAATATGTGTAGGTGTAAGACTCATCAGTTGTAATTAAAAAATTTCCTGATCAACTGATAGTTGTATCAAAATCAGGCAATGACTATTATGTAAGTACTTTAGCCAAGGATATCATTTTCACCTATCCATAAAAGAACTAGAGGATATTTTATCGTGTCTCACGCTAGAAACATGTTGTTGCTACTATGGAAGTGCTTGAGTTTTCATTTCATTCAGGCCTTAAGAACAAACCAAATTAGATCCTTCCATGTCTACAATAGTCCTGCAAAGGATATTGTCGTGGAGCTTCCAGTATGAGAAATAATAACACACCAGAATCAATATCAAGCACACACAATCAAGTACACAAAATTTCTAAAAACGAAAGCATTAGGCCATGAGTTCAGTATAGGCACCTCGTGTGATGTTGATAAAGTTTGACGTGATAAAAATGTATCATTCCAATTATATTTGTCCTTTCCTCCTCTCTAGTTACTTCTGTGAAAATATGCCATGATTTGAAATGGTAGCTACTCCAAATGGTTTATCTACCTTTTCTTTACTTCACTCAATCAATGCTACTACAATTAGTTCAAAATTTCTAGTTTCATAATCTACATCTATAATCACCAGATCTGCATTCAATGTATGAGAAGGATGATTTATCATAGGAAATCCAACTTTGATTTTGACTTTACTAGTGTAATTCTAACTTTGAATTTGACATTTCCAATTGAATGCTAACATGGAATTTTTCTCACTTGTGCAATCTAGCAGCTAGGAAAATAGAAAATCTTTGCAAAAAAAATTAATAAGTCCAATAGCTTTGAAAGTAGCAACCAAACAAAAGGGAGATAATAATCAATGATATTTAAGGTTAAGACTTATGGTACGCTAATGCAAGTTTAAAGAAAATAATAACTTATTTTAAAGGATGTGAGAATCTGATCATAGCAATTGTTCTCACCTCATTCTAACAAGTTTTAGTGGGTACTTGATGACCATAAAGAGAAACTGAAAGAAAGTGGCTTTTGAGGATTTTAAAAATATGAACCAACAATTAAAGAGGCAACACTTTGAAAACCAACTTCAATTCAAGGAATCCATGGTAAAGCAGTATGTGATAATTAGTGAAGAAATAAAGGCAGAAGAAGTCTGAATTCAAGTTTTCCTTCATTCTATAGAGTTGGGGAACATGCCATTGAAATAGATCTTAAAATATTTATATGTTAATCATGTATAATTAATGGTTATGGAATTAAATATAGAGAATGATCAAACTAAAAACAATGCCAACATATTTTAGAACTTTGTGGAGAACGACTTCAATCAAAATACTGAGAAACCCCTTATTCATTTATCAAATCAAAGGAGTGATCTCTCAAAGGAACATTGAAAAGGTGTATCGAATCATCAAAGATGATGATGAGGGAACACTTCAGGTGACTGATCCATGGAAATGCTCCCAAACCTGCCACATGGTTTCTAGGTAGGATGATCATTACCCATTTTTTGTTTCAAACTTTTTCTTGGGATATTTCTGAACTGCAATAAGCAAGAACCTTTCAAACCTTTCAATAGGTAGAAAAAATAGCCTCCAAAGGCTCATATTATGGGACGAATCCTCTCAAATAGGCCTGAATCCTTCCAAAATCCGGAACACTATCTTCAAGTGCTGCTATAGTTTTTCCCAAGACTGAAAAATGATGAAGTTTTAAGGCCATTCGTGACTGCCATTACAGGAAACATCCTAAAACCTGCTCAGAAAATTCCCATATTTGGATGTGTGGCCTCTTTACTATTGTTTGAGGCTAAAAATAGGGTTGAATCATGCTTAGGGATGACTGCAATGTTGTAAAGCTCTCTCAATTCCTTTCACCTTCAAACAAACTTGCATAGAGCTTTGCAAGCTTATTCCATAATCAAATAATTCTAAAATGCAATTGGCTGTGAAAGGCCATTTTTGGAAGGACTACTTGCAAATCCATCTTCTATAATGAGACCAAAATGATGCATCAAAGAGTAAGAGCTATATCCCTTCATAAAAATGATCATCAAGAGTTGCAGTGCTAAATGCGTCAAAAGACAGATGAATTAAAAGATGTCTAAGCATATGGAATACAAGAATTGAATTCAAAACCCAATATTTGGGTTGGATTGAGAGCCAATAAAAATATAGTTGTCAAATCTATACTCTCACTAATGGACCTGAGCTACTACACATTTTATCGGAAAGAAGAAACAGTTTAGCATATTTTTTGGAGCTGTAGAGTTGTCTGAGGTCTTTGGGAATGGATCTCTTCATAATATGCAATTCCTTTAGATGGAAACAAGACACAAATTTGGTGTACTTCCCACTTAACAATGATCACCTTACATTGGAAGTGGTTTTAATTAAATTTAATCATGACTCTATTAATCTTTATCTAGTAGAACAGATAACAATCTAGATTGGTGCAAAGGGGCACATATTGGCTTTGATTGCCTATGTTGGGACAAAAAATCAATTGTACTATAGCTAGCAGCTGATTTTACTGATGTAATCGTATTTATTACTGTAACATGAGATGCATGCTTTCAAAGGGGAAGAAAAAAAATAAACATAGCTATACAAAAGATCCAGAACGTTACATTGGGTTCACAAACTCTGTAATAGTGCCTCAAGAAAAATGAAAGGGCCTGCGTATAAATTGTTCTTAAAGCATTGCATTAGTGCAATTTGGGCATTGAATTCACCCAAATGGAGGTCACCTAAATCCAAGAACATTCCTAGCTTAGGATTTGATATTTAATGCATTAAGTATGTTTGGCGAACTAGTCAACCCTTTAATGAAAACTATTGAACCGTATGTTCCTTATTTGTTCTCAATATTAGCTATTTTTTCCCTAAAATAGAAATACTTGTGTGTATCTGAACAAAACAAATTATTAATTACAAGACATGGAAAACCCAACTCATATTTCTATGAACAACTCTTTGAATCATGGCAATCTCAATATCAAATACATTATATACCAAGTTTCAACTACTAACTGCAGTCTTGAAGATGTATCAAATGGCACATTTGTTGGGACATACACTTAAAGAATAATATATCTCTCGTGGATTTTGAATGAAGAAACTAAAAGACCAATAATAATTCAAGTCTTTGATATCATAAAAATTTAGAGGCATATGAAGCTTGCTTCAAACATTCAACTATCTATAAAGAGTCTTAGTTATTTGATTGTCACATAGTTGTATTACCAATCTCCTTGTTCACAGATAGCCATTGCTTATGGGAATTAGAAACACTTGAAGAATTCCTCTATTGAATTTAAGCTACCACACAAATAAACCATTGTTCTAGAATACTTCCTCTATTGAATACACAAGGGTGGAAAATAAGTTACCTTTACAGCATTGGAAAATATATACAAGTTGGATAGTATTGTCATAAGATAACAACTATGAAGACAAACAAATTATGCCTAAGAGTGATATTTTTCAAAACCTACAAAGAATGCAACACAATTTATCATTTAATCGAACCAATTAATGAATATTGATTATGTGTTGATTGTTTTCATTTTTTTTGAAAATATATTAAAAGAACAAGTGTAAAAAATGAAGCATGTCATACTTACATGGATAAAAATTAATATAATGGATTTTCTCTATCTTGTCCAATTATGCTTCATAGGTATCTTCTTCTAAAACCCATTTACTACCTTCTCTTCTTATTTTTGAATGCCACTCAATAGAAGCATTTCTACCATTAGATTATTCATATATTTCACGCCTATGTCTTACTTCTGCATATCTTATCAAATCTTCAGTGGGTTCAACACATTCTCTGTTTATTGCATTAAATATTGATAATATGCATCTATAAAACCATTGAAACATCTAAAAAACTGGGTTGAAAGTGATGAACATCCCCCATGTTGACTATTTTTTTGATATGCCACCCTTGCTTGCTTATGGGATTTTTCCATTCCTTGGGTGTTCCAAATTTCCAAACTACCATACTCTTGAGCAAACCATGGACCATGAGCATAAAGTATATGTTGCAGCAAATAAAAAACAAATTAGTTATTTACATTTAAATGGAACTTTAAAAAATATAAGCACAAAATAAATAGGAACAATAACAAGCATAATATAATTAGAAAGGAAAATGGTATTTACCATGTAATGTGTAATATGGTTTTATCCCCATGACTCAACCATTTTTTTGTAAAATCAGTAATTGCTTTAGTGAAGGACAGATCATCACCTACATCAAATTCCTCCTTGTTCATGTAAGAATGCAAACCAAAAAGCAACATCCACACCTTTTTCCTTACTGTAGAGGTTCTTTTATCAGTTCTATCATTATCATCAATGAGGTCACTATAAAGTTTTTGTTCACCTTCTAACATCTCCTTTGAGTCTTCAATAAAGTGGTGTGCCTTAACCCCATCCATAGAAGGTTTGCAAGGAACATTACCCCGAGATCCATACAGCTTAATATCTTTACAGATTTTCACATTTCCCCCATATAAACCAACATTAGAAAGAACCTTTTCAATTGCCTCAATTGATTTTTTAGCACTTTCTTCAGGGAGATTATTCCAAGAAGATAGAATAGAAAGGTACACCAATTTATCAGTAATCCTTACAAATGCATGTAATGTACACACATGTACTCTTGTAAGTGGTATAGGTAGTATAGGATCAATGTTTTTGTCTAACTTGTCCCTATCTAGAGCTATGTCTTGTCTACAAGATATGATGTCATTTGACCACCCACGTCCTAATGGTGAATTTTCCTTCTTTCTTGTGTGCATGCAATATATGCAACTATGCTTTGAATTAGCATCATGGCCTATATTGTACATGCATTTTAATGTTTTGAGGTCAGCTGCTAGATTCCATTCTACTTCGTATGATCCATAACCCTCAACATATAGTTTTTCCCCATGTTATATGAGGCAATTGTTGTGGGTATTGATGTTTGATGAAAAACACACTTTAAGGAGTCATGAGACTCTTTATCAACTCTAAATAGTCCCAACCACCAAATGTGATCCTTAGATTGGACAGAGAAATACTTTTTATCAATATTTTGATATTTTTATCCATGGCCCTATTCATTAAAGTGACAGACACTCTTTCATATTTCTCATCATTAACAAGTTCCATCTCATCCAACTTAATGACAAAAATCAATTTTCCATTTGATTCTTCTATATAAATGTCATAAAATTTGACCATGGCATGTAATTTTTTTCTAAGTCAATCCATATATTATTTTTTGGGTTTAATGTGATCATTTCACTATGAATTATTTTTCCCCAACCTTCTTTCCAAACTCCCTACTTGCTTCTATATGATGCATATCACCTAAGATATCAACAAGCTCTTTATTATTTCTTTCACGGGATTTTTCTATATGGAAGGGTGAAGGAATTTCATTCTTAGTAATTCATGCATTCTTCATTCCCTTTCTTAAACATTTAAATAATATTCGATAAGCTCTTATGCTAATACTGCTATCATCACATGAAGTTTGAATTTCATCTACATTGATGGATTTTGACATTTGACTTATCACTTCATCAAGAAGATATTTTCTAAGAAAACTAAAACATGGTTTCGTGATCATAGAGAGAATGCCATATTTCTTAAACATCAAGCTGATCACAGAAGACATGTCAAAGTTTTGATCTCCTTGGTTTTCTACTACCTTCTTTGGTTTCATGAGATATTTCACAGCATAAACCCTTCTCTTCCTAGCACCACCACCATGTGTCAATGTTGAAACATTAGAAATGTTCTTTACTCGAACTCTTCCTCCAACTGGTGTTTTCTTCACCCTATTCCATAGTTTTGTTATAGAACGAAGCTTATTTTTGGTGTTCTTAACTTCTTCACTTAATTGAGATTTCTCATAAAGCATATTTCTTATCACTTATGTTGTGTTGTCAATATTTTTCAGTTGTACATCAAGGGTTTGTCGTAAATTCATATTTTCATTTCGTAGGGACAGAACTTCATTTTGTAAAGCCATATTACTGTTTTGGAGTTGATTAATTATCTCAAAAAACCTAAAATTCATCATTTCCAAATTGTGGATCCTATCATTAAGTTCTGTAGAGTTTCCTTTTAAATTCTCACAATATCCTAACAAAACTTGTTTTCCCTTACAAAGAAATTGTACTAATCTTGTTATGGTTTTTAAATCTAGACACAAATTTGTTTTAGGATCAATTGGAAACAATTATCCCTTTTTCCATAAGTCAACATGTTTTCCCCCTCTAGTCTTAGTCTGTTCTCATCAATACCGTGTACTTTTGTGTGGTTCTTCTTTTGATATGGTGCCATGTCTTGATCCACTCGAAGAAAAAGTGTATATACTTGTCTTTGTGTTGAGGAATCTGTGGTATTATCCATATGCAGCACAACAAAAGAGGTTTTAAGGTATGAAATCTTTTAACGTTGACACAAAAAATGCATTATTTAAAAAAAAATCCCCATAGAAAGTGACAAAATTATTAAGAGGTATGATAAGTGCAGGATGTAACCAGACTTTATCAGGGGACATATTTCCAAGCAAGTCATGTAGACGTGGATTATATATATATATATTTAACACTCAATACATACTGATGATTAGGATGATTCTATGATGAGGATTATGGAAAAGAGAGTCAAAATAACTAGACTATATATAATTTACCTACTACAGGATTTTGTAAAAAATGAGATGTAACTGCTACAAATTGAACAAAGAGCTATATAAAAAATGTCTCAAGAAACAAAAAATTGTCGTAAAGATGAAGAGGAAGATTTGAGACATTTAGGAGGACTTATGATTGCTAGGGAGGGTTCCATATATAGATTAGATGTTTGGAATGAGTGTGCTATTGTTGTTGAAAATATTGTGGGACTAGTTAGGGGTAGTGTCCAAGGGGCGAGACCTAGTAGAAGCCCTAGTACTAGGTCTTCTACAACAATCAGTCTATTAACTTGAAAAAACTACTTGAGGCATCAAATGCCAATCATTAAAGAGAAATCCCGAGAATGAAAATGTTGTGATGCAAGAGGCATAACAAGAAATGATATATGCTAGAAGTGTTCATCCTTTTAAACCCAAGCCACATATTCCATGTATAAGTGAAGTCCTAAAATAAACTGACAAACTTTAAAATACATCACTAAGAGAGTTGTTGTAAGCATGCCAAATAAGTGTTAGTAGAAACAATGTTTACATGAAAGTTGACAACAACACAATTTTGTGTAGTTCCCTCAGAATAGTGAAACTAGAAAAATAATTATATTAACCTTAAGATTCAATGCAACAAATGCAAATATAAATACCAAATTGAATGTTACCACAATAAAGACTGTATTCAGATTGCATCATGTCCTAAAGGATTGAGATCATTAAAGAAAAATCCTGAGAATGAAAATGTTGTGATGCAAGAGGCATAACAAGAAATGATATATGCTAGAAGTGTCCATCCTTTTAAACCCAAGCCGATTATTCCATGTAGTCCTAAAATAAACTAAAATTTCCATATGGGTGGACCAAAAAATGTCATATCTTCCAGTCAGATGAAGATCTTGTATCCAATATAAGTGAAAGGAAGTATGGGCATTTAAGGGCAAGTTGTTGAGGGGTGTCCTAAGCAGACTATGTGGTGTTTCTTGTGTTTCAGAAACTAGGGTTTGTAGCATCTTCATCAATTCTTTGGAAAACTAACATATGATAGATGATTATGGCATGGGCTATCTCTTCTTTAGCAAATAGAAATCACAATATGATAAGACAAATCACTAGGGTTGTATGATAGACCTAAATAAAAATTGCCCAAACTTTTGTAATGTGGTGTTCTTAATGGAGGCATTATAGAAACCCTAGAGTAGGGAAGAGACCTGCAATGAGATAGATATCTTGGTTGGGAGGATGGATCAAAAGGTCAAATCAAATACATGAGCATATCATATATGGATTGAACAATGAGATATGTAAATAATGTATCAAGAAACAACAAATTGTCATAAAGATGAAGAGGAAGATTTGAGACATTTAGGAGGATCTATGATTTCTAGGGAGGGTTCCACAAATATCTTAGATGTTTGGCATGAGTGTGCTACTACTGCTGAAAATATTGTGAAGGACTAGTTAGGGGTAGTGTCCAAGGAGTGAGACCTAGTAGAATCCCTAGTACTAGGTCTTCTACAACAATCAGTCTATTGACTTGAACAAACTACTTGAGCCATCAACTACCAATCATTAAAGCAAAATCCTAAGAATGAAAATGTTTTGATGCAAGGGGTATAACAAAAAATGATATATGATAGAAGTGTTCATCCTTTTAAACCCGAGCTGCTTATTCCATGTATAAGTAAAGTCCTAAAATAAACTGACAAACTGTAAAATACATCACTAAGAGAGTTGTTGTAAGCATGCCAAATAAGTGTTAGTAGAAACAATGTTTACTTGAAAGATGACAACAACACAATTTTGTGTTGTTCCTTGATATTACTGAAACTGCAAAAATGATTCTATTAACCCTAAGATTCAATGCAACAAATGAAAATATAAATACCAGACTGAATGATACCACAATAAAGATTGTATTGAGATTGTATCATGGCCTAAAGGATTGAGACCATTAAAGAAAAATCCTGAGAATGAAAATGTTGTGATGCAAGAGGAATAACAAGAAATGATATATGCTAGAAGTGTCCATCCTTTTAAACCCAAGCCGCTTATTCCATGTATAAATGATGTCCTAAAATACACTGAAATTTCCACATGGGTGGACCAAAAACTGTCATATCTTCCAGTCACATGAAGAGCTTGTATCAAATCTAAGTGAAAGGAACTATGGGCATTAAAGGGCAAGTTGTTGAGGGGTGTCCTAATTAGATTATGTGGTGTTTCTTTTGTTTCAGAAACTAGGGTTTGTAGCATCTTCATCAATTCCTTGGAAAACTACCAAATGATAGATGATGATGTCATGGTCTCTTCTTTAGCAAATAGAAATCACAATATGATAAGAACAATAGGGTTGTATGATAGACCTAAATAAAAATTGCCCAAACTTTTGTAATGTGGTGTTCTTGATGGAGGCATTGTGGAAACCCTAGAGTAGGGAAGAGACCTGCAATGAGATAGATCTCTTGGTTGGGAGGATGGATCAAAAGGTCAAATAAAAGACATTAGCATATCATATATGGATTGAACAATGAGATATATAAATAATGTCTCAAGAAACAATAAATTTTCATAAATATGAAGAGGAATATTTGAGACATTTAGGAGGATCTATGATTACCAAGGAGGGTTCCACAAATATCTTAGATGTTTGGCATGAGTGTGCTACTGTTGTTGCAAATATTGTGTCCTTCAAAATACAAATAGTTTCTTTTTCTCAATCACAATCTTTGGTCTTTAGGTTGAAAACACAAGGAACTTCAAGAGGTGAACCTTCCCTTGTCAGAAGTGACACAAACATTTTTCCAAGGTCTAGAAGAAGAGATCGGTGTAATAAGAAATGGGCATCAAGGGTATTGAAGAGTAGGAAAGAAGATCAAGGGTATTGGAGAGCAAGAAAGAATCTAATGGAAATTGGATGTGGGAGGATGAGGTTGAAGTTCAAAGTCCCAAAATAGTCAATGTTAGGAGATACATCTTCATTATTGCTAATGCCAATATTTTGGAAACTGATCGACGAATTTCTATGCACCATCCTGCCCTTGTTTACCCAAATGTTGTTTGTTTGGATTGTTAATTTTATGAGTTGCACAATATTCATAATAATATCAATCGTGAAATCAATTCTTTTTAATTTTAAATGTTGCACGGGAACCTGCCCCTTCCCTTATGGGATGCATTCACTGCATTTCCCCATCCTTGGGCACTTGAGGACCAGAAGTAGAAGACTCAAACATGAATGAAGACACCCTCAAGGACGTGGGGGAATTCCAACACATCCCCTCTGCATATCCTGTCAAGAAACAAGGGAACTAGGAGACATCCCTCAACTGTTGAGGTCCTCTAGTCACCCCCTACCCAAACTACTATCTATGTGGCTTTCAAACCATGCCAAATAATATCTACACAGGTCGCATACCTTTTAGTAATGGGTGATAATCACAACAATAGTTTTGATCCCGATTTTTGTTAGGCTCTTGTACCCTAATATATACTAATAATATTATTGGTAGGGACATTAATACCCACCCACACAAGGTACTTTGGACCTATTATTTAGGAACTACTACTTTTGTTGAGTTGCATCATATTCCTATGATCTAGAATCACTATTTTTTTATATATAGTTTTTTTAAATTTAAATTTTTAAATTATTTTTTCTCAGCATTGTGCACATATCCCCTAGAAATTTGGGGTTCCTTTCCAGTAGTCCACAAAAACTCATCCCCACCTCCATAAAACTCAATACAACATTTTTAATTTGCATTGTGATTGTGCATTTTGTATTCCAGTTAGTATTTGGATATGGTCTTAGAAAACCTATAGTCTTGGAGCCTCTTTGTCACATTATTATTTTTCTAGGAGATGTAAGATCTAACTTGATTGCTTATTAATTGCATAGAATATCTCTTTGGTGTGTTCATGGATAGTGTACTTAAAGGGACTCAAAAAGTTACTAGCATTATCAATAACATTCCAGTAACCATACTAAGCAAGCCAATTTGTTTGTACAACATCAATTGGGGGTCCCAATTGCTCATTGAATGGTGATTTAGAATTCATTCGTTGACTCTAGGATTGAATGGATTATGTAAATGCACAGGGAACCCTTTTTGACCACCAAGGTTGATGCTAACACCAATACTAGGCACCCCATAAAAAAAAACAAGTTGTTATGGTGCACTTGATGTCAATGTTGCAAAAATCATGTTAGCAAATATTTCACCACATGTCCAAAAGAAACTTATCAGCAACATCAGGGAGAAAATTTAAAATTATCAACAAAATTTAAAAATACAAACATTTGCTTTAACCCCCCAGATGAACTACATAACTCGAGTACAAGAATTTTCAGTTAGTATACACCTATATCTAACACCAATAACTTCAAGCACGGCCAATTTAAAAAATTCTCACAATACCAAAATTTATAACAACGAGACTAAATCCATGAGTCAAATTCAATCAACTATTTGTAGAATTGTAAGCTCCATGAGATGATATCATCTTGCACAATCTCTGAAAACATTGCCATGGACATCAACAACAAGGGGTGTGTATTCTTCCCATATATGACCAATGATCCTAACATAGTATTCTATTAGTTTTACCTATGATTACACAACCATTATTCTTCCTGCAACATAGATTTCGGGCTCCAATAAAAATGGCATGCTTCATCACGTACTTTTACCTTAGTCTCTATGTAATAGTGTGAATAAGGGCATCATTATACCGAGTATTGTGTGCATAAGGTGAATTTAATTCCCCCTTCTTCTTTTGTTTATGTCTAGTCATGATCTAGTTAGTTGGATGTTATTTTTAGGAATATTTCCATGCAAACTTGGTCACACTGACCTAGGCTACTTTTAGCTCCATTTAGTCTAGGTCTAATCTATGAAGAAGGCAATGTGAGTGAGTTATTGATAGTCTAGGTCCATGACTGTTTGATTGTTGGATGAGATGTCCAAAGGCTCTATAATTAGCAAAGTAAACTATAGTAGGATCTATGATTGCTAGGGTTCCACAAATATCTTAGATGTTCGAAATGAGTGTGCTACTGCTGCTGCAAATATTGTGAATGACTAGTTAGGGGTAGTGTCCAAAGAGTGACACCTAGTAGAATCCCTAATCAATGGATCTAGCTATGAGAGAGAGGGGTTGGGTAGGAGGGAACATATCGAACTACTCTGATACCAAATGATAGGGAACATTGTTCATTCCATGAAAGACAAAATTCAAATCAATAATAATGACCTAGAAAACATTTAGATGTGAAATTAATACTTAAATAAAAGGCTTGAGAATTGATATCCTGATTCTTTACATGGAGAGAGACCTTTCTTACAGTATTTCATTAGGTCCACGTTAAACTAAAAATCAAATAGAAAATAATAAACTAAGATGCATGAATCTTCAATGCTAGAATGATCTAACTAATTTAACCGACACTTAACCAGTTTCCTTGAAGAATGTGATGTTAAATGGATATGCACCTTCTTGGAGGGGTGAATTGAGTAGGAGAAGGCTTGTTCTATGTCATTCATATCCCCCATTTTCATTCTCTCTTCCATATTATAATCTTAATTTTCTAGGGTAATCAATAGATAATGATACTCAATTGTTTTCCTTAGCCTTGCTAATATGATCTGTCACATGTCAAACATGTGGCATTTGTTTGTTGGCTATAACTGACCCAGAGGTTTTCTATAAGACCCAGGTTCTTCGCGGTTTTCCTTTGACCAACAAAACCCCTTCGCACCAGCCCTTTCAGCAACAACCTGCGAGCAAGTTGAGGTCTCACCCGAGGTGTATCTATGGGGTACTACGGAATCACATTTCCACAGTAAGTGATAAGTTGCTTGGACGGACGTACTGCGCAGCACAACAGGGGGTATGTGCTGCGAGGTGAGACTGCGCAGCGATGGGAAATGCTGCGGTCCGCACCACTATGTTCTTCTACCGCGGGACTTCTCCTGAAGCTGCGAACAATGCAGCTTTATTCTATACTTGGATTATCTTGAAGACACTTAAGGCACTTAAATGAGTATCACTCATCCACTCGTTCAGGCACCTAACTGACTATTCTTCTAACATTCATTCGTTAAGTCGGGGTGCTGCAATTTGAACATATATGACTGTAATATCCCTTTTTCAAATTTTATTAAAATGCCCAATTTTTCACTTTTTTTCCCAATTTCGACTTTTGACTAGTTTTACTATTTTGACCTCCAAATCAACCCAAATGCTCCCAACTCTTCTGTAGGAGTGTATGAATGGTATTTAGACTTGAATATAAGGTTCAGGGATGTTTTATGGCCCTCCAAATACTGCTGCAAACTTGATTTGTATTCTGATCAATATATGTAATTTTGACTAGTAATTTGTGCATCAAATCCCCCTCGGGTAACACTGCAAATGGCCTTCCAAATGCCTCCAAAATCCCACAAATTTATGAACAGAGGTATATAATGTGTTAATTATGTTATTAAGGTCTCATATGCACCATTAATTGATTTTTAATACTGTTCTAACTCTCTCACATTCAACAGCAAAAACCCCCAATTCGACCCTTGGGGAAATGGCACTATTTCACCTCCCAATACAACTAAACTGAGTAAAAATGCTTCAAATGCTCAAGTAAAGTACATGAAACTTGTAGAAGACATCCATGGCAATATATTTATCACAAATATATCAGATAATCATCCATACATTCGAAATCATCATCAATACATTGGCTCACAACAAGGTAGTGGGGAAATGGCATTGTTCTTCCATTAAAAATGAGATTTATACATTTCTACTTGGAATTTCGACCTGAAACTTTTTGGAGATGAAGAACAGAGTATTTAATTCATATTACAAAAGAAATGGGGCATTATAAGCTCCCCCAAAGAGTACAATAGCTCACCAAAAACGCCCTCCCTCAAGGAGCACGAATATGCCTTCAAAACTGGAAACGGTGGAGAGAAAGTGCTGCACTAAACCAAACCATGAAACTTCCTGTAGCTGCTACCTGCAAATACAAACTCCATTAAAGCACCATGAAAGACCTGAGTGGCCTCTCCAAACACCAACTTGGATGGGAATCTTTCACCCTCGAAATTGGCTAAGGCAAGAAACTAGTCATCCACTAGCTCTCTCTTCACAAATGCAATTTTTCTCAAATCATCAAAAAGCCATTCTCATACTTGATTTCTACATTTTATAACCAACATTAGCCTTCAAGGGATCGAAATCCTCTCAATAGATTCAATAATTTTCCATTTAGAAAATATTCCTCATTTGCCACTTGTCTCCTAGTTCCAACCTTCCATCTTCTCCCAAATTCGAATTTGAGTCTCTTTAGATTCCTCCAACTCCATGAGCGCCTTCTTGAGCCTATTTTTGGGGCTGACATGTCATAATGGTCAGGTGTAAGAAGTCAGGTCTGAATTTTGTCATAAAATGTCATAGATGCTTCATTATTGTTGTCATAAAACTAGGGAATCTAGCCCATGTGTCCACTAGTCTCCAATTTGACTCTTCCTCTCCCATGGAGGTTACTATTCCTTCCCATTTCGACCTAATATGATCAATGCCATGTGTTATGACTTACCAACTCACCCAAGATTTTTCACCTTCCCATGAATTCGAATTGGCAAGAGAGAGTTGCCATGTGTCATTGAAAAATCAAGCTAGTGTGGGTCCCACCACCTCCATATGTCTCCAAAACCACTTGCCACCTAGAATTTCTCTTGAATTTATTTATTCATCATATTTATTAAATTCTTGAACCCTTCTAATGTCTAAATATCATTTATTAGTTTCCTTATTACCATCCCACATGTGCCCATCCAACCTAGGAAACTAGTAGGATTGATGGGATTGTCTTACTATGCACTTATTTGAATGGGGACATTACAGTCCTCCCCACCCAAGATTGCTTGTCATCAAGCAATTTCAAATTTGGATGTTGCAAAATCTTCTCCTCTTCCCATGTGGCATCTTCATTTGGTAAGTCCTTCCATTGCACTAAATATTCTTTGATGATTCTACTCCTCAACCTTCTTTCCCGTGTCTTCAAAATCTTTTCCGGAACAAGTGTGAGCTGACCTTCATCATCCAAAGGAGGAAGTATTTCTGAAGTGATGATTTTCTGACCAAGAGCTTTCTTAAGACAAGAAACATGAAATACATTGTGGATTTTACTCCCTTCCGGAAGTTCTAGTTCATATGCTACTTCTCCAACCTTCCGCACTACCTTGTATGGCCCATAGTACCTTGGTTTTAATTTTTCTGCTCCATTCTTTTTGAGAGATGTTTGTTTATAGGGCTGCAACCTTAAATATACTAAATCATTGACTTGAAAGGTTCTCTCTTCTCTATGTTTATCAGCATATTGTTTTTGTTGATTTTGAGCAACCTGCAAATTGTCTTTCAAGAGCTTTAAAATTTCTTGGCTCTCTTCCACCCAATCTTTAGCCTTTGGGGCTCTACTATCACCAAATATAATGTCAGCAAATGTAAGTGCATCATAACCATATAATGCTTTGAAAGGATACATTCCTATTGACATATGATAAGTGGTGTTGTAGCAAAACTCACCCAAGTGTAGCCATTTTGCCCATGCTTTTTGCTGCCCTCCCACATAGTTTCTTAGGTATCCTTCCAACCATTGGTTTACCCTCTCTGTTTGTCCATCAGTTTGTGGATGATAGCTGGTACTTGGAGTCAATTGAGTGCCTACCAATCTAAAAAGTTCTTGCCAAAAAGCACCCATGAATCTACTATCTCTATCACTGACAATGCTCTTGGGGAGCCCATGCAATCTGAAGATTTCTTTGAAAAAAATATCAGCCACTTGTGCAGCACTAAAAGATGATGTAACAGCAAAGAAATGAGAAAATTTTGTCAACCTATCAACTACCACATAGATGCAATCCTTACCTAAGGATTTAGGCAATCCGGTGATGAAATCCATGGAAATACTTTCCCATTTTTGCTCCGGAATGGGCAATGGTTGTAATAGGCCGGCTGGACATGTAAGTTCTGATTTGTTTTGTTGACATGCTTTACATTCATTCACATACTTCTGAACATCTTCCTTCAGCCCCTTCCAAAAAAATCTTTGCCTCAACTGTCTATAAGTTTTGAAGATCCCCGGATGGCCCGCTAGTGGGGAATCATGTGCTTCTTGCAAAATTCGGTACTTGAGCTTGGAGTTATGAACTAAATAAATTCTTCCCTTATAATATATAAGCCCATTCAAAATCCTATAATTATCATCCCCTTTGATTCCATCCAACACATCACAAGCAAATTTGTCTTTGGCATATTCAACTAGTAGCATGTTTTTCCAATCCTTGGCAATATCCATGAGAGAAAAGGAAGGCCTTCTTGACAAAGCATCTGCTACTATATTATTCTTTCCTTTGACATATTCAATATCAAAATCATAAGCTTGAATCTTGCTTACCCACTTTTTTTGCCTTTCATTTAGATCCTTTTGGGTGAGGAAGTGTCTTAGACTATTATGGTCAGTTTTCACCACAAACTTACTGCCCACCAAGTATTGTCTGAATTTGGCCAATGCATGCATAATGGCCAGCATTTCTTTATCATAGATGGAGTAAAGTTTTTCATGAGGCTGCAACTTTCTGCTCTCAAAGGCTATGAGGTGTTGGCCTTGCTTTAGGACAGCCCCTATTCCTCCACCTGAAGCATCACATTCCACAACAAAAGGTTTAGTAAAATCAGGAAGTGCAAGTATGGGACAACTACTCATTACCTCTTTCATTTTTTGGAATGCTTTTTCAGCCTCTTCATCCCACTTGAAAGCATCCTTCTTAGTCAAATCAGTGAGTGGAGAATTCAACTTGGAGAACCCTTTCACAAATTTTCTGTAGTAGGTGCATATGCCAATAAAGCCTCTCAATTCGGTAATATTTTTTGGTGATGGCCATTCCAAGATAGCCCTGATTTTTTCCATGTGTACCTTCACTCCTTCTTGCCCAATAATGTGCCCAAGATATAGTAGTTCTTTCATCCCAAACTCACATTTTGATAATTTAGCAAATAAGGACTCTTCTTGCAAGATTTTCAACACAATCTCTAATTGTTGCAAATGCTCTTCCCATGTTTTACTGTAAATGAGAATATCATCAAAGAAAACCAAAACAAACCTTCTTAGTTGCTTGCAAAATATCCTATTCATACATGCTTGAAAGGTGGCTGGAGCATTAGTTAACCCAAAAGGCATGACAAGAAATTCAAAGTGGCCAAAATGACATCGAAAAGCGGTCTTTTGCACATCTTCATCTTTCATTCGAATTTGGTGATACCCTGATCTAAGGTCAATTTTTGAGAAGTATTTGGCCCCATGTAGCTCATCCATGAGCTCATCAATCCTAGGAATAGGATACCTATTCTTGATAGTCTTTTTGTTCAAGGCTCTGAAATCTATGCACATTCTCAATGTTCCATCTTTTTTCTTCATTAGCACTACTGAAGAAGCATAAGGGCTAGAGCTTGGTCTAATGAGCCCCAACTCTAGGAGTTCTTGGATAGCTTTTTCAATCTCATCTCTAAACCTTTTAGGATGTCTATAAGGTGGTATTTGAATGGGTGAAGTACCCTCCTCCAAAACAATACTGTGCTCAACCCCCCTATCTGGTGGCCTACCATGTGGAAGGTCTCTAAAAACCTTTTCATATTTTTGCAAAAGTCTCTCTATCTCCTTTGGGTGTTTGACAATATTTATAGTTGGCTTGGGAGATGTAATATGACATTCAGCAGCCCATTCTATATCCCCATGCCTCAATATAGATCTCATGCTATTGCAAGTCACTACTTGATTTGGATAAGTGTGTTGCCCTCTCACAACTCTTTGTATTCCTTTTGAATCTTGGAATTTCATTTCGGGAATTTGATAATTTACTGTATGCTCTCCTATTGAATACAACCATTGCACTCCCAAAACCACATTAGTATCAGCAACATCAACCACATAAAAACTATCAACAAAAGCATAGTTACCTACGGTGACTTGCAGCTTTGGAACCCATGTTTTGCATTGCATTGTGTTGTGACCGGGAATGACAACTGTGAAGCCATCAAATGGTTCAATAGGTATCTTTCTTTTCTCTACCATCTCTGCATCAATGAAGTTATGAGTGGCTCCTCCATCTACCAAAATTGAAGTTCTTTGTCCTTGTACCACACCTTTGCATCGGATAGTATGATAGCGAGGTACTGCTGAAAGCACTGCCATTCTTGCTTTGTCCGGTGAAGGCTGATTTTCTTCTTGTCTTTCCTCTTCTACTGCTGTCTCATATGCCTCTTCTTGATCTGAAATATGTCCATCTTCATCCATGCCCCCATCATACCCCTCATTATCAGAAAATACTTCTATGTATTGAGCCTTTCCTTTGGTACATTTGTGCCCCGGTGTCCATGGTTGGAAGCATGTGAAGCATAGTTTCTTTTTTCTAAGTTCATCCCTGTTTAGTCCCTCTTTTTTATTCCTCTCAAATGACTCTCTTTGCCAAGGTTTCTTATCATATCCATCCCTTTGCCAAGGTTTCTTTTCAAATTTATAGCTAGGCTTAGGAGGAAATCTTGTTCTAGGAAGCACATTTTGGAGATCCCTAGTCAAGCTCATTGCATCTTTTAATGTAGTTGGCTTGTGGGCTTTGACCAAACCTCTTAAGGGTTCAGCCAAACCTTCAGTGAACAGCAATACTAATCTTCCCATAGATACATCAGCCACCTTGACTGATAATTTTTGAAAGTCCAACATATATTCGGTAGGGGACCGAGTTTGCTTCAATTGAGCTAGTTCTTTGAAAGGCAATTATGGATCTTTTTGTTCAAATCTTTCTAGTACCCTGTCAACAAATTCTCCATATGTTTTAACCTGATTATGACCCAAGGTTTTCAGCCCATGAAACCACCATTCATTTGCATCTCCTTCCAAATGCAAAATGGCCATTTTTAATGCATCCTCTTCCAACATAGGATTCAGCTGAAAATATACATCCAATTTTTGCACCCAAGTGTTAGCAGAATTTTGAGAAGAACCATCAAAAGTAGGAAGTGACATTTTTCCAATAGCACTATTCAATTCTTTGTTTTGGAATGGACTCCTATTGTCTCCCTTCATTTTAATCTTTTGCATAGCATCAATGTAGTCACTGAGTGGTACACCTCTTTTACACTCTTCATTCAAATCATTCCAATCATTTACTAGTTTCTTGTAATCCAATTTAAGATTGGGTTCTTCTTTGGGTGTGAGAAATTTAGGTGCAGTATGCCTTTGTGTGCTTTGAAATTCATCAGGTCTATTATGAGGTCCTGTGCTTGAGAAAATATGCTCATTCCCTTTCATCTTTTCCCCTGAGTGTGAACCACTATTATCTCCTATCATCCCTTTGCCTGAAAGTTGGCTACCCAACAATTCGAAACCTTTCATCATTTGTTTATTGATATCTAGCATAACCATGGTAAGTCCTTCAAAACATGGTTTTAAGGCTTCAATAAATTCCTCCTTATGTCTTAATTTTTCCTCCTCCTCTCTACCCATTGTTTTAGAAAAGAACTCTTTTTCTGCTACTATCTCTTCTTCAACCAAAACTTCTTCAACTACTGATTCAAAGGGTGGTGTTTTATTTGTTTGGATTCTTGTTAATACCATCAGGTGCCAAGACCATGCTCTGATACCACTTGTAATATCCCTTTTTCAAATTTTATTAAAATGCCCAATTTTTCACTTTTTTTCCCAATTTCGACCTTTGACTAGTTTTACTGTTTTGACCTCCAAATCAACCCAAATGCTCCCAACTCTTCTGTAGGAGTGTATGAATGGTATTTAGACTTGAATATAAGGTTCAGGGATGTTTTATGGCCCTCCAAATACTGCTGCAAACTTGATTTGTATTCTGATCAATATATGTAATTTTGACTAGTAATTTGTGCATCAAATCCCCCTCGGGTAACACTGCAAATGGCCTTCCAAATGCCTCCAAACTCCCAAAAATTTATGAACAGAGGTATATAATGTGTTAATTATGTTATTAAGGTCTCATATGCACCATTAATTGATTTTTAATACTGTTCTAACTCTCTCACATTCAACAGCAAAAACCCCCAATTCGACCCTTGGGGAAATGGCACTATTTCACCTCCCAATACAACTAAACTGAGTAAAAATGCTTCAAATGCTCAAGTACAGTACATGAAACTTGTAGAAGACATCCATGGCAATATAGTTATCACAAATATATCATAGAATCATCCATACATTCGAAATCATCATCAATACATTGGCTCACAACAAGGTAGTGGGGAAATGGCATTGTTCTTCCATTAAAAATGAGATTTATACATTTCTACTTGGAATTTCGACCTGAAAATTTTTGGAGATGAAGAACAGAGTATTTACTTCATATTACAAAAGAAATGGGGCATTATAAGCTCCCCCAAAGAGTACAATAGCTCACCAAAAACGCCCTCCCTCAAGGAGCACGAATATGCCTTCAAAACTGGAAACGGTGGAGAGAAAGTGCTGCACTAAACCAAACCATGAAACTTCCTGTAGCTTCTACCTGCAAATACAAACTCCATTAAAGCACCATGAAAGACCTGAGTGGCCTCTCCAAACACCAACTTGGATGGGAATCTTTCACCCTCGAAATTGGCTAAGGCAAGAAACTAGTCATCCACTAGCTCTCTCTTCACAAATGCAATTTTTCTCAAATCATCAAAAAGCCATTCTCATACTTGATTTCTACATTTTATAACCAACATTAGCCTTCAAGGGGTCGAAATCCTCTCAATATATTCAATAATTTTCCATTTAGAAAATATTCCTCATTTGCCACTTGTCTCCTAGTTCCAACCTTCCATCTTCTCCCAAATTCGAATTTGAGTCTCTTTAGATTCCTCCAACTCCATGAGCACCTTCTTGAGCCTATTTTTGGGGCTGACATGTCATAATGGTCAGGTGTAAGAAGTCAGGTCTGAATTTTGTCATAAAATGTCATAGATGCTTCATTATTGTTGTCATAAAACTAGGGAATCTAGCCCATGTGTCCACTAGTCTCCAATTTGACTCTTCCTCTCCCATGGAGGTTACTATTCCTTCCCATTTCGACCTAATATGCTCAATGCCATGTGTTATGACTTACCAACTCACCCAAGAGTTTTCACCTTCCCATGAATTCGAATTGGCAAGAGAGAGCTGCCATGTGTCATTGAAAAATCAAGCTAGTGTGGGTCCCACCACCTCCATATGTCTCCAAAACCACTTGCCACCTAGAATTTCTCTTGAATTTATTTATTCATCATATTTATTAAATTATTGAACCCTTCTAATGTCTAAATATCATTTATTAGTTTCCTTATTACCATCCCACATGTGCCCATCCAACCTAGGAAACTAGTAGGATTGATGGGATTGTCTTACTATGCACTTATTTGAATGGGGACATTACAATGACTATACAATCCAATTGTTAAGCATTATTTTACTGCATATAAGAAATTGTTTAACTAAATGACCGATTTACTATCTTCAAACACAACACTAAATGTTCATCATTCATTTGTTCATACAGAACTTAACATATCATCTCCATACTTCTTCTGAAGGAAAATGCATATCAAATTTCTCTCATAACAGCATGCAAGGAAACATCTAGATATTCATTTACAGAAAACACAAATAATCATCCACTCATAAAACACAATCACACAACACGAGATTTAACGTGGTTCACTCCCTCGGGTGGGAAGCTACATCCACAAGAACGGTTGGTAATATATTTCTTTAAAAGGGATGGGGACAACTGTTCTTATTCTATGCACTCAGCTGCAGACTCTCCTTCCTCTCAAATAGGTCTCTGCACACATAGTTGCAGAGCCTTTACAATCTTCTTATCTCAAAGAGATTTTACAATACAACAATCCAAAATTGTAACAGCAAAAGTAAAGAGTAACCCCATCCCATACAAAATTTATTCTTAAATAGACCATGCCCGAATGTCATGTCTTTACAATGCCGAAGACCTAAACCCAAAACCCTTAGGGTTTACAAAACTGTGTCGGTTTCCCTAAACAGGCTTGCTGGCATCTGGTAGCGTATGCCTCATCATGGCGATTCTCCACGTCTTCATTCTGTCGCTATCGTCCTTCTTGTCGCATGCGTGCCAACAGGTCTCTTTCACTGAACCGTTCATCTCTAATGGTTTCTCCCACCAGGCGTGCCAAGCCATCGCTTTCCCTGAGCTGTCCTTTCCTTAACAAAATCGTGCATTAGCCACCTTCCTGATTTGCTCGTGCCCACCGCTCGGCACTCCTGGAGCATCTTTCCAAAATTAGACCACTACTGGTCCATCTGATACCTGCACCTGATCATTGTCTAGCACTCTGCTTTGCTGGCTTCACGTGGCCTAACTTCCTTACAGCATTGCTTCCTCGCAGCGCTGGTCTTCGCAGTGCTTCCAAAATTCGGATGCTGCACACAGCTTCGTAGCACCCTATATACTTAGACAAAATTACATCTTTTTCTGATTTGCGCTCAGCTTAGCTTTTCCTGCTTATCAAAAATGTTACCAAAACTTTGTCCCAACTTGGGCCCAACATGCCCCTAACAATTACATGTGGCTCGTCCCCGAGCCACTTGCTGCTTCGGTCATCTCGCTTTGCTCCGCGATCGGCGGAACTAATTTGGCCGCGAACTCATTATATGTACTGAAAAACTGTTCCACTACTTCTCTGGTATCTTGTTCAACTTGTTGTACTGTCTCAAGTAGTGCTGGAGTTATCTCTTCTCCAATATGTACCTGTACTTGCTCCTGGTTGTCACACAGTTCCTTCAGCTTGTCTTCTATTTACTGCAACATTGCTGTAGCATCCTCCAAGAGTTGCTGTGACTGATTATCAAACTCAGTCTCTTTCTCTCTTAATGCCTGGACTTCCTTCTTCAAGCCTGATATTTTCTTATATCTGGACAGCCTCTCTCTGGATGGCAGAGCCTTGAGCTCTGTGTCCAACTTCTCTAGCATGGTCTGCTTTTGTTTTATCGCGGTCTTTACCTGCAGTAGCCCTTGATCCTCTTCAAGGGAAGTGAATGCCTTCGAGACTTTTTCCAAGATATCTTGGCACTTAGCCATCTCACTCATTATGCTCTACGTGGAAACACTGACTGCTTTCTCTCTTAACTGTTGCTTAGTTAATGGCGCCTGCGTGTTTAGTTTTTCCTTCAACGTGGCAAGATCGGCCTCATAAAAAATCTCTTTATCCTGCATCTTCGACTTCAAGTATTTCACCCTTTCTCTGATCCTCAGAACTGTGTCCACAGGATCATCCTGGAGTTCTATACCTTCAATATCTTTGGCAACTGTAGATATGGTAGTCTCCAATTGTTTCTGGCGGTCCTATTCATCACGTAGCTGCATGTCTGTGTGCAACTCGATATGTCTGTTTGTTGCAATGAGCTCCGCTTGTGACTTCATCGACTCTACTGTTCGTTCATGCATCTCCTCGATGATCTGCATGTGGATGAAGTGCAAGCCTGGTAAGGGGATTTTGGCCAAGTCGAGCTCTACCTGCTCGACACCCTTTGTGTCCAAGATGATCTGTTCTTTCATTGGCAATGCAATAGCCAATGGGTCCACATGGACAATCTTGGTCTTTGAAGGCAGTTTTATGGCTAGCTATGGCGGCGTCTGCTGTGAGGTTCTTTCTGACCTCCCTTCAGCTCCTGCTTCGCGCGGCAAGGTTAGGCTCTTCTGGACATCGTCCATTTTCTTCATGAGACCTTGCAGTGCGAGCCTCATCTTTTGCAAGTCATCCTGGATGACCTTATCCTTTTTGTCTTTGTCTGTCATTAGCTCCTGCATCTGTTCTGAGACCCTTTTTGCAATCATGTCGAAGTCGTCTTCATTCAACACTATCTCAGATTGAGTCTTTGTGGCCTTCATCTTCTTCCGTGCCTTCGGCTTCTGCGATGTCTCAGGCTCTTTCCGCTTTCCTGTTTCTTCAAAAATCAGGCATGACAGCGGGATTGGTTCATCTTTGTCAAAGTCTGTCTCAACATCCATGACTTCAACACGGAATTCCATGGGCCAGTCCTTCATGAGGATTTCAATGTCGTCCTCATACATATGGTAGTTACCCAGGTACCATTCTGGCTTCTTCATCTTTTCCTTGGGTGAAATAAAAATACATCGCATGTCAGCCTGAAAATCAAGAATGCGAATGTACTTCGACGTTACCTGCTTCGTGATGCGGGCTGTAACGGTGATCACATCGCGCAGCTGAGTGTAATACTGATAGAAAACTTCAGTTGTCGCATGTTGTCGCTCTGCATTGATGTTTGCCTAGAGGTTGACATAACGGAACCCTCTAGGATCATTGGTTTCTGTAATGACACCCACATAGTCCCTTGGCTCCTTCCATCCGGATAAGGCGATGAGGATGATTAGCCATGTAAAGTGGAACTGTCCACCATTCTCTTGTGTATCATTGAGCTCATCCAAGAAATCATTAAGAAGATACTGACACCAATTGAATTCGGTGCCTTCAGCTGCTGCTGCACTGAGTATTACTACGCCTGCAAGCACCTCCGGAGGCCTAGCTGTTCTGATGAGTTTTCCCGTGAGCAGATGGGTGACAAATCTTGTCGCTCTATCTTCAATTTCTTTCGTGGGAAAACCTCTTTTCCCTTTCACCAATGCATGGCTTTTCTTCATCTTCTCGACAACTTCTTTTTCCTGACTCTTCCCTTGGAAGAACTGCTTGGGATCCTTACCGTTGCTTAACCCCGTAATGCGGTGGATCAAATCAATGTTTATATCGACATTTATGTCGAGCCACAGATGTCCCTGGTGGATTTGCACCATCAGCGTGTGAACCACCACATTCAGTTCTGGCGATCGATCAAAATGTGGCAACCTCAACAAGTTTAGCAGTCTTGACTAAACGACGGGTGTGAGCCAGGTTTCGGCTACCAAGTTATAAGTTCCCTTGGCATCCTTTTTCTAGTACATATACTGGTCAAGCTAGAACTGTGGGTACTTAGGCGCATGGGGCTCTTCCTTTTGCATGCCTAGGAGGTCAAAATCTTCCCACTTACAGTCTGGAATCTTTCCGAGTAGGTTCTTAGCAACCTCTACATGTTTTGAAATCGACAACAATGGGATTTCATATCTAGCATTCTTGGTCAATTTAAAGACTGGGGCATCCAACGCCCGTGGTGATATATACTCGGGTGTCAACTTCAGGGGTTCCTTCTAAAAGACCGACGATCTTTGCGCCATCTGACCTGCCTTTAGAATCTTGCTTTGTGGTGCAGTTACGTCTTTCCCTCTATCTTTCCCTTTGTCCTGCATGATTGGAGTATAGCGAGGTGATCTTCTAGATGCTTGACCAGGTTTGAGTGCATCCTTCTTGGCAGGGGTTTTCATTAACTCTACAATTCCCCTGTGTTGAAGGACTTGGATTGCTTCTTGCAGTGTAAGCTCTTCTTCTCTGTTTGGTGATTTGGACATTCACTGGAGAGAGTAGGCAACTGAAGCTGAAATATGACTAAGGATTGCTAACATAGAAGTGAACGCATGAAAATTCTAAGTGTCTGGTAACGCCCATGAGTCCTTATGCGACGTTATTTATATGCACAGCTGAGTCCCCCCCGTGCCTTCCAACGGCTAGATGAGCATTTAATGTGGTGTCCATTGGCCAATTTGAACGAATCCTTCGGTCTCTTCCATAGTCAGTGTGTTCAGAACGGCTATCTTTTCGTTAAATGCTGAAGCGAGTGCTTGCAATGGTCACCTAACGGCTATTTTCCAACGGCAGTGTAACGGTTATTTTTCTGAGTGTTGCACCGAGCTCCGTGGCACGCCATCTGCGATCTTGCGTAGTTGCTTCGCAATGCCAAAAATTTTCAACTACGTGGTTTCCTTTTTATTTTCTTACTTCTCTTTTTCTTTTCTTACTTCTTCTCTTTTTTTTTCTTTTTTTTCCTTTTTTTTTCTTTTTTTTCCTTTTTTTTCTTCTGCGCAGCTTCAGCAGTGATGCATGGTACACACATTGTTCTACCTATCATACATGTACAGATTCTTTTACATTTCCAGTGTCCAATTTCAACTGTACCTGACACTTGGAAATCTCTTCGTCTGCTTATCATTCAGGGTTCTGCGAAGCAAGGCTGTCATGATACAGCTTTAACCTGCTTCCATTTATCAAAGTTGGTAGGATATCGCTAGATAAATTGGCTAACTAGACTGCACCAGTGTTAGTAACATGTATCACAGTATATGGACCAAGCCAATGCATCTTAAATTTACCAAGAAACTTCATGAATTTGCTAGCGTACAGGAGAACTAGGTCACCTACCTGAAAGAACTTGTTCTTTATATGGCGATCATGCCAAGCTTTCTCGCGGTCTTTTTGAACTTGCTGGTGGAAGCCAGCAATGAAGTGATCCTCCTCCAACCCAACGAGGTGTAGCAACCTTTCTTCTAATGCTGCGCGGTCTTCCATCCCTATGAACGCAGTGATCCAAAAACTAGGGACAATATATTCCATTGGCATTATAGCCTCCTGCCCATAAGCCAACCGAAAGGGAGTCTATCCTGTCAATTTCTTGCACGTAGTCCTGTATGCCCATAACACAGAGGGGACGCGCAGATCCCAATCATCTCTATTTACATTGCATACCTTAGTCAGTGCGTTCTCCATAATTTTATTGAAATCCTCAACAGTGCCATTCTCCTGTGGATGATATGGAGTACTGCGCTGATGATGAATGTGGAATTCCTTTGTAAGTGCCTCAATGGTCTTGTTCAAAAAATGAGTACCTTGGTCACTCATCAAAATCTTCGGATATCCAAATCTTGATAATATTTATTCAAAAATGAACTGCGCAGCAGTACTAGCGTTGCAGTCCTTTACTGGCTTTGCTTCTGCCCATCTATTGAGGTAATCAGTAGCAGTAATAATATACCTCGCACCAGTTCTTTTTCCTGGTGGGTTTATAGGACCCACAAAATCATTTTCCCATTTCTCAAATGCCTGCAAGGTCAACTGTGGGTTTAATGGCATCTCATCTCTTCATGAAGGTTTCCCTGTCCTCTGACAGACATAACAGTACCTACATTGTTCTTTGGAATCTTTGTGGATCGTGGGCCACCATAGCCCTACGCGGAATATCTTTTGTGCGATAGCCCTTCCTGCATAGTGATCTCCCATGATCCCTAAATGCGTGTCTGCTAGAATAAACGGTTTCTCATGATCTAGTATGCATCTGCGCAGGACTTCATCTGACCCGAGTTTGTATAACTAACCTGCAATTATAGTGAAGTTTGTAGTGCGCACCACTAGATGCTTCTTCTGCTGGACAGATAATTCCGGTGGTGCCATCCTTGTTGTTAGAAAATTAATGATATCCTTATAATAATCATCAGCAACCTATATAGAAAATAACTACGCATCAGGCAGACTGTCTTCAATGTTCGTCAGTTCTTCTCCTAAATTCCTAAATCAATCCTTGACAGATGATTAGGTCCCAAGTTCAGTCTACCTGGCTTAACAATAATCTCAAAGTCATATTCCGGGAACAGCAATAGCCATATACATCTGCACCCCCCTAACACTGGCTTATTGACCAAGTATTTCAACGCAGAATGGTCAGTGAACATAAGGAAATGCGCACCAAGCAAGTAATGCCTCAATTTCTGTAGGGCATACACCATTGCAAGGCCTTCCCTCTCTGTAGTAGTATAGTTATTTTCTGTTGTTGAGAGATTCCTACTCAAAAATGAAATAGGGTGGTCAATACCTCCTTCCCCTGGTTGAGCTAATACGATTCCCAGGGCAATGCATGATGCGTCAACATGGACATGAAATGGCTTCGTCCAATCTGGAAAGACTAGAATCGGCGCAGTCACCATCTTTTCTTTTAGTGTATCAAAGCCTTATTCGCATTCCGCGTTCCAAATGAACGGTGCATCTTTCTTTAGCAGCTTTTCCATTGCTGCGGTTATCTGCACGTAACCCTTTATAAATTTCCTGTAGTATTCAGTATGGCCTAAAGTAGAGCGCAACATCTTGACTGAAGTTGGTGTTGGAAAGTTCACAATAATAGCAATCTTTGCAGGGTCCACCATCAGTCCTTGCTTACAAACAATGTGCCCAAGTAGAATTCCATAAGGAACACAAAAAATACACTTCTTTAGATTTAAAGAGATCTGATGCTGTCAACACTTCTCAAGCATCATTTTGAGGTTCGCACAATGGTTCTTCAATAGACCAACACAGTCCAATCATCAAAATAGGCTTCGAGAAACTTATGCATAAACTCTTTGAATGCTGCGACGACCACTCTGGAAAATATGGCAGGTGCGTTCTTCAGGCCAAAAGGCATTACTGTGTACTAGAACGACCCCCATTTTGTAGAAAAAATCATCTTATGCCTGTCTGCGGGGTCAATCCTTATCTGGTGATACCCCGAAAAACCATCAGTAAAAGAATAGGCCTCATTCCCTCCAACATTATCAATCACTTCATTTGTGAAAGGAGTAGGGAATGGGTCATGCATGGAAGCATCATTTAGTTTTCTAAGATCAACACAAATCCTGATCTCGCCCTTCAATTTCTTGTCTTAAACGACGATGGGACTAATCCACTCTGATTCCTCGATAGGTTCAATAATTCCTGCTTCAAGCATCTTATCCAACTCTGCGCGTACTCTTTCTTTGTAGCACGGATTTAGTCTGTACGGTCTCTACTTTACAGGCTTTGCGCCTGGCTTCAAAGGTATTTTCATGACTCCTAGGTCTCCCAGAATTCCTTTAATTTCTGTAAATTTTATCGAAAATAGCTCCTGATAGTCATGCAAGGTGTCTGCGATCTCTGCAATAGTCTGATCGTCCCAATAATATCCAATTGCTGCGAAATTCGGTTCTTCTTTTGTGCCAATATTCACCTTCTTTGTTTTTACTGGTCCGCTCATATTTGGTATTTCTAACGGAGGTCCTTCTACGTCGCATGCACCCTCCGATTCTGGTATGTTTATCTTGCGCGGATCATCGTCATCGTCTTCGTTTCTATCATCGATGTCCTCAGCTAGGTTGTAACACTCGATAATGTGTTCTTCATGGTCCTTCCATTTTGACTGTAGGTGCGTAGGAACGTGATCTGCCCCGAAGAATTCCTCCAATGTCATATTTCTGTGAGGATAGTCTTCCCTGAATATGCGTTCCTTAATTATTTGCAATGCCTCATGGATCAGCGGATTCTCGTCCTCAAAGCTGAAGTCCTTCTGGAAGTTGGCAGTCAACATTTCCCAATCAGTGGTTTCTCTGCGCAACTCCAGATCTAGGTACCATTTCTTTGGAATGTCATCATCCAGCTTATGTACAAATAGATGCACCCATTCTGTGTGTGGCCTTGCCGCCCATGCTTGTGAACAGACTTCAATGTGTTGACTAGGATCTGTCTGTCCATTAAACTTCTCAAAGGGTAAGGTAACCCGGTCAGCAAACCAAATCTGCATCTTAATTTTGCATTGATTTCAAGTGGTCAATGTCTGCTTGTGCGCATTCCACCATCTAGTGGGTGTGTCGCGCAATGCCATATCCAATGCTGGTAATCTATGCTCATCTGCAATAGCTGCAGTGTATTCTTGGATGAAAGTATAAACATTAGCAGAACCATCATATGTGGGGATAGGACTTACCTCCTTCCCGAGCCAGCGCAGTGATTTCGTAACCTGCGCACACCTTCTTGCCGATACTTCATGCATTCGACTTTGCCAATTTTCCAGCCCTGCCTTCGAATCAGAGACGCAGGAGCTGTCACATCTCCAGCTGAGTGTGCCATCTGCGGTAGTATTAATCTAATCTTCCTGGTTCGTTGTGAGCTGGTATAGTCTGTCCAAGTCTTGAGCCTTGGATTCCTCCTGAATCGGCTCACTGTATCTGTCACCATCTACAGGATCCAACGGTGCGATGACCCTGAGATGCTTGCCTTCAAATATCATCTTCTTTGTTTTTAAGTTGATAATAGCCAAGTTATCTATAGCCCAGTCAATTCCTAGCATTGCAGGAAAAGGCTGACTATCATCCACAATCTCGATAAATTCAAAGTCTGCATGACTTTGGACTCCATCGATGTCGACTATCATGTCAGCTAACCGACCAAAAGGTATGACTTTCTCTTGGTTAGCCATTCTCAACTGGATAGGTGACCATGACAACTTTGGTCGACCCATCTGCTGCTGTGTCTGCTTAGTTAAGACATTTACTTCAAATCCCAGATCAAGGATGACTTCATCCATTTCAAAATCTCCAATCTGCGTGGTAAGTCTCATTTCTCGGTCCGTTCTTTTATGCTTCCTTATGTGATGTAATGCGCTATCAGAAGCCTCTGTTCTAGTCTACGGCTCATACTGGTTTATGAGCTTCTGCAGCTCTACTATGGCATTTTCACTTTTTAGTAACTTCATGCAGCTTCGCAGGAACTGCACAATGGAGGTGCTGACATCCGTCGCAGTGCTTGTTTTATCATAAGCCATTGGCATGTCTTCAACATGTGGTGCTTCACTACGCAACGAGATCCTCCGTGATTCTGTTGCTGGCTCTCTAAAGGTATCCCGCGCATCGATAAATACTTCCTTGTTCTTTCGTAGGTCGAGAGCGGGTATTTTACCCAGAGCTTTCCTTATCCATACTGTCTCAAGAGGAGACTGCTTTGTGTGAACCTCCCCTGACGTGGAAGCTTCTACTCCCCTATCGCGGCCTGTTTGAGCGCCACTGCGCGTGACCACATTGATGCTCGGGTCTACTGGTCTTTTCTCTACTACGATCCACTGGACGTTCGTGTTTGGTGCATCTATCCATCTTCTTTTCTGCATTTCCACCTCTAGCACTGGGCAATCTTCAATAACATGCTCAAATGATTTACAATAATTGCACGTAGTGCATGGGTTAACACAATCTCTGGATACGTGACCTGGCTGGCCACAATTATAACAAATGACCTAGTCGCGGCCTCTTCCTTACGCTGAGCCAACATTTCTTCCTCTGTTGCGGTATCTAGCACCACGACCTCTGTATCCTCCTTGGTCATATTGTGCATTCTCTTTTTTCGACTGGTTATCTTCTTATACGCGGTACAAGCCAGTGCCTCTCATTGAGTCCATATCCTGTTTTCTCTCATTCATTAGCTCATATGTGCGGCAGTTGGATTCATCATGTCCAACTGATTTACATAAATTGCAGTATAAATTTTTAGGTGTTTTCACATATTTCTGTATAAGATAGCAGTCTTCAGGTCTGTGTCCTGTAGTTCTACAAATTTCACACCATGGGGCCTGATTATGATTTAGTGGGTTGGGCGCACCACTATTAAGATAGTCGCGGAATAAAGGGCAATGCTCTTGGTCATGGCCTTCTCCTTTACAACCTGTACACCAGACCTCATGTCTAGGTTCATACCTTTGTTCGTTGCCATTCTTCATGCTTTGCAGCTCTAGTGTCAGGGTGGTCAGTTGGTTCTGGATCTGAGACATCCCAGAACTAGTCTCACCAATCAGTGAAGCCTCTAGCTTCATTGCGATCTCCAAGGCCTCTTCCTGTGACGTAACCCTCTGTTGCATCAATGGTAATCTAATATGGGGCAACAACGCAGCAATGAACCATTCCTTGTGATGTTCCAAGGCTATAACAAAGCTTACTTGGTCTAATAGGGTCTTGAACTTCTGATCAAACTCCCAAACCGTTTCAGTTGGTTTCTTCTTTATTTCTTTCAACTCGGTTATACACTGGGATTCAGATTTGGGTGTCTTAAACTCTGCCAAAAGCGCAGCTTTAGTTTCTGCGAGGGTTCGCGACTCTGTGGGAGAGTAATTCATGAACCAATGTAAAGCTCTGTCCCTGAAAGTGGTGATGAGCTGTGCTCTCTTCACTCCATCATCCTGGATTTGTCTTACACTCCATACGACTTCACAAAGAAACCAATGCTGGTCAAGGTCTTCTAGGCCAGTTCCTTTGAATATTGGTAGCTTCATATCTGTGTTTGCCATTGTGCTACTAGGTGGTGGGGCGCCCGAATTAGTGCGCGGCTGCTGTAAAGGGCTCTATGCAGTGAATACAAATTGTCTTACCGAGATAGATGTACTGGGATGAGTATTCTGCGAGGTGGGCTTCGTAGTGGGTGGGTTTTGAGATCAATTTGGTGCGGTCTCTGCAGTCGGTGGGTTCTCAGGGGTAAATGGTGGTGCAACTTCATTTTCAAGGTTACATAGGATCTCAGTATCAATATGGAGTCTAGGGCCTCCAAGATTCTTATTAAATTTATACCTCTTTCCACTTCTAAGATTATGGGTATCTTCGTCAGAATCACTATATATACGGTTTACCATGAGAGAATTAAGAATATTACTGCATTCTCAAAACACCTTTCTCAGCTAATAGAATCTTAATGTATAGACTGAGATTGTTCGACAACTTACCTTGGAATCCTCCGAAAAAGTATGCTTCTGCTTGGCTGTAGGATTTGAGTATGTCTACAGCAAATTCTATTACGAAGCCTTCTAGCATATGATCGCCCCAAAAATCAACTGCGCGTGTCAACGGGCTATCTATTTCTTTGAGCTGCGCTATGAGCTCAGGAGTCCACTCTGTAGGAACTCCTCCTTGAAAATGGGTTTTCTTTTCTGCGAGCCGCGAGATCCACATGTGCAGCTCGTTTGGAAATGATGCCCAGAAAATCTCGTGGATATCTTCCCACAGATATCTATCAGACCACTGTGCATCAGATAGACGCAGATGTCTATTCCCTTGCCTTGCAAAGTCTCTTCTGGTCTTGTCCCACCAAGCTTGGATTTCTGTCTTTTTAGGATGCCAATTGTCAGAGCCTTCCGAGAACTGGTATTCTTCGTCACACATCACGATTGCAACTCATCACGGATTCTAGTGCGGTAACGAAACCATTTGTTGGCTATAACTGACCTAGAGGTTTTCTATAAGACCCAAGTTCTTCGCGTTTTTCCTTTGACCAACAAAACCCCTTCGCATTGGCCATTTCGGCAACAACTTGGGAGCAGGTTGAGGTCTCACCCGAGGTGTATCTATGGGGTACTGTGGAATCACATTTCCACAGTAAGTGATAAGTTGCTTGGATGGATGTACTGCGCAACACAACAAGGGGTATGTGCTGCGAGGTGAGACTGTGCAGTGATGGGAAACGCTGCGGTCCACACCACTATGTTCTTCTACCGTGGGACTTCTCCTGAAGCTGCGAACAATGCAGCTTTATTCTATACTTGGATTATCTTGAAGACACTTAAGGCACTTAAATGAGTATCACTCATACACTCGTTCAGGAACCTAACTGACTATTCTTCTAACATTCATTCGTTAAGTCAGGGTGCTGCGATTTGAACATATATTACTATACAATCCAACTTTTAAGCATTCTTTTACTGCATATGAGAAAGTGTTTAACTAAATGACCGATTCACTGTCTTCAAACACAACACTAAATGTTCATCATTCATCTATTCATACAGAACTTAACATATCATCTCCATACTTCTTCTGAAGGCAAATGCATATCAAAGTTCTCTCATAACAGCATGCAAGGAAACATCTAGATATTCATTTACAGAAAACACAAATAATCATCCACTCATAAAACACAATCACACAACATGAGATTTAACGTGGTTCACTCCCCCGGGTGGGAAGCTACGTCCACAAGAACGGTTGGTAATATATTTCTTTAAAAGGGATGGGAACAACCATTCTTAGTCTGCACACTCAACTGCAAACTCTCCTTCCTCTCAGATAGGTCTCTGTGCACACAGCTGCAGAGCCTTTACAATCTTCTTATCTCAAAGAGATTTTACAATACAACAATCCAAAATTGTAACAGCAAAAGTAAAGAGTAACCCCATCCCATACAAAATTGTCTTCTTAAATAGACCATGCCCGAAGGTCATGTCTTTACAATGCCGAAGACCTAAAACCAAAACCCTTAGGGTTTACAAAACTGTGTCGGTTTCCCTAAACCAGCTTGCTGGCATCTGGTAGCGTCTGCTTCATCGTGGCGGTTCTCCACGTCTTCATTCTGTCGCTATCGGCCTTCCTGTTGCACACGTGCCAACAGGTCTCTTTCACTGAACCGTTCATCTCTAACGGTTTCTCCCACCAGGCATGCCAAGCCATCGCTTTCCCTGAGCTGTCCTTTCCTTAACAAACTCGTGCATTACCCGCCTTCCTGATTTGCTCGTGCCCGCCACTCGGCACTCCTGGAGCATCTTTCCAAAATTAGACCACTACCGGTCCATCCGATACCTGCACCTGATCCTTGTCCAGCACTCCGCTTTGTTGGATCCACGTGGCCTGACTGCTTCGCAGCACTGCTTCCTCGCAGCGCTGGTCTTCGCGGTGCTTCCAAAATTTGGATGTTACGCATAGCTTTGCAGCACCCTCAACACTTAGACAAAATTACATCTTTTTCTGAGCTGCACTCAGCTCAGTTTTTCCTGCTTATCAAAAATGTTACCAAAACTTTGTCCCAACTTGGGCCCAACATTGTTGATTTCATTTTTTTCTAAAATCTAAGAAAAATAAGTTTTCACTGGAATTCATTTCGATTGCTATTAACAAAATTGTAATCAAGCATCACAATAGGTTCTTTAAGCTTCAATGAATTATATCAGTCCAAAAATTAGGGCAGTTGGATGGTTTCACAAATATCAGAAAATAAATAACATGGCTAGGTTAAGCAATGATCCCTCTTGTGAAATGGAAGATTCTAGCTGTTCCCAAACCAATGGGCAGTGGTTGGGGATTAAAAAATGTATTTATGTTATCAAAGGCACTAATAGCCAAGACAATATGGCCAATTTTCACCTCAATATGTCTTTGGAGTAAGGTAATTTGGAGATAGTATTTAGAACCAGACTCAATAGAGAAATGGATAAGGTTGCCCAAAAGAAGAATTCCAAATTCCCCAACCAACAAAGAAAAGGGCTACGTTGACCTAAGAAAAGAATGGTTAACAACAGTGAAGATAAACAACAATGCCCAGATAGCAACAGTGAATCTGCTAACAGAGGAATTAAAAGAGGAAAATAATATATGACATACCTTGGAAAGGGCTCTGAAAAATTGCAACACCTTGGAAAGAGATTTCAAAACTCACCTTGCGATTGCTTTGAAATCCAACAAATCCACGAATTGAAATGCAATTTGACACCATTGATGGCATATTTATGGATGCACATATTAGGGTTACAGATTGTGAATCAATTTATATTTTTTTCCAATTTCCCTCCACTCTAGCCTGAAACGATTCCAATTTCCCTCCACTCTGGTGAAAACAAAAACAAATTTGATCCAGATTTCCCTCCACCATGCTCTCTATTCTTCCTTTCATCCATCGCTGTAAAATTTTCCTCCTTTTTCCGTTGAACCAAATCCAAAACAATTTCCCTCCATTAGAATTCGACCCTCTGTTCTTCCATCGTGGAATTTCTTTTGTATTTTGGTGGCTTAAACAAAAATCTGATCGAATTTCCGTTCAAAAGATTGTGGTGCATAATTCCATGAAAAATTTCGTTGCTCGTTGTTCTTTCGTCTCTGTTAAGCTCAAAACTTCCAACGTTTTTGGCAGGGATAATTTTTAGGAACCATACTTATTTAAAAGTATAATTTTAAGGAACCATACTTATTTAAAAGTGTATAAACCTTGGCAAATCTTACCAATTCTTAAAATGTCAACTATAAAATATTTGGCGATATTTTTCTAAAATTATTTCAATTTCTAAGGATTTTATATAGTTTATATAATAATTTGGCAATTTTTAGAGTGAAAAAAGTTTACCCCATCAAAATTGGGTGATACGGGGCTTCAAAAAATGCAAATTGGCCGAATCGTTTTTTGGAAAAAAACATGGAAAAATAGCCCTCGGGCTAAATTTCACCCCTAAAATTATCCTTGGTTTTTGGCATATTTCTGTCTATTGTAAAAAACAGTTTACCTATTTTCACATAAAATATTTTCCCTCTTTTTTAATCTAATAATATTATTATTTTAAATTAAAATAATGGTATTACAAATTAAATTATTTTACCATTACTTCATTTATCATTTATTATGTATGCATACTAATTTATGTTTTTCATTATTATTTTCAACCCGTGCTCCCTAACTCTACATTAACCCAACACATTAATCAAGAATTATTAATGACAAAATAAGAATTAAATTTAGTGTGATATGGCAAATTTTAATTATTTTTTAATGTGACATGGATTTTTTTATTATTTTCCTTAGGAGGCCCTTTTTAGACCTCAATTGACTCTAATGGAGGGATATAATGGAAAGAACGTATAGACGTACTTTACACTTATAGTACAGAAATCAATCTTTAGTCCAAGAATCAAATTATATATAAACTATGTCAATCATTTCTAGAGCAATGGTCAATGAGACTTGTTAGACTTGCAAAATAAAAAACAAACAATAAAAATAAAGAATCATTTATAAAGTATTGTTCATAAACATATTTTCTTATAATAAGTATATATTACAAAATTAATATTTCAGCTATATCTTCTTTTATATTAAAAACAATCTTTGATTTTTCATTTCTTAGGAAAACTATGAAAATTCTAAAGTATAAACGAGGTAATATCCGAAACATGTCAGTAGGGATGTCCAAATAAGTGTATAAGGATATTTTTGGAATGTGTTAATGATGGCATAGTTGTCTAATGTATATTCCTTAGGATTTTGTTAATCTTAGATTACTAGGCTAAGTTATTCTTCAATAATTGCCTATCTTATAAATACATTATCAAACATGCATCACAGGAATGTGATCTCTTATCCCTCTAAGGTATATAATAAAGGTGAAGAAGGCCTAATGAATTGCAATGTAATGTGATGTGATATATGTGTGGAGTCCAAGCTTGTAAGATCAGAGTTTCCCTGAGGGTTTTACCATGTAAACTTCTAACCTCTATCTCTCTCTCTTGTTTGATTTATTGTTTTATCTAATGCTTATCATAGGAGTTTAGATAGTTTATATTCTTGGTAATTATTGTATTTAATTTCAATATCTAACAAAGATGGTCAAAGAAAAGAGCATAATTGCATCATAGGAGGAACCATCTCAACAACAATGTGCATCAAACGAATGTAATCATTATTTTTTTCTTGTATGTACATAGAATTTAATTGTTGCATGAAATATTGAATTTCAATTTTTTGTTGCATAAAAGAAAAGAAAATGGAATCCATTGAACACATAAGATAGGACAGGTAAGAAAAGGATTGATCACAAATTTTGTGAGCACTTGTGTTTTACTCACATAGGATTTCAATTATTGAGGATTAAAAGGATTTCTGAAAGGATCTTGCCTCCTCATGGGAAGATTATAGGGCATAGGGGATGGATTATCAGTAGTATAGGAAGCTTGGTTCTACTTTAGTTTGTTCACATCATCATTTATAACCCTGGGAATCTTAGTAATTTCATGACCGATTAAGTCTTGGGAACTACAATATGAGGTGGGAGAAAAACTTTATTCATTGTGGTTTTTCTTTTTTGAAAGATTTTTTCTAAGTTTGGATAGTTTATGTGAGGACAACGTGCTTCCCTCCAAATCTACAACATCATTGAACATTTAATTAATATTGGGATACCTCCTTTCCTTGAGTAGAAGGGAAAAATCAAGCTCATGGGTTAATGCATAAGAATCATTGGAAACAACTTCAAAAGGTTTAATACAACATGCATTGTTTTATATTATTTCCCAAACCTACTGTTGATTTCCAATGTGGTATCCACACACTTTCTTACAGAGGAATTAAAGTTAATGAGATAAAACTAGTGGTCATTTTTTTAACCCCATCTATTCATAAAAATCTCATAGAAGTCTATCCATGACCCTGTTGAATTATAAGGCAAATCCTTGAACCATTTCCTTGAATCTCACTTTAAAAAATGACAAAAAGTTATCATGAAAATATTGTCGCAGTCAATGTAAAAGTGTATATGCAGTTTTTGAAGGCTATAATGTGGTCCTCTACATTTATCCCATTATTTCCATTAAATTTTGGTAAGACCTTGAAGTAGTTTTGTATCATATCATGGAGAGTTAGGGGAATTCTATGGGCTCTATACATGTTTGCCAACTAAGTTTATCCTTAAATCCATATGGGTATATGGTTAGGTGGCAATTGTTTGATTAGGTGTATGGACTTTCCTTCCTTGATGATTTCTAGCAAGAAATGGGAAAGATGCCCTACCAAATGTAGAAAATACAAGAGGGGAACTAAGCAAATCCACAAAGGAGGATAAACAAGATATTGGTAAGACCTTGAAGTATTTTTCTAGCATATCACAGAAAGTTAGGGGATAAACAATATTTTGGTAAGACCTTGAAGTAGTTTTCTAGCATATCATGGAGAGTTAGGGGAAGTCTAGGGGCTCTATACATGTTATCCAACTAGGTTTGGACTTAGATGCATATGAGTATCTAGTTAGTTGGAAAATGTTTGACTAGGTGTGTGGACTTTCCTTCCTTGATGATTTCAAGCAAGAAATGGGGAAGATGCCCTACCAAATGTGGAAAATACAAGAGGGGAACCAAACAAATCCACCAAGGGAGGATAAACAATATCTTAGACTTGCACATCTTCTAATAAAATGGAAATATTCTTTCATAAATATAAGGAATATATTATGAAGGCTTTAAATTTGTATGAAAGTAACTTGAAAATGAGTCAATTATGTGTCACCTTCTAGATTTTGTGACTAATATCTCAGAATCTAGAAGAGTTAGAAATATTGGATGATTATGCTCAGATCTAGTGTGTATCCTTCTAGTCTCTATCCTTAAAATGATTGTGTCATCGATTGAATATTCGACTTCCATGATTTGAGAACTATAGTCTATTGGTTTTGAGGAAGTGCATCTTAGCAATAGTGGGTCCATCTTCGCCTCAAAAGAGAAATGAATTTCTTTGTTTCTTTCTTAGGGATAAGCTCCTTGAGAATGAAGGCACTTAAGATGTTGTCCCTCAAGATGTTTCCCTAAGAGAAGTGATACCCAGGAATCCACTAGAGGTTTAATACCTCAACCGGCTACCCTTAGAGGAAGAATCATTTATCCAAAGGGGTTAACCCTTAAATTCCTTAATGTTTTTAAGCACATTGTCGTTGTATTTTTTTGTAAAAATATCTAGAGTGGTAGCATAATAATACTTTTATGAACCCTTGAATATAATAAAAAATGTCTCCTTATCCATTGGGCACATTATCCTAGATAATAAAACATATAAACTTAGAATTGGAATTGAAAAACAATTACATACAAAATATCTAAAAATTTGTAAGTGCAAAAGCTTAATCTCATCAGTTAATAGATTGATTAAAAATAACATATTTGAAATTAATCACGAATCTAGTAATTTAAAATGTATCTCAAAAAAGAAAATATTATACATGACGATACCTTCTAACCTCTTCTCTTCTTGATTTCATAGTTCTTTTTGCGTCGAGGTAGTGGTGAAATCATCATGATGGATTTTCAATTCCTTTTGTGTTGATTTTATCTTGAACTATAACATTGGGATAATAATAAAACTGGCCTTTATTTGAATTTTAAGTTCCCCTCTCAACTAAAAAAATGTTGGAAACAAATTTCGTGATTTCTAGTGTGACTTTGATGTGCCATCTCCATCTCCTTTGATGGATTTAAAGGTCATAAGAGAATCCTTTTCTAATGGACTTGTCATCACATATGATTATATATTTTGTTATCAATGTGAAGAATTTGGATCTCTTTTATTCTTTCATGCTCAATGAGGGAGAAGAAGAGTTATTGATATTTCCTGAGGTAGCAGACTTAGTGTCAAATATTCAAACCAATTTTGAACATGATATTGTATTGCAGAGGAACCTTTGTGAGATTTGTCGGATTGGTAATAAAGGGATAAATTCCTACTAGCAAAAAGTGGTATATACTACTTGAGGTGTATGATAAGTTTCTTCTCCTTCTTCGAGTTTGACAACTATTTTTTAAGACCAAAAACTCCCAAAAAGGGAGGTTTGATCTGAAAGTTGGATCAGAGGTATGACTGGCTAAGAAACATTGAATGACAAGGCTCAACTAGGAAAACGGAGGAGAATTAACCAAAGAATATTGGTTGAGAATAGAGTGACTAGTTTGATGTCAACTACACTATGGTCAATATGTGTGCATATGTCATCAATAGAAGGGAAGGATGAATAGTTGGTCGATTGAACCATTGTCAATTGATGGATGGCAAGAAGTTTGTTAGTAGAAATGGTTCCGTTGTCAACAAGTATTAGTTGGATGCTTATTGATGTGTTAGTATGGATTCATATATTATTGATTGGAAAATCAACGTAGTTTTACCAAGGGGACAAATTATTTTGTAACTAAAGAAGCAAAAATTGAATTTTTGTGGAAATTGAAGACTGTCAACATATGAACAACGTGTGATAGATTTCGATTAGTTAGTTTAAACATTGCATGATGATTATTCGTGGAATAGCCAATTGAGTGATCATAGTCGAGGGAGTTTTTAGGAATAGAAGAGGAGTGACTAAAGGAAAGTAAGGTTTCAACTATGTTCGCCAAGAGTGTAATGCTAATCTTTGGTTGCTAAAAAATCACCTACCTACGGAGCGCTTCATGTGATGTGGAGGGATTTTGGTCCCCCTAGCCACTTTGTTGTATTTTGACTGACTTACATTTGAATAAATTAGAGAGTGTATGCTTACCTTGGGATTAGTATTAGGGAGGTGTACTCCTTGATGTGGTAGTTGACATAGATCTAGTGGTCTAACATATTCTACGAGGGAACACTAGTTTAGGAGGGTGGGTTCTTAGGCCTTCAAGGAGAATATTATGAATTTGGAGGTTGGGCATGGAGCCCTAGGAGCATTGGAGCCATCATGCACATATGTTGAGGAGGAATGGTTGATTTGAGGAGCCATTACTGGAGGATGCATAATCTTACTTAGAGAAGCAATACTTGACATGTAGATACTTAGAATTGGAGGGTGCACCACCTTGGGGATTATACAAACCCTAGCGTGACCCATGTTTCGTCCATCCTTAGTATATAAATCCACTTGGTATTTTTTTCTAACTTAGATTAGGGTTTACTTTTGGACTTTGTCCATGTAGTATTGTTTTCCTCCTTCACCTAATCATATATAAAGGGAGGATAGTGTCATTGTTATGAGTTATATTTTATCTAAGATATGTAATAGTTGGTGTGGTACTAGCTATTAGATGATCTTAGAAGAACATTTATTTACTCTTGGAACAATGACAGTTCTTGTAAGAAGTTGATGTTAGGTCTCCTTGGCTCGTGTGATCCAAGTGGAGTAAATCTTATGAGATGCAAGTGTGGATTTAAGGTTTGGATATATGGTGTGGTATATCTTGTTGTTGATCTCTTGTAGATGCTAGTATAGCTTAATGGGATTCCTTGATAAGTATTGTTGTTGGTTAGGGTTTGCAATAATTGTGGATCATGTAGCTAGGGTTTGGGAATATTTGGAGAAGTCCTTCATTGGGATAAAGTGGAAGGATTTAATGTACCAACTTTGGAAAATCTAAGTTATTGTAGTTTATTTTCATATTGTGATAATAAGGCGTTGCACCATTGTTTTCTTAAAATATGTTATTGCATATCTGATTTTCATATTTGGTTTTCAATGTTTTGAGTAATTTTCATGGTTGTTTTGATATATTGATTTACTTAGACATAAAGGTTGAAATATTGAGTGATTTGGTATGTCTTAGACAAAACTTTAGATCAGAAATGTGTCATCATATTTTTGTTGCTTATGAGTGTGATTTTTAGATCCACGTACTTGATTAGATCATTCCCTAAGGGTTGTTGCATTGATCTAGTGTTGAGGTGCCTTGTGGTATTTATCTCCTTGAACTTTCCTAGATTAGTAGTAGCCGAAAAACTTGAGATGTTTGGAACTATATTTTTTAATATTTCATTTGACCCTATAACTAAAAGTCTAATGTGATAAATCTATGACATGATTGAAGTGAGTTGGAAATTTTAGATTGGGTCAATTTTTTGAAATTTCTACATGGTATCAGAGCTTATTATGTTGAAATGGATTTCTTGTGAAATCATGAGTTGTATATTTAGTAGTGTCAAACCCTAGCTTGATTAGTTGAAGTTAATGTGTGCTTGGAAAAGCACTTGTACCCTAGAAGGGTTTGTTGGGTTGATGCCTTAGTTTATCCAAGAATTATAGATGTGATTTCAACTACGATAAGTGATCAATTTACTTTATTCTATTGGGTATGTGTTATATTCTTTAAATGTGTGTGTGGGCATTGGCATTTGGAGATCCCCACCCATCTAGTGCTCCAGCGTGTGCACCAGGTGTTACATGTGGCATTGGCTTAGGGGGGTTATAGGGGGAGAGGAACGTCGACACCCTCCCCCATCTGTGAAGCATACATCAACACTGAGGGTTATCATATTGTCAATACGTGCCGAAGGCGAGTTCAAAATTTTTTGGGCTATTTTTGGGTTTTTCCTTAAAATGTGTAATTTAATATTAGTTAAGGGATTGGGGTCTATTTCTAATCTGGCTTAATAGATTAGAGTTTTGGATGTTGCATAATACCTACATAATGTATTGCGAGTGGTTAATAATCATAATGAGAAAGTAAGAGGATTAACTCTAATTTTTGTTGGTTTTCCCAGTTATGGGTTTCCAAGTTAAATATTTGTTTAGTACGTGTGAATGTTGTGGTGCAATATATATTTTGATTAAAATAATCTATATGCTTTGATGCTCTGCACGGGTTAAAAACTTACATTTGGTGTTGCTGGTGTTTTCACACTAGCACGTGCAAAAGTGCACCTACTAAGAGTTGTGTTAATTTTAGTAGAGTTTTAAGGTAAAAAGTAAAAATGAACAGAAACAAAATTAAAAAGACTAATCTAACAGGCAGGAAAAACTTAATAACATTGAAAGAAAATCTAATATAGCATTTCTACGCATTCTTCATCAAGAAAACAAATACGGACAACATCATGTAAAAGAATAAAGAATTATTTTCATTAAAAATGAACTTTTGCAAGAGCAAGTGTCACCTCTGAGTTGCAGTAGAAAGGGACCCTGCAACTATCAAGGGAGGGTTTGCTTGGTCTCCTAGCAGTCCACGATTCTTTGGTCACACGTCACCTATGCGATCTCCAACAAGGTGAGACTGGAACAGGAAGGGGAGTTATGATATCGAGGATATTTTGCAGAGTAACGACTTGAGAAATGAAAGGAGAATTGGTGTTGAGTGAAGGACCTTGAGGGTTCATTTATAGGCATAATGGATAGCTTTAGGATAAGGATTAGGCTTTCATTTTTTATTTTTTATTTTGTTTTTTTATTTATTTTTGGTTTTTTCCTCTTACTTTTTTTATCCTTTTATCCAATTTGGGCTATCATAGGAATCATGCCAAGTTTCTTCTTTTCACTGGGGGTAAAAAGAGAAACATACAAAATTCAATTCATGGAAAAAGTTGCCCATTTATTTCGAGTTAATCAAGCAAATTAATTTGTAAAATAACCCTTTTTGGGTGCAACTTTGATTTTTGTTTTAATGAAGGTCCAAGGGGTGGAAATGAAATGTTGTAATGATGTGTATGTACGATAGGGATAATGACATGGTAGGTGGACAAAATTTAGGTGTTAACAGATTGTCCCCTGATGTGTGAGGTCGGGAGCTCATCGTATGGTCAACATACATCATAGGATCTTCTTTTCTAGGAGATAAATGTGATGGTGGCATAGATAATGGAGACTTTGTTGGATGTAGCTCACCCTTCGATGGGACTACAGGGGCCCTTACCTATAGATACAATACTCAACATGAATGAGTTACATATAATATCAAATATATGGATGAGGTGGGAATTCACGTGCTCGTATCAATATCTCAAACTAAAAATGGCATTGAGGCCCAAAGGGGGCTTGATTAATACATAGATGTATGTTGTGTACATCATAAGTGTCCAATATGGACTCAAATATGGAACGTAATCATGGTTCAACCATGGTTGATCTGAATAAATGGTACTGGAACAATGGCATCCTCATAGAATGTTGAATCACAATAGTTAATACACTATTGGATTTGAAGGGGTCCAACATCTGTAATGAATCAAATGACTAAGAGTCTAAATCTAACATGTACAATGGACTGCATCTGAACTGGATACAATGGCAAGCATATAATTGGAGGGCTTCCAAACATTGTTGCCAACGCAGTCCGGATATCACCACAAACATAATATTGTGGAGTTTCTGTATAGACTCACAGATGTACTAGAGTCAAGGGACATCTGGGGTATTCGACCAAATAATGAGAGAACCATCAACATGTATGAATCTTATCGATGCGATAATTTAGATGATTTCGATTACATGAGAAACAATCGTTCCAAGGGACACTAAGGTATCCCCTTAGGTGATCCAAGGGGATCATCAATGATGGTTATGAGGCCAAGGTTTAGTGTACCTTTTTATTTATCCTCTGGAATGAATGATTTGAAGTTGACAGAGGGGGACCTACTACTGGAAAGGAAATGATGTTTCCTTGAAGGAATCACAAGGGATACATCCAAGGAGTGAATAAAAATGGACATGGAACTAAGACATTGTTGGGGGATGCAAGGGAAAATGAGTAATATGGAATCAAACTTCCTTTCTTCAGAGCATGACGGTATGGATGACCTGGTAGCATATATGAAATTGATCTCAAGGAGGGACACAATTGGGATACCAGGAATTATGACTACAATGAGGGAAACTCAGAGGGGGGGGTACTGATATATGACTTTGGGAAAACATGATATCAAAATGACTCCAAGGTTGACTCATCACAGAATACTCTTAACAAAGGAGACCAGGGATTTTTCCGTAAATAGGGACTATATGCGATATGCAGGGGTGCTAAGGAGAACCATTTGTTAAATGGTTTCTCTGATACACAGGCACCGAAGAGAGGTTATGGAGTTGTACTTCACAATCATAGCTTCCCAAATGGGTGGATGTCTAGAAAAATGGGGTGCTTAAAAGAAACTTTGTATCATGGTTGTTGAGGAGGTATCTCATCTCAGCAAAATAAAAATACAGACAAGGAGATAAGTCTCGAATGAATTGATCAAATGGTTCAAATGGAAAAATGATAGCAGATGAGAGATTTGATAGGGGGGTAGGACATTGATGGTAACCTCCTTGTAGGGTGATGATTGGAGGCAGAATTATGTCCCTTTTGCAGTATGGATGGAGCAGTGGGCTTATGAATGTGCAATGTAGACTATCAAAATGCCTTAAAGAACATAAACTTGGGAGTTCGTAGGGTAGGCCAATGAGTGATGATGACAAGGAAATATGAGGCTTTGTGCAAGATCACGGACTACATGGAATCCCAATCCTATGGAAATTGAAACAACATCGGTGCCAAATGACAAAGGGTTATAAACATTCACCCATGGAAGGTAGGCTCTACTGTTGGGTAAGGGAGAATGCAAGAATGGCTAGTCTTGGCCACTTACCCGAATAGAAAGGGGGTCCTCCAAGTGTAAAAGGGGATGAATAAGGTTAATGCATATGATATTATGTAGGGTTGATTACCTACATGTCAATGTGAATCCTTATACCTATAGGGGTTGGTCACGGGATGAAAGTAATGAAAATTCATCTTGGCAATTCTCACTTGTGGAATTCATCATGGCTATTATCACCCAAGATTTTCCACTACTGAACTTGGCATGAGGTTATGGGAGGCTCTTGAATCAAACATGGCATTATGCAGGATATGGTCATGTATCTTGAGGCTTATATAGGAAGGAGGGACATCAATATCTGAGGCATTTTCCACATGGGGGCCAAATAGAAGAGTGGGATTGTCATCTTTCATATTGAGAGTATCAGACTTCTTTTCTTCTCCACCATTTACTACTTTCAGGATCTGGTCTTTGTACTCTGAGTTTTTGACCAATTCATTCAAGTGGATGGAGATTTTAATATTAGATATTTCATTCTCCAAACTGAAATAATTATGGACCTTCTCTGTTATTTTTGTGTCACCTTCATCTCTCTCTTATGAACTCTTCTTAGGAGGTTGTGCCCCCTTCTCAAGAGTCTCCTTAGAGATTGCAGCCTTTGGGTCTTTTCTCCTAGGGATTTCCTTCCTTGGTGGCTGAGAAGAAGATGGATCAACAACAGCCTTTCCTCGGTCTACTGTTACTTTTCTACTCCTCAAATTATGCACCCTATTGAACTCACAGATGGCATTGTGGAGCCCTCTTTGGTACTGATTCATATTTTGATTCTCCGGGGACATCATCTGATTGCAGGGAATACCAGTCATGTTCATATTTAGTCAAATAGAACTGGGCTTGGATCTGATCAAAGAGATGGATTTGGTCTTCAACCTGTCTATCTTCTTCTTCATCATCTATTAAATTCTTAGCAAAAGGTGGTCAGATTGGGTGATTGTCATGGTTTTTTAGCTCTCTAGGTCTCCCTTGTGCGGTAGTGGGTCTTCTGAGATTGTTATTTCGAGCTTGAGGCTCTGGGTTTTCTCTGGCAAGAGGCCTGCTATCAAGGGAGATCCTATCCACCAATCTCTCCATAGTTCTCATCATTTGTTCAAATTTGGCATCCATGGATTGAGATGTGGAAGGTTGCACTGCTTCATGGCATATCTACAGCTGGAATTGTAGCAACCTTCATCTCAGGAATTTGGCCAATATTTTGGATTGTAAACCTTGCTTTGACTGGACTTCCTTTAAGTATTTGGGCATCCCAATTTCCCACAAAAAAGAAACTTCTTCCTCTTGGCTTCCCATTCTCGAAAAAATCAAAAGCAAAATAAACTCCTGGGGGACACGCTGGCTAAATTTGTCAAGTAAAGTTATTCTAATCAAAGTCATACTCTCCTCTATCCCAACCTTCATTGGTTCCATTCTATTGGCTCTAATCTCTGTTACTAATTCAATCTGTTTGGAAATCAGAAAGTTCCTTTGGCAAGGTGGGAAAACACAGGGCAAGAAATTTCTTAGCAAAAGGTGGTCCGATTGGCTGATTGTCATGGTTTCTTGGCTCTCTAGGTCTCCCTTGTGCGGTAGTGGGTCTTCTGAGATTGTTATTTCGAGCTTGCGGCTCTGGGTTTTCTCTGGAAAGAGGCCTGCTATCAAGGGAGATCTTATCCACCAGTCTCTCCATAGTTCTCATCATTTGTTCAAATTTGGCATCCATGGATTGGGATGTGGAAGGTTGCACTGCTTCATGGCATCTCTTTTTCTCAGCTTCAGTTAAGTGTTTCATTTTTTCTAAGGCCATCAAGTTGGCTTCTACTTCTAGTGCATCTTTCAGCATATCAGGGAGAGTGGGAGATCTCCTTTCCCTCAGCATGAGAGCAAAGTCATTTTCAAAACATTTGGCAAAATGAAACTTGGTTGCCCCTACAGGGGGTTTTATGTCCACAGGGATAGAATTTTACATTCTCATGAATCTAGATGAGAATTCTTGGACAGTCTCAACATTGGTTTTCTTTGTATTTTCATACTGAGTGAGAATCTGGAGAGGGTTTTGCTTATCCTTCCATCTGGCCAGGAAAGCTTCTTCAAATCCTTCATAGGTAGTTATTCCTCCATTTGGAAGGCCTTTCAACCACTTCTTCACTTCCCCTACTAGGGTTTGGGAAAACAACCTCAGTTTAACATCATCTTCATCCACCTCTTCTAGGTCTGTGAAGTCATTGAACTAGTCTATATGTTGTTACATAGAGATTCTTCCCTCCCCATCAAATATCATGATGTGCTGAGCATAACCCACAGGTAGGTAATCAAGATTTGGTGGGAGGGCCAAAGGAGCATATCTGGCAGCCATGGATCTTAGGTTTTTTTTGGGAGCTAAGGGAGTTTTAGGAGACAGGACTTGGGACTTGGGTATTCTGGCCAGCAACTTTAGCAAAGGGATACAGGCCACTATTTTCTTCCCCGGCTTGTAAATTTTCCCACAAAGCACTTAGGGTCTGGAATTTTCTTTGGTCAAACAGGGTTTCCCTCAAGTCATTCTCAGACCTAGATCTGAATGGGGAAGACTCAGTCCTTAAATTTGGAGGGAATATTTCTATAATAAATGCATATTTCTTAGGTAAATAAAAGGACCTAGATAATAGAGAAATACCTACCTGGATTCTCTTTTCTTTCTTGATGACCTTCTCTGGTAGGTATTCTCCTAGGAGCCAGAATTTCTCCTAGGGGTTCTCCGATTCGAAAGATGGACTCGCCACAGGAGTAATGCAGGATCCTGTTAGCATCTTACTACTATTCACCCTCAGAAATCAGCTCTGATATGATACAAATATTTTGAATTAAGCTCGATCTCCGATGGAATTGCCAGAATGTAAGTTGGAGTCGCCAGGGAAAATAATACAACCTTAGAACCTGAGACTCTCTGTTCGCCCTAAGAGGTCTGATTTTACACCGTGAAAACCAGAGATTCTCCCGAGTGGAGTCGCCAAAATGTTATCACCCAATATTTTCCCGGGTTGTGGCGGGAAATACCATGGGGTAATTGTTGCAAACCAATCTTTAGTGGATGGAAACTAGCCTTTCCAACCACAGGGAGGGATCTCCCTTTGCGGATTCCAGCAACGGGATATAGCTTGAATGGGCTAGGGTATCGGTCAAAGTGGTGGCTAGACCTTTAAACAATGAATTAAAATTGGTTTTGGTTGGTTGGAGTTAAGAACAGTAGGAAACTTGGGCATGGAGTCAACTTCAGTGGGTTACTATCATCAAAGGAAGATTTGGACCGCGATTGCAGGGGAAAGAGGCAAGGTAGACATGGTTCTTTCACGGCGAAGTAATCAACAGATGGAGGTAGAGGAAGGAGACAAGTTTGACCACAAGGATAGAGCATTTAAGAATGAATTCTAACCTGCAAATTCAAGAGGAAAATGGCAGATAACCTAGTCATATGCATCTGGAGCATGTGGGCATGAATTCCAGACCATGTAATCTTGATCTTTAGGTACTGCAGAAGTAAAAAATTAATGGAAATACAAAGCAAGAACACATACACAGGAAATAACAGACATCAGAACCCACATCACGGGAATCTCAGGCTCCAAAATTGGGTATGCTCATTGAATTAAGAGGTCGAGTTTAATACAACGCGGAGCAGTAATCTCTCTGAAACAAAAACATCCAACCCTTTGGTCTACTTCGGACCTTGCCTTTATAGGCTTACAAAACAACAAAAATATCCTAACTGATTCAAAACAACTTACATTAGTAATGATGAAGTCATTCGCGCTGAGCCGCCCGAATCAACACCCTCTGATTCTGTCATGTGCGGAGGAGAAGAACTACTTGTGTTGGAAGTGCACCATTGGGCCATGGAAGCCACATGCTCGTCCATCAGATCCGGTCGTTCAGGTTTGATCAAGATAGGTAACAAAAACACTCCCCTTCGCCACTCTCGGACGCGCCATTTCCTTGTAAAAATCTCCATTCCCTGCGACTGCAATTTTCTCTGCAAAACCTTTCTCGGTCCGCAATCGCCCTTCCGCAATTTCCCTTCCACAACAATATTTCCGCAACGGCCTTTCTACAACCCGCAATTAGCCATGTGGCATGCAGGGATTGGACTTTCGACCTCGTGCTTTTCTGGAGAACTACCTTCCCGCAATCCGCAATCTGCAATGCGGAATACGGAATGCGGAAGTTTACTTTTTCGCCATTTGGAAAACTGTCGCTCCGCAATCCGCAATGCGGGTTGCGGAATGTGGAAACTCATCTTTGCGTTCTTTGGGAAATTGTCTTTCTGCAATCCGCAATGCGGAATGTGGGATGCAGGAACTATGTTTTATGTCCCCTTGGTAGACTACTTTTCTGCAATCCGCAATCCGCAATGCGGATTGCGGGGAACGAGAAAACTGACTTGCAGAACGCCATTTTGATCGTTGATCTGATCCACTCCTTGATCTTGGCCATCCAATCTTCTTTGGTTGCGGAAGAAGATCCTGTTTCCTTGTATTTTCCCATTTTCTCACTGTGGCTCGGTCATTTGGATTGGACTTGCTTGATACTTAGCCATTTTTGGGATTCCTGATTCTTTACTTGATGTAACCGGCCACTGGATGACCTTGGGGTTTTGGGTGGGATATTTATTTCACCTTCCCTAGTGGAAACCATAATAAGTGTTAACAATGGCAATTCTTATTAGGCCAAGCATAATACAAACATTAAAATCAGTCAATTAATCACCCAATTGAAATGGAGAGTCCATGATTTATTCATGAGACTTCCACACTTTTCATGCTTTCCCAACATACACATGAACTTATTCACGTTCATCCTTTCACATGGATCTTTCTATTTCAACAATCACAATTTATCTCAAGCAATTAAACACAATCAATTTCCAGTCACATCATGCATTCAACAATTTTATGTATTATAAATGCATCAATAAAAAGGAAAGAGAAGAGTATGAGTTTTCTCCTATTAGTCTTGTTCCAATCCGGAGTCACACCACCACTGTGGTTTCATGCTCCTAGCCTCTTTCACTTCAATGTGAATGCTTGACTTTCCCTTTCTTGTCTATGACACTTAGTGTCTAAGGTCTGTCTAAGGCCTCTCATCCAAGGAACTCTTACCCATGATTTCCTACAGAACCTTGGCTACTAGGACTCACATAAGTCCACTAGCACCATCTCCATTTTTGCTCATACGGAGCTCTGTAGAACAGTTACATGTCCCCATGCATCCTTAGGATGCCTTCAATTCTTCTTGCTTCCTGTAATGACTAAGGTTTCCAACACAAAACAATAGTGTATCAGCTTGGTTGTTATGAGACTTATACATGAAATATTTCATTATTCAGAATAAGAAATAGATGACAATTGAATACTTATCTGTATTGGATATTTCCTCTCTGGTCCACGGGGTCCTTCTTTACTTTACAAGCATTGGGATCACCTGTGGAATTAGATGTTGGCTAGCCCGCAGGCCACTCCACGCCATCCAAATAGTCAATGCCCAACTAGTACATTGACTCGGTTATCAAGCATTCATGATGCCAAACTAGTCCATACCTGGTTTTCCCTGCATCATGACCATTTCTAGGTCAAGGCTCTACTACAGAGCCATAGGCATGCATCATCCCTTCACACACATAACAAACCTTCATACACATAACAACCCTTCATACACATAGCAACCCTTCCCCACAACCCCTCATAACACCCTCTTCACTTTGTTTCTTTAGTGTGTAGCACCCAATTGTATATGTTCAAGATGACAACACAAGAGGGGTGAACAGGCTCATTAGTATTGTTGTTCTGAAATTGCAAACATATCTCATACATTCGGTATCAGATATTGAAACACCGAGAATGCATCCATTCCCTTAGGGTGTAGTCAATATTGGTAACCCTAACATAACTCAACACCAGAATGTAATACCCCTATTTTGCCTTAGTATTTATTGGCTTCAATGTAAATATTTTGTATATTGAATGTGTGTTACCCTGGTGTGGAGCTCAAGGCCAAGGCCCCACTAGTGGATGCTTAAGGTTATTGCAAGGGAAAGTATTTGATTATTCATGGGATGTTAATCCATGAAGAAATGTAAATGATGTAATTATTAATCAATGCAATAAATACTCAATAAGCTGGCTAAGGAGGCAACCAATGAGAAAGGGGCCATGTGTATCCACTAGGGAGACATGAGGGGGTTATGTGATTGGTACCCATGCCTCCACATGTCCAGCTATGAACCCTTTTGACTCCCATGTTGACATTAATACGACCACAAAGGGTGGTTGGAAACCCTGTTGCTGAAGCCGATGGAGTATGGAGCATGCATGCGATTTCGTATGGCAGGGAATGGCTCTAATTGCTTGTCCTTGAAGACACTCAAGCACCTGGAAACTCGTGGAACCTGTTTTTGACTACCCATTGGGGAAGGAAACCAGGAGGGGATAATCATCCATCCATTTATCGGAGAAGAACGGATTGAGGGATTCATGCATGCACAAACCCGTAGAACCCAACCGGGAGGAAGAGGAACGATAGTCGCGATTTCTTGTGTGAGTGGAATATCACTGAATCCATTGCCATAGAAACTACGTGCATGAATATAGTCTACTCGGGATACCCATGAAAGAACAATGAGATGAGTTACATATCTTAAACAGCCGATGGAAGCCGTGGGAATACGGGATTTGGTTTACAGAGAGTTAGACTGCGGGACGGAGCTTAGTCCGTAACCCTGAGAAGAACCAGCTTGGTTAACTGTGGTAGAAGGTCAATTTAGAGTAGGGTTGCTTGATAAACACAGTGAAGGATGTAATATCATAGAACTAGCAACTGGACCTTTCTATTCCCACCCTGAATAGCATTGAAAGGGAAGAGGCCTTGAGGTATTGTGTAGAAGAGAAGAGGGTCTTCCTTGTGTTGGATGAGGTAGGTAATGTGGGTACCATGTTTGTTGAGTGTTGAGATGCCTACAGCTCTGTGGTTGAGCTCACTAGCTTAGAAATACCTTCCTCGTTGTCCTTATACGCTTGATAAACCCACTGTAGGTTGGCTTAGCATGGGTAGATGCCCTGGAATGCTTGACAAACCCAACTACAGATTGGCTTAGCATTTGGATGGAACCTTGACTATGAGAGAACCCGATAGCCCTCCTTAGTGGATACACAGCCCAGCTCGGGGGTGATCTTTCAGTTGAAAGAGTACAGGCTGGACAGAGATCTAAGGTTGGGTGGAACGTTGCTCTCACTTATCCAGTTGCTTGGAAGCCTCAAAAATTAAAGATAAGTACTTCTTTGTTATGTTAAATGACGAAGTTCTATTGTTATTACATGGTTGCTATGTTCAGGTCATTGGATGTATGTTTTATGAATTGATGGATAAGTAGATCATGTGTAAGCCTAAGCAGAAGGCTGAGTTCATGTTATATACATCATTCCATTTTATGAGTTTATTGAATTATAAGTCTTGCATGTGGTAGATGTAATGGTTAGATCTAACTCCATGCTCCTTACATATTGTGATGTATTAATTAACCCTATGAATGAGTTGTATGACTGCACCTGATCTTGAGGAGGAAGGGGATACCTGGATGTGTCTCAGAGCCTTTATGTAGGTCAAGTGGAGGGGAAAGGGCCATGGTAGGAAGAAGGTTAAAGTCATTTAAAGTGAAGTTCTGCACAGAATGTTCAATTGGATAAATGACAGGGTTATAGACCTCTGTTCGGAGTGGAGGTTGCAACATTGGATAGATCTCTCTAGGAGATTTCGAATGGTACCAACCTTATTCCATTTGGACCTTGGAGGAGGAAGTTATGCCACTCCAAAGTTGTTTTGGAAAGTCGTCGTTGCAGGAGTGTGGTTCCGCATTCCCACGTCCGCAATGCGGATTGCGGATTGTGGAAGGTAAGTTTTCCGGTGGGAAATTCCACATTCCCGCATCCGAAATGCATATTGCAGATTGCGGAAGGGAAATACTACCCCAAAGATGGAATAGAGAGTTTCGCATTCCCGCATCCGCAATGAAAATTGTGGATTGTGGATTGTGGATCTCGGATTGCAAATTATGGATTGTGGATTGCGGATATTGGATTGCGGATTCCGGATTGCAGATCTCGGATTGCGGAACGTGGATTGCAGATCGCAATTGCGGATTGTGGAACGCGGATTGTAGATCGCAATTGAGGACCGCGGATTGCGGATTGCGGATTCGAGCCCATTGCGGCTGTATACGAAATTTGAAGGTTTAAAAAAAAAATAGGTAGTTGGAGGGTCTCCCATGCCTTAGAAGGTCATCACTTCAGTGTGGGGATGTGACAAAGTGGTATCAGAGCTTCAGTTGCAACACTTGGAGTTGTTTGGGCCAAACCGTGAACGAAATTCGCAAATAGAGAAGCATCACGTCATTGTTTTAACCTGAAATTTCTTATTAACTGGTTGATTCCATACTATGTTGATGTTATAAGTTTTATGCACTCTTATGTTGTCTAATAATTGTTCTATCATGCACAGTGATTGCGACAGAGTTATAGTTGAATCGTGCAGCAGGGAAGCGTACAGGAAAAAGCGGAAATGGTAACCATTAACGACGCACAAGACCCTTATGAGCATGAAGAAGATGTACTAGGAGAAAACGTGCAAGAAGAGCATGTTGAAACTGAATCTAATGGAAGAATGGAGCAAGTAACTCCCCAGAACTTGGTTCAAACAATGGTGAGTTTCAATGAGAGGTTGATGAAGGCTCAGGAAGAGAAGCACTAGCTCAATACTGCCATATTGCAGAGCCTCACAAACATGCACCAAAGGGTAAACCTTGGGTCCAACCCAAGCAATATGGGTAGACAAGAGAAAAATGCAAGTAGTCATTCTAGAGGGTGTTCCAGGAAGAGGACGCCAAGCCCTAGAAGGGGTTCTGTGAGCGGAAGGCACATAACACCCTCCTCTAGATCACTTTCCAGTAGGTCATATGACTCCAGGGATTTCCAAAGAATCTAAAGGCACACTTCCAACAAGTTTGAAGGAAGAAGAAAGTACAGAGGAGTCCTGCAACGAGAGTTTAGGAAGGAAAGACCTCCCACTTTTGAGGGAGAAAGTAAAACAGGCCAAGAAGCAGAGGCATGGCTTCTTGGAATGAAGAAGTATTTCAAAATGTATGGTTATTCGGAGGATGAAAAGGCCAGAGTTTCCATTTACAATCTGAATGGAATGAAGAATTATTTCAAAATGCATGGTTATTCGGAGGATGAAAAGGACAGAGTTTCCATTTACAATCTGAATGGCAGAGCTTCCATTTGGTGGGATCATCTCATGCAATTGAAGGGAACCAGTGAAAGAAGGATCAATTGGGAAATATTCCAAAGATATTTCAAGGATAAATACCTATCATCTAGGTATTATAATAGCAAGAGAAAAGAATTCAATGAACTCAGATTGGGGCAGAATACCATGGAAGAGCATGTTCATAAGTTTTTGGAACTGCTGAGGTATGTAGACTACATCAAGGATGAAAGGGTGAAGATCCAATGCTTCCTTGGTAGTCTACCATAGAACTACAGAGATAGAATAGAATTCATAAATCCACCAAGCTTGGATGAAGCCATTAGGATGGTAGAGCATTGCTATGAGCAGCTAGCATGGAAAGGAAATCCCAAGGGAAATTTTGTACCAAGGAAAAGTGGATTCAAACCACCATTCAGAAATCAACCCAGAACCTTTCCACAGGGACAACAAGTAAGAAGCAGATTCAAGCCGGCAGTAGCAGTAGACAAAGCATCAAAAGGACCACTTCAGTGTTGGGTATGTGGAGGAAACCACATGCTTAGAGATTTTCCTACTAAAGGAGATAACCCCAGGAGCTTGCACAACCTGGAAGAAACAACTACAGTGGAAGATATGGCAAGAGAAACACCTAGGATTTATGTAGCACTGGATGACTATCAAGAAGGCATCAATCAACAGTGATAGAAGTTGAAGGTAAGATTTCTAAGCAATCTATTTTTGTTTTAATTGACCTAGGATCTACTCATATTTATGTGTCTCCTAAGATAGCTTAAGTATGTTCTCTTGGTAAGATAAAGCATGGTAAGTATTGGCTAGTCCATTTAGCCATAGGTACCAAGAGAAAGGTGAGTGAAATAGTTCCAGAATGCTCCATTGAGTTGAATGGACTTTCCACCCAAGTAAATTTAAATGTTCTATCGCTAGGCTCCTGATTCCCTAATAGGTATGGACTGGTTGGAAAGACATAGAGTGAAGGTTTACTATTATGAGAAGGTACTTGAATTCCTTGACGAGGAAGGAAGACCAAGGATGGTTAGAGGAATTCCAAAGCAAGTTTTAGTGAGGCATATTTCAGCTCTACAGTTGAGGAATTTTTTTAGAAAGGGCTGCTAGTTATATGCAGTCCACATATCAGAGTCATCAGAGGACAAAGGACCGAGGATATAAGACTTCCATATATTGCAAGAGTTCAAAGATGTGTTTCTGGATGAAGTGTCAGGATTGCCACCAAAGAGAGAGATTGATTTTTCCATCGATCTTGTTCCAGGGGCAGCACCCATCTCCAAAGCTCCTTATAGAATGAGTACACCAAAGCTGATAGAGTTGAAGATGCAGCTACAAGAACTAATGGATAAAGAATATATCAGACAGAGTGTATCACCTTGGGGTGCACCTCTGTTATTCGTTAAGAAGGAGGATGGAACATTGAGACTGTATATTGATTACAAGTAGCTCAATAAAGTGACAATTAAGAACAAGTATCCCTTTCCAAGGATTGATGACTTGTTTGATCAGATGAAGGAAGCTAGGGTATTTTCCAAGATTGACTTGAGGTCTAGATACCATCAAGTGAGGATAAAGGAAGAACATATTCATAAGACAGCTTTCAAAACTAGATATGGCCATTATGATTCATTGTGGTTCCATTTGGTCTTACAAATGCACCTGCTACATTCATGTACCTCATGAATAGTGTCTTCAGCAAATACCTGGACAATTTTGTGATTGTGTTCTTGGATGACATTCTTGTCTATTTAAGGAATGAATAAGAACATAATGAACATTTAATGATGGTGTTACAAGTCCTTAGGGAATACTAGTTGTATGCCAAGCTAAGAAAGTGTGAATTATATCAAAAGAAGGTGTAGTACTTGGGTCATGTCATTTCAACAGAAACTATTGCAGTAGATACAGAGAAGATTGAGGCCATAATGGATTGGCCTACTCCAAATAGTGTTGCAGATGCAAGGTCTTTTATGGGTCTTGTTGGTTACTACAGAAGGTTCACTGAAGGCTTCTCTAAGATAGCTCACCCAATCACTTCACTGCAAAGGAAGAATATCAAATTTGCATGGTCTGAAAAATGTGAGAAAAGTTTCCAGCAGTTAAAGAAATTACTAAGTAGTGCACCTGTCTTGAAGAATGCAGATCCAAATAAATATTTTGTAGTATGCATTGATGTTTGCATTGAAGGGCTTGATGTAGTTCTAATGCAAGAGGGGTTTGTAATTTTTTATGAGTCAAGGAAGCTGAAAGAACATGAGAAGAACTATGCCAAGCATGACCTAGAGCTAGCATCCATAGTTCATGCACTCAAGAGGTGGAGACATTACCTCTTGGGCAGAATATTTGAGCTCGGAACTGACCATATGAATTTAAAGTACTTGTTTGACCAGTTGAATCTAAATGCTAGGCAAACAAGTTGGATGGCGTTTCTGTGCGAATTTGACTTGGAAATTAAACATGTAAAAGGTAAAGAGAACAAAGTTGAATATGCACTTAGCAAGAGATTTCATATTGCAGCAGTGAGTAAATGTGAATCGGATTTGAAGGCAAGAGTCCTTGAATCTCAAGCAAGTGATGAAGTGTACCTTTAGATCAAATAGAAATTACAGTGAGGAAATATGGATGAGTCATGCATAGGACACCTGATTGGAGAATATAATGTTCTTATGTATCAAGATACCATACTATACATTCCAGATAGTGCATATATGAAGAAGCTTGTGTTGAATGAGTTACACCAAAAGCCATATTCTGGCCACCTAGGGTATCAGAAGACTATAACAGCAGCAAGGAAGCAGTAATTTTGGCATGGTATGAAGAAAGACATAACTTAGTACATTGCTAGGTGTCAAAAGTGTCAATAGGTCAAGGCGGAGCATCAACATCCAACAGAATTGTTGCAGCTGTTTCTCATTCCATAATGGAAGTGGGAAGTGGTATCTATGGATTTTATAACAGGTTTTCCACTGACAATGAAGAGACATGATTCAATCATGGTGGTGGTTGAGAAGATATCGAAGGTATCTCATTTCATTCCAGTCAAGTCCAATCACAAGGCCAATGACATTGTAGATATCTTCATGAGAGAGATATTCAGATTGCATGGATTGCCAAAGGAAATAATTTCAGACCATGACACAAAGTTCACATCTAATTTTTGGAAAGGATTGTTCCAGGAATTAGGAACTCATTTATAGCCTATCATCCTCAAACGGATGGTCAGACTGAGAGAGTAAATCAGATTTTTGAAGACATGTTAAGGATGTATGTGATGGACAACAACGGACATCACGCATCATTGAATATGAGTCCTTTTGAGGTATTGTATGGCAAAGGATGTAGAACTCCAGTGAATTGGGACAACCCAGTGAACAGGGTAGTGCTTGGACCATAAATGATTGAAGAGATGGAGCAGGAAGTTGTTAAAATCAGGTAGAATTTGAAGGCATCCAAGGATAGACAGAAGAGTTATGCATATTTGAAGAGAGTGCACAAATAATTTCAGATTGGGGATCATGTTTATTTGAGAGTGAGACCAAGGAAGAGTTCCATGAAGTTGGGAAGTTGTGCCAAGTTTGCAACCATATATTGTGGTCCATTTGAATTCCTTGATAGGATAGGACCAGTTGCATATAGGATTGCATTTCCTGCTAACATGAAAGCTCATAATGTTTTCCATGTCTCTTTGCTTAAGAAATATATACATGATCTTAATCACATAATTGATTGGCATGTGATACAGGTGGAACCCGGGGGAGAGTTCCAAGTGGAGTCTATGTACATACTCGATAGGAAGGTCACATTGCTCTGGAACAGGGCCATCGGGAAGGTAAATGTGAAATGGGAGCACCTTAGTCACAAAGAGGCCACATGGGAGCTAGAGGATGCCATGAGAGAGGCATTGCCATTTTTGTTCAGTTTTGAGAACACCGAGGACAGTGTTGTTCTGAGGAGGGAGTTGTAATACCCCTATTTTTCCTTACTTTTTATTGGCTTCAATGTAAATATTTTGTATATGCAATCTGTGTTACCCTAGTGTGGAGCTCAAGGTCAAGGCCCCACTAGTGGATGTTTAAGGTTATTGTAGAGGCAAGTATTTGATAGTTTGATTATTCATGGGATGTTAATCCATGAAGAAATGTAAATGATGTAATTATTAATAAATGCAATAAATACCCAAGAAGATGGCTAAGGAGGAAACCAATGAGAAAGGGGCCATATGTATCCACTAGGGAGAGGTGAGGGGGTTATGTGATTGGTACCCATGCCACCACATGTCCATCTATGAACCCTTTTGACTCCCATGCTGACATTAATTTGGATGCAGAGGGTGGTTGGAAACTCTGTTGCTGAATCCGATGGAGTATGGAGCATGCCTGCGATTTCATATGGTAGGGCATGGCTTTGATTGCTTGTCCTTGAAGACACTCAAGCGCCTGGAAACTCACGGAACCTAGTTTTGACTACCCATTGGGGAAGGAAACCGGGAGGGGGGAATCACCCATCCATTGATCAGAGAAGAACAGATTGAGGGATTCATCCATGCAATACCCACAAAACCCAGCCAGGAGGAAGAGGAACGATAATCACGATTTCTTGTGTGAGTGGAATATCACCAAATCCATTGCCATAGAAACTATGTGCGTGAATCTAGTCTACTCGGGATACCCATGAAAGAACCATGAGATGAGTTACATAGCTTAAACAACCGAGGGAATTTGTGGTAATACGGGATTTGGTTTGTAGAGAGTTAGACTACGGGACAGAGCTTAGTTCGCAGCCTTGAGAAGAACCAGCTTGGTTAACTGTGGTAGAAGGTCAATTTAGAGTGGGGTTGCTTGATAAACCCAGTGAAGGCTATAATCTTGTAGAACTAGCAACTGGACCTTTCTATGCCCACCCTGAATAACACTAGAAGGGAAGAGGCCTTAAGGGACTGTGTAGCAAAGAAGAGGGTCTTCCTTGTGTTGGGTGAGGTAGGTAATGTGGATGCCATGTTTGTTGAGTGTTGAGATGCCTGCAACTTTTTGGTTGAGCTCACTGGCTTAGAAATACCTTCCTCGTTGTCCTTATATGCTTGATAAACCCACTATAGGTTGGCTTAACATGGGTAGATGCTCTGGAATGCTTGACAAACCCAACTACAAATTGGCTTAGCATTGGGATGGAACCTTAACTGTGAGAGAACCGGATAGCCCTCCTTAGTGGATACACAGCCCAGCTCGGGGGTGATCTCTCAACTGAAAGAGTACAGGCTGGACAGAGATCTAAGGTTGGGTGAAACGTTGCTCTCACTTAGCCAGTTGCTTGGCAGCTTCGAAAATTAAAGATAAGTACTTCTTTGTTATGTTAAATGATGAAGTTCTATTATTATTACATGGTTGCTATGTTCAAGTCATTGGATGTATGTTTTTATGAATTGATGGATAAGTAGATCATGTGTAAGCCTAATAAAAAGGTTGATTTCATGTTATATACATCATTCCATTGTATGAGTTTATTGAATTATAAGTCTTCCATGTGGTAGATGTAATGGTTAGATCTAACTCCATGCTCCTTACACATTGTAATGTATTAATCAACCCTATGAATGAGTTGTATGACTGCACTTGATCTTGAGTAGGAAGGGGACACCCTGATGTGTCTCAGAACCTGTATGTGGGTCAGGTGGAGGGGAAATCCATGGTATGAATAAGGTTAAAGTCATTTAAAGTGAAGTTGTGAACAGAATGTTCAGTTGGAGAAATGACGGGGTTATAGACCTCTGTTCGAAGTGGAGGTTGCACCATTGGATAGAGCTCTCCAATACATTTCCAACTGTACCAACCTTGTTCCATTTGGACCTTGGAGGAGGAAGTTATGCCACTCCAAAGTTGTTTTGGAAAGTCGTTGTTGCAGGATTGTGGTTCCGCATTTCCGCATCCGCAATGCAGATTGCAAATTGCGGAAGGTAAGTTTTCCAGTGGGAAATTCCACATTCCTGCATCCACAATGTGGATTGCGTATTACGAAAGGGAAAGACCGCCCCAGAGATGGAATAGAGAGTTCTTCATTCCCGCATCCATAATGAAAATTGTGTATTGTGTATTGCGGATTGCGGAAGGGAAAGACCGCCTTGGAGATGGAATAGAGAGTTCTGCATTCCCACATCCGCAATGAAAATTGCTTAGTGTGGATTGCGGATCTCGGATTGCAGATCGCAATTTTGGATCTCGGATTGTGGATTGCGGATTTTGGATCTCCAATTGCAGATTGCGGATTACGGATTGCAATTATGGATCACGGATTGCAGATTGTGGATCGCAATTGCAGAATGCGGATTGCGGATTACGGATCTTAGATTGTGGAATGCAGATCACGGATCTCGGATTGCGGATTGCGGATCTTATATTGCGGATCACAATTGCGGATTGTGGATTGCGGAACGCGGATTGCAGATCGCGGATCGTGGATTGCGGATTCGAGCACATTGTGGTTGTATACGAAATTTGAAGTTTTAAAAAAAACATAGGTAGTTGGAGGGTCTCCCATGCCTTAGAAGGTCATCACTTCAGTGTGGGGACATGAAAGAGAAAGGTGTGCACCCCTCATTGATGTGAGCCATGTAGGCCCTAATCATACTTACGAAGCCTGAAATAATAACAATAATAATAATAAAAATAAAATGAAACAAGCTTTGCATATTAACACTATTAATCAGACTTGTATATTTTCAGCTAGGGTTTATAGAACACTTATCCACTTTGCAGGTGCATCTTCTCTTTATTTGCGAGGAATGGGGGATCCCTTATCTGAGTTGACAGTCCCTTGGTTTTCCACCTCATTCCTTTTTATGTTCCATAACCCACATATGTCTCACTAACATAACCTTTACCATCTCACTCATATTCTTTACCAATCATGCAGTGCAGATGAGGAACCCTCATGCCATTTGGCTCTTCTAAGTAGCACCACTCTGCCCATTAGGTTTTTGGTGTAAAATTAGTCACAGCAGATCTAATGAACAAGTAAATCAATCACAACAGATGAACATAGAAAATATGGTGCAAAACTGTGCAAAACATGCAGCAGTGCTCTCTATCCCAGAAAGGGTGAATGAATTACAATACAAACTGTAACAATGACAGAGCAATTCGAATTGCCTAAGGAGGTCATTCGAATTACAGAATAGAGTGGCTTGACTCTAACTAGGAGTCCTCATCAATCAATCGGTGGTGCTCATCAATGCACAACAACCAGTCATCCAGGTGTCAAACTGAGTCTAACTGAGTGTAATAAATGTAACTGAAGTGTGTAGCACTGATATAGGATCTGGAGGCTCAGTGGGGGCGCATGGGAGGCTAACTGAAGTCAAAACAAGTCACCTAATCAAACTGGAGGTCAAGTGATACAGTCAGTCGGGAGTGAAACTAGCCTTAAATCAGGGAGAATCGGAGCTAACTGAATGTAACTGGAGTGAATCTGCAGTGGTAGGTGAACAAGTGCGCCCTTCTCTGGCAGTAGGTGAGAAGTGGGCGCCTTTCAGCTTAGGAGGGCTAAAACTCTGTGGTAAGTGGCTCCCGGGTGCTAGAAGAAGGTGGATAAGGTGCTGGAGGCATCAAACTGGTGACTGGGATGCATGCCTGTGCATGCAAAACCCTAGATTCTGCATATCCTGAAATAGATCATGCAAGATCCTGAAATAGATGATGTATCCCGAAATAGATGATGTGGATATCCGAACACCCCCCCTCAAGCTAGACTATGATGTGCCAACTAAAAATAATGTGGGGCCCTGGTAACTAAGACCAAAGGTCACCCCAATACAATAATCCAAAAGCTAATAACAGTCAATAAACCGAGGAAATGGGGAAAACCTCATGGGAAAAATACCCCCCCTCAAAATAGACTGTAGTACACCAAAAGATTTAATTGCTCCAAAATCAAGTAGATATGTCTGGAGGTATCTTACTCTTGGGAGTAAATGGATCATGCTCCAAAAACATGTGCTTGAATTCTCCATCAGTGGATGCAAGCGAATGTGGAGACTTTAAGAACTTGCTCTTCATACCAAAAAAGGTGAGAACAAATCTGAAAATATGAGGATGATCCTGGAACCTGTGATTCGAACCAAGTGAGGTAGGAATAGCTCCAATCGGATCAAATAGATCTTGAAACTTGAACTTCTTATCAATAGAAGTTAAATCAGCTCCAAACATAGATGAATGGTTTCTTGAGATCTCCTTTGAACCAACAAGGGTGAGATCAAAACCAAAATCAGCAAAAAGTGCATGAGAATTGAACTCAAGCGAATGGTAGTGCTCTTCATCTTCATTAAAACTCTGAGAAACTTTGCAAATGATAGAACATAAGTTTATAGAAGGCATGCAGTCAAGGAGGGCGAATGCTTCACCTCCAAAATCAGATTTTACCTCCAAAACATCAAGTAGATCATTATTCCGCATGCCGACAAACTCATGTGAAAGAGAGGATTCAAGAACCTCTTCGGAATCTAGAGTATGAGCTTGTTTATCTTGCTCAGAATTCGAAATAGAAGACTTTGAGAGAATGAGTGTTGAATCTACAGTTTCTTCTTCATCTTGAACAATTGTTGAGGCCAACACATGATCGGAAAGAACACATAAGGAGATCTCACTGAGCTTGTTCCCCAAAAGGCTAGCATGATCCTCTTCTTCCTGCTTTCCAAATTCTCTGTCAAGTTGGACCCATAGATCACTTGGATTTTCAGCAGTATTACTGAGGTAGCGCATACAAGGAGACATAGCAAGACACATTGCTCCAAAATCTCTGTCACAATCATTGAGCCAATCATTCTCCTCTTCATCGGAATCAAAAACTCTTGTATTACCAATGCACATATCAAAAAGACATTGTCTCTTCAAGAATGGAATCATCTTTGGTTTCCATTCATCATAGTTGAATGGAGTAAGAATATTTTGTGAAGAAGAAGTCTCCATCTTTGCATTAGTGAATGCACATGGAGGAAGTAAGAAACCTGCAAATCACACACAAACAAACACTATGTTTTCATCCTTGCATGCACATGAGCGAATGCACATGAGATTTTGCATGCCGTTGCTGAAATATATTGGTGAGCAAAGATTGCTCTCTCTTCATGTAGAACACCTGTAGAAAAGAAATCTTGTCCCTGTCATGGCTCTGATACCATGTAAAATTAGTCACAGCAGATCTAATGAACAATTAAATCAATCACAACAGATGAACATAGAAAATATGGTGCAAAACTGTGCAAAACATGCAGCAGTGCTCTCTATCCCAGAAAGGGTGAATGAATTACAATACAAACTGTAACAATGACAGAGCAATTCGAATTGCCTAAGGAGGTCATTCGAATTACAGAATAGAGTGGCTTGACTCTAACTAGGAGTCCTCATCAATCAATCGGTGGTGCTCATCAATGCACAACAACCAGTCATCCAGGTGTCAAACTGAGTCTAACTGAGTGTAATAAATGTAACTGAAGTGTGTAGCACTGATATAGGATCTGGAGGCTCAGTGGGGGCGCATGGGAGGCTAACTGAAGTCAAAACAAGTCACCTAATCAAACTGGAGGTCAAACGGAAGTGATACAGTCAGTCGGGAGTGAAACTAGCCTTAAATCAGGGAGAATCGGAGCTAACTGAATGTAACTAGAGTGAATCTGCAGTGGTAGGTGAACAAGTGCGCCCTTCTCTGGCAATAGGTGAGAAGTGGGCGCCTTTCAGCTTAGGAGGGCTAAAACTCTGTGGTAAGTGGCTCCCGGGTGCTAGAAGAAGGTGGATAAGGTGCTGGAGGCATCAAACTGGTGACTGGGATGCATGCCTGTGCATGCAAAACCCTAGATTCTGCATATCCTGAAATAGATCATGCAAGATCCTGAAATAGATGATGTATCCCGAAATAGATGATGTGGATATCCGAACATTTGGATTGCTACCATAACACAACCATCCCCTACAACATGTCCTTTTGACACAATCCTGGATTAGCCAAGCAGTCAGTATCACTTAACAATCATTATTCAAATCAGGATTCCATAATCCTTTAATGGCACTAATAATTAAATCCAAACATGAATTTACAATTTTGTCTACTACAGAAATTGATTTGCAATCATGAGATCCTTCTCATAATTCTTGGTCTTTGCACATGGTGGCTTTCAACCTCTAAGATGGAATTAACCTCATTTCCATGGCCAAGACATTTCTTCCTGAAGTCTGAAAATTCATATCAGTCCAAACACTTGTGATTTTTCATGTACATAATATTTCATTGTTGCAATAGTCATTGAAGTGTTTTCAAAATCATAACACTCAACAATGTAAGCACTTTCAGCTGCTAATATCTTATTACAATGAAATGTATAGGTGTATTTAATATGCATCTTTATCATAAAGAAAATTAAAGGACACCATCACATTATTTATGTAATTTAATAAACCTTCAATTCCCATTAATTCCCATCCATATCATTTATGAAAATATGTCCTTCCATAGAGCATTCTGGAAGCCCTCTCATCATGACTACCTCAACATAATCCTTCCTGCATTCACATCATCTCATGAAATGATCTCAGAATTACCACTAATTCATCATTTTCTATGTTATCTGATTGTAATGAATGCATGCATAACACCGCCATGCATTCACACAATGCATCTCACATGTGCACACATGCCCATGCATTCACATTTACAACATTCACATAATCCTTTAATGTGCATTCTCTCCATGCATAACCACATATTTACAAAATATTCCAATGTACACTTACCCTTACAAACACATATGTCCCTAAGCAAGACTATCTCACTTAGCATGCACTACCATACAGGACCCTGAGCCCTTACTTGCTTGGTTATTAAACTCATAACCAACCTATGCAAATGGCATGATGTAATTTCATATGAATGCATTCTAACATTTAACAGTCACATGGTAGAAGGTCCCTTTCCATTACTACTCCCTACCTCACCATGCCATGGTGGTATGGCATTCACATTAATTGCATTCAACCATACATGCATACCATTGTACAAAATTTAAACATGGATCAAGGTATTCTTACCCTATCCCTTCAACACGTGTACCATTTTCTCAAAGAGGACATACCTACATAACTCCCACCAGCATATTTGGTGTTACCTCATCAATCTGGACTCTTACCAGGGAGTACACAGCCCTTCCATCAATTCTCATGCTCACAGGTTGTTTCCCTAATCTTCCTCATAAGGTTGCTAGGAACATGTAACAACATCATCAATATCTTTAGCCATGTTTATGTTGTCTTTGTTCCTACACCAATACCAACATCAGTAGTGATTAACAACCACCATATTTAACCTAAGTGGTTCATTGCATATGCACATCTTTACTAGTTTTACCAACATGCCACATCATATACATACACAACATCTTCTCATGCAATATGAAATAGCTAACAGCATGCCCACTAGTGCATATGTATTTACAACTATCTGATTACTGGCATCATTCTCATGCCCTAATTTTATGTACATAAAGCTCACAAAACATAAATATAAGAACATGGCAGGGTCAAAGAGTTCTCCCTTTCTAATACCGGCCCCATTCTCATGTTGTAACAAAAATGGTTTAGGGTGATAGATTTCCCTCTTATCAGTGTTTCCCCATTGTTCCAATTTCCCTCGGAAACTGTGGTCAAGTCCAACTCGGCCCTTCTTGGGCTTCTCCACACTTACCAACACTGCCATTTGTTCAATGTTGTTTCCCGGAAAAAGGCTAGGTGTCTAGATGGAAAAAGGTCGGACTCTCGATGCTGACTAGACTTTGATGTATTTGTAACTTCGGAAGATATTCACTTGTATATTACATTTGTACTTTATTGTATATCCAACAGAGATGTATTATTCCTCTGATTGGAAGTGTCGTCATTTGTATTTGCAAGTGTCGCAAGTTACATTGTAAGTGTCGTCATTTTTATTGATGGGTTATTAGACCACCGGTGTGGGGTCAACCCTAGTTAGGTCATGTGGTTGGGTTATTAGGCTTCCTTAGGAAGTCGGCCCTCTTGGTTTATTGGCAGGTCAAGTCAATGTATAAATAGAGGGTGTGCCTCTCTCATTCTATTCATTCACTCACTTCTCAAGCTAGCATAGCTAAGAGAGAATGTGGTGCACATGTGGAGGAGGAGGAGTATCTGCTAGAGACATCTCTTTGGGTTTGATCCTTGTGATCTTGTATTGGGGCTTATTCTATCTCTGAGGAAGTTGCGAGGTTTTTCACCTTCTTGGTTTTCCCCGAGGAAACTCTGTGTCTCTTGTGTGCTTGCATTATTGTTCTATGATTGATATGTTGTAGATATGTTGTACATGTTATTTTCTTAGTGATCCTAAATGATAATGGAATGAAATTATCAAAAAATTAACATGGTATCAGAGTTGACCTAAGAAGAAGGCATTGTGCAACTGCGAAAGCTAGGGCTTCTTAATTTTTGGGTTTCTCTCCACAGATCATCAAAGGCATGAGGCTAGATTGACTCTCCTAGAAAGGGCGCATCTTTCTGTCGAGACAAAATTCAATTCTGAGCACTTTCAGTTTTGACCTAATCTCTGCTGCGGGAAATTAGGGTTTCAAAAAAAGTTGGAATTTTTGGAATATGAATCCACGGCTGGATGCTCCTCAAGAAAATCGAAGTTTAGAGCATTGGATCAAACTTTTTGGTTAGGCAAAAGGGTGGGATTTATCAAACCCTAGTTCGGGGTCCTGTCCAGTGAATCCAGAAGTTTAAAAGGCAATTTTGAGGGGTCAAATTTTGCAGATATCAAAATATGAGTATACCAGCTTGACTAGCTCAGCAAGGCGCATCTTTCTATCCTTTCAGAAGTTTGAAATTCAAATTTTGAACTTTTAGGGTTTCTCTGACAAACCCTAATCCAGCTCCAGATTCAGTTTTCATCAAATCAAGTGGTAAGACCTAATAACTTTTCTATTTCCATTTGAAGTACTCTTTAATATGTCTCACCACACCAAGCTTGAGGATAAGCTCAAAGGGGCTGATAATTTCTGAGCCTGGAAGTATAGGATTGGGTTAATCCTAGAAGAGAATGAGTTGAACACTTACATAAGTGAAGAGGTTCCTGTCCCAGAGGGAGAAGAGGCTAAAGCCTTACACAAGAAGAACCTGGTCAAGGCGAAGAGAATAATTGTTGATTCTATCAAAGACCATCTCATACCTCATGTGTCTTACCTAAAGACATATAAGGAGATGTTTGACTCCTTGACCAAGTTGTTTGAAGGAAAGAACATAATTCGGAAGATGACTCTGCGGAACCAATTGAAAGGGGTAAAGCTCCAGAATGGAGAGACCATTCAATCCTACTTTTCTAAGGTCTCTCAAATCAAGGAACAACTTGAAGCTGTGGATGAAGTAGTGGAGAATGGTGAAATTGTAATGACCACATTGAATGGCCTACCTAGGTCATGGGACTCCTTCATCCAAGGAATCTGTGCAAGAAGGAAATTGATCTCTTTCAATAGACTGTGGGAGGAATGTTCACAAGAATAATCTAGGCTTGTGGCCCAAGAAGAAAAGATGGGAAATGAAGATCAATCTCTCACAGCACACACCAAGAAAGGAAAGTCCAAGAGGGAGCAATCTTATCACAAGAAAACTCCACACCATCATCATAGAGATAAGAACGATCTAAGATGCTTTAAATGTAATGAGAAGGGACACTTTTCCTCAGAATGTACTAAGAACAAAAGGAACAACAACAAAAACAACTTCAACAAGAACAGGAAGAGCAACAAGAAGAGATATCACAGTCATGCTGCTGAGGATGATGAACCTCCCAAGAAGAAGACTAGAGCAGAAAGTGATGACTCATCAAGTGAAGATGAATATGTTCTAATCTCTGCTCTCACAGGTATTATCTCTCATGGATGTGATGATTGGCTTATTGATAGTGGGGCTTCCAAACACATGACTTGGTTTAAAGAATCCTTTGTAGATCTATCTGAACACAAGTCACCTCATAAGGTAAAACTTGGGGATGACTATCAATATCCTATAAAAGGAAGTGGTGAAGCCTCCTACAAACTAGACTCTGGGAAGTCTTTGAAGATGAAATATGTTCTATATGTACCTGGACTCAAGAAGAATCTTCTCTACATATCATCTTTTGATGAAAAGGAAATTAGAGTTTCATTTTTGGATGGCCAAGTACTCATGTGACCAAAGGGTAAGACCATAGATGATGCAGTAGTGATTGGAGAGCAAGAGGGAGGATTGTACAAATTGAAGGGACAACTTGAACATTCCATGGTACATGAATCCATGGAGCCAAGTGAACTTTGGCATAGAAGGCTTTCACACATGCACTATAGAGCACTACCAATTGCAATCAAAGCAGTAGAAGGTCTTCCTGAAATCCAGTCAAAGCATGAAGGTATTTGCAAAGGATGTGCAAAAGGAAATAACACAAAGAAGGCATTTCCAAGCAGTGAAAGCAAAGCAAAAGGAATCTTGGAAATTATCCACTCTGATGTATGTGGTCCAATGTCATCCAGTTCTCTGAGTGGGTATGTATATTATGTTTCCTTCATTGCTGATTTCTCTAGGAAGACTTGGGTTTATTTCTTGAAGAATAGAGATGAAGTGTTTGATAAGTTCACGGCATTCAAAGCCTTGATAGAAAATCAAACTGATAAGAAGATCAAGACCTTTAGATCCGACAATGGAGGAGAATTCACTTCAGAAGAATTCAAGAACGTATGCAGTGATTTAGGGATTAAGAGGGAGTTGACCACTCCTTACAATTCACAACAGAAAGGAGTTGCAAAAAGGAAGAACCTCTCATCCATTTTTAGCATTGGTTAAAGTGCACTCTATCAGAGACTCCAGTGGTTCCTGCAAGGAAGCAAAGATTGAGAGGGAGTCCACCCAACAAACAGACAAAGATAAGTATTTGAATTGTCATTTCTTGTATATCTGATTGTTTAAATAATATTGTTCAATGATGTATATACTTATGTTCCTAGACTTAGGTTGTGTATTATGTTCAGAACAATGTTGATCGGCTTGTTGTTTCATTCGAATTCTGGTCATGTGAAGAGTGTCCTACAAAATGCGAAGAATCTGATCGCGGTTTTGAAGGACCGTGTCAATTGCCTGAATTGGTGCACTGTTGAGGGTGTATGGAAGAAGAAATGGCGGTGCCTGACCATAGATTGATTCATATGGAGTAATTTTAGATGCAGTAGGGTACCACCATTCAACGAGAGGGAGCCACTTCACCCATAGAGGTTGTTGTTCGAAGGTGAAGAAATGAAGATAAGTTTCCAAACATTTATTGGTAATGTCATCCCGCCCTCTAGATTTAGGGATCCCTTCAATGAATTCTAGAGACATATATGTCCAGATCCGTGGAAGGATGGGTACGAGTTTGAGCAATCCCGAAAGGAGCTGGAAGGTATCAGATTCAACCACCATCTGTTGAAGTGTCCTTTTCATTCCCTGCCAAAAGAAGGTATGTTTTGCCTGCTCATACGTTTGGAGGAACTCGGAGTGCCTGACCAATGGAGATGCATGGAGTTCAGAGAAGACATAGCGCTGTTGAACAAATTGCAACCAATTTGGAACAAGCAGAGAGATAGCTGAAAGAGAAATTGGGGCATCAATTGTGCGCGAAGGAGCATCTGCCACCAAATTGTCTTGACCCTTCATGTAACTGATCTCATTGGCATAACCCAGGAGTTGGCGTATCCATTTCAGTTTTGCGGGTGAGGAGACCCGTTGTTCCAGGAAATATTTCAGACTCTGGTGAGCAATCTTGATGTAGAAAGAATTCCTTGATAGGTATGGCTGCCACGTCCGTACTGCATGCAAAATAGCCATCATTTTATTCGCAAATGTAGAGGTGGCTAAATTCTTACCGGAAAGGTCTCGTGAAGGCGGCAATCCCACTGGTTCAACAAAGGCACCGACATATCTATCCAAAATTGGTTGGAGATCCAAGGGAGTAGTGGAGACCGTTAATGGGTGCATCTGAATGGAATGAAGCTAAGCGATGACACCATGTGAATCCTTCTTAAGGATTTTTTCCAGGCGATGTGAACTGATGATGCGGAGAGACCTTGGTTGCAAGCCTGTAAATTTGTGTTTTTTCCCATTGACTGAAAACTGCATCCAAAGTTAAGCAAAATCCCATAAGATGGGTCCAAGTGTGTGTAACCATTGAACACCCAAAACCACATCACATCCGCCTAAGTCCAAGGCAAACATGTCAAAACGCAAGTTATAATCTTCCATAGAGAGACGCACATTGTGACACTTCCCCTTGCAAGGTAAGGTGTCCCCATTGGAAACCATGACTTCAAATTTGGAGCAAGGATGGACAAAAAAATCAGCCTGTTTGGTGATCCGAGGGTCAATGAAGTTATGAGTGCTACCAAAATCAATGAGTATTGTAAGAGGAAGCTTCTTGAAGTAACCCCTGACCCGCATTGTTTGGGGGGTGGTGATTCCGGCTAAAGCATGGAGAGATATCTCTGGGTGGTCTTCCTGAGACGGAGGATCAATAGGCAGCTCTTGAATGTCGACCTGATCATCCATTGTATCTGGAGCTTCTTCACCAATTTCAGAGGTAGGCAGAGAATCCACATCCAGGAGATAGAGATTTTGTTGAACATATCTATGTCCCCGAGTGAATTTCTCATCACAATTATAACAAAGCCCTTTTTCTCTACATGCCTGCATCTATGTTTCAGACAAATGCTTGATAGGAGTTGGTCGAGGAGCTGGCAGGATGGGAGGTCGTTGAGAACCCATATTTCGGAAGGGAACAAAAGTGGGTTTGGAGCATTGTTGGGCTGCATTGTCTTCTTCCAACTTAGCCAACCCCAGGGCTTCCATCATTGTGTTGGGACAGAACATTTTAACCTCTGAGTGGATTTCATCCTTAAGATCACTGATAAAACAACTCCTGTAGAATTCATCAAACAATCCTTCTGTGTGATTGGCTAGTTCCTCAAATTATGTCTAATACTCTCTCACAGTGCCAATTTGGCAAAGCGTAGTGAGGGATCCTGTGAAGTCATCAAAAGCACTAGGACCAAATCGTTGCAAAAGGAGCTGGCAAAAATCTGGCCATTTTGGCTCTTCATGAGCCTTGATGTACCAACGGTATCATTGAAGAGCTTCCTGTTCCAAATGAAAGGATGAAAGTGGAACTTTGGTGACATCAAAAGTATTATGCAGACTGAAATATTGTTCTGCACGATAGATCCAGCCAGTCGGATCAGTACCATTGAAGTGAGGAAAATCAAGCTTCAGACCACGGAAATTGTTGGAGAAAGAGAACCCATTGTCTGATGAAGACTCGGACTGTCGTTTGTTGTTCATGGCTGAATGGTCAAGATGGAGGCCGAGAAATTTTTCATCCAAATCCTGGAGTTTGGTTTGGACGGCTGCAAGTGCTTCCTCCATGGTTTTTGCTTCTGCGCGGGTGACAACCATAACCAGAAAAACACAAACAACAGCTTATTTAGTAAAGGGAAATTTGGATTTGGGAAAAAACTCTGATGGGTAATTGGGGTTTGACTAGGTTTTGGACACTTTTGAATGGATAGGGAATAAAAAAATGAGGATTTCAAAAGCGAGGTGAAAGAATGAGAAAATTTGTCAGAGAGGGACAAAGAAGCAGAAATAGGGAATGAACATGGTGGCAAAATTTGAAGGCGATTGGGTGAAAATTAAAGAAGTTATGGCAAACCCTAAAAATAGACAAATGTAGGATTTCTGGCTTTGGGAAGTGGAATTTGAGATAGGGTCCTTAGGAATGAAAGATGAAGAATGGGATGACAGGGGTGTCAGGGAATTTTCAAGGGAAATAGAGTGAAAACAAGGGAGATATGGAGAATTTTTTTTTTTTCTTTTTCAGAATGGATCTGCTACGATGCAGAAGGGATCGGAAACAGATGGATCTGCAACGACGTGGAAGGGATCAGAACAAGATGGATCTGAAACAATGCGGAAGGGATTGGAAACAAATGGATCTGAAATGGTGCGGAAGGGATCGGTAACAGATAGACCTGAAACGACGCGGAAGTGATCGGCAACAGTTCTGGACAGAGGAAGTCTGCGATTTATCAGCTGAAAATAGATATGAACCCCATATGCTCGGCTTCCTAACGGTTCACGGGATTCACTCGACCACCAATGATGTCTCACGGCTTGCATATTGGGGCAGTACCCCTCACTCCACAGCTCAGGTAAAACTGATAATCGCTTTGCCACAAATGACAGCTCTTGGTTTACCTCACGGGTGGGAACTAGTCAATCAGGTAGGGGTCGTTGCCGTTTTCACTGGCAGGTCCTCTCAATGGGCCATCTACTTTGGGGTTCCTCTGGTACTCTTCACAATGAGTTTTAGGGCTTATGCCCAAGTAGTTCCCACAGTTAAGCGGATAGAGATTATTCCTAGATCCGAACATGCAACAGATGCGACAAAATATTTTGGAAGAAATTTCATCCAACGAGCCAAAGAAAGTGCTCTAATACCAGATGTGAGGAACCTACAACAATTAATTGATAAAATGCACAATATATTGGATCACATAATTTTTTTATTGATCACGAGCCACTTCGAGGGGGCAATGTTTGGCATAAGAGTATAATTTATAGCTATGATCAATGCCTTATCAGAGTCAAACAATATCAAATCTAGACACTAGAATCATATATGAATGGAGTTATTCACTTTATCAAATAAAATCATGCCTTTTGAGGCAATTTCATGTTTCCCAAGGTAGTGTCACACTTCCCATGATAGACACTCCAAAAAGTGCACCCTTAAGGGAAAGAGGAAAACTAAACTAGGGAAAAGTTAGAGGATAATCCAGAAATGCAAAACACCCTCCAATTCATGATTTATAAGGATTTCAAAGATCCCAATGCACTTCCTCAAATGAGGACGCCATCTAGGGTTTGTGGCTAAAACCCTAGGGAAAAATTTTAGGGTGGACCAAAAATAGCAAATCGCGTCTAATTCACCAATTACAAGGTTTTCATGTATCCTAATGCACTTCCTCAGAAGAGGACGCCCTATAGGGTTTGTGGCTATAACCCTAGGGTGAATCTTTAGGGTGGAACGGAAAAACAAGTTCACGGCTACTTTTGGATTTTTTTGGATTTATTTAGATTTTTAGGGATTTTCCAGCTATAAAATACTTCTATGCATTAAATAAAATAAAAGACATGTAAAAGTTGATGAAAATAGGATAGTTGAAGGATAAGCTATTAGATTCTTGTATCTAACCCTAGGGCTATGCGAGATCGAGGCTAACATACCTCCTCTTAAGAGGGCTTCCACTACTTGCAAGTAGGTCAAAGCTAGCAACCATCTAGGGTTAGGTAGAAAAACCCTAATTAGAGAAAATAGAGATTTCCAAGGCCCAATAGAACCATGGAGAGCTCCTCGATAGGAAGTTATCCTCATGCAAGTAGACAAAATGCTAGCAAACAAACCCTAACTTAGTCCAAATCACTTCAAAAATGACGTTAAACTAGGGTTAGGAGATAAGCTTACCAACATTAATTAAGAAATGAGCAAGGATATGCACCTTAGGTCACCCTTGAGCACGAGTTATCAAAACTATTCTTAGCATCCACTTAGCATGTGACAATCAAACCCTATAAATTATTTCATTCACCATTCATGCAAGAGAAAAATACATCCCAAGAGAAGTGTGCCTAGCTTCAAATGTTCTCATATTAACCAAGAGAAAGATAAAAGAATACATAATTTGAACCCTTGTCCTATGATTTTACAATGAGGTGAGGTTGATCTATTTATATGAATCAATCCTCCATCATTTACAATATTGAGCCTACAAGTTAATGACAAAATATAAAAATTTCGGTTAGTGCACCCACAAACATGGGGACTAAACCACATGATGACATAAAATAACAATAAAATATGCAAAAAGGCTTCACTAAGTGCGAAAGTGAGCCAAAAGGAGGATGTCATGCCCCAACTAACCCCAACAAATGTTTGTCCCTCAATGTCCTCCTTTTTAGGAATGTAGGCTCTCTTATTCAAGGATGACATCATGGGTCTAGATACTAAGAGGAGGGGTTTTGTGCTAGAATAATAGGTCCAAGTGAGCGAATGAGGTGTGCTAATTAGGGTGTGACAACCCTTTACAAAAGGTAATCACCTCTAGGCCATGTGTCCCAATGGGCTTATCTCCAGAAGCCTTGTACACCAACCCATGGGAATAAAGCCCAGCATGACGAAGGAAAACCACCACATCGAACATGCAGTTGGCCATGCCACTAAGCCAACACTCATGGAAATAAAACCAAGGGGACCTACCATGACTTGATCAAGGGTATTTAACCCCCAAACTCCATACATGACACAACAAAGCTTCAAACTTGGGCTTTACATCAAAAAACAATTAACTCCTTGCTCTGGTAGATCTAACTGGGAATGTTGCAGATACTCTTAGGCGTAATAGGTTGTAAAAACATAAGTGCTAATTTTAAAATCCAATGAAAAGAATGTACCCAAAGAGATAATTATAGTAGTTAAAGTCTTGAGAGACCAATATTTTAAAAGGAGATTAGGAAAATTGACCCATAGCAAGACTATAATTGTTAAAGATTCTATAAAAAGGTTGACACAAGGCTGTCGTAGTTTCAAAAATAACCCAACTCTATCCATAAACCAAGGCCTACATATGTTTTGTCTACAAGGAACAAAACTCCAAAATAAGAGAACCTTGTATATGATGATGAAAACAAATTGTACCTTCTAGAATATAACACCACCTTGCTGATATCTATGAATGGAGTCTAATCATGTGCCTTTTAGAAAACAACCCAAGTTACCTTTATCCATGTATGGAGCCAAAACCTACACTTTCTATTCAAAAGCCTTAAGTCACTTGTATCTAATGCATAAACTTCTACTTCAAAGAAGGCAATGTTTGGAATATGAGTATTTTCCATTTTAGATTTCCTCGACGTTTAGTAGTGTAGGACAATTAATATGCAATGTAGGCTAGATATATTAAAGTTTTTTTTTCACATAAAAAAATGTTATACTTGTTATTCCTTCATAATAAAAGTATATAATATACGTTTTCAGAGTTCCAGAAAATCACAAGCCTAAACAGGTTTCCTATCAACCTCCAGCATATAAAAACATTGTTCTTTCTACTTTATACAAAACAAAGGATCTCTACTGGCATCAGACTGTATTTCGAAACACATTTGTTTTCCCAACATTGGATACAGGTCCCAGTACAGTCAAGCATAAGTAAGCAGAGTTATAAAACCCGAGATGAAATAACACATCATTCAAAAGAAAGGCAAGGAGCCCTACGCATGAAGGACCGAGTCTCTCCATTCCTCAAAAAATAGAATGCCCTCATAAGTGAATAGGACCTTTTTTTATAGCTAGCCCGCTTCATAATTGAATTCTCTATAAACATGAGAATACTTCAGCCGTTGGATCATCAATTGAAGACCTTCGATTATGGATAGCCACCATTCCAAAAGTATGACCTGGAGGTTACATTTATGTTGTACCCGATCAAGAATGACTTTGGAGTCCCTTGCAATCCTCAAGCTCTTAATATTTTGTAATGAGCAAAATGAAGACCACCGAAGGAAAGAAGCTTGCTTCTAGTGTTGGTACCCCTACAACAACACAACCATAGATTGAAGAAATGTAAAGTTCACAACTTTAGAACTATCCCAACCCCGAAAATCGGCCCACCAATCTGTGAGGCTCCGTCGAAGAAGCCAACAAGTAACGATCCATCAAATATGGGTGGGTTGATGTTCCTACGCAAAGTCCAACCCGACTTCTTATTAAATTCCCGAAAGGTGGTGAGAGCATGAAGGATAACTTTTATATATCTCCTGGGCATGTCCTCAAATAAAACGATATTACGTTGTTTCCATATAGCTCAACTGACGAATACTGGGAGTTTCGACCACTAATAGCCCATAGAAATCCAAGAAAATAGATAGTCCTCGAAGCTTTTAGTCGACCAATATTTTGTCACTTTTGTGAGCTTAATCACTTCCCTCCAAACCCCTTTTGTAAAGTCATAGAAAACAAACAAATGGTCAATGGATTTAGTTTTTCATCCTGCAAAGAACACAAAAGTCGAGATCCTAAACACCCCACTTGACTAAGTTGTCCCAAGTTAACAAAAATTCTTTCCAACAACAACCAACAAAAGCACTTAATTTTCAGTGGGAAGTTCCACTTTGACAGCTTGGTGTTCCACCACTTTTCCCCACAGTCCCACTTGGAAACAACAATCAAGTCAACTGCTATCTTTGTCGTAACATGTCCACTTTCCACATTCCACAACCAAAGGAGTATATCTCCTGCATGATTCAACTAAACACCTACATGATGGAGGCCCTAAATGTAATGAATCCATTCAGAATCCAGACCACGTTTGATATTTAGTTAGCTCAGTCACAGATTTCCAATGCTACCCCCCCCCCTCGATTTCCCATACCTCTGGCTTACACCCAAGGAAGAACAAGGATACCTTTCACCCGAAGTTTTTTGGTCAAGTTATCAAATAAAATAGAGTATTCCACTTCGTCGATGAGAGGATCCTTTCCCATCTTAATCTGCATACCATTTCCCGGCCTCCAAGCCAACCACCCTGTGATAACATCAATAGATTTAGCCAGACCATTCCATATGTTTGATCCACGGACATTTGTAAAAGGTTGACAACAAGATTTAAGCCTGCGTGGGAAAAGCCCACATGATTTCTAGTCATACCCAATAACCAAAGCTTATTTGTTACATAGTTTCATAAATAACCCAACTCCATCCATAAACCGAGGCCTACATATGTTTTTCCAACAAAGAACAAAACTCCAAAATAAAAAAGACTTGCATATATGATGATGAAGCAAATTGTACCTTCTAGAAGAGACCACCACCTTGCTTGTATCTATGCATGGAGTCTAATCATGTGCCTTTTATAAAACAACCCAAGTCACTTTTATCCATGTATGGAGCCAAAACCTATACCTTTTACTAAAAATCCTTAAGTCACTTTCATTTAGGTTGCTTGAAAGAAGGTCATGCTTGGCATAGGAGTATTTTCCATTTTAGATTGCCTCAATGTTTAATAGTGTAAGACAATTAATATGCAATGCAATCATATTAAAGCTTATTTGTTACATAGTTTCATAAATAAGACAACTCCATCCATAAACCAAGGTCTACATATGTTTTGTCCAACAAGGAACAAATCTCCAAAATAAGAATAAAATAAAATAAAATAACCTTGCATATGATGATAAAAACAAATTGTACCTTCTATAATAGACACCACCTTGCTTGTATCCATGCATGGAGTCTATTCATGTCCCTTTCAGAAAACACCACAAGTCACTTTTATCCATGTATGGAGCCAAAACCTATACCTTTTACTAAAAAGCCTTAAGTCACTTGCATTTAAGTCGCTCCAAAGAAGGCAATGTTTGGAATAAGAGTATTTCCCATTTGCCTCAATGTTTAATAGTGTAAGACAATTAATATGCAATATAGGACAATCATATTAAAGCTTATCCATTACATAGTTTCATAAATAACCCAACTTTATCCATAAACCAAGGCCTACATGTTTTGTCCAACAAGGAACACATTTCCAAAATAAAAAAACCTTGCCTATGATGATGAAAACAAATTGTACCTTCTAGAATAGACCACCACCTTGCTTGTATCCATGCATGGAATCTAATCATGTGCTTTTTAGAAAACACCCCAAGTCACTTTATCCATGTATAGAGCCAAAACTTGTACCTTTTGCTAAAAATCCTTAAGTCACTTGCATTTAAGTCGCTTCAAAGAAGGCAATGTTTGGCATAGGAGTATTTTCCATTTTAGATTGCCTCGATGTTTAATAGTGTAAGACAATTAATATGCAATGTAGGACAATCATATTAAATATTATTCATTACATAGTTTCATAAATAAGTTTCATAAATAACCCAACTCCATCCATAAACTAAGGCCTACATATGTTTTTTCCATCAAGGAACAAATTTCCAAAATAAAAAAAAACCTTGCATATGCTGATGAAAACAAATTGTACCTTGTAGAATAGACCACCGCCTTGCTTGTATCCATGCATAGATTCTAATCATGTGCCTTTTAGAAAACACCCCAAGGAAATTGTATCCATATATGGAGCCAAAACCTATACCTTCTACTAAAAACCTCAAGTCACGTGTATCCAATGCATAAAGTTGTTTTGAATAAATCCGTGTATTTTCCATTTTAGATTGCCTCAATGTTTAGTATGGTAAGAAATTAATATGCAATGTAGCACAATCATATTAAAGCTTATTTATTACATAGTTTCATAAATAACCCAACTCCATCCATAAACCAAGGCCTACATATGTTTTGTCCGACAAAGAACAAAACTCTTAAATAAGAAAGCCTTTCATATCATGATGAAAACAAATTGTACCTTCTAGAATAGACTACCGCCGATGGAGTCAGCTTATCATGTGCCTTTTAGAAAACATCCCAAGTCACTTCTATCCATGTATGGAGCCAAAACCTATGCCTTTTACTAAAAAACCTTAAGTCACTTGTATCTAAGCCGCTTCAAAGAAGGCCATGTTTGGCATAAGAGTATTTTCCATTTTAGGTTGCCTCATTGTTTAATACTGTAAGAAAATTAATATGCAATGTGTGAAATCATATTAAAGCTTATTCGTTACATAGTTTCATAAATAATCCAGCTCCATCCATAAACCAGGGCCTACATATGTTTTGTCCAACAAAGAACAAATCTCCAAAAAAAAAAAACCCTTGCATATGATGATGAAAACAAATTGTACCTTGTAGAATAGACAACCACCTTGCTTTTATCCATGCATGGAGTCTAATCATGTGCCTTTTAGAAAATACCCCAAGTCACTTGTATGGAGCCAAAACCTATATCTTTTACAAAAAAACCTTAAGTCACTTGCATCTAAGGTTTATTTGTAAAAGATATAGCAGGCCATGTTTGGCATAGGAGTATTTTCTATTTTAGATTGCCTCAATATTTAATAGTGTAAGACAATTAATATTCAATGTAGGACAATCATATTAAAGCTTATTCGTTACATAGTTTCATAAATAGCACAACTCCATCCATAAACCAGGGCCTACATAAATAACATAGCTCCATCCATAAAGTGGGTTCTGAGACTGAAGGAAGCTCTGAGTCCAAGTGCGTAGGTATTACATTCGAGAGGGTTAAGAAGGGGCGTCTGGTGTGCATACTAGGAAAAGACATTGCTTTTGATATGGTCTCGGCACTTTCCCAAAGGGCGTTGATTGTAAAATTCGAATACATTAAGATCTCTCGTCCTCACCTTTTACAATGGATCAGGGAGTGCTGGAAACCCTACATTTTAAACATTCCTAGGGTTATCACTCTTTCAAATGGTTGGATGGTCTTTCTCTTTTTATCTAAAGCTGACAGAAGGAAGATTGAGGAACGTTTTTGGGTGGTAGGTTGTGGCTCTTTAGTGTTGAGTCATTGGCATGTGGGTTTTGATCCAAAGCACGAGAAACTTACTAAGAGACATCTCTAGGTTAAAATGTCGGGCTTTCCCCTACACTGTTGGAATCCGCAGGGTTTTATGGTTCTCACCAATTCCATTGGGAATTCTATCCTGATCGAAGACGAGTTCCTCTTCGGTTCCGATAGGAATACTCCTCGGATGTTGGTGGAGATGGATTCGAAGGAGGGTCTAACTGAAGAAATGGAGATCATTTGAGAAGGGGGGACTATCATTCAAACTCTTGACTATTGGAAGGTAGCCTTCCGAGGTTTCCTGTGTAAAGCGATGAGACATTCTAAAGCTTTTTCCCCTCGAGATAAGCACAGGAGTATTATTCCTCCAGATACGCAGGAGGGGTCAGTGGGGCTTTCTGAAGACTCCAATGGTGGAACCCTCTTTCCGCTACCACTAGTTATCGACTTGGCTCGTCCGACTGTGGGTAAGTTTGTACAAACCCTATCGATTGTTTTAAAATTTATCCCTATTAAGGAGCTCTGTAACACTTTTGAAGGTTTGTTGGTGGGTGGACCGGATAAGTTGGGCGGGACTACCACGGATGGTTTTTCCTCAGATTCACCGGATGTTAAGAGTGGTATGAAAGCTCCTGGAGGGCCTGTTGTGGAGAAAACATCTTTTGTCGAGAAGGCGTTACCTTGTCCCCCTGGTGACCTTGAGTTTCCAAAAGCGATTGATCCCTGTAAATTTATGATTCTGGTGACACTTCCCTGACACAGCAGGAGGGGGATATGCACCCACATATTACCCTTTCCAATTTTCCATCCCTGACTGTTAACCCTAACCCTTCGCTTGGGATAAATATTTCTTCCTCGCATATTCACGATCTGATTACTAGCTCGCCCTCTTCTTTCCTCCCGTCCGAGGATCTGAAAGAACTGGTCCCTATCTACTCGGCCACCGCACACCCTAGCCCTGGCACTATTCCTATCATTGATTTTCAATGGGAATGTTACTATTAGGAAGCCGAGAAAACCCAAGAAAGTTAACGTCTTAAATGCAAGGGAGAAACCCGGGGATTTGGAAACACCTCTTGGAAACCCTTGCTCCAATCAACGGGTCGTTTCCTTATTTGATAGAGGTCTATCAAATGATATTGCTTCACATTCTACTGATTGGGCTCTTAGAGAGAAGGCGACCATGTTAGGGGTTACAAATGAATCTTATGTCCCTAAATATTCGAGGGTTTGGTAGTGGACCCAAGCACACTACCTTGAGACGTATTATGGAAAACATAAAACCCTGTATTGTTTTGTTACAGGAGACTACGATATTCTTGGAGGAATCTTGCAAGAACTTTCTGAAATTGAAACCTAGTTGGAGGACCTGTTCTTTGGACTCTTCGGGTTTATCTGGGGGTATTTTAGTGGCCTGGAACCCATACTTGGCTAATATGAAGGAATTTTCTAATTTTGCAGGTCTTATGATTGAAGGCAATCTAAAAGGCTTTCGGCATTGTCTAAGGATCCTCAATATTTACGGACCTTATAACAACCGAAAACCTTTATGGGAGAAGATTTTTAGCTCTGGTTTATTTACAGATGGGCCTTTAATTTTGGCTAGGGACCTAAATTTCACGATGTCCCAGGAGGAAGTTTGGGGTGCTGGTAATAAGGAGGATCCATTGGCAGACTTTCTACTCACAAGGTTCGAGTCCTGTAGACTGGTGGATGTTGTTCCAAACGTCCTGGTTCCGACCTGGGAAAATAGAATATGTGGGGCATCCGATATAGCCAAACGCCTTGACCAATACTATATTTCAGAATTCCTCTGTGACGATATTGGGAGGTATCGTTCTTGGGCTTACTCATCGGGCATTTCGGATCATAAGGCGATTATCCTGCAGCTGGATTTTGATTTGGCTTTTGTGAAATATCCATTTAAATTCAACCCTGGTTGGATGGAGGTGGACAATTTCAACCAGATGATTACGGATAAGTGGCACTCTTTCGTGGATAATTACAGTTCTTCTCCTATGTCCAGATTCATTAAGAAGCTTTCGCTATTAAAGGATGTTGTTATTACTTGGGAGAAAGAACAGAAATGTAAAAATGCAAAAAACTTTCTGCGATTGAAGCTGAGATACAAGCCCTATCTCGATGTGTGGATGAGGGTATGTTCTCGGTGTATAGGAAGGAGAGACTTACTGTGCTTGAATGTACAAAACAGAAACTCTTAAGGCTCCTTGAGGAGACCTAGAGGAAAAAGAGCAGGGTGATTTGGCTGCGAGCAGGAGACAACAATACAAAAAAATTTCACTAGTTTGCTAATCAACGTAGGTTGAAAAATTCGATTTGGGAGATGAAAAAATCTAGAAATGAGACCTATTATGATGCTGTGTCTCTTAAATGTGCAGTTGTCGAACATTTCAAGGATATTTATACCAGTAATCATCATCCGGTTATAGATAAACAATTGAAGATAATTAAAAACTTCTCCAAGTTCTTTGGAGATGAAGACTGTGTGGAAATTGACAAGAAGATAACTGTGGATGAACTGTTACAGACCTTGAAAATTTTTGCCAAAAACAAGAGTCCAGGCCCGGATGGGTGGACTGTTGAATTTTATTTACAGTTCTTTGATTTGCTGGGGGAGGAGCTAATTGTAGCTATCGATGAGACCAGAAGAAAGGGATGGATTCCTCCTAATCTGAATTCTACCTATATTACACTTATTCCCAAGGTTGATTGCACTGAATCCTTTAATGATTATCGCCCTATTTCGCTATGCAATCTTCTATACAAGATTATTACTAAGATCATTTTTGAACGTATAAAGCCATTTCTGGGATTGTCCATTTCTGAGGAACAATTTGGCTTTCTCCCCAAACAACAAATTCAGGATGTTGTTGGGATTGCGCAGGAGGGACTACATTCCATCAAGCAAAAGAGATTATCAGCATTTATCTTAAAGATGGACCTCATTAAAGCCTGTGACCGCAACGATTGGACCTATTTAAGGTTGATTCTTATTCAGATCGGCTTGATATCTGAAATCACCAATTGGATCATGGTGTGCATAACTTCTCCCAGGTATGCGGTCTTGATCAATGGCTCACCTTCGCGATACTTCTGTGGAAATAGGGGGATTAGGCAAGGATGCCCCCTCTCTCCGTACTTATTTATCCTGACAATTGAAGGTTTGAGTCTTTTAATCAAGGATGCTAGAAATCTTAATGACATCAAAGGGATTAAGGTTGACAATGCCCTCTACATTTCACACCTACTTTTTGTGGATGATGTTCTCATTTTTGGGGAAGGCTCGATGAAGGAATGGAATCACTTTCAATCCATCTTAACACTTTTCTATGACGCTTCGGGCATGATTATTAGTACACAGAAATCTTCATTTATTTACTCTTGTGACAATCCTTTAATTATTAATCACATTGCCCATATTTTTCCCTACAAGATGAACCCTTTGGACAGGGGTATCCGTTACTTGGGTTTCAGTCTAAAACCTAATGCATGTGGCATCAAACACTGGACTTGGCTCATTCAAAAAATTCAAAAGCGGATCAATTCCTGGTCTTACAAATTATTGTCACTTGGAGGAAGAATGATACTTGTTAAACATGTTATTCATAGCATTCCGGTGTACTGGTTTTCTTTATTCCAGGTACCGGTTGGTGTTATCTCCTTGATCAAAAGGCTGATGTTTCACTTCTTATGGGCTGGCAAGTTAAACATCTACAAATTTCACTTGACTTCGTGGGTTAGCATCTCTCTTCCAAGGTCTTATGAAGGCTCGAGAATAAAGAATTTGTGTTGGTTTAACTCTACCTTATGTGCGCGAAGTGTTTGGCGAGTTGTATTTGATCATGGCCTTTGAGGGAGAGTGATAATACAAATATTTGAAGCGGATGGATGTGGCGACTTGGATAAGACGTTTTGGGTACACTTTTACATATGGGTCTTGTATTTGGGGAAGCTTGTTAAATTCCTTCTCGGTCATCAATAAACATTTATGTTGGTCTGTGGGGCAGGATATACAAGTTTTTTAGGAGTGGACCCAATTGTTGGGCTGACAGAGAACTTCTCTTTCTCTTTAGCTTTGCTAGAAGCCATACATCACCGGGGTGTTTTTGTTATCAAACAAGCTGTCAGGGAGCAGAAGGATCCCACTATGCATTGGAAATCATCTAGGGATTTTGGCCTAACTGGTAGAGTGGCTGAAGAATGGGACTGTTTTGTCAGTGAACTATATCATTCAGGTATTTCTTTGACAAACTCGGCCGACGTGCTAGTTTGGAACTATAACAGTCATAGTGGGATAGTCAAGGTTGACTTGGCCTATAATCTTATCCTCGAGAATAAGACCTTTGTAACTTTGCCGTGGTAGACTCAGTGGTTCTGGAAGGCCAATATTCCACATAAAATTAAGTGTTTTATGTGGTTAGCCTGTAAAAGGAAGATTTTAACCTGGGAGGTTTTATAGAGGCGGGGATACTCTAGGCCAGGCAGATGTATACTATGTTGTTTATGTGAGGATTCGTTGTATCACATTTTTGGTGACTGTATCTTCATTCAACAGGTTTGGTTGGAATTGGGTGCGTTATTCCAGTCTTCTTTCATTTGGGATGCGGGATCTCTTGAAGACAACTTGAACAATTGGTTTAAGAGACGAAGCCCCTGGACAAATCTCCCTTTACTTACCATTTGGCATGTCTGGAAAGCAAGGAACTTCGGTATTTTTGAAGGACCTCTTTTGAAACCGTATCAAGTTAGCATAAAAGTGAAGGCGCAGTTCAGTGTTTTTTCCAAGGTGGTTGACCATATGCGTTCTAGGAGGACTCGCTTCTCGGTTATGGATCAAAGTTTGTTGATTGGCTTCATCGATGGAGAGTCCTAGCATTGTATTTGTGGAGCTAGTATGGTTTTGAAACTGGATCCTGGCCACTATTTTAAACTAAAGCTGAAGGCTGGGAAGGGTACCAATACTAGAGCATAGCTCTTAGCTCTTTGGGGCCTGCTCCTATTTGCCAGGAAGAGGGAGATTAATGCTCTTTGTGTTGTGGGGGATTCAAAGGTAGTCATTGACTAGGCTAAGAGAGACTTCATTCTTACTTCACTGATTTTGGATCCTTGGTTGCGTCGTACTCAAGTTTCACTAGATCTCGTTCAAGCATATCTACAGGGAATACAACGTGGGAGCCAACTCCTTGTCAAAACTTGCCATCAAAAGTATGGATGGCTATATCCACTTTGAAGAATACAGGAATAGCTCCATCTGTGACACGGGTCATATGATCTTGTTCTAATATTCTTCACTTCGCTCGTTTGTGCCTCTCAGTTTGATACTTGGGTTTTGCGTTTTATATGAGGACTTTGTGTCCCTATCAACAAACTTATTTGTAGGTCGCTTTTTGGTCTGTTTTATCATGCAAATTTCAGAATATCTTAGCAACTTTTCTGGACCTGAGTAAAATATTGACTCAGTTATTTATGATGTATATATTTGACACAACTTTTCTTACAATAAAAAGTTGTTTTTTCCGGTGTGAAAAAAAAACATATGTTTCGTCCAACAAGGAACAAATCTCCAAAATAAAAACCTCACATATAATGACGAAAACAAATTGTACCTTCTAGAATAGACCACCAGCATGGAGTCTAATCATGTGCCTTTTAAAAAACAATCCTTTTAGAAAACACCAATTTTATCCATGTATAGAGCAAAAACCTATACTTTCTACTAAAAAAACCCTTAAATCACTTGTATCTGCTTCAAAGAAGGCCGATATTTTCCATTTGAGATTGCCTCAATATTTAATAGTGTAAAACAATTAATATGCAAAATAATACAATCATATTAAAACGTATTTGTTACATGGAGCTCATACTTATACCATCTTTAAAAATACATAGGTCAACATTGTCCAAACATAAAACCACTTCAAGGAACGACATCTCTCTATGCATAGAGTCACTTCAAGGAAGGCCATGCTTCATATGAATATTTTCAGTTGCAAATTGTCTTCTATAATGTAAGAGAATCAATATCATTCGTTGCATAGAGAGAAGTCATGGAAGATACGCATTATCTTCATAAATAAAGTTAATAAATTAAATTTTGAATAAATAAAGAAAAGTTCAAAAATCTTTTAATCTCGTATTTTTGAAGGATGTAAGAGAATCAATATCATTCGTTGCATAGAGAGAAGTCATGGAAGATACGCATTACCTTCATAAATAAAGTTAATCAATTAAATTTTGAATAAATAAAGAAAAGTTCATAAATCTTTTAATCCCATATTTTTGAAGGATGAAAAGTTCCAAACATATTTGTTTTAATCTCCAGACACTTAAAATCTCAAATTAAAATGGAACTATATACCAATTTCTGGATAATGAAGTAGTGTGTCTGGTAATATGTTAGAAAAGCACCATTCATTGATAACTCTTAAAATGGAACTACCAATAACGCACCTCTCTCATCGATAACTCGCATTATTACTTTTAACTGTCTTGCCTTGTGAGGTTACATACCACTAAGTACTTCCTTTGATCATCTAATCAAGTCTAACTAAGTACTTCCTTTGATTATCTAATTAAAGCCTAATGACTTTTTTAAGATGAGCAGTTTATACAAATCACTAAGGCATTAAAATCTCAAATTCTAATGCAAAGTATCAAGTTATATTCTTCAAATAATTGTTGATAACGGCCAAATAGAAAATCCACGAAGACCTTCAAATTTCCAGGCCTCTCTCTGGCATATCACTTATAAGGGCCACCTTATTGTCCTTCATAGCGTTAGGATAGGATATACTACTAAGAAAACTAAAAAGTTTTAATCTCCAACGAGTATTTGGAAGAATAGAAGCATATGTCACTGGTGATACCGTATCATTCTCAGACGGAACAGCAAAGCTTGGAATCAATAGATGCCAAGCATGTACAAAAAGCTTGGTAGCCAGTCATGGGGAACCTGTCAAAACAAATGTCATCCTCTTTCAGCATAAGATGCAAGTGGCTCTAGCGACTGAAAATATACAGAAAGAATCATCCTAACAATTACCTGTAATCCATAATATATTTTGATTTCCCAATCTTTCCAAGAAGCAGTATTGATTGCTTGCCATTTTCCTGAACAACGTACAACAAATTTCGAAACTAAGTCCACATACAGATTGCGTACTTTACTTCAAATTTCGAAACTAAGTCCACATACAGATTGCGTACTTTACTTCAAATCTCGAAACTAAGTCCACATACAGATTGCTTACTTTACTTCAAATCTATATTTATATTCATTAACTTAGGAATACTTGGAAACCAAAGCAATTTACTACCTCCATCGTAAGCTGAAAATTTTTAACGGAAGTTCTGATCCGGACACCCAGTCTTGCCCTGTCTCTAAAGTCAAGCTCATAGCGTTTGTTCTCCTGGATGCAGCAAGAGATTTTCAGCAACCAAAACCCTCTTCATTGTAAATGACCAATGTCTATCCATATTTCGGACGGAACAATCAAAAGAAAGAGGAAATAGGGGCATTTTCTCAAAACGCATCTTTACCTTGTTGTAATAAGGAACTTTTGAGACTAACTGGTGTACTTTGGACATGTTCTCTTCCCAATTGTACGGAAGTCCATCGGGATGCTGTTATCAGCACGTATTTTCATTAGAACTAAACCTCATTTTACAAATAGCATTCTCTCATTTGGTGCTCCATGTACATCAACGATTTGAATTGAATCAAGTTGTAACAGTGCGCCAGTGCCATTTGAATTCTTTGCAACTGTAAAATGGGCTTACCTGCGTTGTATTTTTTATTTGCATAGATTGTTGCTTTGAAATGCAGACCCGCATACTCCTAAAGGTCCCAGTCAATGTAGTTACAGTAGGCGCAAATCTGTTTACCACAATTAAAACCCAAAACACATTAAGGTTCAATGCCATCAACTTACAGCTGTTCCGAGGAGAAAATTTTGAGACAAAGGTCAACGAAATACAAGAAGGCAAATTCCCAGATTCGAAACTTACGTCACAACTCCAAGAAGTTGCTTCGTCTCTCTTCCATGAGAATCTAGGGGACTTCCCTGCAAAAATTGATAAACAAAATACATAACCCAAAGGCCTTCTATGCTAAACAGAATAGTGGTTCTGGTTCTGGTATTCTGTAATCGACAGTACTTTTTTGGACTATTTGGAAGACCTTGGAAATCAAACTTGCAGATATTCACCTGATCCCAAATGTTATATCGCGATCCTACGAGGTTAGCTGTCACCGTCCCAAGATAACCTTCATCTGACTTTGACAAGATGCCAAAGCAACTCTGGGCAATAATGAATTCTGACCGGCCGCCTTTTCTCCGGTGACGAGCAACAGCAAGTTTTCGATCTTGTCTTCCATGCCCTTCCTACAAAGTCATAAAATATTCAACAATTAATACTTTTACCTTTAAATATGGTTCTGTAGGTTGAAAAACATTCACGCCGAAACTGAAAAGCCATAGGCTAATAGATATTTAATATTTCATCAATTTGTTAAAAGGCATAAAAAACATTCACGCCTAAACTGAAAAGCCATATGTTAATAGATATTTAAATTTCATCAATTTATTAAAAGATATGAAAAACATTCACGCCTAAACTAAAAAGCAATAGTCATAGATATTTAAATTTCATCAATTTGTTGAAAGGTATGATTCTCCTAATAAAAGGAAAACTTAAATAAATTAATACATATTAATACAACAAAATCGAAAAATCATACCAGCTGATACTGATTAATACATCAAAAACATATTAATACAACAAAATCGAAAATTCATATCAGCTGATACTGTGTTTAATGGTTGGAAAGTTCCATTTGATTTTATACTTTACCCTTTGGATTTTTGCATTACTGTTTTTTAAGCAAAAAGGCAAGGGAAAGATCATCGTCCATGTGGAGCATATAGAGTCTGTGTGCCCGTGGGATTTGTTCGTTGTGACAAGAAAACCAAGTAAAGCAAGAACAAAAAGGCAAAGGAAAGCTCATCGTCCATTTGGAGCATAGAGAGTCTGTATGCCTTGTTCGTTGTGAGAAAAGAAAACCAAGTAAAGCAAAAACAAAAAGGCAAAGGAAAGATCATCGTCCATGTGGAGCATAGAGAGTCTGTGTGCCCGTGGGATTTGTTCGTTGTGAGAAGAAAACCAAGTAAAATGGTGTCATATCCATCCAGAAGTCTTCATACCTTTTACATTTGCTCTTACATGTATGTTTTGTTTTTAAATTTACAGTTTGAGGAGTAATGGTTAATGTCAGAATGGGATAAATGTCACTTAAGTTCTCCTGCCCTAGTAGCAGAGAAAAGTTCTACACTCGTAGGAAAACTTTTACTGTAGCTGCCATAAAATATACTCTAAAAAAATCGTACTTTTCCAGTTTTTATGAATATGTTGATACAGGAGCAAGTATTTTGTTCACAAATCTTATATCCATGGTGACGAAGCTATCCTTGAGATTTGCACACCACGGTAGCATTTTGAGACACTGAAACAGCATGTCCTTGCGAACAAAATCCCAGGGTATATCTTATTGCAAATGCTGATAAACCAATTTTCATTTATGTTTCAAAACAAATTTTGGCCTCCTTTGTTGTCTGTAAGGCCAAGCAGGCAAACATCAAAAGGTCTTCAAACCTAAATGCAGTTTTTTTAATCTTGCTTACTAATAAAGGAAATTGTGACGCCTATATGATATTCTCTCAAAAACAATCTATTCCCTGATGGCTTCTGGCTCTGTTATTATACAGGTTAAACATGGTTTAAACTTTAGACACTTCTATTTTTCCACAAAAGATGGTTTGAAACAAACAATGAAGGTACTGATAAATAAAATTTTAATGGTATTCAAGATTCACCTGAAATGTTTTCCAGCTTTTAAGCACATGGATTCATTGTTCATCTTCCAGTATTTTTAAAATGTTAAAATGCTGGTTAAATACATGTGTTTTCTCTTAAAAAAAATTACAAGTTAAAATCTGAGAAGGATTAGAGTAAAACTTAAGTAGTCACATGGCTGCATGGACAAGGTGCCTTGTACCACATACTAAAAAAAAATCTGATACTTAAGTAGTCACATGGCTGCATATGACTGCAAAGACAAGGTTCCTTATACCACAAACAACAAACAAAGAATCAGAGTAAAACTTAAGTAGTCACATGGCTGCATGGACAAGATGCCTTGTACCACATACAAAAAAAATCTGATGCTTAAGTAGTCACATGGCTGCATATGACTGCAAAGACAAGGTTCCTTATACAACAAACAAAGAATCCGATACATCAATTTGGTGTCTGAAGAGACCTTGACCTTAAAAATCTGAGAAAAAAAAACTGAACTGACAAATCTACTCTGTAAACTTCGACACTGAACTAGGATGCACTATGACAAATTCATATACAATTTATAATAAATTGGGTACTGAAAACTAAGAGCCACAGAGGAAACATACATTAGTATACAGAGAATACACAGAAGCATTTTCGAGTCCGTCGGACCGTTCCCGCACAATATAGCACGTACAGCGACCAATATCGAGCTGAAGTGGCCTGCATAACAAGGACCTGCAACATGAAAAGCGTTATTGCTCTCTTGAAATACTGCAGAACTTTCTGGTAAATAAAACCTCAAAATGCGTGTACATGTGCACACTGTAGCTGAGAAAAAAAATTACCTGTTTGGAAGATTAGACCACGCAGGGGCAGGGGCAGCTTCAGCGTCTGAATCGTCCCAGACAAACATACAGTTGTTCGGCGTGGCTGGAAAACGACCAAATTTTGAGTCCGGTTCATTCATTTGTATACACACTTGAAGTGAAGTCGGTTTCAAGACACGGGATTCGGTGTTATTTTTATTGTTACCGAGTGAGGCGTGTTTAACCAGCCTTTTGCCCTTTTTAGACGGCGATTTCCCCTTGGAAGGCTCCGTTAAGCGAATCTTGGAAAGGCTCTCTTGAAACAAGCTCCCATTATTTTCCTTATCACATAACACAGAAGTACCTCCGCAAAGATGCAAATTAAGATTACCAGTAGAACGATCCGATGAACTGTTGCGGCTTCGGTCGTGCTTCAGCTCCGTTAAAGGATTAACATATAAGGATTTATACGACGTCGGCCGTAAATTTACTGTCGACTTTTTCAATCTCGGCATGGTAAAGCAGTGCAAACTCTACTCAAAATCTTAAAATTTAAAAAGTAATGATGTCGTCCCCTGCTCTGCTCCAATTTTCATAAAATCTTCTGCAACCCTTCAGAAAATATGCAAACTCCTACCATATGAAGTCATTCTCGTCTCTCTAACCCTGTAAACACAGATCCAAAGGCATAAATCTCAAAGTAGACCGTCATTCAAAGATTCACCGTCAAAATTATATATTTACAAGCATATTTAACTCAAGCAGAGTCTAACAACATATCGACGGGAATCTAACTGCTCTATGAGTCTTTCCACGGCAAAGATTGTAAATGATCAACTATAAACGCTCAAATTTTCGAAACAAAAAGAAATCACGGCCTGAATAGAAACCTTTAACAATATATTACTGAGGAAATCTAACTGCTCTATCAGTATTTCCACGGCAAAGATTAAAAATGTTCAAATATTAACGCTTAATTTTTCTAAACAAAGAGAAATCATGGGTTAAATAAAAACCTTTAACGATATACTTCGGTCAGTGCTCCGCTTTGTGTCAAAATACAGCAATGTTCATCAAAACATTGCAACTCAAACATTTGGCAGCATAAACACAACTTCAGCCACAAATGACGGTGCAATATATCTGTTTCAGGAAATGCAAAGGTAGAAATAGTCCAAATGAAGGCTTCGGCTGTTTATTTTAGCCGTTGAAGGCTGTACTCTCCGGGCAGACAGCAACAGATATCAAAAACTATACACTTCAAAAATCTTTAAAGCTTTTCTCAACATTTCTCCAAGATTCAAGATTGCTTTTTTCAAAATTTCTCCAAAATTAAAGATTCAACGGTCCATCTCCTCTCCGTATTACCAAGAACATGGCTGTGCTCTCCAAATCGACAGCCATCCTGCAAATTTGCCTAAAACTACCTAAACCTGTCGACTCTGCTTCCGACGTCTACTTGGAAGCTTGTCCAGAGACTGTCAGCACTTGTCCAAGTAATTTCACTCGCCAGTTCCCGAAAACGGCAGCACGCTCAGCAATAAATTATTTGAAAAGAAACAATCCGAGGGGAGATACCGCACTCACGGGAAATCCCGGTAGCACTGACATTTACCAGTGAAGAGTTTAAATCCAGAATTTAGAATTCAAGGAGCCGTTCCTCCCCCTGCCGTTGTTCCGCCGTACAAAACATAAATTCAAACCAGAACATCCGATTGGATTTCAAATCAGTTTGAATATTGTGGATGTTCGGTCAAAGATCGGTATAATTTTTTTACTATATTTCTAGGGTATAGTAATACTTGTTATTATTATTAGGGTAATAGATTTGCTAGCTTCACGGCAGAGATCGACTTTCTGAAATTTTCGTCTTTGGATTTGTTAGCTTCCCGGCATGGCATGTGGTAGGTATCGATTTTGTCTTTTTGTATGGGAGTTTCCCTTTTCCAGGTTTAATTTTACAAAAAAAAGGAATTATAGAAAGATGTTTATTTTCAGTGGGTTATGTTGGATTTGGGTAAAATAAAATTGGTAAAATTTAAAGTTGGAAGTGTTTAAATAATGTTTTTGAATTCATAAATAAATTCAGCATTTTCAAATATCTTTATGACAACCTGATAATACAATTTCCATCGTCAATATATGTGATTCTAAATTATTTTACAAATTTCCAAAGGAGTTGGAACAAACCAAAACTAAAAATATAGTCTAAAAAGTTATAAAATAGAATATTTAGACTACACCTTATCATATAGGTATTATGAGGATATTTAAGAGTATTGAATCTATTTATAAATTCAAAAACACAATTTAAACATTTCAAAATTTAGATTTTATCAAAAAAATTACTTGATTTCCATCAAAATCCACCATAAAATAAAAAACCTAAAATAAATATACTACTTCTTTAATTATTATCAATTAAATTTATTTTTATAATAAAAAATAAAATTTAAATAACTAAAACTTATATAAAAAATAAAATTTAAATAACTAAAACTTATAATTTGATATAAAAATTATTTTAAAATTTTAATAAAAATCAATAATAATAAAAACTAATAACATTTAAATAACTCCTTTATTTTTATTTTTTATATTTAAAATAATAACATAAATTTTTAAAATAACTTGTTTTGAAATGTACAATTAAAAATATTATTAATTAATCATATATGTAATGAAATTGTTATCAACATAAATATTTTTTTGAAAATGACATTCCAATAGTCTATTCAACCCTAAATCCTTATATTCTCATATATTTGTTGGATACGAAAAAGAATATAATATTTTTTAAAATGACATCCCAATAGACTTTTCAACCCTAAGTCCTCATAGATTTGTCATGAGATGGATATGAAATAGAATATAATCTTTTTGATAATGACATCCCAATAGTCTCTCAAACATAAGTTCTCTAACCTATTTACAAGAATCACTTACAATTGTACTTTCACATGACTGACTTTGTTTGAATAAAGATATTTATTAGAGCAAGACTATTACAAACAGGCACATTTGGTTCAATGCGATATAGAAAATGGTTAATAGTTTGGAATATAATTTCAAAGATAGGAGTAAGATTATAAAGATAGGAGTAGGATTATAAAGATAGGAGTGGGATTATAAAGAGCTTATGCTGGTAGATAAGTTGGTTAATTAAGTTTTTTTTAAATCTTTGGGGTTATGATGACCAAGTACACATTAAGTTAGTTATAAATGTCCAAAGGAATAGAATGTTGTTTGATCTCACTGAAGGGTACAACCTTATTTGTGATCATGTCACAATGCCATTGAGAGGAGGTATGGCATTGGACTAGTCTGATCTAAGAGATCGGATTTAGACACTCCCACCACCACCAAGGGAAAAAAGGAATATAATTATAATGTGCTTAACCTTATAGAGGGATTAGTTTGTTTTCCCTCCTTCAGTCATTGTCGTAGGGTATACTTTGGGAGATCTTTAGTTTAAGAACAAATGCATATGTTGCTTGTAATTGTCTTTGAAGGCATGGTAGGTTTCCCAAATTCCAAAGTTGGTTAGGCCTCGATGTGAACATGTCACGTCATTATTATAGGGTATGTTAGTGGGTTTGCCAGGGCTACCTTGCCCTATAAAGGGATTGGTCCGTCCAACCTCATTTGATCATTATCATAGGGCATACTTTATGAGGTCATCAATTCAAGACCAAATGCATATGTTGTTTGTACTCAACCATGTTGGCATATTAGGTTTCCCAAAATTTCAAAGTTTGTTGGGCCCTAATGTGAACATGTCACATCATTATTATGGGGTATGTTAGTGGGTTAGTCAAAAAATGGAAAACTAGACTTAGACAGTCACTGCTAATGTAAAAAAAGAATAGCAGTAGAACTTGAGCCATCTTGCTTAGGCATGTCGGGAGATGGTTTGTTTGACCTCCTTTGGTCCTTTGAGGCACTGAGAGGTCATGAGTTCAAGTCCAAATCATATTGAGCCAGCCATAAATATTGCTTAGGTGGTGTGGGGATTTCTCAATCTCAAAGAAGGTTACAACCCCAATAGTGAAACTTGTTGCTTTGATATTCCCAAGTAAGGCATAAAGGATTAGTCCCATCCCCTAGTGGCCTAGTAGATACCTCACTTGCAATGTAAAACAAAAGAGGGAAGGGAAGATACCTTGATGCTTAAGGAAATAGTTATACCTTATTTGTATCTACTATAATTATAATTTAATTTAAGGTTCTTCTTCTTCCATATGAAGGTTTAAGGTTTGTGGAGATGAAGAAGCGACAATACCTTTGTGCCATATCAATGTGATTTTTCTCTCTTTATGTGCTCTTGTATATGCTTTCCTATTCGACTTTCTCCTTTTTATCAAACCAAATTGCTACCATAGCAGAAACTACCATTGGTTGCTTCGGAAGGTAAACAACAAAATAAAATGTTGGTGTTATAAATGGCTATCATTAGGTGGTAGGGTTATTTTGGTGAAATCAGTCCTTGAAAGCATCCCAGTGTACTGGATGTCTATGGCCAAAATTCCTCTATCCATCTTAGACTCCATCAGGAGGAAAATGATGAATTTCCTATGGGCAGGGCAATCTGATGGGAGAAAATACCATATGGTCGGTTGTAATAAGATTTGATTGCCTAAAGTTATGGGTGGATGGGGAATCAAAAACTTGAGATGGTTCTGACAGGCTCTTAGTCTAAAAAATTTATGGCGTTGATTGTTTGGAACAAGTTTGTGGAGTGATATTTTTAGAGCAAAATACATAAAGAGTGCATCAGTGGAATCCTTGGCGAGGAAGGAGAATACACAGGTATCGAAAGGTTCAAAAAGTTGGCTTAGATTTACTCAAGTTTTCCATTGGGTGGGTAAATGGATAACTTGGCACATAGGGGACGACTCCAAAGCGATTATGGAAGTGGACCCTTTCATTGGAGGAGAAATTTTTTACAGACTTTCTCTGTTTTTTATCAACAAATTATCTAAAATGGGGATCACCATACTTGCTCATATAAAGAAAACCAACTCTAGGCCTTATAATACTTATTGGCTTTCAGCGGATGACCTAGGATTATCAAGTGAATTAGCCCCAGAATGGGAATCCTTCACTACAGGTTTGTGTTAAAATTTGGTTGAGCTTTGATCTTTAATTCTTTTAGATGCAGAGACTTGAAGCAATGAGACAATTCAATCCATGAAATTCATACAGCCATAACACAAGATATACCCTGGGGAAAAATCCTCACAATTATGAGAACAAAAACCCCATCAATAATTCTCAGTATAATATAATGGATAGCAAAGAATGCTTTCTTTTACAACATAACAAATTGCTTTCGGATGATAAGAGATCACCAAACACTCTTGATGAAGATATGGAAGCAATAGAGAAGAGAGATCAATCGGATGTGTTTCCAACACAACAATAACAAGCACGAACAAAACCCTGCACAAAGAGAAGCGCCTTGCCTTCAATGGAGAAGACAATTCCCTTCACATTGGATAACATATTTATACATTCTTCTCTTCTATTTTTATCTTCTAACTTTAAGATGAACTCGCCCTCTGCATGCAATAGAGATCATTTTTTAAGAGTATATATTTATTATATAAATCTAACTTGTTCATTAAAAATAAAACTCAATCATATATTCATATAAATTGTATTTATATTATAGTTGGCGAGAGTCTGCGGTAGGTGAATTTATGTTGTTGCGATAAGTGAATTTATAAATCTAACTTAATCATTTATTTATATTATCATTAATATTTCAAATATATTAAACATCTATTTATATAAATATCTGCATTATTTAAATATACTTAATAAAATTAAATATTTTTAAAATATTGATTTAACAATCAATCAATTTCATCTGTTTTATTTAATTCAATAACATAAAGGATTTAATAGGAATCAATGATTCCATAACAAGTATTTCATTGCATATATACCTATGCATTATTAATTAAATATAAAATTAAAAATTCAATAGATTAATATAATATGTATTTGTTTTAAATATTAATTTAATGGATTTACTTTTTATTTTATTTATTTTATTCTATGTCAGAACAACATAACATAACAATTATGGATTTTTAAATTGAATACTACGTATTCATTAGATAAGGAGTAAATATTTAAAATAATATATTCTATATTGAAAAGTATTTACACGTGTTTCAATGTTTTTTATATTTTTAATTTATTATTTAAAAGTATAAATTATATATTATAAAAAACATTAAATATGTAAATATACCTATTATACTATTATATATATATATATTATAAAGTATAAATTATATATTTTATATTGAAAAGTATTTAGATGATTTTGATTTTGAAGAGATTTCAATGTTTTTAATATTTATAATTTATTATTTAAAAGTATATATTATGTACATTGAAAAATAATTACAGATTTGATTTTAAATAAAGCATTTATGTGTTTGGTATTTGTAATTTATTTTATATTCAAATATAGAGAGTACCTTTCTTTTTAAGTACTTTAAGAGTATTTTAGTACATTTATATTATATTTAAAAGTAATTTATAAGTATTGTTTTCATTATGAGTATTTTAGTTACAACATTGATATGGTTAACTATGAGTTTTTATTCCCCATTTAGAATTTGACAAATAATCACCTTTAACTTAACCAATGCCACCTCAACTATTATAGATGATGTCATCCTCTAAAATGTGATTGGTTCTTTTGAAGTTGATTTTGATAGTACATTTTTTTGTTTTGAGGCCCATTTTTTCCCTCAAAATTTCCCAAATTGATCTCTATGCTTTATCTTTTATTTCTTTATTTCCTACTACATGGTCAATATGTGCTAACTTTAATTATCCATCACATTACATTATACTAAGAAGAATTATCATATGCTATGATCATATTATATTATTCTGGACCAAATGATCATATGCTAAGGTAATTCACTTTAGAGGTGATCAATCTCTAAAGAAGACTTATTAGCAATCTGGTGATCATGGTTAATATTACATCACACAACATTAAATGCTTTTAACAAGTAAAGCATGACCTTTATACGAAAGGTCCACCTCTATATGGGAGGCCCATCATGGATATCTTTATACGAAAGGTTCACATAAGAATCATGACTTGACACACAAATCTGGTGTCTTGTCCAACAAGACTTTACAACATCATTACTTTGATCAAGTACCTCTATACGGGAGGCCCACCATGGATACCGTTATACGAAAGGTTCATTTGAGAATCATGACTTGACACACAAGTCCAGAGTCTTGTCCAACAAGAATTTATGACATCATTACTTTGATCAAATATCGCTATACAGGAGGAATAACCTTTACACGGAAGGCAATCAAAGTGCTCACCTCTATACGGGAGGATCAATCTTGGCTACACAAGATTGGTTTGGAGAATGTCTCCTGATGCTGTATATTTAACAATTTGCAACATATGGGTATTAGATTGGACCATAACGAAGATACCCTTGCTTGGGATTGGAACAAAGGTCTCCGGAAGATCAATGCCAGGGAAGCATATGACGCAATTACTCAATGCAACTATGCAGATAAACAAAAAAGGTGGTATTTTAAACTATGGAGTTGGGATGCTTCATTAAAAATTAAGTGTTTTGTTTGGTTGAGCATGGAGAAAAGCATACTAACCTGGGGCAATCTATGCAAGAGAGGATCATGGGTCCCAATTGTTGCGTGATATGCATAGGTGGAGAAGAAAGCGTGGATCATCTCTTCGAACACTATACTTATTTTCAAATTGTCTGGAAAGGTGTTCTTCATGAATTGGAGATGTCATTCAAGTAGATATATAGATATATATATATATATTTATTTTTATTTTCCTCGAAAAAAATCGTAATTTTATTTCAAATAGATGAACAAAATTACATTCTGCACATGTAGTAAGATCACTGAGATCCCTACATTGTCACATATTTACTGTCCCATATTATCATCATATCTAATGTCCCATACATACAACAAAAACTCCATACAACCCGCATATATCCTATTACATAAAAGCTGTAACAAAAATGGAAGAACGAAACCATCAATGTTCAACAAATGCTGAGCTGTTGCTCAATGTTGTGCCTCATTATCCTCATAAAATGGTCTGTGATAATAGCTGAATGTGCCCCCCGGTGAATGAATAGTTATCCTCCATGTTCCATGAGCTAATTCCTGCTGCGTAGCCTCCTTGGAGAGCTGATCTGCCAACCCATTCCTCTCCCTGTAAACATGTGTAAATGTGATGTGGTTAAAGGACAATTTTAACCGGATCACCTCCTCCAGGATAGGTAATAGAACCATCACATGACAAAGTGTGTTCTCCTTTGCCCAGTTGATAACTAACAAGGAGTCGCCAAAAATCTGTAGAGATAGGCATCCTTGTTCAAGAGCAAATAACATCAGCAATTTAAGAGACATGAGTTCTGCATAGTTATTTGATCCTCTCCCCAAACCAGCCACAAGATGGAAATAATGGGCCTCTGTTTTGTAAAGGACTCCCCCCCCTCCACACACCGATTGTTGGTTTAATGAGGCGCCATCAAAAAATTCCCACGGCATGGATACGTCAATCATTTCAACCCGCACTGGTCGTGTTCTGCACACTTGAACAGGGGCCTCGCAATGTTGAATAACCACCACCGCTTGTGCCATGACAGAATCCAATGGAACCCTGCAGTCCTGGAATATCAACTTATTTCGGGTTATCCAAATGCCCCATGTGTAAATACACGGGAAGGCCCGGAAGGTGGAGGATTTATGAACAGACCACCACAAATGGAACGCTTCCAGTACACTCTCTCCCCTCCACCTCACCTTAAAATCCAAATATTTGCTGATATCATTCCAAACAGCCTGTGAAAACCGACAATGAATAAAAAGATGAGCAATGGTCTCTTCAGCATCCCTACAAAGAGGACAGATCCCCAGGCCCTGGAGAAAACGTTTTTGCAGAATGTCCCAGGTAGGAGCCTTATTTTCGAGTATAGCCCAGAAGAGTAATTTTGCTTTACCCGGACATCATAACTTCCACAAATATTTCCACCACCACACCAATTCCCTGTTATGGACTTCCACATTTAGCTAGATATATCCATTTTTTGGTGAATATACTCCGGAGGGATGGTGATCCCAGATAAGTACATCAACCCTATTGGTCAATCGAATATTTGTATGTCTTAATATCCGTATATAATCCTCCCAGGCCCCCTACAGTTCAGCCGGGATCTCAAGTTGTCGTGCAGAAATCCACCCCTGTTGCCAAAGAGTAGATGCTCTCGGATCCTCTATATCAGCCAGATAATGACATCCTCTAGTAGCCATAAAAGTCCTCAGTTCCACATAAAGGACATGACCAACCCTGCATCCAACCCAAGGGTCCAACCCAATACGAAGGAGACGCCCATTGCCGATCCTCCACACTAATCCAGAATCGACTAAAGAGAAATGTTGCACCACCGCTTTCCAGACCACAGAGCAATTTGCCCTTGACTTATTGCTCAGCCTGCTCCATTCGAGAAGAGTAAGAGGGGAAATATATTTATGATATACCACGCTAGTCCAGAGACTCTGTGTATGTATAAGTCGCCACGACACTTTGGCCCCCAAGGCTTTAGCAAACAGAAAAATATTCTTTAACCCCCATCCTCCCAATGCTTTAGGGACAGCAATTTTCTCCCATCTGACCCACACCAATGCTCAATGCTCACTCGATCCCTTCCAAAGAAAGGAAAAACACAATCTCCTGATCTGCTCCAGGACTCCTTTGGGTATCCAAGCAAGAGACATCCAATGCACCGGAATTGCTTCCAAGACTGATTTAATCAAGACCAGCCTCCTGGCCCGAGAGAGCCATTTATGACTCCATCCATGAAGGCGTTGTTCTAATTTTGCTATTAACCAGCACCAATCAACCTTCATGTAAGCATTCGGTTTCAAGTGAAAGCCAAGGTACTTTAATCCATCATCAATATCCAAAGTCCTATAAGGTAGTTTGTTAACCATTCTATGAATCTCCTGCTCGGTTAAATTCGAGCATGTGATAGTAGATTTGTCAATATTCACTAACATACCCACTGCAACTTGCACTAAATGGAGACCTTCAACCACCTTATCAATATCCTGGCTCGTGCCATCACAGAATATCAGTATGTCATCAACAAAAAGGAGATGTGTAATGAACAATACCTGAGTAATAGATATGCCTCTAAAGGAACCATCAGCTTTTGCATTCGGAATAAATCGACTGAGTCCTTCAGCAACAAGGAGAAACAACAGCGGAGACAGGGGACATCCCTGTCGTATCCCCCTTCCCGCCTGGAAGAATGGACTAGCAGAACCATTAATCAGAACAGCAAAGCTCACCGTAGTGAGGCAGGCCATTATCCATCTAATAAATTCATAGCAGAACCCTAGATGAGTTAGAAGCATCCGGATATAAAGCCAGCTAACCCTGTCAAATGCTTTTGAGAGATCAATCTTAATCACAACACCCTTCTGCTTCTGCACTTTCAGCGTGTGTAATCCTTCCTGTGCAACTCCAATGGCCTCATGAATTTGGCGTCCTTCCAAGAAGCCAAATTGCTCACAAGAAATATGCTTAGACAATATATTCTTGAGTCTTCTCGCCATAACCTTAGAGATGATATTATAGATACAATTGCAGAGAGAAATAGGTCTGAATTCATCAAAGCTGTCAGGCTTGTCCATCTTCGGTATAAGAGCTAAAAAGGTGGAGTTGAAGGGGCCATGGACAAACCCAGCCTTTCGTGATTCTTCCACCACATTCAATATCTCCTCCCTGAAGAAGTCATAGAATCCTAAGAAGAATTCTATAGGCCAGCCATCTGGCCCCGGGCTTCTATCTTTATGAAAGGATTGCATTACCAACGAGAGCTCAATCTGCGTCACCTCCTCCATCAACAGTCTATTATCTTCCTCCCCCACAAAACGAGGAAAAAGCTGAGTCACCTGAATTACCTCAGCAATGGAGGCTCCAGGTGGTGCAGTGAATAAATCTCCAAAATGTCGAACTCCCAACTCCGCTAATCCATCAAAGCTGGAAACCTGTTCCCCTGTTTCAAAAGATAGTTCCCAAATAGAGTTTGTGAATTTTCTCCCCTTAGCATACGCTTGAAAAAATTTAGTATTCTCATCACTGCACTGAAGCCAAATCGCCCTGCTTTTCATTCTCCGCAGCTCTTCTCTCACACACAGAATCACATTCCTGCGGCTCTCCCACTCCAACAACTCGCCTTTCTGCAGTTCATCCAGAAATCCCATGCCCAGACTATTAAGAATCCTATCAATGTTCAGCTCAGCAACCCGCAAATTCTGATCATCAATCACCCTTTTGTCATGAGCCCAGGAAATAGTGGCCTCTTTAATTCGCTTTAGATTGTGATAAAAGTGTGCACCTGCATGCATTTGAGAGTCATGTGGTCGATGAACCCATTGCTCCTAAACCAGCTTAATGAAAGTCTCCTCCTTCAGCCAGCTAGGATTGAATTTGAAGGGGCTTGGAGGTTTTTTCCTGCTACCTCGTAACTCCAGGAAGATGGGGCAATGGTCAGATATCCCACCTGACCCTACCCACTGTCTAACAACATCAACACCCAGTGCCAACACTTCGGCCACCAGAAACCTATCCAGTCGTTTATCCACCCTATGATCCCCAGCTCTCTTATTTCTCCAAGTTGGAGATAGCTTGGATGGTATAATGTCAAGAAGATCCTTCCTGACAAAGGCATTAATGAAATAGTTTGCTAAAGTATCCGGAGTAGCCCGAGGCCCCCATACTTCAGAAGACCCCAGAGTAAGATTGAAATCCCCACCCAAAATCACATCCCTGCCATAAAAAATATCCATACCTAACAAGGAGTCCCAGTAGCCCACCCTATTTAAGTAGGGCCCATAAATATTGAGAACCGTGATCATCCGACCAATCTCAACATCCCAAACTTCCAAACCGAGACCAGAGGAGATCCCCCAAGAACAATCACATCTGCAACTTTTGACCTTCCACCCCGAGGCCAACCCTTCAGAGCGCCCCCGAGCATCCACTCCTACAAACTTCCAACCAGGGAGCAAAGATTATAATGCTCGTACAACATCCTCACTGCCACCCAAAGTTTCTTGCAGCAATAATACATCCGGTTGATTTAAGTCGACCAGCCTCCTAAGTGACGATTTTTTAATGGGGCTCGCCAACCCACGACAGTTGAAGGACATAAGTTTCATAAAAAACCCCCATCCTGGGCTTTCACTGCTCTAAGTGCCCACTCAATAGAAGATTGTGTTCCCATCACTAAATCCACTTTAGCCCATTCTTGAGCTTTAGACAAATGGGATTTACGTCCCCGGCCTTTCCCCCCAACACTAGAGGCCAATTCAGGTAGTCCCTTGCCCCTCGATCCACCTTCATGTATCTCCCTACTACGAAGAGCATATCGAATACTTCTACCCTCGGAACTGGTAGAGTGAGTGGTGGAAACAATAGATGGTGTGACAATACAATCCATATCAGGCCGTAGACAATGATCATCCGGGCGAGGAGGAGACCCATGGCTGCCCCCCCCAATACAGAAGGGTCATCTAATAAGGAAACGGTAGGAGAAAGGAAATGAGACATACCCGAGTGTTTCGCAAGTGGACCCCGACGAATAATGGGCATCTCCCGTAGTAATTTTGTAGTAGCCTGAGAAGTTGGAGTCACAGAACACAAAGAATCCCCCTCAGCATCTGGAGGTGCACTCCCATAATTCTCCTTTCCAATGTTCACCAAAGTTGGCAATAAATCCTCTGATCCAAGCCTCCCACAATGAACAGATGGTACCACAGAATCTAATATCACCCTCCCGTCAGTAGCAGGCCCACTCCCATCAGCCACCACCGCCTAAGAGTTCACCATCAACACTGGAACTGCTTCTACATCTGCTGCTTCATCGGTCAGAGGCTTACTATTCCGAAACGATAAGGGACAATAGGCTACAAGATGTCCAAGAGCGTGGCAGCGATGACACCTAAACGGCACACCCACATAATCCAGTATTTGAACAAAATCCCCATCCTTGGAATGAACTTTAATCTCAGCAGAAAGTCCCATCCGAATATCGATATTGACCAATATCTTAGCAACCGTGTAGATTCCAGTCTTAATATGGGAGGAATCAGAACACACATAATCACCAAGATAATTCCCAATCTCAGCAAACCGAGTTTCGTTCCACATATGCATGGGAAATCCAGGAAGCTTCACCCACAGCGGTTCTTTAGCTACTTTCTCCGTTTTTGAGTCGAAGAAGGGGGACCATCTTTTCAGAACAAGAGGGACTCCCAGCATCGACCAATGTCTACTTAAAACAACATTGACCTCCCCTTTGTTTATAAAGATGAAGGAAAACCAACCTTTCGTCAAGACACGGACCTCAGGGGCAGATGACACGATGTTCTTCCACTGCTCTGCCACCCAACGCTGAAGGAAACCTCGGCCAAATCTTCTTCCCCTAACATGTCCTACCACAGCAATATGAGAGAAATCCTCCGCCTCTGCCATCGTAACATCGACCCCCAGCACTAACAGGTCCTGTCTCTTACGTTCTTTGACCATCTTAACTGGGTTTTTAAGAGACTCAGCCTTGGCAGACATCCCTGTTCGTGGCTGGGATTCGTCATCAGGCAAATAATCATCTCTCCCCGGGGCCGCCATCAATGCACCACACAACACCAAGAAACAAATCAAGAATCAGCAGTATAAGCCAATTTCACCAGAATCCAGAAGCCCTCAAGCAGAGTTCAGAATCCCACGCCCCTTCTGCCAGTGAATTGGACCAACCAATTTAATCAATTAATGCAATACACAATATAGAAACTGAAAAGGTTGGCACATGCATTGCAATACAGGATCCAGGCAGAGTCATCCAAATGGAAAATAGCCTAGAAAAGGGAAAATAGAGCAGGAGGTTAATCCATTCCCAGAATAATGTCCAATGTTGAATTCATCCAAGAAAATCAACCACAGATCCCATGCCTTAAAATCCGCAGCAGGATTCACATACAATCAGAGCTTCATCGACAAAAATCATCTGATCCCCTTTATTCAGCTCACAGCCTTCAATCAATCTTGATGTTCCAAGGCGATGTTCGAAGAATCATGAATTCAATTGCCGCAAAACAGGTATCACAACCAATCTCCTGCTTGAATCCACCAGAAACTCACAATCCATTAAATAACGAACATCATCAAGCCAAGAATCATGCTCCCACGCCGCCTGCCAATTCCAAGATCAAATTATCAAGTAGAGTAGGAAGAATGGAATCATTGAAGACTGGTCGGCGGATAGTTGTTGTTAGCGCAACTGCTAAGCATCCTCAAGTCAGAATCTAGTGTCAATGGGCTCAGCTCAGGTTTCAATGGTACTCAGCTCTCTCAGAATCCCCAAACAAGGTAGTTACTCCTTGAATCCATCATAATGCCGCACTGTAAATTCAAATCTTGATTAAACGTACTTCTCCATACTATGAATCTTGCTCCTCCTCGCCTCCCGATATATAGATATATATATATATATATATAATCATTTTAAAATAATTTTAATTATTAAAATTTTTTAAAAAATCTTAAATATCATTTAAATGTAATGTTTAACCTTTCAATTTAAATTTTTTAATAGAAAGATGCTTACAGAAATAATGGCTTGTTTTAAAATTGTTTGTATAACCACATGTCTTGTGTGTCCTTTGTCTTCTTATTGGTAAAAGTTTTCTTTTTCATTATTAAATTTTCTATCAACTTATTTAAAATATCATTTGAATTTTTTTCCAAAAATTATTTAAGTATACAATGGTTTTGTTCTCATCCATCATTAAAAAAGGTTTCATTGATACTTCTCATTTAGATATAATGTTTAATTTTTCAATTTAAATTTTTTAATAAATCATCATTAGATACCTAGATTATCTAATGTTTAATTTTTCTAATAGATTATGATTAGATGCGTATAGAAACAATGACTTGTTTTCAAATTGTTTGTATAACCGCATGTTTTGTCTGTGTCCTTTGTCTTCTTGGTAAAAAAAATTATTTTTCATTATTAAAAGTTGTATAACTTATTTAAAATATCATTTGAATTTTTTTCAAATAATATCAAAAGATATATCATGGTTGTTCTCACTAATCATTGAAACAAAGTTTCCTTAATACCAGGAGAGAGCAGATAGATGAGTTGATAAAATATACCCAAAAAATGATAAAAAATTTACACAATCTTAAAAAAAATGAACATTGTCTACTTTAATAAGATTTTTTTAAGAAAATAAAAATCATAGAGGTAATGGGCGAAGCTCTCAACATCTTCATAGATGTAAATTCACCCGAATGTGGTGGAGTAGGTGTTTTTCTATTATTCACACGTTCATTTATCATTTTATATATATTTCTTGGCTGTGGTGAAGTACCTTTTTTTTAATAAATTAAATAACCTTAGTTTTGGCGCATCCCTAAGGTCATTTTTTAATACAAGTCAGTGAGTGGTATTAGGTTGTAGTAAGTGGCAATATACGTTTTAAGTGAAGCTAGTGTTTCATTAGTATGTAATAGTGTCAAATTGGGAGGTCCACTTGTTCACCAAACTTAAGCCAATTTTGAAATACGGGGTCTTAATTTTTTAAGGTGGTTGAACAACTTATAGTTTATTCAAAAGTTATTGAAAACAATATTTTAGTTTAAAGATTAAATGATTTAAATTTTTTTAAATAAAATGGATATGTAATTAATATAATAGATAGAGACGTATATTTCTTTTGCAGATAAGACCTATTTAAATGGTCCATCAAATTGTAATGTAATCATCTCTCATCAATATATATTTAATATGATTTATTCTTTCCAAATGGAGTTATTTTTTATTGGTTGACTATTCACTTGAATAGTCTTATTGTGGTTAAGACACGATCACAACATGAGAATATCCGAATATGGATATTACATTGGTACTAGAGCCCCATTCTTAGAGCTTCTCTGATTAAAGGATATTTGATCCACATTGACTTTTGGCCATCATTTTTTGGGTTTCCCAAAAATCTAGGACCTTGTCTAAAAGTAGGCTTTTGGCCCAAACGCGACTTTGAAGCAAATCAAGTTAATTAAAAATATATATATATTATTCCGTACGCAAAATTCAAAGACAACCGTAAATCAAGAATACAAGAAGGGAGATAAAAAAGAAGAGAAAAAAAATAATTATTTCCGTCGAGACCTTTATCACTAATGCTTTGAGGACAAAACATTCTAAAGAGGAAGATCATGTAACAAATAAAATAATATATAATCATATTAATAAACAAATAATTAAATAATAAAAGAAAAATAAAATAATTAAACAAATATTAAATAAAATTGATATGTAATTAATCGATAGATAAAGACGTACTTTTCAGTTGAAAAAGCACATAAGACCATATTTAAATGGTCCATCAAATTGTAATGTAATCATCTCTCATCAATATATATTCAATATTTTATTTATTCTTTCCAAATGGAGTTATTTTCTATTGGTTGACTATTCACTTGAATAGCCTTTGAATAGTCTTATTGTGATTCAGACACGATCACAACATGAGAATATCCAAACACAAATATCACAAATAAATGGAAAAGTCAAATGAGAGTGTTTTAAAATAGAATAATTATTTTATTCTTTTATCCAGGTTGGAAATTTACATGATCAAGAACCTCTACATTGTTATTTATGGAACTCAATGCATTTTGATCCCCACTTGATCATCCTCACGAGCTTAATCGGTTGAGAGAAAGAGGGGTTGATTCCTGTCCACTGGCACTATGCCCCTAGGCATACCAACACTCACATGCATGGTACACATGGTTACGAGGTTTAAACCAATGGTGTAGGAAGGAGTTCTTTAACAATGTACCCTATCACCCACTGATCTACACCCTCAGGGCTTTTTTTTGTAACTAGGGGAATCAACTATTGGGGTCAGGTTCCTACTCACATAACACGGGGTTGATTATGGTCCATTACCACTATACCCCTAAGCATACCAACAGAGCCCCACGCACGACACACATAACTAGCTAGAGGATTGAACCTGCAACATCACAAGGAATGCCTTAAGAGTGTACACTATTCACTAGTCTACATCACGGGAGCAATTAATTACAAAATTTATGTAAATATAAAAATGTGTAGTCTAAATATTCTACGTTTTCAACTTTTTCCGAACATATTTTCCATCTAATTTTGTTTGTATTCCGATTGGAAATCTTTAAAAAATCTTAAAATCGCATATATTAGCTATTGAAATTGCATAATTTGAGTGTCATGGGGGTATTTGAGGGGGCTGAATCTATTTACAAATTCAAAAATACAATTTAAACACATAGAAATTTAGATTTTACCAAAAACAAATTACTGAATTTCAACCAAAACCCACCATAAAATCGAAAACATAAAATAAATAAACTACTCGTATAAAAATATATATTTATATAATTTTTTTTAATATTTTCTTACTAATACAATGATTAATTAATTACAAAATTTACGTTAATATATATAAATATTTTTTTTAAAACGTAGTGAATTTTGGAGGGAAGAGTGAAGTCAATCTCACCGAAGTTAAGAGGCCCACTTGTTCACCAACTTAATAATGTAATAATGCTAAGGAATTCAAAAACCCAAGACAATTTTTGAAAATATTATTTATTATTTTAATATTTAATGTCTCATCTATAACGGCTTTTTTTTTATATTAAAAAAAGAAAAGAATTGTGACAAGTGAAGATATCATACCAAGATGGTACTATTTTTCAACTTGGCCAAGGATAGGTCAAATAAATTTCAAACCTATTAGTTAAGGCGAGATTGTTATATGCATTTAAGGATAAAGATTTTGCAAGTTTTTCATTGTTTTTATGTGGGTTTAAATTTATATTCGATTGAGGGTGAGGTTCAAGTTTCTTCTTATTATTATTAAATATAGTTTGGGGGTGTTATATTTAGTTTAAAATTTATAATAATAATTAATTAAAAATATAAAATTTTAATTTAATTATTATATTTAATTTATTTATAATAATAATTAATCAAATTAGATTTTAATTTTTGTCAAATAATCTTCATAAGTTCAAATCTTTTATATTTAAAAAAAACACATCAAACAAAATTAGAACCCTAAAAATATCAACCTCTTTATAAATTACATCAACGTAGATCCATCTCAAACCCAGATCTATTAAGTATCAAGAGGGATCCAATTTTTTGAGGTGTATTTCTTTTTTAAAATTTAAACTCAAGAAATTTGATTTTTCTTGATTGATAGATCCGAGTTTAAGTTTTCAGTTTTTATTTTATAAACGAATATCTATTTTTTAATTACTTTTCATAATATTTTATTTTATGAACCAACATGGATTTTTTTAAAATACTTTTCATAATTTTGTATTTTATGAGCCGACATGAATTTTTTTAATTAAAAATTATTTTTTACGTTTTATTAGATGTAACGCTACATACACGTTACAGCATCTCCCCCATACTAGGTTGTAGAGCACCTCGTTTCACTCAGTGCAATGAGCTAAGGAAGTGGATAGAAACTATGAAGGTTTAAAGTAAGGTAGTGTAATAATTTTACTCCAAGTTAAATAAATAAGGTAACTGGTGGGAAAATGGCCTCAAAGGTTTACCTTATAATGATGTTTATGGTGTATTTAATTTATTTTTGTTATATAATTTAATATAATTAAATTAAGTAATAAATGAAAAAACTATTTAAAATATTTTTTTGGACAGTGCTCAAGTTCCAAATACCTCCTTGTAATGGAATTGAAGAGAGTCGAATATGTGTGTGATTCCATGTTTGCTTCATGATCACTTGAGCTAATCCTTGAGACTAGGTGGCATCCTCTTTTGCACGACTGCCCTTTATATTTAAAAAATTAGAAATAAAAATAAAATGTAAGTTTAAAGTAAACAAAAATATGGCAACGTCTAAAAATTCGACGATTTGGGTCACACGGCCATTTTTTTCCCGCAATCCAATGTTTTTTATTTTGCAAACTCGGAATTTTACTATGTTTTAATCGCGATTTTGATGATAAAAATGGATTGAACACCCTCAGAAACCCCTGGGGTACCCCAAATTCTTGAACTTGACAGTTGTAACCTAGATTTTGAAAATTTCCTACCACATTTTGAAAAACTTCGGTATCGTGTTAGAGATCCTACTTACTGAGACGATTCTTATGGGTAAGACTTTTGGATCAACATTTTGATTTTATCACATACATTCACATACCTAGAAGTTATAATCAAGTATCCGACTCATATGCAAATTATGTTTTAGATTGGCATTTGTCTCATAGCTAAGCAAAAGAAACATCCATTCATGCATTCATTCATACACAAATAATAATAAAACTGATAGCCATAAGTTTTTCCATTTTCATAAAAATTCAAAATGTGGTACCATAGGACAAAATTGGGCTTGTAGCCCTCAAAATATACACGACCGATACATAACATAACCACGACATCTAAGCCTGAGGTGTTGGATGTGTCTCATGATAACATACTATGGCATTGGATAGATGTCGAAACAGCTTCACCCACGCATGGGGTACCCCTACTACATGCCTTTGCATGGCCTCTTGTAGATCCTCAATCTGTATGATAAGAACCCTATGGGTCAACTGGGCTAGGTTTCCCTGTACATTCTGTAAAGTATGCTCGGTATCACTGCTGGCTAGCTCCTCTCCTCGGCCTCTGCGCCGATGTCGTGGGTATCCCTCTGGTCGTCGTGGACCGATGTCTCTGAAAAATATTTTAATGTTAATATATGATGCCACCCAAAAATATTTTTTGCTTTTATTAAATAAAAAAATACAAAAAAATGAATTATTTAAAAAACCAAAATTGATCCTTACCAATATCCCTGAAGGTGGGCCCTGGTGGTAATGGCATGTCTCTATCCCCACGAAGGTCAATCCCCGCATAGGGATAGTCATCGATGGCAATCACCTGTCGTCGCCACCAGTGGAAAAAATCATCCTCATACGAAGAGGGCAGTTTGCCACCTCCCAACTGCCTCATAATCGCAGCCCAACGTGTCTGGGATGGATCTCGTAGACTGTGAGGAGGGACTTCTACCCTCGAACTAAGACCTGGAACCCTCTCAAAGAAGAAACTACATAAGATACTAGCAAACCCAAAGTTCTTTGCTCTCCCAAGTTTGCATTCGGTTAGTTGGATTTTCTTGTTTGCCAACAGGGATGTACACCAATCATATACAATCGATCTCAGGCACTCTACTTCATAAAACACAATGGGTCTAGAATCCTGATGAAGTGCAGCTGAACCTGATATCCGGGCAAGGACTAATATAATGATCTTCAGGCTTAGGCTCTGGATAGCCCTGATTGGGAGTTGGCTCCCCACCTTTTGTGTGTCAAGAATATAATAAGCAGTAATGCACTCCTCAATAGTCATCCCACCACTGACTCCCAGAGCCCTAAGGTTGACCATCTCGCCTCGGCAAGACAACTCAGTAATGAAATAAATATTGTCAACCTCAATTTTTAGAGGCTTCCCATCAAGGTTGAAGGCCATTGTATATGGATCCTAGTAGTTAATTAGCATTTGGATCAACCTAGGTTCTGCCCTCATGCTACCAATGTTCCAAAACTTGTATAGACCAAATATTGGGAGAGCTTCTTGCGCAGTAAATCTCCTTGCACTTGGTTGTCTATCACATCATGCTCCCTCTCTCTCTATTCAATCACCATCCTACAAGAGAGAGAGAGTGATTTTTGGGTCAAAACCCTTAAAAAACAAGTCACAACGATGTACGCGAATCACAGTTTTGACAGTCGCATGTGTACACGAGAAGGCTTCGCTTTTCCTACTAACATAAGCCCTTGTACATGACCCAATAAACTACTTCCCGTGTACACCGATTTTCAGGCTAAAAAACTAAAAATTTGACCACCAAATTTAAAAATTAAACCATGGAAAATGAAGAGCAGGATGAGTAAACTTACTTGGTCCATATGGCTCCCAATTTTATCCTCCGTAGCTCCTGGAATTGTTGATTGAAGTTGGAGGGTGAAATGGGCTCCAAAGCACTATTGTGGTAAAAAATGAAATGGTATTGTAAAAATTCATATTTTTACTATTTAAAAAAATTTTCACCCACTTTTATATAGTTTTTCACCCTAATTTTTATAGTTTGTGGACCTTATGAACTGATATCATGGTGTGAGGTACTTTTTGAAGCAATTTCTCCTGGTCATAACAGATTCCATCCTTCCTTAGACTAATTCGTGCCTCTAGTAGGTATATGTTGTCCGTGGCAGATAGGATAGGATTTCACTCCGCTTGCATTTTTGTATTGTCTTGTGGCCACGATTCATAAGCCCTAATTACAAACCCACTTTCTAGTGACACGAAGGCTTCCAACTGCTTATAGAAGTGTTGTTATTTAAGCGGTAGTGCTTTTCCGACCATGGGAACCCTATTTAGAATCCATCTATTAGGAACCCGTGTCAACCCTTCTCTTTACTTTGTTAGTATATTGTTGTTGGACGCATATGCTTTGTAAGTCGTCCCATAGTAATTGTTGATCCATAGTTTGTATGAGCCCATGGTATTGACTCATAGTATTGAACACATATGCTTTGTAAGTTGTCCCATAGTATTATATGTCCCATGTTATGGACCCATAGTATTGGGCATAAACTTAGTATATAAGTGTGTGTTGAGGCCAATGAAGGCACCGTGAAGTTATTTGTATTGAGATTGCTCAAACGAGGTTGCCCTCTCGAAGTGGCATGTGATCAATAAAAGTATTTTGTGATCTAATATATCCTGCATTTTATCAATTAATTGTTGTAGGTTACCCACATATGGTATCAGAGCACTTTCTTGGGCTCGTTGGGTGGAAGTTACGCCAAAAAAAAAATTTGCATCTATTGCAGGTTCGGATCTAGGAATAATCCCTATCCGCTTAACTGTGGGAAGAACTTGGACATAAGCCCTAAAACACATTGTGAGGAGTACCACAGGAACACCGAAGTAGCTGGCCCATTGAGAGGACCTGCCAGTGAAAGGGGCAACGACCCCTACCTGATTGACTAGTTCCCACCTGTGAAATCAACCAAGAGCTGTCGTTTGTGGCAAAGCGGTTATCAGTTTTACCTGAGCCATGGAGTGAGGGGTACTGCCCCAAGATGCAAGCCGTCAAACAACATTGGTGGCCGAGTGAAACCCCTTAACCGTTAGGAAGCCGAGCATACCTGGGGTCCATATCTATTTTCAGTTGCACTGTTGCCGATCACTTCCGCGACGTTGCCAATCCATCTTTTACCGATCACTTTTGCGTCGTTACAGATCCATCTGTTGCCGATCATTTCCGCGTCATTGTAGATCCATCTGTTGCCGATCACTTCCGCGCCATTGCAGATCCAGCCATTTCAGATCCATTCTGAAATTCGTTTCAGATCCAGCCGTTTTTTATCCATTCCGAGCCGTTTCAGATACCACTATTTCTGATCCATTTTGAAATCTGTTTCAGATCCATTCTGAAAAAATAAAAAAATAAAATAAAATTCTGTTTTTTTCGCAATATCTCCTTTGTTTTAACTCTATTTCCCCTGAAACTTCACGGACACCTCTGAAATCCTATTCTGCATATTTCATTCCTGAGGACCCTATCCCAAATTCCACTTCCCAAAACCATAAATCCCACATTTGTCTATTTTTAGGGTTTGCCATAACTTCTTCGCTTTTCACCCAATCAACTACAAATTTTGCCACTACGTTCATTCCCTAATTCTGCTTCTTTGTCCCTCTCTGACAAATTTTCCCATTCTTTCATCCAACTCCTGAAATCCTCATTTTCTGCTTCCCTGTCCATTCGAAAGTGTCCAAAACCTAGTCAAACCCCAATTACCCATCCGAGTTTTCCCAAATCCAAATTTTCCTTTACTAAATAATCTTATGTTTGTGTTTTTCTACCCATTCACAAAAAAAAACTCTTGGTTATGGTTGTCACCCGTGGATGAGCACAAATCATGGCAGAAGAACTTGCATCCCTGAAAACCAAACTCCAAGATTTGGATGAAAAATTTCTCAGCCTCCATCTTCAGGATTCAACCATGAACACTGGGTTCTCTTCTTCCAGCAATTTTCGTGGGCCGAAGCTTGATTTTCCTCGCTTAAATGGTAATGATCCGACTGGATGGATATACCAAGCCGAACATTATTTCAGTCTGCATAATACTTTTGATGTCCAAAAATTTCCACTTGCATCCTTTCATTTGGAATAGGAAGCCCTTCAATGGTACCATTGGTACATCAAGGCTCATGACGAGTCAAAATAGACAGATTTTTGCCAACTCCTTTTGCAACGATTTGGTCCTAGTGATTTTGATGGCTTCACAGGAGCACTCACTAAACTTCACAAATTTGGCACTGTGAGAGAGTATCAAACAGAATTTGAGAAACTAGCCAATCACACAGAAGGATTGTCTGATGAATTCTACAGGAGTTGTTTTATCAGTGGTCTTAAGGATGAAATCCGCTCAGAGGTTAAAATGTTCCGTCCCAACACAATGATGGAAGTCCTAGGGTTGGCTAAGTTGCTAGAGGACAAGGTCACATCCCAACAACGCTCCAAATCTACTTTTGTTCCATTCAGAAATATGGTTTCTCAACGACCTCGCATCACGCCAGCTCCTCGCTCCACTCCTATCAAGCATTTGTCTGAAGTAGAGATGCATGAACGTAGAGAAAAAGGGATTTGTTATAATTGTGATGAGAAATTCACTCAGGGACATAGATGTGTTGAGCAACAACTCTATCTATTAGATGCGGATTCTCTACCTACCTCTGAACTTGGTGCAAAAGCTCCAAATACAATGGATGATCAGGTCGACATTTGACAACCGTCTATTGACCCTTCGTCTTCGAATGACTACCCAGAGATATCTCTCTGTGCTTTAGCCGGAGTCACCACCCCACAAACAATGTGGCTTAGGGGTTACTTCAAGAAGATCCCTCTTACAATACTCATTGATTCGTGTAGCACTCATAATTTCATTGACTATCGGATCGCCAAACAGGATGATTGTTTTGTCCATCCTTGCTCCAACTTTGAAGTCATGATTTCCAATGGAGGCACCTTACCTTACAAGGGGAAGTGTCACAATGTGCGTATCTCTCTGGAAGATTATAACTTGCGCGCTGACATGTTTGCCTTGTCCTTAGGCGGATGTGATGTGGTTTTGGGCGTTCAATGGTTATGCACACTTGGCCCCATCTTATGGGATTTTGCTGAACTTTGGATGCAGTTTTCAATCAATGGGAAACAACACAAATTTACGAGCTTACAACTAGGGTCTCTCCGCATCATCAGTTCACATTGCTTGGAAAAGATCCTTAAGAAGAATTCACATAGTGTCATCGCTCAACTTCATTCCATTCAGATGCACCCATCAATGGTCTCCAATACTTCCTTGGATATATATGCAGGTGTCTTTGCTGAATCAGTGGGCTTGTCGCCTTCAAGAGACCTTTCCGGTAATAATTTAGCCGCATCTACATCTGAGAAGGAAATGATGGCTATTTTTCATGTAGTACAGAAGTGGAAGCCATACCTATTAGGGAATTATTTATGCCTCCAAACTGATCACCAGAGTCTGAAAAATTTCCTAACACACCTGAAATGGGTTAGCCAACTCATGGGTTATACCTATGCGATCACTTACAAGAAGGGTAAGGACAATCTGGTGGTGGATGCTCCTTCTCGCACATTTGATGACCCTGTTTCTCTTTTATCTATTTCTATGCTTGTTCCAAATTGGTTGCAATATGTTCAACAGGGCTATGTCTTCTATGAACTCCATGCTTCTCCATCGACAAGGCACTCTAGGTTCCTCAAAACGTATGACCGGGAACAGTGTAACTTCTTTTGGCCGGGACTGAAAATGACAATTCAACAGATGGTGGCTGACTGTGATACTTTCCAAGTCAACACGGGTGAAACGACACTCCTTCCGGGACTGCTCGAACCCTTTCCCATCCCTACACTGATTTGGACAACTATTTCTATGGACTTCCTTGAGGCGCTCCGGGGGTACAATACCCTATCTAAAATGACACCATATGAAGCAATCTATGGATAGGTACCTCCATTTCTTCTTCCATACACCCTCAGCAGTTCCCCAGTTCAGGAAATTGACTCGGTTCTTCGAAACCGCGACCATATTCTTCTCATTTTACAGGACAATCTTCACATGGCAATAATTCGAATGAAAAAACACGTTGATCAGCACCGTTCTGAGCGCACTTTTCAAGTAGGTGATATGGTTCTTCTTTGTCTACAGCATTCCAAGAAATCCTCCCTAAAACTCAAAAGGCATCAGCATCTCTCTTAATCTATCACAGAGGTATTTATTCAGTGGCATGGAATGCACCCAGAGGATGCTACAAGGGAACCACTCCTTCAGATTCTACATCAATTTCCACAGCTAAAGCTTTGAGGACAAAGCTTTTTCTAAGGGATAGGGGATGTTAGGAACCCGTGTCAACCCTTCTCTTTACTTTGTTAGTATATTGTTGTTGAATGCATATGCTTTGTAAGTCGTCCTGTAGTAATTGTCGATCCATAGTTTGTATTAGCCCATGGTATTGACCCATAGCATTGGACGCATATGCTTTGTAAGTCATCCCGTAGTATTACATATCCCATGGTATTGACCCATAGTATTGGGCATAGACTTAGTATATAAGTGTGTGTTGAGGCCAACAAAGGCACCATGAAGTTATTTGCATTGAGATTGCTCAAAGGAGGTTGCCCCCTTGAAGTGGCCTGCAATCAATAAAAGTATTTTGTGATCTAATATATCATGCATCTTATCAATTAATTGTTGCAGGTTCCTCACACCATCTTGTCATTTGGTTCCCATGATGTAGCTCCTCCCTAGGTCTAGGAGTCCCTTATAGTCCCGCCATGACTTTGCATGGAAACCTCATGTTTATTTTGATCTTTTATTCTGTCCATCACCCATAGGGATTCCCTTTTATATCAAGTTGTAATTGCATATCATTGAACTGATTGCATTTTTTAGACTAATGTTAGCTCCCACTTTATTGTTATAAGTCGAATTGCCTAAGCATTTATCAATTCTAGCCAAGCAGAGCCTATCATTTAAACTTTGCAGCTTGATTTACCCTTACCACAGAGGAAACATCCCCCCAAGTGTCCTTATCCTACATGTGTTCCCTTGCATTGAGCATAGGTATGTTCCACTGCATGGAACTAGTTTGCTTTCCCGTGACACTCGTTTCCTCTTATTTGTACTATAACCACTCTTTTATTCTTTTTCAATCTTTTATAATATGAAAAATATTAAAAAAATCGAAAAAGATAAAAATCCAGACGAGAAAATGATATTGTCTTATATTGGCAGCAGTCGTGTCGCCTTTAAATAGAGCACAAATTTTTGAGTCTCCATCAAAGCTTTGGTTTTAGTATGGCCTTAGGAAGTTGAACTCGTTACTCAGAGTTTACTCCGACTGGTTAAGCTTCAATTCCCTATGGAGACGCTATTGATGCCTCATGCGTCACAGAGTTGTGTTAATGTTCAGTCTTGAGTCTATGTTGCCTGAGTTTATCCATCCACCTCATGCTCTTGTTCAAAGGAAGTCTATAAACCTGAGTTGGCCATTCCTTAGATTTCTTCACTTTGCATGTCGACCATCACTTTATAAGTGCATTCCAAAACCACATGAATTTGTTGTCCTACCCAACACCCTGGGCCTACTTTCATCAGTGGTAGGTGACCTTGAACTCATTAGATGACACCTCATCAAAATTGGTCTTTGAATGAGTGGTTTCCCTTGTGTTCGATGGCAAGAAATATATTCACACATTGGGATTTTTGCTGTGTCTTGGATTCCATTAGACCTCATTGGTGGTTTCCTCGCTTCTGTCAGCAGTTTTCATCATTGGCTTCTATTCAGAGGGTCTCTTTCGTCCACTACTTGCATCCGGTACACACAAGAGATGCACATGGTTGTTGGTTCATGTACATCCTATTCGTCTAATTTCTTCCAAAGCATTCATTGATCCGGATTTGTGTGGGAACGAAACAAAAGATAGCATATACAGAATCATATATATAGATATATATTCGCATACACAGATATATGGCAAGAAACACAGCGAAATAGTAAACACATATTCTATTAAATATCGAAAATAGAACAGACTGTAAATACAATAGATACAATGGTAGTAGCTATCTCTGAGAAGAGATGTGGCCGTTGTGCTCATTCGTGCCAAGATGAATACAAAGAGAGGACGAAAGGGCATATTTATCATAAGCATGAGGGAAATAATTCCAAACATCCAAAAACCTAACCCTAGAAGATGAACCGTCATAAAGTTTGCGGACCCAAGGTGGTTAGTTGAACAGTCAACTTCCCGGGGTCATAACTTTTGCATACGATCTCTATTTGGGGCGCTCGGTAGCCCGTTGTAATGATCTATCTGAGGACTACGCTGAAGATCGTAAAATAGATGGGCTACGTCGGACCAAGATTTCCCAAAAAACATCGTTTAGGGCCTCAAAACGGGCCTAAAAGTTTGGGACTCTCGAAAAATTGTAGAAAAATTACTAGAAAATTGGCAAAATGGGAAACTGTTTTGAGCTAGTGGAATAGGTGGGTGGCCACCGATATCCATCTGGATCATTCAGCCTAGCTGCATACCTCATGCTAGTTTATGGGGGATTCCCTAATTCCCTCCTTCCAATGGATCTCATTCCATCGACTTCAGATCATCTATTATGGAATTGAGATCTAGAGTCAGATGAGTACCTTGAGACTTATAGTCATCAGTGGCAGGTTCTCTCATCATCGACAGTTGGGAATATATCAATGTCTCCTGATCAATGGATTATGCAAGTGTTCAACCTCAACACCTTTATTCACACTTGTTGAATGTACTTGGTGCCTTGACACCCATTTTCATCATTGGTGGGTAGTCTCACGTATGTTAACGGTATACCTTGATGACTGGTAATCAGACGATATTTCATCATGTTCGACTTCAATACCTATATTCACATTATGGGACATGCACCATCGGTGATTCATGTAGAAAACCTCAGACTTTAGTGGAATTATCTTATATGATACTATCCTTGATCATGATAGTACCTATGGGACCTTAGTCCTCATGGCAGATCAATTTGTACTCGAGTATATACTATATGTCTTAAGTTGATTTGGATATTGGACCATTGTGTGTTGCTTGTGGCTGTGACCACTTCTGACATATGTCTATTATGTACTGCCTATTTGTTGCAGTTGCAATCACTTTCCCTAGTTTTTGTGCAAAAGCAGGGGGGCCTCCTTTTTATTTGGATTCAGCTTTGGATTTACTTACTCTTTTAGTTTTTTTTTCCATAAAATACTTGTTTGGAGACTGGTTGTTATCTAGGAAACAACACTTAGAAAATTTTCAAGTTTGACCGTTTCAGCAGCTTATTAAAACCTTAGCGAAACATAAGAGCAATTCTAGGTTTTGCGTCGAAACTGTCGGGAGAGTTTCTTTTTTCTCCGCAAAACTTTGGAACAATTATCATTTTCACACCGACACTGCGGTCTAATTTGTCCTTTTATAGCGAAACAATGGGAATTTGTTGGCATGACTCTCGAGGAAAATTGAGGAAGTTTTGAGTTTGAGCTGAAACATATCAAAAGCCTGGATTTTCTTTGTCTTTCATTCGACTTAGAATTTTTGGGAAAAAGCCACCAGACTTGTGGTTTGTGCCCAGAAAGGTTTCAGCATCATTGGTCATTTCTCTTCGAAACCATCGGCTTAGAACTGAGTTCCTCCTTGACCATGTTGAATGGCATTTGATATTTCCTGCTGAAATCCTCATAGTTTTGTTTTATTGGCCATAAATGAAAATCACCACCAAAACGAGTCGATGATCATATGATTTTAACGTTGATCCAATTCGCAATTAATTGTAAGTAACCTCTGAAAGGCACTGGGGAAAAATAATATTGACCGCCTATTGGCTTTTTTTGGGCCTTTTAAACACGACTTTGATTATTTTGTTTTGAATTATATAAGGCTTTTTACCGTTTGAACTTCGTTAATCAAGTATTAGATGATTTAGGGTTTGTGAACTCTTTATATTGAAAGGAAAATTTTGTTGCGAGCTCATCATCCTGTTTCCTCAACGTTGTGACATTCCTCGTGCCACCTGGACAAGGAACCCTTCCACATCGACCATCAACTCACTAATGCGACTGTCATTTATCCAGGTGGGTTTTCTTTTGTCTTTACCTGAAATAGTTTTACAACTGTCTTTTGGAGATTGCGTTTAATGGGAGAATGCGTGATTGGTCAGATTGAGTCGTTTTGCTTTCTAGATTGATTAAAACTAGATAAAACCCTTAATGTCTGCCCATTATCACTTACACAATACGAAGAAATGGCTTCTTAAACCCTAGCTATCCATCGTTTTACCTATGCAGATGTATGGAGATCTTGTGGTTGTAGGCTTTACGTCTGGTTGAGGCCATGAGATTTACACTTTTCTTAGTGAAACCTGTTGAATCCGGACTCTTATCCTGCCATTTACAATTGGTCCTAATACATTCTCGATTGAAGGGGTCGTCGCCCAATCCTAACTCTTTTACCTGCTCTTGGGCACAGTTTGTTTGCTCAAAATATTTTTTAAACCTATTTTATGGTTTTTCTCAAAATCCTGCCTATTGAATGGGCATTAAACCCTAGTTTACATATCTCTCTCATACGCAATCTTACTAAGAATAGTATTAAGCCCTAGTTTGGCAGCACGGGTTTTTGTTTACACTTTTGGTTACAAATTATGACTAGCTTGAAGGAGGATTGATAGTCTTCTATTGATAAGAAATAACATAATCACATATTTGGGTCATGTTATTTCAGAAGAAGGAATTGCAGTGGATCCAGAGAAGATTGAAGCCATCATGGATTGGCCTACTCCAAGGAATGCAACATATGTTAGATATTTTATGGGCCTTGATGGTTACTACAGAAGGTTCATTGAAGGCTTCTCCAAGATAGCTCATCCAATCACTTCATTGCAGAGGAAGGACATCAAATTCACATGGTCGGAAAAATGTGAAAGAAGTTTCCATCAGTTAAAGGAGTTACTTACCAACGCTCCTGTTGTGAAGATAGCAGATCCAAGTAAGGATTTTTTAGTATGCACTGATGCTTGCATTGAAGGGCTCGGTGGAGTGCTAATGTAAGAGGGGTTTGTAATTTTTTATGAGTCAAGGAAGCTAAAAGAGAATGAAAGGAACTACGCCACCCTTGACTTAGAGCTAGAAACCATAGTACATGCTCTCAAGAGATGGAGGCATTATCTCTTGGGAAGAATATTTGAGCTCAAAACTGATCATATGAGTTTAAAATACTTGTTTGACCAGCCAAATCTGAACACTAGACAAACTAGGTGGATGGAGTTTCTTTGCGAGTTCGATTTGAAAATTAAGCATGTCAAAGGTAAGGAGAATAAAGTTGTTGATGCACTCAACAAAAAATTTCATATTGCAGCAGTGAGTAAGTGTGAATCATATTTGAAGGCAAGAGTCCTTGAATCTCAAGCAAGTGATGAAGTGTACATTCAGATCAAAGAGAAATTGCAGCAGGATGTTGTGGATGAAAAGTATGCAAGATATCGTCTAGGCGATGAAGATGTTCTTATGTATCAAGATACCATATTGTACATCCCAAATGGTACTGATTTAAAGAAGCTTGTGTTGGATGAGTTACACCAAAAGTCATAGTTTGGCCACCCAGGGTATCATAAGACTATAACATCAACAAGGAAGCAATACTTTTGTGTGAGGAACCTGCAACAATTAATTGATAAAATGCACAATATATTGGATCACAGAATATTTTTATTGATCATGGGCCACTTCGAGGGGGAAACCTCCTTTGAGAAATCTCAATACAAATAAATTCACGGTGCCTTCATTGGCCTCAACACACACTTATATACTAAGCCTAGGCACCAATACTATGGGTCAAAACCATGGGCCAATACAAACTATGGGTCAACAAACACTACGGGCGACTTACAAAGCATATGCGCCCAACAACAATAACACAAACTATGAATCAACAAATACTACAAGACGTCTTATAAAACATATGCGTCCAACAACAACATACTAACAAAGTAAAGACATGGGTTCCTAACATCCCCTCTCCCTTAGAAAAAGCTTTGTCCTCAAAGCTTTAGATGTGGAAATTGATGCTGAAGCTAAAGGAGTGGTGCCCATGTAGTAGCCTCTGGTTGCATGCTGTGCCACTGAATGAATACCTCTATGATAGAGAGAGAGATAAGTGGACGCCCTTTTACTATTAGGGAGGATTGCTTGGAAGGATGTAGACAAAGAAAAACCATATCAACTGCTTGAAAAGTGCGCTCAGAACAATGTTGATCGGCTTGTTGTTTCATTTGAATTCTGGTCATGTGAAGAGTGTCCTACAAAATGCGAAGAATCTGATCGCGGTTTTGAAGGACCGTGTCAATTTCCTGAATTGGTGCACTGTTGAGGGTGTATGGAAGAAGAAATGGCGGTTCCTGACCATAGATTGATTCATATGGAGTAATTTTAGATGTAGTAGGGTACCACCATTCAGCGAGAGGGATCCACTTCACCCACAGAGGTTGTTGTTCAAAGGTGAAGAAATGAAGATAAGTTTCCAAACATTTATTGGTAATGTCATCTTGCCCTCCAGATTTAGGGAGCCCTTCAATGAATTCCAAAGACATATCTGTCCAGATCCGTGGAAGGATGGGTACGAGTTCGAGCAATCCTGGAAGGAGCTGGAAGGTATCAGATTCAACCACCATCTGTTGAAGTGTCCTTTTCATTCCCTGCCAAAAGAAGGCATGTTTTGCCTGCTCATACGTTTGGAGGAAATCGGAGTGCTTGACCAATGGAGATGCATGGAGTTCAGAGAAGACATAACACTATTGAACAAATTGCAACCAATTTGGAACAAGCAGAGAGATAGCTGAAAGAGAAACTGGGGCATCAATTGTTCGCGAAGGAGCATCTGCCACCAAATTGTCTTGACCCTTCATGTAACTAATCTCATTGGCATAACCCAGGAGTTGGCGTATCCATTTCAGTTTTGCGGGTGACGAGACCTGTTGTTCTAGGAAATATTTCAGACTCTGGTGAGTAGTCTTGATGTAGAAAGAATTCCCTGATAGGTATGGCTGCCACGTCTGTACTACATGCAAAATAGCCATCATTTTCTTCGCAGATGAGAGGTGGCTAAATTCTTACCGGAAAGGTCTCGTGAAGGCGGCAATCCCATTGGTTCAGCAAAGGCACCGACATATCTATCCAAAATTGGTTGGAGATCCAAGGGAGTAGTGAAGACCGTTGATGGGTGCATCTGAATGGAATGGAGATAAGCGATGACACCATGTGAATCCTTCTTAAGGAGTTTTTCCAGGCGTTGTGAACTGATGATGCGGAGAGACCCTGGTTGCAAGCCTGTAAATTTGTGTTTTTTCCCATTGACTGAAAACTGCATCCAAAGTTCAACAAAATCCCATAAGATGGGTCCAAGTGTGCGTAACCATTGAACACCCAAAACCACATCACATCCGCCTAAGGCCAAGGCAAACATGTCAAAACGCAAGTTATAATCTTCCATAGAGAGACGCACATTGTGACACTTCCCCTTGCAAGGTAAGGTGCCCCCATTGGAAACCATGACTTCAAATTTGGAGCAAGGATGGACAAAACAATCAGCCTGTTTGGCGATTTGAGGGTCAATGAAGTTATGAGTGCTACCAAAATCAATGAGTATTTTAAGAGGAAGCTTCTTGAAGTAACCCTTTACCCGCATTGTTTGGGGGGTGGTGATTCTGGATAAAGCATGGAGAGATATCTCTGGGTGGTCTTCCTGAGACGAAGGGTCAATAGGCGCCTCTTGAATGTCGACCTGATCATCCATTGTATCTGGAGCTTCTTCACCAATTTCAAAGGTAAACAGAGAATCCACATCCAAGAGATAGAGATTTTGTTGAACACATCTATGTCCCCGAGTGAATTTCTCATCACAATTATAACAAAGCCCTTTTTCTCTACGTGCCTACATCTCTATTTCAGACAAATGCTTGATAGGAGTTGGTCGAGGAGCTGGCGGGATGGGAGGTCATTGAGAACCCATATTTCGGAAGGGAACAAAAGTGGGTTTGGAGCGTTGTTGGGATGCATTGTCTTCTGCCAACTTAGCCAACCCCAGGGCTTCCATCATTGTGTTGGGACAGAACATTTTAACCTCTGAGCAGATTTCATCCTTAAGATCACTAATAAAACAACTCCTGTAGAATTCATCAGACAATCCTTCTGTGTGATTGGCTAGTTCCTCAAATTATGTCTGATACTCTCTCACAATGTCAATTTGGCGAAGTGTAGTGAGGGATCCTGTGAAGTCATCAAAAGCACTAGGACCAAATCATTGCAAAAAGAGCTGGCAAAAATCTGGCCATTTTGGCTCTTCATGAGCCTTGATGTACCAATGGTATCGTTGAAGAGCTTCCTGTTCCAAATGAAAGGATGAAAGTGGAACTTTGGTGACATCAAAAGTATTATGCAGACTGAAATATTGTTCTGCACAATAGATCCAGCCAGTCGAATCAGTACCATTGAAGCGAGGAAAATCAAGCTTCAAACCACGGAAATTGCTGGAAGAAGAGAACCCATTGTCTGATGAAGACTTGGACTGTCGTTTGTTGTTCATGGCTGAATGCTCAAGATGGAGGCTGAGAAATTTTTCATCCAGATCCTGGAGTTTGGTTTGGACGGCTGCAAGTGCTTCCTCCATGGTTTTTGCTCCTGCGCGGGTGACAACCATAACCAGAAAAACACAAACAAAAGCTTATTTAGTAAAGGGAAATTTGGATTTGGGAAAAAACTCTGATGGGTAATTAGGGTTTGACTAGGTTTTGGACACTTTCGAATGGATAGGGAAGAAAAAAATGAGGATTTCAAAAGTGAGGTGAAAGAATGGGATAATTTGTCAGAGAGGGACAAAGAAGCAGAAATAGGGAATGAACATGGTGGCAAAATTTGAAGGCGATTGGGTGAAAATTAAAGAAGTTATGGCAAACCCTAAAAATAGACAAATGTACAATTTATGGCTTTGGGAAGTGGAATTTAAGATAGGGTCCTCAAGAATGAAAGATGCAGAATGGGATAACAGGGGTGTCAGGGAAGTTTCAAGGGAAACAGAGTGAAAACAAGTGAGATATGGCGAATTTTTATTTTTATTTATTTATTATTTTTTTTCTTTTTTCAGAATGGATCTGCTACAACGCAGAAGGGATCGGAAACATATGGATCTGCAACGACGTGGAAGGGATCAAAACAAGATGGATGTGAAATGATGCGGAAGGGATTGGAAACAAATGGATCTGAAATGGCGCGGAAGGGATCGGTAACAGATAAATCTAAAACAACGTGGAAGTGATCGGAAACAGTTATGGACAGAGGAAATCTGTGATTTATCAGCTGAAAATAGATATGAACCCCATATGCTCGGCTTCCTAACGGTTCACAGGATTCACTCGGCCACCAACGCTGTCTCACGGCTTGCGTATTGGGGCAGTACCCCTCACTCCACGGCTAAGGTAAAACTGATAACCGCTTTGCCACAAACGACAACTCTTGGTTTACCTCACGGGTGGGAACTAGTCAATCAGGTAGGGGTCGTTGCCCTTTTTACTGGAAGGTCCTCTCAATGGGCCAGCTACTTTGGGGTTCCTTTGGTACTCCTCACAATGAGTTTTAGGGATTATGCCCAAGTACTTCCCACAGTTAAGCGGATAGGGATTATTCCTAGATCCGAACATGCAACAGATGCGAAAAAATATTTTGGCAGAAATTTCACCCATCGAGCCAAAGAAAGTGCTCTAATACCAGATGTGAGGAACCTACAACAATTAATCGATAAAATGCACAATATATTGGATCACATAATTTTTTTATTGATCACGAGCCACTTCGAGGGGGCAACCTCCATTGAGCAAGCTCAATACAAATAACTTCACAGTGCCTTCATTGGCCTCAACACACACTTATATACTAAGTCTAGGCACCAATACTATGGGTCAAAACCATGGGCCAATACAAACTATGGGTCAACAAACACTTTGGGCGACTTACAAAGCATATGCGCACAACAACAATAACACAAACTATGGATCAACAAATACTACGGGACGTCTTACAAAGCATATGCATCCAACAACAATATACTAACAAAGTAAAGACATGGGTTCCTAACATTTTGGCATGGTATGAAGAAAGACATAGTTGAGTATATTGCTAGGTGTCAAAAGTGTCAACAGGTCAAGGCAGAGCATCAACATCCACCAGGATTGTTGAAGCCATTTCCCATTCCAGAATGGAAGTGGGAAGTAATCTCTATGGATTTTATAATAGGGTTGCCAATGACGGTGAAAAAACATGATGCAATCATGGCGGTGGTGGACAAGCTATCAAAGGTAGCTCATTTTATTCCAGTCAAGTCCACTCACAAGGCCAATGACATTGCAGATATCTTCATGAGAGATATTCAGGTTGCATGGATTTCCCAAGGCAATAATTTCAGATCGTGACAGAAATTTCACATCTAATTTTTGGAAAGGATTGTTCCAGGAGTTAGGAACTCAGTTGAATTTTAGCATAGCCTATCACCCTCAGACTAATGGTCAGACTAAGAGAGTGGATCAAATTCTTGAAGATATGTTAAGGATGTATGTGATGGACAAGCCATCCAAGTGGGAAGACTATCTACACCTGGTAGAATTCGCCTACAACAATGGACACCAAGCATCATTGGAAATGAGTCCTTTTGGAGTGTTGTATGGCAAAGGATGTCAAACTCTAGTGAGCTGGGACAACCCAGTGAACAAAGTAGTGCTTGGACCTGAAATGATCGAGGAGATGGAGCAAGAGATTGTGAAGATCAGGCAGAATTTGAAGGCAGCACAGGACAGGAAAAAAAGTTATGCAGATCTGAAAAGAATGCATAAGGAATTTCAGATTGTGGATCATGTCTACTTGAGACTGAAACCAAGGAAACGTTCCCTGAAGTTTGGGAGTTATGCCAAGTTGGCACCAAGATATTGTGGACCATTCCAAGTCCTTGATAGGATAGGGCCAGTTGCATATAGGATTGCATTTCCTGCTAACATGAAAGCTCATAATGTTTTCCATGTCTCTTTGCTTAAGAAATATGTACACGATCCTAATCATATCATTGGTTGGCATGTGATACAGGTGGAACCAGAGGGAGAGTTACAGGTGGAGCCCATATGCATCCTCGATAGGAAAGTCACGTTGCTATGGAACAGGGCCATCGGGAAGGTAAAGGTGTAATAGAGGCACCTTAGTCCAGAAGAGGCTAGGAGCTGGAGGATGCCATCAAAGAGGCATTCCCATTTTTGTTCAGTTTTGAGAACACTAAGGACAGTGTTATTTTGAGGGAGAGGGATTTGTAATACCCCATTTTTCCCTTGATGTTTATTGGCTTCAATGTAAATATTGTGTCTATGCAGTGTGTGTATTTTCCCTAGTGTGGAGCTCAAGGCCAAGGCCCCACTAATGGATGTTTAATGTTATTGCGTAGGCAAGTATTTGACAGTTTGATTATTCATGGGTTATTAAGCCATGAAGAAATGTAAATGATGTAATTATTATTAATGAATTAAATAACCAAGAAGCTGGCTAAGGAAGGAACCAATGAGAAAGGGCCATGTGTGTCCACTAGGGAGACGTGAGGGGGTTATGAGATCGGCACCCATGTTTCCACATGTCCAACTTTGAACCCTTTTGACCTCCCTGTTGACATTAATTCGGTTGCAAAGGGTGGTTGAGAACCTTGTTGCTGAAGCCGATGGAGTATGGAGCATGCCTGCGATTTCATATGGTAGGGCATGACTTTGGTTACTTGTCCTGGAAGACACTCAAGCACTTGGGAACTCGCGGAACCTGTTTTGACTACCCATTGGGGAAGGGAACCGATGGGACTGGTGGTTCACCATCCATCCATTCATCGAGAGAAAACTCGTTCAGACATTCATGCATTCACAGACCCGCAGATCCCCACCATGAGGAAGTTTGAAGATAATCATGTTTCCTTTGTAAGAGGGAAATACCATAGAGTTCATAGCAATAGCAAGTGTGTGAGTGAATCCAGTCTACTCGTGACAGGATTGGTAAGAATCCTGAGAGGAATTACAAATATTAAACAACAAAGAGAAACCATGAGAACACGGGATTGGGTAGCAGAGAGTAGATTGCGGAACATAGCTCAATCCGCAAGCCTGAGAGGATCCATCTTGTTTAATTGGGGAAGAAGGGTTGCTTGATAAACCTAGTGAAGCCTATAATCTCATAGAACTAGCGAATGGACCTTTTTATGCCCCACCCTGAATAGCACTGGAAGAGAAGAGGCCTTGAGGGACTGTGCATCAAAGAAGAGGGTCTTCCTTGTGTTGGGTGAGGTAGGTAATGTGGGTGCCATGTCTACTGAGTGTTGAGATGCCTGCAGCTCTGTGGTTAAGATCATTGGCTTAGCAATGCCTTCCTTTTTATCCTTATATGCTTGATAAAACCATTGCAGGTTGGATTGGCATGATCAACTTGCCTGGTATGCTTGATAAACCCAACTACAGGATGGCTTGGCATGATTTTGTTGTTTGGTATGCTTGATAAACCCAACTGGAAGTTGGATTAGCATGACCAGTCTATCCCTATATGCTTGATAAACCCACTGTAGGTTGGCTTAGCATGGGTAGATGCCCTGGAATGCTTGATAAACCCACAGATTGGCTTAGCATTGGGATGGAACCTTGACTATGAGAGAACTTGATAGCTCTCCTTAGTGGATACACAACCCATCTCGGGGGTGATCTCTCAACTGAAAGAGTACAGGCTAGACATAGATCTAAGGTTGGGTGAAACGTTGCTCTCACTTAGCGAGTTGCTTGGTAGCTTCAGAAAGTTAAAAGATAAGTACTTCTTTGTTATGCTAAATGATGATGTTCCATTGCTATGATATGGTTGTTTATGTTCAAGTTATGGAATGCATGTTTATATGAATTTGATTGACATGAATTTTATGTGCAAACTTGAGTAGAGGGCTGAGTTCATTGTTATATACATCATTTTGTTGCATGAGTTTAATGCATTATAAGTCTTGCATGTGATAAATGTAATGGTTAAACCTAACTTTATGCTGTTAAGATTTAATATGCTAAGACAGAAAATAGCAGCATTACATTCCATTTCACAATAATAGCATATACAGGATCACTGAAGAAACAACAAGCACAACATAAACACAAGAGACAGAGATTTATCCTGGGAAACCCTCATGGGGTAGAAAACCCAACAAAGCTTCCTCAATATAGATGACCAGCAATATACAAAGATGAAACCCTGAGACATGATCTCCTCCTCCACAATAGAAGACCTCTCCTCCACAAGTGCGCTATCCTCAAGTGAGTGTGTGTGTCAAATGAGGAACACACCTCCTCTATTTATACACTACACTGACATGTATTTTACACAGGTACACGTAGGCTCGTATTTAACCAATGGGTTAAATACCCCACTACAACTGACTGGGCCGACCCCTCTAGGGTGGTCTAATAACCCTTTGACCCACATAACACATACAGGGCCGACCCCCACTAGGGAAGTCTAATAACCCGAGTTACCACATTCCGACGGAGGAATAAACATCTCCGGATATACAATAAGATCTTCACAGAGGAATGCAACATCTCTGGAATAATAAAGTACAAATATAATATTCTTTGAAGTTACAATATTTCAACACTCCCCCTTAACGAGAAGGATATTATAACAACATCTGCACGAGCAAGGAGTCATCAACATCATACATGATACATCTATAAATCATTGGAAGCATTCTCAACATCATCAGTAACTCAAGCAGTTACTGGAACATCTTCAATACTGGAACATCGACATCTTCAGTATTGAGTCTTTGTCTTATGTAGCACTTGAACAGCTACAACAACATCAATATCTGAATCCTCACGATCGTCAGCATCGCCATCACACGATCATCAGCATCGTCATCACATGATCAACAACATCGTCATCTCATGATCATTAGCATCGTCATCACACGATCATCAACATCGTCATCTCACGATCATCAGCATCGTCATCACACGATCATCAGCATCGTCATCTCACGATCATCAGCATCGTCATCACATGATCATCAGCATCGTCATCTCACGATCATCAGCATCGTCATCTCACGATCATCAGCATCGTCATCACACGATCATCAGCATCGTCATCTCACGATCATCAGCATCGTCATCACATGATCATTAGCATCATCATCTCACGATCATCCGCATCGTTATCTCACGATCATCAGCATCGTCATCACATGATCATCAGTATCGTCATCACACGATCATCAGCATCGTCATCACACGAACATCAGCATCGTCATCACATGATCATCAGCATCGTCATCAATACAGGTATCCATAACAATACAAGTATCCACATCAGTAGTACAAGTATTCATGCCAATACAAGTATACATATCATCAATACAAGTATCCATACTGATACAAGTAAGCATATCATCAATACAAGTATCCTACCGATACAAGTAACCACATCATCAATACAAGTATCCATACCGATACAAGTAACCACATCATCAATACAAGTATCCATACCGATACAAGTAACCACATCATCAATACAAGTATCCTATCGATACAAGTAACTGCATCATCAATACAAGTATCCATACGGATACAAGTAACCACATCATCAATACAAGTATCCTACCGATACAAGTAACCACATCATCATAAAAAAAAACACTTTCTCGGAGACCAATCGTCTACGGATCAATTCAGGGACCAAAGTTCGAGGATGATACAATCCCCACTTCTCGGAGACCACACGTATACGGATCAATTCAGGGACCAAATTCCGGGGATGATACAATCCCCACTTCTCGGGGACCACACATCTACGGATCAATTCAGGGACCAAAGTCCGGGGATGATACAATCCCCACTTCTCGGAGACCACACGTCTACGGATCAATTCAGGGACCGAAGTCCGGGGATGATACAATCCCCACTTCTCGGAGACCACACGTCTACGGATCAATTCAGGGACCGAAGTTCGGGGATGATACAATCCCCACTTCTCGGAGACCACACGTCTACGGATCAATTCAGGGACCGAAGTCCGGGGATGATACAATCCCCACTTCTCGGAGACCACACGTCTACGGATCAATTCAGGGACCGAAGTCCGGGGATGATACAATCCCCACTTCTCAGAGACCATACGTCTACGGATCAATTCAGGGACCGAAGTCCGAGGATGATACAATCCCCACTTCTCGGAGACCATACGTCTACGGCTCTCTTTAGGACTGAAAGTCCAGGGATGATCCAATCCCCTCAACTGTCCACTAAGGACTTCATTCTCGGAGACCTCACGTCTACGGCTCTCTTTAGGACTGAAAGTCCAGGGATGATCCAATCCCCTCAACTGTCCACTAAGGACTTCATTCTCGGATACTTCACGTCTACGGCTCTCTTTAGGACTGAAAGTCCAGGGATGATCCAATCCCCTCAACTGTCCACTAAGGACTTCATTCTCGGAGACCTCATGTCTACGGCTCTCTTTAGGACTGAAAGTCCAGGGATGATCCAATCCCCTCAACTGTCCACTAAGGACTTCATTCTCGGAGACCTCACGTCTACGGCTCTCTTTAGGACTGAAAGTCCAGGGATGATCCAATCCCTACCTGTCCACTAAGGACTTCATTTTCGGAGACCATACATCTACGGCTCACTTTAGAACATGTGTTCAAGGATGATACAATCCCCACATGTATTCTCATCAATACAAGTACAAGTATCCTCAACCATACAAGTACATTAATCAATACATGTGTCATCAAAAGTATGTATTCTTACCAATACATCTTATCATCAAAAGCATGTATTCTCACCAATACATCTATCATCAAAAGCATGTATAAGTAAAACTAAGTATTCTAAGTATAAGAGTCCTAAATCTAAATATTTCTAAGTATCTAGGTGTGGAGAACAGGTTACCTCATCATCGACCTTGTTGTTCGATGAGACAAACTCATCATCAGTGACTATACTACTCCCCCTTTCGAGGAGGGTCCTTTTGAACTACACCAAGCTTGTCTCGGAAGTATTCAAATTTCACTCGAGACAGAGGTTTGGTTGGTAACTTCTTCACTTGAGGTAGAGGTTTGGTTAGTACAACGGTAACCTGTTACAAATTCAAACTTTATAGTTCCTTTCCGTGTCATATCTTGTTAGTTCCCTATGATCTTTGACTTATCATGGAACACTAGATTCTATGTCATCTTGATACAACTCTATTTATCACATAGGATCACAGTTGGTTCTATCTCTAAGTCAAACAATCCTGAAGTCAAACTTCTTCACAACTAGTAGAGCAAGCAGCCATATATTCCGCTTGTGCTGAGAGCCACACTAGACTACTTCCAGCTAAACCACGAGATCATGGCTAATCCCAGACAATAACATCCTCTCGATGTGTTCTTCATGTCTGATACACTTTCTTCCCAATCAGCATCTAATTAGCCATCTGAAGTCATGATCTCCAGAATAGATCAAAGTCTATTGTATCCTTTAGGTGCCTCATCGCATGCTTTGCAACTATCAGGTGAACACATCTAGTTTCCACTAGATACTGACTCAAGGTGTTCACAACAAAGCATATATCTAACCTAATATATGTTAGATACATCAATCACCCAATAATTTGACTGTACAGAGTTATATCCACTAACTCTGATGAGTCATTCCCTTAACAGTTTCAAGTTGGAATCCATAAGAGTGGCCATTCCAACACCTCAAGTCCTTTTAATATTTCTTGGCATACTTTCCCTAGTAGAGAAATATTCCTTCTGATCCTTGCCATACTTCCAGACCTAGGAAGTAATGCATCAATATCAGATCTTTCATTTTCATTTCTGTAGCCATCTATCTATGCCATCTCTCATTAGATGGGTCTACTGAAATGAGCCTCAACATCATTCCAACTCTGTGGTGAGTTCCTTCTTGCATCCATGTCATATGTGTATAGAAGCCATATTCAACCTTGTAGCAAAGGTTGAGATCCACATCACCCATGGTGATCATTAAGCTCATCAATTGATTATCGATCCTGGGAACCCATACAGAACCTGATTCACACTTCTTCTTTAATTACACCATTAAGAGAATGGTCTTATCTAGCCACTTGGAGCAAAGCATCTCATCATGATTCTCTTCCTCTTTCTAAGAGAATCTTCTAGCCACAAGCCTTCTATCATTTGATTTGTAAATCTTTTTGTTGAACATCCATTGCTTGTTCAGTGTTCATCATTCATCATGATCTTTCCTACAAATCAAAATTAAGTACAGGATTAGTAATACTTCATAATCATCAAATCATATTGACATGATAACCTATTATGCATACAGATATCATTTACATAGTTATGCAACTAACTTGACCAATAATTTGGCACAACACTTTCCCATATCCTGTATGCATACAGTGGCTATCTAGATGCCTTCCATCTCCACCAGAACATACTATCGAGAGTGTGCACAGCTCTCAGCATGTCAGCAAAGAGGTTTCATTCTAGACAAGCAACAATGGAATGTTTGTCCAACTTACCAATCATATGCACATTAGTAGTATACTGTTCAATGCTCTATGAATGTTTACACTCAGCATCATATATTCTAGGAATACAAATATGCATACAACCTATTACAGGCAATATCATTACTATTTCAAATAACAACTCAAATACTTATCTTTTATGTTTGTGTGGTTGCCTCCCGCTTGATCTTCTGTATATCTTTTGAACTTCTATTCATTCTGTACCACTGTGCATGTTCAAGTGTCATCCTCATGATCTCATACACAAACATACACCCATTAGTATGTTCTAAATGTTATCAAAACATTATAGTTCTAAATAATCTTGAAAATGTATAGTCATGATTATAGTTAATAAACATTAGTATTCAAGATTTCAGGGAAGTCTTCTTTTACTCATGCATATTATCAATCAAGATAAAAGACATAATATGCATAATCCCTTGATTACTAACTTTATGAATAAGCATAACCAATCATACCAAGTATACTTATATACAAGGTAAGATTCATGGGAAACATACCTGGATTAGTATACCTACTTAGTTATGTACAACATACCTAAACAATCTCTTCAATGATTTAGAGATCCTGAGCTAGAACCTGCATGTCTCATAGGTTAAGCATAATATAACAAAGTCATACATACCTCGTAAGTAGAACAAATATTATGGATGAGTCTTTGTCTTCATGTTTTCATGGTCATGGTACCTGATTTGTCTTTTGTGATGTACCTGTATCTTGTTAGCAGACAACATCAACTTCACACAATATCATAATGCATTAGTATAATCATATAGCCCTAATCAATGAATGTCTTTGATCATTCACATGCATTCATATTGTTACTAGGGTGATAAGACAATTCTAACATTAATCAAGATTGTACTAGTAAATAATATGAAGACAAACACATCATGAACTTAATCAAGAATTAGATTTCAAGACATACCTGAACCTCCTTAAGTCATACCTGTCGAGACTTCTTGTAGTCTTCTTATGTAAGGCCTTAGCCTCAACTCCCCCTGAAACTTGATCTGGAGCTTGATTAGGGTTTGCTAGAGAAACCCTAAAGATTCAAACTTTGACTTTCACACTTCTGAATGGATGAAAGAATATGTCTTGCTGAGCTGATCAAACTGGCATACTTCAATTTTGGAATCTCCAAAATTTGACCCCTCAAAATTGCCTTTGAAACTTCTGGATCTTCTAGACAGGATCCCGAACTAGGGTTTGATGAAGCCCACCCTTCTGCCCAAACAAAAGGTTCGATCCAAGGCTCTAAACTCGTATTTTTCTTAGGAGCTTCCAGCCGTGGTTACAGACTTCAAAAATTCCAACTTTTGCTGAAGCCCTAATTTTCCATCTTTCCGATCAAAATCCCGAACTGGGGTTTGATCAAGCCCGGTCTTCCACCCAACCAAAAAATTCAATCTTGGTCTCTAAATTTCAATTTTCCTGAGTAGCATTCAGCCGTGGACTCCGATTCCAAAAATTCTAACTTTCTCCGAAACCCTAAATTCCAGAAGCCATGAATAAAGGTGCTCCTAAAATAATTCTGTTTTGATAGAAATATGCACCTGATTGTTTCTGCTATAAATCTGAAATTTTTGCTCCACAGGGTCTGAAACCCTTTTACTACAGTAGCCTGACCTTTCATCTTTCCATCCTGATAGGTCTGACCTCAATTGGGTTTTCTGAGAGAAAGTTATGCCAAGTGTCGCAACGTGACCTATTTATGGGATAAAACAAGAGAGCGAACTTGTACAGCATGCCACGTGTCACTGTTTGAACTTCGGCCTCTGAAAACTTTTCCTGAGATAGCTCGACCTGTTATCTTTCCATCCTGACAGGTCTGACCTCAATTGGACTCTCTGAGAGAGAGTTATGCCAAGTGTCGCAACGTGACCTGTTTATGGGATAAAACAGGAGAGCACACTTGTACGGCGTGCCACGTGTCACTGGTTCACCTTCGGCCTCTGAAAACGTTTCCTGAGATAGTAAAGTCTGTGTACTATCTGTCACTTTTTACGAAATTGCATTTGGAGCTTCCTAGCCCAAGTTATGACCTTTTTTCCAAGGTCACCTGATTTTGACTAAGATCTGGAAGAGGCAGAAACCCTAACTTGTACTGATCATAACTCACAAAGTACAACGAATCTGAGGGTGCCCTTTGGACACAAGGTACCTAGGGATGTTATCTTCGACCTGTAAACTTTTCAGACCCTGAACCTTCGCAGAAATGGATTTATAGTGAAAGTTCCACGATGACTGGTTTTTTCTATGTAAAACCCTAACCTTCAAATTATCGTAAGTAAAGCAAGTGTCGTAAGTGCCATACCTTGTCTTCCTTCAGGTTCGCTCTGATACCATGTTAAGATTTAATATGCTAAGACATAAAATAGAAGCATTACATTCCATTTCACAATAATAGCATATACAGGATCACTGAAGAAACAACAAGCACAGCATAAACACAAGAGACAGAGATTTATCCTGGGAAACCCTCATGGGGTAGAAAACCCAACAAAGCTTCCTCAATATAGATGACCAGCAATATACAAAGATGAAACCCTGAGACATGATCTCCTCCTCCACAATAGCAGACCTCTCCTCCACAAGTGCGCTATCCTCAAGTGAGTGTGTGTGTCAAATGAGGAACACACCTCCTCTATTTATACACTACACTGACATGTATTTTACACAGGTACACGTAGGCTCGTATTTAACCAATGGGTTAAATACCCCACTACAACTGACTGGGACGACCCCTCTAGGGTGGTCTAATAACCCTTTGACCCACATAACACATACAGGGCCGACCCCCACTAGGGAAGTCTAATAACCCGAGTTACCACATTCCGACGGAGGAATAAACATCTCCGGATATACAATAAGATCTTCACAGAGGAATGAAACATCTCTGGAATAATAAAGTACAAATATAATATTCTTTGAAGTTACAATATTTCAACATATGCACCTTACATGTTGTGATGTATTGATTAACCCTATGAATGAGTTGTATGACTACACCTGCTCTTAGGGAAGGGAGGGGATACCCTGATGTTTTTCAGAACCCATCTGTGGGTCAGGTGAAGGGGAAAGTCATGGCAGGAAGAAGGTTAAAGTCATTTAAGTGGGGTTATGGATAGAGCTTCAGTGGGAAATCTAGCATGGTATGAGTGCTTATATGGGGCAGGGATTTCACCAGTGGATAGAGCTCTCCAAGAGATTTCCAACGATACCGACCTTGTCTCATTTGGACCAAGGATGAGGAAGCTATGCCCCTCAGAAGTTGCTTGGGGAGTTACTGCTGCAGGAATGTGGTTCCACATGCCTGCTTTCGAAATGCGGATTGCAGATTGCGGAATGGTAAAGTTCCCTGGTGGGAAATCCTGTATTTCCGCATCCGCAATGCGGATTGTGGATTGCGGATCTGAGATATCCGACTGTGTGTGTGTATTTAGTCGAATGTGGAAGAAAAAAAATGTATCGGGGTCTCCCATGGCCTCTGAATGTCATGGGGACGTGACATCATCTTCGCACACTTCACTTCAATCTTTATGCATCAACCAAACATTTGTGCATCACCTGATATACTTTGGTTTTGTTTCCATGCTTTTGTCTTACAACATCTGTGACTATCTGTGTGTTGTCTGCAATCCTGTCATTCAATCTTTACACAGTTGCACATGCTTTTGTGTTTCTGCATTTCAGTGTTTTCTCAAGCGTCACAGATCTCCAACATCATTATGCGCACCATCAGCTGTATCATTCCTCTGTCTTTGCGCACTCGGCTCCTCTCTAGATCATGTTGTTCTTTCCTTGAGCCCTTGATTCCCCGAATATAAATATGTAACAAACACTTGAAGCTCTACTATCTCACCATTGATCTTACTTCGAATATCCAACTTGCATATCTATTTATACAAGTCCTGCACAGATAACTTATGTCCACAAGTTGGTCGTGGCATCCATTCTTCCATACTTCACGGATTGTGCAATTGCCACATGTCATCTTCTGCACTACTAATATGTCATCATTGGTGTGTCATGTGCCTTCATGGTCCACGACTTAGTGGGAATTTACACCTTGGTGGTGTACCCTTGAGCTCTTGATGTACCATTGCTTTGCGGTATTTGCGCTTCCTTGTTCTTCAACTTGGTGAGTCTTCGACCCTTGCTATACCATCCCTTGTGGGTAATGCGCACTTGATGTATGAATGCTTTGCAGAATATGCGCATACACTGACTTCTCCTTGGTGGGACTTTGAACCTTGTAGTATCATCCCTTGTGGGTATTACACACTTGATGTATCATCTGCTTGTGGTATTTTCACATATATAGACTTCAACTGTTGCATCCTTCTTGGAACTTGTGCGCCTTTTACCAACTAAAAGCATCATCTAATTTAGAAAGACTTGCGTGCTTTCAGGACTGTCCGACCATAGGTTGTTTCTTACATCTTGCGCACTCCCGATCCTTGACCAAGCAATGCTTGCACATTCCAAAGTCTTCTTTCAACATGGTTTCACTGGTATCTTTGCTTAACCAAATCCTTAGATGCTTATGCACATGTACCTTTTTCCAACCAATTATTGTGCGGCTACCTTGAGTGAGTATGACTTGGTGGACTTGTCTTCTGCGCTGGTACCACATGTAGTAGGATAAATTTATTATGTGCTTCTTTGAATTGAATATTTATGATGTATCCTTGGACACACACCTTCAGACTGGATGCAACTTCTAGATATACTTCTTCACATTAGCATCCATGTCCTTCACCATATTGTGCATATACTTCTTCAAAGTGGTTTCCATATACTTCTTTCAGCTGGCATGGAAATGTTGTATCCACTCTGACTTTAGTTGACATCAATGACTCAGATTGAATCAATTGACATCCTCTTTGACATTAGTTGACATCAATGGAAACAAAAGTTTTTACGTCTTGTGCATGGTTATCTTTCATTGATCCTTGTTTTATTTTCCGCCGCACACCATTTCATGATTACATAACTTTTAAGGTCGACAATAATTTTGGTGCCTAAAACACTCATGATAGATTCAACTAAGATCATTAATATGAGTGACAAAAACATAGAAAAATGAATATGAACCAAAATTGACAAGCTTGCATAGTTTGGAAAAATCATTGAGACTATATAAAGCTTTTATGTATTGAGGATCATGTAGATATTTGATTACAATAACGTGTGATGAAACTCTACAGTTTTTCCAACATGAAAATTAAGAATTAATTATCTAGTAAATAGATGGAAGATTATGGGAAAGATTAAGTAACACAAAGTACATGGTCAAAAACACCACAATATAACTAAAGAGTTCATGATCCTAAAACTACTAAGGACCTATTATCACCAACATAAATATTCTTCATGTTACAATCATCGTGAAAAAATATGGCCTTCTCTTTATCCATATGATGAGAATCCTCTAAATCTAAAATACTTTGTAGAAGAAGTTTTTACATTAAAGTTGCAAGGAAAAATAAGAAGGGCTTGGTCTTTGGAATAAGAATGAGGAGGAGGATCAAGTTTGATATTGTGTTATTTGAAGGGCTCCTCCAAAAATTACTTATTCTTCCAACAATGTAATTCAAGATGCCCATCACATCCATAAAAGATACAATGTCCATTAGTCTTCATTTGCTTGGACTTTGTTCCTTGTTAAAGATATGGATTAGAGGTTTGTTATTATGTTTGATTGTACTCCTTATACTTGGAAAGTGATTTTACCACACCACTACGGAATTATTCTTGGTATTTGCAAAAATGACATAAATGCAAGCATCCATCCTTCTTGCATTAGTTGTTCATAAAATGATTAAAAGGTGAGCATTTTATCAACATCTCCAAAGGCTTCTTTTGTGAAATAAAATATAGAAACAAAAATAGAGTAAGTTTGCAACAAAAAATGAAAGCAAAACAAGTGTCATCTGGTTATAAATCTTCTTCATACCACAATTTGTAAGCAAAAGGATCACAGTCTTAAATCTTAATATTCATTGTCTTTGTAGAATTCAAAGCAATAAAATCATTTTAAAGTTGTTGAGTTCATATTTCATTATGTTTACTTAAAAAAATTATAGACTTGAATCCACTATTAAGACCTATATATTGACTCATTTTTTTGTCACCTTCCACTGTAGCCCGCAAATGATTGCGAGATCTATTAAATAAGTGGGACACTTTTTAAGAAATGAGTTTTATTCCCAAATTATTAATAAAGTATTGACGCCATATTTTGATATCAACAATCTGCTTATCACAGTTAGTTACATTGCCTTCCTATGCCTTCTAATTCTTCTTTGGTTTGTCCAATAGAAATTGGTTAATAGAAAATATGGGATAAGATATTGTCATTAGAGAAATGAGAATTTGAACATTTTACATACCATAGATTATCTTTTAAGGATTTTATGTGCTAATGAAGTTCTTAAATCTAAAGCTTGGATATCCTAACTTAAGGGTCATATGACGTTGATCATAGGTCGTAACTCTAGAGGAACTTGAGGAATTTGAATAATTTTTTGAAAAAAATCGATATATGTATATTAATCCACAACTTTGCATTTAAAACATCATTGTATCGAGTGAAACAAGATGCTCTACAGCCTAGTATGGGAGAGATCCTATAACGTGATATAATGGTAATAATGTTATAACGCGTAAAAAAATAATAGTGATAGTGATAGTGAATATTATGAGAGATCCTGTAATGTGATATAATGGTAGTAACGTTATAACGCGGCAAAAGTATTGGTTCGCTATCGGCTCATAAAATAAAAAATTATGGAAAATATTTTTAAAAAATCCATGTTGGTTCATAAAATAAAATATTATGAAAAGTAATTAAAAAATATATGTTCGCTTATAAAATAAAAAACTTAAAACTCAAACCTGGATCTATCAATCAAGAGAGATCAAATTTCTCGAGTTTAAATTTAAAAAAAGAAATACACCTCAAGAAATTGGATCCCTCTCGGTGCTTGATAGATATGGGTTTAAGATGGATCTATGCTGGTTTTATCAATATAGAAGGTGATATGTATGTGATCGTGCAACATGATTTTTTTTATCAACATAGAAAGTAATATGTATGTGATCATGCAACGTGATTTTTTGTTTTAATGCTATTAATGAAGGGTCAAGTAAGTGGAGTTATGGAGTTAAAACATGTTTAGTTTTGGGTAACGTGGCTAATGAATGAAGAAAACCCGCCTCACAAAGTGATTCATAAACAGACTCGATTTTGTGATTGATTCAAATAATTGACAGTGCAATAATTATGGTAGTTGGCCCTGGTTACAACGTAAAAGTTTTTGTTTAATACCGTGATTATATCAATATGGAGGCTGACTTTTCAATAAGATCAGGTTTTATTGGATATTGGACGTGATTATATTCAAAAGGTGGTGAGTATTTGGAAAAGCACCACCTCCAGCGGTTAATGAGCCAACTCAGTACATTAAACGTGGTTTGATGAGCCAACTCAGTACATTAATCATGCAAGTTGAATTTTTACTTACCATTTTTTTCACTAATCTTTTTAAATTTGGGAACAACAACCTCCCAAGGGTATATTTCAATTGGCAAGCCATATATACTAGTAACTTGTGACTCAGTAGGGGGCCGAGATGTCCGGAAGCCCACAGGGGTGAGCCTATATCCCAGGGATCGCCTACCCTTCGAGCCTTGTCACAACGAGTCAATGAGCAACCCTACCCCACCGGTTTTGAACATGTGACCTCCACAGAGATAACACATGTTCTTAACTTACCATTTTGAAGCTTCGAAGGATAACTTGCTAATTATAACTGCTTGCACAAAATAATTGCTAGGGTTAAGTGTTTGAAAGGTATGGCCTCAACAACTCCATTATCAAATAGAATACTTGTAGATCTTTATTTGCAGCTCGTTTTCATAGTGTATAGGGGAGGGATGCCAGTCATTGGACACCCCACGTGACTCCCTCCCCCATGCCACGCTGGCACCTTGGCACATGGCGTGATCGGGCCCAGCTGGCAGCGCCACATGTCGTGGTTGTTGGTGTCTTTAAAGCGGCCTTTATGGCACACTTTTTTCCTTTTCGCCGACCCTTTTCCCGCACTTGGTTTTTGGTCCCGTGTATTCTTGCTCGGGCCCTATCCATGGCCGCTCCGCCACCCCAGTCCCTGTTCGCTCCTGCTCCGATTCTTGGCCACTCCGGCTCTGGTTCTGCTCCACTCCTGCTGTGCTTCTGTGATGTGGCGGATGGGTGGTGCGTTTCTCCCCGACCGATGGAATTCGCTGCTATGGTTTGATCTGTCCGTTGGTTCTCCCGAGCTTGACGATATTATGATGCCCACAGCGCACAATATTCCCATGGACTCATCTGCAGCGGACCTCATTGGAGGGTTTCGTCGGTTCGGTGGTGGTGTTGTTGGGTTCCTACTTGGCTGGTTTCGCTGGTCCATTCCTCTTCACGGCGGTGGCTAGTCCCTTCCTGCTCGCGACATTGGCGAAGGCTGTTCCTGCTCGCACTTCTTCGGTGGCGCTGGCGTTGGAAGGTTTCCTACCAGCCACTCCTGCATCAGTGTTTTTCAACACTCTCAACCTTCTGGTGATTTCGTGGACCATTTGGGTTTTTATGTGGCATTAGGGGTTTAATTTGTTTATGGTTTAATTTGTTTATGCTGCAACAGGGTTTATGAATGGTTTATGATGCAATAAGGTTTATGAATGGTTTATTGTGCTCCTGTTAATTTGTTTATGAATGTTTGATGATGCAGTAGGGTTATGAATGTTTTAGTGTTTATTCATTTATTAGGTTTGAGGTGAATTTGTCTCGAACGAATTATTGAAGGTTCTATGGTTTACGTTGCAATCATAATTTCGGGTGAATTATTGAAAGTTCTATGGTTAATGTTGAAGCTACGTTTAAATTGTTTTTAGGGTGTATGAATTTAGGTTGTGTTGCAACAGCGTTTAAATTTTTTTTAGGGTTTACATTGCAATCATAATTTCGGGTGAATTATTGAAGGTTCTATGGTTAATGTTGAAGCTGCGTTTAAATTTTTTTTAGAGTGTATGAATTTAGGTTGTGTTGCAGCAGCGTTTAATTTTTTTTTAAGGTTTATGTTGCAATCATAGTTTGGGCAGAATTATTGCAGGTTCCATGGTTTGTGTTGCAGCAGGTTCTATGGTCTGTGTTACAGCAGGGTTTGCAAATTTTTTAGGGTTTATGTATTTAGTTTGTGGTTTGTATATGTTGCAATCAATGTTTGGGCTGAATTATTGAAGGTTCTAGGGTTTAGGTTGCGGCAGGGTTTATGATTTTGGTATGTTGAATGGTTGATGTTGCAATCATAGTTTGGGCCGAAATATTGAAGGCTCTATGGTTTATGTTGCAATAGGGTTTGTAAATTTTTTAGGGTTTATGAATGTAGTTTGTTGTTGGTTAATGTTGCAATCATAGTTTGGGCCGAAATATTGAAGGCTTTATGGTTTATGTTGCAACAGGGTTTGTAAATTTTTTAGGGTTTATGAATTTAGTTTGTTGTTAGTTAATGTTACAATCATAATTTGGGCCGAATTATTGATGGCTCTATGGTTAATGTTGCAGCAGTGTTTATAGTTTTATTGGGGTTTATGAATATCGTTTGTTGTTTGTTTATGTTGCAATCTTCATTTGGGCTGCATTATTGAAGGTTCTATGGTTTATGTTGCAGCAGGGTTTGCAATTTTTTTAGGGTTTATGTATTTAGTTTGTGGTTTGTTTATGTTGCAATCAATGTTTGGGCTGAATTATTGAAGGTTCTATGGTTTAGGTTGCAGCAGGGTTTATAAATTTGTTTAGGATTTATGAATTTAGTTTGTTGTTGGTTAATGTTGCAATTATAGTTTGGGCCAAATTATTGAAGGCTCTATGGTTAATGTTGCAGCAGTGTTTATAATTTTATTGGGGTTTATGAATATCGTTTGTTGTTTGTTTATGTTGCAATCTTCATTTGGGCTGCATTATTGAAGGTTCTATGGTTTATGTTGCAGCAGGGTTTGTAAATTTTTGGGGGTTTATGATTTTAGTTTGTTGATGCAATTTACAAGTGATCTGCTCCATCTTATGATCTGCTATTGTTGATGCAGTTTACAAGTTATTTGTTATTGTTAATTTACAAGTGTATGATGCAGTTTTTACTTTTAACTATTCACATCAAGTGATCTGCTGCATCTTATCAGTCCATTGCTTGCATTATGGGCCAATAACTTGCATTATGGTCAAAATAGAAAAAGTTAAATTAGTTGTTGCATTATGGGCATTTATATACACATGGTTTTATTAAACAGTTTGTTGGCTTGATCACTGTTGTCTGTTGTTCTAGCCTTCAAAAGGATATTGAATTTGTTTATAGGAATGTACATACACTGAATCTGATTTAGGCCTGTTATGTTGATTAGTATGATACTATATGAAGGTGTAATAAGTCATGCATGAGAGCCCTCCATGGAACATTCCTTATAGAAGCATTATTAATAATAGGAGAGAAATATGGGCATGTTCCCAATCAGTTAGCATCGCATGGATGGATATCACACCCAGGTAATGGTTCAACCCCATTCCTAACTGCTGTTTTAAGGAATATAGGGGTCAAGAGTTGTAAACCATAGAACCTACTGCAACATAATAGAACCTTCAATAATTCAGCCCAAACTATGAACCTTCAATAAACCATAGACCCTGCTGCAACATAAACCATAGACCCTACTGCAGCATAAACCATAGAACCTTCAATAATTAAGCCCAAACTATTGCAACATAAGCCATAGACCCTACTGCAGCATAAACCATAGAACCTTCAATAATTCAGCCCAAACTATGATTGCAACATAAACCAACAACAAACTAAATTCATAAACCCTAAAAAATGTTAATGAAATGTTTTATCAGAGAACATTACAGCTTGCTGTTGAAATGATGAAATTGTATATTAAACCTTATGATAAACCCCTGATTACAATGCCACAAACATCAGGGAATGATATGACCTAGGATTGTACCCAAAATGGTCTAGGATTGTATACAAAATGGCCATGTTGCATTAGTTAGACCCAGTGATTACAAAATCCACAATGCAATGTGGTCACAACAAAAACTTTGGCACCCCTATATGACACTCCTATGCTTGATGTCGTCCAAGATCTTCACTGCCCAATATTGTTGAGTTTCCTGCTTGAGCCAGGTTGGTTGGCATACCTAACAATGGCTGATTAGGTTGTGGCTGGTTGCCTCCATATGATATCCAATTTGCTTCTTGTAGCCATGGAGGAATTGAGTAGCCACAGTGCACACTTGTGCTACTAACCCCTGCATTAGGTTGAGCCCCCCGATAATCATACATATGCCTGGCACCTGCATTGGTAGGAGGGAATAAAGTGGGCATGTGCACTTGTTGATAGAGGGGGAATTGGATGTTTAGGAGGTCTTGGAAACATGGAGTATTATCTGCAAGATGTTCCAATGTGTTTGGCATCATCCTACTCCCCTCCACTATGTTTGCATCAATGGCAGAATTTTCTGCCACGCCTTGTTCTTTTTGAAGCAATTGTTGAGCCTTTCTCAATTCCTTTTCCTGCCTTGCCATTTGTTTTTTATGAGCCTTTTCTTGTGTTTCTTTCTTTCTTTCAAGCCTTTCCTGTGCTCGAACTTCTGCTGCAGCAAGCCTTTTCTTGTCTTTCTTTAGTTTAGTCCCTCTTTTTCTTCTTTAAATCCTGGATTTCAAGTTTCCTATGCTCAGACTCAACCAATAGTTTTATATAGTCCTCTGAGGTGAGCAACTGTGAACTTCAACATAGACGAAGATTGTCTGTTGTTGCTTGCCTTCTTTTTGCTGACACTCTCTCTACTGGTAACTTTAGGAACCGACCAAGCAACTGGCCCTTCTTTGACACTTGCTGCTCCTTGCTTGACACTTGCCTTTCAATATTTGGGTCAATGTTCTCCTACTCTATCTGAACCATATTGTCCTCTTCAGCTGGAACCTCATTGTGGACACTATCTTCTTCCAAGTTTCCATTGTCCACAAAATAATGAACAATTTCATCTTCCAATTCTCTTGACTATGAAGGCATGTTCATGCTTTCTTCATTGGTACTTGAGACAATATTTTTGTCCAAATTCATCATGGCTTATGCCAGCCACGATGGTGGGGTAACCTGGCTTGGCAAACTCAATTCTCCATTACTGCTTCTTGGTGCATGATCAACGTTTTCATTGACATGATCAGAAGCAGAAGTTGCAACTGTTTCTTGCATAGAGACATTCAGAACATTAGACGCAGAAGTTGCAGCTGTCTCAGTTGGTGTAACAACCTCCGTGTCACTGTCAATTGGTTCATTGTTATATTGTGTTTCACTTACCTGTTCTTCTTCACCACCACAGTATGGTCCTCCTTGAGAGAGGGATATCATATTATCAGCAGCAACAACGTCTTCCTCTACCTCCACATCTTCTTGGACATCAACATGTGCTTGGACATCCCCTTCTTCCTAACCATTCAGATCAAATGCCTGGCTACAACTAGTATCATGCAATAGAGCCTCAGAATTCAATGGCCATATTCCAGTCCTCTTAAACCCAGCCTTGATATTCGAAGGTGTGAGAGCCCTTTTAAAGGCTTTACTTGCAAGCTCAGCTAGCTCAAACCTTTTTACCTCCACCACTGGATTATTTGCCATCCACGAAGCTCGCTCACCCCTGAAATAGTTCTTGAAAGGCCCGAACACACTAACATCTAGGGGTTGCAATCTGTGAGTGGTATGAGCAGGCAGTGTCAACAGGTCGATGCCCAAATTGTTAGCCTCCTCGATTGTTTGCACAACAATGTGGCTTCCATGACCATCTAAAACCAACAGGTGTCTATTTACAGGTGAGACACCGCCTGTTATAGATGCAGCAAAGTGAGTAAGCCAATTCAAAAAGAGTTCTTTGGTCATCCAAGCATGGGGATGTGCAGCCATGCATGCACCTGGTTTACAATTTTGTATATAGTTTTTGAGTTGAGTTTTACCTTTAAATAGATAAAATCCAGGAATTGAAGCACCAATTGCATTAACACAACATAGAATAGTGATCCACTCCCTGCTCCTAGGCAAAATCTTTGGCACATTACGACTCCCTTTCTTGGAAATTACATGCATGCCACAATTCCTTCCTACCTGTAAACCTGTTTCATCACAGTTCCATATATGGTCTGGAGCATACCCATGTTTCTCATATGCACTAGAAAAGGTGGCATAGAACTTAGTTAGACTTGCAAGCCGTAGATTTAGAGCCCTATCTCTATCTAGGCCCTCAGCTGTACGCAACACAAGGTCTGGATGCCTTTTTTTAAACCCAAACCACCATGACTTGCCAGGAAACCCATCTTTGAAGGGGTTTGGCCTCCCTTGGCAAATTTGAGCTACTGTGGATTTTAGCTGTATCATCTCTAGCCCATGTCCCATTTCAACCATCTCCTTACACCATTGTACCACCTCAGCCTCCTCCTCTTCACTCATAACTGTAACAGGCCCTCTGCGCTTTGTATGTGTGAGCCCATTTATCCAATAATGTACCGAAAAGGTAGCAACTCCATGTTTTTTAGCAGCAGCACGAATGGAATATCCATTGAACTCTATATCATCAATAGCATCTAGCATGTCTTCTTTTGTCCATCCTCTTATTGCATTGATTTTGGTGACTGAACTTGTTCCTTGAACTGTGGTTGGAAGTGACTGTGTGGTTGATGGTGGGACAACAATGTCCTCTTCCACCACATTGTCATTCTCAACAACATTGCTGGAAGCATTGGTGGCATTTGAATGATTGACCCTCTCCTCATCCGATGAGGTGCAGCGTAGCTGGGCACCCCTGCTCAGTCGACGACTTGTTCTCTTTGCATTGCTAACTCTTGCCATGCCTGCAACAACCTGCACATTTAGAAGGGAGGCTGATTATGTAGAAGAAACTGGAAGTTGATTATAACATAAATGGAAATAACATTACAAGGGAAGTTGGTTATATAGAAGGGAACTGGAAGCTGATTATAACAGAAATATGAATAACATAACTGGAAATAACATAAACAGAAATATAAATAACATAAACAGTAACCTGAATCTATTGTGCACACACTTCTGATGGTATGCCTCCACTGTGCACACACTCTGCTGTTCGAATTTCTGAAATGCAACTATGCACACACTCTGCAGGTCGAATTTATGAAATACATCTTCATAAGGGTTGTGGTTCATTTATAGTTGTTTTCTATTGAATTGGATTGGTAAGAAGGTTGCACATGGATTGCAATCTCTCAAATTTCAATGTGTGTTGTGGATTGATTTAAAAGTGATCCAATGGCTGGGAGCTTGTCATTGTGGATCCCTGTGCCTTCATCGGTTTCATGATCCTTATGCTTCCATCTGTTTAATGGGTGCATTTAATGGGTAGGTGTCATTTATTGAATACAGTGGGTTGGAATGTTGAACAATCTTGCAGTTATGGCTGACACTATCATTTATGTTGCTTGAACAGGTTTTAATGAATGTTTGAACAGGTTTTAATGAATGCTGGGATATTTAGGCTCCAATAGATATTCGTGGGTCCTCCTTTGATAGGTACCTTGCAGTAGGTGGCAAAAACGAGCTGGGTTATTTAGCTGTTCATGTACTTTTGGATCCCTGAGCAGATCTGTACTTAGTTGTGACAAGATGTTTTGTACTGTTTTTCATATAAAGACTATTTATTGACACCTATTGGCCCAGTCAGTTAATGGGCAATTTTTGGACATAATTTAAATATTTACTGCACTTAATATGGAATATGTATGTTTAATTTATGGATGTCTTTGTGTCAATATATGGTGGTTGTGTGGGACCAGTACTATGACAACCACTGGTCCCTGTTCAAGAATAGACAACTCTCCCCTATGCATGCTCGTTTTCCCCTTCCCATTTTTCCCATGTGGATGCTTCATGGTTCTATAAAAATGCATTGACTTCGGGGTTGTTTTGACTGAATGATAAATTCTAGTTGAAAGAGTTAGTTTATTGGTTGGTTTTGTATTACTGCATTTGGGTTTATAAAAGAATGAAATTGGGTTCATTCTATTCATTGTTTAGTAAGAATTTTGTTTGTGCAAATGGGAATGGTAAAAGCTAGCCTATGAAATGGAATAAGTTTTGAATGTTGTTTAACAGGTTTCACTGAGTCAATGATTCTCATTCTTAAATGTCGAGCTCTAACACTCTTATTCTTTTGGTCTTCATATATATTATTCCATACATACGATAAAAATGAACTAAGAAGTTAAAAGAGAGTTACAGTCAATGCTTATCGAGCTAGGGTTTCAGGTTGTGTATTGATTACATAATTTCTTGTGAATCTTTGAAAAAGGATTTTAATTCCTTCCCCGGTGATCTTTCAGGTAAACGATACCATACCCTCTTTTTGTTGTTGATACCCCACCGACCTGGATTGGTTTCTCAAAAGATATTTGAAGGTTGGTCTTGGAATGTGCAAGTTCCTTTTGTTTTGGGTTGCTATAGGTTTACTTATTGACACTTCTCCACAAAAGATCTTGGCCTTTCTCCTTTTGAGGAATGGCCTTCTAAAAGATTAAGTGAGAAATTACAGGCTTGTTGAAAAGATTTCGATTTTGAGTCAACATTCCAACTCTTTAATTTCCTCAAGGAAGAGATAAAAAGCTTTAACTTGAATAAATTTACTATAAAATCTATGATTGAATAAGTTACGGGCAATATCGAGAAGGATTTTATTGTGAAGGGTCATGGTAATGAAATATTGGCATTAGGATAAGAGATAAACCCAGAAGCAACTCGAACATGGAAAACAAAGCTGGAATTAAGGCTAAATGAAGATATGTTAGCGGGTGTATATTTGATTCTACAGGTTCCTGTTTGAATATAAAAGGAGTTTTAATTATACAGGCATATATTTAAAATGAACTCAGCTATCATAGGCATGCTAAGAGAAATATTCAGAATGGAGAAGAGGTTGTATCTTTGGTTCAAAAGTAATGAATAACAATGTGTAGCAGAGTTAAGGGGATGATATTTAGTATGAAAAACCTATTATAGTTATCTCAATTGGGAAACTTAAAAGCAACGAGGCTAAAAGTTAAGACAGAAAGTCCAGGTATATTTCAACTCCATTAGAGATTCTTGGTTTAAGATGGGAATAATAAAACAGGAACAGTCTCAATTTCATTCTTGACTTATTTGAAATGTTCGAAGATGATTATAAATATTTTTAAGGGAATAAGTCTAATGTTTCAGTCACTAGTTTTGATGGTTAAAATGGAATCAAATCACATTTTGAATTTGACAGGCAATGACAGTCTTCAAACTTTGTGATAATAGAGAAGTCAATAGAAAGAAGAGATCAACGGTAACATAAATAAAGGGATCTATCACTCCATTGTTGCGTCAAAGAAATTTTATGAAATTTTTTTGATTTGCCTTGATTGTCAATCATTCTTTGAATCTGAACTCAGTTAATGATAATTAAAAAGAAAAAAGAATGTTTGATTGGAAAGTGGGATGATCTTTCTCTATGTGAAATCTCTTTTATACAGTGTTTGGATAGATGAAAGTAAACTATTGTTGATTGGAATTTCAATTTGAGGATGTATGCAAAGTTAAAAGAGGGGAGGTTATTGTATGATCAACTTGTCAATGGAATGTTTACTATCAAATTGGTTATCGTTTCTGCATAATTTCTACATCCATTTTCCCTTTACATTCCCCATTAATATTCATTTTCCCCCCTTGCACAAGAGTAACAGAAATTCAAGCGTGATGAGAAGAAACATTACTCCCTCCCCTTTTCCCATTAAATATTAGTATGCATATGCAATTGTTTAAGGGAACCACTAATAAATTGTTTAAATTATAAGTTATTTGATATATGAAGTTATTGTTTAAGTCTATACTAATATTTTTCTTAACTTCTAGATGAGTTAGTTTTTTTTTTTTTTAAAGTCTATACTAATATTTTTCTTAACTTCTAGATGAGTTTGTTTGTTTTTTTTTTTTTTTTTTTTTTTAGAGGTGGCAGAAGAGGAAACAGAGATTTCAGAGGCAACAAAGGAAATGGAAATAGAGGATAGCCAATGAATTGGAAAGGAGATGGTAACAGGAATAAAAGGTTGAGATTTTCTATTCATTTTGATGATGAGTCGAATGAATTTTGATAAATATTCCAGTCTGGTGTCCTCAATTTTGGTGGCCAAATCCAACAACCTCCCATTCAACCTATCATTCTACCACCACCTGCTCAGTCTCAACCTAGCATCCTCGAGGTTCCAGTTCCCCCACATGTCTCTATGCATCTTGAACCAGATGTGGATGTAATCAAGTCCTCCCAGGTCAACCATATGGAGTTATGGGATGGCCTTCTAGATCACTACCACTCACTCCTCCTCCTCCATTGAACAAGCAGCATGATCTTCCAGTCCCTTCCAATGTTTCTCATGCTCAGCCTACTTGATATTGAAATGCCTAAAGCTAATCAAAGTGATTCATTGGAAACTAAAGGAAAAAGACCTGCTAGAGCCCTCAATCCTGACTCTTCAGAAGGTTCATCCCAATCTGTAACTTCCCACCATGTCTTAGCCTAACAAAGGACCTCCCTTGCAGCAAAAGAATAAGCCAATAAAAGGATGCAATCAATTGAGCAGGTTGGATAGCCTTCAAGTCAAGAGAAATCAATGGATAATGAGAGAAGGCTTAGTCCTTCTCAGCCAACATACTTTTCTTGAGAAGTGATTTGATTCTATTTTGATAATGGCAATATGACAGTTTTTATGTTGAGATCTAATTTTGGACATACACTTTTAGTTTTGGACAAATATGTGAAAATGTGGGAGGCATGCACTACTTCCTATATTTTGGACCTAAGTATATTTTGATGATATATATATATGGGGCTAGTTAAAAAATGGTATGAGCTGCATGTTTTATTTAAATAAATAGCTATTTATTTATCCGGAGTAACAAGGAGTTGATGGCATAATTTAATATTGGAATATTGAAAGATGGGTCCTGCCTATTTAGAGTTCTTATTATTATTCAATAATTATTATGTATTACTCTTATTTTCCTAAAGTATAACTTCTCTTAACTAAAGTTAGTTTTTAACTACCACAACGTCCCAAAGCAAAGGATAAAAAGGAAGCCACAAGGTCTTACAAGGCATGAGAGAAAAGGGATAGAAATATTCTGATAAAAGGTAGCTCTTGATTCATCTTGAGATTTTTTCTAATCATTCTTTCATCTTTGAGTTTCAAATAAGGTTGAAGATGATCTTGTTAATAACAAAAGAGCACTAAAGGTGGCCTAAGAGGGTCGTGTACAGAATTACTATTCACATTTAGAAGGTTGTCTCATATCTAATGGTCTGTTCATTTTTTTTAGAATTTGAATTAAATTTTCAAGTACTGATAAGAATTGATATTGCAAAATCTGGAAGTGACATCCCCAAATCTTTATTTGATCCAACAAATTTCCGTCTTGATATTTTATTGGCAAACATATATCTTTGTATGAAGAATCCATACCATATTAGAACTCTAAGTGTTCATTTGGTCCACACTTTCGCATAAGTGTGAAAGAATGTTTTCAGATATGTAACACGGAGATCTATTAATAAAATCTGCTAATTTTGTCTCAATTTTGACTCTCAAATGACTGTGTTATATTCATTTCCTGTTATATGGTTGAATGTAGTTTTGCTTCTATCATTTTAATTATCATCATTCAATTTAACATTTCTTTAATATTTGAATCTTTTAAGTTTGTTTTATAAAAGTTAATCATTTTATTATTTAAATTGTGAATATTGTAAAGGCTTTAAATCAGGGTTATAATCCCACCTATTTTACCCCAGCCAAGTAAAATTCAAAATTGTTGCTAAAGGAAAGTTCATTTCTTGTATCAACACTATATATTATAACATTACATTTCTATTACTGTATTATTATTGTCTTTATTGGTCCGCTAGGACCTTAATTGTAATTGTATGGCCAGTTAGGACATTAACTGTAATTATACCATTTGTCTCCTATATATACCAAGGAGACCTAGTTTTAGATATCATATCTTGTGCATTTGATATATTGTAAAAAAAAGGTTTCTCCTCAAAGAGGTTTCTTATTCATTTTTTTTCATTCTCGAGGTATTGGGATTAATATTTCTTTCTATTTTTATGTTATTTTGGGAATTTGGTCCAATAATTTGGTATTAAAGCAATTTTCACTATAGCTTTTTTAGGGGACATTTTAGATAGTGAAATTTTGAGTAATATTAGGAGACATTTTGAAGTAACTATGGTGAAAATTTCAAGTCTTGGTTCACTATAAGTTCGGAGTTATAGTTTGTGGAAGTTGGGGGTTTTTACTAGTCCAAAAACTAGTTTGAAAAAGGTTTTATAGGAAAAACTATTATATATTAAGCTTGTGAGGAAAAATTTTAGTGACACTAGTTTCATGAGATATTGTGCTCTCTTGAAAGGAAAAAAAAAACAAGTTGTGGGAATGTTTCCACAACTTTCTGTTGGAAATCTAGAATTTGGTAAAACTTGTGGCATTTTAGAGAAGACATACTAGGATAACTACAAAAAAACATGTCAGACTTAGAAGGGAAGGGCTGAAATTTTAGAGTTGCCTTAAAGGAAAGTCAACCAATCTCCAAATCGGGGTTTGAAAAGAAGGTATGTAACTTACAATTAACATAAATTTTGATTGAAAGATCTATTTGGGGTGATTCAAAAACTATTGCAAAGTTCAAATATAGAAGAAATATAGATTAATATTTTTGTGAACCCACATGGCAAAGGGTAGTGCAAAAAATGCTACACCGATTAAACCTCCATAGAGATCAACTATGACTCGATCACTCGAAAAGAAAGTGAAGATATGTTTAACCACCTGTCCAATTTAGGGAATGAATATAACGAACTCAATGGCATGTCAACTAAAAAGGTGGATTTGGCACATGTAAGTTAAATGAAATAGAAAGTAAAATGGAGAAGATGGATCAAAAGATGGAAAACATGGATGTAAAGATGGAAAACATGGATCAAAAGATGGAAAAAGTGTTGCAAAAGATGGTTGGTAAAAATTATCTCCAAGATATGAAGGGGGTAATTTTGAACGAGTTAAAACTTATCTTTACCCTTAATTCACCTCCTCAAGCAAAGGATAAGGAGAATAAGAGGATCATTCTCCCTAGTCACATATTTAAAAAATTGAAAACGAATTGGATAGCAAGAGGTTTGAGTCCCTAACACTTAATCATTCATCAATCCATAATCCACATCATCATGTTTTCAACTTGGGACCAAGGAACCACTTCATTCCAAACATTGCCATGAGAAAGTTTGATACCAATGATCCAATAGCATGGATATTCCAGATGGAACAATTCTTTGATCTACACCAAGTGTCAAATTTACAAAAGGTAACTATTGCATCCTTGTATTTAGAACCTTATCAATTTGTGTGGTACTAATGGGTTTTGAGCATTAAAAACACTATACTCTTGGTTTGTTTTTATAGATGAATTGATATCAGATTATGGGAATAGTAACAAAACACCTTCTTTAGCCAATCAATAAATATATGGAAAAGAGGTCCAATTATAGAGCACATTAAGCAATTTCAAAAGTTGAGTTTTAGAGTGAAGAACATTCCAGACGATAATTTGTTGGATCTCTTTATGGGCACTTTAAAGGACTGCATTCAACATAAGGTATGTCTCTTCTAACCTAAATAACTGGAGAATGCTTTTAATTTGGTAAAAAAAAGGTTGAAAGTAAAGGTATGGCTACTAGAAGGGTGACCACTAGTACCTATAGAGAGGGAAATGCTTCTACTCCTAATCTCACCCATTTTGCAAGATTGACACCTTAGAAGTTGGAGGAAAGAAGAGAAATGACTTGTTTCAACTGTGACAGTAAGTACATTAAGAGGCATAAGTGCACTAAGAAGAAATTATTCTACATAAATTGTGAAGAGGAAGAATATCAAAAATTGGAAGACACTACTCCAACCATATCTTGGCATGCATTGGTCGGCATAAGCACTCCTCAAACTCTTAAGATAGAAGGATATATCAAAAAGTAAAAGGTAAAAATGTTGATTGATTTTGGTAGTACCCATAACTTCATTAATTGTAAATTAACCAAACTTTTGAATTGCTTTATATATCTGGCACCAGAGTTTCAAGTAATGATCATAGATGGAGGTACAATAACTTGTTCATGGAAGTGTCATAGTATTCAGATCATTATGGTGGAGTATTTATTGGATAGTCCAATGATTGGAATACAAATGGGCAATGTTAATGTTGTATTAGTGGTCCAATGGTTATAATCATTGGGAACAATGGCTCTAAATTTTAAGAAACCTTTCATGAGATTCTCCTCAAAAGGAAAGGAAATTGAACTTAGATGTATCCCAATGAAACCTTTGAAAGTGATAATCTCTAACATGAAAAAATTGTTAAAAAAGGGACACCAAGGAGTATTTGCACAATTATGTTCACTTGTTGTTCAAACATATAGACTCTCTATTCCCATGGATCTCCAAAGATTTATTGACAATCATTCTAAGGTATTTGGAGAGATGATGAAAGGTTTTCCACATGTTTGAGAACATGACTATGTTATTCACTTGCAATAATGAACATAGTGTACAACCTAACATCAGACTGTATAGGTGCCCATATGCACAACAAAGTAAGACTGAGAATATGGTTCAAGAAATGCTAGATGTTAACATCATTCAACCTAGCCAAAGTGATTTCTCTGCACCAGTGGTGATGGTTCAGGGAAAGGAACAATCATGGTGTACGTGTCCAAATTATAGAGAGCTCAACAAGATGACCATTAAAGACGAGTTTCATATTCATCTCATTGGTGAATTACAAGGACCAATTTTCTTTACCAAGTTGGATCTCCATTTTGGGTATCATCAAATCGAAATGGGCAAGAAAACTTTATAAAAATATCCTTTTGAACAAGTCATTATGAATTTTTGGTAATGCCATTTGGCCTTACCAATGCCCCTTCCACATTTCAAAGCTTGCTAAATTATATTTTTAAATCGTTCCTAAGAAAATTCGTGTTAGTATTTTTGATGATATACTAATCTATAGTGAATCTTGAGAAGATAATGTACAACATGTTTTCATGGTCTTAAATCTATTGGAGTTTGAGGGGTGCAACAATTATATAGAATATGCAAAGCCTTTTAAGTGTGCCTTTGGGGTTCAGGAAGTGGAATATTTGGGTATATATCTCAAGAAGGCAGCGAAGTGGACCATACCAAATTTAAATCTATGATGGAGTGGCCAATTCCCAAAACCTTGAAGAATCATAGTTGGTATCAGAGCCAGTCCAAGTTACAATATTGTTGCGATTATTCTGGTAACACTCATGCTTATCTCTTATATATGAATTACAAATCTGCTACAATATCATCTCTGTGTATGCAATTGGTTGATCTGTTTGTTAAAACACTCTATTAAATAGTATCATGTAGGCGGTGGAAATGACCGCTAAGCGGATTGTAGGAATCTAAAAGGTGTAAGAGTCGGTCCGAAGTCGTAGCAGTAAGGCCCGCCAGAGTTAGGGGAGTAAGTCTACAAGGTTTCCGGAAGACTAATAGTCAGCCCTCACCTTTTTATTTGAATGGATCCTACAATGGATGCTGTTTCGCTGACCCATCTAGAGTGTGAATCAGCCAACGATATAGAAGTCTCATTAGCAGAACGTCGTAGTCAATTTTTCAATCCCTCCACTTCAGAAGCATCATACATAACCATAAATGACCAGAATCCCTCAGAGAACTGGCAGTTACCCCAAATTCTCCCTAGAGATGTCTACAGATTTAATTGGTGGAACTTATATTTTGTCACTCAAATAAAAGTGTCAAGTATTGATGTTGCATTCACAGATAATCAAGAACCTATTCATATCTCTCTTCTTGATAAAGAACAAATTGATTGGGCACGTTCAAAGAAATTTAAGTATGCACATTTTGGCGCTGTCAAATTAGGTCTTGGTCCATTAGTACGCCCTCGTCTTGCTGTGTCTTCTTTATGTTGTGTTGTAGATACGCGTCACAATAAATTCTCTGATGCTATGATAGGAGGATTTATAGCCCCTCTGCATGATGGTCCTGCATTCGGTACTATTTATCCTAAGTTTTCTGTGAGTCTTGAAGATCCGCACATATATAACATTCTGAAAGCCTATATCCTACCCAAAGGATTTGACATGCAAAATGGCTCCCGAATAATCCAGTTAAAGGGTGGTGTATGTATTCGGTTTGGTAATGACACCCTGCCACAGTTGCGATCCCATGTCCATTAGAGTTCTGCAGACTGCAGCATGGTGGAACAACCCAATGCTAAATCTAAAAACGCAACTCCGGTTACATTTAACTGGACTGGAATTAATTATCCACAGTCTTGGGAATTAAAATATTCTGAGTTAAGACATCATGAAAGAGTAGCTGCTACCATGAACCCAAAACCCTTAATATATGATGAACCGGTCAGCCCAAGAAGAGCCAATAAAAAGATTTGGTCCCCCTCTGATCAAGTCAACATCCATGTCCTCATACAACAATGCTAAGCTTCAGGCAATGTCGGATCAGTTGTCTAAACAGTTTATAGTCGAGTCTTCCAATACTGTAAATAATTCTTCTTATACAGATCTTTCTGACTTTGAGCACAGAGGTCAACATGCTGACTGTCCGGCATGCAGAAAAATAAAACAAAAATTACTGCAAAAAAATAAGCAAAAGGAATCCCCTTCTCTCCATGAGTTTCCCAGCCTAGGAATGTTTTCCCTTCCTAGAGAGAAAGGAGGTGTTGAAGTAACCAATGTAGCAGGCCAAAAATCTTTTCTTCCTGGCAGGAATCTTCCAGCCGAAACTGCTTTCAGGCAGTATTACTCAGATGGTTTGACCCGTAGAGAGTTCTTGCCTACCAAATCTTCAGCCGCGGATCAAACTGTCTCCGATGAAATTAAGTTAGCCAACTGGAGTAACTTGCAGGAAAGTCATACTGCAAGAAATTTGGATGATATGGCTAATGATATCTTGTTATTAAAACACGGCTGTTTGATTCAGAAAGAACAGTTGGAAAAAGTCATCACTAAGCTTGAATTGTTAGATCATCTGCTTCATGACACGACCCAGATAGAAAGAGCCATAGCAGAAGCTTCTCAGAAGCTAGAAAAAAGGATGGCAGTCTTGAGCGATCTGAGCTCTAAGACACAGGAACTGAAACAAAAACAGTATATAGTTCCTGATCATGTAATTAAGCTTGCCAGAAAGGGTCATTCAAAGTCAGCTTCATTAGGACAATTTAATGTCATTCCTGATGAAGAAAAACCGGAATGGGATTTTGGTGAAAGTAATGCTATTAAACAGGATATTCAAGAATGGATCATTGCTTTCCAGTCTTATAGACCAGTTCTTGATCCAAAATATATTGGTGATTTGAACATGATGGAAGAATCTTCAAACAGGTGAAGAATGGAGGCCCCTCATAATGAAGGTTTTGACACTCATATGCCTGATGTACAATCTGCATCTACCCCTCCTCAAAAAGTCTTTAATTTTGGGATTAACTCAATGAACAATCTGATAACTCAGATGCCAGAACAACCAGTCCTGAATATCCAGTGTCAGTCCTGTGAAGAAATCAAGAATGCTATTCAGTTGTTAACCCATTGGATATTATATAAAAAACAGCAAGATCACAACCTAACAGGCCAAATGTTAGGAACACAATTAATTGCTGGTTTGTCAGGTCTTGTCTATGAGTGGTGGCGATGGTTGCCACAAGATACAAGAAATGAACTGTTATCTGCAGACGATGCAGATGAACAGATTCTCTCTGGATTGGGAAGAGAATTTTATGGCCCAGAGGATGGAGAAGACTATGATCACTTAGCTTCACTGTTCATGTCAGCCAGATTATGTGATCTGAGCAAAGCTAAAGAATATTTCTGCTATATGCAGAAGTTATTGATCTCCTCTGGAAAATCAGGAAATCCAGCTTACCTTAAGCATTATTTGAGAAGCTACCCAGGCCATGTCCCAGATGCAGTAGAGCAAGCTCTCAAGGATAAAAAGATAGAATTAAGAAGTCTTTCTCTTGCACAGTTGCACAATCACATTCTTGAAACATGGCAAGAGCACTGTTTGGATAAAAGAGTAAGTAAAGACTTCAAGAGGCATCAGAAAATGTTTTCTGCATCTTTCTGCAAAGATGTAGCAAGAATTCCCGATTGGGGGTGCGGTGCCCACAATAGAGGTCACTTTGGCAAAGGAGATTGCTATTGTCAGAAAAAGAAACATAAGAAGTTCTATACTTCTGAATCCAGATACCATCCAGATCGTCCATATAAGCATAAATCCAAACATCGTTACAAAGAACACAGAGATAAAAAGCCTTTTAAGAAGCATAAGTATAAATCCAAAAAGTATGTCAAAAGAAGGCAAGAAAAAGGAAAAGGTGATGTTTGTTTTATTTGTGGTAAATCTGGCCGTTGGGCAAGCAAGTGCCCAGAAAGAAAGTCCAAGCCCAGGTTAGCAGCCTTATGTGAATCTCTTGACCCAACCTGGTGGGATTTGTACAAAGTCTCTGCTTCTTCCCCAGCCCCTTCAGATGAAATTATTTACTTACCAGAGTCTGAGTCTGAGTCTTCCTCTTGTACAGAAAGTGAAGAAGATACTCCCGCTTTAGCTAAATGTGGTCAGTCCTCATCTTCCTCATCCGAGTCTGATTCTGACAGTGACCCACATTTAGGGGGGTGTGAGAAGCCTAAATTTGATTTTGCTTTGTATATGTTTTCCAGTTCTGTTTCTCCTTACCAAATTGAAAAACAAATTGCTGCAATAGATTTGAAATTGTCTACTATTCCTGTATATAGACATGTAGAGAGAACAGAGTTAAGAGAAGAGAAAAAGGCTTTGCAATCACAGTTGCAAGCCTTGACAGAGGCAAAAGGGAAAGGTAAAGAGAAGGCTACTGTAGCATTTAATCCAATAGAGATTTATCAAGAATATCCTGGTAGCCATTCTGACAGACAAACTCATAGAGCAGATAGAGAAAATTTTCTAAGGATGCAGTTGAAGGAAAAGCAGTCAAAGATAAAAGAACTACTAAAAGAAGCTGATGCTATTAAACATGCTCTCATTGTTTTGATTCAAGAAAAGGATCAATCTTCAGATGAAGAGTTGTCCAAGGAAATTGAGAGAGTGTGTGGTCATCCAGAAAGAAAAGAAGAGTCACCAGAGTCTTCCCCAGAAAGGTCTCCCTCTCCTCAGTCACAGAGTATTAGTCTGCTTGGAACCTTGTCAGGTCCTAAACTATTCATTACCCTAGATTTCTGTCCTGATGAGTTTAAACCTTACCCAATTCAGTGTCTGATTGATTCAGGATGTTAGTTCAACCTTGCTAGGGGAAATGCAATCCCTTCTTACTATTGGGAAGCTACAAAAGAGTTCAGTTCAGCCATTCAAGGAACGCCAGTGTACTTGACTGGTGAAACTAAAGATTTCCCAATATCTCTGTCTGGTGTACATAGTTCAGTCTCTCTTTTCAGATTAGATGCAGTCCAAGAGGATTGTGTTTTAGGTTCAGAATTTTTAATGAAAGTCAGTCCATTTGCTTTTGATACTCAGAAAATGCTATTTTCCTGTACAGTCAATAATCAATCTGTTTCCCTTCCACTTAGTCACAAATTTGTACAGCGTTGTAAACCATTACCTTTACTCCAGATTCACCTAGGTCAATCCAAAGCCTCACTGAATAAAATGGAAAGGTGTATTTCTTATGCAGAAGTACATAGTGAAAAGTTTCTTGCAGGGATTACAGAAAATATTAAAAAGGATTACTGTCCAGAAAGCCCTAATGCTTTTTGGACAAGAGAAAAATATTTTGTATCCCTACCCTTTGATCCACTGCAAAAGATTCGGCCTATGAAAGCCTCTGCTAGGTTAATGAGCCCAACAGAAAGAGAATTCTGTTCCAAAGAGATTCAAGAACTCCTGAACAAAGGACTAATTGAACCTTCAAAAAGTCCTTGGGCATGTCGTGCTTTTGTTGTGAATAAAAACTCAGAGCAGAAATGAGGTAAGCCGAGGTTGGTTGTTAATTTCAAACCCCTGAATGCAGTGTTGCAGAAGATCAGGTATCCATTACCTGATAAAGCAAGCTTGTTGCAGAAAATTACAGGATGTTCTATTTTCAGCAAGTTTGATTTAAAGTCAGGGTTTTATCAGATTGGCATTGAAGCCAAAGACAGGTATAAAACTGCATTTGTTGTCCCTCATGGACAATATCAATGGAAAGTTCTTCCCTTCGGAATCAATAATGCACCTTTAGAATTCCAAAAAAGCATGGAGGATATTTTCAGGGATATTCCTTGGTTAGCACTGTTTATAGATGATATTTTGATTTGTTCAAAAAATTTACAAGAGCATCTAAAACATCTGCAGCAGTTTTATGATTTAGTTTTTAAACATGGTTTGGTTCTGTCTGAGTCCAAGATGGAGATTGGTAAGACAGAAATTGAGTTTTTGGGTTTGCATATTAAAGGAGGTCAGGTTATTATGCAAAATCATGTATTGAACTCATTTGATCATTTTCCTGACAAGATTCTTGAGAAAACCCAGTTGCAAAGATTTCTTGGTTGCTTAAATTATATCAGACCCTTTTATAAAGGACAGGCTTCAGATATTCATTGTCTGCAGCAACGATTAAAGAAAAATCCTGCACCATGGTCTGATGCAATGACTCTAGCTGTTCAACAAATCAAAGCTAGGGTAAAAGATTTGCCAGCTCTTCATCTTCCTCAGGGAGTTGGTAAGTTGATAATAGAGACCGATGCATCCAGTACCACGTGGGGTGGTGTTCTCCTGGAAGAGATAAATGGAAAAGAGCATATCTATGGATATGCATTTGGTTCGTTTAAAGGCGCTGAGCTGAATTATCCCAGCAGTCATAAAGAAATTTTGGCTGTTAAAAAGACTGTCAGTCATTTCATTCTCTACCTGAAACCAGTGCGATTTACAATTAGAACAGATCTTAAAATTATGCCTGGTATATTCAAAAATGAAAATCTAATGGCAGAGAACAGCAGCAGAATCTTAAAATGGTTCATTTGGCTTTCTAATTTTGATTATGATATTATTTACAAGCCTGGTTATTTAAATTGTCTTGCTCATATGTTGACATGGGAAACTGTGCAGAAAGAAGTTCCCAGCTTAAGTATGTTTTCAGCAGGTGAAAGTTCCAGGGAAGACAAGGGGAAAGCCCCTATGCCAGATGAAGACCAGCTGCCTAGAAATGCACTATTTCTAAAGCCATGGGATAACAGCTTAACTGTTGCTGAGCGCAAAGAACTGCTTGACTATGCAGATAGGCATCAAGCAGAAAAATATCTCAGCTTGACCCTGATCAAAGAAATTCAAGCGAGCCCGTGCAAGCTCCAGATTTTAGAACGCTGGGAGAAGAAAGCCTTTAATGGTTTTCGAGATGCTGAAGAAAAATTGAGGAAGTGTCGAGAAATTTGGGTAGACTGCAACGAAGAGAAAGATGGGTTAGTATGGTATGTTGATTTGGGTGAGGGTAACCTCACATGGACTTCATACAACCTTATCTTACAATTTTGCAGGGAACAAACCTCTGTAGTTATCTGCACAGACCCTGGAAATATGCGCAGTAAAAAATGGTCTGGTTGGACAGAGGTATTCTTAGATAAATTTTGTCCCAGAGTTGATTGGTTCAATCGGCGAGCTAATTTCATTTTACATTTAGAGGCTGATATGCAAGGTGCAGATCAGCATAATCAATGGTTTAAGTTTTTGCTGAGACATCATGGAGGATGGTATACACCTTTGGAACACTCTGTTAATATCACCCAGAAATTCATCAAACGGGATATTAATGGAAACAGGTTAGACACAAAAGTCCATAAGAGAACCTTGCCGCTAAATTAACGAGTGGAATCATTATTTGCTTCTGAGTTTATTTTTGGTCCAAATGAAGCATTACATGGTTCAGATGTGGAGAAATGCTTTGGTGATCTACTATATCCAGAGGTAGATTATCCGGAAGACAGCTATTGGCAGAACACCGAATCTCATCCCTACAATTGGGAGGATGATTTGGCGCGTAGGGAAATTGAAGAAAATCTGTTCGATGAAGGTGTTCTAGATTGTGTCTGTGGAGGTGTCCCAGGAGGTCCCAAAGATGAGATCAGATGTGTCTGCAGATCTAGCTATGGTACTGATTGACCAACAATCAGTGTTAAAGTTAAAATTCCTTCCGTAGGAATGAAGCAGCATGGTCCGTGATCTTTGTGATTGGAATCTTTGTACATATTTTATTACTATTTGGAAGCCGTAGTGGGGCGGTTAATGCTCCACTTTGTAATTTGTCGGCCATGTTTAGGCCTTTCTCCTATTTGCTTTCCGGGATGCTTTACCCCGATGATTTGTAATATGTCGGTAAGAATATTTGCATAGTGACTGAGATAAGTGGGCCATGTGTGTGTCGGCCACAAGAATCTGTTTTCGGTGCAAGTCAGTGTCTATCAGTCTGTCATAGTACCGGGACCCCGTATGGTCGAGCCTCGGAGGGATGAGATAAACATGATGTGGTCCCATCATGTCCTCGGGAATCTAGCTTTCTACCGGTTGGTGTGCGTTTCTATCTACCGGATGACCCTCTGAAATGCTATAAATAAGAGGCTCCGGGGTTCATTTCATTCATTCAAGTCGAGCCACATTTAATCATAAATTGGTACGTATAGGATGTTGAATGCATGGTATTCATAAATTAATGCAGGTTTGAATTGAGGAGATGTGCATTAAAATATTATGTACAATCTTCTGGTTATGCATTGAGTAAATGCACATTAAAATATTATGAGAGTGATGTGAATGTGCATGCACATGTGTAGGTACACATGTTGAGATGCATTGTGTGAATGCATGGGTATGACATATATATGTTTCAATGCAGTTAGATAATAGATGAAATGGTAGACTATTGTTAATCCTAAGACCATTTCATGAGCTGCTGTGAATGCAGGAGAATGATTCACATGAAGTAAACGATTTTGGTGACATTAAGATGTTAACAACTGGAAATGTTTGAATTATAGAGTGTTATAAATCTGAGAATGCTTCAATGACTGTGGCAACAATGAAATATTATATGCATAGAGACTTACAAAGTGTTTGGCTAATTGAAGATTCAGATTTCAGGTAGATTGTTTTGGGCATGGCAAATGTGGGAAAGTCCATGATGAAGATTGGAATCTACTATGAGAAAGAGCCAAACGATATGAGAGCAGACTCATGGCTAAGCAAAATCAATTTCTGTAGAGAACATAATTGCAAATTCATACTTGAATTTAATTATTAATGCCATTAAATGATTATTGTTAAATGCTGCTGACTGTTTGGCTATTTGATAAATGTGCCAGGAAGACACATTGCAGGAAGACCATGTGTGATGACCTGCAGAAGCCAAACTCCATGGAAAGGACCCCATGCTTTGGAAACGGGTTTCGGGTGAAACACCATTGCATATTTTAAGAATGACATCTCAGCGGAGCTGTATGTTGGAAAACCATGAGAGTGAGATGGTAAAACTATGCTAAGAAGGCATGTATGGATTATGGAACATGGAAAGATTGGGGTGGAAAACCGAAGAACTATTGACTCAGAGAAGGGAGCATTCTTTGCAAATGAAGAAAAGATACATCTGCAAAATAAATGAGTATTATGTGACCCTAGATAAGAACATGCATATCTAAATTATTAGGGTTAATATGCAGAGCATGCTCTATTTTATTTATATCATTTCAGACTGCTTGAGTATGATTAGGGCCTACATGGTTCACATTGGAAAGGGGGTGCACACCTTTCTGGTGCCGGGTCATGATAGGGTTGTCAATATTGACTACACCCTAAGGGAATGGACGCATTCCTGGTGTTTCAATACTTGATAGTAAATGTTATGGAATGTGGTTACAATTTTGAGCAGCAATACTGATAAGCTTGCTTATCCTTCTTGTGTTGTCATCCTACACAGGTACAAATTGGTACTGCACATTATGAGGCAAAGTGAAGAAGGGTATGCAGAAGGATTGTATAGGAATTGGTAACCTTTCTATGCTCACACTAAATAATACTAGGAGGGATGGATAGGCCCAAGGAGCTATGTAGTGAAAAAGGGGTATCATCCTTGTGTGAGTGGGGCCATGCTAACCTGCAATCAAGAGAGTCACCTATAAAGTTCCTAAAATGAACCACTGATTTGCACAAGAGGAGTGGCATCCTTGTATGAATGAAGAGTTGATGTGTGTGTGAAGGGTTGTGGTGCGAGAAGGTGTGGTGACATTGGTGAAGACATAAAATCTCTTTTGGGTCAACAATCAGAGGGGGTGCCAAGACTGACTGAAAACCCTAAGATGCATATGGCTCCATGGTAGAGTCTTGACCTATAATGGTCGGTGGCGCAGTTTCCTTCCTTTGGCTGATGACCCAGACGAATGTGTTGGCTCGGCACTGGAGAGGGCCAACCAGGTATGGGACTGGTTGGGCACCACCAAATGCTTGGTAAATCCAGTCAGCGCAAAGGGGTACTAGTTAAGCATTAATTACATCCAAGTCCATAGGCAATTCCAAGGCTTGCAAAGCGAAGCAGGACCCTGTGGACCAGAGGGGAAACGCACAATACAGATAAGTATTCGTTTTCATTTATGCCTTGTTTGGAATAATGAAGATTTCAGGTATAAGTCTTCTAACAACTAAGCTGATACACTATTGTTTCTTTGTTGGAAACCTTGGTCATTGCAGGAAAGCAAGACCCTGAAAGAACTATAAAATTACGGGTAAATCTAGAGAGTAAATGAGTGGGCACTATAAATTATTGAGAAATCCATAGAGTAACTGGTTGGGCAATAACTACTTAATATTGTGAAGCAGCGTGTACGTTGGCCCAACACCCCCTAAACAATTGATAAAACCCAATCGGCGTACTAGCTTGGCATTGCCCATTCGAATGATTGTGGAGTAGCCTACGTGATGGCCCAACATTCGTTATTGTATCCACGGGAAGTCCAAGGCTCGTAAGGCAAAGAAAGATCCTGTGGAATAAAGTGAAGACATCCAATACAAATAAGTATTTGAATACCTTGCAGCTTCTTGCTTATAAATATACGTGTATATATGATTTGGTTATGATTCCTAAACTCTTGTTTAGAGATAAACCCTATGAAAATAAACTAAACATGTGAATTGATTCAATGTTTGAGTGTAGGTATTGTTGGAAGCAAGGACTAGGAAGGCATCATAGGGATGCAGATGGACATATGACCATCCTAAAGAGCTCAGTATGAGCTGTAATGAAAGATGGTGCTAGTGGACATGAGTGGGTCATAGTAGCCAAAGGTTTTGTAGGCAACTATGGAGAAGGGTTCCCTAGTTAAAAATCCTTAGACAGACCTTAGACACTAAGTGTCATAGCTAAGAAAGGAAAGTCAAAGCATTCACATTGAAGTGAAAGAGACTAAGGAGCATGAAACCACAGCGATGGTGTAGCTCCATAATAGAACAAGACTAAGAGGGAGAAACTCCTACTCTTCTCTTTCCTTTCGATTGATGCATTTATAAAACAAAAGATTGTTGAGTGCATGTCATGGCTGAAAATAGATTGTGTTTAATTGCTTGAAATGAATTGTGAATGCTGAAATAGTAAATTTCCTGTGAAAGGATGAACATGAATGAGTTCATGTGTATGTTGGGAAAGCATGAAAAGTGTGGAAGTCCCATGAATAAAGCGTGGACATTCCATGTCAATTGGGAAAATAATTGACTAATTTTAATTTTTATGTTATGCTTGCCCTAACAAAGGATTTCCATGATGAATTTCACAGGTAAGAAGGTGAAACAATTAGTTGCAGCCGGCACAAGAAAGTGTTACTAGTAAGCAAAGTGTGGTCAGTTGTTCCCATTGACCATGGCAGCAGACCGAGGGCTATTAGAGTTGGCTAAAAGTCTTCTTCAAACAATTGCCAGGACCCAAGAAAATCTTGGAGAGATGCTTAAGCTACAAAGGCAACAAAATGAGATGAACCACAAGGTTTTGCAGGATTCTATTCATCTGCAAAAAGAGGTAAAAAGCATTCTGAGAGCAATTAGTAAGGGAAAGGAAAGTGGATCCATGAAGAAGCATTCATCCAATCGTCCGATTAAGAAACGTTCCAGGTGGGAAGACTCAAAGGAAACTGAGCAGGAAAAGGTAAAGCCGCCAATGAAATGTTGGGGATGTGGAGGAAATCATTTCCTCCGTGACTGCCCAACAATGGAGCATCAAGAGGGTAGTCGCCATAAAATTTTCAGACTTGTAGATAAGCAGGAAGGTAAAGAAAGGGAAGGGATTGTTTTGGAACAATGACCTCATGCAGAGCTAGAAGGTCTCGGCCAGCAGGAGTAGTTTGTGAAGACCAAAGGACTTGGTCCCAAAAACCCAAGTAAAGGGTGAAATGCAGGACAGACCTGCCATATTTTGAGAATTTTGGACATGTATATAGCATGTATGTATTCCTAGGTGTGGGAACACCGAGGACGGTGTTATTCCAAGGGGAGGGAAATGTAACGTTCCCCATTTTGACCCTTGTAATATTTTGGGCTATAATGTAAATAATGTATGCATATTATGTATGATTCCCAGCGTGGAGCTCAAGGCCAAGGCCCCGCTAATGAACGCTCGATCTAGAAGAGGCAACTATTTGATATTATGTTACCCATGTGCTAGTGAACCATGGGAATTGTAAATATGCATTTTAATATAAAATCCCACAACTAGCTATGCAATGCAACAATAGATGGGGGCATGATGTTACAAGGAAATTGGGAGGAAAATATTCAAACCCTTGAGCCAATCAAGTCAAGGCAAGTGTCAATGAGAGAACCCACAAAACCCTCAACTACCCATGCTGACTTTTGTACCCAATCATTTACTCTCCCAAGAGTTGGTTGAGGTAGTTAATGCCTTGGGAATGGAGGGGTATGGCTGTCCGAATTCGAGTATGGGAAAGCCACCCTTCCTATATTTTCATGTTTAGCTTCTTGGGCAAGAAAAGAGCCACGAAATTGCCCCCAAGCCATTATTCAACCACCAGTCTTGTTCCCTCACGAGTTTAGAGCTACCTGGGCATTTTTCTCCAGGGTTTGCTGTGTTTTCCTTCATTATCCTAGCTGGGAAGGGTATTTTTGTGTTGTGTAACAGTGGGGAAGAAAGGGAAATCTATTTGGGGACCATAGAGGCTGTTTTGACTCACTGATTGCTTGTATATCTGTGGGAGAAATCGTTTTCTTCCCTATGATCGATTTTCCCTCTCACAAATCCATTTTTGTTGTGCCTACGTTTTGGGGAAAACCCCTATCCATCTAGTTCCTAAGTCCCACTGCTGAAAGTGTGTTCCAAAGCCCATATCTGAGTTTGGTGTGCAAGAGAATGTTGGGGTTGAGATGGGTATCCATTGCTTTGGGTTGTGCTGTGCTTGAGGGTTCCCTTTTCCTTGTAGAGATCATGCCCAGCTTGGGGGTGGTCTCTGAGTGCTGAAAGAATACAGGCTGGGCAGAGACCTATGGTTGGGAGGAACGTTGCAGCGACATAGCTAGTTGTTTGGGACAATTGCACAACAAAGATAAGTGTGTTCTATCTATGTGTTTTCCCTCTGCAAATGTATAATTTAATGACTATTATTGATCTATTGAGTGCATATGAAAATATGTGTGTGGATGAGTTTATTTTCGCTGTGCATATTTGCTTGTTTTCCATCTGCACACATATGTTTTATGGCTATGAATCTAATGAATTTGTCTGAGTTTATGAAAAGCCCCATAGAATGGCATCATGTTCCCTTCCTTGCATTGGATCCAAGGGTGGGTACATTACAATTACATAGAGTAAATTTCACTTTAACACCCTCCCTTAATGGTCAATCTACTACCTACACCAATTTTATCTCGAAATTTTACATGTTTTTCTAGACTCAGTGACTTGGTGAAAATGTATATAGTTTGGTCCTCTGTGGGACAATACTGCAACTTAACAGTTCCATCTTCTACAAGCTGTCGAATGAAGTGGTAATGTATTTCAACGTGCTTGGTGCACTCATGGAAGACTATATTTTTGGCTAGTTTTAGCATCGCCTGATTGTCACAGAGTAGGGGTGTCGGCTCTGTCTGTTGCATCTTCATATCTGAAATCATCCTCTTGAGCCAAATTGCTTCAAATGCTCCTTTCACCGCTCCTCGATATTTTGCTTCTATTGATGAAAGTGCTATTGCTTGTTGTTTCTTGTTGGTCCATGTGACTACACCTATGCCAAGGCTGAATACATATCCAAAGGTTGATTTTTTGTCATCCACAAAAACCTACACAATCTGAATATGTATATCCACACAACCTAGGATCTTTGCTTATGTTGTACAGCATGCCAAATTCAAGTGTCCATTTCACTTATCTCAGCACCCGCTTTGCTGCAGTCCAATGCTTTGCTTTTGGTGCTGTTATGAATATGGAAATGAAGCTCACGACATAACTAAATCAGGTCTAGTGGTTGTAAGATATATCAAGCTACCCACTAGTTACTTGTAGATTGACTCATTTACTGCCTTAGAGTCGATCTTGGCTGAAAGTTTCATCCCTTTCTCCATAGGTGTAGATGAGATTTTGCAATATGTCATTCTAAAGTTGTCAAGCAAACTCCTAACATATTGTGTTTGTGAGACAAAAATGTTGCTACTTGTTTGCCAAACTTCTACACCAAGACAGTAATGTAGGAGGCCTAGATCAGCCATATCAAAAGCTTTACTCAGGTTTGATTTTATTTGTTCAATCATGTTTTGCTCGCTATCAGTGATGATGATGTCATCTACATAGATCACTAGTAGGATGATATCATTACCACTGCTTTTGACGTATAAGTTAACATCTAAAGGACTCCACTGGAACACCTGCTCAATTAAGTACATGTCAATCTTGATGTACCATGGTCTGGGTGCTTACTTCAAGCCAGATAGGGATTTCTTTAACGTGCAAACAAGGTGTTCTTTTCCTAAAACCTCAAATCCTTATGGTCGATACATATAGACCTCTTCCTCCAAATCTTCGTTGAGGAAGGCACTCTTCATGTCCATATAATGGACCTTCCAACCACACTGTGTTTCCATGGCTAGAAGAAGACAGATGGTGTTCATATTTATTGTAGGAACGAAGGTCTCCTCATAATCAATGCCCTCTCACTAAGAAAACCCTTTTGCTACCAACCATGCTTTGTACTTGTCAAGTGTTCTATCTTCCTTGTACTTGAGCTTGTACACCCATTTGCAACCAATGGGTTTCTTCCCTGGTGGAAGTGTTGTAAGATCCCAAGTCTGATTTTTCATCAAACTTTCATGTTCAACAGTCATGGCCTTCTCCATTCAAGTCTCCCTTTAGCTTCATCAAACACTTGAGGCTCAAATACTTCCTTATCAACATTGGCCATAAGAGCAAAATTGACCGTGTTGGGTGTCTATCTGCGCTTTCCTCGCAATGATCACCCCTTGATCATTTATGTTGCTTGAATATCTCCGATGGTGTTGAGCCACCACTTGGGTGGTTGCTTGTTGTTTCCCTGGTTGGGAACCTCTGGATTGGAACTTGCTCGTGTCTTCCAAATGTTGATTCAAGCTATGTGGCTCAAAAATTATTGGCCTAAGTCTTAGAGACTCCTCGAAATGATCAAAATCTTCCTCCCTTCCAGGTGGAGTTATCTGCAGTGGAACACTTGAATCTTGATCCACAATGGACGACTACATGGTAATTATGAAATATGATGACGAAGATTGGAATGGTCTAGTTTCCTCATCAACTACAACATCTCTATTTTAGGTCACCTAATTGCTTTCTACATCAATCAACCTATAGACTTTGCGATTGTCACTGTACCTTGCAAGCATGAGTTTCCAACTCTTAGGTTCTAGTTTGGTTCTTTTCTAATTTAGAATCTAGGCATATGTAGTAGAACCAAAAACCTTAAGGTGGTTGACTCTGGGCTTCTTCCCAGACCATGCTTCCTCAAGGGTCTTCTCCTTCACGACCATTGTGAGAGATCTATTTAGTAGATAGACTGTTGTGAATATTGTTTTAGCCCAAAACTTGCTTGGAATTGACTTGTTTTGCATCATGCATCTAGACATCTCTATGACTGTGCAATTCCGTCTCTGAACCACTCCATTATGATGTGGAGTGTAGGGTGTGGTGTATTGTATTTGTATCTCATGTTTAGCACAACAAATTTTGAAGTCTTTGGAGCAAAACTCTCCTCCATTATCAAATCTAAGAGTGGTTACTGAACAACCAAACTCTTTTTCTACTAATGCTTTGAAAATTTGAAACTCAACTTCAACTTCATAAAAGACACCCACATTTTTCTACTATAGTCATCAAGAAATAATAGAAAATACCTGAACATTTTTAGCGTTATTACCACCATATCTTCTTCCATCTTGCGCCCAATCGAGACCAATTGTTCTCGAATATCCTTGATCTTGAGTAAGTGCTCATGTAATGAGGCACTCTCATCCATCGTGATTGAGAACAACATATATTTCAGAAAGAAGGTCTAACCTTTGGCCGAGGCCTCATACATATTTTTCAGCTGCGTCCAGATGGCGGCTGAAGTCTTCTCGATCTAAATCTCAAGAAGCATAGCATCTATCATGGATAATTTAAGAAGCATGACTGCTTCTCTGTCTCTCTCATCAAACTTGTCTCGGTCTTTACCCACAACTGTGGGGTGAGATTCTTTACCGAGGACAATGTTATTCAAGCACCGATACTCAAAGATGGCCATCATACAATTCTTCCATGTATTGTAATTCTTACTAGTGAACCTTTGGCTGGATTCCAACATGATGTTGGGAAAAGAGGCCATAATGATACATAAAATGAACTTAAAAAATACTGGAACATAGCAAAATTGTGAAAAATACCTAGAAGAATGTTGTAGCCTACTATAGCAACCATGTATCACTTGTTAAATCTTGGTCATCTCACATATTTTCTAATAAATCTACCCTCAAACAGCTCCAAAACACAAAGATCTAGGCAGATCCAAGCTCAAACAGCCTCGTAAACCCCTGATCTGTCCTAAAACTGCTGTAAAACCCACAAATCAAAGCATATTTGCTCATACACAACTCACTGACAGTAAAATCAGCCCCAAAATTAATTATTTCTCTGTAAGATCACTAAACACTAAAACAACAAGTAAATCATCAAAGTGTGCAAACCTGGTCAATAAATCAATCACGAACTCAAACAATTTTCTCAAAAACTACTAAATAACATGAAATTCTTCAATTGTCGAAGTCAAACCAAGGTTGTGCAGTTGCCAACTTGAAAAAATCTAGATTGATTTCTTATTTCTGTGTTGAATGGTGTTCGCACGATCGTACATCTGTATGGATTGGAAGTTGCTCTAACGACTGGAAAATTAGGCTCTGTAAACTGTTGAAAACGACCGCTGGAAAATTCAAATCGTTGGGACTGCACTATACGGAATTGTAAAGGACGGCTAAAAAGTTAAACCGTACGATGACCAAGTGTACAATGCACAGACTAGCAGCGCGATGTATGAATCAACGACTGGCTAGAGGCTACCTATATGGTGGTTGTACAGTGGTGCCTCTTCTCGTTTTTTTGAAACCAGTTTTTGATCATTTTTAGAATTTGCTATTGCATTTGTGAGAGAGGAGCTAGTGGATGACTAGTTTCTTGCCTTAGCCAATTTCGAGAGTGAAAGATTCCCATCCAAGTTGGTGTTTGGAAATGCCATTCAGGTTTTTCATGGAGCTTTAATGGAGTCTTTATTTGCAGGTGTAAGCTACAGGGCAGCTCATGGTTTCTTCTAGTGCAGCTCACTCCTTCAACCATTTCCAGTTTTCATTGCATATTCTTGATCCTTGAGGGAGGGCGTTTTTGGTGAGCTATTGTACTCTTTGGGGGAGCTTTTAATGCCCCCTTTCTTTTGTAATATGAAGTAAATCCTCTGTTCTTCATCTTTAGAAATTTTCAGGTCGAAATTCTAAGTGGAAATGTATAAATCTGATTTTAATGGAAGAATGGTGTCATTTCCCCACTACCTTGATGTGTAGCAATGATGCATTGATGTATTCGAATGAAAGATCATTCCTCTGATGTATTTATGATTTATGGACTGTCATTTATGATTTGCACAAGTTTTATGTTCAGTACCTAAGCATTTCGAGTCATTTTGATCAGTTTAATACCATTTGAAGAAGATTTAATGCCATTTCCCCCAAGGTTGAAACTAGTCTATTTGCATCTAATTTAAGGGAGTTATAGCAAACATTAAAAGTTGAATGGTGATGCATATGAGTTCATGTTGATGTCCTTTATATGTACCCTTCTTCCATTCAGAAATTCGATTTGTATTCAATGCATTTGGAAAGTCATTTTCATCATCAACCCTTAGGGGATTTGAACCACAATTTATTAGTAAAAATCTCTATCTTGACTAGATTTGAAAGAGGAGTTGCAGAAGTCATATGAACACTCCAGAGCATCCATAAACATTATAAATATGTCTTAATATCATCCAAGTACCTTCTGTATCAATTTGGGCGAATTTGGAGTCATTTGAAGTCCAAGGGACCAACACTAGTCAAAGAGAAATTGCTAGTAAAATACCATACATTGACCAAAATTTTAAAGGAGTTTGCAGAAGTGTTTAAATGGTCTTTAATCATCCTTGAACATCATAATCAAGTCTTAATATCAGTCATACACCTACTCAGAAGATTTGGGAGCATTGGGAGCAATTTGGAGACCTAAACATCAAAACTAGTCAAAGGTCGAATTAGGGAAAAAAGTGAAAAATTTGTCATTCTAATAAAATTCTTAAAAAGGAGCATTACACTTACATGACCTCACTGAGATGGGTGCCTTAGCCATGATTTGATAGGAGCAGCAGAGATCAGAGCTAGTTTGCCACTTCCTTGCCAACATATGTCAGAGTTCAATCTTCAGATGCACTCGATAGAGCATGCATATCATATGGCAAGTATATGATTTATGGTTTATGCTCATAGGTATATTTGTGGCTTGTTTATTTATATTATTACTTTAACTTAACATATGGTGACTTATTGGGTGATCTACTTGGTTGATTGGATATTTATTTGTGGTCTTTGGTAAGGGCAGCTTGCCACTTTAATTGGAGGATCTCATTTATGCACATTGGTTTTTCTCTCCACTTATGGTATAGATTTGGCCATTTGTCACATGTTTGCTAGCCTTGGTTCCACTTGTCACTATCCTCCACTCATCTGACCCATTTATGATTGGTTTCTTCCTTGACTGAGACCAAGATAGGTGGCATTGAGGACCTCCTCCCCTTTGACCCTTAAGTACACTATGACTCCATGTTTATTTGTGCCTAGGCTTTGGAGTGTGTGATTTGCACCTTCAAACCTGGGATTCACTCTATGTCGGTTGCCCCCGATGTTGCGATGCAGTGTAAGATTGTGTAGATTCACTGGGTGTTCCCCACTTGTCCTTGAAACATGCACACTTGCCACCATTACATGCATTATGAGCATCATTATCCTACCTAAAGAAAAATGCAATAAATCCAAACGGCTAAAAGAAAGTCAAATCAAGCCAAAAAGACTAAAATAAAAGTAAATGGAAAAGAGCCAAGCAGCTGAGGAACACGTGTCATATCAAAATGTCTGTTTGACCACATAAATGAAAATGAAATGTAATGGTTAAATTCCTCACCGAATCCCAATGTAAGACTGGGAAGTGAGATGGAGCAAGGGGAAGCTAATTCTAAGTGTCCCCTAGAACCTCAAATTACGGTTCGTTGTGCACCCAGCACGGTGGTTCTAGCCATTCAAGGAAATTTGAGGTCTAAAATGGGCCTCCTAAGGAAAATAATAAAATAATATTTATTAGGTTTGGAGGAAGAAAGAAAAAAACTAATTTTTTTGTTCATATTCTCAACATATTTCCCTGTGTTTTTACTCAAATTTTGAGCGGGAGCACTTGTTGGATGCAAAATTTAATTATGCACCCAACAAGTGCTCCCGCTCGACATTTGAGTAAAAACACAGGGAGATATGTTGAAAATACAAACAAAAAAAGTAGTTTTTTTATGACAAATATCTCAAGTCAACCATTATGATTGACTCATTTTATTGAAATTCTATTGGTTCTTGAATTACAACTCATCAAGAAATTATGATTGGTTTGTTTTCTTATATGATAACTTGTTTTCTTATGAGGCCCATTTTAGACCCTAAATTTCTTCTAATGAAAGATCCTTGTGGAACCTGATGCAGGCTTGGATGTGAGCTGCAAGGTGTATGCTAAAGGCTATTGGTGGTTACCCAAGCACTTTACCCATTTGTGAAGCACCTCCCTCCCCTGGTGTTTCTCTGGTGTACTTATGTCACTGTGGTCCCCTGCTTCCCATGTTTATCCAAAGGATCACACAATCATGGTCTTGGTCATTCCCCTTTGCCTTCGAACCTTGTTGTCCACTCCACCCATAGCTAACATGATGGCCAAATCTATAAATGTGCATAACTGTGGAGAATTCATAAGAGGTGGTGGGCCCACCTTGTCTTAGGTCTATTTTTGAGAAATTGTTTATATTGATCACCTTGGATTTGTCACTTAATGTTTATAGTTGATGTACTAACATAAATAAGGAAACCATGGCATCCTATGTTGCATGCAAGAGCATACAATTCAGTGCATACCATTATATGACCAGTTTTAACTTGGTCAACCTATTTGACCAAGCCAAAATAGGGTCTCGAGCAACTTTGGATTCAAAGTTGCGGATTTAGTTATTTGACATCTATTGGGGTCTCATACAAGCTCTCAGTTTGCAAAAATATGATGGCATTTGTGAGATTTTAATTTATTAATAGCTAGCAGGGCCTCGTTTTAATTAAAAAAGCTTGGATTGAGCCAAATTGCACCTACATGATGGATTTTGATTGTTCTAGTGACCATTATTAGTGGATTTGGGGTCTACGATCTCAATGAAGCAATTGGTTTGTGATTCCAGGCGAAGGAAGTGGCTCAAAATCACAATTTTCATGTCCAACCATATAAACCAGTAATAATTAAATTAGAAAATCAAATTTTGACTAAGTTAAACATTAATGTGGTATGTGTATGAGTAAATAAAGGCAAGAGGTAAGTATTTAGTGCTATGGACTATATTTTGGACATTATTCACTTAGAGATGGGGTCCACAACTTATGCCTTCTTAGGGAGGGCGAATTTGCTTCATGGGCGCATTTCCATCTCATGTTTTTAATGTATTGGCACACATACTTTGTAAAAGAAGGCACCTTAGGGAGACATAAACACCTAGGCGCCCCCTTTTATCATGTAGATCATGCTTTATAACATTGTCATGTTGTTCTACTTGGGCATGTAGAGGAATTCACACCCCCTTTGTGTGGCTTGCTCATTACCAGTTTGAGAGATGATCTCAACGATTGGTTTATGATTGAGATGATTTAATCTCAAACCATTGATGTCTTTGGCTAGGTATTTTGCATTGAGTTTCTTTATTTAAGAGAGAACTCTCTCATTTTATTAATCTTCTTGAACATTTTGACACTTGAGAAATAAAATAGAGATACTTGCAGCAGATTTCTTGTGTACCTCAGGGTCAAATTGATGTTTGTGGATGATTGCATGTTGTTTATCCCATGCATTTGATGATATTTGTAGTGGTTTTGAGCAATTTTAGTGGTGATTTTATTTAACTTGCAGGGGCAGCCAGCTAGAGGGGTGCATTGGTGGGGAAATCCCCTATTGCATCTACTCGACTTGTTTTTATTGAGGGAATAGTCTTTGTGCTTATTGTCAATTATTTTTCTCTCAAGTTTCTTGCTAGTGTGTACTTCCTTTCATTCGAAATCATATTAATTTCTAGTTGTATGGTTTTGCAGGAGGAGAGCGCACTTGGTCACCTCAGCACTTGAAAATCATGCTGAAACTCTTGCATATCTCCCAAATTGATCTTGGCGTGGACAAATTGTCATCTATAGCACCATATCTTTCAGAAAACAAGTAAGTTGCTTGTGCATTTCTCTGTTTTAAATCTCGTCAAATTTCTGCATAAACTAACTTTATTAAAACTTGCTCCATTTACACCGTCGGCATACTTTGCACTCAAAATCTTGACAAGATAGGATGTGGGTTTTTCTAGTAATAATTTTAAACCCTTAAGACCATATTTTCATGATTTTTTGACTCCATTTGCCCATTGTTTAGGCGCTGGTCTGATTTGGTGGTGCACCCTACCTGGTTGTTTGGTCAATTTCTTAAGTGTTTTGTTTGTTTTGTTTGCTTATTTTTCCTGTACTATTCCAATCCATTTTCTCAAGCATTTGATGTGTTAGGACTGATTTAAAACTATTTAAATTTGTTGTCTTAGACTATTTTAAATTTTGAAGTTAATTCCCCCATAGGGCAGCTTATTCACTATTTACTCCTAGCACTAAATCTACCCCGGACTTGTTCCAAACTTCACTACTAGTGAGTCTAGCATAATTAATATAATTTTCAGATCTGATATATGAATTTTATTTCTTGTTTTGGCATCGGGTTTAAGCTCGATTAGTGGTTCTTTTTGGTATGGAGCCACCAACTCAAGGCACCCTTATTTGCTTCATCCATATCCTTAGTGCTAGTGTTTTGTTGTGTCGTCAAACTTCGTTGGTTGACTAGGGTCTCCCCCTTGACTTGACTTCTGGACTTGTCTAAAGCGACAAGAACTTCGTCTGGTGTGACAACCGCTCATTGGAGCGGTGGACTTGGTGCTTGAAGTGTCACCAACCTTGCTGCCCTACCGTCCCGAATGGGATACAATTTAGTGGCAGCTAGAGCTTTAGTGATAACAAAATCTACGGTTGAAATTAGCCTAAATCACTAATGCATTAAAATGGACTTTATTAAACTCAATCGCTAATAAAAGACTTTCATTTTATAAATAAAGTGAATTACAAAATAGATTTGACTAGGGCGACCTCATGCAAACACAACCTATGCAGAAGTTCCTCTCCGAACTACAAACACCAACATTGATGTGTGATGTATCATTAGACATCTTATACATCTCATATATCTGTTTTATTTTCATATTTATGTAGCAGTGTGTTTATTTGATGTTGTTGTTGCTTTTAATGTTTTAAAATTTGAAAAAAAATGAATATTGTCAGTAAGTTGTTTTCCATACCCTCCGCAATATTTTCACTGACATGATGTTTGCAACATTGGTTAATACTAGAGTGAGGGAAAGTGAAAAAGAACCAAATTACCTAGTTAAAAGTCAAAGTTCTCTAATTGGAAGCAGTTGTATAGTTTCACCCATTACAATTAAGTTTCTTTACAAACACTCAAATCTTGATACCTTTTTACAATACTAAGAAATAGTAACTAGTAGCTTTACCTCGCAAAGTCTGGAGATCTTTGGTTTTATTGGATCCAATAGATGTTTGAGACAGACTGTCTTATTTTCTTGATTACCTTCTGGTGTCTTATTTTTCTTTACCAATGTATCATACTCTTTCAGAGCTAACAATTGTTAATGACACACTTCTGTACCACCTTCTAGGAAATGCAATTGGGAAGTTAGATGCCCTCGCTTTTCAAGGTGTTTTTCCTTTTAGTGGGGGTTAACATACTCCGGTATTTACACTCTATTAACCTATTTCAATACACTTGTTCTTAGACTAGCCTGCTACTTATGTGCAAAATGTCATATTAAAGAGAGGGTACGAACAGCAGTTTACAAATATGATATGAAAGGGGCATACAAGCACTCACAAGAACAAGATAACGGACATTATAGTATAGAGCATGCCTGTCACAAATAAAGGCCAACAAACAAATTTGCTGCACAAAATGGATAGTTGAAGATTTAATCTTTCATTGCTTTGCATTGGGTATACTGGCTGTTCTGGATAGGAATCTCAATGCCATTGCAACTGTGAACAACCATAGATGATGATTTGAACCAACGTAAGTGCATTTATAACTCTTCCTCGTGTAGCTTACAGTCTACACATCAAAAAATAGTTTTAACATGCATAATCATAAAATATTTGGTTGAACATGAGAATGTCACATTTGCTCAACATGAAAATGCATGCTAGTTACCATTTACTATTTTTTTCTTGGACAGAAACCACCCAATTTTTGGCTGGAGCAGGATCAGAACTCCTGGGACATGTCGTTTCGGGGACATGTTGTAACAAAAACAGGGTACGGATAGGCACCATATTACCCTTCAAAGTTTAGGATGAAGATATCGATTCCCAATCTAATGTAATGTAAATGTGTCTTCAGGCTATTTATAATTTACAACAAACTACATTAAAATACAGCAGCATTGAAGGAATTATCTGCTTAGGTAAGTCGCCATTGCATTTCCTCCAAGAAAACTACTTTGCTTCTAACCAGCTAACATATGGCATCTGATACGTTGGAGGTCCTGGCTAAATGGCTTCTCCCTTTTCCTAGGAGAGCTTGACATTATTTTGCATCATGAAAGCTAAATTTTCACTACAATGAATCTATTATATTGGCTGTGGTGTCCACTTAAGATGTAAAAATATTCGTCCTGATTGCACACCATCTAGCAGGAAATCACCATCATATTCCCCTTCATGAAGAACTTGTGTTAAGGTTAAAGCAAGTTTTCCCATGAAATCCTGAATATGAGTACGAGATGAAAAACATGTCAAGCTGTGGCAATACTGATGAATCAAACCAAAGAAACAAACAACTGGAGAAATATCCAATTACCTTGCCAAACGTATCATGATCCCAGACTTCCACAATCAACATATCATGAAGTGCATCCTCCACCACAAAGTCAAATTTCTGACCCCATTCAGGATTCAAGTTTTTGGGTACAACCTGCAGAAGTTATTTCAGTTTAATACTGGCAAAGATACAAATAGCAATAGCTTAAGAAAATTAAATTTGATTGACCACACCTATAACTTACTCGTGTTTTCTTCTTTGCATCTGTTTTTTTCATTGTAAGTACCACATATGGATCAGCCTTGCCCCCTAAGTCTGTTGAAGACAAGTTCTCTGCTCGTTTCACAGTAACAGAGAGAACACCACGAATTATATCTTTTCTCTTGCCAGGACTTAAGGAAGAAAGCCGTTGTCCATTCATGCCATCAGTAAAAACTTTCTCCAGAGAGGTCATTCCAAATGGTTGGGACGCTGCAGCAAAAAGACCACCAAAGCTGTTCTCCATACCAAACTGGCGATAAATCAGCTCTAGGTGCACCTGTTGTCATCAGTTTGACAGTCAAGGCTTTAGCATTTCCAACATGTTTCAGTCAAATACTATTCCAGCAGAACAACACATTGGTATTTTGAATACCGATGTTAATCAGTTTGACAGTCAAGGTTTCTGCATTTCCAACATGTTTCAATGAAACACCTACTCCAGCAGAACAACTCAGATATTTTGAACACGTGTTAAATAGGTATGGTGCCTAAATGATGTATTCAAACATGTACATCCAAAGTATATGATAAAAAGATTTTGGATGAACAGTTTCCTAACTAAGTTCATCCATACAACTTCAGAATTAACTGTAGTGGCAATTCTTACCTGACCCCGGATCTTAGTATCAGGTTTTCTATTTTCTGAATCCTTGACCAGAGGTAAGTACATATCCTTTAACTTTCCTAGTTCTAGGTCCTTCAACTGCACTTGAGCATAGCCCAGGAGTTCATCCTCCTGGACTGTTTCCTTATCAAAAATCTTCACCGTTAAATGCTGTGTATCAATATCTTCAACATCAAATTCAAAATGTTCATTCCACACAGGATTCAATTGGTTATCCTGCAATGCAAGATATTAATGAGTTGACAAATTACAGAATAAGTTCTAAAAGCAAAGTAACCCTATTACAGAAGTAGATTCTGAATGACAAATGCAATAAGCATACTTGGGTCTTACTATGATCTTGCTTTTCTTCACTCGATCTTTTATTGGCCTAATGTAAAGCACTGCATAAGGATCAGATTTCCCTATGAGGTCTTTATTAAGTAAATCCTTCGCCTCCACAAGTTTCACATCTAGCACTCCAATAGGTCGCAACTCCAGATTACTGGAAATATCAAATCAATTTAGGAATGTGACAGGCAGCACAATTAAGCACACAATTCCATAATAAAAAAACAGATGCAATACACAAGTCCAGTACTCCAAAATCATTTAATTCTGCAACCAAAATTACAAGCACACGAGGACAGTAATTCACCTGTAATCCCCGGGCACAATGGGTATCACTTTCCGAACAGGCCACAATAATGAATCTTCAATTGCATCTCTTATTGTATCCTACAACATAATACCAACTATGAGTACTACTAGCCAGTACTTATCTTGATTTTCCTGGCCACAATTATGCAATTTAAACTTGAATTGCTTCTGTCAAAATATCCCAAAGAAAACAATGTTCTTTTCCTGTTATTCCATGTTATGAAAGAATATGTAATAGGCGGTTCCTGTTATTACTGTTTTGAAAGAATATTCTGCAAAAATATATAAAAATATATATATATATATATATATATTGAAAACAGATGATTGACATACTTGATAAGATGCTGATTACAATAAGCCTCATGATGGTATACTTATACACATTGACTAGTCACAAGGAGAAGGGGTACATGACCTTTGACTTTTGCCTAACTATATTATTATTATTATCATTATAACATTGTCACCATCTTAAGGAATGCTTTGTCCTCAAAGCATAGTAAATTGGATTCTCTCTAGTTGAGCATGTTTCCATGGTGGCATCGAGGTTGTTTGGTTTTAGTGGTTTGACTTTGTTACTATTTTGATAGTTGACGAGGTTCCTTTGTAATATTTGTATCATATCCTCAAGTCTTTTGACTTGGTTTTCTAATGGGGAACCTTTATGCTTCTTGGTAACATATTTCCCTTGCTTACATTGTTGTATGCTTGAATGTGTTTCTTGCTCCCATTTTATTAGTTGTAATTCATCTTTCTTAAGAGCAGAACCTTCAACACCATATAATTTATAATGTTGACCTTGCCAGTTAAACTCCATGAACTGTTCTTCAAGGTTGGTGGTATAAGTGCCCAACTGAATCAACCATTCCGCACCAAGTACCATATCCATTTCTTCAAGTCATAGAGTGTAGAGCCTTGTTTGTAGTTCCAATTCTTGTATTGAATTGAGACTTGAAGACATCTTCCCACTTCTTTGATCTTTTGTCAATTAGCAATTGTAACGGTAAAGTCTTTGGCAGGGTACACAAAAGGTTTTAGCTGTTTAGCAAGAACCATGCCTGTAGAATCTACGAGTACCGTTATATTTCTATCTTTTATGGCTCCTTTAAGATTCAAGGTCTTAGGTTGTGATTTCCCCATCATGGTTTCCAATGGAACTATAAGCTTACTTTCTTTGTTTCTTGGAACCTAGATCTTATCAACCTTTCTGATAATGTGGTGGAATGTATTTTGCATTCCATTATTGTATTTGGTCTCTTTTGGAGTAATTGTTTCTATTTGAAGCACGTCTTCTTCATATCTATTTTGTTGGGCCCATGAGATTGAAACTATTGATATCCTTGGCAATGATTCATTTCAATCGTTTATATTTTGATATTTTAATTGGGTTGACTTGTTCTACCCTAATCTCTTTCGTGAACTGTGGTTGATGAGTTCAGACTTTCGAACAGATTTTCATAAGTTGCAGGTTCTAAATTGTACCCCATGGTAATTTCATTTGGTGGGTTAGACATTCCTATTTCATTTTTGTCCACTATTTTCAAACACTGTAGTGACTTGTCCGTACATAGATTTCCTGGAATCCATCTGCTATCACATTTGCGACAAACATTTCCCTTCTTTATTAATTCTAGCCATCATTTTTGGAAGTCTTCGATTAACTTGTCGATTTTTTCACTAACTCTTTTTGTGACTTCTTGATCCAATCCATAATTTCAGAGGCACTATTGGCTTCATCTTCATCACGATAGACATGCATGTACTTTATCATAATTACCCATTTTAGTAGAGGATTCCTGGTGGGGTCCACTTCAATGAAATCTTACTATATAAGGTTTTCTTTTCTCTATAAATTGACTTTATAAAATATGAGAGAACAAAAATTTTCCAAGGTAAAATTAAAGTGCTTTTTTTAAATAACTGTTTTCTTTCAAAGTAAAAAATTAAAAATTTTGAGGGAGCACAACCTTGAAGAAAAGTAATCAAAGTACGGAAAATTCATGCAGGTTCTAAAAGGCAGCTGTAAGGATTGGAATGCATACTATGACCGATCTGATAGATAAGACTTGGTGGCTGCAGCGTATGCCTTACAGATGATTATTAATTGTAGCATATGGCTTTTTTGTAATGTCAGGTTGTGCAATTACTGTGGCAGCAACATATGGGTTACAATTTTGGTGCTTGATGTTGTATGGAACACACAATGAAACAGCTTGATCTGTATGGAATATTGTATGGATTTGCAAATTCCAGTGCTTGTACAAGCTGTACAAATTTAATTGGGCAGATTATGTGGTGGATTGCACAGTGGATTGTATGGAAGACTTGTACGGTAGATTGCACAGTAGATTGTACGGGGATTAATGTGTGAAAATCATGGTCTGCTGTATGATCTGCTTGGTTAGCTGCAGATTTTAACCCATGAACAGTGAAGATAACAAAGAAAGAAAAAAGAAAAAAGAAAAACCTGCACTGCATCAAGGGCACAACCGGTAAAATTGCAAGGATCCTTCAGAAAGGAATTATTAAAGTCTCATTCTCCCCCCCTAACACGATTAGATGAATGTTAGATCATGCTAAAGATGCCACAAACCCAAGACAGATGAAAGGTGTCTACACTATTCCTTGCTTGTGCGGAAAGCAATATATTGGTGAAACAGGGAGATCATTTAAGGTAAGGTTAAATGAGAACTGTGCTGACATTAGACATAACTGAACCAAAAAGCTCACATTATCTGAGCATTCACTAAACACTGGTCATCAAATACGCATTGAAGATAACAAAAATCATCACTAGGGAGGAACACTATGGAAAAAGGAAATAGGGGAGGTTTTGGAAATCAAGTTAAATCAAAATAACATAAATAGGGATGGGGGGGCGTGGAAATTAGCAATACATGGAAACCTATTCTTCAGAAGTTGAAGAATAACAATAATAATTTTAATCTCTCCAATGGGTTGGATTAGATCTTATAGTGAAAAACGACCAGAGGTTTGTATTAAATTATTAATCATTGATTTCTGTTGCCAAAAATCTTAAGCCTAACAAACTCCTACATATGACCCCAAGCTTTGGGGATCAAAATGTTGGGCAAAAATCATAATCTTAATGCAGGTTCCTCTCTACTCTCAAACCAAATGTAATAGACAATTCTTGTTATTACTAATTGATAGAAAATTTCAGCAAAAGTATCTAAGAATATTCATATATATATATATATTGGAAATAGATGTTGATATAATTGATAAGATGATGATTACAATAAAACTCGTGAAGATATACTTGTAAGTATTGACTGGTCATGAGGAGAAGGGGTACGTGCCCTTTGACTTTTCATTAGCCTAATTGTATTTTTTTTTCCTCGGAATTAGCCTAATTGTATTATTATTATTATTATGCTATGATGCACGAGTTTTTGGAACCCAGGAACGTTGGGAATGTGGGTACGCATATCAAATACGTCTAGAGGTTTTCCCCAAATTTGCAGGAAACGACAATAGCAGCCTCAGTTGAAACCTAAGTCACAAGGTTCGGGTTCGAATTCGGGTTCGGCAACCATTAAGTTTGAATCAGGTTTGAATGTTCTACGAGGTTTGGATGAGGTTCAACATTAAGTTTGTCCATATAGATTTTTAAAAATTTTAAAAATATTAAAAAATATATATCTCTCTTTATATTAAAATAATTTATATTAATGTATATATAAATGTATTAATAAACCTATGTCTTTTTTATAAATGTAACTTTTTTATAATATATATCATATATAAATTAATATAAATTATATTAATAAAGGGGGAATGGTCGATGGAATCCGTGCCCTATCTTGTTAGCTCATTGGCTCTCCTCGTTGATTCTCATTAGCTCACTGGCTCTCCTCACCCTTCCTCTGGTCGGACCCTCCAATGTCAGGTGCGCCTTCCTCCTCACCCAAAGGAATAAAAAATATTCTTGGTCAAGGAGTTGTGGCCTGATCCATTGATTTCCCATGTCATGATGTAGTTATCGCCTTCACCATGCCACTGAGTGGCTCATTCTCTTGCCTACCAAAAGGAACAAATATCATTCCACAATTTCATTAGTGCGTGAGATACAAAGCATGGCCCAACCCTACTCCAAAGCTGAGGCCCATCCTTCACTCACTATCTTTCACTCACTAAAACAGATAAGGGACACAAAAAATGTTCAACCAGTGTGTAACTCTCACCAGAGTCGTAACCCTATCAACACTCGACCTGTGAGTCATAAGTTTGTAATCTTGTTGACACTCTACCTATATATGTCAAATTTGAATAGAGGTTTGGCGAACTTAAACCAAAGCTTTTAGATTCACTTGAATTTGAACCTCAAGCTCCAAATCCGTCGAACCCTATGATTTAGGTTGAAACTCGAATAAACGAGTTTGCCTCCAAATTTGAGCCCTCTGATCTGAGCCTCTGATCTAATCTTAGTAGTATAGTGGTATAATGGTAGAGTGGTATGAGAAAGTGGTATCAAAGCGTGAATAATGTAATATTCCCCCAAGTGGTATCAGAACCATAGTGGTGTGACATAGTGGTAACACCACTATGATATCACACTAAGATTAGAGGCTCGTCACACTAAGATCAGAGGATCAAGGATTGTTATGCATCCTTGAGGAACGACAGCAATATCCGACAAACATCACGAAATTACAAATATATGATATCACATAATGAAATGCTTATATTATAATAGAATGCTTATAACAAGCTTACATACACTTTTGCTTCAATATACACCACCAAGCTTTTCCAAACAAAGCTTCTCCAAACACTTGACACTTGATAGAGCTTCTACATCCTTCAAAATCTGGATCCAGGATGATTAACAACGAGGAGAACTTCTCTATATATAAAACTCATAGAGGTTTCCCAAAGGACTATTCAAGATTCCTCTTTATGACACATCACTCCACTATTCATAAACTTTTGATTGTACATTCCACTTTCGGTGCAAGCAAAAGGACTATTCATCCACTTTTCTAGAAGCATCACATGTTGTGCATCATGTAAAGATAAAGATAGTGGGAATCTTTTGACATGCGTGAACAAGCCTCACGGGATAGCTCAACTCTTTGTTCATGTGGTCGAGAAACTTTATATGACATAAAATATTCTCAAATCTAAAAGGACTGACAAAGCTTGACTCATGATGAGTACATGCCACTCATCTAGCATAATGCAATATGTACAACGTATTTACAACTGGGTCCAGCATGCTTCCCTCTCTCAACCCGGATCTGGTGGATTATCATCTTCATCACTAGAGGAAGTTAACCACGTCTTGGGAGAGATGTGCTGACAAAAGCATCCTTAACAAGGACTATCATGAAGTAATTCATAATATTCTTCTTTAGGAAGAGAATAACTTTTGAACTTGTGCTGAAATTTGAATCCATCTTGGTTGGATTGATTTTGCAGAGGAATAACTTCCGTTGTTTCTGTCTCAACCAAGAACTTGAAACATAGATTAATTGATACTCCTATGTAAAGATTAGATCTAAGGACTGTGATCAGGTCTTCATTTCTTAAGCCTTCTTCTTTACATGGAACAAATTTACTGATAAATAACTCAAACATAGCATTCCATGGATTAGTCATAATTAAGGAGCAATCAAAAGCAATGACTACCTGCTGTTGAATCCTTAAGAATTTTAATAAAGAATCCAGCATCCCAATCAATATAGGGCCCATAGACTTCTAAATATGTTATGAAAGGATCATTAATAGGATCATAAGCTCTTCAATAGCCTTTGTATCTCCATTCTTCATAATTGCTATTATAAAGTATTGACTAGTTAGCCCATTTCTCAAGGACAATGATTTTTATTTCTAAAGGGCTAAGCAATAAACTTTCTGCCATATTCAATTCATGTTCTTTTCTTTTCTTGTTAGGCTTGCTTGAACCAGACTCGCTTGCTACCTACACCATCTATATCTTTTGAACAATTTGACTGGAGGCTATAATTCTCTAGTTAGGAAGTCAGCAAGCCGTAGGGGAACTTGCGGCTAGATCGAATCCCGTTAGTGCTTGTTTGTGAGCTAGCGTGAATTAATGTGAGTGATACAAGGTATTGGACGGTTATTTATTGAAGGAAAGATTAGAGTGGAGGGCAGAAATGCATAATTACATATATTGTTCTTTCCTTCAACATATTCAAATTTGAATGCAAAATTACCCAACCACATATTCCATCTAATCAATCCGGCATTGCCAATTTCTCTGGTGATCTTGGATGTCAAATAACCTTGCATATTCTTAAGATCAAATATCACATAGATCAAAAAAAAATTAATACCTTTGATGGCAGCCAATATTTCTTTGAGAGTTGAGTGATAATTCAATTAGGCTCCATAAATTGTCTTGATGCAAATTTGCATATTTCTTCAAATCCTTGGGGATTTGATTCTATCAATACTATTAAATTTCACACATTCATAGCATAAAACATAAATGCATTGCCAAGATCACTAGAAGTAAGACAAAGCACAAAACAACAACACAGATTTTACCCTGGGAAACCCAAATGGGAGAAAACCTAGCAACCTTCGCAGAGAGATGATAATTCTGAGATCAGAGTACAAATGAAGAAAGAGAGAGAATGTGAAAGTACCTTCCACAAGTAAACAACCCAAATAAACCTCCTTCTTCAAGTGATGCGAAAATCTGCTCCTCCACGTGATGCGCACTTCACAAGTGTGAGAATGAACAAATGAGGAGCACTAACCTCATATTTATGCAAGTGCTGAAACCAAAAAATCCCTTATGGGTCCGACTTGTCTTGGGGGCAATAAATATTTTATTTTTAATCTTTTTTTATTAATTCCTTTTGCACCCCAAGACTTACATTGATTCTTTCATGTGTTTACATAATTGTTTGCATAAGGTTCTTCTCCCTTAGGAGGTATAAACAAGTACAATGAAAGTACAATAAAATATAATGAATAATATCTTCCGAAGTTGTACAAAATCCAACACTCCCTCTCAACGAGGAAGGTATTCTTCGGTCTTCATCTGCATCACGATCATCTGGGTTTCATCTTGTACATCCATTATGTCTCTATCATCTTTCTGCATACTGAAGGTTGTCTACACAATCTCTGTGCATCATCATCACCAGTCCTTTGGTGAGTCCAGGAGAATCACTCAATCCTGGATATCTGAGATATACAACTATACCATCTCTGCTATACAATTTGCTAACTGTCTGTCTCATCTACCAATGGGGTCCTCCCATACCTGGCTAAGATCTCAGACGAGCAAAAGGGCACGACCATCTACTAACTGCCTACTCTTCTGCCTATGAGATTTCTCCCATATCTAGCTGAGTATCTGGACTGTAGAGGCACCTGTGCAACCACATGGCCAACTGCTGACTGTCCTACTCATCTGCCTATGAGATTTCTCTCATATCTGGCTGAGTAATTGGACTGCAAAGGCACCAGTGTGAACCCGACCAACTGTTGATTGTCCTACTCATTTGCCTATGGGATTTCTCCCATATCTGGCTGAGTAATTGGACTGCAAAAGATACCTGGGTGAGCCCGGCCAACTGCTGACTGTCCTACTCATCTGCCTATGAGATTTCTCCCATATCTGGCTGAGTAACTGGACTGCAAAGGCACCTGGGCAAAGCAGGGCAAGCATCTTATCTTTCCTTCTCAAGGAGGGAAACGTTCTCTACGACTCCAAGTGTTCCGCGAAAGTATTCGAACTTCAGTCTAGGAAGTGCCTTGGTGAGAACATCTGCAGTTTGGTCATCTGTCAGCACGTACTGTAACTCGACCGCACCTTTCTGCACCATATCACGAATGAAGTGATATCGAATCTCGATATGCTTCGACCTATCGTGAAATACAGGATTTACTGACATCTGCACACAGCTCTGGTTATCACAGTGAATCACGGTCAACTCTAGAATCTAATCGAACAATCCTGCCAGGAGTTTACGAAGCCAAACTGCTTCTCGAGCTGCTGTGCTAGCAGCCATGTACTCAGCCTTTGCAGTATTGAGTGCTACCGAGTTCTGCTTCCTGCTGCACCAGGAAATAACTACAGAACCCAAACTGAAGCAACATCCAGAAGTACTCTTCCGATCTGCAACACATACGGCCCAATTTGAGTCTGTAAACCCCTGCAATATCAGGTCACTATCTGAAGCATATTTCAATCCATATCCCACAATGCCACGTAAGTATCTAAGCACATGTTTTGTAGCAATCCAGTGAATCTGCCTCAGTTCGCACATGAACTGATTGAGGGCATTCACAATAAAACATATATCTGGTCTGGTGTTGGTCAGATACATCAATGACCCAATCAACTGGCGATAAATGGTGGGATCAAACAAATCATACTCTAAAGTAGAATCTCTCAGCTTCTTCCAATTTGCATCCATCGGAGTAGCCATGGACTTGCAATCCAACATTCCGAATCTCTTCAATATATCGATGGTGTATTTTCCTTGTCCTAGGAAAATCTCTTTTTTCCTCTGCCATACTTCTAATCCCAAGAAGTAATGAATCAAACCAAGGTCTTTCATTTCAAACTCAAAGGCGAGATTCTTCTGACACCATACAATGAGTTTCTCATTTCCAGTGAGAAACAAGTCATCAACATATAATACCAAGATCAGTGGCTCGTCATCTACAACCTTGTAGTAAAGGTTGGGGTTTGCATCACTCTTGGAAAATCCCAAGCTCACCAGGAATCCGTTTATTCGTCCATACCAAGCACGAGGTGCTTGCTTGAGGCCATACAATGCCTTCTTCAGTCTGCATACATGAGACTCCTTTCCTTGGACAATAAACCCATCTAGTTGTTCGATGTAAATTTCTTCCTCAATAACACCATTGAGAAAAGTTGTCTTCACATCCATCTGATGCAACTTCCATCCCATAGCTGAAGCAATCGTGATAATGGATCTGATGGAAGTATATCGGGCCATGGGAGCAAAAGTCTCATCATAATCAACTCCCTCTTTCTGAGAGAATCCTCTGGCTACAAATCTAGCCTTGTATTTCTCAACACTACCATCTGCTCCATGCTTGATCTTATATAACCACTTAGAAGTCATAACTGACTTCTCCTCAGGTCTCGGCACAACCTCCCACACATCATTCTTCATGATGGATTGATATTCTTCCATCATGGCATCCTTCCAAACTTGATGTTTGGATGCTTCTCCATAAGTGGTGGGTTCTGAATCAATAATGTTGCTCATTAGTGCCACATAGCTGGAGAATCTCTGAGGTCTCTTGCTTTCTCTAAAAGTGCCATGTGGAGCATCATGCCCCTCTGCATCTTGTAGTGTCTATTGTGCCCATCTAGGTCTTTTCCGACCTATCACATCTCTGGGGATATCAACTGGATCTATGGGATCGATAGGTTCATCTTTTTCTGTTGACTCCCTCTGAACTGGAGGGGGAGATGATCTCATCTCCTTTGGTTCTAGCATTTCTGCATCGTCAATCTCCATACCTGATCCTCTGCCTTTCCTGACAGCCATTTCTTCTTCAAAGGTCACATCCCTACTAACTTCAATCTGTCTGGATCCTGGAATGTAAATTTTGTAGGCCTTTGAAGACTCACTGTATCCCACAAAGGTATCCTTCTTTCCTGAAGGTTCTAACTTTGATCTTTTCTCTTTGGGCACATGTATGTAGACTGGACAGCCAAAAATCCGGAGATGGCCCACTTCTGGTTTCACACCTGTGAACGCTTCTTCCGAAGTCATGTTCTTCAAGATCTTATGTGGACATCTATTCTGTACATATACAGCGGTCCTGGATGCTTCTGCCCACAAGAACATTTGAAGACTCTGGTCATGTATCGTAGCTTTGGCTGCCTCCACGACTGTACGATTCTTTCTTTCTGCAACCCCATTTTGTTGAGGGTTTTAGGGAACTGTGAGCTCCCTCTTAATTCCTGCTTCCTTGCAGAAATCATTGAACTCTGTAGAGGTATATTCTCCACCATTATCGGATCTCAAGATCTTGTTCCTCTTTCCTGACAGATTTTCAACTTGTGCTTTAAACTCTTTGAACTTGCTGAGTACTTCCTCAGATTCTTTGACTTGAGAAAGTATATCCAAGTCTTTCGTGAGTAATCATCAATGAAGGTGATATAGTAATGATAACCACCTAATGACACAACTGTCATGGGCCCGCACAAGTCAGAGTGTACTAGATCCAAAATCCCTTTGGATCTACTCTCGCTATCTAGAAAAGATTTATTGGCATTCTTGCCAAGTGCACATCCTCTACAAGTTCCATCATGGTTTACCTGGAGCCCTGGCAAACCTGTTACAATGTTCTTCAGAACTAGGAGAGCTCGATAGTTCAGATGAGCTAACCTTCTATGCCATAACTCGCCCATACTTGCAGCATCATGTATTAGGGATTGGACAGGAGAAGTGTTTAGTCTATACAAGCTCTCTTCTCTTATGCCAATAACCTTGGTTGTGCTCATGCTTGAGTTCTTGTGTCAAGCAAGGACTTTCCCTTCTGAGAAAGCTACTATTATCACACAACATGTAGTTGTCCCTAGTGATATCCCATCCGGGATGGTAGAGGAGATGGACAACTAAAGAGGTGACCCAAGAGATGCCACGATTCCCAATGCAAGCTAGGAGCCACGTCAATCGAGGCACTCTTCACTTTAGATCGAGATGAATCAAGACCAAGGGGGAGACCCTATGATCACTCAAAAGTGATTGGACCAAGACAAAGGTTCCTAGGGATATGTAAATGATAAGTTACGGTAACCAATGCAAGGTTAGGTGGGCCCAAGAATTTAGGTAGTGGTTGAAAAGGCTTAAGGAGTGACAATTATTTCAACCAATGAATGGGTTGGGCCACCTATGAGGACCAAAAAGATAGATCTAGTATCATGAAAATACACAAGTGGGACCCACTTTCTTGGGATATGAAAAATGGCTCAAATGGGACCCACAAGGTGAAGTTAAAGGTGCAAATGATACCAAGGGGTATGCAAGAGGTAGATCTATGGATCTAAGTTGAAATTAGAGATACCCACTTATGGGATCTAGTACTTGACACAACTCCCAAGGAGTGCGAATTACCCTAGGTGGATTAGTGCCTTGATGGATGGGAAAATAGAGTCAAACAGGATGTCAAAGTGTAGATCGGGACACCTAGGATGCGAATCAAGTGGGTTACTAAAGATGTGATGGTTGGATCTTACTAGATCTAATGTTTCATGATGTGACCCAAGTGGACAACAATCCCCAAAACAAGGAATGCTACCCCCAAGGCAGAATTTCACAAAATGAGACCCTAGATGTAGGTTTCAAGGTGTGCTTGTTTCCAATCCAATGGGATCTCAACCACCCATGTCCTACAAGTGGACAAACTCAAACACCCAAGAAGTGCGAATTTGCCCAAGGAGGGCTAAAAGCAAGGTAAAATGTGTCAAATCAAGTCCAATGGCCACCAAACTTTAGATCCAAGTAGTTTAGGCAAGTATCAATGTGGATCTAGAAAATCAAAGTGATCCAATGGCTAGATCTCCATAGATCTGAGATGTAAAGTGCATCACCAAATTGATCCAAGTGGGGCACAACCCTCAAAATGAGGAATGAGGCCCACAAGGCAAAAATTAACAAGATGAAGCACTAGGGGTAGGTTATCAAGTGAGGAGAGTGTGAATCAAGTGGGATCTCACCTACCCATGTGCTAGATCTAACCCAACTAGCTTCTCCCAAGGGATGCGATTTGCCTCAAGAGGGCTATTTTTCCTTGAAAAGTGTGTCAAATGGAACCCAATCACCACCAAACTATAGATCCGAATTGTCGTGGATACTATAGAGGTGGGTTTTCAATATCTTTTCAAAAGCTAGGCTAGATCCAAGTAGATCTAAGAAATACAAAAAATGAGGATTTTAACTTTTAAGGGTTTCTGACCAATGGAGAAGAATGGATGGATCTAAGCACATACCTTGCATAACTTACCTCAATTGCTTATGGCCACATTGCAAATTGATAGCATTCTCCTATGTGTATATTCAAGAGTGAGATCCAAGAGCTCCAAGCCAAAACGTCCTCCAAGATTGCCAAATCGTCCTCCTCCTACAAGACAAGCTCAAGTGAAACAAGCCAAGTAAGATGATTATGAAAATGATGGAAAGATGTAATAGAAAGCATCAACTATGTCACAAAGATACAATAATGATACTCCCTTTCACCAAGATCAACCCAAGAGAGAATATGTGGATCCCTCCAACAATAACCCTCAAGAAATCGCCCTCCTCTCCACCAATTCGACTTTCCTGCAAGAAAACAAGATGTAGCTCCAAGATCCACAATGATACATAGAAGAGATACTGTATACTCAAGATGCAAGAGAATCCACAAGACAAGAGAAATATGCTCCACAAAGAAGTGTTCTATTCCAATATTCCAGAGCTCCAAACGTGAGCTATACAATAGGGGGTCTCCTCCTTATATAGGATAATAAAGACCAAAACCCTATACCACTTTACAATACAACATGAAAATGAGTGGTTGAGATTAAAATATCTCAATACATAATCAAAGGCTAAGATGAACCATAATAACATAACACATGGATCACTCAAAAAGGTGATGACATCATAGCTAAAAGATACTCAAGGAGGGTGATGTCATCCACTAGAGGGGGCTAAAGTACAAAAGCCCACCTCATATGACTAGGACATGACACATGGAGCTCATGGTGGGGCTAGGAGGCATCAATCCTTACTAGCTCATCCCCATGGCACAATAAAATAATATAATATGTACAAAGTAAATATAAATGATCAAATATGTCCTCAAAATTTGTGACAGACAAGCAGTAAAAGGCCTCCTATGGCCTCTGTGGACCCACCCAAATGATGAAAACTGGCTAGAAGATAAGGGGTTCACCTTGGAAGACCTCTGTTAAAACCAAGTGCCAAAACCTTGCCTCAATTGCCCTAATCGAATTCCTCAATGACCCTTTTATCCCATTTCTAGACTGCCTTGGTAACTGTGAAAGTGTTGAAACTGCCTCCTAGGGCACCTGCACTGTCAAACTGAGCCCACCAGGCTCTCCAGAAGGGGGGATAAATGGTAATAACAAGTGGCTGGACCACCCCCTTCTCATACAGTGCCCTAGGTGAATTGGCCTCTGCTGCTCAAGCTGGGAAATTAGCCCCAAATCTGGTCAACAAGTGTAAAACTGCATCTATCACTGTCAGAAGTGCCCGGAACTGAAAGATACGTCTCATTGGATCCAGAAGACCCAAATCTACTAAGAATGTGTACTCATACACCATGGGTTGCCCTAATGGGCTAATTGTAGGGTCCACCATATATGGACAATGCATAATCTGATGATCTGAAGTAATAATAAAACCTGTTGAACTGCATCAGTCATCATCTGAATCATATGTCCATCATATAGCATCATCATCAAGAGTATGTGGGACCATCAAATCATCATCCATAAGCATACATGGCCCACATCATCACGGATCCCAAGAAATGACCATAGTCAAACTAGGTTTGACTAAGTACATATACAACCAAGGACAAATCATATCAGTAGACTAAGACATGTTCCTCTAATCATACTCACAGCTTAACTTCAAGTATAACATCATTCAGTGGCATTAAACATATTTGTTCATTCCATTGTTATTTGTATTCACTTGCACAATAGTTTAAATGACAAACTCACCCATTGGACATGGTCAAACTGCTAGCGAAGGATGAAGGCTAGGAACAAGGTTGGGAAAAGGGAGTGACTTTTCTAACTCAACTAAAAGACACTTTGGACTAGGAGAAAGGGGAAGCTACAAACTCTGTGCTAGACAAAATTAACACGGGGAATGGTTGTGCCTCACAAATGGGTAAGTTGTTTAGAGAGTGCTTATTCAACTTAGGCATCATGTCTACATCAAGTTGATCCAAGTTCATTAGGATCATTCAATTTCATTTCATGGCCTTTTTGGCCTACATAACCCTTCGGATCTCAAGTGTGCTGATAAGCACAACTAATTGCAGCTTGCATCCAGAGCATGTTTATATATATATATAAGGTCAGCAATTGTTTAGATATAGAATTTAAGAACCATTGCTTTTTGGACCTTTCTTATACTCTTCGAGGAGTATTTTTAGCAGTTCATCGCTCTTGCCCTTTTTAGTTTCCATGGGCGAATTTACATAAGTTTCCATAAGTAGTACATGAGCTTTTAGTTTTAGCCAACAACATCTCAAGTGACTAGGGGGAGTTCGTGCCAGTGCCAAACATCGGGACAACCGATCAGAATGATTTAGGCCTACAATCCAACTCACCAAAGACAAGTTTTGTCACCAACTCAGAGCCGAGACACTAAACATACAGGGATGCGGTCCAAACACAGAGGTAGAAAAAGGGGAAGTCCTCAAGACCAAAAAGTCAAGTAAGACAAGTCAAGGGTTAAAGCCAAATAAGGAAAGTCATGGATGGATGGAGTCAAGTGATGGTGGAGCCTAAGCTAACATACAACTGGTGTCAAGAAAGACCATATCTATGTAAGGTGGTAAACCAATGAGTTTTGTCAAACAACCTAAATGTGCAAGTAACTGTCCATTTTATAGTTCATCATCAAGATAGTCCATTTTAAGTTTTACACATTTTGCCACATCATGAATTATATACCAAGCCAATGCTATGAACATGACTAAAGCAACAAGATAATAATCCACGATCAATGATAAAACATCCATAGGTCATACAACATCATCACAAGAATAATCATATATCATTTGAAACACTGCTGCAATACATCTCTAGGCACTGAATTGAAACTGTATGGAATAAAGGGTCACATCAGTCATCAAATCTAAACTCTCAAGGCTCAGCCTTGACACAAGGTCTAACATAAGTCTGAATAATACACTGCTCTAATCATGAGTGATCTCAAAATATACAATCATCATAGCCAAGCTCTGAATAATGGAAGCTCTGGAATGTGCAGATATCTGCTAAGCAAGAATAGTAGCCCTGCTACTATGGTGTGATAACATTTACTTTATAACCCTTGTCCTCCAATGCTGAGATGGAAACAAGATTTCTTTTCATACCAAGTACATAGAGTACATCACTTAAGCGTAATGTATCATTTGATTCCAATTGAAGGGTGGTGGCTCCAGATCCCTTCACAGTGTAATTTGCATCATCTCCAAGTACAACACGGAGATGTGAATCTTTCTCAATTAATTCTGAAAGATTCTCTCTATACCCAGTCATGTGTCTAGATGCACCACTATCTACGAGCCAAGTGTCACTAGTGGTAGGAATAGTACCTAATAGTGTTGATATGAATAGAAATTCTGTGTGATCTTCATTCTTTTGCTTCTTGTGATGATGATCTTCTTCTACATCAGCAGTGGATGCTCCATGCTTCCTTTTGATTTGACTTCGGTAGCTATTGGCGTAATGTCCATACTTCCTGCACCTATAGCATTGAACTTGAGATACATCCTTCTTCTTCTTTTGTTCTTGACGAGGACTTGATCTCCTTTCTTCAAATCCTTGGGGATTTGATTCTATCAATACTGTTAAATTTCATACATTCATAGCATAAAACATAAATGCATTGCCAAGATCACTAGAAGTAAGACAAAGCACAAAACAACAACACAGAGTTTACCCTGGGAAACCCAAATGGGAGAAAACCCAGCAACCTTCGCAGAGAGATGATAATTTGAGATCAGAGTACAAATGAAGAAAGAGAGAGAATGTGAAAGTATCTTCCACAAGTAAACAACCCAAATAAACCTCCTTCTTCAGGTGATGCAAAAATCTGCTCCTCCAAGTGATGCGCACTTCACAAGTGTGAGAATGAACAAATGAGGAGCACTAACCTCATATTTATACAAATGCTAAAACTAGAAAATCCCTTATGGGTCTGACTTGTCTTGGGGGCAATAAATATTTATTTTTAATCTTTTTTTATTAATTCCTTTTGCACCCCAAGACTTACATTGATTCTTTCATGTGTTTACATAATTGTTTGCATAAAGTTCTTCTCCCTTAGGAGGTATAAACAAGTACAATGAAAGTACAATAAAATATAATGAATAATATCTTCCGAAGTTGTACAAAATCCAACAAATACAACACCCCAATGATCAAAACTTGCATTTGTAAAAATATTCCTTTTTCCTTCTCCAGCCAACTTTAAAGGAGGAAGATGCTGACATTTCATTTTCATTCTTTTGACAGCTTTGGTATGTGCATCTCTATCCATGCAGGGGGATTCTTCTATAATCTTTGAGTAAGAACTTTTGTCTGTTGCAAGCTGTAGATAGAAAGCTGCTATGTAGTTAATACAACCAAGAAACCTTTGAAGCTGTACTTTTTCCTTTATTACATCTGGAAACATGTTGATGTTTTCCAGGATATGTGGCCGCAACACAATCTTTCCAACATAAATAGACAATCCTAGAAAATCTATTTCAAGCACACCTATTTTTATTTGTTTTGGCATTGAAGAAAGCACAAGACCATGAGTATATACAAGTTCATAAAATTTATGAAGATGAACAAGATGTTCTTTCCATGTCTGACTAAAAATTAAAATATCATCTATGTATACAGCTGCAAACTTCATGCGGAGCCTGAATATTTCATCCTTTCTCTTATGGAACTCACTCGAAGCATTCTTCAGACCAAAAGGCATTACAATCTGTTGCCATTGGATACGCACCTCGAGAAAAGGTTAGCGTTGAAAAAAATATTCAAGCCACTGGGTGCATCCTTGGGGGCAAGTCTCGAGTTGAGATACTGTCATTCAACACTCAACTCCTCCGTCTAGGCCAACTCCTAGCGAAGGCACGCGGCTAGTCCCTCTTAAAATAACTAAGGATTTTTCAAGGTGATTTAGTTATTAAGATGAAAGTTAAATTATCTAGAAGTTTAGAACCAAAAAATACTAAACAAGAGATTGCAAACACAAATTAAATCACCAGCATGAAGCAAATTAATCCATCTAAAACATTGATTCACTTAATTGAAAATAGTACCATTGTTGCAGGTAAACCAGTGCCAAATGGAGTCACAAAAAATGGTGTGGTTGTGTCGTGAAAGTGTTGCAGTTGTCTCGTTGGTTAGCTTTAATTATTATTAGATGCATGGATTAAGGAGTAGGTTAATTCTTGGTTTGGCCCAAAGGAAGCTTACTTCTTTGAACTGGGCGCTTATTGCAACAGTATCAAGTGTCCAACGAGGCGAGGCATAACCTGCTTAAAGCAACCCCCTGACTCTATGATATCTTCAATGCGACCTCCTGAGTTCTCTGAAACAAACTACTTATGGATTTCCATATTAATCTAGTTACTTAGCTCCCTTTCTGGTAATGATCAACTGGTCAGACGAACTGCAGAGATCCAGATTATACAGGGTGGCTAAGTCTTAGGTTCGTTTTAATAAATAAATTGAAGTTATTATGAAATGGTTGAGAATCTCTTTTCACCTACCGGGGCCAAAGCCCTTTCAGTTTACTTCAAGAATACACAGCCCCAATTATTCGTTAAGATTGAACAACAAAATTGTAAAAGGTAAATTTATTAACAGTTGAGAATCTCTTTTCCCTTTCGGTACTTCGAGAATGCACAGTCGGTTTTAATTGTTAAGTTCGTTAATTGTGAAAGAAAAGAACAATATTGTAACAAAAAAGGAAGAAATGTGAAAAAAGAAATGTTTTCTGATTACTACATTGTGAGTCTCTTTTCCCTTTCTCAAGCAAGCTCTTTCGGTACTTCAGGAGAGCACAATGGGTTAGTATTCTTTTACAATAAGCCAATAAAGAAATGAAAGCAAAAGCAGTTAATCTATTCTATGAACTAGCAATAAAGAAAACTAAGCTAAAAATCCAAACACACACAAGGATGATACGGGCTCCCCCTTTGGGGGGGGAGAGGGGGTTTATGGGCGTTGTGTAGCCCACTTGCTTTATTTTTTTACAAACTTCCAAAAAAGAAGCACCTCTTGCTCCTTATAAACTTTGATGCAAGGGTTTACAATACTAGAAATTGATAAGACGAAAGAAAGGGGGTCTCTGGAGCCTTGAATGGTTCAATTTTAGCGAAATTTCACCAAAGTATCTCTCGATTCATTCATCAAATCTGCAAAATCAAAAAGCAAACAATGTTAGAAAATGTTGATACAAGCAAATAAAAGATAAAAGAATTTAGAATTCAGTACTTGGAAAAATATCGCGTACCAATTTAGCTAGCTTAGATCTGATATAAGATGAAACTTTCAAACCACTTAAAGATCTAGCTAATTAGAAATGCAAAAAAAGGTAGATGAAGAATAAAGCTTTCACAACTTAGATCTACTTATTTAGCATATAAAACAAAATAACCGAAAGAGGGAGTTTGAATTTTGAAGGGATGGACGGAAGACTTAAAGCTCAAGCTCGATCTTCTTATGAGGACTCGGAAATGCCTGCAATAACCAATAACATTTGCTCGAAGGTACTGAAGAGGGGAGAGGAAGCAGATGAGCTCAACTCCTCCTTCAGATTTGTGATCTGCACAACTATAAGAGAACCCTTGCACAAAAATGGATTATATCTAGTGTGATTGAAGAAAAGAGAGCAAGAGAGCCTCAGTACAACCAAACACAGTTGGTTACTTCTAAATCTCTTAAAAGAAAAACACAAATAGGCAAGTTATAACCATAAATGCCCACTCTATGGACTGGTAACATTCTTCAAAGCTAGATAATCAACAAGCTTGCAACAAAAGAAATCTAAGCAATACAATATCACCTCAACAAAATAGAGCATTCATCAAATTGGCACAGCACAGACCTCCAAAGCATTCAATCTTTTATTAATTAAATAAACATAAGCATTACAGGAGCAGAGGCTCCACCATCCATGCCAAAGCAATGGAAGAGGCCTTGCTTTTATAGATAAACCAAGCTAGGGGGGCGCATTTTCCATCTGAAGTGGACTAGGGCGCATCTATAGATGAAGAGGGAGCTGAAGGCGAGTTGCTTGCACTAATTGAGGGATCAAGACTAAGTTAAACTTAAGAGGGAGGCACCATCTCATCAGAGATGCACCCCCTCATCCTTGTGAATACCACTAGGCCAATCAGAAGTAGCCCAAGTGGAAAATGCACCCCTCATCAATAGAAATGCGCACTCTCAACTGTGGATGAACTCGACTGGGATTAGATTTGATTGATAAAAGCCTCGGTGAACTTGATATGATCCCTAGTTAACTAGGTTTGACATTTAGTTAACTTAGTTTGTCTCCAGACATGCCTGGGACAAACTTCCATTTATTTAGGAACTTGTCTTTTTGTCTTCTTTTGGCCATTTATTTAATATTTTTGGCCTTTTTCGAGAAAAGTATTATTTAAGTGATAAATAATCACTCAAATACTAAGGAAAGTGGGTTTAGGGGTAACGTGGGTGCTCCGGGTTAGAAAACGAGCACCCCCATGGTGAATTTCAACTCCTAACCACTTTTTTATGAGATTTTTAATTTTTACATTAAAAACATTAAAACATAGTCCCGTTTGCAGGAAAAAAAATTATGTCTGAAAACAAAAATAAAACCTAGGGTACTTAGTACATGTCCATGTGACTCATTTCTGATGGGTAGCATGCTAAAATACTTAGAAACATAGACTTTAATAACCTCCCAAGGTTTAGCCACCAAGGCAAATACTCCAGCTTTGGACCTGTGAGTGAAAAACTCAAAAATTATGCTTCGCTGAAAAACAATGCATAATAACCAAGGAAAAACACACTCTAGAGTGCCACATTGATGTTTAAACCTTAGGCAATCCAAGTCTGTTAGAAAAAACACCATGCTAGACCAACCTATTACAATTCCCCGTGGGACATGAACATGCAATTTTTTGAAAATCGGGCCAAAACTGGCCTGCTGAACTTCTGAACACTGACAATGAACAAGTACATTGTTCAAGTCTTCTGTGGTTCACTGGAAATCCAACTAAATACAACTTAGTGGATAACACAGTCCATTCATAATCTCCCATAGGCACCACAGATGCAGTTTTGTGCCTGTCTTCTTTTTTGAGAGCAATTTGCCAAAAGCCTGACTTTAGATCAAATTTTGAAATGGTGTGGCATCCTTTCATTCTTCTTAGCAGATCATCCTTATTTGGAATAGGATGCTTGATATATTTCAAAAATTCATTAAGAGGAGTATAATCAACGACTAATCTTTTCTTACCTATCTTCTGTTCTGAGTGCTTGTTGACATAAAATCCTGTACATGCCCACTTAGAATTTGAAGGGACAATTAAACCTCTAGCTAAGAGATCAGCTATCTCTTTCTGACATTCTTCAAGATATTTGGTCATCATGCCTTTGTGATTAGCTTTAGTGCGATTGGCATAAACTTTAAAGCAGTTATGGGAGAGAAACAACATACCTTTCTCTTTTCCAAAATGCATTGGGCTATTCAGAACAACAATCTCTGACAAGCTTTTCTTTCATCTTTTCTAATTGCTTTTTCGTGTTGCTTTCTTTCTTCTAAAAGAAATTTTACTCTTTTCAGGTGCTTTTCTGGTCTTTCTGTCCTGCATCTCTGTATTTTCTAGATTTTCTCTTCAACGTAAGTCTTGGTAGGTACAGAGACTATGACTCCATTGATCATCATTGAAATCTTTTTATCTTCTAATGTCAAAGGAAAATGTTTTGATAGAAAATAATTTCCTATGAGCATATCTATTCCTATTCCTTGCGCTTCAAATTGTAAGAATGTGATCAAAGATTTCCTACCAAAAAAGGAGATCGGTAAGGGCAAGGATTCTAAGGACACTTTTCTTCTTTCTTTGCAAGCAAAAGGTAAAACATTTTGAGAAGGAATCCCATACATCGGCTGGAAAGCAATTCTTTTTGGCTAAATAAATTGAGGCACCAGTATCAATAAGTGCATCTATATGGAGTGGTCTTAAACCATCTAGGTTGAATTCACAAGTGACAAAGACTTGCTTAATTTCTTGAAAAGAAGCTACTTGGGAATGTGGCTGAATAGCTCTAATGTTTTCTGATTCATTCTCTGGCTCTCTTCTATCTTCTGGGGGACTTTCACCAAATGGACTTGCAATCAATCTGCTGGCATTTTCAAATGCTTCTAAAGCATTTTCTGTATTTGCTTTAGATGGATCATTTGATTGCTCATTTCTTCTATTAAAATCTTCTTCATCAGAACTAGAAGACAAATTCTTTTGAATTTCTAACTCTTTGATTTTGGCTTCAATATCTAAGAGACCTTTATGTAGTTGTAGCTTTTCTTCTTGCAACTTCATGACTTGCATTTGTCTTTTATGTCTCCTTTGAATTTTAGCCAAATCTTTCTCTTCTTTGTTGCTTACCCTTTTCTGACTACTGGAAGACTGACTAGGAAATAAACTATGACAAGGAGAGTTTTTACAAGAGGGTTTATATACAGAACTTCCTACAAAACTTTTATAATTTGGGGGGATCAAAGAGTTTTGGAGAGGATGGATGGAAATACTGACTCTTGAATGTTGTAAGCTCAGGGACTTCTATGATAGAATTTAATGAGTCCAGAGATAATTTTTTAGGAGACTGATGGGGTTTCTTCTGACTGTTAATAGACTTTTGTTTATGGATAAAGGGAAGCTCTTGAGTTAAAGATTGGATTTCTTCTCAAATATTCATTGCTCTTTGGACATGCCATGGGGGTGTAGTTTTAGCAGATTCATGCAAGAATACTAATCTATCTCTAATTTCTTGCTCAGCAGATTTCAACATAATAACAGATATAGATTCTCTTCGAGAGGATTGAGGAGATGATTTGTGATTTATGATTTATGATTTATGTTTCGCATTCAGTTTTTTAAATGTCCTTGATCATCAGAAATTCATCCCTGTTTTCCCGTTTCGTGCAACTTAGAATCTAACCCTAACCCTAAAGCTATAAGATGAACCCTAACCTCATGCTTCTAGGTGTTCAACTAGTACTACTACTACTACCACTATTGTAAATGACCTTGAGGAGTCCGAGCTTAAACAAATGATGATGCCATTGCTAGTCCTGATTCTAGTTCTACTTCTAGATCTAGCAGTGGTTTTGAGTCTGATGATTGATCATGTTGATCAATGACATGTATGATGTATGATGTAGTGGCATCATAGCATGTTATTTTTTGGACTCTACAGGCCATTTAGGCCTCGTTGATTATGTATTTTGCTCCAGATATGTATTGCACAGTAAACTTTGTGCCATTTTGATATATTCACCCTTACATGGTATATCCATGCGCAGACTTTCGATATTTTGTCTCTAATGCTTTGGAATCATGGATTAAAATCTTTAAAATATTGTTTTTATTTAAAATTTAAATATTTTATGTATTTTTGAGTAAACTGAGTCATTAAATTCAAATCAACCGAGTCATTACCAATTCCGAGTCCAAGTCCGAGTTGACCCTTGATCGATTCTGGGTTTTAAAACATTGGTTAGACTATCATTGCCTAAGTTTGATGTTGTGTTAATTTATTATTTTGTTAGACAAATACTTTGGTATTTTGATCATTATTGATGGCTATTAGGCATTATGATGGAGTGCTACACCTAGGAGATTCATTTTCTTCACACGTGTGGACTATTTGACTTCCTAAGGGTTAATTCTACCTTGGATTGAGCACCTACACGAATTCTGGAGCCTAATTATGAGGTTGTTGGCATGTTTGATCACTTTATGAGCTTTTGGGACCACAAGTGTGGTAGTTGGAGGCTTTCCCATGGTTTTGTATACCATTTGTTGGTTTTTACCAATGGTTTTGAGGAGCACCCATGGTTTTAGACATTTTATTACTTTTTTTTATTGTGAAGGTAGTTGAGTTTTTCTCCTATAAAAGTAACCCACTCCTCACTTGTCATTTGTTGTTGTTGATTTTGCATAAATAACTCTATCTTGGTTCAATCGTTTGGCATTTGTTCTTGGTGACTTCTCATGAGTTCAACTTGGAGAATCTAATTGAGGTATAATTTATTTTTATTTATCATTTGTCAATTTAATTTATCTAGTCCTTAGAAGAGTAGTGTTGCTCCATGGTTTATCATATACTTTTCATGTTGCATGTTTGAGATATTAATCATCTTAGGAGGGATACCGAAACTAGTAGCATTGATTAGGTATGAGCTAGATAGATTAATTGAAGGTGTATGCAAAGCTACCCTTCCTTAATAATTACTAATGAATTGTGATCGATTGCTGGTATAGGAATTAGACATGCTATTTTGAAGGTTTTCCTTCCATGCACATACAAACAAAGCTCTAGAAAGAGAAACTTACGACTCCATCTGCCCAAGGACATAGAAGGCACTAGTTACCTTCCCAAACTCTCACAACCAAGCTCCTTGAAGATTTCACTTTCATTTTTAGTAATTAGGAATTAGTCTAAGAAAAAATTTCCAATAAAAATAAAATAAACGAAAACACAAAAACAATTCTAAATTTGTTCTAGATTTAGTCTAGACATTAGACAAGGTTCTCTTATTATTTGTAGCTTAATCTCTTTTATTTCTCTAGTTTAACTTCATTTCTTCGTTATCTTTTCATAAATTTTCTGCAGATTTTAATTCTGTTTTTTTCTGTAGAATTCAAATCACATAACAACCCTTTAATGTGCTAAAAAATTTCATATTTCAGAAGGGTTTATTTGCTGAACACATCCTAAAAAATTATAGGCATTTAACTTTGAATCTTATGATGTTTAACTGTTTATAGATCATCCAAATGAGAATAGATAATTCTGAAAATTTATTTTCTGCAAATTTAAACAATTTTGGAATTTATTTTAAAATGATTTAGTAGCTGAAAAATTCAGATCTAATGCTTCAAACACTTTCTGTAAATTTTCTGAGTTATAAATCTGAATTTTTACTTTCTTTTCATATTGATTTAGGCTTTAAAACACGTTAGGAAAGCAAGTAATAATTCTGGAAATTTTTCTGTGTAATTAATCATTGTAAATTTCACTCTTATCTTTATTTACATGGTCATTTTACTGATTTCTAGAATTCTTGAATTTTTTATTAATAATGTCCTTGGCTACTTTATGAACAACAAGATGATGAATTATGATTTAAATTGCATAGTTATGTGAAATTTGAATGGTTAATATTTCATAAACTGATCTTGAGTAACCACACATAGCATATCTTGAATGTTTATGGTCTATGAATCTTCTAATCAATCTTCTAATCATTTACATTCTTGAAGTCACTAACATGTGCAAGTGATTTATTAACTTCATTTTTCAGTACCTCTCCTTAGTATTTACATGCTTATGGATTATATGGCAAGACATTAATCAACTAAGTTTGTGAAGATAAGATTTAATCAAAGATTTAATGCCATCTTTGCTGAAGTAATTCTAATCACAACTTAGTTGGACTTCTTAATAAACTGGGTGACACCCTTTTGCATAGACTTCACTCTTTCCAAGAGTGCCTCATTTATCCAAACACTCATAAACTATTAAGCATAAACTTGCCATCATTGGATTATGTCGTTTGTGGATGATTTGGGGCAATAAGCCAACATATATTTAAATGTGAAATTTGATGCTATGGTTCATTGTTGGTTTTAGCTTTTCATGAGTATCTTCACTTTATATCCATGAGTGATCTTTAGTTTTTAGCCATTACCCCCTCCCATCCGATCTTGACCCTAGATCCATGTTCTCTCATACATCCACTCTTTATGATATTCCCAGGCAACCCCATATTAGGGATACCTCTCTGCCTTCTTCATCCCACTTATTCACAAATAGGGACATCAGAGAGGTCACTTGGGTTATGAGCAATAGCAAAGCAGCAGATAAGGTGGGTTTCCAAGCTGAGTTCTTCAAGCACAATCTTCATGCTCTTGCTAGTTACTTGACAGGCCTCTTCAACCATGTAGTCTATATAGGTTTTCCAACAATTACAATATCATGGTGGGCCAGACGTTCTCGAAGCTCTATGCTATGATCCTTCATATGAGGCTTTCTATTGAGCTTGAGCAACAATACCTCAAAGCTAAGGGGCAGGCATGATTTCGACCCGCTCATAAAACCATTGATCACATCTTCACCCTACAGGCCATAATTGAGGAGGCACGACATCCCTCTTCGGATATCTATTGTTGCTTCATAGATTTTCAAAAATATTTTGACTCTATACCACATGAAGCCCTATTCCAAAGGCTTAGAGACATTGACATCTCCACAACCCTACTGACGACCATCATGCGCCTATATGAGTATAGTCCTATATGCACCTATGTGAGTCAATCCTTAGTCATCTCCGCACAATTCACGGGATGTCATATTTAATGAGCAGCGCTATCGGGGTTAAACAGGGTTCCCCCTGTCCCCCACCTTGTCTGGGATTTTTATATTGACGAGTTGGAGACCTTCCTTCACGAGCATATCCAGGACAGAGATGGGTGCCTCCTTCACTAGGTTTTGGTATCGATCCTACTATTTGTTGATGATGTGGTTCTCCTCTCCTCATCTCCAGAGGGACTACAGAGGCAGTTGGATGCCTTAGCTCTCTTTTGCAACCTCCGGCAGTTGACGGTCAACCTTGGTAAAACCAAGGTAATGATCTTCAATGGGTTGAAGAAGATCTCAAACTTCATTTCTTCTTCAAAGGTGAGGAGATCGAGATCACCAACACCCACACAAACTTGGGGGTGCAATTCTCAAGACCCCGCTTTAGTTTGCGACCTGCCCTCTGGCCTAGGATCAACAAAGGTTACAGATCCTTATCCCTTCTCGAGAGACAATGCTTTCGACCCCAGTTTTAGGACATCTCATCTAAGATGTCCCTCATGGACTCTCCTATTTGTCCCACTATCCTCTATGGCTCAAAGGATTGGGGACCTTCTTTACATGAGTCGTATTGACCCTCAGTCGAGAGAGTCCAAATTCTTCTCCTCCAACACATCATTAGAAGCAAGCAGACCGTCCTTCATCACATTATCCTAGCAGAATTTGAGGCTCGACACTTCCAACTTGAGATAGTGTTCAAATTGTTCTCTTTTCTACATCGCATCTGAGGTTTTGCAGACTCAGTTGAGGGGTGGGACCGAGACCCATACTTGGCCAATTGTTCTTCAAAGATTATTGCCCTTTCTAGCCTTCCACATCAGGTTAGAGGTTGGTTCGCAGTGGTTTCAAATCTTTTGGAGCATGTGGACATTCAATTGGACCGTCTCCCCCGTAAGAATATTCCGTGGACGCACCTAGTCACCTTCTACGTACCAGACAGGAGCTTAACAGGATAATCAGGAACAACATTTACATGCAATTCATCCAGATCACTTGGGTCAACCCTCAGGGTGGGTTGCGCCCAAAGATGGCCTTCTACACTAAGCACTTCTTGAAGCTGAGGGATGGGATCATTGTTCGACCCCATTATACACTTTTCCATTAGATGCATGCCCTTTGCATTCCCCTAGACCAGTTTAGAGTGGTATCTCATAGACTTCAGGTTGAGACAAACCACCATATCAATAGATCAAAGAGGATCTTCCAACTATGCCATCTACAAGAAGTAGAGACCATAGTTTCAAAAATCAAAACCGGACTCGAAATCAATCGAGGGTCAACTCAGACTTGGAATCAAATCCGGTAATGAATCGGTCATGACTCGACCGATTTGAATTTAATGACTTGGTTTACTCAAAAATACCTAAAATATTTAAATTTTAAAGAAAAACAATATTTCCAAGATTCTAATCCATGATTCCAAAGCATTAGAGACAAAATATCCTAATTATGCTCATGTATATACCATATAGGAGTGAATATATCAAAATGGCACAAAGTGTACTGTGCAATATATATCTAGGAGACTGGGACTAAAACAAAATACATAACCTATGACGCCTATAGGGTACATGGCTTGTAGAGTCCAAAAAACAACATGCTATGAATCATAATGCCACTACATCATGATCATACATCATACATCAATGATCATACTACATACTACATAGTCAACTGGCATACATCGTCAATGATGAAACTTATCACCACTACTAGAACTAGAATGCCTCCAACCAACGAATGGACTACGAATATGAGATAGGTGTAGGGAAATAGAGGGGGGCGAGGGTCATTAAATAGATTTTGGCTCTAGGGTTAGGTTAGATTAGGAAAAAACAGAATTAAAAAAAAACGAAACTATGAGTATTTTCATGTCCACGGTCCCCACTTGCCAACGATGAAAAAATCGACTGTTTTTAACGTGATTCGACCGATCTGATTAGTTCGGTACCGAACCGATCACCCAAACCAATTTGATGGTTGGTTCAAATCGATTTTGGGTCTGCTCAGTGAATCAACCGATTTCAATTCGAATTTTACCGATTTTTAAAACTATGGTAGAGAATAAGGAGCACTTCATCTTTCGTTGCTCCATCTACTATGAGACAAGGGGAAGGTTCCATTGCTTATTTAGGGGACCCCAGACCCTTGATGGTTTCTTCGGATACTTCAACTAGAGATGTTTGGCCTTATACATGCAGGAGGCCCTTAGGCTTCGAGCCCATATCCTTCAACCTCCTTCTAGGATAAAACCTACATAGTGGATCACTTCTTTCTTTGTGGTGCTAGCTTCAGGAAGGGTCACCAAGTGACATGTTGATATTAGTACAAATTCAAACTCTAGATCAGTGCGGACTTGAGGATCCTTCCCCCATCCCATGAGATTTCAGCAACATGACCAGATCAAATCCTTCCCCAAGAGACAGACGAGATCCCCAAGCCCTTAGCGATGCACCACCTCGTTCAGATAGCAGCACATTGAACAATCCAGGAATCCCACCAGTTCTTCTTCTAGGCATCATACTAGATTGACCTTCCTACATTCAGCCTTGGATGTTAGGAGAGATGGGTTTGTTCCATGACAGCCCTGCCACATTACTTTTGGTTCTCCTTGGTCCTGGATCTCCCCCTATACATATTCGTCCTAGTGTGAGCTTCTAGACTTAGAGCTGAGAGTTATCCATGTCGCAACCCTACTCTCACCCTCTACTTTATCTTAGATTAATTTGCTTTCTGCATCTTGCTTTTTATAGGAGACCTTCTGTACTCTCGCTTTGTAATGACATCATTGTATTCAACAGTCCCTTTGACCTACTTTTGTGGTTATTAGTCGGACAATAATAAAATGATCTTATCTTATCTAAGATCAAGCATTCACTTGGGATTTTAACTTGGTACAAACACTCATCAATCTGTAAAAAACTTAAGATCCTAAGACCAATTCCTTCAACCTCAATCTAGAAACCTTTAGGGAAGCTTCCCTTGGCCTATCTAGAAGACCTAAAATGTAGGAAGAACTTTGTTGAGGTGACAGTGGCAATCATCTTCCGAAGTTACACTTGTAGCACTAGTGGATTAGGACTTTTCCACTTAGGTGTGAAATCTAGTATTAACACATTGCATAAGTCATAACCTAATTAATAATGTTTTCATGTGGCCCCATTTTCTATTTCTACATTCATTTTCAGCATGTTGGGGTTTCTTGTGGCATTGGTATGTAGCCCTTGTCATCCTAACCATTCATGAATTCGCCCTCTTGAGCTAACCCCTTGACCCCATTTGCCCTTCTTGATTGGCACCAGTCTCTTGGTCCTTCCATCACCTTTTTACTTTATGTACTATAAAGACAAAACATTTTGCTAAGCTCTCCTCACATCACCTTGTCCTTCATCGTCGTAGCCTTAGCAACCCTATCCTAGGGAAGCCACCCTTGTGTTGCAAAAGAGCCAATCTAAATTGTAGAGAGAGAGCTATTGAGGTCACAATGGGTAACCACTCTAAGTTGTCTTTGGGCTAGGATCATTCTTTTGGGGTTTAATCACAGATGCTAGTTTGGGAGGTAATAGAGCCATAGTTTTAGAGCACTTGCAGGTTGAAATTTTGGGCGATCAGGCAGCAAAGATGCCACTCCCATCCACCAAAAGGTTTCCAAATGGAATCTTTGCTAATCTGCAAGCAACTGAAGATCAATATGAGGTTGTTGTCCCATTATTGTGATGTAAAAAGAATGATAGAACATATATGACTTTGGACAACAATCCAAAGGAGGCTAATTTTGAGAATGGAGCCATAGTTTTAGAGCGCTTGGGAGCTGAACTTCCAAGTGATTGTGTAGCATAAATACCACCCCCGTCTACCAACAGGTTTCCAAATGTGGGAGCTTTGCCTTTAGCTTCACAACCTCCAACATTGCATGAGAGGCTTGTAGCTCCCGATCATGTTCTGGGAGCACTTCCACCTACTCCTACTTCTCTTGTTCATCGATCACAGGAAAAGAAATTAGAAATTTCTTGTGGCAAGAGGACAGCGTAGTAGATACAAGATTTACTTGTCTTTTTCCTGTTTAGAATTTCGTTTCTGGAACTTGGTTCTTTGTCTTTGATATGGCTTATTTTTTAAACATTATATGACAGTTTAAGTTTAAACTTTGAACTTTGAATTTTGAACCTTCCTTTGAACTGTTGACTGCATCTTACAATTCTTTGGTAGTGAAAATGATGTTCCCTTTCATATCGTAGTTGATGTTAGCTATTACAGTTTATTGATTACAACTGTTATATGTTGAAACTTCAAGGTTGATGTCATGGTTGATGATTGAGCATTTGACAACAAGGTTATAACTGCTAGACGATTTTATATGTGTACTAAATGGTTGATGCTTTAATGATCATTGTTGATCCAGTAGTTAAATCTATGTTTTCATGTTTTTTGCAACTAATTGAACATTCTGCATGATTTTAGAATCTATATGTACCAAAATATATTAAAATATGTATTATATAAAAAATGGCCTCGGAACGCTCCACTCCTAGAAGCTTTTGAAAATTGTGCTTCCCATTTCCACTCGCCTCTCCCAGCATCCTTTCTATCGATGGCCTCATAAACAGTTTTGACTGAACAAGTTCACTTTTGAGCACAATTAAGATAATGCTAAGTATGCCATTGTTGGTGCTGATGGTTCCACAGATAACACTAATAGAAAATAACTTTTCTGACCAATACTTACCAGCAAAAACAGTTGAGAGACCAAGCTGACCAACGATAGACTGAAACATCCATATAGGTCTTGACACCTGATCCTAGGCATCCAGAACCCCCTCATACAACCATGTGAGAAACTTGATTCTATTTGCCATGCAGCTCACATCATTTTAAGCAGAGCTTGACATAAAAGCATGAAGGCCTTAGCATTAATGATGACATGTTGAGCACTTCAATCAGCTTAGTGACTATCCCCTTGGAACCCATAACAGATACTAACATTTTCCAACAGAAAGCTTCTTTCTGACTTCTATGAGCCAAGGAACAAAACCTATCATACCATTCCTTGCATGCAGTGTTGAGTCATAAAGAATTTATTGTTCATAGTTGACATGAATTCTATGGATAATGGAAGTAGGTATATCTAATGAACTGTCAAACAAAATATTATGTTAATCTGCAACTACACACACACAGAATGCTAGATGCTCACATTTTATAATATTGTTGGTCAAGACAATATATGTTGGCCTCTAGAAAATACTGTGTCAAAAATCCCGACTTGGAGGGAATCTATGGTATGAGTTGTCAGATTACATCCATAACCACATCTATTGTGAGGTAGGCTACTGGTGATCAGGTTATAACCAATTTTGCAAATATCATTTCATGGAATATATCGCCAAGGGTGTGGAAAAAATCTAATGGGAAATATCAGGGAAAATATTGGCAAGCATAAACGTGGACATGCAAAACTCAGAAAAGTTAGCAACCTGACAATTCAGAAAAAAACAGAAAAATCATGACAATTAAGAGATTTTTGCAACACTGGTTATAAGTGCTTGCCTCACCTTGACTACCTTAAATTTCAAATTGAAATGCTCTTAACTGAAAACTGGGATAGGAATTGTCAGAAACAGATTCTGCAGAATTCGATTTTCTTTGGATCTAGTTGCATCTTCACTCATGAATCCATCTCTGCTTCCCTTTACTGGCTTACACTCCCATATTATAAGTTATGGTTTTTGTTGACTCGAAAATCTAGCAGCAGGAAATATCACAACTTAAATGTCTTGAAAGTTACTTACTGATACTGATTGCCGAAATTTCAAATTAGGACATAATCTGAGCATTTTGGTTGTCAGGCAGAATTACAACGACTACACGGTTTTCATTTTTCACAAGCAAATCAACTTTTAATCTGATTTGGTTCATAAGACAACTATTTGAGGACCGGATATTGAAATTTGAAACAGGTAAAATATTATTGTTTTTGCAGTGATTAAATGAAACTGACCTTGCAAAGGTTAGTAATCAGCATCTAAAAACAATTGTCTTTAAATGCTGTCAAAAATATCTTGACAAAGCATTAGAAAAAATCATTGTGAAAAGTTGTTCCTTACCTCTATGGCACCAGACAATCCTGGAATAGACTTAGTATTACCTCCAACAACCTTCAATGTAAAATCTAACTTTTTCTGCAACCATCGTAAAAGCTTACACTTATCAAGTAGCCATAACATCCTCGTTAGCAAATGACTTCCAGGAAGCTAATGATAAATGCATCTCAATAAGTTTTATTCTCACCTTCTCCCGCAAAGAATATATAAGGGCTCCAAAGCATGGGAGTTCCGCTACAAGAGGTTTGAAAATTAATCGGAAAACTCCAGTGAAACTCACATTTTTTACCTGAAAATAAGTAAAGTTATTAAAGTCCATCTCTACTACTCTAGTCTCTAAAGTGGCATTTATAATTGAAACAATCAATGCATTTCTACAACTCTCCATTCAAAATCAACATTTATAATTTTATAGCAAGTACAGGTGCCATGATAGAAAATAATAAATATGCAGAGCTTGTGCGGATAAGAAAATATATGATTAGGGACATTGACTGCTCGTTGCAATCCCAGTGTTTCATTCTTGCAACCTTCATATTTGTACAAAAGATAATAACAGTTACCTTATTGCAGCAAGAATTGCCATAAGGTCAGAAAAAGTAGATGCAAGCTAAAAAAATTCACCCTTCCAACAAATACCCCTTTGGATCTAGTTTGGGAAGCCAATTCATCAATTGCTATCCAATTAACCCCATCTTTTGCTTAGTGTGAGCGCCCCCCTGAGTACTCGTGTATGTATGGCTTCTTGGAATCATAATTAAAAAATTCATGACCATATTGCCACGCATAGTCTCCCTAAATCCCGCATGAGAAAAAGTGATTGCAATTCCCATTCAACATGCCCCCTGTGTGGGTTATTTCTCCAATCTATGCAAGTTCTTTCCTCATCCCAAAGACCTTGCCAAATTTGAAAGCCCTTCTTGCTTAAACCACGAGCCTGGAACAATGGAATATCATAAATACATTAACCCTACACTCTCCAAATCTATATAAGGTAAAAGGAGAGATCTTTGCCCTGCCTGCTCCCTGAAAAACCCTATAAGGACCAAGTTGACAACTATTTCCATGCTTACCAAATTTATTTAAACAGACAGGATCCTTAAATCTTAAAACAATAGGGAGATCTAGTAATATTACATAGACAAAAATGTCCCCTATTCCGGTTGACATGGTTACACTACAGAATCATGTGGTTGACAAGAACATTTCACAGGGCATCACCCTCAAGGCTCCTAACCACCCATTTCACAGCCAAAATTTTCCCTTGTGTGAAGATATCAATAGGGGCAAGAATGCACTCTTTCTTTATGGCACACAACAGCCAAGGAACCATTCATGAACCCACGTCACTACCAAATTTAGCCCAGAGACAATGTAAACCAGCAAGAGAAATAGATATTGAGACAATGTAAACCAAAAAGAGAAATAGAAAATATGCTCTGCTGGAAGAATCCTCGATATGATATATTTAAATTACCAACAATCAGGAGATATCTATATTGCCATTTCTGCAGTTTAGGTTGCAATTCATCTAAGAACCAAACCCACATAGCAGAAGGGAAAAGACCATCATCAAAAAGGATGTCCAAATATCTGACTATTTTCCAGTCCTTATCATGCAAGTTGAAGGGATCCATGTTAGAGTGTCATCAACCCCAATTAACAAAAAATCTAATTTGTTCTCACTTACTAGTGCACCTGAGGGCAAGCAGAATGCCTTCAAGCACCCATTAGTTCCTTGTAAGGAAGCAGGCTCCAATCTACAAACATCAGGAATCATTGACAAAGTAGCTATTAAGAATTGTCCTATCTCCAGGAAAATGAATTCCTTGGATCTTCCCCTGCAAAAACATACAGCTAAGGATCCAAAGGACACCTTGGATCCTCGTCCAATGGAGCTATGAAGCTTGATGCAAGTAGACAAGGTGTCACTCACTGCCACAAATGCTAGAACATTTGAAAACAAGGTATGTACCATCCCAACTAATATTGACCCAAATTGTAGCCATTGCAACATGTCCAAGATAAAACCCCAATCTATTTTTTCATAGGCCTTCTCAGAGTTAATCTTAGGAAGAGGTAATCCTGATTAGTTTATCTGGCCCGTTCCCAAGCTATAAGAACAGTATCCAATATGAATCTCTTGTAGACTAAACAAGTTTTCTCTGCTCTTACAAGTTAAGATGCCACCCTTTGATCTTGTAACACCACAGCCTTGGTAATTATTTTATATACAAGATTGAGGACAATGATGGGCCTCCATCCACTAATGGTGTCCTTAGCTGCATTTTTTGGGATGAGTTGAATGAGACCCTGATTAAGGAATTCTGAAAGATAACACTGCTTAAAAATTTCTTCAACTATCTTGAAAAGGTTGTCACAAGCGTATCCCAGATAGCCTTATAAAACCTGCAAGAGTCCATCCAAGGCCAGGGATTTGCAATTCTTCATCTTGGAAAGGGCATAAAAATCCCTCCTTCAATATCTCTCTGCTTAATACTTCTCTTTCAAAAGGACTAACTTTGGTAGGGACAAGTGACAACAACACTGCATCTATTCTAGCCTCAAGTACCTGATCCAAGAGGAGATAATGAGCAAAAAAAATTCAGAACCGAAGACCAAACGTATCTTTGATTTCATTCAAATCCTCCATAATAACACCAGCTGCCCTCAGTAGTCCTAGGAGATTGATTAAATGGATTACATAACTGAGAAAGGATTCCTTCACCAAGCATATCAAATGCTCAGCAAAGCATGTCACACCCTGTGATGAAGAAACATCAATTAAACAACTTGAGAAGAACACATAAAAGCAGTATGGGAAATTAAAAAATACCAAAGAAATAGAAAATCGGAGGGAAAACAGGAAAGGACATGAAATGATAGAATCCACACATTAACCCTCGTGCAAATTGAGGGGTGTTACCAGCTATTTTGTACAATAGTTGGATTTCTTGTCAGCCGCCAGAGTTATGAACATGTTCAATGTTCATCATCAGTGTTCAGAAGTTCATCAGGCCAAATTTTTGGCCCTTTGTAAAAATTTGCATGTCCAGACCCCCTTGGGGGAATTGTAATAAGTTGGTCTAAGTATGGTCAGTTTGTAAAAGGCTTGGCCTACATTAGGTTTAGCTATCAAGGGGATAATCTAGAGTGATTTTTCCTTAAGAATTATGCATTGCACTTCAGTGGTGTATAATTCCTGCATTTTTCACTCACACCTCCAAAGTTGGAGTATTTTCCATGGTGGTCAAACCTTAGGAGGTTATTAAAGCCTAAGTGTCTATGTATTTTTACATGACAACCATCAATAATAAATCGTATGGACATGCACTAGATCCCCTAGGAATTCGAGTTCATTTTGAAAAGAAAAAAAAATTCCGTAAAATTAGACCATTTTTAATGGTTTAATTGGAAAATTTCAAATTGTAATAAAGGTATGGTCTGCAGGCAGAATTTGGCGTAGGGATGCTCATTTTCACACTCAGAGCGTCCTCTTTAGCCTAGGACCCACTTTTCCTAGGTTTCAGGTGATTAAATTATCACTTATGGCATTTTTTCTTAAGGAGCCGACAAAATGACACAGAAATGCTAAAAGTGCTACAAAATGGCACAAAATGACAAAGTTAGAAATTGAAAAAACATGTTTAAGACATGTGGGAAAAGGTGGCATATAGTGTCTTATGAAAGGCGACCATATTAAGAGGATAAGTCACATTTATAAAGTTAAATCATCAGGGTGAAAGGTTATGTCATGATTAGAGTGCGCCATTCCTTCCTCACGTGGGCATCATTCCATGTGAGACAACTCGCTAAAGTTGGGAGTTGTTTCCAAGGTGAAGGTTGGTGCCCCTCTCATGAGGTGGCAGCCACCTCATCTTCAATCACACCATCCAATGCTTGTTGAGGTTTAGATCATGCCCAGTTCTCTCCTTTAATTATGGAATGCACCCCCTCTCATCTCTAGATGAAGATTCACCCCCCCTCTTCTTCATTCTCTATAAAAGTGAGGCTTGCTCCCTCATTCAAGATGGAGGGTGGAGCCTCTGCCCATTGTAACACTGTTGTATCAGATGAATATATATTGAAAGACTTTGGAGGTCCGCATTGTGCCAATCGATGAATGTTGTGTTATTGAGGGGATGTTGTACCACTTATTTTCTCTTGATTCAATATTGGTGATAGATCTAGCTTAGAAGGTTGTTCATAATCATAGAGTAAACATTTACGGTTGTTAAGTTGTTTATTTGTGTTTTGTTTTCAAGATATACGGGAGTAGCCAACTGTATTTAGTTGTACTGAGGCTCTCTTGATCTCTTTTTTGCATGCACACTAGATCTAAACCACTATTGGCAAGTGTTACTTATAGTTGTGCAGGTTACAGATCTGAAGGAGGAGTTCAGCACTTTGAAGTCTTCCTTCCATCCCTTTAAACTCAACTTCTCTCTCTTTTCCCGATTACTTTGTTTCCTTCATGCTTAATAAGTAGATCTAATATAAAAGTCTCATTGTATATCTTTCTTATTCTGCATGCATTAGCTAGATCTAGAAGCATTTAGATTCTTCTCACAAGCTTAGATCTAGCTTTCAGTAGTACTTGTCCTCATAATTTTTCCAAGCTTTTTCAAGTACTAAGTAGTTAGAATTTGTATGTATTTATTTGATTAGTTCATCACATTTCTAATAAAATAGCTTGCTAGTTTTTCTCTTTTGATGAACAGGTAAACGAAAACTTTTGCGAAATTTGGGAGCTTGAACCATTAAGGAAGCCCCTCCTTTATTTTCTTTTTTCATACTTACCTTTTTTCAAGCTTTAAAGTCTCTTGAATCTCGTTTTTACGGATCAAGAGCACTCTCTATCAAAGAGTTAAAATTTGTAATAATTTAATAAAGAGCAGGTGGGATTACGGCTCCCACACCCCCTTCCCCCATTTTGGGGAAGCATGTACCTGTCCCCTTTACTTTTTTCTTTAGATTAGTTTTTGTTTGCTAGATTAGTTCTTTCAATTATTGCAACTAGATCTAGATTTTTCTTTCAATTTTTACTTTACTTTATTTTAGGAATAAACTGAATAATAACCCCCCTTGCTCTCCCGAGTACGGTCTTCTGACCTGCAAGAGATTCTTGGGTAAATAATCAGAAAACCTTTATTCTTTTGCATCATTAGTTTATGGTTAGTTTTACATCTTTGTTTCTTTTTCCATAATCAAATAAACCAACTCGTTGCCACAAAGTATGCTCTCACCACCACCTAAAGGCTTTGTTTATTAGTGGTGAATGATCAGAAAGTTGACACAGTCATTAGTAATTAGTGTAACATTTTATTTTTGTACAAACAACTTGCACAAACATTTTTGGTTGTCTTCCATCCACAGGTGGAACTGTAGCACTCAATAAATTCTCGCATTTTAACTAAGGACTCATACTAATAAAATTAACCACCCCTAACATGGTGAAAATCCAGCACTCAAACATTAAGTATTGCATTGGGAAATTTCTCAAAAGAAGCGGGAACAACTGGAGAGTGACCTTAGGGCACCGTTAGACTACATCCTTGTTGGTGTAGTGTTGAACACGTCCTCGAGACTCCACTCCAGCCCACACATCTTCGTGAGGAGCCACCTTTTCCTAATTTCCATACATTACTCCTTGTACCTCACGGTATATCTAGAGCTCCCATTTCCCCCCTAATCATTTTCACCCTAATAATCTAAAAATTGACCAAGAGCATTGCACAATGGTTTTATTTACAACCACAAGCACTATTTTATTTTGACTCCATAGCACTCGTCTTTTTATGATTCAATTTAAAGTTGCAATACCTTGTGTCGATTATTAGTCATCATTCAAAAACTCCTAAAAACAACTTACTTCTATCTGTAACGATAAACTCATTTTAAGAGCCCTAGAAACTCTTTTATTAAGGTCTACCCCCCTTGGCTCCGTTAGGAGTTTTCCTAAACGGAGGAGTCAGGATCAGGTGACAGCACCTGACTCGAGACTTGCCCCCAAGGACACACTAGCAGCTTCGAAAGATTTCTGTTGCATTTCACCCCAGGTGTGCTTTTCGGTGGCAACAAGGGGTAACAAGTCCAAGAAATTTGCTAATGATTTATAAAACAATAACCTAATTGAACAAAAATGTGTGATGCATCTATGTCTACTTGCACCAGATTAGAGGGCACAACCTCCCCTAAAGCACTATGAAGAAGCTTAAATTAGAAAGATGAATCCCTAAGCTTTCAAGAAAGATGAATTACCCAAACAAAGAAGAGACCTACAAGAAGAGAGGTCCTATACTAAATATGTAACAATAACGATCTTCAAGTGTCTGTCAACTAATACCCACCTACCCATACATAAAAATAGGGCACCTTAGCCTCACCAAGGTTTATCTCATCTCCTCCATCTCCAAATTGATCTTTGACATCTATTTTTCTAACAATGATGACCGATGTTCATTTTTACTTAGGGAATATAGGAAACCCCTATAAGTAAAGCCTTATTGAACATGTTATAAAATGGAGAACAAAAACCATATAAGGGAATGCCATTGGCATATGAAGCTTTTGCAAATATATCAACTACATCTTCCCACAGTTGCGTGTCATACATTTTTATTATTGTCCCTGTCGCCACCGAAATGCACACCTAGGGGGAAGCGCAGCAGAAATCTTTCGAAGCTACTCGGTGTGGCCTTGGGGGCAAGTCTCGAGTTAGGTGTTGTCACCTGATCCTGACTCCTCCGTTTAGGAAAACTCCTAACGAAGCCAAGGGGGGTAGACCCTACTGAAAAAAGGTTGCTAAGTCTTTTTCAAGTTTTGTGTTTAGTGATGGGAAGAGTGTTGTTTAGGAGTTTATGAAATGAATTAACAAAGTTTAACCAAGTATTCTTGCACATAAATTGAAACACATCCACATCATGACATAATCATAAAATAAACAACAACTTGTGAAATTAAAAAATAGAAGTATGATTGCAAGTGCTTGAGACCAGTGTTAATGGAGGCACTGACTGTTGGAGTGCTATATTGAAATTGTTGTGCAAGTGCTCTTGGTTTATTTTATTAATCATTTAAAGAGAATGAGTGGATTAACGAGGGAAAAAGGGGGATTCCCGATATACCTTGCGGCACAGGGAATATGTCTAGATTATGATCTAAGTGGTTTCGTACAAAGACATGTGGGCTGGAATGGAGTCTCAAGAGCGGTGTTCAACACTACACCAACAAGGGTGTAGTCTAACTGTGCCCTGAGGTCGCCTCCCAGTTGTTTCCGAGTCTTTAGTCAAAATTTGCCCACTTGATCACTTATTGTCAACACCAAATTTTCGTTGGTTTATTGGGGACTTGGTTTTATTAATGTGAGTGAATTATTTAATGTGGAAGGTTGAAGAGTGCAAACAACCGTTTTTTATATCCCAAACCTCAGACTAGCCTACGATGGGTATAGCACATACACTATGCTTACAAAATGTTAATTCCAATTTTAACCCTTCGACAGAGAGCACTCTTGATCCACGAAAGCGAGATTCAAGAGATTTTTTAATTACGTTAGACTCTCCGATAGAGAGCACTCTTGATCTGCTAAGAGTGAGATTCAAGATATTTTAAAAAATAAAAGACTTTCTGACAAAGAGCACTCTTGATATGCAAATGGCGAGATCTATGTTTTAAAAATCGGTCAAATCAGTTTCGGAATCGGCTGATCTACCGATTTGATAAGGAACCGAATCAAATCGGTCTGCAAATCAGTTTAGTCGACCGGTTCGGTACCGAACCGGCTGATCTGAACAATGAATCGACTGGCTCGGTACCGAACCGGTCTAATCGGCCAAGTTATGTAAAAAATCGGCCGGTTTGTTTGGAATTTTGTGTGGGTGCCCGCGGACTCAAAAAAACAATGCAATATCGCCATGGTGCAGTAGTACTTGGTGATATTAACATTAAAAGTGACATTCTCCTTATCTTTTATTTTCCATCCTTTTTACTTAAATTTTTAAAATTACCATTAATTGTTTCAGGATGTTTGAGAGTGGTTCCAACCTCATCGGACTTCATATGCAAAAAGTAGATTTTTAGATCCCATTCAAAATTCAGCAGACTTAATAGTTTTCAGGATTTTAGGATTGCAAGGTTTCTGTCAGATTCTATCATGTATGACGGTATGGAATTGGCATTTCATCAAGCACATCAACCACTATATGTACCTTGATGTTGGTGGTGTTGATTGTTGAATTCCTCTGTCATGACCTTAATAAAAATGTACTCTTCACTCATGCAAAATCACTTATCAAGCATGGGAAGCTTTTTCTACATTATTTTAGCGATTGGATTAGGAAGTTTCATCAAAATTGTAGTGTATTGAGTCGTTGACTAATTTCCTTGGAGGAACAACTTTGACATTCGAGTTAGAGGCAAGGGCTAGAGCCTAGAGGAGGGAGGCATAGGGTGCTATTGATGAATAGGATCCCAATATAGGAAATGATTCATTGACATGTATGATTGATGATTTATATTTCATATTCATTTTTGTAAATGTCTTTGCTAATTTATTAATTTAATATGTATATATATATATTGCATTTCCTCATTTCCAAAATTTTGGGGCATCACATTTCCCCTATTTCGAAGTTTCCCCGTTTCATGCAACTTAGGTTGAAGCTGTTCAAACCCTCGTACAACAATTTTGAAGCAAACATGTGCCTATTATGACCTTTGCATTAGTAACAAGCCATGAAAATCACCTTAAAGGCTTAAAATAAATTGTGGGCAGTATTGTGGATGAAAGAAACCCTAAACAACAAGTATAGGTGCTCTATGGCCTTCAAACAACAGGTCTGGGTCATAACAACAGTCCTAAAATCTTGAAAATGTTGTTTTTCTTTAAAATTTAAATATTTTATGTATTTTTGAGTAAACCGATTCATTAAATTCAAATCGACCGATTCATTACCGATTCCGATTCCGATTCCAAGTTGACCCTCGACCGATTCGGAGTCCGATTTCGATTTTTCAAACATTGGGCTATGAGATTCAAGAGATTTTGATGATTATTTAAAACTTAACAAAAGGGAAAAAGATGCAAGTTGCCTTAAGAAAACTAAAGTAAAAAGGACGTTATTTGATTTAGCATGCAAAAAGATTTATTGCAAAAATTAACTAAGTTGGACTTTGCAAAAGTAAAACCTGAAGCAATTTAAACTTGCGAAATAGAAACTTTAATAACTTTAAACTTTTGCAACTTTGAGAAAATGAAACTTCATGCAATCTTTAAATTTTTGCGAAAAGTAGAACCTTTAAGGAAAGATGAACTTATCTAAAAGTAAAACTTCAAAGTAACTTTTCAATTTCTATTTTAACTTTGCAAAATGAAACTTATCCTAGCATGATACTATTCTAACTATGAAATATGTAAAGCATAAAATAAGCAAATCAAGGACAGATACGGACTTCCCCCAAATGGGGGAAGAGGGGTGTGGGAGCCGTAATCCCACTTGCTCTTTTATTCAAATAATTACAAACTTATTAACTCTCCGATAGAGAGTGCTCTTGATCCGCTAAAAGCGAGATTCAAGAGACTTTAAGCTTTAAGAAAAGCCGAGGGGAAGCAAGGGGATGAAGAAAGGGGAGCTTTGTGGTTCAAGATCCCAAATATTCTTAGTTTCCTCGCTTTCCTATCAAACAAACACTAAAAACCAGCCAACAAAATGTTATGGAAAAGTGCCCAAAATCACTTTGAAAGTATTTGGGCAATGTTAGAAAATTATGCTAAAAACTACTCTAAGTTATGCTAAATACAAATAAAAAAATAACTAAGATAAATTGGTTTTTTTAGACCAATTTACTTAGGATCTTGGGTAGGCTTTATAGGGAAGCCAATGGAAAGCACTTAAATGCTTGATTTTAATCTTTGAAAAACTTCAAACTGATCTACTTTCAAGTTTTTAAGATATATCAAAATTTCACTTGCAAAAAATAGTAGATTAATCTATTCTAGATCTAATACAAACTTCAATCTTTTCAATGCCTTTAGATCTAAAAATAAAAAAATCAGACCTTACTAAAATTTGAATTAAGCACTTTAGATCTGATAATAAGAAAAAAGTAACCGAGAGAGTAGTTTAAATTTTAGAAGGAAGGATGAGAAAGAGATGTCCTAGCTCGAATCTTGTGAAGAGGACGTTCCTAGGGGACAAAAAAGCATTAGATTCATTAAAAGTTGCTAAGAGGAAGAAAACGCAGCTGAGCTTAAAATCCTCCTTCGCTTTTGATAACCTGCAATGCTTCACAACTAAACACAACCCATGATCAAATCCAGTATATTTTGATAGAAGAAATTTGGGAGAGCCTAAGTATAACTAACTACTTTTGACTACTCTTTGACTTCAAATATAAAACATAGATAAACAAGTTGAAACTACAAATGCTTACCCTATGGATTAACAGTAATCTTCTAAGCTAGGATAGATCAATGAGATTGCAAAAAGAAGCAAAACACAAAAAGATATCACCTCATGTGTGGATCAAGCATTCCCAATCAAGACAATTGCACCATGTGGACCTCCAAAGCCTCAACTTTTATTCAAATTCTTTGCACAAATGCAATACATTACAATAGCAACAGAGGTTTCTTGCATATATGTCCAATGAGGAGCAAGAGCCTGCTTTTATAGAAGAATTGAGGAAGAGAGCGCATTAGAGAGCAATCTAGGGCTTGGGGGGGCACATATCCTTCAAGAGAGAGCGAACAAAGCTTGAACTAGACTCGAACTGATGCTTGGGAAGTGAGGTGGTTGCCACCTCACAAGAGGGGCGCCCCTCCTAGCATTGGAAATCACTCCCATCAAATAAGAATGTGCCTATTATCACATCCATAGTAGCCGGGATACCATGATTGTAGAGCATGTTCCTGTATATTTTTGAGCCAGTCCTTTACATATTTTTTATGAGATCGGCCTATGATGAGCAGTACCTCTGATGATTACTCTTGTATCAGAGCAACCCCAGATCAAATATAATAAACCTTATGCCATGACTGAGCCTCATGACCTCAGATTTGATGACTGAGGTGACCATTCTTCTTCCATACAAAGCAGTGTAGTGCCCAGATCTTTACAGCAACAGTGTGCCGGTGACGATTGATGATCCAGATGGCAGGTATAGGTATATGACCCAGCAGGTATATACGGTTGTGCATTGGATATATTTGCCCTACTCTTTTGTTTATCTTAGTAGCTTGACTAGGTATTTAGTGGGTATGATCTAGCGATATATATATACATATGGACATGGTCGTTTTGTTAACTATCTAGAATCTAAGTGATCTAATTACTCAGAATATGAAATTCTTGTTTATACTCGTTGGTTTTTCCCTTATAAGTAGTGTGGACATGGTCATTCCCACCACTTATGGCTTGCTAGTTATGGCATCACCTATCACTTTCCCCATCCATCTGTTCTCTTCCATACTAGTTTTACCTTGACTTACACCTTAGCTTGTGATGTGGAGGACCTCCCCACTTTTGCCTCTATGTTGGATAGTTTCCCTGTTGTTTTGTGTCTCGACTCTGAGTTGTGCGACAAAACTTACCGAAGCCTTGATCCTTCTAGGCCAGGAGAACCCGCCGGTGTTGGTTCATGAGCTTAGGTAAGTTGGATTTGAAGCCTTGACTTCTCAGGTCGGTTGCCGTCGATGTTTGGTCCTGATTGTGGATAATCCCCCTAGTTGCCTGAGTTGTGTTGGCTAGACTTGAAGCAAATTGCACTACCATCATTACATGCATGTGTGAACTATTATATCTTATGTGCAAGCCCATGAAAATACACTAAAATTGTGCTTTTCAACACAATGAAAGAGGGCTATGAAATGAAATGAAAAAGCCCCCTGGATGAAAGCTACGATTAGTTGTGCTTCTAAGCACATACAAAATCCAAAAAGGGTCATGTTACAATGGTATTAGCACCAGCGTACCTGCAGAAGTGCCCCAGGGAGAGGGTGTCTTTGTTTTTACCAGGAGGGGTGTTTAGCCAACTCATTCTGAGGTAGGGGCATGGCCAGACCCTCTACTTCTCTTCTAGAAGTACTATGGCTTAATGGCATCGTTGCCTGCCTCATGAAAGGGTTTGAAACCCTGAGGTTGGTGTCCGGGTCTTCCAGGGGTGGGTCACTGGGTCACATGCCCCCCACCTTGTTTCGACACTCCAGCGGTGGTTGTTCCAGCACTGAGACTCACTTTTATCTTCTGGAGCACATCCAGCACCCTCCTGGTCCTTTCAGTTCAACAGTGCCCTCCCTCTGGGCCCTCCTTCAGAGGATGAAGTCGTCCTCCTGGCAAACTATTTGCTTGATAAGGGGGGGGGGCGTTGAGGGTTTTTCATCACTGTTGAGGTTAGTTAGAGCATGACGACCCCCCCCTGTACAGTCTGACCTTTCATTTCATCAAATTTGGCCTTATTTAGCCATTTTTGTTCAAGTAGGAGTCAAATATGGGAAAACACCCAATTTACCCACTACTTTGATTATTTTTATATTATTTTAATTCTAATTTTAAGTTGATATTTTTAATGTTAAATTTACCTTACTTTATGTAAAAGTGAGTGTGAGATCATATAAATTAGATCTCCTCACTTCATTTTTAGACATCAACTTTTGGGATAAGATCATTATGTCTGATATTTTCCCTAACTAGAGCTCTTTGAAGGAAGGCTCTCCTTGATGAAAGATATTTTGCAAGTTTGAGGCATTTCTTGGAAGTTTTTCTTTTCTTCATGCCATTGCTAAGGTGAAGCTAGAGTTGTTTGCATAACACATGCACTTGGACGTATCTATACTTTTTTTTGTTTGATGTCTCTATGTCAAATGTATGAAAGTGATGCTTGTTAGGGTTGAATGGAAGTCATTGTTGCTTCATTTTGTCTTGATTTGCAATTCATTTTTGTCATTGGTCACCCTAGCATTCAAGCTTGAGCTTTAGGTCTTCAAGTCTTGCTAAGACTAGGTTTCCTCAATGAATCCTAGAGATTATTGAGGCTATCCCTAGTTGACAAGCTTGCCAAGTACCATCTCAAGGAGAATACCTCCTCTCATTGATGCCCTAGGGTTTGGTAGCTAGTTTTCTATTGATGCCCTAGCTGTTCATCTACTCATTTAAACCTAAATTTTGAGGTATCTTATAAATATTATGTTGGTTAAGCTGATTTGTTTGAATTTTTGAGTTAGTTGGTTTATATTACATGTTAAAACCCCCAAAATCCATTTTGTGCACGACTCCCAACATGTCAGCAAAAAGGTTTCATTCTAGATAAGTAGCAATGTAATGTTGTACAGTACCATAGGCCACTTACCCATCACATGCATATTAGTAGTATATTGTTCATTAATGCAAATATCCTAATACGCATAATATACAACCTAAATCTAGGAACATAAGCATGTACATGACTGAGCAATATCATTTAAATAATTAGATATACAAGAAATGACAATTCAAATACCTATCTTTGTTTGTTTGTTGGGTGGACTCCCTCTTGATCTTTGCTTCCTTGCAGGAACTACTGGAGTCTCTGACAAAGTGTTCTTCTTCATCGTCTGATTTTGAGGTCCTGTGCCTTTCTTGCTTATGATTGGAAATGTTGAGCAAGTATTCTACATTGTAGATCACTTGTTCTTTGTACTAGAGCAGACTCTGTGTTCTCCTTCTTCTTATGAGGTGGAACCTTCTGAATGAGCCCTTGTAACTGGTTACCTTCATTACAGTACATATTCTTCATCACTTGAAGAATCATCCCTTTCTTCTTCCCTAGTTCTTTTCCTTGCAAGTTCATCATCTTTCGTAGTGTGAGCATGGTGTCTTTTCTTGTTGTTCTTCTTGTTGTGGGAGCCACTTTTGTTTCTGGGAGAATCTATGGAGTAGTGTCCCTTCTCATCACATGTATAACATCTAATAGTAGATAGATCTCTCTTGAATCTTCTAAAGTTATCCCTCTGACTTTGGTGGTGGTGTTTCTCCCTCTTACTATGATGGTGTTCCCTCTTGTTATTATTCCTCCTGGAGTGTGCTGTGAGAGCTTGATCATCGTTTGCTCCCATCTTCTCTTCTCGAGCTACAAGTCGAGCTTCTTCTTGTGAGCATTCCTCCCATAGTCTATTGAATGTGATTAACTTCTCCCTAGCACAAATCCCTTGAATGAATGAGTCCCATGATCTTGGGAGACCATTCATGGTGGTCATCACAATTTCTCCATCCTCTACATTTTCTCCCATAGCTTCAAGTTGCTCCTTGATCTAAGAGACCCTTGTAAAGTATGACTGCATGGTCTCTACATTTGAATCTTCACATTCTTCAACTAGTTCCTCAAGGTCATCTTCTGATTTATATTCGTCCCTTCAAATAGCTTGGTCAAGGCATCAAACATCTCTTTGGGTGTCTTTAAAGATGACACATGTGGGATGAGATGATCCTTAATAGAATCTGCAATGATCCTCTTGGCCTTAACCAAGTTCTTCTTGTGTAAGGCTTTAGCCTCCTCTCCCTCTGGTGCTGGAACCTCTTCATTCACATAAGTGTCCAATTCATCCTCTTCAAGGACAAATGTAATCCACTTTAAGTTGTCGAAACTAGTTCTAGAGCTGGCCTAGGGTTTGTCAAAGAAACCCTAATTTTTCAAACTTGGAATTTGAAACTTCTGATTGGACAGATAGATGCGCTTGACTAAGGCGAGTATGCTGGTATACTTGGTTTCTAAAGATTCCAAAATTTCACCCTTGAAAATTGACTTGCAAAATTCTGATCTGCAGTTTCTGGCTTTTTCTGGTTTTCATGTTTTCTGCAGTTTCTGGTCCAACGTCAAACTAGGGTTTGACTTTCCAAGAGTTTCACCCACTCAAAAATTTCGATCTTGGAGAGGCGCACTTCCCTATGCCAATTGCAATCCAAAATTCTAATTTTGTGAGAAGCCCTAATTTTCCTCCGGCAATAGTAACGGGCCAAAAAATGAAAATTCTCATAATCAACTTCTGCTTCGACAGAAAGACGCGCCCTCCTTAGGCGAGTTAGCCTAGCCTCTTTTTGTTGATGATCTGTGGAGAGAAGTCCAAAAATTGAGAAGCCCTAGCTTCCAGAACTGCACAATGTCTTCTTTTTAGGTTAGCTCTGATACCATGTTAGATTTTCTACTTTTAATCAATATTTATCTAGGATCTTACTGAAAGAATAACATGCACAGCATAACACAATACACACAAAGAATTTCCTTGGGGAAACCATAAAGGAGAAAACCCCGCAACTTCCTCAGAGATAGAATCGTCACCAATACAATATCACAAAAGTAAAACCCCAAAACAAAGATGGTCTTCTGCGGCTCCTCTTCTTTTCCTCCTATGCGAACTTGTCCTCTCTCTCACTTATGTGAACTTGTGAGTGAGTGTGTGTTGTCCAAATGAGAGAGCTCCACTCTTTATTTATACTTTATCTTTCACTTGACCTTTTCACTTACTAGGTCGGCCCCAGTTGTACGTGACTGGGCCGACTTCTCTAGGGGACTCAATAACCCTCATCTAACTGACTCTTGGGGGATCTATTGCCCCGACTTACAATGGAGGATTTACCTCAATGACTTTACATGACCAAATGTAATAATGACATCCCCAACCGGAGGAATACACATCTCCGTCGGAGGTACAAATAAAAAAAATAATAAATACAATATAAAATACAAGTGAATATCTTCCGAAGTTACAATTACATTAACACTTACAATGGAGGTTTTATCTCATGACTTTTACATGACCTTTTACATTAATGACATCTCCCAAAGGAGGAATAATACAAGTAGAATGTTCTTCAAAGTTAGATTATTTCAACATTCGCATCAATCGCAACTTACTAATTTGAAATACCTTAAATGATAACAAAGCTTAGTCTCAATTTCGTAATTCTTAATCAGGTGTAAGTCTACAAATTCAAGAAGATCAATATCAAAACTAGCAAAATCGCTAAAAATATAAGCAATTTCAACTAACAATTCTCCCAAAGTACTATATCAAAACATAGATTCATTGCAGAAACTAAAATTTTTGTAATTACTACATTGTGATCAAAATATTTAGTTCATAGGGACCTCATAATCATAATATATCAACAATTTTCATCTTCCTTATAAATGTACCCGCCTCTAGTACTAAAATGAGTTAAGAGATTGTTGTTGTACTCCCCTTCAGAACTTGCAAACTTTCATGAATTAAGCAATTGATCTAGAATTAGCCTTTCAAATTGGAAATTTTTCATGAATTAAGTGGTTGTGCATTTTCTATAATCGACAAGTGACATAAATTACTATAAATTATCAGTAAAAAACTTCAAACTATACAAGGCTCTGAGACATCATGGGTACTAAAATGATCACCTGGATAGGAAGTGCCACACCAAGTAAGGTTTTAACATTCAGAATAATACTGGGATTACCATCCCACTTCAGTTCTAGCTCCATAATGATGCCATTGTCATCACTTTCAACCATTTTAACACCTGTGCAATAGTCTCACAGTCAAAATCATTGAGCTTTAAACTTTAACCAGATCTTAATTAATGCAAAATCTTCAGTGTGGATTTGGATACAAGGTATATATTTGAAAAAATAACGTAGAACATAAACAAATTACAATTTTATTGCTACTGATATTGCCACTCGTCTTAAGCTTAAGGAATTGATAGAATACACATCGATCCAATAAAGCTTTTGCAATATGCAGGATACAACCTTTCTTATGTCTATAGATATATCATAATCAAATCTCTAACTTTCCTCCTAATGAGATTGTTTATTAGGTTATCCAAAACTGAGATTAAATAGACTAAATAGAAACTTCTGATTTCATCTACTGTTCCCTGAACAATGCCAGCCAAAATACCCACCACTTGTTGGGAGGTTCATGATTTGAAATAAATTAATAATGGAACTCAATGACAAAAGATACACTACCAAATTCCTTAGAGAAATACTTGAAATTATTCAATACGGACAAAAAAAACATGTGATTGAACAAATCACTCTCCCTCATATAGTATACACTATAAGATTTGAGCTACTCTAAGAATAGGGGAGCTTTAGCACTGTGATAGAAGTTGGCTGGGCGAATGACAGTCCCAGGCCTCTCATGCATGGAAAAGGGAGCAATCAACAGCCCCACTTTCCCATAAGGCTGTGAAGGAAAAATGTCAGCTCCCTAGTCTTCGAGATGAATGGGAGAGGTATGACACCTATCTGGAGACATCCTGGAAATACCTGGAAAAGGCTATGGAAAATCCAGGGCTACAAATATCCTCCCCTGAAATCAGGGGATACATCTAATACATACAGACCATGCTGCAAAATGTTATTTCTTGGGTGTTTGACCTTCCAAATTTGCACTGAGATGGTGGGTGAATATGAGATGCTGAAACTTTTGTGAATGGTTTCTTTATAGCCTCCTTTTCTAACTCTGAAGGTTGAGAAAGGATTTTTGAAGGAGATCCTTACTTCGTTGATTCTGCAGACCTACATACTTGGACAGAGCATTTGATCATGCTAAGGAAGATTTCACCAAAGCCCCAATCTGAATTCGACTCTACTCTCTTCTCCTAGAATTTTGGTATCGGGAAATTCTTGAAGGAAATATCAATACTCTTGGTATTTATTCTCTTCATATGCTCATCTTTGTGTTCTCCTCAACATCTTGAACCTAAAGGCATAATCCATTGTTTTCGATTATCAAGACTGTGACAGAGCATGGAGTGTCGACAATGAACATTTAACTTTCAAATGTAAAATGTGCCATAAGCATCGCCATCTCATGAGAGCTTGTCTGTTGAAAATCAAACTACCTAAGAAAGGTAAGTTGGACAGTAGTGTGTTCCATGAGGTGAAGAACAATTCACAAGAACGGAGAAGAACCATGGCACCTGGAAATCAAACACAAAAGCCCACCTCTAAGCATTTACAATACTTGGCAGCATTAATGAGAACAGCGAGTCTAGTGAACCAAGGAAACAACAAAAAGGGGAAAAGACACAAATTCAGGAAGCAAAAGAGGTTGACACAAATACTCCTCTGCAATCAAAAACAGAAACCCAGCCTAATGTTCAAAGGCAGAACACAAATCCCTCAACTTTGACAATAAGGGGCCAATATCCAACTCAGAAGACCACATTGGAAACTCATAGACAGAGCACAAACAAGTACAAGAAGCTAAATGTAGGAAGTTGGAGAAAAATGAACCACAAGGTAAAACTTGGTAGACTTCAAATGGTGAGGTTACTCAAGCAAAGGAAGATGACTCGCCATCCGATGTGGACCAGAGGGTAAAAGGAGAAGAAGAGTTCCACTCCCCACATGTCTGATAGTAGGAGCCTTGACGATCTGGAGGGAGATGTGGAAATGGAAGTGGTGGACTCAACACTCTTAGAGACCCAATAGAATAAATCTTACCAGGAGTCCCTCTAATGGGATCACTTGATAAACCTGCGAAAGGAGATCATATTGAAGAGAGGCAAGCAACAAGGTAATAAATCAACTCCCTCTCTCCATAAGGCTTTGAGAATCAAAGCAACTCCCCTAAAGCATCCCAATTGTAACCAACAATGAGAAGGCAGGGAATTAAGCATGGAGAAGCTGCACAAGGAACATGAGATCTTAATTAACAAGGGTAAATCAATTTCTCTAAAGGATTCTTTCCTACAAAATTCTTCAATATCTTCTCAATGATTACTCTAACATGGAATGTAAAGGATTGCAATGCCCAAGGTAAGAGTAGAATGTTGAGAAGGAAATTCTAAGTAGAAAATCCAAATGTATGTTTTTTACTAGAACCAAAATGTAGCTTAAAATCCATGCTTGTGCATGTTCAGAAATTATGGAAAGGTTCCAAATGCAATGTTAATAGTACCTAGGGATTTGATGGGGGAATGGTTGTCAATAGTGGAGAGTTGGGAATTTTGTTCATTCAGACATAAATATCAAGGATCTGATTGTTAATCTGTACACTCCAACAAACCTTAACCAGAAGTTGCATTGTTGGGAAAGCATAAAATCATTAAAGCAACGAAGGGGAGATAATGATTTGATTATAAGCATAAACTTCAATTCAATCCCTCCCCAGCCAGAAAAATAGTGCGTGGTATGAGAAGAATGGACATGGCAGAAATCCAATTTCGGGGACTTATTCAAGATCCACAATCTAGCAGAGGGTAAGACCCCTGGGCCAAATGGTTTCTCCTTGGATCTTGTACATCAATGTTGGTTATTGTAGGAGACTTAATCTGGGAAGCAGTAGAAGAGTCAAGAAATAGGGGCATCAATCTTATAGTCAGTTGAATTTGCTTTTTCCCAGATTCATGGATTTGCCAATGCGAGAGATATACTTGAATTAGTTAACCGCCCTCTACGACATAATGAAAATTTACATAACTTGGATCGAACCAGCCTGGTCTGAAAAATAACGAGTTCATTCATAACACTAATCCCTAGAGAAGAGAATGAATTTACTGTTCTTAAATTCCAACTAATTGCTTTATGCAATACTGTATACAATATAATGACAATTTAATTTTTTTCTCAGTAATGATCAAAATTTGTATCAAAAAAGGTTGTGGCTGAACTGCACAGCATAGGTTTACAAAAAGTAAATGGCTCTTAGGAAGCATGGCCTGGAATCCACAAAGAGGGGCAACCCTACATACTATGGCAGCCTATCTGATTCAGAGTTGCTTTGAAATCTGCAGGTATACCGTTTGACAAACTGAGATAATAACAATATTACTAGACATTACATTTTACAATAAAATTCCTTTCTGAGATTGAGTTCTCCTGAGAAATAGTATCTCCATCGCAGATAGAAGGGGCAACTTCTACCTCCTCTAGGCCAGCCAAATCTCTTGAAATGCTCTTTGGATTCTCCACTAGAGGCTTGAGAGATTCATCCTGCATAACATCTTCTCCTTCTCCATAGGTCTACGCTCCTTTGGGTTGTTGGTATCTTTCTGAGGGGAATGCTTCGGTGTGCATCAAAAGGACTTCAAACACTGCTTCTGGAATGGCTGCCAGTTGGTTGAATTTTATACAGGCCTTTTCTTCTTCAATCTCTATTTATATCAGTTGGTGGTTAACATTCACGCTGTTCCACCATGTAGGCTTCCAATTAGGTTTCCTTTTGGCATGGACCCACATGGGGTCCACAATGCTTTGCTTCCCATGGAAAAGCACAGGTTTGCAATTACGGAAAAGAGAGATTGATCATGTACCCATCCTTGAAACAAGATTGACAATGGTAGTTGTGCTCATAGTCAAGCCTTTGTTTCCATAGGCATATATATTTACCTACATCAAGCAAAATCTCGTCGAGAAGGCCTTTTGAGATATCCATTTCAAGACAAATCCTTGCAAAGTTCATGCACCAGCTTTTCATTGTTTCAGGGCTGCAATAATAGAAATTGCCAATGCCATTTCCAATCTTAATCATCTCAAGATGCCAAAATTGTAGTGAAGGTTAGGGAGCCTACACCCATAGCAAAGCCGAGGCTAAACATTCCACCGAGGGATCAAAAGTAGGATACCAATCGATTCTAGCAATCAAGAATCAAGGTTGTAGTGGAATGCCTCATGTTTAACGGACTCCAATAATGACTATGGGGCTACGGATAGTTGCCATCGATTCTAGCAATCAAGAATCAAGGTTGTAGTGGAATTCCTAATGTTTAACGGACTACACTGCAGAACGATGTTATATTATACCATCGCACAGATTTAATTGAAGGAGTGTGTTGGCAATACAATACCCAAAAATAATCTGAAACAGAACACAATCCAATTCACTCTATTCAACCAACGATTCAACAAATTAATAGCAATGTTGTTACAACTTACAAGTGAATTACACAGTGCATAAGCTATAATTTATACCAGCCAACAGGGAATGGATTCAGTGTTGGGGGTAGTGATTTCGCTGTTGTGTGTTGGGAGTATTTACCACCATAACAAATCAAACATGTACGGAACTCAATCTCACACCATAAACAACAAAATTTACTGAGAAACACAAATAGGAAAACCAGAAAAAATGGCTTCTATTTATGCTCGGGAATTGTTACAATCGGAGGTATACACTCAATCAGAGAATATGTGTATTCTTACTCAACTATTTTGCAAATTGTGGCTTGGGTATAAAGACCATCTTTGTTCACCGTGGACAAGCTCAAATCCTCTTCATCTACAGATTTATGAAAAGACTTCTTCATTCAAAGACCTCCATCCATCTGCTGTGTTAAAGAAATGTATCTGCGGAAGATATTCTAAATGTACTTGTCTATTGTGTTATAGTATTCCTCCTTCAGGAGATGTTATTGATGTAATTGATAATGTAAGAGTCATTGAAAGAGTCAATGTAAACCCTAGGACTTGTGTCGGCCTAGAAGAATCCAGAAAAGAATACTTTATTATGTACTTGACAAGTCAGCCCAGTCAGTTAGGTCAAGTCGGCCCAGTTAGGGTAAAAAGTCACCCAACTGAACAGTATATATAGAGAGGTCGAGTTTGTCATTTGTACCACTCATTCACTCACTCAAGCTCGCATAGGAGAGAGAGAAGTTCGCTGGTGAAAAAGACAAGCTGTTTTGTCTTGGGGATTTTACATTGTCTTGGTGAATTCTATATTGAGGAAGTTTTGTCAGGGTTTTCTCCCTTGTGGTTTCCCCGAGAGAAATTTTGTGTTCTTGTGTTGCTGTGCTTGTATTCCTTTCAGTGATCCTATTGTTTAATGTTATTATGCTAAACAATGTAAAAACTTAACATGCTACTACCCCTTCTTCCCAAGCCTCCATTTTTCCATCTCTTGGGTTCTGTTTTCCATCAAGGCGGGCATCCCTTTGTTATAGAGTTGTCGTGGAATTCCAATCAACAAGTAATTTGTCTCATCTTCTTATGAAGTCAAACTAAAACCCTTGACCCTTGGTCTTCATTGGCTTCATTCAAATGTTTTAACCATCCTTTTGAAAGAACCAAGCATTCAACCTTTATACAAACATTGGAGAGATTATTTTGGGTCCATTTTGGATCACTAAGGAGCATCGACATTGGAGGTAGCTTCCTCATGGATGGCTATATCTTGACTTGGCCTATAAGGTTTAGTGACTTTCTTCATGGGGCACACACATGAAGAGCTTGGTTGCATGCTTAGGAAGATGACCTACTTGGAGGAGGAGAATTGGGCATCTAGGACATGGGCATTGAGCCCTAGGTAGCATAGGGACACTTGGTTGCTTGCAACGAAGCTTGTACGTAACTTGAGGATGCTTGGATTTAGGAGTGATCATGTAGGTTTAGTGGACACAAAGGTACACATGGCTTAGGATGGAATGCTAAGGCATTGGTGAACTATAAGGAGGTGAGTTGAACACATCTTATGAAGCACTCACCTTGTAACCCTTGCATATCTTGGACTCTTGGAGCTTGACAACTGCCACTTGGATTCAGGAGTGATCATGTAGGTTTGGTGGACCTAAAGGTACACATGGCTTAGGATGGAATGTTAAAGCATTGGTGAACTGTAAGGAGGTGAGTTGAACACATCTTATGAAGCACTCACCTTGGAAACCTTGCTTGTTGGACATGCATGCCTTGGAGCTTGACAAGTGCCACTTACAATCGGTGTGCTTCACATGTGAGCCTATCTACTATTTAGTTAGGTTGCTTGTTGTGGACAAGGTCCACTTTGTTATTATCGGTCTCAATCACCTTTCATATAAATAAAGGGAGAGAGTCCTTCCATTCAATTCAACCGCTCAGACACATGCATTAGAGATGTGACAGCCAGAGCAAATTGGTCTCTTTAATTGTACTCTTCTTTATTGTACTTCTCTCTCTTTGTCTCGAGCACTAGAGTTCTTGAGGAGATTAAATAAGAAGACCAAGGTTAGAGCTTGCCCTCAGAAGACATAATACTAAGGCTTGGGAGAAACCCTAAAGGAGCAAAGGGAGCACATATTCTTCTAGATCTTGTGAGAGAAGAAGACTAGGGATTTATGGCATTTGGAAACCCTAGTACTATAGAGTACTTGAGGTGGAGAAGATAAAGGGAGACTATCTTGTACACTTGTGTGATGCAAGTGTAGGTGACAATGGGGACTTGTTGGTGTGTATGCTAGCTTGTTGTGGATCTTTGGTGGAGCGACCAGATTTGGTTAGGACTGAATCATAATAGGAGGAGTTAGGTCAAGTCGAACCAGATTTTTGAGCAAGAGCACACATGAGTTGAGCAGATCCAGAGTCATGATCAGTGATGGCACAGTACCATTTTGCATATCCGGAACATCACAACGCAGTATTCCAGGCCCCCTTTGTCCTAGTTGCTCCTACATGACCCCACTGAGATGTCCAGCTTAATCATGATACTATTGGAGCATCAGAGATCACTGTTGGTATGCCATTCCCTTGCCCACACATTTCAGAGGTCACTCTTCAAACCCACTCCAGCAGAGGCAGGCATATGGCAAAGCAAGTATATGGTATATGCCCATAGATGTATATTTTGGCTTGTTTATTTATATTAGTACTTTAACTTGGCATGCAGTGACATACTAGGTGATCTGGTGTTATGATTTGGTGGTTTATGCTGGCCTTTGGAAAGGACAATTTACCACTTTGATTACCACTTTGATTGTAGGCTCCCCTTTATGCACATTGGTCTTATCCCCATCCTTGGTATAGACTTGGCCATTACCTACACTATTGCTAGCCTTGGTTTCATTTATCACTCTCTCCGCTCATCCGACCCATCCATTTTGGATCCTTCCCCTGACTGAGACTGAGATAGGTGACCTTGAAGACCACCCCCCTGTGACCTCTATGTATACTATGACTCCATGTTGTATTGTACCACAGCTCTGGAGTGTGTGGATATGCACTCCCAAACCTGGGATTAACTTCTGGTCTATTGGCCCCAATGTTGTGATGCAGTATAGGATTGTGTAGGCTCATCGAGAGTTCCCCACTTGTACTTGAACCACGCAACCTTTCCACGATTACATGCATTATGAGCAAGATTGACCTATACAAAGAATGCAATAAAGCCAAAAAGGCCAAGTGAAAGTCAAATCAAACCCAAAAGGCTAATGTGAAATTAAATGAAAAAAAGGCCAAGCAAATGAGGAACACATGATATATCAAAATCACTGCTTGGCCACATATGAAAGTTAAATGTAATGGTTAATTCCTCACGGAGTCCCAATGAAGGATTTGGATGTGAGATGGAGCAAGGGACATCTAATTCTAAGTGTCCCCTAGAAACTCAAATTACGGTTGGTTGTGCACCCAACACGACGGTTCTAGCAAAGATCATCACAGAGCCTGATGTAGGCTTGGATGTGAGTTGCAAGATGTATGTTAGAGGCTAGTGGTGATTTTCCAAACACTCTATCACATTTGTGAGGCACCTCCCTACCCTAGTGTTCTCTAGAGTGCATATGTCACTTTGGTCCCATGTTTCCCATGTTTATCCAAAGGGTCACATTGTCAAGGTTTTAGTCATTCTCTTATACCTTTACAGCCTTGTTTTGTCCACCTCACCCATAGCTAGCAAACTAACCAAGTCTATAAATGTGCATAACTGTGGAGACTCCATGAACGGGTGGTGGGCACACCTTGACTTAAGCCTATTTTTATGAAATTGTTTTGAAATGGTCACCTTGATTTGTCACTAATTGTTGTAGTTGATGTACTAACATAAATAAGGAAGCCTTTTACATCATATGTTGCATGCAGGGACACCGGTTCAACTCTTGCCATCATTTGACCAGTTTGACTTGGTCAACTTGGTTTGACCAAGCCAAATATAGGGTCCCGCACAACTTTGGATTCAAAGTTGCAATTTTGGCTTTTTGGCATTCATTCGGGTCCCTTACAAGACTCCAAGTATCAGTCGGCCAAAATATGACTTCATTTGTGAGATTTTTAATTATTATTGGCCAGCAGGACCCTATTTTAATGTGAAAAGCTTGGAGTGGGCCAAATAATGCATATTCGATGGATCTTGGTGGCTCTAGTGACATATAGTAGTGAATTTGGGGTCTCTGGTCTCAATGGTGCGGTCGGTTCGTGATTCTGGGCAAGGGAATTGGCCTAAAATTACATTTTACAACTTCAGCCATACATACCAGCACAATTAAAAAATAAAAATTTATCATTAACGGAGCAAAAACATTTAAGTTGCAAATGTACGAGTAACCAAAGGAAAAGGGGAGTTATATTATTGTTTTGTACATTATTCCATATATTTTTCACTTGGTATGGGGCTGATTTTTGGCCCAGCTACTAGAGGGGGCAAATTGGCTCTATGGGGGGGTGCACTTGGACATAGCAGCAGCCCAATTTTGATGTATTTCATGATTAAACTCTAATATAAGGGGCCAAGGGGGGATAAAACAGCCAAAAGACACCCCCTTGGTGTCCCCACAAGTTGTTCTCCCTAGCATTTGATATGTTTCTCTCCCATGGGTGGCGCACTTGGGCAAAATCGCCCCTCTATGTGAACTATGCAAAATGTAAATTGATGTAAAAGCAAATCTCAGCCATTGATCATAATTTTGAGGATCAAATCCTAGCCATTCATCCTATTGAGCTAGGGATTTTGTATGAGAACTCTCTATTTAAGAGAGATCCCATTCATTTGTAATTTCTTATTGGAACTCTTGGCTCTTTGAGAAGTGAATAAAGAGAACATATTTGCAGCTGAATACTTGTGTACTTGTGGTTGAATGTTTGAGGAGATGATTGTCTTGGCTTCTCCATTGCACTAGAGGAAATTTGTAGTGGTTCCGGTACAGGTTATTTCTGACCATTGTTTTGCAGGCAAGAGCTCTTGGAGAGGGGCACACCACTTGGAAGCCATTGTTGCTTCCCTCTCTAGATTTGGGATTTAATAGGGAGTGTTTTTACTATTTATGTCAAGCATTTCCTCATCTTATTTTCATTTTGTCGTAGCTTATTTTCTTGCTCAAACAAACTGATATTTTTCTCTTGTTTGGCAGGGAGAGAAGGCACATTGGTGGATTTGGGCAACTCATTCTCAAGTTGGAACTTCCACAACATTTCCCTATTTGACCTTTGTGGTGCATTTCCTCATCAAGTCGAGCATTTCTCCCGGTACCAAGTATGTATTTCACTATTTTCTCTCGGTTTTCATTTTCTGCAATTAGTCAGTCTAAATAACACTTTGATTAAACTCTACATTACACTACCGACATGTCTTTTACTAGAAATTTCAAGAAGTTAGCATTTGGGTATTTCTAGTTATATCTTAAAACCCCTAAGACCAATTTTGTGATTGATTTTGACCCCATTTACCCATAGATTAGGTGCTGGTCTGATTAGGGAGTGCACCCACATCTAGCTGTCCCTCTTGGTTTTTCTTGTATTTGACTTGTTTTCTTGCTTGTGGCTGGTTGCTATTTGTTAAATATTCATCCCAAGCATTGTTGAAGTTTTAGGACTGATTTTAATTTCTTATAATTTGTTGGCTTAGATATTTTTTATTTGTGAAACTAATTTCGCCCTAGTGCAGCATATTAACAATTTACTCCTAGCACTAAATTCACACTAGATTGGTACGCAACTCTTCCACTATTGAAATTAACATAATTAATCCTTATTGCAGATCTGATATATGCTCATATTTTACATCTTGTTGACCAAGCATCATTCAGTAGTGGATATTTTGTGGTCTAGGATTCATCCAACCAAGATACCTTAGCTTGCCATTGTTATTGTTTAGTTTGAGTGTCTTGATCTTGTGAGTTGTCTTTCCCTTTGTGGAAGACATATGGTCTCATTAATCCTTATTGCAGATCTGATATATGCTCATATTTTACATCTTGTTGGCCAAGCATCATTCAGTAGTGGATATTTTGTGGTCTAGGATTCATCCAACCAAGATACCTTAGCGTGCCATTGTTATTGTTTTGTTTGAGTGTCTTGATCTTGTGAGTTGTCTTTCCCTTTGTGGAAGACATAGGGTCTCCCCCTTGACTTGGCTTCTAGCCTTGTCTAAAGCGACAAGCGCCTTGTCCAGAGTGACAACCACTCCAAGAATGGTGGACTTGGTGCTTGAGGTGTCACCAACCTTGTTGCTCATACTTTTAGAAGCAACTAGTGTTTGCGTGATAACATTTTTTGCGCCATTGCCGGGGAGGTAGAGGCTTACCCCGTGGTCTTTGTGTTTGAGCCTTTTCTTTGCTTTTATTTTTCATCATATCGCATTTAGACTTACTTTTCTGTTGCCTGGTTTTTGTTTGCATAATTTATTACAGCCATCATTTTGCTTCATTTTCACTCCCCTTTCGACATTTTGTTTACCTTCGGTGAACAAGGCTACAAGTTCACCTGGCGAATCTATCTCGCAGCTCCACTGGAGACCGGACCCATCCATACAACTTGAGGAGTTTAGATCACCTAAGATTCCTCAAGAAAATCCCTTTTACCTACTCACGAAACCAAGCCAATCCTCATCCTAAAAGTATGTCTGCTTTAGAAGAGGCAGAAGTGGGAAGTGGTGTGACCATGAAATTATTGACCCAATTGTTCGAATTGGTCACCAACATCACAATATTGCTAAAACAACAAGATGAAGACGATAGGGAACATGATCAGTGTCTTATATACATATGTGAGGGCGCGTACAGTAATTTTGCTTCATCAGCGCGAGTGATCCTAAAGTTAGAAAATTCACCCCTAAAAAGTAATGAAGCACGATGCTCAACCGGGTCTGTGTCCCGAGAAGCTCCAAGAAAGGGATAAACTAAGCCTGAAGGGACAAATTTTGCCAAGTCAACCAAATCAGACTCCCAAAGTTATGGTTAGGACAAAAGATGATCCTCGAAGAACGGAGGTGCCCTCTCCGAAAGAAGTAAGTTGGTATGGTCCTAAACCACTAGCAAAGACCACCTCCTCGCAAACCAATATTTGGAAGAAGGATCAGAGACCTATCCCATATCCCAAGGAATCCACTAGCAAGGCATCCCAGATGCCGAAACCTATTAAGGTAAGCATTTCAGGCAAATTGACAAACTCCATAATTCTGGTCTCATTTAAAGAATTGGTTAAATTTCGGTCATTAAGGCCCACATCATGGAATTCGTGGGGTTGAAAGCCAACCCAATTAGGGTCACAAATCAAACTAGCTTGAAGATTGACATCTCTGGTTTCCTATCCAAACTTATCATACCTATCCCTCTGAATGAACTACTGAAAGTCCCAGAGATGCATGATAGAGCCAACAACTTTTGGGGGGTCCAACCAAAAGGATCGATGTCTAAGAAACCAGTCGAGGTAGCAAAGACCCTCCAATAAATATCCATAGTGTCTCCAAGAGTAGTTGTGGATATCCCCCATTCTATGTTACCCTTGAAGTAAATCAACTGATACTACACAATTGCATGCTTGATTCGAGGGTTGAGGTAAACGTTATTCCTTTGCGAGTCATGGAGCAACTTGAACTAACCCCTTACAAACCCTTTACAAACATATGTGGTATGGACTCCTATCCAATGAAGGCAATTGGTGTTATTGAGAATCTTCATGTCAAGTTAGCTGCATGCTCGGATATCGAATTATCCATGGATGTTTTGGTCCTGGATGTCCCAGATGTCTAGGGCATGTTGTTATCTAGAGAATGGGCTGCCAAATTGGGTGGAAACATTCAAATGAATCTCAAATACGCAACCATCCCGAGGGGGAAAAACAAGTTCATCACCTTGCTTAACTATCCTCGCATGAGAAAGCATGTGGAAACCCCCAACCATCTATTCAAGAAAGCCATACGTGCAACATACGAGGTAGGAAATTTTATGGTTTTGGCAAATTAATGGGAGGAAGTTGGGAAGGATGCTTTCCCACCTAGTGAGATCTGGAGGTTGCACTTTGATGGGGCACGCTCTAGACATGGCACTGGTGCTGGGGTGGTCATAACCTCACCTGCTGGAGAAGAAACCATATACTCATTCCGCCTGGAGTTTGATTGCACTAACAATGTGGCGGAATATGAAGCCCTGCTTTTATGCCTCGAATTTGCTAGGGACCGCAAAATTAAATGTATAGTTGTCATGGGCGATTCTGACCTCATTGTCTCTCAAGTTAGAGATCAAATTGCAGCCAAGAATGATAGACTACGTGCCTACAAGAATGTTGTTTGGTATACCATTGAGCTTTTCAATGCCTTTTCAATTAAGGTTGTTCCTAAAGATGAGATTGCACTAGCAAATGAAGTAGTCGTAGTTGCAAGCACCTTTGAGGTCCCCGAAGCCTTGATAAAGCGCAATTGCAAGGTTGAAATTCTTTTTAGGCCATCTGTGCCCGACAACCAAGACCACTAGCAGGTCTTCGAAGATGATGCCCAGATAGTGCATTTCTTACAGGTGATAGACAATTCCTTAGATCCAGTGGTCAGTTTGGAAGAGCAACTAAATGAGCAACCTTTGTTTAGCACTAACTTATTGGACCTATCGATCCAGGTCGAAAAGAATTTCAATAGGCATGACGAGTACAAGGGAAGCAGAGTTGAACCTGTGGACAAGGTGATTGAGGTAAATATAGGTTCGGTTGTCTCTCCTAAAATGATAAGGATAGGAAAGAATGCCTCAAGGGAGGAACGTAAGACGATCGAGGACCTGATTCGAGAATATAAAGGCGTCTTTGCATGGACATACAACGTCTTTGCATGGACATACGATGACCTTAAGACTTATGATTAGTCCGTCATTGAGCATACGATCCCACTGAAGGAAGGAGTCAAACCATATAGGCAGAAGTTGCGAAATATCAACCCAAAGTTGGCCCCCTTGGTTAAGAAGGAGCTTGAAAAGATGTGGCAGTCGGGATCATTAGGTTTATGAGGCATACTACGTGGGTATCCAACCTCGTAATAGTGAGGAAGAAAAATGTTTAGATAAGGATTTGCATTGATTTCAAAATCTAAATCAAGTGTCACTCAAGGATAACTATCCTTTGCCTAACATGGAAGTCACTGGGGCAAGAATGTTGTCCCTGCTTGATGGTTTCTCTGGATACAATCAAGTCCAGATAGGAAAGAAGATAGGGGGAAGACGACATTCACCACACCATGTGGAACCTATGATTACATACGAATGACATTCAAGCTGCTAAATGCCGAGTCAACCTTCCAAAGGGATATGGACTAGGCATTTAGTGATCAAATAGGGAAGATCATTGCTATCTACCAAGATGACTTGACTATGTTTTCCAAGGAAATGGATGACCACGTTGGCCACTTGAGGAAGGTTTTTAACAAGTACAAGGAGTTTGGGATATCCATAAACCCTAAAAAGTCCAACCTCGGAATTGATGAGGGAAAATTGTTGGGGCATATCGTGTCCAAGGAAGGGATCCGGATTGACCCTGAGAGAATTCGCGCCATCGAGGCCATTCCTCCTCGTCATAATGTCAATACCCTCAGGTCCTTCTTTGGGAAGATCAACTTTCTTCGAAGGTTTATTCCTAACGATCGATGACCTTGAGGACCACCCCCCTGTGACCTCTATGTACATTATGACTCCATGTTGTAATGTTCCTCGGCTCTAGAGTGTGTGGGTATGCATTCTCAAACCTAGGATTCACTTTTGGTCAGTTGCCCCCAATGTTGTGATGCAGTATAAGATTGTGTAGGTTCACCGAGTGTTCCCCGCTTGTCTTTGAACCATGTCGCATTGCCACGATTACATGCATTATGAGCAATATTGACCTATCCAAAGAAATGCAATAAAGCCAAAAAGACCAAGGGAAAGTCAAATCAAGCCAAAAAGGCTAACGTGAAATTAAATGAGAAAAGGCCAAGCAAATGAGGAACACATGCTATGCTATATCAAAATGACTGCTTAGCCACATATGAAAGTTAAATGTAGTGGTTAATTCCTCACGAAGTCCCAATGAAGGATTTGGATGTGAGATGGATCAAGGGACAGCTAATTCTAAGTGTCCCCTGGAACCTCAAATTACGGTTGGTTGTGCACCTAGCACGACGGTTCTAGCAAAGATCCTCACGGTGCCTGATGCGGGCTTGGATGTGAATTGCAAGGTGTTAGAGGCTAGTGGTAGTTTCCCAAACACTCTATCCCATTTGTGAGGCACCTCCCTCCCCTAGTGTTCTCTAGAGTGCATATGTCACTTTGGTCCCCTGTTTCCCATGATTATCCAAAGGGTCACATTGTCAAGGTCTTAGTCATTCCCTTATACCTTTAAAGCCTTTTTTTTCCACCTCACCCATAGCTAGCAAACTGACCAAGTCTATAAATGTGCATAAGTGTGGAGACTCCATGAGTTGCAGCAGCAGGTTCTCAGTGGACAGATGATGGTTCAGATGGTTTGTGCACAGGTATATGACCCAGCAAGTATTATCATGTGTTTTTGGTTATTATTGCTTTTATACTCATTCTTGTGGCATGTCTTAGCACTTAGTTTCATGATCTGGCGATCATATAGATATATGGACTTGGTTGTATTATTTATTTATATATGTCCTCACTCAGACTTGGAAGTTCCTGGATATACTCATTGGTTTTAACCTCCTTAGGGAGAATAGAGGTGATCATTCCCACCATCTTTTGGCTTGCTAGTGTTGGTCTTAGCACTTAGTGTCATGATCTGGCGATCATATAGATATATGGACTTGGTTGTATTATTTATTTATATATGTCCTCACTCGGACTTGGAAGTTCCTGGATATACTCATTGGTTTTAACCTCCTTAGGGAGAATAGAGGTGATCATTCCCACCATCTTTTGGCTTGCTAGTGTTGGTCTCATTATTCACTTTCTCCACCCATCCATTACCTTCCAGTTATTGTTGTTAACCTGACTTACTACTTGACTAGTGGCATGGAGGACCTTCCCCCACTCTAGCCCCTTTGTTGGATGAGCTTCCCTGTTGTATTGTGTCTCGGCTCTGAGTTCCCTAAGTTGTGTTGGCTAAACCTGAAACAGATAGTGCTACCATCATTACAATGTGTCTGGAAATGAAATGTATATCTTAAATGAAGCCCATTCTAGAATGTGTTTCTTAACACACGTGAATGAAAGGCATGTGAAATGAAATGTAAATCCAAGAATGTGTTTCTTAACACACACGGATCAAAAAGCCTAATAAATGTAAATCCAAGGATGTGTTTTTTAACACACACGGATCAAGGTTATGGAAATGTATTAAAGGCCTAAAATGCAATGGTTTAACAAATGCTATATCTAATGATTGTTGGCCTCACTTGTATTGATTTATTCCTCACTAGCTTATGAGTTATCATGTGAGATGGAGTAAGGGACAGCTAATTCTAAGTGTCCCCTAGAGTCTTGAGTTACAGTTTGTCGGGCACCTAGTCATGGCGGCTCTAGAAAAGACCCTCACGAAGCTGTATCAACTTGGCTGTGAATTGTAGGCATCTGTCAAGGTTGAATAAGCACTTCTGAAACAACTTACCCATTTGTGAGACACTGCCCTCCCCTATGTTACTGCTTGTCCAGCATATGCTTTAGTGTGTATCCCCTTTCCATTTCCAAAGTGTCACAGTGTCAAGTCAGTGGTCATCCTTTAGCCTAGCCTTATAGTTTTCAGCCCCCACCCATCACTAGCAAATTGATCACAGCTATAAAGTGAGTATAAGTCTTGAGGTTCTAGTCTGAGCCATAATAATAATGAAAAAGATTGAATACTTGGTTATAGATCGCCAGAGAAATGATTACTATATGTTATATTGCTACTAGAATGATTTGTAGAGCATGTCTTAACCTTATAACACTTGCAGCAGTTGGATGTTAGCCTGGGTCATTTTATGGGTCATGTTGACTTGGCCAAACCTAGTTTGACCAAAGTCAACTATAGGACATGAGGTGAATAGACCTTGGATGATGCAGATGGATGATATATGGTATATTACAGGTTACAAGGTGGTTCCATGCATTGGTTACAGGTTTATGATGATGATCTGGCATTTTATTATATTTGATCATTTACAAATTATTATTATTTTTATCTGTTCAAGCATATGTGAGATATTAGATGATCATGCAGAGATCCATAGGGTTTATGAGTACACACCTCTAGTAGATTTGGGCTCTCTGAGTCTATTGAGACAGTTGGTTTTCCGTTTCGGACAGTTACAGTGAGTATTTTCCTCAGTTTATCATTATGGTGCATATTTGCCATTAAAAATGGCCTGTCAAAGCAGTTTGATGATCTTCTTGGTTCACCTAGGGCGCTACAGAGGGAGTATGGGGTCCAAAAAAATATATAAAAAACAAACAATTGAGGGGAAAAGGATCAACTGTAAGTTAGGAATTTTCCATTGTGAGTAAAGTCCCCATTAGTTGTTTTGGGCAATCATTGAAATAGGTTTTAAATAGAGGTTTACATCAAGTCACCCATTTGTGTTCTTCTAACTGAGCCCTATTGTCACTAAGTTTTGCATACCCCATTGATTTCTAGACATTGACTTTTAATTCACCCACCATGACTATAAAAAATGACCATCCCTTGTGTCCCCAGTGCCACCTTTTTTTAGTCATCCCCGATATTTTCCTTTCAAAAGTGGTTGTTTCCCAAGTCAATGTTTGTCTTTGCTCCATGTCAAGAAATTCATGTGGCACCCTCCTATGTTTGGCCTATCCCTTGAGTCGAATCTCTATCTTAATCATTCATTGCAGACCAAAAGAAGGGTATAAATCTAATCATCTTTGATAGCTTTGTGAGCAAGATCACTAAAATGATCAATGCCTTGATCTTCTTGAAATTTGATGATCAAGGACCTGATTACCTAAACAAACAACCCCACACAAGGCACAAAATTGTAGCAACCCTTCCATTGGCATGAATCTAATACTTTGAAAGTTAAGATTCCACCAGCATCCACTTCTTTGGTCGTCCCCCAACTAGGCAACATATCCTCCCATGTCCCGACCTATCTACATCATCGCTAAGTATGGCTCCCCAAGACAAGGGAGCACACCTTCCACTTAAAGAGACCCATTGCCCACTAAACCTTCCTATTGTTAAGGAAAATGGAAGTGTGAACCCTTTAAATTCTAAGGTCATTTCTTTGACTTGAATACATAGGAGGAGCCACTTCTCCCCTCTTCCATTCCTTTCCAAATAAGGGTTGTCATTCAAAATAAATTCTTTACTCATCAATGCATAATGGATGGAATAGACTCCTCTTGTGTTTTGTGCTTGTTTACTTGACAACAACTAGATTTCCCTACCCTCATCCCACTAAGAATCAAGTTGCAGGCCTTTGATGATAGACCACATAAATTAGTAAGTATTTTGCCTAATCAATAGGGATAGACTCAATGTGAGCTACAAGAGATAAGACATTGCTCAAGTCAAATGTGATTGAAGATTACAATATGAGAGTTTATCAAAGGTGACAATGCGCTTTACAAGTGGAAATTGCATCACATGAAAAAGTGAAGATACCTTCGACTAGGCTTTATGGTGCCTTTGGATCATTCTCTTAGCCATGGTTGGCTTGATAAGTTATATTCCAAAACTTGCATTAAGGATTAGGATTTCCCTTTACAAAGTTGCACTTCAATGTTTTGCCTCTCAAATTTATAATAGCATTCTCCTAGTTGGACATTGGTGTGTTAATCCCTTATGCTTCATCACATCTACATGCATCTAATGACAAAGCCTTCCTATGAGGTCCAATCATTCTCTTAACCATGGTTGGGTCAGTAAGGTATACTTTCGAACTAGACTATTTATAGTGCTCAGGACACACTCACTTAAGTGGCCACAGCTACTAGTATTTCTCTAGCTAATGGCACCTACATGCCGATGGGTGAAACCAAACATTCAAAGATTAGAGTAGCCTTGTTGTTGCTCGATCAACCTAATAGAAGGAAGATGATCCTGGAAAGGTCATATAAATAATACAGTGTTACACGGGTACGCGTTTTCGGACCTCGGAAACTAGTTTCCTTGACCCCACGCGATTCGAAAACTAGGAAACGAATTTAGAGTCGTTTCCCCCTCGTACCCAAATCCAGAAACGACGGGAAACGCAGACAGGGGTCGTTTCCTCAAAATACGGAAACGTGGGCGAGTTTCCTTCATCCTACGGTCAAAAATTGGAGATGTGGTGGCTTGTTACCCCTTAGATTTAGTTTTCCCTCCGATTTCCTCACCTTCGATACGCGTGAAAGGCCCATTCACAAAGCTTTAACCTCTTTTCATTTCAAGGGCGTCGACTGTCTGCAGTCTTCATTGGTATTCGCTGGAACTTGGAAGTAATTGAGGTCGTGTTCATGTCTCCACTCCAAATCGAGGTCTGCGTCTTCACTCACTGTTGCTGCTGCTGCAACCGTCTCCACACTACAGCTACAACCCGAGAATGCGTGGAGTGTGAACAAGTTACAAACCGGTTCACCATTTGCAATTAGTCTTTAATTTTTCGAGGTGGTCGTCGATTGTCTTCATCACAGGCCTTCCGCAGGGGGGGTCGGGGCCTATCCAATGTTACTGTTAGCATAACAGTAACACAATTCGTGTTACTGTTATGCTAACAGTAACAGTTGACAGCCTTGAACCGCCTTCCATAGGGCCGTTCGGTGCTTGTCTGTTGTTATTGTTAGCATAACAGTAATACAAATCGTGTTACTGTTATGCTAACAGTAACAACAGACAGGCCTGAACCCCCTTTGCGAAAGTCCATTGTTCGATTTTTAATTTTTTTTAATAATTTAAACTTTAACCATTAATTTTTTTGTTTTTATTTTTTAAATTTTTTTAAATTTTAATTTTTTACCATTAGTTAATTTTTAAACACTTATTATAAACAGTGAAGTTAATTTTTAATGAAATTTTAATTTTTGACTAATATAGAAATGTTAATAAACAATAAATTTTTAACTTATTAATTGTAAAATATGACTCCATATTGCAATGAGACTCAAAATAAACCCCGTTAGTGGATTTCAAACCATTGATGTATCTTGGAATGAATCATTGAATTGTGATGTTAGTGGTTGAATTGGTGATGTTGATGCATTACTATCTATGTTGACCTGTTAATCTTTAAAATCTTAAATTATAAATTCTTAAGTTTGTAGTATTTCTGGTAGGGTCCCGCTCCCCTATAATTTAAAAATTTTCCTATGTTGAAGACCCCGACGTACCCTTCGACGTTTCCTAAAATTTGGGGGGCAACTTCTGCATATGTCATTTCTGCGTTTCCCCGCTCCCACGTCCCTGCATCCCGGAAACTTGGGGGAACATTGAAATAATATGACCTCTGGATCTCGATTGATAATACAAAGTTGCACTCCGATGTCTTGCCTCTCAAATTTACACAAGGATTGCATCACTGGACATTGGTGCGTTAATCCCTTTTCCTTCATCACCTTGGTACACTTTTGACAGTAGATCCTTCCTATGATGGTTCACCCTAGATTAGCACCCTTTTCCATTTGGCACCCATCCAAAGAATTTACCATAGGACCGACAACCCCTAGAGCTTGAGATTGCATGTTTAACCTCATTCCTCCCTCTTATTCCCACCATTTGATTTCTGATGAGCATTATTTTTGTTGTTTGTTTCTATCTATTGCCTACTATGTTTTGCCTTAGTTGCACCAGATGCATGAAAACCATTGCCATTGGAGCAAAGGCATTCGCTTGGGTGTTTATTGATTGTAGTATATATGTTATCTTGCTTGCTTTTGACCATATGTTCCATTGCACATTTGGGAACATGCTTGCTCACAATGTGAGCACCTGCCTCCTCTCTTGATTCTTTCATCCATTCAACTTTAAATGAAAATATCCAAAAATATCAAGGTAAGGAAAAGAGCTAATGCAAGTCAGGGATTATCCACCGTGAGTAAATTCCTCATGAGTTGTTTTGGGTAGTCATTGAAAGCACATTTAACTAGAGGTTCTAAATTTAGTTACCCATTTGTATCTTTCCACCTAGGCTTCATGGCATTTGAGTTTTGTCTATGTTACCTCTTAAGTTGTACTTAGTTGGTTGCCAAGCGAGCCAGAGAAGATTGAAGCAATGTACTTGTTCATTGCCAACATTCAGAAGTTCAGCCGAGCAATTTTGGCTCGTTTTTCAAAAAATTCCATGTCCATGCCCCACAGGGAATTGTAATAAGTTGGTCTAGCATGTGTATTTTGTAACAGGCTTGGCTTGCCTTAGGTTTATCTATCAATGTGGTACTCTAGAGTGTTTTTTCCTTAGTTATTACGCATTGCTTTTCAACAACGCATAATTTCTGAGCTTTTCACTCACACCTCCAAAGCTGGAGTATCCGCCTTGGTGGCTAAATCTTGGGAGGTTATTAAAGCCTAGGGGTCTATGTATTTTAATATGCTAGCCATCAATAATGAGTCACATGGACATGTACTAGGTCCCCCTAGGATTTATTTTGTTTTTGGACTTAAAAAACTTTCCTGCAAACAGGACTATTTTTTAATGTTTCAATTGCAAAAGTTGAAAGTCTCATAAAAAAGTGGTTAGGAGGTGAGAAATTCACCATGGGAGTGCTCGTTTTCTAACCCGGAGCACCCATATTACCCCTAAACCCACTTTCCCAAGTGTTCGAGTGATTATTTATCACTTAAATAAAAATTCTCTCGAAAAATCATAAAAGAGAAAAATAAAAATAAAAAAATAAAGATATGGAGAATAATCAAATTCCTAAATTAAAGGAATTTGGTCCCAGTAAAGATCCAATTCAACTGCAATCAATATCGGAGGCCAAATCAATCAACTCGGAGTGTTTTTCAATCAAATCTTGATGAGGGCGAGTTCATCTCATGTCAGAGAGGGCACACTTCATGAGGGGGGGACTTCTGGTTGGATGGTGAAGAGCCCAAGGCTAGGGTTGAGATCCCAATGAGGGATGGCGCCCTCCTTATGCAAGGTGGCACCCATCCCTTCACTCCAACTCAACCCCGATCCCCTAAACCTCTCTCACAACTCGCCTTCACTCATTCTTGAGCTCCAATTGCGGCCTAGTTTGTCTCTAGTTGGCCATGCATCCCCCTCTTCTGGTTTCTCTACAAAAGCAAGGCTACAGTCCATTGTTAAAGATGGATGGTGGAACCTCTACCCATTGTAATACTATTGTTATCAGATGAATAAAATTGAAAAACTTTGGAGATCCGTGTTGTGCCATCTGATGAATGTTATGTGGTTGAGGTGATATTGCATGATTTAATTTCTTTTGTTTCAATTTTGTTGTTAGATTTAGCTTCGAAAGTTGTTTATAATCCATAGAGTAAGCATTTACAGTTGTTAAGTTGTTTACTTGTGCTTTGTTATTAAGAGACACAGTGGCCAACTGTATTCAATTGTACTGAGGCTCTCTTGATCTTATTTCTTCAAACACACTAGATCTAATCCATTGTTGGCAAGGGTTTTCTTATAGTTGTCCAGGTTACAAATCTGAAGGAGGTGTTCAGCTTGACTGCATCCTCTCCCCTATTCAACACTTTCGAGCTAATATTTTTGTTTGCAGACATTTCAAAATATTCATAAGAAGATCAAGCTTGGGGCCTGAAATCTTTTGTCCATCATTTTAAACACAATCTCTCTTTTTTCGATTACTTTGTATTATAGGTTGAATAAGATCTAGTTTGCAAAAGTTGTATCTTTCAGATCTATCTTGTTTTAGCATGTTAAGTAGCTGGATCTGAAAAATGCTTCAGTAGCTTCATTTGTACGTTAGATCTAGGCTAGCTAATTTGGTATTTGCACTTAGAAAATTTTCCAATATTTTTCCAAGTACCAAGTTTGAAATTTTTTATCTTTTATCTATTTGTACCATCATTTTCTAACTTAGATTATTTGCTGTTTTTACAGGTTTAGTAAAAGAATAGAGAGGTACTCTGGCGAAATTTCGTCAAAATAGAACCATTCAGGGCTCTAGAGACCTTATTTCTTCATCATACCATTTTCTAGTGTTGTAATCCCTTGGATCCAAGTTTATAGGGACCGAGTGGTACTTCTTTTGTAAAGATTGTAAAAAATCAAGCAAGTGGGATACCCAATGCCCACAAACCCCTCCCTTCCCCGCCAAGGGGGTTTGTGTTGGTTTTGTGTGTTTGGATTTTCTTTAGCTTCGTTTTTCTTATGCTAGTTTGGTTAGAGTAGATTAATTGCTTTACTGTTTCTTTTCTTTTTCGCTTATTGTAAATGAAATACTAACCCATTGTGCTCTCCCGAAGTACCGAACGGAAAAGAGACTCACACTGTATTAATTAAAAAACATTTTTTACTTTCACAATCTTTCTTTTTACAATCTTGTACTTTACTTTGTAATTAACAAGCTTTAAAAGACCAAAGCCGGCTCTGCATTCCCGAAGTACCGGAAGGGAAAAGATATTCTCAATCATTTTATAAATTTACTTGTTACAATTTTGTTGTTCATCTTAACAAATAAATTTGGTTGTGTATCCCCGAAGTAAACTGAAAGGGTTTATCCCCAGTAGGTGAAAAGAGATTCTCAGCCTCTTAATAATAAACTTAATTTACTTTGTTAAAACGAACTAAGGCCTAGCCACCTCTTATGCTATGGATCTCTGTTGTTCATCCGACCAGTTGATCACATCAAAAAGGGAGCTAGGTGACTAGATTAATAGGGAAATCTGAAAGTAGTTTGTTTCAAAGAACTCGGGAGGTCGAATTGAACAGATCATAAGTCAAGGGGTTGCTTTAAGGAAGTTATGCCTCACCCCGTTGGACACTTGATACTGTTGCAATAAGCGCCCAATTCAAAGAACTAAACTGCCTTTGGGACAAACCAAGAATTAACCCATTCCCTAATTCATGCATCTAATAATCATAACTAAAACTGACCAACAAGACAACTGCAACACTTTCACAACACGGCAACACTCCAATATTTTTGTGACTCCATTTGGCACTGGTATATCTACAAGCAATCAAACATTTTTCAATCAAGTGAATCAATGTGTTAGATGGCTTAATTTGATTTATGTTGTCAATTTAATTCATGTTTGCAATCTCTGGTTCAGTATTAATTTATCTTCAAACTCCTAGAATCAATCTCATTCCGTAACTTAGTGTAAAAACCAATGTTCCCCCAAGTTTCCGGGACGCGGGAGCGAGGAAACGCAAAAATGACATATGCAGAAGTACCCCCCCAAATTTTAGGAAACGTCGAAGGCTACGTCGGGGTCTTCAACATAGGGGACCCCACCAAGAGAACTACCAAAATTTATATTAGAATACATAAAAATTGAAAGTTGGAGCATAAGTCATTAAAGTCTTTAATTTTATAATCTAAAGATTAATACAAATTTACAACATACATCAAGTGAAATAAAATGAAATACAACCATACATAAGCTATAACTGATGAAACAAATTCGGAAACACAACCATATTGGACAGCGAGGCTACTGAGAAGGAAAATAGTGGACAGTGTGGCCCTTTATCGTTTAATTTTTTTATTTTTTGGTAAAAACTTGTCAAAGGAAACGTGGGGATGCCATTTTTAGGAGGGAAACGCTTCCCTTATGTGTTTCCTTGAGTTTCCTTCAAGCGGGGACGTGGGGGAACCGTTTCCAATGGAGTTTCCAAGTTTCCAAGACGTGTGGGGACGTGGAAACGCATTTCCTACCCTTGGGGACGCGTACCCATGTAACACTGGTAAAAACCTTAGTTTTATTCTCATAGGGGCCACCCCCCTTGGCTTCGCTAGGATTTGATTGTTGAGTGACAGTATCTCAACTCGAGACTTGCCCCCAAGGACGCACCCAGTGGCTTGAAGATTCCTGCCACGCTAATCTTTTCCCGAGGTTCATATCCGATGGCAACAATCTACTCCATGGGTTTGATGACATTGACTTTTGATCACCCGTTGTGACTATCACAGCATCGACTCTCTCTATGTCCCCATTCTAACCTCAATCGATTTATCCCTGAATGCTTCCTTTTAGAAGTGGTTATTACTTATTACTCAAGTTAGTCTTTGTCTTTACTCCATGTCAAAGTCTTGGATCACCCTTCCTACGTTTGGCCTATCCCTTGAATCAGATCTTAATCATTCATCAAAGTTCTTCTTACCTCATGTTGATTGAGGGGATTCATCATTCTCTTTCTTCCAAGGAATCTACTCCTATCAAGCACAACACATTTCACTCTAGGAGTTTATCTAGAGTCTTAGTACCTTGGTTTCCACTTTCCTCATTGGTTGATTCCTCGCATTTGGTAGTGGATTACCATCATTGGTCCCTAAACGAATGGCTCCTTTTGGTGTTCAAGTTTATCTCATTCATTCACATGGTGAAGGATCATACTAGTAACTTGGTGCCCATTTTCATTGTCCGTGAGTTACCTCACAGTCTTGCAAGAATTTTCATCATTTATTTTTCACTAGACAGTTTCTCCCTTGTTTGACTTCACCTCATTATAGAATCATACTTGGTGGTGTTAGTGTTCCAAATTCCATCAAAGATCATGGACATATGTGGTTCCTTTTCCAACCGTTATTGGAAGCCATTCTTGCAAGCTTCTTTTATCCAATATTGGAGCCCTTCACATGTTCAGAACCTTTCTGACTTTGGGCCTCATCTTCTTCAGTTTTGTGCCATCCATTCTGGTGGTATTATATCATTAATGTTAGAAGATGTAATTATGATGTATTGAGATATTGATGTTAGAAGATGTAATGATGATGCACTGTTCCTAGCAGCATTCTGGATCGGGGGCTGCCAGAAATCAAGGGGCAACCCAAGACACACCTAATATGCCATCAGGGCTAACCCTAATCCAGCAAAACAATTGGCCCAGATATTTTGGTGAACCATGGTTGCCCCTCTCTATGTAGCTATGATGGAGATAAGGAGACCTATAACCTCAGTGCTCATAACGTTTCTGATAACCAGGATAGCGGTAGCATAATTGTTTTCAAAGATAGATTTAGAAGTCTATTTCTGCTATGCTGACACTAGTTCTCTAAAGTCCATAAATTCATGTCTTGCTTTGATTCTAATTTCTATCAACAGACAATTGAATTGCATCCCTGTTAGAAAACAAATTTTGGATGTAATTACTAATTACTAATCTGTTTCTACATATTTGGGACTCAAAAACTCATTTTAAGGGCACAAGAACAATTTGTATTTTGTATGTATCCGTCTGTGAATATTCAGAATTATAAATATACCCATTTATCTACCAAAAAGTACTCTCTCATAGCTAAACAATATTAGGTTAGAGGCAAACCTGTGATCTGTGGAGCAACAGTACCAAGAGTAAGTTTTGAAAAAGTAAGAGAATCCAAAATGGTTGGTGTATATTGCTCTAGAATTGGCTCTACTAGAGCTTTAATCATCTGAGATGCTGCCTGTTGCACCACATGAATATGGTTATAGATCATACCAAACTAAGAAACACAAAAATATTGATGCCAAACTAAGCATTTGATTACGACATACTAATAAACACAAATCCAAAAAATAAAAAATTTGAAGACTAAAACTAGATTCACAAGCTAGAAAAGTCAAATTGATAACAAGGCACATGAACCCTACAAACTTAAACGTGGAGCGGATCACAGGATCACAAAGGATCAAACATAAACCAGCATAAATAGGTGTTAATTTAGCACTATATTAATGGTTACCTGATCAACATATGGCCAGACCTTCACTAGCTGACTGTTTAGCCACTTTAACTGTAATGACACAAAAGGAGAGATTTATGTAACTTTTCAACAGCAAAGAAAAATGAAGTCAGAATAGCTAATACAGCGATCAGGAACCCACATATGAGGGGAGTCAAACAACATGTTAATGTGTCTACCTTTTGAAACTGGGAAAAAACAACCCATGGTGGGAAGAATTCTTTTGGAAGAAGCTTTCTTGAATCTTCAACTGTCAACCTCGAGAAAGCAGCAATATGTGCAGCCTGTAATAAACCTTTCTTAATGCATATTCAAATAAAGCAACAAAAGAAAAATGCATTATCTTGAATCAAATCTATGCTAGAGACAAAATGCATAAAAGTCAAATTAGAAGGAAAATATATTTGTCTATTGGTGATAACTAGTCTAAACATGCATGTAGACCAAATGGAAAACTTGCAGAAAGATTTGCCCAAAAAGATAACCTATTGGGAGAATTTTTTTCAAGCAAGTGGAAGCAGAAATTAGCATTTTAGACAAGAATTTAGACCTAGATTTGACTTGGCAAGAATGTGGACCAAAAAATGTCGAGAATCAAATGGCATGGCAATTGCTTGCTTCAAATCTCCCTCCAAGATTGATATTATATTGATGGTCCTTTAAAAATGGTGATGCCATGGATGTAAAGTAATACCGTAGTTTCAATTGAAGACACAGTAATGACTAAAGAGCATAGATAGTCAATAGTCGTGTTGGAATCCAAATTTGATTAAGAAAAGAACAAATAACCTAAAGAAGAGCTAATCACCTCACCTACCACAAAAGTAGAAGTTGATTTCAACTCCAAAAACTACACCTTCCACACCTAGGTACCAAAATGTTTCAAAATTCACAAACTACACCTTTTGAGCCTCCAAGTCCATACCCTATAGAGTGTCTCATCCACACATGCAAATTGCACCTCTTGTGGTTGATCCATACCTACAAATTGCACCTCCTATGGTTGATACAGACCTACAAATTTCCCATCTACCACTCTTTTCATCTACCTACTAGTCAAAGTGCATTGGCTCTACAATAGACAAATACAACTTCTCTATAGGAGTTGTGAGTGTTTCCCCCCACTCACCCTTGTATTCTTCTTCATCAACCAAAAACTCAAAAATGTTTGAACCCTTAGACAAATTAATAGACAACAAATCAACAAAAAGCTATTGAACACACTACTCACCTTCTCTATTATGCATTCTACCTAGTTCTCCATCACCAAATTATGGAATCTCTTCTTCCTTCGCAAGTTCAGTGTGCCCTACTCTACTTTTCCATTTGAATTGACAACGGTTCGCGTGTCTCTTGAAGTGTTCTTGGTATCCCCAATTGCATGTGCTCCCTACACAACATCATATGATGATTGCCCAATGTTCTGCACTTATTCTCCATGCAAAGTTGATTTCTCATCATTTATCACATCCATGCTTACAACATTTTAATTTGTGCAAAGATCTCCAAAATTTGATATGCTTTTGTTTGGTCAATATATCCAACATGTGGCACTATCATAAGCAACTAAACCAAAGATTTTTTAAATGGCTTACCTTTTGTTTCTTCCCATACCAAGCATCCTAAGGTCTAATTCCTATCACTCCTCTAGTGGGACTCCTATTAAACAAATGATTTATTGTATGAATTATTTTTCTCAATGTTTTATTTGGAACTTTCTTTCGTTGCAACATCTTCTTCATCATGTCTATGATTGTACTTTTACTTTCACAATCACCTTTCTAACTATGGACTCCCTCTTTCTTACAAAATTCCGCTAATAATTTTCCACTATGTAATCAAAGAAAAGTTTTAGTGTTCGACCATTGCCTTATATTTCATCAAAGCATCCAACTTCTCTTTAAGAAATATGACCCATAACTTCTGTGAATTATCATCAATAAGAAGCAAAGGTACTTAACACCTGACAATTATGGTGTTAACATTTAACCATAAATTTATGAATGCACCAAGTCCAATGCTCTACTTGTTCTCCAAGCTCTAGCCATGTCAACAACCTCCTTGTGTTGTTGGAATGCCAAAATGTTGCGCAGCTCCCTTACTTATGCTAGATAGCAAGTAGACCAACAACCATCTCTAACCTACTTAGAAGATTAGATAACATAAGGTAATTTTATTTACATCAAACAAATGACGACAAAAGTAGGTCAATGGGAATGTTAAGTGTTTCCACCTAAGTTGCACTTGGATGGACTTGCAGTTGAGACACCAAGAGATTGAACATTTACTTGTTCAAGTTCAGAAGTTCAAAAGTCAAGGCAGGACTTTTTGGCCCCATTTTTTTTCACACATGTTCCATACCCCCACGGGGGAATTGTAATAAAATGGCGTAGCATGATGACTGTTGTCCACTAAGTTGCACTTAGGTGGACTACTTGTGAACCGACAAAGACTTGAACAACTTACATTGTTCATTGCCAGAGTTCAAAAGTTCATCAGGCAAAAAAATTTTGCCCTCTGTAAAATTTGCATGTCCAGACCCCTGCGGGGGGATTGTAATAAGTTGGTCTAACCATGACTATTTTGTAACAGGCTTGGTCTACCTTAGGTTTTCCATCAAGGGGGTACTCTAGAGTGTTTTTTCCTTAGGAATTATGCATTACGCACTAGTGGTGTATAATTCCTGAGTTTTTCACTCATACCTCCAAAGCTGGAGTATTTTCCATGGTGGTCGAACCTAGGGAGATTATTAAATCCTATGTGTATATGTTTTTTAAACATGCTAGCCATTAGCATTGACTAATATGGACATGCACTAGGTCCCCTAGGTTTTTTGAGTCGTTCTAAGAAAAATATTTTTTCTCATTTTATGAGTTTTTTTAATATTTTAATTAAAAAACCAAAAAAGTGATAAAAGTGTGGTTAGGAGGTGAAATTTGGCATGGGGGTGCTCGTTTTCTAACCCAGAGCACCCATAAAACCCCTAAACCCACTTTTCCTAAGTATTGAGTGAATATTATTCACTTAAATAAAAATTCTCTCAAATTTATTTTTGAGTTATTTAATTCAAAAATAATTAAAATGGAGAAAATCCAAGCTCCTATATCCATGGATTTTTGTCTGGTGAGTTGGCCTAATTGAGTTGGAAAACTCATTTAAGGAAGATATCAATCAAATATTGAGTGAGTCAATCAAGATTTAACATGAAATGAGGTGGCTCTCCTTGGGATTTGTGCCCTACTTCCTCTTGGGCGACTTCTTGAGGTGGCATCATCCTATGGCTTGGGTGGAGATCTCAAGGTGAGGCGCCTCCCTTGGGTGGCAGCCTTCCCCTTTAATGGAACTCAAGCTATCACTCGAATCAAGGGATTGGAGCATACATGTGTCTCTCCTCCTCAACCAATTCGCCTTCCTTCATTGAATTCGACCTCTCTTCCTTGGAGGCTATAAAAGCAAGGGCAATGCTCCATTGTTCTTCATTGATGCATTGAACCTCTGCTAATTTGTACAGTGTTGCTATTATAATATAATTTGAAAGACTTTGGAGGTCCATCGTGTGCATCTTGTGTTGGAGCTTTGTTTATGAGGTGATATTGTTGCTTTTCATGCTATTTCTTGCTTTCATTTTGTTGTAGATCTAGTTTATTGGATATAGAAGCAAACATTTACGGTTGATAAGTTGTTTGCTTGTACTTAGATATTAGGAGATTTAAAAGTAACCAACGGTATTTGGTTGTACTTAGGTTTTTTAATTCCATTTTATTCTAACACGCTAGATCTCATAATTTGTATTGCAAGTTTTGGTTTTTAGCTGCAGATCTAAAGCTCAAGGGGATTTGGAAGTTGGTTATTCTTTTTCTTCTTGGGCAGCCTATTTTTCTCTAACATAAGTTTGCTGCAGAGATCTCTCAAAGATATTTGCAAGAGACAAGGGCATTGGGATTGAAAGCCTCATCCATCTCTACTTCAACAAAAACTCTCTTTCTCTCATTTTTTTTGTTTCATGCTTAGAAGATTTGATCTAGAGCTTTCAGTTAGTTATCATTTTCAAATCTGATATTTCTTAAGCATTCTTAGCATATCTAGATCTTCACATTCATAAAAAGCATATTCATAAATAGATCTAGATTGCAAATTTTGTACTTGCATTTTAAAATTTCAAAAAAAATTCTAAGTACAAAAAAAATTTCAATTTTTTTTTATTTGTTTAAACTCATTTCTATCATTTTCTAACTTGTTTTGTTTGCTGGTTTTTAGCAGGTCCAAGGAATTACAAAAGGAAACTTTGGCCATTTTCCGCCAGAAAGTACCAAAAAAGGCTTTTCCAAGGACCTCCTTCTTCCAGTTTCTCATTTCTAAGTTATTGCAAGCCCTTAGATCCATATAACATGGACTAAAGAGGCATTCTTTTGAGCATTGTTGTAAATCTTTAAACGAGAGCAGTGGGATACCCAGCGCCCACACCCCATCCCCCCAGGGGGGATTTGTACTTTTGTCAATTTCGTGTATAAATTTTTCTAACAAACACAACCATCACACGCACACAATTTAACTGCAGGGTGTATACTTTAACAGTATTTTTCATAACTTTTAAGTTCATTTTAAGATTTGCAAAAGTAGACTTAGAAATAAAACCAATTTCGTCGCCACAAAGTATGCTCTCACCACCACCTAAATGCATCGCCGATTAGTGGTGGTTGATCAGAAAGTGACGCATAAACTTGGTGAGCTATATCTTTTCGTTTTTGCAAGCTACTTTGTCAAGCATTTCATTTTATTCCACAATAAAATTGTTCAACAAATCGGAATTTACATTTGGTCTTTAACCGGATTATGCTCTTTCCCCTTGCGGGCACTTTGCCTAGGCCTGTGGGAAATCAGAAACGGTTGTAGCCACTCTTTAATTTTTCACATCTAATAAGTATTCACTTAATAAAATCAACTACCCGTTAACATAAGTGAAAATCCAGCACTTCGAATTAGACTTTATGTGGGGAAATTCTTTAGAGGAAGCAAGACCAACTAGGAGGCGACCTCAAGGAACAGTTAGGCTATACCCTCGTTTGGTATAGTGTTGAACACCGCCTTAGAGACTCCATTCCAGCCCACATCTTCTCATGAGGAGCCACCGAATTTTAATTTTCGGACATTCCTTCCTGTACCTCACAGTATCTTGAGAGTCCCCCTTTTTTCCCTAACAAGATTCAAACCATAATAATTTAAAAGCAACCAAGAGACAGTTTGTCACGGCCACACTTGGGCAGCAGACTTAGTGAACCCAAGGGTGACGTGCGGCACTGCTAGGACGTCGGATGAGGGCTTGGCCAACTCAACCTTCGCACCTACAGACTACGCCTCCAAATTACCTGCGGAATAACCTAACGTTTCACACTTCTCTGCGGAACGTTTTATACTTAACTCTGTTACACTTCTACTTAATCATTAGCCTTGCCGGCACACTTAAACATTCAACAGTTTTAACATACGCAGCAAAGAACATAAAGTAAAGGCACACAAGAGATAAGTGGTTGGGTTGCCCAACTGGCAGAGCCCGTTTTTATATATAGAAGAACAGAAGAAGTTACATCAATGGAGTTGCTTAACCCAGCAGAGCTCCAGGGTGCTGCCCAGCTAGCATGCACCCTCAAGAATTACAATGGAATGGCATCTGTGACTGTTGCCTGCCGCACCCAGTCACAAACCCTAAGAAACTCTCCGTGAGCTCAAACCACCGAAATCTTGATTGCCTTCGTTCGTGCCTCCTTGCTTGCTTCCTTTGACGAAATGAAACGCACTCCTTTTATATGCTTCCATTCCGAGTTGTCCGCGTGCTTCCTTCACGAGCTCGTCGGCTTGCTCCCATCCCGAGCTAACTTTCTCCCATCCCGAGTTGGTCGTGCTCCCATCCCGAGCTGGGCGTGCTCCCATCGCGAGCTGGAAAGTCTCCCATGACGAGCTACACTTTCTCCCATCACGAGCTGGCCTGTCTCCCAACCCGAGCTGGCTTTTGCTTCCAAAACGAGCTGCTGGTGTTTGCTTCCAAAACGAGCCACTGCACTTGCTTCCAAAACGAGCCACTGTCAATGTTCGCTTGGTTTACACCGTGGGTTGCTTGCCCATGTTCTAAGTGGGTCAAGCACCCGTGCATCCGCATGTTGCATCCGTTGCCTCGCTAATGCACCCCACTTTGCTTGTGGGTGTTTGCCCAAGTGTTCCTTGGTGCAAGTCTTGCCGAAGGGTGTACCAAACCCCAAGGTTCGTTTTTCCAAGTGCGCCACACTCCCGGGTGCCGTTCCGGTGGTGAGTGTGGGCGCTTGCCGCAAGGGTCGTTTCTCGTTGCCGCTGCCGAAGTACACTTGCCCATATGGGCTCTTGGACCCTGTCGCGGACTAAGTGCGCTAATCGGGTGTGCATGAATCTTGGGCCGTGACAACCTCCCCCACTAAACTTGTTGCCGTCCCGGCAACGCCATCCGCTTGTACCACCTGCTGTAGCTACAACATCTGACTTTACCACAGGCATGCTTCTTGACAACTTAATCCGAATCTGTAATCCGTGGCTTCCGTCATGTTTCCATTTGTTGTACTTCTCATGAAAGACTTGATTGGGTAGCTAATCCAATCACTCTGCCCATCCTGAGACAAACTTCAACCATTCCGCAATCACCTTTCCATCATCGTTTCAGCGTCCTCAAGCTTCCTGCACTTTAACTTTGGCGAACGTAATTTGTCTTTAGGCCACCTTTCCAAAGGTGCCTAGGGCCTCACCACCGTCGCCAAAGATGGTGAGCCCAGGAACTCTGGATCATGTGAAGAGACATGGGCGGTGCCACAGATCACCGCCGCAACTATCTTCTTCACTAAACTGCTTGAACTCATCCCTGGCTGCCTTGTTTTTAGTACTGAGCTCTTTGAATCGCGCCCAATACTCTTCAAAACTCGCACCATCCGCAGTCCAAGTATCATCCGCTACTTTTGGGCTGTCATGAGAGTCAACGGAAGACAACTTCTCTGCCTTCGCTTGCTGCGACCGTAACTTGGCCCGCTTCTTTGCTCCCTTACTTAACCCTTTGAATGGCTTGCTTGCCTTGTCCTCGCACGTTTCAACGTGCCTTGACTGCTCCAAACATGCCAATGACACTTGCTCTTGAAGAATGCCTTCCTTGGCCTCGACTTGCTTAGTCATTTCTTCATTCGCTGATTCCAACAGTCGCTTACTTTCCAAGTGAGCAAGCACTGCCGCTAACTCTTTTGGATTACAACCAACTTGCTGCAACCTTTCTTCTGTCAACTTGGATTCTGGAATGCCTATGGCATGAACGCAGAATGCCACAATGTCCTCCGCATCGCGTAAAGGCACATCTTCCTTGGTTTCTGCTCCATCCGCAACTTGCTCCAAAATCTGTTTTGTCGTCTCACCCAACACTTCCTTGTGCTGTTCTGGTTTGACTGAAGTGTCCTCCCTGTGCGACACCCCTGACGTGCTACATTCGTTGTGCTTCATTGGTGTTGGCATCGCAACAACTTGCTTGCCATCACGCTGTCTCGAAGACACAACTGGATTGCTTAAGGCTTCGATCTGCTGCTGGACCGAACCCAAGCGTTTCTCTAGTGCTGCTAACCTGTCCAACTTGACTTGGCTAACATCCTTGGCTGCTGTGTTTGTTTTGGCTACTGAAACTGTCTTTTTACCGCTGCAATACTTAGGCAAGCCCTTGCACATGCTAGGGTCTTCGAAAACCTGTACCGAAGACACCCGTGCCCTGCGTCCTAACTTGCTCTTCTGCGTCATTGGTAAACTCCATGTTCCAGACTCTTCCATAAACACCAAACAACCTGCATGAGGAATTCGCGCTGCCTTGGCTAACCGCAGAAAGTCTTGTCCTAAGATCATCGAATGATCGTCCAACGGAACAACTTTCAAGTCCATCCTGCCGTGCCATCTTCCTACTCGAATTGGGGCTGCTGTTATCTTCCCTGTCACATCTCGGATCCCAGAATTCGCTGCTTTGAACTTCGCATGACTGAATTCCATCCCACTGTGCAGTGATAACGCAGTCCTGCTGCTTATCAAACTGTGCGAAGCTCCCGTGTCTATCAATGCAGAAACTTTCAGCCCACTAACTGTTGTTTCAACAAAGTCTAGACCTTGCTGCACTTCACCTTGTTCTTTTCCGCGACCCCTCGCTGTTTTGCTAAGACAAGCTTCCACTGCCTTCATAGCTTCCACAACTTCGTCTTCTTGTTGAGGTGCCTCAAACACCCTCAACGCTGCAAAATGTGCGGTTGGACCCTCCTGCGCATCTTGAAATGGCCTATGTGGACAATCTCTCGCATAGTGGTCCCTTCCGCAGATATAGCAGTCAACCTTCTTTACCTTCGGTTGCTTCGGCTGCTTGCGGTTCTTCTTGCCATGAACCTTTTCCCTTGCTTCAGTCCTAGCCTTTTCTTCAGCTGCCTGTCTAGCAAGTTCTTGCAACAACCGTTCTTGCTCAGCATGCCTTTGGGTCGTTCTGCCAAGAACTTGTCCCATTTCTCGCATACATTTCGCTGTTTCTTCCAACGCATCAGACAATCGTTCGCAGCATGCACCTACTGCTTCAAATGTCTCTTCCGCTGGGTCTTGGGTCTGTTCCTTGCTTGAACCACCTTCTTGGTTGTTTACAAATGGTGCCAACACCTGCAACAACTTTTGAACGAGGGTTTCCAGCGTCTCGAACTCTCCCATCTGACCAACGTTTCTGAAACCACTTGGTTCCATTTGGATGTTAAGTCCTTGCTCGACTCAACTCCCACCTTTGCACAAAGTCCAATCTTTGCACAAACGCACGTTTTCTGCCAAACGCACCCTTGAGTACACTTCTGGGCACTCCCCTGGTCGTTCTTGTCTAAACGCGCCCTTGGAACCCTACTTGGACGTTCCAAGCCAAAACGCACAAAACTGGGCGTTTCCCTGCCTTGCTGCAGCTTCTGAGCACACCTGCTCCGAATGCGAGCTACCGGACTGGCTTCCAAAACGAGCTAGCTTTGCTCCCAACCCGAGCTAGCTTTGCTCCCAACCCGAGCTGGAGTTGCTCCCAACGCGAGCTGCCTTTGCTTCCAACACGAGCTGGAGTTGCTCCCAACGCGAGCTGGATTTGCTCCCAACGCGAGCTGGATTTTCTCCCAACACGAGCTGGTCTGCCGATCTTCCAACGCGAGCTGGATTTGCTCCCAACTCAAGCTAGTCTGCCAGTCTTCCGAAACGAGCTCAATTTCTGTCAAAACCCTTGTTTTGCAAAAGCTAACCCTTGGCTCGGCTAACCTTCGTTTTTCCACTTCCACGGAAGAGAGCACAAACCCTTGCTCGATTTGCTGCCCTGCTGAACCCTTGCACCTGGGCTCTTCGTTTTCCACCTGTTTTGCAAGCCGTAGCGATGAGCTTCAAACCTTGACTCGTTTTTGGCTCTGATACCACCTGTCACGGCCACACTTGGGCAGCAGACTTAGTGAACCCAAGGGTGACGTGCGGCACTGCTAGGACGTCGGATGAGGGCTTGGCCAACTCAACCTTCGCACCTACAGACTACGCCTCCAAATTACCTGCGGAATAACCTAACGTTTCACACTTCTCTGCGGAACGTTTTATACTTAACTCTGTTACACTTCTACTTAATCATTAGCCTTGCCGGCACACTTAAACATTCAACAGTTTTAACATACGCAGCAAAGAACATAAAGTAAAGGCACACAAGAGATAAGTGGTTGGGTTGCCCAACTGGCAGAGCCCGTTTTTATATATAGAAGAACAGAAGAAGTTACATCAATGGAGTTGCTTAACCCAGCAGAGCTCCAGGGTGCTGCCCAGCTAGCATGCACCCTCAAGAATTACAATGGAATGGCATCTGTGACTGTTGCCTGCCGCACCCAGTCACAAACCCTAAGAAACTCTCCGTGAGCTCAAACCACCGAAATCTTGATTGCCTTCGTTCGTGCCTCCTTGCTTGCTTCCTTTGACGAAATGAAACGCACTCCTTTTATATGCTTCCATTCCGAGTTGTCCGCGTGCTTCCTTCACGAGCTCGTCGGCTTGCTCCCATCCCGAGCTAACTTTCTCCCATCCCGAGTTGGTCGTGCTCCCATCCCGAGCTGGGCGTGCTCCCATCGCGAGCTGGAAAGTCTCCCATGACGAGCTACACTTTCTCCCATCACGAGCTGGCCTGTCTCCCAACCCGAGCTGGCTTTTGCTTCCAAAACGAGCTGCTGGTGTTTGCTTCCAAAACGAGCCACTGCACTTGCTTCCAAAACGAGCCACTGTCAATGTTCGCTTGGTTTACACCGTGGGTTGCTTGCCCATGTTCTAAGTGGGTCAAGCACCCGTGCATCCGCATGTTGCATCCGTTGCCTCGCTAATGCACCCCACTTTGCTTGTGGGTGTTTGCCCAAGTGTTCCTTGGTGCAAGTCTTGCCGAAGGGTGTACCAAACCCCAAGGTTCGTTTTTCCAAGTGCGCCACACTCCCGGGTGCCGTTCCGGTGGTGAGTGTGGGCGCTTGCCGCAAGGGTCGTTTCTCGTTGCCGCTGCCGAAGTACACTTGCCCATATGGGCTCTTGGACCCTGTCGCGGACTAAGTGCGCTAATCGGGTGTGCATGAATCTTGGGCCGTGACACAGTTGCACTACATTTTCCCTTTTCAACAGCTCTACTATTTGATTTTTTGACTCCATATGGCACTGGTTATCATACTTTTCATTTGCTTAATATCATATTAGTATCGTGCATCTATTTGGCAGTCATATTAATTTTGCTAGTGAAAGCAAGCTTTAATTCATTTGTGCAAATCTATTTTGGAAACCTTTCAATCAACACTCTAATAAACTCCTAAAACACAAACACCTTTAACCATTTCACCGGAACCTCTAAAGACCTTAGAAACTTTCCTTAGGGACTACCCTCCTTGGCTTCGTTGGGAGTTTTGCCTAAACGGAGGAGTCAAAATCAGGTGACAGCCTTGACTCAAGACTTGCCCCCAAGGGCACACCGAGCAGCAGCATAGATTTTATGCTGCGTTAACCAGGTGTGCTAATCCGGTGGCAACAATGACTCTTTGTAACAAGCTTGGCCTACTAAGACTTAGTCATTAGCACATTACTCTAGAGTGTTTTTTTACTCGTTAATTATATCTTGCTTTTTAGCGATTTATAATTTTCGAGTTTTTTCACTCAATCCTCCAAAGTTGGAGTAATTATCCTAGTGGTTAGGCCTTGGGGGGTTATTAAAGCCTAGTGTTTCATGTATATTACCATGCCAATCATTATCCTAGAGTCTTATGGACATACGTTAAGTCCCCCTTAGGATTTTTTAATTTTCCATCAATAAAAAATTTCTCGCCACAACGAGATATTTTAATTGTAAAATTTCAAGTCATAAAAGTGGTATTAGGAGGCATAATATGCCATGGGGGTGCTCCTTTTCTAACTCAGAGCACCCACTTTACCTATGGACCCATTTTGACATTAAAATTAGTGACTTTTAATCATTTAATATGATTTTCGCTCGAAAAAAGTGAATAAAAAGCCAAATAAATGGGAAAATCAGCATCGCATGATTCAAGAAAACATGTCTGGGATATGTTCAAGTCTTCTACAGTGGTGACAGTCTTATTGTGAGTTAAAGGCGAGTTGGAAAAGAGCTAAAACTTGTGTTGATTCATGACTGAAGATCTCTTCTTGAAGGTGGCGTATTTCCCAAGGAGAGGGGCGCATTTCCCAAGGAAGGGACGCATCTCTCATGAGGGGGGCATTCTTCGAGAGGAGGTGGCGAAGACTGAGTGCATTGGTTGCCAACCTCTTGAGAGGTGACGCCTATTACCAACTAGGTTGCACATAGTTGGACTTGCAAGTGAACCACCAAAGTTTGCACAAGTAATTGTGCATAATTTAGAGTTCAGAAGTTAAATCAGGCATCCTAAGGCCTTTTTTTCTTTTTCTACATATTCATACCCCTTGGGGATATTGTAACAAAATGTCGCTAGCATGATGAATAATGTAACAGAGTTTGCTTCCTAGGACTTAGACATCAATCTGGATATTCCAAGGTGTTTTTTTCTTGTTAATTATACTTTGCTTTTCAACGACGTATAATCTTCGAGTTTTGCACCTGCTCCTCCAAAGTTGGAATGCTCGTCTTGGTGGTTAGACCTTAGGAGGTTATTAAAGTCTATGCCTCAATGTATATTATCATGCTAGGCATTATTTTAGAGTCTTATGAACATGTACTAGGTCCCCCTAGGTTTATTTTTTATTTCCGCAAATAAAAAAAAATTCCCGTAAAAACAGAGAATTTTAATTTTAATGATTTTAATGTAAAAATTAGAAAAGTCATAAAAAAGTGGTTAGGATGAAGAATTTTCCATGGGGGTGCTCGTTTTCTAACTCAGAGCACCCACTTAACCCCTAAACCCACTTTTGAGAGAAAAATTTCAATAATTTCTCATGAAAATTGAAATTCTCTCGAAAAAGCCAAAAAATACATATTGAATTGGCAAAAACAATATATAATAAAGGCAAATTTGCATTCCCAAATTGATGGTAACATGTCGGGGACAAAATCCAAGTTAACTAGCAATCATTCCTAGGATTACTCAAGCTTCGAATCAGTGATTCCAATCAAATCTACAGCGGTCGAGTTACATCCTCAAGAAGAGGGGCACATCCCTCTTGCATGGGTGTCTTGGATGAGATGGCAGCCATCTGTTGGATGGTGGATATCATGAGGTGAGGGTGCACCTACCTCTTGAGAGGTGGTGCATCCCTCTTAGAGTTAAACTCCAATGCAACTCCAATCAAGTGAGAGCTTCATTCCAGTTAACTCCAAATCAACTAATGTGCCCCCTCTCTTGGGAATTGTGCCCCACCCTCTTGATTTTTCTATATAATGAGAGCAAGTTCTACATTGTCTTCATCTGAAGGTGGAACCTCTGCTCCTATTTTATTTGTAGTATCTTTCGAGTTTCAGCATTAATAAAAAAGGATTTGAAGTTTGGAGGCTACTCTGTGTGTTCATGTGGTGTGTGGATGTCTAAGGCTTCATGATCTATTGAGGTAACCAGTATTTTTTCACAAAGCTTGATTATTGTTGGAATTGTACTGACCTTGGAAGGGAATTTTCATTCCAGTAGGGTAAGAAGTAGAATTTGATGTTTACTTCTCATTGTTAATTATATGAAAATGCTTGGAAATATTTGTTCTTTCTTGTTTGAATGCACATGTTTCTAAGTCTTTCGTATGGTTGACATCGATACCTTTTAATTCTCTTGTGCAATTTTTCTGTGAGATTGGCAGGTTATCTAAGTTGTAGGATATGGTAAGCATGTTAGTGTTGCCTCTTCTCAAGCAATTCCAAAAGGAAGCTTAGTCCCTCTCGATCCCACTTCAAACGAGACTCCATCCGCCCGATTATTTCTCGCCCAAGCTTGGTTTCTTCACTTCTAATTCAAGTTTTCTAATCTTTTGTTGGTTACTAGTTTGATAATGCTTTAGATCTATACTTGAAATTCATAATAGAAATAAATCTAAATCTGATTACTAGATGTTAGCATGCTTTGAAAGTTTCATTTTTACATCTAGCATTAGCAAGTACTTTCTCTTTCTTTTTGCAAGTTTAATTCGAAGATCTAAGAGGCTTGAGTAAGAGAAATTCTTTGCATTTGATTTAAATTTAGATATGGCATATTAAGTGCTTTATATTTGTTTCCCATCTCTAAGGAGGGCACTCAAAGATCCTAGGAAGGCAAGCTTTCTAGCTTGCCTTCCTTAGTCAATTTTTTGCACTTTTACTTAGAATTTTTTGACAATTTTTAGTAGTTCCCAAAGACACTCTTAAGGTGTTCTTGGGTATTTGTTATTGATGTTTGCTTGCTGGTTTGCAGGTTTTGATGATTAATTAGAGAGGCACTCTGGAAAAATTTCGATCTTTCAAGCCATTTAAAGGGTTCTAAAAGCCATCCTCTATATCTAGATCTTCTAAGCAAACTTGTAAGCCTTTTGATCCTAATTTATAAAGGATCAAAGGCATCCCTTCTGAAGTGATTGTAATAAGAAAAATAAAGAGAGCAAGCGAGCTACCCAACGCTTGCATCCCATGCCCCCTCGGGGGATTTGTGGGGTCTCCAACTGTGGCGTGATTTTTTGTTATTTTTAGTTTTAGTTTACTTTTTCTTCATTAACTGTAGATTAAACCACTCATTCACACACACAGCTTAAATTAGTTTGTTTAATTCAAGTTTTGTAATTTGTTTTGTTTGCATCTTTTAAAACCAGCAAAGATCCATCTTAAGATGTATCCTTAAGAATTCGGGAGGTCGCATTAGAGCTTGATATAGAGTCAAGAGGCTGCCCAAAGCAGACTGAATGTCTCGCCTTGTTGGACACTTGGCATTGTTGCTTCTGCGCTCAATTCAAGAGGATAGATTCTCGGTGGGCCACACCAAGAACAACCCCACTAATCACCATAACCTTAACAATAAAATATACCAAGAGCACCTGCACAACATTACTTTTGTATTAGCATTTAATTTGGCACTGATCTTAGTTTTGACTATCTTTAATGTTGAATGTCAAATGTTTTAATGATGATAATGGATTATGAATACAGTAAAGAATAAGGTTGCGTTGTTCTTGTGTTTTTCGAACTCCTAGATTTTTAGCTTTTCTTTGTAGAGTAAAAGCCTTGGATTATTTCTTCATAGGGACTACCCCTCTTGGCTTCGCTAGGAGTAATTCTAGACAGAGGAGTCAGGTTTTCAGGTGACAACACTTGACTCTGACTTGCCCCCAAGGACACACCCAGTGGCTTGAATATTTATGCCACGTGACCCAAGGTGTGTATTAGGCGGCAACAACGCCAACCTCGCCCATTTAGCTCTTAAACTCTCTCAATCAACTCCCTCTCATCACTAAGTCTTTCTCTCCACTTAGCCAATTCACTCTCCTTAGGAATTGCGCCCTATTTCTCTATTTAAGCAAGGCTTTCTCTCATTATCCGGATGGTGGGAGTGTTGAACCTCTGCTAAAGCTCTGAGCTTATTGTAATACTATTTTAGATGATTAGAATGACTTTGGAGGTCCATGGTATGTAGATTATGTGTGCCTGGATGCATTGTCGTGGTATGATGTAACCGTGTTGCTATTTTACTTTGCTTCTTGTGGTTATTAATCTAGCCTTTTGGAAAGTTGCTATCAACTCATAGGGTAAATGATTTGAGTTCAATTTCATTTACTTATTTTTCTATGCTTAGAGATTTAGAAATTACACGTTATATTTGGTTGTATTGCATGTTTTTTCTAACCTCTTGTGTAGGAAGTCCAAATCTAATCCCCTTTTTGCAAGTCTTATTAGTTGTGCAGGTGTCCCAATCTGAAGAGGTGGTTGAGCTCAATTGCTTCCTCCATGTTTTTCAATATTTTTAAGAGGAAGTGATGAGACCGGAAGACGCAGATGACCTGTTTGTAATAGGGGAGGATGGGCTCATTGCAGATACGAAGAGGAAGCTTGCCACAAAGTTCGAGATGAAGGACCTGGGGATGATGCATTATTTCTTAGGCATGGAGGTGTGGCAGAGTGTGGATGGAATCTTCCTTGGACAACAGAAGTATGCAGTGGAGATTTTGAAGAGGTTCGGAATGATGGACTGCAACGCTATGGCCACACCCATGGCATCAAACTTGAAGCTACTGTGTGATGCTTCATTAGAGTCAGTTGATGCCACGATGTATCATCAAATGATTGGTTCATTGATGTACCTGATGAACACAAGACCAGACATATACTTTGTTGTGAACACATTGAGCCAGTTCCTGACGGATCTGACACATCTTCCCCTGATTGCTGCAAAGCATGTATTGAGGTACCTGAAGGGTACAGTTGACTATGGGCTCAAGTATGACGTGAATCAGAAGATTAACGTACAGGGTTATGTTGATTCGGATTGGGCAGGCAATGCCGCAGATAGGAAGAGCACTTCGGGATGTTGCTTCAATATGGGATCCAATATGATCTCCTAGTTTAGCAGGAAGCAGTCGTGCATGGCACTGAGTACATCCGAAGCAGAGTATGTTGCAGCTTGTTCAGCTAGTTGTGAGGCAGTATGGCTTAGGAAGCTAGTGTCTGATTTGTTTGATCTCCAGTTAGAGGCGACTTGTATATTTTGTGACAACCAGAGTTGTGTGAAGTTGTCCGAGAACCCAGTGTTCCATGGCAAGTCGAAGCACATTGAGATCAAGTACCACTATATTAGGGATATGGTGTAGAGAGGAGCAGTGAAGCTCCAATATGTAGCGACAAATGAGCAGATAGCCGATGTGTTGACCAAGCCGTTAACCAGAGTGAAGTTCGAGTACTTCAGAGAGAATCTTGGTGTTCTCCACATCGAGGTTCCTCCCAAGAGGAAGTGATGAGACCGGAAGATGCACATGCACATGGGCCATTCTCGCATGGTGGTAGGAAAGTCTTCCCATGTTGGTAGATGTAAGGGTCGGGCCATTCTCACATGGTGGTAGGAAAGTCCTCCCATGTTGGTAGATGTAAGGGTCGAGCTATTCTCGCATGGTGGTAGGAAAGTCCTCCCATGTTGGTAGATGTAAGGGCTAAGCCATTCTCGCATGGTGGTAGGAAAGTCCTCCCATGTTGGTAGACGAGATCTCGTATGGTGGTAGGTTTGTCCTCCCACACTAGAGACGTTGTGAGGTCCACTGGTCATAAGACACTGTGTGCGCCTAGGCAGGATCTCGCATGGTGGCAGGTTTGTCCTCCCATGCTGGTAGACGCGGGCTGACCGTTGTGGGACATGTGATGTGCATATGGGCTGTGCTCCATGTGATGATGAGATGATCTGGAGACGATGAGGCGATAGTAAGAGACGCAGGTGTTTGAAGTGGCAATGTAATGACTGGTCCTAGGTTGTACCTACTTGGTGGCTTGCTCGCAGAGATGATGAAGACCTACATGAGGGCTAGGCCTACATCCAACATGAAAAGGGGCTGGCTCTGTAGAACTTCTTATGACGATTAGATTCGAGAGATGTCACCAATCAATGATCGACATGATGAGGATTGCAGAAGCAGCGACGATGATGATCCAGTGTTGACGATGATGTTTCGGCATTGATGATGATCCAGTGATGATGACGTTATCCAGACTTGTGTCCAAAAGGGTTGATGACTGTGGCAAGAGAATACCTTCCTAGTTAAGAGGGAGTGTTGTTGTAAGTGTAACTTCGGAAGATATTCCCTTGTATTTTATATTGTTATTATTATTGTATTTTATTTACACCTCTGACAGAGATGTTTTTCCCTCCGGTCGGACATGTCTTTATTACATTTGGTCATGTAAAATCATTGAGGTAAAACCTCCATTGTAAGTCTTGGCATTAGATCCCCCTAGACTCAAATGTATTAGGGTTATTGAATCTCCTAGAGTAGTCGGCCCAGCCAAGTTTAGTTGGGGCTGACGTGAAAGGGTCAAGTGAAAGATAAAGTATAAGTAGAGAGTTGGGCTCTCTCATTTAGACACACATTCACTCACTTGAATTCGCATAAATGAGAGAGCGAAGACAAGTTCGCATAGGAGAAAAGAGAGAGAGCTGCAGAAGACTATCTTGTTTTGGGGTTTTCCATTTTGTGATATTGCATTGGTGACGATTGTATCTCTGACGAAGTTGCGGGGTTTTCTCCTTTATGGTTTCCTTGAGGAAAATCTTTGTCTCTTGTGCTATGCTGTGCATGTTATTCATTCAGTTAAGACCCTAGATAAATTGATTAAAAATAGAAAAACTAACAAAAAGGAAACAATATTTCACTTCCTAACAGCCCAATCTTCTAGGCAATCCAAGGAAAAATAATACCAAACTGTCTGGATAAGTTTCAGCCATCTAAGGCAACTTATCGCACATAAATCAGATCTGAAATTTCACTTTTACAGTGTTTATAACAGCAAATATAGCAGCAGCAAAACAACCCTTAGATTCTTCATTGATGATGTTAAATCACTCACCAAATTGTCCTTTTACTTACATCAAATCATCAAGATATATATAGCTGTAAATAACAATACATGAAAAACATATATGGCTGAAAATCAAATCTCAAAATTGCACAAGTTTTGGAGAGTTGAAAACTTCATTAATATGCTCAAAATGAATTTCATGTACATACCATAACCTTCTCTTAAGGCTAGTACAAAACACTAGCTCTCCAAAACACAGAGCTACTAGTGGAAGCTAATGCTACTAACTTGAATGCCTACTCACAGCTCCAATTAGCAACAAAAAATGCCTAGTTTGCCTATATGCACCCCAAGTTTCTAACCACAAGATTCTTATCATAAGCTTCCTTGTGTGCCTCTTTTATTTCCAATATTCTATGAAATGAGGTTTCAAGTGGACATCTTGGTGTGGGTCCTCTTCAAGCACTTTTGGGTCATGTCATTTTCCATTGATATGGAGAGTCCTGTATGCACTTATGACTGCTAAAATGGCCACAATGTTTCCTGACAATAGTGGTTATGTTGGGTGAAATTCCTTAGGATTTGGCCCATCCTAGGGATTCCAATGGCTTAAGGGAGTTCTTGGTAATCATCCGTATCAAGTACTATTATTGGACTATCTCAAATCAATAGTTCCAATATTGGGTAGCAGGTTTCTGAGAATTATAGTCGTTCAAGAAATCAATGTTGCACTGACCTATATGAATTACAGGGCACTAATGGTAGCCTGATGTTGTAGATTCCATGTAATTTTGCCTATTAACACCCTTACATGCAATATTAATCAGCAAGCCTGCATATTCGGTGTCTAATTATCTGTATTTACAATGATGTACGTTAATGCTTTTCTTAATTCAATTTTGATTATTTTATGCCTTTTCTATTCAGCCGAATCATTCATCAAGTTACGCATTTATTTAATGCAGAAAATATCCATCTTCACATATTCAATCATAAAAGAACTACAAGTATTTTTCCCTCACAAGGTCATCATAAGCCGAGTAGTATTTTTTCCCTCACCAAATCCGAGTCTGATAACTTTGGATCAAATGATAGAAAGCCAACATTCAATGTTCAAATGCTAGAAAGACACGCTGGAAATCAATAATATTTGATAATAAAATTTGAATTTAGATCAGCAGAGCTTTGAATTTAGATCAGCTGAGCTATAAACATCGACAAGTAGACCACTAATATTTATTTTTCCAAAGAAAAAAAAATACTAGTGAGTATACTTTCAGACAATAAAGTTTATGCCTATTTGAAAACTTCAGTAATAACTCATATGTTTTGTACTTGAACCATGAAGTGGTAAACTCAAAAGAATAAGCAGCACTGTGCTCTACCTGTCATACTAAAAATATGAAACTTAATTCCACACACTGCATACTGAATTTAATGCGGAACCCTAATCATTCTGTTTTGGACAAGCATGTTTTCACTCTTTGGCCGTCGGAACGTGGCACAGTGGCTTGTGAAACCACCATCTCACAAAAAGGTACAGCTTCAAATGCTGGAGGGATTAATCAAAGAAAATGAACCCCTGCTAGTTAACTAGAAAGATGATAATGATACAAGAATAAGCGTTTGGACAATATAAGGTCAAACTGACAAAAGACATCCAATCGTCCTCAACTTAACAGAGAGAAACCCACAATTTCCGAATATTTGTTATAGAACAACGTAAACAATGGAGATCGAACAGGAACTAGGAATGGCTAGTTTGCAGCTTGCAGATTTTATTTTCTCAGAAAGTATCCATCCATTCGTATTTCATCATAAAAGAACAGTTACAAATTTGATCATAAACATATTTATTAAATATTCAACATAAAAGAACACTTACAATTTTGATCATAAACATATTTATTAAATATTGCCAAAATGGACTATAGCAGAAGTAGAAATGAAATGGATTAAGGTAAGAAATTGACGAACCCGCTGGCTTCTCTGCCTGGATCGTCTGTTCTCTGAGTAAACAAAGGCAATCACCAATGAAATTCCAAAAATAAATCCCAAAACCACGCCAGAAACGAACCCCATTGCAACGCCACTCACTCGTCTCCTCACGCGGATAAACAGAAACGTCCTTTTCCGGCTATTAGAGCGGAAGAAGAGACAACTTGCTTATTTGTAGCTAAATTTAACCCAACCGGACAATGAAAACATAGAGCTTGCTTAACTATAAGTAATTTTTTTCCAACCGGACAAGAAGCTTTTATAAAATTAGCTAAACGGAGCCGGACTCTCAAAAATAACACAGATTTTCATAGAAGCTTTAACAGAGGACTTAAATTTCTAATCACACGAACTCGGCATGTGGCAAAATCCGTCTAAAATACAGTGTATGTAACCTAATCTTTCTCTCAGAGGAAGCAACCCCGATTTTTGAACTGGTACAAAGAAGATTTGACAGGGAACCGAAATCAAGAAAACTGCTAAGAAATTGTTCAGCCTAAATTCTTCGGCACTTCAAATAAATATACGCAGAACCTCCAGGCCGCCTTCTGAAGTTTTGCTGAACCCTCTGAAATCGGACAGTGTACACCTAAAAGCTATCACTTACGTGCTCAAATTTGGAGAGGCAAAATCAGCCAAATTTGGATCATTTCAAACGCGAAAAAACGGAAAAGTGCCATTTCAAATACGGAGGATTCATAGTCCGTCCATTGAATCCGCGATTTTCACCGTATCGAATGGACATGAAGGGTTTCGGAGCATTCCTTTTGATATGATGTGAACCTTGAAGAACCAGAAAGACAAAAAAAAAACGAAATCGATTAAATCCCGAAAGCTAGTACAGAGATGAACGTGGCATTAAATAAAGAGCTTGTGCAGAATCGCTCAAGAGAAAAAGGGTTGGGCCACTCCCACTGAAGAAGAATCGTCGGCTTCCACTAGTCAAAATCCCCTCATTAGTCCACGTGTCTGCCACCTGTACAGATCCCCTAACTCCTGTCCGCCTGGTCGCGTTTAGAATATTAAACTGCTTGGCGGTTTCCGAAGGCTTTTAGGACAACGACCCATTTAAACTTGTCCTCTCTGCATTAGATAGTTTTCTAAGCCGGTGCTTTTCGAATTTATTCTATTATTAAATAATCCATCATCCTTTGACGTGTATTTTTCTGAAAAGTGAAAATTAATGATTTATTTAATAATCCATCATCCTTTGACGTGTATTGTCATGAACGATGGAAATTAATGATTTATTATTTATTTTATAATTTAAGGTGATACCCAATTTTCATGCTTAATATTAGTCAAATGAGGTAGAGGGTCTTATATAAGGTGTAGGGCTTTTGTTCCACACAGAAGAAGTTTATACATCAATTTGGTGTATTCTTTCTCATTAAAAATATGGGTACCTAGTCAAATAAAACATGGTATCTTGTCCACATATAATTTGGTGTATTCTTTTTATTAAAAGTATAGGTACTTAGTCAATCTTATATATTAATTTGGTGTATTTTTTCTCATTAGAAGTAGAGTTATGACTAGATACTTAAAATAAAAGTACAAACCACAAATATGAAAGACACGGTTTCCTAAAATCACCTACCACTTGAGAGGGGCTAGTAAAAATATGTTGAATCTTGACTAAATCATTGGAATATAAAGGATGAGATTATTATTATGCATAATATTGTTATCATTAAAATCATATTAAATTTAAATTTAAGAGGAAATTAGGGTACAATGAGAAAATTAAGGAAAAGAAATAACTAAAATACTATCATAAAGTCAATACTTCTAATCTAAAGGAAAAATCAATATTGATAAAATAAAAACTACATCACAATGATATATTTCTATAGGGAAGACTTCCACTACAAAAATTAAGAAAAGAATATCGAGTTTAATAAAGAAAGAACAAATTTAAAACATAAGATTAAAAGAGTCAAAGGTTCTTTTTGAGTTGAGAGTCATTGTGATAAGATTGTATGAGAAAGTTATTGCTAAGTTCAGGGACAGCAAAGGTTGGAAGAGATCAATTGTAATATAGGGGTTAAACAAGGTTGTCCCTTGTCCCATCTCTTTTTTGGCATTTACATTCACAAGTTAGATGCATATTTGGAAGACGCAAGTTGCACAAAAATTACTTTTGTTGGAATAGGTTATGATAATAAAATCCATAATAATCACATACACTCATGTAATGTATTATAGTAACAACTTAGATTAAGTTAATTCCTATAGACACACTAGAGCTGACCTTCATTACAAACTTAACTGAAACTATAGCATTAAGAAAATGACTAAAGGAGGATGGAAAGGCTTTTTTTTATGATAGTTGTAAATCAACAAAAAATTCGTTCTGAGAAAAAAAAAAACATCTTTGAGACCCTCATCACCCCTATTATCTTATATCGACGTGAAGTTTAGCAATGCAACATATCTTGAGAATCTTGGAGGAAGATCGAACAAATCCATAATCATTTTATAATTTATAATATTAAAATTAAAAGTAACACAACATCCAATCATCTTCATAGAACTTGGTCTTCTACCCATTGAGAGTATTGCTATGACTAGGTATCATATTTAAAAGCTCAAAATAATTAACATAAAAGACAAGAGGCTTCCTAAGATTGCTTCAAACCCCAATGATAAGAGGGGTTAGCATACTGATGCTAATTCTTAGCTAAACCATTAGGGAATGGAAGGGGAACCATTAGAGAATAGAGGAGGTCACTCCATAGAATAGTGTTACCTTTAAAAATATTATCACATATAAATTCAAGGATAAATTGTGGTGTAATGAAGAAATAGAGGGAAATAGAAAAACTAAGGTACTGTAAAGAGGTAATTTACCGAAATCTAGCATATCAAAATATATTTATAATATAGTTAGCTTAAAGAAGAAAATCAACATCACTAAATAAGAACGAACTCTCGCAAGCTCCCCAAGTCTTTGGACAAATCCTAAAATGCTATGGGATGACAGAATTTGACATCATTGTAATATTCAAAAGATGGATAGTTTACCCTGGGTATCATCCTAAAAATGAGGGAAAGTGCCAAGGGATTTCCCTCGGATATCTTACATGGGGAAAAAATTTGAGAAAAATAAATCGATATTCAATCAATATCAAATTAATATCATATATAATATCCTATTTAATAGTCAATAAATTTAAAATTAAAATAAATCTACAATAAGAACCACAAGGTGGTAATGTCCCTAAGTTTTTGTTTAACAAATTTTGTTTAAATCTACGACTTGTTTTAAACGTGATAGAAGTCATTTTACAACTCACAAAAAAGTTGACATAAACAAATGCACAATTCATTATTGTGTTTCCCTGTAAATTAACGTTAACAATGTATACCAAAAAAAAAAAAAAATCAGATCCGATTTTATAAGAGGCAATACTAAGCTCATTAACTTATGTAACATGCGCAGTGGAACTGGAAACCAACACACCACAACACAATTGTTTACCATAGAAACCCCAACAAGGAAAACCAACAAACTAGGGCTTTCTTAAATCTCAAGCCAAAGAGAATTATGGAATGTTTTACAATCAGAAATTTATACAAGAAGAGAAGGACAGGCCCAAGATCTATAACAACTACAACTGCTACTCTAAGGAACGTGCCCTCTACTCTGCTTTGTCTGAAATGTCTGATGGACTGCCTCCGCCAATCTCTGGAAAAACTAATTGCCTCTCTCTTGGAGAAAGAGTGCACCCTCCACCTCTACTATCCTCCAACAGTAGAAGTGCGCCCTCTACTATGAAGAAGAATGTGCCTTTGTCTCAGAAGTGCACATTTCGCCCTCTACTCTGCTCTATCTTAAATGTATGATGGATTGCCTCCGCCAATCTCTGGAAAAAGTAACTGCCTCTCTCTCTTTGAAGGAGTGCCCCCTCTACCTTCACTATCCTCCAACAATAGAAGTGCACCCTTTGTCTACTCTACTCTGAAGAAGAATGTGCCTTTATCTCAGAAGTGCGCCCTTTCCCTGGAAGTGCACTCCCTCAATCTCTAAAGTGCGCCCCTCTCTATATCTTAGTCAATATTTGATGAGACTTCATTGTGTCATCCTCAATCACTGACGAAATACCTCTCTCTTCTCTCAACCCTCTTGGCTTCCAGAAGTGTGCCCTCTCTCTTAGAAATGTGCCCCTCTCTCTAACTCATCAATCTCTGAAGATATGTCAAGTGTGTCCTTTACCTTTGCCCCTTGCCTCCTTTTTATAAGCTTCAGTGCTTGATTAGGGTTCCAAATCCCTAATTTCTTTTGCATGCAAAATCACAATTCCGCATCAAAAAATCACACTTCCGCATTAAAAAATTTATCGCATGCAAAAGATAAAAATCTTGGAAATCTCTGCATGCTTCCACCACTGAAGCCATACAACCTCATAAAGTGTTTCTCACACAATACATTCATACCTACTCAATTAATATCTCTTCATACTAAACATAATCACATGAAAAACATCCTGAAATACAAATGTCAACAAACTTATTGTAAATTTGCTATAATCTAAATTATGTTATTTCCTTAAAATGTGATCTTAAAACATCATTACCATTATATAATCATAACTCAATTGAAATAATATTAATGACAAGCCAGAAAAAAAAAAAAAACTAATATAATCTTGCCACCCCGCTTTACGATTACAAAACCCCCCCACATAGATATCACCTATACAATACCAATCAAGTAATAGATCATTAAATTTCTTAAAAATAATAAAAATAGATTATATCCCAATTAAAACCAAACTTTGGCGCCACTAAAAATCAAAATCAGTACTGATACTTCACCAAAAATCAAAATCAGTACTGATACTTCATAGCCCTCACTTAGACAATACAAAAAAAATAACTTTAATAATAATCTAACTTTCATAACAATATATACCAGCAGTACAATATTAAATAGAATATATCTTAACATATAGACAATTGAATGCATATAGAAAATCATATTTATTGCATTAAATGTTGTGCATTGAATGTTACGGACCATCACCTGTGCATGATTTATTTATATTATATGCCTCTTACGGTTAGAACACTATTCATGTCTCCGTGTATATAGAAATATCTACTAAAGTTTCGTCTTTGTCTGATTAAAGCTGCATTACCTTTGCATGAGAAATAGCATTATATGCTACATCCAATAAAACACTGTCAATGTCGCCGCATTTATTGAAATATTCAAAAGCTTTCCTTTCATAAAAGAGGAATCTTATCGTTCATATACAAAGAGTACACTGCAAGGCAACTGTAACTTTTTGAATTGCCACGTGGTTATTATTTTGTTATGATTAAACCGCCACCTTGTCGTTGACATACACAAGAGTAGACTGCAAGGCAACTTTTATTTTTTCTTCTTTGGAGTTTGCTACGTGGCTAATATTAAGGGGGGAGGCAGGATCTTTCTGCTCCTTTATTGTATCAAGTTAGCAAGCCTTAAAATAAGAAATTAGGCAAAAGGATGTATTAGTTTAAGGTCGGTGTTTGATAATTAAATCTTTTCTTCTTTCTTGTATAAGTTTGAAACAGTGTAAGCGGGCCATAAAAATAAGAAATTAGGCAAAAGGATGTATTAGTTTAAGGTCGGTGTTTGATAATTAAATCTTTTCTTCTTTCTTGTATAAGTTTGAAACAGTGTAAGCGGGCCATAAAACAAGAGATTAGGCCAAAGTTTGTAATAATTTAATTGTATATTTTATTAAATTTAAATGAATTTGAAAAAGAATAGTTCGATGGGCTAGTTCAAGTAGTTGAGTGATACAAGTTATGGGTAGAAAGCTTCGAGGTCAAATTTTCAATAGCTATACATTGTTAATATAAGGGCCTCACTTGATGTTCCCATTGGGTTAGCTTCGAGTGGGGTGTGGCCCCTTCGGGTGGGCCCCCTATGATTTCTTACCATGGACATAGCAACCCTATTGAGGGATTTGTGAACCACATGTGAAAAAAACAAACTTGTATTAATTTAATTGAAAAGGCTATTAAATTTAACAGAATTTTGTAAATATAAAAAGAGTGGATTGTTGTAATATTTGAGCTCGTTGATATGGAGTATGAAGAGTGAATTGTTTTAATATTTTAATTTATTAAAAAATATTTGTAACGATGATGGTGGTTGTTATTTATGTTAAGTGAGATCGTGTTTGATTTATTATATCTTAAAAATGATAAGAAATTACTTGACTTTCCTTAAAATTTAATATATGTGTTCAAAAAGCTTTAGGAAGACATTTCTAGATCACAATATTTGTAATGAGTTAAAAGGTTAAGAAGGTCAATACTATATCAAATGTTTTGAAATTGTGATTTAATGTGAATGTAAGCAAGACATTCTAAGAGAAAGTGATTTTCATCTTCAACCTTCTTAGTGTCACAAAGATAACAAATTCTTCATCCCGTGACATTTAGGAATTGTCCAGTGCCCTTTTTCACTATAGAGTTCGAAAGAGTTTTTTGTTTTTTTTGGTAATGTTGATTTTCTTTTTTATGCTAACTAAAACAGAGAAAAAAAATTGATCTTCTAGATTATGGATGATCACCTCTTTATAGTATCTTAATTTTCTATTATTCTCTAATTCTTTATCGCACAAGAGCTTCACCTTGAATTTAAATGTAATAATATTTTTAATGTTATCAATATTATGCAAAGTGACCTCTTTCTCGACTCCTCAATTATTTAGCCAAGACTTGACATCTTTATGCCAACCTCGCTTAAGTCACAAGTGGTTTTGACCATAGTAACATAATTCGACTGTATTGGTATTTCGTGTATGGAAATTCATAACAAATTCAAATTCGTCGAATATTCGGTGTAGGTGTAATACGGATACAGATTCCTACCAGTGCACAATTAAATTTTGAAAACCAATTTATAAAACCAAACTTTAATTATTTAAACACTATAAAACAGAAATACCATTCAATTTCATACTTTCTTATTAGAATAATTATTAATAACTAGTTGTCGTCTCTCACACTCGCCATATGCCAGGTTGTTGAAATTTTATATTTATGTTTTTAATTATATGTTTGATTTTAGTATATAAATGTCTATGTACAATTATAATATATTTGTGAATATTTGATTGAAAAGTATTATATATACGGAATTTACTTATGTATTTTATTCGTACTAGATTTTTTCATTACGTATTTTTTCCTTATCGAATCATATTCGTACTCGAATTATGCTACTATGGTTTTGACTAGGGTTTGAAGTAATCTTAGGGAGCCTCTTGTCTTCCATGTTGTTTATCTTGTTCTTGTACATTAGGTACCTAGTCATAGCCATGCTCTCTATGGGGAAGAGACTCACTTGTATGAGGAGGATAGGATAGGACATATTGCATTTTATTTTAAGATTATATGTTATAAAACGCTTTTAGATTTGCTCTTTCCTTTTTCACAATTCTCTAGGGATGTTGCAGCCCCAAACTTCACATATGTATAAGATAACAAAGTGAAGAGACTCTCAAAGAGGAGTTTCTTCTTATCCAAAACCCAAAGGTCTGTTGATTTACAACTTCAATTCCATAATAAGTTTTCCACCCTCCATTAATCATTTTCTTAATGTTATAGTCCCAATTAAGCTTGTGATGAAGATCGATTCCAAGATATTTGCATGAAGTCACTTCCTCCAGGTTGTTGTTTTCATACATAAGATAAACATAATTGGTCTTGTTGTCACATCCATATTAGTCGGGTTACCATGATATCAAACCAGTTTCCAGTGTATTTTTGAGCAAGTCCTTTACACATTTTGATGAGATCAGCTGATGATAAGCAGTATGTTGATGATCACTCTTACACATTAAGTGGATCCAGTTCTTGTACATTTACAGTCTCATGCCAGGACTGAGCCCCATGACCCCAAGTCAGTGACTAAGTTAACCGTGCTTCTATCATCCATAGTAGGTTGATTGTCAGTGCCCATGGTATATTCAGATGCAGTGCTTCAATGTGATTCAAGTTGTTCAGATCAGGGACTCAGGTATATGATCTAACAAGTATATGATTGGTGCATTTGGGTTGTTGATGTGCTCTTTCCTTTATCTAGGTAGTTTATGACTGGGTATATGATGATTGTTTACTGGCTATATCTTATGATGATTTCTTGTTGTTAAGAGTAGAAGTAGTCAGTTACTATGAGTAGGAGGTTCTTGTGTATACTCGTTGGTCATACCCTTACTTTACGAAGTACATTCTTGTCCATTCCCTTATCTTAGGGCCTTTGTTATCCATGGCATCATCAGTCACTTCTTCATCCATTTGTTACCTTCCAGTTTGGTTTCATCGCGACTTACACCTTAACTAGTAGTCTTGAGGACTTCCCCCACCTAGACCTTTGTGTTGGATAGATTCCTTATTTGCATTGTGTCTCGGCTTTGGAGTGTGTGATTTTGGTCACAATGATTGTTGTCCTCTAGTCCTCGAAACCAAGTATTCCTACAAACAGTGTTGTTAAACACTAGAGCATCAGAACTTCAAATCTATATCTAAAGGAATGCTAAGTCAGCAAAAACAATGTTGCTAAACACTACTACTTATATCTACATTAACTAGTTAGTGGCCAAAGGACGAGCACTCATCCTTGTTTGATGTAAGGTCGTTTGCCCCTACAGAGCAACATGAGCAACATGGTGGTCACTCCATCGCACCTATGGATGGTAGCGGGCAATGGAGGTCATACCGAGTCATATCTGAAGCCCATAAGGCTTTCAGGGCACCTGGTTTTTGAGGTTGGCTAGTGAAAATCTATAAAGTGAATTAAATGTTAAATCTCAAGTGCAAAAGCTGACAAATAAATTGCTAAAAGGTTGTTTTTCTAGAGTCTATTGGAAGCATTCTCATCACTCTACCCATTTGTGAGACACCGCCATTCCCCGTGTTATTTTCTATCCAGCATATGTCTAGGTGGTTCCCCTGGTTCCTTCATCCGAGAGATTGCAGTGTTAAGGTTGTCGGGTCCTTCCCTAGCTTAGCCTTTGTTTCTCCACCCTCACCCATGGGTAGAAAACTATTCTAGTCTGTAAACGAGTATACATTTGAGATTCATGTTTATAGCAGTTAGCTACTTTGATCTAGACTTATCTTGGTTATATTATTTACATGCTTATGCGAGTTAAACATCATTTTATGCTTTAGTCTATCTATTGATATAATTGAAGGAGCATATCATCACCATTTGTACTTGCAGCAACAGTGATTCATGGTCTGGATCATTATTTTGGTCATTCTTGATGTGGTCAACCCAATTTGACCAAGTCAATCGCAGGGTCCAGGATGAGTTTGGGTAGACAATGTTCGAGATGGATTATTCATGGCCCATATGTGTCCATTAGATGGTTCCATGCTTCAGACGACAGTTTCAGATGATGGTTTGATGGATTATTATTATTATTTACAGACCATTATTTTTTTATTCTGGGCATGGATGAGCTTACAGAGCTATCACTTGATGGTCACATGGTGTATGAGTACTCATTCCTAGTGTATTTGAGCAGTCTGAGCTCATTGATGCACTCAGTTATTAGTTACGGGCAACTACATATGATGATATGGTCAGATTATCAGTTTTATCCATTTTGCCATGCAGAAATGGCCTGTCCAGCACTTTTATTAATCATTTTGGTTCTCCTAGGGCACTACAGAAGGGATAGGGGGTACAGCTAGTCGTTATTACTATATTACCCCTATATCATGTCCCTAGTCATGTCTTATGCCACATGACCCCCTAGGGCGTCATTAAGGGAGGACATCCCCTCTATTTTGAGTGATCCATGTATATCTTATTTCGGCTCATCTTAGCGGTTGATTATCATTATTGTATCTTATGATCTCAACCACTCATTTGAAAAGTCGTTAAGGTTTTGGTCTCTCTCATTCCTATTTAAAGGAGAGACCCCCCTCATTGTAAAGGAACTTTTGGCTCTTGGATTTCCGGCATAATAAAAATATTTTTGCAAAAACTCTTGGAAGCTTTGTGAATGTTCTTGAAAGTGATTGTAAAGTCTTTTCTCTTCGACATCATTGCGGATCTAGCTCTCTCCATAACCATTTTTGCAGGGGCCGTGTGGTAGTGAAGGAGGACGATTTGAAGGAGGCACTATTGTGGGGAGACCCCACCTCTCTCTCCCAAAATGTTTTGCATCTCATGGAGTATTTCTATTGTATATTGTGATAATTTGATGCTTTTAGATTTATCTTTGCTACCATATAGTTTACTTCTTGCTTAATTCGATTCTAACTGCAAATCGTTTTGGCAAGGAAGGGCGCATTGGCTATCTTGGGAGCATAGCGATTTCACTTGGAGAGGTTGGATCTCACTCTAGATTGCTTCGGTTTGGGAAGATCATCAATTTGCAAGGCAACCGCAAGTATGTCTAGGTGTAATTCAGTTTATTTTTGTTGTTATGGGATCTATTCTAATTGTCACCATTAAAACCCTCATTCTGTAGATCTGACGATATTTTGGGATTAATATTTAAAACCCACTTTAGAAATAATTAATAAACCTTAGATCTCAAATTTGAACTTAATCCGACTCCATTTACCCTTGGATCCAACACTAGTCACTTCTAGGTGGGGCGCCCTCCTTGGTTTTCTCATTATCTCTTCAGATCTATCATCTGGGTCTTGCTTGAAACCCCTCAAATTGACAAATCTAATCTCAAGCGCTCACTCTAGTGTCAATTCATCCATAAACTACTCACTTGGGTCCACATATCCATTATTTTCCTAAACCCTAGGTGGGCCCCACTTGGGCATCTCATTTGACACTAGATCTATCTAGATCTAATAGCTTAAACTTCAATAGCGGTACAACTTTTCCAAGGTTGAGCATTTATCCTTGCCTAAGCCTCCCCAACCTACCATTAACTCCCATACACCACTACATTATCCTAGGTCTAGTCTTATCCACCAAGATCTACTCTTGTGCGTCATTCCCAACCTTTAGAGTACCTTTTGTTGGCCCGCTAGCCCTCATTGGCTAGTAAGGGTCTCCCCCTTGATCTTGCATTAGCTTGTTCTAAAGTGACAAGAGCCCATCCGGTGTGACAACAACCTCTTTACAGTAGTGGACGAGGCCCTTGCGGTGTCACTTGGTTAGCTATCCTACCTCTACCATCCCGGATAGGATACCTTTGGTGGTAGCTACACTTTGAGTGATAACAGGTTTTTTGGGATTTGATTATCATAACCTTTGTTTTGTCAATGTTAAGAGTGATACCTGTACTAGAGCAAAAATCCTTGAGAATTATCATTTGCTCGTTGGGATCAGAGAGAGTTTTTGTCATAAGAACAATATAATCCAAGTATAGAAGAAGGATTGTGACTATACCAACTAGAGTCGTGTCGACACAACCTGCATCTTCCAAATAAACCTACTTCTTTAAATAAAATATGAAAAAAATGATTTTCTTCCTAAATAATTTTTATTAAAATTTAAGTTTAATACAAGATCCATTGGGGAAAAGTGGTTTTTCTTCACATTCAAAGTTTACAATACTAAATATTACTTTTCAACTTGTCACAATCTTTATATATCTTTTTCAATCTTTATAAATAATAATAATAATAATAATAATAATAACAATAACAATAATAACAAATTGTATTTGTAAATTTATAATTATTTTTTGCTCACGAGGCGTAAAATAGACAGTGAATGGGTGTACTATCAAGGCACTCTTTGCATAAGGTTACCGGTTCGAAACTCCATGAGTACTAGCCTTACAAAAAAATATAATTATTTTTAAAAATATTTTTTTTTATAAAAAAGAAAGCTTTTTAAAAATGAATTTATAATTCTAAGATATAAAATCTTCTACATAGACAATAACATGTATTACAAGTCTCCTCGGATGGGTTGATCAAGCATGGACAAAGGAAAAATGACGCCACACCGCATAGGTCCCACGTGACAAGAGACCATCGTGACATACCCTCCACTTATGGTGCTTAATGGCGAGTGTATGGAGGGACAATTGGCATGTCCACTCCCAAGTTCAACCATGGAGATATGTCGTTGAGAAAAGGATTGTATATCTGGGGCCGAATCTAGAGCATAGTTGGAACGGAAGGCCGAGGTACATAGGTTTAGGGTTGGTTCGTGTCATGATGGGAGGTCTAAATAATGATGGGGAAGCTCGGCATTTCATGAGCGGAGGCTTGTTGCTTTATTCTCCGCTTTGGTTGCTTGTGTCTACATTCTCCGTCATTATGGAGGAAGTGGTCGACATCTCGATCCTGCATTGGATTTTGAGGGGCTTTCCAAGGAATTATGGGTGGACACTGAAGATCTTATGGGTGGATACTCAGTTTTGTCCCTCATCCAAGCCACATAGTTGATAGCTATGGCTCACCGTGGTTGTGGACTATTAGGTGAACTATTAGTGATTTCTTTATAAACTTGTAATTAATTGAATACTTAGAAGTAACTTCTTTGTGATTTGCGCAATTACTTTTAAGAGAACTTGTAATCAATCGAATGCTTAGAAGTAACTTCTTTGTGATTTGCGCAATTACTTTCAAGAGAGACTTATTCGGTAGGGTAGGTGAAGTATAGTATTTTTTTTGTGATTTGTGTTGTCGTGAAGAAAGAATTGATGAGATAGGGTATTTTATAATTAATTGAATGTTTAGTTGATATGGTAAGTAAGTGTATTGATTGTTTTGAGATTTGTGTAATTACATTTTTTTTTATAAGTTGTTTTTTTAAAGAAATGTTTGTCATTTGGGTCGGTGTATTTTTATTATTGGTTAAGAAACTTAGGGGCATCTAAGCCATCAAAATCATCTGAGGATCGCACTCGGTCTAGACCACACCAACCTTCAATGGTGTTGGATTTTTGGGTGTCGCCTCCCAACTAACTCACTCGAAGGAGATTTGAACCTAGGTCGCCCTTGGAGAATACCCGTCCCTTGACCAAGTGAGCCAGCGAGAATTGACAAGTTAGTTATTTATATTAAGGTATTAAAACATACATAAAGTACAAAACATGAGTTTTCATGGTTGCTCTGTCATAATGAAAACTAGTTTAGTTAATGGGGAGACTCATTCAAAGTCGAGGGTAGCAATCATATGTATCTAAAGAATAATTGTATGGGGGGTCATGCCCTACATAGGGAAATCAAGGTATCCCCTACTATCTGAAATTGTAAAAATAGAATTGTTTAAAGCCATAACTAGTACACCACATCTAAAAGTATTCATTCTAAAATTACAACTAAAGCTATAGAATAACAAACTTGAGAATTGTGGACCTAAGACACATTATCAACTTTCTTTGATTGTCGACGCAAGACTTGGAGAGGCGTGTTAACAACATCCACCAAGAGATTGAGCTTGGAATGAATGTTGTTGGCATCATCATGGATTGATGCCACCACCAGCTTGATTCTGGTCATGTTCCTATAGGAGTCTACCAAGTAGAAGCTTAAGCACCCATTAAGGTTCAATTCCTTTACCATCTCCAACCTCCTAGTTGTTCGTCGTCTAACCCTGAACCTCTACCAACAAGCTAGCCTTTGCATGATCTATCTCGTTGCGAATGTGCCATGGCATGTACTGGTTGAATTTTCTCTCCAGCTAATGTTGTCTTGAGCCACCTCCTCTTATGCATCTTTCTCTCTGTCTTAACATGGTTCCCCCACCATTCGATGTCCCCACAAAGTCGCAGAGAATCACCGAGAGTAGTAGGGGAAACCATAGTAGCAAAATATGGCCGTATTAGCAGTTCCTGTACGGAAATTCAAACCAAGTAAAAAATACGTCGAACATTCGAAATGATACGGGTTCGGTACAGTCAACCATTTATTACCTAAAAGTTGGCTGCTAAAAAATGACGTGCATCCTCTAAAAAATCAAAATCCTTATCTAAATTCAAGTTAAAAGTTAAAAGTTAAGAATTAAGAGTTAAAAATTAAAAGTTTTAAACTTCAACCATAAGTATGTGCACAATGACTACAACCATTATTACCATTTGACTTTTGAAGTTAAGAATTTGCCATTAGAGTTTGTAATTTCTTATTATTTATTTTTTTCAATTTTCAATTTCGTCTAAGTTGTAAAAGGTTAAGGATAAAAGAATTGTCAATAATCTAGTTGTACATACTTATTTGTACATGATTCTATGTAGCTTTTTATTTAAATTTTATTTTATATATAGTTGTTATTTTAATTTTTACTTTTATGTTTTACTTTTTAGTATTTAGGTCAGCGTATTTTTTAAGGATTATAAAAGTATACCTAAGTATAGTACTCTAGGTGATTATTTTGGATTGAAAAAAACATATATATAGATTGGTAGGTGAATATTAAATATGAAATATACGATTTACTACTGAAACTTGTAAATTTTGGCGAATATTATGCTAGAAAAACATATTTTATGTAAATATAGGCGATAATAGAGGCTAAAAATGACCAAATAGCGAATTTATTTTTTGAAAAAAAATCCAAAAAACAGCCAATTGGCTAAATTTCGCCCCTAAAAATTTCCCTGATTTAGGTAGTCTTTTTGCTCTCATTTTTCTTAAGTCATTTTGTATAAAAATAGATTTGTGTAGAATTTTAAGTCATTTTGTATATATTATGTAGTTGTTATTTTAAATTTTATTTTTATGGTTTTACTATTATTTAATAATTCTCTTAGGATTGGTGAAAGAATGGAGATGATGACATCATAAACATTGTTATATTATATGATATGCCATGTATTGAATTTGAATTTGAGATATGTTTCAAGTTGTTTTCAATGAATAATAAATGATGTGTTAAAATTTGGAATGATTTATGTATAATCTTATTTTTTTTAAAATTAAAATTGCATGTTTTTTGTATTTATAAGATGCCTACTCCCGTATTTTAATCATACTTGATTTTTTTGTTACGTATTTTTTCCGCATCGTATCCGAATCGTATTCAAATCCGTACTCGAATCTTGCTACTATGGGGGAAACTACATCGTAACCTCACTCTCTAGAAAGCTTTCCAGAGTTCTCTGTCACCTGGACTTCCTTAACAACCTTCCAAAATAACAATCCACCAGACAAGGAGACGTAAATTATCATTACTCCAGACACATAGATACAAGCTCCTATCCAACGTCATGAATGCCAACCATTTGGCCGATCTCAATCTTATCCCAATTGAATGTTGCATGCCATGACTACTAACCAACTCCCTTCGTAGACTAAGTCCCATAATCCTTCACATCCCTTATATCACATTATTCATGCAAATCGGGGTGTATGCATGTGCCATCTACCCCTCCACTTGCTTGGTGGCTGGGATAGAATGTGGCGTGTTTCTCACCTCATCCGGGAGATTTGTGAAATTACATTGAAGAACCTAAATCAATGAATTATATTAACTTCTTTGTGATGTGTGTAAAGAACCCAACTAGGTGAAAGAACCTAGATAGGTTAACTATGTTTTTTCAGGGTGACTTATATAAAGAATCCAACTTCAAATGAACAATAGTAACTTCTTTATGAGCTTATGAAGTGGGTGAATTATAATAACTTCTTTGTGATATTTTCGATTACGTTGAAGAAAAGCATGGTGAACCTTTATATTTTCATTGTGTATTTATTTTTTCTTGAGTGAGTGATATTATAATTTTACATTGAAGAAAAGCATGGTGAACCTTTATATTTTCATTGTGTATTTATTTTTTCTTGAGTGAGTGATATTATAATTTTACGTTGAAGAAAAGCATGGTGAACCTTTATATTTTCATTGTGTATTTATTTTTTCTTGAGTGAGTGATATTATAATTGTATTGAGTCTATTCTTGAAGTTGATACCATTTATTTCCAGTTTACTTCCAAATGGGCTTAAGCATTATAAATTATTTCCACGTTAATTCACTTTGATTTCATTGAATTCTAAATGTATTGATTCTAGTGGGAATGATTTCATTAAATTCTAAATGTATTGATTCTAGTGGGAAGTGAGACAATTCCATATATTAATCTTGTTAACCATTTTAATTGAGTAGATTAGATATAAATCATTTGAATAGTGTAAGTTAAGGTGAAAATGGTAAGGTTCTTCATTATTAGTCATTATCAAGTTAGGGAATATAGTTAAAATTGTTTAATTTTTAAAATAAATTTTTTTAATGTAAGATATATGTATATAAAAAATATTTCGTTATTGGTTAAAGTATAAATTAGTTTATATTTTTTAAAAATTTAAAAATTATGACTAACTACATATAAATGGAGGAAGTATGTGGATTTAAATTATTAATGCTTTATAAATGTGTTGATAACTCTCACATTTCCTACTCACACGTTTCTAGGCACATTTACTATCACTGCACCATCTAGCCACAATTGCCACATACAACCTTCTAAGCATTAACATGCAAGAGCTTCTTGCTAGCTTCCTTTTCCTTCCTCTGCCTTATCCTTATAGACTTCATTCTCGGCCTCATTCGATATCTTTTAATTTATTTTCAAGGAATTCTATTTTTATTTGTGTTCTATAAAAGCTTCCATATCCATCTTCAATGGACTTTGACCATCACTAATATCATCCTAAGCATACCTTTGATATCAAGTACAAGTGCAGGAGCAATACCGGACCCACTTGTTGCCAAGTATGAAAGCATCTAGCCATAAGTGTTGGGTGTGGGAGCTAAGGTTAGTTGATCAAAGCAAAGCTAGAAGCAAAGGTACGTGGAGCATCATACCTTTTTCCTTCTCCAGGTAGCTTAGTGTTTTCTCATCCTCGGTATGGATTCCCTTCAAATCATATGCACACAAGCTAAATGATGTAGACCAAATGAAAAATAGCCTAAGATTGGAGGCGAAATGGTTTAGAATTTGACCTTGCAAAGCGGAGGTAGGAATATGAGGGCCAACATCGGTAGCTGATATTACAACTTTGGCGGGTTGTTACGTCGATGCAGTTAGCACGGTACTTTTGTTGGTGTGGAATGACACATATATGACCTACCCAACCTAGTAGCAAGCAACACATCAATGTTCAACCTCCTATAAATCTTCCTCATCATTGGCCTGAAGGAATCTTGATTGGATTTCACTTTAAGAATTCTTGTGACTAAATCTCCAATATTTGAAGAACCAAACACTTAATCGGTTGACCTTGGTACATAATCAACAGCTACTCATGTCAAGGGCTTGAAGAATGAATGCACTCTAGTTCCAAAATTAGACACAATTATTCGTACAACTAGGTGAAAACGCTTAATCGATCAACCTTGGTACATAATCAACAATTGCTCATGTCAGGGGCTTGAAGAATGAATGCACTCTGGTTCCAAAATTAGACACAATTATTCGTACAACAATGTTTTCACATAGTTATCATGCCCTTTTCATTGAACAAATAATGAATTTGGTAGAACTAGATAAAGGGCAGAAGAAGAACATTTAGCTAATCGTAGTTTTTGAAGGATCCATAATCTCTACAAATTTCTCCTTGTCCCCCAGTCTCAACACCCACATTCCCCAATTTGATCATAGGCGTTGCAAAGGAGTTGAAGCTCTACCTGCACTTGACAAAGGCATTAACATACCCACGAGTGTAAAGATCGAGATAGAATATCTAGTTGGTTGTGATAAGTGCTAATCCTCTCATGGAATTATGATAACAAGTGATGTAGAAGTTGGTGGGAGTCAACACATCGTTGAATGCCACCACGATTGGATCGAGGCCATACTTTGGACACATACCTCGAAGCATGTGTTCACAACTTGGATTCATCATCGGATCTATGTTGTGTGTTCTACTATAGCTGTACATGTGGTACAAGAACTCGTTACAGTGTGAGAACTCAATAATGCGACCACCTAACAAAAAAGTATATACATATTACATATAACAAGTATAGGGTGTTCACCATCATCCTCCATATATCACATGCATGAGAGATTATGCCCAAGTGAGAGACAAAACCGACCATACCATTTCCCTTCAATAGAGGCAAGTACTACTATTATATCATCTTCCAAGGAGACAGGAGACTACTTAACTCTATTAATGCATGGTACTATGTGCCTTCATGGCTCTACACAACATGGCATTATCAAAACATTGATCCTTCTTGGTAAGGTAAAATGGGCATGACCCTACTTTGTTCTATAACCCAAATGCCCACCGCCTTTCTAAGCAAAGATACGTGGCTAATACATGGCATGCAAAATGGTGACTATCGTAGTACATAGGTGGTCAATATGTGGCATGCAAAAGTGATGACCATGCTAGAATGTTGTGCAAATAGCATGGCAATGGTGGCTAATAAATTAATTATCATTGCTTAAGAAAGCCTTGCCAAAAACCATTCTCTTCAGCCTCAACTACAAGAAGGAAGATGGCATCTCTATTGAATCCTTTATATCAAGATGAATCATGTGAGCCCTTTCTGATGAATCATGTCCAAACGATGGTTAGGGAGTATCAGTGCTATTCAATACCCGACAAACATACCTAATACTTCAAATTCCATTAAAACTCATCAAGATGGATTAATTGGGACACAAATACAAATAGAAAGAAGTGTCGTTTGCTTTCAGTATGTAGTAAATAACAAGCTACCTATATGTGATTGCATTAATGGGATTTTCACGGGTAAAAGGCATGTTCTTTTGCAATACTAAATCCCAAGCAAGTAGGATCATTGGGAGCTAAGCATAACATATAACTTCTCTCTCTATATAAATAACATAGTTGGGCTAGAAGACACACTCACTTTTGACACATATGCACACACAAAGAAAGGAACAATTAGAGAAAGAATCTTTATTTCTTGAACTAGATAAGCAAATAGAGATGGAGCAAGTTTTTCAAATGGACCTTGAGCTTGAGCTACAATTGTTGGAGACTAGATAAAAAATCATATGTGTGCCGCCTTCATGCACACCACGTCTCAATTGCTACTTGCCTTATGTTGTCAAACATTTATACTACTATAATATGTGTCATAATTTAATCAAGTTGTGTGTTTTCATATTACCATAACAATTTTGTAGAAGAAAAAAGCATATGTGAAAGATAAAATTGATCTTATGGTTGTTATCTTAATACTCTATCTAATTGCCAACTATAGTAGCAAGCAAATCCTAGAATTTCTTAACCAAAATAGCAAGACCAACCAAGTTAAGAGTATGTGTCAATTACCTTTTTCCCTCCCACTACCACGGGAGAAGAAGGAGCACTCTTTATGAGCATATATCTCATCTAACTTATCATGTATTCTTGCACTAGCATACATTCCATTAGACCAAGTAAACCACCTTTGGTAATCCAAGTGTTTATGGTGTAGTTCATGTCAAAATTTTGGAATACTCTATCTATTTTCCAACTATAGTAGCAAGCAAATCCTATAATTGTTTAACCAAAAGAGAAATACCAACAAAGTTAAGAGTATGTGTCAAGTACCTTTTTCCCTCCCACTACCACGGGAGCACTGACATGCCTTCCACTGGACCAAGTAAATTACCCTTGGTAATCCAAGTGTTTATGTTGTAGTTCATGTCAAAATTTTGGAATCTAGCTTTTTATATGATCCACACATCTTATACAAGCTCAAGTAGCTAATGCCAACCCACCTTCTTGGTCACCTTCCCATTCAACCATATTAAAGTCTCCTAGGAAAATGTACCCTACATTAGGCTAAGACCAACCCATCTAATCCCATAGATAAGTCCAATCAATCGATAAGCTCGACACATAGATGTTGCTAAAGCGCACCTCCTTACATGTTAACCGACAAGTAGCCCAAACACAATGATGGTAAGGATCTGATCCAGAAGCAACAAAAGACAAACTTAACCAAGGGGAGAAATCCAAAACTGCACCACCAGATCCTCAATCATCATGCTCCAAAACAAAACATTCCAACAAACACCCATCCTTGCGACTTAACCTTGAAAATTGGAGATTCTTCCAAGATTCCTACATCTCTACACTTTCAGTTGAATGTGTCTCGTCTTGAGTGGAAAGAATGTTGTCAAATGATTTTCAAGGCTTAGAACCAATAGTCTCGGTTGCAAAGTGAGAATGGATGGATCCTTTGGTGGTAAGGAATAACTAGAAGAAGTGTTAAGTTTCTTAGGGGTTAGGGTAGAATGGTTGCTTGGCTCATGCAAAGGAAGGAGGAGGCAAGGCAAATATTGGCATAGATACACACTTCCTTGGAGGAAGATATGCATAGTATCACTCTTCAAGAAGAGGTAGCTAGGGGAGAGCATTTTCTCAAGTGCTTGGAAGAGTACCATATGCAATGTGCATGAGTTCAAGACTGTTTCAATGGATCAAAGAAGGAGATGAACCCTCTAATTTTTTTATTACCTAAAACACGGAATGGCTTAGAAAAAATAATGGGTTTTCAAAATCTACATGGAACCTTGGTGGAAAACTTGACAATATTCAGGTGGATGTTTGAATTACACTTGCAAAATATTATTTTTAAGAATAATATGATTGAAGTGGTTGAAGCTAGATAAATGCGTCCATGGGTGGTTCCCTCTAAGGTTTGGAGTATCAAAATGGACTCTCTTGGCGTTGAAAATATAGAAGAGTAATTGTGGGTGCATTGGCCAAAATGAAGAAAGGAAAATCCCCTTGTGTGGATAGGATTCCCTCTGATTTTTTTAAAGTGAAAAGTGGTTTCCCATGGCATGCTTTACATGGCAAGAGATGTCCTCTATACAGGGAAAAAAGGGAATTACCAAGGCTTGATAAAGTTAATTCTTAAGAATGTAGCAAAGGACACCATTGGCTCATGGTGTCTAATTACTCTTCTTAATATTTCTTAAAATATTTTAGCTTAAGTGCTTGCTCTTAGAATCAGAAGAGCAGTGGCTTGCATAGCTAGATGAAAGCATACAGGTTCCATTCAAGAAAATTATATCCTAAAAAAAATCTTAACAGCGTGGGAGAGTTTCAAGTGGGATACATACGCAGGTTACTAGGTACTCTTGTTGAAAATTGAGTTTGATAAAACTTATGACAAGGTGGATCGGTCCTCCATGAAAAATATGCCTCCATTGTTGAGGTTTGTTAGTGATTTGTGTTCATGGTTGGTGCTCTCTTTTCCAACACTTATGGTGTTAATGGCGTGTTGTTGGATAAGATTATATTGTATAAATCAATTAGGCAAGGTTGCACTTCCACACCATATCTTCATGTTCTTGTTGCAAATGCTTTAGGTTACCTATTTAAATTTGCAAGGATCTAGAGTCATATTGAAGGCATTTGAATTCTAGGGGCAAGGGAGGTGATTAATAATCACTTTCCAAATGATTCCATACTTTTCATCAAACATTCACACATAGGGGTGACTTACCAAAAGAGAACGACGGGCCAAGGCAGATCATAAGTTGTGAAGGGGATAAAGTAGTTCTTCTCGGTCCTAGGTGCATCAGGAAGTGGAGGAGGCTCTCTCTATTTACATGGAGCAAATTCCAGACGAGGTGAAGGACCAACTCTCCAAGGCCAAAGTCCAGGTCACATCCAAGAAGGAATAAATTAGTGTTGAGCAAATAAGTGAGGATATGAAGCCATGGGTAAGGGGCCATGGTTTCACCAAAACTAGGGAAACTAAGTACTATAGTAACCTCACACTTTATTGGCAAATCAAGTCCCTACTCAGTAAGGTCCTGTTAGAAAGTCAAGAGAAACAAAATGAGATGTTACTCCAAATGGACGAAATTAAAGATCGGATAAGGCAGGTGATGAATAGGCAAAACATAATTATCAAAGCCATTACTAGTTTGGAATTTCCCACGATAAGCACCACCTCAATTCCTGCTTTGGGACCTACCAAAGTCCTCTCAAGGGCAATAAGTGCCCCCATATTGCTATCTCTGATGATGAATTTGGAGACTAGTTCATGTTTTTTGAAGTATGTTTTTTGGTTTAGTAGATACCACAAGTATGGTCTAGGCATAGTAAATACCTTCAAATATAGTTTCAATTATATTACAATCACAATAGGTCTTCTCGGTTACTATTGAAACATGATATAGCTCTCTGGACAACAATTTGTTATTTTATCTTTGGTCAGGCTTCCCCTGGGGAAGACGCACATTGTTATTTTTGTATATTTTGTTTGAAGTAATATAATTTCCCGGAGCTTACAAAAAAAAGCATTCACACTCAAGGGGGTTCACTCAATACAACTATGGCATAACACATTCGTTCACGGGATGATAAAAGATGCCCCTAATTCCTTTTCTAGATCCTAAAAGTCTTTTGTTGAACCTTTTGGAGTTTCACTTTCTAACTCCCAAAAGTATTTTGTTGAACCCACTCCCAATACACATTTCCTGCGGCCATGTTAACATTGAATGGCAAAAGAATATTTTTTTTATAACAAAAACGGGTATTTGATATATTTATAAAAAATTGAATTGAATCGGCATCAAAAAGTTAAGTAAATCAGTCAAAAAAGAGAATTTATAGAGTTTCTACAAAAACTGGTCCCCCCATATATAGTCTTCCAATTTTTTTGGAGTGTTTCCCTATATCCACAGATGACTCTATTACTATAAATTTTAACAAACTGGCCTAATAATAGTAGACAAAAATACCATAAACAACTAAAACTAGGTAGAACTATGAGCATTATTCATAACTTAGTCTTCCTCATTTTCTTCAAGATTTTCTTCATGATCTTCTTCAATATCTTCATCCACCTATGAGCTTGAAATAGTAACGGTTGCAATGGGTTGACGAACAAAAGATCCCACAATCCCCCTACTTCACTGCTCTGCTGCTAGAAGATAATCATGTATGCCTAGAGTAATCTAAATAGTATCAACCTGAGCTTTCTATACACGAACGTTATCCTCCACATCATCTAAATGAACACCTAAGCAGGACACTTGTGACGAAATCTGGTGCACTGTCTGCTCAACATCCTCATATTTTTCCAAAGTAGCCAAAACTACTTACACTTGGGCTTCATAAACTCAATTATTTCCCTCCACATCATCCGGATGACCATCTAGACAGGAGGTGTGGACTGAGAGCTGGTGAATAGCTTGCTCAACGTCTTCCAGGCGAGATTCAATAATAGGTGCATGCACAGTGATTTGTCTAAATGCATCAATCAACCCTTCTAATTGGGATTCCATCCACCGCATTCAATTGCGAATATCTTTAATATCCCCTTGGGTGTCTCAGATGCGTTAAGAGAGTTCCAACAATTTCTTTTCTATTTACATTTTTGGATTAATCACAAACTAGTCACACACCTCCTCTAAAATTACTATGCCCCAAGCTTTCCAATTAATGAAAAATACTAACTCTATGCTCAATCTAATACAAATTCCCTGTAAAATATCGTCGGCATGCCTTGCAAGGTTTGTATCGAAAGTCCACTCCCCTGAGGAACAAAGGAGGACAATTGTTTTCTCCAACGATGTTGAATCCCAAACCTCCCAAGTCAAAGAGAGAGATGAATCCAATCTGAAACTAAAGGTGATGGCTTGAGAAATCTCCACCTCACTCTCAACGCTATTGTCTATAAGAAACCACTCCCCTAGTGCGTAGGGGAAAGCATCAATATCCCCAATAATCTACAACACCATCACCAGTTTATTGCACACACCAGACCACCTCCCCTCATTGCTACTTGCTGCATAATAACAACGCAACTGAAATTAATTAACACCAATATACAAAGCAATCTAATGACAGAACCACATGTTGGTACCACCACATGTCCAAGAGTTAGTCCTAGATGTACAAGCATGTTGTTCTCAAGAAGCTTTATCGATCCAAATGCCTTGATCCATTCTCATGCACGAATGAAGTGATTGGCACGATAAATGGGATTCATGTTGTTGTTTAGATTCATTAATGTGCGACAATACCTAATCCTTGCAAGGTAAATGAACTATTGCAAATGCTTGATACCTTAGGGGAGACAACATGTTAAGAGTTGGCCTCTATTTTTTTTAATACCCCCATGAGGTAATAAGGAGGCTTATCAACTGATGCATTATTTTCTCGACAAATATGATAGAGCTGACTACTCAGAATATGAAGGAGAAGGCTGATGATGCGTTTATGTAAACTCCTGCCTATTTGATTGACAATTTCATGCTTGCATCTAGTTTGAGAGATAATTAGGAGGGAGTCTCCGATCACTGTTAATGATTGAATTCCGAGAGAGACAGATTGAACCAATCCCAAATATAAGGCATATGTTTCAATTTGATTATTAGTAGCATCCCTAAACCATAGGCAGAATTTAGCACTGCATTCCCTCTAGGATCAAAAAGGATCCCTCCCACACCTGCCTCCCCTGGGAAAAAGAACAATCTTACAATTGGAAGCATGGAACATTCCTCACTTAGTAAAGTTGAAGGTTGGAGAACAATGAAACATTTATGATTGTTAGTCTACACTTTGAATGTGAATAAATCAATGTTGGAGAATACTTTCTTTGAACAAAGTGTTCATGTTCTTATTCATTGTTGGAGAAATTTATTTATTTGCAATGGGATTGACATCTTTAAAAGATGGCCCAATACCAATTGATATTTAGGAGATGGCAGAGAAAGATTACCTCAACCCCTCTATATCCTCAAGTCAACCAAGGAGCACAATTACATCACTATTTCAATTAGTTAGTTAGATTTATAGCCCACCTCATCATGATTTCTTTATTCATTTACTTCAGACACCTCTGGATGTTATTGCCTTTGCAATTAAACTCATGTCATGACTTGTTCTAATTAAGATATGAATGGATGAGTAGATGGGTTTATAACATTGGCCAATTATAATGTTGGAGAATAATATAGGGTTGTTCATTCCTTTATGAATGTTATATATATTGTCGGTATCCATTTGGGCATATTTATATATCATTGTTTGGATAATGTTGCCATTAAGCAAAGTGCTCCTCTTCTTTGTCATTATTTGTGGTATATAATTCTTCAAGTGTTGGAATATTGTGGAATTAAGTGTTGTATAAAGTTTTGTTGGAGAAATATTGATACTTGACAACCATAGTTTAGTGCAAGAGCGTATCCAATCTCCATTATATACCATTGCCTTGTTTTCTAGGCAAGAGACTAGTGAAGATAGTTGTTGACAATATTTGGACTGGTGGGTCGATGTATATGTTTATACAATGCTTTTTGTTCCATTGAAGAAACCATAGGGTGAAGTGATGATATTTAAATAGAGAACTCAATGCAATTTTGTCATCTAATTGCACAAACAACTAACATTGTCGTTAATTCATTTGATTAATGAGCATGGAAGTGATAATGTGCTATTTAATGCAAAGGCCGCTAGGTTGAGTTCATGTCTTATAGAATTGTTGTTAGTTGACATCGCCCATAGTCGACTAGTTGTATCAATTCACACACAAGGAGTTGGTTGTTTCATGTGCATATTACATTGCAGATAGGATCCATGTAACTAGTTTTGAAGAGAGAGAACTCAACATCATATAGAGATTAGAGACCAAATTTCATTTCTGCAAAGGATCTGTTTTGGTGAGACATAAGGGATATAAGTCCCACTTTTATAGAACATGTAGGGGCCAAGTGCTTGATCACTTCTCAAGTGTCCAATAGAGGTAGAAAATATGGGTGAAGCAACTACACAGTAAATACAAGGTGCAAATCGAGGAAAGATGAATACTCCATTCAAAAGCATTGTTTAACCCACAACCTTGGTGATTGTCTAAGGACCCTACTGAAGTGGTTTGAGCTTCTTGTAGGGACCTATGAAATGTTATTTCTACAAGTGCAACCATACCTTATCACTAACCTGAAACTTGTGTGGAAACCAATGCTAATAATGTCATTGCTTGTACGTGGCATTGACTTTTTGTTAAATATCATGAACTTATTATTGGATGTGTTGAATTCGTTCAACAAATTTGGTTGCTTATCTACATCTATTTGAGCATGGGAGGACTCTTCCTGTGTAGATGCAATGTGCAAGATACATCTATTGGGGCCAATGGTTGGGACCCTAAGCACACCTGAAAAGAGTTGTAGCCAATAGATTTGTGAAGGGAACTAATGTAGCTATGTCAAACATAAGAAAGATTCGCACCCCATGTATGTGGATACTTGGAGTTGTACATTCACATGATATGCACAAATCATCATGTTGAATTCTATTGTTTTTCCATCAGTTTGGGGCTGGAAGGCAATGGATTTGGTTAGCTTGGTGTCCATCATTGACCACAAGCTATACCATAAAGTACTCAGTAACCTCTTATCCCCATATGAAATAATAGTCCATGGTAGACGAAAATGAACCCAAGTATGCTATAAGAAGAGCTTAGCAATGACTTCTACAATGGTACTCTTCTTGCAAGGTACCCAAGATGGCCATCTTAGAGAAATGATAACAATAGTTACCATGCTTGGTTGAGGGTAGGCCTAACATATAATGCATGGAGACTAACTCTCAAGGCTTATCCAATGTAGGTAGAGGAGTGTACAACCCCTGCTTCTTGATGGAAAGTTTAGTGATTGCATAGGTGGTTCACAATATGATGTGATTTCTTACATCTTATCGAAGCTTTAACTAGTAGAAGTGCTTTTGCAACAATGCTATGTTTTTCTCCACATAGAAGTGCCATACCACACCACTCTAATGCACCTCCCAAATCACCTTCTCACGTTTGCTTGAAGGAACACAACGATTATCCAAATGGCATAGAAATTCTCCTAGAGGTGAAATTTTGAAACTTGTTTACCTATGCCTAATGTTTGATATTGTTATCACTCCAGGAGTCCTTCTAGGTTGCAGTCGAAAGAGCTTGGTAACTTAATCTTATTTTCAATGATGGGTGGATAATTGGATCAAGATGGAATGACTAACTCACTGAATTCCTTACTCAAGACAATCTAGGTATATCAAGGGTTACAAGGCTTTCAAAAGCTATAATCAGATAGGTAATTTTATCAAGATGAATGAAGAAGCTAACTTTATCAATCAGAGCATACATATATAAAATAATACATATGATGGGTTAATAAAACTAGTAATGAGTACTTATGATCCTTGCTTACAAATCAGTAGGTAACATGACAATCACCAATGGATTATGTAAACGCAAATAAAGAATAAAATTCAACTCATAAGCATAGAATAGTTATGAAAAAGAGAAATCTGATAACAACAGTGAAAGAAGCTTGTATCTCAATATATTAAAAAGACAGTCCTTCACAATTTATAGCATAGTAGTGTATCCAAAATCGAACCTTCAGTCCCAAGACTGAATCCTTTCCCCCCTTTTGGTTCATCAAAAGTTTATGGCTTGGTTCATCAAAAGTTTATGGCTTTATAGCCTTTACATAAAAATTCAGATCCTATCAAAGAGGATCAAATAGCTAACGATAGTATATAAAACTAATACCAAAATAATAGGAACATATCCCATATAAAGGGAGTCAAACCATATCCTAATACTAAGTCTTTGACAGCTGTTCCTGTATGCTGGATGATGACTATGCCTTCTAGAATATTCAATTGACATCTAGAAGCTAATTGTCTCATCCTGGAAATCTCCTTTTAACAGCTTATAATATCTTTGACCAAAAATAGGAAATCTCCTTTATCTTCTTGCCTCAACATCTGTCTCAAAAACTGGAATAGAACACTAAAACAGATCCATTTAATTATATTCTTAACTTAGAAACCATCCTCGTGCTCTTTGAAAAGACCAAACTAAGATCTGTGCAAAAATGATAGCTTTCTGCCATGTTCTGCGCTTTCGGTGGCTAGAAGAGCTAAAAGCTGAGCCTGTATGCCACCGAAATGTTCACCTTTGATTGTGAAATTCATGATACTCTCTCGAGCTGTGAATCGTGGAAAGGTTTTGAGCCTGAGAATTATAAGAGGGAAGCAAGATATCTTCCTCAAACTCCAAGTCATCCATCTGCTTATAGATATAGAGAACAAGAGTGCAAAGAAATTAAGAATACAAGGAAGATCACCAAGATTGAGGCCACAACACCCAAGAACTCATGCTGAAATCCAATTTCTTTCAAGAAGTCTTCAATTGCTTGTTGAGGCTTCCGTGATGAGGATTGTCTAGGATTGTTGGTTTATGCTTCATCAATCTGTAGCTTTTGAGTTTCATTAGGTGTTGGTGAACCAAGGGCTTCATGCTCTGTCATCTGATCTTCAGGTATGGCTGCATTAAAATTACAAGAGCCGAATTGACGGATGCGAGAACAGTAGCTGCAATTTTTAGTATTTCTGCCTCTGCAACATTTCGACAACCGACACCTATAACTCTCGACCAAAAACACTTAGCATAAGGGTTTCTTGCTCGGCTATGTTTGTTGAGTATTCGATGATGTGGCAGTCTTCACTTAGACTAGATCTAGCAGTCGGCCTCTCAAAAACCCAATATCTACCATATCTGCAGAGATATAACAACTGGCACATTTACCTGCACATGAAGCTTCCAACCACATCGATCTAAGCATTCCCTTTCACATCTGTAATCTCAGCTCTGGACATCTGGCAGAGAGTTTGAAAAAATAGACTTATCGATGAGGTAATGGATTATAGATCCATGCATTTGGGCTTTGTGTGTTGACTCGATTATTACTTGATTCGTGGCTTAATTTGGGTATCGACTAATAGCTTAGCTCATAGCTTTGAACCTGAAGCTTGATTCGTGACCAGAAACCCTATGGCTTAGAATACTGTAATAGATTTGGCTTAGGGCATATGTAACATGGTTATTTGCATTTTGTGTATTGTAGGTAAAGAGGAAGAGACCAAAGGATTTCTGGGCAAGAGAGATCAATGGGAGCTAAACAAAAAAATTCGGAGTTTAAAACACTGATCAGAAGACTAAGGAAAATGACAAATTAAACATGAATGGACAACAAATGCCTCAAAACTTCAAAACCATTTGAGGAGATAACAGATATGTATTAATGAATTCATGGTTGTTGTCCTATAATTGAGGCCACCTAAAAGTCCCAAATCTACAAGAGTTAAGCACTATGGTTAGCACAACAATCAAAGGTCAATTGAAGCAGCCCATAACTTAGATTGTGTAGCCCTTCTTGTACTTAATGATCAAGTGGAATTATTGCAAGTACATTGACCACTTTTCATGGTAGTCATTCCATAACTTTCCTTGCATCTACATGACTTACAAGGGCTTGTGATTAGTATGGATGATCGTTTCCTTTCCCATAATATAATGCTTCCATTGTCAGCATGCTTGCATAATGGAGTGCATCGCCTTATCATAGGTGGGGTACCTGCGAACCACGTTATAGAGTCTCGTTATGAGAGAGCATCAAATGTCCATGTTGAGCGAGGATTGCACCGATAATATAGTCTAAAGCATCTATCTCAATCTCAAATGGTTGTTGCAAATCTAGTAGAATGAAGAATAATGTTTAGTAGAGGTGGCATTTCATATCCTCCAATGTTTTATGTTGTGACATGGCCCAAACAAACTTCACTTTAATTCCACCCTTGGTCACCTAGCTTAAGGACCAAGTAATCTGAGAGAACCCCAACATGAGCTTGTGGTAGAAGTTGGCAAGGCCTAAGAAACGACAAAGCTTTGTTAGTTTCATTAGGGCTGGCCAATCATGAATAACTTGGATCCTCGTTGGATCCACATGCACACCATGTTCATCCACAATGTATCGTAGACAATGAATTCTTTGCATGTCAAATGAGTACTTCTCCATATTGGCATGCAACTTGTGATATACGACCAGAAAGGAATTTGTGAATGGTAGTAATATTTCATCCATTACCCTTGTGAATGTTGTTAGGGAATTAATTAAGCTGAAAGGCATGATAGATTGATTTAGATTAGTCTTACTAAAAAATTTGGCACCCTTGAGTTGATTGAGAAGATCGTCAAACCAAGGGATTGGATATTGGTTCTTGACTGTAATTTTTCTCAAGGCTCTGTAATCAATATAGAGTCACCAAGTCCTATCCTTCTTTTGAACCAGCACAATCAGGCTCCCATAAAGTGAGGATCTTGGTCAAATGTGGCCCTTATGAATGATCTCACGAATCTAGCATTTGATTTCTTTGTTCTCTAGAAGAGAGAATCTGTATATTGGGTCATTAAGTAGAGAAGCATTGAGTGTCAAATCAATTGCATGCTTTACTTAATAGTGCAAAGGCACCCCCATAGGTGAGGTGAATATATCCCTATGTTCTTCCACTATCTTGTCTACATGGTTTGTTGTGTAGAGAGACCCCATGCAGAGGCCCTAGTGGTTATAATGATCTTCTATTCACCTTCTAAATGCATCAAGAAGAGGAAAAATCTCACAATCTAAGAGATTACCTTCACGCATTGCTTAGTTGTCATCAAAGAGACTACAATAGTCAAAAATACCTCTGGTACTCTATCGAGATGACATCCAAAAGTAAAAGTAGCACTATGGGTGATCCAGGAGGATAATATAAGTCGAAGCTTGAAGAAGGTATCCATTTATGTTATAGTTGATCAGCTATTGAAGAGCTCTCAGGCAGCTTTCATAAGCAACTTCAACGAGGCCAAATGGATCATGCATGCGCAAACGACTTCAGGTTGAAGTTTCGATGACAAGCAGAATTCTTATGACAATTTGTACATAATGATTTTTATGTACAAAAGAAATGTAATAGGAGTTTGCACATTAATTTCCTATTTTTCATTATTAAAAAGGAAATTAGAGGTGAGAATCCACCTCATGGGATAGTTTACTAAACCTAAGGGAGGTGGAGATTCTCAGGGAGGAGGAAGAGGACTCTTCCTCCACATACCCCTTAAGGTGTCTCATGATCCTAATTTAGGGGATCATGAGAAAGATATGCTCCTCCTTATGGGTGATGACTAATCATCCATAAGGGAGCTATAAAATCCTCTCATTGGGAGAAGGATGAGAGAAGTTCTTTGAGAGCCTTTTGTGAAGAGCTTAGTGAGAACTTTGTACTTTGAGTTTTGTCCTTCTATTGTCTGGAGAATAGTCACATATGTGAATGCATGTAATCTCATTTGTGAGAAGGTCCCAGCCTTGTTGGAGAAGGAATAAAACGGTTCGGCGTTGTTCGAGCCCGGAGACGTAGCCAGGGGGTCTGGTGAACTCCGTGATCATCTCAGGTTTTGTCTGTGATTTTTTGTGTTTGATTGCCAATTTCTTTAAGTTGATAAAGTAAATTGAGAATTGATTGAAATATATGAGAATAGGAGAAAAGTGAAAACCCCATTTTCAAATCAATGGGGTCTAGACTTGAAAACAACACGACACTTCGATATGGTTGTCCTAGAAGAACATCACAAACTTCAAGAAAGACAACATCACACATTACCTCATCTTTGAAGGGCTTGATACTGTAGTGTCGACAACATTGCTAACTAATGTCCCTGGCTAATCCAACTAATGTGTATGGCTCAAGGTGCAGTATCAAACTCTTGGTGACCTCGACTAAGATTAGGTTCTTCTAGGTGCCACTATAAAAAATGAAATGTATTGAGTCCCCTTCACCCAAATCTGTGACTGGAAGAGATGCTCACCTTCCTCAAGGTCATCTAGTTCCTCTAGCTAGATCTTTGCAATACTAATGGCGACACTAAGTTCTATGTCAACGATTTGTTTTCCCTTATCCAAGTCTGAATCAAAGCCCAAGCCAAAATATGATTTTGAGGCTTTCGACTAAGCCAAAAATCATTGTTTGGAGTGATATTCATCAATATTGTGCTAAGCGATTCTATGGAACTCACAACACTTTCCAATGTCCTTCTTCAACTTCCCATTACCCCATTTTGCTTGCATCTTGGATTAGTTGTCCTAAGGTTGGTTATCCTTACTCTATCCTTTGTTTTTTCAATTAGGGTTTCCTTTACCATTCCTTTGATGTGGCAGATTTGCAAACCAAAACCTTTTATGCTTGAACTTTTGCTCGATCTTGATAGCATATTGATAAGTGGCTCCCTATAGGGAGATGTCTAAGAACTCCATCTCTATTTGGATGCACCCATCTAAACCACTACAATAATTTAAACCAAGTGCCACACAAAATCTCTAATACCCATCTTAGAGTGCAAGGTATAAAAATTGTTGGTGTACTCTGATAATGTCTGATCTTTCTCCCAATAGAAAGTTGTCCATCTCGTGTATTGATCATCTTAATTTCCAAGAGGGTAGAACTCCTCCTTAAGGGCATCAACAAAAGCCATCCAAGTGGGCTTTGTCCTAAATGTTTTAGACTCATCTTTGGTATGTTGCACATAGTAATTGTCCCACCAATATTTGACATGGGGAAGGGACTTAAAAAGCACAAAGGTGATCTTCTCACTATCAAAAAATATTTGAATAGAGTAAAACTCTCTAGCAAACTCAACCATTTATCCAAAGCATATGTGTCTATATGGCCCTCAAATAAAAAAAAGTCAAAATCAACTTGTTCCTTAAAGGGCATTGTACCTCTAAAATAAGTGCGTATCGTAGGTGCCTCCATCGCCATTGGCAATCGTTGAAATATCTATATGAGAATATCTATGATCTTGTTCCTTTGTCATGTGAGGGATTCCTCGAGCAACATCTTGATATGATCCCCTGCTCCATCGTCTTTATTTTCATCCACCCTTTAGAGGTTTCCTTGGGATGAAAAGAGGGGTCTTCACCAAGTGCAATAGTTCAAGGCCAAACTCTTTATACCCTAACCTCAATAGGGACATGCATAGAAAAACGACAAAGTGCATATTGTTATGATACCACTGATCCATATTATGTGGAGAGTGAAATGAATAAAAAAATACAGGGGAAATCACATAGAGTTATTATAGAGAACACAACAATAAAGTGAAACTCAAACTCTATTAATGAATGAAATAGAAAGTAGTGCAATATGCAAAGCAATAAAAATTGGCTAAAATGTTGGTAACTTATCCCTGCATAGAGAGGTGTCTATGACACTCACTTGCAAGAAGGTCATTACAAGTTGTCAAAATGACCTTTTAACATAAAGCAACAAATTCTAATAAGCCAAAACCCTAACCCTAGGAGATGAGGTGGTGAAAAGAATGCGGGCCACGAGGAGCCTCGTTGATGCATCAACTTTCTAAGGATGCAAATTTTGTATACAAACCCTATTTAGGGTGTTTCTTGGACCAGTACATAGCTTATTCCATGATTTATGTGTTTGGAAAGACTAATGATCTTTGTCAACTACTATAAACACTTGGGAAATGCCTAGAAAATGTGTCTAAAGTTCAAGACCTGCAAAACTATAGTAGAATTGCCAATAGATAGACTAATTATGAGTCAGTGGAAGAGGTGGGTGGCCATTGGTATCCACCTAGATCATTAAATTAACATTGGAATTTGTCACATGAAAAGGATAAATGGGAAAAAGACCTTTGTTCAATGTGTTTCTACAAATTGTCTTTACACTAAGAGTCTTTGCTTGGTTCATGGTCTTTCAAGAACTACACATTTGAGAGAGAATCTCATGCTTAGGTATAACTAATGCATTGTGTGTACACTGTGGTCAACCAAAATTGCTAGTCACATGTCTTGGAGTTGCAAGGTTGCCTTGGAATGTTGGGAGTAGTCTAGAATAACTACTTGTGTATATTCTTTAACAAGGTCCACTAGAAATTTGTTGTATTGGGGAATGGTGAATCCCTTGTATCATTATGATTTAGAGGAGTTTGGAGCTATATAAAAGTTATTTTTTGCAAGGTTTATAAAAAATTTAATGTGAGACTATCTTCAATAACTTCACCTTCTCATTTATTTGATTTATTGCTTTCAAAGAAGTATTTTCATATCTTAAATTTCCTCTTAGATAATGTACATGGTTGTTCAATCAATACACATTTTGATAAAAGGCTCTTTTATTAACATTCTAATATAAAAAGTGTATATGAAAATTCTTTTATTACAACTCACATGTACTCTCTTCGAGTACTTTATTTAATATTAACCATGTTGTCCCAAAAAAGAGGCTATCCATCATAAAAATCTGAACAAAGTCATCCCCATTGACCCTTCCCCGAATATGTTTTTAGATGAAAATATACCATTACTAGGCATCAGGGTAGGAATTTGAAAGAAAATTTACCCGCCAATTTTGCCGCTTTTGACATTATGTATGAACGTTTTCAAGATTTCTATGTTTTTTTGACAGGTGGTTTAAAATTTTAATCGTATTTGACGAGCAAAATGGCCCATGACGGGAATTTTGTCCGTCAAATTCCAACCCTGTTAGGCATGAATGACATCTCTTCAAAAATGGGAATTGTGATAACAAACCAAAAAACACCTTTTTTCACAAAATGAGATAATTCTTTATGTGATAATGCCTTTTGATTTGTAGTGTGATCTCAAAACAATTCTAGTCTTTTATGAGTTAATTTATAAATTATTGGTCATTTAATTTCTTAAAAATACCAATCACATCAATGGGAATCTTGCATTCATAAGGTATCATATTAAACCATTTTTTAATGGCAAATCTAAATCATGTGGTTAGAGTTTCGAGTTTTCAACATTTGATGATCCTATGCATTGTCATGGGTTCAACTCCAATCCAAGGAACTACTTAATTCCCAAGATTATGATCCAATAACATGGATATTCCAGATGTAGCAATTCTTTGATCTACATCAAGTTCCAACTTTGCAAAAGATAACTATCACATCCTTATATTTAGAGCCTGATCAATTTGTGTGGTACCAGTGGCTTTGTAAAGGTAAAAAGGACTCTATTATCTCTTGGTCTATATTCACAGAAGAATTGATTGCACATTATGGGGATATTAAGAGCAACACATTCCTTAGCCAGAAGATAATTTGATGGATCTCTTTATGGGCACTTTAGAGGAGAATATCCAACATGAGGTATGCATCTTGGAACCTAACTCATTGGAGAATGCTTTTAGATTGGCAAAGAAAATTGAAAGTAAAAATATGGCACTAGAAGGAGGGCCTGAAAATAAAAATATGGCTACTAGAAGAACTACCACAAACACCTATAGAGAGGGAAATGTTTCTCCTCCCAATTCCACTCAACCTAAGCCTACAAGGTTGATACCTTAGCAAGTGGAGGAAAGAAGAGCAAAGGGATTATGTTTCAATTGTGACAACAAGTACAAAAGGGTCATAAGTGTAGTATGAAGAAATTATTCTACATAGACTTTGAAGAGGAAGATGATACAAATACAGGACAACCTCACGAGGAAGATATAGAAGATACTAATCCAACCATATCTTTTCATGCATTGCTTGGCATTAACACTCCTCAAACTCTCAAGATAGAAGAATATATCAAAAAGAGAAAGGTAACAATGTTGATTGATTTTGCTAGTACCCATAACTTCATTGATTGTAAATTAACCAAAACTCTCAACTGCTTTATATATCTTGCACCAGAATATCAAGTAATGATTGCAGATGGAGGCACCATAAATTGTTTAGAAAAGTGCCATAGTATTAAGCTTACTATGGGTGGGTATTCATTGGATAGCACAATGATTGCAATCCAAATGGGTGGTGTTGATGTTGTACTAGGGGTTCAATGGCTATAATCATTGGGAACAATGGCTCTTAATTTCTAGGAACTATTCATGAGATTCTCCTCACAAGGAAAAGAAATTGAACTCAAAGGTATGACAACAAAACCCTCTAAAATGATAAGCTCTAATAGCATGACAAAATTGTTGAAAAAGGGACACCATGGAGTAATTGTACAATTGTGCCCACTAGATGTTCAAGCATCTATACCCTTTATTCTAGTGGATCTCCAACAAGTTATTGACAAACAGTCTAGGGTACTGGGAGAAATACCTAAAGGTATTCCACATGTTCGAGATAATGACCATACTATTCACTTGCAACCAGGAAGTACAACACCTAACATCAAACCCTATGCACAAAAAGTGAGATTGAAAAATTGGTTCAAGAAATGTTAAATGCAGGAATCATTCAACCTAAACAAAGTCCTTACACTTCACCTATGGCGATGGTTCACTAAAAGGAAGGGTCATGGTGTATGTGTCCAGATTATATAGAGCTCAATAAGATGACCATTAAATATAAGTTTCCTATTATGGTCATTGATGAATTATTAGATGAATTACAAGGAGCAAAATTCTTAGTCATGTTGAAAACAAGAAGCAAAATGTTGAAAATTGACATATTCTTAGTCATGTCCACTAAATCTAAGGACGAGATTTAATCAGTTAACGACCTTACATCTAAAAATTCATGTGTTTCTCACTATTGAATGGGATTACTAATGATTAACATGTTTCACTTGATTGTAGACATTTACCTCTTCAAATTATAAACATTTACGGCTGGGGATTAGCCACCTATACATAAGGCATCGTGCCAACTAGCTCATCATTATTTCAAGGGATAGTGATGGAAAATGGTGTTACATGAGTTACTATAGTGCTGCAACCATTTCACATTTCTCCTTATGATTTTTCACAAGATCGTTTCACATTTCTCCTAATTTTTCACAAGATCGTTTCACATTTCTCCTTTCGATTTTTCATGTGATCGTTTCACATTTCTCCTTTTGATTTCTCATCTACCCAAATCACATTTAAATTTAGTATGATACATGTTACTAGAAAATACCTTTAATGAAGTTTGTGGCTCTGCAATGGTGCTCACACACACTTATGTTGTAATCATAGGGGCTCACTAAATAATTCTTTCCACTCTCGACCTGGCTACTCAATCTGAGAGAAAGTGACCCTATGTGCTATTCTCTTTTGTAATAGACCCAACATCGCTGGTGATACCTGTTAGTCACCCTTCTTTTTCATTAATCACCTTCCTCTTTCTTTCTACTATTAATTGTTCACTTATATCTTCCCAAAGCTTCTTGGAAATTCATGGCTTTTGGATATACAACTCGATCAATGGAGGATAAGGCTTGTGATAGCATTAAACTTTGAGAGTGAACTCTTCACAAAAATCCATATGTATTCCAAGCTTCCTTTGCTCTCAGATTGCACCCTACTATCAATGCATATATGGGTGTTATAGTTGTAGCTATAAATGAGTCATTGATAGCAGCTCATCAACAATGTCTATAGGTCGGTTCTACACCACTAAAACTATTTTGTAATCACACCAAAAATTCTAGCTTGCATACAATACAACACACAACACTAGTGGCATTTAGTATTAGGTCTTAAATCACTTCCATTTCACAATAGTAACTCAACAATACAAGGATTGCAGGAGGATGGGTTCTAGAGGATGCATTGTTGCTGATAAGAGCGACAAGATTTAAGTAGGGAGATAGGATATTGTTTCATGTCAAATTCAAGGTTGTATTTTATTTTTCCATACTCGGGTTCAAGTGTGCTTGAATGTGAGCATAACAATGTTGTTGCTACCTCTGATATTCACTATTAAGAATATTCCCGTAGTTGGTAAGGATTAGAATCTCATCCCTAAGAGACTTTCAAAATGTGTATTTGTTCCCTTTCTTTATGCTAAAATTTTGTTTTTTGTTTATTTATTTTACCTTTTCCTAATATTATCTTTCCTTGATATATTTTTATCTCCACTTCCATATCCATAAGATATATATCCTATCATTTGCATAAATATTTTATTTCTTGGATTTATATTCCCATGTTATGTTACATGACAATGCCATTCATCATGATGACTCGGGGTGTTAAGTTCAATTCCTTGCCCATATAAAAGAAAAACTAAAATAATCATCACATAGGCTGGAGTGTCACTCCATAAATCAATGATGATTTATGATGGAGGAGAAATAATCCTCACATAGTAAGGAGTGCCATTTCATTGATCGATGATGGAAGAGAATTGAGTTTCAAAGGCATCCGATGTTCAAACATCCAATCATTGAGCATGAGATTCTACAAAGGCACACACTCATTAAACGTGCACCATTTAATTATTACCTTACTCGTTCTTCATATGACTATGATCTTGTTTACTTCTTCCTCTCATATGTGCTCAAAGTCTTTACTCCATGTGTTTATGTTACCTAGGATTTTATACATAATGCTTCCTGAAAATACCAAAAAGTATTTTAAAAAAATGGTTTGAGTCTTCATGACTACTTTTTAAATTTGTAATTTCCAAAATCTCAAATCTCATTACTTTAAAAATATGTAAGTTCCCATTAATAACAAATTGACAAATCAATGGTATTATTTATTTAACATTTGCAACTGGAAATCGTCCGACTCCATCGATGACGCCAATGGATAGAATCTTTGACAATATGGGATTTTTGGGAGCGATAAGTCCTACTGACTAGTTGGTATATGTTTTTAGCATTGTCTTCACATTTGTATTCGCCAAAGTATGATATCCCTATATATGGGCGTTCACCAACCACATGGAAAGTGGTTGTGCGAGTCTTATCCGTGTCACCAATCAAAATCGTATCTCGGACAAAGAAAGAGGAAAACGGAAAAATTTATAATGGCATAAGCATAATAAAATTGTGTTAAATTCAATACTTCAGCGCTTTAAAGCCGATATATTCTTTTGTTTGGATATTAGTTTTAATTCCAAATTTTCCCGTCTTCTCTGTGTTTGTCAATCAATCGTATTTTCTGTGAGACATCTCGGACAAAGAAAGAGGGAAACCGGAAAATTTATAATTGCATAAGCATGATTGAATTGTGTTAAATTCAATACATCAGCGTTTTAAGGTCGTTATATTCTTTTGTTTGATACTTATTTTAATTCCAAATTTTCCCGTGATAGCACTACGTGTAAAAACAAATTCGTTACAATTATTCTTGGGCAGATCGCAGCATCAATTTATATAAGCTTTCAAACAGGTGGTTGGAGAAAGTAGATTTTCCAAAAATTCATTTCCAAACCTTCAAGGAAGGATTGTATGCGATAAAACCAACAGCGAAGGATCAAATACCAAGAACCCAACCTTTCATTTAAGGATCTAATAACAGAAAACCAACATTTAAGTATCAAAACCGGATACCTAATCAGCTTTGGACAAGGATGTTTTTTAACCTTTTGGCTGTGTGGAAACACTCGCATATTTTGTGCTTTCTAAGTCAGTAGGCTTAAAGTGGACTGTGCAACCATGGGAAGATACAGGTTCACATGCTGGAGTGATTAGGTAATGAAGTAGCAATAAGGATTTGGGTAATATGGATACGGTGTTTGGTTAGGATTTGGGTAATATGAATACATGTTCAGTTGGTGAGGATAGATAGATTTTATGTTATCTACTAAGGTTTAATTTCGTTGAGATATTTTCTGACTTGGATGATCCACTTTTTCGGCTGAATTTTTTTTTAATATTCCTGTATATTTACTGCATTGGAGATCCGATTAGGAGCTTGGAATGACATTCTGAAAAAGGATATGGGTAATATGGATACGGTGTTTGGTTAGGATTTGGGTAATATGAATGCATGTTCCGTTGGTGAGGATAGATAGATTTTATGTTATCTACCAAGGTTCAATTTCGTTGAGACATTTTCTGACTTGGATGATCCACTTTTTTTGCTGATTTTTTTTTTAATATTCCTGGATATTTACTGCACTGGAGATGCGATTAGGGGCTTGGAATGACATTCCTGAAAAAGGATATGGGTAATATACGGTCAAAATGTAAAAGGATATGCCCAATCCTCCTCCACTTGGCAAACAGACAGAAACGCAATATTCCTGAATATTTGCTGCGCTGGAGATCCGATTAGGGGCAAGATTTGTCATAACTGTCAGTGGAATTTTGTTGTTTTTATCAAGTTTTCAGGACAAGGACAAGTATTTATGATAAATCTGTTAGGTGTTTACCAGTCCACATGCCTTCTGCATTTTTGGGAAGTCCATTTAAGAGACCTCTAACTAATGTAAACAAACATGATATCACTTCAATGTTGTGTTCAGAATATGCACTGGCTGTAAGAGTCGCACTAGTAATTCATCATAAAATGACAATAATTTTAATCATGAATAAAGATGAGCACACTAATAATTCATCATAAAAGAACTAGCATTTTGATCACGAATATTGCCAAAATGCACTATAGTTTGATGCAGAAAATAATCGGATTAAGGAAAGAGATTAACGAACCCGCTGGCTTCTCAGCCTAGCTCGCCTGTTCTCTGAGTGAACAAAAGCAACCACCAATGCAACTCCAAAAATCAAACCCAAAACCACGCCCGAAACGAACCCCATTGCAAGGTCCCTCGCCCGTCTCCTCTCATGCACAAACAGAAGCGTCCTGCTCCGGCCAGTAAAGCTGAAGATGAGACAGCCTGCTGAACTGTAGTTAAAGTCTTACCCAACCGGACAATAAAGAAGTGAGTGTTCGCTTAGCTGTAACTAAACGTATCCCAACTGAGCTGTAAAATTAACTTCACCGAGCTGGATTCTCAAAAATATCAAAAATTGCCGTCCGTAGAGGCTATAGTTCGTGGCGTCGCATGGAGCAAAATCTGTATAAGGCAGTGTACTTAACCTAAGCTTGCTCACAGAGGACGCGACCCCGATTTTTGAAACTGTACAAAGAAGATTTCACAAGGACTCCAAATCAACAAAACTTCTAGGAAATTGTCCGGTCTAAATTCTTCGGCACGCCAAATAAATACGTGCAGAACTCCTGATAGCTTTCTGAATAACTCTGAAATCGGACGGAGCGTATACCTAAAAACTAACCGAATTTGGGAAGGCTAAATCAGCAAATTTGGATCATTTCAAACCAAAAAAAACGTAGGACCGCCATTTTCCCCGCCGAGGATTCAGATTCCGTGCTTTATATCGGCTAACTCCGCCGTATCGAAGGACCTTTAAAGGTTTCTTTTCTGATGTGCGTTGAATCTTGAAGAACCCGCGAGACAAATAATTAAATCGAATAAAATAGAGGAAAGTGGCAATTAAATTATTCCACGTGTCTGCCTACTGTACGACATACCTGTATCATTAGTGGCATTTGAATCGTTAAGGAACTTGCCGGTTTTGTGTAGGGCGTTCAAATAACCGGACACTTGTCGTAAGATGGAGCCAACCCGGACTTTGAACACCCGTGATATGTACACCAGTTAGTCTCAGCGGGGACCTTTCGAATTTGTAGTATTTTTTAAGATGTCTTTTCATTTTCTGACGTGGCACAGATTTTATAAAAGTTCGAGGCCCCGATGATTCGCGACTGTCGAACGCCAAAATAATTGAAATCGTTGAAACTTCGAGGTGAAGAAAAGGATGGTGCGAGTTACGGTGTCCGTTCTGCCCTTCCAGTGCACAATGTTGATACTCAGCTTGCTTGAGTAGAGTGCAAGGCAATTTTTTTTTTTTTTTTTACCTTCGACATGAGCAAGGATATGATGACAAACAATATATATATATATATAGTTTATGATCATGTTCAACATATACATATCTTGAACATGATAACAAACTTTATATATAATTTATTTTATTTTATTTTATGTATTTACTTGGATTTTAGCAGGGAGGATAGTAGGATATGGGAGGGAGGATACATTGGGAACTTTATTATACAAAATGCAATAACTTTGTCGAACGATGGTTATGATGTACTTATATTGAAGATTTGGTAGGGTGATTTGAATCAGTGCTAGAGAGCTATTTGGAAACTTCAATGTCCTTTGAAATCCAGAATATATTTGTGGTTTTTGTTGTCAAACAAAGTTTTAACATGGGATCATCTATAATGTAGAAATAGAGTTAGACTGGGAAGATGTCATCTTTGCAAAGAAGCGAAGGAAAATAATTTGCATCTTACAGTGGAATGTTGATTTACCAAGCAAGTGTGGAAAACAATCGAGTCTTTAGGAGCCTCAAATATTTGAGCTGGAAATCCAGTGCTAGAATGCCTTCAAAATTAGTATAATAACAAGGAAATGGAGGATTATAGAGTTCTTCCAGCTATTATAAATTAGAGTATTTGGATAGCTGGAATTGAGAGCTTGTTCAAGGATAGGAATGTTCTTGGTTTCCTCTGCGTGGTACAGAGCTTAAGTATCATAAAACACTTTCCTCAAGTTAAGAAGACGCATCAGCCCAGAGTGACAGGAGTCTTTGTGGAGATGGAGGAATCTTATATTTATCTGACCATCATTTTTTTGCTTTCAAGCAGGACTAGGCTTGGGTACAAACAATTTTGCAGAGCTGAACGCGTTATGGCTCCTACTCAAGTTAGCCAGAGATAAAGGAATAAAAAAGATGCATGTCTACGGTGACTCATTGATAATTATCAAATGGATTCGAGAAGAATTCAAGTGCCATAATGTGTTCTTGGATGCGCTACTGGAGGAGACTCGTCGAATCAACTTAGTTTTTGAAGAGGTGAGTTACGAGCATGTTAATAGAGAATTTAACTTGGAGGTAGACTTATTATCGAAGGAAGGGGTCAACATGCAAAAGGGAGAATGGTTAATTTTAAACAATGGTGAAGGGCAACATCTTCGGTCTATTTAAGGCTTTTCGAAAGGGATTGCTAACTAGCGTAGCAGTGGACACTACAGGTTTGGGCCAGAGAAGTGAGACAACCTATAGGTCTTTTGTTTTGAAGCGGAAATTTTCTAAGGATGTTGATTTGTTATGACTATTTTTTCTTGGATATCAGCTCTGATGATAGTCTGTAATGACTGAAAATTTGTATTGCTTAAGAATTGGTAGACATAGTTAGTCTATGGTCTTAGTTTGTGATTTTGAATTGTTGTAAGCTTTGTTTCTTCTTGATGGTTCATTACTGAATCTGGATATCAGTCCTGACTTGTAATAACTGAACATATGTTTACTTAGAGGTTTTGAGATCTTTTTGGTAGTATTTTGCTACAAGATTGTGGAAAAAATTGAGGTACAATTTAGACTGTGATGGAAAATTAAAATATAAAATTTATAAACTTAAATTAAATCTAGTTTAATTTGAAAATATTTAGAATTTACTAATATAAAATTAACCAAATCCCCAACATTATTAGATAATTTATATCTCAAAATATATTACATTTAAAGTGATATTGTCAACATTATTGGATAATTTATATCTCAAAATATATTACTTCTAATGTAATATTGTCAACAATATTGTATAATTTATATCTCAAAATATATTACATTTAATGCAATATGGTTGAATACATACCTTAAATATTTTAAAGTTACATTTAATAATCATCAATACACAAACTTTCTTCTTCATTATGATTGAATCCTTCATCACGTATGAATGTATGGTGGCATGGGATCCAACACACGAGGCGAACTTCTTGCTCTGTGGACGACCCTATTTTTTGCCAAGCGGAAATCTATTCCTCTAAAACAAATTGTTGGTGACTCCATGAAAATTATTGACTGGGCATGTGGCCGTTGCTCACTTCACTCATTGGCGCTCGCTTCTTGGATGGATATGGTGGTATCACTTTTAAATTATTTTAGTCACTTGTCAATCAACCACTTATATCGCGAGCACAACTTGCAGGTTGATTTACTATCTAAGCGGGCCCTGACCGGGGTTGGCGGCTGTATACATTATGAGTTTTGGTCCCACTCGCTTCTTTCTTCTTGTGGGAGTGTTACCCTATCAACGTCCTCAAGATGGTAGCTGGGGTCTTTTTTGGTGGCTGAGGGTTTTTTGCGGATGTATTTATTTGTTTGTATCTTATTTTTTCCTTTTTCGGCATACTATTTTTTGGGGGCTACTTTTTCCATAAGATTGGCACGCTGTGCCTCTTGTGGTTAGTCTTCTCTCTTGGTTTGATTGGCTCCTCTGGATGTTGTGGACTTTGGTTATTTGTGATTCATTTCGTCCTGGTCTTTTTCGATCAGCCAGTGACTATCTCCAAGTGGAGGATTGTATGGACACTTACTCATATATTTTTATTATAAGAATATAGCTATTTTTTTGTTTGAAAAAAGAAAAGAAAAAGCTTTAAAGTCAAATCGTGCACAAAGATCTCAAAAGCAATTATGTAAGAATATAATACATAAATGGTTAATAATGAATCTTATTTATTTAAAAACATCAATTTTCATGTGTAAAAAAGCTCAATCAATTTTAAATGTTTACAATTTGCTTTGTAAATACAACGCATTCAATGGTTTTGGAGTGTAGATCTAAAATTGTTTTTGATTAAATAAGAGCTCGTCTTCCTTAAATGCAAGGAAACAATTTGAAGTCCCAAGATCCAGAGGCATATGGCATGAGTGGAAGTATGTCCCCTTATGGACAAGTGGCGTGGTTTTCCTTGACTAACGATGATGAGTCAACTCACATTTGCAATAGCAACCAATGATGGCTATCCTCACTAGCAATTTGACCATTGAGTTATGATAGGTTTTTCCATCTTCGAAAAAAAATACAAGATACTCATCGTTATAAATTTGCCTTGGTGGTCAACATCAACAAGTAGGGACATATACATGGATGAATCATTTTCCTAAAGAGGAGCTTTGGAAGCTTTTTTTCGCATCATTCCTTGTCACCATGCTTGCCATCTCTCTACCACAAGATGCCTTCAAGGGAGTTTAGGCAGGCCACAAAGATCACATGGCACCAAATGGAGTCACTAGATACACTATATTTAAAAGACAAAAAGAATTGGAAATTGATTGCACTGATAAAAGACTACCTAAACCAGAATATTTAGTGCACTAGAAACGTAGTTTCCAACTCGAACGAATCCACCACCATTTCAATGTCGAAAGCTAGAAACACCAAGAAGAAATCATGCCAAATTAGCTCCAAGTCTTAAATCAATAATCCACACAAAACAAGAGTGACATGAAGGAAGTGAGGAAGGGATACAAGTTCACATTGTTTTTGTCTAGTAAGGAGCATGGAGTATTGACTCTACTCCAAATATGGGGATGTGCACGGTGGTCATACGCTTGGGTACCCTAAACACATGGTTGTTGAGGGAGGGATCCAATACATAGGCAACAACAAATTTGTTTTGAACATTGTGGGCGAGAAGAGATTAAGGATGACAAGTTCCAATTCTAAACCATTTTTTAGGGATGCATGGACTCTATCAGGACCTTGGATTTTGAGGAAGGTTTGGGTGCCTAAGCCCTTGTTCACGGTAGAAGATGCTCCACATAGAATTGGAAAGTCTACATGGCCAATCAATTTTTAGTAGACTTGGTGACCAACTCATGTGTGATAGACACGAGATCGTTAGGACAATGTACTAGCATATGGGATAGGAGGGCCAAGGATGTCCCTAGAAGGGGCGAACAACCAATGAGACCTTGTGGTGTAGGATTTGGTGGAGGACCATGGGATTGAAAACATGTGGATGGTGTGTTTCCCATGCCAGAACTAGAGTATCGAGGTGGGCACTAAAGGTATGTGAATGCCTCATGCCTGGAAAGGACATGACCTTTCAGCACCGTCAAGTATTGTTCTAGATGGATAGCAACAACATTGTATGTTGAGTGGTTAGTTGTTAAGTTGTTTTGGATTGAGGGGGGTGTAAGATGGTTTCCAATGGTTGGGTGGCGATGGCCATCGCCTATGGTGAAATGGGCACATTCATATTCTACATATATATTATATGCCTAGCTTGGGTTTGGTTAGGATGTGTGTTGTAGTTAAGTGGATTGCTTAGTTACCATCGATACATGATATAGAATAAACAAGAAATTAGATAGATATGAACACAAGATAAGTAATGGTGGCAGAGCCAACAAGACTTTTATTAATTAGGACAAGTACAAAGATGTGTTGCAATGACTCAGTGCAGTACTCTATGTATCTGGCTCTCCAACCTATATATATAGTTTACAGACAGTTACATAACGACCTTTCGGTTCACTAACTGACGTGACTAACTAACTCGACATGTAGTGGTCGACATGATTGTTTGACATGTTCAACGAAGTGGTCGAACGGAGGACCTAGTCGGGTGACCGACCTAGTCTCCTCCAACATCTCCCCCACAACAAAATCTTTCTTCGTCCCGAAGAAAACTGGAGCTAGATGAACATATGAACTTCATTGTGGTTTGTCTCGTATACTAAGTGTAGACAGTTGATGACTTTGAGCTGGCACCAACTACTACCTTAGCTGGAAATGGGTCGTCAAGTCTGGAAACATGTCCATGTAGGTAGAAGAAGCTGCCAACACGATCTAATATTGAACAACATACGGCAACTGCTGCAATCCTATGGTCGATGACAGCAGCAACACATGTTGTTTTAGAGAAGAAAGTGTCCAAGAAAATAGTTACTTGGACCACTAATATTCTCATGTCCACTCCAGCTTTCACACCAATCAGCTATTGAAAGAAGAGTTACGGAGACACGATTGGGGCCAAGGAACATAATGACAAATCATGGTCTTGGGATTTCGAGAGTGCTTGAAATTCCCATATATCAAGGAGTAGTTAGGAAACAAATGTTGAAATGCTCATATATCATGAAAAGAGCTGGGGAATGACCATAAGACTCAAGCATTTCTGATAGAACAACAAAGGAAAAGGAACAGAGGTGGTAAAGAAGAATGTCATGGATTCTCGAATATTTCAGTGTGTTGTTATATGGGGTATGGGTAACCCTTTATAGTGAATGGCTAGTGAAGTGGTGGATTGGCAGGGATGGGACAGATGGAGAAATGAAAAATTGTGAAAGTATGGTGGGATGGTGGTCATAGATATCACATGTAGCAACTGCAGATTTGTTGGAGTAATCGTACGTGTATCAATCTGATCAATGCCTAGAGAAAGGATTGTATGCTGACATGGCGGTGATGATAATTTGAAATGTCGGTGATCCTAACGGTACTAATGGTGAATGATGGCTTGTGTCACTCGTGTGAAGAAAATTATCTCATCATGCTTCAGTTGACATTATGTCTTGTCACTATCAATTGATTAGAGATGATGATGAATCAATCAACATATTGCTGGTCGTATTTGTGTCGGTTCGGTCGAGCATCTTTGTTCTAATTTTCTTGTCATCCTGTTCCACTTTATCTATAATTAACTTCTCCCCCCCCCCTTTTTCTTGCATGCTTTGTAATGTTTTAGTCGGGCGTCATTGACAAGTTTCCGGAATACGCTCCCTTGTAGTGTTTTCAGTCGAACTGCTCCGTTAGCGTGGATTTATTCGATGACATAGGGGCCCAGCCATGTAGTGTGTAGATTTTTAGGTTTCCCTTTGATTCAACTGTCATATAGTAGGGCTAGATCACCAATTGATATATTTTTGTTCTTTATATTTCGGTCGTGCCAAGCTTTCTATTGTTGTTTTTGGATTTCTTGATGATAGATTGCTATCTGTCGTTGTTCTTCAAGTTTCGATACTTGGGAGTACCTTTCTTTTCTCTCCTTTTCTGTATCAATATGTAGTACTTCTGCAATTGTTGGTGCTTGTTGTCGAAAATGTAGAGGGACTACTGCTTCTTGTCCGTATACGAGGTTAAATGGTGTCTGACCTGTCGATCTTTTGTATGTTGTTCTATACGCCCATGGTACTGTAGGTATCTTCTCGTCCCAGTCATCCTTGTCGATATTTCACATTTTAGTCAATCCCGTAGTTAGCATTTTATTGAATGCTTCTATTGCGCCATTAGATTGTGGATGATAGGTTGTGCTCCTTCTATGCTTGATCATAAATTCTTTTGTTAATATAACAATTGTTTTGTTGACGAAATGGGATCCTTGGTCGCCAATCAAGGTCAATCGACATCTAAATCTTGTAACAATATTCTCATATATAAACTTTGCAGCTATCTCACTTGATCAAGTCTCGACAGGTTCCGCTTCTGCCCACTTAGTAACATATTCGACCGCAGTAATGATATATCTTGTGCCCGTTCGTCCACCAGGAGTTGGAAATGGACCTAACAAGTCGATTGCCCAAATTTCAAAAGTTAAGCTTGGATTTACAGATATTAATGGAATTTGAGTACTTGGCAATGGTCTATCAAGTCATTGACATATGTCGCATTTATTCACAAATTCTCGACAATCTTTGTGGATTGTCGACCACCATAGCAATGGTCTGTCAAGTCGTTGACATATGTCGCATTTATTCACAAATTCTCGACAATCTTTGTGGATTGTCGACCACCATAGTCATGACTGCTAAATTTTTCTGGCTGTCGTGTCGGCCTGAAAATGTCTGCCTGTTGGTCCATTATGTGCTTCATTAATTATACTTTTCCATTCGTGGTCGAGAACACATCGTCATAGTACATCATCTGATCCAATTTTATAGAGAAAACAATTTATTATAGTATATGGTGCATCTTTCATTGCTAAAATCTTCTTTTGCTTTTCATGCATTCCTTCTGGAGCTTGTCCTTCTTCTAGGAAATAAGCAATATTTGATAATTCTAATGGAACAACTTCAATTCTAAATAAGTGAGCATCAGGTAAATCATCCTCAATTCCAATTGGTTCTTCTCTTGTGTCTATTCTCGACAAGTGGTCAGGTCCGACATTTGTTTTACCTGGTCGAACTATAACTTCAAACTCGAATTCTTGGAATAACAATAACCATGGACATATTCTTCTATGGTGTAGGGGTTTGTTGACCAATTATTTCAAGGCCTGATGATCTGTATAGAACACAAAAGGATTGGCGAGTAGATAAAGTCGGTATTTCTGGAGTGCAAATACCATTCCCAGTGCTTCTATCTCAGTTGTTGAATAGTTCTTCTCTGCCTTATTTAATTTTTCTGCTACTGTAGGCGTTAGGGTAATCCAGTCCATCATCTCCAAGGTGGGTGAGAATTGCACCGACTGCTATTCCAAACGCATCAATATGTACATGGAATTTGATTGACCAGTTTGGAAATCTTAGGATGGGAGCTTCAACTAGTTTTCTTTTTAAGATGTCGAATGATGTAGCACATTCGTCTGTCCACTGATAGTCTTGATCTTCTTTCAACAATTCTTCTAACATATATGTCATGTTGGAGTAGTAATGGATAAATTTTCTATAGTACACTATATTCCCTAGCAACACTTTGACTTTTTTGGAGTTAACTGGAGGTTTCAAGTCGAGACTGACTTTAATTTTTGCGAAGTTGACTTTTACACCTTCTTTACATATGACATGCCCAAGTAGGATTTCTATTGGAGTGGCGAATATGCATTTCTTGATATTCAGTGATAGTTGAATATGATGACATCTTTCTAACATAAGTCTTATCCATTTGCAATGATCTCTCAACATAGAATAAATCGTCCAATCATCAAAATATATGGCCATAGTTTTGTAGATATATTCTTGGAAATATTTGACAACTATTATGGAGAACACAACTAGTGCATTCTTCAATCCAAATGGCATTACTTTATATGCAAATGATCCTAATTTGCATACAAATGTGGTTTTATTTTGATCTTCTTTGGAAATAGGTACTTGATTATACACAGAGAAGTCGTCTACAATCGGATAGCATTCATGTCCTGCAACTTAATTAATAATTTCATCAGCGAAGAGTGTCAGAAATGGATCTGTAAGCGTTACCTTATTAAGTTCCCTGAAGCCGGCGCAAATGCGTAGTCGTGTCGGGTCATGCTTTTTAGGATGGACGACCATTGGGCTTGCCCACTCTAATTGATCAATGGGATATATAATTATGGCGACAAGCATGGTGTCTATTTATTTCTTAACTATTTCTTTGTATTTATGCGCGAGCTTGTAGGGTATCTTCTTGACCGGTTTTGCATCTGGTTTGATGTCGATCTTCTTTTCTCCCATTTCCTGGACAAGTCCTTTAAGATCTTTATAGTCTCCTGCAAAGACATCTTGGAATTCTTTTAATAAGTTTGTAATTTCGGTTGTTTGTTATTCATTCCAATAATCTCCTATCTTAACCATTTTGGGCCTGTCGTCGTTAGAGAAATCTACTTCTTTGATATTAATCTGTGCATCCATCCATTCAAGTGCTTCGATTTCATTAATTTGCCGCTCACCTTCCTTGAACTGTGTAAATGTCGGGGAGAAATCTGCTTCTGTCATCCTTTCAGGATCATTTTTTTCTAGAGATTCAACATTAAAGATCGATTTGATCAATTTTGATGTATTTGGATGTTCTTGTTTCCATTCGAAACTTTTCCCTTTTGTTTTGTCCATTTCCATTTGTATTCTTATCGAGTGCTGCAATTTGGTCGATTTGATATTGTTACATGCAACTACTTGTCAGTCAAGTCATGGTTGCTTTTCGGATGATATTTGGCTACTTGTTGGATGTAGGAAAATTTTCACTTGATTGCTTTCTTCTATTAATAAATCGTCCCGCGGAGAAAATGTAAAATCTTTGATAAAAAATTTCTTAATTCTTTCCAAATAAATGTTTCTCCTCTTGCTTCCTCCATTTTATACCATTTGTTTGGTAAATTGTCAAGTGTACTTGGGAAGAGGTGTGGCCAGGTTCTTTTGTTTCGGTAGCCCAATCTTTTCGATTCTTTTTCGCAGTTGTCGATATGCTTTTCCAGATTTTGACCTTGTGTGAAGATCAGAATATTTGCTTGCGACGTGAGTTTTCTTCCTCCAAATGTTTCAACAAAGTATGTCAATGAGGTAGTCCAAGTATGGAGTCTCAACTGGTGTGTATCTTACCATCTTGCAACTTGACCTATGAAGGTTTCGACCAAACTCTGAAGTCGACCTTGTTCTCCTATATTCTTTGATACTTCCTCGACATGGAATGCACGTGATTCTCGTTCTTTGTATCTCAGCGAGGGAACACCCGATGACTCATTTCTCACTGGTGCGAGTGTCAGATATTCTCTAATTTTTGTTTCGAAAATCTTTGGAATAATGGAGACAGAAAAACAATGTTGGATTTTTTTCTTGGGGATAACCTCAATCTTCCGACATTCTCGTGCTTGTAATTCATAATTCTCTATTTGCCAGTCGTATAGTTCAGCATTTGAATTATATCCGACTGATGCAGGATTTATGAGGTGGATCTCTCCTTGTGCATTAGGCTCAATATAGTCTTCATTGTTTGTTACTTGATATAATTGTCGATGTCCATGTCGTCATTGATAGGTTCTATCCATGGTTGTCCTTGTGAAGAGTGGATGGGCACAATCACTTTCTTCCCATTTCCTTTAATTTTTATTCTATCTTTATCAAGAGATATTGAAGCTTTCATCTTCCTTCCCCATGGTCGGCCAACTAGGGAAGGAAAGGAACCAACACCTTCCTTTGGGTTGATAATTTCAAAGTCAACTTGTGTGGTTATGCCCATGATGGATGTGTCGTCTTTTTTCCATACCCCAATTGGTTCGATCAATCCTTGGTCGGCTAGTTTGAGATAGATGCTCGACTCATTTAGTTGTGGTCGACCAAGTTGTTCCCAAGTGTCTCTAGTCATGATATTTCCTTGTGATCCGAAGTCGAGGACGACTTGTCGAATAGAGTATCCTTCAATTTCTAAGTCAACAAGTGGGTCTGCATCATTTTTATCTCTATGATTTAGACGACAGATATTTTTAGTTTGTTTTCCTTCGACAGATTTACTTTTAATGTTGTGTAATAGGTCTATAAATTTTGCGACAGCTTCTTACTTGGTTATTAAATTGAGAATTTCATTGAATATGTCTTTGTCAAAATTCATCATTGTATTCTTGTGATGCTAACTCTTGAAATAGTTTTGCAGCATTATTATATAAGTGATTATGTGCAATTGCATTAGGATAGTCATCTTTACTTTTGATTTTTCTAATTTGCGGATTATCGACACCAATTTTAGTTCCTTGACGAGTGACAATTTGAAGATTCTTAGTTTTAACAATATCAGACTTTGGAACACTAGACAAGATGTTGAAATTCTTTTTATTAGTAATTTTCTCAAGTATCGCGGGGAAATCCTCCAAGAAGTGATCAACCACCCCACACTTAGTACATAATTTGAGATCTGTCCTATCTTTGAAGGGATAGTATGCAAAAAGATGGTCTTCACTCATACATGTAAAGCACTGCAGTCGTCGACTTGGTCGAGGATCTATATTTCCAATGTTTCCTCGACGACCTTGAAATCCTCCTCGTCGATGGAAGTTGTCATTTCTTCGATCGTATCGTCAGTCGTCGTTCCTGTCGTTTCTATCATTCCTCTGGTTGACAACATTGGTTTGATAGACTGCGTGGCAATTTTGTTTATTCTTTAGATTTAAGCTACATTCTTCCGTGGAATGAGATTTGACATCGCATATAGTGCACCATCGAGCTTGATCGTTTTTTATGTTGTAGGGACAATCTTTTGTTGCGTGCGAGTCATGTTCTTGGCAGATGTCACAAATTTTTTTTTTTTTTACAAAGCAGACATCCTGTCGGCGGTCATCTTGTCGGCAATAATCTTTTGTATGATCAACTGTTGAACATTTTGTGCACCAAATATCAGCTCCTCGCAAACTGATTTCGTGAATAGATTTTTGCATACTTTCCAACTGTTCTTCAATGCGATGATCAACAGGGGCTATAGGGTAGTCATCATCCATTTCTATCCCCAATGCTTTTGTTAAAGAATATTCATATGTATTAAAATCAATGAAACGGATGTGCACTCTCATTTTCTATATCAATCCAACTACAAACCATTGGACCAATAAGGAATCTTTAATGTCGTGCTCGATATGGCTCGAGAAATATTTAAATCGTTTATCGTAGTCCCTAACAGTCTCTGTCGGTTTTGCGTTGTGGTCCTCAATTTCTTGGCAGATAGATATTTGGGATCTGGTGTCTTAAAGAAAGACAGGATTGTTGTTTGATCTGATCTTTTGATGCAGTGGGTGTCCTTTCTTTAAAAGTGATGTACCATGTGAGTGCTCGTTTCCGAAGGGCACCCACGAACTGTGTCATTTGTTTGTCTTCATTAGAAATAGCATTGGCTTCCCATATGGATTTGCAAACAAACCAATTCCTTCTTGGGTCTTCATCGCCTTCATAGAAGGGACGGTGTGTCGTTATGTGCGCCATATTTGTTGCGAATTTGACTTCTGAGCTCAAAGGTGGTGACAGTGGATTGTTTCCAACAACAGAAATGCTCGTACACTTGCTTTCGACAAGTACTAGCTCTCGATGTATACAGACAGGAGTTAATGCACGTTCTTCACATTCGACAACAATATGAATGGCTCCTTTCGGTTCGTCGTCGACTGTCGGGTGCCTACTTTCTTCGACAGCTTATGTCAAAACCCAAGTGAAGTTTTGTTCTATCTAGGTTGTACTTCATTTTGGAGATCCCGACTTACTCGACGAATCACTTAATGTTGGAAGTGGCTGGGGGGGTGCTTTCTCACTTTCTGAATAGAGTAGATGAAAAATTTGGTTAGAGAAATTGGGTTGAAAAGTAACCCAATTTCCTTCTTGCGGTCGATGGATCAATAATCTATCGACCTCATTACCTTCATTGTTCTGTTGACTCCAAATCCCAGTTTGGCCAACGTGAATTCCTAAGTCTTCCTCGACAATTTCTTGTACTTCGACACTCTGAGTTAGATGTAATGGATAATGCATAGTGATAGCTTCAGGTATACTCACATGGAGAGCGCTGCCATGCTCCATCCATAGATCTTCATCCATCGGTGACAGGTCTTCATCAATGCCATTGGTTTGTCGAGCTCGACTCGACTCTAGCGGATTTCCTTTTGCATCTCTCACTATACCCAACTTTCGTTTTTTCTGGAGCGTACTAGCTTGCTCCCTTAACTCCTTGCACCTCTTCCTCCTATTTTCTCGTTCTATGTTCTGAATATCTGCAGTGATTTTATGGATCACTGATCTATCTTTGTTGAATTTTTGGGATTTTTCACTGTTGGCCATATCATGTTTTCTTATGTCGACCGTTATTCATCTATTCTATCAAATCGTGTTCATCTACCCCCCCATTTCCGACCCGAAGTTCTCTAGATAACTCAGGTGATAAAACAATTCATTTGCTGAGGAAGTGTTCCCACTCTCGCTCTTTCACGAATGTTTCTCACTGTTTTTGCTTTTTTTCCCAGTTCGTGTTTCAGAGAGGTGGTAACAACAATGGTTGAGGTTCGACAATATGCGTTGCTCCCTTGTCGATCAAGAATTTAAACAGAAGCGTAGGTAGAGAGCAAAGAAATTGCTCGGTAAGGTCATTATAGAACCTATGCTTCACATTATCGACATAAACTCGCTCCTCGATCGCGCACTCTTCTCATAATTCATCAGCAATTCTTTCGAACCATTTAGATAAATTTGTGCGGCCTCCTATGTTTAGTTTTGTTAGCAATTGTTGATTTCTTTCATCTGCTGGTCTTTTCATCCAGAAGTTTCTTCAATGCGAACGACACGAACTCAACGAACTTTTCATGTGTTTCAGAAAAGAACTTCTCCCTTGCTTGAGCGATAGTCAACTTGTTTCTTTTAGCAAAATTTTGCAAGTAGTTTGCTATTTTTCTCTCCCACCATTCCTTTATCTCATGTTCTGTTATCATTTAATCATGCTCATTATCGTTCTATGCATGTATCACCGGCAACAAAACCAATGTTGTAGTTAAGTGGATTGCATAGTTACCAACGATACATGATATAGAATAAACAAGCAATTAGATAGATATGGACACAAGATAAGTAATGGTGGCAGAGCCAACAAGTCTTTTATTACTCAGGACAAGTATAGAGATGCGTTACAATTCCTCAGTGCAGTACTCTATGTATTCGACTCTCCATCCTATATATATGGTTTACATACAATTACATAACAACCTGTGGGTTCACTAACCAATGTGACTATCTAACTTGACATGTAGTGGTCTACACGACTATTCGACATGTTCTACGGAGTGGTCGAATGGAGGACCTAGTCGGGTGGCCAACCTAGGCTCCTCCAACAATGTGTTAGTGAGGCGTTGTCCATGTAATACAAGCGGTTGTTTGTCATTCCCACCTAGCAAGATCATGGTGTTTTCGAATGTCAATTAGACTTCTTGAGCGGTATATGATGCTCAAAGGGAATGATAAATCAAACGTCATTACAAACCTTTTTTCAACAGAGAAAAAATATGTTCCTTTCTATCAAAGAGAACATATGCATATACAATCTGGTATGTAACCTCACAAAGCAATTGGTCCTAATATGACCATACTGCACAAAAGAATGATAACTGTCTTGACTCATTAGAACTGATGTTAAATTCTAACCCAACCGGACAATAAAGAAGTGAGCGTTCACTTCGCTGTAACTAAACATATCCCAATTAAGCTGTAAAATTAACTTCACCGAGTTGGATTCTCAAAAATATCGAAAAATGTCGTCCGTAGAGGCTATAGTTCGTGGCATTGCATGGAGCAAAATCTGTATAAGGCAGTGTACTTAAGTCTTAACCTAAGCTTGCTCTTAGAGGACACGACCCCCAATTTTTGAAACAGTACAAAGAAGATTTCACAAGGACTCCAAATCAACAAAACTTCTAGGAAATTGTCTGCTCTAAATTATTTGGCACACCAAATAAATACGTGCAGAACTCCAGGTAGCTTTCTAAATAAATCTGAAATCGGACGGGGCGTATACCTAAAAAAATAACTGTTGTGTACTCAAATTTGGGAAGGCTAAATAAACAAATTTGGATCATTTCAAACCACCAAAAATGAAGGACCACCATTTTCCATGCCGAGGATTCAGATTCCTTCTTTACATTGGCTAACTTCGTCGTATAGAAGGGACCTTTGACGACCTTCGAAGTATATAAAGGGTTTCAGTGCTTTCTTTTCTGATGTGCGTTGAATCTTGAAGAACCCGCGAGACAAATAATGAAATTGAACAAAAACTTAGTTCAGAGAGGAAAGTGACAATTAAATTATTCCACGTGTCTGCTGACTGTATGAATTACCTGTATCCTAGTGGTGTTTGAATCATTAAGGAACTTGCCGGTTTTGTGTAGAGCCTTCAAATAACTGAACACTTGTCATAAGATGGAGCCAACCCAGACTTTTAACACCTGTGATATGTACACCAGTTAGTCTCAGCGGGGGCCTTTCGAATTTGTAGTATTTTTTAAGATGTCTTTTCATTTTCTGACGTGGCACAGATTTTAAAATTTTTTGAGGCCCCAATGATTCGCGACCGTCGAACACCAAAATAATTGAAATCGTTGAAACTTCGAGTTGAAGAAAATGATGGTGCGAGTTACGGTGTCCGTTCTATCCTTCCAGGACACAATGTTGATACTCATCTTGCTTGAGCAGAGTGCAAGGAAACTTTTATTTATTTATTTATTTACCTTCGACATGAATAGGGATATGATGAAAAACAATATATATATAGTTTGTGATCATGTTCAACATATACATATCTTGAACATGATAACAAACTATATATATAATCTATTTATTTAATTTTATGTATTAAGTTGGATTTTAGCAGGGAGGATAGTAGGATATGGGAGAATACATTGGGAAGTTAAGGATAACCACATCAGACTACAAAATGCAATAACTTTGTCGAAGTATGGTTATAATGTACTTATATTGATGATTTGGTAGGGTGATTCGAACCGGTGCTGGGGAGCTATTTGGAAATTTCAATGTCCTTTGAAATCCATAATATATTTGTGGTTTTTGTTGTCAAACAAAGTTTTAACATGGGATCGTCTACAACATAGAAATAGAGCTAGACTGGGAAGATGTTATCGTTGCAAAGAAGCAGAGGAAAATAATTTGCATATTATAGTGGAATATCAATTTACCAAGCAAGTGTGGAAAATAATCGAAGAGTCTTTAGGTGTCTCAAATATTTGGGTTGGAAATCCAGTGGTAGAATGCCTTCAAAATTTGTATAATAACAAGGAAATGGAGGATTATAGAGCTCTTCCAACTATTATAAATTAGAGTGTTTGGATAGCTAGAAATGAGAGCTTGCTCAAGGATAGGAATGTTCCTGCTTTCCTCTGCGTGGTACAGAGCTTGAGTATCATAAAACACTTTCCTAAAGTTAAGAAGACGTAGTAGCCCAGAGTGACAGGAGTCTTTGTGGAGATGGAGGAATCTTATACTTGTTTGACCATCATTTTTTTGCTTTCAAGCGGGACTAGGCTCAGGTACAAACAATTTTTCGAAGTTGAACGCATTATGGCTCCTACTCAGGTTAGCCAGGGATAAAGGAATAAAAAAATGCATTTCTACGTTGACTCATTGATAATTATCAAATGGTTGCGAGAAGAATTCAAGTGCTATAATGTGTTCTTGGAAGCACTATTGGAGGAGACTCGTTGACTCAGCTTAGTTTTTGAAGAGGTGAGTTACCAGCATGTTAATAGAGAATTTAACTTGGAGCCAGACTTATTATCGAAGGAAGGGGTCAACATGCAAAAGGGAGAATGGCTAATTTTAAACAATGGTGAAGGGAGACATCTTCGGTCCATTTAAGGATTTTTATAGAGGGATTGCTAACTAGCGTAGCAGTGGACGCTACAGGTTCAGGCCAGAGAAGTGAGACAACCTACAATTCTTATGTTTTGAAGCGGGAATTTTCTAAGGATGTTGATTTGTTGTGACTATTTTTTCTTGGATATCAGCTCTGATGATAGTCTATAATGACTGAAAATCGGTATGTATTAAGAATTGAGAGACATAGTTAGTCTATGGTCTTAGTCTGTGATTTTGACTTGTTGTAAGCCATGGTTTTTTTTATGGTTCACTATTGAATCTAGAAATCAGTGATGGCTTGTAATGATTGAATATATGTTTACTTGGAGGTTTTGAAATATTTTTGGTAGTATTTTGCTACAGGATTGTGGAAAAGATTGAGGTACAATTTAGATTGTGATGGAAAATCATGCTTTAAAGCATCTAAAAACTATTATATTTTGTTATGAAATATTATGAATTTTTTTGGAAAAAAATGTTAGAGAATTATATATATATATATATAATTTTTTTTTTTTTTTTTTTTTTTTTTTTTTTTTTTTCATTGAAAAAACCATACTATTGCTATTCATATATGAATCAAATAGTACAAATGTGCATAAGTCTACGTAATAGACTTATTATGCAGTCAATAACAAAACTGTATTCCCTTTACAAATCGACAAACTTCAGAAATTAAAAGCCTTACCCAAAACCTTAATAAAGTTGCTCCATATTTTCATTCAAAAAAGAATACCAAAAAAACGATATCCGATCATATATCATAAATTTGGACCACCCCAGAATCTATCATCATAGAATCAAAGTGCTCCTCCCAACAGATATCTCCCTCAGCTGCAGCATAAGCTTCCTTGGAAAGTGTGTCAGCCATGGAAGTGTGTTATAGTGAAATGTGTTTGAAGAGCTGTAGTAGTTCTTTAATCCGTTTGCACCAATGATAAAGAGGCATATTGTTCAGATTATAATCTCCACGATCCCATTTGATGGTCACTCTGGAATCTCCAAAGATCGCCACATCAGATAGCCCAAAATAATATGCAACCGTAAGGACACACCAATGACCAAGGATCTCAGCTTTCATATTGGTGCCATGGCCACAATTCAGTTTCAAAGTATAATAATGATTCATATTAATGTAAATGACCCCACCCGAGGCACATTTACCACCAGTGGCTGCACCATCAAAAAAGATCACAGCTTTCTGTTGTGGATGACAAAAAGAAGAAATCTTTTTAATTTTCACCTTATTACAATCCGAACACTGCTCCGAAATTAACTTGACAACACAATTAAGTGTCCAACCAATACTTGGATGTTAGATCCTAAAAAATAGCCTAATTATATATATATATATATATATATATATATTTTTTTTTTCTTTTTAATATAAAACATATTTTATTATATTGATGAATAATATTTTTAGTAAATTTGTAAAATTAAAATAGTAAATTTATAAAATTAAATTAAATTAAATTTGATTTAAAAAAAATTAGCATATACTAATATAAAATTAACCAAAATCCCCAACAATATTGGATAATTTATATCTCAAAATATATTACATTTCATGTAATATTGTCAACATTATTGGATAATTTATATCTCAAAATATATTACTTCTGATGTAATATTGTCAACAATATTGGATAATTTATATCTCAAATTATATTAATATATTACATTTAATGCAATATGGTTGAATACATAACTTAAAAATTTAAAGTTACATTTAATAATCATTAATACAAAAGCTTTCTTCTTCATTACGATCGAATCCTTCATCACGTATGAATAGCCTTAAAGTAAAATCGTGCACAAAGATCTCAAAAGAAATTGTGTAAGAATATAATACATAAATCGTTAATAATGAATCTTATTAATAAAAAAACATCAATTTTCATGTGTAAAAAAGCTCAATCAAATTTAAATTTCTACAATTTGCTTTGTAAATACAACTCATTCAATGGTTTTGGAGTGTAAATATAAAATTGTTTTTGATTAACTAAGAGCTTGTCTTCCTTAAAGGCAAGGAAACAATTTGAAGTCCCAAGATCCAGAGGCATATGGCAGGAGTGGAAGTATGTCCCCTTATGGACAAGTGGCATGGTTTTCCTTGAATAACGATGATGAGTCAACTTGCATTTGCGATAGCAACCAATGGTGGCTATCCTCACTAACAATTTGACCATTGAGTTATGATAGGTTTTGCCATCTTTGAAAAAAAATACAAGATACTCACCGTTATAAATTTGTCTTGGTTGTCAAAATCAACAAGTAGGGACATATATATGGATGAATCCTTTTCCTAAAGAGGAGCTTTGGAAGCTTTTTTTTCGCATCATTCCTTGTCACCATGCTTGCCATCTCTCTACCACGAGATGCCTTCAAGGGAGTTTAGGTAGGGCACAAAGATCAGATGGCACCAAATGGAGTCACTAGATATACTATATTTAAAAGACAAAAAGAATTGGAAATCGATTGCACCGATAAAAGCCTACCTAAACCGGAATATTTAGTGCACTAGAAGCGTAGTTTCCAACTCAAACGACTCCACCACCATTTCAATGCCAAAAGCTAGAAACACCAAGAAGAAATCATGCCAAATGACCTCCAAGTTTGAAATTAATAATCCACACAAAACAAGAGTGACATGAAAGAAGTGAGGAAGGGCTACAAGTTGACATTGTTTTTGTCTAGTAAGGAGCATGGAGTATTGACTCTGCTCCAAATATGGGGATGTGTACGGTGGTCTGCTACAAACATAAATAGTAAATAATTAATAAATAAACATAATTAATTGTACTTAAGAATGAAAGGGCATGACCTTTCATTCACGATGCCCAAGCCTTATTTAATAGGAAAGTTATCAACCATTGTAGTCATCTTTTATCCTATCATCTAATATATTATTCTTACTTATTATCCAATATGAGAGTCGGATTCGACTATTAACGAGCCAACCGGATATGGTTGCTGCATTTGGCATCAGAGCCTCGTGCTTGATTCGAGCCTTTGGATTTCCCTTGGTTTTTAACCATAAGGTTAAGGGTTCCCTAAAAATAGGATCTTGTCCCAAAAAAAGAAGAAAAAAAGTAAAAAGAAAAAGAAAAGAAAAGAAAAGAAAAGAAAAAGTAAAAGTAAAAGTAAAAGTAAAAGGTAACAATCATTCCTCCCAACCACCCATTCTACACCATTTTACAAAAATTAAGGGGAAATTAAATTAGAAGAGCACCAACACAAATAATTTTTACAAGAAGAATCATATTGAACATTATTATTTAAAAATAAAAAAATTCAAGGAGGATTCTTTCCAAAATTTGAAAGGGAAGAAGACAAAGTCAGAGGAAGACTCCTTTGTCAAAAGAAGTCGAAGACCAAATCAAAAAAGGTCAAAGAAGAGCATCACTCGTCAAAGAAGACAAAATTGAAGAAGTCAAAGTCAAAGTCAAAGAAGACTCCTTCGTCAAAAGAATTGAGGCTATCTATCATCAGAGAAGTCAAAATCAAAGACCTTCTATCATTGAAAAAGTCAAATACTATCTATCTCCAAAGAAGTCGAGATCATGGAATTTGGTTTGCGACTACGAATAGAGGAATTAGAAGCCAAGTTAAAGTGTTATCGAAGAGACAATAAATATTTACGCAACAAGAATTTAGATCTGGAAGTAATAAATGAAATACGTAAGATACAAGAAGAATCCAGGGAACAAAGAATTTCCGACCAGAAAAATCGTATAGAAAAATTATGTGCACAAATTGAGGAATTAAAAGACGAAAATGATTTTAATCAGATATTGAAAAATCAAGATATAAAGAAAGAAATAAACGATTACGAAGCAGAAATAATACGCTTGAACAAAATCGTTTGTGACAAGGATGAAGAACTGGCGTAGATACAAAAGAAATTAGAGGATCAAGAATCAGTGATCGACCAATATCGACAACAGATAAAATTTCTTCAACAACAAAATGACGACTCTAAAAAGACTCATAAGATGGAGATCGAAAAATGTAATAAAACACTATCCAACAATTCCGAGGAAATTTTCAAATTAAGGAATCATAACAAGACACTGGTCACAAAAATTAAGAAGTTGAAAAATAGTCGGAAGATAGAACAATCTATGGAAGACTTTGAAGGGAAACTTCTAGACAAGCAGGAAGAAAATAGTTGCATCAGAAGCCATAACGAAGATCTTAAGGAACAACTTAAGAAGTCTGAAGATGACAAAAAAGTGCAAGTAGAAGTGATTAAGAAGTTTCAAAATGATAACTTGCAGTTGGAAAACAAGTTGGAAAAGATACAGAATGAAACCTTAAAACCTCAAGGGACAAAAATACAACTTCCAACTCAGATTAATGCTCAAAAGACGACACTCTTAAAGAAAATGACATTGTGAAAATTCCCTATCGACACCCCAACCATAAAAACCGATATTCTAAAAAGTGGGAAATGTCGAAAGATAATGGTACTAATGTGATCAAAGCTCATGACGAAAGATCAGTAGGGAATCCCTGCAGTCAGCAACAAATCAATTTGGGATGGATCGACCCATCCACATATCGGAAGTTATGCTCTACACTTAGCAGTTCGTATCGACCTGTTTCGTCAGCCACGACATCGCAAAGGACAATGCGACAAATTATAAGGCTTTGAGGACAAAGCCTTTCTAAGAGAGTGGCAATGCTACGAATATAAATAGGATAATAATAAAATAATAATTGTTAATTAAATGTAACGAACATAAATAGGATAATAATAAAATAATAATTGTTAATTATAATAGTTAATGTGAAGGGACATAACCCTTCACATTAACTATTATAATAATTAAAAAAAAGAACAATGTGAAAACCTTATAAGGCTTTGAGGACAAAGCCTTTCTAAGAGAGTGGCACACGAGTGGCAATGCTACGAACATAAATAGTAAATAATTAATAAATAAACATAATTAATTGTACTTAAGAATGAAAGGGCATGACCTTTCATTCACGATGCCCAAGCCTTATTTAATAGGCAAGTTATCAACCATTGTAGTCATCTTTTATCCTATCATCTAATATATTATTCTTACTTATTATCCAATATGAGAGTCGGATTCGACTATTAACGAGCCAACCAGATACGGTTGCTACATGGTCATACATTTGGGTACCCTAAACACATGGTTGTTGAGGGAGAAATCCAATACATAGGCAACAACAATTTTTTTTTGCACATTGTTGGCGAGAAGAGATTAAGGATGACAAGTTCCAATTGTAAACCCTTTTTTAGGGATGCATGGAATCCATTAGGACCTTGGATTTTGAGGAAGGTTTGGGTGCCTAAGCCCTTGTTCATGGTAGAGGATGCTCCACATAGACTTATAAAGTCTACATGGACAATTTAGTAGACTTGGTGACCAACTCATGTGTGATAGACATGAGATTGTTAGGACAATGTACTAGCATATGGGATAGGAGGGCCAATGATGTCTTACCTAGAATGGGCGAATAACCAATGAGACCTTGTGGTGTAGGATTTGGTGGAGGACCATGGGATTGAAAACATGTGGATGGTGTGTTTCCCATGCCAGAACAAGAGTATCGAGGTGGGCACCAAAGGAATGTGAATGCCTCGTGCCTGGAAAGGACATGACCTTTCAACACCGTCAAGTATTGTTCTAGATGGATAGCAACAACATCGTATGTTGAGTGGTTAGTTGTTAAGTTGTTTTGGATCGAGGGGGGTTTAAGACGTTTTCCAATGGTTGGGTGGCGATGGCCATCACCTATGGTGAAATGGGCACATTCATATTCTACATATATATTATATGCCTAGCTTGGGTTTGGCGAGGATGTGGCAGTGAGGCATTGTCCATGTAATACAAGCGGTTGTTCGTCATGCCCACCTAGCAAGATCATGGTGTTTTTGAATGGAAATTAGACTTCTTGAGTGGTATAGGATGCTCAAAGGGAATGATAAATCAAACCTCATTACAAACCTTTTTTCAACAGAGAAAAAATATGTTCCTTGCTATCAAAGAGAACATCTGCATATACAATCTGGTATGTAACCTCACAAGGTAATTGGTCCTAATATGACCATACTACACAAAAGATTGATAACTATCTTGAATCACTGACTACAGTGATAAAGCACTCATTCTTGAAACATAAGTACAATAAACATTGTTAGGAGTCTTACATCTATCCTTCAAGTTGCAAAATAACTAAAATAAATAGGTACTACATATTACTCCTCCAAGATAGAGATAGAACCCCTATCCATCAAGTTACAATCCTTGAACTCTTCAAAATAAAGCATATCATCATCCAAGCTCATGGATATTTTTGATAGATTGTCTACCAAAATATTTAATTGCCTATAAATATGTTTGAAAGATAAACTTTCAAAAAAAGACTTAAGTATATCAATCCGCAAGCACCAGTGTTTCAGAGGTGGATCTTTAAGAGTTGTCATGCCAGCTTCCCAGTCAACAACAACTTTAGAGTCTCCCAAAACCTGGAGGGAGAACACACCAATGTTAGCTGCAAATATCAAAAGACCCCATATGACCAACAACTCAGTGTTGGTGCTAGTACCAGGCCCAATACCCATCCAAAGAAGAAAGACATGAAAATATTTAATTTTGAGAACATTCCACATCTGCAAGTGCCATGTTGTGCAACTCCATCAAAATAACTAACAATAATATCCTTTGGTAGCTCAGGTTCACAAATTGTCCTTGGAAACTTAACCTTGCCCTTTTTGAAATACTCTTTGTAGGTCCACAATATCTTTGAACAAATAGAAAAGGAGGAAGGAGACTTATTTTCAAATACATAATCATTCCTACATCTCCAAATACCCCAACAGACATATACATGAAATTCTTTATGAGAAGGAACATTCTAACACCAAGTTTGAAGGATTTGGTCAAAAGTGGAGTGACCCCACAACCCAGGGGTCTGCAAGCTCGGTTTAACATCATTCCATATTTTCTTAGCAAAAGAACAACATATAAACAAATGATATACATATTTTGCTTCTTCAAAATATAAACCACAAACATTTGGTCCATTCCAGCCCCTTTTCAACAAATTGTCCCATGTCAAAATTCTATTTTTCTAAACAAAACCAAAGGAAGCATTTCAAATTTAAGGGATATTCCAGTTCCATATCTTTTTATGCCACCATTTTTCCTCATTATTTGAAGATGATGAAGAGAGAGCATCATAGGTAGATTTTGCATTGACCCAACCATTGGATCCATGCCAAGACCAGAACAATTCATCTTCAGATTCTAATAGTCTAACACCTGCAATATTTAATCAGATAGTATATGCATTCTATTTTTCGTCTAGACTTCCATCCAACACCAAATCCTTTGCACTCAACCAATATGTAGAAGAATGATCCAAAACACAATTTTTCCTTACATGGGCGAAAAGGTCTATACCTTTCTCATCAAGAAGGGAAATTAGTTGTTGACACAAACATTCGCATTCATCACCTCCCAAGAAAGGATCAATTCCCACTATAGGTGTGTTTCCTTTCCTAATCCTCCAGGACATCCAATACCCCATCTAAGGAAAGGACCTAACAAAACCTTGCCAAAAGTTTGAAGACCAAGAGCCATATTTATTTGGCAATCCTATCCAATCTACAACATAATATCTTCTCAAATATTTTTCCTTAAGTACATCACTCCAAAACCTCTCTAAAAAATGTCCCCTCCATAGACTTTTCAAACTTAAGGATAAATTGAACCAAGAAAGATTTTTAATCCCCCAACCTCCAATTTTTTTAGGAAATGAAATTTTTTCCCAATTTACCAAATGAATTGGATCCATCTTCTCATTTCCGGACCATAGAAAATTCATCATGATTTTTCTCAGAGTATGTAAAATAGAAACATGAACTTTGGAAAATGAAAACCAGTATACATGAATGCTTTCAAGAATAGACTTTACCAGGTTTAGTCTACCACCAAGGGACAAAAACCTATAACAACAACATCCAATCCTCTTCTCCATTTTTTTATAAGCCACATCCAATCTTCTTTTAGATAATTGTTTCACTTAAAAAAATATCCTAGATACTTAAAGCCATTCTCAATAGAATCATATTTAAAGGGGAAAAGGTTTAATACCTGGTGCAAAACATACTTATCCACATCATTTATGAGAAAACTAGATTTTGTCATGCTAACCTCCATACCTGAAGCTTCACAGAAAGTCTTGACAATGTCGTGAAAGGTCTCACAATCCTTCATAGAACCACTTCCAAACAAGATAACATCATCCACAAAGAGTAAGTGTGTAATAAAATGAAGCAAGGTGACTTTATCACCTGTAAGTCTTTTGTCCTTTGTGGATTTCCCAATGAGTCTACTTAACCCTTCAACCACAAGCAGAAAAAGTAATGGAGATAGAGGACAACCCTTCCTGACTCCTCTAGAGATCTTAAAAAAAGGATGGAGATCCATTTACCAATACAACAAATTTAGCTAAAGAGACACAAGCCATAATTCAATCTCTGAATCCTAGGGGGAGCCCAATCAATAATAAAACTATCCTCCAAAAACCCCAATCCACTTTGTCATAAGTTTTAACCAGATCCATCTTAAGAATCAAAGCTGCTGTTTTTTTTGTTTTTATAGTGTGTAGACACTCTTGAGAGACACCTATGGCATCAATGATTTGTCTATTTGACAAAGATCCAAACTGCTCTTTTGACATATATTCAACGAGTTTTGGTTTTATTCTATTGGAGATAATTTTTGTGAAGATCTTATAGACCAGATTGCAAAGAGAGATTGGTATAAAGTCATTAAAATTCTCAGGCTTTGACTTCTTTGGGATAAGTGCTATGTAAATAGAGTTCAAAGAAGTTGAGACCCTTCGCTAAACTCTTGTTTCCTCAACCACCTTCAGCAAATCCATCCCCAAAAGATCAAACAATTCAAGGAATAATTCAACATTCCAACCATCCGGTCAGGGACTATTTGATTTTGCAAATTTTTTAAACACTTCTTCAATCTCCTTTAAAGTGACCTCTTCCCCTATCTTGAGACCCTCTTCATAAGAGAAGAATATAGGATAGTTTTGGATGACCTATAACTGAGAAACAATATTGGTCTGACAATGATCCTTATAGATATCAACAAATTGTTCCTTAACAGCCTCCTCCAGATCAGCTTGAGAAACCACCTTGATCCCTGATTGTTCTCAATGTCCCACACATCATTCATAATTCTTTTATGATTAATATAACTATGAAAAAACCTAATGTTGTCATCTCCCTGAGATAACCAAATTTCCCAACTCTTCAATCTCCAAGCTTCCTCCTCGATCTTCATTATTTTTTACTTTATGGCCTCCAAGTGGAATAATTTCTCCTTTTCATGTTGAGAAAAAATATCAGAAACATTGTTTGAAAAGAGAGAATCTATCTCCCCTTCCACACAACTAAGTTATTCCTTTAATTTAGCTTGTTTTCCCTTTTCCCAATGAATTGCAATCTTCTTCAGCCAAGTTAATTTATGAACTAGAATATGCATTGTTGACCCTTCTTCCCTCAAGGACAAGTAATTCCAACTGTGTCTGATCAATTTGACGAAATCATTTTCTTCCAGCCATGCATGATTTAATGTAAAAGGAAAATGATGTAAGGATTTCCCAATTTCGAATTGTAGACATACATGTTGATGATCTGAAATACCTGAATTAATAGACCAAGACCTATATCTCCCCACATTATTTGATAAATATTCAACCATAAAAACCTATTGAGTCTTTTGGCCACCCCATTCACACCCGATCTCTCATTCCTCCATGTAGGAGACATGACAGAAGGAAGGATATCAATGTGGTTGGAACCTTGTAAAATATGTTGAAAAAAAATCGATAAAGGATCTAACCAAGGGCCGCTCCCCCAAAATTCATTGGTAGAAAGAATAAGGTTAATATCACCTCCAAATATCAAACCCTACTCTTTCAAAAGTCCACTAGCTTCCACGTTCCCCCAAAAAGGTTCTCTGTCTGCATATGGGCCTTAACAATTCACCACTTTAATCTTCTTCTCCAAACCCTTAAATTTCCCTTCTAGCAAGATTCTTGCACAAGCAATGAAGGCCTTGAAATCAACCATCAGAGGGCTCCAAACGGAAAGTAATCCCCCAAAGAGACCCACAACATCGACTGCACACACCTCCTAGCCTGGATTTTTTTTAAAGATTATCTCACATGCTTTATTACCACAACACATGGTTTCCTAGATCAACACAACATCTTGCTTAATTAACCCAAATAATCTATTGAGGGACGAATTCTTGGAGTTCCCCCAACTCCCCTAATGTTGAAGGTTGCTAGTATCATTTTGAACCACCCATAGTGGGAAGCATATCTCTAAGGGCCCCAAGTTCAGAAGAAGAATTTGATAGATGGAAAGGATTAACAACACCTTCAAGGCAATCAGAAATAAGGATATACTCAGTACCACCATCCACACATTTCCTAGGGTCCAAAATTAATTTATCCCTTATGTTCTTCTTCCCCTTGTTCCTCTGACTAGTCACATTTTGACAATGAATAGAAGACATCGAGGAAACCCTAGGATTATCTGAGAAAATATGAAGAGGGTTTTTATTAAGGATATCCTTATAAGACTACTGATCAATACCTTCAACAATAACAACTACCATAAAAAAAGAACAATCTACTAACTTTCCCCTAGAATCACCTATAACCACTGAGCTAGTATCATATACCCCAAAGCCCTCGGATGATCACCTGATCCGAAAATGACAGGATCTATTAACACTTGAATTTGCATGTGAATTCTTAAGCCAAATAACTTGTAAAAATGATTTAAATAACAAGTTTATGAAAGGATTAAAGAACTGAAAAAACATAAATAACACAAGATATGCAAACCATAAAAATGAAGACACCATGTGATAACAGAGTTCGTCCCTGGTGGACTATGTCTTCGGGTCCAGCTCCAATGAGGACCGATCTTATTAGTCTTCAACAAATGCTTGAACAGGTAGAAAATGCCAAAAATGCTACAAAGAGACTTAGGCTTCAACAATGAAGTCCTCTCACTGTCCAAAATCTACCAAGAGTGGCTAAAAATCCTCTTACAAAATGAGCAAAGCTTACAAATCCTTCAAAGGAACTTTGGCATCATATCACCAAAAAGTTCAATGCATATTCCAATGGCTTCCCAAGGAAAATTAAAATGGTTTAAATAGCCCAAAGATACCAAATCCACCTCCAAATACAAAGGGATTATCAAATATTTGATCCCAAACTTAATGGGATAAAGATCCATTAAAAAATGGAGAAAATATGGCAAATATCCATAAAATATACACTTTTGTTTTAAAAACAAATAACAAATTCCAAATATAAAATATATTTGGTTTAAAAACCATATAATAATGAATTTGTTTTAAAATAGGGTCAAAAGTGGAGCGCGCCCTTTTGGGGGTTAAATCCACTCTAAAATAAAACTTAAAACAATAATATTTCATAATCCATCAAATGTGGAGTTCTTGGTGCAATGGTTAAGGTGTTTGTCAATGGGGGAGGAGGTCACAGGTTCAAATCCGCGGACCTCTCCCCTGATCACGTTCTTGGTTGACATGTGATATAATATGTGGTTTGTTGTTGGAGTTTGTTGGTGGAGGAGGTCACAGGTTCAAATCCGTGTACCTCTACCCTTATCACGTTCTTGGTTGGCATGTGATATAATATGTGGTTCGTTGTTGGTGGACCGATGGTGGTGGTCATGTGGCATGTATATGTTGAACAAGGGGGTCGAGGGTTTGATCCTCCCCGATCCCAATATTTTTGGTTTAGTTAGGCAAGTTTGGTGGAGACTTAGGATACAAGGAGGTCAAGGGTTTGATCCTCCCCGACCCCAATATTTTTGGTAAACCAAACAACCGAGTGCGAACCAGGCTGCCACGAGGCATGCCCTAGTTGGTCCACCTCACCTGCCATTAGATGCCAACTGTACACTCAACCTGCCAATTGGATAGCATCCTGCAACGTGGCACTCTGTGGTGGTGCCATGTTAGCTTCGTACAGGCCACATGTCACCCTTGCAGTGGTGCCACGTGGCACCTTTTTTTTGCCATTTTTACCTGTTTTGCCCGAAAGTTCAGAACTGAATAACTATCACGTATGGAGTCCATTTTGCATGAAACGAATGTTCCCATAAATCTCTCTCCGAGCTCTACACAGCTGTAGACTTCCGTTCTCATTTTGAAAACTTAAATTTTGATCGATCTCAGAGATCCTCTTAGATCAAATGTGGTGTGGGTTGTTGGCAATGTCCTTGTTCGAAGCTACCGTGTTGTAAATGAGGTGGGTGGGTTGTCATTTTGACTTCGGCTTGGATGGGGTAGGGTTTCCCGTTTGTTTGCATTTGTTTTGTTGATGGAGGACAACCGATGGGTTCGGATTTTGTGTTCTATTATGTGTCGTGGGCTGCTAGAAGAGCCCTTGTTCGAGGCTCCTGTGTTGTAAACGAGGTGCGTGGGTTGTCATTTCAACTTCGACTGGAAATATGGTGAATGCGGTAGGGTTTTTCCATCTATTTGCATTTTCTCTGTTAATCGACGATGGCCTCCCAGTGGTGCCCTAGTTTCATGATATCGTGGTGTAAATGGGGTTGGTGGGACTATCACCTCAACTGTTCCTTCCGATATGGTGGATGGAGTCATTTTTTTCCTGTATTTGTGTATGTTCCAGGGAGTGAAGGGCACATTGTTGGACTCGAGACTGTCGTTGTTGCGGGAATATAGAGCGACTTGGTTCCTGTGATCATATTTTATATCTGGGTGATGGACCTTCGTACTAAGACTGGTATGGGAGTCTGTGACTTCGAGGGTTTCAGAAGTTTTCTATATCCGTGCAACATCCTCGGTCGTGGATATTTGAATGCGTCGGTGAGATGTATTCAAAAATTGTATTTCATTGCATTCTTGCAGAGGTGTTCTCTGGTGCTATTGGTTTTCTTTGGCGTGACTCTCTTCTATGTTTGGTGCGTGGGGCGGTGCTTTCATTCGTTTTCTGCTTGTGAGTACTATTGTTTCCGCCTGGGTCGTCTATCCGCTCATTCAAGAAAGGAATTTTACTCCACCTTCTTCAGGATTCATGTTGTGTTTCTTTCACAAGTGAGTGGTTCCGTTGGCTCACTAGAATGCCTATTTTGTTATTCAATGCAATGTAATACTTGTTCGAAAGTCAATGTTCTTTCTTTTAGGGAATGGCTATAAACCATGAATTTCCGTTGTTTGCTTCTATTTGGCAATTGTTTGAAAAGTGTGCATTATGAATTGAAAATGTCGATCTTGTTGATGATTTCAGCATGTTTTTTTGTTGTCTTGGTGTTTGTTGAAAAAAATCCCTCATTTTTCTATCCGGGTTAAGCATCAATTTCTTGAGACCAAAATGACCGAGTCAAGGGTAAAATCCTTGAGACCCAAACCCTTTGCTTGTCAGTCAAACAATGCATGTTAATGGATATCGGTTCTCACCGAAATTGGCTGCTGTCGTCTTGCAGAAATTGAAATGTAGTCAACACATTACATTCAACCATGATTTTGATGGTCTTTTCTCCTGATTTTGTCAACAAACCTATTGGTTCTACATGTGAGGGTTAACATGTTGGATGTCTTCAACATTGCTTCTTTTTTTCTCATTTAGCGGTGGTTTGCTTTACCCTATAGCCATTTGCTTTCTGCATCTCTATGGACTCTAGAATGTGTCTAGCTCTTAAAGCCAAGGCATATTATGATGTTACAGTTGCAATTTCGTTTTTCATCTTTAAGCTATCGATGAATTTATTGGTGTAAGATTTGTTTGAAGTGTTGTATTATTATGTCACATCAAAATATTTGAAAATAATTCCATGCAAATTGATCGTAATTGATAGATCATAACAAGTTTTTTTTTCATTTTTTTTTGTGTGTGGTCAAGGTTGAGTTCATGTGTGTTTATTTTGGGGGTTTTCATGTAAAAATAAATCACTCTCTCACAAGAAACCGAGATGCAGGATTTAGGACAAAAAAACAACATTTGATTTGTGGCACATGTCAATATTTATATCCTTGCCATGGTTTGTTGGTCATTCACTCAATGACAAATACCATGTCATTGCTTTGTTGTTTCTTTCCTGCCTTGTGTTGCAAAATAATTCCATCTTTTCTTTTATTCAGAAACAACTCCATGAATAGTTTGAACATTTGAAATTTTTGATATTTTATGATGTTGCACATAAAAACAACGTACTCATAAAGAAGTTGATAATAATATATAAACGATGATATCCTCTAAATGATGATTGTCCACTCCCCCCTCCTATGGTTTGTATAAGTATAGTGACCATTTCCTTTAATTCAATGTAACGTTCAGAAGCAATTTCTATCCCTTATACGTTAATGACCTTAAACGTCCTTCTCGTCAATGAACATGAATTGATGCAAGGCATCGTGTAAATGGTGATGGAACAAAAGCAACTTTAGTTAGATATCAGTCATTGGAATATTTTCTCTCCTCTATGGGAAATAAGGTGCCTCCGATGAGCTTGAACAATTAGGAAAGGAAAATCTATTTAATATTTTTAGAGCATTATATATGTTGCTTGGTGCGAGTTTAGTGGGCTTCACATATCTAAAGGATAGATCCTGAACATGTTTTAGAATTGTTAAAAAAAACACATTATGTTTATCATTTTTAGAGAGAGGTTTGAAACAAACATCAATGAACCGCATACTTCTTTTGAAAACTGTGCATGCCCTTCCTCACAGGATTTTGATATATGCTACAGTCTTCTAAGTAACTATACTTTCTAGCAAAATTAGCGCTCGCAGAAATCAAATGCCTTTTTCCCGAATTGGATATGCTTTTTAATTAAATTACTAGAATATACATGTCTAGTGATTGACTTGAAGCATAGTTTTAGCCTATGGAAATCTTTCCAATGGAGGATGGAGAGCAGCAACAATATGTATTATTCCATAATACCATTTTATCAATAGTAGTCAATCATCCATTGTGTGTAGGTGTCTTAAAGCTTGGTCTGTTACAAATCTCATTATAGTCCAAACCAAATAGTATTTTCTTTGTTTTTTTTGTTCCTCTCCCTATGCCAGATTTTCTGACAAAGAAAAAAAAATCGCAGGTCAACGATTTAACCATTCTAGACAGTGTTTATCCTTATCTTGTGGGCTTCCCATTGTCTTTTATAAGAGATTTTTATTTTGTGAGTTTCCATCCAAATAGGCATGTTATGCAAGATTATAATTTTTTTTCCCATAGCCATAATCAACATATGAGATAACAGGTTGTCATTTTCTTTGCCTTGATAGATGTATTTTCAAACTTTGTGGATTTATTTAGATCCGTGGCTAGTGTTCTTAGCTTGAGGCTTCTGATGTTTTCCATATCCTGGCTTGGTGTTCTTAGCTTCTTGGTGTTCTTAGGCTTTTGAAGTCATCTTTCTTAGTCATCCATCCTGTGTCATTATTTTAATTATTATATTTTTTTCGATTTCCACTCAAGAAAGTTTAGTTCCAATGCTTGCAACAGATTTGGTTTGATTCGTTGCTCTAAATTTACTTTTCCCACTTCCCTTTCCCGTTCCCTTTTCAATGTGCCTAACAATACTTTTCGCTTCTATTTCTTCAACATACAAAATATTGCTTTACTCCTCACCTTCATCTTGCACAACATCACTACTTCAAGATGTTGTGTCGAGGATATCACCACCCCGTGGTTCTTGTTAGTAAATAAAAATTAACAATGACATGTTCCCACATTGCACTTTAAAAAAATATTTTATTAAATGTTTTTAATTTTTTATGTGTTTTAAAAATGAAGCTAAACTATAAATTTATGTCTAATAGATAACTTCTTTAACTAATTAGAAAATTATAATGAGTGGATTTTTTTTAAATGAAATTTAATTTTTAATTTAAAAAATACAATTTAATAAATTGTTTTTCTTAACATTTGAAAATATTGTAAAAAACTTATAACATGAAACCTAATTATTGCAAATTCAAATTGCTTTACTTACAAATGAATATATATGATCTATTTTGGGAAGGGCTAGTAAAATTAATGTCATGTACCCACCTGCTGACCCAATAAGAGAGGGAACATGATAACAATCTGTGGGGCTTTTCATAAGATTCAGCCCAGTCATTAGCATCATATGAATAAAAACATTGGTGTGCAGATACAATTTAGGCAAAATGCATAGCGGAATTGAAACTAATCCACACACAATTCATGCCCATCCAACATATCAAAACAGTCATCAAATTAATGCATTACAGAAGTAAATACATAGACAGAAAACACTTATCTTCATTGTGCAATTGTCCCAAGCAACTAGCTATGTCGTTGCAGTGTTCCATCCAACTGTAGGCTCTTCGACAGCATATACTGAGTCTGTTCGAAGGCCACCCCCGAGCTGGGCATGATATCTACAAGGAAAAAGGGGACTCTCAAACTCATCACCGCCCAAAGCGATGGATACCCATTTCAGCCCCAACATTTCTTTACACACAGCAACTCAAAAACTGAGCAAGGACACACATAACAGCAACATCACAAGTGCTGGGTATGAGGGAAAACATGGGTAGCCAAAAACAAAGTGAAAGATGGGAAATCAACCCTGGAAGAGCATAATCGTTTTCAACAAATGTTCCTGGGCATTCAGTGGGCAAAAAAGGCCTCCCTAAACCCCAAAATCGTGACTCCTCTTTCCCCGACCTCTGGGCAATACGAAAACGAGTTCCCAAAAACGTGGGCAACCAAAACGAAATGGTGGAAGGGGATCAAGCCTGTGAAAGCCAAATCGTTTTCAAAAAATGTTCCTGGGCATTCAAGGGAGAAAAACGACCTCTCTGGACCCCAAAACCGTGGCTCCCTTCCTCCCAACCACTGGGAAATACAAAAACGAGTTCGCAGCCATGGAAATTGTAGGAAAATGGTGAAAAACGTGAAGGATAGAACCCCAGCAAGCTCAGACTGCGTGAGAGGATGAATTCCATGGGTGAAGAATGGCTTTGGGCACCATTTCGTGGGTTTTTTCTTGCCCAACAAGCCAAAATACGATTTTCCAGGTTGGTGGCTTGCCCATGCACGAAATTGACTGCCATACCTCTCCCATCCCAAGGCATTAACTACCTCAACCAATTTCTAGAAGAATTAAATGATTGGGTGCATAAGACAAAATGGGTAGTTGAGAGTTCATGGGTTCTTCTCATTGATACATGGATTGACTCTATTGGCTCAAGGGTTTGATTATTCCTCCCCCCCCAATTCCTTGTAATATCATGCCCCCATCTCTTGTTGCATTGCATAGCTAGTTGTGGACATTTATATTAAAATGCATATTTACAATTCCCATGGCTCACTAGCACAGGGGTTAATTAATACCAACATAACTTCCTCTTGAATATCGAGCGTTCACTAGCGGGGCCTTGGCCTTGAGCTCCACGCTAGGAATCATACAAAATATGCATATAGTATTTACATTATAGCCCAAATATTACAAGGGTCAAAATGGGGGACATGACATTCCCCTCCCCTTGGAATAATACCGTCCTCGGTGTTCCAATACCTAGGAATACATACACGCTATATACATGTCCAAAATTCACAAAATATGGCAGGTCTGTCCTGCATCTCACCCTTTACTTGGGTTTTCAGGACCAAGTCTTTTGGCCTTCAAAAACTGTTCCTGCTGGCTGGGACCCTCTAGCTCTGTATGAGGGCATTGTTCCAAAACAACCCCTTCCCGCTGATCTAGAAGTCTGGAAAATTTATTGCGGCTATCCTCTTGATGTTTCATTGTTTGGCAGTTGCAGAGGAAATGATTTCCGTCACATTCCCAACATTTCACTGGTTGCTTTACCTTTTCCTGCTCAGATTCCTTTGAGTCTTCCCACCTGGAACGTTTCTTAATCGGTCGATTGGATGAACGTTTCTTCACTGATCCACTTTCCTTTCCCTTACTGATTGCTCCCAGAATGCTTTTTACCTCTTTTTGCAGGCAAATAGAGTCCTGCAGAACCTCGTGGTTCATCTCATTCTGTTGCCTGTGTAGCTTGAGCATCTCCCTAAGATTTCCTTGGGTCTTTGCAATTGTTTGAAGAAGACTTTCAACCAACTCTAATAGCCCTTGGTCTGCCGCCATGGTCAATGTGTATAGCTGACCACACTTTACTCACTAGCAACACCTGCTTGTGTCGGCTGCAACCAATTGTTTCAATTTCCCCCTGTGAAATTTATCATAGAAACTCTTTGTTAGGACAAGCATAATATAAACATTAAAATTAGTCAATTGTTTCCCAATTGACATGGAACGTCCATGCTTCACTCATGCGACTTCCAAATTTTTTTCATGCTTTCCCAACATACACATGATCTCTTTCATGTTCATCCTTTCACAGTGAAATAACTATTTTAGCATTCACAATTTAATTCAAGCAAATAAACACATTCTTCTTCTAGTCATGACATGCATTCAACAATTGTTTGTTTTATAAACGCATCAATAAAAAGGAAAGAGAAGAGTAAGAGTGTCTCTCTCTTAGTCTTGTTTTATTACGGAGCTATGCCATCACTATGGTTTCATGCTCCTTAGTCTCTTTCACTTTAATGTGAATGCTTGAATTGCCCTTATTAGCTATGACACTTAGTGTCTAAGGTTTGTTTAAAGCTTTTCAACTTGGGTACCCCTTCCCATTCTGCTTACAGAACCTCTGGTTGCTAGGACCCACTCATGTTTACTAACACCATCTTTTATTACTGCTCATATTGAGCTCTTTTGGGACAGTCATATGTCCATATGCATCCCTATGATGCCTTCCTGGTCTTTGCTTCCAACCATACCTACACTCAAACATTGAATCAATTCACATGTTTATTTTATTTCATAAGATTTTTCTTTAAACAAAAGTTTGAGAAATCATAACCGAATCATACACACACGTATATTCATAAGCAAGAAGTTGCAAGATAACCAAATACTTTTTTGTATTGGATGTATTCACTTTATTCCACGGGATCCTTCTTGCTTTACGAGCCTTGGATTTCTATGGACACAATTATGAATGTTGGGCCAGCATGTAGGCTGCTCCACAATCATTCGAATAGGTAATGCCGGGCCAGTACGCTGACTGGTTTTATCAATCATTTCCTTTAGCAATATGCTAGGCCAGTGCTCCGACTGGTTTTATCAATTGTTTAAGGGGTATTGGGCCAACATATACGCTATTTCACAATATTAAGTGATTAATGCCGAACTAGTTACTCTCTGGATTTATCAAGAACTTTATAGCGTTCCACCAGCTACTCTCTGTATTTCTCAATAATTTATATTGCCTACTCATTTACTCTCTGGATTTACCAGCAATTTATAGTCTTTCAGGGTCTTGCCTTCCTGCAATGACCAAGGTTTCCAACAACGAAAACAATAGTGTATCAGCTTAGCTGTTAAAAGATTTATACCTGAAATCTTCATTATTCCAAACAAGACATAAATGAAAACGAATACTTATCGGTATTGTGCGTTTCCCCTCTGGTCCATAGGATCTTGCTTCGCTTTGCAAACCTTGGGATCGCCTATGGACTTGGATGTAGTTAATGATTCACCAATACACCTTCACGCCGACTGGATTTACCAAGCATTTGGTGGTGCCCAACCAGTCCCATACTTGGTTGGCCCTCTCCATTGTCGAGCTAGCACATTCGTTTGAGCCGAGCCAGCACATTCGTCTGGGTTATCGACCAATGGAAGGAAACCGTGCCACCTGACCATTATAGGTCAAGGCTCTACTATGGAGCCATAGGCATCTCAGGGTTTTCAGTCAGTCTTTGGCGCCTGCCCTCCCACTGCTGACCCAATAGAGATTTTATGCCTTCCACCAATGTCACCACACCTTCTTGCACCATAACCCTTCACACACACATCAACTCTTCATTCATACAAGGACGCCACTCCTTCTATTGTGCAAATCGGTGGTTCCTATTAGGAACTTTATAGGTGACTTCTTGACTGCAAGTTAGCATGACCCCACTCACACAAGGATGATACTCCTCTTTTTATTACACAGCTCTTCGGGATGTCCATCCCTTCTGGTAATATTTCATGTGAGCATAGAAAGGTTGCCAATTCCCATATAGTCCTTTTGCGTACCCTTCTTCACTTTGCCCTTTAATGTGCAGTATCAATCTGCATCTGTGTAGGATGACAACACAAGAAGGATAAGCAAGCTCATCAGTATTGCTATTCAAATTCTTAACCACATTTCATAACATTCACTATCAAGTATTGAAACACCAAGAATGCGTCCATTCCCTTAGGGTGTAGTCAATATTGAAAACCCTATCATGACCCAGCACCAGAAAAGGTGTGCACCCCCTTTCCGATGTGTGCCATGTAGGCCCTAATCATACTCAAGTAGTCTGCAATGATATAAATAAGATAGAGCATGCTCTACATATTAACCCTAATAATTTAGACTTGCATGTTCTAGTCTAGCGTCTCAGAATACTCATTCATTTTGCAGATGTATCTCACATGCTTTCTTGGCATAGCTTTACCATCTCACTCTCATGGTTTACCGACATGCGATTTGGCTGAGACATTATCAATGGCGTTTCACTCGAAACTCATTTCCAAAGCATGGGGTCTTTCCCATCTAGTTTGGATTTTGCAGGCCATCACTCCTGGTCTTCCTACAATGTGTCTTTCTGGCACATTTATCAAATAGCCAAACAATTAGCAGCATTTAACAATAGAATTCAAATCTGATTTCTCTAATCAGTCAATGGCATTGATAATTAAATTCAAGTATGAATTTGCAATTCTGTCCTTTGGAGAAATCGATTCGCTTAGCCATGAGTCTGTTCTCATATCGCTTGGCTCTTGCTCATGGTAGATTCCGATCTTCGTCAGGGACTTACCCACATTTGCCATGCCCAAAACAATCTACCTGAAATTTGAAACTTCAATCAGCCAAACGCTTTGTAAGTTTCTATGCATATAATATTTCATTGCTGCCAGAATCACTGAAGCATTTTAATATCACCAAAATCATCTACTTCATGTGAATCATTACCATACTAGAGTTGCATGGTTTAATTACATCATTTTATGCAATCATTCTCTTACATTCCTAGCAGCTCATGAAATGTTCTTAGGATTGACAATAGTTCACCATTCCATCTATTATCTAGTTGTAATGAAACATACACCACAATCATGCATTCACACAATGCACCTCAACATGTGCACCTATACATATGCATGCACTTTTACATCACTCACATAATCTTTTAATGTGCATTCACTCAATGCATAACCACAAGATTGTGCATAATATTTTAATGCACATTTCCTCAATGCTACCTTGCATTAAGTTATGAGTACTATGCATTCCACATAATTCAAACATAGTTGAGGGGATCTTACCAAATCCTCTTTCAACATTCATGCCATTTATGCACCAATAACCATTACCTGCATGGCTGATATTAACATCACTTGATGTTACCTGATCAGTTGGCCTCTTACCAAGGCTACACAGTCCTTTTTCCAACCTCATGATCATAGATTTGTTGCACCATCCCTTCCTCATACGGTTGTTGGTCATATGCGACAACATCATCCTCGTCTTTAGCCATGCTTTCGTTGCCTTTGGCCCTTTAACCAATGCGAACACAACTAATGATTAGCAACCACAATCATTCTCTTAAGTGGTTCATTGCATATGTAAAACTTCACTATTTTACCAATATTCAATATCCTATTCATGCACAACATTTCCACATGCACTATGCAATGTTTGTTAATATGCCATCTAGTGCATATGCATCTATGTAATCTCTTACATTTTCACATTCCTATGCCATAGTTTATATGCATGACAATTTTATAATTATAAATATGATATCAAAACAGGGGTTAAGGAATTCTCCCTTTCCAATCCCTCATCGTAGCATGGAATCCCTCTTCCATATTATAGTTGGTCCGGTTTCCTTCCAGGCATGCAATTATAGAAATTGCCCATATTGATAACAAATTTTTGTGTCAAAACAACAATTGGCACTCTTCTGTACCAAATATCTATGATAAATGTGGACCTCATTCAAAATCTGGTCATGCATCCCTGTTCTCTTCTAGATAATATTTCCGATCCCTATCCCCTTGCTCCATTCTGATCCAGGACATGGAATTTACACTCTTCCAAAAATGCAAATTTTGCCCAAATCTTGCCCAAATTTCTGCACTTTTACAAGCTGCAATTTATTCTCAAAGGCCAACTTCGGCTGCTTGTAGAAGCATAATTTAGGAAGAATCATGAAAACGTATCTACAGGGAGAAGGTAGTCCATATAACAAGGAACACTCAGCAACCTTCGGATCTCGGTTTCGATGCATTAGTCAACTTCTATAAAATTCGGGGTTTGGCTACTTTTAACTTTTCACTTTTTCCCCCAAATCTCAAAATTTGGCCAAAAATGGCTATCTCCCAAACTATGCATTTCTGGAAAATCTTCGTCTAACGGAAACTGTCCATCTTAATGAGAAGATGAAATGTCTAGTTCAGTAAAATTTTTGATTCCAACATCTAGGGTCACTTTCACTGTCCACAAGCTTTTCAAAATCCTGAAAAAGTGGCCCGGAACAGTGCTTTTTGGCCTTCTGGTTCACCCTGACACCACATCCTTTGGGGTTCGTCTCCAAGATTCCAAACTTAACACTGTGCCTGCTCCATGGTCGCGCCATATCGATTTCAGCTCAAACCGACCCTCCGTCAAGCCTCAGGACACTGTCTTTCAAAAGTCACTATTCTCCATTTTCTGTCAGATTGGAGCATACTGGGTTTGGGACCCTCTCTGGTTCTTTCATGGACTTTGCTAATGGCCTCCGAACCCACAGGAATCATCCCATTCTAATCTCGACTGCTCCTTCTATCCAAAAATCAAGTTCTTGGCTCTCTCTCTCTCTCTCTCTCTCTCTCTCTCTCTCTCTCTCTCTCTATATATATATATATATATTTTAACCGCTCCTCCCATCGCTGGTCGCGGCTCAACCTCTGCGACCATCGCTGGATTTGACCTTAACTCCCTCGTCGCAGCACAGGTTTTATCCTTAACTTCTGCGCCCATTTTGCCAATCCTGGCCTTTTCTTTGCCGCCCGTTGCAATTTTTAAGCTTAAAATCACCGCCTAGTGTCGCAGCCTTTTAAGCTTAGAATTGCCGCCACGTGCAAAATCTAACATTAAGCTTGTCGCCGCGTCGCAAAATCTAACATTAACTTCGCCGCGCGCATCGCATATTTTAAAGTTAAAATTGCCGCCACCGCGCGCAAAACTTAACTTTAACTTCGCCGTCGCGCGTCGCAAACTTATCATTAATTTTGCCGCCGCGCACGCAGAGTTATTCTTAACTTTGCCGTCGCAACCCTTAGGAAAAATTTTGAAAACAAAATTCTTCCTTTCATTTTGGCGCAGAGATAACAACTTTCCCGCCGCCCGTGTCGCAAATATCAGCGTTAAATTTGTCACCGTGCGTGCAAAACTTAACGCTAAAATCGCCGACAGAGCCCTTAACAGAACTCAGAAAAACAGTTAAATTTTTTTTTTGTTGCAAATTTTCAAAGACAGTTAGAATTTTTCTGGAAATGTGTCCTTCTTTTCTCTACAGAGTAAGCCACTCACAGATCATACTTGCATAGGACAAAACAATAAAAGTATTTCAAGAAATTGTACCTCTTCACAGTTTTGCAAAAATCCCCAAAGCAGTCATGGGAATGATTTCCCATTCTAACAAATAGAAGCCATGAGATCTTCAGGTTTCTTTAATGCATTTTAATTCCAAATACTAAATACATACACACACAATGAGGAAGGGGCCAATAGCCGCAGTGTTGAACCTTAAGCTCTGATACCAAATGTCATGTACCCACCTGCTGACCCAATAAGAGAGGGAACATGATAACAATCTGTGGGGATTTTTGCAGTGAACGTATCCGTTCACTAAGTTAATAGTCAAATCTGACTCTCATATTGAATAATAGATAAGAATAATATATTTGATGATAACCCTGCCTTAAATATGGCTCGGGCATTTGATGTTGAGGAGACGCCTCATTTCATAACCTAACTTTAGTTAACCTAATTATTAATTATTTAATTATTATCTTATTTTATGTTCGTAGCATTGCCACTCTCTTAGAAAGGCTTTGTCCCCAAAGCCTTTTAATGTTTCTGCATCATTTTATGTGGTGTCGTAGATGACGAAACATGTCGATACGAATTGCTAAGAGTCGAACATAATTTCTGATATGTCGACGGATCAATCCATCCCAAATTGATTTGTTGTGGACTGATGGGATTCCCTATTGATGTGTCGTCAGGAGTTTTGATCACATTAGTACCATTATCTTTCGACATTTCCCACTTTTTCAAATATCGGTTTTTATGGTTGGGGTGTCGATAGGGAACTTTCACGATGTCATTTTCATTTACGAATGTCGCCTTTAGAGCATTTATCTGAGTTGGAAGTTGTATTTTCGTCTCTTGAGGATTTAAGTTTTTGTTCTGTATCTTTTCCAACTTGTTTTCTAACTGCCTATTATCATTTTGAAACTTCTTAATCAATTCGACTTGCGATTTTTTGTCATCTTCAGATATCTTAAGTTGTTCCGTAAGATCTTCATTATGACTTCTGATACAACTATTTTCTTCCTGCTTGTATAGAAGTTTCCCTTCAATGTCGTCCATAGATTGTTCTATCTTTCGACTATTTTTCAACTTCCTAATTTTTGTGACTAGTATCTTGTTATGATTTCTTTAGTCTAAAAATTTCTTCAACATTGTTAGATAATGCTTTATTACTCTTCGCGATCTCTGACTTATGTGTCTTTTTAGAGTCATCATTTTGTTGTTGAAGAACTTTCATTTGTTGTCGACATTGGCCGACCTCTGATTCTTGACTTTCTAATTTATGTCGTATCTGCATTAGTTCTTCATCTTTGTCGCTAACGATTTTGTTCAAGCGTATTATTTCTGCTTTGTAATTATTTATTTCCTTCTTTATATCTTGATTTCCTAACCTCTGATTGAATTTATTTTCGGCTTTTAATTCATCAATTTGTGCATACAATTTTTCTATACGCCTTTCCTGGTCAGAGATTTTTATTTCATTGTACCTTTATTGTAATTCAATTCTTATTTCTGAACTGTTATTTATGTCGCGCAATTCTTCATTGTCTTTTCGATAACGTTTTAACGTGGCTTCTAATTTTTCTCGTAAATCGACTTCCATGGTTTCTGACTTCTTCAACGGTGGGATGATCTTCTTTGATTTCTTTGATGAGTCTTTCTTAAACTTGGTCATCTTTCTTTGACTTGACTTATCCAATGATGGATAGTCTTTGCTAGATCTTCACTTGTTGTCTTTTTTCTTCGTTTTGTCTTCTTTGTCTTTTTCTCGATTTTGTCTTCTTCAATACTTCTTATCTCTTTCTTTCTTTTCTTTTTTTTTCTTTTTTTTAAAGTAATTATTATTTTAGTAAAATAATAATATTATTTCTCTTTTTTTTTTTGACTTCGACTTCTTCTGACTCTAATTTTTATTTTTTTATTTTTTGTTATCTCACAATAATAATTTTATTACATGTATTTAATAATAACAAGTGTAATATAATAATAATTATTAAAATTTTAATAATAATATTATTATTAATTTCTTTAGGGTTTCAAACCCTAGGGGTGTCGATTGATGGAATGTAATGGAGCTGTAGACGAGATGAAGTGGAGGAGGGAGGCGAGTGTGAGGGCGAGGGTGTTGCGAGGGTGAGGGTGCTACGTTGTGGGGATGTTGTGGAGGATGGTGGCTGCGTGATAGAGAACCGGGGAGTGGCGTAGGTGGTGGAGGCGCACCAAGAAGAGGAGATGCGCAGGTGGGGAAGGAGATGCGTGAGGTTGGTGGAAAGAGGGAGTGCGTGGTGTAGACATAGAAGAGGCACGCGGTGATGGAAAAAAGGAATGATGGAGGCTGGAAGAATTGGGAGGGGGTCTACGTACAATTGTGGAGCATGGAGCAAGTGTGAGGAGAGTTAGGGTGCGGGTGATGTGTGGGTGACGGAGGGTGTAGAAATGGGGGCGTGCAACACTGGTGGCTGCAGATCGCAGGTGGGAGAGTGCGTGGGTGGCAGGATCGGTACAGTGAGGAGTATGGAGGTTGACAGGTGGGTTGTGTGTGCAGGAGATGGAGCCGAGGAGGCACAGAAGAAGGAAGGAGGCGTGTGTGGTAGAAAGAGGGATATGAAGGCGTATGGTGCAGGGAGACAATAGAGTTGGGAGTGCGTCGAATGGAGGGAAAATAGAGTGAGGAGCAACGGAAAGATAGAGTGTGTGAGGGCGAGCGGAAGGAAAATTGTAGCAGAGTATTTCTTCAGAAAATCTGAGTATGGATGGCTAAAATCCTGTGTCAGATCATAGATCCGAGTTCAAGGAATCCTTGAGTGTTTGGCTAAAAACCAGAAATCAGTAGAAGCCCGAGGAAAGGCTGGCTCTGATATGTGAGCCGAAACCGAGCTCGATAGTAGGAGGAGCCGAATCCGAGCTCAGGTTGAAGGAGCCGAAACCGAGCTCTGATACCAAATGCAGTGAACGTATCCGTTCACTAAGTTAATAGTCGAATCTGACTCTCATATTGAATAATAGTTAAGAATAATATATTTGATGATAGGATAAAAGATTATATGTTACAATGATAACCCTACCTTAAATATGGCTCGGGCATTTGATGTTGAGGAGACGCCTCATTTCATAACCTAACTTTAGTTAATCTAATTATTAATTATTTAATTATTATCTTATTTTATGTTCGTAGCACTTTTCATAAGACTCATCCCAGTCATTAGCATCATATGAATAAAAAAATTGGTGTGCAGATACAATTTAGGCAAAATGCACAGCGGAATTGAAACTAATCCACACACAATTCATGCCCATCCAGCATATCAAAACAATCATCAAATTAATGCATTGCAGAAGTAAATACATAGGCAGAAAACACTTATCTTCATTGTGCAATTGTACCAAGCAACTAGCTATATCGCTGCAACGTTCCACCCAACTGTAGGCTCTTCGACAGCATATAATGAGTCCATCTGAAGGCCACCCCCGAGCTGTGCATGATATCTACAAGGAAAAAGGGGACTCTCAAGCTCATCACCGCCCAAAGCGATGGATACCCATTTCATCCTCAACATTTCTTTACACATAGCAACTCAAAAACTGAGCAAGGATACACATAACAGCAACATGACAAGTGCTGGGTATGAGGGAAAACGTGGGTAGCCAAAAACGAAGTGAAAGATAGGAAATCAACCTTGGAAGAGCATAATCGTTTTCAGCAAATGTTCCTGGGCATTCAGTGGGAAAAAACGGCCTCCCTAAACCCCAAAATCGTGACTCCTCTTTCCCCGACCTTTGGGCAATACGGAAATGAGTTCCCAAAAATGTGGGCAACCAAAACGAAATGGTGGAAGGGCATCAAGCTTGTGAAAGCCAAATCATTTTCAAAAAATGTTCCTAGGCATTCAAGGGACAAAAACAACCTCCCTGGACCCCAAAACCATGGCTCCCTTCCTCCCAACCACTGGGAAATACAAAAACGAGTTCCCAACCATGGAAATTGCAGGAAAATGGCGAAAAACGTGAAGGATAGAACCCCAGCAAGCTCAGACTGCGTGAGAGGATTAATTCCATGGGTGAATCATGGCTTTGGGCACCATTTCGTGGGTTTTTTCTTGCCCAGCAAGCCAAAATATGATTTTCCAAGTTGGTGGCTTGCCCATGCACGAAATTGACTACCATATCTCTCCCATCCCAAGGCATTAACTACCTCAACCAATTTTTGGAAGAATTAAATGATTGGGTGCATAAGACAACATGGGTAGTTGAGAGTTCATGGGTTCTTCTCATTGATACATGGATTGACTCTATTGGCTCAAGGGTTTGATTAATCCTCCCCCCCAATTCCTTGTAATATCATGCCCCCATCTCTTGTTGCATTGCATAGCTAGTTGTGGGCATTTATATTAAAATGCAAATTTACAATTCCCATGGCTCACTAGCACAGGGGTTAATTAATACCAACATACTTTCCTCTTGAAGATCGAGCGTTCACTAGCGGGGCCTTGGCCTTGAGCTCCACGCTAGGAATCATACAAAATATGCATACAGTATTTACATTATAGCCCAAATATTACAAGGGTCAAAATGGGGGACATGACAATTAAAAAGTCTCAAATAATCTTCATTAAAAAAAATATTAAATAACATCTATATTAATTTAAACATGATTTATAGAGAGTATGAGATTAGGTTGTACCCTAGTCTTCCTCAAGGGAAACCAAACCACACATAAAACAATAAATTGTCATTTCAGGTCTAAAAAGTATTGCTAATATTGATATATGGTAAAAAGGGGTTATTGTAATTAATATACATGATTTATAGAGAGTATAAGATTAGGTTTTACCCCTAGTCTCCCTCAAGGGAAACCGAAAACCAGACCACATGTAAAACAATAAATTGTCATTTCAGGTCTAAAAAGTATTGCTAATATTGATATATGGAAAAAAGGGGTTATTATAACCTTAGCTAACTAGGAAATAAAGGCACTTCTTTCCCATGTCAACATGATTTAGGAGGTGAAGCAAGAATTAAAGCAAGAGTTGAAGCAACAAAGTCCAATCATGTAGTTGCCTTGATAAGAATGTTAATGTCGGCCTCTATTTTCCTATTTTGTTACTTGTTTTGTTCCTGTAGTTCATTGATTTGCAGTAAAATTCCATTCCTCTTCCTGGCTATAAAGAAGTACCTTACATAACAAAGACTTAACCTGCCAATAGAGAGCTATTGTCTTTTAATATTTCGTTTCGCAGGTGCGAGTATATCTTGTATTTTGAACCCATGGACTCGTATTTGTAGCAATATCCTATGCTTTGATGAACTCTTGTTGGGTTTTTATCCACGCCTTTGCCTTGGAAATGTAATCACGAATTAGAGCCAAAATTTGCTTGAGATAGGTGGCCTTAGCTTCACTGGCCTTGACTTGCACCTTTAGCTGGAAGTTGCTACTGCTTCCCGTCTTCAAGTGTTGTCTCGTTCCCTTGCTCACCATTGCATAGATAGTCCTAAAAACTAGGTCGGGAATGATACAACAGACACAAAAAGAAAAACCCAAAAGGCTCATCTCATAGAAGAGGAGCAGGTTTAGCCCGGGCTTGCGAGGAAGAAGGGTGATAGGTTTCCGGAACTTAGAAGAAACTCCAACAAAAAAACCACCAAATAGAGTGCCCACAACAGGAAGATAGGTGGAAAGTAACCAATGAACTAAGTGAAAGGAAAAACCTTACCTAAGCAATTTATATCCATTCCCCAAGCAAATTGTGCATGCTTCGACATCATTCATTGAGTCCCATCGCCTTCAAACCAAGCCATCATAACCCACCTTGATAATCGAATGCCCAAAAACCATACTATGAACAATTAATCAAGCAAGGAAACCTACATTGCCAGGGAAAGATGCCAAATATAAAAAACTTGCTTGTACCGGACCATCCATTCCATCCCCATCTATCATCTTACAAAGCCCCCACTCCAAGTGATGCCATGCTCAATGATATTACTTTATCATCTTACAAAGCCCCCACTCCAAGTGATGCCATGCTCAATGATATTACTTAGTGAAGGCATCACCACGTGGGTAGCATGCCTATCGCCATTTCCCATCCCATCACTACCTCTGGGGAACAATATTATTTATTAGTAATTTTATAATAAATTAAATAATAATAATAAAATTATTCATAAAATATAATGATTACTCTAATTTTTGTTAATAAGTTATAATTTTGAGTAATTGAAAGAAATGATTGTTTATTTATTAAAAATGCTCGAAAATTTCTCAAAATGTAATTATCTTGGAAAAAAAAAAAAACCTTAAATGATCTAAACCTAACATCACTTTAAAAATAAATTATAATTATTTCCCATTTAAAATAAATAAAATGTATGCACCTCCTAAATAATTTTTCCATTGACTTATCTCATTGAAATCACTTTACAATGAGGTACATGTGTATCTCATAAAATGTGGATTGCACGGCAATAGTCATTTTCATTAAGGTCAACTTTATACAATTTCTATTTATATTGGATTGCTTAAAAATTGTATTTCTTTTTCTTATAAAATCTTTTAGTTGGCCATCATTAAAGTTGACTTGGAATATCTATTCTCCATGCCGGCCTTGCCTACATTATGACTTTGGCACTTACTACCAAAACATGAGTAGTATTTTCCAAGATATAACCATTTAGTGGCCCTACTTTTGAAGACATAACCATTTCTTCATGATCGAGTTTTTTTGTTTTTGTTTTTTAACTTGCCAAATCATCGTAGTGCCCTTTGCATGCATATGGCCTACATGAGTAAATAAGCCTATTTAGTATTATCTATTTCATTAAAATGAAATATAATTAAATGTAACAACTATGTTTGAAATTTTACATTTAATTTGAATGTTTTTTTTACATGTTTTGAACCTTTTTTATTTATGGTTATAGAGAGGAAATTGTGAATGTGAATGTGAATGTTGTTGTGGAAAAAAAATGTCAATGCCTAAATTTTAATTTTAAGAATTGAAAAATTATTTACGGATAATTTTTCTAAATATATTAATTAATCATTCTTTATAATTTAATTTGATTTTACAATTTTTTTTTTTAGCAATTCAACATAAGATTTTTATTAAAATATGTTTTTTTATTTTATTATTGGAGTGCTTTCAAAACATTGATATGACTTCGTAATCAATTTTAATGCCACATTCCATTCAAAACCTTGCATTATTACTAACACTGTTGTGTTGAGAGGTGCTCTACAACTCAGTATGACATAAATGCTGTCACATATATGGGTAACGTTGACTTGACATGTCGGCTCCAAAGTAACATCAAGCAAATAATAACAAGAACAAAAAAACCAACATGTCAACTAACATAAACTATCATAGATCCATCTTAACTACAAATCTATCAAGCATGAGAGGGATCAAATCCTTGTGTGCAAACATTTCCTCAAGTTTTTCACTCTAAAAACTGTTTGCACCTTAGGGGATTATATCTATCTTAGCACTTGATAGATCCAGAGTTAAGAAGGATCTATGTTTGTTTACTCCAATGCCGCCAACTCCTTGCATGTACTCAATATGTCATGTGTTGAGCATCACTTTCAAGGAAATGTAAATATGTCACATGTAATCATGTTCTCTACTTGTCTTCATGTTCTTCATCCTTCTCATCCTATGTGCTACCCATTATTCCCAGGTTTTCGATTCTTTTTGCATGGTTGAGCTTTAATGTGCCTCTCATGATTGTTGTGACCGTTATTACACTCCCCATGGTTGTTGTCATTGTAAGTACACAATGAAATGCAAAATATTCATTGTATAAGTATTTCATTTTTAAATTATAAATTTTGTTTAATATTTGCCAATTATTTTATTTTTTATTGTACATAAGAGATTCATTAATAAATAAACAAGGGTAAGAACTAATATTTGGAATATTCAAAATCCAAGTTATTATATCACTACATTTTAATAATCTTCTATTTGTTAAATCATCTCCCTTTATTTGCACGTTCATAAGGTTTCTATACATGACATATTGTTTTTTGTCATCAGTGTTCCTCTTTCGTATAGTTGCAGCGATGCTCATTGTTGATTAAGGTGCACAGGTTCCCATCTTTGGTATAAGTGCATCGATGCTTATTTACTGTAGGCACACCAATGCTCCATGACTATAAATTGTAATGCTTAACATTTCAATATTAATTATTATACAATTTTATAATATTATTTTTATGTTTATTGATAATGTCTTATTTCATATATTTTTAATTATATATGTATTAAAGCATATAGTCCATGGATTTGCTTCTTCAAAATGAGTCATCTTGCCATTTTAGCTATAATTTTTTTCTTTGAAGTTTTGGACAATGAAATTTTTGGTAGCCTCAGGAGACATAGCGAAGTACCTATGGTAAAATTTCAATTTGTAGTTCGCTATATGTTTGAAGTTATAGTCTGTGGAAGTTATGGTTTCTCACTAGTCTCAAACAAGTGTTCTAGATAAAATGGTTATATCTTAGGTTTTCAAGATCCAAATTAAACTCTTCCACCAATTGCATCATAAAGAAGATGGAACATAGTGGTTTTGGTTTTAAAAAAAAGAAAAATATCTAAAAAATATGACAAGTGGCATGTTGTACAAGTTCACTCTCCTGAAAAGGACAAATACAACAAATTTTGGAAAAGTTGCCATAAATTTCTCCTACCACACCCAAAAATTTCAAACCTATCGCATTGCAGAGAATACATGTTAGGATACTATGGACTAAAATTTCAAAGATACATTAGGAGAAATGTTTCCTAACAAGAAAGTCTATGAACCTAGGTTTTTATAAGTATATTAACTTGGAATTTACATATGTTTTTATAAGTATATTAACTTGGAATTTACATAACTTTTAATTGGAAGATTTGTTAAATATGTAAACTCATAGAGAAAGTAAAGGAATATATTTTATAAAGATGATGATTATTATGTTATAATGTTATATTGACCTGGTCACCCATTGTATTTTAGTAGGAATAACTAATTTAACAATTTAATTCTAAAACCCCTAATTAATGGTTCTCTCTTCTCTATGTTTAAAAATTTATCCCTCGATGAAGAGTTAAAAAGTTATCACTTGATGATGAGTAGACCGTCCACTCAAATGTCACATTTCAATTCTCTAATAACACTCTTTTCCAAAAACATCTACCATGGTTATTACTAATCAAACAATAAACCTAAACTTAGTTGCACATTTATATTAATTTATTTAATAAATTTAATTTACCTATATCATATTAAACCCTATTCATTACCATATATCCATATGTTTTAATTTTATTATAATTTATTATATTATTAATTAAGTTTGAACTCGTTCTCATTAAACATTTATTATAATTGATTTAAAAAAAATAGATTTAATTTTGTTATAATTAATGAATTAGTTATTATTAGTCCCTCCCTTTTAGGGTGGCAGGGATTCTATGATTTCTTTTTTTTGGTGGCAAGTGGTAGTACCCCTGACTAGCAGGGTTCACCATTGGTTGAGAGACCACAAATCAGGGGCATCTAAGCCGTCAAAATCTCCCGGGGATCGCACCCGGCCTGGACCGCACCAACCCTTAGCATGGTTGGATTTTAGTATCCACGGGGTTTTAAACCGACGACCTTTCCACTCAGGGGTGTCTTAACCATCACCCACTACCGACTATTCTTCATCTCATGGATAGGGACTCTATGATTTCGCTTGTCACTGTTTTAATTAATTTTCATTAAACCAATACAACTTTAAGTATTTTATCATGCCACATGTGGCATGCCAATCTATTTCTTTCCTTTACTTGCCTTCCTTTTATATTGAATTTGGATTTTTATCCTATATTTGCATGCCTTTTATATTGACATTAAGTTTATAATTTTCATGTTCTATTGCAGCATGGGAACATGCGAGGCTCGGGGGTCAGACTTATAGGTCCATTTTAAGGTATTATACTGCAATTGATATTGTTTTCTTGTTTATTCATGAGAATTCCATTTTAGTGTTTAATATGTGTAATCAACTATGATGGCTAAAATCGATGCCATGGATTACTAACTTTTGTTATGTTTAAATGATAGAATACTCGAGAAATAGCTCAAGCTTTGAAGAAGTTAGCTGTGGCCAAGTCTAAGAGTTATCTTCAAGATGTTCTTTCCCACAAGCTGCAAGCAATATCTTTCCATCACTTGCGGGGTTGTAGGAAGTATTGCCCAAGAAAAGTAGCGACATTCAAATGGCCACGACCGCTAGCCTGCCAATTTTAATATGGAAGTAGACTGTTGACATATAATAATTTTAATCAAATATTGACAAACATACCATAAATTTACATAGACATTTATATAATAAAATTTAACATTTATTTAAAAAACAAAAATTTAAAATCTCAACTAGCTAGTGTAACGTCCCCCTCACCCAATCCAACCATCGGGAGGGGACGCTGGGAAAATCTGGGCTCTCTAATTTCGCCCTAGATTCATAATACAAATTTCAACAACAAAATGTGTGCAGAAATGAAATAAACATGCACAACGGAATTAAAATCTATCCACACACATCTAATATGCAAATACAAGCATAAACATTACATGCATCAATAAAACATTTCATATTCAAATACATGACAATACTTATCTTTAAGAAATGCAGATCCAAGAAATTGGTTGTGTAAGAGCGCTTTTCTACCCAACCATAGGCACTCTGTCTAGCATATACTATTTCTGCTACTGAGAGTCCACCCCCAAGCTAGGCTATGAGGCCACTAGGGCAAAGGAAACACCTATAGGCTTCTATCTCTCATCCCACAACCCATTCTGCTCTCTGTGCTTAGCCAAATGCTCATACAGAGCTCTACAGGGGTCTCACTCAGCCCTCACAGCCTTGGCTTCCACAATACTTGCCCCACACAACACCCTTCTAGCTCAGGCATCCCCTTCACCGATCCACGGTTCTCTTGGGTGATCCATCTTGCTGGGTGTTTCCAGTGTGTGCATAGAAGAAGTCCAACCTGGTATTGGTTGCTATAGAACCTCTTGCAGCCTCAATCTGTGGCTTCTCAAATACCTACGAGCAAAAGAATCAAGGGTAAGGGTTCCTAGCTTGCCCAACGTCTCTGCTCACCTACAAGCAACAATACCCACTTCCCCATTTGCAGCATGGTCTCCAAATTCGAATTTCTGGGTTCAAAACAACTTGGTAAGTTCATGGACATCAATGAAGATCTCTACATATTCTAAACCTGCATGTAAGAATGAGACAAATGAGGGTTGAACTCAAGGGATATGGGAAAATGGTGAAAAAACACCTAACATAACTTCTGGCAGTAGAGAAAGGACTCTTGACAGCTGCAGACTGACTTCTGTCATGAAAGAACTGTCACAAAAGTGCAGTCAGTCCCATACTACAATAACTACATGAGGTCACTTTTCCCACCAACCACACACATGCATTAATGATTGGAAAAATGGTAAAAAAAAGAGATATTTGGCTTATTCTCATCACATGACAGAATTTTGGATGAGTTCTAAGGTTGACACTTGGCAACAAGGATTTAGTCACCCATGGACCCCCTTTCCTCTTCCCCTTTGGTGGAATCATAGCCCCTTTGGTGCTCTTTACACAACTAGTTTTGGACCATTTTATTATTTATTCACATAGTATTTACATATATTATATATCAACATAAAAGCCAAATAAACCGTCCAAATAAAATATAAACATCATACAGGCCTAGACATTCACTAGTCGGGCCTTGGCCTTGAGTTATGCACTAGGAATTCCACTAGCATATTTACATCATTTACATAATATTGGATAAATACATTCCAAGTCAAAACTAGGGGTATTACACTAAGTGTGAGAGTCAAAGTTATTAATAATTTTTTTAATAAGATAGTATTAAATTGAATGATATTTTTGTTTTATAGTGTTTAAATAATTAAAGTTAGGTTTTCTTAAATTGGTTTTAAAAATTTAATTGTTCACTACTAAAAATCAGTATCTGTATTACAACTACATTGAATATTCGACGAATTCGATTTTCTTCCAAATTTTCGTACACAAACTACCAATACTGCCAAATTATACTACTATGATTCAATTTATTATGTGAAATTCCCTACAAAGTCTAAAATCCATACGTTCATGAACATATAGAGGTACATTGATCCCAATCAATCCCATAAGTGACAAACACCACAGGAATTGCATTTTACCATATGTGTATTAAAACAACACATCTTAAATAACTCACTAAAAAGGTTATAAAATTCGACCTGCTTTAATATGCTAAGCCATTGCATTCATTATTGCATATGGAATTAGTTGATTCTATCCGCTTTCAAAGTTCGATCCATTCTTGTTCTAGTTGAGCCTCTCCAATATTAACAAAGCACTTATATAACATTTCAATTTGTAAGTGTTCAAATTTATTTATTACTTAAGTGGAGGAAGTTGTTCAAACCAGAACAACCAATGTTCTAAATTGCCACATGAACGAGTCGTGCAATAACAAATGCAATTTAGATGCAAACGGTCGAGTATAGCTCTTAAGATCCACATGCCAATGTCTCATTTTTGGGATTGATGAATATTAAATGTTTAATAGTTTATGAATTTGTAGTAATATATAAAGTTTAGGTCGAGTTCCCTTTTTAGGTGTGAACGACCCTTTAAGATCTCGCGTAGGATAAAAGACAACTAAAACGCCCTGCTTTTTGTGAAATTTTCATAGAAATTGGTCAAATTTGTTCCTAGAAATTGTTGTTTCCATAATTCTGCAATTTCAACAATCATAATTGTCTCTCCTAGTCCAAATGCCCTATTTTAAAACTACCCAGATTGCCAAAATTGCGATTTGAGCACTCCAAATTGCCATTTCAGCTATTCTTGCTCTACCAGATTCCAGTCAGTTGGGGGCGTTTTAGTTAGCCTTTATACTACTCCTTAAGATCTCCTCTAAAGGCTTTATATGCTTAGAGGGAAATGATTATGATTCTTTCCGTCCAGCCTAATGATGACATGATTGGTCATTATTTTCAGCCAAGCCATATAGATGCATTAGGTTGGTATTATTAGGCCTTGTTTCTACTTGTAAAAAGAACATTTATTAGTTTTCATATTGTGTAGTATTCATTAAGTACTTCTAGTGAAAAATTACATTTCCTATTGCTTATCACTCAGAAACTTTCACAAGTTGGATTGCACTCTAAGATCTAACCAATTGGACTGAGACTGTTAGCACCAATAACCTAGTTAACCTTAATGCAAGAATAATTGGAAATGACTAAGCAACTTTTTTGAGATTGTGTGTTCATAGTGATCTCATTAGTTGTATCAAAATACAACTTCAATGTACAATTAACACTCTCCAAACTTTTTTACTTTTGGTAGGGACTTGCTGCTATACAACCACCCTTGTTTTTTAAGATTCTCTCCCTTCATTCCAAACAAATATATAAAACTCTTATAGAATAATTAAAATATTTAAAATATATAAAAATAAATTATTAAAAAAACCATAATAATATCATTAATACAAATAGTTAAAACATGGCTCTTGAGCTCTCCCACTTGCATGAGGCGGTGTCTAGGCTTCTGCCCTAGCCACTCGCTCTCCCTGTACATGGAAATTCAGTCTCTAGGAGATGGTCACCTATCTTCAACACAACTCCTTTCTCTGTTGATTTCGTGTCCTTTTTTTTTTCTCTCAGATCTTGCTAATGGCGTCAACAACTACAGCCTCAGGTAGATATGTACATCTTGCTTCCTCTAGTCTTCACCCCTCATGTTTGGTGCTTGTTTCTCAAACTAGTGATGTTAAAGATGGTTTGTTTTGTGACGTTGTGAAAAATAGAGAAATCTTTCCCTTCTTGAATTGCCTCATGGTCCAATAGGCACTGACCCTTTCTATTATAGTTGATTCTAATGCTAAAGAACACATGCTTTTTAATAAATATCATGGCCTTGCATGCCATTTTAATGGTTAATGGCCTCGATTAGTTGATTTGCATAAGTGGATCTCCAACTCCTGGAAGCCCTTTTTGAGAGAAGAATCATTTACATATCCCCATGCAAATGGGTTTTTTATTATTGAGTTTGAACTTGATGAGGACAGGGACTCGACTCTCAGTTTAGTGCCTTGGTTTTGGGGAAGTTCTAGATTATGTATGAAGACATGGACTCCTTCTTTTGATCCTTTGACAAAATCTCTTTCTTGGGACCATATGTGGGTTAGGATTTTGAATCTGCCCTTGCATTTCTGGGGCTTCACCTCTCTTCAAGTCACTAGGGTATGCTCTTGGAAAGTACCATTAAAGTAGTCTTGACATGTCAAATTGTAGCATTACAGCATATGCGCATATTTGTGTGGAAATGGATTTTAGTAAAGGATTTCTAACATAGATTAATTTAGGAGGTCCAGGCTTCTCTTTGACATAAAATATTGACTACGAGGAAGTAATCTTTCATTGTAGAGCTTGTTATGAAACATGGTATACTACACCTTTGTACTCGAAATATCCAAAGCTTGGAAAGCTTAGACGCCCTAAGAAACCCCATCACAAACCCACATGGTAGGCTCGTGCAAAGGTGGAACATTGGTTGATTAACAAGGAATAAACATGAGACTTGGACCCCATAAAGGGGCTCGTATTTTTTCTAAAAAAAAAAGCAATTTGTCGCTTTTGAATGAATATTCAGAACCCTCTCTACAGTAGAAACAACTTTCACAAGATCCAGAGGATGATAGAGACTCACGCCTCAAAGAAGAATCCATTGCCTTTCATTTGATGGAGGATATTCAATCTAGTTTGCAACTTTTGCTGAGCTGGGTGGATCAAGTGGAGGAAGACAAAACAGTTTTCAATCCAGAACCATTGGATCCAGATAGGAAGGGAAAAGAAAAAGAAATTCACTCTAGCCATGCAACCCATAATGCTAAGAAGTAGATCTCATAATCCAATCTAGACATGTATTGTTTCTCTATTTAACTATACAAGCAATTTGTCAGAATTTACATGTGCTCTCAAGAATATGAGAAGAAGCATACATATAGTACAAAAAGTTGGCTAATCTCCTCCCAAGGCTTTGATGGGAGGTGATTTACCTTACAAGTTAAGTTCATAAATCCCACATTTTGTAATCCAAAGCTGCTTAGCTATACCACAACACCTTTTTAATAAATTTTTATAATTTTAAAAAATTAATAATACAAATAAAAGTAATGAGATGGATCCTACAAACCACTCTAGCTATGATAGCAGCATGAAAACCTTTCTTATGTGAGTTAAAACATTTGAACATCACTTTAGAAAAATATTAGATACTCGATTGTGTTTCTCGAGTACAATGATAAGAAATCCATTTTATCTCACCTAATTTTTTTATATATATGTTTGGTTAGTACTTGAGAATCTTTTATTTCCGAGGCATAGCATTTTCATCATTAAAAATGCATTTTGCGTTCTAATAAGTACTTAAACTTAGTTTGATTTTGGAATCCTAAGTTCATGGTGCATATATTGTATGATTTTCTCAACTTTGGTTTTTTAATATATATATAAATAAAAGGTGACGTGGTTTAAATGTAAAATGAATTGTGTTTTTGTTATAGAAAGTGAAATAGGTATTTTTATATAAATTTTATAATTATTTTTATGGATGAAATTAAATAGATCAAAAAGTAATATGATATAATTTACTTGTAATAGAGATATTATTGAATTAAATTTTATTTTAAAAACAATAATTTCATCAATTTTAATTAAAATTACATTTAATTTTAATTAAAATTGTAAGTAATGCAATATCCAAAGTGGTGGCCAAAATCCATGTGGAAATGGAAAATAACTTTAAAAATTAAATGTTTTATTTGGCCGAGTTTTGAAAATAAGATTCTTACATGGGACAATCTCCTCAAGAGGGGATTTAGTGGTCCGAGAATGTGTACTTTATACAGATATGAGACAGAATGGGTTTCACATATTTTCTCTTCTTGATCCTTTTTTAGGATAGTTTGGTCAAAGCTTAAAAAAATACTTTTCTTTCAGGATAAATGGAATAATGCAAATTTTCAGGACTGTATGCACAATTGGTTTCATAAATATGTTAAATTCAGGGAAGCCCATTGTTTACAGTATGGGAGGTGTGGAAAGCTAGAAACTAATGCATCTTTGAAGATATGAAGCCTTTTATTTATTTGGTGTGCACAAAGATTGTATCTATGTTTTTTGAATTCTTCAATGCGCAGAAATCTGTTCGTGTGAGGTCAATTTTAATGCCTCAACTTGATATTGTTATTTCCATTGGTTACTTTGATGGTGCAGGAAAATATGGTATATGTGGTGCAGGTATGATTCTAAAAATAAAGAAGGGATGCTGTATATTCCTCGGGATGGGAGTGAGACAAGGTACTAATACTAAAGTTGAACTTATTGCCCTCCGAGGGCTTTTGAGGTTTGCTAAAAATCGAGGAATATTTAATATTCAGATTCTTGGAGATTCAAAAGCAGTGATAGATTGGACAAATGGAGTATCAAACTTATAGGTGCTTAATCTGGATCAATGGGTTCGCAAAGTCAGGGAGAAGATTAACAGTTTCTATTTTATCACATTATTCCATATTTTGAGGGAGTTAAATTTTGACATTGATAGTCTCTCAAAGATTGATGTTGGTAATATGGATGGTCTCCTTCATTTTGAGGAATATATGGATGACCATATGATTGATGAGGGTGATGTATTTGTCTGCTAAATGATATTTTCTCCACTTTTTTGGTTAATATGTATCTGTATCAGAAGAATATATGTTGGATCAGTTTTAGTTATGAGGGATATCTCTCTTCAATAAGGTATTTTGATTTTTAATTTAATGGGACACTGTGACTCGCCTAGGGTTCACCTTCAACCCTTTACATTTTGAACAATTTCATACTATTGGGGTGTCATAAAAGAGATACAGTTCACGATGAAGTACAATTGGTCCAGGATGGTTACTGGATGATGGTATGTTACATTTGGTGGGTTAAAGTGGTTTTCCATTTTCATCTACCATCTACCTACGATATGTTGCTCTAGATAAAACCTTGCGTCTTTTTGGGAGTGGTGGAATATCATGTACATCCGAACTTGATCCAAAATCAAGATCCTGCAAAAGGCAATGCATAATTTATCAAATGCACATGAAAATACAACATAAATTCAAATATATAATCAAATATAAATAAATATGCACTTACTGATGAAAACAATGGAGAACTTCAACTTTGAATGATATGGAATGAGATGGAATTTGAAGAATTGACCATTTGATTTATTACTCTTTTTGCCCCTATAATTGAGTGAAATATACAATCAATACGTTTCTTCAGGCTTTCAAAAATAAACTGGGAAACATGCTATGATCTGTTTTCATATATCGTAACCGATGCACACAAAACTTCATAGGTGTACCAGTGCTTCATAACAATAGGTACACACTGGTCGACTATTTAAATATTCACATCAATAAAAACTTTCACAAGAACCTCCACAAAGAAAAACCTCCGCAAACTATTCATTGCAGAAGTTTACACTTATATTTTTTTTTGTCTTTCTGTGTAATTGGTGTGCTTATGTCACGAATATGCACAGGTGCAATAATAACTACTCAGTGCACCGCTACTTCGAAAAAAATGTGCAAATATAAATTTTTACTTTTACTACAGATTACACAGTACGCTTGTATAAGTATAGCGCACCAGTGTGATATTTTTATGATTTGCACACCAAAATATAGATCTAAAAATAAAAGAATGATGTGTGCGTTTATCATTGATTGGCCAAAATATCAAATGGAGAAAAGAGTGAGATTTTAATTTTAATATAGTGAGCTTATAAATAAAAGAAAACCATAATATCTAAACCTTTTTTACCTGGGAATATTTTGGAGAGAGATTTCTTTGAAGAGAATTTTTTTAAGGGATCGTAGTAGACACATACAACTTTGTAGATGAGACATTTCGAGTAAGTTTTCCTTCAGTAGAATAAAAAAATGACATACAATTTATAAGTTTTGTAATTTCTTTGAAGAGAATAGAGAATATAAGATTTACCTTCAATGTTGCAAACCCTTGTGTTCTTATTCCTTTAGATTTATCTTCATCATTGCAAACCCTAGGGTTATTCTGGCTTTCAATTTGATTTCTATTTTTTTTCTATTTCACAAAAGACTTGATTTTTAGAAATGTAAACTTCTTGGTTATATATATTAGTATATGGGTATTTTGGTCACTCTTGGAGTGAGATCATAATGCATTTCACTTCGAATCCGACCTATTGAGACTGCCCCCATCAGAATTTTTTCAATGATTACGCAGTTTTTGGTGCATTTTATAGAAATGACGCACTGATGTGTTTATCCTGCAATGTTTGCACCATTTGTCCCAAATAATTTTTTACTTGGAATTATTTACTTATCGTATAAAAAAACATTTTATGATTTATATGTTTCATTATTAAGGGTGTTCATTTATAAAATATGGCCCATAAAAGATCATCGAATAAAAATCACAATGAAGGGAGCAAAGGAAATTACACATTTGACACAAATAACATGGTAAGTTTTTTGTAATTTTAATATGAAAACAATATATTGCAATTATTTGTATGTTTTAATGACGTGTATTGGTTTATGCGTGTCATGTAGAGCAAAAAATTTAAGAAAAATCTATAAAATTGTTCGTAATCTGAGTGAAGAAGATAAAACAAACTATAAGAAATTATTGCAAGCTGAGGAATTTTGTGGATTAATAGATGATTAAGATGAGGCTTTGTTTTTACTTCTTAGTGGCAATGCTTCTCAAGAATAATTGCTATCATGTTTCAAAGTTTGGATTTCAAATTTGTTGAATGTTGTACATGGACAGAAAGCGAAGAAATATGACACCCTAAAAAGATAAAAATTAAGAAGAATGTAAATGATGATGATTTGGTCATCAGTTCAATTAGAGTGGTGCTAGAAGTTAATGAGAGGGGGAACAAGTTTTATAAAAATTTGAGGAATATAGTGGAAAGAACGTATAGATTTACTTTTCATTTATAGTACAAAAATCAATCCAATGAATCTAATAATTATGTTATAATTAAACTAGAGGAAGCGTTTCCGGAGCAGTGGGCACTGAGACAAGTGAGACTTGCAATGGAAAAACATTCAAGAACAAAAACGAATCCTTTAAAAGATATTAGTGGTGAAAACATTTTTCTTTAATATGCACACACGAGTCCAAAACATACTTTGTTAATATTTTTGCTATGCTTATTTTCATATAAATATTTATCATTTTTTTCATTATGCTTTTCGTTTCTCAGGAAGATTGCTAAAATTCCAAAGGAAGACGACGTGATATATGAAATATGCTAGTAGGGATGTCAAACAAGGTATACCATGATATGGTCAAAGAATTGAACATAACCACATCGCAGAGGAAGCCATCCCAACAACAACATGCATCAAATCTATGCAATCATTGTTTTATTTTTAATGTGCATAGAGTTTAATGATCACAAATGGCACCAATTTAGTGCATCATACAGAATGAAAAGACAAAAAAGGGTTGATCACAAAGTTTGTGAGTACTTATGGTTTGCTTCAGATTTCATATTTTTTGTGATGTCAATATGATAATTAATTTAAAATCATACATGGATGTTTTTTAATAGGTGCTAACATATGGTGAAGATCCATCCAATCATTTGATTGACATTGGATTAAGCAAGGTTTTTTAGTATATGTTGGGGTATCACGGCTTAATTGAAAAATTTGTAAGTATGTAAGACTCACAAAATCCATATAAATGTATAATAAGACTAAGAACCAACATGCAAATGAAACCATATGCCAACAGTAAATTTGATAATCTGTAAACTCATATAAATCTCAGTAACAAACTAAGAACAACATGCATAGAAGATTTGACAAAAGAAGGTGGATCAAATCAATAATAAGAGAAAAATACTATGAAAATTATTTAGCCATACCTGATTAGATGATTGATAGCTACCATTACCTTGACAGCTCCCATGTGTGCAACTGAAGGTGGGGGGATGACTCTCCACCCAACCAACCCCCAGCCAATGGCTGAGGCCAATGCTATCTTGCTCTCCTCTCCTCCAGAGCTCCTCTTCCAAAATGCCAAAGACAAAAAGACCCTCCTCTCTTCTTCTTCTCCTCATTTTATCTCCCCCTCTTCCCATTTTCTTAATTTCTTTTAATGCAATTTGTTTTCCTTTTTTTTCTTTAAGATTCCCCATTATATCATTTACCCCCATTTTATTTATTATTTTACATTTCATTACATATTCCCTTTTTATTATTTTACCCCTTTCATTTCATTATTTTATATGAGGGTTGTTACAAAGTAGGGATATTGTTTTATAACGTCCCTTATTTTATAATCAATGGAACAAAAGAAAACTTTAATTATATATATGCTTTATCATGGTGCATGAAACTAACAGGGAACAAAGTATGGAGAGGAGCCAACATATGATTTATTGAGGACTGGCATGAGGAATGGTTTTGAAAATATATGTGAAGTTTATGATTCACTTGTTGAACTGGTTCATTTTTCCATTTATGTGATTATGTATATTATATTATTTATAAATTTATATATACTCATCACATTTTATTTTTATGTTTGTAGATGAAACATGAAGATATGGAACAAAATAAAGTCAATGAATGAAGCATTTCAAATAAGGAAGAATATCCCTTGAATATGATGAAGAGATGGAGAATGGAAGCAGCCCGAGTGACTACATCGCTTCAAGCGATGATTGATGATCAATACATTTGAATGTTGTTACTACAAGTTGTATACTTTGGAAATTTTACCTGTGAAAAACAAACATTCTTTGTAATGTGGACATATCACCCTAAATGGATGATGATAAGTAATAAATAATTGTAACAATGTCAAAATGACATTTTGATTATCTATGACCTTTTGTCCCATATTTTGGATTCTTATTTGTATATAATAAAATTGGTTTGTTCTTCTACTGGATTGTTTAATGTCGCAAAATGTTACATTATCGATTAAATATATGAATGATATTTACATTGTGAATATGAATAAATGTGTACCTAACACGCTTTTTGAAACAAAATAGTTTAAAAAAAAAATATTACTATAAAAATATTTGTTTCTCGAATAATTAATTGAAAATTTGTAAAATAAAAACTATATTTACATATCAGCAGCATGGAAAAATTCACCACAACACCATACACATTCTATAAAATAAATAAAAACTATATTTACATATCCTAAACATGGAAAATTCACCACGACAACAGACAAAATCTATTTAAATTCACCACGGCAACATACAAAATCTATTTATTTCAACTAACTAGTGCCTTTTCTTCATTTCCCTGAACTGATACCTATTGAAATTTTAGCCATCGATGCTCGTTCACATAATCAACATACTGGTTCTCTTTACATATTATACGCATCGGTGCTCATTGTTATAACATATGCATAGGTGCCCATTTATATGATAAACACACCGGTGTGTATTGGTAAAATAAACGCACCGGTTACAACGATGCACGATACAACATTCACACCAGTATATTTACATATACTGCAAATGCACTGGTGCTTTATTAATATATATGAAGCACCAATTCGTTTTGGACATCCCACCCATGCTATTAAAATGTATTATATGCACCAGTGTATGTGCATTAAAACATATTGGCCAATGCTTTTGAAATAAATGTACGCACCGGTGATGTCATTATCATGTATAAGCATTGGTGGGTTTTATTTATAATATATGCATAAGTGTGTTTATGCTATTTGTACACACCGGTGCAGTTTTGTTATAGAATTCGCATCTGTGTGTGTTCTAGAAATATAAAGCACCGAGTAAAAAACATCCGCTAAAACCTCTGGCCGCTCACGTTTTTTAGTTATAGTGAATATCCGTTATAACCTCCGTTACCAAAAATGGATGTTGTAGTGCAGGCTTTTTGGACATTTTTTCCCAATCTTGTAACACTAAAAGCCTCCACTATAACCTTCACTACAAGGTATTTTCCTTATAGTGGAAAATATGTATTAGCTGGTTATCCTTGAATGGATTAATATGATGACCCTTATTTTGAATATGTTTGTGTTTTTGGTTTATTGGATGATGAATATGTATTATTACTTCGATGTATATTCCTAGTTAATGTATGAATGAGTAATATTTTTTTTGTTGTTACAGAACTAACTTATAATGGGTAATGAAAATTATCTGGAAAATTAATGCATTAGATAATAATTCATTATTGCTAAAGTCTCTTTGCCATACACCCCACCTATCACAACTCTTGGCAACACACCTTCGGTCAGACCTTCCTTGTTATAGGGATTGATAATGCTAATGCTATACTACTTCAGACTTTGTCAAGAATGCCTAAGTGGACCCTATTCCATGAAAAATATACAACACACTTTCTATTGTTCGATATTATATGGGGCTCACTTTTTCTTCCTCTCTTTTCCAAAGTCCTCATTCCACATGATCCACCTATGTGAAAGCCCATTTAATCACAATTCCACATTCCATGAGTCCAATAAGGATTCCCCCCATACACAATAGACATGTTCTTATAAAACTTTGAAACAATGGAATGTTTAAGGCTAATTTCTTGGCCTTTGTATAGATCCTCCCCTATTTTGAATGTCAAACCTTGATGTCTTTTCTTAAATCCAATCCACCATGGTTTTCTTGACATGCCATCCTGAATAAATTGGGATTGGTTTGACTTACATGTTTCATGTAGGCCTTTAGGTTAAGGATTTTGAGACCATGGCCTAGTCTTTCCATGTCTTTGCACTAATACACCAACCTTCTCTACATTTGTTATTATAGTGGGTGCCCCCTTCCTTATTGTTGTAGGATTCCTTGCATCTAATAAGTAAGGGTGTTGGAGGGAATACCCTACTTATTAATATATTCTCTAGTTGAATAATCATTATCTTCAACATCCTTGGTTGCTCGTTCCATGTCTTTCCTTAACCAAGATCTGTTGAGGAATATCCTCTTTGTAGTAGGGGCCCCACGATTGACATGAACAACATTTTTACCATTCTCAAGTGGAAATTCTATAGTAGGAATTGGATCATTTTTTGCATTCACATACATCACTCCCTTTTTTCAATTTGGTTTAGGATTTAACCTTCTAAGGGGTTGTCGGGCCTCTTACCATAATTCATAATGGAACTTGTGCAAGGATGTGAGATAATTGAGAAGCACAAGAGCCAGCAAACTTAAAGGAACAAACAAATAAGTTTAATTAAGGTTCAATGAGAAGAGACAACAAACTTAAATGAAAATACAACAAAACTTTGAAATAAACGGAATGCAAATAAGAATTGCACCAATATTGCCAATTGGGTTTAGCTCAAATGGTTGGGGGGGATGACATTTATCCTTCCTACAGGTTCAATTCCCGCAAATTACATGTTGATCTCTTAATGAGTATATTGTTTTAACAATCTTGAGCCTCATGTTGACAAAACTTGACTCTTCTATGGAATCCAATTTACCTTGTGTACCATCCTTAGAATTAGGGGAAGTACCCAATGGGTATCCCTAGGATACATATTTCATGGAAAAAAGAAGAAGTGCACAATGTATTCATTTATAGAAAAATGAGGAATTCAAATATTCTTGATCCATGCACTTTCTTCTCATTTGCTAGAACAATGTGATTCAACTCTATTTGATCCAACCTACCGTCTCCTTATTTCTTGAAACCATTTGGTGTGAATTGAATCTAATTTTTATGAAGTCCATTCACTAAATTCAAATAATTTGTGTTAGATTTGAGTTTGAAAGGAAACATTATCTCTGATTGTGATATGATCAAGTATGATTGCTGGAGTATTAGTTGTCTACTTTTCATTCATGACTTTCATTATTGAGAATGGGGAGTGTTGCACCTTGTTACAATGTTGTAGGTACCATGGAGGAAGTACACCCAAATAAATCCATTTAAAACACCATCAATTGAAAATGTTATGCTTGTAGACTGGGAGAGGATGGATTATTATTTGAACACGAAGGATCCATTTCTTTCTTCTTTGGGATATATAATTGTTAATATAAACACGTTTTCATTTTCCATTTTGATGAAGACCTACATTGATATGTTGTGGCAATGTTCTTTTGTATACTTCTTAGGGATTTATTCTTGGGTTAATTTAGACACGTGTTGCCTTGAGTTTGGACAAATAGCTTGTAATTTGCCAATAATAGGGCATGTGAATGTGACAAGTAGTTTTAACACTTACACTACTTAGATTTAAAGCATGTCACGATGTGGACATTTGTATATACAATTTTAAAGAAAACACTTTATTTCAATATAAGTTCATTATAGTCAACATCACTCTTCCATACAACCCACCTATCACAACTCTTGACAATGTTCCTTTAGTGAGACCTTTTTTATTATATGGATTAATAATGTTGAAACTAGACTACTTCGAACTTTGTTGGATGCCCATGTGAACCTTGTTCCATGAAAAAGAGCAAACACACTATCGACTCTTCAATATTATATAGGTACACTTTTTCTTCCTCTCTTTTCCATAGACCTTATTCCACATGATCTACCTAGATGCAATACCATTTCATCACAATTCTAGATTCTATGATGCACATAAGGCTTTCGCCCATACACAATAGACATGTTCTCATTAAATTTTGAAACAATGGAAGGTCCAAGGTTAATTTCTTGGTCTTTGTCCAGATCCTCCCCTATTTTGAGTGTTAATTCTTCGTGCCTTTTCTCAAATCTAATCCACCATGACTTTCTCAACATGACATCCTTGAATGCACTAGGCTTGGTCTTCCATATGTGTTCCATGTAGGCTTTTAGTTAGAGGATTTCAAGACCATGGCTTAGTCTTGACATATCTTTGTACCAATACACTATTTCAACGTCCTTTGCATTCATTAGTATAGTGGACTCTTCCTTCCTTGTTGTTGTAGGAGTCCTTACATTTAGTAAGGGTCCTGAAGGGAATGCCCCACTTCTTAATAAATGCTCTAGTTCAATAACCATTATCATAACATCCTTGATTGCTCCTTCCATGTCTTTCCCTAACCAATATCTATTGAGGAATATCCTCTCTGTAGTATGAGCCCCACTGTAGACATGAACAACATTTTGAGCATTCTCAAGTGGCAATTTTGCAATAGGCACTGGGTCATCTTCTACATTCACATACTTCAGTCCCCTTTTGCAACCTAGTTGAGGATTTACCCTTCTAAGGGGTTGTATATTACCATAATTGACAATGAAAATAATGCAAGGATGTGAGAATAATTAAGCATCACAAGAGCCAACAAAGTTACAAGAAAAAACAACAATGTTTAATTGAGTCTCAATGAGAAGAGACAACAAACTTAAAGGAATAAACATCAAAACTTTGAAATAAACATAATACAAATACAAATTGCATCAAGTATCAATTGGGTGTAGCTTAAGTGGTTGGGAGGAATGATTGTTATCCTCTCCAAAGGTTCATGCAAATGAAATTTTAAGCTTTTGAAGAGTATATTGTTGTAATGACCTTGAGCCCTGTGTTGACAAAGCCTTGATCTTATGTGGAACTTAGGTTACCATTTTTAGAATGAGAACAAGTACTTAATGGATTTCCCTAATATATGCATTTCGTGGAAAAAATAACTGCACCAAAAATTCATTTTATAGATATTTTGATGAATTCAAATATTCTTGATCCATATACTTGCTTCTTATTTATCGAAACATTTCGAATCAACTCTAATCAACTCTATTTGTTCCAATGTACTTGCTCTTAATTTGTTGAAACCATTTGAGATGAATTAAATCTAATTGTTTGGAAGTCCATTTGTTGAATCCAAATTAATATGAATTGGATTTGACTTTAAAAAAAAACATTCTCTTATTATAATAGATGGAAGTGTGCTTCTTTGAATATTAGTGGTCTACTTTCATTCACTACTTTTTTTATTAACAGTGAAAAGCAGTGCACCTTTTTATAATGTTGTAGGTACCATTAAAATCATATCCAAACAAATCGATTGAAAGCACCCCATCAATTGCAAATGATGGACCATAAAATATGTTATGATGTTAACGGAAACAATTTATTTACAAGTCAGATTTTAATTATTTCATGATTTGAACATATATATTACAGTAGTAGTTTGTACAAAAATTTAAAGGAAACACTTTATTTTAATATATGTGATTATTTTTTTAATAAAATATAATATGAGTTGTATAAAATTTTAAAGGAAATACTTTATTTTAATATATGTGTCTGTGTTTTTTTAATAAAATATAAATATAACTAATAAATTATATAATTATTTTCAAAATTTAATTTAAATTATTATTTTAAAAAATAATAAATTTTAGAAAATTTAAGCTTATTTTTAACTTTATCTCAACAAATTATATCCATTTAAAGAACAATCCCAACTTATTTAAAAACATATTTGATCTATAATTCATATAAAACCAAAAAAAAATTACAATTTAAAAAAAATATAATATAAATTAAATTTGCAAAAATTAAAAAACAAGTATTTTGTAACTGAATATTATTTTACATGAATATAGACCACAATTTGAAACTTAAATTACTTTTAAGAAATTTCCACAAGTTTATTTAAGAAAACATGTCTTTCCCATAGATTTGAACATAAATATTAACCACAACCTGAGTCAGAACTATAGAGCCAGTAAACATGAATATGAACCACAAGTATAAAGCCACCACCCATGAGTCTGAACCATGTAACCATTCACTCATAATTTTTTTATAATCAATCCCACAGCAAACTACACAGTGTGTAAATATGACAACAAGAACAAACTACAAGCTTCTCGTTGAGATTCCCTGCCAAGCGTTGTGTATATTAAAGGCAGAGAAGTCACTGTGAAGCATTTTATCCTATAATTTGTAACCTTACAATAGACATTATTCTCCAAATTGTATTCATACTAACAAGGGCTGGAATTAATGATAACCATCCTTCAATCACAGCAACATCACCATTAAAGAGAAGCAGCTTATGAATATCAAGCTAACATGGGTTGCTGGAGAGAATTTTATTGCAGAGGAAGTGGTAGTAGAAGATGGAGATTTGGAAGAAGATGAAGGTGTGGATGAAGATGGAGATGAAGGTGTGGATGAAGATGGAGAAGATGAAGATGTAGGTGAGGTTGCTCCTGCAGATACAACTTTGACTTGGAGCTTCATGCCTCCAGTGCAATGCCCTGGTGTTCCACAGGCAAAATACCTTGTCCCTTCCTTATTCAGCTTCACAACATTGCTCCCTCCACTGAGACTATTCAATGGATTCCCAATGTTACATGCCTTGTAATCTTTTTCACTTGCAAGCTCCACCACACTGTGCAACCCAGCTGTGTACTTGAAAGCTTTTGTTTATCCAATATAACATACATCAATAACACATGTATGAACATGAAATTCCAGGCAGGTAGTATAATTCATAGAAGACAAAGAATTGTGAAAAGCAAAATGGGTATACATTATGTAGATAATTTCAAAAATGATATATCAAAATGAGTAATGAGATATATATACTTACATAGAGTGTCCCCAACTTTGAAGGTTTTGCCAGATTCCCATGTATTGAGATCAGTACTGAGGTCCCAACCTTGGCTGCCTCCAACAGCATACTGTTGTGCAGCCTTGCAGGTCTGTGTAATGGCTAATGCTAGGAGCATTAACAAGAGCATCACAGTGGCATTTGCCATGATTGGCATGCCAAAAATATTAGCAGCTGCTTCCATTCCTTCTGGATATGAAAGTTACAAAGAAAGAAAATTCCTTCTGGATAACTGTGAAACTTACAATGAAAGAAATAAATACTGATGCCCAGATGCTCAAGAGGACGATGAATCTGTATGTTGTGGGTGGTGTGGCGTTGTTATAGCCGGTTCGATCAGGTGGTTGTTGGGCAGTAACGGGGTGATCTGGAAAGCATATGAAAGGATGAAATGAATGGATTTGTGTAAAGTAGCCGCTAAGGAACAAAGTAGGAGTGATATGACTTGGATTTAATTGAGAAATTGACAAAAGTTGTTGGATGTGATGATTTCTCCTCATTTTTTCACAGGGAGAATGATTTCCTTTCTTTTCTAAGCATTCCACATGAAGTTGGTTCCCATCAACTCAACTCATCCATGATTTCACGTGATCAGAGTAGATTTTGTCCCAACAATCAGAGAGAAAGATGACCTCATGATCAGGTGTAATTGTACCTTAAAGCGGTCATAAAGTTGTTCCATACATCTGAGAAAAAGACAGTTTTTAGAAAAATGCTTCATAATATATGGAGTTTTTTTTACATGACAGAGATAAATGCTTTGCTTATACTAGATAATCTATTGAGAAAGGTATTTAGGTTTAATTAGTTTTTAGTCGATAAGGACCTCTATTTATAGCACTTAACCACTTAATTTATTATTATTATTATTTATAATATATTTTTATTACTTATAATAAATATAATGATTATATATATTTAAATATTTTAAAAAATAAACAATATTATAATAAGTAATATAATATAAAAATAAAAACTTAATTGTTTATTAAAAATAAAAAATCTTTAAATTTTGGTTAAAGAAATATATATATATATATATATTTTGACTTTCATGAAAAATTATTAATATGTTTTCATGTGATTTTTCCATGACATTTTTATTTCTATTTAAGATATTTATTTCTTAACTTTTGAAGAAAAAATATGACCCAAATGTTATGAGAACATAGACCCTAAGGATATAACAAGGAACAATTTTCTTAACTTTTGAAGAGAAGATATGTCCCAAATGGTGTGAAAACCTAGACTTAGCTAGTTTTTAGGCACTAAGGATATAACAAGGAACAATTTCCATAGCTAAACTTCATTGTTACCTTTGTTCACATTAAATTTTAAATTTAATATTTTAAGGTCAATATAAGTTAGTTTATTCTTTAAAAAATAATATTATTACACCTTTTTCATAATAAAAATAAGATTGAGGTAAGAATCATATTACATGTTTCAAATAAATAATATTGTTATAACAAAAATTATATTGCATGTTTTAATTAAATAATATTGCTATAACTCTTCTATAAATAAATAAGAGTTATGAGGTGGTAATAACTATTGCTATAATATGATACTTTTGTCACAAATTTGTAATAGAAAATAAAATTCTTTTGCTACAAAATTGTTTAACCATCTAATCAATTTTCAATGTTTTGATGAAACAAAGATAGTTGAAAAAGATGCAAAACGTGTCAACCAAATCCATAAAATAGCTGCAACAAGATGCAATATAGCTTCTATATATTCCACCAAGTAGGCTATATACTATTACACTACCGAAACAAGCTTGTGACAAATTATAGTTTCTTCTTTTCTCAGTGATCTCGGGTAATCTTTGTGGCACTCAAATCACTATTCCTATGCTATGAAATTTGAAATTCAATGAAGATGTGGCGAGATGAACTTATAGCGATCTCTTTTGATGGACAAGTGTGTGATCTCATCAACTAAGACTCTTCTTCATTAAATGATGTGGCACTGTTGCAGTCAAAGTTTTTTCTTTACAATATCAATGCACCAAATCTGATAATTCTTCTGGACTTGGGAAGTGATACAGTTTCTTTTAATGTAATGATATCCACATAATTTTTTTTTTTATCCATGATGGCGTACTTCCTTTTATAGCTGGCTCCCACTTTAACGACTCTTTAGCTCGCTTTATTTCTCATTGCCCGCTTATGAAAAAACTTGACCTAGACTATTGTTTTGGACTGCGGAAGCCTATTATCTCCTCTCCCAACATTGCACATTTATGTGTAACAGATTGTTATGATTATGAATTAGATGAATTAGAGGCTTTAACTATTAATTGCTAGAATATTAAAACTATGGAGATAGATTCAGATACAAATGATCTAAGAGTCAATGAAGTGTTGTTTTACGAACTTTCTTATGCAATTGTTAAACTCAAATTGGAATGTGGAAGTAATTTGATTGGACTTGCATTTCGTTGGAATTGAGGTGTAGACGTATTTTTGGCAGAGAGATTTGTGGAGATATATGGATATGGCATCTTAAACAAAAGACCAAACCGGGGCCTTGGAAAGGTACAAAGTAATATTAGGTTTAATTCATTCAAATGGCCTGTTAACTTCTTTTAACATCGTATCGTATAAGGTATATTAAAGTATCCCAATGTAACCACATAATATGCATAATCGAAGAAAATTAAACATAATTTAAAATTACATAATATGCATAATCCAAGAAAATTAAACATAATTTAAAATAATTGATTGTAAATGCCTTTTAGCTTTTTCCTAAAGTTATCATAATGTCTCTATGAAGTGGCATTATGAAGAGGGAAACTTATAGAACTTGGATAGCAACTAATAGTGCTTTGAACAACGAGAATTTAATTCTTTGTTCCTTGAAAATGTGGCTTCAATATAAACAAGAGCCCGTAAAAACTTAAAAGTAAGCATAAACTAGCTATTGCACATCTACAAAAGTGAACCTTGAAGGAACTAGATCCCTTGGGCGGATAAAAACCCTAAGCCTTTCTTCCCATCATGATATATTAATCATTATACAAACTTCATTCTCCACCTCAAAGATATATTTGCAATCACTAATCAAGTGAGTTACATTGAAATCAAGAACAATCATAGGGATTTTGAAAACTTACTAGACTTTAAAAAGATGCCTAAGTAGCAATAATAACCTCACTTCAATACATTATATGCTTGATAACATAACTTCCATGAGAATAATTTAAAAGGCTCTACCAATGTTTAAGCTTTTGATCCCTTCTCCAAGGTTAATTCTTCTGTATCCCTTGTTTTTTGAATGCATAAGGAACCTATGCCATACAATGTTTCATAAACGAGCCTTATCTGGATTCTAAAAATAATGCTCACCAAAATCCCAAAAGCACACACCCATTCCATAATAAGAAAGGTAATCCTGAAGCAGTTAGGTCCTAGACAGTCAACATTGGTGTCACCCATGGTTGTTGGATAGGAATGGCATGCTTGCCTTTGAGCTTCTTCATCGTATATGTATCCAGTGAGGAGACCCGAAAAGGGGAAATCTCCTAGTGGATTCCCTATTGTTAGAAAATTATAAATTATGCTGAAGTGATTAATCCCGAAGAGCTCAGAAGCCATGGGAACCATAACAAAGAGTTGTACTCCATAACAAATTCCTAGTAAGGAAGAAGAGATATGAATAGATCTAGGAAGACCTGAGGAAAATAAGAGATAAGCCCCTATCATAAGAGCCTGTGTAGTTGTCATCCAATATGTCTAGGGAATGGCCTTTTGCCTACATATTTAGCATTTACTATTTTTATAAGAAAGAAAATTGATCACATGAAATAGTCCTTTAATACTACAAGAAAATTTCATACTCATCACATTGATTAAAAGTTGCCCATGAAGAAAACAAAATGAGAATGTGTAAACAACATACCTGGCATAATATTCCGAGAGAACCCTTCCACCAAGACTCCCAATGAAGTTGCAAACACCAATTAATATTAACAGGATCGTGACATCCTAATAGCCTTAAGCCAGTCCTATTTGTGCCAAATTATTAAGAACCGTAATCCCAGAACCAACCCCACAGAAGAAGACTACAAAAAGCAGCTAGAAGTCAGCTTTTACCAAAGCTTGGTGATGTTTAAAATCTTCTCCTCACCTTGGTTTTCTCTTTTTCCTGACAGCTCCTTCTCCTTCAGCTAATAGAATATCTAGGTTCATGTCTTCAATTTCAAGAAATGCTATAGGATTTGTGATGGAAGAGGATCTTGATGAAGGTGAGCCTTCTAATCGTCTTTGCAATTCACTGTTATTGTCCTTTGACATGTTTGACATAGTGTTATTAATATAGAGGGATTCAACAGTCTTCTCATCTGCAATAGGCTTGAAGTCTGGGCCTTTTTCTTCTTTACCAAGAAGTGGTTCTCTATAAGGGTCTATTTGCAAGCCAATAAACCTATGCACATCTTCATTGTCTTTCTTGAGTGCATGTAATGTCAATTTTAGAGGAATTAAGGTTGGTGCTTAGAACCATTAAGAAAATTCTCCCTCTTCTTGGATTTGGAGTGGGTTTGTGGGTTGCATAGTCTATTGCTGGAGAACACAATGTCACATGAGAGAGGTAACGAAACAACCATATAAATGGCATGGGAGAATCCAAACGACCACTTTCAAATGCAGGCATGCCTGGAGGGTTGTAGATTCCTCTCTCCATTTACACACTGCAAAGCTGGTTGCTGGAGAAAGTGATGTCTAGCGGGAAAACATGGGGTCGGTTTTCAAGCGAGCAGGTGGCCTCCATGCAGTGCGGGTAATATTTTATCGGCATCTTGGAAAATACATTTCATCTTTCATGCAACACGCTTTGATCTTAAGGAGGGATTCTTTCACCGGTCTTGGTCTTCATGTGCAAAGTTACTGCAAACATGAAGTAAAAAATGAGAGCCGACAATGTGATAAAGATAGTGCAAAGAATGACCTCAGACCACTGTTGGGGGGTGGGAAATAATCCCCAAGGTTGGCATCATCTTTTGGAACCAATCCCATTGCACATAAATAGATTTTATTGAAATTAATTTAAATAGAAAAATTGTCTTATAAAGTTGAACCATGGAAAATTGAAAAAAAATTAGCTATACAAAAAGATTAATTGATTTGATTGAAAACTATATAATCCCCTACAAGGATATAATAAGATTTTGATATGAATTAAATCATATTTCATATTCTATTTTTTGTCATAATACAAACAAAATTTATGCAATAAGAAAATTGCATAATTTAATTGAATAATATTATTATAACCTTTATGTAAGTAAATATGATTTTATATGATTCAATTCAATAATATTGTTACAACTTTCCTATAAGTAAATATGATTTTGATTTAAATTAAATTATGTCTCATGTTTGATTGAAATTGGTAATGAATGAAATTATCTTTTAAAAATAATCAAGATTTTGATGTTAATTATTTATATGATTCAATTCAATAATATTGTTACAACTTTCCTATAAGTAAATATGATTTTGATTTAAATTAAATTATGTCTCATGTTTGATTGAAATTGGTAATGAATGAAATTATCTTTTAAAAATAATCAAGATTTTGATGTTAATTAAAATATAATATAATTGAATAATATTGTTATAACTTTTTTTATAAATAAATAAGATTTGATTTAGCCCATGTGTCATAGAATAAATGATGAATGGGTTAAATACTCTTAAAGCACTTCTTATGTTAGGTCACCAATTCCAAACTCAATAAGTATTGACTAAAAAAGAAAAAAAATTGATTTAAATTAAATCATATCTTATCTTCCATTGAAATTGATAATAAATTCTTTTAAAAAAGTTAACTTCATAAATGTAATAAATTTTCTATTCACTGGAACAACTCACATTTAGGAAAGATAAAATTTTCATAGTACCAAAAGGTATGTTGGGATGACTTTCATATGCTATAAATAAACAAGGGTGAGTGGGGATTTTGATGGGACCCCTAAAAGATCCATTATGTATAAACACAATTTTGCATGAGTTTATGTGGTTTGAAAATCACTTTTGACATTGAAAAGATGGATTTTTGGAGACCATGTCCACGTGGAGTATAAAATATAGTATTATAGTTAGATAAAAGAACCACAAGATGAAAGGTTAGATGGAAGGTTTAAGGTAAGGTGCTTGGAAAGGAGTTGGAGTTACCACTCTATCTTTGAAAAAAAATCGAGAAAACTAAGATAGCTTTGGGAGAAGGTAGGAGAAGGGTAGGGCATTAAGTTAATTATAAGATCAATACTTTAATGCACTCACAATTGGTTGATTTGGTTGATTAGAATGCATTTAAAGATTAATTAGATTGATTAACAATCATGATAGATTAATTAAGAAATGTAAAACATAAAAAGAGATAATGATGATTTATTTTCAGATTTTTCTTTTTATGTATATTAATTAATCTACAAATAAGAATTGAAAAATTCAAGTAAGGGAGTATACATCCTAGATAACTCTTCAACTTAATGCAAACAAATGAATAATAAATATTAGATTGATCAACCCAATTTCCTTCGCGATAAATCAAGCACATACGAGATCGCAGGGTTTATTACCCTCATAGGTGGGGAAAACCCTTAACTAGGTGAAAACTAACTAAATCTAACTTAATTTAATGTACAACTAGCTAGTTGGGCTTGGGGAAAATGGAACAAACAACATGGAGATGAAAATTTAGAGTCCCACTCTATGCACTTGTGATTTTTCTCTTCCTTTTGTGGAAGAAAACATGGATATGCTACCTCCATATACAATGAAATGAAAGCACAAGCACACATACACCCAATTTTGATAAAGAAAGTAAAGTGCATGTATGTATGAACCAAGTGTCCTCAATTGCCAAGATTATCTCATCACTCACATGCTTGTGCTGAAGATCCCTTTGGGTTGGAGATGAAGGTGCAATGAAACATGATTAGGTAAAAATCCCAAAACACCACAATCCAATTGATAAATCTGATAAAGGTACATCCAATCAAATAAAAAGGGAAGTATCAACTATAGAAGCCTCTAGTACGTCGATTGTTGAATTAGGCAAAAAGGCCAAGCAATCCAACGATCAAAAGTAGGAGGAGATATCTAATATGCAAGAGAGATAGAAATCCAACATAGTTTTTCTATGAAAGATAGAGATATTATAAACCCTTAACAATGAGTAGGTGAGAAACATAAATAGATTTGGGAATTCTTGATTTGTCAAATTGTGAGTCCCTTGATAATCAGAAAGTCCGAGATCACCTCCTTATAAGTTGTTATCGTTATCTACTCATGAGGTTTCATCCTTATAAACTTATGCATTGGCAATGATATCTATATCTAGAGATGGTTAGATCCATAATATATTTTGATATCATTGGATGGATATAAGCGGTGAAAAAATCAAATAAAATTGGACCATAAGGAAAAGTGATTGGTGACTATCACTTGTCATATGTACTTGAAAGTATCATTAAGAAGATATTCGGCATTATCATAACACAAGAATTTGAGTGATATAGCTGGAAACACATATTTTTACTTAAGGTCAAATTGGGAGCTCTAAACCTAGTCTTGAATGCTTTGATGCTATATAATTGTTTTGTTATTCAATTTGTGAATGGGTTTATAGTATTACCATGTTTAAATGCACTTATATCTTCATTGGAAAACAAAAAAAACCATGGTTTGTACCACATCAATTAGTAAAATTATCATTTTTTAGGAGAATGTGTCCAACATTCGCTTGAAATATGAATAAGGGGATCTAAGGTACATCTAGTGGACGATTTTATTTTGGATATTTTTTCATGGCTACATTGTGTCTAGATATTTGATACATATTTCATTTGGAAAATGTGCAAGAATACTAAATGGGAAAATGTAAATCGATCAAGAATTCTTTGAATCAAGGTTTGATTGATTCATTGAGTTGTAAAAATTGAAGAAGAAACATAAGTTATTTAATCTCTTTCATTGAATTGTCGAAAGGGTAGAGTTGCAAACCCTTTTAATGCTACAAATCAATTGACTTACCCAAAATTGAATAAAGAGGTCATATTCACCAAAGTCTAATAGTTGTAAACTCACAATTTGGGGTGCATGATCGGTAGTGGTTGACACCCTCAAGTTTTTTGATAACAAGTGCAAGCAAGTGTGACAAAATTGCAAATCTAAAATGGGCAAAGAAGGGAAGCAGTTGCAAAAAATCAATCTAGAAATAAAACAATTACATGACACCTTAAATGATTTGGATAATTGGGTTGTTAACCTTCACAAGCAAATTGATCTAAAAATTGATTGAAGGACTTCAACTAAAATTAATTGTAAAGGACAAGAAAATTAAGAACGTGGTTGGTGCAACTTGTGACACAAATGACCTCATGGAATTGGGTGATATAGATACAACAAAAGATATGATTAATGATTCTTTAATTGGTCATGAGAAGGAATCATCCATAACAATGCACTAATGAAGGCAAGTTTTCACTATGAGCCACAAGAAGAAGCAAGGAGTGATACCAAAAGAAGTGTCAGTGAATGTGAACTTGAATTTACAAAATAAATCAGTCATGAAAGAATGGAAGAAAACCAATTACAAAACGATATTTCGAAGAACATTGTTAGATCTTGGGAAGAATTGAAATTTAACAAGAATCAACAAGGCTTGGGATATGAAAAAGACATTGGCTTTCATATTCCCGACTACTCCAAACTAATTCAGTTTGTGAGTGTTAGATTTCTTGCGGAAACTTTGAAGGGGCAAAAGTCACATGTTGAATAAGTAATTCAAGTAGTGGAAGATTGATAAATTGAAGAATTTCCTAATGAATGCCAATTTTGTCATCCATCCTTGTCTGCATTGTGGGAAAACAAATCATCATTTAGGTAAATGACAAAAGAAGAAGACGACTAAAAATAAAATGATTAATTTGGTTGGTTAAGTTCTTGGTGATGGAATCAATAGGTCAATATTATGCATAATTTTTACCATCATGTTTATACATAGGTAAATACATATTTGCATAAAAAAGATACAAAAGAAAATGGATTTCAATCATTTGTTACAGATGATACTTTTGGGCATGACTGGTGCCCATTCTAATTCAAATTGAAAACTGAATCCAAATGGTGCTCCCTTGTACCTTAAAGGGGGAAGTACATAAATGAAATGAAAAGAAACTCTCTTGCAACTCGAAGGAAGGAGTACACTAATGAAGACACAATAGAACTCTCTAGAAACTTAAGGGGGGAGTATATTTTGAAAATGGTTAGTGGTAAACCAAAACCACCACATACATCGATGAAAATGATTAGTGGTCAATGAAAATCACCAGATACATGGTATCATATACAATGATGAGAGATATATTGAAGAAGAATCTAGATTAATATATTGGATCCCTTCCACAAAATTCTCACCTTACACCTGATAGGGGGAATAACAATGATAATAATTAGGCTTAAGTTTCGAAGTCCCATCAATCAATGTTCAATTAGAATTTGCAAATTCCAACATGGCGATTTTTCTCCTCAATGGGCTATCTCTAATCTTATTGGTATTTTATTAAACACCTAATTGATTCTAAATTTAGAGAGCACTTAAGTGATCCTATTTGTTCATAGATAACATAATGGTGATCCTATTTATTCACCAATTAGAAGAAGACAACATATTCTTCTAGCTAAATTAATTGCAAATAATTAAATTGTCAAATAGTCATAAAATGTCAAGACATGGCAGCTATTCACTTCTAAAATTCATTGTCTTTTTAAAAATTCATTTTAGATGAACCATTCAACATCCATAATTGGCATTTTTTTAATAAAATCTTCATTGAATCTTATTTTATAAGTTTTAGATTGAAGATTGGATGATACCAATTTATGCACTAGTTCTTGTTGACTTGATGGTATAATTATTCAGAATTATGATTAAGGGGATGATTCTAAGACTGTGAGTCCCTAAATAATAAACAAATCCAATATCACCTCCTTATGCATTTCTATCTTTATCTATTGATGAGGTGTTATCCTTATTAGTTGATGAGTTATCAATGGGATGTAGATGTAAAGGTGGTCAAATCCATGTACTATATATCTATATCATTGGATTACTATAAGTGTTGAGAAAGTATTAAGCCTTTTCTACCAAGTTCCTTTCTTGTGTTCTATTTCTTAACATGAGAGACATACCTAGACATTATATTCTCTGTTAGAGAGTATTTCCTTCATAATGGCCAACCCTCAGGTTTTGACCCTACATACCACAGGGGATGGGAATAAACTATGGGAAACTCATGAGAAATAATCCTTTGCACAAGTATATGAAAACCATGGGCCAATGTGTAGTATAGATGAAAAAATCATAATTTTAGAATTCACACTAGGGCCTCTCAAGGGGAAGAAACATCTTTTAAACTAACTTTACTTGAGGGAAGAATAATTTTGACCAACCAGATGCAAAGTGTAGGAGATAAACATCTCACCTATTAAGAGAGATAAGGTTGACCAATAATATGCAAGGTGTGAGAAACAATAAACTTACGTAATAGAGGCAGTAAAGTTGACCAACCATGTGATGCATGAGAAATAAAAATCATGCCTCTTAGAAGAGACAAGGTTAATAAAAGATATGTAAGGTTAGAAAAAATAAGGATCTCACCTCGAGGAATAAGAAAGTATGTCCAAGAACATGCAAAGTGTGAGAAACAAAACATGTAGAAATGACAAAACTATGTTTTGAAGGATGTTCCAATCTAGATTGACATATTGTGAAATAAGAAATTAAACAAGGAGAAAATGTGATGATTGATCCATGGTAAGGTTTGCTTATCTCAGGTTGATCCATAACTAGAGGCAGTAATCCATGAAAAGTAAACACTAGGTCAAAGAGAAACAATAATTAACAATTGGGAGAGAAAGTGGGAGACCATGAGAAATGAAAAGAGAGAATAAAGATATAGACTAATAAAGGACCAAATAGATAGTAGGAGGATTCCCCCAAAATTTTATGGGGATAGTCTATGGGAAAAGAAGGGTTGATGTGCAAATTTGAGAGGAAATGAAACAAGGGGGCATAAGGGTAGGTGACAAAGTGGGTGCTCTGGATGGGTCAAGGTGTCTAACAAGTTGGGAAGAGGTTAGACAAGGAGACTACTCCCTTGCATGATCCCTTATGGAGGAATGAGCCGCATTCAATCCCCCTGTGAAATACTAATGGAGGAAGTACATCGAAGAACAACTCCAAGATTGCATCAGGACGCAAGAAGTGAGCTCGAGAAAAGAAGGATATGGTTTCATTGGTGGTCGAAAAAGAAATTGGAATTGAGGAAGTTTCATATTAGCTAAGCTCGACCTTGGTAGGGAGGTTCTGTGGGAAAGCAGTGGGGGAAGCGACACTATGAAATTGGATGGAGTCTAATTGGAAATTGGTTTTGGACCAGGATCCTTCTTTTCATATCTTGTTGTGAGGCTTGATCCTATTTAAATTCCACTCTGAATTAGACAAGCAAAAACTGTTGGAGCGGAATTGGAGTTGGGGACCGTCGGGACTAATTTTAAAAGGTGGAAGATTGATTTCGATGCTAGAAGGGAACCTCAAAATATTCAAAAATTATGGGTTATATTTCTAGGACTACCTATGATGTTTTGGCAAAGATTGGTGCTAGAGGCGATCGGGGGTAAGATAGGAAGGTTTATAGCATTGGAGGACAATTGGGAACAAAATATGGATAGGTGTTGCGCCAAAATATTGGTGGAATTGGATTCACGTGATGGACTGTATGAGGAAATTAAGCTGGAAATGTATGGCAGTGTATGGTGTCAAAGGTTAGACTACTAGAAAATACTGTTTCGTTGCTTTGGTTGTAGGTAGGTTGGAAATATGATACGATATTTCCCAAATACTTCTTCTGGTGTGCATAATTCCAGGAAGGTTTGGGTTAGGAAGACGCCTGCAACTTCATATAACAAGGAGTCAACATCCCACGATGGTAAAGGTGACGAACTGCAATCAGGGGAGGTTGACGTATCCATGGAGGATGCATGCAAGAACGTAGAAGACACACCACCTTTCTATTCCGATAAGATTGATGTATCCCTTGTTGTCCCTTCTTATGAAAATATCTTTCCTGGTATAGTTTTTCCCATTGAAGAGTTGGGTCCTCCTCAAAATTCTCTCTATTCCCCTTTTCCCTCCCCAAAGTTGGACATGTCAAGTTCGGAAGGATCGGTCAACCAAACCTCCTCTCTTGAGGTTAAGGACAACCCTCTCTCTTTGCTAAAACCTAAGGTATATAACACCAGATATAGGGTGGCGAGCATGCGGAGGAACGAAGGTGTAACATCGGGAAGTCTAGGTCTCAAGCTTGTACCAAAGGTCGATTTGGGTAGAAAGTCTCAAATCACAAAAGCCAAAAATCAAGCCATGTTCTGGGAAACAGTCTACGATAAATAGGGCCTTTAGAGTAGGGAAATCCCTCCCTAGAGTTCCTTGATGCTTTGTCTCTCATTTAATGCTAGGGGGTTAGGGGGATCCCCCAAATTGAATGCCATTAAGAGGATGATACATAATTTAAAACCACCGGTCATCCTTTTACAGGAAACAATGCCAGAAGGCATTAAAGCTCAAGATATAATAAGTCCTTGGTTAAAATATTGGTCCTTTGCACATTTAAGCTCGGAGGGTCACTCCAATGGGTTAGTATTGGCCTGGAGTCCAGACTTAAAGGAATTTTTAGTGTGAAAGTATGATTCTGTGTTGAAGACTTTTCTCGAAGATAAAGATTCTGGTGAAACCTTTGCAGTCCTAAACAGTTATGGGCCTTTTCAAAATTGACGAGTTTTATGGGAAAATTTTTCCTCCTCTGGTTTGTGGGAGGAGTGTAATATGATTTTAGGAGGAGATCTCTAATACCCCTAGTTTTGAATTGGAATGTATTTATCCAAATTATGTAAATGATGTAAATATGCTAGTGCGAATTCCTAGTGTAGAGCTCAAGGCCAAAGCCCGACTAGTGAATTCCTAGTCATGTATGAAGTTTATATTTTATTTGGACTGTTTGGTTGGATTTTATGCTGATTTAGAATATTATGTGCATAAATAATAAAATGGTCCAACAATGGCTGTGTAAAGAGCACCAAAGGGGCTACGATTCCACCAGAGGGGAAGAGGAAAGGGGGTCCATGGGTGACTAAATCCTTGCTGCCAAGTGTCAACCTAAGAACTCACCCAAAATTCTGTCATGTGTTGAGAATAAGCCAATTATCTCATTTTTTGACCATTTTCCAATCATTAATGTATGTGTGTGGTTGGTGGGAAAAGTCACCTCATGTAGTTATTGAAGCATGGGACTAACTGCACTTTTGTGACAATTCTGTCATGACAGAAGTCAGTCTGTAGCTGCCAGGAGTCCTTTCTTCTACTATCATAAGTTATGTCAATTTTCTTTTCACCATTTCTCATATCCTTTGGAGTCAACCCTCATTTATCTCATTCTTTCATACAGATTTAGACTATGTAGAGCTCTCCCTTGCTGTCCATGAACTTACCATGCTTTTTTGAACCCATAAATTCAAATTTGGAGACCATACTATAGATTTGGAAGTGAAAATTGTTGGTTGTAGGTTAGCAAAGAGGTTGGGAAAGCTAGGAACCCTTACCCATCAAATTATTTTGCTTGTAGGTGCTTGAGAAGCCACAAATTAAGGCTACAGGTGGTTCTATAGCAGCCAATATTAGGTTGGACTTCTTCTATGCACACATTGGAAGCACCCAGCAAGATGGATCACCCAAGAGAACCGTGGATCGGTGAAGGGGATGCCTGAGCTAGAAGGGTGTTGTGTGGGGCAGGTATTGTGGAAGCCAAGGCTATGAGGGCTGAGTGAGACCCCTGTAAAGCTCTGTATGAGCATTTGGCTAAGCATAGAGAGAAGAATGGGTTATGGGATTAGAGAGAGAAGTCTGTAGGTGTTTCCTTCACCCTGGTGGCCTCATAGCCGAGCTTGGGGGTGGCCTCCCAATAGAAAGAGTATATAATGGATGGAGTGCCTATGGTTGGGTGGAACATCGATCTTACACAACCAGTTGCTTGGATCTGCATTGGATAAAGATAAGTATTCTCATGCATTTGAATTTGAAATGTTTTTATTTTATGTCTATAATGTTTATGCTTGTATTTGCATGTTAGATGTGCGTCGATAGATTTTAAATTCTGTTGTGCATGTCTATTTAAGTTTATGCACACATTTTATTTGTTGAAAATCATATTATGCATTTGGGGTGAAATTTGAGAGCCCTGATTTGGATAGCGTCCCCTCCCGATGGTCAGATTGGGTGAGGGGGATGTTACAAGATCTAAATCTCACCATCTCAGAGAGGGAGATTTGGGAGAAGTTGGCCAGGACATATGCATTAAGTAACTTTTTCAATGCTCTTTTTGAATCCAAAGGCATTGTTGATGTATAACCAAAGAAGCTTGAGCCTACTTGGAGGAATAAGAGAAGTCGGGATTATGCAATTTCTAAGCGTCTTGATAGAATCTTAGTTTCAGAGAACTTGCTTACAGGCTCTTTATCAATAATCTCTTGGAATGAGGTTGGAGGGTTGTCTGATAATCAACCAGTTATGCTTTCAATTGATAAACATGACCAGAAACCAACCTCCCCATTTAAGTTCAACCTTGTTTAGATTAAAGAGGAGTGGTATAAGAATTTGGTAGAAGAATTATGGCATCCCTTAATAAATGATTCTCCATATTCTTTTATGAAACAAATGGTCGACAACCTAGTCAAGATAAAGAAAGCTTCTAAGGACTGGGCTAAAAAATTTCAAGCTAGCCATGGACTAGGTTAAAGGAGGCAGAGGCAGGGATCACTGAAACTTCTATAAGCATAATAGCTTTGGGGTTTCTCCGAAGAAGATCTAAATATGTCGAAATCATATGAACTAAAACAAACTGAATTACTAGCAAAAGAAGAGAAGTTATGGAGGCTCAAAAGCAGAGCTATATGGATTGTTGAAGGGGATAGTAACACCAAATTTTTTCATAGATTTTCCTCGCATAGAATAAATTTTGACACCATAGATGAGATCCAAAATGATCAAGGGAGAATGGTCAGTTCCTTTCATGAAAAAGCTGAGGCAGGCTTCTCTTTCTTCAAATATTTATTCAATGAGCCGGAGGGATTCCCAATTCAAGAAATTTTACAAGTTCCAAGGATTTTTCCAAGGTCAGATACTGAAGAAATGAATGAAAAACTAGCATTAGAATTCTCAAAGGAACAACTGAACTTCATAGTGAACTCTTTTCAAAAAGGGAAAAGTCCTGGTCTTGATGGTTTTATGATCGATTGCTTTAAGGGATTCTATGATCTAATCAAGGAAGATCTAATAAAGGCACAATAAAGGTTGTCCATGAATCACAAAGGTCTGGAAATGTCTTAGGCATAATAAAATCCACATTCATGGCTTTGATACCAAAGAAGCAGAGGCCTACAGCCTTTGAATATTTTAGGTCGATTTCGTGCTGCAATGTGGTTTATAAAATAATCGCTTAAACAATCACTCAAAGATTGAAGCCGATACTAAGCTAGATCATTTCAGAGGAGCAATTTGGGTTTCTGTTTAAACCTTAAATAGATGATGTTGTTTCATTGGCACAAGAGGCAATTTATACAATTAACAAGAACAAAGTTAGTGCTTTTTCCCTGAAACTAGATCTGTCCAAGGATTACGATAGGGTTAGTTGGAATTTTTTGTGACTTTGACTGATACGAGTTGAATTTTCACTGGATATAGTGAATTGGATCATGGGATGCATCAATTTGAATTCCTCCGTAGTCTTAATAAATGGTTCTCCATCCTCCTTCTTCATGCCATCTAGGGTACTAAGACAAGGATGTCCACTCTCACCATTTTTATTCCTGTTGGTGGCAGAAGCGTTGAGTAAATTGGTGCATCAGGCAAAAAGGTTCGGGTCTTTGAAAGGAGTATGGATTTTAGAGTCAGTGGAATTGACTCATATATTATTCGTGGAAAATGTTCCAATGATGGGAGAGGGGTCTATGGAAAATATACAAACTACCTCTCATATATTACACCTTTACAAAAAAGCTACTGCCATGGTGATAAATGTGGAAAAATCCAACATAACAGTGAATCGGATTTCTGAGGTTGTGCAACAAAGGCTACGGGATGAGGTCTCTTTCCCCCCAAAATCGATGAGTGAGGGTTTTAAATACCTGGGGTTCTACCTTAAGTCAAATTCCTACTCTTTTAAGGACTGGTTGTGGCTCTACAAGAAGGTGGATGCACGAGTTTCCTACTAGGATAATAGGTTCCTGTCAAGAGGAGGTCGTTTGGTACTCTTAAAAGTTGTGCTTCAAAGCATACCAGTGTATTGGGACTCCATTGCATATATCCCAAAAGGAATTCTCACTAAGATTCAAAAGAAGTGTTTTTCCTCTCTTTAAATAACAAGTAAATAGACAGAAGGAATTCCGCTAGTAAAATGGACTATAGTGTCCAATTTAAAGGAGCTTGGTGGTTGGGGGATAAAGAATCTGATCTTGTTCTGTCAATCGTTAGCTACAAAATAATTATGGAGGTTGGCTCAAAATGCTAGTTACTTATGGGGAAAAGTGATGTCAATGAAGTATTGTCAGAATTCTTCAATCATTGATTGGTTTAGGAGGCCTGATAAGTCTCATAAGGGTGGTTTGGTGGGTTGGAAGGATTTGGTTCTCTCTTATCCTATGCCAGGGAATTGGATGGCATGGAGGATAAGCAATAGTAGGAGTGTTCATATTGGGGAAGACCCATGGGTTGGAGAAGGGAGTGACTTCAAACTTTCTGCAAATATGATGTCTTTGCTCAAGAATCAACACACACACACACACACACACACACACACACACACACACACACATGCTCACTGATGCAAAGGGACGGAATATTCAGGATGGTGGCAGAGACATATGGAAAATTGCTCAGGAGCTTGGCCTAGAGGGTGAAGCAGCAAGGGAATGAATTGTTTATGTAAACAAATTGGTGTTTAGCTTCATAATTCTTGATGAAAATGAATCTGATAAATTAGTTTGGACCAAGAACAGTTCGTATTATTTTTTTGATAATTTCATTCAAACATTATCTTAGGATCCTACTAAGAGAATAACAAGCACAGCATGGCAATCATAAACACAAGAGACGCAGAGTTTCATCGGGGAAAACCAAGAAGGTGAAAAACCCCGCAACTTCCTCAGAGATAGAATAAGCCACAATACAATATCACAATGATCAAACCCAAGATTGATAAATCCAGTAGCTACTCCTCCTCCACTTGTGCGCACTCCTCTCTTAACTAATGTGAGTTGGATGAGTGAGTGAATGAATAGAATGAGACACACTCACACTCTATTTATACATTGACTTGACCTATCAATAACCTAATAGGGCCGACCTCCCAAGGAGGTCTAATAACCCAACCACATAACTCAACTAGGGCCAACCCCATACTGGTGGTCTAGTAACCCATCAAATATAAGTTGCGACACTTGAAACACTTGCGACACTTGTGACACTTACAAATACAAATGACAAATCTTTTGATTGGAGGAATAATCATCTCCATCATGAATATAATAAAGTACAAGTGTAATATATAGAAGAATATCTTCCGAAGTTACAAATACATCAACACTCCCTGTTAACTAGGAAGGTATTCTCTAGACACAGGTCATCAATACATATCACCACAAGTCTTCAATTCCGGAGCTAGATCATCATCACTGGATCACGGAGCATCATCATCACTGCTGCTGTACTTGTCATCTCGATCACTGGGCTATCTCTCAATTATTCTCGTCATAGGAAGTTCTACAGAGCCAGCCCTTTTTCATGTTGGTTGTAGGCCTAGCCTCCTGTAGGTTTTCATCATCTCTGCGAGCTGGCCATCCTGTGGAATCCTCAGGATTGATTACATGCGCCAACAAAACCTCAAAAGAGCATCCCAGGCCTTTTACGAGCACACAGCTCAACCTATCGGATCTACTAGGATTTTTTACATGTGACCTTTACAAAACCTTAAAAGAGTGTCTTGCTCAACAAGAACTCTAAAGAGCATCCTAGGACTTTTACATGCCTAGCACAACCTGTCCGGACCTCTAGGACTGATTACATGTAATCTCCACAAAACCTTAAAAGGGTGTCTTTCCCAACAAGAACCCTAAAGAGCATCCTAGGCCTTTTACGTGACTAGCACAACTTGTCCGTATCTCCAGGACGCATTACATGTGGTCCCCACAAAACCTTAAAAGGGTGTCTTTCCAAGCAAGAACCCTAAAGAGCATCTGAGGCCTTTTACGTGACTAGCACAACCTGTTCGGATCTCCAGGACATATTACATGTGGTCCCCACAAAACCTTAAAAAGGTGTCTTTCCCAACAAGAACCCTAAAGAGCATCCGAGGCCTTTTACGTGACTAGAAAAACTTGTCCGGATCTCCAGGACGTATTACATGTGGTCTAGAAAAACCTTAAAAGGGTGTCTTGCCCAGCAAGAACCCTAAAGAGCATCCAAGGCCTTTTACGTGACTAGCACAACCTATCCAGATCTCCAGGACGTATTACATGCTACCCTTGCACAACCTGTCCACGGCTACAGAGTACCATCCTGATACTCGAGATCAACCTGATCATCCTCGCACATGATCATACAGTACATCATCCTGATGCACATCATCATCACATGATCATCTTGATCATCATCACAACATCGTCCCAATGCATATCATCATCGCATGATCATCCTGATCATCGTCACTGCATCATCCTGATGCATATCATCTGGAGCATCATCCTAATGCCCATCACACATGATCATCCTGATCATCATACATAGCCATAACTGGAGCATCGTCCTGATGCTCATCACACACCGCTTACATCCACAGCCATGGGAAGGATCCTCCTACCACCATGCTTGGAATGGCTCCTGCAAATGTGTCCCATCACTTCTTCCTCGAAGTATCTTCTATATGAAGAACACCAAGCCTCTCTCTGAAGTACTCGAACTTCACTCTGGCTAGTGGTTTGGTGAACACATCTGCAATCTGCTCATCGTCGCAACATATAGGAGCTTCACTGCTCCTCTCTGCACCATATCCATGATATAGTGATATATGATATCAATGTGCTTCGACCTGTCATGCAACACCGGGTTCTCGGACAACTTCACACAACTCTGGTTGTCACAGAAGATACAGGTAACATCCAACGCTATATCAAATAAATCAGATAGTAGCTTCCTAAGCCATACTGCCTCACAACTGGCCGAACAAGATGCGGCATACTCTGCTTCGACTGTACTTAGTGCTACGCAAGATTGCTTCTTGCTAAACCAAGAGATCACACCTGATCCCATACTAAATCAACACCCTGAAGTGTTGTTCCTATCTACAGCACTACCTGCCCAATCTGAATCAACATAACCCTCTAGGTTAAACTTTTGATTCACATCATACTTGAGCCCATAATCAATTGTACCCTTTAGGTACCTCAAAATATGATTTACAACAATCGGGTGAACATGTCTAGGATTTGTCAAAAACTGGCTCAAGATGTTCACCACAAAGCAAATGTATGGTCTTGTGTTCATCAGGTACATAAAGGACCCAATCATATGACGATACACCATGACATCAACCAACTCTGATGAAGCATCACACAATAGCTTCAGGTTCGATGCCATAGGTGTGGCCATGGCCTTGCAGTCCATCATCCCGAACCGCTTCAGGATCTCTACTGCATACCTCCCTTGTCCAAGGAAGATTCCATCTGCACTTTGCCACACCTCCATACCTAGAAAGTAATGCATCATACCCAATTCCTTCATCTCAAACTCGGCAGTAAGCTTCCTCTTCGTGTCGACAATCAATCTATCCTCACCTGTCACAAATAGGTCATCCACATACAATAGGAGTATCACTGGATTTCCTTCCTCAACCTTGTAGTAAAGGTTGGAATCTGCTTTACTCTTGGTAAAGCCCAAACTAGACAGGAATCTGTCTATCCTGCCATACCATGTCCCAGGAGCTTGCTTCAAGCCATACAATGCTTTCTTCAATCAACACACATATGACTCCCTATCACGTGTCTCAAAACCAAGTGGCTTCTCCACATACACTTCCTCTTCGACTACACCATTCAAGAATGCTGTCTTGACATCCATCTCGTTTATCTTCCACTTCATCACTACAGGAAGAGCAACTATTATGATGGAAGTGTATCTAACTACAGGTGCAGAAGTCTCTTCAAAATCTATCCCCTCTTTCTGGGAGAAGCCACGAGCTACAAATATTACCTTGTATTTATCTATGTTGCCATTTGCAACATGCTTTATCTTGTAGATCCACTTGGAAGTCACAATAGACTTCCCATCTGGTCTTGGGACCACATCCAAAACATCATTCTTCATGATTGACTGGTATTCCTCGACCATGGCATCATTCCATTCTTTCTTTTCCACTACTTCTTCATAAATGGAAGGTTCTTTGTTCATAATGTCACAGAGTAAGGCAACATAGCTGGTGTGTGATCTTGTCCTTTTCCTTTCTCTGTGTTCCTCTTCTGGAATACCATACCTTTCTACATCTTGGATGAGCTCTCTAGCCCATGCTGGTTTCCTCTTGTGAGAGTTCTTTTCACGGGGTGGATCTATAGGTTCTTGTGGATCTTCTATTTCACGATCCACTTCTGGTATTGCTTCATTCATAGTGGTGTCTTGTGTTCTGGGTATCCTTGGTTCTTCATAGTCTTCAACAGGTGTCTTCCTTGATTTGATGTAAGCTGAGTTTTCATCAAACGTTACATCCCTGCTGATTTCAATCTTCTTGAATCCTGGAAAGTAGATTCTGTATGCCTTCGAGCTTTCACTGTACCCCACAAATATACCCTTCTTTCCTGAAGGATCTAACTTTGTCCTCTTTTCTTTTGGAACATGTGTATATACTAGACAACCAAATATTTTGAGATGTCTAACTTCTGGTCTCTTACTAGAGAAAACTTCTTTCGGTGTCTTGTTGTCAAGTATCTTGTGTGGTGTTCTGTTTTGTACATATACTGCTATTCTTGCTGCTTCTGCCCATAGGTGCATGGGTAGATCTTCGTCATGAAGCATTTCCCGTGCTGCTTCCATGATTGTTCTATTCTTCCTTTCTGCAACCCCATTTTGTTGTGGATTGTAAGGAGTGGTCAACTCCGTCTTAATCCCTGAATCACTGCATAACTTCTTGAAGTCCCCTAAAGTGAATTCTCCGCCATTGTCGGATCTAAAGATCTTGATCTTCTTATCAGTTTGATTTTCTATCAAGGCTTTGAAATCCTTGAACTTATCAAACACTTCATCTTTGTTCTTCAATAAATAAACCCAAGTCTTCCTAGAGAAATCATCAATGAAAGAAACATAATATACATACCCACTTAGAGAACTGGATGAGATTGGTTCGCATACATCGGAGTGGATAATCTCCAAAATTCCTTTTGCTTTGCTTTCACTGCTTGGAAATGTCTTCTTTGTGTTCTTTCCTTTTGCACATCCTTTGAAAACACCTTTATGCTTTGATTGGATTTCAGGAAGACCTTCTACTGCTTTGCTTGCAATTGGTAGTGCCCTATAGTGCACATGAGCAAGCCTTCTATGCCAAAGTTCACTTGGCTCCATGGATTCATGTACCATGGCATGTTCAGGTTGCCCCTTCAATTTGTACAAACCTCTCTCTTGCTCTCCAATTACTACTACATCATCAATGGTCTTACCTTTAGGCCACATGAGTACTTGGCCATCCACAAATGCAACTCTCATCCCTTTTGCATCCAAAGATGATATGGAGAGAAGGTTCTTCTTGAGACCAGGTACATATAGAACATCTTGCATCTTTAAAGACTTCCCAGAGTCTAGCTTGTATGAGGCTTCACCACTTCCTTTTATAGGGTATTTATAGTCATCCCCAAGTTTCACCTTATGAGGTGACTCATGTTCAGATAATTCTATAAGAGATTCTTTGAATCATGTCATATGTTTAGAAGCCCCACTATCAATAAGCCAATCATTACACCCATGTGTAATTGTACCTGTGAGAGCAGAGATGAGAACATACTCTTCATCACTTGAAGAGTCTTCACTTTCTTATCTAGCCTTCTTCCTGGGAGGTTCATCATCCTTTGCAGCATGAGCATGATATCTCTTCTTGTTGAGATTGGAGCCCTTTTTGTTCTTGGGACAATCTGCAACAAAGTGTCCCTTCTCATTACATGTGAAGCATCTTAGATCTTTCTTATCTCTTTGATGGTGGTGAAAAGATTTCTTGTGATGAGATTACTCCCTCTTGGGCTTACTTCTCTTGGTGTGAGATGTGAGGGCTTGGTATTCACTTCCCATCTTTTCTTCTCGAGCTACAAGACTAGATTCTTCTTGTGAACATTCCTCCCATACTCTACTAAAAGAGATCAACTTCTTTCTTGCACAAATACCTTGGATGAAGGAGTCCCATGACCTAGGTAGGCCATTCAATGTGGTCATGACAATTTCTCCATTCTCCACTACTCCATCCACTGCTTCAAGTTGTTCTTTGATTTGAGAGACCTTAGAGAAGTAGGATTGGATGGTATCTCCATTCTGAAACTTTACCCCTTTCAATTGATTTCGCAAAGTCATCTTCTGATTTATATTATTTCCTTCAAACAACTTGGTCAAAGAGTCAAACATCTCCTTAGGTGTCTTTATGGAAGACACATGGGGTATGAGATGATCTTTTATAGAATTAACAATGATTCTCTTGGCCTTGACCAAGTCCTTCTTGAGTAAGGCCTTAGCCTAATCTCCCTTTGGAATTGGAACCTCTCCCTTTATGTAGTTGTCCAATTCATTCTCTTCTAGGATTAAGCCAATCCTATACTTCCATGCTCGGAAGTTATCATCTCCTTCAAGCTTATCCTCAAGCTTGGTCTGGTGAGACATCTTAAAGAGTACTTCAAATGGAGATAGAAAGTTTTAGGTCTTACCACTTGATTTGCTGAAAACTGGATCTAGAGCTGGATTAGGGTTTTTCAAAGAAACCCTAAAAATTCAAACTTTGAATTCAAAACTTCTGAAAGGATAGAAAGATGCACCTTGCTGAGCTGATCAAGCTGGTATACTTCAATTTTGAAATCTGCAAAATTTGACCCCTCAAAATTACCTTTGAAACTTCCGGATTTCCTAGACAAGATACCGAACTAGGGTTTGATATTGCCAGGGGTTCTACCCAGCCAAAAAGTTTGATCTTGTGCTCTAAACATCGATTTTTCTGAGGAGCATCCAGCCGTGGTCACAGATTCCAAAAATTTCAACTTTTTCAGAAACCCTAATTTTCCACCTTTTTGATCAAAATCCCGATTTAGGGTTTCATTAAGCCCGACCTTATTGCCAACCAAAAAGATCGATCTTGTGCTATAAACTTCAATTTTTCTAAGGAGCATCCAGCCGTGGTCTCGGATTCCAAAAATTCCAACTTTCTCCGAAACCCTAATTTCCCGCAGTAGTGACAGGCCAAAAATTGAAAGTGCTTAGAATTGAATTCTGTCTCGACAGAAAGATGTGCCCTTCCAAGGAGAGTCAGCCTATCCTCCTGCCTTTGATGATTTGAGGAGAGAAACCCAAACATTCAGAAGCCCTAGCTTCCGCAGCTGCACAATGTCTTCTTCTTAGCATGGCTATGATACCATGTTAATTTTTCGATAATTTCATTCAAACATTATCTTAGGATCCTACTAAGAGAATAACAAGCACAACATAACAATCATAAACAAAAGAGACACAGAGTTTCCTCGGGGAAAACCAAGAAGGTGAAAAACCCCGCAACTTCCTCAGAGATAGAATAAGCCACAATACAAGATCACAATGATCAAACCCAAGATAGATAACTCCAGCAGCTACTCCTCCTCCACTTGTGCGCACTCCTCTCTCAACTAATGCGAGTTGGATGAGTGAGTGAATGAATAGAATAAGACACACTCACTCTCTATTTATACACTGACTTGATCTTTCAATAACCTAACAGGGCCGACCTCCCAAAGAGGTATAATAACCCAACCACATAACTCAACTAGGGTCGACCCCATACTGGTGGTCTAATAACCCATGAAATATAAGTTGCGACACTTGCAACACTTGTGACACTTACAAATACAAATGACGACACTTCTGATTGGAGGAATAATACATCTCCATCATGAATATAATAAAGTACAAGTGTGATACCTAGAAGAATATCTTCCAAAGTTACAAATACATCAACAGTTCGACATGAGTATTTTCAGTCAAATTGGGATATGAGGCTTATGCTACTAAATATTTCACTAGATATAAGGAATGGTGGTGGCCTGTAGTTTAGAAGATTATAGGTCCGCTAAAAGAAATTTTTTTCCTTTGGTTAACATGAGAAACAAGGTGCTAACATGGAAAATCTTTTAAAATGCAGATGGTTTGGACCGAGCTAGTGTGCATTGTGTCATGAAAATAGCAAATCCACCTCTCATTTGTTTGTTTCCAGTTCTTATGTGTATGGAATGCTTCCACTAAGGAACTGAGAAAAGTGATGATACAGATGGGTGCCACTCTTGAGCAATGTTGTCAGCTATGGTGGAAGAACCCGATGGTACGCTGATTAGATTCATTCCCCTCCCTTTTTATTTATGGATTATGTTGGGAAAGAAATTCTGCTATATTCAAGATCAACTGATTCCTCAAGAAGTAACTTCGACATTGATTGTACATTGGACAAGGGAGTTCAAAAATGAGGAAAATCCGAGGAGAATGCACAATTTGGTCCCTCCCAACATTGATAAAATGGTCCCTTGGGATTTTTTCGATATATCCAGTCAAGGGGATCCTCCATTGGGAGGATCAGGGGGAGTTTTATATATAATAGAGGATTTAAAGTTAAATATTCGATATGGTCTTGGACATTGTTCCAACCACAAGGCATCATTGGCAGCCCTGTGGTCAGTGCTCAAAACAACATTAGCATGGAATATTTCCAATCTACAACTATTTGGGGACTCTAAAATGTTTATTGAGTGGGAAAATAACAAGATCCAGATCAAATCCCCTCATCTACAACATCTTTTAATAATAATCATAAGACAGATGGAATTGTTCTCCTCTATCTCTTTCACCCATGTGTATCGAGAATTAAATGTGGAAGAGGATCTTCTCTCCAATAATGCGTTGTTACTAGTTCTGAGCACTTCGGATGTAGAGGAACACAGGTGTGGCAGCCAAAAATTAACAAGTGGAAGAGGACGACGGTGTTGAGTGCATATTTTGAAGTTGGATTCAATCAAAGGTTTTTTTTTTGCACTCTAGCTATCTTTCAATGTTGTAGAAATCACAAAAAACATAAAGATATAAGCTCATCAGAGGAGGAAATGGAAGCTAGCGTGGCTGGAGATTTTGGATGCATGAAATTTTGAAGTGACAATATCAATTTATAGTTTATGTTTGTAAGAAGGATGTAATGATAAGGCTTATTGCTGGATTTTGTAATGTTTTTTTTTTTTTGGAATGAAGGGTAAGCTCAAGGAGCATTGATGTAAGTCCTTTATGGACAGTTTATGTTATTAACTATGAATAAATTATTTTTTTCTTCAGAATATATATATGGTTTAATTAGTTAAAATTAAGCGAAAAAACTAAAGAAAATAAAAAACAACTAAGTAAAAATCATATAAAAAATATTTTTTTATTATCTAAAATAAACAAACATCATAAAAAAATATAACCAAAGAAATGAGGCTATCTTGTTTGATTAGTTAAAAGTAAGCAAATAATAATTAAACTAAATCAGAACCAAATCAAAATCAACTAAGTAAAAAAAAAAAAAAAAAAAAAAATTGATCAATGAATTGTGAAATTTATATATTTGAAGTATCCCCCACTAGAATTGAACTCGTGACCTCCCTAGAGATAACACATGTTCTTAACCATTGGGTCCACTCAGGTGCACTGATGGGTATGTATTATTTTAACCTGTTAATGGGTTAGTGCACATCAAAATTTTCAAAATGGGTAAAAACATTCAAATTGAAAGTAAAATTTCAACATGGGTCATAATGACAAATTGTTCAAATAACTAATAGAGACATCATGTTAATAATTTGATCAAATTAGTAACTTCAATGATAATTAGATGGGACATTCGATATCTAGTAGAAATTAATGACTAGTTGAACTTGTCTTTTGGTCCTAGAGTATGGCCTTAAATTGTTTATGATTGGTTAAGAGTCCATCTTCCTTAAATGTAAGGAAACATGTTAATGGCCCAAAACCCAAATGTATCTCACAAGAGTGAAAATATGCCCCTTACAAACCATCATTAAATTATTTTAGGTGAATGGAGGGAAAGGGAACGAACTCTCGACCAACGCGAAAGGAACCGAACCGGAATTCACTCTTGTAGATGCTAAAGTTGCTTAGGCTAAAGAGGAAAGTTGTGATAGGCCTTCAAGAGTGACTCGCATCTTGGAAGATTCTACACATGTTTCTCAAATTTCATGTAAGCAAGGAAATACCTGACCCAATCTCATATATATATATATGATAAAACTAAGTAAAAATACCTTAGTGTCCTAAGAAGAAATGATGCCTTCCCTGCTTTAGTTGTGATGGAATTTCTCTTAATTTTAAGACTATACTAATTTATGTTAAAATCTTATATACATATATGATTAATATATTTCATTTACCATTACTTAAAAAATATATCCTAAAATCTATATTCTTGGCTGGCTATCAATAGTTGGGGAGACAAATGGTAACTTTCAATTGTAATTTGTCAAAATCCTTCTTGACCTCTCTAATAGAGACATATTATGGGAAGTTTCAATTTTATTATATCAAATTTCCAATGAGAAGGTTATTATGAAAATATTATTTATGCAACTTAATGTTACAAGGACACCTCACTCTAAGCAAATAGATATAAACTTTTCATTCTAATCTATCTCTCGAATATTTTGTTTAATACAAGTGGAAACATATTATGGGAAGTTTCAATTGTGTTCATTGCCCTAGATGAGAAGATCATTGTATTGTGATAATATTCATAGTGGAATTGAAAATTAACTAGACACATCTCAATTTTTCCCAAGGGGGCTAAGGGGATATAAGTTGTTAAAATATTAACATAATTACAAAATCTTCCAATCACAGTGATGCATAAGTTATTTTTTCCTTCGAGGGAAATGCCATTTTGGGTAAATTTTAGTGTTAAGAGTAAAAAAATTAACATAATAAAATGATATGATATGGTTATATGCATATAGATATTACATAATGTGTGTGAGAAGTTAAGTTTGATTTTCTTTTTAAATATAAATGAATTGGTTATTTATCAAGATTATTTAGACAAGGTCTAAGTTCAAATTTAGCTAATTGTTATTAGAAATCCTAGGTTAGGTGCAATAACTTACAAGCCACATTTAATAGGAAATTTGGGCATCAATTTAAGGTCGAGAAATTCCAGATAGGGGAACCTAACCTTTCAACTAAGACACAACGAGATAATGTCTCATTGAGAATTTGAGTCGAGGTGGGGAGAATATGAAACTTACTCTCCAAACTTTTTTACTTTTGGTAGGGACTTGCTGCTCTACACCCACCCTTGTTTTTTAAGATTCTTTCCCTTCATTCCAAAAAAATATATAAAACTCTTATAGAATAATTAAAATATTAAAAATTATTAAAAACCATAATAATATTAATAACACAAATAGTTAAAACATGGCTCTTGAGCTCTCCCACTTGCATGAGGCAGTGGCTAGGCTTCTGCCCTAGTCACTCGCTGTCCCTGTACATGGAAATTCAGTCTCTAGGAGATGGTCACCTATCTTCAACACAACTCCTTTCTCTGTTGATTTTGTGTCCTTTTTCCCCTCAGATCTTGCTAATGGTGTCGACAACTACAACCTCAGGTAGACCTGCACATTTTGCTTCCTCTAGTCTTGACCCCTCACGTTCGGTGCTTGTTTCTCAAACTAGTGATGTTAAAGATGGTTTGTTTTGTGACGTTGTGAAGAATAAAGGAATCTTTCCCTTCTTGAATTGCCTCACGATCCAATAGGCTCTAACCCTTTCTATTATAGTTCATTCTAATGCTAAAGAACACATGCTTTTTAATAAATATCATGGCCTTATATGTCATTTTAATGGTTAATGGCCTCGATTAGTTGATTTGCATAAGTAGATCTTCAGCTCCTGGAAGCCCTTTTTGAGAGAAGGATATTTTATATATCCCCATGCAAATGGGGTTTTTATTATTGAGTTTGAACTTGATGAGGATAGGGACTCAACTCACAGTTTAGGGCCTTGGTTTTGGGGAAGTTCTAGATTATGTATGAAGCCATGGACTCCTTCTTTTGATCCTTTGACAACCTCTCTTTCTTGGGACCATATGTGGGTTAGGATTTTGAATCTGCCCTTGCATTTCTGGTGTTTCACTTCTCTTCGAGTCACTAGGTGTTGACACAAACCCAGTCGACAGGGGTTCTCGACACTGTCGACACCCAAACCACCGCGATCTCCCTGAGCATCGGCCCAGACAGGTTTTACCTTGTCTAGCAACACCTGTGGAGAAGATGAGGTCTCGCCTGAGATGTTCAAGGGAGAGTTGAGGGAACCATGTTTCCGCCGAATGTAGGAGGATGTTGCGCATTAGCTAATCAACTTATTGCATCATTCAGACATCGATCTAAGCATTCATCTCAGGCATTTAAACATAAGTGCAACATCATTCAACAGATCTTATCATTGACAGAAAATATGCAACATACATAACAATAAAACATTAATCGCAGCAAGGAAACATGGCATCATTCACAGATTCATATCGCATAATGCATTTACCACAGGAAATTGGAAAAGACACATTGATTTGGCTCAAAAACTCTGTCACATCATATTTATCTCCGCAAAAACCCAGATACAACAAGTCATTCAAGACTCTTTTCTCAATATTTAGCTCTGTCTCTATGCTCCCCATTCGTTCTTTTAACACTTACAAACCTACATCTATTTATAGGCTTGCGCCTTTACATCTAGGGTCCACTTAGGCAACCACCTAACTACTTCTTAACAAACTTCTATAAAAAGATAACCCCAAAATCCCCAAAATGTGGTCAAATGACCCAAAATATACATAACGCGGTCTAAATGACCCAAAACTACAAAAAGTACTTGTCGCCTTGCGCGTTGCTTTCCTCCTTCTACAGTACCTTTGTCCTTGCGCAACATCTGCGATGCTCACTCACCAAACCGCTTGCCAACAGGCCCCCAACACAATCTTGTGGCTCGCCCTCGAGCCACGTCAACTGAGTCTCTGCAACTGTTCTTGCTGTCTGGATCTCACTATGATATACTGCTCCCTTTGCTACGATGATCGCCGGCTCGATGTCATGTAATTCTCAACCTTACGCGGTGATCCCTCGGCTTGCTGTCATGTGCTTCTCAAACTCATCCTCTAGTTTCTGGAAACCTAGTGCAGACTAAGGAGAGGTTGATGAACGACGCCGAGGTGAAAAATAGGCCAACTGCTCTAGAACATCTATTTTGCACTGGTGATCACGTACTACCTGAACCAGGGGGCTGCCTCCCCTATCATCTGTGTGGTCGCAGGGACCAAGAAGCTTTGAACTGCCACCATATATCTAGACATATCAGATGAGACTTCGTCTATGTGACACCCGAGTGTCCGCGATGCTTCCTGGTCCAGGCTCGCATGCACACTTGTCGTTTGGGACCTTAGTGCACCTGGTGTGCTACCACGCGAAATGAAATGGATCATTTCCACAGCCTCCTTGGAATTCCTAACATAGCTAGATGGATGACCCTCTCATAGCATGAATTCCTCTCATTTGGTAGATACCTATTTGTGCAGTAAGCCTCTAGTTCTTGTATTTATGCATCACCCCTGTCCGGACGTCTGTCTCGAAAATCATTCGTAAACCTCGTTCAGGTAAGGTGTTGATCATGTCATTTCGTTGTTTCCTGCGTGTGTACACCAGACTGCTGACGTGCGGAATGGCGACCATACTTCCATGAGCTGTCATGCATGCCAAAACGTGTGAACCATCACCCCTAGTGCCAGCGGCCATGTTGTCACGGTGTGCCCCATGTGCCAAATGTGCCTTAATTCAGCGCCAATCCGGGCCAACTATTAATCATACGTGTCAAAGAGAATAAGTCCAATTTGCCAATGATCTGTAAATGATTGTTGATTTGACGGGGTCGCAACACTGCAATTGTCGCGGCCCTGCTCCTAAACTGCGATACAACCATTCCTGTTGGTGCGCGATCCTGCCACCTAGCATCCTGCATTTTTTTTTTGTCCAGATGCGACTCAGGCATCACATTGTTCCAAGCCCATCCTGTAGGGCTTCAACTTGCTACCATTCGTCGACTTTGGGAGAATTTCTCCATCTACCTGCTACAGTTGTACTACACCACCTGAAGTTATGTTACTAATGTGATATGGACCAAGCCAATGCATCTGTAAGTTCCCTGGATGCTTCATAAACTTGCTGTCATACAATAGCACCAAGTCACCTTGCTAAAATTGTGTGTTCTTGATGTGGTGATCATGCTGATCCGTTTGCCGATCCTTTTCCACACATTGGTGAAAACCTGCGATAAAGCGGTCTTCCTTAAGCTGTACCAGCTACGCCAGACATTCTCTTAATACCACTTCATCATCCATGCCTGTTGTTGCCGCGATTCGTAGACTCGAAACAATGTACTCCATAGGCATAATAGCTTCATGTCCATACACCAATTTGAATGGTGTCTGTCCCATCAACCTCTTACATGTGGTGCGATATGCCCACAAGACCGCTGGAATCTTCAAATCCAAGTCGTCGCGGTTCGCATTACAAACCTTTGTCAGCACATTCTCCAATACCTTGTTGAAAGCTTCCATTGTGCCATTGGCTTGCGGATGATACGGTGTACTCTTGTTATGTTGTATTTGGAGCTCTGTTGTTAATGCACTAACTGTGTGATTGATGAACTGACTCCCTTGATCACTCATCAATATCCTCGGGCAACCAAACAAAGTGACAATGTTGTTGAACAAAAAATGCGTTGCTGTTGCAGCGGTGCAATTGACGACTGGTGCAGCCTCCTCCTATCTCGTCAAATAATCTATCACTGTGATTATGTATCGTGCACTAGTGCGCTTCCTAGGTGGGTTGATAGGGCCCACGAAATCCACTGCCCATTTATCAAATGGATGTAGTGTCACTTGAGGTATTAGCGGCATCTCATCCCTCCTTGAGGGTTTTCCAGTCCGTTGACAAACATCACATTTTCGCGCATAATCTGTCGCATCATTGTGGAGAGTGGGCCACCAAAGCCCTGCGCAAAGCACCTTCTTGGAAGTCGCACGACCGCCATAGTGTCCACCAACCACTCCTGCATGTGCTTCCAACAAGATCTGTCCTTGTTCGTGAGGTAGGACACTACGCCTCAAGACTTCGTCTAATCCTAACTTATACAATTGTCCTGCAATCAACTGGAAATCGATAGACTTAACGACCAACTGCTTCTTTTGACTTGTGCTGAACCCCTCCGATGCGGTACCTGTCGCTAGAAACTGAATGATCTCTGCATAGTAGTCATCATCTACTTCAACTCGAAATAGTTGCGCATATTCCAACCCTTCTTCAATGTTGGTGGGTTCCTCCCCTGTCTCAATCTGCGATAGATGATCTGGCCCAGCGTTCAAGCGTCCTGGTTTCACAATCACCTCAAAATCAAACTTCTGGAAAAGAAGTAACCAGCGACATATATTCCCCCCCAACACAGGCTTATTGAATAGATACTTCAACGTAGAATGGTCTGTGAACATATTAAAGTGACCACCCAACAGGTAATGCCGAAACTTCTTTAATGCATAAACCATCGCCAAGCCTTCCGTTTCTGTAGTGGTATAGTTCCTCTTTGAAGAAGACAACTTCCGACTCGCAAAAGCAATTGGGTGATCGAGGTCTCCTTCACCTAGTTGTGCGAGCACCACTCTGAGCGCAATTGACGATGTGTCTACATGGACATGGAATTCTTTCCTCCAGTCAGGAAATACCAGTATGGGCGCAGAAGCCATCTTAGCCTTCAATGTCTCGAAGCTAAATTGACATTCGGGACTCCATAAATATACTATGTCTTTCTTCAAAAATTTCTCCATAGGGGTCATGATTGTGGAATAACCCCGGATAAACTTGCGATAGTACCCGGTATGTCCCAACGTCGCTCTCAACTGCTTAACATTGGTCGGCGGTGTTAGGCTCAGGATGAGCGCAATCTTTGCTGAGTCGACCAACAATCCTTGCATACATACAATGTGACCCAACAATATCCCAAAAGGTGCATGGAAGATGCACTTCTTAAAGTTCAGCAATATCTGATGTTGTCGACAGCGTTCCAGCATCAGTCGCAGATTTGTCAGATGATCGTTGATCAATCCATAGACTTTCCAGTCATCCATGTAAACTTGCAAAAACTTCTGAATGAAATCCCTGAATGCAGCAACAGTGACCCGAGAGAATATCGCATGTGCATTCTTCAGCCCAAACGACATCATTGTGTACTGAAAACAACCCCATTCTCTCACAAAGTTTGTCTTGTGGCGGTCCTCTTTCACGATTATGATCTGATGATAGCCAAAGAACCCATCTGTGAAAGAATACATCTCCTAGCCACCCACGCCCTCCAATACTTCATCAATGAACGGTGTCAGGAATGGATCATGCTGACATGCGTCATTCAACTTCCGCAAGTCAACACAAATGCGCACTTCACTGGTCTTCTTGTCCTGCACCACCATAGGACTAATCTAGTATGATTCCTCAACCAGCTCGATAATGCCAGCATCCAACATGCGATCAAGTTCTACTTTGACCCTGTCCTTATGGCGCGGATTCAATCGATACGGTTGCTTCCTTATTGGTTTATAATTTGGTTTCATCGGGATCTTCATCTCCCCTAAATCCCCTAAGATGCCCTTCATCTCAGAAAACTTTGTAGGGAACAAGTCTTGGAACTCATGCAACAGGTCTGTGACCTTCCCCATCATCGAGTCGTCCCAATAGTCCCCAACATTTGCAAACTTTGGACTGTCCTCTGTCCCAATGTTCACCTTTCGGAACTTCAGCGGCTAGCTGATCGGACCAGTCAGTGCATTAGGTGCTACAACATCGCAACTTCCTTCGGATTCCGGAATATTGACATTTCACGGATCATCACCATCCTCTGGTCTGCCAGTGATATGATAACATTCCATCATGGACTGCATCTTACAGTGTGTATGCGGATCTGCAGGATATGCCACTGGAACAACCTTCAGAACAAAATTGCGGATGAGCTGCAAAGCATTACGAACATCTGGGTTGGCATCCACGAAGCTGAAAGTATGAGTAAAGAAAACTGTCAATTCGACCCAAGTGGCAATGTCCCCTAGTAATTCAGCTGCAGTATACTAAGAGCGCGCCATCTCATCCAAAGTATGGATAAAAGCATGGACCCATTCATCCTATGATCGTGAAGTCCACAAAGTCTAACATTCCAACAGATGACTGCCAGGGTAATTCTTCCCATCATACCTTCAAGTGTTGTAGACTTCAGCATCGCCAAACCGAACCATCAGCAACCTGTGACATTGCGGCCAACCGGTAATCAACTTCTTATGGGTTTCCCACCACCTTGCTGGAGTAGCCTTCAGTGCTTCCTCCAATGCCAGCAAGCGCTATGATTTTGAAACCTTAGCTTCAAATGCAATGAGAAACTCAGATAATCCAAGAAGTCCTTCGTACACTGGCAACTCAACAGTTTTAGTCGGAACCCACCATAGCGACTGTGTGACCAACCCACACTTCCGGAACAATACCTCATGTAGGTGATTCTGCCAATTTTCTAACGCATCATCCGAGTCGGAAGACGCTGAGCTGGAGATGTGCCATCCAAGTTCATTGCCAGCAGTCGGATGGATATAATCTTCTGCGATATTATACACATGATCCCATCCTCTTCCAAATTCATCTCTGACAGGTTCAATATATCGTCGCCCTTCATCCGGATCCAATGGAGTGATGACACGGAGATCTGGATTTTCAAAGGTCATCATCCGCTTCTTAAAATCAATGACTGTTGCACTGTCATTAGCCCATCCAATCCCCAACAACACGGGATAGGAGCTTCCACCTTCGACAACTTTAATGACATCAAAATCCACATATGTCTTCATCCCTTCGATGTCCACCACAAGGCCGAGAACCCTCCCAATGGGTGTCACCTTGGCCTGATTAGCCAATCGCAGCTGTACTGGAGATCAACTCAACGTTGGGATCCCCATCTTCTGCCATGCTTGCTTTGTCAATATGTTAACATCAGAGCCGAGATCCTGAATGACTGAATCGACCTCATATTCCCAAATCTGAACATTCATTCGCATTTACTTGCCCATCTTCTTCCTCTGCAGGGAGTTCACCGCGGACTCCTTCAGTCTCGGAGGTGGGCGGCGCAACAGACTCTCAATCTCAGCCAAAGCATCAGGGTTTTTGGCCAGCAATAAACAACTTTCCAAGAAGTGCTGCAATGTACCATGCTGACGTGACGGTCCTGCTTCTGACGTTGAATCAAAAGTGGGGGGCATGTCATAAATAATGGACTTACTGCGATCTTGTCCATCGCATTGCGTGCTTGAAAGAACATGTCACGCTCGGTATCCATGTCAAACTGCGCCTTCTTTTTCCCAGCCAACCTGATCAGAGGATGAGACCCATCTTCCCTAGTAGTCGCACCTCCGCGGGTGATAACACCAACAACAACGTCTTGTGTCCTCGGCTCTGCTGAAATTGTCGCAACGGTCGGTCGTTGATTCTGGTTCGGCGGTGGGTTCACTATTTGATTCAAATTCTAATTGGAATTTTGATTCAGACGTTGGTTCTGATTCTGGGGCGAATTTTGATTCTAATTCTGTAACTGTGGTATATTTCCTGCCTGCCCCCGTGCAATCAATTGCGGATAGTTTTCAACAGTGTGATCAGTAACAAAACAAAACGTACATTGCGTTTGCAATTGTGGGCAATCTCGTTGATAGTGTCCCAACACTCCACAATTGTAACATTGGATAGGTCCGCGACCTCGTCCTCCTCTGCGACCAAAACCTCTGCCATGGCCTCCCCGGAATCCTCCTCGGAATCCCCCCTGCTGCTGGTACTATGCTTGAGGAAACTGCTGTTGCATGGGATTCGGTTGCATCTGCACACACTACCTTTGCTGAGCGCATGGTGCGGACTGAATGTACTATGGCTGCTGCGGAGCCATCGACATCTGATTATATTGTGGTATAAACTATTGCGGTTGCTGCTGCGGTACAAACTGCACATGCGGTTGAGGTAGCGGCTGGGCTACCTGTGGCTGCAGTTGTAGTTGTTGTACGACACACTGGTCGTCCTTCACATAGAATGCATTGTACATTCGTTTATGAAGTAACCCATATGCTCAACAGTCCTTGTCTTCGTGTCCTACAGACTTGCAGAATGTACATTACAGATTCATCGGCTTTGTCACCATCTTCGGCATGTATTGACACTCCACATGGCGATGCCCATATACCTGACAGATGCGGCACCACGACATACCTCCACCGTTCAATGGGTTTGGTGCTCCGGATACCAAATAATTGCAGAAATCTGGGCAACTATCCTTAGTGTGCCCCTCTCTGTGACATCACGTACACCACACTTCCTCACGATGTTCCTTACCCTTCTTAAGGTCTTGCAACTGTATGGTCAAATTTGCCAATTGTGTCTGAATCTGCGACATACCTACTGCGTTCTCACCAATTGGTGAAGCTTCTAATTGCATTGCAATCTCCAAGGCTTCGGTCAACGTTGTAATGTTCTATTGCATCAGCGGGAGTCGGATGTGAGGTAGCAATGCCGCAATGAACCATTCTTTGTGTTGGATAATGCTCATGTCAAAGCTGACCCTCGCCATCAGTGTTTTGAACCGTTGGTCAAAATACCACACCGTTTCATTAGGATACTGCTTAATTTCTTTTAGTTTTGTAATATACTGTGCTTCAGACTTGGGTTTTCTAAATTCTGCAACCAATCCTTTTCTAATGTCATCCAACGTCTTCTTTGGAGCTCCTGTTGGAACTTGAACAAAATTCATAAACCAGTCCAATGCGCGACCTCGAAGAGTTGTCGCCAGTTGTCCTTTCTTGGCATCATCATCAGTAATTTGCTTAATAGTCCATACTGCTTCACACAAGAACCAATATTGTTTAGGGTTATCTATTCCATTTCCATGGAACAACGACAACTTTTCATCCTCGCCTGCCATCCTAGGCTTCCTCCCTACAGGCGCTGAGCTACTAGTAATCAAGTTTTTTTGACACGATGAACACGGTGGTGTCAACGTTGTATTTCTTACTGGTTGAGAGATAGTGAGCGAAGGTGTGGGCACGTTGCTACTGGGGTTTGGTCCTGCCTCTATCCTAGTCGTCCTCGTCGACACTGTGAGGTCACTTCGTCCCATGTGGTCTTCCTTTGCGGCCTTGCGTTTCGATTGCAACAGGACCTTCTCCTATCCTCTGCCTCTTTTCCTATCGAAACCTTGCTCCTCCCCTCGTAAGACCACTCTCTTCCTCAGCTTCCTTCACAGACTCATCGCAACTTGCACCCATCTACCCTGTATCATTCCATGTATTGCCCCCTGCCGTCGCGGTATCCACAGCCTCCGCCCACCAAGGTTTTTACTGATTGAGATGCATCTTCAATATGCCCTTTTCACAAATAAGCATGTTAATGGACAACTGTAGCGACAACAGAAACCTGCCTAGCGGCCCGTTGAAAAAATCCCTTTCAGCTTCACTATAGGATTTTATTGTGTCAATTGCAAATTTAGTGATATACCCTTCCAATATACTATCGACCCAGACCTCAACAGCCCGTGACGCTTTGTTGTCGATTTCCTGCAGCTCCTGGATTAGCTCTGGAGTCCAGGCTGTCGGCTCACCACCTTGGAAGTTTCATTTCTGAAAGGTCAATTTTTCTAGCCATTCATACAAGATGATTGGGAACTCGCAGAAAAAATATTTGCGTGGACCATCGTGGATGTACTTTTCTAACCACCGCTCTGTCGACAACCCAGGGTTCTGATTTTCTTTTTCACCGAACTCTCGTAACTTCAGGTCGAACCAGTCTTGAATCTCTGGTCTCGTCGGATGCCACAACATATCCTCCTTTCACTTCGTGCTATGGTCCCGGCAACAAAACCATTTGTTGACACAAACCCAGTCGACAGGGGTTCCCGACACTGTCGACACCCAAACCACCGTGATCTCCCTGAGCACTGGCCCAAACAGGTTTTACCCTGTCCAGCAACACCTGCGGAGCAGATGAGGTCTCACCCAAGATGTTCAAGGGAGAGTTGACGGAACCATGTTTCCGTTGAATGTAGGAGGATGTTGCGCATTATCTAATCAACTTATTGCATCATTCATACATCGATCTAAGCATTCATCTCGGGCATTTAAACATAAGTGCAACATCATTCAACAGATCTTATCATTGACAAAAAATATGCAACAGATATAATAGTAAAGCATTAATCACAGCAAGGAAACATCGCATCATTCACATATTCATATCGTATAATGCATTTACCACAGGAAACTGGAAAAGACACATTGATTTGGCTCAAAAACTCTGTCACATCATATTTATCTCCGCAAAAACCCATATACAATAAGTCATTCAAGACTCTTTTCTCAATCTTCAGCTCTGTCTCTATGCTCCCCATTCGTTCTTTTAACACTTACAAACCTACATCTATTTATAGGCTTGCGCCTTTACATTTACGGTCCACTTAGGCAACCGCCTAACTACTTCTTAACAAACTTCTACAAAAAGATAACCCCCAAATCCCCAAAATGTGGTCAAATGACCCAAAACCCACATAGTGCGGTCTAAATGTCCCAAAATATACATAACGCGGTCCAAATGACCGAAAAATGCAAAAAGTACTTGTCGCCTTGCGCGTTGCTTTCCTCCTTCCACGGTACCTTTGTCCTTGCACAGCATGTGCGATGCTGACTCACCAAACCTCCTGCCAACACTAGGGTATGCTCTTGGAAAGTACCATTGAAGTTGTCTTGAAATGTCAAATTGTAGCATCACAACATATGCACATATTTGTGTGGAAATGGATTTCAATAAAGGATTTCTAACATGGATTAATTTAGGAGGTCCAAGATTCTCTTCGACATAAAATATTGACTACGAGCAAGTAATCTTTTGTTGTAGAGGTTGTTATGAAACATGGCAAACTACACCCTTGTAGTCGAAAGATCCAAAGCTTAGAAAGCTTAGACGCCCTAAGAAACCCCATTACAAACCCACATGGTGGGCTAGTGCAAAGGTGGAACAGCAGTTGATCAACAAGGAATAAACATGAGACTTGGACCCCACAAAGGGGCTCCTATTTTTTCTCAAAAAGAAATCAATTTGTCCCTTTTGAATGAATATTCAAGAATCCCCTCTACAGTAGTAACAACTTTCACAAGATCCAGAGGATGATAGAGACTCACCCCTCAAAGAAGAATCTGTTTCCTTGCCTTTGATGGAGGATATTCAATTTAGTTCGTAGTTTTTTCTGAGCTGGGTGAATCAAATGGAGGAAGACAAGGCAATTTTCAATCCAGAACCATTGGATCCATATAGGAAGGGCAAAGAAAAATAAATCCACTATAGCCATGCATCCCATAATGATAAGAAGTAGATCTCATAATCCAATCTAGACCTGTATTGTTTCTCTATTTAATTGTATAAGCAATTTGTACAAATTTACTTATGCTCTCTCAAGAATATGAAAAGAGGCATAAACATAGTAGAAAAAGTTGGCTAATCTCCTCCCAAGGCTATGATGGGAGGTGATTTACCTTCAAATTAAGTTCATAAATCCCACATTTTGCAATCTAGGGCTGCTTAACTATACCACAACACCTTTTTAATACCACTTTTATAATTTAGAAAAAAATAATAATACAAATAAAAGTAATGACATGGATCCTACAAACCATTGTAGCTATGATAGCACCATGGAAACCTTTCTTATGTGAGTTAAAACATTTGAACACCACTTTAGAAAAATATTAGACACTCGATTGTGTTTCTCGAGTACAATGAGAAGAAATCCATTTTATCTCACCTAATTTTTTTATAGATATGTTTGGTTAGTACTTGAGAATCTTTTATTTCCGAGGCATAGCATTTTCATCATTAAAAATGCATTTTTCGTTCTAATAAGTACTTAAACTTAGTTTGATTTTGGAATCCTAAGTTCATGGTGCATATATGGTATGATTTCTCAACTTTGATTTTATAATATAAGTTCATGGTGCATATATTGTATGATTTCTCAACTTTGATTTTATAATATATAAAAGATGACGTGGTTTAAATGTATTATGAAGTGTTTTTTGCTATAGAAAGTGAAATTGGTATTTTTATATAAATTTTATAGTTAGTTTTATTGATGAAATTAAATAAATCAAAAAGTAATATTATATAATTGAGTTGTAATAGAGTTATTATTGAATTAAATTTTATTTTAAAAATAATAATTTCATCAATTTATTTTAATTAAAATCACATTTAATTTTAATTAAAATGGTAAGTAATGTAATATCGAAAATGGTGGTCAAAATCTATGTGAAAATGGAAAATAACTTTAAAAATTAAATGTTTTATTTGGTTGAGTCCTGAAAATAAGATTCTTACATGGGACAATCTCCTCAAAAGGGGTTGGGGATTTAGTGGTCCGGGAATGTGTACTCTATGTAGATATAAAACAGAATGTGTTTTACATATTTTTTCTTCTTGATCCTTTTTTAGGATAGTTTGATCAAAGCTTAAAAAATACTCTTCTTTCATGATGAATGGAATAATGCAAATTTCCAGGACTCTATGCACTATTGGTTTCATAAATATGTTAAATTCAAGGAAGTCCCATTGTTTACAGTATGAGAGGTGTAAAAAGCTAGAAACTAATGCATCTTTGAAGATATGAAGCCTTTTGTTTATTTGGTGTGCACAAAGATTGTATCTATGTTTTTAGAATTCTTCAATGTGCAGAAATTTGTTCGTGTGAGATTGATTTTAATGCCTCAACTTGATAATGTTATTTCCACTAGTTACTTTGATGGTGCAGGAAAAGATGGTATCTGTGGTGCATGTATGATTCTAAAAATAAAGAAGGGACATTGTATCTTCCTCGAGATGGGAGTGGGACAAGGGACTAATACTAAAGCTGAACTTCTTGCCCTATGAGGGCTTTTGAGGTTTGCTATAAATCGAGGAATATTTAATATTCAGATTCTTGGAGATTCAAAAGTGGTAATAGATTGGGAAAATGGAGTATCAAACTTATAGGTGCTTAATTTGGATAAATGGGTTCGCAAAGTCAAGGAGAAGATTAACAATTTCTATTTTATCACATTCTTCCATATTTATAGGGAGTTAAATTTTGACGTTGATAGTCTCTCAAAGATTGATGTTGGTAATATGGATGGTATCCTTCATTTTGAGGACTATATGAATGACCATATGATTGATGAGGGTGATGTATTTGTCTACTAAATGATATTTCCTCCATTTTTTTAGTTAATATGTATTTGTATCAGAAGAGTATATATTGGCTCGGTTTTAGTTATGAGGGATATCTCTCTACAATAAGCTATTTTGGTTGTTGAAGTAATGTCATGTCCCAAATTTGGAATTGGGTCACAATGGCCTAATCACATTAGCCATATTCATTAGAGTTTGTAAAATTGATGTTAAGGGTCAAATAATTGCCAAGGAGGAAAATTACTAGTTTCCTAGGTTTGGGGTGGAAGCTTTGGGATTTGGAATAAGGGGGATAATAAATGATATTTAGACATTAGAAGGGTTCAAGTATTTAATAAATAGAGTGAATAAAGAAATTCAAGAGAAATCCTAAGTGACAAATGGTTTTGGAGACATATGGAGGATGTGGGACCCACACTAGCTTGATTTTTCATAATACATGGTATCTCTCTTTTGCAAATTCAAATTAATGGGAATGTGAACACTCTTGGGTGAGTTGGTAATTCATAACACATGTCATTGAGCATCTTAGGTCGAATTTGGAAGGATTGGTAACCTCCATGGAAGATAAAGAGTCAAAGTGGAAGTTTGTGGACACTTGGGCTAGATTCCCTAGCCCCTATGACACCAATGATGGAGCATCTATGACAACTATGACAAATTGCAGACCTGACCTCTGACATTTGATCACTATGACATGTCAGCCCCAAAAATAGGCTCAAAGAAGGCGAATTTGGGAGTTGGAGAAGCCAAAGAGACTCAAAATCGAATTTGGGAGAAGATGGAAGGTTAGAACTAGGAGACAAGTGGCAAATGTGGAATATTTCCTAAATGAAAATCTATTGAATCTATTGAGAGGATTTCGACCCTTAGAAGGCTAATGTTGGTTATAAAATGTAGAAATGAAGTATGAGAATGGCTTTTTGATCATTTGTAGAATTTGCAATTGCATTTGTGAAGAGGGAGAGCTAGTGGATGACTAGTTTCTTGCCTTAGCCAATTTCGAGGGTGAAAGATTCCCATCCAAGTTGGCAATTGGAAAGGCCATTCAGACCTTTCATTTGGAGCTTTAATGGAGTCTTTATTTGCAGGTGTAAGCTACAGGGCAGCTCATGCTTTCTTCTATTGCAGCTCGCTCCTTCAACCATTTCCAGTTTTGATGGCATATTCTTGATCCTTGAGAGAGGGCGTTTTTGGTGAGCTATTGTACTCTTTGGGGGAGCTTTTAATTCCCCATTTCTTTTGTAATATGAAGTAAATACTCTGTTCTTCATCTCCAGAAAGTTTCAGGTCGAAATTCCAAGTAGAAATGTATAAATCTCATTTTTAATGGAAGAACAATGCCATTTCCCCACTACCTTGTTGTGAACCAATGTATTGATGATGATTTCGAATGAATGGATGATTCTATGATGCATTTGTGATTAATGGACTGCCATGGATTTATTTTACAAGTTTCATGTACTGTACTTGAGCATTTGAAGTATTTTTACTCAGTTTAATTGCATTGGGAGAAGAAATAGTGCCATTTCCCCAAGGGTCGAATTGGTGGTTTTTGCAGTTGAATGGGAGAGGGTGAGAACAGTTGTAATAAACCATTAATGGTGCATATGAGACCTTAATAACATAATTAACACATTACATACCTCTGTTCATAAATTTGAGTGGGTTTGGAGGCATTTGGGAAGCCATTTTCAGTACTTACCTTAGGGGGATTTGAACCCCAAATTACTAGTAAAATTGCATACTTGGTCCAGAATCTTAAGAGAGTTTGCAGAGGTATTTTGGTGGCCATATGTTATCCCTGAACATCATATTCAATCCCTAATATCATTCATACACCTTCCTTGAAGATTTGAAGGCATTTGGAGTCAATTTGAGACCTAGAGACCAATACTAGTCAAAGGGAAATCACTAGTAAAGTTACCTACATTGACCAGAATTGAAAGAGTATTTGCAGAAGTGTTTTAAAGGTACAAAGGCATCCCTGAAACACATATTTATGTTCTAATATCATTCATATACCTTCTCAGAAGATTTGGGATCATTTGGGGCAAATTTGGGACCTAGAGATCGAAACTAATCAAAGGTCGAACCAAGGAAAAAAGTGGAAAATTGCAATTTTAATAAAATTCCTAACAAGGAACATTACAAGTAATGTTTAAAAAAAATAGTCACTATGTATTAAAGAACTATCATATCTCAAATTTCTCTCTACCTTAAAAAGTACTATATAACTTTGATTTTTAATTTTGAATAACAAATTATATTCTTTTGTATTAAAAAAATAAATTATAATCAAACTACTTCAACCTACTACAAATTGAATTTACAAGCGACAAATCATTATCACAGACTATTCTAAATCATCAATGAACTCCTCTCTATATATAATTGAAAATTTATTTTTATTATTTATAAAATGATGAATATGTTGAAATATGTCTTCTATGCATAAAAGCTAATGGAATGGTAAATCATAAATGTGAGTAAGTTGAACAATATGCAACGTACATATTATAACTTAATAAATATGTCAACTGCAAATATGTTAGATATGGATAAAAAGTAGTGGAGAGGGTAATCATTGTTTAGATTATTATATTAAATATTAATTATCATATAATGATTATTATTGTTTATATATTATTATGTTTTTGATGGAGATATATATAAATAACCATTTTGTATTACTGTGCCAATATATGGTTTTTAATTTTTTATTTCCTAAATGCTTAACCTTAAGTTTAAAAAAATATTAAAGTTTAATTTTTTATTATGTAATTTTTTGAAATGTTATTGGTTAAGAGTACTTGGAATCCGTTCCCAAGTATGGGATGCGTGCTTACGTCATGCACGATGCATGCTATTTATTTCCTGTCAATTGTTCGTCAGTTGCTCGATCGTTGGGAGATACAATAATGTGCCGATGGGTAATGGGTATTTTCCCATGTTTTAATAACGTCAGTGCGGGGTGAAAAAGTCTCTAGGATAGCTTAAATCGCCGCGTGTTTAGGCTAAGTTATTATTTTCAATTTAATTTTATACATATACGGTGGTCTAGTGGTACGTTAACTCGAGTTCGATTCGCAAGGCGTGTATGGATTGGGCATTGGTCATCGTCACGTTTTTATTTATCAAAATTAAATGTAAATTCATAGGTTTTTTATTCTTTGGTGTTTTCAAATTAATATTTAAAATATATTTTATTATCCATTTAAAACTTCGTGAAGTACATTTATAAACTCTCTCAAACCATAGGATAATATCAGTACGCATAGGAAAAGCCTCGACGGGTATCCCAATCGGTCGAAGCCCCCCTGCCAAGTCGTTGGACCTTGTTATTAGTCAGATTGGCACTTCTCCGTCCGTGACCACACTGCATTGTTGGTCACACAAAAGGACCTTATGGATTGAATAGCCCCATTGACTATAGTTGCTTGGGTGATCTATTCACCTACATTCCAACTTATTTCGTAAGGAGGTGCTTGTTTAGGACCTACAACGAACAATATAGCTGAGTATAGTGTTGTCATTGAGCTGCTCCGAGATTCTCTTCATCACGGCATTTCATGTTTGGATGTGAGGCTCGATTCGCAGTTAGTTGTACTTTAGTTGATGGGTGACTATCGGGTTAGAGATCCTTCATTGCTACGTCAGTTTTTGAAGGTTATATTACTTGAAAGACACTTTGATCACATTTCATATCAACATATTTCAAGAAATCACAATACATTAGCTGATGCATATGCAAATTATGTACTCGATTGGCATTTGTATCATACATGGTAAAATAAAACCATTAAAACACGTAAAGAAACATGTATATAAACCGATAGTGTATATATATATATCCAAAAACTATAATAATTAGTGATTTTGAGTCAATCTCAGTCAAAGACAAGTATCAATATACAAAATGGCCATAACATCCTCAAAATAGTATCACTCTCTCTAAGGAGAGGTAGGAGCCTTGGCCTGCTCTACTATGGCCTCCCTATAGAAAATCATGATCCTAGCTACTTTCCTAAGTATCCGGATCCTTGCAGGGGGCACGCCCACTACATTTTCTTGCATATCCATGGGCATGCGCTCAATGCGATATGTAGGAATGGCATGTGTCAACTGGCCCATATCCCCCTCAATACTCCGCAGCAAGGCATCAATACCACCTGGCTCTGTTGGTCGCACATATATCCTAGGATGGCCAGCCGGCCTTACTGTCTTAATATCCGCACAAAATATATGTTGTTAGCACTCAAACTCACAAAAAACACATGTATATATTTTTAACAAAAATTATAAAAATCAAATAAATTCAAAATAATTTTGGTACCTATATCTCCCCAGGCAACTCCTGGAGGCAGCATGAGCTCCGGATCACCCCAGAAGTCCATACCAGCATATAGAAACTGCTCGAATGTTGGCACTTGGAGGCTCCACCATCCGAGAAAATCCTCATCGTCATAAGAAGTACTTGTATCACCTCCTCCCTGACATAGGAAAATATCACCTCATCTGGTCATCATCAACTCACAGGGGTTCAATGGTAGGAGAGCCACATTTGGACTCAAGGAAGGGACTCTCTCTCTCTCGAAGGTACAAAATATACTTCCATAACCAAAATTATTCTTCTTCCTTGTTTTGCACTCCATAAGTTGGTGTTTCATGTTCACCAACAAACCGGAACACCAGTCGAATATCACGTTGCATAGAAATTCTACGCCAATCTGCATATAGCTTCAAGAAGCTAGATGTTGGGCTGCACTGCCACCAACCCTATTTATAGTACTCATGATAACTTTCAAAGGAAATCTGGTACCTATCCAATCGACACTTGATTGTCGCTCTTCTCGGTCCCTGCTATACAATATGTGTTGATATAATCTTGTATGGATAAGGCTCCAAAACCTCTAAACGTTCCCTTGAGGTTTACTACCTCTCCTCGTCGGGATAGTCCAGGGATGAAGTAGATATCATCCACGGTGATATTTATGGTCTCCCCTTGGAGATTGAACATCCCCTGATCAGGATCCCAAAAGTGCACTAACATTTGGAGTAAGTGGGATTGTGCCCTCATGTTTGATGTGCAATTTTTTTTTAGAATTCCACACCGTCTTAAGGCATTTAAATTCAATGGGTCCGCCATTGATGTTCTATCCATGGCCTCATGCTCCCTTTCTCTCCACGTAAGCACCATACCTGCATTGCATCCATCATTTTGCATTAGTTTGGAGTTTTTAAAACCGTTTTGTGCCACCTGCGGGTCTTAACACAGTTGCGCGTACTCGCGAGTTGAGTTCACTCCAACCCGCGGTTATTTCGCGTACTCGCGACTTCAACAGAGCCTACCCATAGGTACGCAGAACTAAAATTTTTAAACAAAAATAAAGCTTCAAAACACCATTAAAAATCTTTCAAAAATTATTAAATATGCAAAGCACAAGGATATTTGTTATCTCCAAGTGATGGATTCCGAAATAGTCCTCTGGATTGATCATATGCAACGCACAAAAGTTGTAGGTTTTTCCTCTTCTTCAATGGTAAAATTGGTAAATGTGGGTTATTTTTTGGTTTTGTTACTATTTATGGTAAATATTTTTTATTTTTTACCCATTTTATATAGTTTCTAACCTTGTCATTTTTGTTAATTTAAATGACTAATTCAGTTATTTTGACCAGGTAAAGGTACAAGAAGACTTTTGTTTTTCACAAATGTGTCCTAATTGGTGTCATATAAAAGGTTTGATTTCCCATGGCATGTCGATTAGATCATTGCATTGCATCTATACCTCGTCATTTTTATATCCTAGGATCTCCCTTTTTCACCATGGACTGGGATTTTTAACCCCCATTTTTATCCTCCATTGTTGTTGTTCTTCCATGGTTAGGACATTCCTTAAACATGGGTCACCCTAGATAGGAAACTATGTCATACTGGTGCCCATGTCGTCGCTTGCCACTTTGGGGACTTGTCACTTATCAAACATCTTTTTGTTAATTCAAGTTCCCATCCCTATGGAGTTCTTTTATGCTCTTGTTAGACTCCTTAGAATTGACAAGATGGCCGAGTATACTTGTCTTGTTTAGACTTGTTAAAGGATTTGAATAGACATTCACTTAGATATAAGTTTACCCCTTTTCTGGATCTTCGTGGATTGTTTATGAAAAAGGTATACTCTAGTTCTTTTGACTAGAAGAGTTCTCTCTCATGTACTTTTATACATTTTTGGGCGAGGAGACTAACTTTACGAAAAAAATTCTTATGGAGTTCTTGTTTAATTTTTTCAGTCTCCTTAAATATGAAAACACCAGGGAGCACATACCAAGTCGGGCTCGATACTAAAATCCACAAGTAGGTGTATGGAGTTTTTGTTTAAATTTTTCAGACTCCTTAAAAATGAAAACACCGGCGAGCACGAACAAATCTGGGTTCGATATTAAAATGCACAGATCAGTAACCTATCGAGTACTAGTCTATCTATTCTTCAAACTCGTTAAAAAATGAAGAAAGTCTTGAGTTTCCCTCCTATGAACTCATTAAATTACACATGGTTGGACTATTATCAAGCACCCTTCTCTCTCTTCTTCGAGCTTGTTCAAAAATGAAGAAGGTTTTCTAAGTTTACTTTCTTGGTCTCGTTAAAATTTAACAAGAAAGACACTATTGAGTTTCCTTTTAATCTTTTCATGCTTGTTTAAACAATGAAAAGACACCTAAAAAGAGAAGGGAAAAGAAAATCTCAGTCATTTCTTTCATCATACGGAAGCAAGTCTACTCCGTCCTTGAACATAGCACTCTTGTTGAGTCAATGGGTCTTAGTTTTGGCTTTAGGATTTAACCTGATTCCAGAGTTGTTTACTCCTCCGATTGGTTACTCTTTCGATCATATGGAGAGTTTGTCATGTCTCCTACATAGAAAACTTATATCATGTTTCGTGTTTGTCCAATATGCCTAGGTCACTTTTCTATAGTGCTCAATGTTCAAGGATTACCCCTGTGTCGGCCTCTCTGTAGTTCATCGTGACTCCTCATGTCGGCCACCTCTTATGCCAGTACATCAATTTTTTTTCAACTCAATCTTCAAGTGTTTCTCGAGTGAGATGATGAATAATACCTTAATTCCTTCCTTATCATGGGTCTCTTCCTATCAACATCCACATATTTTGCTCTAGGAAGTAGACTTAGAGTTCTCGGATAGTACCTTGAGATTTGTAGTCATTAGTGGTAGATCCTCTCGCTGTGGAGTTATGGGAATACATCAATGTCTCTTACTCGACAGATTCTTCAAGTGCTCAACTTCAAGACCCCTTATTCACACTTGTAATAATGTACTCAGTACCTTGGACCCCATTTTCATTATTGGTGGGTGTCCTCGCGTTTGTTAACAGTTTCCATCATTGACTGGTAATCAAACAAAATCCTCCATGTTCGAATTCAACTCCTTTATTCACATGGTTTAGGGTTTGTACTTTTCTCGATTGTTGGTTTGAAGAACTTGGGCCTATGATAAAATTCATTTGTTTATCGCCCAAGTTGTGCAAGATTGAGCCCTACTTACATTGGTTCCTCATGAGACATAGATCTAGTTTGTTGTCATGGCTATGATCTCCTTTTGACATGGATCCACATTTGTATTTTAGTGTCCATGCTATATACATATTTTTCTTATGTATTGGAGATCATGTTCCATCATTCTGAACATCTCCTTATATCAAGATTGTACTTGCACGCTGACCTTGTTTTGTTTCAGGTACTATTTGAGACTTTGTTCTTGTGGCTCTCACGCTCATCCACTTCTTTGTTTTGTAATGCATTTCGACCATCATTACCCTTCTGACCACATGCATTAAGGGGCATCTATTATTTTGGCACTTCTCTGTCCGTGACCACACTGCATTGTTGGTCACACAAAATGACCTTATGGATTGAAGAGCCCCATTGACTATAGATGCTTGTTATCCGAATCCTACAATATCCTCTTCAGTTTATCTATTTTGTGAAGAATTTTTAAGAAATAACTGCAACCTTTGTATCTGTCAACTCGCGGGTCACCTACAGGTTTTCCATTGACAACCCGCGGTTTTTCCCAAAAAGTTGCACCCGCTAGTTGTTGACATGATACTCTCGGGGTGTCAAGTGTTATACCCACGGGTATCTCTAAAAATCTCAAAAAAATATATTAAAAAATCAAATTAGAGATGGTTATGGTAGTTACCCTAACTACCATAACTTCCCTAACCATTTACCCTTCGAACCTATCCTCTCAATCTTGCTATAAATACAAGGAGAAGGCTTTAGGGAAGGGAGAGAACCATTTGTATAAGGAAATGTTGAAGAAATATCCATTGAAGGAAGAGGAGCAAGGAGCCCAGGATCAAGTTTCAACAGTGCAGGTCACAGATCAAGTATAGCTTGTTGCCATTGATGTGAATAATGCAAGAGATTTTCTTTACCATAAAATAACTTGTCTACTTTGTGAATCTATCATATATTTTCTATATATGAGTTTCATGCTAGGTCATTCATGTTTATGTAGTCAAAATATTTGAGGAAGGAGTCTTGTTTATTGCAGGTCTCTCATTTGGGATTGTGGATCGGAGGAATAAAGCTTAAAGCTTGGATCAAACTTCGTATATCCAAGGTATGTTCTTTTGGCTTTAAACCCTAGCTATTCTTGATTAAAAGAATACTTTGTGCTATGCTTGTTTATCAATTAGATTCTATATCTTATTAGCAGTATGTTGATGATCTCTTTGAATTTCCCAATCATAGATTGAATTACCCAACAACAATCCTCTTTCATGAGGCGGGGGTTTGATTCTTTGGGTCTGTTTGTGGTCAGGCTCTCCAATGTGGAGTCGACAAGCATGCGCCCCCTTTGGGTGAGCCCGCTTGGATTGTCTACACGAGTAAAAAAGCAGTACACATAGGAAATGTAGATGATGTAAATGATGCTCTCAACCCTTCCTGTGCATGTTCTTAGACCATATGGAAACTTCAACATACAATATCTATATGTATAGGAAATGTGGAAAATAAATTAATTTTAAATTACACAATTATCAATGGAATTTAATATGTAAATTCAGATTTTAGCTTAATTAGTATTAATGTCAATTGATGGGGCTCACTCCACGTGGCATCAGGTTGCAATATATTTTGACAACCCTTATAATTGTTCCAACAACTATACTTGCAACTGTGATGAATTTCATTTCGTATCGTGCTAGGCTATAATGGAAAGTTTGGCTTGGAGCTTCATGAGAGCCGAGTGGGATAAGATTGGTGAAAGGCTCTGTAGCACGTGGACTGTAGACTACCTAGAGCTTGTACTACACCACTGCTCCTTAGGACAATACATTATGGAAAGGAGATTACGTTAAACAATTGCTAATTTTTTTTTTCCCAATGATTTACTTGCACTCATGGTCAAAGTGTATTAAATAACAAGAGCCACGATGTGGCAATGTCCCCGATATTGTGAGGGAACATATGATGTAGGAGGAACGAGAAGAAGCTATTAGTGAAAGAAGGAGCTATTTGTGCAAAGCCATGCACAAAACGACAAACCTTTCCCTTACTGCTTATGTCTCACTTGCCGTGTGGGGATCGAATAAGGAAAACTAGGTAAAGCACATGAGTGTCCAGCAAAGCAGGAGAACATATTATGTTTATCTGAAACTAATTTAAGTTCTAATAAATTCTAATACTATATGTCTTTTCTTTTTATTATTAAAATCATCCGATGATTATTCATTTGAAACTTAGCTCTTGGCTCCACTCATGTTTTCGTTATTATATACTTAACTTTTGACTTTAATATTGTGTGTCCTTCCATTGGAATCAAAAGATGACTTCATTTGGAATTTGTTGGAATTTGCCCATGTACTGGATCATTTTTAATATTTATTAATATTGTATGCTCATTCATCAAAATCAAAAGATGAATATTCTTTTGGAATTTGTTCATGTCTTGGATAATTTTTATTAATATCATCAAAAGATGACTCTTCATTTGGAACTTGATCCTGTGTTAGATCATTGGAGTTTTGATTGGTTGACGACTCTTCATTTGTAACTTGCTCTTGTGTTAGATAATTGATGTTTTGATTGGTCCATGTTTATGATCTTGTGCTACGGGAGAAAAACTTGAGGCTTTTCAAACACATATTGGTAATCATGTACTAGAGATTGAAGGGATGTGAGGACCTATTGTATTGCAATATCCAACTTGATTCAATGTGCCACACATAAATGGAAGCATTTCATGTGAAGTACCTGCTTAACCGCTGCATGATTAATAAGGAACTGTGAGATTATGTCAGTAGTATCTTTAAACGTGAAGGAAACCCTTCGCATCCTTGAACAAAGTATGTGGATTCACATCTACATTATAGGTGGATTTAAGATCTAATTGGTATGGTGATGTAATATAAGATCAACACAATTCAACAGTGCAACATTGCATTCTAGTGTATCTTAAAAAGAATACATAGAAAGTGTGACGAAGCAACAACAATTAACTACAGAATGATTACAACTATTACTAACCCACCTCAAATGGTATGTGTGAGCATGGGTAGTGGTGGGGAGCTTTAGTTTTGAGACAATAAGGTTGCAATCAAATTCTTTTGACTATCATTATCAAGGATGAGATGGTGATATGCATTCATTACTCTAACATTTATGGGAAAACAAGGCTTATCTATTAACTAGGGTATTATGATGAGTCGTAAAGACCAAATTTTCATTAGGGGTGGTAGGGTGTGGGACTTTGATGATCTCCAATGGATATAGAGATAACACCAGTGTCTATTCAATGGATAGGTGCCCTTAAGAAATAATAGGGAGGGTAAGTAAAGGAAAATAAAATAATTACATGGACCAATCAAAACACCAATTGAGACTTAAGGGACCAAGTTGTCATTCCAAATTTTTACCAAAGCCAAGAGACGAGCACAGACCAAGTACCACACATCCATAAGGTTAAGAGTGTTGCGCTCTATCAACTGAGCTATATGGCCTCTAGCGTTTCCCCAAGCATTGAGCCACATGGCGAGTCAAACCACACATGGGCCTATGGGATAACCTGCACATCATACGTGGTAAAATTTGAGCTTGAAAAGCAAGGAAAGAGTCACTCCCTTGGGCAAAGACGAGTAGCTATGGCCCTCCATGATAACCCTAAAGAAAAAAACAATAGTTCAACAACAACAAGGATGAGAGGGAGGCACACCCTTTGATAAATTCCTCACCCTAAGACAACTGCATGAGAGCATAGGATAGGGGCTCGGGCTGTTAGTCATCCTCTGTAGGAGTTAAACAACGATACCAATGTTTCCATACTTGGCATCTCTTACAGCGACGCCCTCTCGTTGTGTTCAATCTGGGTACACCAAAAGGGTCGTGCACTTGAAGGAAAAATAGGGCGGTGGCTATTAACCAAATCAAAACTCTGTCGGTCGTTCATTGACTATCTCGAAACAACACTCAGAAGTTTTATAATTTATAAAAAGAATATATTATCTACATATTAACAATTCCATTGAGATGTCCATTGGTTGTAGCTTGGGTGGTTGGGAGGAAAGATTGTTGCCCTCCCCACCCAGGTTCAATTCTTGTAAGTGACATAATTCTCTTGTTGACCCCCATTGAGTTCTTCGAAACAACACTTGGAGTTTTAATAATTGACAAAATAATATATTGTTTACTTATTAACAAACGTATGGTTCATATAATAGAAAAATGACATCAACTTGCTTTTGTTTTCAAAGACACCATGGAGTCTCAGTTTTGAATCTCGACGGATTGCCATTCATGCTCATCTAGAAAAGTTCGTAGCTCGTGGCACTTTTTGTAGTGAGCGCAGGTCTGAATTAACGACATCCAGAACAACCCCTAATAAAAATTTACATAATTTGGTGTCGTGTGTTGAGTAACAGTGGCAACAATGACCGCAATAACATTAAAATGCAACTTCACAGGCTGTGAAAGATGCTACATAAACACATGATAAATCTTGGGGATAAATCATGCATTCACAATTATGGAATACTTCCCCTTCGCCAAATTCAGAACAATCTGAGAGGGTTTGCATTGAATCCTGTTTCTGAGTCATTTTGTGCTTTCCCCAAACGAGCAATATCAAACTGCTTAGTGTACTTGTATTTTGGTTTTGCAAGTTACATTGTTGTCAGTGGAGGTTGATTTAAATAAGCATAGTTGCTTTTAGTCCACCTGTAAATAATAACAAATTCAGATCACAACTTAGTTTCACATTAAATGTTTGAGAGACATGGATCCTTCTTCCTGTTTAATCTTTAAACCTTTACCTCTATTGGAATCTAGAATCTTCAAGAAGGAGACAAATGTTTTCCACCTATAACAATAACTCTTACATAAAAAAAAATCTAAAACATAATTGGCACAATATTTTTTTACCAGATCTTGATACCAATTCTTGTTTCCTCATCTATTTCCCCTATGTTCTTCATATGGAGGTTTTCATACTCAACCAACGAGTCTTCAAATCGCTTATAATCTTCAGCCTGTGAATGCCATCCAATCCAACAAAGAACATAAATAGTTTAAAGGCATTCCCTCAAAAATTCCTTACATAAACTTGCCAGGAATTTCACTAGCTTACAATGAAAGTTCGTGCTTTGGTATTCGCTACGAATTTGAATGCAGATAAGAGATACATTCCTCCTCTATTATGCGCTTCTCTCCCTCGTAATTCACTATTTCTTACTTTGTCATGGAACTGTTCAAGTGAAGCCGCACTGCAGGCAGCTTATAAAAAAACGTGAGCAGCCATCGCTTTTGAAAACATGATCGAGGTCTTCAATTTGTGATGAGATGATTTGTTACCTTGCTTAGTGTGAAGATTTGGAGAATCCCATCGAACCATTAGAGAACCCATTGGATACATTCAGCTGATCTCTTGTGCCTTTGGAACAATTCCGAAACTAATCGACCGTCGTTGATCTGATCGAATTCTAAAGATAAAGACCAATATTGGCATTGCTCTGTAAACTTGGGAAATCTTTTCACCATATGCTACATTTCAAGAAGGTAAAATTACTGAGTAGTTTTGAACAAGAATTCAACCATTGGAAAACATACCTTCCAACAATTATGGCAAGGTCACCTCGAATCGTTCCAGGTTCTGAATTTTGAGGTCAGTTGCCCCTATCAGTTTGCGCTCGTACTTGATGACTTCTTTCCCTTCCCATACCTAGAGAGACAGTCATTTCATTAATAATAATCGTAAGATGAATTTCTAACACCAAAAACATGCAGGTCTATGGTAATAGCATGCAATTTTCGTCTTCAAATACAATCCATGCCATTAGTCATAGTCTTCAGAGGCAACTCTTATAAAGAGATAAAATTCAGCCTCACAGAAACAACTTGCGGACAGGAGAAAACGCGAAGCGGGAGTGCTAGCGTTTGAATGGTGAAGACAACTGGTTTTTTTGCATCCTCCATTAATAGCTGCGTTGGAGGAAAAAGCTGTATGGATTTGCAGAGGCAGGGTGGCAGTTGAGGATAAAAAACCACAGAGATTTGAGATCGCATCAATAACAGAGAGAAACGACAATAGAATTGGAGATTTTACTACTAAATGTCTTTCCAACTCCGTCACTGCATTGTCGACGGCCTTTCTTTGTCCCTTCTGTTATAAATCATAAGATAGACGCGTATCTTACCAATTTCACTACGCACTCATACATTAGGTCAATCCAATTGTTTTATTACTGTAATTATGCTCATGTAAGCAGATTATAACTGCATGTACCTGGTATATAAGATGAATCTTGAAACCATTGAAGGGAATAAAGATGCAAGCTAGTTGAGTTTCCCTGCAAATTTTCCAGCAAATTGATTCCATGAAATTGCAGAACAAGGAATCCCATTCTTGAGAGTGATTAATTATATTCAGATCCAGTTTCTTGAAAGCACTTTGAAAGGATATTGGAGCTGTAGCTCGTAAAACTAGTTTGTGCTTGAAGACATGCGCCATTTCTTAATAACAAGGAATAGATGAAGATCATTTGTCGGAAAACGCGCACAATCTAAAAAAGAGAATTCAAATATTGGCATTAATGTTTGGAACAGACCTCTAGTTAAAGAATCAAGTCCATTCTTGGTAAGATGGCTAAAGTTAACTCAAATCGCATCAATTTGTTCAGAATCTCAAACATTTAGCTCACATCCTAAGGTAAAAGTATGAGACCATTATAATTTTTGTTCAGTGAACCTCACATCACAACGAAGTTAAAGAATGCATAAATTTGAAACAAATGAACGGCTATTAGCTCAACAACAGAAGCAAATGCAAAATATCATTAAAATTTATGTACTCAGAAGTTAGATTGAAAATATATGAAAGATTAGTTCGAACTGCGTACAATTTGACATCAATGCAAAGAACTACAACCACAACACTAAAATTTAGCTCTCAAATCACCTGAATAAAACATTTAGATCCACATAGAAGTCAAGGATTTTACTGCAAGAATTGCTATAGACATCAAGTGAGACCATAGAGATTTGAGATTCGACCGACATGAAGAAGATTTAACCTTACAGAAAGAAAACTATAGAGATTCGAGATTCGACCGACATGAAGAAGACTCGAACCCTGCACATAAAAAAACCCATTCTCACTCTTGTATTACTCGTTGGAATAATGGTTCCCTTAACCTGAAGAAAACCATAGAGATTCGAGATTCCACTGACATGAAGAAGATTTAACCTTACCTGAAGAAAACCATAGAGATTCGAGATTCGACCGACATGAAGAAGACTCGAACCCTACACATAAAAAAAACTCGATCAATAATACATTTTAACTCATGGAAATAATTATTTGTATAAAAATAAGACCTATTATCACCGCATTTAACCTTACCTGAAGAAAACCATAGAGATTCGAGAACCCTGCACATAAAAAATAGAAGTTTCGTGGACACTGGATAAAACAAGGCAAAATGCAAGTAGTTTTCCAGCAGAATTAAATGTCGTGATATACGAGAATCTCGTCGACCGAGAAGTTTCTTCCGGTGCTTTAAGGAGGAGAGAGAAATGAGTGCCCCACAATCGAAACCCCGTTGTCGGATCACGGCGATGGTGGGTCGCCCTGGAGAACTCTCGCTTTCTACCGTAACGTGGCGACATAAAATAAAGACTACCCTAACGTGGCGTCATAAAAATAAACACTGTGCATCAAATAAAGACGGTCCTGCTTAGAGCGTGCTTGAATGTGCACGCCGTACACCTTACATCATCTCGCCGCCCCATCCTGGGAACCAAAAAACAAAAACTACGTCACCTTACTACACCAATAAGATTTGCAAAAATTCATTTTTAATAAATTATTTATTATAGTAAATATTTTAAACTATATCAATACTATAGTCACAACAAAAAAATCTAAAATGTTGACCAAATTAATAAGAACTCACTGATCTATATATGATCCCCTTCGGAGACATAATAATGTATTAAAAAATTAATTGAAGATTCGTGCATTTCTAAATGTTGAGTGGTTTGATAAAAAAATAATTAAAATAAAATTGGTAGATAAAAACTTCCATGCTGAAAGCCATAATTTTAATTATAAATTAAAAAAATACTAAAAAACATTTATATTAAAATTAATATTAATAAATAAATAAATTCCATAACCATTAATAAGTTTAATGATAATACCATCTTATTAAATCTCGATATTGTTTACAATCCCCAAATTGCTTTGTCAATAAGTTTAGAGAAATCTTAGAGGCAATGCATTATGACTTTACCTATATAAGTAGGCTAATTGTTAAGCTTACTTGCTTTTCTTTCTTTTATTTATTTATTTTCTATAGCTTTAGTTTTGGTTGGGGACATTGCTACCTCAAGGTCACAATACTTGGGATTATAGCTTATTGGAGAAGAATAAGATATCCATTATTATATGATATTTTGAGATTATAAGATATTTATAATCTGTAAAGTCATTTCAAAGGCTATGGCAAATTCACAATTGGAGAGACAAGGCTTCCCGCAAATAGAGCAGGTGGCAACGTTAGAGACATTATCACCTCATGGCTCTTGTGTTATATTATTTTGATTTATATTATATTATATTATTTTGGTTTATAACACCTAGTTAAAAGAAAGTATACGTGGAGTTTACAAAATTAAAATTATAAATCATAAAAATTTAAGTAGATTAAATAATAATAATTTTTTAATTTAGTTTGGTTGATATAGTTTTACTATTGATTTAAGTTTAATTTTTGCAAAAGTTTTTTTCAAAATTTTAGATTATTTTGAGATAGTGGTTGAAGATCTAGTTACACCTAAAGATATTATATTGAATGATGTATCGACTTATATACTTAGGTGTGGATTAAAGACCACTCCCATGTATTTTTTTAATTTGGGGTTGGATTCAATGGTGATGAGTGATGAGTTTTTCAGCATTGGGAAAGTTTTAAGTCTCATGAAGGATTTTCCAAGAGCCACGAGGCCACCTTGAGGTCGTGGTTGAATGTGTGGTTGTACTTAGAGGAGTCACATATTAAATAATGTCACGATTTGTGTATGCATAAGTGGATGAAGCCCATTCCAATGTTTTTGCTTTCTAAAGTTCATTAAGTTGTGTTTTAGTGGAAACTTGGAGTGTTTTTTTTCTAAAGTTTGGTATTCAAATTCTAGTGAGCATGTTGCTCCCTTACGTGAGGAATGATAAAATTATAATTTATGTTGGTTTAATCATACTAAAACCACTTAACTTGTGGTTGGTGAACACCGATAGGTCACAAGTTAAGTGCCATGAACAAGTTTCTTGTTCTCCATGTGTAGTTGCATGAACTACATGTTATCCATGCATCAACTACGAGTAATTCATGCATGAGCTACTAGTTATCCATGTATAGCTACCGGCTATTTTTTATATTGGTTTTTTTATAATTGTTTATTTCGAATTTGGAACGATTGTCATAAAGTCAATATGGATAGTGCACTTGTCTCATCCTCATGCAATTTGGAAAAAGCATAGATGTTATTCCACCTCAAATTCTAAGATATAAACACCTATTGGTATAACTAATAACCTCATCTTAACTAATAAAAAATATGAAAAGATGAATCCATTTTTTTTGAAATTTCATTGCACTAAATAATTTTACTCTAAAAATTAAAAGAAAATATAAATAAATTATATTTAGTATATATTTACATTTGGTAGTTTTTAGGGTTAGCTTAAGTGATCATAAACTTAATATAAAGTTTTACTTTTATATATATATATATATATATATATATAAATATATATAAATAACATAATATTATTTATGAAAGTAAGATGATAATTATTTTGATAATTTGAGTTTGACCATAGCATCTTAATATGTATATCCTTATTCATGTATTTGAGATTGTAGAGTAAGGAAACATATTGGAAAATAATTGAAATTATGATGTTATTTAAGAAAGTGAGGTGATAATTATTTTGATGATTTGAGTTTGAGCATTTTAATATTTATATCCTTATTTATGTATTTGAGGTATTGCAGGGTAAGGAAACTATATTGTTTCCCTACGTTAGTAGGAAAAAACAATTGTTGCTTGGAAAAGTATAGAGATAAAGAGTAGGTTATTAGGAAAAAATAATGGTTACTTGGAAAAGTTTAGAGATAAATAGTAGATTGATTTAGATTATGTGGAGGATAAAATAAATATAGAATTATAGATGAAATCACACATAGTTATTGTAAAGAGAAAAATAATATAATAAAATTTAAATTTGATTAATTAGTGAAATAACATTAAAATATGTAAAGAGATATAAATTGGTTAGAATGGTGGTAATTTATCTCTGAAGAGAGATGTGTTCGCTACACTCATTCATAAGAAGTCCATTACAAAGGGATAAAGCTATATTTTAACATAAATTATAAAACCCTAAAGATCCAAAATCCTAAGACTAGGAGATATGTATTGATAAAAAGAATGTAGGCCCCGAAAAGCATAGTTGATGCATCAACTTCCCAGGGCTACAAATTTTGCATACAAACTTGGTTTGAGGCATTTCTTAGACCATTACAAATATCATTCCATTCTCTATGTGTTTATTAGGCATATCATCAAAGATGGGAGGCCTTGTTAACTACCAAAAATACATGAGAACTGACTGGAAAATGCATTGAAAATGCAGGACCTACAAAACTATAGTAGAACTACTAAGATGTAGAACCATTTTGAGTTAGGGGAAGAGATGGGTGGCCACTAATATCCACATGGATTAGTCGCCCCTCCATTAGGAATAAATGGAACCCAATGCATCAAGTTCCGCCATTAGATGGGAAAACTCCTGCTAAATCCAACTCCTAGTGAAGAACTTGCATCGATGAAGGAGCTAACCTACTTTTACAAGAGTTACATGTTCTAATGGTAGGTACCCTTTGTTTTGGTATCCATGATTTGGTTGAATTTACCATGTTCAATGTAGTCGGGGCTAAGTTATTGGGCACCTCTAAGGGGTCCAACAGAGGTGAAAAATATGGTTGAAGCAACTCCATGTTAAATATAGTGTGTAAGCCAATGATACGTGTTGGAATACTCAAATCAAAATTATTCTCATCCACAACCTTGGTAATGGTGTAAGGCTCATATAATAATGGTATGAGAATCCTGTTGGCACTTGTGAGGTGCTCTCTCTTTAAGTGCAACCATACCTTATCACCAACCTGAAACTTGTGTGGAAATCCAATGTTGATTGTGTCACTACTTGTACCTGGTATTGGATTTTTACAAAATCTCATGAACTTATTTTTGTATGCAATGGATCCATTAAAAAAATTGTCTACTCTATTTTCCTCGGTCTAAGCATGGGAGGAATATTCCTTTGTAGATGTAATAGGAAATGTTACATCGATTGGGGTCAATGGATGGAACTTCAAGCACACTTGAAAAGGGTTGTGACCAATAGATTTGTTAAGGGCTATGTAGATATGTTGAACATAAGGAAGGATCTCATCCCATATACGCAGATGCTTGGAGTTGTACATTCTCAAGATATGTAAAATCACCATATTGACTACTTTTGTCTGTCAATTGGTTTGGGGATGGAATATAATCAATTGATCAACTTGTTTTCCATCACTGACCACATTATGGATCAAAAGGTAGTTGTGAACCTACTATCCCTATCTAAAATAATGGTTTATGGAAACCCAAAATGAACCTGAAGTTCTCTAAGACTAGATTATTAGTTACTTATGTTATGATACTCTTCTTGGAGGATACCAAAATGGCCATTTAGAGAATTGATAAACAACAAAATATACAAAGATGTTAGAATGCTTGGTTGAGGGAAAGCCTAACATGTTACCCATGGATACTAACTCCAAGGCCTATTTGGGATATGTAGAGGAGTGTACAACCCCTGCTTCTTGATTTCAATCTTAGAGATGGAACATGTGATGCATAATATTATATACCCATTGACATCCAATTAGAGCTTTCACTTGTAGAAGTACTTTTGCAACATTGCTATTCTCTTCTCTACAATGCTAGTGGAAGTTAGAGCATCTACAAGTGTATGATTTCCCTATTTTCCATGTAGGAGCATGCATTTAATGAATATTAATTATTTGTTTCAATTTTCACTAGGGAACTCATGAGTTGCTTTAAGAAACTTGTGGGCTACTTGTGAGTTGCTCTAAGGAAACTTGTGGGAAAGTCATCAACCTTGGAGAAAATGAATTTTGAAGGTATAAAAACTTGTTAAGTGGTCAATAACTATCCAAAGAACTATATCTAGATAAGTGTGACCAAATACAACTATAACACTTGAAATAATCAAGAAGATTGTCCATTCGAGGGATTGGATACTACTTCTTGATTGTGATTTTTTTCAAGGCTACGTAATTAATATAGAATTTCCATGTCCCATCCATATTCTAAACCAACAAAATTGGTTTCCCGCAAGGTGAGAATCTTGGTCAAATGTGGCCCTTTTAAATAAGATCTTGAATTAGGTGTTTTATTTCTTCATTCTTTAGAAGTGAGATTCTATATACTAGCCATTAGGTAGAGGAGCACTGGGTATGAAATTAATTGCATGATTTACTTGATAGTGAAAAGACATCCCTGTAGGTGATGTGAAGATACCTTTGTATTATTCCACTATATTTTCCACCTACTTACTCTATGTAGAAAGACCCTATGAAGAATTATAATAATTGAATTTATTTTACTAATCAAAATTTAAAATTGAATTTATAGAATTATAATAATCAATATAAATATTTAGAATTATAATTGAATTTATTTTACTAATAAAAAATTAAAATTGTATTAAATTTCAAACCATAGGAAATTAGGAATTTTAATCTATAATGAAATTAATTAAAAAATATTTTAGGTAACCCTAATCTCTCAAAAATGAAATAAATTTGTAATATAATATAAAATAAAATTGAATTTTATGAACCCTAATAAATAAGGATTTTTATTAAGCCTAATTTCTCTAGGTTAGTCGACGTATGTTCTCTTGTTGAAATTATCGGCATCATTGATATTAATGGATCAAATTGACATCTCTTTTAATTGAGACATTGTCCTAATGATGAATCCCGTTGCATTTTCAAAACGTTGATAAAAAAATGGCCACTATGGATTTTCCAAAGGAAGAATATAAGATTAATCACCACAAAAATATTGGATGATAAATCACATAATAATTGTAAATTGATCCTTTGGCATACATGTGTCATCAAGGTGGAATTACTATAGTAGAAAAAATGTGCAATGAGTTCACCCCTTTATTGGCAATAGATGATTAAAAGCTTACTTTAGGACATAAGGCCCTAATTTCTTCTCTTCAGTATGTTTAGGGATCTAATATCCATACTTAATGTTGAAAAATTGCTAATGGCACCAATATCCCCACTCAAAATCCAACAATACCCTAGAAAGGTCCTTTCGGGTGGTTTGATGTATTTATCTTAGCCCTAGAAGCTTAGAATTTTCTTGTATGGCCTAAGGCCTAGGTTACCTCCCATGACCATGTCCAAAGTCCAAAGACCCATATCTAGTGCTCAAAATCTCCTAATGGTGCATATATCACCACATTAAGGAAAATGATCGATTAGATGGATCGTTCATAGTGCCTTAGGGTAAAATTCATGAACCTTGAGCCCTAGAAGCTGCCTTTAGAGCCTAATGCTTAATTTATATATGATATCCCCACTTAGAGGCAAAGGATACCCTTAGGAGATCATGTGTGGTGGTTCAAGGTGATGTTTTCTGGCATTGGATTCCTATAAGCTTTCTTTAGATCCTAAGACCTAAGCTTCCTTGTATAAATATGTTTCCCACCCCATGACATACCCCTAGTTCTAAAAAGCCAAATATTCCCATGACATATCCCATATCCCCTTCCAAAAGCCAAATATTCCAAAATAGGTCCTATGTGGTGGTTCAGGGTCTCATTCATGGACCTTGAACCTTATAATCTATGTTTAGGAGGTTTGAGTTTCCTCCCCTAAATCTGGTGAAGGAAATGAGACTCATACATCTTAGTAAAAATATCCTAATGGTCTTGATGTCTAGACTTCGAGGCACGTGATACTCACAAGATGCTAGGTGTGGTGGTTCGAGGTCTTGAGCCACATACCTAGAGGTCAAAAATAATAATGTTATCAATATTCCCACTCAAAGGGTAGCCTCTATTGGTTAAAAATCACCTCCAATGGTTCTTTGCATGCCATCAATACACTAGTTGTGCACTAGGAATGTGTCTAGAGGTCTTTCCAATGTCATAAGAGGACAATAATGGGACTTGTGCTCTAAATGTTACTTCTTGGGCTTAATCACCATGAGAAACACCTGCAAAAATATAACACAAACCATCTCCCAGGGGTCTTTGGCATCAAGGTTGGATATAGATGCCATTGAGAGATTTTGCACTTCAAGGATGGGTCGTAGGGCCTTGAACATGGACAAGGAAGGGAAAAAATCACCTTAGGGATATTGTTGAATCTTCTCAGATTCAAGATCCTTGAATGATTCCTTTTACCAACACATTAGAGCTTTGTAGGGGTTCTATGTAGAAATTTGAGTAGGATACATACATCTCGGGTAGGTTTTGTCCATTGGAAATAGGTTTGGACCATACCAAATGGTCAATGGGGTAACCAATGGTTTTAAGCCCTAATTGAACCTTTTGATATCAAGTTACCAAGAACAATCCCTAGACACACCAACATGATCCCTCAATAGGGGGTCTTTGCCATAGGTGTTGGATATGGTTTCCATTAATATCTTTCATGCATCGTGGATGTGTCTCGAAGCATTGACCATAGTCGTGGTAGGGAAACAACATCCTAATGCCCTTGACATCGATTGAAGGAGGGAAGCATTATCCTCAAGCCCTAAACAAATTTTATTAGACTCTAGTGTCATTGGCATGCCCTCAAACCTCCACATATGACCTTTGTTGGTTAACAATCACCTCAAAGGGTGCTCTGCATGCCATCAATATGTTAATTGTGCACCAATAATGTACCTAGAGGGTTTAACCAATGCCAAAAGAGGACAATAATGAGCCTTGTTCCCTCAAATCCACTTCTTAGGCTCAATCACCATGAACAAAACCCGCAAACCATAGAACATACCCTCTCTCATGGGTTTTTTGGCATCAAGGTTGGATATAAATGCCATTAAGATTTTTTCCACATCGAGGATGGGTCATAGGGATTTGAACATGGTTGAGGAAGGAAAAAACTTTCCTTGGGGATATTGTTGAATCTTCTTAGCCTCGAGAGCCTTGAATGATTCCTTGTACTATCACGTCAATCATTTGTAGGGGTTCTATGTAGACCTTTGAGTGGGATACATGTGTCCGTGGGTAGGTTTTATCCACTGCAAATACATTTTGGATCGTGCCACGTGGTTAATGGGGTAAACAACCTGGGGTTTAAGCCCTAATTAAACCTTCTCATGATTAAGTTCCTTGAACAAATCCTAAACACAACAACATGATCCCTCAATAGGGGGTATTTTCCCTAGTATCTAGAGATGGGTGCCATTAACATGTTTCATGCATTGTGGATGGGTATCAAGGCCTTAACCATAGTCATGGTGGGGAATGAAAATCTTAAGGCCCTTGACATTGGTTGCTGGAGAGATACAACATCCTTAAGGGTCCCTAAATAGAGCCCCATAGGTTCAAGAACAAAGAACACATGTTTCAAGACCACCACACAAGAGTTTGGATGGTAAAATATAAGATGTAAGAGGCTTAGAAGAAATGTGCTTGTTCTAATTATAAAAAAAATGTCTAGATTGCCTCTATTCATTTAAGTCTTGGATGAGTTGTATGCTTTGGTTTTAGCTTCAGAATGACAAACATGTTGGTTTGGGCTACATAAAAAAAACAAATCCATTTTTTGAGATCCCTATTCTTAACGTTGTTTTCAACCATGCTTTCAAATATGAACCATGTATTCATTGCTTATGAAATTGGACACACTTATAGATGTTTTTTTAAGGAAAAAATATTGCTTTGTATTTTTTTATAGATTTTTATTTGTACATATGTCATATTTATAAAATACATAAGTCTTTTATTTATGATATAACCTTTTATTGCCTTTGCCATTTGGAAAACAAATTGTATGTTTCTTTTACCATTACAACTTTTTATGTGATAACCAAGATAGTTCTTTTACCATTACAACTTTATTATCTAATTATAATTTAATTAACAACATTACTTATACTCTTAAAAGTAACAATGAATAAATTGTATCGAACAAATGTTTGAGAATGACTTTGAATTGTTAGTGTGAGTGTTATTGTTGTTACTTATTTCTTTACTTATATAGATTTTTATTTTTATTTAAAATTCAAAGAAAGTTGAAGAAATTTTCAGGCTAATATTTTCAAGGGCTGCATGTCAAGATGCAACTTCACCTGATTGGAAAAGATGTGTGGCCTATTATCCAACTGAAATAATTAAGACTTAACGCACTAAAGTCATAGCTAAGTGGGAAACTAAGGACATCATAACCAACTAAGGACACCATAGCCATGTCTTTCATCAGTTTTATTTTAAAGTAGATTTAGTGGAGTTCTCAAGGACATCAATAAATATGGAGAACTTGGGTATTTCTTTGTTTCAAGACACATTATAACTCCAAAGTGTCATCATTGAAAAAGTGGTTCTTCTGGTCGTGAGTTAAAAGCGTTATAGATCATCTTAACAAACTTGGGTATTTGATGACTCAACTTGCAAGTATTGAAACATGGGCAGATGAAGATGATGTTCAACCATATAGAATTTATGCTAAAGAACTTAGCATAACAAACTTTAGGGAGCAACTCTTGTTGAAGAATAAATACATTTAAAGAAAACTAGCGACAATGCAAAAAAAAGTGTCTTGCATTGTGTTTCAAGTAAGCACTTAATCCCAATCCACAATATAGACCACACTAACAAATTTAAGTTTTTGATGACTCGACTTGAAAATCCTACTATAGACATTATAGATCACATTAATAAATTCAAGTTTGTGATGACTCAACTTGCAAGTATGGAACATGGGTAAATGAAGATGATGTAAAGATACTCTTATGCAAAGGCATGACAACTATGTTACACAACATGGGAGTTAAGCTTAGCAACCTATCACTACAAACTTTTAGGGAATATCATTATGGTTTAAAAAGAAGAGTATTTAAATATAAGAAGTTAAAGTGTAATATAAAAGTCTCTCTTCTTTGTATTTTAGGTGGGTATGTAGATTTTTTATTCTTATTTATTAGTCCCCGCCAAGGCATATAATATAGCAATTAGTTGGTTATGCATTAAATTTGACTTTATATTAATCCTAAAACAAATTCATAATGTTTGTAATATTTATGTATTAAATTTAATAAATTTTGAAAATTTAAATTATTTGGTTGAATATTTAAAACTTGTTATTTCTATTTTATGATTGGTTAAAAGCCTTGAAGTGACAAATTATCCATGGTTGGATGTGAAATTGTTTAAACAAAATGATAATTTAAATTAAAAAATTTCAAAAAAAAAAGCTTGTCTTTGTATTAAAGGTTTCATTAATGCTAATGAATTCTATCATTTCATTTTTGTACACTGTCATTAATGATAAGTACACAAATCTATTAATGATATCATTTTGTGAAATCTACCATATTCACATTAAAGTTAATTTTATAATTCTAAAAACTCAATAATATATATAACATTTTTATGGACTAATAGTAACCATTTTTTCTTTTAACCTAATACTAATATACACAAGTTTTTATAGTACATGGATAATGTATAAACATATGCTTGTCTTTTTATTATCATATATATTTTTAATTAATAAGAATATATAAATATAATTTTATTTAATATAGATTTTTTTTCTTTTGACTTAGCACTAATATATATAAAATTTTGTAATTACTCACTCTCTCTCTCTCTATTTTTTAGACTTGGTATTAATATATGAATTTTTGTAGTTACACAAATAATATATATATATAAAGTTAATAAACTTAGTCTTTTATTGTCTCAACTTGCATGCCCATGCCTTAATAGATGAAGATGATGAAAAAAAACAATTTTACTCAAAAGTACGACAACTTGCATGTTTTGAAGCCCAAGATGATGAAAATACATTTTTACTCAAAAGCATGGCACTGATATGGCATGGAATTTATGTTGATATGGCATGGAATTTATGTTCATATGGCATGAAATTTATGCTTGGGAACCTAGCATCACAAATTCCACTGAGCATGATTACATCACTTGTTCAATAGGAAAAAACATTTAAAGAGGAACGGTGGCAATGCAACATATAAGTCTCTTGCATCGTATTCCAAGTTGGAGATTTCTAGTGGACCAAGTTCTGTGAGAGGAAAAGGAAAGGCAAATACTATAGTGGAATACATGGACAAGCTGCTTCGATTGTTGAAAAAGGGTTGTAGTCCTGGTAAAGGGAGTGGAACCAACGCTGCTTGGGATTGTTGAAAAAGGGTTGTAGTCTTGGTAGAGGAAGTGGAACCAATGGCGAGGAAAAAGAAAATAAAGTGGAACCAATGGTGATGAAGAAGTGGTAAAGGGAGTGAAACCAATGGTGAGGAAAAAGCAAAGAAGTGGAACCAATGGTGATGAAGAAGTGAAGACACTATTTCCTAAGTCAATGTACACGCCATCCAATTATTTTAACAACATGAATATGTGCTGGACCATCAGAGCACATTAAAAGAAAAGGTCAGATAGGTTCCTCCACGTCTCCAAATTTGGTGTTGCAAGAGGAGAGGTGCTTGAGGTCGGTGTGTTGGCAAGTGTGGGAAATACAACACAACATCCACTCAAAATGACTATTCAATTGAGTGCATGTGTTGTCAACCAGTGTAAATGTACTGTCTATTTGAAACAAGAGCTACGAGGTGGCAATGTCCCTGACATTGCCACCAGGTATTGCAAGAACCTCAAAATGATCATTATTACATATTTCTATGATCTGTCAAACACGACATTAAGGGAAAACAAGGGAGAACAACGGTAAAATACAGGGTGAAAAAATAGAAAAAATAACCCATGTACTGTTAGATATTGAGATCAACATGCTGTGACTAATTCTTTTAGATGTATTGTTAGATATTGATATCAACATGAGATAAAAGAACTTATGAATTCATTAAGTTCAATTCATATCATAGTAGTGGTTACCCACTAGACGTTAAATCCCAGCCTGCTCTACCTTACCAGTGGGAGTAGTTTCTGGACTTAAAGGTACCCTGCTACTCCTCCATTTTACTGCATGGTTTCTCTTGAAAAAAGAATGAATTCTCTAAGCTTGATTTTTATTGCATAGATAGGAGAACTCTACTACATAGACTAGAGTGTTTGCAAGAAGGCCATAAATGATCCCAAAGAAATTCCGAGGCTATCAGAAGACTGTTTAAGAGACTGTTCGAAAGAAATGTCAGCCCTGAATATAGATAATAGGCTTGCAAATGCAAATAATAAGTCCTCAAATCTATTTTATGGTTATTCAAAGGTAGAAGATAGCACCAGTGATACTCAGTAAAAGGATGAGGATTATGTTGGGTCAGAAGATTCCTACCAGATAATTAATCCAGATAAACAATCCCATTAGACATTAGGTATAGATCACGAGCAAGGCAGGCATGACTCTACAGTATTGGTTGCTGCAGGCTGTCAGCGTTGTCTAATGTATTACATGCTCCCTAAGTGTGTCCATGAATTCCCAAAATGTGGCACCGTTGTTATGCATTTCAATGAGTCTTCAAACAAGCAAAAAGGGATAATGAATCAACTGTTGGTTAAAATTTGTCAACTACATTCTCTCAATTTAATGAAGCCGGAGATAGTTTTACCAAGGCCCCTTCCTAAATATTCGACACCCATATCATCACCTATAGCCCATTTTTGTAGGTTCTCCATAATTCTATCCCTTTGTATTCCCTGATATCATTGTATACCATACACCAAGCGTTTGGTATCTTTTGATGGATTTTTAAGGATGTACTCTTCATCCACTTATCCATAAACAAAAATGACCATGATTTAAGGCATAAATATGTAGTTGATCTTTGCAAATTCTATTGTCTATTGATACAAGATAGATCCATTTTTTAAGGTTTTTGCTCAAGTATTTATATTTCATTTTACAATATGTTTAAAATATGAATCTGAATGGTATTGAAATGAGTTCGATGTTCATGGGTGCTTTTATGGTTAAACTTTGATGGAACATACTGGAATCAATATACATTCAAAATACGTTGTTTCAACTTTTTTGAATAAAATACTAGGGGATTGGATACAGTGTACAAGTTTAATCTGGAACCTGCTGCTAACTTTTGTGTGGATTGTGTATGAGTCTTTGTTTATTTTTTTCCATATGTTTGTGTGGAAGTTGGAAAAGTCATCACAACCAAAATCATTGCATGCAAATTCACTCACTAAGCACAAATTTTGTGAATTAGGAGTCATTGCCCCATAGCACATAATTCACCTTACTTGGGCATGGAAAAAGGGAGATGGCATCACTATAGAAATGAATTTGTGCAAATTCACTTGAACTCTGAGCTCTGCTCATGTAAGATCATCTTACCTGAGCTCTAGTTCTGAGGCATTTTTTGATTGACATTGATTTCGCATAAATATCGTGCATAATCTCATTGAGCCATATTATAAACCATGAGGGAAATTAGCGAAGAACAGGCTATTCATAGAATTTCAGTGGCATTTGTATATGTCGTCCTGTGCCAGGTTAGTTTCAATTTAAAGTAGTCATATGGGGATGGAGATTCAAAGGATGCAAGTTTTTTAATGGAGTGCTTTGCAGAGTCCTGTTTATTTTCAGAGTTTTAGCATAGGAGACAATGAGCATGACTAAATAGATAAATGCAATCCATGATATTTTTTTATAAAGAATTGATTTCAATCTATTATCTTCCTAGGGATGAATAGACATTGGACTTTATACTAAAGTTACTGATTACTGCTTAATGTTTTTTTTAGTAAGTTTATAATGACATGGACAAGAATTTCTCAAGATTGTGGACAATTTCTGTCTCCCTGGAAAGAGGTCCCTTCTAACACATTTTTAACCAATCAGATCAGAGTAATGGAACAACACAAATCTGAATGACAACCTAGATACTGAATATGATGCAACTTAAATCTCAAGTCCTATTTCTAGAATGCCCTTATTAACATAAATAGGGGAATTACTTTAGGCGCACAGAGATATTCAATTGATAATATTCTCCACAAACAATTGGGGATCCATTCCCAATTTGACTAGCGTCTAGAACACTTCCATCACATAATTATCCTTATTCATTTTGTAAATATTGCTTCTTTTGCTTCAAAAGAATTGTTGTCTCAACAATCATATATATTACAATATAAGGGTCCATGTTGGAAGTTGTCCTATTGTCTTCGAAGTACCCTATCAACCAAAAGACATATTAGTATCTAATTTTCAATATGTATAGTCTATTGGATAGTGAAAATTGTAAAAACGTTATTTAAGAACGTTTTTTTTTAACAGTAACAGAGTAAAGGAGTATATTTATAAAGCTGTGCACAGCTATTCATTACAGACTTTCAAACAGAGTATTTAACAGTGCAGAGATATCTGGACCAACTATCACTATAAAAACTATCTGCATAACATTATAAGCTCTGAGCTTCGTCTTCCTGAAATTATCCAGCATAGAGCTGGAATAGACCTTAACAAACTGACTACATAGGATTATACAAAAATGCATTCACCAAAAGAGCAAAATTTTTGAAACCTGGGCTGTGCTAATTCCTATCCTTTCTTCCTTAGCTGGACAAACGAAGCATCCACCATAACCTGGTTAATTTCCTGATTTACCGTTGGGTTTTCGTGCACCCAGCTTCCCTGTGTCGCTCCAGTGAAAACAGCCATGTCTTCCTGCAACCTGTCAACTTTCCCCATTAATTCAAATATATTTTGTTCCAGATCATCAATTCTGGAATCCTGGTAGGAAAACTGGGTGCACACATGCGTTATGTCTGACGCCATTTCTGCATTCTGATTCACATTGGAGCAAACCGCGTCGTATGTGTTCCGGACTGCAAACTTGATATCAACCAACGTTCTGCTCAAGGCAGCTATGGCCGCCCTAATTGACTGCATAGTTTCCCAGTTATCCGCCTGAACCTGCAAGAAACGAGGAGGAGGATTGTCGAGCTCGCCAAGGGAGAGGCGACTCAAAGTTTCAGGAAGATGGGGAGGGCGAGCCATCGCGGAGGAAGGAAAAGGAAGGGCGAATGAGGGAGTTAAGAAAGCCCCGTGGGAGCTGACACCAACGTTATTTAAGAACGTTACCAAAGGCATTGTCCTGAATTTTTTACTGTCATGTCTAGTGACTTTGAAGATGAAATGCAACAAAATATTGAAAACAATGGCACATTGATGCTTGCTTGTCCTATTGAAGAAACATAAAACTAACCTTTTCCTTCACGTTTTGTGTCACGACAACTCGAATAGAAGCTCCATGATTTGCAACTTTATGCAATCAAAAGAGATGCAACCAAATACTAGTGAGTCTACAGTTAATTTGGACTCCCAGAGTTACTGTTGAATAGTTGCATAGATCTTAAATCATATATCTTATTGCTATTACAGTCTAGTAGGCTCCGTTGGTCTGGGAGGACGTTAAAATACACCTCTAAGAAGTTAAAATTTGAAATAAACATTTGTGCGTTTGGTAGAACAGCTACATACCTGTGAGTGGGGATCACTTTCATGTAAGGGGAAATGGATTTGTTTTAGACACAAGCACTATATGTTAGTCTCCACAAATTTAACGAGCATCTACAACTGCTGATTTATCCAGACAACATCAACTTCAGCTTACAATTGCTGATTTCTTAGGTATCCACGCCTGATTTTCTCTAGAGACTCTAATTTTATTGGCAAAACTTCATTCTCCATTCTTTGAGTTTTAAAGTTCTCTTGGACTATGACTGGTAATTTATAACCAGGCACATAACAAGAATTACAGGTCCTTATTTATTCTTGAACCACACATTCCATGGCAGAACTAATTTGATTGTGCAAAAATTCATTCTTCGAGTTTTAAAGTTCTCTTGGACTATGACTGGTAATTTATAACCAGGCACAGAACAAGAATAAGAATTTTATTTGACAGGAGCTGAACTTGTTTGGTAATTGGAAATACAGTTAATTGATCATAACAATCATTCGGAAACAATTACAGTGTTAGTATCAGTACTCAGTACATTCCATCTGGAGAGCATGAGTGTACCTCAACATGTCACCACCAAAGATTTTGATATTAGGGTAACATAGTTTTGTGTTTTGCAATGCCTTTGATTTTAATCAGGTAAGTGGACTGTGCAAACTAGTCAGATAAGCTCTTTTCCATTTTCAGTGACTATTTAGTATTAATAGTGTTGTTTCTTCAAAATTTTATGGTGAAAAAAAAGTCCAGTTGACATTAAAGTAAAGCATGACATTAATTTTTCTATATCTACATCTGCAAAATAGATAATAGATGTGATGAAAAAAATTATGTTTATGCACATTATGATAAACCAAAATCAGTGCTCAAAATTGAACAATGATACCAAAATATTTCTTATTTGCCTATTCAATGCATACTTGCAAATGAAAAATCTCATTCTGGTTCTCGTTGAATTGACTCTCCTAACAAAAATCAAGAATAAGTTCCTTACAAATCCTCAAGGAAGTTGCAAAGCCATTAGTTCTGCCTCTACTGCACAAGGAACTTATTCAGGCCCACTTTCCTTATTCAAGCAACTCCATTCCACTTTCTAAGATTGTAAGGCCCTCGTAAATAAAGGAAATACTTCAGACATATGAGAAAAAATGCATTGCATCTGTGGAAATGGATAATCTACACCATCTTTATTGCTCCAATCTATGAAAGAAACATTTCTAACTGCCTTAAACACCCATTTATAGCATCGTCAAAGGATCCTCAATGTATCCTTTAAATGCTTTTAGATATTCAGCACCAATCACACCTGAGAAAAGAAAATAATTGTTAAAGAAAAAGAGAGTCTGAAGAATGATGCACAACAATTTGCATCAGGGAATCATACTGGAAGCAAATAAACAAATACGGATCATGCAAAAATTCATTCTTCGAGCTTTAAGCAAAACAAACTCCGAACACCTTTCTTTGAACTAATTTGTCCACGGGACGTCAAATTCAGGAGAGCTCCCTACATCTCTCAAAAATCCATCTCCGCGTCCACGACCCCCTTTTTTTCAAAATCCTCTCTGACACAGCCATTTCAACAGAAAGAACTCCAAATTCTTCCTTAGCGGCCACTATTGTCACAGAAAACCTCTCCAAAACTACCATCAGAACAGGAGTCTAAATTTCTCCATCGATGCAAATTTCAACCCCTCTCATATTCTAAACTTCCTCCCTACTTTCTTGTGATTTGTGAATTGTACAAGGAGGTGACCAGGGGAAGTTAGCAGTTTTAAAACCAGCCGTAGTATGTAAATTTGGAGCCATGGGTTGTTGATGCTACAACTATAGGGTTGATACTACAGTTGCAAGGCATGCAAATGCAGGATAACACGGTTATTTCCCTCTATCTTTTCACACATACCTCAACAATGGCCACATGCAACAATGGACCTCTTAATCCAACAAAAATAGAGGAAGTTTCCATTATAGCAGGACCAGTGAGAAATCTAATAGCCATTGCAAATCCATCAACAAATTTTCCACACACTATGATCCTTGGTTGCAATGCCATAAACAACCTTGTTTGTCGCGCATTAACAAGCTGATCAGAAAAGCAATAAGTACCTTGGAATAATTATGTATCTATTGGCCAAGTGCAGTATACTTATCTGTTTATATTTATGCAGCAAATCGAACCCCTTGAAACACCAAAACTTTCAATATAATGCAATTCAAAAATATTATAAACCATCGAACTTAATCTTGTATCATTTTAAACTTGGTTTTTAAACGCAATGGGAGCTATTCATTCATCTGCAACAATTAACCCGGTTATTAATCAACACTAAAATAATTAATGTAAAACCTCATGAAATATAAATTTCCAAATAAAAAAGATAATACCTGGTTCAAAACGACAATTTAAACACGTCTGGTATTCAGTGGAGCTTCCCTCATAACAAACCCTTATTTTTATATAAAACATTAATGTTATGTGAATCATCGAAATCAAAACATGGATGTCGTTAAATACTTTGCTCGGGAAACGTCAGAAATTCTCAGACTTACATAATGATGAAGACAAATAGTAGCAAGCATAACATGCTATGGGATGAGCGACCCCATATTACACCTACGGAGGTTGCGTGGCAATACTAAAACTCCAGAGAGCCGAGTTGTGACAAAGATAACAATCACACTAGGATACTATTGGTGTAGGGCCGAGAGCTCAAACCATGCATTCCTATTATTCGTGAATTGTACATGGAGGCGACCAGGGGAGTTAAGCCTGCCAGTTACTCCGTGAGTCCATCGAAATGGATTGTGAAACCAAAAGTTTTAAAATGAGTCGTTGTATGTCAATTTGGAGCCATCAATTGTTGATGCTACAACTGCATGAATGGACTGTGAAACCAACAGTTTTAAAACCAGTGGTTGTATGTCAATTAGGGGCCATCAATTGTTGATGCTACAGCTGCAAGGCATGCAAATGCAGGGTAACACGTTAGTTCCATCGACTACACTGCACCTACTCTATCGAAAATTGCATGCCAGCTATCCAGATGATGTCAGGTCCAGTTGCTTGTCAGAGCATGCATGGTTTGCGATTGCACCTACTCCACCAGAAACTACACGCCATCATGCTATCTATCGAGGTGATGTCAGGTCTAGCTGCTTGTCAGAGCATGCAGAGTTTGCTTTACATGGCAGTGCGGCACGCAACATGGAAAATTGCATGCCATCTATAGGTCTAGGTGCTTGTCAAGCGTGCAGAGTTTGCTTTATAGGGCAAGCGGAATAGACAATGGAAAAAATTGAAAAACCAAACTTGGATTGCATTTAAACCCATTATGATGCCAGTAAGTCCTCTCGGCAGAACCTTACGTCATCCCACCGCCCCCTCTTGGGAACCAAAAAATGAGGACGACGTCAGAATTCCGTATCCAATCAGATTTTAAAAAAATGCTTTTTAATAATTCCATTTAATATAATAAATATTTTAGACTATAGACAAACTATAGTCAAAGCAAATATTATAGAGTCTAAACCCAAATTAATAGATGTTTGGCAATACATAGATGATCCCCTTCGGGGACATAATAAAGAGGTATTAGTCATAAAACATACATCTTTCAGTTACATGAGATTGTAATGCAGTTCACAATAAGTTATATGAGAAATGCAACCATATGATGCACCCATATAACTTGCAATGTGTATATCCATGTTGTGGTGCAATATCTTCATAAGGATTAATCAGTACACATATCATTGTTCTACAAATTATCAATAATTTTAACAGCTAATACAGCACTTAACGCTTGTATTCATGTTAAAGAGTAAGAAAATTACAACCAAGTACACATGCAGAGGGACAGCTACAAAACAGAAAATATGGAAAGTTGTGATAAGAAGGAAAGTTGTAATAAAAATATTAGAACACTCGCGAACCCTAATGAATGAGTTTGCCATAAAAATATTAGAACACTCTTAAAAATAGTACATTATAGATTGAGACACGTCCTTGATTACGAGAGTCTAACTTTAGAAATATAAATCTTTGTACTCTTCAATTTATCTGAGTGCTTACAAAGATTATCTCCAACGCGGAAGATTTTTCGAGAAGCCCAGCCTTGAAAATCTGAGTGAGCAGGATCCCATCCTACGTCGTCTCCGACAACGTGCTCCGCTGCTGAACATACGTTGATATTCATCACAGCTGCTGCAAATGAGACCATGCAGATCAGAAAGTGTTTTCTAGAAGACTCCATCATTCCTTTGTTTGGTGCACACTGGTGGTGGGTAGATCAGTTCCTGAGAAATCTTCAAGTCTCTTCTACTTTTATTTTAAATCTCAGTAAGCCTGGTTGTTCTTGAGGGAAGATTCTGGCACATTCATTTCATGTGGACTATGTTGATCTTCAAACATGTATCAAAGTAACAGCGTCTAGTAGCCTATGCAGCATTGTGATTTTCATTTTTCATTTTGTTGTATATGTTGTCATTGGATTTTCATTTTTTATTTTGTTGGATATGTTGTCATTGGTGTTATCATACATAACACTAACATGGTTTAATTGAGTAAAGACACAAATTGAGAGCAAAGCTCAATATTGAAACAATACATTTTTAAAATAGATTTCTGATTTAGAGTTATGTAGGTAATTGTATGTTAAGGTGGTTTCTTTTCTCTCTTCTAGATAGCCTTCTCTAGCTTCTATGGATTTCTAAAGTTCCAAGATTTGGGGGTTTGTTCATTGATATGTGACTAGCTCTAGTTGAAAGGGCTGAGACCAAGTATGTGCTTGCAAGTTCAAAGAAGCTTAGAACCACATTGTTGGTTAAGGAAAAGAAAGAGGATGGTGTCCCATAATGGACCCGTCTTCTTGAAAGTGGTGGATGGTCTGGGAAAATACAAGGATGCACAATATATGAGTGAGTTGTTCATTAAAGTTATTGAAGATGTAGGTGTCCATTCTTGTGTGGAAATCATCATGGATAATGCACATGTTTGCAAAGTTGTTGGCATGATTGTGGGAGATAAATATCCACAAATATTTTGGACACCTTGCATTGTTCATTCTTTGAATTTAGCACTTAAATCTATTGCTTTAGATGCATGCCACATCAGATTTTTTTTACAAAACCATACCAATATATAAAGAGTACACACATCTATCATTGAGGTTGTAGATACTTGATTTTCTTCCTTGTTCATCATGCTTAAGAGGTTGAGGGAGGTAAAGGCTGCTCTTGGGGCAATGGTTATTTTAGGGTTTTGGCATTTTTGGGGAAATATGAATCAAGTTGCTTCAAAAAAAGGTAAAGTAGATGGTGTTAGCTAATGTTTGGTGGGAAAGGGTCAAGTAGATATTTCCATTAATATAATGGACCCTATAATTTCTTTGTTGTGGTTTGCATATATATACCAACCCATCTTAGGAGATGTTTATGAGGGGTGGGATTCCAGGTTGAGTATGTGAAAACTATTGTTATGCAAAATGAGTGTTCTAAGTATGGGATATTAGCATAGAATTTCTAGTCTACCCTAAAAGATATTCTTATTGCCATGTAGGATAAGAATTGCACACCTTGGTATTGCTTGTCTCACACATTGAATCCTAGGTTCTATATTTGTGATTGGCTCAATGGTGGGCCCTCTTGCAAATTCCCTCCTCACATGGATAGAGAGATTTCATGGGGGAGGAGGAAGGTAGCATTTAGAAGGATATATAAGGAAATAGCATCCCTTCAAAAGATGGAGGAGGGATTCATAGAATTCTCCACTTGCATTGGGATATTTGGAGGGTATGATGTTCTTGGAAACATGGGGGTCAAGAAGCCCTATGGTTGGTGGGTGACTCAAGGGGAATCATGCCCCATTCTATGATAGTTAGCCATGAGGGTCCTCTCTTAGGTTATTTCATTCTCTTGTTGTGAGAGGAAATGGAGCACATATGAGAGTTTTCATAGTTTGAAAGAGGGCAGGTTGAGTAGTCCAAGGTAGAGGAAATGGTGTATGTGCACACCAACCTTCATCTTATTTATAGGAAGAGGTAAGAGTGGTTGAAGGGAAAGATGAAGATGTGGGATGTGTTTCTGGATTATATGGGTTTGGATGGCAATGTGGTTGGCATTAGCCAACATGGATCTTAATGACCCAGTGCAAGAGCCAATCACTTTTGATGACGAGACGCTTGAGGGGTCATCCTCGAACACCAACAAATGTAGCAGCAATAGATCTTGGATTGTGTACAGAGGAAGAGGAAGAATATGGAGGAGAGAGCAATGACAATGATGGTGATTTTGCCATGGAGGACTATTGAGAATGACCATTACCATTCACCAACTATGAGATTCTTCCCTATTTCATACTTGTTAGTGGCATTCTCTGAATATCTATGTAGTACATTTTGATTTTGCCAGAAATCTACAATTTATGGTTCTAAACTTCTATTATTCTTGTGTGCGTTATCATAATTCATCATTAAATGAATTTAGTAATTAGTTGTAACTTGTACCATTGTATGTTGTATCTGTATGGGCTATAATGTATCAATATTTTGTAAATGTTATAGATTTTAAAAAAATAATCTTTATATGTTGATATATATATATATATATATATAACGTGTAGTTTTTGAGTTGGGCTTGATAGTTTTGGATGTTTTTAGTTGGCCCTTGTACTTTTGCATTCATATATAACCTGTCGTACATCCTGTCATGTGACTTAGGTGGGAATGTATATGAATATGATTTTAAATAAAAATAAAATAAACAAGAGTTTAGAATTTTCTTATCTGAATTTTAAGCCATGAATTGCTGAAATGTACAGCTGTCCATTTTTACATTTAGTCACTCAATCAATGTACTGAAAAATGTTCAGCATCCACTAAGTTGTCCATTTATAAGTGGAACAACGTATTATGCATGATACGATCATGAAATTGGTAAATAAAGTTTGGAATTCATGATCGTTGATATATTCATTACATTTCCCGAGTAATTATTTCTACATATTTCACACAACCAGAAATAGCTTATTGATCAGTACAACATAACTTATTGATCAGTATAACGTAACACACCCCAAAAAAAGAGTATAGATATAGAAATGATCAAGAAAATATAGGACTCATGACATGATAATGGTTGAAGATTGCCACTATGGATAGATATTGCTATCAGCTATACAATTTTATTTATCCAACAACTATTGCAACAATGATGATTGCATGGCATTCTATTCATTATTTGTAAAGAACAAAGACCTTGTAAAATACTAAACTATATATGCTTAGATCACAACATGGAGAGTGGTTATAAGGCACCAATAGCATAAGAACAGAAGCAAATAAGGAAAGGAAGACACACTGGGAGCACCAGAAGTTGCTGAAACTGCAGGCCCTTCAGCAGGCTCCATTCTTCCCATCCTCAAATAGTTCACAGCATAAGATATAAGAGAAGAAGAAGATTCTAAACCATGTAAATGACCTTTCTCCATCCCGTCTGATACCAAATCCCAATCACCTGCCCCATTCTCCATACCATCTGACACCAACTTAAAATTGTCTGCTCCATTTTCCATCCCATCTGATACCAAATTTGAATCATCATGGTCTGCACCATCATCCTCCATACCATCTGATACCACATCAAAATTATCTGATTCATTATCCATACCATCCGATATCACCTTAACGTGCAACTTCATCCCATTTTGACAATCCTCTGCTCTCCCACTGCTAAAATACCTGCTACCAGCTTTCACCAGTGCAACTGCATCAAGCCCCCCGTCGTATAATCTGAGAGGGTTTCTCAGATCACACTTCTCCAAATCCTCTTTACTCCTCAGCTCTAAGACGCTTTGTTGTGCAGAGGCATAGGCGAACCCTAATAAACGAGTTTGTCATAAAGATATTAGAACAGTCGCAAACCCTAATCAATGAATTTGCCATAAAAAGATTAGAACACTCCTAAAAATAGTACATTATAGATTGAGACAGATCCTTCATTACGAGAGTCTAACTTCAGAAATATAAATCTTTGTACTCTTTCAGAGTACTTACAAAGATTATCTCCAACGCGGAAGATTTTTCGAGAAGCCCAGCCTTGAAAATCTGAGTGAGCAGGATCCCATCCTACGTCGTCTCCGACAACGTGCTGCGCTGCTGAACACACGCTGATATTCATCACAGCTGCTGCAAATGAGACCATGCAGATCAGCAAGTGTTTTCTAGAAGACTCCATCATTCCTTTGTTGGGTGCACACTGGTGGTGGGTGGAGTTCCTGAGAAATCTTCAAGTCTCTTCTACTTTTATTTTAAATCTCAGTAAGCCTGGCTGTTCTTGAGGGAAGATTCTGGCAGATTCATTTCATGTGGATTATGTTGATTCAAACATTATCAAAGTAACAACGTCTAGTAGGCCTATGCAGCATTGAGATTTTCATTTTTCATTTTGTTGGATATGTTGTCGTTGGTCTTATCATACATAGCACTGACATCAACATGGACAGCAGAAAGATGGCCGGATTAGATGGTCTGTTGGATCTAGGTGAAAGAAAGAAAGGGAATGCTCCAGAAAATCAAGTTTTCTAGGTGGTCTGTTGGATTTTTAAAAATTTGTTGGTTGTAGGTGTTTATTAGGCTAGCTATGCTGTGATATGTTGCATGGATTTTAAGGAGCAGTTACAATTTAAAAAAAAAGTGAGCTTTGTTGCTTCAACCCACCAAGTAGATTTTTGCTAAAATTTTCTTATATGACTAATGCTTGGGTTCTTGGTACAATAGGTTGCAATTTGTCTTGTTTCAAAGCAAGTCCTACATTTAAAAAAACATATTTATACCCTATTTATAGGGTCCTAAATGTCCTAAATGTGGTGTTTCAAGTAACACTTTGATTATTTCCAATAAGTCTTTGTTCAAGTCCATATTTCCAATAAGTCTTTGTTCAAGTCCATATTTACACATATACAAACATATGTAGTAATGGGCCATTTTTCCATTTCCAAAATCTTGAAGTGAAATTTGCCTAAAAAATTTCATATTTCCTAAAGTGAATCATAATCTTAGAAGTGTAATAGAAGGTTAGATAGTCTTATCCAAACTGCAATAGTGGATAAGAAGTCCAAAGCAAGGTTGAAGATTGGAATCTAGGTTGCATGAATAGTTTGGATTTACCCCAAAACTAGTGTCCATAATTGTGGATCTGATCTATGTATTCTATGAGAAATTACACTATGAAGAAGCCTTTTGCATACGGGTATATGAAGGCTTCATCCTTTATTTGTAGCTTCTAGGTAATTGATTTCTATAATTTGTGAATATCTACAATATTTGTTAAGAGCCAATTAAATTTGAAGATTAGCTCATTATGTTGTAAATTTTTATTGTTTCAGTGTCTTCTTCTACTTTTATGGATAGGACAAGGGTTTCATTTACTATGCATATTCTGAAAATTTAAGGGGAGATCCCTCTCGAGTTCCCTTAAGCATCACTTCCTTGAAAGAATGTTGAAGGACCGCCACACCTCAAGAGGAATCTAAGCTAGATGGAATCAACATAGATTTCTCTTTACCAAGTGACAAAAAGACACACATGGGTGAATTGTGGGATTTTGCAAAGGTTGAGGGCATTTGAAGCCATCACACTAGAAGCCATTGATGGGCATAAAGCTACTACCCATGGAGAAGAAAAGGACTACACTCTTATGAAGAAGCTCTACATTGCTTGCTTAGAAGTTGAGGGAGGTAGGCACTAAAGAGAGGTGGAAGAGCACATAGGTGATAGCAGCTAAGCACCTAGGGTGGAAACCTAACTACCACACTTAGCAATGCATAAAGCAACATAAGTATTGGACTACTATTTAGTCGTGATGTTATGGATGTTGTATAAGGACAAATTTGATATTTCTATGATTTACATATTTAGATTTCAAATAAATAAATTACTTCTTGACCAAGTTTTGAAAAATGAGCATTCAATTTATCTCCACTCTAATTTTCCATTACAATCAAACTCTCCCATAATACAATTACAATCTTATTACAAAGCCGGGACAAAAATTCCACACAAAGAGCTTGAATTATTGCGCCCTTTATGTTGCGAAGGTTGTGAAGTTTTCAAACGGCCGTTTTGAATGTTATCTCATAGTAGTAACGTTCCTGACCGTCCATTTTGCAGAGTTTCAAGGACTCTTCATTTGTATTTATTATTGTTGTTACTACACGTCCAAGATAGTGTTTTCCACGAGGAGATTAGGATTCCATTATCGTTGTATTCTTTGTACTTTATTGTTGGGAATATGCCATCTTGTTGGGAGTAAGCTTTGAAGTTTTTGAATAGCCTTGATATATATAAAAACAAAACAAATATTTAATGTGAGGTTATCAAATTTGATTGTTAAAGAGACAAATATGTGTCTAGTTCATGGTTTTTAGGATAGTCTATGGTATTGTATGTGAAGAAGTTTGTTTAAAAGTTTGAATAATTTCATCGTAATTTTTCTTAGTGTGGTTGGATTGGTCATGTCTTGGATGGATTGGTTTAAGATAAATATATCTATTGTTTGTTCTTTTTCTCGATTTGGGTTTTTAGGATAAATCTTCTTCATTCATTATGTGATTCTTTTCATATATTCTAAACACCTAACAAATAATAAAGCAACATACATTTTTCATCAAAATGTATCATTTGTTTATGTATGTGAGTTGTTGAGAAGTTCAAATGAAGTCAATTTAAAATTAGCGATAACTATCTTTTCAAAAACCTAAATGTCAATAATAACCAAGGATAGAATTAGCTTAGAAGAAAATGGTTTTGCCAAAATAACTTGCCAATAACTTTTGTTTTGAATGTGCTTTTTTCTTCTCATAAATGGTTAAGATTGTATATTAAAAGTAGTGGGTTCAACATATGAAATAGTTTATTAAGAGAATTTCTTGTTGTGGTTTAAGTTGGGGATTTCCTAGTATTAATTCTTTCTTCTTTGCGAGAGTCTTTTAAGAGTTTAGTTTACTTGAGTAAAGAGACATAAATTGAAAGAAAAATTGAATATTGAAACAGTACAATATCTAAAATAGATTTTTTGTTATGTAGGTAATGATATGTTGAGGTTGTTTGTGTTTTCTTGTTTTAACAACATATGCCTATTCCTTTAACTAGCCTTGAAGTGGTGTGATAGGTTCTTGTTAATTTCCTCCTTTTACTTCTATCTCATTGTTATCTTCCTCTTCTAAGATGCATTTCTAAAGTTCCATGATTTCCAAGTTTGCTTTTTATTATTCCACCTAATTGGCTTAGTTCAACTAGGTTTGGGGATTTTTCATGGGGGCATGCCCCACTTCTTCTATTGGATACAAAGCTATTGAAGATTCAAGAGATGGTTGTGGAGACAACAAAAGAGAGTTCGTTGGTGGTTGAGGAGGGGTTGTGTTTGAGAGGCAATTTCCAATTTCTTTTAAAACAATTCACCATATATAGGATTAAATTATTTTACTCTAGAAATCACCAAAATTTTCTAGATTCTATATAAAATGCTTAGAAAATTATTTTTAAAAATAATATCACCAAATTTTTTATAAATGGTATTTTAAGGATTAGCAAGATTCACCAAGGTTTCTACATTTTAACATACATATGGGTTCTTAAAATTTTCTTAGTTGTAGGTGTCTATTGGTATAGCTATGTTGTGACATGTTGCATGGACTCCAGGGGACCCTTATGATCAAATAGTAATTTTTGTTTCTTCAACCCACCAAGTGGGTTTTTGTTGAGCTTTTCTTGTATCATTGACCTTTGGGTTCTTGGTGCAATATTCTGTAATGTGCTTTGTCTCAAATTAATCCATAGACTTTAGAAAGAAACATGTTCATACTCTAGCTATCAGGTCCTAGATGTGGTGTTTCACTAGCAACTTGATTTTTGCCAAGAAATATTTGTTGAAGTCCATATCTATTCATATGTAAGCATAATATGCAGTAATGTTCCATTGCTCTGTTTCCAAAATATTGAAGTGAAATTTTTGTAAAGTGAATCATAACGATAGAAGAGTAATGAAAAGTTAGGTAGTATTACCCAAATTGGAATAATGAAGAGGAATTCCAAATGAGGGTCAAAGATTGAAGTCTAGGGTTTCATGAAGAGTATAGATTTACCCCAAAACTAGGTCTAAAATTATGGATCTAATCTATGTATTCTATGAGTTCAAATCCACTATGAAGAATTCTTTTGCACATGGGTATATGAAGGATTCATCCTTTATTTTTGGTTTCTAGGTAATAGATTTCCATTACTGGAGAACATATACCATCTTTGTTAGGATCCCATTAAATTTGCAGACCATCCCATTCTCTCTGTAATTTTTTTAAATTTTTTCACTATGTGTTTTTCTATTGTCATGGATAGGACTAAGGATTCATTAACTACGTAAGTTCTATGAAATGAAGGGGATATCCCTCCCTATCTCCATATAAACATCACTTCCTTGAAATAATGTTTAGGGATCACCACGCGAGGAAAGGAATGCAAAGTAAAATTGGGAAACATAGATTTCCCTTTAGCAAATGACAAAGAGACACATGTGGATGAATTGGGAGATTTTATGGAGGTCAAGGGAACTTGAATCTATCAAATTAGAGGGCAATGATAGGCCTAAGTTGTTGGCTCACTTGTTTATCATGCTTCCTCTATCTACTTTCCTTGGGGTTGACTCGGATTCTGTGAGGTTCTTTCTAATATATGGTCCAACAAAATCCCCTTCACTAGCGCTTTCGGAATCAACATGCGAGCAGGCTGAAGTCTCACCTTAAGCGAATATGGGTGGTTACAGAATCAAGTTTCTATAACCTGGTGAAGCGTGGTTATGGTATGCGAACTGATGTGCGCAGCTTACTCAACATCCACTTCGCATATCTTTACCAACGGGTACCTACGCACTTCACAAATCTCAACAACCTACAGACTTCATTGAATCGTTGTTACTGTGTGTTTCCTATGACTACGCATTTAGCATACTTAATACAACTTCGCAATGTTTATACATGCATGTTCCCCTACTTATCCTATCATTTCCATTCACATTCATATGAAAACCCATATATAAGCATAAACATTCAATATAATAGAGACTCAAACACATAAAACAAGTATTTACATGGTTCACCCCCCAGATGGGAGCTATGTCCACGGGAACTATTCTTATATTTTTTGGAAGGGGTTAACAGTTTCAATCTGTGCACTCAGCTGCAGACTCTTCTCTACAATAGATCTCTGCACACACAGCTGCAGAGTCTTTTTCCTCTCTTAGATCTTTCTCAGCATAGATCTATAATAATAATCCACTAGATTCTACCAAAATATCTAACAAACTCTCACATAATCTAACCCTTCCTTATACAAAATTGCCACTTTTATATATTTTGCTTGAAGGTCACATCTTTACAATAACTATGGGCCAACCCCCATAGTACCCTTAAACCCAAAATGGCATGGCTCTCCTGTTGACCACACTTTGTCTTTATTTCTCTAGAGCTCTGTTGTCATTTTGCATCGCTTCCTCTGGCTCTGACGCTTCTCTGACAGTCACAGTTCTAACTACATGGCTCTGACGCTATTGTGGCGTGTCCTTTGCACCATCCCACTTATTTACTCTTTGCTTTTGTAGCTGACAGTCTACCGCTTCATTCATAACTTCTCCAACTACTTCTATGGTCCTTAGTACTTCACATTTACTAAGGGGACATATCCTTATCTTCCACTTCGTTGCGCTCCATACCCTGCTTTCGGGAATTGCGAAGTTGTTTCTCCCAAAACTAGTCGATGTTAGGCCTCTCCTAACTTGTACCTTCACCATCAAAATGTCCTTTTACCTGGGTTGCGCCCAACATGCCCCTAACACTTACTCGTGGCTCACCCCTGAGCCACTTTGACTAGGATGTTCCAAATGTGCATCCTCTAAGATGTTTGATTTTGTAGCGAACTCTTGAAAATTTGTGCTTAGCTTCACAACTGTGTCCTTGGGTTATTGCTCGAACTCCTTATTGTTTCGAACATCTCCTCTGAGATGGGTTCTAGAAGTTTCTCCTTCACAGTGCTCTCTGTTGTCCGGAGTTCTTGCAACTTCTGCTCAATTTCTTCAGAAAGTGTAAGCGCTTCTTCCTGCATTCGCTGTAACTTCGATGAAGTTTCAGCTTCCTTCGCCCTTAACGCTTCCAACTCCTTTTGAAGTTCCTTCTTCTCTGTGAACTTCTGGATTCTTTGCTTTGGTGGCAAATCCTTCATAGACATGTTCACAGAATCGATATCTGTCTTTCGTTGTCCCACCTCATCTTGGATTTTCTGCAACTTGGGTTCTACCTGCAGCATATCCCACACCTTGGTAATTTCATCCAATAGGTCTTGACATCTAGCCACTTCTGCGGAGATGTTTTCTGTGGAAGCCTTCTATTATTCAGCTCTTGATTCTTTATCTTGCTGTGAGGTGCCATATTGTTGTCGAGGTTCTAAGTCGGAATACAATCCTTATATCCAATATCCATATTTTCCATCTTAGTTTTGAGGTTGTCTATGGCGGCACCAATCCTCAAAATAGTGGCTTCTACCTCAGGCTCTTATGGGTAGTCTGGGATCTTTGCACAAACTTTGTTAACAACTTTCCTCAACTTCTTCTACTTCTCCTACACATATGCGAGCTCCTTGGTCTTTAGTGCGCATTCATCCTTTAGGTCCTTGTAGCTTTCCTCCATCTTCAGATGTTGGTTATAAGAGACTATGTCTCTATCCTGGATTTATTCCACAACCTGCAAATGCAGATTATGTAATACCTCGATGGGAAACATCCCAACATTAATATCAAGGTGTGCGAGCTGCTTTGCACCTTCAGTGAGTTCGTCAGTTGGAAATATGACGTTCAACAACTCAATTCTGACTAGTCGAGGCCTCATTGTTAAGGAAAGCTCCTTTCTCTTTCTTTGGCTTGATTCTCCTGATCAATAATCAGAATATGGTACTTTCCCCAAGTCTTGCTGGACTTGTTCAACCCTTGCGACCAGACTCTTCAGTTCCGCGAGGCTCTCCATCATGCCTGCTTGCACTGCTTCTTGCTTGCTCTCCTTTAGTGCAAGTGTTTCTTCAATATGCTCTAACACTCTGACTGTGATGCAATCATAGTCATCGTCATGCAACTGCGCATCGAGTGGAAGCTCAGTATCTTGTTGTTTCTTCCTGTGCATTTATTCCGGCACGGTTGTATCAGTTTGCTTTCTTTTCTCTCCTGCTGTCAAGCCAGTAGCTTGTTGTTGTTCTGCACCTTGACTTGGTTCTAGGTTCTGCGCACTTGTTGTATCATCACTTTGGTCTTGCATATCTCCAGCTTCGCTTTCTTCTGAAGTGGTGATCAATGTGGCTAGCGCATCAACCTTACATTCTGGTGGCCAGTATTCCATAATCAGATCGATTTTCTGCACCTCTAACTGATATAGTCCTTTAAACCATTAAGGAGGCGTAAGCTGTACTCGCGACTGAATGTAAATGAAGTGCAATCCGTCTTTGAAAGTCATCTTCCGGATATAGCGAGCTGTCACTTCCTTAGTGATGTGCGGAGTCCTCTAAATGACTTTCCATAACTGCTCAAAGTAAATAAGCAACTGTATGTTTTTTACCCTTTATCGATCTAGCTTCGAGTTTTCCCACATATACGCAAATCTCAGTCCTCGGAAGTCTCCAACGAACACTAGGACATTTTGCTGATAGCGAGGATCCTTCCATGCTACAAAGACGACTAGTACTAGCAACCAACTATAGTGGAATTGACCTCCATTTTCCTGTGTCTCGCGGATGTCTTCTAAGAATTCGTTCAACAGGTAGCTTTCCCAGTTGAACTGAAATCCATCCTTAGTCTTCGCAGCTAAGGATATTGCAATAGCTGGTACCTAGTTCGGTCTGCATTACCTTGGGATATTTTTTGCAAAGAGCTGGACTGTGAACCGCGTGGATTGATCCTTGATACTAGCGGTTGTGTAACCACAGATTCCTTTGGATATCCCGAATTCGCTCTTCATCCTTGCAGCTAGATTTTTATCCTTGTTCTTCCCAATGAACTCAACTATAGGATCAACACCCCTCTTGCACAAGTGTGTGATCCAATAGATGAGATCGATGTTAATGTCTATCTTGCGGTCTAACCACAAGTATCTCTGGTGCATGCATGAAATTAGTGTGCGCACCACCGCTGTAATCTATGGTATTCTATCAAAATGTGGGATGCGCAGTAGGTTCAGCAACCATGATGGCTGTAATGGCGCAATCCAGTCCTGCGGGTGAGTTGTTGCTTTCTTGGTAACTTGATCATACCTTCTACACATATATTGATCTGGTTGGAATTGTGGAAATTTTGTGTCCTGGAGCAAATCATGGTCTGCTAATTTGCACTATGGAATTTTACTGAGAAAATTATCCTTAAGCCTCACATGGCTTGACATTGGCAGCATGGGAATCTCATATAGAGGGTTCTTCATGAGAAGCACCTCTAGCGCATCTTGTTTCCTCGGATAGATGTATTCTGAAATAATCCATATGGGTCTCTCTTGATTCGGTGCTGATGGAAATGGTTTCGACCCACTCGCAGCCTTCGGCTTTTCTAGTTCGGTGACCTTTTGCTTGTCTTTCTTCTGCTATGGTACATTCCTCGACGAGTTTCTAGATGAACCATCGTGTTATGGGACTGATTACTTTAGAGGCGTCTTCATAACTCCTTCCATACCAAAATGTTTGAAATCACTCAAAATTTATTCTAATGTCGACTGCTCAGACATATATTATCGGATAACTATTGCTTTCAACTAGCAAACACTTAGAAATTTACAGGTAGTAAAAATGAAAATTTGTGGTAAAACCGGTAAGTAAACGGTATTTACTATTTATAGGCACCTCAACACTAAGGTGTTCCCAAAAACGACTAAATTAGCATTAAATGTTATGTCTGTTGGCCAAATCTTGCGTAGATCTTGGTCCTTTCTCTTCATTGAATGTGTCTTCAACGGACGAATATGCCTTAAATTTGGAAACATCTAGTTTCCGAAAGTATTGTATAACAGCTACTTTCCGATCAAAATTGTAACGACTAGTTTTCTTTTACTTTGCTAGCGGTCATGTGAACTGCGAGGTTCACTGCGCATTTCTCTTTGCTTACTTTTAACTTCACAGCGTGAGTCCTCTCTTACTTTGCTAGTGGATATGTGAATTGGGAGGTTCACTGCGCATTTTGATCTCCTTGATGTTAACTTCGCAGCATGAGTCCTTTATTACTTCACAACTCAGTTTTCTATGTGTGCTTCGCAGCATAGGTTCCATTTTTGTGAAAACTTCGCATTTTACCCAAAACTGTGTGCAGACTCTTATTCTTTAATTTTTAGTGTCCAATTTCAATTGCACTTGACACTTAAAAGTTTCTTGCGTTGCATAATTGGTATCTGGAACAGTAGGGCCATCCCTGTAAGGATTTAGTCTACTCCCATTAACAAGTCCTTTCAAATTTTCTCCAAGTAGTGTGGCTAATTGAACTGCGCCACCACTAGTGACATGTTTAACAATATATGGTCCTAGCAAATGCATTTTGAATTTTCCAGGAAATTTCATAAATTTGCTATCATAGAGGAGGACAAGGTCTCCTACCTAGAAAAATTTAGTCTTGATGTGTCTATCATGCCATGCTTTTTCTCTGTCTTTGTGCACTTGTTGGTGAAAACCTGTAATGGAGCGAGCTTCTTCTAGTCCAACTAAGTGTAGTAGTCTTTCTTGCATAGTCTAATCATCTGCCATATCTATAAATGCTACAATTCTCAAACTTGGTACTATGTATTCCATGGGCATGACAACTTCTTGTCCATATGCTAATCTGAAAAGTGTACACCCTATCAAATTCTTACAATTTGTTCTATATACCCATAATACTGCTGATATTCTGAGATCCCAATCATCCGTGTTTGTGTTGCATACGTTGGTCAATGCATTCGCCAAGACTTTGTTAAAGGCTTCTACAGTACCATTAGCTTGTGGGTGATATGGTGTGCTCTTCTGATGGTAGATCTGAAATTATTTTGTCAAGGATGCAATATTTCTATTCAGGAAATGGGTTCCCTGATCACTCATTAAAATATTTGGACAGCCAAATCTTGTCAAAATATTCTCAAAGATGAATTGCGCGGCAGTAATTGCGCTAAATTCCTTTAGTGGTTTTGCTTCTTCCCATCTAGTTAAATAATATGTAGTTGTGATGATATACCTTGAGCCAGTTCACTTCCCTAGTGGGTTAATACGTCCCATGAAGTCAATATCCCATTTATCAAAGGCTTGAAGTGTCAGTTGTGGCATTAATGGCATCTCATCTCGGCGAGATGGATTTCTTGTTCTTTGGAATACATCGAACTTCTGGCAATGTTCTTTTGAGTCTTTGTGTATTGTAGACCATCATAGTCCTGATCTCAAAATTTTTGTAAAATTAGTCACAGCAGATCTAATGAAGAAGTAAATGAATCACAACAGATGAACGTAGAAAATATGGTGTAAAACTGTGCAAAACATGCATCAGTGCTCAATATCAAAGTAAGGGTGAATGATTACAATAGAATATAGTAACAATGACTGAGCAATTCAAATTGCCTAAGGAGGTCATTCGAATTACTGAATGGAGTAGCTTGACTCCAACTAGGAGTCCTCATCATCAATCAGTGGTGGTCATTGATGCACAAGAACCAGTCATCTAGGTGTCAATCTGAGTGTAACTGAGTGTAACATGTGTAACTGAAGTGTGTAGCACTGATATAGGGAAGTGGGCTCAGTGGAGGGCAGATGGGAGGCTAACTGAAGTCAGAACAAGTCATCTAGTCAATCTGGAGGTCCAACGGAAGTGAAACAGTCATTCGGGAGTGAAACTAGCCTCAAATCAGGGAGAATCGGATCTAACTGAGTGTAACTGAAGTGGAACTGCAGTGGTAGGTGAAGAAGTGCGCCCTTCTCTGGCAGTAGGTGAGAAGTGGGCGCCTTCCTGAATAGGAGGGATAAAACTCTGAAGTAAGTGGCTCCCGGGTGCTAGAATAAGGTGGCTAAGGTGCTGGAGGCATCAACCTGGTGACTGGGATGCATGCAAAGTGCATACAAACCCTAGAATTTGCATGCAAACTCTAATTGCATGCAATATCCTGAAAAAGATGATGTGGATATCCGAACAATTTTCTGCGCAGTAGCTCTTCCTGCGTAGTTTCCTCTAGATACACTTGAATTTTCTTCGGCCAATATACTAGGTCTTTCATGTTCTAGCACGCATCTTCGCAATACTTCATCTGGTCCTAATTTATACAAGTGTCCAACAATTATGGTAAAGTCAGTTGCTCTTCTAATTATTTTTTCTGCTGCGTAGTAAACTCTATAGGTGCTAATCTTGTAGTCATAAATTATATAATATCTCTGAAGTAGTCATCTGCTATATGGATAACAAACAACTGCGCATCTAGTAGACTATCCTCCATATTACTTGGTTCTTCTCTTGACTCAATGCATGACAGATGGTCAGGTCCTGCATTCAATATTCCTAGTTTGACAATGATTTCAAAATCATATTCCTAAAACAGTAACAACCATCTGGATATTCTCCCCCCTAACACTAGTTTGTTGACCAAGTACTTCAAATTTGAATGGTCGGTAAACATGTAGAAATGCAAACCTAGCAGATAATGTCTAAACTTCTGCAGTACATATACCATCGCTAAGCCTTCCCTTTCCGTCGTGGTATAATTCTTTTCTTCTGAAGAGAGCTTTCTGCTTGAAAATGCAATGGGATGATCAATACCTCCCTCATCTAGTTGAGATAGTACAATTCCAAGTGCTATAGATGAAGCATCTATGTGCACATGAAATGGTTTATTCCAGTCAAGAAATACTAGAATAGCGTTGTAACCATTTTCTCTTTCAGTGTGTCCAATCCTTTTTGGTAATCTTAAGTCCAATTGCACTTCGCATATTTCTTCAACAATTTCTCCATAGGTGCAGTGATCTGCGCATATCCTTTGATGAAACTTCTATAGTATCCTGTATGCCCCAATGTAGTGCGTAACTGCTTCACGGAGTTAGGTGCTGGAATATTTACAATAATTGCGTTCTTTTTTGGGTCGAACATCAATCCTTGCTTACATACTATGTGTCCCAATAGAATTCCATAGGGAACACAGAAGACACTCTTCTTTAGATTCAAGGAAATCCGGTATTGTCTACACTTTGCTAAGATCATTCTTAAGTTCGCATAATGGTTCTTCAGTAGACCAAATACTCTCCAGTCATCAAAATATACTTCTAAGAACTCATGAATATAATCCTTAAATGCAGCTACAACAACTCTTGAAAAGACAGCAGGTGCATTCTTCAATCCAAACGGCATAACAGTGTATTGATATGATCCCCATTCAATAGAAAATGTGGTCTTATGTCTGTCTTCTATAGTGATTCTGATCTGACGATATCCATCAAATACCTCAGTGAAAGAGTATGCCTCTTGTCCACCTACGTTATCTAGCACTTTGTCTATGAATGGAGTAGGAAATGGGTGATGTAAGGATACATCGTTCAATTTTCCGAGGTCCACACAGATTTTGATTTCACCTATAGCTTTCTTATCCTGAATTACCATAGAACTTATCCATTCTGATTCCTCTACTGGTTCAATAATTCCTGCGTCAAGAATCTATCAATTTATGCCTTAACCTTTTCTTTATATCTGGGATTCAATCTGTAAGGTCTTTTCTTAATAGGCTTCGCATCTGGATTGAGAGGTATTTTCATAACTCCCAAGTCACCTAAAATTCCTTTCATTTCAGAAAACTTGGTAGGAAAAAAATCTTGATATTCGTGCAGTATGTCTGCAATTTGTCCCACTGTTTCTTCATCCCAGTAACCCCAATAGAAGCAAACTTTGGTTCATTCTTAGTACCAATGTTGAGATTCTGGTCTTCACAGGACTACTCAAGTTTGGAATTTCTAAATCAGGTCCTTCAACATCGCGTTCTCCTTCTGGCTCAGGTATATGCACATCGTGAGGATATTCATCTCCATCTTCCTCTAATGCAAAGTTATAACATTCAAGGAGATGCTCAAACTATAAAGCCCACTATGGTTGTTCATATATTAGTAACAAGGTATCGTTGAATATCTTATTTTTAATGAACTGCAGAGCCTCACTGATGCTTAGACAATCATCCTCAAAACTGAAAGTGGATTGAAAGTCAGTTATCAGTATATGCCAATCTATTGTGCCTTTGCGAACTTTTCTGCTTCTGTATACCAATTCTTTGGTATTTGATCCAATGTGTGTATAAACATGTGAACCCATTCTTTCTTAGGTTTATGTATCCAAGCTTTCAAGAAAAGTTCTATATGATCTATGAGATCGGTCTGTCCATTATATTTTACTTGTGCTATCTCATTATGCTCTGCAAATCTAATTTCCATCATGTGCTGACATTCTTCCCATGTATTCAAGTTCTCTTTATGCGTATCCCACCATCTAGTAGGTGTAGCTCGCAATGTTATATCTAGAGCGAACAACTTATGTTCTCCTGGAATTGATACTTGATATTCATGAAGAAATGTGTGGATATTTCCTAAACCATCATAAATAAGAATTGGACTTACCTCTGTTCCAATCCAACGTAGTGAATTTGTGATCTTCGCACATCGTCTTGCTGATACTTCATGCATTCGACTCTACCAGTTTTCCATTCCCGCATCTGATTCTGATATGCAATAACTGTCGCATCTCTAGCTTAATGTTCCATCATCCATAGGATTAGTGTAATATGCCTAATTCATTGTCATCTTGTAGATATTATCAAGTTCTTGGGCTATACATTCTTCTTGGACTGGTGCGATATATCTAGGTCCTTGTGAAGGATCCAGGGGTGTGATGACCCTGATATCTGGTCCTTCAAATATCTTTTGTTTTTTCTTGAGATTGATGATTGCGAGGTTGTCAATTTCCCAATCAATCCCCAATAATGCAGGATAAGTATTGTTGTCATCTATGATCTTGATAACCTCATAGTCTTCTTTACTTCGTACTCCATCAATGTCTACAAGAACACTTGATAATATCCTGAAGGGTATAACCTTTTGTTGATTGGCTAATCTCAATTGTATAGGAGACCAAGATAACTTTGGCTTTCCCATCTGTTCCCATGTTTGTTTTGTCAGGACATTCACCTCTGAGCGTAGGTCAAGAATGACCTAGTTCATTTCATAATCTTGAATCTGCGCATTTAGCCTCATTTCTCTCCCAGTCCTTCTATGGTTCTTGATATGATGAACTGATCTATGTGCATAATTCAATGTGTTACAATGTTTGTAGTGTCCCAGAAGGTTCTGTAATTCCCCCAAGGCATTTCCATGTCTTATCAACTTTATGCAACTCTGTAAGAACTGTGTTATAGGACTTATATGCTCCGGCGAAGTTCGCGATCCATCATATGAGATCGGCATATCCAATATCGATGTTTGATCACTTCGCAACTAGGTTCTTATGGTCAAAGGTTCCACATTCTGAAATCTTTTCCTTGCTTCCATGAATGTCTTTTTCTCTTAGTCGTGGTTAAATACAGGAATTTTTCCAGTTGATTTTCTTACCCAATTCCCATTAGTAGGCTTTGGTATGTTTGAGTGATCTTCAGAAGCCGAAGCTTCGTTTTTCCTATCATCTCCTGTCATGGTTCCATTTCGTGTCACAACATGAATGTTGTGATTCTTGTTCCTCTTCTCAGCTGAGATCATTTGTATATTCTGGTTATGTCCTTCTGGTATTTTCTCTTGCATTTTTCCTTGCAAAATGGGACATGATTCAATGACATGGTCAAATGAATTACATTACTTACAAGTAGTGCATGGATTCTTACAATATCTAGCTAGATGTCTTGGTTGAGCGCAATTATAGCATACAATCTGACCTCTTCCTCGTCATTGGCCAATGTTGCATCCTCTTCCTCTGTATCCACCACATCCTCTATATGCGCCTTGGTCATACTGCACATTTTCATTATTATGCGGTTTTTCTGCTTGGACTTTGTATACATCATGCTTTCTTTCTATCATGAGATCGTAAGCTCTGTAGTTGGTATCGTCATGTGGGTCACTCCATGAAGGTGGTTCACGATTTTTGGCAAGAGGAGTGGAAAACATTTTTGTCGCGAACCCTCGATCGAGGTATTTGAAAGCCCTTAATCGAGCTATTAAAACCTCGATCGAGGGTTTTAAAATACCTCGATCGAGGGTTCACGACAGAAATTCACGGTAGCAATGAACCTCGATCAAGGGTTCACGGTAGCAATGAACCTCGATTGACGGTTCACGACAATAATGAACCTTAATCGAGGGCTTTACAAGACATTGATCGAGGTCTCTCTCAAACCCTCAATCAAGGTTCTTTTTATCCCTTGATCGAGGTTTTTTAAAAACCTTGATCGAGCAAATACCTCGATCAAGGGCCTAAAAACAGGCTGAAAGCCCTTTTCACTCCAGAAAAAAAATTGGTCTGCCTTTCATAGGATTAAACTATGTCATTAAATGCACATTAATGGGAGGACTTGATACCATTGGATTCATCAATGAATCCTCTATCCATATACATATAATTTATGAATTTTTATCTTTGTATGTCATTTTTTTTAAAATTTATGCTAAAGCTTACCCTAAAAAACCTTGTCGACAACTTTGAATGAGCTAAAAGATAAATCAACAACATTCAAAATACACATCCAAAAAATTTGAAAAAATATACAAGCACTACATTATGCATCCTCTTCAAAATGGTATTTTTAGTTTTGGAAATTATGTAAACAATCAAAATATTTTGTGCACACACGCACATGTGTGCAAAATGCGACTGAAATATTCACTGGTCAGTTTCAAAAAATAATAATAATCATAATTTTTCGAGGAAATTTAAAAGAAAAATATGTACGCATTAGTGCATTCTGTCTAGATCATGTTCACATATTTCATTTTTTTTAATTATTACTTCAACATTAAATTATTTTGCACACACACGAGCCACTTGTTAATTTCTCTTCAAATTTTTAAGGACACATGTTTCATTAAATGAAAATTTGACATGATAAATGACATTGGTATATTTAAAAAAAAATATCATTGGAAAGCCAACATAATTCACTACATTTCGTTTTTTAACCGCATGTTGAAATTCATATGGAAAATATGAGTTTTGAGGGATTCAATTTAATATATGGGTAAAATTTCCATTTTTCATCGCCATATTTGGAAAAAAAGAGTTACCCATCTTCATGGAATCACCCATGTCCAAATGACTTACAAAATGTGCAATACAGATTCTTTAGTGTCTGTACATATTTTTGAAGCAGGAAACAGTCTTCTAGGCGATGTCCTCGACATCACAAATCTCACACCATGGTCCTTGTTGTTTATTCAATGGGTTTGGTGCTCCGCTATTGATGTAGTCTCTAAATACAGGATAGTGTTCCTTGGAATGTCCCTCTCCTTTACATTTCGTACACCAAAATTCTTCTCTGGTTTCTTTTTCTTTCTTCATATCTTGTATCTGTAATGTCAAGTTGACTAATTGTGTCTATATTTGTACCATACCTGTACTAGTTTCTCCTATGGGCGAGGCTTTTAGCTTCATCGTAATCTCTAATGCTTATGTTTGCGATGCTACCTTCTGTTGAATCAACGATAATCTAATATGGGGAAACTGCGCAGCTATGAACCATTCTTGATGTTGTTGCGGTGCTATTTCAAAGCTAACTTGATCTAGTAATACTTTAAACTTTTGATCAAACTCCCATACAGTCTCATTAGGTTCATGTTTGATTTCTTTTAACTATGTGATGCACTGAGATTCTGACTTAGGTTTATTGAATTCTCTAATAAACGTAGTTTTGATATCAACTAGCGATTTGTTCTGTCTGACAGAATACTTCATGAACGATGTTAGAGATTTCTCTCTAAATGTGGTAGCTAATTGAACTTGTTTTATAGCATCATCCTATACTTCTTTAACATTCCATACAGATTCATAGATAAACCAATGTTGCTCTGGGTCTTCTAGGCCAGTTCCTTTAAAAATAGGTATTTTAATGCTGTCTGCCATTCTTCTTCTAGGAGGTGTAGTGTTCTGAGATGATGAAGGTATGCCACTACTTGACCAATTTTGAGTACTTTCTCTTGCAGTATTACTACTACGAGTGTTCTGCAAACTAGTAAGATTTATGTCCTCAACTGTGAGCTTCTGCAGAGTAATAGGATGATAACCAATGCCTCTAGGTTCTCTTTCGGTGTCAGAATCAACCTGATATGAGTTTCTATCACTTCCTAAGTCTGTTTCTAGGAATCTGCGAGGTTTGGCTTCACGAGACCTCTTTCTAGTGCTAACTTTATATCTCTTTCCACTTCTTAAAATACCAATATCTTTGTCTGTGTCACTATCTGTGTTACTAAACATTACAGACTCAAACCCTAGGAATCTGATTGCATTCTTAAGACTCCTTTTCTAGCTAGTAGCATTTTAATGTATTAGCTGAGTTTTTTCAGGTAATTAACTCTAAATCCTTGAAATAAATCTCCTTCTTCTGTGCTGTAGGAATTCAACGTGTCCAGCGCAAACTCTGTAACGTAGCCTTCCAGTAAGCTATCTAACCAAAAGTCTACTTCTCTTGAAATTTGGTTGCCAATGCCTTTAAGCCTATGAATCAACTCTAGATTCCAAACTGTAGGTTCTGCACCCTGGAAACAATTTTTTCATTCTGCTATCCTTGATATCCACTCATGCAACTCAGTAGCGAATGATGCAAAGAAAATTTGATGTAGGTCAGTGAATATATACCTCCGCAACCATTGTTCTGTGGTCAGACGCAGATGTTTGTTCTCTTTCTTCGCAAACTCAAGTTCCGTCTGACTTACCCAGTTTTCTATTTATGTCTTTTCCGGATACCACATAACATATTACCAGTTCTTAGTGAGACAATGGAACTTGTTTAATGTACTTCCTTCTTCCCGGTCTCATAACATAACAACATTGCATATCTCCATTTCTTTATCACGGCAACGGAACCATTTGTTGGCCCACTTGTTTATCTTTCTTCCTCTATCTACTTTCCTTGGGGTTGACCCAGGTTTTGCGAGGTTCTTTCTAGTCTTTGGTCCAACAAAGTCCCCTTCACTGGCCCTTTCCGAATCAACTTGCGAGCAGGATGAAGTCTCACCCGAAGCGAATATGGGTGGTTACAAAATCAAGTTTCTGTAACCTAGTGAAGTGTGGTTATGTTATGCGAGCTGATGTGTACATCTTACTCAACATCCACTTCGCATATCATTACCAACAAGTATCTGCACACTTCACAGATATCAACAACCTACAGACTTCGTTGAATCGTTGTTACTGTGTGTTTCCTATGACTACACATTTACCAAACTTAATACAACTTCACAATGTTTATACATGCATGTTCCCCCACTTATCATATCATTCCCATTCACATTCATATGAAAACACATATATAAGCATAAACATTCATAAACATTCAATATAACAGAGATTCAAACACATAACACAAGTATTTACGTGGTTCACCCCCCAGATGGGAGCTACGTCCAAGGGAACTCTTCTTATATTTCTTGGAAGGGGTTAACAGTTCCAGTCTACGCAATCAACTGCAGACTCTTCTCTACAATAGATCTTTGCGCACACAGCTGCAGAGTCTTTTTCCTCTCCTAGATCTCTCTTAGCATATATCTACAATAATAATCCACTAGATTCTACCAAAATATCTAACAAACTCTCACATAATATAACCATTCCTTATACCAAATTGCCCCTTTTATAGATTGTTCCCGAAGGTCACATCTTTACAATAATTATGGGCCAACCCCCATAGTACCCTTAAACCCAAACTGGCATGGCTCTCTTGTTGACCACACTTTGTCTTTACTTTGCTTTAGCTCTGTTGTCCTTTTGCGCCACTTCCTATGGCTCTGACGTTTCTCTGACAGTCACAGTTCTGACCGCACGGCTCTAACGCTACTGTGGCGCTTCCTTTGCACCATCCCGCTTCTTTACTCTTTGCTTTTGTAGGTGACAGTCCACCGCTTCATTCATGACTGCTCCAACTACTTTGATGGTCATTAGTAATTCACATTTACTAAGGGGATATATCCATATCTTCCACTTCCCTGCACTCCATACCCTGCTCATGGGAATTGTGGAGTTTTTTCTCCCAAAACTAGTCGATGTTAGGCCTCGCCTAACTTGTACCTTCGCCATCAAAACATCATTTTGATGGCGCAGCCCAGGTAAAAGGAAATGAATTCATCGCCCTTGAATACCCCATGTATTCAAGGCGTATTCAAGGGCGATGAATTAAAAATCCATTTTTTATGGTAGAAATGAATTCATCGCCCTTGAAGACCCCTGTTGCACCTAGATTTTGCAACGTAACAACTCATAACTACAATTCCAACAACTCTTGTCGGATTTCAAGCAAAAATAGTTGGAAAACATAACAAAACAAAATGTCCAAATCGTCGTTTCTTTAGACTTTTCACTTATCATTTTCATTTCAACCTAAACAAAAATGAATTCTACAAAATTGCACAAGCAAAAAAAAACCAAATTACGCAAAAACCTCATTTTTTTAATCCCAACTTATTATATTGAATTTATCATTTAAATTTAATTTTTAATATTAGTGTTCTGAGAGGATATTTTTACAGCCCAGTATGAAGGAGTAGTGTGATTTTGTACTCAACGTGGAGCTCAACTGACACATGACACTTTAATAAAATAAAATATTAAGTAAGCGAAAGTTTTATATTGTCAACTCTAACCTAAACTTCAATTCAAAGATATATGTATTTCAATTATTTAAAACTAAAAGAATTAATTATATTATATTATATGCTTAAATCTAAGTAAATTTGTTAAATAAGGTTTTTGAGACAAGATGCCAATTCAAAATCCATTAGATTCATTTACTTTGTTTGGTTACCATTTTAAAGGATAACGTGAAAGGGTAAATTTTATTATAATCAAATACCAACGTAGATCCATCTTATCTCCAAATCTATCATGTGTTGAGAGGGATTAAATCTCTCGACGTACAAACATTTTCTCAAGTTTTTGCACTCTAAAAATAATTTACACTTCAGAATTTTTTTTTCTCAATACATAATAAACTCAAAATTAAAATGAATCTACACTAAATCATATTTAATATAATAAATTTAAAATATAATTATTTTATAATTAGCTCTCTTCAATCTTATTGACTACTAAAAAATTTGAAAATTTTATAATACAAATATCTTTTTACACAACAATAATCTCTATTTTGAAAATCATGTTTTATTAGATTACCAAGGCCCACATTAATGTCCTTGTTAGTTTCACAATCTTAAATTGTTAGATTCATTGCGAAATCAATTTTTATTTATTATTACTCCATTCTAGAAATTGACTCTATTCACTTTTATGGCTACTTGCTAAGAAATTTAAAATAGACCTCACTACAAAAAAAACCTTGTGATTAGCATCCTTTTCAACTTCCTTTTTTGCTTCCATTAATCTTTTTAGTGATTTTTTTATAGTTTTTATGAAAAATTGACATTATTTCATGGGTCGGAGCTAACTTTTGCTTCATTTTTAGCACCAGGTTTAGCTTCCTTTTTAGCATCAAGTTTAGCTTCATTTTTAATGCCTACTTTAGTTTTCCTTTTACTGCCAACTTTAACACTGAGTTTCCTTAGTAACTAAATAGATATATAAATATATAATATTAATAGGGTCACATTTCATTTGTTATGTCTCCGACGAGAGAGATTTATATATTTCAGAGGTGGTATTATTTGCCGAGCAATAATTTAATTTTTTGTATTTCTTAAAGTTTTAACTTTTACATTAAAAAAATATTAAACTTTTTTTTATAATATAATTTGTTGAATTATTATTGGCCAAGAGGAGATGATGGAAGCCTCAGGAATGCATTCCCAGGCATAGGCAGTGAAACTTGCGTCATGCATAATGGCATTTAGTCAACAAGAGGACGCCACATCATGACCGTAGGTCTTAAACACATCCGATCTCACTGCAATTTACAAACTAGTTTTAAATCATGTATATTAAGATTATTAGGCCTCCATTCAACTTTATTTCCATATTGTTTCTTTAGTTTCCCTTTGGTCAGAATAATATAATGAAGGTTGTTTATTTGACCAACGTACTCGTTCGTCAACTCACATAGATCTCTTGTAACTATAAATTATGTTGATGTATTTGTAACTTCGGAAGATATTCACTTGTATATTGTATGTATTACATTTGTACTTTATTGTATCCTGGACAGAGATGTCTTATTCCTCCAATCAGGATTTTTGTCATTTGTATTCTATTGTTGTACCTCTGACGGAGATGTTTGTTCCTCCGGGTCGGAGAAGTCATTATTATACTTGAGTCATGTAAAGTCATTGAGGTCCATCCTCCCATGTATGACAGGGCATTAGACCCCAGAGTAGTGTCGCAAGTTATATTGTAAGTGTCGTAACTTATATTTGATGGGTTATTAGACCACCTTGGTAGGGTCGGCCATGTATGAGTCATGTGGGTTAAAGGGTTATTAGACCACCCTAGTGGGGTTGGCCCAGTAACAAGTGGTATTGGGTTATAAGACTCTCCTAAGGGAGGTCGGCCCAGTTAGAGTAAAAGGCAAGTCAAGTCATTGTATAAATAGAGAGTGCGTCTCTCTCATTCTATTCATTCACACACTCACTCACTTCGCATTAGTGAGAGAGAGAGGAGGAGTGCAAACAAGTGGAAGAGGAGTAGCTTCTAGGAGACTATCTCTTGTTTTTGGGTTTGATCCTTGTGATCTTTGTATTGGTGCTCATTCTATCTCTGAGGAAGTTGCGGGGTTTTTCACCTTCTTGGTTTTCCTCGGTGAAATGCTTTGTGTCTCTTGTCTCTTGTGTTTGATATGTTGTACATGTTGTTCTCTCAGTTAAGATCCTAGATCAGATTGAATTAAATGCTGAAAAACTAACATGGTATGAGAGATAGCCTGAAGGAAGGCATGGTATGGCATTTATGACACTTGTTGCACTTGCGACAAATTGGAAGCTAGGGATTGGTTTAGTAAAAACTAGTCATCGTGGAACTTTCGCTATAAATCCGTTTTGGCGAAGGTTCAGGATCAGAAACTTTTACAGACCGAATATTAAATGTTCATGTACCTTGTGTCCGAAGCTTAGCCTCAGATTCGTTGTACTTTCTGAGATATGATCTGTACAAGTTAGGGTTTCTGCCTCTTCCAGATTGAATCCCTAAATAGGTGACCTAGGCACAGAGGTCATATCTCAGGATAGCAAGCTCCAAATGGAATTCTGTAAAAAGTGTCAGTTAGAAAAGGGACTGTAGTTTCATAGGTCCGATTTTCATAGGCTGAAATTGAAACAGTGACACGTGGCACTCCGTACAAGTTCGCTATGTTGTTTCTTCCCATAAATAGGTCATGTTGCGACACTTGGCATATCTCTCTAATGGAGAATCCATTTGAGGTTAGATCTGTGGGGTTGGAAAGATGACAGGGCATTCTACCACAAGCCAAAGTTTTAGACCCTGAGGATCTGAAGTTTCAGAGTTGCATTAGAAACAATATGGCATATATTTATGTCAAAACATAATTGGATTCTGAGCACTTTCATTCTTGGTTTGTCACTGCTGCGAGAAATTAGGGTTTTTGCAAAAGTTGTAATTTTTGGAATTTGAGACCATGGCTGGATGATCCTCATCAAAATCAAAATTTAGAGACCAAGATCAAAGTTTTTGGTTGGGTAGAACCCCGATCTCTATCAAACCCTAGTTCAGGATTTTAACCAGAAAACCAGAATTTGACAGAAGCTGCAGATCCAAAACTTTCAAAGTCAATTTTGAGGGGTCAAATTTTGGAGATTTCAAAATTGAAGTATACCAGCTTGATCAAATCAGCAAGGCACATCTTTTCATCCAATCAGAAGTTTGAAATTCAAAGTTTGAATTTTTAGGGTTTTTGTGACAAACCCTAATCCAACTCCAGATCTAGCTTCAACAAATCAAATTGGATTGGGTTAATCCTAGAAGACAATGAATTAACACCTACATAAGTGAAGAAGTTCCAATTCTAGAGGAGATGAGGCTAAGGCCTTGCATACGAAGTCTACGAGCAATCCCGACAGGTATGACTTGAGGAGAGACAGGTATGTTTTGAAATATGTTCATGATTAAGTTTATGATATGTTTGTCTTCATATTATTGAGGTTAGTACAATCTTGATTAATTTTTAGACTTGTCTTATAACCTTAGTAAAAATATGAATGCATGTGAATGATAGAAGACATTCATTGATTAGGGTTATGACATTTATGATTGTACTAATGCACTATGGTGTTGTATAAGGATGATGTTGTCCACTAACATAAAAGGTACATCAAGAAAGGAAAATCAAGTTCTATATCAAGAACATATGACCATGGTGACATGAAGACAAAGACTCATCCATAGCCATTGATCACATAGAAGCTCTACTTACGAGGTATGTATAATTTGGTCCTACAGTACTTAACTTATGAGATATGCAGGTTACTAGCACAAGGTCTCTAAATCATTGAAGAGAACAAAGAAGACATTGTTTGGGTATGTTAGACATAACTCACAAACATGATAATCCAGGTATGTTTTTCCTATATCAAGTTAGAACCCTACCTTATGTTAGGGTCTCATATAAGTATAATTTTGTATGATTGATAATGATTATTCATAAAGTTATAAGTTTGAGTAATCATGGGTTTATGCATATTATGATTCTTACTTTGATTGATGATATGACAAACCAGAAGAGTCCTATGGTCAAATAACAATATGCATGACTAAAATAAGTCATCCCTGAAACATTGAATACTAATGCTTGTGATAAATTACCTCTATATGAAATGACCATAACCATACATGTTTAAGATTATTTAGAATCATAATGTTTCGATAGTATTGATATTATACTAATGCATGTATGATTATGTATGAGATCTTGAGGATGACACAATGATTACACTAGTGCACACTTAAGCATGCATAGTAGTCCAGGATGGATGTAAGTTCAAAGATAGATAATCCAGGAAGCAAAGATCAAGAGGGAGCACACTCCAATAGTTCTTGCAAGGAAGCAAAGATCAAGAGGGAGCACACTCCAATAGTTCTTGCAAGGAAGCAAAGATCAAGAGGGAGTACAATCCAGTAAATTCCTGTAAGGAATCAAAGATTGAGAGGGAGTCCACCAAACAACCAAACAAAGATAAGTATTTTAATTATATATGATTGCTTAAATGATGTTGTTCAGTCATATACATACTTATGTTCCTAGATTTAGGATGTATATTATGCATTTTAGAAAAGTTGCATTAATGAACAAGATACTACTAATAAGCAAGTAATGGGTAAGTGGCTTATGGTACTGTACAACATTCCATTGCTACTTATCTAGAATGAAACCTCTTTGCTAACATGTTGGGAGTTGTGCACACTCTTAACAATGTTCTGGTAGAGATGGAAGGCATCTAGAAAGTTACGGGATATGGATAAATGTTGTATTGAAGCATTGGCTAAGATAATTGCATGACTATATGACATATGTCTTTATATGTAAGAATTTGTTCTGAAATCTATGAGATGTTTCTAATCATGCAATTGAACTTGTCTTGTAGGAAAGACCGTGTACCATCACCTACAAGAGAGACTTGTTTCGAAGAACAACCGACGAAGACTCAACAAATCCAGAAAAATACCTATTGAAGATATTGAAGAATATGAAGTTCCTAGGATCTGGGATGCAGTAATGGAAGGATGCCATGATCGAGGAGTACTAGTCAATCATGAAGAATGATGTCTAGGATGTGGTCCCAAGACTAGAAGGGAAGTCTGTTGTGACTTCCAAGTAGATCTACAAGATCAAGCATGATGCAGATGGTAGCATAGAGGAAATACAAGGCAAAGTTTGTGGCTTGTGGTTTCTCCCAGAAAGAGGGGATAGATTATGAATTGACTTTTGCACCTGTAGCCAGATACACTTCCATCAGAACAGTACTTGCTTTGGCTGCAGTAATGAAGTGGAAGATACACCACATGGATGTCAAGACAACTTTCTTGAATGGTGTAGTCGAAGAGCAAGTGTATGTGGAGCAACCACTCAGTTTTGAGACACATGACAGGGAGTTATATGTGTGCAAGTTAAAGAAAGCCTTCTATGGCTTGAAACAATCACCCAAGACATGGTACGGCAGGATAGACAGCTTCCTGATCAGTTTGGTCTTTACCAAAAGTAAAGCGGATTCCAACCTTTACTACAAGGTTGAGGAAGGCAATCCAATGATACTCCTACTGTATGTAGATGAACTATTTGTGATAGGTGAGATTGGGTTGATTGCTGATACGAAGAGGAAGCTTGCTGCCAAGTTCGAGTTGAAGAACTTGGGTATGATGCATTACTTTCTAGGTATGGAGGTGTGGCAGAGTGCAGATGGAATCTTCCTTGGACAAGGTATGTATGCAGTAGAGATCCTGAAGTGGTTCGGGATGATAAACTACAAGGCCATGGCCACACCTATGGCGTCGAACCTGAAGCTATAGAGTGATGCTTCATCAGAGTCGGTTGATGCCATGATGTATCCTCAGATGACTGGGTCCTTGCTGTACCTGACGAACATGAGACCTGATATTTGCTTTAAGCTGAACACCTTGAGCTAGTTCCTGATAGATCCTAGACATGTTCACCTGATTGTTGTAAAGCATATTCTGAGGTACCTGAAGGGTACAATAGATTATGGGCTCAAGTATGATGTGAATCAAAAGTTTAACCTGGAGGGTTATGTTGATTCATATTGGGCAGGAAGTGCCGCAGATAGGAAGAGCACTTTGGGGTGCTGCTTCAGTATGGGATCAGGTGTGATCTCTTGGTTTAGCAGGAAGAATTAATCCTACGCAACACTGAGTACAGTCGAAGCAGAGTATGTTGCAGCTTGTTCGGACAGTTGTGAGGTAGTATGGATAAGGAAGCTACTATCTGATTTATTTGATCTCCAGTTGGATGCTACTTTTATTTATTGTGACAACTAGAGTTGTGTGAAGTTGTCAGATAACCCGATGTTGCATGACAAGTCGAAGCACATCGAGATAAAATATCACTATATCAAGGATATGGTGCAGAGAGGAGCAGTGAAGCTCCAGTATGTTGTGACATATGAACAGATTGCAGATGTGTTGACCAAACCACTAGCCAGAGTGAAGATCGAGTACTTCAGAGAGAGGCTGGGAGTTCTTCAGATAGAAGATACTTCGAGGAGGAAGTGATGGGACACATTTGCAGGAACCATTCCAAGCATGGTGGTAGGAGGATCCTTCCCATGGATGTGGATGTAAACGTTGTGTGATGAGCATCAGGACGATGCTCCAGATGATATGCATCAAGATGATGCTATGATGATGATTAGGATGATCATGTGTGATGAGCATTAGGACGATGCTCTAGATGATATGCATCAGGATGATTCTATGATGATGATTAGGATGATCATGTGTGGTGAGCATCAGGTTGATGCTCCAAATGATATGCATCAGGATGATGCTATGATGATTATTAGGATGATCATGTGTGGTGAGCATCAGTTCGATGCTCCAGATGTTGTACATTAGGATGATGTATTGTATGATGATGATCAGGACGATCATATGTGATGAGCATCAAGTTGATGCTCCAGATGTTGTGCATTAGGAGGATGTACTATATGATGATGATCAGTATGATCATGAGCATCAGGATGATGCTCCATGTGAAGAAGATGATCAGTGGGATCATGAGTATCAGGATGATACTTCGTGGTCATGGACAGGTTGTGCAGTTGCATAGAAAAGATCCTGGAGATACGGACAGGTTGTGCTAGGCACGGAAAAGAACCTGGGATGCTCTTTAGAGATCTTGCAGGATGCAAGATACTCTTTTAAGGTTTTGCAAGGGTCGCATAGAAAAGATCCTGGAGATCCGGATAGGTTGTGCTAGGCATGAAAAAGATCCTGGGATGCTCTTTAGAGATCTTGCAGGATGCAATATACTCTTTTAAGGTTTTGCGAGTTCACATGTAAAAGATCCTGGAGATCCGGATAGGTTTTGCTAGGCACGAAAAAGATCCTGGGATGGTCTTTAGAGATCTTCCAGGTTGCAAGATACTCTTTTAAGGTTTTGTGAAGGTCACATGTAAAATATCCTGGGAGATCCGATAGGTTGAGCAGTAAGTGTTAAATTTTGAGCATTAATTCACAATAATCTAGGATCTTTGCTGAGAGAATAACATCTACAATATATCAATGCATGACAATCACAATATGACAAGCATCACAAGAATCAAAAGCATAAAGCCAAGAGACACAGAGTTTCCGTGGGGAAAACCCTAAGGTGAAAAACCCCACAGCTTCCTCAGAGATAGAGAGAGCAATGGCTCAACCAAAGTACAACCAAATAACACTGAGATAGTCTCCTGATAGCAGATGATCCTCCTCCTCACTAGTGTGCCACTTTTCAAGTGAGAGTAAGTTACTTTTCCGAGTGAGTAAAATAGAGATCTCCGATCTCTATTTATACTAACCTTTTTTCCCAGTGACCTTATGGGGCCGACTTGTCTATCTAGATACATCCACATTATATTATATATAATTCAGGGCCGACCCCACATGGTGGTCTAATAACCCATCGGAAAGTACACACGCTTGCGACACTTGTCAATCCACATGACGACACTTCCTTATAGAGGAATAACACATCTCTTATAAGGGTACAATAAATATATATAAAATACACAGATGAAATATATTTCGAAGTTACATATACATCAACAGTAAGCTCGTAAAATTCCTGGGATGCTCTTTCGAGGTTTTGTTGATGCACGTAATCAACCCTGAGGATTCCATAGGATGGCCAGATATGATGAAGACCTACAGGAGGCTAGGACTACAACCAACATGAAAAGGGATGGCTCTATAGAACTTCCTATGACGAGAAGAATTGAACGATAGCACTAGTGATGGAGATGACGAGTACAACAATAGTGACGATGATGCTCCATGATCCAGTGGTGATGATCTAGCTCCAGAATTGAATACTTGTGCCTATATGTATTGATGACCTGTTTCAAGAGAATGCCTTCCTAGTTAAGAGGGAGTGTTGATGTATTTGTAACTTCGGAAGATATTCACTTGTATATTGTATGTATTAAATTTGTGCTTTATTGTATCCCTAGAGGAGATGTCTTATTCCTCTGATCATAAGTGTCTTCATTTGTATTCTATTGTTGTACCTCCGATGGAGTGTTTGTTCCTCTGGGTTGGAGAAGTCATTATTGTACTTGAGTCATGTAAAGTCATCGAGGTCCATCCTCCCATGTATGACAGAGCATTAGACCCCAGAGTAGTGTCACAAGTTATATTGTAAGTGTCGTAACTTATATTTGATGGGTTATTAGACCACCTTGGTAGGGTCGGCCCTATATGAGTCATGTGGGTTAAAGGGTTATTAGACCACGCTAGTGGGTTCGGCCCAGTAACAAGTGGTAATGGGTTATTAGACTCCCCTAAGGGAGTTCATCCCAATTAGAGTAAAAGGCAAGTCAAGTCATTGTGTAAATAGAGAGTGTGTCTCTCTCATTCTATTCATTCACACACTCACTCACTTTGCATTAGTGTGAGAGAGGAGAAGTGCGCACAAGTGGAGGAGGAGTAGTTGCTAGGAGACTATATCTTGTTTTGGGGTTTGATCCTTGTGATCTTTGTATTGGTTCTCATTCTACCTCTGAGGAAGTTGTGGGGTTTTTCACCTTCTTGGTTTTCCCCGGTGAAATGCTTTATGTCTCTCATATCTTGTGTTTGATATGCTATACATGTTGTACTCTCAGTTAATATCCTAGATCAGATTGAATTAAATGCTGAAAAACTAACAAATTAATCTATTGTTTAACCTATTTTGGAAATGTGATCCAAATAAATAGTGTCCAATACCCTTCGAGGGTTTGTGTATTACTCCTACATTATTATCTTAAATGGTTTAACAATCTTGATTTCCTATACCCTTGCATTAATATAGTGAGTTGAACCTTCGACTACACTTTTTAGGAACAGATATTATGTATGTGATGTGTGTTTACTAGGGAAGGGATTTCGGCTAGAACAGGCTCGTTTATCCATCTATAATGCTAACAGATTGATAAGGGAGAGCAAGGACTCCAATCAATCATTTTGTTCTAAATGATATTTATTTCTATCAAGAAAAGTATATTTATATATTATTCTTCATAGCACATGTAGATTCACCCTCGATGCATATAAATGTCTAAAGAAGACTACTGTTATATTTCTACATCGTCAATTAAAATATAAATTAAAATGTATGCTCATTCTATCCAATTTTGTACTAAGTAAACAAATAAGCATGATGTAGAAACATTATATTAATTGCTCTATCCCAAAATGATCCAACCAACTAAATGCTTTGTTGCATAATGCTCCAACAAACTAAATGCAAGACCTTACAAGACAAATGCAAACTCTCCCTAAATGCTTTGTTGCAAAATACTCCAACCAGCGAAATGCACCATCGCTCCTTGCCATTTGCAAGGTTAGGGACATTGCCACTTTATGGCTCTTGTTTATTTATTTACATCGAATTGAATTGAATGTAATGTCATTATTGTTGTTTGAGCATGTGTTTTCTAAAATAAAGGCATAAAATTTCAATCTTGATATTAATATTATTGCTAAGATCAAGATTCGAGGGATTTTTCTTCATATTTTTTTGTTGTAAATTAGTACTTAAATTATATCACAATAACAATTACATGGATATATAGTCCAACTAGGCCTCTCATTAAGAGAAAACAACACATATTTAGAGTCACTAGACCTAAAAACAAGAAAACAAAGAACTCCCTAACAACCTCTATTGAGTTCCATACATAAAACGGGTAGCCACTTGGCATGTTGACATTCAAAATGAAAACAAAAAATTGTGCTCATACCTAGTACTACAACAAGACAAAAGGATTTTTTTTTCGGAAAATCTACTCGAGCGGAAGTGAGCATGATCTCCCTAGTCCAGGTGGATCTAGAACAAATGGATACAAAATATAGACCTACTTTCCTAGATCAATTAGAGATTGAAGTAGATAGATGTTTTACCTTCAGATTCAAAAATCCTTCTCATCTTTGTTGCTACAAGCTCTGAGGTTGTTAGATCTCAAGCTGCAAAAGCTGTCAAAGCACACAGAGACAAACAAACAGTAAAAGCACATCTAAACACTAACTGATCTAAGCTAACTGTTAAGGAAGAAAGCTATAAATATCATTAACACAAATACATTTATGGGAATAGATTATATTATTGTAAATAAATGGGAAGTACATAGAAGAGTGATGATTACAACTAAGCCTTAATGCTGCAATCTTCCTCCAACAAGCCAAACCAAGCTAAGCCTCCAAAGATGAAAAAAGTCTCTCAAGGATGAGTGAGAGTCACGTAGGGTAATTTCACCAGCATGAGAATACTATAGACCTTCCTCTCCTTGGAATGGAGAGGAGCTTCATATTTATAAGACCAAGTGGATAGAGTAGGTTGAATATTATGGGGAGAGGATTAACGTATCATCCCTTTAGGTTAGGGAACTGAAGGACAGCTCACCTGGGAGTTAGGGATAGCTCACCACCTCACCATGCTTCGAGAAGTCGCTCAAAGGTCACCTTTATCCATTTTAACTAACATCGACGCATGTTGTATGAGGGAAAATTGCGCATGAGAGGGAAAGCGCAGGCTGCACAAAGGCAACCTGAGCCACCGACGCAGTCTTCCAGATGACAATCTGCGCCTGACCTAGTTGGGCACTCCTTGCTAGAAGGAAATCTGCGCCGACCCAACTAGAACTTGTGGAAAAAGGTCAACAAATTGCTCTAGTGAACTTTATGATCAGGGAGACTTTAGGGATCAAGGAACTGAGTTAAAATAGGTCTCATGATGACTAGATTTAGGTGTAACAAAATGCCCCCCAAAGCATGAAGTTGGAAAAAATAAACACAGGTTATATGCTTTGAAAGATAGATGGCAAGGACTTGTTGGTTGGAAGGTGCTGTCGCAGTAGAACTGACTCTAAGATATAAGTCTCTCATGACGCACAACATGGCTACTGGCCAATACATTTGCAGATCCATGGTAGTAAATACCGACTGAACACAATCATGGCTATTGGACACAATCGTAGATCCTTGATGAGATGATAACACAGCCACAACCAATACAAAGTGGATCAGTTTAATATAAATAAAACAATCTCCATCGCAAGCTGGGTGAAATATGAGAACAAACCAGGCTCTTCAAGCTGAACCCGCAATGATACAAATCTATCCATGTGATTACAATGTCTTGGAGTCGAACATGGTAGAAACCACTTGATTACCGGTCATTGATGTATACCGTTAACAATCATGAGGGAAATCACCAATGGTGTCAATGATCCCCAAGGTATCATAGTACATACCATCGAGTGTGAATTAATGAATTGAGGTCGATCACTCGACGGGATATTTCAATCAAGAGTCAATGATGTAAACTCATGTTGAAAGCGAGGTCACCTACCATCGAGGCATGCAGGCCAAGGAACTTGATTGGTTTCTAGATTCAATCATCGGAAGATGTTTTGAAGTCTACAAGGATGAAGTTGTCAAAGGATGGCCATGATGAACCCCCCATCATCAACACAAAACTCGATAAGAGGTGTTTAGAATAGATCATACGATAGAGTAATGTGCAAGACTGACTCAGGGTAAACCGACATGATGGAAGGTGTACTGACTGCATATAATGAGTAATGAACGTCTTTTGAACATGGGCATGGAGTGACTTGGAAGTGTTGACATGATGAGAATGATACCAACCCCCAATGCAACTGATGATGGAAGCATTCTTTGGATGACCCAAAGGAGTGACAAGACTCATGGAATCATCAGGACTCGAAGACAAACGAATTACCCAAGTACCGAATGCAAATGAAAACAAGCGCCATGTTCAAGAGTGACTAAGTACTGCCATTATAAAAATGAACACAATCTCATCCCTATTCCCCATCATGATTGATGAGTACCTCTTTTGTTTTTTAATGAGCTTAAGGAGGGTAACAGATGCTCGGTATAGCTCATCCTATGGATGAGTCCAATCCCAAATATTTTACGAACCTAGAAGAGGAGGGGTTCGTACCACGATGGGCCCTTCGATGTTAAATTTTAACGAGTCCATAGAAGGTAAACTCGGCATCATTTCATGTTTAGAGAGTCTGAAAATAACTAAAGAAGACTCCAAAGGTCCCTTTTCGTAAAATTAGTCTCTTCGCTCGAAAAGGGTAAAACAACGTGAGAGAGAACTATTCTAGTCATGATTGGCTAGAGTGCTTGTTTTTCGTAAATAGTGCCTCCCGATTCGAAAAAGGGGTAAACTATCACCAGAAAGACGATCATTCAAATACTTTTACAAGCATGAACGCATCAAGTTTGCTTGGCGATCTTTTTCGTATTTCGAGAGCCTGAAAAGAGCTTAAAGAAAGACTCCAAGGGGTTCCTTTTTCGTGGACGTTTAACGAGCCCGAAAAAGTGATAAACTATAACTCGATGACTTATTCTCATTGTTTCATGAGAACGACAAAGAACAAAGAGTTGGCTCGATGTCATTAATATTTGAATTTAATGAGAGAAATAATGACATAAAAACACTCAACGAGTCGTTCATACTTGATAACACGTGCGAGATGACCACAATTGCGAAAACAATATTAATAGGGTACTTAACTTCACCAGCAAGCTTCAAAACTACGTCAAAATGATCAACCGAGTACTCAAACATGGAAATAATCCCAACTATAGCAAAATAACCCATAATGGAATAAATTAAAAAAGGAATATTCTCTTTTTTGATATAAAAAGGGGTAAATAGTAAAAACTAATTACTATTTTTTTTTACCAAGTTGGAGAGGTGAAAAATACCATTTGGGGTTGTTTTTCCAGTGCTGATTCCGGGAGCTACGATCGACCATTTGTCGTGTCGTTAGTGTCATGTAACCCTAGACTCAACCCTCGAATTCCTTTTCAGTGGATTACTTTTTTTTTTCATTTGGTTGGGTTTTGGATTTTCTAAGTGGGGGATATTGCACCCACGGACTGGCGCAATCCTTCTTTTCGAGAACTACACAGAGGGTGTTCCAGCACAAATCCTGAAAGGATGTTTTGCACCGGCGGCACCGTGTCCGAAAGGACGGCCTGCGCCGACGTAAACCCACATGGCATGCTAAAAAATCAGCCAAATAAAAGCATTTTTTATGGATTAGGAAGGTTCTAATGGTGTTTTTATGGGATTTTGGACAGGGTCCAAGTGATCAAAATGATCAAGTGGCGCAAACGGGAGCATGAGCTCAATGATGCCCAAGTGGAAAACGACCCTCAATGCATGGCTGCATTGAGGAATTGCGGATTACTGAAGTACTTTAAGGTTCTGAGCATGAGGGCGCAAGTTACACAAATGGAGTACCTGATCCAATGTTGGGATTTGGTGCAACAAAACTTTTAGATCAGCGTGCATACTTTGACTATAGATATCGAGGATTAGTACTGATAATTGACACATGTTTTATGCAGATGTGGGCCCCTCGTGGCTGGTCGGATTCTCTTCGATTGTACGGAGGGGAGCAGTGCGGGAGATAGATCCGAACAGATTTGAAGGACCTCTCCAAGAGATGTACTCGTCTGAAAATACAGAGTAGTGTGGGATCACGGATGGCGTAGACTCGGTTGAGATGGGAGATTGCTAATTTTGATTCAAGGTGGATGATAATGTGGTCCATACCCAGGGAAAGAGCGTTGGTCAAGAATCCAATCACCACGTGATACTCAACGGCATTGTTGGTTGCATACCCTAGACAACTCCCTCTTGAACTGATGAGCTCGCCAGTAGGGGAATAAAGTACCCAGGTTGTCGAGGCGAGGCTGCGGGTATGTCGACTGGCACCGTCTGTGAATCCAAAACAAGTTGTCATCTGCATACATAGGCAGGACATGGCGTAAGCGTAAATCCAAGATCCTAACACACTAAAGCAAAGTGTCACACCACACAAAACACACACCATGTATAGTATATACAAGATACTAGAACGTGAAAAACTTGGGCATAATACTTCTTTAGGTAGAGCCCATTGTGAGGCTCCCTAGAGATATTCCATCATAATCTTCAAGCTCGCAGGATCCTTTCTCCAAGACACACATATGGCCCATGCCACATGGACTCAAACTTGCTTGCCTCCAGCTTATCATGTTTTTGGTCATAGGTGAGGACCAAATCCCCCTCGTTAAAGACACGAGGTTTGACTGACTTATCGTACTGGGATTTAATGTGTTTCTTATGCGTTTCGTTGGCCAGAGCAGCATTGCGGCGAGCTTCGTCGAGTTTTTCCAAGTGAAGGAGACGTTCTTCCTCGGCAGTAGTGTTTGGGAGAAGTTCGAATTCAAGTTTCATTAATGGAATCTTGCACTCTATCGGTAGAACTACCTCCAATTCATAAACTAGTTGGAAAGGTGTAAACCTGGTGGCAGTCTTAATGGAGGTCCTATATGCCCATAGGGAAGAAAATAGCATGTTGTGCCAGTTAGATTTGTGTGTACCCACCATGCGCTGAATCATGGTTTTCAAGACATTATTGATGGCCTCTACTTGTTCGTTGGATTGTGGGTAGTAAGCGGTTGAGTTTTCATGGCGAAAACCTAGCCTGGTGCTTAATTCATCTACCATCTAGTTTTGAAAGTGAGATCCATGATCAGTAATGATGGTTTGCAGGACTCTGAAACGCACAATGACATGATTAAACATGAAGAGTGCAACGGTTTTTTCCCCTTCATTGTATGTAGGCATAGCCTTGGCCCATTTAGTAAAATAGTCAATGGCTACAATGATGTAACCATGCCCCCCAGCCGAGGTAGGCTTATAGTGAGTGAAATCTATGCCCCATTTAGCAAAGGGGACGACGGAAATAATCGGATGTAAAGGGGTTGGATGTGAGTGCTTTTTTAATTGAAAAAGCTGGCATGGGGGACACTTCTTAATGGCCTCAACACAGTCTTTGAATATCAAATGCCAATAGTATCTTGCACATAGAATTTTATGGGCTGTATCCATCCTAGAAAGATGACCGCCACAATCCCTAGAGTGACAGTCATTCGGTACATGTTTAGCCTCCTCGTGTGTTAAACAACGTAAAAGGATGGAGCCAACACCACGATGATACAAGGTATCACTAATGATCGAGTAATACTTGGTGTGGTGGTGTGTATGGTGATGGTCGTCATGAGATAGTTGAGGGTTGAACCGTTGGGTTTGGAGATATAATGTGATATCTCCATACCATGGGTCAGACGTGCTAATGAGAAACAACGAATCTTCTGGAAGAGATTCATTGGGATCAGTTCTCGAATCAACACAGAGAAGATCGCAAATGAGCTCTGTAAAGACTAAATATTTCTTTGACTTGGCCTTCTCGAAGAGGAGATCAAATTCTTGAAGTATCACGATCCAGCATGAATACTTTCCCTTGAGCGCCTGACGTGTAAGAACGTGGTACACGGGGTTCGAATCGGCAATAACAGTAGTGGTGTAGAGTAGGATATAGTGACGGAACTTTTGGACGGCAATTACTGTCACAAGAGCAAGTTTCTCGATACATGAATAACGTGTTTCAGAGTCAATAAGACCCTTACTGAGGTAGTAGATCACATGTTCCTGGGCGTTATTGTCTTCCTGGACCAAGACAGTGGCGATTTTGGTGGCGGAAGCGGCAAGATAAATGATGTAATCCTTATAGTAATTGGGCAGTTGGAGCATAGGGGCGTGAGTAATGGAAGACTTCAAGTTGTCAAAGGATTGTTGGACTTGGTCATCCCAAATGAAAGAGACGTCCTTTTTCAACAATCACATGTAGCCCTGTGTCTTTTGAACGAAATTACATACAAAACGTCATAGGTAGGTTTCCTTCCCTTGTAGACTCTATAGTTTCGTGATATCAGTAGTAGGTGGTAGAGAAACAATGGCTTCCACCTTCAAGGGATCAATGCGGATCCCATCTTTCGAGACAATGAAACCTAGGAGGTGTCCTGATTCGACGCAGAAAATGCACTTGTGAGGATTCAGACGGATATTGTGTTGCCTGCATCTGAGGAATACTGCCGTCAGATGGTCGATGTAGAACTCATGATGTTGCGAATGAGTAGGGAGATCGTTGAGATAGGGCTCCACAAAGTCCTTTACATCATGAAAAGCATATGACATGGCCCGCTAGAATGTAGCACCAGAATTTTTGAGGCCAAAAGGGATTTTACAATTAAAAAATGTACCCCAGGGGCAGATGAAAGCGGTCTTGTGTTGGTCGGCTGGGTGGATCTCCATTTGATTATAGCCGGAAAATCCATCCATAAATGAGAAGATGAAGCTCCTGGCGGAATTGTCGATGATCTTATCAATGAAGGAGGTAGGGTAGTTGTCCTTTGGACAAGGCTTGTTCAGATGCCTATAATCGACACAGACTTAGATGGTTCCTTGCTTCTTGGCCATAGGGACGACATTAGAGACCCATTCTGTTAAAGAAACAGGATAGATAAAGCCAACCTTCAAGATATTTTCAATCCCATCTTTAATTGCCACATTTTTTCGAGGGTGTACTGGTCGTAACTTTTGGCGGACTGGTTTAGAGTTGGGATAGGTTTGGATCTCATGCAAAACAATGGAAAGATCTATCCCGGGCATTTCCTCTTAGGTCCATGCGAATACGTCGCGGAAATGTTTGAATAAGGCTGTGAATGCGATGAGCTCCTCAGGAGAGCAGTTTTGGCCAATGCGGATATGTTCCACGACGCCGAGTGTAACCGTGATGTCAATCGGGATGGTGGGCATGATGTTTGTTATGTTTCCTTCCGTAACCATATCACAACTGAGGATCAGTGACTGTGGGAAAGGATAGACATCTGGTGTAAAAATGGTAGAGATAGCGTTCTCCAAAGAATCCAATGAGGGTAGGCAAGACGATTGATGGTGAAGGTCTGCCCATGGAGATTCATCCATGCTCATAATCTCCATAATGGACTCGTCATAATGAAAAGTCCCGAGCATAGGATTTGGTTATGATGACGTCCGTTGTAGAGAACAAGATGTAGAGGCCATGGCCAAGTGGTCCTCAGGGGCTAACTAGATAGCCTCATAAGTAACTTCAACTAGTAAGAGAGGCATGGTGTCTCCAATCAAATGCATGGTTGCCTCATCGGGTACGAGCCATGGATCTGGAGAATTGGAAGATGAAGGAATCATGGAGGATATCATGTTCATCATGGAAACATGGTTAGGGGGATCCTAGGTTGGAAAGATGCCCATAAGAGATGATTCCTTTATGAGGCCGACCCCCATGCTCTCATATAGCTGCAAAGATTTCCCTAACAAAGGGACGTTATCGCTGGGATGAGTAGCGGTGTCCGGTGTACACAATTCCAATTGGTAGACAGTGACAATTCGACCTTGATGGGGAATTGCACAATGCGGAAGACGGATGACGTGACCACAGTCATGACGTAAAACCAGTTACAATCAAGCAAGAGATTATAATCCAAACGGGAAGTGACTACTTCCACATTAATGGTTACAGTCTTTCCCCCCAACTCTACTGCTAAGGCTTGTAAGAGTCCGTGAGGTTGGAATCCATGACTGTCGAATGCTTTGAGGGTAGTAGGGGAACGGTTCAACTCAGGAGAGTCGATGGCTCGCCAATAGGATAACGACATGACCGAGGTGTAAGCACCTTTGTCTAACACAGTACGATGGATTGTCTTCATGGAAACATTTGTGGCAACTTGGAAAGCCATTTGGTGGGAAAGCATCGGTTTAAAGTACTCAAGTCTAAACATGATTGTATTCGAGGAATATGGGTCTACCGCACCGATGGCAGCGAGAAGAGTCTTACGTTGATTGGGACAATTCTGCAAGACTTCTAGCGTCGACATGGCACAAGGAGCTTGTGCCAAGTCCTATACAATGTTATAATTCTGAGTTTCCCGAGCATTAGGATTGAAAAATGATTTTCAAATCATGCTCTTGGGTGGATGCAACACTACATCGAATGAAGGTTTCTTAATGGTGAGAGAACCTTGCAGCGCGGAAATATCCGAGGTAGAGGCGGAAGCTTTTTCAGTATTACTTCCGGCGGGTTCCTTAGGAGGGACTGAGTCGTATGATCGTGACCATGTATTTAGGTTAACCATTTCACTACGCATCATGAGAACATGCGTGGTGGAGGATGTTTCTCCTTGAGAAGGAGAGGGTTGGGTGATCATTTGTTGGTTTTGGGTGGGGAAGGGATCATTGAGAACTACGGGTGTGGAGTTTCACTTAAGAAAATTCTGCACTTCGTCTCTATGTGGGCACTCTTTGTATAAATGGTCACAACCACATAGTAAACAAGGATACTTGACCTTATATTTATGTTTCGTGTCTTCAGGAGGGTTCTTATGTTCCTGCTGATTGGAAGAATTCTCGGGTTTACCTTTGGGTTTCTTCTTGCCACCAGATTTATGAGGTGAAGCTGACTGAACAGGATTCACCTCTTCGGTGGGAGTGGGAGTGGATGACTTGGTGGTGATACTACCATCCTGTGGCGAGGGTGGGGAAGAACCATGGTGGTTCAATGATCCACTGATTTGAGTGGAAGGTTGGGAGTGGATGGAACCAACAATGTCGTTGGCATGAGGTCCTGGGGGTGGTTTTGCAAGGTCGTAGGTAGGACGGGGAGCATCAGGAACAATATCATACAAAGTGCTAGATTGAGCATAGACAAGATCTAAGTAATGGGCACAAGCGATAGCCTATTCCTCGGTGACGGCCCCACCCATGGCTACGTCTCTAGATACGGTAGGTAAAAGAGACTTCGTAAACTAGTCAGCTAATAATTGATCTGGAATGGGAGCCTTAATGAGACATCGTCTCCTTCGCCACTCATGGATATGATCAGATATATGAGATGCGGTGGTCTAGCGGAGAGAATTTAGTAAGTCCGTACCAGTTTCAAAGCGGATGGGTAACTGGAAATGAGTCAGGAATGACATAGCTAAAGAACAAAAATCAGGAAACGAGTGCGGTGGTAGTTCAATATACCACTTGGCAGCTGTACCAGTGAGGGTCCTTTGAAATAACCTCAGACAGATCGAATCATGCATCAAGGAATTGGATGAACACCATAAATGGTATGTCATCACATGGTTTTTCTTCAGGTCTTCACCGGGATTGCCATCAAACTTGGGAATATCAGAGGGTAACTTAACCGAAATGGGTGACCAATTATAACCATGCAGGATGGGATCATTAGTCAAACGAGACAGGTCGAGCAAGTCTAAAGTGGCCATAAATGGCAGTTGTTGATTTGGTTGTGGATATTGATAGTATTGATATGGAATTTGTGTACCAGTAGGTCCTTGAATCGACTGATTGTAAGGTTCTCCCATAGGGAATTGGCCATAAGGGGGTGTGCCTCCTCGGTTGGGTGGTGGACCTGATGGGGGTCCGCCACCATAATAGGGTGGTCCGATTGGTGCAACATTGTAATGTCCCCATGGAGTGTATGGGTTTTCGGGATAAGGTATTCCATGGAGTATGTTTTCGGCATTGAATTGTCCCGACACAAGGTTAAAATGACCTGGATACGCATGACTCCATGGTGGTTGAATTGGGTTGGATAGTCCCCCACCATGATGCAATCCCATGGTGGATCCCACAACGGGTAAGGAGCTCCCAACGGAATGACCGATTGGAAGTCCTCCACTCGTATTATGGCTAGAGAAAAAGGGGTTCCCCCCCGGTAACAATGTTTTGACCACTTGTTGATGGTTGAATCATAGTAGGTTGATGGTGACTTACTAGTGAGGAACATTACTTATGATGAATTTAGGAGGTTAAGAGTATCCTCCCCTCAAATTTTGGGGTGGGGGAGGAGGGAGTGTTCCAATAGTATTAAGTAGGGTGTTGGACAATTGTCCTTCAATGTTTTGAGTCGTCTAAGGTATGGAAATGGTCTCCTGATTAAGAGGTGTACTCGCAGGAAATGAGGGTTGACTAGGTTCATAAGTGGTCATATTGGGTGCGGGTGTTTCCGGTGAATCATAAGATAAAGAACGAAATGGGTTATGTCTAAATATAGGTATGTCCGAGTCTTGGTTCCTTCGTGAGTGGCTTTGTCTTCTAAGTTTCTCACTGGTTGTACGTATCCGGTTCAGGCAGTCATGAAAGGGTTCCAGAAGCTCATCATTGGCAGCCCAACTGGGAGGTGAGATGGAAAAATGAGCCCATTGTTTCCCTAGAGTGGTTTCCAAAAAATATGTAGATGGACCAAAATCCGTGCATACAGGTTCATCCTAGGGTTGATTGAACCATTTTGTAGCCCCAGATTCTCCTTCTATCGAACGGTGGAAGGATGTGTCGCGTGAAGTAGATGGTTCCATTGTCATAGACCTTGGAGGTTCAGTGACAGGTGGACTCAAAGGAAGTGAAAATTTCACTCTCGACTCCATGTTGGAGTGTTCTGCTTCAAGTGATATGATAGCAGTTGGTGGATCCATGCTTGCCCTCGAAAGTACCTCCGTGTTAAGGGGATATTCGGGTGGCAAGTTTAAAATTCTATGGGACCTTCTCAAAAGTTGTTCAGCCAGAATGACTGAACCAGAATTTCTCCTAAGTGTCTTTTATACAAAAGAAAAGCAATCCAGAAAAATCTACACAAACTAAGGCCACAAGCAAACTTATGTCATAGTTGTGGATTCAAAAGTCTGGAAACTCATAGGATTGTCAAAGCTTCACAACTCGCGATATACTCCAGGTTCCAATAGTTATACTCGGCCCAATTTTTCAGAGCACTAACCAGGGAGAATTAGGACCATACCCCTAACCATATAACCCGACTACCTAATAGTACGTGCATAGTAGCTCCCCAAGTCTTGTTCTCGGTGTATTGCTCTGCCAAGACGGCCAAATGGTTAGCTCGGTTGGTTTCATGAATCCTAGGAGAGTCTCCCAATATACTCAAGGTATGTGGGACCACAAATCCATAGTGGCGATGTCTAATGCACAACCGTACAACAATAGCCTTCCGATATACTATTGAGTATGTGAAGTGCCTTTCGATATACCCTAAGGTACGTGAAAGAGCCTTCGATATACCGGTTTGTACGTGGAAGAGCTACAGTGCCCTCAGGATGCGGTGCAGGAAAATAACGACAGCTACCACGTTTTATGACATTGGAACACCTCACTAACTTATCACACAAGTTACTAGTAAATTTTAACCTAGCTCTATCGGTAAATTTTATCTGGATGGTTAGGTGAATGTATGAGGTGAAGATAGGAATTTAAACATAATGCAACCCTAACTAAATGAAAATGCACTTTTTGTTTCAATGAAACCTATGTAAGGGAAGGAGAAATTTCTTTTTCCAATGATTTCAATAAGACAAAAATCCCAAAAGTTCAAAATATACCAAAGATGATTAAAGCACTCTTTTCGTTTTTCGAACAAAACGCAAAAAATAATAACACATCAAATCAAAAACCTTTTCTTTTTGTCTTTTCCAACTAGAATAAACTAAGTACTGATGAAAAGGAGAACTTCTATCTAGCATGCACTAACTCTTAATTTTCGCAATAATGAACTAAAAAGCATAAAAATATCAAAAGTGCATAGGATGCTTCAAACTTGGAACCACTTTTCAAAAGCTTGAATTCACTTGATTTTTTTAAAAGATGGATAACTCATAATTTAAGAAAAATACAATCAACCGATTTCCTTTTCAAACTTCACAAAGATTGGTAAATAATGAATTCTAATGCATGAAACAATCGTACAACAATTTCCAAATGACTTTGAAAACATAATAATGAGACACTTTTGATTTCTCCAATGTGTATATCAAAGCAAGATCTGATAATGAGTATGTCTTTCAGACGTAATGGCAGAAAACAAGAGACTAACCGCAACACCCTAGTAACTCAGAAAACCTCAAAGAAAAATGACAAGCACTCAAATGAACCCAAAGACACTCAAGTCACTCAAAATCAATCAAATGCAAGCAAAACTAAATGGTTCAGTGCAAGAAGGGTTTGGAAATCAGATCTAGCATGCTGAATATACATGGTAAGGTGATAAGGTAATGCAAGGTCTAGCGGATGATCGTGGGGGATTGAAATCGCCCGTCACCACTGAAACTCTCACTTGACCAAATGGAAACCAAAAATCAACACAAACAAACCAAACACAATCAATGTTGAGTAACCAAGTCTCTGACTGGAAGGTACAGTCCAGAGAGGTCAGTTGGCCAGACCAAAATCAAAATTTGGAGAGAGGATAGACCAAGAACCAATCTTGAAGGGCCAGTGCAGTCTGTGGTTAGGCTCAGAGTGCCTAGCGCAGACTGTCTACATGAATAAAGCACCAGTGGCGCAAGATGTAAAAAATTCAATAGCACCGATGGCGTAGAATGCTCAAGGATAGTAAGCACTTGATATGGAGTAGCGCACTGGATACACTACCCAAGTGCATTGCGCAAATAACCCAATGCAATAAGTAAAAAAAATCCAAACAATGAATAATTAAATGGACTGATAATGATCCAAATAGACTCAGAGAAGGTCGAGAGACTCTCTAATAAGAATATCTGATGAAAGGAGGGACTCAAGTGGCAAAGAAATGGTTCACTAATAAATCAATGAAGAACACAATCAAAATGAAATCAAATCTAAGTAATTCCCCAGCGAAGTTGCCAGATTTGTTTTCGGACAATCTACTCGAGTGGACGTGAGCATGATCTCCCTAGTCCAGGTGGATCTAGAACAAATGGATACAAAATATAGACCTACTTTCCTATATCAATTAGAGATTGAAGTAGATAGATGTCTTACCTTCAGATTCAAAAATCCTTCTCCTCTTTGTTGCTCCAAGTTCCAAGGTTGTCAGATCTCAAGCCGCAAAACTTGTCAAAGCACACAGAGATAAAAAACAGTAAAAGCACATCTAAACACTAACTGATCTAAGCTAATAGTTAAGGAAGAAAGCTATAAATATCATTAACACAAAGACATTTATGGGAATATATTATATTATTGTAAATAAATGGGAAGTACATAGAAGAGTGATGATTACAACCAAGCCTTAATGTTGCAATCTTCCTCCAACAATCCAAACCAAGCTAAGCCTCCAAAGATGAAATAAGTCTCTCAAGGATGAGTGAGAGTCACCTAGGGTAATTTCACCAGCATGAGAATACCACAGACCTTCCTCTCCTTGGAATGGAGAGGAGCTTCATATTTATAAGACCAAGTGGATAGAGTAGGTTGAATATTATGGGGAGAGGATTAAGGGATCATCCATTTAGGTTAGGGAACCAAAAGACAACTCACCTAGGAGTTAGGGATAGCTCAGCACCTCACCATGCTTCGAGAAGTCGCTCGAAGGTCACCTTTATCCATTTTAACCAACATTGGCGCATGTTGTATGAGGGAAAATTGCGCCTGAGAGGGAAATCGCAGGCTGCACAAAGGAAACTTTTGTGAAGAACCTGCAATAATTAATTAATGCAAATACACGAGATATCAGAAATAATAGAACTCAGAATCACTTTTATATTGATCACGGGCCACTTCGAGGGGGAAACCTCCTTTGAGCAAGCTCAATACAATTAACTTCATGGTGCCTTCATATGCCTCAACACACACTTATATACTAAGTCTAGGCGCCAATACCATGGGTCAATACTATGTGTCAATACAAACCATGGGCTCAGTCTAGGCACCAATACTATGAGTCAAAACCATGGGCCAGTGCAAACTATGGATCAACAAAACTATGGGCGACTTACAAAGCATATGCGCCAACAACAATAACACAAACTATGGATCAACAAATACTACGGGACGATTTACAAAGCATATGCATCTAACAACAATATACTAACAAAGTAAAGACATGGGTTCCTAACAACTTGAGCCATTGACGTAGTTTGCCAGATGACAATTTGTGTCTGACCTAGTTGGGCACTCCTTTCTAGCAAGCAATCTACGCCGAACCAACTAGAATTTGTGGAAAAAGGTCAACAACTTGCTCTAGTTAACTTTCTAATCAGGGAGACTTCAGGGATCAAGGAATTGAGTTGACATAGGTCTCATGATGATGAGATTTAGGTGTAACATCTTTTCATCCAACCAGGCCATAACATAGCCAAAAACAGGAAAAAAATGAGTTCTACTTGGAGGGGCGAAGGTCCATTTGCTGCTTGGCCTTAGGAGGATTGATTGTATCTACTTTAGGGCTCAGGATTTTGTGCTTGGTTCCACTAGTGCTAGCCGTTGCAGGTTCAGCCATCTACATAAGATTCTCTACTTTCACATTCTAGTCTTCCTCTTTCACCTCAGGGGGATTATTCATCGAGACTTTTTCCGCCAAGGGTTGCATCTTGTTCTCCGCCTTCGCTTTTGGTCCATAATGGACTATGCCATCTTCCCCTATAAAAACAAGTAGTGGAAAGGGATGGTGGAAAATCTTGGCGATATTAGTGCGCCATTCAATTACAGTTTGCACTTAGGTGTCCAATCTTTTGAATCCTAGTTTGCATGTCCTCTTCCACATCCCTGATATCATTTCGAATTTCTAGCAGCATATCCGTCACCACGGCAAGGCAGCGAGCTATGCCTGTACCATTGGTTCCCTAAGATCATTCATGGCAATCGTGACCTCGTCTGCTGGGAGCTCTATGATGCTCCTGAGCCATACTGCACTTGCCTTTGTCACTCCCCCTCCCACAGATTGTCACGCTGGGCGTGTAGAGATACCAGGTAGTCGTCAGAGAATAAAACTTCAAGGTCTGCTGGGAGCTCTATGATGCTCCTGAGCCATACTGCACTTGCCTTTGTCACTCCCCCTCCCACAGATTGTCACGCTGGGCGTGTAGAGATACCAGGTAGTCGTCAGAGAATAAAACTTCAAGGTTAGAATGGGAAAGAATGCCAGTTTCCATCAACTTGTTAATCTGGATTCCAGGGACAATATCCATCTTAAACACACCATGAATACACTTGTGCGGACTGGTCATATTAGCTCTCAGGGAATGCGGAGTATCAATGTTGCACAACCGACGACATCACCACTGAAGCCACCTCGCCAGCCAGTCTGTCCTAGACATGATGCCCTGTCTGATCGCCATTAATGTCGATGCTTCCTCTGTTAGTCACCTCATCCGGTTTTTTTTCTTCATATTCTTAAAACAAATACATATAAACATTTTTATTAGGAAATAAATCTCAAAGAGAATTAAAATAATCCATGAATTAAAGATTAGAAGAATAACAAAAAATAACGAATAATGAGATGGACTTTCAAAATAGAGCCAAAGATTTAAAGGAAAATCATTGAGACTTTCAACAATAATAGAGTCATAGCTTTAGGGGAAACCATACAAAAAATTAAAGAAGATCATTGAGACTTTCATTAATAATAGAGTCATAGATTTAGGGGAAACCATAGAAAAAAAAATAAAAATAATACTATAAGTTGAATTCTATTTACACGAAGTATCTAATCCCCTACCGAAAATGTTCGTCCCATTACAAATAGGAAATTAGAGTTAAAAACAATAGATAAAACACCACACATTTTAGACTCTGTAGCACAAACACACATTTTAGACTCTGTAGCACAAAAATTGGAAGTATCAAATTTGGAATCACTTGCACCTATAAAAGCATGGTGTATTCTTTACTTCATGCATGGTGAAGGGGCCCTCACACTTATGATCAAACAATTTGAACTTGCATTTTCTATTGCTAGTAGTAATCCATTTTAAGGATTTTCTCTAATATTGGAAATATTACGTAGGATCCTCTTTTCATAGGTGGTAGCCAACATCTTCTTGTACATGCACTACTCATTTAGTCTTTCTGAATTAGTGAGGATTGCACTTTTAAAAGTTAGGGCAAAGGAGGTAATGTAGGGAAGGGAATTTTGACTTTAAGAGGGATGGAAACCTCTACCTTGTACATTAGAGAGAATGTGGTAGCACTTATTAGTGTACATGTGAAAGTATGGTAGGCTTAGATTATGAAAGATTTTAAAAGCCAACCCCTTTTCGAAGTAAATACCATTTCCTTAAGGATGGAGACCAAGGATTTATTGAAAGCTTCAAACTAGCCATTGGCTTGAGGGTAATGGGGTGAGGGGAATTTTTTTTGTATGTTGTACCTCTCACAAACCTCTTTCATTTGGTGGTTCATGAAGACCCCATTGATGTCATAGATAATAGTGCGAGATCCCCAAACCAACATATGATGTGGTTGAAAATCAACATTGTTATAAGGTGTGGCTAACTATTTTATGTAAGGGAATGGATTCAACCTAGTTTGTGAAATACTTAGGATGGAGGCATGTTTCTCTAAGGATTTAGGGTTAATATTTCCAATGAGATCATGATCCTAGGTTGCAAATAGTAAAAGTGGTAATAAAGGATGCAACAAGGTAGCAAGGGTATGAATATCATTGGCATGTGCTTGAAACTAGATGAAATTGTGGACAAAGAAAAAGAGTCATGCCCTAAGGTGGGCCAATAGTATCCATAGATCACCTTTTGGGAGATGGCATGTCCCCCAAACTAATATTTGTAGATTCCTTGGTGTTACTCTCAAAGGGTGACCTTGACTTCTTTTGGATTAGGGAAACAAAGGATATCATGAAAATAATGTTTTTATAAGGTCCCCCCATCTATAATATGATGTGTGGATGTGAAGTTATGTTGTTTCTCAGAAGGGGGTCTACCATTGTCATCGTCCCTAGAATAAATATATCTAACCACCTTCTTATACTTGTCCTAATCAGTGATGGTAGAATCTTGAATGTAGAAGATGGATTTGTCTGGAAAGGCACCATTTGTGTAGTTAATGGACATCATGGGGAAAAGGAAACCAACAAGGTGATCAACCATGATCACCCTCTTTTTGAACTTTTGGTAAATGAATTTGAGATTGATCAACTCTTACAGGAGGAGGACCCACCAGACTATGCAACCAAAAAAAGGATTGATCTTATTAAGGATATAACAAAGGGGATGATGTTGAATGAGCATGTAATGTTGGAGCTTCTTGGTGGAGAATAGGATGGCTAAGCATTGTTTCTCAATTTCCAATACTTAAAATTATAGGGAATGAATGCATGACCAATGTAGTAAATGGTGCATCTAATTCCACTTTCATCTTTTTGAGCAAGCATCCCCCAACCAGCAAATATTTTGTTACTAAAGTGTACAAGATGAGTGGGTAGTCATCAATAGAAGGAACACATATTATGAGGAAGACTAACATTTCCATGTGATCTTCAAAACTGTTCTTCCACCTAAGAAATAGGGGAATTCTTCTTGAAGAGTGCATTTAAGGCATGGGAATGAAGAGATGAGTTAGGTAGGAACTATTAAATGATACCATGTTTTTCTAGGAAGTAGTGGACATTGATAATTGTATGAAGAGGAGGCATATCATGAATGGCACAAATATTTTATGGGTTAATTTGATTCCTTGATGAGAGTAGATGAATCATAAGAAAATACCAATCTTGACTCTGGAAATGCACTTTCTATGTTCATCTTGATGCAAAGGTGATTGAAGATCATGTGAAGGTCCTGGACATGGTCACAAATATTTCAGTACTTTTTATGAGGTCATCAATGTAGGATTGAACAATATTGTTTATGCGGCCATGAAACATAAGCATCATAGCATGCTAGTAGGTGGCTTATGTGCTCTTGAGGTCGAAGGGCATGACTTTGTAATAAAAGGTGCCCTAGAAGTTGGTGATGATAGTCTTAATTTGATATTATTTACAATAAGGATTTGGTCATAACTGAAAAAATCATCATAAGAGACATCATCTCAATGATGATGTCGATGAAGAGAAGAGGAAAATAATATTTAGGGCAAGCTACATTGATGTCCTTAAAGTTAATGCAAACATGGAAGACCTCGATCTTTTTCATGACCAAGACCGATTTAGAGACATGCTTAGAATAATTGATGGCATAAATGAATGGCACGTCAAGAATTTTTAAATTTTTAAATTTGACGTTTTTGTTAGTCTTCATATTCATTACTCGCTAACATTGATGCATTGTTATGTCGTCATTGTAATTTATGATGTTATGAATGATCATAGAGGGATTTGTGCCTTCCATATCTTAATGCGTACATAAGAATAGATTAACATACACACATAGAAGGGTAGAGAAAGCAGTGACCTCCCTAGTAGAGAGATAAGATCCTAATTACGCAACCTTCCAGATGTTCGTTGATACCAACATTTATATTCATGGTTTAGACAATAAGGAGGGAATTCCCTTCCTTAGAGAAGGGGGATTCTTCTCCACACTAGGCATGAAGAATGGCATGCCATGGGATGGTAGGAGGAGGTAATCTTAACGAGGAAATTGGGTTTAAAGGTGAAGTGATCAAGTTCAATTACGTGAATGTCACCCCCCTAGGTGGCTAGGGATTCTAGGATGATATCATATTTTTGGAGAAGATCCTTCAAGGGTGAGGATGTCAGATGAATGGTGCAATTTGGATCTTGGATGTGGATTAGTTCATTTTGAGAGGGTCAACATCGTATTGGATGCACATGGTAATAAACAGGGATTCAATAGATAAGACAAATCTTAACCGAGAGTCACCCTAAGCATTGACTTGCAAGATTTTAGAAATACAAGAGTCTTGGAAGACAACAAACATTGCCTAAACAACCCTTTTTGGGGCCAAGGAAAATGAATGGGGCTCTAACTAAATGGAGTAGGTATTCCCTTCATGATGGAAGAGAATCTCACGTTTTGAACTCAAACGATATCAAGCATGGAGTTGAGCCATGTGCAACAGAGAAGGAAGTGGTACTCTAGCTTCCGATCAAGCACCACTCAGAGGGAGAGGACCATTATATGTCTAAGAGTTAAATCGAATGAGAGGGCCAAATAACCAATAGATTTTTTATGGATATACTGAATCCTCAATATAAAAGGTGGATAAGGGAGAGATTGGATGCCCTTAAGACATGATGTTAAGGGTTGAGCCTAGGTCCACAATGATCCGCTTTAGTCTTGCATCACTAATGCTAGTATAAATAAAAAAAGAGGGAAGCAATATTTTGTTCTTATTTGTGAGGTTTAGGGAATATTGAAAGGCCAAACGACAAGGAGGGTCTAGGTTTTGTCTTAATTTTGGTATCACATCTCAAAGGGAGTCCAATAACAAGTTTCTTTGATTAGGAAAATTTCAAAGAAGATCCATTATAGATATCTCCACATTCTAAGAAGAAGTCATAAAAAATGACATAAGATTTTACCCTTGGGAGGAGCATGATGTATGCATGTCAAGCCCTCATGGCACTTGGTTGGTTTTGATAGATCGCTTCTACTCAATTTCAAGGAAAGAAGCATTATCCTGGCAATGCATGGGTATCGTGGCCAAAGGAGAATTGGCGGTTACTTGACCCATGGTAAGGATGAATGAAAGGAGGGTAGGAAGGAGGCCCCATAATGCAAATAATAAGGGAGGAGAGAGAAGAGGGAAGGGAGGTGAGAGCATTTTCTTAAGAGAGGAAAGGTTTGACAAGAACTCCCTAATGGAGTCACCAAAATGTAGTGAACAAATAGCTCTGTTTACCACATGCTATGTCTTGGTAGGAATGGAATACAACCCAAGCACATACACACAATTAAAAGGGAAAGAGAGGAGAGTGGAGTCACCTCTCGATTTTAGGACTAAACTGAGAAAATTTAGGGTGATACAAAGAAAATCAAAAGAGGGAAAACCAATAGATTAATTACGATCTTAGGATGTTGTTAATGTTAGCCTAGAGATACAAATGATATAGGTACCTCACTTAGGTTTCAAATCACATATACCATCAAATTAAATGAGGGAAGTGAGTCAACTAACTAAGGTTAATTGACAAACAATTCCTTTAATAAATTAGAAACCTTAATGCTAGCAATGCAAAGGAAAAAGTGGAAATAATTCATCCAGAATTCATTGTTATAGATGATGAAGCTTCCTAAGATGAATAGGAGAGTCGTGGAAACCCTCCAAGAGTGATCCACATCCTACACATGCAACTCTGAATTCTTGCACATCAATGCATACTTATATTTAAGGATCCATACTTGCCTTAAGGTGTAGAAACCTTAGCAAATCTTATTAAATCTTAAAATTCTAACTATAAATTGTTTGCTAGTATTTTTGTAAAAGTATTCAAATTTTCATGATTTTAGTTTTAGAAATTTTGGGTGATTTTGAAGTAAAATATTTTATCCTATAGAATTTGGGTGAATCATTTTTGGAAAAAATGGTCATGGACAATTTTATCTTGGAAAAAAAAAAAAAGCCAAATGACAAATTTAGCTGCTAAAATTGTGTGTGTGTGTGTGTGATTGTCAAGTTAAAACTTCCAAGGTATGAGTGGAACTAAGACAACAAAGATTCCCTATAATGAGTGAATCAAGCTTGCAAGGTTGGAGCCAAGGTAACCACAAGAGATCCCTGTAGAAATGTTGGAGATGGTACAAGCAATGACCTATGCACTTTAGAGAAGTGGAAGGTGAGTTTGATTGCTAATCTAAGTGTGTGCCCACAAATTAGGGTTTTCAAAGATAGAAGAATCCAAAAGTCTTTACAAGGAGGAATTGAATGGTATAAATAGGCAAGGGAGTGACCTCAAGGCATAGGAGCATCCGAGTCATATGGAACCATCATATCATCCATGTTCATCATGTCCCATGAGCTTTTAGGCTAAAAATGACTCTTTGTTATGCATGTTGTGAGTTCACGGTCGTCGTACTCCAAGGAAACCTACTGTACAATTTTCATCGATGGATTAGGTAGGGTTGGAGAGGTTTGACTCAAATTGACTTCGTAAATAACATGTCCGAAATGGGTTTGTGCTAATATGGATCCAAAATGAGGCATCCTAAGTGACCATGAACCAAATTAAGGGGTTTGAACCCCAATTGGACACATGAAGTTAGGGAATACCCCAAGGTCAAAGTGAGTCAAACTAACAACCATGGAGGAAACAACATCTAAGAAACCCACAAAGTGTAAGACATCCCAAATGGGTCCTAGCACCTCTAATCCAAGGTGAGGGGGAGACTAGTAAGATAATTAATTACATTAGAGCAATTGTTGAAAGATATTGTATCATCATTAAGTAGGTCACATATGCCAAGAAACACAAAAGTATACCATGCAATTAACCTCTTGGTAGATAAACATATGTGAGTATCCTAATGTGAATCTCATACATTACATATTCCACAAAGGACAAACCTAGAAAAATGATCACATACCTTTTCACATAACATCCAACATCCAAGCCAAGAGAAACAAAGAGGGTTTTGGCAATGAAAATTTTTGGATCTAAATTTAGCCCACAAGCTAATTTTCAATGCTTTCTTCCATTATAAAAGATTAGTCAATTTCTATTATTTTCTATCATGACTTGTCCAACTTCCACATGATACATTTTTTTATTTTCTACCATGATTTGTCCAACTTCCACATGATACATTTTTTTATTCTAAACATCGCCAAAAATTGTCCATAAACTATATAAAATACTTAGAAATTTAAATATTCTTATAAAAATATGGTCAAACATATTATGGTTAGAAATTTAAGAATTAGTAAGATTCACCATTATTTCTACACCTTAAGAAAATTATAGATCCTTAAAATTTTCTTTGATTGTTCATAAACCTGATGATCACTGAAAGAAAAAAGAAATAACAAGCAACTTGGACCTTCTTTGCCTAACCACCCACCCACTCATAGTGAATACTTTTTTCAAAAGATGCCACATTAAGGGTACTCTATGTGCAGTGGCAAAAAGTTCAACCCAAAAACACTAAGAATGACTCTTTGTAAAACCTAAGGAAAAGAGGGATGGGATGTCATGTTAACAATCAATCCATCCTATGCTCTTTAACCCTAATCACCCTAATCAGTTTAGAGTACAACAGGAAGTGACATGTGACGACGAAACCATGTGTTGGGTGATGAAGGTCGAAGAGGGAAAGGTGACAGGTGACTTTAAATGACGTACGAACCCGGCATTGGGAACCTAAATAATCGAGCAGCGTGCTTACTACGGCACCGCACGATGCCTGACAAACACTTACATCTGAAAAATCAATTCAGCTACTTACCGAATAACGACGAGTATTGAATCGTGGACGTCTTATATGCCTCACAAACACTTGGACCTGAAGATCAATTCAGCTACTCAGAGGCGCAAGCTTAAATTACTTAGCAAAATATGTGCTGGGTGAGAAGCTTTAAGCGTAGAAGAGTGCTGCGCAAGCTTAATTTACTTAGCAAAATATGTGCTGGGTGAGAAGCTTTAAGCGTAGAAGAGTGCTCGGTGGTATACTAACTACTGGATTAGATTCAATGTCTTCTCATAAACTACGTGTGTTTTTCTTGATATTTATTGGGAATCAAATTTTTGTGATATTCATTATCATGGTACAATCTAACCATATTGACCTCAAAAATATTGTTCTACCTAACTAGCTATTCAGCTAAGCAAACACTATTCAACTTGCTATAATTCAGGTGAACATTATTCAGCCTACTGCAGCCCATTTAATGCAGTTGTAATGAACCTATTGATCGATCAACAGGCCTACTGCAAGCCCATTAAATAGGCTGCAGCAGACTGAATAATGTTCGCCACTCAGCTACTCTATCTACTCAAAAACAATGTCTTCTCATAAACTTCATAAACTTGATGATGCTTACCACTGACATGAAGGACAAAAGAATAATAAATTTGCATAACCATGGCCACATATATTGGTATATCGTGTTGTAAATAACATCCACAATTTGCAGCAGGACATGGCCTTTATCTGGATTGTGAGCGATGCAAATTAAAGGAGATAAAATGCTTGTTTAGTGCTACAGTAAAGACAAAACAAGCATCCAATTGCCCTTATGGAAGTTGCAAAGCAAGGGGCACGCAACCATGTGTGCCTTGTTTCTTTGGTTGGATAATAGTGTGACAAACCTAATTAAAAAAGAAAGTTCTAATGCTCCATAACCCTTTTTCAAATTCAAATTAGGGATGAGATATCATCCCTGAGGTAGGGAGTCTTCCACGAAATTTCTTTGACATCAATACTTATAAAATGAAAAGTAAGAACAAATTAGATGAAGTTGGTTCTCAGCATTTCTGTACCAAACAAAACAGGCCAAGGTGAAGCCTAGTTCAGATTCAGCTGCTGCTAGTTTCAGAACATTAGTACAGGATGAAGAGGAGCTCGTTGCTGCATCTGATCATGCTGCTTTCATTGGCAGCCATAATGATGAATGTAGATTTATGTTCAGCAGTGGAACACGTGGTGGGAGACGATAGAGGATGGGCTCCTCACTCAGATTTCCATGGATGGGCTTCTCGCAAAACCTTCCGTGTTGGAGACAATCTCTGTAAGTATTACTATGATTTTATTTCTTTATTTTCAAAGGAAACTTCACAGGGAAAAGTTAGGACATTATTTCACACTCAGTCCTTACCATCAGGCAGTGAGTGTTGATTACAGCGACTAAAACTATTCCTAGCTCAACTATTTCATCCTGTGATTCCATTAGGAAATCTTTTTGTTTTTTTAAAGAAAACTTGACAGAGAAAAGTTAGGACACTATTTCATACTGAGTCTCAGTCAGTTAGTGAGTTTATAAGGGCTAATTAAAACGTCCCCAATTGTGGGAATCGGGCAGAGTAATTCTTTGCAAAATCTCAATTTGGAGTGCTCTGCGATCTGGGTAGTTTTAAAATTGGGCAATTAGTCTAGATCAGGCCATCCCAATTGCTAAAATTACAAAATTGCGAAAATAACATTTTCCAGCAAGAATTTTAACAGGTTTTTATCCCAAAATCACAGAAAAGCTGGGCGTTTTGGTTGTCTTTTATCTTAACAGGAATATAGCTACTAAAACTAGTCAGTGAGGATTGAATATAGTTACTAAAACTATTCCTAATTCAATTGTTTCATTTTTCATGGTAGTATATGAATTTAGAAAGTCTATATTGAATTTCACTTTCAACGTCTTTGTTACAGTACAGATCTTTTTAGTTTTCTAACCAGTCAAAACTATGGTAAGTTAGGAATGCTTCACTTTAAGCTTTTTAACATAAAAATAAAATTTTAAAGCAAAAACTCAAATAATTTATTTCTTTTCCTCTCTGGAAAAACCAGGTTACAATCATCATCCTCAATAGCCCATTATCATTGATTCATAAGTAATAGTAGCCCATTATCATTGACTCATAAGTAATAGTATTAAACATGAGGAGGAGCCCATTATCATTGATTCATAAGTAATAGTATTAAACATGAGTGTATGATTCATAATCTTTTTTTTACATGTGGTTCACAAACTCCCATCAAGTGAGGTCTTTATATAGTAATGTATAGTCATCCAGAGATTTGATCTTAAAACCTTCTGCTCACAACTTACAGCACTCAACCACTTAACCACTTGATCTAGCCCACCGAGATGAATGATTCATAATCTATGCATTCAGTATTGATAATTCCTGTTGCAGGGTTTGCGTATGCCTCGGGAGATCAGAGCGTGATAGAGTTGAAGAGCAAAGAAGACTGGGAGGCGTGTGATATCAGCAATCCAATTAGAATCTACAATAGAGGGATTGATACAGTCCCCCTTGTTAATGTTGGCACAAGATATTTCAGTAGCAGAAAAGTGGAGGATTGTCAAAATGGCATGAAGCTCCGCATCAATGTCGATGCAGCCCCCTCATCATCTGAATCTGACGATGGGATACTAGGCAATTTAATCAGCAGTGATAATTTGCAGAAAATAGGAGAATGGTCTCTTTCTTGGCCTGCAATTGAGGAATTTTCAACATTGATGGGTAGAGTGAAGGGCGTTGCTGAAGCTCCAACTTCTGGTTCTCCTCCTACGTTTTCAACTCAATCAGTGTTTTCTTCCATTCTTCTAAGCTTCTTCTCCTTTTGCTGCATTAATATTCTCATCACCAGCTTTTATGGTTGTTATATTCTGTAACTCTTATTAACCCTCCTTTTGACATTCAGAAGAATACTATCAAATATCTCAACGTCTGTTTGTTTTCATGTAATCCCAGAAAAGTTGAATGTAGTTCCAAACTCTTCCATAGCTATTTCACAAGCTTTTTATCCATTGTGATGCCCTTACCTTCTGCACTGTGGAAGCACAAATTGAGCAAAGGATATGTGTAATATAATAAAAGGTCCCTATGTTTTCTGTCATTTTATATGTTTTCTTTTCTTGTGAAAATATGCCAACAAGGTATCTAACTTGCAGTGGAGCAATCTATTTTCAAAAATGGTATTTTTGAAAAATTGAATATAAATATAGAAAGAGAAAAATAAGAAAAAAATACTTTAAATAAATTTTATTATTATTATTTTTTTAAGTTTCTATTTTGTTTTATTACAGGATTAGAATTTGTTACAATTTTCTTAATTATGAATAAACTTTGTATTTTAAATGTAAAGTTAAAAAATTAGAGAATATTATATAAATTTTAAAAGTTAAAATGATATTTTCAATTTAAATAATTCAAAATGAATATTTACTCAAATTTCTATGATATAAAATAATTTATTTGAACATTTGCCAAAATTAAATTAAATTTATAATTTGAATGTTTTAACAAGAATATTTTACAATTTTTATTTCATGAATGAGTAATGTGATTAGAAAAGGTTTTTACACTTTTATATATGTGTGTGGGGATCTTTAAAATTTTCTTTGAGAGAATGATATTCTTTATGGCACAAGGCCACACTAACTATTAAGAATTGGATCATGAAGAAAGTAAACATGTTATAAAGTGGGGTTTGAACTTGGGCATAAGAGGGGAGGATAAGAGTTTCCCTCTCAACCTCTCAAGCTAGACCCAATTCACAAGACATAAAGCTAAAGACCATAATGTGACATAATCCATCTAAGAATTTATCCAATATTTAAAGAAAAATACTTACACAAAACTCCAAGATTAAATATCATTAATCAAACAAATTTATAAAAAAAAATTCATTAATCCAAAGATTTATATGATGTTTATTTTAAAAAGATCATTCTAAACATTACATAGTCTATACCCTAGATTCATAAAAGAACAATTACAACTAAAACACCATGAACAAAGTACAACATGAAAGTACATAATCAAAGAATGTGGAGATGAACACTAAGAAGAATGATGTAATGGAAATGTATGGAAAAAAGAGGAAAGATGAAGTATAATGAATATATCAATTTCAGAATGAAGCATTTCTTATTGCATGTGATTAGAATGAGGCATTTTTTATTGCATGTGATTATTTATGACCCTTTTGACCACCTCAAAAATCATATTTTTATTATGTACTTCTTGTTTGGTGTCACTTAATAAGATGTTAAAAGATTAGAAAAAAAAAAGTGTCTTGGTGTTACTTAATAAGATGTTAAAAGATTAGAAAAAAAAGAAAATAGTATATAAAAGTTTTCCAATATTCACACATTCACACATGCTATCTTCTTTTTCTTCCTTATGTAATTGTCTCAGCTTTTTATTATGTAAGAACATTAATCTTTTGATTGAGACACTACATGATTTATTTTTTGTATTTATATATATTTTCACATAATCGAAATATTAATTTTAAAATAATACATTATTTTCATTTAGACATTCAATTGTATGGATCTATTATAACTTACATTAATATTTGTATATTGAACTATTGCTTACTAGAAATATCAAATAATTATATCTCTCTCATTTTGGAAATAGCATGAAACAAGGTATTGATTTTTATGATTCCATCAATAGGTAAATAAATGGTTCTTCAATTTTGGTTCATTGATCCATTTCAATTATAGTTAACCTTGTTGATTTTAGTCATTATCAAGAATTATAAAAACATGCTATAATAACATTTAGAAAATAAAAAGAGAAATGATCAACAATTATCTAGTGTGAGGTTACAACATTAACATAAAAAAAATCAAGAAAATAAAATACAAAAGGTAAAAGAGCCAAGACTTATAACAATAAAATCCCTACAAGGTGTAATGTTAATATCCCTATTAAATTAAAATCTATAGAAACCTTCAAGCACAAATATGTGTAGCCAGTAGAAACCTTCAAGCACAAATATGTGTAATGATCCATAATGAGTAACCCTATATTAAGCCACCTTACACAAATCTCCTATGGAGTTGGCGTTGTATAAAAACACTACATTATGACACCTTAATGGATGATCCACACTAATAAAATATGAATCTAATCAGTAATTATGGTTATCTTTATATTTCTACAATGATAAAAATGGGTACCCATTTTTGTAATTTAATGAAGCATTCAATGTTGGACTTCATTATAAATAGAGAGATAAGAATGTAACACGAATTATGAAATTTGACACCCATTCATTGTTTATGTTTGTAATTTTAGTCAAGCATTCAATGTTCACTTTCATACTATATAGATGAGTGTAACAAGAAGGGAAAACTTGAGTATCAATGTATTGTTTATCCTTATAACTTTAATGAAGCCTTCAATGCTGGTATTTGATCTATAGAGAGATAGCAAGGGATGCAATTTTTTTTATAATGCTCAGTGCTTCCAGTTCTTGATATTATATTCCATATATGTAAAGCTATACAATATTGCATGTCAAGTGAAGTCAATGGAGTATAATTCTACTCACCGATCTTTCATTTTCACAAAGGGATCACATCAATCGTGCATGTCCTTGAATCTTTATATTTATATTGTGTGTGGAATTTTGGTGTGTGAGTGGACGAAAAAGAATTTTCTAGTTGGTTATTGAGTTAAGGTAGACAAATAATTGAGTGAACAAGAAATCAATGTTATCAATTATATCACTTAAGCATGCAGATTAACTAAACATCCATTCAAACATGAATTCCAATGTATAAGACAATTTTTTTTATTCTTTTATCTACTGGGGGGGGTGTTAAAGATCAAAAGTTCTTATTAACCAATGGAAAGAAAATGGAACATGGAGGATATCACTTCAGGGAATATTATAGAAATGATCTCAAAGCTCTCTCTATGGTGGTTTTTTTTCCATCTAATAAGATCTCTCTAATTCGGGTGCACTTTCCCATATGCAACTTTGGAGATAAACATGGGCATCTTGAGGCTATGAAAACTCAACAAATGAATGGTGAATGAACAAAAAGGGATTTTCAAACTTTAGCGCAATATTGACAACATAATGTCAGTACAAAACTAACATCTTCTAAAGGTGGAGGATGGAGCTTTCATTTATAAAGTCTCATGGAGGTGAAATGGAAGGAAATGGAGTTGAGAGTCAAACCTTGGCTTATGCCTCACCCATGTGATTTCATTTAAGTTAAGGATGACCTTGTACCATGCAATTCATGAAGAGGTTCCACTATCATGGAATTCCCTTCATTTACCAATCTCTTGAAGTGACTTCAATGAGTTGTAGAATTGGCATGAATTACACCACTGCAAACATTGCACAACTATTAAAAGATTTTATGCATAGTTTCATGCTTGACGAACTGAGGGTTCATGGGATCATAGGTACATTAGGTGGGGTTAGTGTTGATTTATGGGATCATATCTAACTAGCATCACTTAAGTGTCACATGTGGATATAATTAGTTTGATAATAGATGCTCCCAAATGTGTATGGTTAAGAGTGCATCAGATAGCCAAAATACACCATCTATTTGTTACAAGCACTGAGAAAGAGATATCTTGATTAATTAGAGAGGGAACCCAAACCAAGTGAGAAATGAGTCCCTTGGAAAAAAAACTATAAGGTGATACATATATACAACCACTTTACAATTAGGGTGGGGATATACATGTTCATGAAGTAGTCAATTCAAGCACAATATGGGACCATGGATTGTGGAGCTAGGTCATGATACATCTAAATTGAATGTGTAATGGAACAATGTTTCACTTAAGGGAAAACAACTACAGTAAAGGAGGCCCGCTAAAGTGGATTAGAGAACATGTTGATCTCTTGACTATATGTAAGCTCAAATTGGAGGCCCATAACAAATGCTAAAATGGAGAAAAACATGTCCATGGTCTTCCACTAGGTCTAGAACACTACCACCATCAAGTATGAATCTTCACATTGTGATAATGAGTTGTGGTAGAGCATGGGGATGTGATAATGAGTTATTGTGGAGAATGGGAGAAACCATTTGGTTAGTAATCAATAATGGTAACCATTACCAAAAGTAGGGTATCCCACTAATGATGATAATGGGTACCAAGGTACTAGTACAAAACCATGTGGTGTGAACATATGTTTTGAATTTGAACATCGAAGGGAACCATGTAGTCAGGTATCAATGATGTGTATTCACTATTTCCTATGAGGTAAACCACCAATGATGAAAATGACTAATGATGGTAATGGGCCTTTAAGTCAACCCCATATTGGAAATGCATTTTGGTCTATAGGGACAAATCAGTTGGAGAAAAGGAAATGATGATTTGCTATCAACTAACATGAGGTACAATGGACATTGCTAGATTAAATTGAAATTGGATTAGACACAATGGGATAAGGCAATGATGCAATATAGTACTTCCCTTAATAGGAGCATAAATTATGGTTGACCTAGGTAGTGACCATAAACCTTAATGAGATAACACAACTAGATGTCAATGTGGAGTTTGGGCATGACTAGTAATGTTGAATGTGTAGTAGATATCATGTAAATAAAGGAAACCTATCAACATGAGGAGACTCATGGATTAGAGTGACAAGGTCAAATGGATGATAAGTGTAAATCTTAGGGATCACAACAAGTACGTTGACAAGATGGTGAGAGTGGGATTTAAAAACAATGGGATCTATTTGAATGGATAGACATGGGTGACTAAATACTAATACTAATAATAATATATTTTTAAGGTGACAATCAAGCCAAACACCAAATTTATGTATGATACTCATTTGTGGGACAAGAAACACCCTTCATGCAATAATTTAATTGCTTTAGTCTATGAAGGTGTACATACCCTGTCCCATTCTAGATTTGAATTTGTGACCTCCAAGGAGGACATACAGTGTTCTTAACCATTAGGCACACTCAATCTATACAAATGCTCCAAACAAGGGTGGCATTGATTGCTACCTATACTAGTAAATAGATGTATCATGGTGCAAAATTTAATGGTAAGAAGATGAGCTTAATTTCCTTCCCCCATTTTGTTTCTTTTATTTTTTTTATGCTTTTGGATTTTTATAGTTTTTCACTATATGTTTTTTGGATTTTATGTTTTAAGAAAAATAAAAGTTACAATGTGGATATAGGTGCCAAATGAAACCAACTGGTTCCAAATGCGGTGTAGGGAATTCCATAATAAATGGATGGAAAAAGATGGCCATTGTGAGGGGGTATCATTCAGAATGGGTGAATGAAGAGTTGAATATAATAGATGGGGATGAAACTATGAATTAAGTGAAACATTTATCCAACAGCATAGTGATAAGAAGATCATAAAACTAGTGGTAACCACTTCGGAGTTTGGGAGTAGAGGATAAAAAATGGTAAGAGTGAAGTATGAGTCTCTTGATGCAAAGTGGACTACAATATAGATTCCTAGTCCTAAGGGGAATAAGTGAGGTGAGTGCCAAAATGAAAAAGGTGCTAAAGTAGGGAAACCCATCAGAGGAAGAGTTCTACCCTATAATGAGTTAATGCATGTAGATAATTGTTGTGAGGCAACTCACCAGAATGAGGTGGAACCTATGCAAAATTGAAAGGCCGCAAAAAGTAATATGCATATTAATACATGGTGAGCATGCCTAGATTAGGATGTAGAAAAAATACTTGAAGTGACACCATCAAATATGTGTGAAAAAATTACACCTTTGATGATATCCTTAACACATACAAGAGAAATCATGGCATAAAAAGTTATTGAAAAAATGAATGCACAAACTATATATTGTACATGGGTCCTTCATTGGATGTGATTGAATATGCAGATGGCCTAGAAAGCATCCAACAATAGTGAGGTACATGGATTTTCATCAATGGAAGGCATGTCATAAGTTGCGTGAGAAAGATCATAGATGAAATGGATGGAATTACTCAAGTGGTGAGCAATAGAATTTGCTAATAAAATCATAAGACTAGGATGAGGGGAACTTGAAGCTTGCATAGAATGATAAATATATGATATGATAAGGAGATTCTATTAAGAAAAATATAAGGGAGTGGTGAAGTCATTGAAGTATCAGGAGGTTCGAATAATAATGGTTATAATGACAAAATACTCCACAAATGGTTCAAGAATGATCAATCCAAATAAGGGTAGCACGATGTTGTGGAGGGGTGGATTAACTCTCGATATATATGGGAGGATGCGATAGAATGGGGGGAAGTGAATATCGACTGGTGAATCTCAGGGAGTTTGGGACAAGTGTGAGTGGAGTGATATAATACCTAAAACATGGCACAAGGATGGGGATTCTAAGCACACATGTTATGTTATTGTATGGGTGAGGCTAGGGTAGGATCGAGGATGCAAGTGCCCCTTATATTCTAGAATCTCTAATCTATTTACAATTATTTTGTACGCAAGTCTTAATATTCCATCTTAGCATCTTGGGTGTATCCTAGTTACTAGGAAAATATTTATTGGGGAGAGAGATAGAGGAGAAGATCAAGCTAATTGATGGTGTAGTGGAAGTGTTGAGAGGCAAAGGGGGGCAGGGAGGACGAAACTAAAATGGTAGTTCAATGGTTAACACAAAAAGGATAAGGGTATATCTGACAAGGGTCTGAGGTACTTTAGGTGCTACAAAGAAAAAGGAAATTGTTGTATAGGAATCTATTGATGTATGATTTTAGAAAACAAATAGATTCATTCTATTACATACAATGTGAGGATAGAGATAGATGCCACCCTAACACACACACACATAATACTTAATAAGGGAAAATAGGCAAGTGGAGTCATCATTTTGTGTTGGGGATAAACTAAGAAAACTTAAGGTAAGGAAAGAGAGGATAAAAAAAGAGAGGGGAAGCCACTAGATTAATTAGGGTTTTATATATTGATCTTGTGAACCTATGGTTGTAGGTTATAGAGTATTTAACTTATGTTTAAAAATATGTTTTACTAGTAAATTAGCAAGGGTAAACTAAAAATCCATGGCTAGTTTATCGAAAATTCCTTTAATGAGATAGATAACCTAATGTTGGAAAATGAAAAAAGAATAATGGAAGGAACTCACCTAGAATTTGTTGATGTAGGTTTTGAATGTGTTTAGGTTGAATAAGAGAGTTGTGGAAAGTCTCCAAGAATTATCTACATCCCAAATGATCCTAGACATATAAAACAGCTTTCCTACAAGATAAGGTGTGCACTTGATTTCTAATTCAAATATGATGTTGTTATTTTGGCAAGGAGCCCCTTTGATATTGAAAAAAAACTTATAATTCTCAGTTTTTTTTTTTAATTCCAACATGTTAGTAAACATTGATCTAAGACAAAGGTTATGATCATCAGAACTAGGTAAATCATGTACCTTAATTTTGTGTATGACAATAACACCATGGAGGGTTAAGTTGTTTCATACAAATATCTTAGAGATGACCTTCATTTCAATCTCAATCAAAACTATATTGTTGAAATAAGTATTAATGATCCATAAATGGAAAGGTCATACCTTGTCCATTTCGCTAGCACATATATTCTATTCTCTTAACAAAGTGTTAACAAAAATGATACAATAAACAATAAAAAATCTTTATGGCTTGAATAATGGATGACTTCGCAAGATCAGGAAAACCTATTTCTCACACTCTCGATGATGGTGAACTTCAATCGCTCACTCACAAACTATCAATGAAAACTAGATTATCTCTCAAGTTTCCCAAGACATTGAGCCATGGAATAAACATGTCTTTGATGGTTTGTGCACTAGGAATACCACAATAATATCACTGAGGCTAAGACACATGTAAATAATAAGTTCACTATTAGGGTAGATTCATTATGTAATACACAAACTAATAAGAACACATTCGATAAAACAAATAATCGCCCAACAAGAGTAGAGTGTATGACTCAACTATCAAAAATAAGGTACCAATGAAGTGAGGCGACCTCAACAAGAGGTGTATAGTATAGGAAATAATTAATACGCTTACTAGAAAAAAAGAAAACTCGAGAAATAACCATCAACTCAACCAATTAGAGTGTATGGCCCAAACATGGAGGGAAATGACAATTAGAGGCTTAATCAACCTCAGCTACAAGTGTATGGACATGTAAAACAGAGGAATTGATTGATGGTAATTTTGATTGACTAGATGAAGAGGAAACTATGACTACATGAATGTGTACGCCTTGGTAGTGTTTAATATGTTCCCCAACAAGTGGAAATATTCAACAAAACAACCATTGCTCAGAAAAATGAGATTGTACAACCTCCCTCACTAGTGATATGCCCATTAATTCAAGAAATCACTAAGTCAAGGATTTGTATAGCCTTTGGTCATGGAGGAAAGCACCCTACAAGGTTCAAATACTTAGTAAAAAATATAAATCTCTACAAAATGAAGGGCATATGGCCATGGATAGAATGGAAAAAGGGATAGCCATTACCTCAACATCCAATTGTCCAAGAACACTCAATAACCAATTTAGAAACCACCTATATTAATGCAACAACTTTGGAGTAGAAGCCATTGATCCCTATGATTGGATAGACATTCAACGGTAGGGGTTAACTACCTATTGGAATTTCCATTAAACATGAATGATCAATAATATAGAAAATCCACAAGTTTGATTACATATCTCCCTCATTCACCCTCTCACTATTCATTGATGGCCATTAATAACCTAGAGAAGCTCTCTAATCAACATAGAAACAAGTAAAATGGTAAAACAATCACAAATAGAGAGAAAATTTACACATAGAGACATTGTTTACTTTGGAAACCCAAATGGGAAAACTAGAATTCAATGGTTTTGACCTAGCTCTTTATTTCTTGGAAATAGTAATGTTATAGTACTCTCTAAATCTTTGGTTCAACCTCTCTTCTACACATGGGAACTTAAACATCATCACTCCCACTCTTTGTAGGGTCTCTCATCTTTAATGTAAGTAATTTTTTTATTTTTTTATTTTTAACAAGAAGAGATCGACACTAAAGCTTCATTAGACAAGGTCTAACAAACGAAAGACATTTCGGTCAATCTGAAGTTACAAAATCAATCCTACATAAACTAATACCTCCATTCAACCCCATACCTTAAAAAGAAGAACATGACAAAATAACATATGCTATCATTTTAATTCTATCATAAATATACATAAATTGACCTGCATGCATTAACTTATTCCAATACTATTGTTATGAAATACAACTGACATAAATATGAACATTATTTTATACTACTTCAATTTCATGAAATGCACTTGACCAAATACAAAATTACATTCCACTCTTAATATTCTATGTAACAATTATTACTCCAAGGTTGACCACAATCATTCTGGTGATGGAATAATCCTAACTCGAAGTCTTCCTCTTCAACATATAATATAAAATAATTCTTGAATTAGATATTTCTTTTACTACACTAAGACATTGCTCATCAAGCACAATAAATAATATATACAATATATTGAAAGTAAAACTAGGTCTATCAATGCATGCAGATGGCTTTCGATGTATGGCAGGATTTAATCTGTCGAAATAAATTTCTAGGTGAGTAATGCAATCTCATTTTTGAACTAGATTAATCAAATACTAAATTGTCTTTTAGTTTTCTTAAATATATCCTTTAGAGTAAGTACATTATGTGAACCCATGAAGGTTCGAATCTCTTGAGAAATATTGATGTTAATTTTATGTGTTTGTGCATCATTTCATATTTCACTTTTCCAATCACAAGCATTGAAAACATATTCATATTCATTGAATTAGAATTCACTATCTATACAATCACAAAAACCTTGCAAGTCCTCTTTCTTGATCTGCCCACTGTTTACAAATTTGGAAATGTCATGATTTTACATATGCAGATGGGTTAAAATCCAATTGTTTATTCAATAAATAGATTTAGAATCGCCCACGGTTATTGAATAAACGTAGAGATAAGAAATGCATCATGGGTACTAGAACACTGAACAAATTACGAGGAAAGTAGAGGGTTAATGAAACTCATAAAAGCAAATTCAAAAAGAACGCCCATGATTACATTGACAGGAAATTATACAGATCTAAATTTCGGGTGGATTTAGAAGAGATCTTGAGTTCATCAGGAATTGAAAGTCTCTTGCATAATTCTTAACAACAAAAGAAAAATATATGTATAATGTGATGTAGAGTTAATATATTGCTGTACCAATCGAGTTTGGTATATAAACTGAGTTGTAGAACCCTTTTAACTAGATCGTTTCAGATTTCATAAATGAATAGAGTGGTAGAATCCCATTATCTCAATCGATTTGAGCTTTATAAGTATAAACATAGTAATAAAATTATATTAACCAGATCGCTTCATAGCATAAGTAAAATGCAGAGTTCAGAATTGCTTCTTACAAAACCAGGTCGATATCTTATTAAATCAAATCGATATCCATCACCATGTAGAGAAATTTACTGAAAAGAAACAATGTACCTGATCCGGTGATTGATTTTCAGGTCGAGTAGATGGTTGAAGCTGTGACGAAATCAGTTGTCTGATCCCGACCTTGACGAAGATATCGACAACCCCTTGGTTGACCACCCTACCATATGGAGGTTAATCTTCTTCACCTCGAACCTCCGAGCTAATGGGGTCGCAAGAACACACAACGCAAGCTTTCTGATGGGATTCCCCAATCCCCTGAAAGTTAATCCCAACTCATAAGAATTCACAAGGCCAATTCTCGATTCCGGTGCCCATCCAGCACTAGGGAGCAAGAGATGTCTTTCTCTCCTTCTCCTCCCTCATTATATAGTCAAAGTCCGTGTGCCATGTGTCTGTCCATGCACATAATTAATTCAATTTAATATTTTATTAACAATTACTCTCAAATTACAAGTGTCTCTTCATCTCAAGTGTGCACCTAATTCCCTAAATCAGTGGGAGTTAGGTGTAGTAGAGTCCTTCTTATGTTTTGGTTTTTATTTAGTTTAGTTAATATCTTTTAGTTAGACTTAAAGATTTCTATATAATCTTTTCTTTTCTAATTACTAAAATGGAATTTGAAGATGGTTTCTTTTACTAAAACTATAATCTATTTTAAATTTCTTATAAAATAATCTAAAAGAATAATAAAAAATTGATTAAAGTAAAATCTTGAATAAAGTGAAATCTTGAATAAAAACAATTCTTTTATTAAAGATCTATTTCAATTCTTTCTCAAAAATAATGAAGCCAATTAAATAAAATCTTGAATATAATGATTTAAAATAATAAAATCCATCCAATTAAAATCTTTGCATAAATAATAACCTTTCTCAATAACAAAATTAATCAATTTTTAATATAAATAAAGTCAATCTTTTTAACCTCTTTTCATGATAATAAAACAATTGGAATACGTAATTTAAATTAATGAAGTCAAGAATATAATCTTGTATAGAATAATTCATTAGTAAAATCCATTTAAATTAAAATCTTTGAAAGATAAATAATTCTTTTATTATTAATCTTTTTCAATAAAACAAAATCAATTAAAATTTAAAATTGAATAAAATCAATCTCTTCAATTCTTTTTCAAACTAATAAAATCAATAAAAAAGAATAATTCAAATTAATTAAAATAAAATCTTGAGTACAATTATTCAAATCAATAAAAATAAAACAAAATGGAATAAAGTATTTCTTAAACTTAGGTGAATTTCCCATTTGTACAATTGATTAATTTCTTCCTCCTTTTCTTGTCTAGGTACCTCTTCGGTGGGCCCTTCTGACAATTCATTTTCTTTCTTCTTGTGAGGAGAACTGTGTAGCGATCGGGGAGTCGTTACCGCGATCTATCGACTACACTTCTTGGAGACTAAGGGTTGCTGAGGGATAAGGCTCTCCTTATCGCGTGCCCCTCAACTCTCGTACGCGACCAAGTCAGTATGGCCTCGCCCGTACGACACACGCTTCCCCAGGTCAGCTCGCAAGCTTCAGACCCATGCGTCGATTGCTAATTCAGGGTCGACAGTATGTCGTCGTACCCCTATGTGTTCATTCCGTTCTTACGACCCCTAAAATTCCATTGTGGGTCAGTCGGTAAATCGTCTTACCTTCCACTGCACACACACACACACTCAAAGCACATTAAATAGCGCTGCACCATAAAATCATTTTACCATAATACCTCTGTCATTCGAGCATATTCATTATTTTATTCACAACATCTTTTCATCATTCATCATAATACTTCAGTCAGTCGAGCATATTCATTATTTTATTCACAAAATCTTTTCATCGTTCATCATAATACTTCAGTCAGTCGAGCATATTCATTTAGTCATTTCTCTTTCATATTTCTTAATCAAGCACATAACATCTGATGATTCTCATTTCATATAATAATACTCAAGAAAATTCCAAGGTCTAGGTTTCAATTAGCCGGGTCACTTCAAACTAGTGCCCTCAATAGTCAAATCAGTCGGTAGTACCGAGGTGGGCATTACATACACCCCCTCTTATTAAAACTTCGTCCCAAAGTTCGAAATAAAAACAAAATTTTTTTGATGCATTTCAGTTGCATTTTCCTAGGTTGCAGATTCGGCTATAACCATTCTACTAAATTTTTAACCTAGTCGGTCACACGGTGTCAAGATGTCGTGTTCTTGGTCCAATACCCAGGGCTGTAGCAGTGATCTGTCCCGGTTCTTGATTCTGGCGTTGAATTATTCCATTTTCCCGATTCTGTCAAGGGCATTCGCTCTGGTAGTGTGGCCCTCCACACTCCCAACATCTGTCCCTTGGGCCCTTAGTGGTTCTATTGGTCGGTGTGTCGTTCTGTTGTGGTCCAAACTGTGCTGGCTGCCTAAAAGGCCTTGCATGATCATCCCGTGGTGGTGGCAGTGGGTAAGGTGTTCTGTCTCCTCTACCAGATTCTCCGTGGCAGGATCCATTCCCATAACTCTTTCGTCCATAGTGTTGTTTGGGTGCAGGTTGATTGCCTCGACTATTACTCACATAATTCTTACGGTGTGGTTCCTAGCCCGAAAGCTCTTCTTCTGCTATAAGTGCTTTTTGGACGGCGTCGTGTAATGTCTATGGCATGAGTATGCGGACCTTGCCTCGGATGCGGTAGTTCAGAACATAGACATACTTGTTTACTTTCAATCTCTCAGTTGCGATGTGGGGTGCATACCTCAAGAGTTCCATAAACCTAACTTCGTAATCCTGCACCGTCCTGCCTCCCTGTCGGAGAGGATTGAATTCGTTAAGCTGCCTCTCAATGAATTCCTCAGATAAATAGTGATGGCGGAACTGTTCTTCGAATAACTCCCAAGACAGTTCGTTGATATCAATTCTCAACTGTGGTTTCAAAGTTCTCCACTATAGCAGCGCCTCCCCCTTCAGTTGCAGGATAGCCATATGTACTTTTAGGTTTGAGGTGTAATCCCTCAAAGCAAAGCACATTTCCATGTTTTCTAACCATGCTTCTGTCGCGGCTCCCTCCGTGGAGCCCCAAAACTCTGGAAATCTCACTTTTTCTAATTCTCTATGCAGGTTAGCTGGCGATGGATTCTGTGGTTCAATTGCAGGACCCAGAGGTTGGTTTTCTTCGTGGTTTAGTCGGTTCATCAGCGTTTCCGACATCCCCTGAAAGTTTCTCATCCTGGCTATAACTTCGTCGGCGGGAAACTTAATGGTCTCATCGTCTCTTTGTCGCGCGGATTTAGGAGGGTATGGTGGACGTTTTGCTCTTCCTTGTCCTCTCCCGGTCCTGCCATTATGAGTCCTTCGATCTATGATGGCTCTTACTGTTCCATTAAATAATTTCTATGTAAGTCCCTCAATCTTAATTTTGAAATATTTTCCTAAGTTCATACGCAGTTCATTTTGAATGTTTACGGAACGTGTTATGGTCCTAACTAGGTTCCACCTCGCTCTGATACCAAATGTAGGGTTTCTCATACCTAATGTAAGTAAATTTTTTTTTTTTTTGACAAGAAGAGATCGACACTAAATCTTCATTAGACAAGGTCTAACAAACGAAAGACATTTCGGTCAATCTGAAGTTACAAAATCAATCCTACATGAACTAATACCTCCATTCAACCCCATGCCTTAAAAAGAAGAACGTGACAAAATAACAAATGCTATCATTTTAATTCTATCATAAATATACATAAATTGACCTGCATTCACTAACTTATTCCAATACTATTGTTATGAAATACAATCGACATAAATATGAACATTATTTTATACTACTTCAATTTCATGAAATGCACTTGACCAAATACAAAATTACATTCCACTCTTAATATTCTATGTAACAATTATTACTCCAAGGTTGACCACAATCATTCTGGTGATGGAATAATTCTAACTCGAAGTCTTCCTCTTCAACATATAATATAAAATAATTCTTGAAATAGATATTTATTTTACTACACTAAGACATTGCTCATCAAGCACAATAAATAATATATACAATATATTGAAAGTAAAACTAGGTCTATCAATGCATGCAGATGGCTTTCGATGTATGGCAGGATTTAATCTGTCGAAATAAATTTCTAAGTGAGTAATGCACTCTCATTTTTGAACTAGATTAATCAAATACTAAATTGTCTTTTAGTTTTCTTAAATATATCCTTTAGAGTAAGTACATTATGTGAACCCATGAAGGTTTGAATCTCTCGAGAAATATTGATGTTAATTTTATGTGTTTGTGCATCATTTCATATTTCACTTTTCCAATCACAAGCATTGAAAACATATTCATATTCATTGAATTAGAATTCACTATCTATACAATCACAAAAACCTTGCAAGTCCTCTTTCTTGATCTGCCCACTGTTTACAAATCTGGAAATGTCATGATTTTACATATGCAGATGGGTTAAAATCCAATTGTTTATTCAATAAATAGATTTAGAATCGCCCACGGTTATTGAATAAACGTAGAGATAAGAAATGCATCATGGGTACTAGAACACTGAACAAATTACGAGGAAAGTGGAGGGTTAATGAAACTCATAAAAGCAAATTCAAAAAGAACGCCCATGATTACATTGACAGGAAATTATACAGATCTAAATTTCGGGTGGATTTAGAAGAGATCTTGAGTTCATCAGGAATTGAAAGTCTCTTGCATAATTCTTAACAACAAAAGAAAAATATATGTATAATGTGATGTAGAGTTAATATATTGCTGTACCAATCGAGTTTGGTATATAAACTGAGTTGTAGAACCCTTTTAACTAGATCGTTTCAGATTTCATAAATGAATAGAGTGGTAGAATCCCATTATCTCAATCGATTTGAGCTTTATAAGTATAAACATAGTAATAAAATTATATTAACCAGATCGCTTCATAGCATAAGTAAAATGCAGAGTTCAGAATTGCTTCTTACAAAACCAGGTCGATATCTTATTAAATCAAATCGATATCCATCACCATGAAGAGAAATTTACTGAAAAGAAACAATGTACCTGATCCGGTGATTGATTTTCAGGTCGAGTAGATGGTTGAAGCTGTGACGAAATCAGTTGTCTGATCCCGACCTTGACGAAGATATCGACAACCCCTTGGTTGACCACCCTACCATATGGAGGTTAATCTTCTTCACCTCGAACCTCCGAGCTAATGGGGTCGCAAGAACACACAACGCAAGCTTTCTGATGGGATTCCCCAATCCCCTAAAAGTTAATCCCAACTCACAAGAATTCACATGGCCAATTCTTGATTCCGGTGCCCATCCAGTATTAGGGAGCAAGATATGTCTTTCTCTCCTTCTCCTCTCTCATTATATAGTCAAAGTCCGTGTACCATGTGTCTGTCCATGCACATAATTAATTTAATTTAAAATTTTATTAACAATTACTCTCAAATTACAAGTGTCTCTTCGTCTCAAGTGTGCACCTAATTCCCTAAATCAGTAGGAGTTAGGTGTAGTAGAGTCCTTCTTATGTTTTAATTTTTATTTAGTTTAGTTAATATCTTTTAGTTAGACTTAAAGATTTATATATAATCTTTTCTTTTCTAATTACTAAAATGGAAATGGAATTTGAAGATGGTTTCTTTTACTAAAACTATAATCTATTTTAAATTTCTTATAAAATAATCTAAAAGAATAATAAAAAATTGATTAAAGTAAAATCGTGAATAAAGTGAAATCTTGAATAAAAACAATTCTTTTATTAAAGATCTATTTCAATTCTTTCTCAAAAATAATCAAGTCAATTAAATAAAATCTTGAATATAATAATTTAAAATAATAAAATCCATCCAATTAAAATATTTGAATAAATAATAACCTTTCTCAATAACAAAATTAATCAATTTTTAATATAAATAAAGTCAATCTTTTTAACCTCTTTTCATGATAATAAAACAATTGGAATGAATAAGTAATTTAAATTAATGAAATCAAGAATAGAATCTTGTATAGAATAATTCATTAGTAAAATCCATTTAAATTAAAATCTTTGAAAGATAAATAATTCTTTTATTATTAATCTTTTTCAATAAAACAAAATAAATCAAAATTTAAAATTGAATAAAATCAATCTCTTCAATTCTTTTTCAAACTAATAAAATCAATTAAAAAGAATAATTCAAATTAATTAAAATAAAATCTTGAGTAGAATTATTCAAATCAATAAAAATAAAACAAAATGGAATAAAGTATTTCTTAAATCTTAGGTGAATTTCCCATTTGTACAATTGATTAATTTCTTCCTCTTATTTTTGTCTAAGTACCTCTTTGGCGGGCCCTTCTAACAATTCATTTTCTTTCTTCTTGTGAGGAGAACTGTGTAGCGATCAGGGAGTCGTTACCGCGATCTATCGACTACACTTCTTGGAGACTAAGGGCTACTGTGGGATAAGGCTCTCCTTATCGCGCGCCCCTCAACTCTTGTACGTGACCAAGTCGTTATGGCCTCACCCGTACGGCACACGCTTCCCCGGGTCAGCTCGCAAGCTTCAGACCCGTGCGTCGATTGCTAATTCAGGGTCGATAGTCTGTCGTCGTACCCCTATGTGTTATTTCTGTTCTTACGACCCCTAAAATTCCATTGTGGGTCAGTCGGTAAATCATCTTACCTGCCACTGCACACACACACACACACTCAAAGCACATTAAATAGCATTGCACCATAAAATCATTTTACCATAATACCTCTGTCAGTCGAGCATATTCATTATTTTATTCACAACATCTTTTCATCATTCATCATAATACTTCAGTCAGTTGAGCATATTCATTATTTTATTCACAAAATATTTTCATCGTTCATCATAATACTTCAGTCAGTCGAGCATATTCATTCAGTCATTTCTCTTTCATATTTCTTAATCAAGCAAATAACATTTGATCATTCTCATTTCATATAATAATACTCAAGAAAATTCTAAGGTCTAGGTTTCAATTAGCCAGGTCACTTCAAACTAGTGCCCTCAATAGTCAAATCAGTTGGTAGTACCGAGGCGGGCATTACACTCTTATCCAAAAATCTCCTCTTCCTTCACATGTAAATTGTAAATAAGAGGATGGATTAGTATGGGGGTACATGGAAGTTCGATCATCCCCAACCATTCATATTCCCCCAAGCCCATGGAGCTCTTGTTTGTATTTTTCGTTTCATTACATTTGAGGAGGAATAGGCATGTTTTTATTTATTTTTTAAATACTTTTTTTTCATCTTGCATTTTCTTTCAATTTTTATATTTTTCATTTAACCTTAAATTACTATCATAATGCGTGTATAGACACCAATCGTGATGACATGGTTCCCTTCACACCATCAACCCTAAACCTTTCAAATGCCAATCTTTGTCAACCTCCACCTGAATCCATTATTCTTTCAAATCCAATTTCATATCACACCTCCCCACTGGGATCCTTTTGGTCTCCAAAATATTCCAAGTAAATATGAGGGAACTTGTTTTCAATCTAGTTCCTCTCATACCATTTTGCATTTCTTGGAGTTTGTCCCTCTATGAGTTAGCCATTCCTTACGTTGCATGACTATATCTTCCTCCAACTCTACAAATTCATGCAATGCAAGGTCTTTGAAAATAGGAAGAACCTAATGGTCCTCTTCTCCATTTAACATGGAGGGATTAAACAACTTCAAGTATTTTGCATTCACCACTAAGATAATCTACATATCCAAAGGAAGTCTTGATCTGAAGGCATTCTCATTCACTTGTTCGACAATGTCAAATGGTTTGTATTTGAGAGGATTGAGCTCCTTCTCTTCTCCTTGTAGTTGATCCTTGCATAGGTGAAGCCACACCTTATCTCCAACATGACTTATGGTCTTCCCGATGTTGATCATGACTAGCCTTATATTATTGTTGGCTTCTCTCAACTTGCTCCTATAACTTCAAACATATTTTCCTAATCTTGTCCACAAATATGCTTTTCTTCTTCTCATCTCCTTACAACTCAACTCGTCCTTCCACTATCCATATACAATATCAAATGGTGAAGGAGGTAAATATCCAAAATAGGTATTGAAAGGAGACTTATTGGTGGAGGAATGCAATGCTCGTTTATACGAGTGTTGATTGTACACTAGTTGTTCATCCCTTATCTTCATATGATTATTATTATATCCTCTCAACAATTGTACGAATGTTCAGTTGACAACCTCTATTATCTATCGATTTGGGGATGAATGTAGTAGAATACCTTAGCTTGGTATCCATCCTCTCCCAAAGTTATATATAGAACTTTACTGAAAACCAGCTGCTATCTTTGTCAAATATAATACAAATGGGAAATACAAAATGTACCCAAGCATGAATGAAGATTAACTCAATTTGATCTTATCTAGATATTGTCTTCTTTCATGGAATGAGCACACACATATTATTGAAGTGGTCTACCATAAAAAACAAGTAATCATGACCTCTACAAGACATAGCCAATCCTCCAGCAAAGTCAATAAAGATGCTCTCCCAAGGTCTTTTTAGTATTGGTAGTGGCATATATAGCCCAATTTTCTTGTTGCTTGGATTCCTTATGATGCACAAAATACATCATCTAACAAATCTCACCATTTGATCATGCATATTTGGCTAGTAGACACACCACTACAAATTTTCCACTATCTTCATCACTCCAAAATTCCCAACAATCCCAGAAGTGTGAGTTTCACTCATTTGTCGAATCCTTTTATCTTGTGGGGTGCACAACTTGTCTAGTTTGTATAACAACTCTTCCTAGAGGTGAAATTAATTTCCCTCTATGGCGATGAATTATTTCTCACTCAAATTGTTGTAGACCCCTATAAAATATTCATATGTTGCATAGTCTTCACTATTACGATTATGGGTGAATGGCTCAAGTTGCATGATCATACCCACTACTACAATCTTGTTGAATAGTGGGTGTGCTAGATTTTTTTTCTCCTTTCTTATAACTAGTCAGTAGATGGAACTGTTGCAATAATCCAAACCACTAGTAATGCCTCACTTGCTACATTTTTATTTGAGTTTGTAGGTACTGAATGGGTCATCGATTGATGTGTATAATGATCTCTTTCCCAAGGATATAGTTCTTCCACTTCTTCACCGCTTGCATGATTGCTAAGAGATCTTTATCATACATGGGATAGTCAAGTATTTCTCTATGGATCAAGCCTAAATAATAGCATATTGCTCTTCATACTTGCATAAGCACTACCCCCAATGCATATCCACTAGAATTCATCTCCAACTCAAATGGTCACTGCAAGTTTGGCATGGCTAGGATTGGAGCATTGTTGATCCTCCTCTTAAAGTCTTGGAATTCTCTCTATTATGGTATACCCCAATGTAATCTCTTCCCTTTGGTGGTCATGGCATGCAAAGGTGCTTCAACCAATGAAAAAATTCAAATGAACTTTCTTAGGTACTAGGATTCCCCCATGAAACTTCTAAAATATTTCAAATAGGTGGAATAGGCCATTGATTAATGGCTGCAACCTTTTTCATGTTTATCCTCATCTCTCCTCCATCAACCATGTGTCCAAGATAAATCAAGGAATCTTTCCCAAACCCACATTTCTTCAAATTAGTGATCAATTGATTATTGTTTAAGGTATTTAGTACCTATGACACATGCGATAGGTTCTTGTGTGATGTATTACTAAACATCAGTATGCCATCTAGATATACTATTACAAATGAGTCAATAGATGGGCATAGCACACCATTAATCAATGCCATGAAAGTTGCAAGTGCATCACATAAACCAAAAGGAATCACTAACCATTACCTTGCATTGATTTGAATGTTGTCTTCCACATGTTTTTTGATTTAATCCTCATTTGACGGTAACCTAACTTGAGGTATAGCTTGGTGAATAACTTTTCCTACTACAATTGGTCCAACAAGTCATCAATCATTGACAAAGGATATCTATTCTTGATTATGATTTTGTTCATAGAATGGTAGTTGATGCCTATCTCTAGCTTTCATCCTTCTTTGGAAACACGATGATGGGTGAACCCCATAATGATGTACTAGGACCAATAACTCCCTTATCCAACATATTACACCACTACTTGGATTGTTTATATAGCTCAATGTTTTGTATTGGAAATTCATGTAATAGAATATCTCATTCAACCTCTTTTTGGGTGGCAGACCTTGAGGTTCTTAGAGCACCTCCTTTTAGGCTTCAACCAAATATTGTACTTGTTGGAACTGCTTGCCACTACATATCCAAGGATTCCCTCAACTCCAACTCCCTTCCTTTCCTTGTTGCTTTCCTTCTCTCAAGAACAAAAAGACAAATTTATTTCTAGTGCCAATGATTCTCCTGACTTGATGAGCATTGATCAAAGCAGATTTGGTTCTATCTTTATACGGTGCATTTATAGCATATGCATTCCCATATTTGATAAGATTGTACTAGTTTTATATCCTTCTAAAGATGGTATATTTTATGTACAAGTATGGGATTCCCAAGATGACCCCACAACCATCCAAAGGAACCACACTACTACTACTTTGTCTACAAAGTTCTAGTAGTTGATAGAAAACTTGAATTTGCATTGCTTTTTTACTCTAAGCTCTATTCCTTGTCTCGCCCAACCTAGGGGATACATTCATAGATGGTATTGGATATCTAGGCCAAGATTCTCAACCAACTGTGTAGGTATCAAGTTGGATTTGACTTGGATCAAACAAGCAATCCACCTTATTCTATTTCATGTGCAATTTGATGCACAATATATTTTTCATCTCCCTCTCCTCCTTGTGATTGCAACCAACCAAAATTACTTCCTTTTGAAGACTAGTACAAGTTTCCTTCCCTTATAGGTTTAAGGTATTTTCCACCTTTTCCTCGACATCTACAATGAGCAATGCATTCTTCTTATTTCTATTTTGAAAGTGCTTGGGGAATTTCTCAGGGTGCAATTTCCAATAGTCTTCCTCAATGTGTCCCTTTCTCTTGCAAACCTTACATTGCTTAATGGGAGGGATTTCATCTGTCGATGACAAAATATCATTTTCATTCCATGTCTTTTGGTTCTTCCCTATCTTATTTTCTAGTGGTTTTGTTTGCTTATGTGTACCACACTACTCCTTACATTTTTTGTGTTCAAGGTACTACGCCTAATCATTTGCTTTGTCAATCATATTAGGCCTAAACAACATCAATTGTAACTGAATTTGTGGTAGCAAGGATCCTAAATATTTGATCAACATGTTTGGAATTTTTAGAGATACACCTAATTGGATATCTCTCTTCTTGAACTCTATAGTGAACTCCTACACTTATTGTCCTTGCATTTTCTTGAAATAATGCCATACAATCTATTAATGCTCCTCATACCTTATTGGGTATAACTATTCCTTAGTCATATACTTAACATCTTCCAATTAGTCACCAATGGATCACTCTCTAATTCTTTTCCTGCTACACCACTCTCCCACTATGCCAGAGCACAAACTTCAAGCTTCAACCAAGCAAACTCAATCCTCTATCTCCTATTGTGTACACTGAAGCACACCTCCACATGGAAAGGTACCTAGGATTTTCTACAGTTTCATTCTCTTGTCTATGCCTTTGTATTTCACTTTAACCCTAGTTCTTCATCTTCTTTCTTTGGATCCTCTAAACTAGCCTTGTTTATAATATTGGTTTTATTAAATTGGCCAGCAATAGTTGCACTACCATAGATGTGAGTGTGGTTATGATTCTCTCTAGCCGGTCCAACTCGACCTTAGGATCTCATTCTTCATCTTCTTGATGGTGTACCCCTATCATTGTTGTTTCTTTGCTCCTCTGAAGGCCTGGAAATGGTTCTTGCCCACTTCTCCTGCAGTGATTGTAGGTGTTTACCATATAGGTATCACCAATTCTACTTGAACTTTGGATCTAATACCATATGATATGTAAATAGTAGGCTCATAACCTATCCATTTCACTGTCACAAATATTATATTCTCTACACAAAGTTTTGGAAAAAAAGAGACAAGAAACAATCAAAGCTCTTCATGGCTTGAACAATGGGTGACTTTTCAAGCTATGTCAACCCAATCTCTCACACTCTCAATGAAAATTAACTTCAATCACTCACTCTCAAACTATCAATGAAAACCATATGATCTCTTAACTTCCCCAAGAGATAGAGCTATGGATTCAACGCGTGCATACATAGGCATATACATAAACACACAGACATAGACACACACATACACATACGCATACACATACACATACCCATACCCATACACATACACATTCACATACACATTCACATACACATTCACATACATACATATATATACATATGCATATAGATAGGAGAGATGGTTTCTAATTACTAGGAATACCACAACAATCTCAGTAAGACTGAGACACCTATGAATAAGAATTTCACCCCTAAGGTAGATTCACTATATAATACACTAGCTAACAAGAATGTATTCATTAAAATAATGAATCGCACAACAAGAGTAAAGTTTATGACCTAGCTATGAGAAAATGAGGTATCAATGAAGTCAGTCGACCCTAGCAAGAGGTCTATGGTCTAGGTAATAATTAATATGATTACTAGAAAAATATAATACTCAGGAAATAACCATCAACTCAACCAATTAGAGCATATGAACTAGACATTGAGTGAAATAATAATTATAGGCTTAATTGGCCTTTGTTACAAGTGCACAACCTTAAAAATTAGAGGAATTGATTGATGGAAAGTTCAATTGGCTAGTTGAAGAGGAAAAATATGAGTGTAAGAGTGCACACGTCCTAGAAGCGTTGAATATGTTTGTAAGGGTCCCACCCTAACCCCTCTACTTTGAGGATAATTAGAAATACTTTATTGGTGTATGAGGTTCATACACACACACCATCATACTTAGGAGTACTTTATTCAAGGAATTATACATGAGATTTACTGAAGAGGCCCATACACACACCCTCAAAGGGTTTTAATAGGCTCCTTGGAAATCATCATCTCTCACTGTATATATGGAGAAGTTATTAAAAAAGTGCCAAACTAGATTTATTTCCCAATTCAATGCCATACATGTTATGGAAAATCCTGCACAAGAAAACCACCATGACTTGCACCATGTTTTGGACAAACATCATCACGCATTTGAGACACCAATTAGTTTACCCCCACCACTAGGAGAGAATGATCATGGTATTCTATTGATTCCAAGTAGTCAACCATCAAATCTGTATCCTTGTAGACATCCTTTTGCACAAAAAAATGAAAATGAAAAGGTTATTTATGAACTGTTGGAGGTAGGCTTCATATGTTCCAATACTAGGCCTTATTCATCACTAGTGGTCATGGTTCTGAAAAAAGAAGACACGTGAAACATGTTCCTATACATTTGTGCTCTCAAAACTCTGACAATAAAGGACAAATTCCCAATTATAGTGATCATTGACCTCCTAGTTGGGCTTCATGGTGCCATGTTCTTCACCAAACTTGACCTTCTCTCCAGATACCACCAAATCAGAATGAAGGAAGTTGATATCCTCTAGAATTGTTTTCACCCACATTAAGGCCATTATGAGTTTTTTGGGATGCCATTTAGACTTCTCCATTCCCCAAACACCTTCCAGAGCATAATGAACAAGATATTTAGTCCCTTCCTATGCCTTTTTTTGATGATCTTTGATGAAATCTTGATCTATACTGAAAATTGACAGGCACATGTGGAACATGTTAATAAAGTACTACAACTACTCAAGGACAGTAAATTATTTCTCAAGAGGTCGAAATGCACTTTTGGTGTTTCCAAGGTTGAATATTTGGGTCACATTGTTAGTCAACGTGAGGTGCGAGTGGATCCGAAAAAAATTGATTCTATTCAAGATTGTCCATAAATCAAAACATTGAAAAACTTACGTGGCTTCCTTGGTCTCACATGTTACTACGGAAAGCTTGTGCAAAATTTTTAAAAGATAGTTTCCCCAAAAAAAACCCTTCTAAAAAATAAATCTTTGTTTGGACCAATGTCGCAAACCAATCCTTATCAACTTTAAAAGAAGCTATGCGTACCATGTCGATCGTAGCAGTACCTAATTTCACAAAGAATTTTGTAGTATAATGTGACATGTTAGGCCATGGTCTAGGAGCAATACTCATGCAAGAAGGGTGTTGTTTGGCCTTCAGTAGTGAAAAATTAAGTAGTCAAAATTTGGGTAAATCCATTTATGAGAAAGAGACGATGGACATCCTTCATGCAATCGAAACTTGGCACCCCTATCTCTTTGGAATACACTTTCAAATAATAAAAAATCATCACAGTTTGAAGTATATTTTGGAACAGAATTTGTCATTTCTGATGCAATAGAAGTGGGTCACTAAGATGATAGGGTATGATTATGATATCATCTATAAAAAGGTGAAATACAATGTCATGGTAAATGCCTTGTCTAAAAAATATGGGGAAGGAAAATCTCTATTTTCTTTACCCTCACTAGTACAATAATGGTTAATAGAAAAACAACAAGGGTGGTTTACCAATAATGAGGTGTCCCAGCTCATCGAATGATTTCAAGAGGACCTCAATCCTCCCAAAGGATACACATGACAACAAGTGACCTTGCGGTATATAGGTTGCCTTCTTTTGGTATTAAATCTAGCTTTGAACAAAAATATATTGAAGAGTTGCATTCATCTCCTATAGAAGGTCATTCACGATCTTACAAAACCTATGAATGCACTAGGAAAAATTTCTTTGGGTAGTAATGAAAAAGGATATATACATACTTTTGTGACACATGTCAAAGGAACAAAAATGATATATTGAAGACTCTAGGGGCATTGTATCCATTTCCAATCTTAGCTACTATGTGGATAAATATCTCCATGGATTTTATAATAGGTATTCCAAAAGTAGGAAACAAATTAGTCACCATGGCGGTAGATGATTTCCTTTTCAAATATGCTCACTTTTGTTTCCTATAACACTCCTTTACTCTAGAAATTGTTTCCCAAGTTTTTATGGATCAAATTTGTAAGGTCCATGGTATGCCCACTTCCATTATGTTAAATAGAGATCCCACTTTCATCAAAAAATATTGGTAAGAGTTGTTCAAACTATAGGGCACTAACTTATCATCCCCAAATGCATGATCAGACAAAAGCAATCAACAAGAATCAAATGAGCACAACTTATCATCCCTAAATGCATGATCAAACAAAATAAATAAAAAAGTGTTGAGAAACCTATTTGATATGTTTTTTTTTTGAAAAATGGCACCGATGGGTGTAATGCTTACCTCTAGTTGAATGGTGGTATAATACCACTTATCATGATACTACAAAAATGACCCCATATGAAGCAATATATGACCAATAACCAACTTTAGTAGTTTCATATATCCCGAGAACCTCAATGGTGCATGTAGTGGATTAAAATCTCAATCTCAAATACATTCTCCACACACTTGGTTGGTTTATTTTGTACATTTCATTGTTAGAAATTTTATGAAATGGACATAAAGATGCCTCGTAGTAACGACATAAAATAAAAGTATTTAGATGCCTTTCTTAGAATGGTAGGCAAGCCCACTCAACCATATATTTTGATCCCTTCCAAAACCCATTTTCAAATTCCGAATAAAGATAAGACATGGGACATAGTGCCAATAATCGGCGTTCCTAGCAATAAAATCTTCCTTGAAAATTCCATTCAATAATTAAAGGATTATCGAATGAAATACTTATCTACTAGGATAGAAGTTAATTATATAATTTTTTAATAGTCTTCTTTTTCAAAAATGATTAACCAATTCAAAATAAATATTCACTCAAATATTTATATGATAAAATTATTTACTTTGAAAATTTGTCAATTTTTTCTAACCATTAGATTAAATATTTGAATATATTTAAAGTAATAACTTTATTTCTTTTAAAAAGAAATTATATTGTAGGTGTCACCATAGGTATCATGTGAGGTCTTCTTCTAGTTTTTCCAAGCCCCGAGTTGAAAGGAGGATTTGAGTTTGATGCCTCAATGTTAACCTATAATTTGAGCTTTAAGGAGGTTGTCGAGGAATTCATAGATCAATCTTTTTTTGAAGAAGTTTGAGCTTCAACATTTAAAACAAATTGGAACATGATTTAGCTTTGCCAAGGGCAAGGTGGGGGAAGGGGGGTCCTTTGGTGTTTATAGTCAAGAAGGTCATTATAACACTCATGATCAATATCCATTCACTTTGAAAAGGAGATATGGTGGATTGAGATCCAAACCTCCATGGACAATTTCAATCTCATCAAAATGAAATGAAAAAGGAAACCAATAGAGTAAGACAAGAGATTGATTCTACTATAATGACCTTGGTATTGAATGATCCTCCCATAGATAGAATAGAGTTTGAACCCTATGAGGACTTAGCTTCTTGGAGCCATTAAGCGATCTTGAATCTAGTAGAGCATACTCCATTAACATATACATAAATATAACCCCCAACCCCTGGGGAATTTATGTTTAATCCTTCCTTAAGGGAAGCAAAACAAGTAAGTCAGATTAAATATGGAAAATGGAAAGAAGAGAATGATAAATTGTATAACAAAAAAGATTATAAATATGATGAATATAATTATTAATAATATACATATAAATTATTTTTAATTTGTTTTTTATTGATTAAATTATTTTTTAAATATATATGATAGAAAAAAGAAAATTATGAGATAAAGAGATAAAAGGATTGATTCATATTTACATAAACATAGAAATACTATAAATATGATATTTACATAAAAATATTACTTATCTCTTCATCTATGTTTATGCCTAAATTTACACCCTTCTCAGTACTTGATATATCTAGAGTTAAGATGGATCCAAACTAGATTATAGCATTTCCAAATTGTATAATGTATCTCTCATTTACTTGGTTTTTAGGTAATTTGATAATGAGTAGATACATTATCATAGTTTATCCTCATATTATTTATGCCCCGCATTTCTAGTTCTAAGTAAGATATTTTTTACTAATTAAATATTTTCTTAGAGTAATAATTTTAACTAACATAATATTTCATTTGACTAATTATACCAAACTTAATAGGAAACTAAATATTTTAAAAAATATTAATGTTGATGGAGTCCTTGTAATAAAAAATTTCAACTTTTATTAAAATATGTATTTAATCTAAAAATATGTTACAGTGATAATGAAAACCTCATTGGGAAACCTCTTGACACTTCCTCACTTTTCATAGATGTTACCTAGTGTAAACTTGTCGTTATTGATTATGGAAACTAACCCAATATGGGCATCGGATGTGGCATTCAAAAAAGACAATTAGCACAAGAAATTGACCCTAATACCTTCTAAAAAAACTCAAATCACTAAACTACTCGAGCTAGCCCACTATAATGAGTAATAATATATTCTAATACTTTAATAATAATTTATATGTTATGCACTAAATATAAGCCATAAGCCATGTGTATTTTTTGGGGGGGGAGCTTGAAATCCATCTACTGGGCCATGAACCATGGTATAGTGCTATGGAAGAAATACTCTAAAAACATAAAAATAGAAAGAAGAAGTAATTCCATGCCTTGAGAATGAAAGAGAATGGATGAAAAGGATATTTATTCAAGGGGGCAACCTCTTTTACAATATATCAAATGCATAATATGAGATGCTTATTCAAGTATTACTCTCCTTATTTATAAATAAGAGATGAAGAGGGAATGGTGTATCCTACACTCTAGGCCAACCTAACTAAGATAATTTAATAATAATGAATGAGGGTTATGACCCTAATATATCCCCTATATTTTAAAATTCCCCTTCAAATCTTGTAATTGAGGGTGTTTATTCATGAATTGGTAATATTCCAATGTAGCTTCTTCTAGAGGTGTATTCTCGCACTTGATTAGCTAATAAATAATGGTTCTATTTCTAAGAGAAATATAATGCCAATATATAACTTTTTTGGTTCAAGAATCAACTTTCCATCTTATTTTAACTATGGAAGTTCAATCTGTACTAGCATTCCCTATCCCTTAACCATTTTAAGGAAAGAAACATGAAAAATCTTATGAATGTGTGAAGAAGGAAAATACAACTCATAAGCCACTTCTTCAATCTTATGAAGGATCTTGTAGGGTCCATACATTTTTTTATCTTTTTTTTTATTCTTCATTTGTTTGAGAGTAGATTGTGTATAGGATTGGATTCTTAGATATACTCAATCCCCTACCACAAATTATCTTTCACTTCGATGTTGATCTGGTTGTTGCTTCATCCTATTCTGGCCCACTTAATATTTTCTTTAACTATTTATAAAGTTTCTTTAGTATTCTCAATATGTGAGTCCACTTCCTATACTTTGGAATGGTCCTGCAAAAAGGATAAGAAGTTTGATATCCATAATGACCTTCAAATGGAGGAATCTTAGTAGTAGTGTAATAGGTCATATTTTACCACCAGGAAGCCACTTGACCCATTGGGATTGTTTGTCTAAAGAATAGAAATGAGTATATAACCCTTTAAACATTTGTTTGATCATTTGTTTTTGGATGATATATTAAACTCATGCCTAATGTTATTCATGTTATCTTCCATAATTCATTCCAAAAAATGCTAGTGAATTTGGATCACTATCATTTACTGTTACTTTAGGATGTTGATGAATCCTACGAATTTATTTCATGAAAAATTCTACTACCTGGATTGTAATATATTTACTTTTAATTCCACTAAAAAGTGCATATATGTGAGTCTATCCATGACCACGAAAATGATATCCTTACATTCTAATTTTGCTAAACCTGTAATGAAATCCACTGACATATAAGTCCCTTATTTAATTAGTTTTGTGTAAAGGTTGAAGTAAAGATGGAGTCTTTATAACCTCTCCTTTATTCCTTTGGCACACTTGACGTTCTCTTACAAATTTTGAATAAATTTATTCACCCCCCACAACCCCCTACTATTGTGTAGGAAAATACCTTATAGTGGGGAGACGACACTACCAACTTGAGTGGGGTGATAGGTAAATACATTCATTGTCTTGCATTAGTTATTACAAATGGAAAGAGATTAAGATATCGAAAGTTGTACCTTTTTAACAATGGTTGGTCCTAGATTTCGCTTAATCTTCTGCTGTGATGAACCTGCAAAACAAAGTTAACCTTCCTTAGCGTATCTTAACTGTAATAAATATGATGGAATTGGAAGCAATTATCATCAACTACAATCAGATATTTAACCAAATAGGCATTCAATCAAATAGACATTCAATTTGAGACGGGAAGGGTATTTCCACCTTTTATTGTCAAAGAAAATGTAGATAAGTACAGATATACCTGATCTGTCCAGACACTTCTGCAACCGAGTCCTGGGCTCCTACTCTTCACAATGACTTGGGAATTCCTCCAGCATAATAGCAGTTTATGCATTCCTTCTAGGTCCCTCTCTCATGGCTTCCCCTTGTATTTATGGGACAAGGTAGGCAGTTGAATTCGAGAGGTGGTTGAATTGGGAGGTTGGGGAAGTTGCATAACCAACTTCAACTAATCCCAATTCGTAATCTTAATATATTTTTTCATTTCATCTTAATATGTGCGCAGGTTTCATATAACCAGACTAGCGCACAGTATGCAACATTTGCACTTGAAAACCAACGTTTGCAACATTTTAGAGGATGTGTGCAGGTTTTCTTCAATAAGACCAGTGTTCAGAATGCAGGATCATTGTGGCAATAGCAGTGCAGATGTCATGAGAAATGTAGAAAAAATATGTATTTTAGCTGAAGAGTGTAATCTCAACAATACTTCATCCAGGGTCAATCTAGCTCTTCCATCCATAGTGTCCTTTTGTGTGATCAATAGAGCAATGTGATCATAGATGGAGAAGTACAGATTTGACCCATAACAGATGCCCCCTAATGTGTGAGGTTAGAGGGAAAAGATGGCCGAAATACATTATAATTCCAAGTCAGAGGAGGAGCAAGAAACTGCAAAACCAAGTCACAAAAGTACCTGAAAACAATGATCAAGGTCAACGAACAATTACAATCTTGACGTCATATAGATGTTCAGAATGATACAACATGATCTCCGATACATAACTGGGAGATGTATATATAGCATGGCAACTGAAATACAAGCGTGGATCCATGACACATATAAGAGATCATAGTCATAACAACAAGTTGGATCTATGTCTCATGAAGAGCCAAAATGAGTGTGGCTTAGTCTTGCGCAGCTTGGGTGATAACATGAATATGGTAATGCTATCAGAGTCCCAAGGTATTCATCCAAACAACCCAAGGTACAAACTCTAACCATGTGAATAAATGAGCTGGAGTTGAACATGGGGGGTATCGTTTGATTATCAGTCATTGATGTATATCGTTAACAAATGCGAGGACTTCCATTGATAATGATAATAGGGTCCAAGGTGCCTAGTACATTCCAACAAGTGTGAATAAGTGGACTTGAAGTCGAACACCTAAGGAACCTGTCGAGTAAGAGACATTGATGTATTCTCATTATTCAACAGCAAGGGAAACTGCCACTGATGACTGCATTCCCCAAGGTACTAACCAAAACTCTAAACTTCATTCCCAAAGCATAATGAGTTGAAGTTGATGGGAAGAATTTTGCTGGAAGGGAGGCCTTAATGCATCCTCCGTCATCCAACACGAGGAACACTCACAAGTTTGAGCTGATTTGGAGTAGGACAAGTAACAAGATGAAACAAACTGACACTTGGATGGCCGACACATGAAGTCAAGGTAATTGTAGAATGGCCGACACAGGCTGTATCCTTGAACAATGAGAATGACACAAAGTGACTTAGGCAATTTTCAATATGAGGGGGAAGTGATATAAGCCTGCAATGTAGGAGACATTAACAGACTCTCCATATGATTGGAAGAATAACCAATTGGAGGAGTAATAAAATCTGAGATCAGGTTCACCCTAAGGTCAAAAACTAAAATCCAACTGAAATGATAGACTCAAATAGGTGTTGTGTTCAAGGACATGACTGACTTAACTGCCTTTGAAACTGAAAAGATGTAGACATACCCTTCTCTTCCCTTATTCTTTTTGGTAAAAGAATGTCCTTCTTGTTGTTTTAATGAGTCCAAGAAAGCAAACTCAATAAGCCCAACCATGTAAAAGTTTAACGAGCCCATGGGAGGAAGACTCAGGACCTTGTTTAAAGAGTTCAAAGAAGAGATAGAAGAATGCTCTATAATACTGATCTCTGGATTTTAACATCGAGCTGAGATCTGTTCTTGCTCGCCGGTGTTTTCAATTTTAAGGAGTCTGAAAAAATTAAACAATAACTCCATACAACTACCCATGGACTTTAGTATCGAGCCCGGGTTGCTATGTGCTCACCGGTGTTTTCCTGTTTATAGAGTCTGAAAAACTTAAACAATCCTCTATATACCCTCTCATGGATTTCACATCGAGCCCGAGTAGGTGAATGCTCGCTTGGTATTTTCATGTTTCGAGAGGCTGAAAACCCTAAAGAAGACTCCAAAAGTCCTTTTTCATACAGTTAGTCTCCTCCCCCGAAAAAGTGTAAAATGATGAGAGAAGAACTCTTCTAGACACTGATGACTAGAGTATTCCTTTTTCGTAAATAATCCGCAAAAGTATGGAAAAGGGTTAAACCTATACTTAAGTGGATGTCGCTTCAAATCCTTTAACGAGTCTGAAAATACAACTATACTCAGAAATATTGTTGCATTTAAAGAGTCTAACAAGAGCATGAAATAACTCTATAAAAATATTTGTTGTAAAGTTTTAACGAGCCTGAAAAAGTAAACTCGTGACGTCCTTACTGTTTTTAACGAGTTGAAAGGAGATATGGAAGAATGCTCGTTGCCTTCCTACTGTTTTTAACGAGCTCGAAGAAAAGGTGGAAGAATGCTCGAAGGTGGATCAATGTCCAAATGAATGGCAGACTGCATTATAGACTCTAGGAAAACTTCATCAGAAGTAAGTATATTATCCCATATGGAACACATATCTAAACATTTAGATGGAGTCATCACCTGGTCAATTGACGAGACCCAGTCCCGAGAAAGTAAGCATGAATTCAGAGGCTTCTTCTCAGCAGCAATTGGACTCAAGGAACAATATACCACATAATTTGATTGTGACATGGTAGTGCCTACTGACGAGGGACATACTTGGTCTATAGTTGGGTAATAAGAGGGATCAACAAATGTAAGCTAATCGATAGTGACAATGCTTTCGTTGTGAGGAAAATGCATCACACGAAAAAACGTAGACACTACAGCCTACATAGCATATACGTAATCACACCCTAGGATCATATCAAATTCCACAGGGTCCTTTAAAACCATAAAATCAACTAAGACCATTTTTTCGCCCAAAGTAACAGGTACTTGAGGGAGGAATCCCAACAATTCACTAGGTCTTTTATCGAAAGTCAACGACCAATTAACAGCTGGAACAAGGTTAGGAAAACCTAAATCTATCCAAGCATAAGGGGATAAGATATTAACAGAGGCTCCCTCATCTACAATACATCGATGAACCGCATGGTTGCCGATATCAACCTTTATTTGAAAAGGTGTAGCAGAAGGAAGGTGAGGCCCAGTTAGACTATTCCAATCAAAGGAAATGATCCAAGAGCTTGGTAGGGGTTCACTCGGCATAGATGAAGTGCCCCTCATTTCAAAAACATCCGAACTGGTAATGCAGAAGACTTCAGGGACAGGTGCATCAGTCTCTGAAGGACTGATGGGATTGGTCAAGAATTGCATTGATTCAATCACTTCACTCTCCGAAGGAAGAGTGGGGTTGACCAAATATTGCATTGGTTCAACCACTTCATCAACCAAAGGCTGATCATGCTTTTGGGAATCTCTATACAATTCAGGAGCAAAGGATCCTTCCGACATGGATGGCACTCTCCGCACCTATGGAATAGCATGGCATAGGTAAGTAAGGTGATCTCCCATACAAAGTTTACAAGGGAACTTTGGCTTGCATCCTATAAACCGAGACTCCTTTACAACAACAGTACTCTCAACATGACTAGCATTGGCTGACATCTTGCCCCCAGCATGACTTGCAGTGGCTGGTTGCTCAGAAGCATAATACTTTTGAACTATGGACCACACTCTTTGCACTTCTAGAAGTACAGGGCACAAACAGGTCAAGTGGTCTCCCTCGCAAAACTTACAAGGGAACTTAAGCTTCTGTTTATTAGGTTTGTCGACAATGTCAACTTTCTCAGCATGACTTGCAGTGTTTGATTTAGTGTGTCTAGTATGACTCATAATAACTGGTGATTTGTCATTAATATGACCAGCAGTGATCAATGACGTGTCCTCAACATGACTAACAGTGGTTGAAGACATGCTTTCAGTATGATTTGTAGTGACTGAAAGTTTGCTCCCAGCATGACCTCCAGAGGCTGGGTAGGTGCCCCAGCATGACTTTCATAGGCTGGGTGGTTTCCCCCAGCATGACTTTCATAGGCTGGGTGGGTGCCCCTAGCGTGACTTTCAAAGGATGGGTAGGTGCCCCCAGCATGACTTTCAGAGGCTGGGTGGGTGGGTTTAGTATGATTTACAGTGACTAAGTGAGTTCTCCCAACATGACCACCAGAGGTTGGGTAGGTGCCCCTAGCATGACTTCCAGAGGCTGGGTGGCTACCCCCTTGCTTTGGCATCTTCTTCCTATTCTTCTTCCGTTTATTCCTTTTAGATTGTTGGTTACTAGTATTACTACTTTCACCACATGATGTAGAAGGAGGAGGAGGAGAATATTTTACTGGCGAAGCAAGCATAGGGTTATGATGCTCTTAATGTGAAGTGCTTACTTGAGAAGCATCAGGAGCATGCAAGGCATTCAGAGTGGAAAACAACCAAACCGGTATCCCTATAGTGAATCCTAGAAGATTCAAGGTAGCCATTAAGGGAGTACCAATGTTCCCAATGAATGGAAAAGCACAAGGAGACCCTTGAACAGGGGTCCCTTGATTGGTGCCCACTAGGATTCTATCCATAGTTTCTGACTCAACGAGCCATAAATCTCTAAGGCCAACTAAAAATAAGCAACACAAAGAGCACACCACTAAAAATGTCCTACAATGATCAAAACCAGGCAAACAAAGCTAATACTCTCAGAAGCAAGTCTGGGATGATGAGGGCCCAAAAAAAACCAATAGAGTATCGACGGTCAGTTACACGGCGTCCAATGGAGGTCCTCTGGGTGCAAGCGTTTGAATCACCAAACCACCCTCCTGGGATTACTGCAAAGGGTTACCTTCCGTGTCTGTTCGAGGTGAAGTGGAAATATCCTTCCACTCTACCTGTGTAGAGCCCTAGGGTTATTATACTAAGGATACCACAAATACAAAAATACTTGGGGGAACAGTCGTCAGCCTAGCCAAGATGCATGGGCAGGGTAGAAAAGCTTGAAATCCAAAAGCACTTAAAATTACTAGTGGACCCCCGTACGCGAATCGACTCTGGTTTATGTTTGAAAGGAAAGTGAGGGGGTATCCTCAACAGTTCCAGTCGCACACGGCCTCGTGCTTAAATCTGGTTTGAGTAGATCGTTCCTAGGATATTTTGATATAGGTGGATTTACCTAAGAGATTGTCTTACTACGATTGTTGAGTAATGAAACCAATTTCGGGTAGTTTAAGGTGATTTACCCCGAAACCCTAGCCTAAGCTAGTTGATGTTGTGTCATACCTAAAAAGAAAAAGTTGCTAATTAATTTTATTAAATTTTCTTTTTAGAGGCTACTATTTACTCAAGAAGGGTAGTGAAGTGTGTGGAATGGTTTTGACAGAAAGCAAAGTACATATGAAATAATGCTTTTAAATTCACAAAAGTCTCTTTTCTTTTCGTTTATATTCTTTCAAAAACTGAAACTAGGTAATCCTAAATAAAAAGAATTTCAATTTTCTTTTAAATTTTCAAAGCAAGACAAACTATGTTACTTCAAAAAGATGATAAATCTTACTACTAAGCTACTGAATTCACTTTTTATCTTTTCTAATATTTGCAAGAGAAAAAGAACTTGGAAAGGAGCAAGTAAGACCTAACGCAAAGTGTGAGTAGGAAATAAACCTAATGGCTTAAAAAAAACAAATCAAAAGACTTGAGGAAGACTCCACCTACCGAGTTGTTTTGACAGAAAAAACTATAGGTTTGGAACAAAGTGTAAAAGACGAAGGGAAAAGAGATGCCTGCAACGAAAAGACAAAACTAAAAGGCTGCTCCTAAGCACCAAAAACCTAAGAAAACACCCGCCAAACAAAGGAGTAGGTAAGCAAACCAAAAAGTAACCCTACCAACACACCAACTCAAAGGAAAAGCTAACGAGAAAGATTTAGATCACTTAGACAGGTCTGAACTAATGTTCAGAAGGTATCTAGACCAAACAACCCTCCAAAAACATCCTAAAAACTCAAAATGGGCACAAACCCTAATAGAAGGACAAGACTCCGTAAAAGTGCCCAACTGTTGCTACAAACAACAAATGTTGAGTGCACAGGTCTGTATAAATGCAACCAACGTCTAGGGAAAAAAGTGCGTAGCTATGTCTATCAGAGAGTAGCACACAACCTCAAAAGGTCTAAACAAGCAGAAAAGACACCTTAAAAAGTGCTAAAGTAAGCAAAATCAATCTATAGTACTTCAGAGAGGCAAACAAGACTCAAAAAGGGACAGACAAGTCTCAGTAGTCAGTCAAAGAATCAAAGCAAAAGGGTAGAAGTAGATCCAACAAGTTGGAAGCAAACCCTAGTAGAAGGCTTGAACCTACAGGAAAGGTGCGCTACTGTGTGGTATAAAAACCAATGCCTGCCACAAGAAGTGCGCTACTGTGTTTCAGGGAAACCAGCGTACATGACAGAAAATGCACCACTGTAAGTACAACAAACCAGCGCACAGGGACTTAAAGAAAACAAAAATGCTTTGCTGAAGCAGAGTGAGATGAATCAAGGTAAAAAGAACATGCAAAAAGACCTATAAAAGCCTTTCATAGAACAAAAACTGAATAAACTGGAAGAAAACCTAACAAGGTCTCCTAAAGCAGAAAAAAAACTGGTTACACCCCAGCGGAGTCACCAGTTTGTTGTGCAGGAAAATACCTTATAGTGGGGAGACGACACTACCAACTTGAGTGGGGTGACAGGTAAATACATTCACTGTCTTACATTAGTTATTACAAATGGAAAGAGATTAAGATATCAAAAGTTGTACATTTTTAACGATGGTTGGTCCTAGATTTCGCTTAATCTTCCGCTATGATGAACCTGCAGAACAAAGTTAACCTTCCTCAACATATCTTGACTGTAATAAATATGATGGAATTGGAAGCAATTATCATCAACTACAATCAAATATTTAACCAAATAGACATTCAATTTAGGAAGGGAAGGGTATTTCCACCTTATATTGTCAAAGAAATGTAGATAAGTACAGATATACCTGATCTGTCTAGACACTTATGCAACCGAGTCCTGGGATCCTCCTCTTCACAATGACTTGGGAATTCCTCCAGCGTAACAGCAGTTAAAACATTTTTTCTAGGTCCCTCTCTCATGGCTTCCCCTTGTATTTATGGGACAAGGTAGACAGTTGAATTCGAGAGGTGGTTGAATTGGGAGGTTGGGGAAGTTGCAGAACCAACTTCAACTAATCCCAATTCATAATCTTAATATATTTTTTCATTTCATCTTAAGATGTGCTCAGGTTTCATACAACCAGACTAGCACACAGTATGCAAATTTTTCACTTGACAACCAGTGTTTGCAACATTTTAGAGGATGTGCGCAGGTTGTCTTCAATAATACCAGCGTTCAGAACGCAGGATCACTGTGGCAATAGTAGCGCACATGTCATGAAAAATGTAGAAAAAATATATATTTTTAGTTGAAGAGTGTAATCTCAGCAATACTTCATCTAGGGTCAATCTAGCTCTTCCATCCATAGTGTCCTTTTGTGTGATCAATAGAGCAATGCGATCACGGACGGAGAAGTGAATATTTGACCAATAACACCTACCAAAAAAAATATTCTTAGGTATGTTTTAAGAAACACTGAATATTCTACCATAGGAGGGTTATGAGATTCCCAAAATATTTTTTCTGTCCACTTTGATTGAGGACATAAAAATATTCTATACTTTAACCAAAGGATTTCTCTCTTCCAATCCCAATGTTCCATAAATTTCTTCCCTTCTTTTAAACATTGTATTTTCTATCTAGTATTATTTTCTTCTTCCCATTCATGGGGAGATTATTCCAACCACAAATGAATCGAAGATGTAATGGAATATAAATCGGGAACTTCCTCGATTCTAGAGAGGGAATCTGCTACTAATTTATCCTTCCCTTGTTTGTAGATTAGTTTGAAATAAAACCCTTGCATTTTAGCTACCCAATTTTGTTGATCCTCTAAAGACACCCTTCACACCAAAAGGTACTTTAGACTATAATGGCCTATATTGAATTTAGAATGAATTCCAATGAGATATTGTCACCATTTATTGATTTCATGTAGTATAGCTAACATTTATTTTTCATAATTACATTTCACCAAATCTTTTCCCTTGAATTTTTTACTTTCAAATACAATGGTAACTCTTCTTGTGTCAATATTGCTCTAATTCCTTCTCCTCGTGCATCATATTTGGATAGGAATGTTTTACCAAAATTAGGTGTTGTGAATAGTGGTGTAGAGGTCATTCCATCCTTTAAGTGTGACAATGCTAATTAGGTAGCCTCTTCATTTCATAAAAATGAATTTTTATTCAAGAGAGATATGAGTGGGCCTACAATGAATGCATTATTCTTAACATTTTTCTATGATATATTATAAGACCCAAAAATCCTCTAAGACCCTCGATCATGTTGTTGTTGGTGTACATGCACTCATTTTTCCTTATTTCTAGGGACAAGAGTTCTACTTGATTTCTCCCCTTTTTTAGAGATAAGGGCACACTTACTTGATTTGCTCCTTATTTTAAGGTCTAGTGCACTTCATTTGATAGTTTGAGAGCTAGTTAAATCTAGTTTCACATGCATGACTGATATAACTACCAAATAAGGCCCCACTTGGTTAGTTTGGGCTAGTTAACTCTAGATTGATCATACATGGCCAAGATAACTACCTCACTAGCTATTCAGGAAGATTTTTCTTAGGTTTTCACTAGCTCTGATACAGGTGAGATTTTGAACCAATGGATATAAAATTTAAATGGGTACCAATGGGAACTTAAAATGGCTACATATTGTTGAGACCTTGTGCATCATTCACCTAAGTTAGGCTTAAAGGGGGTTGTTGGTGTACATGCACTCTTTTTTCCTTATTTCTAGGGACAAAAGCGCTCCTACTTGAGGTGATCCCCTTTTTAAGGATAAGGGCACATTTACTTGAGTTTCTCTCTATGTTAGGGTTTAGTGCACTTCAATTGGAAATTCAAGGGTTAGTTAACTCTAGTTGAACATGCATGGCCTAGTTAAGTACGTAATAAGGTCCCATTTTGTCTAATATGGGATAGTTAATTCTATATTGCTCATGCATGGCCAAGATAACTATCTCATGATGGAGTACTTATCTATTTAGGGAGATTTATCTTGAGTTTTCACTAGCTCTTATGCTTGTGCATGTAATTAAGCATGGCTTGGTTCCCTGTATATGAAGGCTTTCATCTCAATAATGAAGCATTTATTCATGTATTCTATATGACCATTCAAATCATAAATATAGATTTCATGGGTTGGATCTTTACTTGAATTATTTTCCCTTTTATAGATTCCTAACTATATTACTTATACATTTAGCTTCTAGATCCATTGGTTCAAAATCTCACAGTTCTTAGTAATGAAAAATTTGTGCTATCTTGAATCTTTTGAGGGTCAACCTAAACCCCTTATTGTTAAACAATATGACCCAACAATCTACTTCTTGTTTCCCAAAAGAAAATTTAAAAAAAATTGCATATATTTTATTATTCTCACATAATTGTAGGACTATGTTCACATATTTAATGTGTTTTTCTCATGCTTTGGTATAAATAAGTATATCATAAAATAAAACAGACAAAAACCTTCTAAGATGAGATTGGGAAATTTTGTCCATAAGGCTTTGAAAAGTAGAATTAATATTAGTCAACCCAAAAGGCATGACCAAGAATTCATGTTTCCCTTCATGTGTTCTAAAAGTTGTTTTATGAAAGCATTATTCGCTTAATATGACTTGATGATGTCCTGATTTAAGATCTAACTTGTGAACTAAGCCACCTCATGAAGCTCATTTAATAGATGGCAAGTTTTTGGAATGTAGGGAAATTTATCCTTGATGGTGATTTTATTTATGTCTTTGTAATCAAGACACATCTTCCAAGAGTTATCCTTTCTTCTCATGATAAGTACTAGGGATGCAAATAAACTTTTTCTTGAACAACTAATCCTTGCATCCAACATGTATTTTATCTTTTTTCTTAAATATCACACTTTTGTTGACAATGTATTTTATTAGGTGTAATTCCGAGCTTGAGTTCAATTTGATCTTCGAACACTTTATGATGTTTTCTCGAGTACATTTTAATGTTAATGGAATATTTTCATCTTCATGCTTAATTTCCATAGAATAAAGTCTAGAAATAACTCCACTGCAACCTTTTTATAGGTTATTTTCTATCCCATTTGATTGATTATCTTAGAGGGTGTACATTCTGATTCCATGAGTTCATATTTAATTCATTCTAATTTACATCTCATGAATAATTCATTATATTTTGTAGAAACTAAACAAATTTCCTCATGATTGAACCCCTAGAACAACATCTACTCCTCTAATAGGAATGACATACATGGGGATTTGATAATCTATACTTTCCCATATTGAATTTTACGTTATGTAATTTTCGTCCACAATCAATACCTCTTGAATTAGAAACAAATACTTGAAAATTTCCCACTGGATACATAAAACAATTGAGGTGTTCTACTAATATTTTATCAATGAATTTTATGGGTGCTACCTGAATCAATAAGTACTAAGACCTTTGCTTATTAATTATCTTTTAATCTTCTGGATTTTAGGCACTAATAAACCTTCCATTGCATGAATTGATATTTCACACTTGATGTTTTGATCTATGTTGTGTAAATTTTCTACATTTTGTTTTTTCTCTTTTGGTTTCACAATTCTCCCTCACCCCTTTGTGGGGATACATTTATTTCCTCCTCATCATTATTATCCAATGTGTCCTTCCTTTTTCTTCACCAAGGTGGGTATACCCATGCTCAAGTGGAAATAAGCATGGTTTCCAATCAAGTACAATATAGATCCATGAACTAAAATACAAGATCATAGCCATAAAAAGCTACACAGTGGATCCATCTCATAATAATATCATAGCCATGAGAAAATACACAATGGATCTGCATCTTAGTATACATCCAGGGAATAATTGGAACCATGTGAAGTCCAAAACGATCCTCCAAATGTACCAATGGCATATAATAGGTGGTATAGTGTGCCAAACTTACGCAATATTAGTAGACTGAAAAGCTACCATGTCCCAAGGTCTTCAATTCAATCATGCCGATTGTATGAATCTACTCCCTGTGAATCAATGAGTTGAAGTCGAAAATGAGTTGAAGTGAATCAATGAGTATGAATCTAATCCATGTGAATCAATGAATCTACTCTAATCACCAGTCATTAATGGATGGCATTGACAAACCCTAAGCAACCCACCGATAAGGATAATGGGCACCAAGGTACATAGTACATTCTACTAAGTGTGCATAAATGCTCTAGAGTTGAAAACTTATGGAATCTATTGATCATATCTCATTGGTGTATACCCATTATCGATAGAGAAGGAACCCATGACTAATGATTTCAAGCCCCAAGATATTGTAAAATATCTAAATATCCTTCCTAGAGAAAATTAGATGGTGTCAAATAAAAAGAGATATATTGGAATGAGGGAATTAAGCCATCCCCATCGTCCAACATGAGAAAGAAACAATAAAATATATGATTTCAAGGCCTTGGACAATAACTAGATAGAACTCACCATTGAGTATGTATTCCACACTAAATGAAAAAAACATATAAAGAATATCATCTTAATAGAAAGAAATAATGAAGGTCACTAATAAAGGTGATCACTTCCACCAATGACGAAAGTGGAAACCAAGGTACAACATAAATCCTATTGCATGAATACTTATTTTTCATAAAACGCATGGGAAACCACTCAATCATTGATAAATAATATAAATAATTGATGAGTACAAAGCAAAAAAGAAATGATCAACGTAAATTCCAAGGTACTCCAACTCTAATCCTACCTCCCTAAAAGTGTGTAGTAGTCAATAGGAAAATACATACCAATAAGAAGGAAATGATGAATCTTTTCACACTGGCATGAGTAAACAATGGTTATGCTAATGTACTAAAAACAACTCGAAAACAAGAAGGTTGATGGGGATGCCCATAGAAATAGAAGGAATGGTTGACTCAAGCTAAAACATCCTTTGAACATAAGAACAACACAATAGTGACTTGAGTATAAATAGACATCGAAACAAAACAATTATAAAATACCACAACAAAAGAGACATCGAGGCCATATATAGAATGATTGGAAGAGTAACAATTGAAAGAGTATTGAAACTTAAAATCAAGGTAGAGATCCTAAGGAAAATGTTAAACCTAACCATGAAATATTGACTAATATAAGTGTTTTATTCAAAGGTGATAAAATTGTTGCTACATATACATAAAATATCAAGATCTCAATTTTTTTTTCTTCTATTTTTTTTCTTGTCTTTTTATATTACAAAGCCTAAAAAAAGAATAAAATAATTCCATAATACAGTGGAAGAGACGAGTTCCATGGGATGAGAAATTAAATTCCAAGAGCATGGAATAGATCTATGCAAAATGAAAAAAAAAGGAAATGTGTAAGATGTGGAAACTCATAAGTGTGTCTCCTCTTGGGTAGGGTAGGTTTGAAATAGAAAAGAATTAATGCAAAGGAAAGTGGTAATTAATAATGAAAATATGGTAAGCATAATGTGACACACTACAACAAGGCATTAGGAAAAACAACACATATAGTGATAATCACAAGATATGTGAAACAAACCAATTAGAAAGGTAGGATCCCCATGGGAATGGTCGAAATTACATGAAAAATATTAATGCAATTCATAATGCAGTGTCAAACTACAAGGGATTCCGATCCTACCATAAAATAATCGAATGGGAACTAGATGGTAAAAATGTGCTACAATGGGTAATCCCATCATAGGAATATCTTATATTAAAGTAGTGAAAAGTTGAAATAGAAAATACTTATGCACCAACATTGAAAAACAACACGTATAATGATAAGCACAAGATATGTGAAACAAACCAATTATAAAGGTAGGATCCCCCATGTGAATGATCGAAATTACATGAAAAAGATGAATGTGATTCATAATGCAGTCTCCAACTACAAGGGATTCTAGTCCTATCATAAAATAATGGAATGGGCACTAGATGGTAAAAAGGTGCTACACTAGGTAATCCCATCATAGGAATATATTATATTGAAGTAGTGAAAAGTTGAAATAGAAAATACTTATGCACCAACATCCAATAGTCGGTCGACCCTACAAAATATTTAGGTGGAAAAATGTTTAAAAATGCATCATAACAAAAGGGAAGCCTAAACCTACATGCAAGCTTCATAATATACTTGATTAGGTCAAATAATGTATAAAGAATTATCCTTAAGCAAATAGTAGTCCAACTCAAAATTATTCACCCAAGAAGAAATAATACCAAGATCATCTCCCGAAAATCCAAAACAAGAGATCTATTGAAAGTTACAGGGATAGGAATTTTCTGAACCTTGATGACTTTGATAATATCCATCTTGATGGTGGATTCTATCAATGAAGACTCAACAATGCCAAAGTTTAAGGATGTACCAAAGAGGTATTCTCATAAGGGAAATTAAATATAGAATTACTAAAAATGACGATGGCAATGGACTCAAAATTGAAAGGGTCAAAGAATTTACAAAATAGATCAAACACAGAGAGAAAAACTAAGGATCTATAGTTAGATGAATCAAACTCATTAAGAAAATATGAGCATATATGACCATGGAAATTAAAATCAAAATAAATATTGATTTCTAACTCAATGATAGAGTCCAAATACTATTAAATGTCAATGTATAAGGATCTATAATCAAAGGGAAAATTAGAGCTAGATTCAATTGCAAATGGGTCCAATCTAGGGATATGTTTGGAAAGGAAAAACATATCCAAAGGAATTTTAAATTGATCATAGCCTCTAGGAAAGTTTCATCATAGGGAAGAATGTTATCTTAGAGAGAATCTATGTTAGAACATTCACATTGATCCATGGTGGGTAGAATAGTCTATAATGTCTCACTAGATAAAACACCTGGTTAATTGTTGGAACCAAGTCCCAAGAAGGTAAGCATTAATTTAGAGGCTCCTTAGTCACAATTGAACACATGGGATGTGAGGCCACATAATACACCTATGGTGGGGTAGTGTCTACCAAATCACTAGAAATAAACAAATGGGAAACATGGTCTAAAGTTGAGCCATGATGAGGATCACTTAATACTAGTTGGTCCTTATTCACAATTCTTCTATTGTGAGGAAAATGGATCACACATAAAACATAAATACCATATCATTCATAGCATATAAATAATCATTCCATGGAGCATATTTAAGTCCAATGGACCCCCCATAACTATAAAATTGACTAAAACAATCTTATAACATAATGAAGTAGGCAATTACAGAAAAATACAGAAGGGTTGACTAGGTATTATATCAAAATCCATCAACCAATATGCATCTAACACAAGGGAGAACCCAAACTTTTCCAATCATATAAGGGTAAAATACTAAAAACATATCCTTCATATACAAGACATCAATGAACCGTGCATAAATTAACTTGGACCCTTATTTGGAAAGGTGCAAAAGAAGGAAGGAAACACTCAGTTAGGTTATTCCAAACAAAAGAAATGATCATAAAGCTTGGATGGTATATGCTCAAAGTGACTGAAATTCCCTCTCATGCATAAGGTTTTAAAATAGAAATAAAAAAAACTTGTTCAGTGGTCACATCACTCTTAAGGGAAGATTAGGATTGAGTGAAGCTTGCATTGGCTTGACCCTTCATCCACCAATAACCAAGTAGGAAAGGATGACTAAATAGATTTATGTTTTTTAGGAGTAGAACATCCTTGAGGAGAGTACCATGCCTCTATACCTTTGGAATGACAAGGATTAAATGAGTAAGAAGGTATCCCTTCTAAATATTATAAGTAAATTTAGTCTTATTCCCTATTCATTTAGGCCTATCAACAATGTCAATGCACCCAACACTACTTGCATTAGAATTCCCCTCCAAATTAGCATGAATTGTATTGGTTGATTTCTTGACTCCACCGTGACTTTTATTGGACATTGACTTGCCCCTTTGTATATGATTATTATCTGTATGCTTCCTCTTCGTATTCCTATTATACCTCTCAGTACTAGTCGAGCTAGGTGGAAAAATTTCATTGGATAAGATAGAAGGAGAAGGAATGCATTTAACTCACAAATAAATCAAGAAGTTTAAAATGGTTTGATGTTGTTGACATAAAGTTCTTACTTGGGAAATGACCAGATATTTTGAGTAGAGAAGGAAACAACTAAACCAACAATCCCATGGTGAATCCAAGAAGATTAAAAGTAGCTATTAAAGGAGCATTGACATTTCCAAACAAATGAAAAGCATAAGGGTTCCCTTGCAAAGAGTTCTCTTGGTTGATACCTCCAGGAACATTGCCCATGACTTTGAATTCATGAAAAATAAAAACTCTAAGGACTTCCTGGGGTGGAAAATTACAATCAACACATTCCTATAAAAGAGTCTTTAAGACTCATACAATAAAACACATTTTTCCAAAATTCATCCTAAGGTGATTAAATTCCCAGTCCGAGTAGTAAACAGATAAATTTTGAGTCTTCTAAAAATTGGTTTGGTATGATAAGGACCCAATTCCAACTAGAAAAGGTGAGAGAGATAGTTACAATAAATCTCATGCAACAATAACACAAAGGCCAAGTACCCATGAGAATATGGGAACCCTTTAGGAGAGCTAAGGTGGATGTTATGTGTCTATATCAAGTACTCAAGCACTTCCCACTTTCAATCACCTATGTGAAAACCTAGGAAAATCCACTATCGTCAACAACTCGTAAAAGGAAAACAAGCAGAACTGTCATGGGTTAGGTTTCTATGTATGGGAAAGGAATGTAGGAATTTGTCACACGAGGACTTGCTAAATGTACCCAAGCTCTCATGTAGTCATTCCCTACTAAACATGTAAGAGGGGGGAATCTATATGCTTGCCTAAATTGACCTCATGCTTGATGTGCATGTGAGGTTTGCTTTCTCGACAAATGTTTTTTCTAATAATGGATTTTGCATTCTTTAGTAGTTCCTTGTTTTAGTTTTCATGGGATTGGAAAATTTACTCCAAACCTAGACAAGGGACCTACAACCTAGACATTATAGATTTTTTATTAAAGAAAAACAAGTCTGCTTCATTTTATTAAGTGTTTCTTTTAATGGTTGTTTTTACTTAGAGACATACAAAAGTGAGAAAAAGACTATGTTATCAAATTAAAAAGATACAAAAAGAGAAAGATTGTAAATGAAAACATTGATTTAAACTTGAAAAAATAATTTGAATTTAAAAGAAAACAAGCAAACCCTAATGCAATGCAATTTTTCAAGAAATAAAGTTCGAACCAAGATGATCAATTCTTTTTTATTTTTATGAGAACATACTAATGAACCAAATCTAATATTTTCCTTTAAACGCAATCACTTCCAATGCATCAAACTAACTAAGAGATTCGTAAATGAACCAAAAGTTTTTTTTCAATGTTTAATGAAAACATAATGAATACCAAAGCAAAATCTTTAATATTGAGGTCCCTTAATCCCAAATTTGCATAGAAAGTCAAAATTGGATGGAAATTTGATGTCTTATAAGTATTTTCTCACTTTATAGGAGATGCCCATGGGTTTCCTTAAGGAAATCTACGTGTGCCCACATTTTTTGTAAAACAAACTTGTGATTGCCTACTTCCCTAAGTTAAAATAGGGGTGGGAAAGGGAAGATAGATAAGAAAAATTCATAAAGCTACTAGAAAATGGTAGTTCGTGGTTTACTAACATAAGAAAAGAGAAATTATACATGTAAGACTAAGACTATAGTTCAAAAATTGGAAAAATCAAAGGAGAGAGACTCTAAAAGGAGAAACTTAAAGAGTTCTCCCTAGTGGATCCAACAATTATATTAGAGGGGAAAATCTCTAATATTTTAGGGTGTACCATTGATGGAGCAAGAACAAGATTACATATTCATTTCTAGAATCAATAAGATATTAGATATAGCTACTTAAGGAAGAAAGGATAAATGAATAGCTTTATTCAATGTAATGTACCCAGGGAGGATAATATGGGGTGCAAAGGGAGGTACCCAAGGGGATAATGATTGTAATGTGTCCATACTCATAAAATATGCCCCTTTCATACTAGTGGGTAATACGTAGGCACACTAGGTAGTTAGAGGAAATAATATAATAATAATAAGGGGTATTTGGTAGAGACCCCTAGGAATACTCATGAGACAGTATAAATACACATGAGTATCATTGTATTGAGACATGTTAGAAGTTGGATGTAAATATTTTATTGTAATAAGCATGGCTTGTGTAGTGATTCATTCTATAAGGAATAATTAATCAGTTGGTACCCTATTTTAAGGGTCTTCTCTCCATTCTTTTTTGTGGTGTGGATGAATTTTGACATTTCTAAAGTTAAGTTAAGGGGGTTTAACATATTATCTATCAAGGTTTACTACAACTTGTAGTAAACCTTAATATATCTAAAGAAAGGAGATAGAAATTAACTTGTGAATAACGCAATAGACTCCTACACAATAAACAAAAAGATAATGACACAATAATGTAGAGAATACCCTTAAGGTAGGGTACCGCCACTAATTATTCCTTATGAAAGGAATCACTCCACAATACATTCTTGTTACAGTATAATACTCAAAGCCATTGGTTCTTATTTCTTTGAATCTTCAACCTATGGTTTCTTTGAGTCATGTATATCCTTTGATTCTTCTTCATTTTTATGCCCTTCCTAGGGATTTTCATCATGTTCTTATGCATGTTTGTATTCTTCTAATTCAACATTGGACTCTTCATTTGATGTGTGAATAGGTGCTACAAAAATTTCGTCATGTATCACCTTGGACCCTTTAGCAACAAAATTATCCTACAATGGGATTTTATTTTTCTTGTGCCAAAGATTCAAAAACTTCTTTTGCACATTAATATTAATTGTAGCAAGTGCATCCAAGAATATCCTAAAACAATATCCACATTATCCATATATATAACATGAAAATATGAATGCAACACATATTTCTCCATGGTAATATTTATGAACCATGTAAAGTTATTGAAAAGTATAAGATACATTTAAACTTAAATAATGGAAGCCAATGGTTGTTGAAATAGGTAAGGCACATTCCAGATTTGAGAAGAAATATGATTTCAATAGGGAAGTTGGGAAGTAAAGGTTGAACATATACATTTACAAAAAATTCACGGAAGGTCACTAAAGGATCACTGGTAATAGCGAAAGGAGAGAAGGTAGGTACATTGTATTTATGTACTCGTAATTTTGACTCTTCAATTTCTTTAGCTTCTACAGGAGTGGATACAACATTATGCAATCATAGGCTTGGGCACATGAGTGAGAAGGGGATGCAAATTCTCTACTCAAGGAAGTTGTTTCCATATTTGAAGCATATTTATTTGAATTTATATGAGCATTATGCTTATCGAAAAGAGAAGAGAGTCATATTTATCAGAACTGGGGAGAAAAAGAAGAGTGAAAAGTTAGATCTTGTACATACATACTTATGAGGATTGGCTCAGGTATCATCTCTTGGTGAGTCTCATTATTATGTTACTTTTCTTGATGATGTAACTAGGAAAACGTGGTTTTATTGCATTCAAAAAAATATGATGGTTTTGATATTTTTATGAAATGGAAAGCTTTGTTTGAGAATGAGATGAGAAAAAGGTTGAAGTGTCTCAGATCATATAATGGAGGTGAATATTGCAGCAAGGAGTTTGATATTTATTGTTCATACCATGGGATTCATAGAGAGAAGATGGTTCCGGGAACACCACAAGAAAATGGTGTGTTAGGAAGGATGAACATGACAATCATGGACCGTATAAGGAGTATGAAATTGCATGCCGGATTGCTCTTACAATTTTAGAAAAATGTGGATATTGTTGTTTACTTCCTTCAATATATTTGGACGGTGGCATTCCAGAGGAGGCATGGACAATAAAAAGGTAAACTACTCATTTTTGAATACTTTTGGTTGTAAAGCATTTGTCCATATTGATAGAGAAAATAGAACAAAGCTTAAGAAAAAATCCAAGAAGTGTACTTTCATTGGATACAAAGTTAATGATTTTGGTTATTTTCTTATGTGATTATGGAAATCACAAAATCATCAGGAGTTGAGATGTGGTATTCAATGAGAAGGTCATGTACAAAGATCAGTTGCAAGGAAAGAAACTAGAAAAAGAAAACACAAAATATATGGTGCTTGATGAATTCAAAGAAGATGAAATTCCAAAGGTGATAGAAAATCAAAATGTACAACAACAACATCACTAGGTACCTAAAAATCCTGCAAGTGTTGTTAGAATATCTATCAAGTTAAGTAGACCCCCTAAACGATACTCGCTCTCAATATATTATTTTTGTTGACTGATTCCTGTGAACCAAAAAGTTGTGAAGAAGCAATGCAGGTAGAAACCAAAAAGAAGTGGGAGCAAAGCATGAAAGAGGAGATGAACTCCTTGGTACAAAACTAGACTTGCGACTTGATTCAGTTTCCTGTAGGTAAAAGAGCATTGCAGAATTAATCGATTTACATGTTGAAGGGAAGAATATGGAGAAAAAAATAGGTACAAGGCCAGACTTGTTGTAAAGGGGTTTGCACATAAGGGTGAAAACGCGAAGTTGGGAAACACTTTTATGACAATGGATTGAAAAAAAAACTAGGCAGCGCGGATGATCACGCGAAAACAATTTAACCTCAAACTCTAGGTCGAGAGTTTAAAAACCTCTAGGTTGAGAGTTTGTGAGAGTTCAAACTATCGGCCGAGAGTTTAATAAAACTCTAGGCCGAGAGTTTGAAACCAATCACCGCCCTGTATTTAAAAAAAAAATATCAGATGAGAGTTTGAACTAAGCTCTCGGCCGAGAGTTTGGAAGATATTTTTTCGGCCGAGAGTTCATTGTCAACAAAACCTGCGAAAATATCTAGCATCTTTCTGGAACCTGCAATTTCAGCAAGCCCAAACCCATGCAAATTTTAAATATTATTTGTCATACCTGGTAGCAATGGATTCATCTATGAATTTAGTTTCCAATGATATAATAATTGTTTCATTTCAATTTGAATTCTTATTTATTAAATTTTTTTTTCTAAACCTTATCCCTTAAGAATTTTATTACTCTGAAAATCACCCGAAATTAAAATTCAATATTATAACAAAGAAAACACCAAAAAATTTGAAATCTTCACAAAGATCATAATTGGTGTGTCCTCTTCAAAAGGGTACTTTTAGTTTTTCCAATAAGAGTCACAATAAAAAGAAAATTTAAGCTCACCAACATGTGTCGATAATGCACCATTTTTTGAACATATGTTGTTTCGATAAATAATAAAAAATAGTTCCCAAGTCTTAAAAAACTCAAAATATAGTCCATGCACAAGTGTAGTGTGTGTAGATTATGAGCATACAATTTGTTTCCCTAAAATGAATAACCATCTATCAAAAAACTAGCGACCACACAGGTCACTCATTATCCATACCTAAAATTTTCAAGTATATGTCATTGGTGGCCACCAAATTTGTCCCACAATATGTCCATAAAAAAATAAAAAAAATACGAGTAGAAATCTAATTCAATTTCTAAAACATTTGTGTTTACTTCAAGTTGAAATTCCTAAGGGAGATATGGGTTTGAAGAGGTCGAAGTTGAAAAAACATAAAATTTAGCAGTTTTGTTTGTAAAAAACAAGCCAAAAGTGTTACCCAACTTCGCGTTTTCACCAATAAGAATGGTATATATTTTGATGAAATTTTTTCTCCTGTTGTTAAAATGACTTCAATTAGGACTATTTTAAGTCTAATGGTAGTAGAATATTTGCATCTTGAACAATTAGATGTAAAAACATTTTTTCGTGATGGGGATTTGGAGGAAGAGATTTATATGGAACAACCACTATGGCACAAGGTCACAGGGAAGGAGAATTTAGTATGCAGGTTGAAGAAGAGCTTGTATTCCCTAAAGAAAGATCCAAGGCAGTGGCATTTGAAATTTGACAGGTTTATGACAGAACAAGATTATAGTAGATGTGTTTGACCACTATGTTTATTTTAAGAGGCTAGATAATGATAGCTATATTATCTTGTTGTTGTATGTAGATGACATGCTTGTTGCAGGGTCTAACATGCATGATATAAATGTGCTCAAAATAAAATTAGCTAATTCATTTGCGATGAAGTATTTTGGTTATGCAAAGAAAATCCTTGGTATGAGAATAACAAGAGATGGGAAATATCACAAATTGACATTGTCTCAGGGTGAGTACATAGAGAAGGTGTTGGAAAGATTTAGAATGAAGGATGCAAAACCATCTAGCACACCTTTTTCTAGCCATTTCAAATTGACTAAGGAGATGTGTCCCAAGACATAGGAGTAGATATAATACATGTCCAAGGTCCCATACTCATTAACAGTTGGTAGCTTTATGTATGCAATGGTGTGCACTAGATCGGATATTGCACATGCAGTGGGAGTTGTGAGCAGGTATATGAACAATCCTAGTATAGAGCATTTGGAGGAAGTAAAGTTGATTCTCAGGTATCTACAAGGATATGTTGATTCAAATATGGAAGGTGATAAATATAGTAGGAGGAGAAGCACAAGGTATGTTTTTGTTGTAGGTTGAACAACAGTAAGTTTGATTTTGAAACTACAAAAGGTTGTTTCACTTTCAACAATGGGATTGGATTATGTTGCTGCGACAGAGGCAAGTAAAGAGATGATTTGGATATAGAGTCTAGTAAAGAGATTATTTGGCTATAGAGGTTTATGGAGGAATTAGGAAATAAGCAGGAGAATAGCAAGTTGTACAGTGACAACCAGAGTGCCATTCATCTTGAAAATAAATCAATCTTATATTCTAATACTCAACATATACAACTCAAGTATCATTTCATTCGATCCGTTTTGGAAGATGGATAGTTGAATTTGGAAAATATACATACTAGCTAAAATATTCTGGACATGTTAAAAAAGGTAGTAACCAAGGAGAAGTTGAGTTCTTTCTTAGTTTCAGTTGGCCTTCAAGCATGAAGGTGAAGATCAGAAAATTTCTAGGTCCAATATGGATCATAGTCCAATAGGTGCAGTAGTAGTGGAGTTTTTGTGATTAGTCTCCAAGTGGGAGATTCATAGTTGTGGATCTTGTCATTATCTTCCTATTTCAGAAGGATTATTTTAACCATGTTTGTAAACCAGTTCTTGATTGGAGGTGCGGGGGTATTTCCACCCCACTACTATCACCAAGGGGTTTAGGGGTGGAAGCGAAAAATATTTTGGAGCCCCCTTTGGCAGGAATTCGGGGGTAGCACCCCCGAAGAGAATTTTTTGGAAAAACATCCTTGTAAAATATTGTAATTTCATAGTCAATATAGACCATTGATCATTATGTCATAGATCGTACAATAAAAGTTATGTTTGTGCTTTTTGTCCCTAGAAGGAAACCCTCTTTTTAAGAGGGCATTGTACTACAACTGTGTAGAGTGTGTGTGAGAGATACTTTAAACCGAGTGAAGAGGAGGTTGCAACGGATGTGTTGTAGGTTGTTATATCCCTTCATTTTGCTAGACATAATAAAGAAAGGACTAGCTGTTTCTCCGTGGATACAACCCATATCGGGGTGAACCACGTATATTGGTGTCCTTGTATTGTTCTCTTATGTGTTTTATTTTTGCATTCTTTTTTATGTATTTCTTTGTGATCATGTTTCTAACAGTGCTCCCCATGGAGACACACTTATTCAAATGTATTTATTTTCCAATAACTCTTGCAATTTCATTTTCATCTCTAGAAATTCTTGGTCAATCATTCTATAAGGTGTCGTGGTCATTGTTGTAGCTCTTGGCACAAGATCAATTGTGAAATCAATATTCCTCTTTGGATGAAGCCTTGTAACTTCATTAGGAAACACATCCTTGAATTCTTGCAACCCATGATACTCCTCCAACTTGGGAACTTCATTTTTTGTTATACCCAATACATGGGCTGCATACAATTGGAAACCTTTTATAACATACTTCTTTAGCTGCAAAAATAAAAATTTCCTAATAGAAACCACCTTCGGAATGCCCTTTAACTATCCATGGGATTCCTTATTCATGAATGCATTCAAAGGTCTTGTTGTAGCAATAAATTTTAACTTGATGTGCTTCCAACCAATCCATTCAAATGAGTACATCATAGGAAACCAAGTGGAAAAAGAATAAAATTTTCCCATGTAAATATTCCATCCATTTATAATGGACATTTATCCACCACTTCACTAACTTTCTCTTGGTTCCGGTGGCTAGTTTGGCCAACCATGGATTACTATGCTTTGTTTCTCAAAAGAACAAGCCTCAACAATTTTAGGAGTGATATAACTGTGAGTAGATCTAGGGTCAATTAAAATAGAAATGGATTTCTTAGAAATATTACCTTTGACGTCAACCAGTTGATCAATGATATGCTTGGTAGTCTTCAAGTGCAAAATAGATTCTAGGGATGATCCTTGCCACCTCATCCATAGTTTCATCCTCTTGGATGTTGTGAACATGCTTGGTACTCACACTCTAATGTGAATAATTTCGAAGTAAATGGTCCCTCTCCACATCCCCAACATTTAAGTGGCTCTCTTGGCATATCTCCCATCATCTTAGATATCTTAGCCACACCTTGTGGTAGTTTCCTTTGTTGATTTCTGAAATGAGGAGGTTTGAATCCCCTCTTTATTTTGGTCAAACTTCTCCTTTTTTTGTCCTTCCATGCCTTATGAAATTCTGGCTTATTTTTTCTTTTATCATAACTTTACTTGGCCTTCCATATGGTTTCATCTATAGTTTAAGGTTCATCAAACTCAATTATTTCCTTGTATCATTGAGGTAATCCACTTAGAAAACATTGAATTTTGACATTATCATCTCTGATATACTTAACATACCTCAACAACTCCAAGAATTTATAGGCATACTCATCCATGGTCATTTGTCCCAATTTCAACTCATGAAACTCCTTAATTTTGTCATCATAGAACCTATCATAGAGGTATTTTTGCTTGAAATACCTCTTGAATTGCTTCCACACAATTCATTTCATTGATCCTCTTGACTTGTCTAAGGTGATCCCACCATATAAGATTCTCTTGAATTCAAATTAAACATAGCCACCCATCCCTTCATGTTCCCAAAGTAGTCATGGATTTGGAAATACTACCTCATCCCAAGAATCCAAGCCTCAGCTTCTTGACCATAATTTACTTCACCATCAAAAGTAGGAAGCTTGGCCTTCCAAAATTCTCCATTTGAGTTGTTATTGAAAGGCCTCTTCCTCTTATTCCTATGAGATGGAGAGATTGAATATTCACTGCAGTATTTAGAGGTAGTTGACTCACTAGAAGAGAATTATGTAGTATATGTTCCTATCTCTAGAAACCCTTCTTGAGTTATGGGGACCTCTTGTGAGAATGCCTCCTTGAGATACTCACACTATTTTCCTATTTTTTTTAGTACTTCCCATGGTGAATTCCTCTAAATGTTTTTTAATATTTGGATCATGGTTGCATTCAGTTGGTTATGTTATTCCTAAGCTTTGATCAACCTCTCATTATATGTTCTACAACTATGTAATTCCACTCTTAGATTTCTCATGGTTTCTGCAATATCTGGGGGAGTTACTTGCTTATTTGGCCATTATATTCTATCTCTACATTCTCAACGGGTACATTTTCTCCCATGGGATTTGTTTCAGTTGCATAAGGATCATATGCATCATCCATGATGATGATTTTCTTGGACTAACCAAGACCAAGGATTTCCAAATTGCTCTCTACTGAATGCTAACCCTTAATTGTCCCTAATATGATATTCTATATACAAAATTGTTCATATAAGCACACTTGTTATCTTTGTTACATTCTTTGAAATTCATAAAAATCAATTTTCATGCATTCTGGGAACTACCCATATTGGCATTTTTTGTCAAATTATGGCTACACGCACTTTTTTGTTCAATTTTTAAAAACATTTGAATCATCACTTCAAAATATGATTATGCGCATTTTTTACCCTATGGATAATATTTCCAATACTATAACTATGCCAATTTCTTATTTATGGGTAAAAAATTAACAACCTTTCAAAATTGTCAATTTTTCCTTATGCACCTTTCCCGCAGGTGCTTTTAGCTTCAAAGACCAACTTCAGGAACATGTAGAAGAAAATATAGAGAGAACCAGATATAATTTTCTATTGGGAACCAATAATAATCATCAAAAATATTATTCAACAACTTCCAGATCTCTAATCCAATGCTCCAGTCAATTTCTATAATTTTTTGGAATTGACTGCTTTTAACTTATGCATCTTCTCAAGACAATTTATTTTCCAAAAATAGATATGTCCCAAACTGAGCATTTCTAGAAAAAAATCCTCTAACCAAAGTTTCCTTTCTTGATGAATAGATCTTTCAAGTTCATAAATGTTTCCGGTTTTGACATCTAGGGTCACCATTACCTCCTCCAAGTTCTCCAAAATCCCCCAAAAGCACCCCATAATAGTATATTTCGACCTTTTTCTGCATCTCTGCTCCACATCTTTTACAATTTGGCCATAAGCCACTATATTTATTTGTTTTCCTATACCATGAATGCACCATAAAATTTTTAGCCCCAACAGAGCCCCATCCAGTCATTGGCTACACATCTTCAAAACCACTAATTTAAAATTTATGTGAAACTGGAGTAGAATGAGCCCATGCATATCACTATAAATTATGTATCCTTCCTCAATGGCATCAAAATTCTATAAGTATCCTTGAATTCCAAGCTCAACTACTCCTTCTATGTCCAAAACAAATTTCGGGCTTCGGACCTTTTTTTAGCTTTTCGTACTACAAACGTGGCATGACACGTGGCTTCCCATGTGTAATTCATGTCCTACATGTCATCACAAGGTGCATTCATATCATAAACTACCTTCACCTCGCCATATTTCATCTACCCCAACCTTCCATTCCATCCTGACTTGTTAAAACCTTGTAGATCCACCTATGTTAAACCCCATGCACTTTATCTTTCTATGAATGGACATGATTGTCCCATCCAACTTGCACATTACAATATGAGTCGTTCTTGGGACCACCCAATTTATCACCGCATGTGCATGTTTCCTCACATGAATGGGTGATATTTTCCACCAAAACTTGCATGAAACAATCTCCACCATTCATGGTGATTCCCATCGAGGGAAGGTATAAACACCTATGGTTGCACAAATGGGCGAGATCTGCCACCGAAACTTGCATGATGCAATCCCCACCGTTTGCGGTAATTCCCCTAATGATAAGGTATGATCACATATGGTTGCACTAATGGTATAGATGTAACAATGGAAACTGCTTGGGTTGACCTAGGCCATTGATCACATGAAGAAATAAAATCATTTCACATTCATAGAGAAAGAGAACACTTATATTTTAACAAAGAAGATTCAATCAACTGGTTGTGTAAGGGTTATTTTCCACCTAAACATATGTATTAGTTGCAGATACCACCCACAAGTTGGGCTATGAGGCTACCAAGGTGAAGGAAAATCCTATAGTATTATTTATCTCAACCCAAGCCCCAATCTCTCTCATGATTAGTCAAATTGCTCACCACTGAGCATTTACAAGGACCTCACTCAACAATCCTAGCCATGGAATTCTCTTCTACTACCCCACACAACACAAGGAATGGATTTCCCTTCATTTCTCCACAATTCCCTTAGGAAATCCAACCCTTATAGTGCTTGTTAGTGTGTGCAAAAAGAATCTGACCCGCTGTATCTTGTTGGAGAACCTCCTATAATCTTAATTCATGGATTCTTTAGCATTCAAGAGTATAAAAAACAAAATGGGATAGGTTCCTATCTTTCCCAACCTCTATGATCACCTACAACCATAATTTTTCATTTAATGTCTGCAATTTCCCTTCACAATTCAAATTCCTAGTTATTTTGCAGTCTCGTAATTGGTAATGGAGAGAACAACATGAAAAATATTAGTGTAAAAATCTACATGAGAAAATGTATGATAAACCCCAAAGGAGATGATAGGATGGTCAAAATAAAATTGACATAACTTTTGACCATAGAAGAAAGGACTCTTATGACTATCATAGAAGTATATTCATCCCATGCTTCCATAATTGCATTAGAAGACTTTCTCCACCAAAGTCACACATACATTCAATGATTGGATTTAAAACTCAAAAGGAATTAAATGGATTCATTTAAGGCACATGGCAACAAAAGGATGAGTTTTAAGGTTGACACTTGGTAATAAAGGATTTAATCTCCCATATGCCCCCCTTCCTCTTCCTTTCTACGGAGTCATAACCCCTTTAATGCTCTTTACATAGCCATCTGGACCATTATATTATTTTTCCAACATAATATTTACATAGGTTTCGAGTTAGCATCAAAATCCAACCACATGGTCCATATAGAGATATGTGCATTATACATGCCTCCCAATCCACTAATCGGGCCTTAGCTCCACATTAGGAATCCACACTAGCATATTTAAATAATTTACATGCTTTGATTTAATGCATTCCAAGTCAAAAACTAGGGGTATTACAATTCAAGAGAGATGAACCTAAAAAATAAGTATTTTAACCTGACTGCTATCACATTAGAGATGATTTTGTATATGCAATTATAGAAAGATATGGGATTTAACCCATCACAAGTCTCAAAATAATTAGATTTTGGGATGAGGGCTATAAATGTGGAATTGGAATTCCTGGGCACCTTACAGTTAGCCTAGCCTCCTTAACCACCCTTACAAGATCATCCCGTAGGAACTCAAAGAAGTCTGTAAAATTCAGCAATCCACCCATTAGCGCATGGACTTTTGTCTTTTCAAAAGAAAATTAGGAACACCAACAATTATTTCTTTCTTACTACCTTGTAAAACCTGTCATTATCCTCCTCATTTATTTATCTAGGAAGGTAAGAAACAACTTTTAGAATACCCCCAATTTTGGCTCTTTCTAATTCTTTTAAAATATCTTCAAAATATTGGACCCCTAGTTCTACCAAGTCTTGAAAACCTCTTAAATTCTTTCCCTCCCTATTGGTCATATCCCATATGGTGTTTATATTCTTCTTGTAACTTGCATAACTCTGAAAAAATTTAGTGTTTGGGCCCCCAACTCAAGCCATATGAGCCGAATATTCATCCTCCAATCATTCTCCTTATCGAACAAAAGTTTTGTATTTTGGCTTCCAGAGTCTTAAACTAGTCAAAGCCTCCTTAGTAAATATCCCATCCTTGCTGTCAAAAAACATCTCATCCAACTTCATTTCAACCTCGTTTAATTGGTTGTACATGTTCCTGAATCTATCACTATCCCATATAGCCGCCTTCTCCTTCACCTACTTTAGAGATTTGGTAAACTATTCACATAAAAAGGCCTCCAAGTTTGCACCATACCTCCTCCAATTATCATTAACTAGGGATTAGAATTCCTCCTCATCAAACCAACATCCTGGTTATATTTGAGGGATTCTCGGGATTGGGGTTGTTTTGACCCAAATCTAAAAATATTGGAAAGTGATCATAATACCTTATGGATTCTATCCATGTTCTATATCTTTCTATTTTTGTAGTAAAGTATTGTGCACAAAGTATTGATATATTCTCTTAGAGACACCGTCTACCCCCACCCTATTGTTTCTCTAGGTGGGTTTAGTTTGATGAGCTCAATATCCACCAAAACCCACCAACTCAAATTGACTGTCAAAGTATTCTACTAACTTGCCTTGTCTAGCATTTAGCCCCCAAATTTCACCATTGCTCAAAGTTGAGTTCAAATTCCCCTCCCCCCAATATGTGATTCTCATACTATAAAAAACTCCAAGGAAAGAAACATGTCCCAAAAAATTTCTTACCATCATAAGGTTTGTACACATTAAGAAAGGTCAAAGAAAACCCTAAACTCTTGTAGAACACCCTTTTGCACATACCTAAGAAGACATAAAAATAATTTGATCAATGAAAATTTCTCACCCAAACTTGTGATAATGCCACATGAGTAAATTTCTAAATCCAAAGCAATAAAATCCCATCCGACAAAGGACTTTTTCAACTCACTAATTAGTAATTCACCCCTCTTTGTAGTTTTCCTTAACCATTGCAATCTCGAGACCGGTCAAATTTACCAATCCCTTGAGAGCCAATTTTTTGGTCTTAAACCCTTCGGGGCCCTTATATTAATAGATATAAATTTCATTGAGTAACAATTGTAGGGGTTAATCCTGATCTAAGGACCCTATAGATACATGTTTTCCCTAATTTTACTTTCTTGAATTCCCTCTCCTATGCATGCTTGAGGGTAGACTTCCTACCATTTAGGGTTCCTAGATTCCTCTTGGACATCAAAACCTATCCCCCCAAAAACCATAGAATCCTAAGAAATTCCCTCTAGAATGTCTAAGATGGTACTGACCACTTCCTCTTGCGGGGAAGATAGGGGTTCTCGAAGTAGGCCTCTCATCCTATGTTTTTTTCACCCAAGGAACAAGGATATAAATCACAAGCAAATCCTAACGTGGTCTTCCCCATAACTAAGAAACTGAGCACCCTCCCTTCATTAATAAAACTTGATCTACTCCCATAAACCAAAAAATTTGATTCATAACTATGAGTAGTCAACCCATCTAGTGATATAGCATTACCATTGGAACCACTACCAAGGGTAGCTGTAGACTTACTCGCATGTGTTGAGTGTGGAGAAAATGATTTCCACATGTTATCCATCCTTTTTTGATGTGAAGGCGAGAAGAAAACAAGAGTCCTGTCTACTCATGGTTGCTCCCATGAAACATCCAAATAACATGAACATAAAAGAATAGAGATATCTCCCACCACTAGACCATCCTTCATAGGATGACATATTTCCTTTGGAGCCCTAAGTTGGATATGCACTTCTCCTTCCTCCTCGGGTTGACCATCCACTATATCATTGTTATGAACTAACACCACCTTACAATGACCCTTATCCTCACCAACACTATCATCACTACCTTTCATCTTCCAAAATTGATTCATGAAGGTTTTATCCTAGTCCTAAAGAACACGACAATAATGATGAATCTAATACATAAAAAAGAATAATAACATAATCCAATATGGGAGTAAGATCTACATTCAACTATCAACTCCACTAACTCAAACAAATCTTGATTTACATCCATTAATTCCACCAAAACGTGGGCTATAGACCTAACAAAACTTGATGTATAGTTATCCTTAACTAGAATTGGCTTGTCCAAGGTGTCGTTGATCGCTATGAGTGTTTTATCATTCCACATCTCTACTGGAAGACCCAATAAATCCATCCACACCAAGGTAATTTTTATGGGCGAAATTTCGCCAATTGGCTATTTTTTGGGCCTTTTTTCAAAAAATAAATTCGCTATTTGGTTATTTTTAGTATCTAATATCACCTATATTTACATAAAATATGTTTTTTTTATCATAATATTCACCAAAATTTACACGTTTTAGTAGTAAATTGTACGTTTCATATTTAATATTCGCCCTTCTATCTATATACATGTTTTTTTTCAATCCAAAATAATCACCTAGGATACTATACTTACATATAATATTATAATCCTTAAAAATTACCCTGATCCACACCAACATTTTAGCTAAAAAATCCCCATTCATGTCAATAAGGGATGTTATAGTTTGATAGGACAGGCAGGCACTATAAAAAAAATGTGTTTCCCTTCAAGTTTTTGAGTGCATCTTCTTCACTTCTAAAAAGGAAGCCAAGCCTTCATCTAGTCAATAGGTGAAAATATGGCTTGTATCCTAGAATCAAAGCCCACTCCTCCTACACCTAGTTGTTTAAACTAGTCGTGACTACTCTCCTTCATATAAATTTCCCAACCAAGGTTTTCCCCTTTAGTTGAATGATCTAATTGACACAGAGGTCTTCCCCGAATACCAAGGATACTCCAACACCCCTACTCCATCACCACATCGCATCTCTTCTTCCGTCGACTCTACATAGCTTCTCTTTACCTCACACCTTGTAAATCCTACAGATCCAACTTACTACCCAGCAATCCTACCCATTCACCAATGACAATTGAGCCTCCATCACAACACACAATTGGAATGATAGATTTGAAAGATTCATGCAAGTGAAATTTTTCAAAAATGAGTTTGTTTCCAACCTTCATGGTACTAGATTTCTCCTTTACTACCTTCACATGGACACCCTCATTCGCCTTCGACAGGTGCCTCATCATGTTGAATAGACCCCATAGAGAATTTCCCCTCACACGTGGACTTTCTATATCGACAACCTTTCACCTACATAAAAGTCTAAGCTTTTTGGTGGATGTGAGTGTAATCACCCATTTCCCCCCCAAAGCCTTAGGTAAACATCAACTAGGTCCCCAATCCTAGGATAGGAAACAAATATTTACTCATCGTAGATGGAATCCTTCAAAAAAATTCCACTAGTTGAAGATTTGGATACACACTAGCAATGCTGATCGATAAACCCTAGACCCATTGACCCCAACCAGTGTATGTGTGTGTGTATAAAACATTGAAAAAATGTCTTCTAGATAATGTAAATAAGATATTAAATTTATTATTACATTATTTTTAATTTTATCTTAAATATCATATTGAATTATAATATGTTGAAATCTAAGTTTACTAAGTGGATCTAACAGGCCGTGAACATGAACGTGAACCAGTCCACAGTCCCACCGCCAATAACGAAGGCATCTAAGCAAGCAGCATGGGGCATTTTAGTCAGTAACCTATGTACTAGTGGCCTTAAACCGTTGATCCAATTATGCTAATAGCAGTTTACTATTTTAGATCGAGTAGCAGATACTGTTGATTAAGAAATTGATCCTTTTGATCCATAGCCATCAGATCTAGTCCCAGATTCATAAGATCCTCTAGTAGCAGATCCTATTCCAGATGAATAACCAGTATTGGTATTAGCAACTAAGGCAGAAAGAGCAGCATCAACATGAATAGTTTACCTTGAATCATTCAGTGTATTAGCACTAGAACCAACATAGATATTAAATTTATTATTACATTATTTTTAATTTTATATAAAATATTATATTGAATTATAATGTGTTTGAAACCTAAGTTAGGGTAAATGAATATTTCTATATTATGAATCTATCAAGATGTAAATGTGTTTAAATCTTTCATTATACAACTTTTATATTATCGAAAAATATTATACACAAATTCTTTGATAAACCTAAAATTAAATATGTATCTAACTTAATGTATGGGGAAATAAAATTTAATATAGTAAGGTTTAAATTATCAAAAGAACTTATATACGGAAATTCTTTCAGAAACCTAAAATTAAATATGCATTTAATTTAATGTATGAGAAATAAAATCTAACAAGAGCCACGATGTGGCAATGTCCCCGACATTGCCATCTGTTCTTGTCAAAGAAAAAAAGAGCAATTGCTTTAGGAAGACATGTTAAGTAAGATTAAAATAAAATTTCAATTTTTAGTTGTAATTAAACTTTAACATGTGCTAATTTGTGGTTTTAGGCAAGAGAGTCATAATTCTCATATACATCTTGGATTTAGAATGCTCATATACTAAGTAGAATTAGAACATGCTTTCAAATACCGGATGACATAGATTACTTAAACCAACATTGCTACCAAACAACCACCAATACGTGCAATGTTTCCTTATCTTTTCCATAGCAATAAGGATGTTCAAGAACATAACTCGAGAATGGTATCAGTTATGGAAACAGAAACATTTACACTTGTAGCGCATGATAGCAAAACTGATTCATTCAATTGAAAAAAATGACCATAGACACAAGACATTGTGACTTATGTCTATGATAGTTGTAAAAAAGGATATGCTTATTGAACTAGTTCGAGACAACTACTTAATTAATGATGGGTTGGTTAATGGGCCAGAAGGTGTGTTTAAACACTATACACAAAGAAACCATGCTATTGTTTGGGTTGAGTTTGCATATGCAAAAGTTGGAGACAAAGAACGTGCAAATATGCAACATTTTTATACAGCTGCTGTAAAGTCCAATTGGACACCAATCAAAAGAATTGTGATACAAAGAACGCTGGAAAATAAAATGAATGTTATGCGAACACAATTCCCAATTCAGTTAGCATGTGCAAGGACAATCCATAGAGTACAAGGATTGACAATGAACAAATTGGCATTTGACCTAAAAGGAATTAAGAGACATGGCGTTGTTTACACTGCGCTCTCACGTGTTAGAGATATTGATTGTCTTTATCTTTTAAATAAGTTAGAACAAAGAAATTTTAAAACTTGTGCAAAAGCCACTGCTGAAATAGATAGCTTAAAAACACATGCAAGTTTGGAATTTGAATATGGTCTGCATTGAATGCCAAATGCTAAGCAATTACTCATTGCATCATTGAACACATGTAGCTTGCTTTTGCATTATGACGATGTTCTGAATGATCATGAATCTATGCAGGCAAACATTCTATGTTTGCAAGACATTTTGTGTGAGAGAAAGTGATAAAGAAACTATATCAAGATTTAGCAAGATTGGGGTGTAACTAGATGGTGACTTTATTGAGTCCACTTGGCTTTTTATAACTTGTTTTTTCATCAAATACCTTAATGGGAGCATTATGGTCTCCCTGATTAAGAGACTGTAGAATCATTTTTTTTTCTTATTGAATTTGAAACATTTGGGCTAATCATGTTCTTGTTTATTACAATATTTACGAAAGTTAGTAGAAGAGGGAGAAAAGAAGAAGAAGATCGTGAGAAACAAGATGACTTTGTAGTAGTAGGAGGTGTAGGTTTTAAACGTGTAGATATGGAAACAATTGAGGAGGATGACTGGTGTTGAATTATACAATAATCTTAAAACTTATTTTCAATCAATTGTGCTTGATTGTACACAATGTAAAGAATGGTGATTTTCATGTACGTCAGCTGTTGCTACAAACATTTTTGAAATCCACTTCTAAGTTTGAGAATAAGATTATCAAAGGCATTAGTGATATTGAAAAGAATGCATAACTAATTGAATTGATGGAAGTGCTCCTATGCAGGAATGTTGAATGCTTGACTTAGGTGAAGCCATTTAATATTCATATCATATTTGTAGAAGGAAGAACTGAAGGAGAGATAAAGAGATTGCATAAGCGCGGTCGGAATGGTGATTGTGTTTTGATTGATAGCATGTTTGAAGAACCTTGTGAGTTTCATTTTAATGGACATAAGCTTTTCAAGATCAGGAAACAGATTGTAGTTGAATCAAGTGTCTATGTCAAGTATCCAACTTTGGAGCATTTCCGAAACATGGGATCCATCATAAATGATAACCTTGCATTTTTAAGATTGAGGAGATAGATTGCTGATAAAAATATTGTTAATATTTTATGCAAACAAAGCAATGATGTTGGCAACTTCCACCACTCTTTTGTATAACATCATTATTTCCATGGATGTTATAGTATCCATCATTGATAGCCAGGGGATATGGTCACTAATGCAATTATTAGTAACTTGATTTTTTCGGAAATGTATTAAAAATTCCAAAAAAAACAAGGTTCAGATATCTATGAATCTCTATTAAATAAAAGGTTGAGAGTGTTGTAAACAAAGTTGAAGACTGAAGAAAATTTTCAAATATCAAGGAATATCACGATCAACTACTTAAAAAGTCGAGAGATCGTTAAGCAATGCATAACAAGAAAAAATGATTAGTGTATAGTGTTAATGAAGTCACAATGAAACCCTAGAAAATGAGCGCATATAAAAAAAATGTATTCAACATTGTCTCATCAACATCCAAAATCATTATGTGTTCTCACAGAGTCAACTTCAATGATACAAGTAAATTCCTCTTAATAGCATCCTTTTCAAATTTTTGATCATGTCCAAATGAAGAAGATTGTTAGATAACTGCAATTAAAAAAGAAAAAAAAGCAATTAATGCTAGTGGTCTGGCCTAACCCTCTTAATAGATAGGTTGTTATGTATTGAGATCATCTATGTTAAATCATGTCAATAACGTAGATTTAGTCTAAAAGCAATATTTGTAAAAATGCTTAGTAGAAGGTTACAGCTATTAGAAAGTCTCTATAGTGTGAAAGCTATATTTATAAAAAGATTCACTAGAAGGTGCACCTACTAGAAAGTTTCTTCACTAAGAATGCTTGTTAGCAGGTTCAGCCCACTAAAATGTTCCTTCACTAAAAACTATATATAGAAGTAGAAGCAATGGAACAAGATGTCTTGTGAAGTATTTTGTACTTGTAGAAACAGCTACCATGAGTTGTTTGGCAAAAGCAATGGGAAATAATGATCCAAACACAAAATATTCAGTAGCTTTACTAACTGATTTGAACAAAAGAGATGGAAATTAACCATGATCAGAAAATCAATTTAGACTGTAAACTTGTCTCATTCTCATGCAATCTAAACTCAGTGGCGATTAAGCTCCATTCAATACACTTGTCCCATTTTCTCAAAAATCTAAAATCCGTGGAGACCAATTTCCATCCTGAATCAAAAGTGAAAAGAATTATACCAATAATTATCTAAAACCTATGCATGTAAAAATACACTACATTCAATATACAAAATACAAGTTTAAAATCCTTAGTCACTCTAAAACTCAAGCACAACATTACTAAGGTATAGTCTTAGTTAATGATAATCACTATAAATTATTTTTATAAACTCTAGTTCAGTAAAATTGAAACTATATCAGACTTAGACATGTAATTTCAAATATTTGAAAGATGTATAAACAGATTGATGGGTACAAATGAGTTATTATTATATATCCCTGGAACGTAACAACTATTTAGAAATCAAATTAATTTTTTAAGTAAATTTTACTGATGGCAAAAAAAATTCAAACTTATTTATGGAATTGCTTTATCATGCAAGTAGTAAATCATCATATTGAGATTGAAAAGAAATTGGGAACTTAACCATCAAGAGAATTAAAACTGCAGACTTATCGAGATTGGAAACAAATTGGGAACGTAAGCATCAATACTATTAAAATTGTCCAGCATCATGATTTATTTGTTTAAATGGAAAAAAAAAAGAAGAAAGCCAGCAGTCAACAAAAAACTTGAGATACACAACGTTTCATAGTAGCTTCAACATGGTAATAAGTGACCAGTGATCAGTGTTTGTAGTTAGTTATACAAAAAATAGTAGTAAGTAAACCAGCACAGAGTTGATCGTCATCAAATCTGATCATTGAGCCCTGCCATATACAAAAACAGGGGAAAGGTGTTAGTCCAATTGCAGTGCTATATTTGTTAAATCAGACAGCCAAAATAGAATCAATTCTTGCGTTGGTTGTTGAACAAATTGTAAAATTACAGCCAAAATTATGTGTCGAGTAGCTGAAAGGGATGCAAGCTGAAGTAGAATAAGCAAATAATCTTTTATATCCTGAATATTAAACACAAGAGTTAAACAAAATCGTAAGAGATGGAGCAGATAAGAATTCATTAAATTTAATGAGACACGTAGAATTGTAAAATTTAAATGCTTACCTGCATGAATGTGCCTCCAAATATACAAGTAATGCATGAGCCATAAATAAAATACATTGAGATGCATAAAAATGCAAAAAAAACTAATTGAGAATTCAATCAAGAAGATGAAAACAGAGTGCATTGGATTATAACCATGTAATTTCTAAGGAGGAAAACATAAAAATATTGTATTAATGAATAGTGCTAGACATAAGCATCACTGGAAACATTGGAAAAAAGGTCACTCCAATATTCAATGTCGCTGCCAGGTTAGGCATATTATAGTTTATGTCGACTATTTACAGTGGTTAGTATCCATTGACAATGGTGGTGTCCGCAGCAGTTTCTCATGCATGGTTACATGGAAAAAAAACTCATGTACAGCATATTACAAGTTTTAAAGGAGAAGGACTTGACAAATAAAATGATTGAGTTGTCAAACCATTAGTTGGGAATGGTTGCAGATTGCAATGATATGGAAAATTGAAAGACAGATCTAGATTTTGAGAATGATGAGATTCAACCTTCTGAATAACCCAATGTAGATTATGTGTATCAATTGTAGATGTCCAAAGGACAGGTATATGCAGAAATTAATATGAATGTTATCAGTATCTTCATAACCATGAAACCAATGTATTTGTAGTTTAAAACAAAAAGGGGCCAAATTTTCCTAGTGTTATGTGATGGCAGGTTGCATCGAAGTTACAAAGGCGGGGCTTCATACCAACATCAAATTGAGACTTCAATTTTTGTTTCTGGTAGGTTTGGTTACAGTGGATCATACACTTAAACTGTTCTTCACTTACTTACCTATCGATTCATAAAAAATTTCGTGGTTTAACTTATGTCTTGTACGTGATGGCAGGTTGCATTGAGGTGTTCAGACTGCGTACAAGCACATGCTCCTCCTCGTGTTTGCTATATGTTTTCTACGTTCGTTAGAAATGAACCCAAGAGTGAAAAAGACCCTTAAGTTCTGAGGATGTCACACCAGTTGGTAGCTGCGGTCCAATCTGTCCAATTGACAATAGTTCTGTAGCCTCTGAATCTGGTTATTTCTCCTTGGTCGATTGGGTCGTGCAAATATGTGGTGGTGTAGAGTAGTTACAAAACGAAAGCTCATAATAAGTGGTGTCTTATTATATACCTGGCAATAAAAAGTTGATTCCTAAAGAATATAAAAAAAACAAATGGATGGTTGGGAGAGGGGTCTGTGGGTCATCATTCCTTTGCGAAAGAGCCCTAAGGACACTAAATGCACCCGTACCTACGTGCACAATCCCAGTGTCTGTTGCACCTGTAAGCATGATGTCTGCTTCAGCTCTATGAATATAGTTTGCAGGTGCATATAAAGAGGAATTTGCTGTTGCACATGCTGTCGAAATTGAGTAGTTTGGACCCATAAATCATGGATCAATTGACAACAATGCAGATCTCATGGTTGAAATCGCAAAAGGGATGAAAAAAGGTGTTTTTCTATTTCCCTAGAGCTATAGTTTGAGTATAGTATGAATATGATACATTAAATCCAATTTTTTAAATTGGTATTCTTTTAAAATATAACTGGTTGTAAAACAATGGCGCCAGCCAAGTTTTTCCCATCCCAAGAGGGGGTGCCATGGTGGTTTCTGGGTTCCGTGCAAGGAGTTGCAGACTTCGTAGTAGAGGAAATTGTTTTGTGTCATGTCCAAGAATAAACCAGAGTTTTGAATGAGGAGCCCAGAGAGGAGAAAGAAGACAATGTATGCATCAGGAGTAGCATGGAAAGACAGACAGTCAATTTTGAAGCAAGTGTGCCATGTCCAAGAATATCGATCTCTGAATTAGATGCCGTTAGGCATGTGGTACAATAGTGGCCAATGCAGCATTATAGAGATAGAGGGAGAAAGATGGGTGTGTGCGGTGTTTTTCAAAATGGAAAAATCATCTCTGTTCTCTGCTTCACACGCTCAAGATATGTGAGACATGAGCATAAAATTCAAGGCTGCAATTGAGCCAGAAAGAAGAGTAATGGATAGGTTTTCCAGCTAGATAATGTAAATAGTTCTATACGCAAATCATCATATTATAACTAAGAACCAGTAAGCCTCAGCAAAATCTAGTTGATGGAGAATTATGTGGCATCTCAGAGCATGGTGATCAATTATGTCCTCAAAGGAATGAGGCAGCTCAAAAGAATTAACAATGAATCCATTTAATTCTAGTAGTTTCCTAGCAAGGATAACAAACTTTTGAACACATACAAATAACATGAATGTAGGGATATGCATGATAAATAACCATATTTTTTTGTTGTTTTTGGACACAGAGAGTAGGATGCAATAATGAAAATTTAGCCTTGAGAATTAGATGAGATAATTTTATTAATGCCCAAGTACTAACCACAAATAGGCCAAAGGGATTGCTAATTACAATAGTGCAGGATACAAATGGGAGTGCACAGGTCACTGTTATAAAATATATAAATCACAAAGAAAAGCTAAAGCATACTACTAAGAACGCAATGACAAAATCTCCAAAAAGGAAAGCAAGGAGGAGGTTATGTCTAAAATAAGCAGCCCAATGACTCTTGAATCCCTCTCTTCTAACATCTGAGGCGAAAGTGAAGAAGCTGATGAGAGATGACCAATTAGATGATATAGACATGTTGGGGGATTTGACCTGAGATATATCTTGCTGTCCAAATGATGTAGCCATGTAAGTTGATGTGGAGGATATCCCTTTTCTGTTGGTGTTGTGTGAGCTGTACTAGAGTCTATTGCAATATATTTGTACAGGTCTTACTTGATGAGCTCGGAATGGCTCTCAGAATCTGTTGTTTTGTCACAGGTAAATATTATAGTTGAGTACAAGCCAGATCTCAAATGGTGCAGCATATATCTCAGGGAATATAATAGATCAAGAAAAAACCATTGCATATCAATCGCATAAGAAGAAGAAGATCGCGGGAAATCCAAATAAAATATTGTAAGTAAGATCAGAGTCTGATGACAACCTTGATTGAATATGCATTGAAGAGGGTGTAGCAAATGCAAATGCAGGAAGAGATTTCTAAGGGAAAAAAGTTCCAATCGCAAGAGTTGGGTTTAAACTTGTTGATTTTAGACAAAGAAAGTCTAGATTGGAAAGTCACACTAGAAAGAACACAATATCAATTTAGGTTTGCAAGGAAAATTATGCTCACGTTTTATTATTGACTCAAGAAGGAATGCCCGATATTAAACAATATCCTATCTATTTGCAAGAAATATATTAAAAGGCTGAAATACATGTAAAATATGAATCAACAATTTGATTGGCTACATCGAAAATATTATAGAAAATATGTAATTTCACTCTTTTGGCCCAGTACAGGGTTTTTTTCATAATTCCTCAACTAATAGAATGTTATGAGAAATTGCTTTAGGAAAACAAGGTCAATATTCAAAATATAGCATACGTAAATAAAAGTCAACTGTTAAAGTTTTTGACAAAGGAGGTTAAGGATATACTTCATATTCAATTTTATTTTCCTAAGATAGATAAATACATAAATATATTTCCTAAAATGCTATTGATCTTGCAGGCCTTGCTGTCTAAACACAGATTGCAGAGGTCGGTAATATTGAATAAGAAACTTGAACTCTTTAGAACAGAAAATAGATTTATGTACCTACAAATCAGTTTCTTTTTAAGTTGATGATTCTGTTATCTAGGGCCAATGTAAATAGCCCTTGCTGGGAAAACCTTCGCAGATTGAAAACTGTCGATGATATGTTTTTTGAGTATTGTTTAAATGAAATATTTGCTACTTCTGGACAATGCTCTTTTAGCTGTGGGTTGCACAGTGTGCATTCTATCAGCCCATCATTTGTGTCCAAATTGCATTCCAGATTATGTTCATATATAATTTCCATTTCTTTTTTGCAAAATGCACAGACCACAGAGCTTTGAATCAGTGGTTGTTTACATTGAGCGCAAATGCATCGATACGGAGGTGCAAATGGATTTCTTGCTTTGAGTATTCCGTGTATCTGTCAAAGTCTCAGAACAAATGATGATAGAAAATGCATATAATATCAGCATGTTTTTAAATAGAATTATGCCAATATTCCTTTCTATTTGAATAGTAATTAAACTTAGATTCTAAGCACTATGACTAGTTACAATGCAAATGCACAATGTAACCATTGGCTAATTGTTGTTAGCGGTTGGGTAAAAGCAAAGAAACATTGCAAAAGCAATTCTTGCAAATTGATGAATATGAGTGTTGTGAACAAAGTTCTGGGGTTGAATGTAAAATTTGTTGCAATGCAAACAATGTTTTCAAGCAGTCCTAGAAAGAGAACAAATTGTATTTTCCTAACATGCAACAAATATTGTATGTGCAAAGACGATTGTCATTTAATTGAGATGCAAGGTTGTATTCCCATACTTTTGTTTCTCAGATTGAAAGTACAAATATTCAATGCACTTTCTGCAAAAAGCAAAAAATCCAAATCTCGAATGCCATTGCAAGTGCAATTTTGACGAGTTAAACAAATGGAAAACCCGTTTCGTGGCACTGTAAGCATGGTGGATGTATCTTCCGATCACAGAAATCTAGTTATGTCACTGTTGTGTTATCTAGCATTAATAATTTTAGGTGTGGTAGGCAAAATGAATTGGTTGGATGCACCTTTGGTACTTAAAAGCCTTGTTTGCAAAGAGAGCTTGATATTGATTACATCTTGAGATAAAGATGTTGTCACAAGTACGAAAAAGTTACATTGAAAAGGTGCCAAAGCATATTCAATCTTGTAAACTTGCAACTTCATATTCAAGCAGGGAAAAGTTACATTCAAAAGGTGCCAAAGCATTTTGATCAACATAGACTTTGCTAAAATTGCAATCAAGTAGATTTTATCCATATTGCTATAATACCATTTACATAAATCTGTACATATCAAAATTGCTTGAAGCCTACAACATTGGGATAACACCTTAACAAAAGCCAATTACATATATCAGCATAAAAAAATTTAAATCAATGTTAATAGTCCATTATTGAATAAAACTTCAAAGATAAAACAGCAGTGAACTACATCTGTAGTGCCCCTAGACTACTGTAGACATTGAGGGCACCTACTGAGTCACCCGACTGTTTGAAACATTATTAAAATAACCCTATGATTTTATTTTGAGTATATTTATGATTACGATTGATTGATATATGTGTATTTGGGTAGTTATTGTGAATGGACGATTTCATGTTGTTTAACGATTAACTTTGATATGAAAATTGTACACATGAATACTGCTTAACGACTAGCTGTATGGTGATTATGTACTCGGCGACGAAATGTATATTTGATAAGATGAATGAGCAGTTTGAATAAATCATAAATGTTTAACAATGCTAGAGTTAGAAACCAGATGATGATTGTTGAGAACAGTGCTACTAATAATTTGTTGTGAGAAGTGTGTGTAGAAACAAGTGAGACGGTTCACCAACGGACACACAAGGGAACATGGAGGGTCGTAGAGTACGGGTAAATCACACACAGGGGGAGCGACGACGATGTCGACTTCCGACGAGAATACCACGCATGAGCAGATAAGCATTGATCCGCTTGCTCAAGAGGAATGCGTGAGGGCGTACGAGGTGGGCCACGACGGAGTTGGTCACGTACGAGTTGAGGGGCGCGCAGTGAGAACGGACTCACTCCTCAGCGCCATTAGTCCCTAGATAGCATGTAGACGGAGGATGGATGGTAACGATTCCTAAAATCCCTACAAGAGTTCCCGCAAGTCAAAACGGAAGGATGACGGCAGAAGGGCCCGACGTTACGGTACCCTGCCAAGAACGGAAAGAGTGAATGCAAGGACCCAACGATGTGGTGCCTTGATGAGGAATGGAAACTATGGATGACTGGACTCGACGGAGTGGTGCCATGTCAGAGAAATTAAATTAAAGAACAAGGAGGCCCAACGGCGCGACACCGGGTCCCTAGTAAAAGTTGATTGCTAAACTTAACTGCATTGAAACGTATAATTTTGCACCTAGAACTTTACTTAGAAATGCATTTGAGTACTTTAGGCATTTGCACAAAAATTAATACTTTGGCATTTAAATAATATTAAGTGTTATTTAGGCATTGCACATGAAAGGATATTCTTGATTACTTAAAAATATTATAAATATTTATTTAGGAGCAAAATGGAATCCTAGGCATGGACACCTAGTCAACTCCACCTACACCACAAATCTAGGAGTTAAGTGAAATATCTAGGGGACAAACATGAGCAAACTTAGGGGTGTTGGTGCACTTCCTAGAGAAAATGACACTTGGATGGGTGAGTGTTTTAATTAAATAATTAATTAAAAATATTTAATTATGCATGAAGCGACATGTGTCGCATGAGATTTTCCTTTATAAGGAAGACTTGGGGAATGGGTAAAGGCCCCATAATTTGGACGATTGTCGTAATTTTCAAATGCCTCAAAGACTTGCTTCTATCTAAGGGTTTGGCTTAGAAATCCTGGTGGGAAGGGAAGCCCAAGCTGAATTTCTGAACTACTTGTGTGAGCTCTACGACCCAAAGCTCGGGGGAGGCCATGCGACTGAAAGCATGAGCCTATGGTTGGGTGGCGAAGCTAACGGTTGCTTCGCCAATGGTTAAACGAGCTTTGTTGGAGGGATCCTACGGAAGACGAAGGCGACAATGGACCAGCCGGATCGGGTTGACAGGTTAAAGTTTTGCTTATTTTTGTTAAGTTATTCACGCTTTTTATTTTATTTTTCCAATAACTATGATGGCTAATTTGTTTGTATGAAGTTTTTAAAGTTTCAGGTTCAGTTCAAGGGGACCCCAAAGTAGGGGTCCTACATTTGGTATCAGAGCCGGTCGAGCCTTGAGGGCACCGGACTCATATTATTAAGGGGTTGTCGGTATCTTCGTCAAGTTGGATTTCACTGGAGTAGCCGAATAGTCCGCTGCTGCAACTCAACTTTGGACTCGACCTCCAAATCAGGTTCAATTGCTTTAATATTATTTTCCAAGTATTCTGAGTTTTATACCTTTGGATTTATGTTTGGAAATCAAATAAAATTTACAGTTTGAATCAAGAAGTTTTATCGAATTTTAAATGTTGTTATTGTGGAGCGAATCTATGAATTGTAATCAGTATGTTGCAAATAGATCTACAGTGTGAATCGATCTAGTGTTCTGATAAATCATAAACTCTGTTTTTGATGTTCAAATCTATAAACCCTCTGTAAACAGTACTCTTTCTGGATTTCAATTTCTGGTTGTGGGCATTTAACATTTTAAATCTCAGATCATGTAAAGTCTGCGTGTTCTTTAAAGTTTGATGGAGTTCGACATTTCACTTATTTTTTTATTAAATCTCAGGTAGTGAGAAGTCTCAGATCGACTTTTCCTTTGCAAGGTTGTGTGGCATCTGACATTTTAGATCTCAGATCATGTGGTTTAAAATCTTAATTTCTGTCATGTGAAGTCGACCTGTGAAAAGACGAGTTCCGTGAAGACTCTGCATGAACATTCCATTTTAATTCGGTCTCAGGATTGTTATTAATGTTTTAAATCTTAACATTCTGTCATATGATGTCGAACTATGCACTGATGCATTCTGATTGTTATTTAAAATCTTATATTCTTGATATTATAGAAGTCCACCTGTATAATGATGCCTTTAGTGTATATACTCTGCATTCACAATCCCTTGAATTCGATTTCAGAATTTTATTATTATTTTTAACTCTTAAACCCTGTCATTATGGATGCCGTTCTGTGCAAAGACGGGTTCAGGGATTACTCTGTATCACATTCCATTGAATTCAAATTCCAAATTTCATTATTTTTTTTTTTTCTTAACTCTTAAAATCCTGTCATTATGAATGTCGATCTGTGCAAACGATGCGTTCAGGGAGTACCCGGTAGTATGGATGCCGATCTATGCAAGGATGCATTCAATGTATGCTCTGCGTTTACATTCCATTTAAACTCAGATCCAGAATTGTCGTTATGGTGTTAAATCTTAATTTGTCATTTGAGGTCAATAGTGTGCTCTGTGGATGCTCTGCATGTACATTCCATTTAATTTCGGCTCCAGAATTGTTATTATCATAATAATTTGTCATTTGATGTTGATCTGTGCAACGGTGTGTTCCGTGGATGCTCTGCATCTACATTCCATTGAACTCGACTTCAAGATTTCATTATCGTCTTTAACCTTAAAATCTTGTCATTATTGAAGTAGAACTGTACAATGATGCGTTTAGTGATTCCATGGAAACTCGACTACAGGTTTCTTAATATTGCTTTACATCCTAATTTTGTTTATCTTAAGATCTCAGCAGACAGGGCAGGGTACTCTGCATTCTTCTTTCAAGGATTTCATCCGCAGTTTGAGAAATCAAATATTACAAGTATGTTAATTAGTTTGATGAGTAATGCTATGAGCATGGTATCTCTGCGTGTTAGCAAGGTATTTTAATCATGTTAAACCCTCTGCGCTGGTCATGAAAGACACCCACCGCCTTACTCAGTGATAATTAAGGAAATCAAAGTTTGCTGTCGACCAGCTCATACCGAGAACAGGAAGTCCGCTGAATCACACTGCCACTTGTCAAACCATTAAAACTTGTTGTCGAGTTGTGTGTTTCCTTTCGTCATTTTCTAATTCGTCATAGCAGAAGCATTTAGTTCGACAACTATTCATAATGTATCCTAGAAGTGATTAATTAAACAGATTTGTGGCTGCCCCAAGAAGGGGATAAACCCAGATTGGAAGGAAAAGATCCGATCCCATGATCGCAATACCTTTATTTACACTACTCTGCATAATTACTATCTTTGCATTTATTCGAATTCAATTTCCAGATTTGAAAGAAAGATCCAATCTCCATGACCGCTGGACTTGTTATTGAAAGATCCTGTTTATTCGTTTCTTTTTGTATAAAAAAAAATAAAATTTCAGATCCTTTGCTACCCATGCGATTTATTCTCTTCCAACGATCGACGCAATCTTATCTCTGCCGAATATATTTGAAGATCAAACGATTTCATCTCCGCTAAATGACCATTCTGGATATCAATGATCCACTTCTGTCATTAATCCTTTTTCAGGGATCGACACTATCTTAACTCTGTTGTATATCTTTGAAAATCAAACGATTCAGTCTGTGCAATTAACCATCCTGAAGATCCGATGCACATCTACCCATCGCCATCGATTTAAAATGATTTCTTATTTTTGTATCTGAAGGATCATGAATGATGTCAATTAAGTTTAAACCCCACATATCTGAGTTTCTATTTGATTCCATCGTTGCCTTTGACTTTGAAGGCTTAGTGTTCAAGATTTAGGATCCTTAGTCTCTCTCACACCACCGACGGGACATCATGCCTTCACCGCCAATCCTGCATCATCCATAGCCATATTCGCGATTCTGTCTCTAAGGCTTGATGACAGCGGATCAGTGAACCCGCAGGTTACCCTGTATTCTCTTTTGTTTTAATTCCTCTGTTCTGGATCAGAAGGTATGCTGTTAGAGTAGTATCTCCTGTGCTAAATTAAGGGTCGATTGAAGAATTCTTCTACCACCTGTTCAAGCGCTTAAATCGAACTCATGTTTGCCTCCGTGACTGTTGGGATGTATGGCTTATCTTTTTCTCGGCTGGTCAAAGGCTTGTCGTTTGTCAATTGCAGACTAGTCTCTGTTATACCGATTTCAATACAGTCTTGTATGAAAAAGGTGCTCATTGTCTGTAGTTGTAGCTGCTATTAGCTTCCTCATCAGTTCTGCCGGTCTGTACCTTTTATTTGCCTGGATTTTTGCGGCAGTAAACGCGTTTTCAGATCGTTTTTAGGTTTGTTGGGGTGTAACGCTGGTGGTGTTATTATCTTTAGGGGAGAAGCAGTCAAATATTTGACGAACATGCTTTGTTTGCAGCAATGTCGAGTGAGTCCGGTTATTTCCCAAAATCTATTGGTTGCATTTTATCTGCGTCAGGTGGCTGAAGCTGTTGTTCGTTATTAGTACTCAAGCTTTAGATGAATTGAAAAATGCTGGCATACAGCGCTCCGCTCTTAGAAAACGAACCCTTTAGACTTGTTGGCCAATATCAGATGAGTCGTTTAACAAAATCATATAGGCAGCAAATTATTATCTCTGTCTTTGGGGAGCAACTCTGTCATGATTGCACAATCATTATGTTGGTTGTTTACAGGGTTAAAAGATTTGGGGGCAAAGAAACTAAACTATAGTAATTCGCTTAAATGCTTACATTGAGAAAGATGCAATCTTGGTAAGCTAAGTTACTTAGTGGCCGAGGCTGTAACTCGAGCTCCAGTGTAATGTTTGTTCTTTATATTGTGTCCAATGGGGTACCTCTTAAGCAACATCCACAGTGAGAACGTGGATGCCTAATAAGCAGGGAGTTACATTTTTGAGCCCTAGGCTTTACCAGCTCAAAAACAAATTTTTTGATACTGTGGTTTCTGTTGTTCATTCACAGGATGATCACACAGTGATCATATGACGAATAGAAAGACATAGAAGGTTAAACATCCTACCGTTTGACAACTGCCATTCTTATACTATTACATTTTGAAGACAAATTGAACCAATGAAAGAAAAATGTTGTGAACAAATGACCTGGTTGCTGCATCTAAGTTTATATTTGGGATATATATTAAAAAATTTGGCTGTCATGGAAGTTATGAGAAAACATGATTGTTAGAAGTTATTTGCATTGTAGTCTGTCTTTCTTTTAGAAAATGCATGAAATTGCATTTGATTTGATGAGTGTGTGTTTTGGTCCGTGTGTCTTCTGCCTATAAAGATTTTTTTTTAGGGGACTAGCATTAGTTGAAATATGCATCATAGCTAGAACTTCAGTGTAATATTGTTGTGTTTGTAACTTTCATCATTGCTGGTAATTTATATATCCTGTGTGGCGAGTACTGATATCAATTTCAAGGTCAAGAATACAAAAATAATATTGTATCATAGTTTTTCTCTTCAAAGTTTGATTAATTCTTCTCAGTTTGATCAATTCTAGAAGGTATCGTCTATCAGATGGCAGAACACCACATGTTTTCCATAAAAGAGGAAATTTTAACAAGATGTCATTGCTGAATGGTTTACATAAAATTAAGTAGTGAAATGAGTATTGACTGTCATTCTCATTTTTGGGTATCAGGTTTGCTTTATGTTTACCTTTTGTTTTAACTAGTAATTGTGGTGGCAAGATCTTCTTTTTCGTACAAGTTCAACGGTGTAATAGAATTGAGTGGTATATCCTTAAAGCAATGAGAATTAGCACATCAAAGCCTTACCTTCATTGCCCGAGGTTCACTAGTAAGCAGCAACATGCCTGTTACTAATTATATCACTGTTTTTTTTTCTGTGGTTTTTTTTTTTCTCTGGATTGTCTCATTTTATGAGACTACAAAAACAATCTTCTTTGTCAAGCATTTGGTGAAAAGTCCATCTTCCTTTGAACAACCTCTCACAGTTCAAAAGGGAAATAAAACTTGTAAATAGAGAAGACTGTAGTTGTACCTGTGATTTATAAAATTTACAAGAAGACGAGAGTTGAACCCATATTCTCTAAAATTTTGCAACTGTGTGCTCCTATATTTTGTTATTTTAAATAAACACACATAACTATGCTGTAGTGCATGATATTTTTTTGAGAGCCAACGGATCTTTTGCTGCCTTGCACATTTATGTTTGACAGGCCATTGATCTGACGATTACCAGTTAACCTGCTCAAATTATGAATGGAGTTTTTTTTTGTTTTGCTGATCGATGTATGACATGTAAAACATTAGAGACATGTACTTGAGTCCCAAGACAGTATAGACACACATAATATAGTGCGCCTCATGGTGAACACTAAGCAACAACTATGATTAGATTCTATTAGTCGAATGAGCTGAAATAATGCCATTGTTACTTCTCACTATTTGATGACAATGGAAATGATAAAAGAAATATTAGTCTAACATGATTTCCTGTGGTAATATTGCCATCAGGGCTAAATTAATAGCTACAAGTAGAAATCAACAGGGAAGCACCACTGTAATCCACCAATACATAATTAAATGGCAGGGGAAAAGCATCAACAATACACTGCTAGTGGACTTTCAAATTCTCTACTATTCTATGCGAGGGTAGGTCATCTGTAGTTGAGGTTTTCCATTTTAAATTGTCAGCCTTTGTGTTTCTCTTAAGTGATCAGGCTACTTTAATGGACATTGGCATACTTGCACTTATGCCAAGCTGTTGAGAAGTTAAAATTCTGTCTCAAGTTAAAGTTACTTGCCAAGAAAAATATCAATAGTAGTGTGACAGTAGCATATGAAATCCCCTACTATTCTATATCTGTATTTTGTCTGAAATGGATTTTATGATTATCCAATGCAAATTATAATCTGTTGTGTATTGTTTGAGATTATGTTGCTTTTTAACTGGGGGTGAACATAGAAATGCTTCTGCTTAGGCCAAGTTGCTGGAGACTGTTGCAGCTCCATTTTATAATCAACGAGTTCTCTTGATATTGCCATTTCGTTTCCATTTGTCTTGAATTTTCTGGTTACTTCTGATTTTTGAATCAAGGTGCAAGTCACAGGGAACAGTTGCATTCAAAATATTTGAAATTTGAGATCAAAGGCTGTGCACTGTGCAGTTATGCACAACCCATTCCAATGACGAAGGATTGTATCTAGTCTAGTCGATTGCAACTTCATTATAGTATTATAAGGAATATGGGAAGAAATAAATAATTTATATCAATGTGTAAGCATTTGCAATGGGGCAAATAAAGACAACTTTAGAAAGGACGTGTAAGAATGGAGCATACGGATCATGGTGTTGAAGTTATTGTCTCTCTATAATAGTTATTTCAAATTTGACTGCATTTGAGAGACTCAATTGAGCTGATTGCACCTCTAAAAGTTGGTGAAAAAAATAGTAACCTGTGCAACTATGGACAATCCATTCTATTTAGAGAGATGAACTACAGATATCAAGGAGCATGAGAGGAAAACACTAGAATAGGTATAGTTCTAAATGCAATTTCCCATGTACAGCTGTAATGCCCCTAGAATGACTGTGGACCTTAAGGGAACCTGTCAAGGAACCCGACTGAACAACTTCGATAATAGTGGTCTCTTGAGCCTTGTTTTATATGTGTGGAGTGGTATAATTGATTGATTACATCATGCTTAATGATTAGCCCTGTTTGATCAAGTCATAGTGCAGTAGGACAGTTACAGTCCTAGCTCTACGATTTGGGAGGACGCAACTGAGATGTGTCATAACTTTCCATTTTTATTCTGAACTTCGGGACGAAGTTCTAAATAAGTAGGGGTGTATGTAGTGCCCCTAGACTACTGTAGACATTGAGGGCACCTACTGAGTCACCCGACTGTTTGAAACATTATTAAAATAACCCTATGATTTTATTTTGAGTATATTTATGATTACGATTGATTGATATATGTGTATTTGGGTAGTTATTGTGAATGGACGATTTCATGTTGTTTAACGATTAACTTTGATATGAAAATTGTACACATGAATACTGCTTAACGACTAGCTGTATGGTGATTATGTACTCGGCGACGAAATGTATATTTGATAAGATGAATGAGCAGTTTGAATAAATCATAAATGTTTAACAATGCTAGAGTTAGAAACCAGATGATGATTGTTGAGAACAGTGCTACTAATAATTTGTTGTGAGAAGTGTGTGTAGAAACAAGTGAGACGGTTCACCAACGGACACACAAGGGAACATGGAGGGTCATAGAGTACGGGTAAATCACACACAGGGGGAGCGACGACGATGTCGACTTCCGACGAGAATACCACGCATGAGCAGATAAGCATTGATCCGCTTGCTCAAGAGGAATGCGTGAGGGCGTACGAGGTGGGCCACGACGGAGTTGGTCACGTACGAGTTGAGGGGCGCGTAGTGAGAACGGACTCACTCCTCAGCGCCATTAGTCCCTAGATAGCATGTAGACGGAGGATGGATGGTAACGATTCCTAAAATCCCTACAAGAGTTCCCGCAAGTCAAAACGGAAGGATGACGGCAGAAGGGCCCGACGGTACGGTACCCTGCCAAGAACGGAAAGAGTGAATGCAAGGACCCAACGATGTGGTGCCTTGATGAGGAATGGAAACTATGGATGACTGGACTCGACGGAGTGGTGCCATGTCAGAGAAATTAAATTAAAGAACAAGGAGGCCCAACGGCGCGACACCGGGTCCCTAGTAAAAGTTGATTGCTAAACTTAACTGCATTGAAACGTATAATTTTGCACCTAGAACTTTACTTAGAAATGCATTTGAGTACTTTAGGCATTTGCACAAAAATTAATACTTTGGCATTTAAATAATATTAAGTGTTATTTAGGCATTGCACATGAAAGGATATTCTTGATTACTTAAAAATATTATAAATATTTATTTAGGAGCAAAATGGAATCCTAGGCATGGACACCTAGTCAACTCCACCTACACCACAAATCTAGGAGTTAAGTGAAATATCTAGGGGACAAACATGAGCAAACTTAGGGGTGTTGGTGCACTTCCTAGAGAAAATGACACTTGGATGGGTGAGTGTTTTAATTAAATAATTAATTAAAAATATTTAATTATGCATGAAGCGACATGTGTCGCATGAGATTTTCCTTTATAAGGAAGACTTGGGGAATGGGTAAAGGCCCCATAATTTGGACGATTGTCGTAATTTTCAAATGCCTCAAAGACTTGCTGCTATCTAAGGGTTTGGCTTAGAAATCCTGGTGGGAAGGGAAGCCCAAGCTGAATTTCTGAACTACTTGTGTGAGCTCTACGACCCAAAGCTCGGGGGAGGCCATGCGACTGAAAGCATGAGCCTATGGTTGGGTGGCGAAGCTAACGGTTGCTTCGCCAATGGTTAAACGAGCTTTGTTGGAGGGATCCTACGGAAGACGAAGGCGACAATGGACCAGCCGGATCGGGTTGACAGGTTAAAGTTTTGCTTATTTTTGTTAAGTTATTCACGCTTTTTATTTTATTTTTCCAATAACTATGATGGCTAATTTGTTTGTATGAAGTTTTTAAAGTTTCAGGTTCAGTTCAAGGGGACCCCAAAGTAGGGGTCCTACAACATCACAGCAAGAAGTGAACAGGATCCCTGAAAGTGTTATTTTTCTAGCTTGAGTTAGATGCAGTTCACTGTAGTTTAAAAGGTGCACTTTGATATTGAATGATGCATTTGTGCATAAGGGAGGTTTCAATAGCATCTAGATTTTTAGCAAAGAGATGCATGCTTGTCGGACTCTGTATCTGAGATGTTTAAATATTCTTGGTCATCACAACCTCACGATGTCGTTGAGCATATTTCACACAAGATGCAGTCAAAAACCACAAAAAGGTCAAGGAGGAGATATCAAAGGGTCCATCGATTGGGAGGACGTACTTGGAAAATGTTAACCGCCATTTTTCATTGCAGAAATGAAGTGCTAACATTTAGTTAGAGTACATCACGTTGGTGGTAATACAAATGTATCTAGACTTTCATAGCGATTGAAGCTTGTTTGACAATTGGGTTCATCAGTTTTTGAGAAACTATTATTTTTTGCAACTTGCTTTTTTGGGAGCTAGACTTCTGGGCTTGCATGTGAGAGATGTTTATATATTTTGGGTCATCACAAGCTCATGAGATGAGCATATTTCATCCAACATATGATCAATGTCATGAGTGAATCATGACAATAGTTATTTTTAGCAATATGCTTATCAATAGTTGTATGTAGTTTTTGAGCACATGTTTGGGCTTCTTGTAAAAAAGTGAGCCTAATGAGACTGCTTTGATCCATACGAGAGATGATGTTATTTTTAGAAGCGACTAATTTTGGATTTTTTATATTTGACAGCAGTCTCCCAGATATTATCTTTATTTTAAATATTTCCTACATTTTCCTTTTTCAGAGCTAGACTGGTTTTTTCTACGTATTTATATTTAGTAGTTTCTATTTTGTGGCAAGGGCAGGTTGTATAGCCATGGTTGCAACTGTGCAATGATGGGATGATTTCATAGTGTTCATAGATCAAGGATGGGTAAAATGCAGACTTGAGACGGCTAGACCATTTTTTTTGCACATATCTATATTCAATAATTTCTATTTCTGGCAGGGGCAGGTTCTGGTGTCATGGAGCTTGTTGCAAGAACTTTTCACTGTGGAGCTGTTTGTGTATATATATATATAACTGTGTCTGTTGACAATAGCGAAATTTAGCCTGCCGAAAACTTTTTCCCTAGTGGATTATGTGTTGAATATTGTAACTTCAAAGAATATTATATTTGTACTTTATTATTCCGGAGATGTTTCATTCCTCCGAGGTAACCCTATCATGTATCTGGAGATGTTTATTCCTCCAGGGGTTTGTATTAACTAGGGTTATTAGACCCACCATGTGTGGGTCGGCCCTGCAGTTATATTTTAGGGGTTATTAGACTTCTCCAGGTGAGGTCGGCCCCATTAGGTCTTTTAGTCAGTTGGGAGTCAAGTATAAATAGAGGAGGTGAACTCCTCATTAGATCATTCACTCACTTGTGGAAGAGTGCGCACTAGTTGAGGAGATCTGCTAAGGAGTCAAGGAGAAGGAGCACATCTTGTATTTTGGTTGATCATCTTATTGAGGAAAGCTTTGCTGGGTTTTCTACCCCATGAGGGTTTCCCAGGGTATATTGTGTGTCTATCTTGTGATTGTGTTTCTTTCAGAGATCTTGTTTGTCTATTTGGTTTAAACTTAACATTATGTTATCAAAAACTTAACATATTTATGGTTAAAATAATATTTAGTTAAGTAAGTTTAAAGTTAACATACTTATGGCTAAAATAATATTTACTTAAATAAGTCTATATAGATTTAACTACTGGGGACTAAAGCAGATATTGCTTTTTTTTATAGCATGGAAAGGTTGGTTGGGGTTTCAAAATTTGCATAACAAATGTCTGATAGAAGTGGAGAATGAAATCAAGATAAATTTTTGAGTAGCTATACAGTCAAAAGGAAGCCCTATAGCAGTTTCTTTGCAAAATCTATATCAGTCTTGATGATAATGTTCTGAAGAGATCACAACAATTTAAAAAAGTGTTCAACTAAAGGCTATTATAGATAACAAAGTCAATGCTATCAGACAATGAACAAGAGACAAAAAAACAGAAGAAGCTGTTAAGCAATGAAACTACTTTGCGCCAAAGTAAATTCTGTTTTTGTTTTTCCTTGTTGATGAAATGGAAAAGAAGCAATTTTCCAACGAACCTGTGTCTTTGAGTCAATGATTGGAAGCAAATTTTGAATTGCATAATCATCATTAAGAGGGTCAATAAAGGTAGCTGCACAGGTCCGGAGCATGTGGCTTCCTTTAGTGTCATTTCAGACAATGTTTTTAAACAGATAGAATGGAGGATTATCAGATGCAAGTTGTTGTTGAATTTGCAAGAGCAGTTGTTGGAAGGCTTCATTGACTTGTAACTGCAATAGTAGAAGACACTATTCAATGAGCATAGGTTGCAATTAAAAATCGTTAAAGCTATCTGTATTTGTTTTTTCCCTATTTTCTTGTTTATATAAAACAACAGAAATTTTATTTAGCTTTAAAAAATAGCAATTCCAAAAGAACATTAGACATGCAAATGGCATATTTACTGTTGCATGGTCGCTTGCCGTTCCACCGTCTTTGATATACGAGTCGAACTGCTTGTTGTTGTATTCACATGCAACGACAATTGCTGCGACAGAGCCAACAGAGTAGGAGTCGTTCGATGACAACAGATCAGCAATTGTCATATCTGGAGCTAGCTTTCTCATTTTGCAAACTTGATCAATTGTCTCAATTATTGTATGTGGGAATATGACTATTGAATACTTGGCATCGCCTCTGTCGTACTGGCCTTTTTTCTTGATCCCAAATCGAGTGATTCTTAGGCTTTTGCCGGTTGAGAAATAGCTACCAAAACGTTTGATCAAGTTGTCACTTATTCCAGTAGTGATTGTCATCATCCCATCTCTATCAACAAAGTCTGCATGCAGTATTTGTGCCTTTACAGGAGAACCTTGGATTTTGTTCTGTGCAGGCCCATACACGGCCAAGATGTCTCCTTCGAAAACAATTTTTGGGGTTATTGTGCATAGCTCTATAATAGTAGCTGCTTCTGCGGCTGTTTGTTTGAACCTGCTATTGTTATAGTTAGAGAAGGCCAAGAAAGAAATTATCAGCAATTAATAGCAGAAAATTTCAAACTTAGATCAAGATTGAAAAATATTTGTCAATGCAATAGTTATATTCTGTTGCTTTCTGTGCTAGAAAATCATAAAAGAAGATGAAGAAGTTTCATGTGTTAAAAATGATGTAAAAAGCAATTAGAACCAAAATAATTGCATACCTTTTTGGACTTTGAACAGGTGAAATTGTTTCCATTGTTGAGCTGTCTGATGTTGATATTGTTTTTGTTGTATTGAGCATAAGCAAAGAACTATTTTCCATTGTTTTGGAATTTTGGATTTTAGTTTCAAAAGCTGTACATGCAAGAAGTATCAAGCAAATCAAATGTACCTAACATTGTTAATTAATGTAAAGAGTAGAAGAGATTTAGAACAAATGGAAAATATGGAAACAAATAGATAGTATTAAAACAAAGAAGCATAGGAAAAAAAAAAAAAAGCAATTTTCTATAATTCTTTTACTAGATTTTTTACATATGCATAGCATGAAGTCTATGTAGTGCCAAGAATTTCAACAAAACAACTGCTGAAAACTATGTTATCTATAGCCAAATATTGAACAAATTTTCATCTACAATTATCTTGAACATAAGAATTTGTTATTAAAACATTCTATGTAGCCTATATATCATTTGAATTATTATAAAATGGAAATAGCATGTGAATACTTTTGTAAAGAGTGTCTACATATGTTATGCAATAACTGCTAGTTTTTTAAAATCTGAATTGTGAACAAATTAAAGTGTAAACAACTTTCAACAATAAAAAATAACCAAAATTTGACATCACAAATTAGATTATAAAAATATGAGAAAGTTCAACAGAATTTAAACTCATAGCTATGACATCAATGTTGCAGATGCCCAAAGCTGATCTAAATTTAGCTCACTACAAATAGGAAAAAACCAAATTGATATAGTTTAAAGTGCATGCAAGTTGCAAGAGAAAGAATAGTACCTGCTTTTGATTTTGTGCAAATATGATACCATGGATCTGTCCATAGATAAGAGGACAATAAAATTAGATAATGCAAAATTGAATAGACTATGCATTGTTATCATAGATTGATAGGAAAGTTGAGTAGTGATCAGTCCAATAAGCATCTGAAATATTGAAAACAATAGTTATGTGTTTCAAATTTGTCCAAAAGTGGTCAAGCATTGAACCAGTGTTTGTTGTTGCCTTTGTTGTTTTCAGTGTCAAGCCTTTCATTTCCATAAACAATTGCAATTTTCTTTTTGATGTTGTTTCTTGCAACATGTCAATGTTCAGGTCACCAGCTAATACGATTCGAGTGGTTTGTGTGCAAGTTGACAAAATGCAACTCAATATATGAAAGAGATCATCAAGCAGACCACGTGGTCTATTGTAAATGTTCACTACTTTCAACACATTGTAGCCAAATTCAAGATCTACGCAAATTGCTTGGGTCGAGTTTTTTGTATAGTTTTTAGAATCGTTGATGGCAATGTGTTTTTTAATCAATGTAAGGATTCCATGCATTGAAAATGCTGAGAAGAAATTGTATTTTTCTATCATTATTGTTTCTTTGGTAAGTGTGTGCATGTGAGTTTCTTGCAAACATAAAATGTCTGCCTGCATAAGTTCATGATCATTTACAACATCGTCATAGTGCAAAAGCAAGCTGCGTGTGTTCAATGATGCAATGAGTAATTGCTTTGCATTTGGCATTGAATGCAGACCGTATTCAAATTGCAAAGTTGCATGTGTTTTTAATTTATCTATTTCAGTGGCGACTTTTGGACAAGTTTTAAAATTTCTTTGTTCTAACTTATTTAAAAGATAAAGACAATCAATATCTCTAACACGTGAGAGCACAGTGTAAACAAGGCCATGTCTCTTAATTCCTTTTGGGTCAAATGCCAATTTGTTCATTGTCAATCCTTGTGCTCTATGGATTATCCTTGCACATGCTAACTGAATTGGGAATTGTGTTCGCATAATATTCATTTTATTTTCAAGTGTTGTTCGTATCACAATTCTTTTGATTGGTGTCCAATTGGACTTTACAACAGGTGTATAAAGATGTTGCATAGTTGCACGTTGCTTGGCTCCAACTTTTGGATCTGTAAACTCAATCCAAACAATATCATGGTTTGTTTGTGTATAGTGTTTAAACACACCTTCTGCACCATTAACCAACCCATCCTCAGTTGAGTAGTTGCCTCCAACTAGTTCAATAAGCATATCCTTTTTCACTACTATCATAGACGGAAGTCGCAATGTGTTTTGTCTATGGTCATTTTTTTCAATTGAATCAATTTTGCTATCATGTGCTACAAGCGTGAATGTTTCTGTTTGCATAGCTGACAACATTTTTGAGTTATGTTCTTGAACATCCTTGTTACTATGGAAAAGATAAGGTAACGTTGCATCTATTGGTGGTTGTCTATAGCAATGTTGGTTTAAGTAATCTATGTCATCCGGTGTTTTTGAGCATGTTCTAATTCTATTTAAGATTGATATGAATGTTTGATTCCTTTGACATACAACTATTGTAAGTTCATAGCATTTTATCGCATCGAACCAAAATTTGTAAGGAAATGTTTGCTGTTGGAATCTTGGTTGTTCAAAAATCCAACAATCATGAACGGGTTGTGCTTGACACAAATCACCACAGAATATGACATCAAGGTTTCCAAATGCTTTTGTTGGTGTGTGCATGATTTCACGTAATCGTTTGTCAATGTTGTATAGCATTCGAGACCCTATTAAAGAGACTTCATCAATCAACAATACTCGAAGTTGTTCATAATCTTTTGTCAAAAGATCTAGGGTGTTTGAATTTAGCGGAAGCATATTTGAACTTAATGGCAGTCTGAAAGCAGAGTGGACTGTAACGCCACCTGCATTATATGCTGCTTTTCCAGTAAATGCAACTATAAGTCCTTTTTTCTTTAAAGGATCACTACCAATTTCTTTGTCATAGTGATGTAGAAGACCATCATAGATTGCTTTTGCGGTGTAAGTTTTACCTGTTCCTGCTCCTCCTGTCAGGAACAAGTGAATTGGAGTGAGGGGATTGTTCTTTTTCCTTGCAATAACTTCTTTCACGATTGATTGTTGTTGAGTATTTAGATTTCTTCGAATTGCATGGTATTCATGCATGTCCAACAGAAATGGCTTTTCAGTCAAGTTGCACACAATCCCAGGTTTTGATGCATTGAACATAGTTTTGCGGATTAGATCATGCTGAATGTCATATTGTTCTAATCCAGACACAGTTGTTGTTTTGTCTGTTGTTAGAGGAGGCATAGCTATGTCTTGCAATTCAATTGTTTCAGCAGCATTATCAAGGTCACCCCACTTTGTCGTTGTTGATGGCATGAACTTTTGTTCTACAATGTCTATTTGTTCTTTGAATTTGACATATGCATCAGACGATGTTTTGAAATTGCTCTTTAGTAGGTTGCAATTGTCTCTATGTGGCATAAAGAGGATCATCTTTTCTCTAAAAAAATTCTCAAGGTCTTTTTGTTTGTTGTAGCGAATAGATTGTATGATACATGGTCTATTTCTTTTTCTTGTAATTGAGTGCATGCAAGAATAGGAAGATGCATATTCTGCCAAAGAGATGTTCTCAAGCTCAATAGGACGTGCAATGTATTTGTCCAAAATTGATGGGCAAATAATGTCATCAGAGTCATCTGGTTCTTTTTCCAAAAGCGATGGTTTTTTCAAGACAACTATTTTTTTGTCGTCTGGACCAGTGTTGATGAAAATAGTCTTCCTGGAGGATGAATGCAGAGGTAACGAGAGTATGATATGTATTGCTTGTCTAGTAGACATTTGTTGCATGTTCAAAAGCGCATTTCCAAGTTTACGTATCGTTTCAATCTTTCCATCATTCTCAATAAGACATTGTTCTTTAATCTTTTTGAAAGCATTTGTCATGGATCTATCAAATTTGGTGATGTAAGAGCTTACATATGTTGCTGTAGCGTAAGCATCTAAGATATATTGTGCATCTGTATTTGCTTGCCACAACTCTGGTATTGCTTTTGCAAATGAGTTGATCCAAATGTCAACGGGATCTCTTTTTAGTATTAAGGTAGGACGAGGAAGCAAAGACCGTAGTAGAAAAATGTATTCATCTTTGGTTAGTTCTAGCTCTAGAAGCAATTGTGCAAACGACACGTTTCTAGAATATTCTTTATGTTCAATAAGAGAGAACACTTTTTTTGCTCTTTGAATGAGATCATCTGAAGCATTTTCTAGTGGCTCTAGAATCATGGTACTATCCATAGGAGGCAATGGGAAATTGAATCTGCATGTGGAATGTCGATGTTTTCTACATGTTTTTGTGTGACGATGCGTTTGAATTTGAATAAGATTTTGATCAAGTAAAGACGAGTTTGTGGATATATAGCGATCAACAAAAGCAGCAATCTCCTCATTTGAATTTTTTCCATAGACAGGTGCATTTTGAATCCAAATTAGTCCATGTTCATGCTCATTTCCTCTTTGTTGAAATTTGGTCGTAAAGAAAAAATCTTGTATTTTTCCAAATATTGTGTTGTTTTTTAACATAGGAGACTTTAGTGCTGCTATTTTGTGTCTATAGTAGCGAGTACAAATCACTGGGTGTCTTCTTATTAACATGTCAATATTTTCTTCCAATGCATTGTCTTCTAACTTTCCCAAATGTTTTTCCTCGATTTGTTTCAATGCATTGCATAAAGGTGCCCAAAGGTGTTCAACACTCGTAAAGGTTAAAAAGAACGTAGGAGGACCAAGCTGTCGAATCATTGCAAATAGATCTTTTTTCATATTTTCAAAGTAATCAGGTGATGTTCTGATTGCTTTCAATGTACGATACCCGATCGAAGATTGGAGTATTTTTACAAGATTGTCTTTTGACTTGACATCTTTTGCCAATAATTTTTTGTCCTTTAACTATCCCATGCGAATTGATATCCAAGCAGTGTTTTGTACTTGTTTTATTATGATTTTAATTGCTTTGAAAAAAATGTTTGTGCCATGTGTTTCAAAGTCTGTACTTTCATGTTGTAGCTCCCACTGCGATATTTGTTGATAAGAGAAGTGATTGAAAATTTCATTGGGTCGATTGAATCCGTAGAAAAGTGTAGGAAAGTTTAGCTCTTCAGAGTATTTGTCTTGGAAAATGCTCAATGGTCGGAAGCTCTCTGAAGGTGCAATTTCTATGATTTTGTTGTCTAGATCATCTATTAGATGTGTTTCTCCATATCCATGTATCAATGTTTCTGATATTGGTTCTATGTTTATTTCATTTTCATCATCAGCTACTTGTTTTGTTGTTTCTTGAGTATTTGATTCTTGTTTGGCTGTTTCATCAAATATTTTTTCCCAACTAGTATTGATTACAATGCCTTCAATTTTGTAAAGTTCGATTTTGCATAAATCACTCAGCGCAGTCATAATGATCTTTGGCCGAATATTTCCAGATAGATATGCATTTTTGTATTCCAATTTTCGCTTTAGCATAACTGCAACTGTCAAATTGTCATCTAGACTTCTAGGCAATGCTATTTGAACTTTATCCAAATTTGCAGGCACATTGATAATTGAGCCAGTCAGCCCAATTTGTGCTCTTTTATAACCAAGTTGTCTTATTTGTGCAAAGGCTATTCTTGGTGACACCAATCGTTCTTCCAAAGGAGTCAGTATAGCTACAGATGGCAATATGTTATTGCGCTGGATTCGTGTAGGCGATGTAAACATGGGCAATTTCCCATTAGCGATTGCTTTCTTGCAAGGCCTACAAATTTGAACAAGTAGCATGGGGTATGTCACATCTTGTGTACTTGTAAGAGTTTGAAAGGCTAATTTAACTGTGTTGTTTACACTAGAAATGTCTTTTTTAAAATGCAGTTGTTTACACACGGAACATGCATGAATAGGTGTGTCTTGAATAACTTTTAAGTATGTAACATCTGCTTTTTTTGCTTTTGCACATTCCTTTTGATTTTGAAGAATGTCCATTCCTTGTTTACACATATTGTGTTTCAACAAGCGCAAGTTTTTTTGCATATTGCCATCAATGCATGTTTGCGTCTTGATTTTGGTTTTTGAAAATTGATCAGCAATGCAAGACTTTTTTTTCCCTATGTTTATCTTTTGTTTTTGTTCCTTTGCTTTAATTGCATCTATGTATATTGGTTTGTTCAATGGTCCGTTGTCAATGTTCTTTTCTATAGTGTTTTGTTTCGCTATTGTCTGTTTGTTCTTTTCAAAATTATCCGTTCCAATTGCAATGGAAGTATTTTTGTTGCAATTGAGCGAAAAGAACATTTTATTTCCACAATGTTGTTGCAACAAGGATTGGAAATGCGAGTGCATTTTATCTATTACATGTTGCATCAGGCATAGAACTTTTGACGATTTATTTGTTGCATGGAATGTCGCAATATTTTCTTGCAAATTATTGCTCCATAACTGTATGTTAGTGTCTAGTAGCTCACATAACCATTGAAGAGCAAATTGATTTCCTTCTATGTGACCAATGATATATGGCTCTGCCAAATGCACGATATAGCTTTCCCATCCACTAACAAGAGGTGTAGTTGCTAATGTGTTTTTATCAAGATATATGTCCAAGCATTGTATTGCCCTAATATCATTTGAAGCAATAGAGTTATAAAAGCTTTGCGCAATTGCTTTTCTAACACTTTGTCCATTAGCGAAGAGTGTCAATTCGGAGATTGATTCGAACAAGGAGTCATGACAATTGCCTTGAAGCTGAAATGACATTTCAACTTGCCTATATAAACATCGATTTACATTTGCACTTTGACAAAGCATATCAGTGACTTGTCTTTCGGCTTGCATTGTTTTATATGACAATAATGGTTCAAAGTGGCCAGAAGCTGGTGTGTGGTCATGGAACAATATATTGTAGCAATACTCAGATCTTCCAGAATTGAAGTGAAGGTATTTTGTTCCTTTTGTTAATGACCAAACAGCGACTGGAACATTCAACCATTTTGAAAACCACTTGATGCAAAACATATCACCCCATAGTCCATATACATTTTGATTATCTGGCTGCGAAGCAGACTGCGACATGCGATTGAGATATTCGTTGGCATTTTCTATGTTATGCAATTCCACCAAATAGTCAACTGTCAATTCTGTGCGCATTGACAACAATGCAGAGGCATCTTTTTGATCTAGACAAACACAAAAATGATTGACAATCTCTTTCCTTATCTCTATTGATGTATATTGGAAGTGCAATAATACTACAAGTGCATCAAACAAGCAATTTCCTGGCTCATAGTGGAAATTGTCTAGTCGAAACAAATTGCTTGTAGCCAAAGCCTCATCAATTTCTTGCCAATTAGAATATTTGATGCAAAGACCATTTTCCCTTAAAACATTGTCGCCTTTACTTTTGTCTTTTCCCATATTGTCTACAAACACATTTGCGACGGCATAGTTTTTTCCTGCTTTTTGTTCTTGTTTTTTCTATGTCCCTAGTTTTTTATATGGGAAAACCTGCATGCAAGTGAAGAGAAACAAATCCAAAGGAAAACAAAATAAGCAAAGGCCATGGTTTTTTTTTCCAAACCATGATGTTGTAAACATTGTAGATTGTTGTTGTCATTGCAAATAAGCAAAGCAAAGGGAACAACATATTCACAAAAGAAAATTTTTCAAATGAAATGTATTTTGTCTTGCTACTAGAATAGAAAAAAACAGCATGTTAATTGCTAAGCTAAAATTATTAAATATGCAAAATTTGGTATCAATACAAAAAAAATGGCAATTAGCAAACAAGAAAATTCTGTGTGTGTTTTTTGTCTTTCTTTTTTTGTTGAAGCTATGTTTGAGTTTGTTATCTTATTCTAGTCAGGGGGAATCATTAGATTCAATGCAATATTAGATTTATTGGTGACCTATAACAAAGGGAATCAAACTCAAGGCATTACATTGCTTATTTAATGTCGATGAATCATTGTACATAACCTTTTACATATATCTAAAGCAGATATGATGATAAACATAAGCCCAATCCCATGTATTAGTATAAGGATTTGCTTCTAATATTCATTAACATCTATAACTATAACTAGAGCTTGAAACTTTTAATCATAATAATATAATGATGTCAAGTTTCCAAGATCAAACACTAAATCCAAATGCTCTTAAAAGAATCGATATAAGTTTAAAAACTCTATTCATCAATCATATCCATGTCTACATTCACATGCATTTCATAAGCAGAAGCATGTGTGCTTTGCATTGAAAGGAATTGAAGGAAGATAGGGAAGGAGGAAAATACCTATTGCTGACAAAATTGATGCCTGCCTTTGCTACTTATCATTGATGAAGATGGTGCGAAGTAAGGCTCTAAACGAGCACAAAATAGAAAAAGCTTTTTTGTCATGTTTCCATATGGTTGATAAAATATAGGCTACGGCACATGTGCATTGTCTTACATAATATACTTATTGCATAGGCCTAGTTTAAAATGTTTCTTGAAAGGTGAAATGACATTATTTTTTTATTTTTTGGCAAGCAAAATATTGCAATCTATAATTTTGCAAAGCAAGAATTTAGAAGAATAAACAAATATGGTAAAGTGAATTAGTAAATGTTTAAACATATTTATAGTTTTAAACTTTTATATATCAATAAAATATAACTATGTGTGTTAGGAAATGTTTAAATATTTAAACTTAGTATACCACTATGCTGTATGCTCATGCTATAGTTTGTACCTTGATTGTTAAGCATTCAACTACTAATTAATTGCCAATGTAAGAGTGAATTAGAATAGTGGCATAGCTAATATTGATTCCTCATACTATTCATAAATGTAAACATAAACGGCATAAGCGACAATGATTTTGCATCTGAAGACAAAGTAAGAATAAAGCATAGAAAATTAAAGACTGAACATAAAAAATTTATTTCAAAAACAAATTTGCGATTATTGTTTTCCTTAATCTTTCTATTGAACTTTAATTTATAAGCAGTTGCTACTGCTTGGAATTTTATTTGTAATTACCTTATAATATATAGATTAAAGCCATGAACCTATAATTTTAACACATAATTTATAATTTCTCTTTTATATCATATTGTTTCATTTATGCTTTTGTATTAAACACTTAGACCTTAAACTTTCTTTTTGACACTAGTGATTTCGCTAGGCCTGGCGAGGGAATGCGAAAGATCATATTTTGTGTCAAAGAGAGTGACAAACAAACTATATCAAGATTTAGCAAGATTGCGGTGTAATTAGATGGTGACTTTATTGAGTGCACTTAACTCTTCATAACTTGTGTCTTCATCAAATACCTCAATGGGAGCATTATGGTTTCCCTGATCAGGAGACTGTCAAACCATTTTTTCTTGTTCTTGGATTTGAAACATTCTATAATTTTAACACATGATTTATAATTTCTCTTTTATATCAAATTGTTTCATTTAACTTTTGTATTAAACACTCACACCTAAAACTTTCTTTTTGACACTAGTGATTTTGCTAGGCCTGGCGAGGGAATGCGAAAGATCATATTTTGTGTCAAAGAGAGTGACAAACAAACTATATCAAGATTTAGCAAGATTGGGGTGTAATTAGATGGTAACTTTATTGAGTGCACTTAACTCTTCATAACTTGTGTCTTCATCAAATAGCTCAATGGGAGCATTATGGTTTTCCTAATTAGGAGACTGTCAAACCATTTTTTCATTCTTCTTGGATTTGAAACATTTGCACTAATCATGTCCTTGTTTATTACAATATCTACGAAACTTAGTAGAAGACGGAGAAAAGAAAAAGCAGATTGTGAGAAACAAGATGACCTTGTAGTAGTAGGAAGTGCAAGTTTTGAAAATGTAGATATGCAAACAATTGAGGAGGATGATTGGTGTTGAATTCTACAATAATCTAAAAACTTATCTTCAATCAATTGTGCTTGATTATACACAACGTAAAGAATAGTGATTTCCATGTACGTCAGCTCTAGCTACAAACATTCTTGTAACCTACTTTTAAATTTGACGATAAAATTATCAAATGCATTAGTGATATTGAGAAGAATGGACAATTGATTGAATTGATGGAAGTACTCTCATGAAAGAATGTTGAATCCTTGACTTAGGTGAAGCCACTTAATATTCATATCCTATTTGTAGAAGGAAGAACTAAAGGAGAGAGAAAGGGATTCCACAAACTCGGTCCAAATCATGATTGAGTTTTGATTCACATCATGCCTACAAAGCCTTGTGAGTTTCAAGTTAATGGACATAACCTTTTCAAGACCAAGAAACAGATTATAGTTAAACCAAGTGTCTATGTCAAGAATCTAACTTTGGAGCACTTTCGAACCATGGGATTCATCATAAATGATAAGCTTGGATTTTTAACATCGAGGACATAAATTGTTGATAAAAATATTATTAACATTTTACGCAAACAAAGCAATTATGTTGGCAACTTCCACCATTCTTTTGTGTAACATCATTATTTCCATGGATCTTATAGTAGTCATCATTGATACCCAGGGGATATGGCCACTAATACAACTATTAACAACTTGATTTTTTTGAAAGTGTATTAAAAATTCCAAAACAACTTTCAAATATCTATGAATCTCTATTAAATAAAAGGTCAAGAGTCTTGTAAACAAAGTTGAAGACTCAAGAACATCTTCAAATATCAACGAATATCACCATCAATTACTTAAAAACTTGGGAGATTGTTAATCAATGCATAACAACAAAAAATTATTAGTGTATAGTGTCAATGAAGCTCCAATGAAACCCTAGGAAATGAGCCCATATAAAAAGAGATATTCAACAATGTCTCATCAACATCCAAAATCACTATGTGTGTATCTTACAGAGTCAATTTCAATGATAGAAGTAAATGCCTCTTATCAACATCTCTTCCAAATTTTCCATCGTGTCCAAATGAAGGAAAATGTTACATAACCCGAATTAAAAAAAAAAAAAAACAATTAATGCTAGTGGCCTGGCCTAACCGTTTTAATAGATAGATTGTTATGTATTGAGGCCATCTATATTAAATCATGTCAATAAAGTAGATTTAGTGTGAAAGCAATATTTGTAAAAATGTTTACTAGAAGCTTCCACCTATTAGAAAGTCTCTATAGCATGAAAACAATATTTGAAAGAAAATTTATTACAAGGTCCACCTATTAGAAAGTTCCTTTACTAAGGACGCTTATTAGAAGGTTCAGCCTAGTAAAAAGTTCCTTCACTAGAAACTATATATTAGAAGCAATGAAACAAGATGTCTTGTGAAGTATTTTGTAATTGTAGATTGGCTTCATTTGGAGGTTTTCCCCTTGAAGAGGCAAATGAATATTGCTTTAATTAATAAATATATTTCTATTATAATATTTTGTTATCTAGAACTATCTATTGTTGTGGTAATTATGTCTTTTCATATTGAAATCTTGCTTTATTTTATTTATTTATTTATGCTATGAATTTCCAATTATGTTGTTGAGGTACATAACAAATAAACATCATACTTGGGACTCATTAAGCATGAAATAATTGTTAAGCCATGAATTTTGGATGTGCAAAACACAAAGCAATGAGCACACCAAACAAAATCAAATATGCAGAATGCATAAAAGATAAGAATATGTAGCGTGGCTTGTGACAATCAATTCCAATAATGAGAACACCATGTCCTTAATATCGAATGAATTCGCAACCTTCATTTTTCTAGTCATGGATAGAATGACAATAAAATAACTCATTATTATGCGTTGAATTATATTTTAAGGATCGATAACATTAGTTTAATCTTAGATACTTGAATTTGATTATGAAGGCCGATCTAAATAAAGAAGAAATTCCATCAATCAAGCCATTATATTGCAGGCAAGATGGGGCTGATTTTGGTGAAGGGTCATAAAAGGCCCTTGACATTGCTCAAATATAATAGGGACGAGAATTTGATGTTTGTTTGTGTGGATGGCCATATTCCTATTGTTTGGTATAGCCAGAACAAGGAGCAGTTAGGGACTTGCTGAGCCCACAATAATTTCTTATAGTGCTTTAATGTCTGAAGCGATTGTACATGTTTGAGAATAAGTAACATAGATCACATTATAAAGTTACAAAATGTGGGAATAGAAACGATACACACCTTATGAGAGAAAGGTTTGATATATAATATAAAATAGATTTCGAGCTAATGCAATATGTATGTATGTGGCTATGAGCAGTGAACATAATCGCTTTGTAGGTGGATGAATCAAAACTATTCGAGCTTTTGATGACAATAGAATTGTACACTTAAATCAATTCAACACCAATCAGTTATGGAAATCAATCATAGGATTCGTTCCTAAAAAACCTAAACTTGACATTGAATTTGAATAAAATATTACCCAAATTCGAACTAGACTGGAAACTTGCTCTAATACCAATGATGTAGGGATTCTCACTCATAAGCAGAGTTCGAAATCAAAGTCTGGAAAGTAAATTTCTTAATTGCTTTTTATTAAGTAAACATAGTGCTACATAGCTTTACATGAAGAGAACTAACCATGAAAACAAAGAGAGAAAATTTGAACAAGATTCTTGAAACTAGCAACTAAGTGCAATAATAGAGATGGTGATTTAATGTCTCAAGCGATTCTACATGTTTAAGAATAAGTAACGTAGATCACACTGTGAAGTTACAAAATTTGGAAATAGGAACAAGGCACACCTTATGAGAGAAAGGCTCGATATGTAGTAAAAATTAGATTTCGAGCTAATGCAATATGCACCTATGTGGCTATGAGGGGTGAACGTGATCGCTTTGTAGGTGGATCAATCAAAATCTATTCAAGGTCTTGATGACAATAGAATTGTAGACTTAAATCAATCTAACACCAATCAATTATGGAAATTAATCATAGGATTCCTTCCTAAAAAACCTAAAGTTGAAATTGAATTTGAATAAAATATTACTCAAATTCAAGCTAGATTGGAAACTTGCGCTAATACCAATGATGTGGGGATTCTCACTCATGAGCGGAGTTCGAAATCAAAGTCCGTAAATAATTTTCTTAATTGATTTTTACTAAGTAAACATAGGCCTACATAGCTTTACATAAAGAGAACTAACTATGAAAACAAAGAGAGAAAAATTTGAACAAGATTCTTAAAACTAGCAACTTAGTACAATAATAGAGATGGTTGTAGATAAGATCTCAAGCGCTCCTCAATATTAGGCAACCAAGAAGGCATTGACAATAATATCCTATGTGCACACACAAGACAAATGATATGATACTAAGTATTAAAAATCAGTTATATGTGAATGATTTAGAATACCTATCAACCTAGTCCTCCACTTCAAATCTAGAGTCTACATGGATAGTTAGGATCTGCTTATATTGATTCTTCTCCTTGCCTATTACTTCCATGTCCCAAAGAATTTTGCCTAAAGTGTCATACTTTTGATCCAAAAATTCAAATTTATCCATAATGGATTATTGTTGCATGCGCCAATCTTCAATAACCTAAGCCACAATGGATTTAGTTTTTGAGTGGAAAGCAATTTTCATGGGTGCGTTGCAAATGGAAGAAGCCAATATCAAGTTTCTAGTGTTTGAACTCAACAACAATACATTTTGAAGGATTGGTGGCTTATGGCTCCTAAATATTTTTCTCTATTCACCCATGCTCAACTTTGATATTTAGATACAAAGCTCTTATCGTATTTCATCATTGTGTCCTTGGTCTCCATTTCAACTTCTGTGGCTTGGTGCGCTCATCGTGGTTCTCATGCATTATCCTGTTTGGTATCTTCATAGGAAGCCCATATTATGATTTCTAGATACATTATTTCTATCCCTCCTCTTGATTTGTATCATCTTCCCTCAAAATTTCAAAATCTAGTATCTTGATCAAATATTGAGAGGAATTGACCTCGATTTTAAAGTAATATTGCACAAGGATTTGTCTTTAGTTTAGTAAGGACACTTAACCATTCTTCAACAAGTGATCTATAAATTGCCATGGATATTCCATTGCAATAGTTCGTCACAAGATATCTGACAACTTAATTCATCATGCTAGCTTAATTTCACAAAATGATGAATAAAGTAATATACACTCCCTTATTGTTGGTAAGCCATGAAATAATACAATAAGATCATCATAATGGAACCCCTTCTCCTCATAATGAACCACTATTTAACATAGCCTAGTAACTGTCTAGGGTTAGTTTAAGTGTTTATATATGCCTCAACTCTTGATTAGGGTCAGGGTTTTGGAGTTTCTAGAATTTTCTTGAAGTCCACTTATGACTAGCTCAATTACATAGTCAAAGTTAGGTCCCATGGAGCAAGTGCCAGAAAGCGAGTTTTGAACCTAAGTGGGGAGGACAACAACATTCCTCCGAACCACTCGATCTACACTCAATTGACTATTGCCATAAATTTTTCTAGGCTGGGCGATAAATTATAATCAATTTGCTAATAAGTTGTTCACACTTAGTAATGAATTGTTTTCACACTTAGTAATGAATTGTTTAATTAAATGCAAGGAAAAAGGCAAACAATGCAAAAGCGAAATTCAACAACCTCATAGGCAAGGGATTTTCTCAGCAAACATATGTTGAATTGACGACAGTATAACCAAGATTAGAGTATTCAACATTATCTCTTTCTAAATTTTGTATTAAAATGTATTTATAGTTGTCAAAGATGTTATCAAAGCATATTTAAGTATATGGCATTGCAAGAAAACTAACCATCAAATAGCTTGAAAATCAAAATACAGAGCTTCAAAACTATGTCTATATAAACCGTTTCGATTCAGTAATATAACCTATCCCAAAACAGTAAAAATATTGAACAAAGCGACTATTAAATTGCAAGAGAAGAAAATACAAGGGCAAAATCAGCAATGCAAACCATCAAACATCGGACATTAAAAAAAATCGCTCACAAGCATAAAAACCGCAGCCGAATAGCACTCACAAATCGTAGACAACAAAATCGTGGTCTCCACAAACTAGTAGAAATTGATACCACTCATATACATATTATAAGCGAGTTCGAAGGCAAAATTTGCCAGCAATAAACTTCTATAATGAAGTGATTTTTTTTATTATCAAAACATATATTTTTTATCTTATTTTTATTCATCTATCAAATCTAAATAATCTTTGTTTCTATCCATCTAAAATTTTATTGTGCCTATACATCTAAAATTTTATATTAAAATGTGAATTTTTAAACCTAGACCACAATACTTAATGCCAATAAGTACGCCCGTTTTATGTATAATGTGAAAAAACTATAGTCATTTAAAAGGAAGCCACATTGGACTTGATACTTTTGTTGTATTCAAAGTTTTGCACAACAAAATATCATTTTGTTGACTTTTTAACTAAGGATATTTGCCGTATTCAAATCTCTTGTTCAAAGAATGTAATTTCTATTTTTTAACTAAGGATCTTTGTCATATTTAAATCTCTTGTTCAAAGAATCTAATTTTGTTGATTTTAAACTGCTTGAAGTTTAGTTAAAAGAAAATAGAGTAAGTGATTAATTTATAGTTTCTGTTTTGATTTGTAAAAACTTTTTGCGATGGCTCAAGCTTGTTGCAATGCGGAGGGAAAAACGGAACTTTAGCAGTTTAATAGAGCTTAAAAGTAATGACATTGTCTGTAATTTTAAACGCCGGTTTTAACAAAGACACAAATGCTAAAGTTTGTAGCATTGAAGCCACAAAAAACGTAAGCATTCATCCTAGCAACATAGAAAATGTCTAGGCATTGATCCTATGATCATTTGTCACTAATCATTTCAAAGTCCAGGGATTAACATGAAACTTTTCATAGAGAGAATGAGCACAACCCTGTCGTATTTAAATAAAATTAGTGAATCGATGTTCGTACCAGATTAAAGTATATTTTTTTGCTAAATATATTTTTAAGAATTGAATCAAATCCACCGATGTAGAAAAAGGAGCATTCATATTTCAACAAGCTGAACAGTAATGAATATATCTATTCAATATAATCAGATTCAACTAACATAAACACATGTCGTGTATCCATGTCATAGTACCAATCAAGTAGCAATGCTTCCATGCATATGCTACATTTGGCTGTTGCAGCCACCTTTGTTATTTAGCGCCTAAAATCTTGAGCGCATTCCACTAATGCATTTACACTACCTACAAGGGAAAAATTATAAACAACCAGCCTTGTCTTGCATGTAGGCACTAATTTCCCAGCTTATATAGCAGCTGTAAGCAGATAGTATGAGCGGTATATCTTGATGACACCTGTTTCTTTTTAATCGTTGTGACACAACATAATTTTGCTATGGGCGTTCCTTCGTGTAGCTCACGTCCCTACTTCAAGATTTTGTGTTTATACAGATAGCTGTACGACCACAGAGACTAAATATAATCAGATTCAACTCGTATAAACACATGTCGGTCGTGTATCGGTGCCATAGTATTAATCAAGTAACAATGATTCCATGCATACGCTACATTTGGCTGTTGTAGCCACCTTTGTTATTTAGCGTCTAAAATCTTGAGCGCACTCTACCAATGCATTTACACTACCCACAAGGGAGAAATTATAAACAATTAGCCTTGTCTTGCATGCAGACGCTAATTTGCCAGCTTATATAGCACCTGTAAGCAGATAGTATGGGCGGTGTATCTTGTTGACACCTGTTTCTTTGTAATCGTTGTGACACAACATAATCTTGGTACCGGCGTTCCTTCATCTAGCTCACGTCCCTATTTCAACATATTGTATTTATACAGAAAGCTTGAGGACCGCAGAGACTGAATTTTTTTTTTATATTGAGAGCTCGAGCGAAGCACTACACTCCACTGCGGCGACTGTAGAAATTTGTGAAGGATTGTGGCTTCGATAGGAGACGAGAGTTTCCTCCAGGTACATGGATTCTTACCTCTGCACAGGTAAATGTTTACAACTACATCCTCCTAAACCTAGAATTTAGTTTTAGTTAAGCTTCGTTATTCTTCTCTGTTCAACCATATTTTTCTTTACAGGGCTTGCAATAACATCTTCGTATTACACTCAATATTATTCGAGCTAGAGTAACTGTGCTTGCTATCAGGAAATTCTGGTTTATCACTTAGAGACTTTCTTATAGCCTGAAGTTAAAATGCATAAGATGTTCCGTTAATGTTTTATAGACTATTTCTCAGGGTTTTGAGTCTGGTAGCCCTTCGAAATTTTATTCCGTCGAAAATAAAAAGAATAAAGTATCAAATTTTATCAAGATATCGAGTCTGCCAGTCGTTGGCATCCTTATGAAAATTCTACCAGGGGTTTCTCTGTTTATCCGTGAAGACACTCTATGTTGAAAATCCCCCTGTTTATCCTTATTTTCCTATCAAAACACAGGTGCAATGCTGAGTACCGTCACCACTTGGGTGCTTTCAGATGGCTTGGCAACCACAATTGGTCTTTTTAAAGCTGGGATTGCCATGTACAGTTGAGAATCGCTATATATATATATATATATATATAAATGAAGCTCTTAATGGCGCATAGCAAAAAAATACATATATGAAAGCACCTATTAACGCTACATTTTAAAATATATATCTATAAATATATCCAGGTGAAACGATTAATATTACTAATTTTGGATTTCGATTAATTTCTTTACTAGGTGGAATCATTCGGTACCTCCCTTCATGATTTGAGCTCCATTGCAAGCAATTTGGTATTTTTTTTTATCTCATATAAGTTATGGTTAATAGTTTTGAGACCTGATCTCGCATTATTTGATCTCTTATTGTGTAGTTAAGTTGTTAACCCTACAGATGAAAGTTTTTAGTTTTGAGAAGGTGTCCATTTAACTATTTAAGATTTTAACCCTCTAGCACGCTATGGGCAATCTACAATACGAATTGGTCCCGTAATAGTTGAAACACAACTATATATTTAAGACTTCCGTTAATACCATACCCCACCTACTGTGTAAAAAATGACTATAGTCAAGACGAGACTTCCATGTTTCAATAGGTTAAACCAGGAAATTTTTTATCAATCAATAGGTAACTAAGTAAAGAACAGTTTAAGTGTATGATTCATTGTAACCAAACCTACCAGAAACAAGAATTGAAGTCTCAATTCGATGTCGGTATGAAGCTATGCCTTTGTAATCAGCCAAGTCCCAAAGCTATGACATGGGCTTCTTCAACCCGCGTCTAGCTGGTGTTAGAAGCTCTATTTGCTAAGACTCTGACTCGATTGTATCAGAAAAATCCATAGACCCCCAACCCGAGACACACCAGAACAAAATCGTAGAATAAACCCTTTCACGCCCTTTGTCTTCCACAGAACTATCGCTTAGAATTTCTACCATCCACCTGTTAACGGCTCACATATAGTACAACAGGGTAGAGCCCCTTCGCACAGCCCAAGGTCATGGGAGTACAAACGTTTGACGCTGTCATCATAACACTATTTATTAACATTTATTAAAAACTCCAGCAGCAGGGTGGTGACTCACATCCTCGGTCACATTTTACAAGTTTAAATTTTGTATTGTTATCAAGACCTTAGCTATTACCAGATGCAATGTGCACGATAAAATCAAACTATTAGAGGCCAAGACGACTTACGCCACCTGTTTAACAATAATAATAAACAATAAACAACAATTAAAGCGCTCATTAATAAGGCTCTAACCTCTACCAATAACTCTGTCTATTATTAATGCAAGGCATTGATATATGGAATCGACAACAATTCAATTATTACTGGTGGCCATACCATGCATAAATTGTGAATAATCCATGTAATGCGTTCAACCATGTAACCTTTTATGGTAACCAATATGTTTATAATTATAAATGTTTGAATATAGATAAATCAAATCATATGTAGTACATTCAATGGTTTGTAGTACCCAATAGTTTACAAATTGACATTGAAAATTATGGGCAGGCCCGATTCATGTCTAATCCTTTGATTATGTAATGCGTGGATTATATACATGTGTGTGTTAGGTATTAGTATCAATATGGTACAGTTATATGGTAATAATAATAATAAGATGCCAAGTTACTATGTATGCAATCGAAATTGCTTTAACTAAGTTCCAAACTCATGGTGTGAGTGCTAGCATAAGCTCGCTGACTCGCCACCCATACGCTCAATGCATTGGGCTATAATGTGGTTACACAAGCAATAAATGTATTCGCTATCAACAATAAATGTATTCGCTATCAAACAATAAAACAAAACGATTTTCTCCATTACGAAGTCTGCAACTCCTTGCACGGAAGCCAGAAACCACCATGGCACTAGCCCGCCGCCCCCTCTTGGGGTGGGAAAAACTAGGCTGGCGTCATTGTTTTACAACCAACCATATTTTAAAAAAATGCCATTTTAAAAAACTGGATTTAATATAACATATTCAAACTATATCCAAACTATAGCTCTAGGGTAAATTTCTACGTTCAATAGCCTAGAATAATAGGCAAATAATCAGGTTCAGAGCCTACAGAACTATTGTCAATTGGACAAGTTGGACCGCAGCTACCAACTGCTGTGGCATCCTCACAACTTAAGGGTCTTTTTCACTCTTGAGTTCATTTCTAACGAACGTAGAAAACATACAGTAAAGAGTTTGTTTCTTACCCGAGAAGCAGCACCTGCTTGTACACAGTTTCAACACCTTGATCCATCCTGCCATCACGCACAAGACATAAGTCAAACCACTAATTTTTATGAATCAATAGATAACTGAGTAAACAACAGTTTAAGTGTATGATTCACTGTAAGCAAACCTACCAGAAACAAGAATCGAAGTCTCAATTCGATGTCGGTATGAAGCCCCGTCTTTGTAACCTCGATGCAACCTGCCATCGCGTACAAGACATAAGTTAAACCAGCGAAATTTTTATGAATCAATAGGTAAGCAAGTAAAGAACAGTTTAAGTCCAATATTCGTAGAGGTGAAGCAAACATCATGCTTGCAGGTGCCACGAACGCTGGGATTGTGCCCATAGGTATGGGTGGATTTATTGCCCTCAGCGCCCTTTCTCACAAAAATGATGACCCATAGACACCTCTCCCAACCATCCACTCGGCATTTATATTCTTTAAGAATCACCTTTCTATTATTACGTATATAATAAGACACCACTTATTATGAGATTTCGTTTTCTAACTACTCTACACGACGACTTATTTGCACAACCCAGCAAAATAGCTTATTTGCCATATTTAAGGTTGCACCTTCCATGCGATCCAACGCGCTGTAAGTTTGGGGCATTACCTAATTGGGGTAGGTTAAGTGAGCCGGTCTATAAAGCCTGGATTGCTAAATTGAAGGTTGTGATCTAGCAGGACTTTCCTTAGGGATTGTGCTTTAAACAATGATATTAGCAGGAAGACGGCTTAATCTATTTTTTATTGCAAAAATAAAGAAGTGCTACTGAACAACCTACGTTAGAGGGCATATTATTTATACGTAATATCATCCATCGCAATCTATGCTTCCCACCTTTCGAGGGAATCCTTTAAACTGATAAAATGACTTATACCTACAAGCAGGGGATAGAATGCAATAAATGGAATGGATTGGAATGCAATGAGAGTAAATATACGACCATCTGAGGGAAGGAACTAAGAATGGAGAGCATCTACTACCGCTGATAGATAGAACATCTACTAATGAACGAATGGGAGTGATCAACATCTACTACCAGGGAAGGATGATACGATTGAGACTACCACACCACTTATTATGAGCTTTCATTTTCTAACTACTCTACACAACGACTTATTTGCACGACCCAAACGAGCAAGCAGAAATAATCAGGTTCAGAGCCTACAGAACTATTGTCAATTGCACAAGTTGGACCACAGCTACCAACTGGTGTGGGATCCTCAGAACTTGAGGGTCTTTTTCACTCTTGAGTTCATTTCTAACAAACGTAGAAAACCTATAGCAAACAGTTTGTTTCTTACCCGAGGAGCAGCACGTGCTTCTACGCAGTTTCAACACCTCGATGCAACCTGCCATCACGTACAAGACATAGGTTAAACGACGAAATTTTTTATGAATCAATAGGTAAGCGAGTAAAGAACAGTTTAAGTGTATGATTCACTGTAACCAAACCTACCAGAAACAAGAATTGAAGTCTCAATTCGATGTCAGCATGAAGCCGCGCCTTTGTAGCCTCGATGCAACCTGCCATTGCGTACAAGACATAAGTTAAACCAGCAAAATTTTTATGAATCAATAGGTAAGCAAGCAAAAATCAGTTCAAGCCTATGATTCACTGTAACCAAACCTACCAGAAACGAGAATTGAAGTCTCAATTTCACGTCGATATGAAGCTGCGCCTTTGTAACCTCGATGCAACCTGCCATCACGTATAACACATAAGTTAAATCAGGGAAATTTTTATGAATCAATAGATAAGTAACTAAAAAACAGTCTAAGTGTATGATTTACTGTGACCAAACCTACCAGAAACAAGAATCAAAGTCTCAGTTCGATGTCGGTATGAAGCTGCGCCTCTGCAATCAGCCAAACCCCAAAGCTATGACATGCGCTTCTTCAACACGGATCTAGCTCCTGTTAGAAGCTCTATCTGCCAAGACTGTAACTCGACTGCATCACAAAAAATTCATAGACCTCCAAGCCGAGACCTTTCACGCCCTTTGTCTCCTCCAGAACTATCGGCTAGAATTTCTACCATTCATCTGTTAACGCCTCCCAGATAATGCAATAGGATAAAGCCTCTTCGCAGAGCCAAAGGTCATGGCAGTACAAAGATTTGACGCTGTCATCATAACACTATGTATTAACATTTATTAAAAACTCCAGCGGCAGGGTGGTGACTCACATCCTCGGTCACATTTTACGAGTTGTATTGTTATCAAGACCTTGGCTATTATTACCAAACGCAATGTGCACGATAAAATCAAACTATCAAAGCCCAAGACGGCTTACGTCACCTGCTTAACAATAATAATAAACAATAAACAACAATTAAAGCGCTCATTAATAAGGCTCTAGCCTGTACCGATAACTCTATCTATTATTAATGCAAGGCATCGATATATGGAATCGACAACAATTCAATCCATGTAACCACTCGCCACCCATACGCTCAATGCATTGGGTTATAATATGGTTACACAAGCAATAAATATAATGCTATCAACAATAAATGTATTTGCTATTCTCCAATACGAAGTCTCCAACTCCTTGCACGGAATCCAGAAACCACCATGACGCCAGCCCGCCGCCCCCTCTTGGGGTGGGAAAAACTAGGCTGGCGTCATTGTTCTACAACCAGTCATATTTTTAAAAAATGCCATTTTAAAAAACTGGATTTAATATAGCATATTCAAACTATATCCGAACTATAGCTCTAGGGTAAATTTCTAGGTTCAATAGCCTACAATAATAGGCATCCGACGATTCATTTATGTTCCCCTTCGGGGACATAATAACTTAATGTTTGTTATGGCAAAGCTTTAAATGATGATGATGAAGATTAACGTTGATTGAGATTAACTTTGGTTTACGGGATCTTAAGAAGAAAAGAAGTAAATTATTTAGTTTGCTTTTGATGTTCAAAACACTTGAAGAGAAGCTTTCTTAACTCACTATAATTTTGGTAAGTTAGGAGGTTAGAAAGGTTTGTATTGTAACAAATACTATGAAACTAAGATTTAATGTAGGTGTAAGTAGAAAACTATAAGAGAAAGTGATTTTCATCATCAATTCTCATAAAGTCACAAAGATGACAACTTCTTTTTACCATGATGTTTTAGATTGATATTATGCAAAATGTCATTTTTCTCAATATCCCAATGGTTTAACTAAACCATAATATTTCATTACTAATAAATATTTAAAATATCGATTTTAAACAAAATATTGTTTCAAATTAAAATTAACATAAACAACATACTTACTAATAAAAAAATTAATTTATTACAATTAAATTAATATTAATTTGTTAGACAAAATTAATAAATGTATTATATTAATTTATTACAATAAGTTTTATGCTAATTTTTTTTTAAAAATCTTCATATTATATCATTAATGATGCAATGCAAAGTTTATGACATTGACATAAAGATGACACGTCACCACACATAAAACAAGGCCATGACAAATATTCAGATGCCTTTCTTAGCATTAAATGCAATGGTACGCAAGAAACATCTTTTGAAAAGTAGTGAAGTATGGCCAGAAGTGAGAACAACGCAATTGGAAAAAGAGATTTAAGAGTTCAAAATCCTTTTTCAATTTCCGAATAAAGACGAGATATCTTCGAGCAAAGGAATCTTCCTAGAAATTTCTGGATAGCAATGATATAACAACAATTTAAACGAAAATAGGTCTCAGCAATATTTCTGCACTAAACATAACCAGAATTTAGATGAAGTTGGCTCTGAGCATGTCTGCACCAAACAAAACAAGCCAAAGTGAAGCCTAGTTCAGATTCAGCTGCTGCTATTTCAAGAAAATCAACAGTATCAGAGCACAAGATGAAGAGGAGCTTGTTGCTGCAGCTGACCATGATCATGCCGCTCTCTCTGGCAGTCATCATGATGAATTTAAACTTATGTTCAGCAGTGGAACATGTGGTGGGAGACGACAGAGGATGGGATCCACACTCAGACTTTCATGGCTGGGCTTCTCGCAAAATCTTTCGTGTTGGAGATAATCTTTGTAAGTGATATTACTACTATCATATATTATATTATATTAGCACAGCTACTTAATTTGTGGTTGATGAATATTGATAAGTCACAAGTGAAGTGTTACTAACAGCAAGTTTTTTTCAGCAGTACTAACAGCAAGTTATCCACATATATATAATTGTTCTTATCATATATTATACTATGTTAACACAGCTACTTAACTTGTGGTAGGTAAATATTGATATGTTACAAGTTAAATGTTACTAACAGCAAGTTATCCACATATATATAATTGTTGATATATCTTCCTGCAATCTAGAAAGATGACCCTCAACTATTTATTTATGTAATTAGATTTTCATTTCTTTAACCAAACAAGTAAATTAAATTTACAGATCGTATTGAGGACTATTATAAGAGCTTGATGGATTATTGATTTATGCATTCAATGTATATAGGGTTTGCATATGCCTCTGGAGAACAAAGCGTGATAGAGTTGAAGAGCAAAGAGGACTTCGAGGCCTGTGATATCAGCAATCCAATTAGAGTCTACAATGGAGGGGTTGATTCAGTCCCCCTGGTTAATGAGGGCACAAGATATTTCAGTAGCAGAAGAGTGGAGGATTGCCAAAATGGCATGAAGCTCCTCATTAATGTCGATGCAGCTCCCTCGTCATCTGAATCTCAAACTCGATCTGAAACAGACAGTGGGATATTGGGTTGTTTAATCAGCAGAGAGAATTTGCAGAAAATAGGAGAATGGTTTCTTACTTGGCCTGGAATGGAGGAATCTTCTATATTAAAGGGTGGAGTGAAGAGCGTTGCTGAAGCACCAACTTCTGGATCTCCTCCTTCGTTTTCAACTCATTCAATATTTTCTACCATATTTCTAAGCCTTCTTCTCTTTTTGCTGTATTAATATTCCCATGACCAGCTTGTATTAATATTCCCATGACCTGCTTCTATGGTTGTTATCTGTTGTAGTTGTTCTTTTTTTAATTGTAATCCCACTACATTAATGTTCAATGGGTAGATTGTTCTTCCATAGCCATCTCCTTTATACATAGATAAGGCCTTAGCCCTTTGCCTTTGATAAAGGACAAAGTATGGGAAAGAATGTAAGTAATATTTATATATATAAAAGGTTAAAACAGTGCAATGTTGATATTATGTAACATCTTTTCTTTTGTAATAGAAATATAAGTATAATAAAAGTGGTCATTTGGGTTTATGGAGTGATTGTGGAATGTATCCAAGTTGATAAAATTCTTTATTTTTTTATTGTTTTGAATAGTGCATCAATTATCATCACTTTTGAGGTTTTGGTTTTGCCTAGTCTATTTAGCACTCATTCCATGAAGTAGGATTGATACTAGTGACATGAACTGGTTACTACATATTATCAATCACTTTAGAGGCTTTCATTTTGAATAGTCCACTTAGCACTCATTGTATTCGGTGAACTCACTAAGTGGGATTGATACTACCTAGACTCCATCAAGTGCTCTTAATTCTGGAGATTTCCCCACAATCAAGCCCACTTAGCTTGCTACCCCATTTGCAAAACCTTAGCAAGTATCAAGTGCTTTATGTTGGTGTTGGTATTTTCCAACATAGTCAATGTCAGAGTTCCAATGAGTGAGCTATAAGCTTACGTAGGAGTCTCTATATGCCCAGCTGTTACAATTGTTCTGAGTTGACACTGGGCCTCTTCCATTGTATAAATATCTCTTATTATTTATAATTTAATCAAGTAGTTATGTATTTCTTCACTTTAACTATTCATTTAGAGCCTCCTTGACTTTTTTATTTAAGTATTGAGAGCTTTAGCAATCCAACATATGATATATCCTTTTTGGGATTATATGCTTAATGTAAAACAGTAAGTCATTCATCTCTGACCCTTGAGTATAGTGGGATTGAGACCAGCTGCACCCACTTCCTAATAAGAATGCTAAATAGACTATTCAAAACCATCTGAAATTGGTTAGTTGTGAATATACTCATGGAATATGGATCATAAATTAATAACTCACACTAAGTATATAATCCCAACAATAATATTCATATGTTGAACTACAAAAACCCCTCAATACTTATATACTTACATACATAAACTCTTCTAATTTGAAAAATTGTAATAAGAAAACATTGAACTCCACATACAATAACGTACCCAAATGCCTTTTAACTTTATTCCTTTTGATTTTTCTAGCATATGCTAAACAAGCACACTTATGGAACTTGACCTAGAGTGAAGATTCCAATTGATTTTTGTGGTATACATTAAACAAGCACAGTTATGGATCATGTCAGCATGACAGTGAAAAAAATCAGGAACGATCAGGAAGGCATGTTAAGTAGGACATAATAGAACTTATCATGTGGCTTTCTCATGCTCTGTTTTGGTTCTCGCATCAAACAATGAACATGCATCTCGACCATACCACAAGCCCTTTCAACAGAATTTGCCGAAAGCATTGGGAAGTCATTACAACGAGTGCTTATACTTCTTCATCCATAAATAATTCACTGATATCTGTGTTCAAATTCAGAACCTAATCAACTGAAGTTCTACAGTTTTATGAGGCCACATATGATAACCAAAAGCATGGACACTACATTGAATGGAGACGACTTTAAAGAAAACTGTATATGACATCTCATACATGGTTATGCTCAGTAAAACTTGAAAAACAGTATGATAAGTCCAAAAAATCTAATTTCCATTGGTTTTAAGATTCTATTAACTAATTCCAAACTGAAAGACAGAAGATGAATTTGTATCATAACGTTTAAAGATTTGATGTATTGACGCATTATCTTTTTGTTATCCCACTAGTGAAAGAATAGAGGGAGTATATGTTGAAACTTGATGCCAAGGCATACAATTATGAAAGTACCTCAAAACCCTGGAGATATTGAACATCATAACCAACTACTCCAAGGGAAGATTGGAAGGATTCTGAACATCAAAATGCACAAAAATGCTTAGATGATTTCTACATTTTGTTCACGAATTTTGAAGGATGGAGATAGAAATAAACACAAAGATTATGCAGAATGAGTTACAAATCTTCAATATTTATTGATAAACGGAAGATCAACTGATGAAAATACAATCAAACTCTAAAGGTGTATTTAAACACTTATTGAAAACCTAAAAACTTAACCTAGCTTTTGCATGCATGCTTTATGCTCTTGCATGTTTTATTAACTCAGCTGAACTGAACTTCTAAAATAGAACTAAAGCTAAAGCTGAACTAAACTTCTAAAATAGAACTAAAGCTAAAGCTAAAGCTAGCGAGAGTAATTACTATTTCTAACACTCCCTCATAATTACGACTACTGACTACTACAACTTTTACAATGCCTAAATTATCTTTATGAGTTTCAAAATTTTCTTTTGTCAATTGCTTTGTGAATATGCCAGCCAATTGATCAATGGAATTACAATGCTCAACATGAACTTCACCATTGTTCACAAGTTCTCTTATGAAGTGATATGTGGTATCAATGTGCTTGCTCTTCTGGTGAAATACATGGTTCTTGGATAGGGCGATTGTTGAATTGTTGTCACAATAGATTTTTGTTGGTCCTTCTTGTTTTTATTGAAGACCTTTCAAAACTCTGCGTAACCAGACTGCTTGACATGCTGTTGATGTTGTGGCTACATACTCTACTTCTACCGATAAAATAGTAATAATGCGATACTTCTTTGATTCTCATGAAATGACCCCTGATCCAAGATGAAAAACATGACCGGAAGTGCTCTTCCTGTCATCTAAACTTCTTGCAAAATCACTGTCAGTGAAACTTGTCAAAACATCATACTTAGTGCTTGAATATAAAATTCCATAGCTTGAAATCCATGCAACATATCGTAATATCCTTTTGTCAACTCGCCAATGCAAGTCTTTGGGAGACTCCATGAACATGGAAATCAAGTTGACAACATACATAATATATGGTCTCATAGTTGTGAGATACATGAGACTTCCTACAAGTCTTTTAAATGGTGTTGGATCTACTTTGGGGCTGTCATCTTCTTTGCTCAACTTTGTACCTATTGCCACTGGTGTAGGTGTCAGTTTGAAATTAAGCATTCTAAATCGCTTAAGCACTTCATTAGCATATTTACTTTGAGAGATAAATATACATTTTTCTGATTATTCTACCTCTAAGCCAAGAAAGAATTTCATCAAACCGAGATCTTTCATCTCAAACTCTTTCTTCATAGCTACCTTTTGCCCTGTTAAATGCCCCTTTTTTACCACACTTATTATATCATTTTGCCATGTTATACCCTACTTTCATAAACCATATACATGCCTTTCTTCCAGATCAATCAACAATCCTGACAAGGTATAATTCATTTTTGCTTCATTTATTTAATGCCTAAGATTGTTATGGTTATGAATTCTAGCCTTTGATTTATGCTAACTTGTGTTGATTTCATTAATTCAAGATCAAAGCACAGGTGTATCAGCTGCAATGCCTTGGGAAAGAATCACACGTGGTGCCAGTTGTTACTCTTCAGATTTAATTCCTCATATTAAAAGGGATAGTGCATCTTTCCACGTGAAGCTATAACAGGACTCGTTGAAATAGAGCATTGCTGCAATAGAAAGGACACCTACCAATTGGTTAATCCATTGATCCATTGACTTCCAGAGCAACAACATCCTTCATGTTCAATGACCTCACTCAATGCAGCTGTAATAGTTCAGTTGTAACTCCGCAGCATGAAGATCAGAGATCTTCATTGCTGCGCGAAATTAGTGGATCACGAATTGTATTTTACATGTATAAATATCTGAAGGCTTTCAGAGTCTAGGGTTGGTTAATTATCAATTTGTACAAGCTGTAATAGAGAGCTGAGACCGTGAATTACCATCTTTAATAAAGAGCAGAGTTCTTCATATTTATGTGTCTTAATTTGTGGTAGTTCACGGCGTCTCTGTTAGAAGGCCAAGGCTCGCCTTCTCATAGAGATTTCCAAGTTAAGTAGGTAGTTTAATTTATTTCCTGTTGTGTGGTGTGGAATAGAATTAGGCATATTACTATTAGCTGCGACAAAGAGTTTATGATTGCATTCTTTCCTGGTAATTTATCATTGCATGCTGAATAGCTGCAACTGTGTGGTGTGACAACCGACTATGTAGGATAGTTTAATTGATGCATGGTGTGTTAGAATTAGATGTTAAAGCCAAGCTCAGCTTCAATTCCTTTCAATCATTTATTCTTTCTAGGATTTCCAATATTAATCAAATTAGAGTTCAAGCTTATTTCTAATTCTGGTTGCTGTTGTATCTTTCTTGAATTTAGTAGATTAGGCAGATTATGATTCAGTTACAGTAGCTACTAGATGAATCAGTTTGGTAGAGATTGAATATTGTAGTTTGATAATTATAAGATTTAACTTCTTGCAAAAGTAATCTAGTTCATTCTTATTCTTAGATCAATAACTGTTGGGTTGATTTATGTAGGAAGGTAATTGTATTTTGAGTTCCTAGATGTATAAGTTAGATTAGTTTTATTTATGGAATGAGTTTGACTGAGCAGATAGGTAGGATAGTTTATCTCCATTTTACTCAATCATCTACTTGAAATGTTTATGCATAGATTGTGCGTATTGCCATTGAAATAAAAGACTTCCCTGGGTTGACAATTTATATTGAGCATCCTGTGTGTTGGTTATAATTAATTAACATATAGGGTGACCAACATTTTGGCGTCAGTGCCGGGGATGTTAATTTATAGGCATAGATAGTAGTTGATTTCTTTAATTTCATTTTTGTTTAATCATTTATAGCATTCATGAATACAAGAAAAACAAATCGGGAACCCCCTTTGAACACTAACATTGCGGGTGGAAGAGGTTGAGGTCGTAACACAGGTCTGGGAAGACAAACATTTATCGACGATATAATTGCTAAAGCTGATTCTTCTACCAGACCATCGCGGACATCTACAGGAAGAGGAAATTATGTTCCTCCCAATCTTGAGAATTCAACATGAACTGTGGAGAATGCAACGGGACCATCTACTCCCTGTGCAGAAAATAAACCTCCTGAAGACAAGGGAAGCATTGTGGGTGCACCGGATAGAGATGAGATTTATCATATTAAGGGGGCCAGAGATACTAAGGAAGTGTGGTTGGAGACTCGCCGAGAAGCAGAGGAAGAGAGAAGGTGAGAGGAAGAAAGGAGGGAAGAAGAAGAAGCAAGAACAGAGGAAGAACGAATAAAGAAATCCATTGAATTTTGGAACAACATGGATAATTGAGAACATGAAGGAGAGAATGAATACCAGGAGAACCGTGAAGAGGAAGTGGAAGATAATCATCCTGGTGACACTGTGGTCACACTTGAATTCCCTATCCTCCAGACACGTGGGGCAACTCCTATGAAAAATATCTCACCATCAGTTCTCCCTAATTTCCATGGTAAATCTTCTGAAGATCCTGATGAATTTCTTTTTGAGTTTGACATCCTCTGTTGCAGTTATGACTATACCTCCAGTGCTCATAAGCTGAAACTATTCCCAACCACCTTGAAAGGAAATGCTCTGCGCTAGTTCATGAGTCTAGGTCATGAGACCATTACTACTTGGGATAAAATGAAACAAACCTTTCTTTCTAAGTATCAAGAATATTGTAGAACTAGAGATAGAAAGGAAGAGTTGTTTAAAATGGTTCAGCAGGAAGAAGAGAGCTTCGAATATTTTGTGGAAATATTGTTGTATAATTTACAAAGGTCTGGCCACACTACGATTGGAAAAGATGTACTCAAGATTATGTTGCTATGAGGGATTAGAGAAGATTGCCTTGATATGTTGAATTTGTTAGGGAAAGGGGATATCTCGAAGGAACCTTTCGAGAAGATTATTGAATTATGCCGAAGGTACTCAAGGGGATCCTCTAGAACTAAAAAACGGGACAAGGATCGAGATCAAGATGTCTTCACTAGGACACAGAAGTCAACTAGTGGAGGAGACACTCGAGCAGAAATAGGCAACTTACTGGAGAATTTTAAAACAGATATGATGAGCTCCATTTCCTCAAAATTAGATGTTTTGAGAGCAAAACAGAGGCAAGTAGTAGAATATCTTACACCCACTGAAAGAATGCCCGGTGTATTCTGTCCTAAATGTAGGAAAAAACACCCACTGAAAGAATGCCCGCTGGACAAGGCAAAGATATGTAGGATATGTGAATTGGAGCATGACACCAAGGAATGTCCTTCATTACCCAAATTCAAATCAGTCCTGCAGGCATCCACTTCAGATGTGGAATAGGCTTACTTTATTGCACAGAAGAAACCTTGGCAGCCTCGCAATCAAGGTATGAATCCAGATTCATCAATTTTATTGAATAATATGAATGGTATGAATGGTATGAATAATATGAATACACAATTCTCTTCACATTATTCTAATAACCAGTGGCATCCATCTCAGAACCCAATGCAAAATCCTAACTCTTAGACACCATGGTCACAACAGTCGAACCATCAAACTCCCTGGAATTCCAACTGGAGAAATTCTTACCAAGGAAATAACTTTCCCCATCACCGGACTCAATATCAATAGTACCCTCCTCAACAGTATCGGCCTCACCAACAATATCAGCAGCCATAGCTTCAATTCCAAAACAATGCCGCACCTATGAATGCACCACTTCGACCACAACTACCTGCACAACCTAACCCAAACCCGAATAATAAAGCAGTTCATCAATTTGAGACTACCAATATGCCTGCGTATTCCATCTCCCAAATTCCTTGCAATGATATACAATTACGATCAGGGAGGGTAGTGGAACCCATCATCGCTGAGGATTTTCCATCCCCAGTGACTGAAACTAGAGTGAATTAGCACTTTGAGAATATGGTTAACTCAGCAATCCCCATCATTGAGGATGTTGACATTCCTATCGAGACAGTAGCTGAAACTTAAGAAGTAATACATGATGAAGCACAACCTACACAATTGATGAGAGAACCGCCATATCCTGAGCGATTGACCCTACAGAAAACAGTGGAACAACCTGAATTCAATCTCTTAGGAGAATTGAAGAATTTGTATGTCAAAATCCCACTGTTACAAGCCCTCCATGATGTGCCCATTTATGCTAAGACTGTTAAATATTTATGTGTCAAGAAACCAGGAAGAAAGCCTAGGGATCCTCCCACTGTCCATGTATTGGGAAAGCTTTCCGAATTAATAATGGGGAAGACCCCTATGGAAAAATATGATGACCCTGGAAATCCTACTGTTATAGTTCACATAGGAAACACACAAATCCACAACGTATTGGTATACTTAGGCACGACTATTAATGTTATGACCATAGAAACTATGAAGAAACTTGGACTCATTAATCTTCGGCCAGCCCATACCATTTTAGAACTTGCTGACAGATCAACAGTCAAGCCTGAGGGAATCCTGGATGACCTAGTAATCTCTGTTGATTCACGGGAATACCCTGCGGACTTCTTGGTGTTACAGTTGAAGTCTCAGTTGGGGGGACACCTGCTGATCCTGGGAAGACCTTGGTTAGCCACAATGGATGCCTATATCAGTTGTCGGTCAGGATCCATGACTATCTCAGACGGGACTGAAATCAAAAGCCTGACTCTATACCCTCCATCTTGACCAAGCACAAAAGATGAAACTCCACTTTGGGTGTATTTGGAGGAGGAGGAAGGTGTTCAGCCATTATTAACGATAGGGAGAGCCTTAAATTTTACAGATGAAACAGAGGATGATGCCATTAACAGTTTCATCAGTGAGCCCATGTCCGTCAATTAACATGTTTACCATATTCTTGACAGTACATTAGATGAGAAGGAACAAGAAAATATTACGGAAGAAATTCTATTCAATGATGCCAGTATAATTCCATTACTAAAAAATTCAAAAAGAGTCCCAGTAGAAATTGAGCCAGGGAAAACATTAAACATCAATCCAAACCTTGCGCCCAATGAGCTGGAACAACTGATCACTTTGTTGAAACAACATAAAGGAGCTTTCGCTTGGGAGTACACAGACATGAAGGGTATTCCTTCTAATATGTGTACCCATCACATTTATATTAAGAGCGACTCCAGGCCAGTGTATCAACCACAATGAAGGATGAACTCGAACCTAAGGGATGTAGTGAAAGAGTAAATACCAAAAAATTTGGAAGCAGGGTTTCTATACCCAATTTTAGACAGTGAGTGGATCTCTCCACTCATGATTGTGCTAAAAAAAAATGGGAAATGGAGGATCTGCTTGGATTACAGAGAATTGAACAAAGCAACGCAGAAAGACCACTTTCTCCTACCTTTTATTGATCAGGTCCTTGATACCTTGTCTACGAAGAAGTATTTTTCATTTCTGGATGGCTTTAGTGTTTATAACCAAATCTAGATTGCTCCAAAAGACCAAGACAAAACCACTTTCAGCTGTCCCTCGGGCACCTTTGCATATAGGGTACTTCCTTTTGGGTTGTGCAACGCACCAGCCACATTTCAAAGAGCAGTGATTGGAATCTTTTCAGAGATGGTAAATCACTGCATGGAAATTTGTATGGATGAATTCACTCCATACTGTAGCAGTTATGAAGAAGCATTGAAAAATTTAAAGGTCTTGAAACGCTGTGAACAAAGCCAACTATCTTTAAGCATTGAAAAGTGCCATATGATGATGAGCGAGGGCATAGTTCTGGGGCACTTCATCTCCTCTGATGATATTGAGGTAGACCCATCCAAAATTAAGGTAATTGAAAATATACCAACTCTTGGAACACAAAAAGATGTATGTATCTTCTTAGGGCATGCTGGGTATTACAGATGGTTCATAGAAAAATTTTCCAAACTAGCTTCTCCTTTGTTCACTTTGTTGATGAAGGATGCACAGTTTGTTTGGAATGATGCATGCCAAACAACATTTATTGAACTTAATAAAAGGATGTCTACAACACCCATCTTACGAGGGCCCAACTGGGGCTCTACCTTTTCATATCTCTTCAGATGCTTGAGACACTGCCATTGGAGTAGTTTTAGGACAGCAGGAAGGTCATGCCCCATATGCAATTTATTACATTAGCAATAACTTATCCCCTACTGAGCTAAACGATACTGTCACAGAGAAAGAATTCCTTGCCATAGTTTATGCCATCAACAAATTTAGACACTACATTACTGGATACTCCACCTTTGTGCACACTGATCATTCTGCCATCAAATTTTTAATGAATAAACCAATCATGAATGCTAGAGTTACTAGATGTCTGTTACTGTTACAGGAATTTGACATCACAATTATTGATAGACAAGGGAAGGAAAAAGTTGTTGCAGAATTTTAATCTTGACTTACTAACAGTGATGACAATCTACCAGTCGAAGATTCCTTCCCTGATGAACATTTGTTTGCAGTATCATCTCATTCCCCATGGTATGTGGATATTGCTAACTTTTTGGCTGCAGGTAAGCTTCCAACACATCTAACGAAGAGAGAAAAAAGAAAGATCATACAACATAGTGCTAGGTATTGCTGGATCGATGGACATCTTTTCTACATAGGGCTTGAATTAGAAATCAGAAGATGTGTAAGAGAATATAAAAGCTTCAGTATCCTCAAAGTTTGCCATGATGAGACCTGTGGGGGACACTTTGTTGACAAAAGGACAAGTCATAAGGTTTTAAGGATGGGTTATTTCTGGCCTACATTGTTCAGGGATGCGAAGAAGTATGTTCAGGCATGTGATAGCTGCCAAAGGATGGGCCATCCCAACAGATTAGATGAAATGCCTCTTCAGCCACAGCTCGTGGTTGAACCATTTGACAGATGGGCTCTGGATTTCGTAGGGCCTATCAACCCTCCCTCAAAACAGAAAGTTCACATCTTGGTTTGTACGGATTACATGACCAAATGGGTGGAAGCTGTAGCCTTGGTCAAAGCTAATGATCATGCAGTAATTGATTTCCTGTATGAAGAGATTTTTACTCGGTTTAGAGTACCCAAGGAAATCGTTATAGATGGTGGACCACAGTTCGTGTCTCACAAAATGGAAGCCCTGTTCCACAAGTTTCACATTCAACACAAAATAACCTCGCCATATCATCCACATGCCAATGGCCAAGTGGAAAGTACAAACAAGGTCATCGAGGTTATTTTGACAAAAACAGTGAAAAGCCATTATAAAGATTGGGCTGAGAGACTTCCAGAGGCACTATGGGCCTATCGCACTACATGGCGTAATACCACTGGTTCTTCCCCATATGAATTAGTGTATGGAAAAAATGTTGTCTTCCCAATTGAATTTGAAATCAGAACTTTGAAGACAGTTGTAGAAGCGAACCTTGATTTATCAGAAGCATAGAGGAACTGACTGAATCATATTAATGAATTGGATGAGAAGCGCACATCCATAGTGCATCATACACCTTTAATCCAACATCAGCACTCTAAATGGCATGATAGATTTATAAAGAAGAAAGTCTTCTGAGAAGGAGACTGGGCTCCGTTATATTATTCACGGTTTAAGAGGGATTTAAAAGGAAAATTGCGTACTCGTTGGTTGGGACCCTATCAGATAGATCGAGTATTTGATAATGGAACAGTTCTGTTGATCATTATTGATGAAAATAAGACACCATTATTTGCAAATGGTTATCGGTCGCGACTGTATCACAAATCGATCTCAAAGAATGCCTTCATTTCACATGTTGCAGCTGATCCAGATTATTAGTTAATGCCAGGGAAGGGATTTTTCTCAACCCCTGTGAATTTTTAATAACTGCAATTTCCACACATAATTTGTACATAAATAATTTGTTTTCTTTTTGTTATTTTATTTATTTTTCTTTTATGCTTGATCTGGTTTGTTTTGAAGAATTGTGTACATGAATTGATTTGAGGAGCAGCGATCATGACTGGGCCAGATGATTGTAGGCACCTTATCTTGATTTCCTGATCAAATAAGCTCTTTGAAGAAGATGGATGATTTGTCAACTTTCAGCAGCCAACTGAAAATCTGCCTGTTACTCCATTTTTCCAACAGCTGCAACTCCACTACTTTTTCCTTTTGCCAATTTTCGCAGCTGTAACTTTGCTATTTTCATTCATTTCGCTTTTTTCCAGCAGCTGCGACTCTGCTACTTTTTCCCATTCTGCCAAGTTTCACAGCTGTGACTCCGCTATTTTTTTTCCATTCATTTTGATTTTTGCCAGCAGCTGCGACTCCGCTATTTTTGTCCATTCTACCAATTTTTGCAGCTGTGACTCCGCCATATTTTTCCGGACTTTGCCAAAGTCTTCATAAGTCGGTAGCTGCGACTCCACTGTATCTGGCTTATTTTCTTGATTTTCTAGTCATAATCCCATCAGATTCCTCTTATTTATCAACTGCAACTCCGCTAGATTGTCTGTCTCTTAGAACAATATCGCCGCTAATGATTTGACCATGCCAAATTTAAATGATGACTTCACAAGTTCCAATCGCAGTGTTCAAAGCACAAAGAAAATTATTGGGCTATCTTTTGTATATGTCAGCATGAATGTACTTATTAGCTTGGTTGGTGGTGGCCAACTCATCTCAGCACATGCGCATTTATGATCTCTTAATGGAAGTGATTACGAAGTCGGGTTATGGTGGCAATTTAAGGCTAATCTCATGACGCGAAGGTACGAATTCTGACCTTTTACATGATTAAGCATAAAATTAAATGTGGCAATGATGAGCACGCCTTGTCTTTTGTCCCCGTCAGCAAGCTGTACACACTTAACCACCAAAGAATGTGTCAGGATTAACAACCATATATATTTCATTGCCGTCACCTTACCCGATTTGTACCAAAATGCCCAAATTATGCCATTTTTCCTTAACTGTATCATCCTACCGCGGGTTGAAAATTGTGCCATCTTTCCTAAAATACCCAATTTCAAATTCCGGCTATTCCATGAATGTCCGTAGGCTGCAACTTCCACGTCTAAACTTATAATCATTATATTCGTTGTGTGAATTACGAAAGGAAGTTGATATGGGTAACCCAATCCATCATGAACCTAAGAATATGGAAGCCCTGCGTGCCAACATAGAAGTTTTTTCCATTTTTGTAGCGGCTGGGTGGACAGATTATTTTCAACGTTTAAGCGGTTTTCACACTAAAACGACATTACAGTTTGATCTTAATTTAACTAATACTCACTCTAAGGTCAGGGGATTGCACGTAGAAGTTACAGAGGCCATCATATTAGAGATCACTGGTTTACCCCAGGTTGGGAAGAAATTGTTTGGACAAAAAGCACCGAATGCGACTGCAATAAGGGAATTTCTTGCAGTCGGGGAGAATGTTCATCCAAAAGGTCGCGGAATAGCATTGGCATCATTACCTTGGCCCTGGGATCAAGTGGCAGTCTTCCTCAAGAAATATATATCCTGTGAAAGTAGGTACCAAACTGTCTATTTCTACGAATTTCCTCTATTATCTCACCTACGCCATGGTAATTTAGTGAATATGTCGTTTTATCTTTTTAAGACCCTACAAAACATGGCTGAGTATGCAAGAACAACCCGACACCCAGTTTCCTCCCTCACCAATCATGGCCTAATTAAATTGCTAATCTTGAGGGCCCTTGCACATCAAAATTTGCCTGGGCTCAATTTCTTGTTGGGGTTGGGTTAATTAGAGAACCTACATTAGAATTGGGGGGCATTGAAGAAGGAGAAGAGGACCGGAGCCCCTCAAATTCAGTTGGGGGGGAGGATGGAAATATAAATGAAGAAGAAGAAGACATAGACATAGGGGAAGTTGTGACAATAGAGAACCCTGTTACAGATGGGGTATCAGGAAACCTAAATGAAGTGGAAGAAGAAATAGATATGGGGGAATTTGCGACAGCAGCGAGCCCTGTCACTAAGGAAGTGGTGATGGAGGGCGTGATAGATGAGGCAGTGATATTAGAGGCTGCAACAACAACAAATTTTATAGTGGAAGAAACAGACTCAATTAAAATCGCAGTTAGGGTGGTGGCAGAAGTAGCAGAAATGGAATCATTAGCAGCTGCAACAAAGGAAGCTGAAACTGGAGCAGTTGTTGAAGCTGCGACAGTGGAAGCTGTAGCTGTGGAAGTGGCAATGCAAAAAGAAGAATATCAGGTAGAGGGAATGGAAGGAGGAAATAGAGAGGTATTGGATGTCGAATCCTCCCCTGAAATAAGGGGAACCGATATTGAAGAAGAGATCCCTGTGTCACAAAAACGAAGAAAAAAGTCAGACATCTACCCCAGCAAAGAATAAGAGAACTAGAGCTGCTATAGCAGCAGCAACATGCAGTGAAGACCAACCATCGGAAGTTGTGAGGAGAATAAGGACTCGATCTATGGAAGCATCAGAGACAACATGTGCAATTGGGGCAAATATTGAGTTACCCTCAGCAGAAGTAGCATGTGTAACTGGGACAGGCATAGAAATCCCTATTTTAAACCCCAAAACATCTGCTGTCACACAAGAACCTGTTGTCAACAAACCCCAAATTGAAAACCTCCATTTTGAAAATGAGCTGTTAAAGGAGGAACTGCAATTGCTTAGGGATGAGTTGGATAAATGGAAGGAAGTGACTGGGAAATAGGCAGAGAGGAATTTGAATATATTAGTAGAGGCTGCAAATCTGTTAGAAAACTCATCTCCTATTTTGTCAAATGAGGAACAAGGAGAAATGGTATGCCCAAAATGTGGGGACATATTCTTTTTGGCAGGACATAGAGTCATAGTGCTGGGTGTGGGAGCACAAGAGCTTGTACAAGCAAAGAAAGGAAGGGAAAGTGTATCTGCAGTAGAGCTGATGAAGGAGAATGAGGAAGAAGTTGACATAATCCTTGATCTCGATGTAGGAGAAGATGAAGCAATGCAATCCCAGCCATCAAGAAATACTGAGCTATTCCAGGACTAGTCTCATCTTTCAGAAGATATCGAGTTGATTCAAGAACAACCTTAGCAATTGGAAGAAATAAGCGAACAGGGTGCTGTTACACAAGAACCAACATCCCTGGAAGTGTTTAGTGAAGTTGAAACTCATACAACAATTGTTGATATTGAGGAACAAGGGTAAGACATTGTTACACAAGAACCAGTGTCCCTAAAAATATTTGTTGAGACTGCAACTCAAACTGATGTTGTTGAGGTAGGATGGAAGAGACAGGATGCTGTCACACCAGAACCAGCATCCCCAAAATTAGCTGCTGAGATTGCAACAGAAGCAGAGGTCACTGCAACACCAATGGAAGAGGAGGCTGCTACACTGTCAATCCAAAATGGGGAAGTTGGAACATCTGGTGACAAGGTAAGAATGCTACTATCTCAAGACATCATTAATTTAGATTTTGATGATGAAAAATATGTGGAGGATAGAAGGATTCAGCGACTAGAGAAAAAGCTTTTCTTGCTAAATCTTGACCTAGATAAATGGAACAAATATATTGCCCAGTGCAGGGAAGGGATGGTCCCTCTCCATGAACATAGAAATACTGCCATGGAATTGAGAGAGAAATGGGATGAGGAATTGTTCTTCCAGAAAATCCAGTGGGAAAATGTTCAAAAAGAGTTGGCAGAGTTGAAGAAATTCAAGTCCATGCAACAAGAGAAGGATCAATTGTATATTCTTTCCCAGGAATTGCTGAGTTGTAGGGATCCATCCCCTTCTTACCCTATCTTTCTTTATGAGCAGACAATTTTATTCAAGATGAGGGCATTACAAGAAGGGAGGTCATTTGAGCTAGCAACAGTCTCCCAGTTTTTAGAAACTTTCCTGGAATGCGATGATGAGGAGTAAAATTTGTTGTGTGAATTATATTTACATGATAAAGCCTGCTATATTGACTCTCATTCTAATCCTGTGCCCCATTTGGGGTATGTTCAGCTGAGAGCGTTTGCTTCTTTTGTCATCAACCATGTAAAATAGCGAGATGCCTTCCAAACTATCACAAAGAATGAGGATAATGCCACTCTCTGGATTAGAAATGAACCTCAGCTTCCAATAGGACTCAGAGCCAGGCATGCAAAGTCTCTCGAGTTTCCTGAGATTGTTCAACACTTGGAAAATTTGCAAGGGAGAATCATCACTATCTGTGTCCAGATAATTTCTGGTAATCACCAGTATGCCATGGAGGGTAGTGAGTACAGATGGCTATATTCTTCCCCATCTTTGAAGGAAGGGGATCCATATTGTTTTGAGAATTTTAAGCAAGCTTTAACAAGGGTGCCTGGGTATGTGTAGTGCATGAAAACATGTGGACCTTGGTGGCTTGGGATAAGATTCATGTTTTCCCTCATATGGATGCTTGTGAGTCCCTAGAAACAACTACGTTTTGACTAAAAAGGAGGAGAAGCAGTGCTGGAAGAAGTGGGCTGCCTGTTATGGATTTTTGCATCATGGGGAACCAACAGAACTTGCCTACAATCTTACCAATATTCACAGGTACATTTTGGATTCAGATTCGAACTAGTGGAAGTAGTTGCATGAGGACATGCAATTGGATAGTTGGGGGAAGATGTTGGGCCCTGGAAATGCCCATTTTTTACCACACTTATTATATCATTTTGCCCTGTTATACCCTACTTTCATTTTTCCCTGTAACAGGACTTCGCTGAAACAGAGCATTGCTGCAACAGACATGACGCCTCCCAATTGGTTAATCCATTGATCCATTGACTTCCAGAGTAACAACATCCTTCATGTCCAACGAACTCATTCAATGCGGTTGTAACAATTCAGTTGTAACTCTGCAGCATGAAGATCTCTAATCTTCATGTTGCACGAAATTAGTGGATCATGAATTGTATTTTGCATGTATAAATATAGGAAGGATTTCAGAGTCTGGGGTTGGTTAATTATCATTTTGTGCGGGCTATAACAGAGAGATGAGACCGTGGATTACCATCTTTAATAAAAAGTAGATTTCTTCATATTTCTGTGTCTTAATTTGTGGTAGTTCATGGCGTCTTTGTTAGAAGGTCAGGGCCCACCTTCTCACAGAATTGACAAGTTAAGTAGGTAGTTTAATTTATTTATTGTTGTGTGGTGTGGAATCGCATTAGGCATATTACTATTAGCTGCAACAAAGAGTTTATGATTGCATTCTTTCCTGGTAATTTATCATTGCATCCTGAATAGCCACAAATGTGTGGTGTGACAGTCGACTATGTAGGATAGTTTAATTGATGCATGGTGTGTTAGAATTAGCTCTTACAGTCAAGCTCAGCTTCAATTCCTTTCAGTCATTCATGCTTTCTAGGATTTCCAATATTAATCAAATTAGAGTTAAAGCTTATTTCTAATTCTGGTTGTTGTTGTATCTTTCTTGAATTCAGTAGATTAGGAAGATTATGATTGAGTTACAGTAGCTGCTAGATGAATTAGTTTGGTAGAGATTGAATATTGTAGTTTGATAATGATAGGATTTAACTTCTTGCAAAAGTAATCTAGTTCATTCTTATTCTTAGATCAGTAACTGCTGGGTTGATTTCTGTAGGAAGGTAATTGTATTTTGAATTCCTAGATGTATAAGTTAGATTAGTTTTATTTGTGGAATGAGTTTGGCTGAACAAATATGTATGATAGTTTATCTCCATTTTACTCAATCAGCTACTTGAAATGTTTATGCATAGATTGTGCGTATTGCCATTGAAATAAAAGACTTACCTGGGTTGACAATTTATATTGAGCATCCTGTGTGTTGGTTGTAATTAATTAGCATATAGGATGACCAACATAAACAAACTATTAAAATTTTTCCATGTTGATTTAACTTTGTGTAAAGAGTTGGTTCGATGGTGCTTCTGCTAAAACCCTTGCTGATTAGATAAGATTCAATTATGTTGTACCAAGATCTTGGAGCTTGCTTAAGCCTATATAGAGATTTCTTCAACTTGTAAACTTTCTCTTCATGTTCTTTTATTTCATACCCTTGTGGTTGCTCCACAAATCTCTTCTTCAAGAATTCCATTCAAGAATGCTGACTAGACATCCATCTGATACACTTTCCATTTGTTTTGGGCTGCTATTGCTAGGATTTCTCTCACTGTGTCCAATCTTTCCATTGGTGCAAAATTTTCTCCAAAATCAATTCCCAGTTGTCGCGATAAACCTTTTTCTATTAACATTACCTTGTACCTATCAATCTCACCTTTTTCATTGAGTTTGGTCTTATAGACCCATTTCACACCAATAGGTTTCTTATCTTTTGGTAGGTCAACTAGATCCCATGTACCATTTCTCTCAATGGAATCTATCTCTTCGTCCATATATTTTACACAATGATCTTATTTTTCTGCCTCTTCATAAAACACAAGTTGACTAGAAATAAAAGAAAAATTGGTATTTGCATCCAATTCATCATAAATATCTTCTAGTCTTCTAGTCTTTCTATTACTGTGATCATATTCATTACTTGATTGTGGAATAGGCTTATATGGATCTGATGATCCTCATGCTTCATGTCGAATTGAGTTTCTAAGTGTCCTTGCTGGATTATTTGTTGTTGGTAATACACTACTGGACCCTGGACCCTGTTGTCCAATCATCTCTTCTTCTTCTTCATCGTTTGGTTGGGGTATTGCAGCTCCCACAACCTTATCTATGGTTCTATCCCATGACTCTTCCTCCTTGAACAACACATCTCTACTGATGATAACCTTTTTGGTAATAGGGTTATACTGTGAAAATCCTCATAGCAGATCTAAGAGATGATGTATACCTCACAAGAGTAATTATGATTAAGTAAGAAAATAGAAGAAGAGTGGTCAATGCAGTATAATGAGAAACAGAATAATAATACAGTAGAACTCGGATAGAAGCAAAAATACTTCACACACACTAATTCATTAATCACAAATGGACAAATAAATAATACAATGCTTGAGGAATTTGAATGCCTAAGGTGGCAATTCGAACTAGCCTTCATGGAGTGATCAAAAGATCACTGGAGTGTCATCGGAGCACAACTGGAAGTCTTCATCATCATCAGTGGAGTCATCTATGCTCAAGTAACTATCAACCATCAGTCAAACTGAGTCTGGTAGGTGTAACTGAGTGTAACTAAGTGTAACTGAGTGTAACTAAGTGTAACTGAGTGTAACTGAGTGTAACTAAGTGTAAACTAAAGACAACTGGACTAGTAGGTGAAGAAGGGCGAGTTAATTCCTAAAATCAAGGAAGAAGGGCGCATTAAGAAACTGGAGGGATAAAACTGATCAGTGAGAAGCTCCTGGGGGCTGGCTAACTGAGGGCTAGGTGCTGGATTGATGACTGGGATGCATGCAAACCCTAGAATGCATGCAAACCCTAAAAGTGCATGCATGACTGAAAATGTAAAGGATCAAAATACTGGTGGGACTGTGATGGAGTATAGGAATATCCTAAAATATATAGTTACGGTAGGCTTTATATTCTTCACCGTATCCAAGAAAGATACATTTCTCACTCATGTCTTCTAGATTTTTTCTTAGTTGTTTAGGAACATGAGCATAAAAAATGCAACCAAATATTCTGAAATGAGAAAAATTACAACTCATACCTGTCCATGCTTCCTCTGGTACTCTGTTCTTCACAATTTTGGTGGGAGGTCTGTTTAGCACATGAAAAGAACAAGCCACTGCCTCTCCCAAAAAATCATGGGACAAGTTTCTTCCCTTCAACATGCTTCTTTCCATATTCATGATGGATGTCCTTGTGTTCTACAACACCGTTATGCTGAGGTGTATATCTTGTAGTGAGTTGCCTCTTGATTCCATGATATTTGCAATAATTGTGAAATTCCTTTGAGTCATACTCTCCCCTTCCATCTGATATCAATACTTTGAGTTTATGACCACTTTGTTTTTCAACCAGAGACTTAAATTCCTTGAACTTTCCAAAAGTTTCAGACTTCTGACGAAGGAAATATAACCATGATTTTCTACTGAAATCATCAATGAATGTAAGAAAATATTAGCTTCCACCAATTGACTAAGTCTACATTGGACCACACATATCAGTATGAATAAGTTCTAGAGGTGCATGTTCCCTTCGAGACATACCTTTAGGGAAGCTATCCATGTGCTTCTTTGCAATAATGCAACACTCACAATTGTTTGTTGGCTCCTTCATAGGGGGTAATCCTTTTACCATCTCCTTCTAATGCAACAAATTTAGACTACCAAAGTGAAGATTTCCATATCTTAAATGTCATAACCAATAATCATCCATGCATGTGGCTTTTTGAGCAAAAGATCTTACCTTGCTGCTGCAATTCATGACTAGTGGATACATCATTTTCCTAGTCACTTGTACTTTGATGATCAACTGTCTTTTCAGGGGTTTGTCCTATATTTCACATTCTGATCCATCAATGGAAAGTTTGTATTTATTTTTCGTAAGCATTAGGAGAATTTTGAGGTAAAAAATGAGCCTAAAAAAAATACTATCAAAATCAACTTTACAAGAACCAGTTAAATTCTAGAGAATGACATCATCCCTTATGGTTGAGGTGGTATTGTTTGAGTTAAAGTTGTTTACTTGTCAAATTCTAGATGGTAAATTCAAATCTATAGTTAAACATGCTCATAATGAAAAATATACTCATCAATTATTTTTAAATAGATTTATTTTTTTCAGTCAAGAAAAAATAACATACTATTAATAAAGGAAATAGCACATGAGAGTTACAACCCAATTGCAGAAACCCGCCAAAAAATAAAATAAAATAAGTCCAGCATCTAGGAACCTAAGACAACCTACCTACTAGAGGAAAACATTTTAGTTAAACACAATGATTATGGCCATATATCACCGACAGTTCACAGTATCACTCATGCATAACAAAAAGTAAGGAGTGCTACTTATAGCAAGAGGGACACTCCCAACCTAATATAAAACCGATCTCGACAATCAGTGTTGCAAGGAAAATTACAACAAGACCCACCCACCAAGAGCGAGTCTGCCGAACATGACACAAGAGTGCCACCCACCAAGCTATCGGGCCAACGAAAACAAAAGTCCAACTAGGCGTTGGAAAAGAAGAACTAGTCACCTGCAAAATGAATAAATATAGTCGCAAATATAATATATAAATGAATAAAAATTAGAAAAATGGTATACTAGTTCATAAAAATATCTTCTGATCCGTGGGAAAGTAGCTGATCTTCGCACCATTCTTCCCAAAAAAGTAATCCCTCCTCAATAGTTAGATCTGTTTTTGATAACCCATCCAACATATGGTTATGTTCTTTGTAAATACGCGTGAATGTGATATTTTCAAAACTGGAAATAAGACATCTGGTCTCCCTGAGCCAGGAGGCAAGCAACATCACTTCGATGGAAGAAGAACCTAAATCCCACATTATATTTACTTTTGAATCTCCCATCACATGTATGACCAACACCTATTTTGACCGAGCAAACCGTAGGAGGATACAAAGTGCTAAAAGTTCGCTGTGAGTATTGGTACTAGCCCCAGTATTCAACCAGATCTTGAAGAAACAACTTGGACTGAGCTACAAAACCACCCCAACCCTACTTGTATCCTCCCCCATATGAGCAGCCTCATAGAAATATACACGGGGAAAAATATTACTCCCAGAAAAAGTATGGCGAATGGAGCTGTTTGTTGGACTATCAGAAAAATCCACCATTTTTTTAAAAGCATTAAAGGAGGCAATATCCCTACATCTTAAAAATTACAGATTTTCTTGTTTATCCTCAAATATATAGAGATTGCAAGCCTTCCATACTTCCCATACCACAAAACACGGAAGGGATGCCCATTTCTTCTCGTTGCTTTACCAATGCCTCAGGCTCTCATTAAAGGAAGTGTACCTCCAGCTCAATGACAACCCGATTTTTCTCCTTATAGCTAGCCATAACTGTTTCCAAAAACTGCACCAAGTAAAGAAATGATCGACCGATTCCTCCTGCATACAACACATAGGACACCTATTGGGGCCGCATCCCCCTCTGTGACAAATTTTATTCCAAGTCATGATATTGTTGGTCAAAGCGAGGCAAATGAATCATTTTATTTTGAGAGGAATGGATAGTGTCCACACTCTCTTGTGCCACCACTGGCGTTGAGTGGAATCAATGGAGAAAAAAGACTCATAAGCTAGCTTCGCCGAAACCAAACCCTTGGTAACATTCTAGGACCACACAAGCTTATTCGGAGAGTCTGATAAAATATATTTTGACACTGAAGGCCACTAACATAAATAGACCATTCCTCCCCCGACTAACCAAAGAGCCCCAATTAACAAGCAGATAACCAAGATGGTCTTCCCATAACTTTCGAGGAAGAGGCCACCGAATGATTTAGAGTACAGTAACCTTTTGATCTTAGGAAAAATACTAATTATTGAGATAGTCTGAAAATAGGGGGCCCACCCATGATAGGGTGTTCCCCTAATCTTATATGTCTGCCATCCCCTGGCACCCAGGACAACTAATTTGAAATTGTGTGGAAAAAACCTAGTAGCCCATTCCAATAATTTGACACCTTGTTAGTGCCAGGGTGACCCTTCCTAAGCCAATCTGCAACTGAAAGAGCTTTTAAATATTTCTCTTTTATTATTATGCTTCAAGCTTATTTGGAAAAAAGATCTCTCCACAAAATTTTCACTCAAAGGGCTGAAGCAAATAGATCAATATTTTTTATAGTCCACCCACCCAAAGACATGGGTCGGGCCAGCCTCTGCCAATTAATTAGATGAAAATTTTATTTTTCTGCACCTCTCGACCAGATGAAACCAAAGATTCTTCTATGAATCCCATTCATAATCACCTTGGGAATTTTGCAGAGGGAGATCCAATATACATCTAAATTCTGTAGCACCGATTTTGCTATTGATTTGACTATTTAACATCTTATTTTTAATTAATCATAAAATTTAAATTAAAAAAAATCCCATCAAATCATGTTTCATGTTTCTAGACAACGAGACTCTAACACAGTCGGCGGCATTAATGCTACATTTCAATGTACTATTCTTATTATTTTATGTAACCTCTCATCGAAAAAAAAATGTACTTTGTTGTGTTTAATAAAACAAAATTTCAATTTATGCATATACATACCCATTGCCCATAAACAGTATTCATAAAAAATTGAGGATGGAACTAGTCGAGTCCACGTGGACCAGTGAAGCTAAGGAGACAACGTGGTTACGAGCATTTCAGACTTGATGTTTATCTCTTCAATCAAAATTAGGAACACCAAGGTGTAACGACCCGTTTTGACATTACCACCTGAACTACTATTATATGTTGTATTTGCTTGATTGTGAGACTTCGTTGGTTTGACGACACTGTGGACATATGGTTATATTATTTTCTCGATATATATATGTGAGTGTGTGATGTTAGTATTATGATCTGTAGTCATGTTTAGATATGTATCACGTGTTAATTATGTCTCATATATGCAAGTTAATGAATGATGGGTACGTGGATACCGTTAAAGTTATATGTTGAATGAATGAATGTTAAGCAGGTGCATGGTGAATAAATGAATTTATTGTTGTTATGTTATGACGAAATGTATGTGTACATGCTAAGGATTTATGCATGATATCTAGACTGTATGTTAGAGACTAACTTACAGGTTAAAAGGGCTAAGTAATAGTTGGATCCTATGAGGTGGGAGAGCCTCGCGGACACGGTCTCCGAAAGATAAATGGTATGCGATTGATGCATTATTTACTTTCGCATGATTATTATGACGTATATTATGGTGCATGGGTGGGGTAGGGTCTTAGGAAATTCAACCGCCAAGATTGGTTATACGATGACAAACTGAGTACAAGTGCAACGCAGTTATTATGTCAGGTAGACATAGTCCCTTGTTCCATTAGGGGGGTGGAGGCCTTACCTAGTACCGTTTATCCCCGAAACCCAGAGTCATGGGAGGGTTATGCTACGACACGCTCCCCAAGGTGTGTGATGATGACTGGTGGTTTACTGCTGGGGAAGCTTAGTCGATGTAGTCGACACTTCCGCTTACGGATTCTAGCTGGAGTCGGTCATGGATTGACACTTCAGGGTAGTCCAGCAGAGGAAAGGATAGGATGTGGAAGTTAGTTGTGCTCTAGGTAGATGATGTAGGTAGATAGGTGTAGCTTGAAGTTGGGATGAAAACAAGATCTAACTATGTGTGTGGAAAACCATTGATTGATTATGTGTCGTAACTCGGTAATGTATGAATTGTCGTAACTTAATAAGATGCAGTTAGGTAAAAGATTGTACCTTGCAAACTATGTTAAACATGTGTCAGTGAACAATAAGTTTTGTGATTATGATTTATGTGTGTGATTTATTATTGTTAGTGTACTTACACCGGGTATGTCAACAGTAGCTACACTTACATAACTTGCCTACATATTTATAAATTGTGTGAAATAATGTTGAATAATAACGTAATTATAGTCGATTAATGTTAGTAAAGTTGGTTAATGATCAATTATTGTGAATTAATGTTAATAATTTGGAATAATGTTAATTATTGTTGACTAATGTTCATTATGTGTTAATAGTGATTATTTAATGTTAATTGTGTTATTCTTATCTTTAGTAATAATTATTAATCAATTTAAATGTAATTAAGAGAGTAATGTTGAATGGTAATAGTGCCATGAATGATTATTAGGTTAATTACAAATAATTAGGATTAATTAATTAATTAGGTTTCAGTAATAAATAAGTATTGATTAGGGTAAATACTTTAAGGTTCAAATTATTGAATGTGGTGGAAGGCATTACCTAATACCATTATTTAACAAGTTTTTAAATTGTGTTTGAGTTAATTAATTAAAATATTAATTAAATTGTAAAATATTGAATTATGAGTCAACAAATTATTTAGGGAATTAAAAGGATTAAAAATTATTTGAATGAGAAGTGATGGTTGGCAGGTGACCCAACCAACACATTTATAACATTTCAATGATTAATGGGAGTCATGGGGGATGGGCTCGAGGAAAGACTTTGAGGGAAAACATTAATGCGGGAGATAGGGGTATTAATGGCAGGGGGAAGAGTCGGAAAAGGGGCACATAAGGTCGCGAAGTGAAGGAAAAAAAGGGGATCTCTTCACCTTGGGATATTTTGGGAAAATTAGAGAGAAGATATAGAATTTATAGAGAAGAGGAGAAGGGGGGTTTTGTTGGAGATTTTTCTGAAGGGATATAACAGGTTGGCTTGTACTCGGTTTGGGATCAAGGGTCCAAAGGGGTACCTTTGGAGCTGGGTGGTCGGCGAGACTTCGCTAGTTGGCGGGGTGGCATACTTGTTTGGGTTGGTTGAGTTTCATAAGGTTTGGGGAAATATTTTGGTTGTAGGACTACAGCAAAGCAAATGAGCAGCAAGGGGGATCTACTAGCTATTAAGAGGTATTTCTCCTAAAGATATACTAATCCATTTCTAACCCTGTAAGTTTTACTATTTCTAGTTATTTGAAAATGAAGTTTTGTAAATTAGTACATATGTATATATGTTGTTGAACTTGCAAACTGCAAATTAGAAAATGTTAGAAATAGTAAAACAACACATTATTACATAGTAAAATAGCACACTTATTTTACAGGTTTTTACACTAAGCAAAACTAGAAACAAAACATGAAATCAACACAACCAGAAGTAAAAACATTGACAAAGTATGCAAACAATAAAAGAATAGACTGTATTTTATTATAAAGAGGAAAAAACTAGGGCTGGTACCCTACATATGGTATCAGAGCCATGGTTCCAAATCTGGAACCAGAGGGCTCACTACATTAAACAAAAAAAAAAAAAATTACACTCACTAATTACCGAGAGAATTAGGATGACATAAATCAGAAATATCTTTGTATGTGCATAATACCAAAAGAGTGCCTAGCAACTTTGTGTCAGAAGTCTTGGGCAAATTTTACACCTCCAAAAGATAAACAATAGAGAATTACTGTAACAAATGCGAAATTTTATAGAAACACACTAGGGTTTAAAAAAAAAAATTACACCTATAGAGAATTTATATATATATATATATATATATACACATATATATAACAAAAATTAAAAAATTAAAAATAAAATTTATATGTATATATAAACCAAGGATTTTTACATATATATATAAAAAAGGATTTATTAAAATTTAATTTAAATTAATTTTAAATTAAACACAAAGGGGGATTTACTTTTTCATTCAAAATGAATTAAAAAGAAAAAAAACTATGTTTACAAAAAAAAAAAAAAAAAATTACATAGTCGTAAGCTGCTTATATATAAAGATGATATATACAAAAAATTTTAATTATAAAAGTTAAATAATAATAATAATAATTTTGGCCATGCCTGGGCCTTGGTGTTGTGGCCATAGTGGCAAGGCCAGCAGGAGTGTTGCGGCTCGGCCAGCAACCCACGGGGCTTCTGGCCTGGGCAAGGTCAGCTAGCAGCAGAGTTGCGGCCATGGTGACCCGACCAACAGCTCGCAGGGCATGGCATGGGTGCGGCCCGAACAACAGCTTGAGCTGCGGCCATGGCAGCCCGGCCAGCAGGTCGCGGCTGTGGGCGTCGTCCCCTATGAGAACTAAAATATTCTTCTTAACCTTTAGAAGGATTTCTATGAGTCTTCTAATCTCATCATTTCCATTGTTGGTGGCTTCAGTACCAACCCCTAATATTTGAAGTCGCATCCAAGTAAGCAGCTAGCAGGGGTTGCCAAAACGACTAGTCACCTCCGGGTGTTAGCGTTTGTTGCACTGTGCTTATTCTTGCTCGCATTATTGCCAATACTTAAAAAAAAAAACCTTCTTGATAAGTAAATCATTCTTCGGAAACTCTCTCTAAATCTTTCTTAACTGAGCAAAATAAATTTCTCAATGAGAGACATCAAATTCAATCATACCATCTTTGATTTCTAATTTCCCAATAAGCTTCTCGTGCAATTAAATTTAACTGGTGCTTTCTTTGACAAGGCCGACCAACAGCCGTAGGGCGCGGCAATGGCATCTCGGCCGGCAGCCTGTGCTGCGTCAAGCATGCATCTAGCCAAAAAATAAAAATAAATAAATACAAAAAAAACCCTTCAACTGAAATCAATAGGAGAGACTGGCTATACCTCAACTGATCGGTTGCAGGTTTCCTCTGCTGCATTGTAGAGCTCACTCGGTGAGTTGCAGAGCTCACTAGGGGGGTTGCAAAGGCGATGCATGAAAAATGACATTGCGGTTACCCTTTTAGGGTTTGAAGTTTATTTAAAAAAATAATATGTGCATGCCCGCCATGATGCCCTCATGCAATTTGTATTTCGGTAAGGTAGTGATTAGGGTTAGAGTTCTAGACTGTAGTATTAGGTTACATTTTTATATAGTTAACATTCGTTATTTAATTTTAAAATAACTTAGAGACATAAATTTAAATTTAAATAATTTGTTATAAATTATGTTTATAATTTTTTTATAGTATAAAAGAAATTATTAAATTATTTAGAATTTTAAATAATTAATAAAATTTTAAATAACTAAATTTAGATAATTGATTATTTAAATTTAGTTATTTAGATTGGATTGTTTAAATTATCATATATACTTAGTTTTTTTTTTAAGTTTAATTATTACATTTTAAATTTTATGTTAATACCCCAATTTATAATTTTGGATTAGATATTATGTTAAAATTAATATAATTTGAATTAGGTTATGAAGTTAGGGTAAAGGTAAATTAGGGTCGGAAATTCATTAATAAATAGTTATTAATGAGAAACGAGGTAATTAAAATTTCATGAAGGGTTAAATTACGACTTAATGGGGATTGCGTGGAATCCGATACATGACTTACGTAGAACTACTGCAGTAGATTTAGTACCGGGTGGCCTCAAGATGGCTTGATCGAAATGCCCAGAACTATAGCTCTTAGAGTAAAAATGCTCGTAAAAAAAAATTTGTCCGACGCACCTTTTGAATTTAATGTTGAGTTTAATAGTAATTAGTCTTGATGTCGTCATATGCTAATTATCATATTATGCCATGCTACAGGGACAAACATGGTAAGGACGCGAGCAGGTCAGGGGTGAGGTCAGGCGACGGCATTACCTGAGCCGAATGTGTCGGCACCATCGCTAGAGACCATCCTTATACTGCGCTCACTGGAAGCGTCACTCTGGGGACTATAGAGAGGAAGTGTCACCTCAAAGGTAGAAGTGGAGGCCCCTCCACTAAGGGAGGAAGTTCCAGTGGTATAAGTGAATACGGTACCGAGACCTCCACATCAGGATATCACAAGGGAGCTTCAAAAGATAAGGCTTCCAAAGTTTTATGGGGTTTGAGCAAGGATATGAGCAGAGTCTTGGTTGGAAGAGATGACCAGGTGCTTAACCTTACAGGAGTACACTTCCACGTCCAAGCCTAAGATCGCAATATTTCAACTAAAGGGGGTCACATTGAACTGGTGGGAACACCAAGAAAGGAAGTTACACCTTACACCATACACAGTTCCATGGGAACTATTTGTGGAAAAGTTCAAAGGGAAGTACCTACCCACATCCTACCAGGAAGAAGAAGCAGGGGCTCTTCATGCCTTAGTACAAAGGAATCTATCCATGGAGGATTATGAAGAGAGGTTTGTGGAATTATTCAAGTATGTCCCATACTTGGACAACGAGGAATGCCAGGTCGAGCGCTTCGTGTATGGGCTCAATACCAAGATCAGGGCCCAAGTATGGATGTGGAAACCAACTTCAGTTGCCGAAGCCGTAGATTGTGCTTGTTACACTGAGGAGATGTTGGGTGCAATTCCCATCAGGTGATTCAACTCTCAGCAATCAGGTTTGCGGGGAAGCCCCCTTGAAGCATATGCGAGGCCACCTCCCTACGGAACAAGGTACACACCAAGGGTTGCGGCGGTAGACAGATCAGTGGCAACTAGGGTGGTGCCCCCTTCAGCCACAGGAACTCACTAGGGTGTGAGAAATTTTAGAGGATCAATTGGCAGGGGAATGGGTCACAGGGGAAGGGGTCCCTCTCAGAGGTATGAACAGGTTATTTCTCCTACTCCATTACAGGTTGCTTGTTAGGGATGTGGAGGTCGACATCACCAGTGTGATTATCTCGAATTACGATACGGTACAGTGCATCGAGAAGGAAAGTCTCCAATGGGGAGTGGGGGTAGCATGCATCATATCTCGGTAGAAGTACACAACCATCAGGTAGAGCACCAATCCATTGTGGTGGAATCATCATGTACGGTCAATAATGTTAAGCTTAGAATATTGTTTGATCCTGGTGCTACAAATAGTTTCATTTCTCCATATGCATTAGACAAATGTGGGTTGGCGTCCTATGAGCATGATGATTTCAACTTAGTCGAGATGGCTTCAGGAGTAAAGAAAGCAGTAGGACCTAGTGTCGACAAGTGTGTAGTTGATCTCGAGGTGTGTGTTACACAAGTCAAAGTGTACATCACCACCCTCGGAACTTATGATCTTATCACAGGTATGAATTGGTTGGAGGAAAATCGAGCTTTCTTGGACTGTTATGGAAAGAAATTTCTTTGCATTGATGACAAAGGAGAGGCCATTGAGATCCAGGGTATCAAACAGAAGGTGTCCCTATGTTTCATATCCATGATGAACGTAAAGCAATGTATGCGATAGGGATGTCGGTAAACAATGAGAAGGGACCCTCCTTTGATGAGTACCCAGTGTTAGCCGAATTCAGTGACGTCTTTCCAAAGGAATTACCTAGTTTACCTCCTAAGAGGGAACTTGATTTTACCATTGAGGTAAAACCTGGTTCAGAGCCAACATCGAAGACACCTTATAGGATGACAGCCCTAGAACTTTGTGAGTTACAAATGCAGTTGAAGGAACTGTTAGATCTAGGGTTCATCAGACCAAGTATTTCACCGTGGGGTGCGCTAGTAATTTTTGTGAAGAAGGATGGTTCCTTGCCTCTTTGCATCGATTACCGAGATTTGAACAAAGCCACCATGAAGAATAGGTACCTGATGTTACATCATAATCTTCCACCCTGTGAGCATTAGCATTATTTGGCCTGTAGGATCCATTTCAATGACTCAGATCCACTTATATCCTTCAGAGATACTATTTTGCCCTATTTTTGTTCCTACCCGCCTGTTGCATCCTTATAGCAGGCGTACCCGCGAGTTGCATCACTATAGCCCCCGGGTATCAAGTAAAATGGTAAAAACCACTAATTTATTACTTTTTACTCCCAAAAAGTGATCATTGGGTGACCTTTAGCTCTCCATCTGCCCGAGTAATGGCTCGATGTGTCCTTTCACCTACCTTTGAGAGGATTATATATTGAGCACATATGGCTTATGGACGGGAGGAAGAAGAGAATAGCAAGAGAACTCTAGTGGATTTTTTCCTTATCTTGAGTCTGCACTCATTGATCCTTGTAGTTGTGAACCCCTTATGTTTACCTTCCAAACTCCTTTCATAGTTTGAGTTTGCCATTCATGGAGGATTGAAGTGGTGGAGGCACAAGTGGATTGATCTAGATCTTGGTTCAGATTGGTTGTCGGCAAGAGGTCGTATTATCTTGTACTTCTTCTTGTTGATTAATAGAAATACTCATATTCTCGTCCATCATGTTGTGAATGTTATTTATTGCACATTGGGCTACATTTGCTTATGATATTATGGAACATTGTTATTGATAATGTTAATATCATTTATATATTATATGTACTTGTTGGATATTGGCTGTCAAGACTAATTTGCAGATTTCAAGTGCATGGATTGAAAGCTCCAACGGGTATCTACATCAAACGTTTGGATCGAGGTTGGTTACATTTCTCCATTATGTTAGCATTTTCATTTATAATAACATTGTTTTGAGAATTGAGTTGATTTCTGGTAGTCATCTGTCTGTTGTGGTATTCCCAAGCCATAGTGAGTTTTCTCCAATACAGAAATGGCAACTCCGCTGGGGAAAACATCCATGTTTGGGAAATGTTTTGAGCATTAGTCCATAATTAGAGTTGTTGTTTATCGAAGCTCTGTGTCACTGATTGGCCGTCAAGATATACTGTAGAAAACTTGCTTTTTCTGAGCCCTTGGATTCTTTATTGGCCCATTTTCCTTTCCTCACCCGCGGGCTAGCTTAGCTCTGCCCACGTCTACCCGCCTCTATTTGTTCTACTGCTCGTGGGTACCCGCAGGTATTCCTTCGATAGTAGCGTATAACTCCGGATTTTGTTGGTTTATGGCTATTGGTTGTTGCCGGGTTGGTTTTGTTGGTTCCTGAGTCTTCGTTGGCCTCTTTCTTGACTGTTTCATGCCTTGGTTGTGACCAAATCTCTTCATTTCTCTTGGTTGAGCCTTCTTGGTTTTTTACCAATCTTTGGATTTAGCCTCTTGGTTTTTTCCTTTTGAGCTCTTTCCTTTGGTTGAGTCTTGCTATTTAGGATCTGCTGGGTTATCTTAGTGATCTTTTCGACACCTCAGTGACTAAATAGTAGGATTTTGCTTTCATTTTTTCATTCCATCTATATGGAAAAAATACAAAAATATACATTTAGTTTTTTGCATTTTCCTTATTTTTTATAAGCGAAAATACAAAAATATTTTATTTCGATGTACTGCATCTTGCATTGAGTGCTTGTTGCCTTCATTTAGGTTCTGCTTGTGCATCGAAAAGATAAAAGATTGCATCTTTATTTCGGTTTGTTGATTTTGCATATTACTGACATTGTTTTATTGGATAGATGAGTCTAGGATTGGACGATGTTGCATACTATTGAGTCTACACATCACTAGTTTCACAATCATATCCCTTGAGTAACCACAGCCACTAAAATTAACGCTTAATCTAAAATTGATTAGATCGATTTTATTTATAGGGTACACCAACTGGCATAGGTTTAGAGTCTTGGAATAGATCATTGTGAGTTAACAATCCAAGACTACTAGATGAAGCATTAGGTGTCTGACCAGGGAGTGGAGGAATCCATGGTATAGATCGGTGTTCTCAGGAAGCTCTACTCAATCCAGATTTAAGCACGAGGTCATGGGAGGTTGGTTGAGGAGATATCCCTTTGATACCGGTTGAACATGGGAGATATATCTAGGATTTGTTCGTAACTGGGGGTATCGGAGGTTTGTCCTCTTGTGCTTCGGGCTTAGCTACCCTGCCCATATGACGGGTTCCACCTGCGACTGTCCCCCTGAGCATTGGTTATATTGCGGTGACCATAGTTTCCTTACCTAGGTACCACACAGGGTACTTGCAATGGTTATGATGTTTGTGTCCTAAGTCAGATAGGGATTGGATAGCACAGTTGTGTTTGTGTAGTGGACTTGAACCTGTACACGCGATGAAGCATGGGTGTCTCTATAACTGATTCTGTTACCTCCGGCTATAGTTTGGGAGTCTCAAGCCTCTCCTAGGCGAGACATACCGGCTCTAGTTTCGGGAGCTCATTTAGCCTCTCTACGGAGATATCGTGGCACAGATCTCTACTCTCTACCGGTCTCGTCGATTGGCTGGTTTAAAGCCGGCCTTGGTTTCACACTATATTGCTAGAGGACGCCGGAGGGATCCCTCTGAGTCTTTGGATTCTTACAAGGCCTACGTCCAAGACGTCATGACTGCTACACATTTCGATACTGAGGAGAAACCTTCAGTTCCTTCAGGCGGAGTTGAGCACACTTCCGATCCCCATACTCCTCGTGAGGAGTGGGGAGATGATCCACCTGAGACTCAACCTGGTTCTATTTGTCCTAATCCACTTGAACGAGATCCGTTCGATCCTTCGAATCCGGATAATTATCTTTACGAAATGCCCGACTTACCCGAGGACGAAGAATAGGACGAGCCTTTTGTTCCTTCGTTTCCATGTAGTTAGAGATATGGGATGCTTGAGTTACATGATGACACTAGTCCTATGATCAACCCCACTGCACTCTCTTTTGGTATGCCTAGTCATAGTACTGTCGAACCTTCTGCTATGTTTGGTAGTAACGCTGGCACTAGTCATGGTGTTAGCCATACTATACCCACTGGGGGCACTTCCCTCACTGGGGGCACTACGTTGTCCACTCACTCACATAGTATGGGGACTGGTCAAATTCCTAATAATGATAATGTTGGAACACGACCACCTCCTAGGATTACCCAACCTAACTGGAATGTTGTTCGAAACACGACTCGCCATCGACCACCTAATACACGTGCCGCTACTCGTCAACCCAGGACTACTTTTACAAATGATACCGTTTTTCCCAACCTTAGGGGTGGACACATACCGCATACTTTTGCGTCCACTGCTGCCACTAGTAATGCTAATGTAGGGGTTGGGAATATTTCCTATCCACATGGACATCACACCACCAACCCTGCTACTAGTCACACCAATGTTGGGGCTGGGAACACTTCTCATGCTTTTGGCCACCACATGACTGCTCAAGCTAATCCTAATGCTGGGGGTGGGAACATACCATACCATTACGGTCATTACAACACGGTTCCCACTATGAATAGTACATACATGCCCCATACTCATGGTGGCAACCCTTACTACAACACAGTCGGTGCTGGTCACCAATATCACCCACCACCCCAATATGGTGCCTAAAACACGCATATACCTGCTTACTCTCAAATGGGTCAACCAGGAGGAGGTTAAAAATCCTATGGCCATGGGCAAGCTTATGGTCTGTCAGGTCCCTATCATCAACAGTTTAATCCTCATTGTCAACCTTTTGGTCCATCTTATAACACGGTTCTGTTTAACCAACCTTTTATGGGAGCTTATAATCCAACTTTCTAGTCGTAGCTCCCGTTCTTTGCACACTTGAATCTCCTGTATCTTTCAAAGCTCACGAATGATCCGGTGTGTCACGACCCTAGTTGGCCCCCAGTTCCTACCAAGCTCCCTTTGGACATTCCGAAGTTTGAGGGGAAAGGTGGTGAGGACTTGGGAGATCATGTCACGACGTTTCACCTTTGGTGCTCATCCAACTCTTTGAATCATGATTCCATTAGATTACGACTATTTCAACGCACCCTCACGGGGGCAGCCACGAAGTGGTATGTAGAGTTGCCTAGGAACACCTATAGGGGATTCAACGAGATTGCTTTGGTTTTCTTAGACCATTTCCAGTTGCCAGTTCGTTATGATACTGGTACTGAGTTGTTGTCCACCTTCCATCAGAATAAGGCCACGCATATTTCTGACCACATTCAAGAATGGCGTCGACAGAAGAGATTAGTGAAAGGCAACATTCCTCCAGAGTTCTTGTTGGAATGATTTTTTAAGTATTTACTCCCATACATTGCTAAGAATGTTTCATTGTCTGACATTGTGATTGAGGAACAAGCTATCTTGAAAGTCCAGCAGTTAGATCTACTTTATTCTCAGTCTGGCATTTTGTATGACATTATTCTTGATGCACCGAGAACAAGACATGAGCCCACGTCAATTCCTGGACCACATGCCGATGGCATTGTGGGGTCTGCATGCACTCACCCTGTAGACTTGGTAGCTAATCAAATGCAAAATTTGTCGCTAAACCAGTCTGCTCCCGGACAGGTTCACACCATGTCCACTTCCACTCCGTTGTCTGATGTACACAATGTGCAATCAACGAAACCATCGGGTAACTAGCAACTTGGTGGTAAGAAAAAGGGGAGAAATAATCGTAGGGGTGGAAACAATGGAAGTAATAATAATAGCAATCGTAATACTCCTCGTAAAGAGAATGCCAACCCTCCTCGGGAAGGTGGTAATGCTGGCGACGATCGTAAACCTAGGCGTAAGGTGAAATTCCCTTGCAAGCTTTGTGGGGAGGATCATCTTACTCACTTATGTCCTCGAATTGAAGAAGCATCGAAGCATTTGGCACAGAGCCCAGCTTTGTTGAAGGGTCCCCTTCCTCATCATCAAAAAATGGCTTCACATGCTCCCACCATTGGTTATGGTACTAATGAAACGGCAACGGCTTCTTCCAATACTAGTCGTTATGGATGTGTGAATATGGTTCAGTCGGAGGTTTGTGTTGCTACTAGTTAGCGCAATTATGGTGCACCACAACCTAATTTGGGGAATGAACCTCCCCCTCCTCCTGATAATTCCTTGCATATCGAGAAGCCCTCTATTATGCCGCGGATACCGAAAGGTGTTCTCAAGCGCTCTACGCATAATCCTAGTGCTCGAGCTGCCCAGAACTACTCCATCGTAGAAGATTTGGGACAAACTCCGTGTGCCATGTGGGCTCTTGAGGTTTTGCAAGCCTGTCGTTCTCAGAAGCATGCCCTTTTGAGTGTGTTAGGAGTTCAGGATGGGGGAAGTCCTAGTGTTATCAAGTTCGATACTACTGATGTCTAGCCTCGCTTACCTTACCACGTGGCTTTCCAAATCCAGGTGGTTTGCCTTAAAAGCTTCGTCAAACGTACTATGGTTGATGAAGGTGCTTCCGTGTCAGTAATGTCGTTAACCTGTTGGAAAGCTCTTGGCTCTCCTCCTGTACTCGCATCTAGAACTACACTCACTGCATTCGACGGTGGATCTTTTACGCCACATGGAATTATCCCTTCCCTTGTTGTCTCCTTGGGAGGTAAGTCTATGCCTATTGAAGTTGAAGTGGTTGATGACCCATCGACTACAACCTTTTACTGGGTCGGAACTGGATGTACGCTATGAAGGTTGTCGCGTCTACTATATTTAGAGTTATCTACTTTCCCCATCAAGGCAATATTGTGATGATTGATCAGTTGGATTTTGTCGGCACTCCTTCCACAGCATCCACAGGATTCATAGTCCTACAAGTTTCTGATTCTCAGCCGGCAACTTGGAACATAGGTGTTGGAATGTACCCCTCATTGATGGGAACTTATAATCTTTCTGCACCTGTGAATTTTATTGGAAACATTACCGAAAATGCGTCTCCTCCTTTGAATAATATGTTATTCCGGACCTCCTATTTAGATGATCCGTGGAATTTACCATCCACAAGTTCCAAATCTAGAGACATTGCGCATGTCGGGATGCCCATGCCTTTATCTATAGTGGAGCTCGCTTATGATCATATCCAACAAACCATTGCAGATCCGGATCTCTCTTCTTCCCAGATAGTCGAAGAAGATCCCGTTACGTTGCCAGTTTGGGCAGCCAACTCATCTTGTTCACATGATTGACTTAATGACACTTTACCATCTGATGAAGCCATCATGGAGGCCATGTGTGGTAGTGAGAGACCTTGGGAAGATATGCACCATCGCTCTTATTTCCTTCCCAACCTCGAGCTTGTTGAGCAAGAGGAGTTTAGGATGACTCTAGCAGAGATAGTTGGCCACCATGTGGCTCTTTTGGAGTCGCATGATGTTTTTTGGGAGGGGAATATGGCCAATATTTCTCCAACCACTTCGATCAACATCTCTTGCACTCCCAAAAAAATGGAGAATGTTTACGTTGGTGCTGATTGCACTCCTGAAGAGATTGCTATTTACACTAACTTGTTTACAGAACTCCGGGAAGCTTTCACCTGGTCATACGAGGAGATGCCATGAATAGACCCCTGCATTGTTGAACACGAGATTAGAACGTATCCTGATGCTAAACCGGTTCAACAACGCTTACGTGCTGTGAACCCTAGGAAGGTAGCTGCTATTAAGGCAGAGGTGGAGAAACTGCTCAAAGCTGGTTTCATCTACCCCTTTCCCCTTACCGAATGGGTGTCAAACCCCATTCCTGTGGATAAGAAGCAGGGAACGATCCGTGTATGCACTGATTTCAGAGATTTGAACCGTGCATGTCCGAAAGACAACTTCCCCACGCCATTCATTGATCAAATTTTGGATGCTTGTGCGGGGAGTGATATTTTTTCCTTCATGGACGGCTTCTCAGGTTATAATCAGATTCAAATCAAACCCATGGACTAACATAAGATGACATTTATTTGTCCATGGGGAATGTTTGCATATCGGAAAATGCCCTTCGACCTTAAAAACACCGGAGCTACTTTTCAGTGAGCCATGACCTATGCCTTTCACGATCTTAAGATGATTATGGAAGTTTTCTTGGATGATCTTGCTGGCCATTCTCGCAAGAGAGTGGACCACCCCAAGCACCTCCGTATGATTCTTGAACGATGTATCCACTACAAAATTCGATTGAATCCAAGCAAATGCATCTTCGCTGTTAGGACTGGTCGCCTTCTAGGATTCATAGTTTTGAGGGAGGGTATTAGAGTCGATCCTCTCAAAGTTGAGGCAATACTTCAGTTGCCTCCTCCGCATAATTTGTTACAGCTTCAGAGCCTCCAAGGGAGAGCTACTTTTCTGTGTCGGTTTATAGCTAACTATGCTAATATTACCAAAGGTTTCGCACGCTTATTGAAGAAAGACACACCCTTTATCTAGGATGAGCGAGCCTAGCAGTCTTTTGACACCCTTAAGAAAGCTTTGGTATCGGCCCCTGTGCTTAGTCCCCCGTACTTTACACGAGATTTTATCCTTGATATGGCCATGTCTCAAGAGACGATTGGCATGGTCTTGGTTCAGGTAGATGATGCGCTTGTCGAGCATGTTATCTATTATCTCAGTCGAAATTTAGTAGACGTTGAGCTAAGGTACACTCACATAGAAAAGCTGGAATTGGCGACTGTCCACGCAGTCCAGCAGTTACGACATTACATTTTCCTTCGAATAACCACAGTTGTGTCTCACATCAATCCATTTCAGTTCGTGCTATCACGACGCCTTATCGGGGGTAAGTATAATAAATGGATTGTAATCCTTCAGGAATTTGATCTTGATTTTGCTTCGGCAAAATCAGTGAAATCATTGGTGTTCATTGAGCTTATGTCGGACCTTCCATGACTTGATGAGGATGTCATTCATGAAGATTCCTTTGTGGATGAACACTTATTTCTTATCTCGTCTGAGGACCCTTGGTATGGGGATATCATTGTATATCTCCAAACTTTGAAGTTTCCTCCGCATTATTCACAAGATGAGCGACGGCATGTGAGACATCACACGAAAGATTATATTATCGTCGGTGACACTTTGTATCGCCGATGAAAGGAGTCCATTCTCCATCGTTGTTTGACTCACGAAGAAGCGGAGAAGGTACTTAATGATTTCCGTGCAGGGGCGTGTGGCGATCACTTATCCGGGCTTGCTACAGCCCATCGTATCATGCGAGTTGGTTATTTTTGGCCTACAATCTTTAAATATTGTATTAACGCTGTGAAGAGATGTCACCATTGCTAGGTGTTTTCTCGGAACATACACTCGCATCTAGCACCCCTCCATCTGGTCGTCACTGTCGGTCCCTTCACTAAGTGGGTGGTAGATTTCATGGATTGCAAACCAACTTCAGCTGGGGGGCATCACCATATTATCATGGCCGTGGATTATTTTTCCAAGTGGGATGAGGCCATGCCTACCATAAAAGCCGACGGTGCTACTGCAACCCACCTCGTGTTCAACCAGATTATCACTCAGTTCGGTATCCCAAAAGAGATTGTCACTGACCATGGCAGTCACTTTCAAAACAAGATGATGGAGGATTTGTCTCTCAAGCTTGGGTTTCGTCAGGAACACTCGTCTTCCTACTATCCTCAAGCGATGGTCAGGTTGAAGCAGTAAATAAGTCTTTGAAGACGATTCTCCAATGTACCATCCAACAAAGCAAGACTAATTGGCATATCATGTTATATCCTGCTTTATGGGCATATCGAACCACAGTTATGACTGCCACTAGGTTCTCACCATTCCAGTTAGTTCACGGTGTGGAGTCACTTTTACCGATTCAATGCGAGATCCCTTAGCTCAAGCTAGCCATAGAGCTCCTCCCTGATATGACAGATATTGAGCAACGTTTAGTACACCTCGAGCAACTTGACAAGCAACGTCAAGATGTCACTGTGGCCATTGAAGTTAACAAGCGTCGTGTCAAGGTTCAATATGATAGGTCTATCCGTCCCCGGCAATATGGTGAAGGTGACTTGGTTCTTTTGTATGACCAAGCTAAAGAACCCCTGGGGGTAGGCATGTTCAATCCCATGTGGCATGTTCCTTACATTGTGAGGCGTGTCCTGGAAAAAGGAGCTTATGAGTTAGAAGAATATGAGGGGGTTGCCTTGAAGGAGCCTAGAAATGGGCTCTACCTCAAGTGGTATGACGCTTGAACCTCTGGTTCAGGTTGATACTTTTGTACACTATTGTATAGTTTTTTTGTACATTGTTTAGATTGCCTTTTGGTTTTCGGGTCTACTGATCAGCTTCTGTTTGATTGACAGATGTCAACGGGATCTCCTACATTCTTAGGTTTCGTGGATGGTGCTAGTCGACATACGCAGCAGCTTGCTTCTATTGCCTGGGTTATCTTCTCACCTGACCACCTAGTTGTGTCCCCAGGAGGTGCTTGTCTTGGTCCTGCATCTAATAATGTGGCTAAGTATAGTGCCGTTATTGAGCTACTTCGGGATGCCATTCTACATGACATCCATTCTTTAGAAGTTCACCTGGATTCACAACTAGTTGTGTCTCAACTGAATAGGCAGTACCGTGTACGAGACCCTACATTACTACGGATATTCCTTAAGGTACGACTCTTGGAGAGACATTTTGTTTCAATTACATACATTCATATTCTGAGAAGTCATAATTATATATCTGATGCATACGCCAACTATGTATTAGATTGGCATTTGTCACATTCATCCCAAAGCACATAAATACAAAGACATTCATACATTTGTACAAACACACATGTAGTAGAACCGAGAACCAAAGTTGTATATATATATAAATATGTCCAAAAATGGTAGTGTCATACAAAACTAGAGGCCGTAGCCCTCAAAAATATACATATCAATACAAAATAATGAGACCCTGGGATATCTATTCCCTCCGAGGAGGTCTAGATGCCACCTCGACAGGATGTGTACCATAGAAGTACTGTACTGCATTGGCTACCCGCTGCAGTAGCTGCACCCACTCCCCAGGAACACCCACTACCTGTCACTGCATGGCCTCAGGTAGTCGAGCTACCTCTATCTGTGGTACTCGGCCAACCATCCGTGATATGTTGCGCTGCAATGTCTATAGTGTGCGCCCTGCTGCAGCGTCTCCTGCCACATAATCTCTACCCCGACGACCATGTCTCGGGAAGTCATCAGGTCTCACTAGGCCTTTGTCTACGAGCAAATAGTCAAACTTTAGCAATTGATACCACCACCAAAAATATTTTTTGCATTTCAACTATAATAAAAAAATCCATAAAAATTTAATAAACACAAAACCCAAAAGAGTACTCACCGATGTCTCCGAACACTGCGCCTGTTGGCAGCGGCATGTCACAGTCCTGTCTGAAGTTTATCCCCGCATAGGGGTAGTCCTCTATAGAAATCACTTGCCGGTTCCACCAGCGGAAGAACTCCTCAGTATATGGTGACGCCAGACGGCCACCACCCTGTCATGTCAAGATCTCATCCCACCGGGTCAGGGCTGGATCACGGAGGTTGTGAGGAGGGACATCCACCCTCGGACTAAGTCCCGGAACCCTCTCAAAGAAGAAGCTGCATAGGATGCTACCATACCCGAAGTTTTTGGCCTTCCCCTCTTTGCATTCCATCAATTGTGTCTTCATAGACACCAACAGAGTAGTACACCAGTCGAATATAGTAGGTTGCATACATTGTGATGCATATAACATCACCGGTCTGGATGCCTGGTGCAGTGCTTTGGATCTAGTGATCCGCACCAGGGTAGCCACAATGATCTTTGTACTCAGATACACTATGGCGTTGACGGGCACTTGGCTTCCCACCGCTCGTGTGTTTACGGGACAATACCGCGCTATGTAGTCCTGAATAGTGATCCCACCACCCACGGTCCGAGACTGAAAGATGGCCACCTCCCCTCTACGGGACAAACCGGTAATGAAATAGATATCCTCTACTTCCAGTGTCATTTTTTTCTTGTTGAGGATGAATTTTTGAGCATCCACATCCCAGTAGTCTATCAAATGATGGAGTAATAGGTTTTGGACCCTTAAACCCCCTATACTCCAGTATTTATACAAACCACATGCTTGCAATGCCTATTGCGCTTGCAAATCATTGCGCACTGCCTCATCAACCTGGTCATGCTCTCTCTCCTTCCACTCTAGTACCATCCTGGAGTGCAAAGAAATTAAATTTTGTTCAGTTTCATGATTAAAACTTTCTTTACGGTCGTACCCGCGGGCTAATTTGTATACAGTGGTGGGTACCCGCAGCCACTCTTTTTTTTGACTATGCGTTTGGTGCCCTACTCATGACCTGAATAGTTGTAGCCCACACGTAGCGCCGAAGACATCTAGGGCTTGGCCAAACTAAAAAATCCACTGACAAAAATTGAAATAAAAACATTAAAATGAAAGGTATGGAAGTAACCACCAACCTGCTCCGGACGGTTCGCTGAACAGTCGCTTGTAGCTCCCACGATCGGCAATTGAAGTTTCAGGTAAAAACTAACCACTAAAATCCAAATTGGTGAATAGTGCAAATGAATTGCAATTTGGAAAATTTTATTACTATTTATAATTTTATGGACCCACTTTTCTATAGTTTTTTCCATTTTGAGCCATTATGAACTAATATCGTGTCATGGAGTAGTGTTTTTTAATAAGATTCCTTCAGTGAAATTTGTTCTCAATCATTTCACACCTACGGCAGGTATGTTTCACACCTGGCATATAGGTTAGATGTCATTTTCACATGCACTATGCATTTGACCTATTGACCATTTTCATAAACCCTAGGTGCGACCCCCGCTTCGTAACTGACACGAAACCTTCACACTGCTATAGAAGTGTCGTTATGTGGCGGTAGGGATTTTCCGAACATGGGTACCCTAGTTAGAACCCCTTTATGCATTCTAGTTCCCATGCCGTTGTCTGTCCTTGGGATTGGGAGTCCTTTGTAGTTACGCCATGACATTGTGATAAAGACTCATACTCTACTTTGTCTTATGCTGGCCATCTCCCTTAAGGACTCCCCTCAGTTATATCATGTTGTGATTGCATTGCATCATCCTGCTTGCCGCTTGAGCCTTGTGCCGGCTCCCGCTTACTCAATTGTTAACCTGGTGCCTGAGCACTTTTTCCCTGTCGAGCCCTATAGAGATTATATTTTCCCTTCACAATTTGATGACCCTTTTGACCCTGAGGGATCATACCCACGAGTGTCCACATCCTGCACACACTTCCTTGCATTGAGCATAGGTACGTTCCACTACTTGGGACTAGTCTGCTAGCTATTTGACACTCGTTCCCTCACTTGTTGTACTATAAGCAATTTTATTCTTTTTCAAGCTTTTCCCAAATATGAAAAAGACCAAAAAAATCAAATATTCCAAAAAGCCGGATGGGATTATGGTCACTATTTCTTGTTGGCAGCTGTTGTGTTGCCTTTGAACAGAGCATTCATTCCACTCCGTACATTATGAGTCGGGACTATAGTTGGGCCTTAGGAGCTGTACTTGTTTCTCAGTTTTCTCCACCGATTGGTTAAGCTTCCAGTCATTATGGAGCCCTGTGTGCTGCCTCCTGCATTACATGTCTATATCGACTCTATGCTGCCTGAGTCTATCCATCTGCTCATGCTCTTGTTCAAAGGAAGTCCTAAAACCAGTGTCAGCCACTCCTCAGATATCTTGACTATTGCATGTCGGCCATCCTTATTGAGTCAGTCCGTTTCACTTGAGATCTTCCAAATCTTTCAGCATTGCTGGTACCTCATGCTGGTCGATGGGGGATGCATTAATGCCCTCCTTCCAGCGAGTCTCGTTCCGTCGACTTCAACCCATTTATTTTGGGACTTGAGGCTTAGAGTTCGGTTGAGTACCTTGAGGCTTGCAGTCATTAGTGGCAGGTTCTCTCGCCATCGATAGTTTTGGGAATACATCAATGTCCCTTGATCGATGGATTCATCCTAGTGTTCGACTTCAACCCATTTATTCACACTCCGATAATTGTGCTCTATTCCTGGATGCCCATTTTCATTATTGGTGGTTCATCTCGCATCTGTTAACGGTATACGTCATTGACTAATAATCAGACGATGTCTCATCAGGTTTGACCCCAACTCCTTTATTCACTTAATGGGACTTTCACCGTCGAAGACCTGTGTAGAAGACCCTAGGCGATTGTGGCGTTCAGTATGCTACATATGACTTTGGCTTTACATTTGATATATCACGTCTCAAATTTCAGCAGTTTGTACCTCCATTTTGCACCAGTTGTCTTCTTTTCAATAGAAGACCATATCTTACTGTAGAGGGATCATGGCTATGATCACTTATGACATGTATCTATTATGTACTGCATATTCATGGCCATTGTATCAGATTGTTGTACTATACTGACATGTATTTAGAGATACTATTGTATTATGACAAGTGAGCTTCTCTTTCCACTTGTGTCTCCATCACTTCACTTTTGAGTTTTATAATGTATTTCGGCCATTATAGCATCATTCTCTGACCTCACACATTAGGGGGCATTTGTTACATCATAATCTTCCACCCTGTGAGCATCAACATTATTTGGCCTGTAGGATCCATTTCAGTGACTGAGATCCACTTATATCGTTCAGAGATACTATTTTTCCCTATTTTTGTTCCTACCCGCCTGTTGCATCCTTATAGTAGGCGTACCCACGAGTTGCATCACTATAGCCCGCAGGTATCAAGTAAAATGGTAAAAACCACTAATTTATTACTTTTTACTCCCAAAAAACGGTCATTGGGTGACCTTTGGCTTTCCATCTGTCTGAGTAACACCTCGATGTGTCCTTTCACCTACCTTTGAGAGGATTATATATTGAGCACATATTGCTTATGGACGGGAGGAAGAAGAGAATAGCAAGATAACTCTAGTGGATTTTTGCCCTATCTTGAGTCTGCACTCATTGATCCTTGTAGTTGTGAACCCCTTATGTTCACCTTCCAAACTCCTTTCATAGTTTGAGTTTGCCATTCATGGAGGATTGAAGTGGTGGAGGCACAAGTGGATTGATCCAGATCTTGGTTCAGATTGGTTGCCGGCAAGAGGTTGTATCATCTTATACTTCTTCTTGTTGGTTTTGCACATTGGGATACATTTGCTTATGATATTATGGACCATTGTTATTGATAATGTTAATATCATTTATATATTATATGTACTTGTTGGATATTGGCTATCAAGACTAATTTGCAGATTTCAAGTGCATGGATTGAAAGCTCCAACGGGGATCTACATCAAACGTTTGGATCAAGGTTGGTTACATTTATCCATTATCTTAGCATTTTCATTTATAATAGCATTGTTTTGATAATTGAGTTGATTTCTGGTAGTCATCTGTCTGTTGTGGTATTCCCAAGCCATAGTGAGTTTTCTCCAATACACCTGATACCTCGAATTGATGATCTCTTTGATCAAATGAAAGGGGTGATAGTCTTCTCCAAGATCGACTTACAATCAGGTTGCCACCAGCTATGGATTAAGGAAGGATATATACCTAAGATTGCCTTTCGAACAAGGTTTGGGCACTATGCGTTTGTAGTGGTACCCTTCGGTTTGACCAATTCCCCAGTTGTATTCATGAATCTCATGAATAGGGTGTTTTGAAAATACTTAGATCAGTTTGTGCAAGTCTTCTTGGATGAAATCCTCATCTACTGCAAGAACGAAAGTGAACACGAGGAACACTTGTAGATAGTGTTGTCATGCTTAAGGGAGCATCAGTTGTACGGTAAGTTGTCCAAATGCTCATTTGATCAGAAGGAGATCCGTTATCTAGGGCATATAATTTTAGGTGAGGGAATTTCAGTGGACCCTGAGAAGCTGAAGGCCATAATGGATTGGCCCGTGCCAAGGAATGCACATGAAGTGAGAAGCTTCATGGAGTTAGCCGGGTATTATAGAAGGTTTGTTGAGGGTTTCTAAAAAATCACAAAACCCATAACTACCCTACAGCGTAAAGGAATTAGGTATGAATGGACAGATGAATACGATGTCGCATTTGCCGAGCTGAAAAGACTATTGACGAGTGCAGCGATTCTACGATTGCCAGATATGGAGAAAGAATTCACAGTTTGCACAGATGCCTCAAGGCAAGGTTTGGGTGCAGTGTTGATGCAGGAAGGTGGGGCAATAGCCTATGCGTCGAGAAAGTTAAAATCACATGAAGAGAATTACCCTACCCATGACCTAGAGTCAGCTGCAATGATGTTAGCATTAAATCTTTGGAGACATTACCTTGTTGGATGAAGCTTTGAGCTCAAGTCTAATAACCAAAGCTTAAGGTATATCTTCACTCATAGAGACCTAAATGCTAGGCAAAGGCGATGGAGTGAATTCATGAGCAAGGATGATTTTGGGATTTCATACATCAAGGGGAAGGAGAATGTGGTAGCTAATGCCTTAAGCAGAAAACAAAGACTTTTCTCTCTCATACCTTGGAGGGTTGAATTGAGGGAAAGAGTTTTAGGACAGCTAATCGGGGATAGTTGGTACCTAAAGGTCACGTTGACGCTCCAGAATGGGAAACCGATGGGACCTAAGTTTGAAGGCTATGAGTTGGAAGCCGATGGTTTGTTACGGTATCAAGGGAGGATGTATATTCCCGAGGAGGGAGATATTAGAGAGACTATCCTTAAGGAATCCAACAGAGAAGTGTATTGTGCACACCTGGGTGTAAATAAGATGTATGCATACCTGAATTAACTCTTCTTTTGGGCAGGAATGAAAAGCGACGTGGTCAAATTTGTCGCTAGGTGCCTTGATTTTCAGCAGGTAAAAGCTTATCATCACCACCCGGCAGGACTATTACAACCACATGACATTCCTATGTCGAAGTGGGAGATTACATCCATGGACTTCATGGTGGTATTTCCCCTTACATCTCATAGGAATGACACCATTATGGTCATCATCGACAAACTGACCAAAACTGCTCACTTCATTCCAGTTAAGGAGACCTATGATGTCACGGATGTGACTCGTGTATTCATAAATGAAGTAGTGCGTCTCCTTGGGTTTCCCAAGAAGTTTATCTCAGACAGGGATTCCAGGTTGATGTCCAGGTTTTGGACAAGTTTGCAGTCAGAGTTAGGTACTTAGTTGAACCTAAGCACTGCTTACCATCCAGAGATAGATGGGAAAACAGAAAGAGTGAATCAGGTGATGGAGGACATGCTTAGGATGTATGTCATGGATTAGCAGACTCATTGGGAAAAGCACTTAACTTTGGTAGAGTTTGATTACAACAACAGTTACCATAGCTCAATTGGGATGCCTCCATATGAAGAGTTATATGGAAGGCCATGCAGAATGCCATTAAGTTGGGAAAGGTTAGAGGATTGAGTAATTATAGGACCTGAGTTGATTCAGGAGATGGAAGAATAGGTTGTTCAGATTAGACAGCAGTTAAAGGAAGCACGGGATAGACATAAGAGCTATGTCGATGCGCATAGGGTTGACCGAAGGTATAAGGTTGGTGATGCAGTGTTCGTTCACATCAGGCCTAGCAAAAGTACCATCAGGTTTGCGAAAGGGACAAAGTTGTTACCACAATTTATAGGACCCTTTGAAATTTTAGAGAAGGTTGGACCTGTCACGTATCATCTTGCACTACCACCCCATTTGCACAAAACTCATAATGTTTTTCATGTATCTGTTTTATGACATTACGTAGCTGATAAGTCTCATAAAATTAATTGTAAGGAACTGCAGGTTTCGGATGAGGGGACCATCAGGGTCGAACCATTACGTATATTGAACCAGAGGGTTAGATAGCCGAGGCACCATTTGGTGGACCAGGTTAAGGTCCAGTGGGACCGGTATAGCCCAGGTTCTGCTACCTGGGAGGACGCAAAGTCCATGCGTCATGATTATCCCACACTATTTTGAACATAACTTCAGGATGAAGTTTCCTGAAGGGTGGGTGTATGTAACGCCCTGTTTTGACATTACCACCTGAACTACTATTATATGTTGTATTTGCTTGATTGTGAGACTTCGTCGGTTTGGCGACACTGTGGACATATGGTTATATTATTTTGTCAATATATATATGTGAGTGTGTGATGTTAGTATTATGATCTGTAGTCATGTTTAGATATGTATCACGTGTTAATTATGTCTCATATATGCAAGTTAATGAATGATGGGTACGTGGATACCGTTAAAGTTATATGGTGAATGAATGAATGTTAAGCCAGGTGCATGGTGAATAAATGAATTTATTGTTGTTATGTTATGATGAAATGTATGTGTACATGTTGAGGATTTATGCACAATATTCTAGACTGTATGTCAGAGACTAACTTACAGTTTAAAAGGGCTAAGTAATAGCTGGATCCTATGAGGTGGGAGATTCTCGGGGACATGGACTCCAAAAGATAAATGGTATGTGAGTGATGCATTATTTACTTTCACATGATTATTATGACGTATATTATGATGTATGGGTGGGGTAGGGTTTCAGGAAACTCAACCGTCCATATTGGTTATACGATGACAAAATGAGTACAAGTGCAGCACAGTTATTATGTCGGGTAGACATATTCCCTTGTTCCATTATGGGGGTGGAGGCCTTACCCACCGTTTATCCACGAAACCCAGATTCATGGGAGGGTTGTGCTACAGTGCGCTCCCCAAGGTGTGCGATGATGACTAGTGGTTTCCTGCTAGGGAAGCTTGGTCGATGTAGTCAACACTTCCACTTACGGGTTCTAACTGGAGTCGGTCATGGCTTGACACTTCAGGGTAGTCCAACAGAGGAAAGGATAGGATGTGGAAGTTGTTTTTTTTTTTGTAAGAAAAAAAAGGATCCTTGCTATTAAACTTTGATCAGAGAGGAAAATACATAGACATCAAAGTAAGACTGGATCTGTACATGACAAAAAGACACCAGAAACCTGCTGGTGTTATCCTGAGACTGAGAACAGAGCACCCTATAGACCAAAAGAAAAACCATCGCCAGAGACCTCAAAAGCTGGTTGGAAATAGCTATTACAAAACTGAGAATGAGAAACGAGCCATCCCTTGAATCTAAAACTGAACTAAACAAAGGAGAACCTAGTAGTGGCCCTGAGAAGGAGTTACAGTGCTAATAAGAAACAAAAGAGAGAAGGTACATAAGGAACAAGAAGAAAACGATCGTCTCAAAAAACCTGAATAGTCCACTCATATGGACATATAATCATTGGTAAGGATGGGCATGTCGGGGGTGCCTCCATCCGCAACAGAGACTTCAGGAGTAGGAGCAACCATGCGAGTTCCTTTGCGATCCTTATTGGCTAGATGGTCAGCCATAGTGCCAATTTTGATCCCCATAATTTGGAAAATCCATTGAAACTCTGAACCCAACTCGCCACAGTCGTCTAGAATGCCGACTGAGTCATAGTGGTCAGAAGCATAGACTTCATCAAGCCACAAATAATAGAGTGCAGGGCGATTGATCTCTCATAATGCCCTGCCATATTTTTTATATTACCAAGATTCTGAATCCATGGTGCCAGGGGATTAAAAGGGACTTCATATTACTTGTCAGCCAAAAGTAGACCAGCCTGAGAGAGGGAGGGTGCAAGCTCAGAAATCTTGCGTTTTCCCTTACCCACATTAGAATGGTCAGACCGACCAGCCGACGTACTTTCCTGCTGCGTAGAATTTCCCACATCGGGATGATGGATAAATTGGATGCCCATACGGCCAACTAATTTGGAGAGATTACTATCAAGTACCAAAACAACATGTTGAATATCCTTGAGTATCATGTTAACTCTGAGAAGCAGAAACTCATTTGGATCCATATCCATAAGGGTTTTCCCCAGCATAAGTTTATGAGTCCAGAATGCCACCAAATTTCTTTCAAAAAGAGCCAATATTCCCCTTGTCGAACCTAGGTCAGGTTCCTAGAAATTGAGCTAACCAGTCGATGGCTTAGTGTCACTATTCTTGAACAAGCACCAAAGAGCTTCCTTAGAGCTTTCCTGATGATGACGAATATCTAATGGAGTAAGGATATCATAAGCTCTGGTGGCATCCCCCTATTTGAGTTGGTTCATAGTAGGAGTCTGATTCATCTTCCCCTCCACCACACATTTCCGGTGGCGCACCATTTCCCTTAAGCAATCAAGAAAACAAACGATGGCCAGAGAGAAATCAGACTGGTTGCTCACGTTGCAAATAATGGGAGGGTTACCCTTCTGGACTGATAAAATAAGGTAAACTCTCATGATAGCATTGAGATAAGCCAAAGTCATATTGTTGTGCTGGGAGATGAGGTAATTATTCCTTGTAATCCGAGAAAATCTCTCAAATCCGGCCACATAAATATCCATCATTGCTGCCCAAATCCAAGTACTCGGCCGGAAAGGCTTAGCCAAAACCATAACTGATTTAGTATAGTTCGCATGAGTCGAGAAGACATAAGTCGTGCGAGAAATCTAAATGGTTTTGGGGAGGGGGAAAAACTGTACTAACACCATGATGAGACACATGCTTCTCCGTATCATCCTCCATCTGGAGACCAACTTGGAGCATGTCAAAGTGAAGTTGATCCTCCTCCACAAGTCGGTGGCATGTGTTAAGACGTATGTCAGTTCTGAGTTGCATACCATAAACATTAATAATCTCTTCCCCGAGTTGAGTGCCCAGGTTGGCAAGATTTTCCGTGGCCTTGTTGGCCTCCCTACACACATGAAGTGGTATCAATGGCAAAGTTTCTCACCAACATGGCCAAGCATGTCAAATTGTCCTCTAAGCGCCAGCAACTTCCTAATTTGCGGGTAATAGTACCATGGAGAATTGTTTTCAAGATGTTGATAAGAATCAAAGAGTCTCCTTCCACCATAAGCCTTTGAATGTTATGAATCTTGGTTATTTCCAAGCCATGAATTAAGGCATCCAGTTCAGCAGCATTGTTACTAGTGATACTAATATACCCTGCATACATGCCCAAAGCTTAGCCCCTGTTGTTTCTTAGCAGATCACCATAACCAGAATGCCCTGGGTTTCCCTTAGACATGCCATCAAAGTTAACCTTAATAAAGTTGCTCACAGGTGGAGACCAAACATTAGGACTTTGCAAAGAGGTGGTGGGGAGAGCAGTCAACGGAGGATTGGAGATAACCAAGCTCTAGGATTGCAGAATATGAAGCTCCGGCTCTTCAAGATGCAGATCCTGCTCCGACCAATGAAGAGTGTTAATCATTTCCGTAATAATAGATTTAATGTGAAGCCAGATACCTCCATCCTTAAAGAAGTAGTATTGAAGACTCTTCTATTCCTTTCTTTCCAGATTTCCCAAAGCAGGAAGCTAGGAAATAACATCTAAATGCAGTTGAGCAGAGGGTTTTTGAAATGAAAAGACTTCCAGTTCAAGAAGGTAGTATAAAGGATTCCTTTTTCACTCTTAGAAATCCGATATAGAATATCCCCCCGATCCCACAAGCTATTAGTAAAGGCACATGTATTGAAGAGATGCTCAATGGTCTCGGCCTCTTGCGGACAGAGATGGCAGAAAGAGGGTCCATTAAAGCCTCATTTAAGCAAATTATCCCAAGTAAGAGTTTTCCGCTTGAGTAGAAGCGAGAGGAAGGTAGAAATATTTGGCCACAGTTTGTCTTTCCAAACGGCCTTCCAGAGAGGTTCATCCTGGAGAAGCTTAAAATTGGCATGAATATTATAGCCTTCTTTAACTGAGAAACGCCCAGAAGGGGTATGTCCCCAGCGTAACTTATCATCCTCAAGACTGAATTTAATTTTTCTTCTATTTAAACTTGCCTGTACCAGCTGGGAAATCTCGGGTGTAGGAAGACTGGGCCAGCTGAGAGGGTCCTGCCACTTGCGCCAATGTGTATTGATCGCCTGTGCCTTCCAATAGTGACATACTTGAACCATACCCCTATGAGCCAGAGTATTTTGAAGGTCGATATTAGGAGAAATGTTGTTAAGTTTGTCAGCCTGCTGCCAAGAGTCGTCCCAAAAAAGTGCCTAATGGCCATTCTTAATTTCCCAAAAGATATGCTTTTGGATGAGAGCACAATTGATATTGGCCAGATTCCATACCGTTGAGCCTTTGATCTCAGAACTGAAATGAATAAGATCCTGAGGAGGCCAAGAGGGATAGTATTTGGCCTTCCAAAGAAGAGCCCAGGGTTCCCTACTGTGTGTTAACCAATTACACCAAATTTTAGTGCCCAAGACTTGATTAAGAGTATCTGAGTCCCGCAGGCCAAGACCACCTTTGATCTTAGGTTTGCAGACCTCTTCCCACTTAACAAGAGCCCACTTCGAATGCTGCTAAGTTCCACCCCAGAGAAAATTTCTTTGGAGGTTACATATACGTTTGATAATGATTTTAGGAGCTTCCAGAACAGAGAATAAGTACAGAGGCATAGCTTGGAGAATAGACTAGACTAGGGTAAGCCAATTGGCTAGATTAAGAGATTTGAAGGTCCAACTGGATAAACGATTACTGAGGCTGGTAAGGAGGTCTTCCCAATTGGCTTATCTAAGTGGCTTTTCCATGAGTGGGGCTCCTAGATACTTAGAAGGAAGTGTATGAATAGAGAGCCCAAGACAAAGAGAAATTCTACGCTGGACAAGCATATTGGTGTTAAAAAAGAAGATATGGGATTTATCAAGATTGATGCAGGCATCAAAGGATTTTTCAAAGGTTCTAAGAATAGTGAGAAAACATTTGGCCTCACGGAAGGAGGGATAGCCCATAAGCAGCGTGTCATCTACAAATTGCTGATGAGAGCAGAGGGGAGCAGCGTCGTGGACCTTGAGGCCAGTCAAGGTATTGGACATGAGAGCTTCTTTGATGGTTCTACCTAAGCCTTTAACCATAATGATGTAAAGGAAGGGGGAGAGGGGATCACCTTGTCTTATACTCCTAGAGGGAGAGAAAGGTTCTGAGGGTTTCCCATTAACCAGGATTGAAAAGAAGGCAGTAGAAAGAAGAGAAAGGATCCAATCGATAAGACACAGACAGAAGCCAAGGGATTTAAGAATGCTAGCAATATAGGACCAGTTCAGCCGGTCAAAATCTTTAGACATGTCCAGTTTGATAAGCATACCCGGTTTCTTAGTAATTTTAAGAGAGTGGATAATCTCATGGGAAAGAATAATACCATCCAAAATTTGTTGACCTTCCACATAGCCAGATTTCATACGATTAGCAAGGACTTTAGTAATAACCTTGTAAATGACATTGCAAAGAGAAATAGGACGGAAGTTAGAAGGATTGGTATTGTTGGTACCTTTGGGGATGAGGGTAAGAAAAGTGTCATTAAAGGCAGAAAGAATACCTTGAGTTTGCCTGGAGTCTTCCACTATTTCTAGAACCTATTCTTTAGTAATATCCTAGCATTCATGAAAGAAGTCAGTGGTAAAGTCATCCAGTCCCAAGGACTTGCCTTTTTTTATTCCGGTGACAGCCGCTTGAACTTCCTACATGCTGATAGGCCTCATTAGTCCCTCATTCTGATCTTGATTAAGCAGACAAGGGATGTTTCTAGTAATGTCACTGATAGCCTGCGTCCTGTCAATAGGGAGTTCAGAGAGGAGATCAGAGAAGTAATTATGGAGCTCCTGTTCCAGCTCCTGCTATTCATAAAGAGGCACATTATGACTATCTTTTAGCATGGTGATCTTGTTATGTTGGCGTCTTTGGAGCATAGAGTTGTGGAAAATTTTTGTGTTCCTCTCCCCTTCCTTATCTAGTTGATTCTATACTTCTGCTGCCAGAGGATCTCTTCCTAATTAAGTCTGTCATTGAGCTGCAAGTTAAGGATAGATTCCTCCCTCCTCTTGACCTCTGAGTAACCAGTAAGAATAATATCCTACTGTAGCAACTTAATTTTATCTTCAATGCAATGCTTTTCCTCAAAAGTGTTACCAAAAGTAGTTTTGTTCCAACTTTTGATTCTCTGTTTCAGATTTTTGAGATTTTGTTGGAAATTATACATAAGAGACCCCATGGTAATAGAAGAGTCCTGCCACCATCTTCCAATATTTTCTTTGAAATCCGGGTGAGTAAGCCAAAAAATTTCAAAGCGAAAGGGTCTATTGGGGCCACCTTTGTAATCAGAGCTTTGAAGACAAACCGACCAGTGATCAGAGCCACTAGTTGGTAGAATGGTTGTCGCCCAAGCATCATCCTGAAGAAAGAGGTGATTAGACACGATGAATTTATCTAGGCGAGAGGCTATTTGATTATGATTGCCTCGTCTATTGTTCTAGGTATAGAGACCATTATCCATGGGCATGTCTATCATATTAGCGACATCCAGAAAGGTGTTGAAGGCAATACTATCATTGTCTAACTTTCTTATGCCTCCTTTTTTTTCCTCCAGGTTTGTAATCATATCAAAATCGCCTCCCACAATCCAGTTCTAATCGGGGTGAGAATCCTTAATCCACTAGAGATGCTCAAGGATTTCAAGCTTGTATTGAAGGACTTGAGGGCCATAAATATTGGTGATGAAACCTCGTTTGCTGGTCGCTAAGAGATGATACGAAGCGGTAAGAGTCCTTAGAGTAGCTTCAAAATTGTTGAGACAAATATCATTAGGGTTCCAAAGAATTGCAAGTCCACCAGAGGCGCCCTGAGCAGCCACAGCCACAACTGAGGAGGATTTCCAAATTTGCTAAGCAATAATTTCCATAGTAGAAACAAAACACGTTAGATTCTTGTAAAAGAAGAATAGTAGGCTTTTCCATTAAAATCTTATTTTTCAGGAGGCGATGCTTAGAGGAGCCCTTGATTCCTCTGATATTCCAGGTAATGAGCTTCATTGTTGAACCGAGGATAAGGAGGAGAAGAACTCTATACGCTGATTGTAATGCCCTGAATCTCTCATGAGATTGCTTAACTCATCTAGTCGTTGTTTGTTTGTATGCCGACCCTTCTTTTTATCGTCATGGGCCTGGCGCTTAAGATCATTTTTTCTTATAATTTTGATTCCTAAGACCGTATCTTTGGCTGTAGCTTTAGACATGTTAGTGGAAAGAGTACGTGCTTTGAGCACAGCTCGTTTGAAGAGTTTTAGCTGAGGTTCAGACAAAGGCATTTTAAGGCGGCAGGATTCCTCCAGTTCTTGAAGATTGAGATCGTCTAAATCAGATACTTCCATGTAATTGTGCTAATCTTACATGCTCTCAATGGTAGCATCCTGGGTAGTACTTTCAGTTGGAACAAGTTTAGTAATGAGAACTGTAGTTTCCATGGGCTGTTGCTCAAGATCCTCTGGAAGGTTATCAAATTGATTCTCGGTACTGGTTGCTTTGAGAATTGTCGGAACATTAGGTTTCTTATTGATCTTTCCACGGTTCACCTTCTTGCTAAAACCATCTGCATCCTTAAATTTAGAGAGATCTGGCTTGAGAACAACAGAGTTTAAAGGACAATCACGAAACAAATTCCCATGAACATGATATTTTCTGCAGCGGAACAGAATGTGCTCATAATCAATAGTTTGTGTCCATTTCATCTCCTGATAATCCGGATAGATAGCTTCCGGGAGAGGTTGAGAAATATTCATGTAAATGCAGATTCGAGCAAAAGCGGTATATCTTCCATTCCTAGTAGTTTAAGATATCTTGACAAAGCGTCCAAGAGTGTTTCCAATACCCTCTAGAGTGGTTAGATCCCAATATTCTTGAGGCAGAGAAAAAAGAGCATCCATACCAAGGCTTCTTTGAAATCTTCCTTCTCCGAACTAAAATTTTCTTTCCACGGTGTCATATAGAGACTTGCTAAATTAAAGAAATAAGGACCTCCTTTGAAGGATGAGATATAATCTTTCAGATGAGTAAAAATGACAGTAAAGAATCCTTTGGAGCCTAGCTTGAGGTCATAATGGCCATTGGGGTTCGATCTATGCTTGATCCATCCCCCAAGCACCCGTTCAGATGGCCAGAGACCCATGAATTTACAGGTAATAGCATGATCATGCATGAATTGAATGTTTTCAGAGACTTGGGGCGAATTTATAGCATACTGTGGGATGAGAGCTACTTTGGGTATACATTTTCCTCCTCCCCTATGAGTAGGAATGTCAACGATTTCTTGATTTGCAGGCATAGTGGACAATATCTCCTGGGTTTTTTTGTGAGAGCTTTCAGTTTCTGAAATCCCTTTACCTTTCTCCTGTTTATCCATTGGTGTATATGGAACCAACACTATCCCTTGTGGCTTGGTGGTGTGTCGCTGCCCTCCTGGCGGGGCCATTAGAGGGAGAAAAGTTTAGAGGATCACAAGCTCCTAGAAGCTTGCTGCATGCACCGATGAACTCAGTCACCGACGCATCCAAATAAGTTTGAACTATCCCTGTTTCTTGGACCATTCTTGGAGCTCAATGTTCATCTCTCCACAATACCGGTGTCTTTTGGAAAACAAAAAAAAATCAAAAAAATCAATAGGATGTGGAAGTTAGTTGTGATCTAGGTAGATGATGTAGGTATATAGGTGTAGCTTGAAGTCAGGATGAAAACAAGATCTAACTGTGTGTGTGGAAAACCCTTGATTGATTATGTGTCGTAACTTAGTAATGTATGAATTGTCGTAACTTAATAAGATGTAGTTAGGTAAAAGACTATACCTTGCAAGCTATGTTAAACATGTGTCAGTGAACAATAAGTTTCGTGATTATGATTGATGTGTGTGATTTATTACTGTAAGTGTACTTACACGAGGTACGTAAGCAGTAGCTATGCTTACATAACTCACCTACATATTTATAAATTGCGTGAAATAATGCTGAATAATAATGTAATTATAGTCTATTAATGTTAATAAAGTTGGTTAATGATTAATTATTGTGGATTAATGTTAATCACTTAGAATAATGTTAATTATTGTTGACTAATGTTCATTATGTGTTAAAATAGAGATCTCCTATCTCTATTTATACTCACCTTTTTGCCCAGTGACCTACTGGGGCCGACTTGTCTACTTGAGTACATCCACATTATATTATATATTAATTAGGGCCGACCCCATAAGGTGGTCTAATAACCCATCGGCAAGTACACACACTTGCGACACTTGTCAATCCACGTGACGACACTTCCTTATAGAGGAATAACACATCTCTTATAACGGTACAATAAATATATATATAATATACTGATGAAATACATTCCGAAGTTACATATACATCAACACTCCCTCTTAACTAGGAAGGTATTTCTCGACACAGATTTGCTAGACAAGTCTTCTTCTCTGGATCATCGTCATCGATGCATCGTCATCGTCATCGTCACTGCTGCTGCTATCTCGTCCAATATCTGTCTCTACTCGTCATAGGAAGTTCTACAGAGCCAGTCCTTTTTCATACTGGATGTAGGCCCACCACCTGCAGGTCTTCGTCATCACTGGCCATACTGTGGAATCCTCAGGACTTATTACGTGCGTCACAAAACCTCGAAAGAGCATCCCAGGATATTACGGGTACACAACTCCAACCTGTAGGATCTCCCAGGGCGCTATTACATGTGACCCCACCACAAAACCTCGAAAGAGCATCTCAGGATGTTACGGGTACACAACTCCGACCTGAAATCTCCCAGGGCACAAATTACATGTGGTCCACCACAAAACCTAGCAAGAGTATCTCAGGATGTTACGGGTACACAACTCCGACCTGAAATCTCCCAGGGCACAAATTACATGTGGTCATGGCAAAACCTCGCAAGAGCATCTCAGGATGTTACGGGTACACAACTCCGACCTGAAATCTCCCAGGGCCCAAATTACATGCCATAGGACAAAACCTCGCAAGAGCATCTCAGGATGTTATGGGTACACAACTCCGACCTGAAATCTCCCAGGGCACAAATTACATGTCCTCCCAGAGCAATGTCTCGAAAGAGCATCCCAGGCTGTTACGGGTACACAACTCCGACCTATAGGATCTCCCATACATGCTCATCTGCACAACCTGATCCACGGCCACAGAGTATCAACCTGACACTCACCATACATCATCCTGATGTACTCATGATCGTCCTGATCATCATCATTGCAACGTCCTGCTGCATGTCATCTGGAGCAACATCCTGAAGCTCGTCATCTATGATCATCCTGATCATCAATGCAACATCCTGCTGCATGTCATCTGAAGCAACATCCTGAAGCTCGTCATCCATGATCATCCTGATCATCACTGCAACATCCTGCTGCATGTCATCATACATGATCCACTTGATCATCAATGCATCTACCTGATGCACACCAAGTATCTACCTGATACATATCATCATACATGATCCTCCTGATCATACAATGTATCCACCTGATACAAATACAAATACATGATACATATCACCATACATGATCTACCTGATCATACAATGTATCCACCTGATACATATACAGATACATGGTCCAAGCATCCAACATGATGCATATACAAAAATACATACACATGATCCAACTGATCATATCCAGCATCCAACATGATGCGTACATACATACATAAAAATGATCCAACTGATCATATCCAGCATCCAACATGATGCGTACATACATACATAAAATGATCCAACTGATCATATCCAGCATCCAACATGATGCGTACATACATACATAAAATGATCCAACTGATCATATCCAGTAGAAACTAGAACATCATCCTGATGCTCATCATCCAGCGCTTACATCCATAGCCATGTGAAGGATCCTCCTTCCAACATGCTTGGAATGGCTTCAGCAAATGTGTCCATCACTTCTTCCTCGAAGTGTCCTCGATCTGAAGAACGCCAAGCCTCTCTCTGAAGTACTCGAACTTCACCCTGGCTAGTGGCTTTGTCAGCACATCTGCAATCTGCTCGTCCGTCGCAACATACATGAGCTTCACAGCTCCTCTCTGCACCATATCCCTGATATAGTGGTATTTGATCTCTATGTGTTTCGACCTGTCATGAAACACTGGGTTGTCGGACAACTTCACACAACTCTGGTTATCACAAAAGATACCAGTAGCCTCCAACGGGAGATCAAATAACTCAGACAGTAGCTTCCGTAGCCATACTGCCTCACAACTAGCTGAACATGCTGCAACATACTCTGCCTCAGATGTACTCAGTGCTACGCAGGACTGCTTCCTGCTAAACCAAGAGATCACACCTGATCCCATACTGAAGCAACACCCAGATGTGCTCTTCCTATCTGTAGCACTGCCAGCCCAATCTGAATCAACATAACCCTGCAGGTTAAACTTTTGATTCGCCTCATATCTGATCCCATAATCCACTGTACCCTTCAGGTACCTCAGAACATGCTTTACAGCAACCAGGTGAACACTCCTTGGATCTGTCAGGAACTGGCTCAATGTGTTCACAGCAAAGCAAATATCTGGTCTCGTGTTCGTCAGGTACATCAAGGACCCAATCATCTGACAATACATAGAAACATCAACTGGCTCAGATGAATCATCACAAAGAAGCTCCAGATTCGATGCCATAGGTGTGGCCATGGCCTTGCAATCCATCATCCCAAATCTCTTCAGGATATCTACTGTGTACTTCCCTTGACCAAGGAAGATCCCACCTGCATTCTGCCACACCTCCATACCTAGGAAATAGTGCATCATTCCCAAATCTTTCATATCGAATTCAGCTGCAAGCTTCCTCTTGGTATCTGCAATCATTCTGTCATCTCCTGTCACAAATAGGTCATCCACATATAGTAGTAGAATCACAGGATTCCCTTCCTCAACCTTGTAGTAAAGGTTGGAATCCGCTTTACTCTTGGTAAAGCCCAAACTAGATAGGAAACTGTCCATCCTACCATACCAGGTTCTGGGAGCTTGCTTCAAGCCATACAAGGCTTTCTTCAATCTGCATACATAAGATTCCCTGTCATGTATTTCAAAGCCGAGTGGCTGTTCCACATATACTTCCTCTTCTACTACACCGTTCAGGAAAGCAGTCTTGACATCCATCTGGTGTATCTTCCATTTCATTGCTGTAGCCAGGGCAAGTACTGTTCTGATGGAAGTATATCTGGCTACAGGTGCAAAGGTTTCTTCATAGTCTATTCCTTCCTTCTGAGAGAAACCACGAGCTACGAATCTTGCTTTATATTTTTCCACACTGCCATCTGCAGCATGCTTGATTTTGTAGATCCACTTGGAAGTCACAACAGACTTCCCTTTAGGTCTTGGGACAACATCCCAAACATCATTCTTCATAATTGATTGATATTCCTCAACCATAGCATCCTTCCATTATTTCTTTTCTGCCGCCTCTTCATAACTAGAAGGCTCTTTGTTCATGATGTCACAGAGTAAAGCAACATAACTGGTGTGTGATCTGGTTCTTTTCTTTGCTCTGTGTTCTTCTTCTGGAATGCCAAATCTTTCTGCATCATGAATGAGCTCTCTAGCCCATACAGGTTTCCTCTTGTGAGAGTTATCCTCACGGGGTGGATCTACAGGTTCTTGTGGATCTTCAAACTCACGAGCAGTTTCTGGAACTGCTTCAGTCATGGTAGTGTCCTGAAATCTTGTTTCCTTAGGTTCTTCATAAACTTCGGTAGGTGCCTTTCTTGATTTGATGAATGCTGAATTCTCATCAAATGTTACATCCCTGCTGACATCAATCTTCTTGAACCCTGGAAAATATATTCTGTAAGGCTTCGAGCTTTCACTATAACCCACAAAGATGCCCTTCTTTCCTGAAGGATCTAGTTTAGTCCTCTTCTCTTTTGGGACATGAGTGTATACTGGACAACCAAATATTCTGAGATGGCTGACTTCAGGTTTCTTACCAGAAAAGACTTCTTCTGGTGTCTTGTTGTCCAATATCTTGTGGGGTGTTCTATTCTGCACATATACAGCTGTTCTAGCTGCTTCTGCCCATAGATGCATAGGAATATCCTGGTCATGCAACATTGCCCTTGCTGCTTCCATGATGGTTTTGTTCTTCCTTTCTGCAACTCCATTCTGTTGAGGATTATAAGGAGCAGTCAACTCCCTCTTAATCCCTGAATCACAGCAAAGTTTCTTGAAGTCATTTGAGGTGAATTCTCCACCATTGTCGGATCTGAAAGTTTTGATCTTCTTGTCAGTTTGATTCTCCATCAAGTTTTTGAATTCCTTGAATTTGTCAAGTACCTCATCTTTTCCTTTCAAGAAGTATACCCAAGTCTTCCTGGAGAAGTCATCAATAAATGATACATAGTAAACATACCCACTTAGGGAACTGGATGACATGGGGCCACATACATCTGAGTGGATGATTTCCAAAATGTCTTTTGCTTTGCTTTCACTGCTTGGGAAAGCCTTCTTAGTGTTCTTTCCTTTTGCACATCCTTTGCAAACACCTTCATGTTTGGTCTTGATTTCAGGAAGACCCTCTACTGCCTTGCTTGCAATTGGAAGTGCCCTATAGTGCATGTGAGCAAGTCTTCTATGCCAAAGTTCACTTGGCTCCATGGATTCATGAACCATGGCATGTTTAGGTTGTCCCTTCAATTTATACAAGCCTCCCTCTTGCTCTCCAATTACTACTGCATCATCTATCGTCTTTCCCTTTGGCCACATTAGGACTTGTCCATCCACAAATGCAACCCTCATACCTTTTGCATCCAATGCAGAGATGGAGAGTAAGTTCTTCTTGAGCCCAGGTACATAAAGTACTTCTTTCATCTTCAATGATTTTCCAGAATCTAGGTTGTAGGAGGCTTCGCCACTTCCTTTGATTGGGTATTGATAATCATCCCCAAGTTTCACCTTATGGGGTGATTCATGTTCAGATAGGTTCACAAATGATTCATTGAACCCAGTCATGTGTTTGGAATCCCCACTATCAATCAACCAATCATTACATCCATGGGAGATGGTACCTGTAAGAGCGGAAATTAGAACATATTCTTCTTCACTTGATGAGTCATCATCACTACTACTTTCTGCCCTAGCCTTCTTCTTTGGAGGTTCATCATCTTCGGCAGCATGAGCATGAAACCTTCTTTTGCTGCCTTTCTTCTTCTTACTGGAGTTGTTCTTATTATCCCTTTTGTTCTTGGGACAGTCTGAAGCAAAGTGACCATTCTCATTGCATGTGAAGCATCTTAGGTCCTTCTTACTCTTTTGATGGAATCTTTTGGGGTGAGGGTGATCCTTCTTGGTTTTGCTTCTTTTGGTGTGGGCTGCAAGAGCTTGATCTTCTCCTCCCATCTTTTCCTCACGAGCTATAAGTCTAGCTTCTTCTTGAGAGCATTCTTCCCTCAATCTGTTGAACGAGATCAATTTCTTCCTTGCACAAATTCCTTGAATAAAGGAATCCCATGACCTAGGTAGGCCATTTAGAGTAGTCATCACCACCTCACCATTCTCCACCATTTCATCTACTGCTTCTAATTGTTCCTTGATCTGAGAGACCCTTGAAAAGTAAGATTGAATGGTTTCTCCATTCTGAAACTTTACTGCTTTCAATTGGTTCCGCAGGGTCATCTTCCGATTTATGTTCTTTCCTTCAAATAGCTTGGTCAAAGATTCAAACATCTCTTTGGGTGTCTTGAGAGAAGACACATGGGGTATGAGATGATCTTTGATAGAATCAGCAATGATTCTCTTTGCCTTGACCAAGTTCTTCTTGTGCAATACCTTGGCCTCTTCATCCTCTGGGATAGGGATGTCTTCTTTCACATATGAGTCCAACTCATTCTCTTCCAGGATTAGCCCAATCCTATACTTCCAGGCTCGGAAGTTATCAGCCCCTTCAAGCTTATCCTCAAGCTTGGTGTGAAGAGACATCTTTAAGAGTACTTCAAATGGAAATAGAAAAGATTTAGAACTTACCACTTGAAGTGCTGAAAACTGGATCTGGTCCCGGATTAGGGTTTGTCAGAGAAACCCTAAAAATTCAAAATGTGAATTTCAAAATTCCGAAAGGATAGAAAGATGTGCCTTGGAGAGCTGATCAGCCTAGTACATTTAGAATTTGAGATCAGCAAAGTCTTGCCCTTCAGAATTTCCTTTTTGTCCTCCCGGGTTCACTAGGGAGAGCCCTGAATTAGGGTTTGAGTTTCCCGGAGATCTACCCAGCCAAAAATCTCGATCCCAAGCTCAAACCTTCGATTTTTGCAAGGAGCTTCCAGCTGTACCTTCAGTTTCCAGAAATTCCTATTTTTGTGGAAACCCTAATTTTTAGGGCCAAAACTGAAAATGCTCGGAACTGAAATCTGATTGGATAGAAAGATGCGCCTTGATGAGTAGATCCAATCTACTATACTGAATTTCAAAAATCAGTGGAGAGAAACCCAATAAACAAGGAATACAAGCTTCCGTCACTGCAAAATGTCTTCTTCTCAGTTAGGCTCTGATACCATGTTAAATTTTCAGTATTAAATCACAATACTATAGGATCTTTGCTGAGAGAATAACATCTACAGTATATCAATGCATGACAATCATAATATGACAAGCATCACAAGTATCACAAGAATCAAAAGCATAGAGACAAGAGACACAGAGTTTCCGTGGGGAAAACCCTAAGGTGAAAAACCCCACAACTTCCTCAGAGATAGAGAGAGCAATGGCTCAACCAAAATACAACCAAATAACACTGAGATAGTCTCCTAGCAGATGATCCTCCTCCTCCTCACTAGTGCGCTACTTTTCAGAGAGAGAGATAGATACTTTTCCGAGTGAGTAAAATAGAGATCTCCTATCTCTATTTATACTCACCTTTTTGCCCAGTGACCTACTGGGGCCGACTTGTCTACTTGAGTACATCCACATTATATTATATATTAATTAGGGCCGACCCCATAAGGTGGTCTAATAACCCATCGGCAAGTACACACACTTGCGACACTTGTCAATCCACGTGACGACACTTCCTTATAGAGGAATAACACATCTCTTATAAGGGTACAATAAATATATATATAATATACTGATGAAATACATTCCGAAGTTACATATACATCAACATGGTAATAGTGCCATGAATGATTATTAGGTTAATTACAAATAATTAGGATTAATTAATTAATTAGGTTATAGTAATAAATAAGTATTGATTAGGGTAAATACTTTAAGGTTCAAATTATTGAATGTGGTGGAAGACATTACCTAATGCCATTATTTAACAAGTTTTTAAATTGTATTTTAGTTAATTAATTAAAATATTAATTAAATTGTGAAATATTGAATTATGAGTCAAAAAATGATTAAGGGAATTAAAAGGATTAAAAATTATTTGAATGAGAAGTGATGGTTGGCAGGTGACCCAACCAACACATTTATAACATTTCAATTATTAATGGGAGTCATGGGGGATGGGCTCGAGGAAATACTTTGAGGGAAAACATTAATGGGGGAGATAGGGGTATTAATGGCAGGGGGAAGAGTCGGAAAATGGGCACATAAGGTCGAGAAGTAAAGGAAAAAAAGGGGATCTCTTCACCTTGGGATATTTTGGGGAAATTAGAGAGCAGAGATAGAATTTATAGAGAAGAGGAGAAGGGGATTTTTGTTGGAGATTTTTCTAAAGGGATATAACAGGTTGGCTTGTACTCGGTTTGGGATCGGGGGTCCAAAGGGGTACCTTTGGAGCTGGGTGGTCGGTGAGACTTCATTAGTTGGCAGGGTGACATACTTGTTTGGGCTGGTTGAGTTTCATAAGGTTTGGGGAAATCTTTTGGTTGCGGGGCTACAGCAGAGCAAAAGAACAGCAAAGGGGATCTACTAGTTATTAAGAGGTATTTCTCCTAAAGGTATACTAATCCATTTCTAACCCTGTAAGTTTTACTATTTCTAGTTATTTGAAAATGGAAGTTTTGTAAATTAGTACATATGTATATATGTTGTTGAACCTGCAAACTGCAAATTAGAAAATGTTAGAAATAGTAAAACAACACATTATTATAGAGTAAAATAACACACTTCTTTACCAACATGAAAATATTATTTTTACAGGTTTTTACACTAAGCAAAACTAGAAACAAAACATGAATTCGACACAACTAGAAATAAAAACATGACAAAGTATGCAAACAGTAAAATAATAGATTGTATTTTATTATAAACCGGAAAACACTAGGGCTGGTACCCTACACAAGGTTAACCATTACATTTAATTCATGATAAAGTTAGAACGTTAAGGATGGCCTTTTTTAATCATTATTTTAAAATTTGAAATCAAAATTATGAATATAAAAAACTTATATTAAAAGCCACAATGCTCGTTGTGTGACTAGTCACAATCATTGCCAATTGCCTGGAAATTTTTAAACTACCAAATGAACTAAAATTATTATAATAATTTTCAAATAAAATTGCCAGGTAATCAATTTATAATGAATAATTAACAAAAAAATATTATTTATTATTTTCTGAATTAATTACGTCATAGGTGTTCATTCTATGAGATCATCTCGCATGACACTGTTGTGAGATTCCTCGTCTTTTCCTCCAATGATTTAACGCCACGTGTTTGTTCTTTGTACCATATTTTTCATGCGTATCTGCTCCGCTCCGCTCTGATCTGATGTCCTCGTTGTCAATTGGTTTCATCCTTTTTCGCTCTGGTATGATGTACACCTTGTTGTTGTTTCAATCTTAACAGCTCACTGGTAACCCTAGGATCGTGAAGAGATTGTGACTGGTAAATCCGGCAGTCATTTGCGTATGATAGTCCCCCTCTTCAGGCATTTGCATAAGGTGGATAACATTCTTAAAGTAGTGCAGGTTACTTTCATAATCGAGTGATACAAAAATGAACCAAACTTGGGAGTCGAGACAGATTCATTCATTGTAGTGGCCGGAATGGCTCATCTACACCTGATTATGGCCATGCTTCTACTTCTTATGATCATGTGTGAGAAATCTAGATAATTATGGGTTGAAGTGTGTGGAGGGAGGAGCTTATCGTGACCAGAATTGATATAATATGCTTGATTTCAAAATTTTCAAAAATGTCATGTTGGCACAGAGTCTTAAACATAATGATATCAATATGTATTCACTGTCATGGATTCATCATCAATTCTAAATCAATGATTTTTAAATCTGTGTTCAAAAATCTAATGAGAATTATGTGCTATAGTATTATGGAAGCTTAATTGAGTCTTTTTACAGAAATGAAGAATTCTCCATTGTGTTTTTTTAATATAGGTTTCATAATGGAATTTAAGGTGTAAATTTAACATCTACTATGCTTGATTTTCCTGATAATTTCAAGGGTTATTGATGCCTTGTTTAGCTTATTGGGACTTTGAATTGAATGGTCTATCAGCAACAAAGGGAGGTTTCTAGGCTATGCTATTGTAAAAATCGGCTATATACTAGAAATTAAGGTGAACATTTGGTAACTTTTTTATTGTATTGGATATTTGTTTGAGGTGATTGATTTCTGTCATAAAACTTAGAAAGGTATAATAGTAATTGCATTTGGGAGTCTGTTTGGGAGAAGAGTAATGAAGTTATTATTACGAATATAACTAGATTCTGAAAGTTTCTTACTTTAACAATTGTCACACTTCTTTACTTAAAATTCGTGACTTATTGATGGCCTATCTATTCTGATTGGGGATTGCAGTTGTTGGAACTCAGAAACATATATAAAATCGGGATCTACTTGGAAGCATCCCTTTGGTTAGTTGCAACGCTCTATAAAATGCATGTTGATACTTTTGGCTGAATCCAAGCTAGGTAGGTTTCTGGGGTTGAAGACACAAGAAGAAGGTTGGACAGAGTGCTCAAGTTGAGTGCTTTTTCCTGTTTTCCTTCATAGCTTTTGGAATACATCTTCATCTTTTGTGATGGTTGTCAAAAGAACCAACATACAGGATATTCTTGTTTGCAGCTGGCATGATCAACCGTTGCTTTACAAGAGTGGGTAGGACATCTCTATGGGGATTTTGAACTTGGTGTGAGGAGGGGTATTGTATACCCTTTCTCCATTTGTTTAACCAAGTCTGCTTTGACACTGTTGTACAAGATTATCTCAGAAAGAAGGTCATTTGTAAGAAACACATGTATAAATATTGTCGCTTTGACATTGTTGTACAAGATTATCTGGTAAAGAAGGTCATTTGTAACAAACAAACCTATAAATATAAATAGGTACGATGAGTGCCATTTGTTGCAACATATGGTATATAAGATTTAGTTGAGATTCAAAATGATTTGGAAGTACCATTGCAAGTTGCAAATCAACCAAATTGCAATCATATACTGCTCTTGTGATGAAATTATCACTTGAAAGTTAGCAAATATTTGATGTTATTTAGTGACTTGAATAATGTAGCTATGGTTGTCAAAAATGCTACTGAGATATCCTATATTGAGATATGTTATATTGTTCGTAATTGACCTTATCTCTAGGTTATCCATATTCAAATCTTGTTTATCCATTTTCACTAAACAAAGTTTGATTTCTTGATTGATGCATACTCAAGTATTCAACAATATGCACTGAATAATTCACCAAAAGATTATGTATCTCAAACTCCTGAAAAAAATACAATAGGATGAATACATATCCATTCAATGAATTTGCCTTTTTTTTTCCACCTACCACAGATTTCCAACAGTTATCACATGGATCTACCTTTACTCAACCTGCGATGATCTTCCTTTATTCAGTCTGCATGCATCTTCTTCCCGAAAGCATTGGAAATTGGAATTATACACCCAACACTACCTCACAAGGCCACTTTCCTGTTGCAATTTGACAATTTAATGCACGCCAATTTCAAATCATTTTTGGAATAAGATGTAAAAATAAGGCAAGCAATATCCACCCTGCAGCAGAGTCATTAAGACTCTTGCTGCAGGGTGTGTATGTGCATATAGTCATTGCTCGGGTAAACATTCCGACGATGAGAAAATATGTTGCATACGCTCCCATGTGATGCATTATCCATGCTGCATGGCATGCCATGGCTCCACTGTTTACCTTGAGAAAAAAATAGAAATTTTATAGTATATACACTGGTGTATATACCGGTATATACACCAGTGTATATACTGATGTATATATCGATATATACACACCAATATACACTGGTGTATAGGTGTATACACCAATGTATATACACTGGTGTATAGGTGTATACACTAGTGTTTAAACATTGGTGTATATACACCAGTGTATAAAGCTCAAGGTAAATAGTGGAACCATGGCATGCCATGCAGTATGGATGATGCATCACATGGGAGCGTATGCAACATATTTTCCCGTAGTCGGAATGTTTACCGGAGCAATGACTATATGCACGTGCGCACCCTGTAGCAAGAGTTTTAATGAATCTATTGCGAGGTGGATATTGCTTGCCTAAAAATAAAACATACTTAATGTAAATGTGGTTTCTGTGTTTTAAACTCTGTCATAATCACAGGTGTCAATTTTGTTGAAAGTTTTCGTTGTGTAACTTAAAGTTTGCTTAAATTTGTGTTTTCTTTAATTTGTTCTATTAAAAGTTGACTTGTAGTCTTCTCAGTTTTCTATTAAAATATTCAAAGTGTAAGTGGATGATTGTTTAATAATGATTAAATGATTTATGTTGTAATTATTATTTTTTAAATAGTCATCCTTAATAAGGAGGATATTAAGTTGAGAATTCATAGAACACTTATCGCAAAGTTTGAACAAAAACATATAAATATTTAGATGAGTATTTTTTCAGTGGAAATGTTTAGATATAAATAATTATTTATATTTTGTCATGTAATATTTAAATATATTTATAAATTTCATAAATGCATTTTACTTATTCACTCTGTATATTGAGATATAATTTATAAAATCTTAATTTAAAAATAATAAAAAATATTTATTATACAATTTTAAACCAATTAAATAAACAAAAACTTCTATTGTTATGAATAAATAATTAAAATATTCTAGATCAAATGAATGAATAATTAAAATGGTCCATTATGTAAAACCAAAAACATCATATTTAAGTAGCTGTTCATTTTCTTTTTGTCTGCATATAAAATTATAAGGGGCCTTCCATGTTTACCTTATTCTTAGTGATCCAACATTCTTCTCCCTGCTAATAGTCTGACATTCTTCTCCTTGCCAATAGTTTTATTAAAACTAATAACATTTAGTTTGAATTTTTTTTCTAATCTATTGAATATCTCAACTTCCACACAAAACTTACCCCAATTTTCAATACAATAAATGTATTGAACACATTTAATATTATGATATTCTACTGTGTAGAGAACACTTGAAGTTTCTTAGAGGTGGATGATTAATTTATATAACCGGTAGTATATAATTTATATTCAGTTATATAGTCACACATAGTAAGGGTAGTTTACATTCAGTGCAAACTTCTTAAATTAATTAAAAAATGTTATGAATTCTACAGTTATGTGTTTAGATTTTATACATAAATCCATAATTATGTAGGAAGTTATCAACTATTTATATTTAATTTTTTAAAATGTAGGAAGTTACCAATTATTTATACTTAATCTTTTAAAATAATGGAATTATTGGTAGATTAATTTCAACTTTAGTTTAAAGAATAAATAACTTTAAAACTGATTTTACTAATTTATATATATATATATATATGAAAAAAATGTTATTTACTTTGTATGAGATTCCAAATTATGATATGATATATTTTGTAAAACAATTCATTGATAAAATCTCAAACTTTTACACAATCTAGTAACATCTTTCATTATGTGCTTATGTTATTTTTTCTAAATTATTTTATCATTAAAGTAAAAACAATGTAATTAGGTTATTATGTTGTGTTGAAAAAATGAAAGTTAATTAAATATTTTATTTCTTAAATATAGTAAGAAATATTCACTATTTAATATTTATTTCCATTTTAATCAAAATATCTTGAAAATGGACTTAATTTAATTTATTTATTTTTAATGTAACACATATATTAATAAATTATGAATAAATAGTTAATTTATTTTTCAATATTTTTTATTAAAAATATAATAGAAGATAATAGATAATTGAATTTTTTTTTATATAATTGAAATATTTATATTATTATATATATTTTTTACTTTAAATATTAAATTATTAAATAATATTCATTATAAATTGTTTGTTAACTATATTTTAAAATTTATAATGAATGAGATATGCAATGTTTGTGTTCAAAGTTTAAAAATGGAAAAAAAGGAAAAATAAATATTTAAATATGGTTGTGTGTAATTTTGATGATTATTACTATTTAATTATAGTAACTTTTATTTATTGGACTTTAAAAAAGGATGTTTAATTGGGTTTTTAAGATAATTTGTTTTATATGATGGGGAATATTGAATAGAAAATTTCCTAGCTACTTTACTTTTCATTTTCATGAGTTAACGACTTATGAAAATCACGAGGGACATTATAAGAGTGATTTTCATTGTGTACTTTTCTTTGTATCATAAAGACTATAGGTTCTTTCTTCACATAGTGTTTTAGATGTTGTTTAATGCCCATTTTTAATTCACCAATGAAGCTCATCACATATTTTACATTTATTTTTATTTTAGGAATGCTAATTTTTTTATGCTAACATTAGAAGAAAGATCATAACTCTTCTAGATGCATTAGCTTTCTCTAATTCTCTATTTCTTCACATGACTGTAATTTCTCTTTCAAAATAGTCTCGACAGTGCTTTTTATATTATCTATATTTTGAAAAGTGACCTCCTCTTAATTTTTTCATAAGGTTTAGCCAACAAACACATCCTTTTACATATTTATATCTTAAGTCTCAAGTGAATTTTACTATGATTCAAAGTAACTCTAAGAAGCCTTTTATCATTCAAGTTAATTATCTTATGCATGTACCTTAGGGGCCTAATCATAGCCTTACTGACAACAGGGTAAAGTCCAACCTCTAAAAGGGGAATGATATAGGTAAATTTGGCAATCATCCACGTTTGGACACATAGAAAAGCACTAGAGGGTGTTGTGTGTGGCAATGTAATGTGGACCCCAATCTGGTTGAACTTGATTGGGGAATGTTGGGAAGTCTTTCTACGCACACACAAGAAAGCACTAGAGGGTGTTTTGTGTGGAGATGTAATGTGGACCCAAAAATGTCAATGTTTCTTTGAGAATGTATCTCCTCAAACTAAAATTATGCTTAGTCGAGTGCCTGCATTGAGGATGTGACTTCTCTAAAAGGGAAGAAGACTTTGCAAGTTGGTGTTGCAGTAAAGGTTGAAGCAGTATAATAAATTAATAAAATAATTATAAATTGATAAAAACCCTCACCTACTAACAAAAGCTGGAGGGGAAGGGAAGCGCTCAGTCTAACGAATGAACCTAATAATAATAATGATAATATAATAAAATTGATTGATGATGTGGTATTTATGATTATCCTATTAGCTAAGAATCCTTTGAGCAAACCATGAGGAGAACCTTAGGTTGTAAGTCCTATGGATATATTTCAAATATGAAGAGTCTTAGCTAGAAGATGAACAAGGTTTCGGTGATCCTTTTACGCACACACTAAATAGCACTAGAGGAAGGAATACCTTCCTGCTGTTGAGAGGGATAGATAAGGTGGATCCCAACCTAGACGAAGATTAAGCAAATTGAGAACCTACATTTCAAAGAGAAAGAGACTAAGGAGAAGGGAAGCCATAGTTGTGGAACTCCAGTTTGGGACAAAACTAAGAGGGGGAAACTCTTACTCTTCTCTTTTATTTATATTATTTACTTTCTAGGAAAAGAACGTTATTGAAATGCATGTTACAGTTGAAAAGTTGTTGTGTTTATTTTTGTTGAAATAAACAATGAATGCTGATATAGTTAAATTTTTGAAAAAAGAAATGAAGATGAGTGCATTCATCTATATGCATATGTTGAGTTAAACATGAAATGCATGAAAGTATTCAAAACAAAGAACGATATAACTGATCTTTCATAAAAAGGATTGCCTAGTTTTATTATTATGTTGGCTTAATGAAATTATGGTAATTGATTGCAGAGGAAAGTATTCATTTGAAAGTTGATGCTACTATTATAAAGCTAAACAAGACTAAAGAAAATCACACAAATTAAAGATAATATTTGATCAAATTTTTCTCTGTGTTTTTCAAGCAATGTTTCAAATCAGCTACAGATTCTAAAAGTTCCCAAGCAACGATAACAAGAATGATGGTAGCTGAAAGAAAGAATTGTTGAAGTGATTAGTCCATGTGTTGAGGTGGAAGGTCCAAGCCAGCCGGAACAACATGAAGAGGTCCGATCAACCTGACCCAAGTTTCAAAGATCATCTTGAAAGATGTAGTGCAGGAGAAGCACTTGCAGCATTTTGAAAGTTTTGTTCATGTGTTTTGGACAATTTAACACCAAGGACGATGTTGAATTTAAGGGGGAGGGGAATCTAATACCCCTGTATGAGACCCCTGAACTGATCATATGTATGATGTAAATATTGATATGCAAATGCCTCTATGGCATAACAAATGTAAATTATGTAATTGTTAATATTAAAATCCATAACTGATTGTGTTGAGGTAGTATGCTGAAGAGATTGGGGACTCGTGTATTCACCAGAGACAATAAGGGGGTTAGAAAGGTAAATCAAAGATATCACTAGTAAGTGCCAACCAAGCCAAAAGTTGATTAGTGCAAGTAAAAAATAGTTTTTCTTTTCTTATGAGAGAATCAGTTAGATGATGAATCGGTAAGAGTAAATACATCCCTATAGGGGTGTACTAGAGAGAAAACAAATCAGTTGGAGGAGTTTCTATAGGCATACAAAGTGTTCCAGGAACCTAAAGGGAAATATAGCATGAGATATAGTTGTTGTCTAAATCCCCATTACCAAAGATTGGGCTGTATATATAGTCTGTTATCGAAGAAAATGAAGTGAAGAAGCAGTGTAGTAGTTGCAAGAGTAAGGGGTGATTCAACCAAGAACCTCACCTTATGGGTCACCTATTATCATTATACCCAAGAAGGATGGGACTTGGCATATTTGTATTGACTACAAATCTTTGAGCAATATTACACTTAAGAATTAGTACCCTCTACCCAATATTCGCAATTTGTTAGACCACTTGTAGCATGCCAAGTTCTTTGGCAAGTTGGATATCAAATTAGGATACCATGAGGTACGTGTCAAAGAAGAAGACACCTGGAACATAGCCTTTAAGACAAGGCAAGGTTTGTATGAATGTCTGGTCATGCCTTTTGGTTTATGTAATGCACCAACTAAATTTATGAGACTAATGAATGATGCCTTGCACCCATATTTAGATTCATTTGTTATAATGTATTTGGATGATATACTAATTTATAGCTCTACCTAGGAGGAGCACATTTTGCATCTCAAATAGGTGTTAGAGACTTTAAAAAAACACCACTTGTTGGCTAATATTAATAAATGTGAGTTTTCTCAACAGTCATTGGTGTATTTGGGGTATGTGATTGGGGAGGAGAACTCAACATAGACCCTACAAAGATGGAGGCCATTATAAGATGGCAAGTTCCTACTAATGTCACGGAAGTTAGGATCTTTGTTGGGGCAACATACTACCTACGGAAGTTATTGCTTCCTTTTTAGTGGTGGTCACACCACTCCACGCCATTACATCAAGAGGTAAGAGTTTCCAATGGGGAAAGAATTACCAAAAAGCTTTGAATGAGCTAAAATGAAAGATTAGTCAAGCACCAACCAGGGTAATTTTTAAGGATTCAAACAATATACCTAAGTATAGTATTATAGGTGATCATTTTGGATTGAAAAAATCGTATTTATACATAGGTAGGCGAATGGTAAATAAGAAACATACAATTTACTACTAAAACCTATAAAGTTTGGAGAATTGTATACTAAAAAACATGTTTTTATGTAAATATAGGTGATTTTTTAGAGTAAAAATGACTAATTAGCGAATTTATTTTTTGAAAAAAGGCCAAAATAGCCAATTGGATCAATTTTGCCCCTAAAAAATTCCCTGGAACCAACTCTCGCATTGCCTAACTTGTAGAATCCTTCAAAGTGGAGACAAATGCAAGTGGGTATACCATGGGAGCATTTTTTATGCAAGGACATAAGTCGATATGCTATCATTCTGAAATGTTTCATGGTGGAGTCCTAAACTACCTTACCTATGATAAGGAACTCTATGCCCTGGTTCAAATTGTTTAGAAGTGGAAGCATTATCTTATGGGAAAGAAAATCACTATCCACATAGATCACCATTGATTGCAGTATTTGTACACCTAGAGTAAGTTACAAAAACCAGACATTACAAGTGGATGGCGTTTGTGCAACAGTTTCATCTAGTCATCAAGTATAAGAAGGGAAGCACTAATAAGTTGACATGCATGCTTTCAAGGCCACCCACATCCAAGATGATAACTTTGGGGACTCTAATGCACTTGGAATATTTTTCCCATGATGCATACAAAGATGGATACACAAAAGATGAGGACTTCAAGGAGGTGTTTCAACAGCTACAGGTGACAATAAGGCTAACTATAATCTCCAAAATCGGTTACTTTACAGGCTAGACAAGCTCTATGTTCCTAAACAGATTGCATATTATCCAAGAGGCGTACACCTCCAAAGTTGTATGGAATTTTGGTGTTGGGAAGATAGTTGCTAAATTAGAAAGGTATATTAGAGGATGCATACTTTGGTTTACCAACAAGCCCAATAATAGAAAGCAAGGTTTATGCCATCCTTTACTTGTACCCACTCGACCTTGGGAAAGCATTTCTATGGATTTTGTGAGTGGATTACCTACACGGGGTCTTGACTTAGTGAAACTGTTCCATAGAACATGATTTCATGGGGTATTAAAGAATACCCATAGTTTCACTAGATATTGATAAATACCTACCAAAATCCTTTTGTTGAGCCCCCAAACCAATACACCTTTCCAATTAAAAAAACCTTATTTTTACTAGATACCCCTTTTTATATCCCCCAATAATTATAAACCCCCCATACCCTACATCCACCCCCAATAACTACAATAAATTTACCTTATTTTTCACAATTTAAAACCCTCTCTTTATGAATGAATGTGAAAATATATTGGTCAACAAGGTGAAGCCCTTGTGATTACCAACCACTAGGAAGGGACATGACTATTTGTCTGTGGTAGTTCACAGATTCAACAAGATGTGCATTCTTATGTCTTGTAAGAAGACCATCAAAGGAAAAGAAGAAACATGCATGTTCTTTGAGTAGGTTTGGATGCATTTTGGGATACCAAGGAGCATCATCTCAGATATGGATACCATATTTCTCAGTGGATTTTGGACTACACTTTGGGAGAATATGGACACTAAGTTGAAGATATCTACAACATTCCATCCATAGACAGATGGGAAGACAAAAATAGTCAACATGAATTTGGTGCAACTTTTGAGGGGTTACAATCAGAAGCATCCGAAGAATTGGGATGGAAATTTGATCTATATTCAACACTCTTATAATAGAGTAGTCCACACATCCATTGGTAGGTCCCCTTTTGAAACTTGTTTTGGATATCTACCACCTACACTTCTCTATGGTGTATATGGACAACAAGGGGGGAGTGAGGGATGACACCACAGGAGAATCCTTAAGAGTTGAAAATTTCATTGATAAGATCAAGAAAATCCATCTACAAGTACAAGAGACATTGAAAAAGTCACATGAAAAGTACAAGGCTAGAATCAACCAACACATGGTTGAGAAATCATTCAAAGTGGGGGATAGAGTTTGGTTATAGATAAACAAGCAAAGACTATATGGTCCTAGTAAGAAGATCAAGGCTTTGTGGTATGGCCCTTTTTAGGTATTGGAGAAGGTGGGAGATAACGTTTACAGACTCATTTTACCCTCATACATGCACATTTACTTAGTGGTGAATCTGGAAACTTTGAAACTCTATGACCCTTCCATGTTAGATCAGGAGGAGGTGCAGGTCTTAACTACCATAGAGGACTTAGCACATAATGCTCAAGCAGAGTTGGTAGAATGCACAATTTTGCAGAAGAAGTCTAGAACTATTAAACAAGGGCAACATGAGCTTTTCCACATTGGGTTGAAAGGACAGGTACTAGGGAAAGATAAATGGTACTCCGAGGAGAAGGTAGAGGAAAAAAATTTGCACGTCATTTAGTAAAAGCTTATAGGGACCAAAATCCTCCCAAAATGGGGAGGTATGATATAAATTGGATCAATATATAATTTGTGATCTATTTTGGTGCTTTCTAGGTGGAACGATTGGATGAAACGACTTGTAGGTCCCGTTATAGGGGCATGTCTTACTTTGTAGATTTGGGGTCCATAACCTTCCAAGGCATGTTTGAGGGATTAAACAATGTTTTTTGGGGTCAAAAATTTGTGATCCGGGTGCAAGAATTGCCTCAATTGGAGTCCGTAAGAGGAATTTGTGCCTCCTGCAAGTTGACCTATCGATTTCACCACCATGGTACTAAGTGGATTTCATGTCAACACTCATTACCCACACTTGTGGAGCTGGTCACATGTGGAATTTCAAGAACTTTTAAAGGGTCCAAAATTATAACCCTAATAGGGAGTTGATACATGTACAAGCCCTAAAAATAACCATATACAACTATTGGGCTATGTTAAATATTGGGTTGTTAGGAGGAGAAGGGGTTCCATTCTAATGATGTTATTGTATTGTTCCATAACTGAGCAACATAAGGAACTAGATATTAGAGCATAACAGAGGAAGTAGGAAATCATGTAATAGTTTTGCAAGCCACAGTGTCAGAGATAGCTCCATAGTGAGTACCACTTTCTTTGTATTTGCGTTGCATATTAGAGAAGAAAAGAGAAAGGCATAGTCCTCACTTTTGACTAGGTTTTTCCCCATAGTGGGTTTTCCATGGTATATCTTGTGTTATTTGTATGGATTTATTATTTTTCTCTAGTTATTTTCCTTCCAATTCTAGTTTATTTATCATCATGTGGAATTCATCTAACACAATGAATTAAGTTGTAAGATCCATTGTGATGAATTGTTCCATTGTAATATCCACGATAGTTTACATATCACCTTAATTCATCACCGCCTCTCAAGGTACAATACATCCTAGACTTTGACAAGATTAATTGTTATGTTCAAATCTTCTTACATACATGGAATGGGATTATATCTTTTTGTACTCTATATCGTTTTTTTGTTTAGCATGCTACACATGATACTCTAGTTAACATTGCATTTAGCTAGTGAAGGGGTAGCACCTTTCTTGGCAAGGTGTAAACCCTGTTTTATTTTTATTTCCCTTGAACCTAAACTGGCATCTTGCACCATGATATCCATCTTTCCTTTGGGGAAAATAAACCAATCGAATCCTTGATTGCGAACTTGTGTTCAATCACCATAGAAATGCCTTGCTTCAGGACGAGAGAAGCATATCGCTTTCCTTGGCAAATTGTGAACCTCAGTTCCTTGTTTTTTTATCTCACCTATAAGCATGTGATTGGAGACCATCTACCATTAAACTTGATATTTGTATATATTGGCTTATGAGATAACCACATGCTAAGCATATAGCATGTACTTCCAACTACATATAGTAGATCATGATAGTTGCACACAATTGATGAATTGAGGGTCACAACTTAGCTTCATTTCCCTTTCCCTCCCTTCCCTAAAGAACCCCCTCTAAATTGAAAGGGTTAACTATCATCATGTGGACCTTACTTAATTGATTATGTAGTTCTATTGTATTTGTCAATCCAATGTTGTTAGTTCCTCATGGCTCACTCTCATCCATATAACTAGTAATGGATTTTACCTATGGAAGGAATGAAAGGGGCTAGATAACATAGTAAGAGTAAGGATGGGGAATTCTTGAGCAGAGAGCGCATTTACCCTTCAACTTTATGGTCATACTTGCTACTACTATTATCCAGGGAAAAATTTAGAGGTGAAGTTTAGCCTATGGTCTAATTTACAATGTTTTTTTTCAAAAAAAGATTTGCCAATTTTGTTTTCTAAAATTATTCATTCAAATTCCATAGGATAAAAATATTTTACTCTAAACATCGCCAAAATTGTCTAAAACTATATAAACCATCATAAATTAAATATTTTCACAAAAATATTGCCATTTTATAGTTGGAAATTTTAAAATTAGTAAGATTTGCCAAGGTTTCTACACTTTAAGAAATTTAAATGAATACTTAAAATTTTCCCTCCTATTATTATTACTTAGTACTATGAATGCTACTAACTATTTCTACTATTGTTGCTTCTATACCAATCTTTAGGTGACTAGAATTCAGATTAAAAGCACTTCCCAAACCCTAATTGGACTAGATGCACTACCTCAATCAACACTAGGAACCGATGGCTAAGCAAGTAAAAATCCTAAGCATAGAGGCTCACAGGTATCACTCAAAAACAAAAGACCCTGAGAATGGAGGTCCCATGTCTCTTCTATTCAAGGCTCATAAGCAATCACATGCATGAAGGAGTATATGCATACACCATGTGTTTCAAAGCATGAACCACTTCGTTAGGGAAAACACCTACATGTTGTATAGGCATTTTCAATAGTCTCTACTTCCCAAAGAACAAATTAGATGTGTTTTTAGATGTTCACATGGTCTTTATAAAAACAACTTTATTCAGTAATTACAATCGTCAAACGAAACTTATTTATCCCATTTCTCATCATTCATTTACTAATAATTTATCATAACGAGGCAAACAAATGATGAAGATGCTACCATTTCATAACAAGTTTTGTTTTAAGTAACTAAGATTTTTTAAATCTTTACTCCAAAAAATAAGAACCAACTGCTTTGCAATTAATCTTATTAAAAACATTCTTTTATACTCACAAATATTAACCTAAAACTACAATTTAAAGAACAAATTTATATTAATACAAAAGTTCACATTGGAAAACCTCAAAATTAATATCAATCTTACATTTTTTATTTTTCTATATATTTAAAAAAACTAAGCAAATTAATATTAATAGATATATCAATTAGCCCGTATGAGTGTGGCTCATTGGTGATTCACTTGATATGAAGTCACATGTTGTAAACAAAGGTCACGAGTTCAAATCACACTCGGGCTTACTTGTGTCCCATGCTTGCAGGTGGTGTGGGACACCTAGGGGTATAGTGATCGCGGGATTGGATCTCTAAACCCCATATCACGCAAGTACTGGCCCAGTCTCGAATTGTTGATTCCTCTAATAAACAAAAAAGAAAAAGTAGATATCAATTAACTATTATAATAATATACTTCATATAATATAAATTAAAATTTAAAACAACCTACCCACTCCATATTTTGTTACTTATTATTGTTTTCTCTCATAATTATACTCTTATATTGTTTATATTTTGTTGTTAATAACATAGATGTGTGTCACGTGAACCAACATCTCTCCTATTCAAATCTCAAGATTAAGTATAGCAACTAACAATAAAATTATAAGACTGAAGTGATAGAAACCTATATACCAATTTTGTTGAGACCTATAAAACCTACAAATTTTCAAGTCCTCCACACTGAGAGATTGTTTGGTAACATATCCTTCTAAGTGCCTCCCCTTAAAAATCCCCACTATTTTAATTAGTCATGGATCATTAAAATAAACACCTCTTCACATAACCATTAAGATTTAATTCCGCATTTCCTACCCCTAATTTGAAGGTATGTTAATATTATATTATATTTTAGCAATGGTCAAATATATATTCAAATTTTCATTAAATTATATATACATATTTACTATGATATTTTAATAATTGTCAAATATATGATCAAAGTTTTGTTAAATTATATATACATATTTAATATTATAATGGTAATTATAAATATAAAATTTTCGGTGTAAAAGCATATTGGATTTAGGTTTGGAATAACTAAGAAGGTGTTTGTTGTGGTTCGTTAGTGGGGTTAGATAGATTTCATTCCATCCACCTGGGTTCAATTTCGTTGAGACATCTAATATATCTTAGAATATGGGGTGGACTAGCACCTATGCTTCTTTTCCTAGATTGCACGAGGATGAGACAAGTATACTATGTATGCTAATTGATTTTATAGCAATCTGATAAGAACAAGGAAAAGAAAGCAAATCCCAATACATGGTAATCAGCTGACATTTGCAATCCCAAACCATGAAAGCAAATCCCAATACACCTAATATTCTCGTTATGTGTTTGCAATCCCAAACCATGTGCAAGACTAGTAAGTGGGCTTCCCTAAACTTTTGAAAATAACTGACATTTGCAATCCCAAACCATGTGCAAGACTAGCAAGCGGGCTTCCCTAAACTTTTGAAAATAACTGGTAGCTATGGCATGGCACCTAAGGCATGGATTATACATGATAACAAATAACTTATTGGTGACACTTACTTTCTGACCTATCCATGTTCACCAACCACAAGATAAATAAGTGTACTAGTTGAAAAGAACAAAAAAAAGAAACTAATCCCAATACACCTAATATTCTAGTTATATGTTTGCAATCCCAAACCATGTACAAGACTGACAAGTAGGCTTCCCTAAGCTTTTGAGACACATGCACCAGCTAACAGTCCAAATGTATACGTTCCGCTAAAATTTAAACATTTTTACTGTCCAAATCATCCAGATATATGCTCAAATTGCCTCTTAAACCCCAAAGCATAACGGATAATTGACCCCGTTATCTCAGGGGACAGCCTCTATCCCAGGGGTAGCTTACCCTTCAAGCCTTGTCACAACCGGCCAATAAGCAACCCTACTACTGCCATATCATGATTTCTATATGCTTGACGGTTAGGTACTTAGACCAACTTCAACAATCCCTCTTCCTTTCCCAATATAACCCTCTTCCCTCTGTGAACCTTTTCGCCATCTCTACTCAGATTTCTAAGCTCACTGCACAGAGACACAGGAGTCAGATTTCTAAGCTCGCTGCACATAGACACGGGATCCAGACACAAAAATGGAGTATGGAAAGAGAAGCTTCTTGCTGCAGCTTTCGTTGGCAGCCATGATAATGATGATGAATATAGATTTATGCTCAGCGGTGGAATCCCTGGTAGGAGATGACAAAGGATGGGATCCCCATTCAAACGTCCATGAATGGGCTTCTGGCAAAATCTTTCGAGTTGGAGACAATCCCTGTAAGTTTAAACTCCATGGCACCCTTTTTCACAGGTTTTCTGAAAATGCTCCTCCTAGCATCTTGAATTTTAGGGTTTGCTTATTCCTCTGGTCAACAGAGCGTGTTAGAAGTGAAGAGCCGAGATGAGTGGGAGGCTTGTGATATAAGCAATCCAATCAAACTGTACAATGGAGGGGCCGATTCAGTCCCCCTTGTCCATGAAGGCAGCAGATTTTTCAGCAGTGGAAGAGTGGAGGATTGCCGAAATGGCATGAAGCTCCACATTAATGTTGATGCAGCTGAATCATCATCAAAATCTGAATCTGAATCTAAACCTCAACCTTCTTGGCCATTAATGGCGGCTCGAATGAAGAACGGTGCAGCTCAAGCACCAACTTCTGGGACTCCAGCCAAGTCCCACTTTTCCATATTTTGTTCTGTCCTGATAATCCTCTTCGCCTTTTGGCTGCATTAATTCATGGAGATTATATGGCTTAGCTCTCACTAAGCCTCCTTCTTTCCTTCAGATTCAGAAAAATTATTAGAAGTGTTTGCTTGAGGTGTTTCCTGTAACACAAGGTGCAATGGCAGGGATCTCTTCCTTGTCCATCACGAGCCTTTTTTTAGTTGTCTGCAACATAGAACGCATGTGATCGCCTGTTTAGTGGCAGTTGTATAAGGGTTAACTAAAACGTTAGGCAGAACAATTTTTGTCTAAATTGCAATTTGGAGTGTTCAGATGGTAATCGCAATTCAGGTGATCTGGGTAGTTTTAAAATTGGGGAATTAATCTAGATCTCTAGATTCAACAATCCCAATTGCTAAAATCCCAAAAATACTAAATAGCAATTTCTAGCAAAAATTTTAACAAATTTTTATTCCAAAATGGCCAAAATAGACTGAAAAGCAGGGCTTTTTTTGTTGTCTTTTATCCTAAGGGCTATCTCTATAGCATAGTGGAGGATATATATATATATATATATATATATATATGAATTAGTGTTCTTGACTTTTGTTAAAAAAAATTAAAGTTGTGTATAGTGAAGAAATGTAAGTAATGGTAAATTTGAGTACTAGTAATGTGATTATTTTTTATAATAAAAACAAATTTTTCTGAGTTTTATAGTTAAAGAGGGTATTGGATTTACAGTGAAAAAGGGTGTTGATATCATTTTTTTTTAAAATATCTTATTATAATAGGAATTTTTCAAACTTTTTAACTCATCACAATTATAGTAATTTAAAAATGATTTTTTAAAACATTTTTAATAAATAAATAAAATTCTTAAAAAACTAAATATATATTCATATTTACAAAATAAAAAAATATTTAAAAAAGTCAATCATTATAAACATGAAATACTACTCGCATTTATAGCATGATTGACTACTATGTATACTCATTCCTTCTGTAAGGATTACATAAAAAAAACATTGAAAAAACAGGTTTTTATCTTTTATTTTTCACATGACAAGTTGACAAACAATGGAGTTAAAATTTTCATTGTCTTCTCTCTTATACTGTCTTTTAAAGATAAAAATATGGAAAAATGAGATAAGATAACAAAATATGAAGTTTGTTAAAAAATTATTGTAAATATAGAAAAAAAGATTTTATTATATTTTTAAATAACAAAATGTTAAAGAATAATGTTGAGAATTTTATCATCTTTCTCATCCCTGAATAATAAAATTATGTTAACAAACTCGAAAGTATTTAACAGAGTGAACAAATTATAAGCATGAAATATCATCAACATTTATGGCATCATTGGTTACAATGTATGCTTGCTCTTAGATCACAAATGTTGAAAAAGACATGTTTTTATCTTGTTTTTCAAATGATTGCTCCTAGTTGACGAAAATATGGAAAGGGGTTTTATCCTAATTTTTTAGAAGGAAAAAATGACTAACAATGATTTTGAAAATTTCATTATTTTTGTATTATGTTGTCTTTTAATAATGAAAAATATGAAAAAGGGAAAACTATCCCTAGAATATTATATAAAAATAAATGGAATAAGAAATATAAACATTTTTTTTCTTTTTTAAATGATGGTTTACACTTTGTTAGAAGGCTAGAGGAACTTAACAAGAGCATCATATCACTTATGAGAATTGAACTTGGGTAAGGAGGGTAACAATCATTCCATCCAACCACCATAAAAATGAAAACTTTGAAGTTATATATTCTCTTAATGAATATGATTATTTAAAATACAAACAAAAATTAAAAAAATCAAACATAATTAGCTTGAAAAAATGTTTTATGAATCATGAATACTAAGAAAGATGAAGCATGCCTTCATTAAAAAATTAAGAGAATACTATCAAACCACATACCTAAAGGAATAGATACTTTGCTACAACAAAAATAAAACTAAATCAATATTGATGCTTTTAGAGAGAGCATCACCAAAGCATTAAACCATAGGGATTCTTTTAATGGTTGAAGGACTAGTGCATTAGAAGAATGGAGCAATGGAAGAAGGCAAATACAAATAGAGAAGTTGTAAAATACATATGGCAATGTTGTGATAATTGATAAAGTAAAAATAATAAATAAGGTCAAGTGACTCAACATGAAGTATAGGAAATAGAGAAAGTAAGAAGGGAATGTCAACCATTTATGTGTGGATGAGGTGAGGTACATGCTATATAATATTTTTGGGATAATCTTTGGGTGAGTGCAAGTTAATGATGGTATCTCATGATGTGTTAGTGATAGTGCAAAATAATAAAAAAAATAAAAAAATCAAATAATTTGAAAGGATGATTTGAGGTACTTTTACAATGAATTTGAATATGGTACAAAATGATGAAATGTAGGTAATTGAAATAGCTTTCAAGATATATATTTTTTATTTATAGAACTTGTGTATATGTTAAATTCAAATAGTTGGTGTGTTATTTTTCATGCAAAATATAATGCATATGTTCTCGTTAGTGAGTATCTAAATGATTGTAGACAACTCATTATTCCTGTGCAAGACTATTTTATTTTAATTTATAATGTTAGTTTTATAGCTTTTTTAAATTATGAAAGCCATTATAGTCATGAAATTATGAGGACATGTGTTAATGCATGGTATCATGTTCTTAACATAATGGAGCAATGCTTATTTGTAATTGTATATCTATGTATATACTATATTGTGTGTGTAGCAAATCCAAAAGCGATTTATAACATATAATCTCAAAATTAAAGGCGATACACTTTATCATATTCCCCTCATAGAAGCAAGTCTCTCCCTAGTTGAGAACATGGCTATGACTAGGTACATAATGCACAAGAACAAGATAATCAATATGGGAGATAAGATGCTTCCTAATTTTGCTTCGTACTCAACTCCACAGGGTCTTCACTTAGTGCAACTATGCCATAACATGTATGTTCGTGGGATATTAAAGAATACCCCTAATTTCACTAAATATTGATAAATATCTACCAAAATTGTTTTGTTTGATCCCCCTTCCAATACATCTTTCCAATTTAAAAGACCATATTTTTACTAGATATCCCCTATTTTTACTAGATACCCTTTTTATACCCCCCCCACAATAGATTGACCTTATTTTTCACAATTTAAAACACCCCATTTATGAATGAACGTGATAAGATATTGGTTAACAAGGTGAATCCCATGTGCTCTAGTTAAAACCACCTATGACTTAAGCAAGGTTGATATAAAGATGTCAAGCCACGGCTAAATCATTGGGGAGTTGAGGAAGAGGTCACTCTGTAGAATAGTGATAATATTAAAAGTATTATTACATCTAAATTTAAGGAGAAGATGTGGTGCGATAAAGAGTTAGAGAATAAAAGAAAATTAAGATATTATAATGAAGCAATCAACCCTAATCTAGAAGATCAAAATATTTCTATGTTTTAATTAGTGTAAAGAAGAAAATCAACATTGCTAAAATAAGAACAAACTCTCATGAGCTCCATAGTGAAATGAGGCACTAGACAATTCCTAAAATGTCATGGGATGAAAGAATTTTCATCTTTGTGACACAAAGAAGGTTGAAAATGAAAATCACTTTCTCATAGAATGTTATGCATACACCCACATTAGAGTGCAATTTCATAATATTTTCATTAATAACTATCACCATCATCTCGTTGTCATCACCATCACACACACACACACACATATACTTTAAATATGTCAAACCAAAAAAAAGTTATAACAAGAACAATAAACGTATCAAAACAAAAATATATTAAACAATAGTGTGTAAGTGTGTGTGTGTGTGTATATGGAATTGGCATAGTCAAATATAAAAGTGTGTCTAATTTCGTCAATGACGTATTTGTATAGACTATACAAAAATAACATGAAAAATAGAGTTATTGAGAGGCATTTCGAAAAATGGAGGTTTTGATGCTTTTGTAGCCCAAACCACTAGGTTTGTCATTCCAAACTTAAATCCGAAGAAACCAAGTTAGTAAACACATGTTTAGGAATTCTTAATGGTGCCAAAAAAACAGAATTGAAGGACCGTGCATGTGTTAAAGGAACACGTGCGTTCCAAATCATGTGCACATTCTAAAATGCATGCCCATTCTAGGAATGTGCATGTGCCATTGTTAGTTTTTTTTTTCAATAATATTTTACCACGTTTCCTTTGCACCTCCAAGTGGGGATATCAATGACATTATGAGGATTGAACATTAGGTATGGGTACTGGGGTAGTGGAAACTTGGGTCTTAACTATAAAGGATGCTTATAGATATCAAGGTACACCACACATGACCTACCAATGATATCCATGGTCTATGAGGGGGGTATCAATGACATTAGTAGGATTTCTACACTAAGTATTAGTAGAAGGACTTTGGACATGGTTTGGGTAGGAATGCAAATATTTAGGCCATAAATGAAGCTTCTAAGCATATCAGGAAAAGATTAATGACTCAAAATAACACAACAAACATCTTGAAGTCATCCTTATCTTCCAAGTAGTGATACAAGCAACATTAGAATATTTTGAGCACTAGCTATGACTCTCAAGTCCCTTAACATGGTCATGGGAGGAAATGTGGTGATTGGACCCTAAAGTAATCATTTGGGAATGCATGTCTATGCAGAATACCTTAACCACCACACAAAGACCTCTCAAGGTTACCATTTCCTTTGAGTAGGGATATAGATGACATTCACAGATTTTTTATGCTAGGTACACAAGCCTTTGGGTCATATACATGGTTGAAGTAGGATGCATAGGACTTACACCATAAAGGAAGATTCTAAGCATCCAGATTTAAGAATGACAATCTAGTCCACCATGGATGAATTCTTAAACATATCCTTTCCCTTTGATTGGGAATATTGATGATATTAAGAATTTTTTAGCACTGCATACATGGGTTTTGAGGTCCTAGATATGGTTAGGGTAGAAACTAGGTGTTAGGCCATAAATAAATATTAAGGAATCAAGACCCAAGAACAACACAATGAACCAAAACACATGACCTCCAAAGGTGATATCTGGCCTCCAAGTGGGGTTATGTGCACCATTACAATTTTCGATCATAGTGTATGGGTTAAGGGGTCTTTAACATGATGGTAGGGGGGAATATAGGATTTAGTCCTAAAGTAAGATTTCATTCATCTAGACCAAGAACAACACCTCAAACCCACACATGACGTCGCAAGTGTATCATTTACTTCTTAGTGGGCATATTGGCACTATTAGTGTTTTTGGAGAGCTGGGTATCGGTGTGAAGGCTTGGCCCAAGGTCAAATGATGAAACTTATGCATTAGTCCTAAAACATATCTTCTAGGGCTCAATAGCCATCAATGAGGCCTCTAACCACCACACATTACCTCTTTGTCAAATATGTGTCCTTCAAGTTGCAATAAGAAGACCATTAGAATGTTTTGAGCACCAAGGATGGGTCATGAGGCGATAGACATGATCAAGAGATTAAAATTGATCCTTAGGACCTAAAGTAAGCTTTAAAGCATCCAAATCCAAGAACAATGCCTCAAACCACCATACCTAATGTCTTGAGAGTATCATCTCCATATAATTTGGGGTATGTGTATCATGAGGTTTTGAGGTCTAGGTATGAATCTCTTTACCTTGAATATGGTTTGAGGATAAACTTAGGGACACGAGCAGAGACTTGAACCACCACATAGGATATTTATATGGGAACTTTTTCCTTTAAGAGGGTATATGGGCTCTATTAGAAGGTTTTGAGAACTAGATTTTAAGCATGTTGAGCCATAAATGACATGTTAAACCACCACAAAGAACATTTAAAGGGTATCTTTCATCTCTAGATGGGGTGGTCATCATTATGAGGCTTTGAAGATTATGTATGGGTCTCTCAACCTTGGATAAGGTCAATGGAATAAACCCAATACTTAGGTGCTAAATGAAGCTTCTAGACATATGGGGCCAAGAATGACACCTTGAACCATCCAAAAGGATTAGTCGAGGGAATATTCCTTTGAATCTAACTAGATATATATGTTCCATTAGCATTCTTTTAGCACTATGTATGGGTCATGGGGCCTTGTTCATGGTCAAGGGAGGAAACCTAAATATTAGGCCCTAAAGAAATATTCTAGCCATCTAGGACCAATAAGGTTTCCTTGAACAACCATACATGGCTTCCTGAGGGTATCCTTGGGTTATGATCAGGGATGTCAATTCCATTAGGTGGTTTTCAGTAGTATATATGTGTGTTGATTCCCTAGAAACAATCTAGGGAAGGAGGCCATTCCTTAGGCCCTAAAGAAAGTGTTGAGACATCTAGATCCATGAACAATGCCTAGAAACACCACACATGAATTCTTGGGGGTATCCTTGGCTTCTGAGAAAGGATGCCAGTTCATTGACAAGGTTTTGAGCATTAAGTATGGGTATCAAGGCCTTGATATGGTCGAGGGAGGAAACCTAATCCTGATCTGATAAACAAAACGTTAAGGAAACTAGGCCAAACACAATGCCTCAAACCACCACACCCAACCTCTCAAGGGTTTTATATTCGCCACTTTAGGTTACATAAAGGAATTAAGTGCTATATTTCAATATAACCTAAAGGGTTTATCCCATCAATGAAGCTTCTAGGCATCTTGGGACAAACATGATGCATCAAACCACCACACCTTACCTTGATACCAAATCCTACTATACAAATCCTATGGATTATTCCCATATTTGTAATTGAAGGCCGATAATTTCCCATATAATCCATTTGTAGGTTATATAGGTAATTTGTTGTAGTAGGAATTCTGTGTATTTTATATCATGCACACGTTATTGATGTGCATGCACTTAAGAATGCATGCACGTTCTTAATACTCTCTAAAAAATGTTATTATATTTTCATATTATTCAACATCTTCCTCAAAAAATGACAATTGCATACAATTTTTGTGATTTTTGTCTGATTGGAATGAATTATTTGTTTGTTTCTTGTTGCTAAATACATGTCAAGATGGAAAACAAACATAATCAATCAAGAAATTCTTCTAGGAAAGTGAAACTTATTGAAAAATTCAATGAAGGAAGAGAAAAGGAAAGGTTGGGTTAAAATGCCTGCTTTCAATAGAGGCCAATACAAATTATAGCACAGGTGGAAGGTATGAGTCAACGGGGGAGTGAAATTTTAGAGTGTACATAGGAGAATGATTACATGAGAAGGGAATTTGATACGAATTCGTAAGTCTATAAACCAGTTGTTGGAGTTTTTCTTTTGAAACTATTCCCAATTTGTCATTGTAATGTTCCAATGAAGTGGCTAATGGTGTAGATAACTGTCTTGGTGGAATTCTGAGCACAGATGACAATGATGTGTTTTCACTGTTGTGCAGTCAGGCCAATTTGTCTCTGGTAGTTCCACTAAGTTGGAAAATGGTGTAGCTAACTGTCTTGGTGGAATTCTAAGCATAGATGACAGTGATGTGTTTTCACTATTGTGCAGTAAGAAGGAAATCAAGGAAGTGAAATGCATTGTTTGGAATGGAATTGGATTTAATCCAATTGCCTGATTGCCGAGAGTTTAATCCTAAGACATTATGGGAGTAGTGAGATGTATGTCTGGTGACTGCATGAGTCTCATATCGGGGGTGGTGTTTTGTTGAGAGATGAATGAACATAATTACCTATGGTTGGGTGGAGCGTGTCTCACACAGAGTCAATTTCCCAATTCAATGATTTTCCAGGTAAGTTTTAATTCCTGGAAATGATGTTTTAATTTCTCGATGTTGTTTATTTAATGAATAGTAAAATAATTTCCATGGTATTCTTGTTTTAATTTCTAAAATCAGATATAAAGAATGAGTTTATGTGTTGCTTGGTTGAATTCTTGTTTATGGAATGAGTGCAAGTTTAATTTTGGTTGAATTTTGTTTATGGAATGAGTACAAGTTTAATTATGCGCTATGCTGAATAATGATGCACAAATTGTTCAAATGAAACTAAATTTTTCTAAATACCACTTCATTAATTAAGTGGGAAATTTACTTTCCCTATAATTACCTTAATGGATCCTTGTTTTTAAATTATTTGGGAATGGGTTATGTGTGACTGGAAATACATTCTAGGTTTTATGTGTAAAATTATTGTAATAATCTCACAAAGAGAGTTAAACATTTAGTAAAAGATGGGCATGACCTTGTCTTGCTTAATAGGTAAATCATAAATATAAATACTTGGTGCATAAGATGCAATGGCAATTGCATATATTAAGGGTTGCATTGGTTGGTAAAATAATATTTAATATGTTTTACCTTGAATGGTATTTGCATTTGTAAACCATGAGCTCGAAATTAATGAGTACTAATTGCATTGAAATGCACATAATCATCATTGTTTTCCTTAATTGGTAATTGAAAATAATTACCATGTGTTAAGGTTTGTTTACTATGCCTTGCATTGAATGGTATCTTGTATTTAAAAACCACAGGCTGATTTTGCTTATCCAAAGAAGTCTAAATGATTATGATGAAGTTTAAATCTAGTCTAGTTCATTTTCACAAATACCATGGGCCAATAATGTATGGTATTTGTTTTTATTTCACAAGTATTGGAATTGTATGCAAAATACCATGGATTAAATTAGTAAGGAATTGGTTATTACATTTCATACTTTAGATAAACTTATAATTGCTATCCTAAGTAATTTATGCATGTAACCTTATGCACATGGTAATTGTTATTCTACTTAAGTTATGAATATAACCTTATTGCACAGTTATTATATTGGAATATTACATTCCATGTTTTGGATTGACTGGTAATTGTTATTCTACATAAGTTATGCATATAACATTATTGCATCTTACTGCGCAGTCATTGGGAGTTCTTACTGCACATATTTTACTGCGCAAGTAGTTTAACTATGCGGGTCTTAGTGCAAAAGTTTTTCGCAGTTCTCAACAAAAGGTTTGATGAGCAGTTTTTAGGAAAGTATTTATAAGGAATGATTGGAAGTGTTGCCTTCCAAACCTTAGTTTATTAATGTATATTAATAGAAGATATATTATGGGCACTAAATATGGTGTAAATTTTGTATGTGTGAAATGTGTTACACATGGAGATAATTATGCTTCCGCTAATATGATTTCATTTGTTATGCATTTGTTATTCATTTGATATAAGATTTCATGGCTCTTTTGAAATAGTTTAAGCTTCCATTATTTACTTATAGATAACATGCATTTTACTATGTACTTGTCATAAGAATGCATATAAGCATTATGCATGTGGCTATTATGCATATATGTTTTATAAAAAAAATATTGTCTTAAGTCTAGTGTAACAAAGGGTGCATTACAAATTGGTATCAGAGCTGAGGCTACAGCTCTCAAACCTTAGGGGCATTTGTTTGTTTTCTGGAATAAAGTGTATGCATAATTGTATCTATTGTATTATCAAATGAGATAATTAATAATGCATGTGGGTCAAAGAGTAGTTGAGGTTACGGATCTCATCTTATTGAGTTGCAAAGTAAAGGAAAACCTTGTATGGTTATCTTTCATGGTAAAGGATGGATTAACTTAGTTTCCATCTAGTTCATCTCGGTGAGACAAGATGTTTGAATAATTTGGGAACTTCATCATAAGTTTTTGCTTGAAGATTAAGATATTTAATATATTATGTTCCTAGATATAAATATAATTTTGATTTTTTGAAATTATGAAAGACTATTTTGTAGGAAGAGACCAAACAAGATTTTGGCCCCTTGCTGGAATGTTATGTACATTCCCAGCTTATTTATTTAATGTATACATAACTTGTGATGGTTCACAATTGTACATGTAACTGTATTATGGGAATTTAATTACAACTATAAGATTATTTGTTTCCTCAAGAGTATGAAGCTCTAGAACTATCTATAGCTGGAAAGATGATTTTCTCAAGTGAGAAATTGTTGCTTGATGTTGTATGCTTCTGATTAACAATATGACAATGACTGTATAAGGGATTTATTCTTAAATCCTAAATTGTATGAGAGTTGGTTTCTGAATAAAGTCTCTAGTGGACCCTTGTCTTGGTTTGTTCGTAGTGAGGGATTTTTTCCTTAATATTCCTTGGTTAAAATCCCATTGTGATCTCTGATTATTGTGTATGGTCATTGTTTTTGTAATTTTTCTTTGTTTTTCCTTGTAACCATATTCATGAGCCAATTAATTGTTTTATGTTGGATGTTACATGTTGTTTTCAAAACCAGAGCTAATGGCCAATGATATGGTGAATGTTGTATGCACCAACCCTGATGGAATTCCTCGGCACTAGAAAACAGTGATGTACCGCATTGTTGTGCCGCCAGAACGAAACCAGGAAAGGGAAATGCATTGTTTTGGTGTGAATATGGTTGTAACCAATCCCCTGACATGTTGAGTAGCATGTGTTTCTTGTATTTATCTGTATTCACAACTGGATAGCTTAGACATGTGTGGTATGCACATATTGCATAACTTGTGGGATCAAATTTTAGATGCTTTGCAGTTGCATTAATTTCATAAGGAGGATGATTTATTTGTTTGTTTGGGGCATGTTGGCCTAGTCTTAATTTTTATGTGCATTGTTTGTATTTCTCGTACCCCTGTGTTCCCTCATGTATCCAACTGGTTGTAGGGTTGGGGACATGAAAAATTATTTTCAATTATTAGTTAAATGCTTGAATGCTTGATAGCCAGTTGGTGTGTGTTTGGCAATCTTTAGAGTGCATTAATGCATGGGTATGTTAAGCATGTTGATGATTGTTTCTATGATACCATGTTGCATCCAGGGAAAAATTGAGCTGGATGAAAATGGATGTTTATCCTAATGAATTGTGATCAAGGTGTATGAATATGCAGATCAAGTGATTCATTGGTTGCATTTGTTATTGAATTTGGAAATTTATTTATTGAAGTAAATGATTCAGTAACATAGTTAATTATAACTTAGAGTAATGTCAAATTTGTGCAACAGGTCTGACGGGTATTGGAAAATGCATAAGTTGTATATGCATGTGTTGCATTGCACTTTTAATTTCTTATTAAAGAATCATTTTCATGATATTATGCTCAGTTAGAATAATCATTTTGGATGAGTATGAGTGCATATTAGTATATGCGTTCAGAGTGGTATCTCTATATAAATTTTCTGGTTTGCTATATGTATGGATTACCGAATGGTATGTTGAATGTTGAATGGTGTATGTCTATTTGACAAGGTGTTCTTGTCATGTTGAGTCTTTGGTGACTGTTTGTGGCCTGTGCGTGGCCTGTGTATTAGTCTTTGATGATAGTATGTGACTTTTGTTTGGGTTATGTTGGAGTCCTTAGTGACTATTTGAAGCTTATGCTTGGTTTGTGTTTAAGTCTGATGGTCGATGGCCATATTGGACAGCTAGCTAAATTATTTAGATGGGCATATGCCTAAGTCCATCTATGTAATAATGGTTTATGTTGATACAATATTGGAATGTTGTTGTTTAATGACAATTAGTGTAATTGCATAATTATATATTTGAATGCAATATTAAATATGCAAGACACTCTGAAACAACAGTAAGTGTTTCGATTATGTTGGATGTTTTATTAATAAGATTAGTGCACTCACATGTTTCAATGCATGTATGAATGCTTGAATTCTTGTTCACCGAGTTGTGTGAGCTATAAATGAATTGTTAATAATTTTATGCTTATGCTAACTTATGAAAAGTCAAATCTAAGAATATGTTGCTAACTGAGATAAGTTTTTATTGTTAGCTGATTATGGTTATTAACTGAAGCTATCTAATATGATTTATTTGTATGTATCTAATGCTATTACTTGTAAATGATGTAGAGAATGAAACTGCAAAACTAAAATTTTGAGTGCAGATAAAGAGGTTCTTCATCATTTTTTTAAGAATGTGGCACAAATAAAGAAATTAAAATTTGCTCAATCCTTGAGGAAGAAGGGAGATATCTTTACCCTAACCTTGATTTAATATTAAAAAGAATTTTTATAGGAGATAATATTTAGAAAATGTTTTTACTTTGAAAAGATACTTAATATACAAGTCCAACCGACATGGCACACAACTGAAAGGAATGGACGCTTTCCTGGTGTTGTGTTGTGTCCTAGTTGTTGACATTGATTACACCTTAAAGGAATGGACGCATTCCTCGTGTTTCAATGATGAGAAGTCAGTTGCGTAAAATGATATGTTTTTAGTTTATGATAATACATTTTGATAAATGTATGATATTGATGAGCTTGGCTAGCCATTTTGTGTTTATCAGATATACATGCAGGCTGATGGTTGCATATTGAAGTAAGGAAGTAAAGCTAAAGACGAAGATTGTGCAATTCTAGCATGAGTTATAATCTCTTTTAAGTGACCAGAGTTTGGGTGATCTTTCTAAGCACACATATAAATGCACTAGAGGGTGTTATGTGTGGCGATGTAATGTGGACCCCAAGCTGGTTGAACCTGATTGAGGAATTTTGGAAAGTATTTCTACGCACACACAAGAAATCACTAGAGGGTATTGTGTGTGGCGATGTAATGTGGACCCCAAACTAGCAATGTTTCTTTGAGAATGTATCTCCTCAAACTAAAATTATGCTTAGCCGAGTGCCTGCATTGAGGATGTGACTTCTCTAAAAGAGAAGAATACTTTGCAAGCTGGTGTTGCAGTAAAGGTTGAAGCAGTATAATAAATTAATAAAAGAATTATAAATTAATAAAAACCATCACCTACTAACAAAAGTCGAAGGGCGAGGGAGGTGCTCGGTCTAACAAACGAACCTAATAATAATAATAATAATATAATAAAAGTGATTTATGATGATCCTTTTAGATAAGAATCATTTGAGCAAACCACAAGGATCACCTCGGGTTGTAAGTCCTATGGATATATTTCAAATATGAAGTGTCTTAGCTAGAAGATGAACAAGGTTTGGGTGATCCTTTTACCCGCACACTGAATAGCACTAGAGCAAGGAATACCATCCTGGTGTTGAGCGGGACAGATAAGGTGGATCCCAACCTAGATGAAGGTTAAGCAAATCGAGCACCTACATTTCAAAGAGAAAGAGACCAAGGAGTTGGGACGCCATAGTTGTGGAGCTCCAGACTGGGACAAAACTAAGAGGGGGGAAATCTTGCTCTTCTCTTTTTATATATATTATTTGCTTTCCAGGAAAAGAAAGTTATTGAAATGCATATTACAGTTGAAAATGTGTTGTGTTTATTTTTGTTGAAATAGTTAAATTTATGAAAAAAGAAATGAAGATGAATGCATTCATCTATATGCATATGTTGAGTTAAACATGAAATGCATGAAAGTATTTAGAACAAAGAACGATATAACTGATCTTTCATAAAAAGGATGGCCTGATTTTATTATTATACTATCTTGATGAAATTATGGTAATTGATTGCAGAGGAAAGTATTCATTTGAAAGTTGTTGTTGCTATTATAAAGCTAAACAAGACTAAAGAAAACCACGCAAATTAAAGATATAACTTGATTACAGTTTTCTCTGTGTTTTTCAAGAAATGTTTCGAATCAGCTATAGATTCTAAAAGTTCCCAAGCAAAGATATCAATAATGATGTTAGATGAAAGAAATAATTGCTGAGGTGATCAGTCCATATGTTGAGCTGGAAGGTCCAAGCCAGCAAGAACAACATGAAGAGGTCCGATCAACCTGACCCAAGTTTCAAAGATCATATTGAAAGACGTAGTGTAGGAGAAGCACTTGCAACATTTTGAAAATTGTCTTCATGTGTTTTGGACAATTTAACACCGAGGACAATGTTGAATTTAAGGGGGAGGGAAATGTAATACCCCTGGATGAGATCCTTGAACTAATCATATGTATGATGTAAATATTGATATGCAAATGCCTCTATGGCATAACAAATGTAAATTTTGTAATTGTTAATATTAAAATCCACAACTGGTTGTGCTGAGGCACTACGCTGGAGAGACTGGGGACTCGTGTATTCACCAGAGATAGTAAGGGGTTGGAATATCTTAGGTAGGAAACCATGATATAACCCCATTAAACCTTTAAGTCCCTAAAGTTTATCCTAAGTCTTAATTAATTTTTAATCCCTTTAATTAATTTAAAACTTGCTTTAAATCATGATTATGATTTAAATGGGTTTACGTGGGATTAGGGAGAGAGTCTATATGTTTTTATTTTTAAAATAAAAATAAAAATAATAAAGTGGGAAAATTGGGTCTTTTGGAGAACCCACATGGTTTCATCTTGACATGCATAAAACTCATGCATGCAAATGGATATTTGATTAATATGATTATTCCTCCATCCTGGAAAAAGAATTCACATAGGTGGGAGGTATGAGCGAACGTGGGAGTGATAGTTTAGAGTGTACCAAGGAGAATGATTACCTGAGAAGGGAATTTGATATGATTCCCTGAGTTTGTAAACTAGTTGTTGGAGTTTTGCTACTGAAACTCTATCCAATTTGTCGCTGTAATGTTCCAGTGAAGTGGAAAATGGTGTAGCTAACTGTCTTGGTGGGATTCTGAGCACAAATGACAGTGATGTGTTTTTACTGTTATGCATTCAGAAGGAAATCGAGGAAGTGAAATGCACTATTTGGAATAGAATTGGATTTTAAGTCAATTTCCCGATTGCCACGAGTTTAATCCTAAGAAATTATGGGACTGGTGAGATGTCTATCTAGTGAATGCATGAGTCTCATATAGGGGGTGGCGTTCTGTTGAGATATGAATGAGCAAAATTACCTATGGTTGGGTTGAGCGTGCCTCACACAAATCCAATTGCCCAATTCAAGTATTTTCTAGATAAGTTTTAATTCTTGGAAACAATGTTTTAATTTCTCAATGTTGTTTATTTAATGAATAATAAAATACTTTCCATGGTATTCTTGTTTTAATTTATGAAATCAGATATAAAGAATGAGTTTATGTGTTGCTTGGTTGAATTCATGTTAATGGAATGAGTGCAAGTTTAATTTTGGTTGAATTCAGTTTCTAGAATGAATACAAGTTTAATTTCGCGCTATGTTGAATAATGATGCATAAATTGTTCAAATGAAACTAAATTTTTATGAATACTAGTTCTTTAATTAACTGGGAAATTTACTTTCCATATAATTTCCTTAATGGTTTCATGTTTTTAAATTATTTGGGAATGGGTTATGTGTGGCTGGAAATACATTCCAGGTTTTACAGGCAAAATTATTGTAATAATCTCTCGAATAGATTTAAACATTTAGTAAAAGATGGGCATGAACATGTCTTTCTTAATAAGTAAATCATCAATATAAATACCTGGTGCATAATATGCAATGTTAATTGCATATCTTAAGGGATGCATTCGTTAAAATAATATTTAATATTTTTTACCTTGAATGGTATTTCCATTTGTAAACCATGAGCTCGAAATTAATGAGTGGTAATTGCATTGAAATGCACATAATTATCGTTATTTTGCTTAATTGGTAATTGAAAACAATTACCATGTGTTAAGGTTTGTTTACTATGCCTTGCATTGAATGGTATCTTGTATTTAAAAACCACAGGGTGATTTTTCTTATCCTAAGAAGTCTAAATGATTATGTTGAAGTTTAAATCTAACCTAGTTCATTTTCACAAATACCATGGGCCAATAATGAATGGTTAATGGGCAGTTATTATATTGGAATATTACATTCCATGTTTTGGATTGATTGGTAATTGTTATTCTACTTAAGTTATGCATATAACATCATTTAGCAGTTAATATGTTGTATTATTGTTCTTCCTTGTCATAATAATATGCTAATTAAATAATTGAAATATTGTCTATGGATTTGACTACAATTCCTTTGTTCCATTTATGTGATCCCTCCTGGGAAAATTCCATGAAAGATAATATTTTGCTGCACAGTTTCTACTGTATAGTTTTTACAATTTTTACTGCCCAGTTTCAATAAAATGTTTACTTAAAATAATATTTTGGATTATTGTTAGAATGAAAATTATGGGAATTACATAACTTGAAGAATAGCTATGCACATAGCTATAATTGCATTTATTTCATTTTTGGTGAATCTTATTGCATGATCATTAGGTTAGTATTTACTGCGCATATTTTACTGTTGAGGTAGTTTTACTATGCTGGTCTTACTGCGTAGGTCTTAGTGCAAATGTTTTTACTGCATAGTTCTAAACAAAAGGTTTGATACGCAATTTTTAGAAAAGTCTGTATAGGGAAGGATTGGAAGTGTTTCCTTCCAAACCTTAGTTTATTAATGTATATTAATAGAAGATATATCATGGGCACTAAATATGGTGTAAATTTTGTATGTGTGAAATGTGATACACATGGAGATAATTATGCTTCCACTAATACGATTTTATTTGTTATGCATTTGATATAAGATTTCATGGGCCTTATGAAATAGTTTAAGCTTTCGCTATTTAATTATAGTTAACATGCATTTTAATATGCACTTGTCATAAGAATGCATACAAGCATTATGCATGTGGCTATTATATATATATGTTATATATAAAAAAAATTATTGTGTCTTAAGTCTAGTCTAACGAAGGGTACGTTACAATGCTCACATGGTGTTACCACCAATATAAAACCAGAAGTGCTTTACACCCGAGAAAAGGAAAATGACAAGTAAGACCTCCACATATGAAAGGGAGAGACACAATGGCATCCATGTCAACCACTAGGAATTCGACATGTGTCAGGTAGGGTCAACTGACCAGTCTTCAAATTTGAATCCAGCAATGCCCTTCAGGGCCTAATTTACCCTTCATAGAAGGGAACAACAATTTTTTCCATACAAAAAAATTATTTTTGTATTGGGCCCTTCAATAATGAAATTGATCATTATTTTGAAAGTTTGCAATTGAAGAGTTGCTCCAATTTTTTCCTATCAAATTTTTAAATGGTTGAAAATGGACAATTTGGCAACAACAAAGGCAAAATCCCAACTGAGTTTGCCACACATTCCATCAGTATTATTTATCAAAATTTAAATCATGATGAAACTTTAAAGCATTGAAATTTAAGTTTAAATGTTATTTCCATGTTACATGTATCTTCCATCTAGTTTCTCAATGCACAACTCCGAACACATCCACAACACACAGCTTAACTTTCAATGTCCTGGATAATCTATGGACCTAAATATGATTAACTTAGATCTAAATTCATACGTGGATAAAATTGCACAACAAACTTAAGCCTCTAATAAAGTCAATAGTGAAAGCTCATTTAATTATTAACTGAACGAGACTATACAACATATATGGATGGACTCTCTGTTTAAGATCGATTTCTTTATTTTTTTTTAATTCAAATATAAGTTCTTTATAAATAAATAAATGAAAATAATTTTCTTAATGTTTATTAATTTGTTTCAATACTACAATAGTTGTTTTTTTTGTTACGATGTGACTTTGCAATGGGTTGTATTGATTTTATAAAAATTATTAAAACTGTAATTATATGGTTTGGAACTCCTAGTAATTATACAATTACACTAGTATTAATTATTCATATGTAATATATTATTGATAAGATGATTGATATGATATAATGCTTAAATTCTTATTTTCTAGCATGGATGTATTTGGGAAGAAGACTTAAATACACATTCCATAGGATGGTTACATTTTCATCACTACTCTTCCTTTCATGATAGCATCACCTTTCTTGGATTTGTAGATGGGAATTTTCTTCATCGTTATAGGCTAGAGGCCATTGGTATATTGTGCAAGCCTTCAAAATTTTTCTCCGTGACCTTGTCTTCTCTCAGGTTTCAAATCCTCCAAAACCATGTTTTGCAAAACCATGTCTGGTTTACTGTATACAACAATTATCACTTGTTGGATGGGATGTGTGTTATAATGTAATGTGGTTGCACTACTAGCCATGGATTCATGATTTCATCAATTATGGCTAGTTCGAGAGTTTGGAGGCTTGGAGTAAAATTGAATGAGATTGTACATTAAGATATTAATGGAGAAGAATAGTACAACAAGATTTCCAAACTCTAAGAAGAAAGTGCATGGCGCGTGGAAGTCAGAGTTACTCTCTCTCTCTCTCTCTCTCTCTCTCTCTCTCTCTCTATATATATATATATATATATATATGTTGCAATATTTTGTTAGAAAAATTGTCCAAAATGAAGGGATTTGAATGAGAAAAGTTCTCAAAATAAGATGATTTGATAGCTCTTTCTCTTGGGTTCAATTTGATGTAGATTTTGTATTATACCGACAAATGTGATCCATAAACATCAGTAGTCTATTCCTTTCCACTCTTTTCCAGAAGGTTATAACCAGTAATCACATGTGACGCACGATGCAACCCTAAGTGCCAAGGATTAATTAACAATCACCTATAGTAAGCTAGTATCCTGGTAGAAAATAAAACATTAAATGATAATCTATTGTGGTAAGCTAGTGTCCTAGTAGCAAATAAAACATTAATTGATAATCTATTGTGGTAAGATAGCATCCTGGTAGAAAATGAATGCATTAATGATGGTTTTGTTTTGGTAGGTTGTCACAGTTGAAATCGACTGAAAACATGCTTCAAACGCTTAACATAGGTTGACAACTATTGCTTCTCAAACCCCAACCAATCTATATGTAAGGTGAATAAGTAATGTATTAGTAAATATTGCAATCACATAATATGGAATTAAATTGTGCATCGAATGATCATAAATTAGAATTAGAATCGATTGATCATTTTTTGCATTGATTTATAATTAATGTAGTTGAGTGATTGGAATTAGGGGATCTGGATTCATAACTGTAGTTAATCAAATGGTTATTGGAATTTGGAAATGTGAGTATGAAAGTTGATTTGGAACCGTGGTTAATTAAATGGTTATTGGATTTTGGAAATGTGATTATGAAAGTTCAAGTTTGGAACTTAAGTAGTTTTAAACTTTAAAATTTTGTTCGTCATTATTTTAATTTCCAAACTCGTTGGTTCTGCTTAGGCTATCCCTACTTCCACTGTCACTGTTGATTCTCAATCCTATTTCAATTTCTTATTTATACCTTGTTTTTTGTTTTAGTACATGCTAGAGTTATGGTAGTGTTGTTGCTGCAACTCTATCCCCAAAATTTTCTTAAAATTGTAGGGCCCCTCCTTCTATTTTTTTATTTACTTAGAATTTTGTTTGGCTTGATAAGTTTACTTTTGTCACTTAGAAATTTTTGAAAAACGCTAGTGAAAAGGGCAAGTTTCTGAATTGGGGCAATTCCCGAATTCCGCCGAAACGAATCAGAGCAACTCCTCGAGTCACGCCGAAACGGTTGGAGCAATGTTGGTTTTCTTGGTAAAATTTTTGTTTCGGGGTGACTTCCCATTTTCCGTCGAAACGGTCAGAACGTGCCGAAATATGGGCGCTTCGAAAAGTGGTAAGTTCATGCTTCGACGTAAAGTGGAAAGGACTTTGATACGTTTCGACGTGAAAGAGAAAAGACGCCGATACATTTTGGCGTGAAGAGAGAAGACATCGGTGAAAAGAAGGTCAGATTAAAATTGAAAAAACACCGAAGCCTGTCGCTGCGAAAATAAAAGGGGCACTGAAATGCGTTGCTGGCGAATGGAGAATCCCACCGAGTGAGAAAAGGTAAAGGTTCCGAAATAAGGAAAACACAAATCTAGAAGGGGAGCTCATAAAGGAATCAGCAGCAAATGCCAATCCATGCATAAATGCTTTAGCGGAAAATGCCAATTCACGCCGAAACGCTTCGGCGAAAAATGGGGAAAGTGCCGAATGCTTCGGTGCGAAAAAAAAATTCACTGCGATGCCTAAGGAGGGAATAGTTAAAAATTTTACGTCGAAACGGCCTTGACCAATTGGTGGACCCCTCCAACATATGCTTTCATGCATTTATTCCTAGGGTTGATGGGGTTATATAAAGGGTAAAAATAGCTTTTACAAACACTGTTTGCAACCGGAGCCTCCACCATACGATAGACGCCGAACGCCGTTGAGCATTGCTTCTCCAACCAGTCTTCAATCGCCAGGTAGGTTTTCTTTTACTATTGTGTTCTATGTTCGAAACGACGTCCTTTCATTGGTACTTTGCCCGTGTTTGAAACATTTTTTTCCGTTAGGTTGTCTAAGTTTTGTTTTATATATATATATATTTCGGAATCCCTTAGGCAAACTGTTATTTTCCAGTTGGGCATGGATTAAACTTCTTAGCCAAACCGTGCTAGGGTTCTTCCCGTCTGAACGAACGCCTTGGGCCATACTTACCAACCAGTGATATCTATCTCGATGGCTCATATGATGCCTTCTAGTTGACCTAACTATGTGGGGTGGTATACCTCGGTAGTAGAATGACAGCCTTTCCTCTAAGACCTACCGTGGTTGATTTTTCTTCCCAATGTGAAACCACCATCACAAAGCCCTAGTTGCTCATACCCCAACTATCAGTTGATTCGGTAGATACATAATTATTTATGTTATTTTGACTAAGCGCCACCCAGATTTTGGCCCAATTTTAAAAAAAACTATTGTCTAAGCATATGTGGCGCCGCTTCTTTTTGCTTCTCGTCATCCCTTGATACCTCACCATTGACGAGATATTTTCCTTTTCATTGCTTCCACCCGTTTAATGAACATTGATAGGAGAAGGAAGTCTCGGGGATCCGAAAACTCAATTTTGTTGTAGGTTCGATTGACGACGGAAAACAACCTAAGGGAATTGGAATGAGTTGTGTACTTTGAACTTTCTAAGATGTTAAGGAGTTAGAACCCCAAATATTTTAAGAGAGAATACGGTTTTGGTCTACAATAAACCTTAAATATAACTTTTCCAAAACGGAAATATGATCGGATAATGAGACCATGTTTGAAAAAAAATTGGTGACCTTTTTAGAGTGATTCCACGGGAAATTTTAGTTTCACATTGGCTATTGCACACAAGTGTACATTTTGAACATAGCCAACATAATCAACATCCACCAGGCATCATAGAAGTAATAAATTTTCTGAATTCATTTTTTCTATAAACAATATTGATAAGGGATGTCTTTACATGCTTCTTGATTCTATTGCTTTAACATTAAAATGCGCTCATACATTGGTTCAATGTCTCATTAGGATTCAAAAATGCAAAAAATAGCTGCTAAGCGAAAACTCAATATAGCTAAAGCAGACCCTGACATAGAGATTGTTGCAGAAACTCCAATGGAGATTATATTTGAAGACACCAAAGCCGCAACAAGAATCATCCCGAAATACAAATGGGGAAAACTATATCATCTCATTAGATATCAAAATGTACCCGATGCATCCATCGAAGAGATGATGGTGTATCAAAATGTCAAGAAATCTGGTCTCCATAAAGCAGCTACCCAACCAGATCGTTTCTCGTGTTCTGAATTCATCGGATGGATTCTACCTTAGATAGACGTAGGCACAAGGATTATCTCCAATACAAGAGGGGAAGGATTTGCTTCATTCCAACCCGGTCCCATCGTTGCGGCATATCGATTACCATCACCCAAAGTTATGATGACGGAGGACTGGATCAGAGGTGTGTGAATATAGACCACTTTGAATATGCCAAGAAGATGATGATCCCAGGAAAGCATATGAGGTAGAGAGCGAATGGAGAACATGAAAGCCAGAACCTGAGGACACTGTTCGGAATCATTGCTTTGATGTTGAGCAGAGTTTTCGGTAGAGCAAACAGGAACATATACAAGCTCAACTGGGTACCACTGATGTATCATATAGCCTTCCATGGCACTATTTTCAATTGGGAAGATATTATCTCAGAGAGCATGGCGTCGACGATAGCTACAGCCCAAGGAGGAATGACCCAAAATAAAGCAGAATTTTTCATGTCCTCATACCTTATGGACTACATATTGGCCAAGCATCCTTTCCCTAAATTGGGATGTGTGTGGAATCAAGCTAAATCCCCCCTTTATGTGGCCTATCAGATCACATGGTCCCACAAATATGCAAGCTACTACAAGCTCGTTTGCAAAGAACTTGTTATTCCTTTGCATTGGTTGATTTGTAATGAAGAACCAAATTGCCTGTCTGATAATTCTATGACCGTCATAAATGAGTATGGAGACTACTAATTTTCTTTGTAAGGAACCTACATCAGGATGTATGGGGGTACCAAAGCCCTGTCTCTAATGCCTAAGTATGTGATTGATTTTGTAGTGGACAAGGAGGAAGTGAGGCAGGTTTTTATTAATGGGATAGGCAGCTTTTTGAATGAGCATAAGAAGGCCTCTTACCCACCATTACCATTTGTTATTGGGGCCTACGAATTTCCCAAGGTTAAAGGCGCAGAAGTTTTCGTAAAAGACTTAGAAGCATTCCATTTTGGAGAAAAGGTTTTCATGAGAAATGATAGTCGGCAAAAGGTCGCCCAGCATTGTGGGTCGTGCAAAATTAATTTTAAATACATAGATCACTTCCTTAAGGACGAGGAGGTGTATCGGAGAGTAAGTAATATGACCGAGCTAAATAAACGTTTTGTTTGAAAAAGTGGCGCCGGCCCCACTCATGTTGCTAGTACTGCAAAAGAAGCTGAATTGAAAAAGCAAAGAGAAGAAGCCAAGAGGTTACAAGCAACCGAAATAGAAAGGCAGCGAGAGGAAGAAACAGAAAGGAAATAAAGAGAAGAAGTAGATAAACAAAGGAGAGAAGAGGAAGATAAAAGACAAGCAAAAGAAGCAAGAAGAGAGAGAGAGGAAAAGGAAGCAACCGAGCAAGAAAAGAGAAAAGAGGAAGATGACAAGTCCAAGGAAGTTGTGGAAAGAGAAGAAGCCCAAGGTGGAGGCACAAATCCCCAATACATGGACATAGACCCACCAGGAGTGTCGAGAGTCACACTTACCGAGGACACCTCCCATTTGTAGAGCTTGGACTCACCCCTTTCACTCCATCCAAAAAACATACTGTGGCAAAGTTAGACACCATAATCTTTGACTCGAAGAGGAAGACAATCACCAAAAGGAAAGAAAAATGATTGAAGATGGGCACACAACCTGATGTGGTAACTATTCAAGAGAACACCATCATGGAAGGCACGCACAAAGACCCCAAGTTCACAGCATCCCCAAGTTCACAGCATTAGTGGACGTAGCAACTCCACAAGCAAGTGCAGATAATGTTGATAGGTTTCTGAATGACATTGAGCGCAACAAAGAAAAAATGTTGAAGCTAAATTGGAAGGATTTCTTTTTTATGAGGAATACATGAGTGATGTATTAGTAAACTGTGGAACTATCCCAGTTTATTAGCCGAATTCAGTTTGAGTCTTTTTTATGAGACAAGTGGGTCTTATTGGAGGTTTGTAGAAGCTTTAGTTTAATTTGGCATGATAGTGTTTAGAAGTGAGTAGGCAGTATCGACTCGACTCTTAGTGTTAATGCACATAACTGATCTTACATCTTCTTTGTACAACTTTGATTCAGAATTGAATAACAAATTGTTTTTTCTCCTTGAAAAATATATATCCATATTAACCTAATTGTTTCAATTCGATTAACATTATCCAAAACTCAATTATTTCAAAATAAAATATATGTTAATTAACTAAATTTTACCATTATACCACATAACCAAAGTGGAAAAAATCCTCCAAAAATTATGCCAGATTTTGTGAGAAATTGAAAAATGGATTATTTAAAAACAAAATCAATTTGTCATAATCTTTTGCAGCTAATCATCTTTATGATAGGTTTTTGCTGTTTTCAGAAAAGAAAAAAAATGTATCATTTTATATGCTGTCTACAGCATGTTTAAATAAAATAAACGCTTGATATTTGTTCATTAGTTGTAGCTTGGGTGGTTGGGAAGAAAGATTGCTACCCTCCCCACCTAGGATCAATTCTTGTAAGGAACATGATGCTCTTGTTGAGCCCTATTGTAATAATTGTATTTCAAGATTTCCTTGATTCCTTCAAAAACAAAAAAAAACAGGGAAGTGATTTTCCTGATATACATGCACCTAAATATTTTTGGCCGAAACTTAATTGAAAAAAAAAAACACATATACACCTAATATTATGGTGTGTGTTTGCAATCCCAATTATACTCACTTTCAATTTAATATTTTTTAAACAAACCATGTGCACAACTGGCAAGTTAGGCAATCCCAATTATACTCACTTTCAATTTAATGTTTTTTAAACGAACCATGTGCACAACTGGCAAGTTAGCTTCCGTAAACCTGTGAGGCATATGCACCTAATAGTCCAAAAGTACACAGGTTCCCGCTAAAATTTAAACATTTTTACTGTCCAAGTCATCCAATATCTGCCCAGTTTGCCTTAAAAAAAAAGTGGACCCTAAAAAATAACACCAAATCAAATTTTAATATCTTGATTTCTTGATGTTTGACTGTTTGGTAGTCAGACCAACTTTAGCAATCCCTCTTCCTTCCTTTCCCAATATGACCCTCTTCCTTCTCTCAACCATTTCACCATCTCAGATTTCTAAGCTCACTGCACAGAGACACAGGAGCCAGATTTCTAAGCTCACTGCACAGAGATACAGGATCCAGATTTCTAAGCTCACTGCACAGAGACACAGGATCCAGACACAAAATGGAGCATGGAAGGAGGAGCTTCTTGCTGCAGCTTTCGTTGGCAGCCATGATAATGTTGCTGAATATAGATTTATGTTCAGCGGTGGAACACCTGGTAGGAGATGACAAAGGATGGGATCCCCATTCAAACCTCCATGGCTGGGCTTCGCGAAAAATCTTTCGAGTTGGAGATAACCTCTGTAAGTTTAAACTCCATGGTACCATTTTTCACAGGTTTTTTTAAAATGTTGCTCCTGATCTCTATGCTTCTTGAATTTTAGGGTTCGCTTATGCTTCTGGTGAACAGAGCGTGCTAGAAGTGAAGAGCCGAGAGGAGTGGGAGGCTTGTGATATCACCAATCCAATCAGACTGTACAATGGAGGGGTTGATTCAGTCCCCCTTGTCCATGAAGGCAGCAGATTTTTCAGCAGTGGAAGAGTGCAGGATTGCAGAAATGGCATGAAGCTCCACATTAATGTTGCTGCAGCTGGATCATCTGAAACTGAATCTGAATATAAATCTCAAACTTCTTGGCCATTAATGGCGGCTCGAATGAAGAACGTCGCAGCTCAAGCACCAACTTCTGGATCTCCAGCCAAGTCCCACTTTTCCATATTTTGTTCTGTCCTGATAATCTTCTTCGCCTTTTGGCTGCATTAATTCATGGGGATTATATGGCTTAGCTCTCACTAAGCCTCCTCCTTTCTTTCAGATCCAGAAAAATTATTAAAAACGTTTGCTTGAGGTGTTTCCTGTAACAGAAGGTGCAATGGCAGGGATCTTTTCCTTCGCCATCACGAGTTTTTTGTTTTTGTTTTTTAAGAGTTGTCTGCAACGTAGAAAAGGCCTTGGATGGCCTGTTTTAGTGTGGTATCTACATAGCATTGTGGAGGATGTAAGTAATATTTCAATATATATATATGAATTGGTGTTCTTGATTTTTGTTAATAAATGAAATTTAAAGTTGTGTATATTGAAGGAATGTAACAGTAATGGTAAACAAGAAATTTAAAGTTATATATGAATTGGTGTTCTTGATTTTTGTTAATGAATGAAATTTAAAGTTGTGTATATCGAAGGAATGTAACAGTAATGGTAAACAAGAAATTTAAAGTTGTGTATATTGAAGAAATGTAACAGTAATGGTAAACAAGAAATTTAAAGTGGTGTATATTGAAGAAATGTAACAGTAATGGTAAATTTGAGTATTGGGTATGTGATTTTTTTTTTAATAATGAAGACAAGTTTTTGTGAGTTTTATAGTAAAAGGGAGCGTTGGATTTATAGTGAAAAAAGGGCATTGGACAATTTTTAAATGTTGTGAGGTTAAAAAAGAATTTGTCATCATTGTGAAATCAAAAGAATTGAAAATAAAAATCACCTTTTTCTTAAAATGTTTTATTGGTTATAGTAAAGTCTTTCCTCACCTTTGAACTCATTACAATTTAAAATGTTTTATTGATTATAATAAAATCTTTCCTCCCTTTGAACTCATTATAATTATAATGATCTAAAAATATTTTTTTTAAATCTTTTCAATTAAAAAAAAAAACTAAATATATATTCCTATTGGCAAAGTCAAAAATATTTTAAAAATAAACAATTATAAATATAAAATACTACCCACATTTATGACATCATTGACTACAGGTTTCTATCTTACTTTTTAAACGACAAGTTGACAAACAATGGTGTTAAAATTTTCATTACCTTTTCTATTGTGCTGTTTTTTAAAAATGGAAAATGTGGAAAAATAAGATTTTATCTTATTTGTTCAAAGGATAAGATGACAAAAGATGGAGAGATGGAGTTTCTTGAAAAATTATTGTAAATATGGAAAAAGAGGTTTTATTCTATTTTTTTTTAATGATAAAAGATGGTGTTGAGAATTTCATGATCTTTTCCATCCCCTTATGAAAATATGTTAATGTGGAAAGTAGTTAATAGACTGAACAATTATAAACATGAAATACTATCCACATTTATGTTATCATTAGTTACAATGTATGCTTGCTCTTAGAAGAATTATATAAAAAAAATATGAAAAAAACAGGTTTTTATCTTGTTTTACAAATGATGAGATTACAAATAATGATATTAAAATTTTTATTGTCTTCTTCATTATGTTGGTAGTAGCATAATTCGAGTAGGATAAAAATAAGTAATAAAAAAATATAGTACAAATAAATAATTTTAATCAAATATTGACAAACATACCATAAATTTACATAGACATTTATATAATAAAGTTAAACATTTATTTAAAAAACTAAAATATAAAGTGTCAACAACTTGGAATATGGTGAGAGTATTAAATTGAATGATATTTTTGTTTTATAGTGTTTAAATAATTAAAGTTAGGTTTTCTTAAATTGGTTTTAAAAATTTAATTGTTTACAAATAAAAATCAGTATCCTTATTATAACTACACAGAATATTCTACTAATTCAAATTTGTTGGGAACTCTCAATAATGTCCAATTATGCTACTATGATTATGTTATCAAGAGGCAGGTTCAAATTTTCCAAATGTTTTTGCTATAGTTTGGATTCATTTTTATTTTTGGAATTATTTAAATTTTGATTTAACTTGGCCCCTATTTGTCCTGTGCAGGTGAGGTCCACCCGGGTTTTTGTGTCCTAGGACCCAGTGGTGAGTTGGCATCACAATAGCACCTAATCTTCCGCTAGGTACACGACCACCAATCTTATGAATGCTACCATACTTCGTTGTTGTAAAACAAAACGGGTAAGCAACACCTTTGGTGGTTTTAGTTTATGGTCTCACCCTTGATGGGTTTCCATTGTGGATACAACGATGATTAAATCTCCATCCCCTGGAGGATAACCACCACCCGGGAAAGGATACAGTTAATTTTGTTTATGCAGATATTTTGCCTTCTTGAAGCTAAGAGGAGTAATACCCACTATTGATTTTTCTTGATGCAATGTATATTGATTCTATCAATAGCTCAAGCCCGTCGACTCTTGTCAAGTGTATAGTTGATACACATCGTCAAGTAAAGACTATCGGGTCTGGAATTATTTATCTATGAGCGAAAGGCCTAGAGTTCGATCTTGGGTGTTAGTCTTTTTGTGTTATTGGTTTGAACCTGAGCTTCGCAAACTCTCTATCTAAGCACCTTTTGAGTTTAACTATTTTAATAGTATCAATTATTTGTTCTTCCTCAACTTTTTTTGTTTTATTGCAAAAATGTATTGTTTTGATGAGTTACATGCAGTGTTGGAATCTCATTTCATCTCTTCCCTTCCAACTAATTTTTTTTGACGTTTTGAGTTTTTAGCTTCAAGTCCGTCACACAACTTTTTAGTAAAAAAATAACCCTTCAACAATGAAGTTTTATTAAAAAAAACCTTTAACAATAATTTTTTTATTAAAGAATTTAATTTTCAATTAAAAGATATGTTTTTATTGAGGAGTTTAATTTCCAATTAAAATATAACAATAGACTCGTTGTTATAAACTTAAGAAACAAACAAAACGTGGAACCTAGAATCCTTTCTGAATGTTAATGTAAGGCAACATGCAATTGTGACATTTTAATTTTCAATTAAAAGATATGTTTTTATTAAGGAGCTTAATTTCCAATTAAAAGATAACAATAGACTCATTTACCCATGTTCTTCGCTAATCATGTACTCTGAAAATTGAAGGTGGAACAAAACAACCTACTAACAGTGGCATAGACAACTCAAAAGTAACATGTGCCGGCATTATGCATCCGAAGTACATTAAGTGATAAACTTAGGAAACAAACAAAAGGTAGAACCTCGGATCCTTTCCAGATGGGCCACATGTAATGCAACATCCAAAATTTTCAAGGTTAACATGTTGCATCAATGGTGTAATTGAAATTGTGACATTTTATTCCAAAAGACTTGAGTAAAAAGGACAGATAAATATAGTATGCCCTTTGTAGAGGCGATTCATTACAAAAACACATTACAATCCACATTGTACCATGATGTTCTCTCCTTCCTTTGTCAAAAGAATTTTAATAAGGTTGTTTTTCCAAGGTATGGATTGTTTTGTATTCCTCAACTATTATTGCATGTGAACTTACACATACCAAGTTATAGCAAATCTTTGACGCAAGTGGAGTTTTCTATGTATTATCCATGATGCACTTTGATGAGAATTTGATAAAATAAATTTATTTTGTTTTGCTTCATTCATAAGTGAAAGCATTTAGTGTTCTAATATAGGTAATTCATTTTATTTTAATTTTATAAAAATAGAATAATGTAAATTTATATAATTTGACATAGTAATTTGAATATATAAAAAATCTTCTTTAAAAATTAATTTTTGGACACAAGTTTTACTAATATAGAGCGAGTGATGTGATACATTTTTCCATTCAAATTGACAAAAAATGGGTTCAATTAATTCTCAATGTGTTTTTGTCGGGGAGGGTCAAAATTTGTACCAACCAATTCATGGTTCTTGTTTTTTTTCTTTGGGTCATTCAATTTCTCTTAGCTATTAATGGATAAGAAGAAACCACTTTCAACTTCAAACTTGTTTAGAAGATTTTTTTCCCGTGAGTAAAAATAATTGTTTCAACCAATTACTAAAACTACAAGAATAATAAAATGCTACTAAGTTTGAACCAATGTTGCATATATCGTCTCGGGGAAAGTATCGGTGAGGGTCTAGAATATAACTTCTCGGTGGTATCGGTGGAAAAATATTGGAAAATATCAGAAAATGTCGGAAGGCCATAAAAAAATACAAAAATACTCATTTGTTTTCAATTTTTAAAACATTTAAAGAAACAACAACATCAAATAGACACATTGTTACATAAATATGATGATACAACTAATAAATAAGATGCATAAGATGTCAAGTGGTCACATATATTCACTAAACTGAAAATTCTGAAACATGTCCCTGATAGGATGATACAAAATCACATCAAAAGCTCAAAATAAATGTATCTCATGAGATGAATCATCATGAGGCATCTAGATACTAAATAGTACACAATAAAATCAAAATGATAGATCATAGGAATCCCAATCATCAATTCCCTCTACCCCTTTTACATGTAAAGGGCACCACTCTTCCTCTGGAAGTAGTAGGTAGTCGTGGAGGTACTCCGGATGAGGTTGGAGTGGAAGATCCAAAGCCTCCAACTACTCCAACTGAGGAAAAAGAGAAAGTGGGTTGTCTCCACCCAACCCCAACTCCAACTACAGGTCTCTGTGGTGGTGGTGGTGGTGGTACTTTATGTCCTCAACAAAAGTAGATCGAAAATAGGGATCCCAAGCCTAGATTGGTTCCCTTGGGATTGAAGGCACCGCCCAGCACCAATTTTCACATCCTTTGGCTATGGAAGTGGGTCCAAGTCCATCCAAGACAGAGGATTTCAACAATCAGTGCCACCAACATCAAGGTACATAGAGGGGTTGATTTGCTTAATTGAATTTCAATCCCATACCCTCATATATGATAGAATCCAATGGCAATGTTGCAATCCTAAAATCCTGAAAACTATTAAGTCTGTTGAATTCTGAATGAGATTAAAAATTCTACTTTTTGCATATGAAGTCCGATGAGGTTGGAACCACTCTCAAACATCCTGAAACAATTAATGGTAATGTTTAAAATTTAAGTAAAAGGATAGAAAATGAAATATAAGGAGAATGCCACTTTTACTTTAAGAATTGAATATTACCATTTCCCTGAAACGCATCACCTCTAGGTTGAAACCTATCCAAAACCCTTGAAATGTATTCGTACTAATCTGATACGTATCAGTGACGTTTCAAGGCTGTATCTCCTCTGGGAAAGTTTGACATATTTAAAGCGCGTGTGTGTGTGTGTATACACACTTTAATACACACACACACACACACACACACACACACACACACACACACTTTAAATATGTCAAACCAGAAAAAATTATAACAAGAACAATAGATGTATCAATATATATATATATATATATATATATATATATATATATATATATACACACACTTTAAATATGTCAAACTAGAAAAAGTTATAACAAGAACAATAGATGTATCAAAACAAAAATAAATTAAAAATAGTGTGTATATATATATATATATATATATATATAAGGAATTTACATAGTCAAATATAAAAGTGTGTCTAATTTCATCAATGATGGATTTGTGTAGCCTATATAAACATGAAAATAGAGTTCTTGAGAGACATTTCAAAAAATGGAGGTTTTGATGTTTATGTAGCCCAAACCACTAGGTTTGTAATTCCAAACTTAAATCCAAAGAAACCAAGTTAGTAAACACATATTTAGGAATTCTTAATGGTGCCAAAAAAAAATAAAAATTAAGGACCGTGCATGTGTTAAAGGAACACGTTCGTTCCAAATCGTGTGCACATTCTAAAATGCATGCCCATTCTAGGAATGTGCATGTACTATTGTGAGTTTTTTTCCATATTATTTTACCATGTTTCCTCTGCACCTCCAAGTGGGGATATCAGTGACATTATGAGGATTGAATATTAGGTATGGGTGCTGGGGTCATGGACACTTGGGTCTTAACTGTAAAGCATGCTTACAGGTATCAAGGGACACCACACATGTGCTCCCAATGATATCCATGGCCTATGAGGGGGGTATCAGTGACATTAGTAGGATTTCTACACTAGGTATTAGTATAAGGACTTTGGACATGGTTTGGGTAGGAATTCAAAGATTTAGGCCATAAATGAAGCTTCTAATCTTATAGGGAAAATATTAATGACTTAAAATAACACATCAAACATCTTGAAGTCATCCTTATATTACAAGTAGGAATACAAGCATCATTAGAATATTTTGAGCATTGGCTATGAGTCTTAAGTCCCTTAACATGGTCATAAGAGGAAATGTGGTGATTGGACCCTAAAGTAATATTTTGGGAATACATGGCTATGCAAAATACTTAGCCACCACGCAAGATCTCTCAAGGTTATCCTTCCTTTGAGTAGGGATATAAATGACATCAAGAGAGTTTTGATACTAGGTACACAAGCCTTTGGGCCATAGACATGGTTGAAGTAGGATACCCGAGACTTACACTATAAAGGAAGCTTCTAAGCATCCATATTTAAGAATGACAACCTGGTCCACAATGCATGACTTCTTAAGCATATCCTTTCTCTTTGATTGGGAATATTGATGATATTAAGAAGTGTAATACCTCCAGTTTTGACTTGGAATGTATTTAATCAAAATTATGTAAATGATGTAAATATGCTAGTATGGATTCCTAGTGCGGAGCTCAAGGCCAAGGCCCGACTAGAGAATGGCTAGGCATGTATGATGTATATATAATTATTTGGACCATATGATTGGATTGTCATGCCAATTCGAAATGTATGTAAATATTAAGTTGGAAATTAATAAAATGGTCCAAGATGGTTGTGTAAAGAGCACTAGAGGGGTTATGATTCCACCAGAGGGGAAGAGGAAGGGGGCATATGGGGAAACCAAATCCTATGTTGCCATGTGTCAACCTTAGAACTCATCCACAAGTTTCCATGTGCCTCAAATAAGCCAATTACCTTCTCTTGACTATTAAATGCAATCATTGAATGCATATGTGAGGTTGGTGGAGAAGTCACTTCATGTAGTTATTGAAGCATGGGGTTTGTGACAGTTATGTCAGCTGTCAGCAGTCCTACTTCTTCTATCGTCAAAATATATGCCAGTTGTCTTTTTACCCTTAACTCACGTCCTTGGAATCAACACCCTTTTTATGATTCTCTCATGCAAGATTATATACTATGTAGAGTTTTCCATTGTTGTCCATGACCATTACCAGACTGTGTATAACCCATAAATTCGAATTTGAAGGCAGGGTTGCATTTTGGAAGGGAAAATAGATGGTTGTAGGTGAGCATGGAGGTTGGGCAAGCTAGGAAACTTCACCCATTGAGTTCTGCTACTTTTGGATTCTTGAGAATCCATCGATTAATGTTGCAGGAGGTTCTCCATTAACATACAACAAGTTGGACTCTTACTGCACACACTGATAAGCATTTTAAGGATTGGATTTCTTGAGGGAACTGTGGATCAATGAAGGGAAATGATTTTCTTGTGATGTGTGGGGTAGTTGGAAGGAGTTCCATGGCGGTGATGGCTTAGTGAGACCCCTATAGAGTTCTGGTTGATATTTTTGGCTAAGCACAGTGAGCATAATGGGTTGTGGGCTAAAACATAGAATTCTGTAGGTGTTTCCTTCGCCCTGATGACCTCACAACCCAACTTGGGGGCGGCCTCTCAGCAAAAAGAGTATATGCTGGACAGAGTGCTTATGGCTCGGTGGAAAATTGTTCTTACATAGTCAGTTGCTTGGATCTTCTTTGTTTAAAGATAAGTATTCTTATGTATATGATGTGCAATGATTTTAATTTATATGTCTATGATAATTATTCCTGTAAATTGCATGTTGTGTGTGTGGACTTAGTTCATTTCGCTGTGTGTTTTATTTTCATGTATGCACATGCATTTTAGTTGTTAAGAATTCGTAAATATGGTTATGGGGTGAAGTTTTTAGGCCCTGATTCAATTAATGTCCCCTCCTACTAGCCGAATTAAGGGATGGGGACATGACAGAGTGGTATCAGAGCTTTTGGTTGCAATAATGGATTTGTATGGGCCGAAATGCACAGTTATAGGCGTAAAATTGGAAAATTTCTTTGTGTAAAATGGGTTATATTAAGGGATAGATAAAGGTCCAATAGTAATTTTGACTTGAATCCGAAATAATCCCCTTATTGCGAAATTGAGATTTCATTTAATTTGGGAAATTTTTGAAAAAATGGGATTTTAGAGGTGGGCCCAACCCATGCCATGTGTACAGGTGACGTGGGGGAGCCACATGAGCCAGAAGGAAAGATGTGGACTTGCCACATCAGACTCGCTTGCAAAATGTTGCCCAGGATGAAGAGCGAGGAGGATGAAGATATGATTGTCAAGTACTAAGGCAGATCAATGGTCATGGCTCATAGAGCCTTGGGAACATGTGCGGTTGTTAATAGTGGGTGGGAAGAGATCCGACTGTAGGATGAAGGGCGATATCAACGACCCAGAATCATAGCGTGCCGATAAAGTACACGATGGTTAATTTGAGGTGAGGGGTGTGTTGTGCCCAAAACCACTTGGGACGCGTATCACCTTTTGATTGAACACACCTCCCCAAGAGTTGTTTTCTAAAACTGCTTCGTGGGGGCACATTACCGCTTGTGGTAAAGGGGAAAACCGTCGACATGCTCCCACTCAAGGTTGGTGGTGTGGTAGATTGGTGGCCAGTGGAATGTGACATGGCCGTGTCACAAGGTGACAGGTCATACATGTCTGACACCTCAGGAGGTGTTTGTGCTAAAAGATGTTCCTTGACTACAGAAGGAGCATGGCTAGCACATCTTGGAATTGAGTGAATGATTTGAGTTTAATAAGTGGATCAGCAAGACCGAATGAGAAAGAAAAAGGCAATAAACTAACTGTGGATTAAAGATATTCCATTGGGCATGGAATCAAAACTTGAATCTCAATGCCTTATAGCTAATAACTGGCTAAATTCCTTTATAATAACTCTGAGGCAAGGTAAGTATTATGTTCAACGCATAAGAGATGAAAGACAGTTCTAAATGAAGAAACAATTCATTACACAAGAGGCATCTATCATGGATGAATCTCTAACACAACAAAGAATGATTATAAACAGAGCATCTGACAGTGATGAATTCTGAAAACAACCATTTACACACAGATATAATCAATGATGGAGAGGAGCACCAAACAGATGAATTCCTTCACCAATCTATAGAGTATACCGAGAGATAGAACAAAGACATGAATGTAGATAAAAGAAATACATACTGAACAATAGTACCGTAATGAAACTTAGATTAGAAAAGGAAGAGCTCCTGTATTAACTTCAAAAAGATAAACAAGCTCTAATATAGTCCAGAAATATCCATCTCGCTTTTGTTTGAAGTTGTCCTACAACTCTCTCCAACGTTCCGGTTGGAACCTCCTTCCTCTTTTTTAAAGAAAACATCAAAATATATAAAGTCCTTACATTCACATGCCCCTTTCCAAGACTCAAGACTTCTAGTTTTTCCTAAAAATAGAAGGAAGTTACAAAAAACAGTTCAACTACTTTGCTAATCTTCTTGGAGTCAAATAAAATAGTTTCCAATTGTCTCGAATTGCTGGAGTTGCTGGAAATCTGATATCAATTATTTAATTTTAGCAAATGCTCTGCCACCTGTGTCAAAATGCTCCTTGAAATCTGCAAATGATGTATGTGGTCTTTACCATCTGAAAACTACTTTGAAATAGAATTGGTTTTCATCTTTTCCTTTTTTCTGTCTTCAATCCCAAAATGCAAAGGAGAAACAATCAAACCTTTGACAATTGGAGCTGACAATTTTCATAAATACTATGAAGCTGTGGTGTTTAGCTTACACTAGGACACGCTCAACACAATCTCAGCAGCTGAGAATTGGTGTAATGTTTTGTTGGCACTCTTAAGTTCTTTGCTATCAATACTTGGCACTAATAGTTGATCATTTGATTTAGATTTGGCATTTGGACAGTCTCTGGAATGCATCATAAGGCCTCAACTTTCCCGTGGAGCTCGAAACTTGGTATTGTGTACACATTACAGAAGAATGAATTTCACAGTAGGTGGTCTCTTCAACACCTGTGAGCTTTGGAGTCAACACTCACACCGGCCTCATCATCCAAACATGTACTGTAATTTGAATTCGAGCTTGAGCTTTTAGCATTAAACTTCTTTTTAAAATTCATGTAGTGTAATTCCACACGTAATGAGAACAAGCATCTAACAATGATAGTTAATTCATATACTAGCTGAGGAATTTCTTCTTGTTGGTTTGTAAGCTCTGCTCTTGGAGGCTCTGGAACTTGGTGACTCAGTGCTTATGTGCAATATCTCACATCCATAATAGGAGAAATTAATTTATGATTTATATTTCCAAATGTTTAAGAATCATACCAAAGTGTTGTGCATGCTATGTTACCTGTGAACTTACTCCTTGGCATTTAGTTTGAGTGCCTGGAACTTGACACTTCGATGGTTATGAGAGGGATAAGTGGAGGCTATGACTTTCACTTAAGTTGAAAATGGATGTGAAATGGAGAAAATACCCAATTTTTAATAATAATCATTTATCCCTTTTTAGAATCCACGTGATCATGAAACTTATGGGTGGTTGAAGGAAATAAAGTGAAAACCCCATTTTTAAGCCAAACTTAAATTTAAATATAAAATCATTTAAATAATAAAATTAATTTAAAACGATTTTATATTTAAAAATAATTATGATCCTTTTCTCAAAAATTGAAGAGAGGCAAGCAATACTGAGCTAACAGAAGATTTGACGGACTTTGGTGCATGGATTTGAGGCTTTGAAAAAATACTAGTATAATTTACATCCACGCTGTCGGAATCCAAAAATTTTGTGGGACAGATCTGGTGACTACAGGAAGGATTTGTCATTACACGTCAGGACCTTGTCAGGTTATAAAAAATTGCATTTTTCTTATGCGCCAGATTGCACGAAATTGATCCCTTGACCCCCATTTTCTTTTTGTTAACCAACAAATTTGTATCTGGATTTTAGCAGTGATCATTGGAGCAACATACATTTGGTCACATTTTGGATTGTGAGGGTGTATTACAGGACTGCATAATTTTCAAGTCTGGAAGAAGTGGAAAAATATAAAAGTAGTGAATTCTAGAATTTTGTAGCAAGTGACTGGAGCATTAGATCAAGGAACCAAAATTTGTTGAGTAATCATGGATGTATGTATTATCTATGCCGATAGAAAAATTGTTATGGTTCTCCATAAATTGTATTTTGTAGGTGTCTGAAGTTGGCCTATGGGGTTAAATGCACCTACAGGAAAAGTGCATAATTTGGGCCAAATATTTGACAATTTCCAAGGACTGTAACTTTGACCTCAAGAATAAGAATTGAGCATGCTTATAGTCATTGGAAAGCTTGTCCAAGGGGGAACAATTTTACAGAGTTAACTTCTGAATTGGTGATTCGTACACTTCTATAATTTGATCATAAAATTGCATGCAACCATAATTGACAAAAACTGTCAATGTGGGTATTTTCCAGAATACATGAAAATTGAGTTTTGATTTCCTGAGAACTTAATAAATATAACAAATGTGTTTATATCAACACTTTTGCAGATCCAGAATCATATCGGTGACTGTTAAAGGGCCAACATTGAGTATAGTACAGTTGAGAAACCTCTGATCTTGGTTGGGCCAAGAAGGTCATCATCATGGATGATGCACAAGATCCTTATGAAGTTGAGCTAGATGCAATGTGAGAGAATATCCAGGTTGAGAATGAAGAGACAAAATCCAATCGTAGGAGAAATCAAGTAACTCCCCCCCACATTGTAGAAACCATGAGGAGCTTAAGGGTAGAGTTACAGATTTATAAAGAAGACAATGAGAGGATACTTAGAGCTCAAGAAGAGCATAATCAACTTAATGCAGCTATGCCCCAAATTCTAATAGACATTCAGAGAAATATTGACTCTGAACATCACTCAAAAAATAAGGATAAGAGTGGGAGTAGCTCAAGGAGGAATTCTCAGAAGAGGTCCCATGGTTCAAGAAGGATTTATAGAGATAGTTCATATACTCCAGAAATCCCTTCTAGTGAGTCATCTAACTATAAGGATTCCATGGAAGGATCAAGGTCTTCATCTTATAGAAAGAAGAGGAAGAGGTCTTCCAAGAACAACTCACATGAAGAATTTAGGAAGGCCAGACCTCCTACATTTGATGGTGAGATCAAATCTGGTCAAGAAGCTAAGGCTTGGCTTCTTGGGATGAGGACACTAGTGGATTTGGACCCAAAATCCGATGAACTCCGACGAAGAAGGACTATGTCGTCGGATTTCACCTTAAAATTTTCAAAATTTGATGATTTTTTTAAAATTAATAGAAGGAGACGTCGGATATCCGATGGGTATGTTGATATCCGATGATGCCCCTGGGATATCTAACGGCTCTGTATATATCCGACATCATATTAAGAATTAAAATGTTGGATATCCGATGCCAAGCTATACCACCCGAGGATGTCGGAAATCCAACATCAATTCTCTAACGGTAACTAGGTTCAAGGTGTCAGATATCCGACGGAAGGATGACATTTAAAACTTATAAATATTGAAACATTCCGACATGTTTGCTATACAAGCGACGGTTTGCGGAATTTTTTTTATTTGGTGGACTGTTTTTCATTATTTCCATTTTTTTTGTGATTCAAGCGAGTGAAGTGTGGAGCTTCATTTTCTAAGATCGATAATCTTCATTCAAGCTCTTTACGAGAAAATGTCAACTAGCAATATTCTTGATCCAGACGAACAAAATCAACAATTGCTTTTTGGATTGTGGGAAGGAGTTGAAAGAGTGGGTGATAGGAAATGCTATTGTCCATGTAGTCAATGCAGGGGCTTTAAGAAGAGAATAATTTTGATCACAACAGCCACAAAACATTGTAGGGAGCATGGGCACGCTGAGGGGGGGACATGAATACCATCCATTTGTAAGTTTTGCATTATATATGTTTTTATTTTGATTGCTTTTGTAAATTTATGTATTGATCATGGTTTCAATAGATGGGGACTAACATGGACAATAAATATTATTTTAATATTAAATATTTATTATACTATTTCTTTTTCTTTTGTGCATGTTGAATCTAGGGTATAGTAGAATAACTCATTTATTTGTTCGTTAGTGAGACTAACCCACTCACCGGGGAAAGCACTTAACTCTCTAGATTTGCAACACTTTCCACATGATAATAGAAATAACGACTATATTGGCATGTTGTAATTTCTCTTATATTTTCTCTATAGAAATTACCATAGCATCATTTATCTTACCTTAGTGGAGTACAGTATGAGAAGTTTTGTGTTATATTTGAGTAGCTTTGCTCAGTAATTGGGTCAATTATTATGTCTCTTGGATAGTTTGGATGCACCTATTTGACCAACAATACAATTGGCCATTGTTCTTTTCATCCCAACAATACAAAATTTGTTACATTTTAAATGCATCACATAAATGTTTACATTTTGCGTTTGAATTTCTTATATTAACTTTTATCTATTGATGGTTTCATGTAATTATAAAGGAAAGACATCCTAGGGCACTTCATCCGGAGGAAGTGCTTCCAGAACAAGTACTGGAAGCTATGAATATTAATGGAGAACAAGTTAATGATCACATTAATGAAGAAGATGATCATACTGAAAACATAGTTGAAGATGATGTTACAAATAATTTGATCCATGATTCATTTAATGTTGGAATGGATGTTGATGATCATGATCATGAAAATGATGAACATTTTGATGATATTCATGATATACCTCTTCTTGATAAGGCATACGAACCCCTTTATGAGGGCTCCAAGACAAATCTTCTCTTTGCTATATTATTGATAATGAACTTGAAGGTTATGAATGGTCTTTCAAACATATCAGTCACACGGATGTTAAGGTATGTAATATATTCCATCACAAAATATATATGATTGTGTATTTTGTTGTTCATTCATATATAAGTCAAATTATTACAGATGAAATTTGTTCCATTAATATTATTTCTATATTATATTAACTAGATTTTTATTTTAATTTGTTGTAGCATGATAGATGAATATTTGTTACCACCGTCAAATATTTTACCTCACACATATCGAGATTTATCTGCCATCATGAAAGAAATTGGAATGCAGTATGAAGCAATTCATGCATGCTCGATGACCATGTTCTATATTACAATCAACATGAATTTGCAACAGAATGTCCTGAATGTCATATCAGTAGATATCGCACAGATCAAGTAACTAAAAAGGTGCCTCGCAAGGTTCTACGTTATATTCTCATTATTCCATGTCTGCAATGACTGTTCAGGTGCAAAAACATAGCACAGTTTATGGATTACCATGCACGGAACAGAAGTCAAGACGAGATTATTCGGATGCCTGCAGATGGGTCTGCATTTAGAGATATGGAGGAAAAATGGCCTCACTTTAAAGAAGAACCTCGTAATCTTAGGATTTTTTTGGCAGCAGATGGTGTCAATCCATTTGTAGAGATGAGATCTGTTTACTCGGTGTGGCCTATTTTTGTTATCAACAACAACATTCCTCCATGTTTGAAAATAAAGAGGGAGCACATAATGTTGTCGATGATTGTTCCAGGTACGAACCCTGCAGTTTTTTTTTAATGTAGTGGTATCTCATTTGTCGTATTTTTGTCGCATAATGTCATATATATATTTAATGTTTTTCTATTGTGAAATATGGTTTAATATATATAATCTAAATGGTACGTCTCATATTTATATTTTTTATATGTTCAAATCAATCAGGTAAGTACCAAGTGAAAGATATGAATGTATATATCGAACTTCTTATTGACGAGCTACTAAAGTTATGGAATGGCATCACTATGTATGATGTATCTAGACCAATACGACAAAGGCAATTTCAATTCCATGCAATGCTTGTATGGACAATACATGATGCCCCAGGGCTAACCCATTTTTGTGGTATGTAATTATAAGTTCCACTTTATTTGCAAAAAGTTATACGAACTACTAGTTAATATACTACACATGCATGTTTTTCTAAATAATCCAGTCATTTTGTATATAATTATAATTGACATAGATATTCCATCTCTTTATGTAGGTCTTTAGACAAAGGGGAAATTTGCATGTCCAGTTTGTGGTCCTAAGATCAAATTTCATCGTTCAAAAAGCTTAGGAAAGGAGGTGTTTGATGAGTATAGGCACTTCCTCTATAAGAATCACAGGTATCAAACTACCGAAAAACATCCGTTCAATGGCAAGCAAGAGACTGCATTAAAACCGCAGAGAATGACACCTCGCCTATGGAAGTTGCAATATAATAGAAATCGTCAAAGTACGTATAATGAATCATCGTATATGATATGTTATATTGTATTTTTTTTTATCTTGTGTGTTATTTACTGTAATTGACATTAATTTATGTAATTTCATGATTGTCATTCATGTGATCATGAAGGCATTAATGGGCTTCCACGAGGAATGAAAAGTTATCCTAGACAATTCAGTAGGTTGCCCTACTATGAGGACCTACAAATTGCTCAGCTATTTGATACAATGCATATCGAAAAGAATGTGACTGAAACATTATGGAAAAATTGGATGGAAGGAGTGACAAAGAAAAAATTGTCAAATTTGCAAAGACATTCAAGATAGCAACCATGCAATGAAAGAAGTCATTCAATTTCATAGCAACGGAGAGAAAATTAATATAAACTCATTTCCATGGATGTTAACGGACCAGAAAAGTAATGTTGTAAAAGAATTCATTCGAAAAATTAAATTTCCCACCGGATTTTGTGCGGACATGAAGAATATCATAACAAAGAAAGGTGATTTCGTGGGGGTGAAAACTCACGATTGGCATGTCTTCATGAAGGAAATTATTATGGTGTAGATTTAATTTTTTTTTCCTATTCCAGTGAATATGGTTGGTATATTTTTTATTTGTCTACTCTTTGTTGATAAAATGAAACTATTTGTATATTATTGTTACAGTATGTTCTACCTCTCTCTATCCCGGACAACTTCGACAACAATGTTAAGCAAGTAATATATAGTCTCAGGAAATACATGAGGTAACTGGTGATTTTTTCCATGCGCTTAGTGTTTGTTTAATTCAACATAGAACTTATATTTGATTTTCGTTCTGTAATTCATGATGTTACGTAATATATTGTTTTTTTCTTTAATCTCTTGATTTGGTTGTCATGTCACTTGTAGATGGTTTTCATCTAAAGAATTCCATAAAGAAGACATAAAGTATTGGAGGAGAGAAATTCCTCGTCTCATGTGTGAAATGCAGAAGCATCTACCTTCGGCATTTTTCAATGCACAAGAAAACTACCTCATACACCAAGTTGAGGAGATTGAACTGTGTGGACCTGCGCACTCAAGGTCCATGTGGATGGTTGAGAAGCACTTGAAATTTATGAAGGGTTTGGTCAGACAACGAGCATATACTGAGGGTTCTATGATGGAGGGATATATGGTATACCAAAACATGCTGTGTATTAGTGAATATCTTCCTAAATTAGCAGAAAATCTCAATTTACGTCGCATTTGTAATCCGAAATCCAATAAGAGTTTCGAAGGGGAGTACCCGAAAGGGAAAAGTAGACCGAGGAAGGTGAAAGGTAATATAACACATTTGACTAGTGATTTTTATGTATATATAATATCATACATATGCTATTTTTATATTCAGTATTTTGCATAAATTTAGATTGTAATATACTTTGTTAAGTTACTATATTATATTTGTATTGAATTTTAATTTTATTTTCATGAAACAGTTGGTCGAGAGTGGGATGCAATTCATTTATACATCGCAAACAATCTTGACTGGATGAAGGTATGGATCGAACGATGTGAACAATCTGGTCATGGAATATCATGGGATGGTGTGGCTTCATTGGTTAAAGCTGGACATCGCAATGGAGACACCAATCTAACACAAGGGGAAATCGATTTAGCAAGAGGTTTAAAAGATAAGAAGGTAAGCATATTAATCATCCACACTATTTTTTTTTGTAAAAAATAATGTCATTGTACGTCACGCTGTTTTTTTCATTGTATGGCATTATAAACATGCACTAGTTAATCATAAATATTGGATCATTATGTAATCTTTTCCTGTATGGCTTGTTGTAGGTAAAACACCATAAGGCTATGTGGTGCAATGGATGTAGATATTGAATCAAAAATTTGGATGAAACAAAGAAAACATCTTATTGTGGGATATCTGCAGTCTTTGAGGTGACCAATGTTTCTTCTAGAAGTGACAGACATCCAGAACTCTTTGAAAATCAATACTATGGGTATCTGGAAGACATTTTTCAATGTGACTTTAACTCCTTCAAGGTATTTATCATCGTTGTCAAATGGTACATGTGTCGATTGAATCAACGTGATCGTGATAAAATAATCATTGAACATGATAATGGATTTACCATGGTAAATACAAGGTTGCTTAAGCTAGGAACGGAGCCCTATGTTCTTCCAACCCAATGTGAACAGGTATTTTACTATGAGGTTCTAGGTAGAGCGGGGTGGTCATTTGCTATGAGACACGATCCAAGGGGAAGGTCGGTAAAGTATAACGTAGATGAAGGTAATGAAGACATTCTCGAAGAAGAAGACACCGTAGAAGATGATCATGATCAACATGAGTTAGATGATCATGGTCCAGAAGAAGATGTCAAAGAACTTATTGAATCAGATGATGTATTAGACAATGTCCATGAAGATGATATCGACGATGACATGATGATCGTAACTGACATCGATGACGAGGATGATATGACCAATCCTTACAATGTTGAATCTGGATCATCGGATGATAGTACAGACGATGACCCAGATGAAGAAGATGATGAAGACCATTGAAGTTTATGAGGTATGCAGTAATAATAAATTAATTGTTTCGTAGTGAGTTTCCATTTTCCTGTATGATATAATTAGAAACATTGCTTGTTTTAGAGTATATATGTCAAAAAACACATTTAAAGTTTCTGTACATATATATTTTTGTCGGGTTATGGGGAATTGAGAGTGATGTGAGGGGGGGAGGGGCCATAAGAGCTTCCACCTTCACGTGATTGGCCCTGTTTAGTAGATAATATTAAATTATTCTCGAAACAGAGAGAAGCTTAGTAGGGAAATGCACAATTATCAAGACTCAAACATCATCATCATAATCATCATCATCATCATAATCATCTTAATCATGATAATCATCATCATCATCATAATCATCGTAATCACAATTATCATCATCCTCATCTTAATCATCATCATCAACATCGTCAATATCATCATGATCATTGTCATCGTCATCGTCATCATCATCATCGTCATCATCATGATTGTGTGTCTATTCTTTTATTCGTGGTTATCCTACTCCATTTTCGGTAATCTAATCACCATCAATTTTGGAAAAAATAAGGTAAAATGTTCAACTAATAATTTTCCATAAACATAACACATGTCTGCGAAAAAAGAAATTTTTATGCTACATCATTGTTCGAAAATAATATAGTAACTAACAACATGGGATTGTAAAAAGTGGAACAATATATCACATAAAGTGGGATTTACCACAATAACATGAAATCACATTTCAAAATAGAACCCCATGGATCAAACAAGAATATTTCCCTTTCTGAGGCCATCTCACAACCAATCTCAAATTTTGCAATTTTGGGACTTGAACTTTTGGGGTTTATTCAAGGCTTAATCAACATATTTTTGGGCCTGACATGGAACAAAAGAGAATAAGTTTCCTTTACAAAGAGTAAGACATATGGATATATTTAAAATAAAGGAGATATGCATTGGTTATAAACGTTGATATTTACATACATCCAAAATAATGAATGACATTACATCAACACTTAGCTCTCATCATGCCTTTGACGATGGAAAAAGTGGGTACAAATACACGTAAGTTATCAACACGGTCAAAACTCATTGTGAAGAGGGTGAATCTACATGATTCCACAACTAACCTAAGAAAATCTTATAACAATAATTAAATACATAAAATAACTATGTTTTCCTTCCGCGTGGTGTTTTCCTTGTGTTTCTTTTTATATAATCTTGTAGCATGTCATTTTGTTTTGTTTTATATTTTCATAAGATTTAATTTTGTAGTTGAATGAGAATTGAATGGATATCAATGTCTCATTATGTGAATTTCTTGTCTTCAATATGTCCAATTATTTATGATAAATCAATTATAATGTTTTTGCATTTCTAAAATCTAACATTGAAGGGACCAAACATCCATCTCCACCTAGGTTCGATAGATTTCTCTATAATCGTGCATCATTTTTCGACAATCAAGTATAAATGTATATTGTTGATATAATTTTCTCAAAAATATACATTTATTCTTATAGTGAGGGTTTTCCTCATGACATGTACCTCTTGAATATTAAACCTTGTAAGTGAATACAATGGACATATAAATCCCCCTTTAATGGCTTAATGTTCAAGTATTTAATGGGCCAAAATACAATGCTATTGGGAAATATAGAGGCCAATGATTTTCCAAGGGTTTTAGACATCCCCATTGCTTTTGGAGAATCTGCTATGGATGTATGGGAGGTTTTAATTGAACCAGTGGAAAATAAAATCTAGAATTATTGAACTGCAAAGTTGTAGGCACTAGCTGTCAAATTCTAGAGCTTGTCCAAAAATAGTGTAGTCACCCATGTGTACAATGCATCCTCTTGGATGTCATTACATGTAGCATATTATGATCTATATAATCAAGGTGACCTTTCGAAGTATCCTATACTATTAATCTCAACAACCCCTAATGTTGTGCATGAGGTTAGTATTTAGGGTGTCATCCCCATTGTGTGTTTTATTGTTTGATCATTTAGTTTTCTATTATGAGACTTTGGACTACTTGCAAGTTTTCATTACCATCTCTTTCTCAACCCTTGAGGTGTGTGCATCTTGAGTCGACACAATGTATTCCTTCTTAAGGCCAATGTATTCCTTCATCATTTGGAATCAAGGAATCCATTAGGCCTACTCATTCTTTAGAAATAAGTTCTGAATCTTAGTACCCACAATGCATCACGAAGAAGATGATGATGATGAATAAGATGATGATGATGATGACAAAGACGATGACGGTGATGATGACGAAGAAGAAGATGATGATAATGATGATGATGATGATGATGATGATGATGACGAATATGATGATGATGATGATGACGAAGAAGAAGATGATGATAATGATGATGATGATGATGATGACGAATATGATGATGATGATGGTGGTGATGATGATGATGATGATGATGACAATGATCATCATCATCTTCATCATCATCATCATCATCATCAGTAGCAGCATGATGATGATGATGAAGATAAAGATGAAGATGATTAAGATGATGATGGTGGTGGTGGTGGTGATGACGACGACAATGATGATGAGGAGGAGGAGGAGGAGGAGGAGGATGAGGACGATGATGATGAGGATGATGATGATGATGATGATGATGATGATGATGATGATGATGATGATGATGAGGATGACAAAAATGATGATGATGATGAAGATGAGGATGAGGATGAGGATGAGGATGAGGATGATGATGAGGATGATCATCATCATGAAGATGTTGATGATGATGAGGACGATGATGATGATGATGATGATGATGATGAAGATGATGATGGTGGTGGTGGTGGTGGTGATGAAGATGATGATCATGATGAAGATGATGATGATGGCAATGATGAAGATGATGATGATGACGATGATGAAGATGTTGATTAGGAAGAGGGAGATGACGATTAGAACTTAGTTAGAAAATAATAATTATATTAACCATTTATCTTTGGAATCATATCTTGACAAGTAGAAATTAGTTAGAAAAGAATAATTTTATTAACCATTCATCCTTGCAATCCTATTTGTCGATTAGAACTTAATTAGAAAAATAACAATTGTATTAACAATTCATCCTTGGAATCCTATTATGACTATTAGAACTTACTTCAAAATAAAATAAATGCATACTTATGGAATTAAAGCTTGGTTGACCTTATCAAAGCTAAAATCATAAAATGATAAATTTAATATAGATCGACATCAAAACAATCCAAATCCCAGGGAATTTAATAGTATCTTCAAACAATTTTAATTACAAGTATTCAATCAATAAATGTAATTCATAATGGAGCCCCTTGGCATATAGAACAAATGAATTAACCCTAAGCAATTACCTACAACTCGTTCCCAATTCCATGAACTATGTGCCATGCAAATTCACTACCCCCACTAGAACTATGATAAGACTCACTACCCCCACTAAACCTATAAGAAGACATGGATTTAATCCTAGCCAAGAATCAACATGCATGAATTATTAATCCCTTTTTAACATTGAGTCAAGGAGGAGAAGAAGAATGTTGAGGCAAACTCATCTAAATCAGAAAGTAACTAGGATAGCATGTATCCTTCTCCCATTTATAGCTATATATAAGGTAAAATCTAAGAATTGAGGATAAAACCTCATACTTGTAGTGAAACAAGGTAGTTAGAGGGTGTGTGCACATTAAAACCAAGATAGTAAATTGTCCAAAATCACCATACCAATATAAAAGGTACTTATGGAGTCACCCTCATCTATGTTATAAAATCGGGCCATGCCAAGCCAAGGTAATGACCACCATCAATATAATGGAGGAAAATGCAAAAGCAACCTTCTCTTAGCACTTGTGCAAACTTTGCAATAAATAAATTTTAGTGTGAGTGGACTCTCTCATTACTCGAATTGATATGAACTCTGCCTCCCATCGCCGCAGAATGGACTGTGAAATCTAGCTGCCTCCCATTAATTCCTAGTGGACTCCGAACTCTACCTCTCGTCGCCGAGCGAACTATCGACTCTTCCTCTCTTCACCAAGCGAACTGTGGACTATGGACTCTACCTCTCGTCATCGAATGAACTGTGGACTCTACCTCTCGTCGTCGAGTGAAATGTGGACTCTACCTCCCATCGAATGGAACCGAAGCTGCTGTAATCTAACAAGCCAGGAACATAATGCCTAATAAATCGGTGATTTTATGTAATATCTAACATATCTATCATTTTACTCATATTCATTCAAGGTTTGGGGCTTACGAAATAGGTTAATCAAGGTTCAGGTCATTGAGTTTTCACAGGGTTCGAGTCACTCATGATTGATCCTCTTTCTCCCATGTCAGGGTTCAAAGCTCGCATACCCTTCACCTTGGTCGAAAGATACCAATGTTTCCATACTTCGTAGCTCTCATGTCAGGTCAAGCAAACATGGGGCAAGCCCCACATGAACCCACTATCCACCTAGCAGGAGACAGAAGGCTACTCCACCCATTGAACCCTTCTTTCTTCGCTACTCGTGTCCCTCATGGGGATGCAATGGAACTACTAATGCTACTCCTTCTCCTCACGGGGATGCAATGTAACTACTGATCCTACTCCTTCCGCTCACGGGGATGCTTTCAACGTTTATTACCTTGGAATGATAGACCCCAGACATCAGCAATGTGTCATTCTCCTTAGCAAATGAAGGTGGTTTTGATAATGAAGAGAGAGAGGTACCCCTTCTTGCATTTCTCCTCTATCTCATCTATCGATGGCAACAAGTGGTTTGATGCCATACAAAGATGTCCAGGGTTGAGATGACTTGACTCAAACCTTCCAACTCTGTTTCTAATTTCACTAGGGCCTCCTCTTCCACCTTTTTTTATGATGTGTTCACAGGGCTTCCTCTTCCACCTTTGTTTATGATGTGTTAACTAGGGCTTCCTCTTTTACCCTCACATTTTGTGTCTACTAATGATGATCATTGGCCCTTTATTGTATCTATGGTTATGCTCCTCTTATTCAATAGTTTAGCTTACTCAGTGGTTTTGTTTAATTTCTCCGAGTTGCTTTGTCACTCACAATTTGTCACTACTAGATTGTACTTGGATCCCTTTGAACTGTGTTTTTTGGTCATCCATAGACATCAATAAATCACCTTAACTTTTCTTATCTATAATGGGCGGTCATTTGAAAGCAAATGGCATTTTTTCTAAAACAGAAAACTATGTTATGTAATTGATCCTATAGTACATCCCCATATTTCTTAGTCCTGACCAAGATGACCCATATCCAACTTGATAGGTTTGTCACACCATTGAACCCTCTAACCACAAATCTTCTAGACCATTCATTTTCCCAACAAAATTAGTTTGATTTCGGCATGCTACATTCCAATGCAGGCTGTACTACCATGTTCCTTCATCATTTAGGAAAATCAGATTTTTTTCACACCAATATAGACCAAAAAAGTAATTTGCAAATCTCAGTTGAACCACTCATTCAGTCTCCTAGATTTCTGAACCATATGAATGAAGCAATGCCCTCTAGAGTGGAAAAAAATATGCATAGCCTTGTCCAAGTTCCCTACAACAATATTTGGTCAAAAAGTGGCTCATGAAGAGGAAATCCTCCTTGGAAAAATAATGGAACCCGCTGAAATGTCCAATTTCACCTCTTCACATGTTGAAATGTTCAATTTCACATGTTTCTTGATTACCTGTCTCATCATCATTTCCAAAGTTGCGACATTAGGCTTCTTTTGTGCATTGTTGCCTAGGATAAGCATCATAGTTCTCATCTTTCGACCCTCTCAATGGAGCATTCTAAATCACTTCTATTCAGATCAAGCATAATGCTGATAGGCCAATGAACCCCAGTTAAATTCTGTTTTGGGCTAGTACAATTACTCTTTTCCACGTAAAAATTTTGATTATTTATTTAAGAATTTAGCAAGTTAAAGGAAAGATAAAAAACAAAATAAAAAAAGGACATATTGTGACAAAAAATATTTCTGCTAACCATAAGATTGTATAATTAATCACGACCATGTTTAAAACCTAAGCTTGAAGCCTGAGCCTGAATAAATATCTATGAAGTTGTGCACTGTCAACAGTTTTATACCAATTCTTGAAACATCCACAATCATCTTTGTGAGAACCTTCTGCCCCTTTGTTATCCTTGAATGAACATTTTTGAAATACCATTCAGTTGCTGCCATGCCCATGCACTCACGAGTCCCTTAAACCAACCTATCATAGACTTCCAAGGTTCTATTTTTCGCAGTTTTCTCCATGCAGTATATTTACATATATATTTTGGAGGATGTAGGGGGGATGGACAGTTAAATGGGCACTTTTAGATCCATGATTCCGCAATTTTTAAAAGTTCTATTTTCAGAAACCTGAGCCTTTTCAGCAACAAATGATAATTTTGGTGACCCCATATTGAGAGCTCCAAATGGGCAGTTTTAGATTTTCAAGACTCACAATCTCAAGAAGTTTCTAATTTTAGAAACTTCATCTTGCTTGAAATATGAAAGTAAATTTGAATTCCTGTTGAAAAGATGAGCATGGTGTTTCAATTTTCATGTTGGTAAATTCTCAACTTGTTTTAGGCCCCGATCAAAGTTGGTCAACTCTTGTCAAACCCTAGGCCTAAAAACAGTGTCAGCTCTAAAAGATGATCAAATTTGTGAAGACCGAGCATTGAGTATAGTATGGGGTTAAAATTTGGTGGCAATGAAAGATTGTTGATTTGGGATATATTTTTAGCAATGTGCTTTTTCGAAGTTTAACACTGCTTCTAGAGACCCAGTATGGTGTAAAAGATAAGATAAGTTTATTACTGTCCAACAAATAACCAAAAATCAGGTCAATGGGACTGCTTAGTACATAAGTGGTGATTTGTTTAGTTCATCAAGGGCATCAATTTCTAAGGATGAAACAAAGTCGAGGGCAATGAATTATGTTGATCCAACCCCGGATGCAATGACCAAATTAATGGAAACCGTGGAGAAACTCCACGTCTGTTACAGGGATTCAACACCAGATGGTTTGAGTGGAGACAACACAACAAAGTCAATTTTAACCAAGAAGAAATTTTGGTTTTGATAGGAATAGAAGAATGGAAGAACCAAGAATCCCTAAACCTATGAACCCCACTAACATGGTGGAGGAAGAGGAAGACCTATGGTGCAGGTATTGCCAGCATACCCATGCTGAAGAGACATGTCCAAATTCAAAAGATCGGACCCCATATAGGGAAAGCTGCAGAGGACGTTATGTCTGAAAACGTTGATGATCCAAATGATTTGAATTTTGTTGATAACAGGAATTACATCCTGCACCTTACGAGGTGAGGCATATGCTGTTTCTAAAGAAGGCTTTGCTGATAAAACATAAGAGTATAAGTGCTGACAAGGTGAGAGCATTATTGTGTGAAAGACCTTCCCCACAAGAAATTAGGGATATGACATGCAATAATTATACCCAATGGCATTTGGAGAGCAGTGGGGAGTTACATATTAGCTTGGCTTCAAGGAAGGTGAAAATTAAAACAAGTTGTTCCACGCTATGCCACCAAGAGAGGTCCTAACTAAGCAAAAACAGTTGTCCAAAGGCCACTAGAACAACCACATGAAAATATACAAAGTGCTAATGTGTTGAATTTGAATTTCCTTAATAAGTTGTCAAAAATCAAAATATTTGTGCCCCAAACTGAATTGGTGAAGATTCTAGTGCAAATGGAGAAGTTGAGAAAAAATTTGGGCCTTGACAAAACAAATGAAGATTGTCCCGTAGTGTTTCAAGGCATGAATCAAGGAAGAGCGAATGGAAGTCACTGCCCATTTTATATCACTTTGATGGTGAATAAAATGTCACTTCATATTCATAATTTTATGCTAGACTCAGAGGCAACAACCAATCTCATGTCTTTAAAGGTCATGAATCAATCAGGTCTTCAAACAACAAGACCTTACAAGAATGTGTGCACCATGGATTCATGGGAGATCAAGGTCTATGGGTGGATTAAAGACCTTCAGGTCAAACTGGTCCCTTATCCACATATCATTCTTCTCATGGATATAATGGTCACTGGTCATTAATGTCCTAGGTGCATGGAATACAGTGTTAACTACAAAATGGGTAGCTGACTTAGGCCGGACTATTCAGAAGAATATATCTTATGCCACCATACCTATAGTTGAAAACACACATGTCAAATAGCTCGATTGGCATTACGGAATTGTGAAGGGTTATAAAACTATGGAAATAAATAACCCTATAAATTTTGATTTCCATTTGAAATTGGCGCAAAATTATCTAAAACCATCTAATAGTTAATTTTGATATCAAATAAAGTTGGTTTACAGTTGTGTTTCCAGCGGTCTTGAGTTTCAGCTTGGCAATGGTGACCCACGCCAGTCGTCACCGTTTCCATGTTGAAACTCAATACCACTGGCAACACTCCTCGGATCGAGTCACATTGTAATTAGTACTAGTAAATGATTGTTCTTTAAGTTCACAATTATGTCCTGCATAATGATATTCCCCAGTTGTGGTTACTATTTTTTTATTAAGCTCATGAAGATTTATATGCAGTTTATTGTTTCTACTATCACTGTGTTTTTGTGATGAATGATTGAAGAATGTTATAAGTGTGCCTAAATAATTATGAACATGGATATATACAATTACTTATATTTATTATCACTTTGTTTTATGTGATGAATTCATTTGCATGACTTGAGTATATCCGAAGCTCTCCTTGAGGTTCCATGAATGAACTTGAACACTTGTTGCATTCATTTAATTTGAAAGAGTAGTTATAGTTTGAAAGAACTCTCTCCTTACCTTAGCTAGCATTCATTGAAAGGAAAGGCTTATTTTATTCATACGCATTTGCATGGTTTGAGTCAGTCATCACACCATGAGTTGCACTTCCATCACTCGACTGAGTAATACAACCATTAAAATTTAACTCGTTAACTCAACACACTTTAACCTCGCTTGAGGATAAAAAGAATTTGGTAGTTAGGTAAGACACCGGGGATAGGCATCCAAATAATTCCCCCTTGTCACTTTCATCTGAGACATAGTTGTTGTCCTCTAGGGTACTAAAATACTCTAGTATTTATTGACACAGTCATTGACCAGTTTGTGGAGAGGCCCCCCCGTCGTTTCAGGGGTAAGCCGCGAGGATTGGTTCCAGATGGACTTTGTGGAATACCGCACTCCACTTAGCTCCTATGGCATATCGATCCATTGTCTTCCTTGTATTCTCCGGCCACCATACTGGTGATACAAGGGTGATAAGGCAGAAGTGCCAGTATCCTTCTCCGACATTCCATGAACAAGGTAGCTTAGTAACTTTTCTTCTAGGGCTCTTTACCCCCGATCCCTTTCGGTAGAGGGATATCCTTCCATTATTGGTCTCTCATTTTGTATTGTTCGACTTGGATTTCATCACCTTCCGAAGGATACAACTTGTTGAGGTCTCCAGCTCTTAGTTAGGAGGTTTTGCTTGCTATTTCACCTTTTTAGAGGGTCTTTTTCTTTTTAGTATTGCTTGTTGGCATTTTGGGCACTTTTGTTTCAGGTCGCTTACTGTGACACCGGTCCCAGTACAGTTTTTTGAGCTTGCTTTTTTGGCTTGCGAGCCTTGTCTTTTCCTAGCTCCCCTTCTGCACGCTTGGTTGCTTTAGGGTTTTTGAGTTCTTACACGGTCAGTTACCAATTATCTGATGATGTGTGATGTCCTCTTCTCCTAGGTCTTCAAGATGGTTGAGTTAGATGGTCTTCTCAAGGGACTAAACACCTCTTAATGGAGCCACTAATGCTTGAACTTAGGAGTAGTCTAGAGGACCATGTGATCACATCATCCGTGTGGACTTTTCCATTTAATGTGATGATGGTCTTTCAGGTTATATGGAACAATGGTACATTTGAGAGAGAGATGATTGGTTGTACCCCACCTTGGTTGATTGTCTTATGGTCCTTCCATTTTGTCGATAATATTTGTGTGGTACCTTGCCTTTTACCTTTTGGGTCTTTTACTCATCTTGGTATATCTTTTGATTTGTACCACCTTTTATGTTTTTGGTCTTGTGGGTACTACGATAGTTTGTCCACATTTGAGGTACACACCCTAATTTGTCCAAGTTGTTATGAGTCTTTATACCTTTTGGTGGTCCTATTTGAGTTACAAGAGGTAGTTACAAGGAGCTATTGCATATATTTGACATTATTTGACCTTCCATCTCTTTGGCATGTCAAATAACAGGTAGTTACAAGGAGCTATTGCAATATATATTTGACCTTATTTGTACCTTCTCCACAATGGTTGATTTACTTTTGGTCCTTACACCCTGTTGTTTATTGGTCTTGTGGTAGCTTGTCCTTTAATTTTGGTCCTTTCATTTTTTTGTGGTACCTTGCCTCTCACCTTTTGCGTCTTTTACTGATCTTGAGTTATCTTTTGATTTGTACCGCCTTTTTTGTTTTTTGTCTTGTGGATATAACTATGGTAGATTGTCCACATTTGAGGTACTACACCCCATTAGTCCCAAGGGTTATGAGTCTAATTTATACCCACTCTTTTCTTTTTTACTTGTACCTTACTGGTTGGTTTTTTTACCCTTTGGTTGGTCCTTGTACCTTACTAAGGACCATGAGTCTCTTTGGCCTCAGTCTGCTGGCTGTCAGCTCATCTTTATTGTGATTGTACTGAGCCTTTTGACTATTATTGACTTTCTTTGATTGATTGTACCATAGCCAGTCATCTCTCTCTTTGGTTTGTACTAACCCTATAATAGGGTCACTTGGTTCCTAGAGTTGACTGGCCTCTAAGAGGCACAATCATTTCTGAAAGTAACTCTTCTGAGTATATTACAGGAAACGTCAACACCCAGGTAATCAAATATGTGTTGGTTATAAGACTTAATTAGTAATCAAATACATGGTAAATAATTTGATTTAAGTAGTTAAGGCTTGTCCTGTCAGACAAAATTGTTGGTAATCAAATTATATTTGTTGGTAAAGAATTTTAAGAGTGGTGGAACTCGACCTCGATTGAACTTGTGAGGAAAATTATCTTGGAGAATAAGTGTCCTGACAGAAAACTGAGTATAACTATGACTTTATTTGTTGAACCATCACCTTATCATAACTAAAACAGATTGCTCCAGACTTCCATTTGTGCTAAACAACACAATAAAATTTGAAACAACAAAAGGAAAGTTTGCAAGATGGCAAGCATTGTTTTGATGTTATAACTGTACTGTTCATGAGCACATTTCTGGGAAAGCAAAAGGCATTCCTGACTTTTTAACAAGAGAATATTTGATACAGAAGTGTGCTGTTAATTTTTAAGAAGCGGGCCTGAAGCAAGCGAACCTGAAACAAGTGAGCCTGTTGCAAGTGAGCATGAGGCAAGCGAGCGTAGAAGTTCAGAGCGGAATCCAGTGGGCCCATAACCCATAAGTAAACATGAAAATATCTGCTTGGACAGGAGGAAAAAATCATATATATACTATCAATGATAATATGAGTTCGTTGGATTATATGCAAGACTTGAAACCTAGGTGGGAGTTGAGACATGCTGAAGTATTAGATGCTAACTTATAGGGATCTGATGCTTTTATTAGACTAGTGCCAGAACTCAGAAGAATGCCTATGGGATCCAGTATTGTACCAGAGATTATTTACAACAACTCCTTGAGAAAATCAGTTGATGCAAGCAATTGGTTAACTCACCTATACCATGATCTTAACTTAATCTCGACAGAGGGCTCTACAAATCATCCCGGGCTACGACTAGAACAACAATACTATTGTATTAACCAGATACGTTCTTTGGAAGCATGGCCACATCAAGATGTTAGTCTCTGGTTTCCAAGTACTACACACACTTATGAAAAATATAAAAAATTATGGTGGAAATTCTTGAGAAAAGAAAATACAGATAGAACATATTATACCATGCTAAAGTTTGGACCTCAAATGACACATATCCATGAGGATCCTACATGGTTCATCCCTGATTGGACTAGAGACTGATGACGGTCATTCGGCATCAACCCGACAAAATTAGATCCAGGTGCTATTTATAATCTAAAACGGGAAGTTGGAGAATCTCTCGAACAAGTCAAAGATATTTTGCAGACAAAGCTTACTGAGGCTCAAATCCTTGGGTACTACATTAAAAACGAATGACAGTGGCTCTTCAAAACCCACATAAATGTCCACATGCATCAAAATAGATGCGCGGTCCTGAGGTCTGTTTATTCAAAGGCATGGGTTGTTGAATCCAACGTCTTTAGAGAATTGTATGGTCCCCCATACTCCGATGATTTGTAAATATCTCAAAAGTATTTGGCTTTGAGTGGGGTTGTCCATTCAAATTGTCATAAAGATTGAAAAGAAAGTCTTTGTAACTATGTCATGATAATATAAATAAAGCCCTACTTTTCTCTCTGTCAATATGATTGAAAATCTATGCTATGTATTAAATACCCTAAGTCAATATTACAAGTAATTGTCCAAAGGCAGCATTAGTTGGGAGTATAACTAAAAGCTACCATTTTTCAAAACAACTTACATGTTTACGGTTTCGTTTTTGCTTGATTCAATTACTTTCAATCATTTAAGAAGACCATGCTTGAATAAGATTATACAAGTTCCACAACATTATATAAAATATTGTTTTTGAAGATTTGTGAACACTTATTAACCACCTAAAAGATCTTACTTTTGAAAGTCATAAAAACTTTTAGACGTTTCCCATAATGGCTAGTGATTTTTATTTTATATTATTATTGTTGAATATAAATATCTTACTAAATGTGACTGGACTTCAATTACCGAGTTGATGAACCCAAACTGATGGGATGAGAGAGACTTTAGGGCAATGATGACAAAGCTGATAGTTTGATGGTTTGATATGGGAGTCAAGACCCAAAGGAGAAATAAAAGAAAGTTCATAATTGCGTGAATTTGTACTCATAAGAAAGATAAAGTGATCGTCTTCCTCATTGCTTGAATGCCTACATGTTGAGAAAGGGAATCAGGATCAAGTAACATTATAAAAGGTGCTACACGTCACCTTTTAAGAGGCGCTATGCCTTGCGGTCGTATCTAAACTTTTTTCCCATGTTGCAGGTAGAACCAAACAAGTATTTGTCAGATCTGTCTTCCTCGAGCGAGGGCAGTTTAGGAAGGCTAGAGGAAAGTGAGACATCCAGTAGGTCTAGAAGAGTTGTATCAACTATATGTCAAAAGACCAGAAGAAAATTCGATAAACGCAATGAATTTTTTCACGGTCGAGGGGTGTTCCTATGGTGATGAGACAAAAGACGACCTCGAGGTGCCCTTGAGGTACAGACATTTAGTGAAACAATGGGTACCCAAGGATCTTCCTCAACCGAACACAGATTTTTGTGTGAACGATAGGATATATCGAATAACACCGTCGTCAATACACGGTTTCGGGTTGTTCAACATGGATGGCATAAGGGTCCCTTAAAACACATGTACAAAATTGATGGAGTATGTTGGACGCTGTTACAGCTACACAGATTGGATGCGCCTGGTCCAATTTACAAAAAGTATGCATAGCTATGGATTGTCAACAAACTATTTACAGTTGAAAGACAAAATCAAAATAAAGGAGCAACGTTGTACATGGACAGAAGGCCAAAGGCCACAGGGAATATTGCGGGGTTTATAAACAGTACACAACCAGGGTCTACAATTAAGCAACCAAACTGCGAATTTGAGGTGCATGAAGGAAACTGTGTTTTTGTAGTTTCCATTAAATCAATATCTGTAGGGGAAGAGTTGCTTATTAATTACAATGTAAACCGTGTAGATACAAAAAAGGTCACTATGGGAGTGGTACATATAACAATTTACCCAACCTTTTATTAATGAATTTAACATATTAAGTATTTTTTCGTTAGTTTATTTCATTTAAATTTTCCCTATTTACTTCGCAGGATAGTGATCGGGATAAACACCGCCAACAGATGGTTGGAGGAGTGCATCTTCCTCGAGGGATCATGTATACATCTTTGTAATAATGCAAATATAATAAGAAAAAATAATTGACTTTCACTATGTTTAGGTGACTTTCACTATGTTTTTTATTTAGGTATCTGTAAGGGGAAACTCCCATTTATTAGCAGATCAGGGCAAGTCACCTATGAGCATCGATCCGAGGAGTGGATCACGATCCTCTCCGTTGGAGGTATAATCCATTGGAATTGTTAATATAATTTTAGGAATCTATCATGATATAACTCAATAGTGTTTTATATATTTTTGTTGCAGCCCAGTGAATCGTTGTATGAAACGACATCAGAAGAATGTCCAGTAGATCCTGAAGTGGATGAGATCCTTAAAGATGATAGACAAATTGGTGAAGCCACAAACCGGTTTAAGATTATAGACAAATTGTTGGAAAAATATAGTGCGGAACTCATTTCTCTGCTAATCAACTATCCGCAGACAAGCCAGAACCTAGCAAGGATTGAATTGTTGGAATGGAAATCTGAATCCCTGGAAGTAAGTTGAGGAATCTTGATTCATAAAATAATTCATTTATAAATTTATAATTTTCTCTTTTATATGATAGTACTGAACGTGTAAGACGTGGTTTGTATTTACAGAATTATCGGAAAACACACAATAGTGGTGGAGGCGATGTTGGCCCCAGCGAGGCTCGTGGAGAGACGTGGCATCATGAGCAAACGACTCCATGTACTGCATCGACTCCTTCACCATTGTTGTCGACTGAACATTCGGCAACACGTTCTGACACACCACGGACCCCAACTGTGAGCGTACCGAGCGCTGGTGATTGACGCACACCGAATCGTCCACGGGAAGAGGCCGACAACGAGAATCTTGGTAATATTGATATCGACCTAGCTGCATTTCCAGTATCTTCCCGTGTCACTAGCATGGGAACAATGGAGGCAACATTTTTGGTTGACGTAGATCTCGTCCCAATAAAGATTGATAAGGTCCCACGTAATTAATATACGTTGATCAATTTACTGTTTATAACTTCATTGTAATATACCGAAAAAACATTTTCTTTCAACCAATTATGATCATGGAATGATCGTTTCATAGGAAATGATGTTTTCTATAAACAAATGAATGACGCATGCTTAGATATCTTCGGACCCACCATCCGAGAAAGTGGGATAAACAACCGAAATGTTTAAAAGATGAACTCATGCATCAGTTGGTTGGCCTGTTCGGCGACAAGACCTTCAATAAAGCCGAGGTCATGAAAAAGGTTGGACAACATGTGAAGGTTGTCCGAGACCAATATAGGACCCACCTGGAAAAAAACCCTAGGTATGAGCTCCCTCCAATGATTTCACCAATGGAGTGGAGAGCTCTAGTCGAGGATGGAAGGGAGAGGGCTCAGAGAAGAGAAGGAAAGATAACACCAGGCACAGGGAGGTATGCAATGCTTTCCACAATGTAATTCAAAACCTTATTATTATTGAATATTTATATATCGAACTTGGAACATCTAACGTATTTCAACACTTGCATAGGCTGCCAGACACATCAAAGGCCACAAAGGCAAGACTTGAAAAAATAGGTTAGCACAAGCTTGGGCCTGGTGGTTATTCCAATTTTGTGGCACGATTTGTAAGTTTCGAAAAACCAATAATGCATACAAATAATAAATTGTAAATTATTTTTTGTTTTATTGCACTGGAAAATGTTAATTAACGATGTTATGCAAATATGCAGGCCGAAAGATTCAATGAACAGGCCACTGAGGAAGACATGAAGCTTGGCTTCAAGGAAGGCTTTGGAGCTGTTGTTGAACAACGAAAAATCTTGTTTGGACAATCACAGTCTTGTGGTACCAATCCATCTGGTGCACAGGTAAATAGAATCTATATACTTTATTGAAGATTAACCGCTTGTGCAATCTATTCGTTATAAATACTTGACAAAAAATATTGACTCTGTTTTGAGCAAGAAAACAATGATCCCCCTAATGTCGAGGAGGGAGAACAACAAATCGAAGATCATGCTTCGAATCCTAGTAATGAATTTATTCATATGCTACAGTTTTATGTATAGCATTGCAAATGGTGAACATTAATTGTAGTTCACCATATTTCAACTGTAGAGCATGTAGAGGGTGAAACTGTACAGGTTGAGCTTGGACAAGAACATGAACTACATGATGTGGCCACACTAGGTAAAAAAACACCTTTGTAATGTTTTTTTAAATGAAATACTTGTCATTACAATATCAAAATACAACGATGTAACATTTTCACATTGTTGCAGGAAATCCAAACCCCTTGCCGCAAAATCCACGTCTAGACCAACACTCTAGGATGCAGACATCACCACAAGCGCCTGATGAAGAACCAAGAACTAGAAGAGAAAGTCCAGATGTAGATGCTCCTCTTAGAGATTATTTACCACTTATAAAGAGAATAAAAACTAAAAAGAAGTGACTCGAAAAATGTACTCGTCTAATTATTTTTGATAACAATATATCATCCATGATTTTTGGCCTAATGAATGAATGAATGGTTTAATGGTTTAATGGTTTAATGATTCAGTGTAGTAAACCGTTACCTTTATTGAATGTCAGTTTTTATTGAATGAATGTGTTGACTGAATGAATGAATGGTTTATTGAATGTTATATTTTATTGTATGAATGTGTTGACTGAATGAAACAATGGTTTAATGAATGTTATCCTTTATTGAATGAATGGTAGATGAAAGTTCATGATGAAATATGGATGAATTTGCACGTATTTGTTTTTTTCAAGTACATGCATTGGGTATGGGGAATTGAGAGTGATGTGAGGGGGGGGAGGGGCCATAAGAGCTTCCACCTTCACGTGGTTGGCCCTGTTCAGTAGAGAATATTAAATTATTCTCGAAACAGAGAGGAGCTCAATGAATGGCTACGATGCTGGCTTTCTACAACCCACTCGCGTGTCATCTAAATTTTGACAATTTCTTGGAGCTTGTTGTGATGTTTGGTTGCTCATCATAACCAATTTCGAGTTTCCACAACTTCAAAGGCTGACTAAATGATGCACGGGAATCAATATCCTTAACCTTCTCTTTAATTTCCTTGGAATCAATATTTTTAACCTCACATTAAACCCTTCCAAAATGGTTTATTTACCATTGAAGCCTGGCTTCTAAAGCATGATATTTGCAACTAATCTAGCATACACCAACAACAATTAGAAACATGTTGCTTGTTGTCAATGTTCATCATTTTTTAGGGCTGCAACTTAACTGAGGAGATTCAAACCTGCGACCTATGTCTAGTCCCAAGGCTAACACCTTCAAGATTGAAGTGCAACTGACAATGGGAGACCACCTTCAAGCAACTTGATTCATTCTGCATGCATTTCATAGTGGGATATGACGGGCTACCACCTTTCTTGATTCATTATGCATGCATTTCACTATGCAACAGTCTCAAATTCCCTCTGCGCTTTCCCTAAATTAGTTTCTCAATTCAGCATGACCCACGCCTGCCGTCCGAGGAGGGTTGCCAGCGGTCTAGAGTTTCATTCTGGAAATGGTGACGATTCATGGTATTATGTTTCCCTTCGGCTACAATATGACAAACTCAAAGCTCTCATACGAAGGTTTTTTCTGAAAAATGTGATGGTTTCAGTTTCTCAATTCAGCATGACCCAAACAATCACATTTGTCAGACAAACCTTCGTAGTGGACTATGAGTTTTCCATATTGCAGCTAAAGGGAAACATAATACCATGAATCGTCACCATTTTCAGGCTGAAACTCAATACCTTTGGAAACATTCCTTGGACGATGGGCGTGGGTCATATTGAATTGAGACACTAATTCAGGAAAAATGCAGTGAATCTGAGACCGTTGCATAGTGAAATGCATGTAGAATGAATGAAGAGTACTGGGTGTCGAGAGAAATGGTTGTGGGACTTCGTATGAGAGGAAATGGAAATGGGAATTGATTGATAAGGTCGGGCTTAAAGGTGGTAGCCTTGGGACTAGACATAGGTTGCAGGTTTGAATCTCCTTAGTTCAGTTCGTCCCGGTTATTCTTTCGATGCAAATTATAGATTTTATTTATTTTCCTTTTTCAACTTTACGTATCCCTTTATGTGTTTTCTTTATTTTCCTTTTTTAACATTATGTATCCCCTTGTGATAATCGAAATTGTTAATATCGAGTCACTCGAGAATGAACGTAAAGAAGATTTCCACGGAAATTTGTTCCATCCAAACCTATCAAGTGTAATTTTAGGTCAAAAATATTCTTGTAACAAAGCAATGAAAGATATTAGAAGCAAATGTAACAAAGCCCTGAAAGAAGTTCGCGTAACATAGTGGTTTGTGTTTGCAGGAATTGTTAGGATATTCTTATACTCCATCCTAGTCCTACTAGCTTTTCAGTCATTTTCATTTTCAGTTAATTAGGGTTTGCATGCACTTTTAGGGTTTGCATGCATTTCCAGTCATTAGTCCCAGTACCTAGCCCTCAGTTAGCTAGCCCCCGGAGCTTCTTCCTAATCAGTTTCATCCCTCCTAGTGCCTAGTGCGCCCTCCTTTCACCCACTGCATGAGAGAGGCGCACTTCTTCACCTACAAGTCCAATTATGTTCAGTTAACAAGAGTTCTCTCCCTGATTTTAGGCTTGACTCGCTCTTTACTGACCTTATCACTCTGATGGACCTCCAGTGTGACTAGATAGGTTGTTCTAACTCCAGTTAGCTCCATGAGTGCCCTCCACTGAGCCTCCTTCACTACATTAGTGCTTCCATGTGCCAGTTACACCTACCACATTTAGTTAGACTCAGTTTGAATTCTCGTTGACTATCACTTGTGCATTGATGACTTCACTGATGATGAGTTGGACTCCTAGTTATGATTTGATGACTCTCCATTGATTATGGATCTATCCATGCAGGCTAATTCGAATCACACCTGGTGTATTCGAATCCTGAGCATTGTATATTTACCTTTTTACTATTCAGATTAATGTAACATGTGTAATTATTGGATCGATGTTCTTCTCCTCTATTCTTCTTCTGTCATTCCTAAATTCTTTCATTGCGAGGTTTACATCATCTCTTTGGATCTATTGTGAGCATCTTCACATGGTATCAGAGCCATTTGAGAGTATATTCTACCTCCATTCTTGAGAGTTTTTTGTAGGTATTTCAAAGTTCCAGCAGTTGCAGCAATAGTATCAGCAGTTTCTTTTTGCACTCGTTCTAGCAATCCAGATGAGCAATTCGAATGCTCCTTCTTCTCCTATGATTCCCACTCCCTTCAATTACTTTGAATGGAAGAGTAATATGAAATTACACTTGTATAATAGACAACTAAATCGAATGGTATTTGAAAAAGATGCCATACCACATCAAGCTGTATAGAGAATCAAGCATCTAAATAAAATGGATGAAGCTTTTGGATTCATATGTCAGAAGATCTATTGTTTCATGTTGAAGGATTGAAGTCTTCAAGTGAGTTATGGAAAAAATTGGAGAGTCTCTTTGGTAAACAAGATGGGCTAAGAGGCCACATTCTCGAAAATGAATTGGTTTCCCTACAACCTAGCAATTTCGAGAGCATCCAAGAATTCTTCTCAAAAATTCACAAATTGAATTTACAATGCAAGCACTGTGGCATCACTAAAAGTGATGAGCAATTGGTACTCTCCGTATTGAGCAAACTTGGATCTCAATTTTCTATCTTTGTATATACTTTCCATTCTGTTCGAATGTCAATCCCTGGATGGAAGTTTCCCACCTTAAAATACTTTTCTGAAGCTCTCATTCAAGAAGAGGACAAATTGATTCAAATGGGTTCCATCAAGGCCTCCAAATATCTAGCTCTTCTAGCTGAAAAAGCAAGTGGAGCGAATGCAAAAGGGAGGCAAAAAGACAAGGAAAAGAAGCCATCAAAATCCAAGAAGGACAAACACAAGAGATCAAATTGTTCCTACTACAAGAGAGGACATAAACCTGAGAAAGCTTGCATGCACAAGAAAATAGACCTACTTACCAAGCTTCTTGAACAAAACAAAATTGTTGTTCCAAAAGAAGCAAAGATGTCTGATTCTGGAAGTGGATCTGATGATTGCCATGCATTGATGGCTGGTTTTTCAAAGTCAAAATCCCTCCTCATAGATTCTGGAGCCTCCAACCACATGGTTGCCTATGAAGAATCATTTTCATCTTTAGATCTCAAAGATGGGCCTACTATTCACATGGGAGACAACTCTCAGATTTCTGCCAAAGGATTGGGTACAGTACATATGGAGCATGGTAAGTTCAAAAATGTTTTATGTGTTCCTTCTCTAGAAGCTAATTTGTTATCAGGATATCAAATGACTCATACAGGATCACCAAAGCAAGTAACTTTTGGTCCAAACACAGTAGAGATTACAAAGATCTCCACTGGAAAGATTATAGCGAATGGGGTTGCTAATCATGCCTCTAAGGCATATGAGTTCTCACACTTCATGCCCTTCTCTCTGACTATTCCTTCAGATTCTGATCAAGATCAGAGTGAATCCTCTTCTGATGAAGAAGAAGATCAATATTTTGATGTTGAGACCATAGTTCAAGAAGATTCAGATCCAGAACCAACACATATTCTCAGTCCAGATTCGAGGTCAATATGGGCTCATACAGTCCTTGCTACTACTGAGAACACAGTTGAGGATTCATCTATTCATAGAACTACCAGACTTCAACACCATGCCAACCTTACATTATGCCATCTACCTCTCCATGAGAGATGCAGCATGATGATGGGGTTCTCTCTTCCATCTCTTGGGAAGACTCCTCATGTTCCATTCGCTCCAGTTGCAGAAAGAATTCCTAAGATACTTGCTTCATCCAATACATCCTCTACACAGTGGAAGGCACATCAGAAGACTAGATCCACATCTAACATCTGTTTTGGCATCCTACAGGGGATCAACTTGTCAAGTTTTTTGCAGAAATTTTCACTGATGAAAGCTTCCTTCATTTCTACCTAGTATGATGGTTCTATGAGTTATTTGTTGTTCTTTTGAGGGGGGGTATTTTTCCCATGAGGTTTTCCCCATTTCCTCGGTTTATGGACAGTTCTTTATTTTTCTATCTTATTTGATTGTATGGGTGACCTTTGGTCCTAGTTACCAGGGCCCGTGATAGATTAAGGGGGGGTGTTAGGATATTCCTATACTACATCCTAGTCCTACTAGCCTTTCAGTCATTTTCATTTTCAGTCTTTTAGGGTTTGCATGCACTTTTAGGGTTTGCATGCATTCTAGGGTTTGCATTCATTTCCAATCATCAGTCCCAACACCTAGCCCTCAGTTAGCTAGCCCCCAAAGCTTCTTCCTGATCAGTTTCATCCCTCTTAGTTCCTAGTGTGCCCTCCTTTCACCTACTGCATGAGAGAGGCACACTTCTTCACCTACTAGTCCAGTTATGTTCAATTAACAAGAGTTCTCTCCTTGATTGTAGGCTTGACTCACTCTTTACTGACCTTATCACTCTGATGGACCTCTAGTGTGACTAGATAGGCTATTCTGACTCCAGTTAGCTCCATGAGCGCCCTCCACTGAGCCTCCTTCACTACATTAGTGCTTCCATGTGCCAGTTACACCTACCACATTCAGTTAGACTCAGTTTGACTTCTGGTTGACTATCACTTGTGCATTGATGACTTCACTGATGATGAGTTGGACTCCTAGTTATGAGTTGATGACACTCCACTGATTATGGATCTATCCATGCAGGCTAATTCGAATCACACCTAGTATATTCGAATCATGAGCATTGTATATTTACCTTTTTACTATTCAAATTAATGTAACATGTGTAATTATTCTGCCTCTATCTGAGCTCCTTTGGATCTATGTTCTACTGATCTATTCTTCTTCTGTCATTCCTAAATTCTTTCATTGTGAGGTTTACATCATCTCATTGGATCTACTGTGAGCATCTTCACAGGAATCCTTCAATTTACAGGGTGAAAATGGCCATAGAGCTGCCACAGTTCGGAGACGTCAAAATTGCTGACCTAAAAGTGCACTTGATAGGTTTGGAATATGGAATATATTACCATTGAAATCCTCTTCATGTTCATTCCAGAGTTTTGAGAAAACCAGAGATATATGAAACGATGCATTATGACAGTCTGACTTCACAGCAGCCTCTTGAAATCAAGTAAGACTTGGATACGGCGGGACACGTTCATGTGATAGGGGGAGTAGTTGGAACAAATGAAGTAAAAGTTCATTTGCTTCGACTACTCCTCCTATTGGCTAATCTTGATATTGTGTCTTGTAAATTATCCTTGTACCTTGCCACCTGCATCAACATTTTGTTGTTGATTTTTTCATGCTAAAATGCTCCACCTTATGCTACTTCAAACTTCAACAAGGTTCTGTCAAGTAAATTCATAAAAGGTAAGCATGCATCATCATTCCATACTCCCTCAAATCTCTCTCTCTCTCTCTCATTTTTTTTTGAATCGTGCTTACTGCCTCTCCATCCTCCCTCTTCTACAACATTACCATTTTCAAGCAACAAACTCCACAAATGCTTGGACTTCTCAATCATCTCCTCATTTTGTTTTTTTTTTTAACACAAGAACTCCTCTATTGCAATCATATTCAACAAACTCTTTATGATACAACTGCTATTTTTTTACTTTGGTTTTATCCACTCTGTTTACTTTTGTTGCACTTTCAAATTCATCTGCAATGATATCAACACACTACACATGATGGGAATGAGACATTCACATTTGCATATTCCACTATTACATCTAATTAAATATCATCTCCTTGCAACTCCACCATTGTAACACCACTCTCTTCTATAGTGTCATCTTCTACAACAACACCACTCACTACTGCAACATATATCCATTACAACTTTTCCATTGTTTCTTGAGTTTCATGTACAAGCTCCTTTACCCCCAATCATTTCCTTATTTTATTTTTCTACAATTAATTCTTCTACACCTTTATTTGGAATTATATCAACAACACACACTTCCAAACAATAATGTTTTTTTTTTCCAAGGGTGTCGGATAATCGACGGCTAAAGCAAAGACAACCGACGACTTTGACATAGATCCGATGGCAAAAGACATCAGTGCTCAACCATTTTCGGTTGTGAATCACGTCGATTTTTCGACATCCATAGTGCACAAAACCAACAACTTTGCCATAGATCCAACGGTAAAAGACGTCGGTGCTCAGCCATTTTCAAGTAGGATTGGTGTCGGTTTTTCGACCTCCACAGTGCACAAAACCGACGACTTTGTCACATATCCAACGACAAAAGACATCGTTTCTTAGCCATTTTCAGTTGTGAATGGCATCAGTTATCCGACCGCCATAGTGAAAAATACCGACGACTGTGCCATAGATCCGACGGCAAAAGGACGTTGGATCCAAGCCCTTTTCAGTTGTGAAGGGCGTCGATTATCCGACTGAATATGGCGTTGAAGATCCAACGACATCCGAGCCGTCGGTTTTAATCCGAAAATGGACCAACGTTAAAAAAATACTAAGGGTGTCAGATAGTCGACCACAGGATGTAAAAAATCCGACTTTGTGGCCGTCGAATTTTGGGTCCAGAAAACCTAGTGGGAAGTATTTCCAAGTCCAAGACTAGTCATGAAATATGAAGGCGGGAGTTTCTATATTCAATTTGAATGGAAGAGCATCTATATGGTGGGATCACCTTAGGAAAGTGAAGAGGATCAATGAAAGGAAGATGTTTTGGAAGCAATTCAAGAAATACTTCAAGAAAAAGTATGTCTCCGATAGGTACTATGATGGAAAAATTAAAGGATTCCATGAGTTAAAGTTGGGACAAATGACTATGGAGGAATATGCAAATAAATGTTTGGAACTGCTGAGGTATGTCAAGTATATTAGGGATGATAAGGTCAAAATTCAGCGTTTTCTAAGTGGGTTTCCTCAATCCTACAAAGATATAATTGATTTTGATGAGCCTCAAACTCTAGATGAGACCATAAGAAAGGACAAGTATTTTTAAGATCAAGCTAAAAGAAAACCATATTTCCATAAAAGCATGGAAGGACAAGAAGAATGATAAGTTTGAGTAGAGGAAGAAGGGGTTCAAGCCTCCGCATTTCAGAAATCAACCAAGGAAACCACCACAAGTTGTGACAAAGCCAGCTAATATGATGGGAGACAAGCCAAGAGACCCAAGAGAGCCACTTCAATGTTGTGGATGTGGAGAGGACCATTTGATTAGGAATTGTCCACATCGGAATAGGAGTGCAAAGCAAGTTCACAACATCCAAGAAGCTGAAACTGTGGATCAAGTGGCAAGGGTTGTCCCTAGGATTTATGCTGCATTAGAGGACCACCAAGCATATCATTAATCAACTGTGGTTGAGATTGAAGGTAAAATTGCTAAGCAATCTATTTCTATTTTGATTGACTCTAGATCTACTCACAGTTATATTAGTCTTAAAATTGTTGAGCTTTGTGCTTTTAAGAAAACCAAGCATAGTAAGTCATAATTGGTTCAACTAGCCACAAGAACCAAGAGAAAATTTAGTGAAATGGTGGAGAAATATCCATTAGAAATGGGTGGACTGTCCACTTGTGCATATCTGAATATTTTACCACTTGGTTCATATGACACTCTCATTGGAATGGACTAGTTGGAAGCACACAGAGTTAAACTAGACTGCTACAACAAGATTTTTGAGTCTATTGATGATGAAGGAAACCCAAGGGTTGTGAAAGGAATTCCAAAGCAAATTTATGTTAGGCATATTTCAGCCATGCAGCTGAAGAATTTTTGTAGGAAAGGTTGTCAAGTGTATGCAGCCCATATATTGGACAAAACATAAAATGAAATTCCAAAATTGGAGGACTATCATGTGCTACAAGAATTCAAAGATCTATTTCCCGATGAAGTGCCAGGACTTCCTCCCAAGAGGGACATTGATTTCACAATTGATCTTGTGCTAGGAGCTGCACTATTTTCTAAGACACCTTACAGAATGAGCACACCATAATTATTAGAGTTGAAAATGCAATTGCAAGAATTATTGGAAAAGAAATACATAAGTCCAAGTGTGTCTCCATGGGGAGAAACTGTACTATTTGTGAAAAATAAATATCGTACACTCAGGTCATGACGTATTGATTACAGGAAGTTGAATAAAGTGACAGTGAAAAACAAGTACTCATTGCCTCAAATTGATGATCTTTTTTATCAAATGAGAGAGGCAAATGTATTTTCAAGATAGACTTGAGGTCTGGTTACCATCAAGTAAGAATCGAGGAAGAAGATATTCACAGGAAATCCTTTAGAACAAGGTATGGACACTATGAAATTGTAGTGGTTCCATTTGGTCTCACCAACGCACCAGCGACCTTCATGTGTCTCATGAATAGCATTTTCCACAAATATTTGGACAAGTTTGTTCTTGTTTTTCTAGATGACATTCTTATTTACTCTAAGAATGAAGAGGAGCATGAAGAACATTTGAGAATGTATTTGCAATTGCTAAGGGAACATAAGTTGTATGCAAATATAAGCAAATGTGACTTTTACAAAAATAAAATTTATTGTTTGGGTCACATTATTTCAGAAGGAATATCGGTGGATCCAAAAAAGATTGAAGCCATTATGAATTGGCCAATTCCAAAGAATGTGACAAATGTGAGATATTTTATGGGTCCTGCTGGTTACTATAGAAGATTCATTGAGGGATTCTCCAAGGTTGCACACCCAATCACTTCTTTGCAAAAGAAGGGAACAAAATTTGAATGGACCCAGAAATGTGAAGAAATCTTCCAGTTGTTGAAGAAGCTTCTCACAAGTGCTCCAATTCTAAACATTCCAAACTCGGAAAAATAATTTGTGGTGTGTACGGATGCATGTAAGCAAGGATATGGAAGAGTTCTTATGAAATAAAATCATGTGGTGTGTTACGAGTCTAGGAAATTGAAGAAGCATGAAAAGAATTATGCCACACGTGATTTGTAACTTGCAGCCATAGTGCATGCTTTAAAAATGTGGAGACATCATTTAATAGGCAGAAAAATCGAATTGAGGACAGACCATTGTGGTCTGAAATATTTATTTGAGCAGCCAACATTAAATGCAAGGAAAGCTAGATGGATGGAATTTGTATGTGAGTTTGATTTTGAGATCAAACACATAAAAGAAAAATAAAATAAAGTAGTTGATGCACTCAGCAGAAAGGTGCATGAAATGCATGTGGCAGCCATCACAACTTGACAATCGAATTTAAGATATCAGATTGTTAATTCTCTTACTGAAGATGAATTATATGTGCAAATAAAGGAAAAATTATAGCAATAGAATTTTGAAAAGAGGTATGACAGGTATCATTTGGAAGAGGATGGACTTCTTATTTATAAAAATAGAATCTATATTCCAAATATGGTAGACTTGAGGAGAATTGTTATGGATGAAATCCATAAAATGCCATATTCTGCTCACCCGAGATATTAGAAAACAATTGCTATAGCTAGGAAACAATATTTTTGGTCAGGGATGAAGAAAGATATTATTGAGTATATTTCAAGATGCATGAAGTGTCAACAAGTGAAAGTTGAGCATCAACACCCAGCAAGTTTGTTGCATCCTTTGTCAATTCCAAATTGGAAATGGGAAGTAATTTACATGGATTTTATTACAAAATTTCCAATGATTGTGATACAACATGATTCTATCATGGTTGTGGTGGATAAATTGTCAAAATTGACACACTTTATTCTAGTTAAATCCACATATAAATCAGATTCCATTGCAAATATTTTTATGAAATAAATTTTCAGATTGCATGGATTTCCTAAGGCAATAATTTCAGACAAAGATACCAAATTTACTTCAAATTTTTGGAAAAGTATTTTTGCAAACTTGGGGACATAGGTGGATTTTAGAACTGCCTACCATCCATAAACATATGGGAAAACAGAAAGAGTAAATCAGGTTCTTGAGGACATTCTTCGCATGTATGTGATGGACAAACCATCCAAGTGGGAATATTATCTACACTTAGTAGATTTTTCATATAACAATGGGCATCAAGCTTCATTGGGCATGAGTCCATTTGAATTTTTATATAGCAACAAGTGCAAGACACCAATGACATTGGATAATGTAGTGAACATAATTGTAATTGGGCCAGAATTTCTTAAGGAAATGGAACAAGAGGTTGCAAAAATTAGGCAGAATTTAAAGGCAACCCAAGATAGGCAGAAAAGCTATGCAGATAAGAATAGAATGCATAGAGGATTCAGTGTTGGGGATCATGTTTACCTTAGAGTGAGGCCAAGGAAGAGTTCCTTAAATCTTGGAAGTTGTTCCAAGCTATCACCAAGATATTGTGGGCCATTTGAAGTGCTTGAAAGAATAGGGCCAGTTGCATATAGAATTGCATTGCCAACTAACATTAGAGCTCATAATTTTTTTCATGGTTCTCTGCTTAAGAAATATGTACATGATCCTAACCATGTGATTGATTGGGATGTCATTCAAGTGGAACCTGAGGGAGAGTACCAAACGGAGCCATTATGCATCATAGACAAGAAGGTAACATTGCTATGGAACTGAGCCATCAAATAGGTAAAGGTGCAATGGAAGCACTTCGGTCCTGATGAGGCTACATGAGAGTTGGAAGATGCCATGAAAGAGGCATACCCATTTTTGTTCTGATTTTGAGTAAACACCGAGGACAGTGTTATTCCAAGGGGGGGTGGGGGTTGTAATACCCCTAGTTTTGACTTCGAATGTATTTAATCAAAATGATGTAAATATGCTAGTATGGATTCCTAGTGCAGAGCTCAAGGCCAAGGCTCGACTAGAGAATGGTTAGGCATGTATGATGCATATATTTGTATTTGGACCATATGATTGACTTGTCATGCCAGTTCGAAATGTATATAAATATTATGTTGTAAATTAATAAAATGGTCCAATATGGATGTGTAAAGAGAAATAGAGGGGCTATGATTCCACAAGAGGGGAAGAGGAAGGGGGGCTATGGGGAAACCAAATCCTATGTTTCCATGTGCCAACCTTAGAGCTCATTCAAAATATTCCATTTACCTTAAATAATCCAATTACCATCTCTTGATTATTAAATCCAATCATTGAGTGCATATGTGAGGTTGGTGGCAGAAGTCACTTCATGTAGTTATTGAAGCATGGGGGTTGTGACATTTATGTCACCTGTCAGCAGTCCTATTTCTTCTATGGTAAAAAGATATGTCAGTTGTATTTTCACCCTTAACTCATATCCTTGGATTCAACACCCTTTTGATCATTCTCTCATGCAAGCTTCTATGCCACGTAGATTTTTCCATTATTGTTCATGACCATTACCAAACTGTGTATAACCCATAAATTCGACTTTGAAGGAAAAGCTGCATTTTTGGAAGGGAAAATAGATGGTTGTAGGTGATAATGGAGGTTGGGAAAGCTAGGAACCTTCACCCATTTAGTTCTACTACTTTTGGATGCTTGAGAAGCCATGGATTAATGTTGCAGGAGGTTCTCCATTAGCATACATCAGGTTGGACTCTTACTGCACACACTGGTAAGCATTGTAAGGGTTGGATTTCCTGAGGGAAATATGGACCAGTGAAGGGAAATGCATTCCTTATGTTGTGTGGGGTAGTTGGAAGGAGTGCCATGGTTGTGATGGCTTAGTGAGACCCCTGTAGAGCTCTGGTTGAGATTTTTGGCTAAGCACAGTGATCAGAATGGGTTGTGGGCTGAGAGATAGAAGCCTGTAGGTGTTTCCTTCACCCTAGTGGCCTCATGGCCTAGCTTGGGGGTGGCCTCTCAGCAGAAAGAGTATATTATGGACAGAGTGCCTATGGCTAGGTGGAAAATTGCTCTTACACAGTCAGTTGCTTGGGTCTTCTTTGTTTAAAGATAAGTATTCTTATGTATCTGATGTGCAATGATTTTAATTTATATGTATGTGATAATTATTCGTGTAAATTGCATGATGTATGTGTGGAATTAGTTCATTCCACTGTGTGTTTTATTTTCATGTATGCACATGCATTTTAACTGTTAAGAATTCATAAATATGGTTATGGGACGAAAATTTGAGGCCCAGATTCAGTTAATGTCCCCTCCTACTGGACGGATTGAGGGATGGGGATGTGACATAAATAAATATTTCATTCATATAGGCCAAGAAAAACACCTCAAACCCACACACATGAAATCCCAAGTGTATCATTTACTTATCAGTGGGCATATCAACACCATTAGTGTTTTTGGAAAACTAGGTATCAATATGAAGATTTGGCCCAAGGTCAAATGATGAAACTTATGCATTATGCCTAAAACATAGCTTCTAGGGCTCAATTGTCATCAATTATTCCTCTAACAACCACGCATGAACTCTTTGTGAGATATTTTTCCTTCAAGTTTCAATATGGAGACCATTAGAATTTTTTGAGCACTAAGGATGGGTCATGAGGCGGTAGACATGGTGGAGGGAGTAAAATCAATCCTTAGGACCTCAAGGCCTTTCAAGCATCCAAATCCAAGAACAATGGCTCAAGCCACCATACCTAATGTCTTGATAGCATCATATCCATATAAGTTGGGGTATGTGTATTAGGAGGTGTTGAGGTCTAGGTATGAATCTCTTTACCTTGAACACGGTTTGAGGATGAAACTCAGGGACACAAATAGAGACTTGAACCACCACATAGGATATTTATATGGGATATTTTTCCTTTAATAGGGGATATGGTCTCTATTAGAAGGTTTTCATAACTAGATTTTAAGCATGTTGGGCCATAAATGACATGTTTAACCACCACAAAGAACCTTTCCAGGGTATCCTTCATCTCTAGATGGGGTAGTTGTTAACACCCAAAAAGTGCTCACTAGCTCATTTACCACATTATATGGCTCATTTGTCCATTTTCCTACCATATTTCCATTAAAAATCCCAAAAAATCCCATTAAAAAGCCTCCAAAAGGCCTAAAATGCCTCCAAAAGGCCACAAAACCCTCAAAATAGCCTAAAAAAGGCTAAAAAACCCCCTTTTCCTCCAAAAATAACAAAAATCCCCTAAAAAGGGAATAAAAAATATAAAATAATGAGGAAAAGGAGGAAAAAACCCTATACAGCTGCCCAAAACCATGTGTTTCCCAAAACCATGGGTCAGCACTCCACCACCAAAAAACTATAAATAGGTGATGGAGATCCCTTATTCCACATCCACAATCACAAGCACCCTTACTCTGCCAAAATCTCTCTCGAAACCCTAGTTCACCTTTGAACTATTTTCACCTTGAGAGCCACCTTTGGCCCATTCCCATCATTGGAGAAGGAGAAGGAGCATCTTGAAGCTTGGAGCATCCTCTTGGACACTGCAAAGGGCTTCATCAAACCTTGACACTCAAGGTAACATTAATAGAAAAAGTCATTCTTTTCATTTGATGTTTATGTTTCATGCAATATTTTAGAAGTAATTAAATTGTTGTTTTAGCTTAATCATTTAATCATTATTGAACTGCTACTAAGGAGTCCATTCTCCTTAGTAGGTGCTCATTGGCACAAGCTAGGGGTAAAACCCTAGCTACAGTTTTGGCGACTCCACTGGTTTTCGAATTTCTGGTTTCCGTTTTTTAAATTTTTCCTTTCGGCTGTCCCTTTCGGCCGCCGCATACCGCGTTTTTTCCCTCTGCAGTCGCGTCCCGACCGCGCCTTTCAGGCCTTTACCTGCGATCCGACCGCGGCTCTCAGACTGCTTCCGACGCCCTGCCGGCGGATTCAAGTCTGTTACCTGCGATCCGACCGTGGCTAATCAGCCTGTTTGCCGCGATCTGACTGCGCCTGTCGGCCTTTTTCCTGCGTCGCGACTGCGGCTTTCTGCCTCTTTCGCGCGTCCCGACTGCGCCTGTTAGCCCTTCTGCCGCGACCCGACTGCGTCTTTTTCCCTATTTTCCTGCGTCCCGACTGCGTCTGTTGGCCCGATAGCCGCGACCTGACTGTGACTTTTGCCCTGTTTCCTGCGTCCCGACTGCATCTGTTGACCCGATAGCCGTGACCTGACCGCCGCTGTTTCCCTCAAACCCGCGGTCGGCCTGTTCCAAATAGCCATAGACCCGCGATCTGATTTCTGCTCTTTTCCTGTTTTGAGCCCAGCCCCTCTTGCTGCAATATTTTCTGCATTTGAACAGCCCTCTGTCCTACCTGCAGCCCACTTCCTTACAGCCTTTCTACAACCAAATTTCTGTTCCCTTTACAGAGTCTTTTTAAAATTTTATTATTTTTTAATTCATAAAATTTTGCAAGTTAAAAGAATCAATTTCAGCATTATTGATAGATTGGAAGTTGCCCTCCCTTGTGGCACTTCTATTTTTGGGATCATTACCTCACGAGCACACACTCTGCCACATAAAATCAAGTGAGCCTTAAAAAGTACCTAATTAAACCAACCTTCTAACCCCACTTGGGGAACACAAAATAATCATTGTAGTTAGGTAGGATCAGGGGGATAGGCTTCCAATAACACCCCTTGGTTATTTCACTTGAGACATAGTTGTTGTCCAAATAGGGAACCAAAATCCCCTAGTACTTTTTGGCACGGTCACGACCAGTTTATCAGAGGGCCTCTCCCTTAGGAGGGTTGAAGTCGGGAGACTGGTTCCGGAGGCCTGAGTGGAATACCGCACTCCATTCAGTAACCGAAGGGCTACCTTTCGCGGTTCGCGGGATATCCCTGTATAGGGGTATTGCGGTCAACGAACTAAACGGCAGATTCACCTTTCTGGACGTGTCATGAACGGGGTATCTTAGTTGCCATTCTTCTAGGATTGACTACCCGGTATCCCTCCCGGTAGGGGGATATCATAGCCACTTGGCTTTCCTACTCATATTGTCTGACTTGGATTTCATCACCTTGCAGAGGATATGTTTAGTTGAGTCAGAATACTTCTAGCTAGGTGTTTGCATGCTCCTTTACCTCCCTTTGGTCTAGTGAGTCCACCATTTTTCTTTTTTAGGAAACCTGCTGCTTGTTGGTATTCTGACCATCTTTGTTGTTACTCCACCTATTGTAGCACAGCTATTGCAGTGGGTGTTTTGAGTTGGTTGTTGGCCTGAGTGCCTTGTTTTTTAGCTCTCCTTCTGCACACTCGGTTGCATTAGGATTTTTGAGCTGTTTTTATACTCACCTCAACCCACAGAGACTAGACACCATCTGTCACCATTGAGTCCCCGAGACATTCTCGGCGCCTCAGGGGCGAGACCCCACAGCACGGTTCTCTTGACACCACTCGTCATAGATTCCGATCATTGTCCGTTGATACCACTCATCACAGATCCAGAGCCTTGTCGCTTGACTCCACTCGTCAGCGACGTAGGACTCCGTCACCAGATAGTGACGCTCCTTACTTTACCTCTGATTCTGACGAAGAGTCTGAGAACCCTATTTATACTGCCCCTACTAGCCCCATGGCTGGTACGACTTCCACTCCATTTGTCATAGGGACCATTGGTGGCACATCCACCACTACACCAGTTACTACACCTGTTTTCGGTATGCCCTCCATGGGGAAACCATCTACCGTTCCCCTCACGGTACCTATTCCCACAGCGGGAATACCTATCCCCACTACATCAGTGGCTCACACTATCCATGGTGGTGCTGGACCATCCTTCACTACCTCAGTTCCCCCACTTGGGGGCAACACCCTAAATCTTGTCCCTCCACTTGGGGGCACTGGCCCCAACTTGGTCCATAGCACTACTGTGTCACAGCCTTCTTCCAGTCTGCCATTCATGGCTAGCCTTAACCTACCTGACCTGGCTATATTGACCAACGATCCTATTCGACACGACCCTACATGGCCTCATATGCCTACCAAACTACCCTCGGACATCCCTAAGTTCGAGGGCAAGGCCGGTGAGGACCCACAAAACCACATCATGTCTTTCCACCTATGGTGTTCCTCTAACTCCATCGTGGATGACTCTGTTCGCCTCCGTCTCTTACAGCGCACCTTCACTGGCTCTGCAGCCAAGTGGTATATTGAGCAGCCTCATGGGACCCATGCCACCTTTGCTTCCCTAGCCTCGACCTTCCTGCAGTTCTTCCAGTTGCCTGTCTGCTATGACGCGGGCGTTGAGATCCTCCTATCTTGTAGACAAAACACGGCTACCCATATCACGGACCACATCCATGAGTGGCGTCGACGCCGTAGCTTATGAAAGATCAAACTTGATGACCGGATCTTCCTAGATTGGTTCCTCAAATCCCTTCTCCCGGTTATCGCTAAGGATGTGGCCTCAGAAAGACCCCAGTCTGAAGAAGAAGCCATCCTTAAGGCTCAACAGTTCGACCTCATTTACGCCCAATCGGGTTACCTTTATACCATTATACCTGACGCCCCTCGCGGCGAGTCCTCCCAGCATGATGCGCCGGGGGCATCCCACGCTGCAGATGGTATCATTGGCCGTGTTTCGTCGCATCCCCAACCATTTTCTATAGCACGTCCTACCCCTGGCCCCGACCTGTCGCGGGCTACTTCACAGTCGGGAGCAACCAACTCGTATGCTCCCATGACACATCACCATTCCCATGGACCCTCATGTCCACCTCAGTGCTTCGGGTATGCGACTCCTGCTTATGCTCCTCCAGTCGCCCCTCAGCCTTACTACCATCAGCAGGCTGCCCCAGCTCCTGCGCCTTCACAATCCCAACCCGCTTATTATACGCCCCAGGCAGCCCCTGCGGCACATCCACCACCTGCTCCGCAGTCCTATCAGCAACCCCCTCAAGTTGCTGCACCTGCTCAGCCTCAACCTGCTTATCATCCTCCGCAGCCTGCTCCTGCACCTGCGCAACCTCAGAATCCACTTGCTGCCCAAGGGCAAGTTTACGCCCAACAGAACCCGCAGCAAAACCAGAACAACCAACGTAACCAGGGCCAACAGAACCGCGGCAAGGGCCGTAATCGGGGAAACAACCAACCTGCAGACCAAGCTAGTCAACCGGCTAATCCCCCTGACAACAATAATGCGGCCCCCGCTAATCAAAACCCTGATCGCCCGCCCAAGCAGGCTAAAAACCCCAATTTGCGAACGAACCACCCTTGTTCTATTTGCGGGGTCTATGGACACTACACCCATGCTTGCCCACACTTGGAGCGAGCTCGGCAGCTTTGGGTTGACGAGGCCCATCGCCAAGGGCATGCGGCTCCCCAAGCACCGCCCAACCCCCCCAACCTCAGCAACCCCCTTTGGTGCTGCAAAACCCCTTACCGACCCAAGGCGTAGTGAACACTCAGCCGTTGGCTCCCCATCAAGCCAATGCGGCCCAACAACAACAGATCACTTACGCTGCTCCTGATCAACCCATGTTTGATTCAGGTACCCACCACTTGTTGATGATGTCATCTGCTGACGTCAACCTCCAGACCCGTCGGAACCAATATGGCTCCACCTCTGAAGCCCCTCCCACGGATAAGCCCCTCCCACTTCGCCGAATCAACAATAACCCTAATGCGCGCGCTGCGTCCAACTACAACATCGTAGACGACCTAGCCCAATCTCCCGCAGCCATGTCTGCACTAGAGGTCTTGAAGAACTGCCCTTCCCAGCGCAAGACCTTACTCTCCGCCATTGGGGGCATCGACCCAAATGATTCGCATTTGATGGCATTTGATTTAGACCAGTCCGAACCACGCCTACCTTCCAGCTTAGCCTTCCAAGTTACTGTCTCCGTTAGGAATCTTGTTATCCATCGGTGCATCATCGATGAGGGTGCCTCCACATGCGTTATGTCTACCTTTGTATGGCAGAAGCTAGGATCCCCTCCTCTCCAGCAGTCCACCACTGCGTTACGCGCCTACGACGGTCGTTCGGCCCAGCCCCAAGGCCTTCTACCCAACGTTCCCGTCCAGTTAGGTGGTAAAACAGTCCTTATTGATATAGAGGTAATCAATGCCCAATTGGATTACAACCTTCTACTTGGCCGCAGCTACATGTATGCCATGCGGGCGGTTGCCTCTTCTGTCTTTCGCACCATGATGTTCCCCCATGAAGGACGCGTGGTTAAGATTGACCAGCTCACCTACTATGATCCCAGTGCTCCGGCGGCACCGGAAAATGTTCTCCCCATGGTTGAACAACCTGTTTCTCCCGCCACCACCTCGTTCGTTTCCTCTACGGGGCCTGGAGTCTACTCAGACGCGCCGATGACCTCCACCTTTCAATCCATTCCTCCGCCGTCATCTACGCCCGAAATGTCTGATTTATGTACCTTGTCCCACGACAACCTACCACCTAACACTCAACCACCCTTGTTGCCTAAACCACCACTGGTACCTAGCCACATTGGTGTTACACCGATCCATACGATCCCCTTCCTAGTCCCTCCATCGGGAGTAGTTAGCGCCCCGGTCATGGCTACCCTTAGCCTCCCTGGGTTAACCTTGGGATTACCTGTATGGTATCTTTCGCCTCCCGTTCGCCCGCCGACACCAGATGTCGTCCTCCAGCCGGTGCAACCCATGGCTACTACCACTCAGCCACCTCCCGGTGTCTCTACCCCTTCGTCCTCCACGACACCTCCTCCTACTCCCAAACCCACTGGGGGCAGAGGTCCTCAACCTTACACTGCTGTACCACCTCCCAAGACAATAAAAAACCCTCCAGTGTTTCGTGCTCCTCCCAAATGCTCGCTGTGTGACGAGTTGGGCCATGCGACCCACCAATGCCCACAGTTACCCGCATTGCAGAAGCACATGCAAATGCTCGATGATGACCCCAACATCCCAACTGTCGAACTAAACCCCACTCCTAAGCCTAAAGATAAGTCCCTACGTACCAACCACTCCTGCGCCATCTGCGGTATTTACGGGCACTATTCACATCACTGTCCCGATCTCCCGGATTACCGAGCAGCTCTCTATGAGATGAACAATCTGGATCTTGAGACGGCACCACCTACCATTGAGGAGATCTACCCCCCAGACTCTTCACCTTCCGGAGAGGTCAATACCATCTATATGATCTCTTCCACCACTACTCCCTCGTCAACCGATTTGACGATGCAAACTTTCCGTACTGATGAGGAGATTCTTGAGGCCCTTACTGCCCCGGATTATCCTTGGGATGATATGCACCACAGTTCCTATTTTATCCCCGACGAATCCTCCTCTAGCACCGCTACCCAATACGCGGTTGAATCCAAAGACTTCCTCCCCACCAAGGTCGACTGGTTCAAGGACCCTATTCCTGCTCCGGATGCCTTCGAGGAAGGTAACATGGCCAACATCTCACCTGTCATCCAAGTTGATATTGCTGCTCCAGGACATGCCCCTGAACTCATTACTTTAGGAGCATTCTGCAGTAAACAAGAGATTGAGGACTACATACACCTTTTCAAATAATTTCGTGATGTCTTTGCCTGGTCCTATACCGAAATGCCTGGTCTTGACCCCGCCATTATAGAGCACCACCTTGACACCTCTGAGTCAAGGAGCATAATAGATTCCCTCGACCCTGGGATAGGGGGCATGATCAATCATTTTGAACCTTCCCTATCACATCTATCTCAGCACGTCAATGAACCCATTGTTCAAACCCACACATATGTGATCCATAATCACAAACCCCATGCACATAGCATGGGGGGCAAGTCATTAACCTTGCTCACTTTTTCACATTTGTGATGTCAACCATTTTTGAGGTCACGTGTCACTTGTACATTGGATTTGATACGAATAGTTTTTTCCTTTGACCATTCCGGAGTCCTTATGACCTCCGTTTTTTGCACCATTTGCACCGTCGGATTCATATTTCCGCGCTCGTGATGATGCTTGAGATCATTTCTCGCTCTCACCAGGACCAATATCAACATTGTGTCCAGATGCCACTAGTCGCCTCGGTTTGCGTGCCACATCGACCGTTCTCCGTTTTTCACATGTTTTATATCATCGGATTCATTTTTCCGAGCTGGTGATGATGCTTGAGATCATTTCTCGCTCTCACCCCCCGATCTTTCGGGTATTTTTTCCACAACACCCTCGTCACCTCGGTTTGCGTGCCACATCGGCCGTTATCCGTTTTTGACATCCTTTATATCGCCGGATTCCTTTTTCCGAGCTCGTGATGATGCTTGAGATCATTTCTCGCTCTCACTTGGTACAATTTCACCATTGTGCCCCGACACCTTGCTGCCTCGGTTTGCGTGCCACATCGGCCGTTATCCGTTTTTGACATCCTTTATATCGCCGGATTCCTTTTTCCGAGCTCGTGATGATGCTTGAGATCATTTCTCGCTCTCACTTGGTACAATTTCACCATTGTGCCCCGACACCTTGCTGCCTCGGTTTGCGTGCCACATCGGCCGCTATCGGGTTGTTCCACTTTTGTACATGAGCCATTCACTCCTGTCATACTGCAAATGTCTCGTTATTTTGCCACCATTTCATCCATCCCGCAAGGAGGTCCATCAGTGTTCCCACCTACCCTCGTTCTTGGTCATCATTACTAAACCTTGATTGAACACTTCCTCCTTGCCTGGCCATTCCTTTTGTTCGGTATAATTTTATCCCTTTTTCGGGCCGGACAAGTCCTTTACGAAAAAGGCACTTAGGGAGTTTCCGTTAAGCTCTTTTCTGACTCCTAAAAGAATGAAAAGATCGCCAAGCAATCTTGCTTCCTTTCATGCTCGTTAAAGTACCTGAAAGGGCGTCTATCTGGTATAAGTTTAACCCTTTTCCGGACCTGGTAGACTAATTACGAAAAAGGAATACTCTAGTCACACCGGCTAGAAGAGTTCTTCATTGCATCCTTTTATGCTTCTTTGGGCCTTGGAGACTAAATCTACGAAAAAGCAACCCCCTGGAGTCTTCTTCTTTGCTTTCAGACTCTCTAAAATTGAAGGCAACCACGAGCATGAACTGTCCTGGGCTCGTAAAATCCACACGACAGTACCATTCCATCATTTCAGAGTCTTCTTATCGCTTTCAGATTCTCTAAAATTGAAGGCAACCACGAGCATGAACTGTCCTGGGCTCGTAAAATCCACACGACAGTACCATTCCATCATTTCAGAGTCTTCTTATCGCTTTCAGACTCCTTAAAATTGAAAGCGACCACGAGCATGAACTGTCCTGGGCTCGTAAAATCCACACGACAGTATCATTTTATCCACACACTTATTCTAGTTCCTTAACCCATGAAGAAGTATCTTCCCATACCTCATGGCACTATGATCAATCATCTCGGCAGCACCCCCAATCAGGTCGCCTTTGTTCAGAGTATTCTGCAGTCTCCTACCATTTTATACCAGCTTGAGTCTCCCTCAGCCAGTTATCCTCCCAGATTCATTACAGCTATGATCCCTTTCCCCTCAGTCAGTTTCATATGCTGCCAGATCATTCCCATTATCATACTCTGAACAAAGGAAGTTTGAGTCCACCCACTCTACTTGCCCAGTTGTCCCACCACAGTTTGTCAGTCATACCATCAGCATTATCCCATTTCGGTCGTTTACCTCGCGCTCCTGTCAAGGAAACATCATTGCCTTGATAGTTGCAGGTCTCCCTCTGTCGACGACAGCTCCTCTATTCCAGAGGATAGGCCCAGAGGTCCCTACGCCTTGGACTTATCACCATCTGTGGTAAGTGCCTACGGATCATTCTGAGAGGAGACATCATTGCCTCTCTGAGTGGTTGTTCCTCACATGCTCGACTTCAGCACCTTGATCGCATCGTTGAGGATCGCGTAGGATTATATCCCATCAGTTTTTTGTCGAAGACCCCGGATTTCCCCTGACTCTAGCACATTGGTGAGTCCCTTCGGAACACCCAGTTATATGTTCCCATGGATGTCCGGGCTGCGTTGGCGATTGTATTCGGAAGCCATCCAGTTCCATGCTTCCTTGAGTACTTATTTCAGTTCCAGTTCAGTGTACCATGGAGAGTATGATCCCAGTCACTATGATCCAGCAGCTCATCAGTTCCTGTGGTACCACATTCAGTAGCATTGTTGATTATTCCAGTGTATCAGTTTTTCAGCACAGACATGGTCAGCTCAGCAGTATGTCCCAGATTTTGTGTCCCCTCTGGACCCTTATGATGTACACAGTGGCTATGTATCTTTCAGGTCCCCTTTTTCGGGCCTCACAGTTATGTTTATGTATCTTGATACGAGCATGGGAATGCCCGCCTCGTCCATATATTGAGATTATTCCTCATTCAGTTTTTGAGGTCATGTATTTTTCAGGTCCCCATTTTTGGACCCCATTGTTATTATGTTATATCCTGATACGAGCATGGGAATGCCCGCCTCGTCCATATGATCAGATGATTCCTCCTCCTTTATTGAGGTTATGTACTTTTAGTTCTTGCAGTTGTTCGGGATCGTTGTTTCGGGCTTCAGTTTGTTTCTTCTCTCCTCTCCACACCCAGGAAAACCATTCATGACTTATGATGTCCATCAGCCATACGATGAGCTCCTGCCCTCGCACATCAGGGGGCAATCTGTTAACACCCAAAAAGTGCTCACTAGTTCATTTACCACATTATATGGCTCATTTGTCCATTTTCCTACCATATTTCCATTAAAAATCCCAAAAAATGCCATTAAAAAACCTCCAAAAGGCCTAAAATGCCTCCAAAAGGCCACAAAACCCTCAAAATAGCCTAAAAAAGGCTAAAAAACCCCCTTTTCCTCCAAAAATAACAAAAATCCCCTAAAAAGGGAATAAAAAATATAAAATAATGAGGAAAAGGAGGAAAAAACCCTATACAGCTGCCCAAAACCATGTGTTTCCCAAAACCATGGGTCAGCACTCCACCACCAAAAAACTATAAATAGGTGATGGAGATCCCTTATTCCACATCCACAATCACAAGCACCCTTACTCTGCCAAAATCTCTCTCGAAACCCTAGTTCACCTTTGAACTATTTTCACCTTGAGAGCCACCTTTGGCCCATTCCCATCATTGGAGAAGGAGAAGGAGCATCTTGAAGCTTGGAGCATCCTCTTGGACACTGCAAAGGGCTTCATCAAACCTTGACACTCAAGGTAACATTAATAGAAAAAGTCATTCTTTTCATTTGATGTTTATGTTTCATGCAATATTTTAGAAGTAATTAAATTGTTGTTTTAGCTTAATCATTTAATCATTATTGAACTGCTACTAAGGAGTCCATTCTCCTTAGTAGGTGCTCATTGGCACAAGCTAGGGGTAAAACCCTAGCTACAGTAGTCATCATTATGAGGCTTTGAACATTAATTCTAGGTATCTCAAACCTAGATAAGGTTAAGGGAAAAAACCCAATCCTTAGGTTCTAAAGTGAATCTTCCAAACATCTGGGGCCGAGAATGAAACCTTGAACCATCCAAAAGGATCACTTGAGGAAATCCTTTGACTCTAACTAGGTATATATATTCCATTAGCATTTTTTAGCACTATGTATGGATCTTGGGGACTTGAGCATGGTCAGGGGAGGAAACCTAAAACTTAGGCCCAAAATAAATATCCTAGCCATCTAGGACCAATAAGGTTTCCTTGAATAACCATACATGGTTTCCTGAAGGTATCCTTGGCTTATGATCGGGGATGTCAATTCCATTAGGTGGTTTTGAGTAGTATATATGTGTGTTGGTTCCTTGGAAACAATCTAGGGAAGGATGTCATTCCTTAGGCCCTAAAGAAAGTGTTAAAACATCTAGATCCATGAACAATGCCTAGAAGCGCCACACATCAATTATTTGGGGTAGCCTTGGTCTCTAAGAAAGGATGTCAGTTCCTTGACAAGGTTTTGGGCATTAAGTATGGGTATCAAGGCCTTGATATGGTCGAGGGAGGAAACCTAAGCCTAATCCAAGGACCCATAAACAAAATTTTGAGGCAACTAGGACAAACACAATTCCTCAAACCACCACACCCAACCTCTCAAGGGTTTTATATTGGTCACTTTAGGTTACATAAAGGACTTAAGTGCTAGGTTTTCAATATAACCTAAAGGGTTTAGCTCATAAATGAAGCTTCTAGGCATCTTGGGACAAACATGATGCCTCAAACCACCACACCTTACCTTGATACCAAATCTTACTATGCAAATCCTATGGATTATTCCCATATTTGTAATTGAAGGCCAATAATTTCCCATAGAACCCATTTGTAGTGATATGTTTGGGTATTAGAGGCTATAGATTATAGTAAAAAATATGGTAGGCTATATATGTAATTCGTTGTGGTAGGAATGTGTGCGTATTTTATAGCATGCACACATTATTAATGTGCATGCATTTAAGAATGCATGCAAGTTCTTAATACTCTCTAAAAATTGTTATTTTATTTTCATATTATTCAACATCTTCCTCGAAAAATGACTATTGCATACATTTTTTGTGAATTTTGTGTGATTGGAATGAATTATTTGTTTGTTTCTTGTTTCTAAATCCATGTCAATATGGACAACAAACATAATAAATCAAGAAAGTATTCTAGGAAAGTGAAACCTATTAAAAAATTCAATGAAGGAAGAGAAAAATAAAGGTTAGGTTAAAATGCATGCCTACAATAGAGGCAAATACAAATTATAGCACAACATATGCCACATTTTTTCTCCTTCATCACCATAATAAAAATGTAGGATTTTTGTAGAGGACAATCCAATTCCAGCATATGTTGAACCCCTAATGACTGTTTCATCAAGGCGAGTTATTGTGGATGAGAAAACAATGATCGATTTTCTTAGAGCTAATTATACCATGGATGAAATTGGAGAGGAAATTGGTGCACAAAATTTTGGTGAATAATTTCATGTGGTAGAACCTATTGTTGAAAAATTATACATTTCTAAAACTATCCATGAGAATGTACACTCTCCTCCCGAAATTGACCTACAAGTTATTAAAAGGGTAAGAACTCCTATGATTATAATGCCACAACAGAGAAGTGAATAGTTTTAGAATATGAGTCCATCATCGTCACCTAGATTGAGTAGCATGTGACAAAGTACTACTAAAGGCATCCAAATTTAAAATTTTGTTTGAAGTTTCGTCAAACACTTATCCAACAATAGATTTTAGTCTCCAATAATTATTCACCATTAATGCATGTTAAACCCACAGACATTCAAATGGAATTATTAGCATAAATACAAATGAATAAGAACTGAAAAATAAACAGCAGAAATGAATAGTAGATAATCACATTTAATCACACATTTGACATAGTGATTTTCTGGGCTATGCCCATGGAAAAACCCTGAAGGGAAAACCAGTTAAATGAGATATTTTATTAAATGAACACAAATAATTTTCTAAGTACAAACAATAGTAATTAACAACAATAAATGCAATGCACTTTCCTCAGAATTTGCACCCATATTCTTTGAAATCGTGCCACATCCACCTGTATGGACTGTACGGACTCCCAGATAGCAGTAAAGTCTCGAAATTCACACCCGGAATCTTGTTGTATTGTCCCTTGAATTTTGTGCCAAAATTTTGATGTACGGATTTCTCAAATTTCATGCCTCCTCTCTGCTATATAGGAAGTCCTTGATTTAAGTGCAAGGTGATATTTTTACAACCTACAATTAATGCACAATACATCCTACAATAAATGTTGGAATTTTTTTGGGATATGTGCCTACTTCCAGCCTTGGAAAGCATTCCCTCTCTGTTGATCCTTCTCCTCTTCTTCATCTCTCCAATAATCCCTCTCATTCAAAAGTGTGTCTCTCCACTCTCCTTATGTTTCTTTTATAATTTCTCTAATGAATCTTCAACTATCTCCAAATCTCAACAGTCAAGATTAGATCTTGGCCTCACTAGATATATGGTTGTGACTTAATCTCTCATTGAGATGATTGAAATCACTTAAGTCACTCAAACTTTATAAAAGTCTCTTTAGTCATTAAAATAATAAAAGTCACTTTATAAACTCACATTATAAAGTTATCACCTAGAGAGTCACTTTTCAGACCACTTCTACATGCTAGACACATAGCCTATGTAGAAGTACCTATCCAAGCTACAAAAACTAACACCTAATACTGAGTCGACCTAACCATAATTAATAAAATAATAATAAATTATTGTTAGGGCCTTAACATATCCCCCCTCTTAAAAAAATCTTTGTCCTCAAAGCTTGTAATTGAGGGTGTTTGTTCATGAATTGTTCATCTTCCCATGTAGCTTCTTCCAACAACATATTATTCCACTTGATTAAGTACTCCATAATGGTTATATTCTGAAGAGATAGAGAACGTATATTATAAATTTTTCTGGTTCTAGAATCAACCTCCCTTCTTCATCTAATTCAAGTAGATCTATTTGCACTAGCATAGTATGTCCCAAAACATTTTTCAAGAAAGAAACATGAAAAACTTTATGGATGTGGGAGGAAGGAAAATCTATTTCATAGGCTACTTCCCCGATATTGCGAATAATTTTGTAGGGTCCGTAAAATTTTGGAGATATTTTTTTATTCTTCTTTTGTTTCAGAGTAGATTTCTTATTAGGTTGTAGTCTCAAATATACCCAATTGCCCTCCTCAAATTGTCTTTCACTTTGTGTTGATATGCATGTTGCTTCATTCTATTTTGGGCCATATGAAGGTTTTCTTTAAGGATTTGCAAAGTTTCTTTAGTATTTTCCATATGTGAATCCACTCCTGTGCTTTGAATGATCCTGCAAAAATAATGTGATACTAGGAATTTGATAACCATAAAGTGCTTCAAATGGAGTCATCTATGTAGATGTGTGATAGGTGGCACTATACTATAATTCTGCTAAAGGAAGCCATTTGACCCATTAAGATTGCATATCTGAAGAAAAGCAATGGATATAAACTTATCAACATTTGTTAACAATTTTTTTTGTCCATATGTTTGTGGGTGATATGTTGAACTCGTAGCTAACATTGTTCCCATTATCTTCCATAACTCTTTCCAAAAATTTCATGAGAATTTTGGATCTCTATCACTGATGATTACTTTAGGGAATCCATGAAGCCTATGAATTTCCTTCATGAACACTTCGTCCACTTGACTTGTGTTGGAGGAGCCTAGTCGACCAGCCAACTAGGCCCTCTGCCTTCTATGGTTGATCTAATGTCGTCAGTCGGTTAGTTGACCAACCAGGCAATTGTAACTGAATAACTGTTTGTAATCAATTTATATAGGCCGAAGATCCGATAACATATAGGATCTCTACATTGATATTGTACTCAATTTTGGTCACGTTAATACAAAATCTTGTTGCTATTGTCCCACTTACTCTCTCATGTATGATTATATAATGTGTGTGTGTATGTGACTCTTCCTTCATGTTGATATATTGTACTACTAGTAATTGATTCAATTCCCTATATTACAACATTGGTTTTGTTTCCGATAGTACACAATTGTAAAGAAATGAGGAATATGCATAAATGATAACTGAAAGAGAGATATGAGAGTGGTGGGACAAGAAAGTAGTAAATTATATTCAAAATTATGAAAGACAGAACAAGCTGACATTAGCACAAGAAAGGGAGAAATTCTTCACTTAATCCCATGATGCATTCATAGAGATTGTTCCATGCGAGACAAAGAAGTTATTGATCATTGTTCATGACCAAATTAGACGTCGAGAATGAAAATTTGTTAATGTGAAATATTTATAATGGAGGAAGAACAAACTTGTACGAATGGTTTGAAAAAATATGTGAAGATGTTTGTGAAGAATAAGCCATTGAGGATAGAGTATCTGTTGACAAAGTCCGACGTAAGTTCTATATTGAACTCCACAAAAGTTTTTTTGTGTCCTATACCAAGATAGCTATACAAATTTTTTATTGAGAATGACATCGGACACATAGTCGAACCTTGAACTCCATTAGAAGAGAAAGCAACAACACATTTGGAAAAGAAACAAAAAGAGTGGGAGAAGTTTGTCAACGAATGACAGTGGGAGTACTTCCTAAACAAATGACAACCATTGCTGACATCATGTTCATCGCCCAATAATATTTGGGCCGGCAATGGGGGGGTCACTGAAGATGTGTCGTGAAGAAAGAATCATGAGGTTAGTCGATGAAAGAATGAAGGGCTATAAAAAGTCAATTCCGCTGCGACGAAACAAATGTCCATTCATCCACAAGCACACAACAGATATAAATAGACTAGAAAGAGAAAAAAGATACAGACAATGAGAGCAGTTGAGGGATATTGTTAGTCCGTTACACAATAGGAGAAGTATGAGGAAGTCATGAGAAATGGTCGAGCATCCAAAAGTCCTACCTGAGTCGAGGGAAAGTAGACCAGTTGAAGAATAAAGTGAGGCACTGACATTGGAAAAGTGGTCAAAAGTAATGGTGTTGACCCCCCATACCTTGTGTATCACAATCCTGAATGATTCAACTCATGTCACTTATGTACCTATGATAATGACGACTAGGCCGACCATTTGACAAATAGTCGAGCGTGACATGGGATTACAACCAGGCGATACTAGTGTATGGAATTGACTAGACCAATATGGATGAATTGCAGATAGATTGATGATCCAATGAATAGAACGGGGTAACTGAATTAAATTCACACCTGAGTTCAAAAGACACTCTTTCAATTTATTTTATTCATAATACATCGAAGTACCCCCCCTTACCAGCAACATTATTAATAGAACGAGCCAACTTGTCGGAGCTCCAACCTAACAAAGAGGCATATGTAGAAGAAATATGTATGTCGTGGTAGGAGTCACATCCACCAGCAGCTATCACTAGTCCTCAAATAGTAATTCATTTTAGCAATCACTCGGTAAGTCCTAAAACTCATAAAAGTAGCAATATGGTTGTGCGTATTCCAATAAATACTCCTCTCTTTGAAGGGGATGGTGATTCTAAGAAGAATTGGTTTGTGTGTGAAGCCTTGTGGAAAGATAACCTTATTGATGATGAGAATCAACAGATTACACAGTTTGTAGGAGGCCTTAGAAACAGAGCGCTTACATGGTATATGAACTTTTTGGAAGAAGGTTCAAAAACAAAGCAACAGATAAGAGACACTTTCCTAGATTTATTCAAAGTCGGCGATACAAAGCATTTGGTAGGACACAAGCTGAATCAAATTAAACAAAGGTTGGGAGAATATTTTCTTGAATATGACAGAAGATTTAAATATCTTCTAAGCAAAAGTCCATCCAAGATGAACCTTGTTGTAGTAATCCATTTTTTTGTTGAATCACTGCTGGAAAGAATCAGAACTCCACTGCTAATGCATGACTATTCATCTTATGAAGATGTTCTGAATAAATCCTTAAGAATTGATTTGAATTCAAATCATTCTATTCACACCATCAACAAACAACTAGAAGATATAATCGAGACAATGGATAAATCAATGCAAGACTTGACGCTGCGAAATAATGACCTATGGTGCACAAAATGCTCTAATGAAGGACACACTAAAGATTTCTACCCATATGATGATAGGATAAGTTACCACAATAATTACAATGTTCATCAAAGCGACATGAGAATACCTGAATAAATATTGAATATATTCCCAGAAGAAAGAAATCCAGAAAATTGCCAGATGATACAGACGACTTACTTATGAGACATATGCGAAATATTTGATCCACATTCGACTACATATTGTCAATATAATGCTGACAATGTCAATCCAAAATGGTGTGAAATTTATCGAACGACACAACATAATACGGTAGAGTGTATAAATAATTTAAAGACCAAAGAAAATCACCACACAGTCTACCAGACGCATACAATTGATCAAATAGGTCGATGCAATCGCTACAATTGATCAAAAATGGTAACAACTGATGGGGATGATACAATGGTTGAGGAAGAAACAATAATAATCGAGGATACCGACCACCGAGTCAAATTCGACCACATTGCTTTGTATGTTTCAACAAAGATAATTTGAGTCCTAATTGTCCGTGGAAGGACAAGACAGACTTAAAATTTTGTACGAAGTTTGGAGTGGGGGATTACAATCTCTAATAGTGCCCCATAATGTTAGATGCTCTCAATAAAAGAAAAAATGTTAACATTTTGTCTTTTGTTTCCAAGAATGAAGCTTGCAGTACTAAAAATTTGCATATAATCACTAAATAAGGAACAAAAACTAGAGGGGATAACCCTCAAGTCACACGACTGCAAAATAAGCAAGAAGACTATCCTAATTCGTTGAAGCAAAAAGAAACATTTAAAAATGCATCAGAAATATTTTCACAAATTGCATCTGAAGAAAGTAAGGAAGAAAATAATACTAATACATTTAGTGACTTACTGCATATTTTAAAGAAAGAAGAAGTTGTGGCATGGTTGATTCACTTAATGCGTCTCATCAAAAATAATGCTCAAAATGAAAAGATCACTAAAATTATCTGAATCCTGAACCATAAAGAAAAAAATGATATGGACCCCCTTGTTGATCTGGAATTCGATGGATTTCACATTACACAAATCGTCCTCGACTTTGGATCGCAAGAAAATATAATAACCAGATCGACATGGGAAAGTATTGATTGGCCACGACTTGAAGAATCAGGGATCTATCTCAAATTAGCTGACCAAGGTCTAATTGAACCTATTGGCATGTGCCAAAATGTAAAAACGTCAGTAATGGGTATTAGCACACATATCGACTTAGAAATTATTGACCCATGAGAAGGGGCTAAATCTTTTCCAGCACTAGTTGGGAGACCTTGGGGACAAAAAATGAAAGCAGCCATATCACTGGAAAAAGAAAGTAATTGTACCTATCAATACATCCCAAGGAAAACCCTGATCCAAAACTGATGATCATGATGAAAACATCCTTCGTCTCTATCAAATAGTCCACAAAAATGAATATTTCGTCGAACCCAATAATCGTGGAGAACTACAACTAGGGATTCCTTTGTTTGTCGAGTACAATTCCGACTCAGAGTTGTATGATTGGAAAATTGAAAATTATGAAGCACAAGCTTATGACTGTTGGTCTATTGAATTCATTCCCAAAAAAAGAACCGAGCAATGTTTCACTATATCTGTCATCCCAAAGATATTCGAGAAGAAAATAAGAGAATATATTCGACAATCATTCCAACAAAAGTGGAACCGACGAGTATCCCACCCCATTGATACAGCGAACGAGAATCTCTAACTGCTCACATCAAGGAAGTATCTAAAAATGTCGGTGATCATGGTCGACTGCAGAATCTAGTCGAAACATTTACTGGACAAGCAGTAAGGTGGTGGGACATGCATCAATCTTGTCTTCAAACTCGGACCATTGCTTCCACAAACTTTATTAAACGATTTGGAGGAAAGAAGCTGACAACACAAGTGATAATACCTAAATTTGTGTAAGGTCAAGACCCAATTTTCCATATCAGTATATGTTAAAGTGAGTGGAAATGAATCGGATACCGAGATGAAATATTATATCCCCACCTTTTTCCGAATACACTCGAATATCTACCAAGCAAGTGGTACAAGATGGAAGAATCTAGAGGAGAAACATTCAATTGGCCAAAACTCAAACATAATTTCATCAAAGAATTTTCTTTCATCCCAGAAGAAGAAAAATAAAAGAAGCAGTCGAGAAAATCCAAGGTTTTCTACAATCGACGAACGAAAATACTATGTCGACGCTGACAGAACGACGTCAACCGACTTGCAACAATATCACAACAAGACCAATATGTCAATCGACACAACTAGATCTTGAAAAAGATAAAAATTTGGGAAAAAGTTTCCAATGGAAAAGAGATCACTTTAATGTTCAAAATCCGATGAAAACTTTGATGAAAATCCGCATAGAAGGAAAAGAAGAACCCTAAATATTGACTAAAAGTGACTTTCCCCAGGATCTTACAAAATCAAAGAAGGGGAGAGAAATATCAATGAACAAAGAGCACCAAAATGGATGGACACGGAAATCAAAATAAAAGAAGTCGACATCTCAAACGACGACCGACAAAAAATGGAAAATATTGGAGACTATTGGTCTGACCAATAATTAGCCGACATTACTAACTTATTGAAATAATATCAACATGTTTTTGCATGAAATTACAAATATTTAAAAGGACTAGTCCAAGAAATGGGTGGAATGAAGCTCGACATAAAATCAGACGCCAAGCCTGTTAAGAAACGACCTTATAAGTTGGCACACAAATATAAGGACATAGTAAAAAAGAAAATTGAGAATATGTTGGCCGCAGGAATCATCTACCCAGTTGATCAGTCTAAATGGGATAGACCCATGGTCTTCCAACCAAATAAACATGATCTGACAAAATGAATAATTTGTGTCGACATCAGAGGAGTGAATAAAGTGACGTTAACTGACCCATTCCCTACACCTTTCGCCAACGAAATTATCAACAAAGTTGCAGGAAATGAATGTTACTCTTTCATCGACGGATTCTCAAAATACAATCAAGTCCCTATTGTAAAGGAAGATCAACACAAAACTACATTTGTCTGTGAATTTGGATCATTTTCCTATAAAGTTATGCCCTTCAGACTAAAGAATGTACCATCAGTATTTTCCAGAATAGTTGTAAAAGCATTTCAATAATACATATATAAACTATGGTTGTATACTTCGATTACTGGACAATATACTCACTCCTAAAGGATCATATCCACTTTCTTCAGTTGATGTTAGAACGATGCTGAAAAATCCAACTATCATTGAATATTAAAAAGTGCATCTTTGCAACTCCAATCAGTATCTTACTTGGACATATTGTGTGTAAAGAAGGGATCAAAGTCGACTATGCAAAGATTAAATTTATCCTCGACCTAAAACCACCAGTAAATCCAAAGCAAGTCAGAATACTTCTCGGTCACACAAGCTATTATAAGAAATGTATAAGGTACTATTCTGACATGACATATCCATTGGGATAATTACTAAAAGAAAACCAAGATTTTAGATGGTATCAAGAGTGCACAGAATCATTTGAGCGTCTTAAAAGAAAACTCGTTGAAGCCCCAATTCTGAGATTCCCAAATTGGTTGATACAGTTTCATGTTCATATCAACGCCTCGGGCAATGCAATCGGTGCAATTCTTACCCAACCAGGAGAATATGGAATGGATTATCCAAATGCATTTGCTAGTCAGAAGTTAAATAAGGCAGAAAAAAAATTACTCTACTACAGAACGAGAAGCCTTAGGCATGGTTTTTGCACTTCAGAAGTATCATCATTTCCTCTTGTCCAATCCATTTATATTTTACACAGATCATCAAGTGCTCAAATACTTAGTCAATAACCCTCTGCATCATGGTCGATTATGCATATGGCTACTCTTGTTCCAAGAATTTGAATTCGAAATAGTTGTCCGACCTAGAAAGAATAACATCGGGCCTGACCATCTATCACAAGTCGAAACAAGAGAAGAGCCCGACGTAAATGATGATGAGTTTCCCAACGCCCATTTATTTCGAGTCAAAGTCGTACCAACCGAACTATAGGATCTAGCAGAATTTCTTGAGCAAGGTCAAGATCTTGAAGGAATGCCAGAAAAGAAAAGAAATATACTTGCAATGAAGGTTGCACCGTATAATTTAATGAATGGATTCTTGTATAAGCTTGGACCTGATGAATTACTGCGACAATGTGCGTTAGAACATGAACGCCAAAATATGGGCTATCGACTTCATTGGACCATTTCCAATGCCTGGCCGATGAACTGGAGCTAGATACATTATCACAACAATCAAATATGTTACTAAATGAGCGGAAGATGAAGCTATTGAAGCATGTTCTAGTGAAGTAGCTGCAAAATTCATATATGATAATATTGTCACAAGATTTCGTTGCCCCCTCACTCTTATTAGTGACATAGGGACACATTTTCTCAACAAGACGATATCAATACTACTAAAGGAATTTATCATTGACCACTAGAAGAGCTCTGCATATCATTCGCAGTCAAATGGAGTGATTGAAGCACTTAAAAAAACATTAACTAAAGGTCTAAAAAATCTTTGTAGTAATGAGAAAGATGACTGGGACGACATGATACCATCTATTTTATGGGCATACATGACAACTTATAAACGGTCGATGGGACATACACCTTTCAAACTCGTCTATGGACAAAAAGTAGTCGTTCCGCTACATTTTAAACAACAGGCGCTTATTATCGTAGAAATACCACACTCGGGTATTTTTAAAGCTACAGAAGATAGAAACTTCTAAACTTCTATTTATCAAAGCTAGAAGAACAATGCCAAACAACCATACATCACCAGGAAGTCCAAAAACAACAACAAAAAGCATGGCATAACTGCAATATTAAAAGAAAAAATATATCAATCGATGAGTTAGCACTATTTTACAACAATCGAATAAAAGGAAAACCTAAGAAACTTCAAACAAAATGGACCTAAGAAGCTGCATACAGCATGGCTTGGTCCATAAATAGTCAAAGAAATAAATCAGAATGGGTTAGTTTGACTAAAAGGAAATTGTTTTTCCAAAGTTGTCAATGGTGCAAGATTAAAACGCTATAAAGCTTAGCATGGGCGCAATGCCGACTGAATGTTTGTATAACCATTTGGTCGATTGTCTTTCCCCGGGTCTATAAATTAGCTAACTCTTGTAACCAAGCTTAATTACATTAGTTAAGAAGAAGGTAGTTATAAAAAAAATAACTTGCACCCAAAGAAAAAAATGTATAAAAGGGCACTAAAGAATGGATGGTTGGCAGAAATTAAGTGCATCACAATGATGGTGGACTGGAATAAGGAGCACGAGACAAGTCACAACTAGAGAATGGACTTCAAAAATACACCTACAATCGATCAACAAATGGAAGGCGCCCAGTACCGACCAACAAAACATTCAAGAACGAGTCGACCGGAGCACAACCCATATTACTATGATCGACTTCGATGAAGAAATCATGAGACCATTGACTAAAGCATGAATTAAAAATATTATTAACGTGATTCAAGCAATATATCGTGCACCACCAATGTTGGAATATATTAATTATATTCCTTGGAAGGTAATAATGTCTTTGTATTATGTCAGAGGTTATCCATGATCTTATGTAAAAGACTAATAAAGAGATGTTATTATGGAGAATTATATTATCCCACATGCAATATGTGAGAGTAATTCCTCCACATCTCTTGGTATATAATAGGGTCAAGGGATTCACATCACAGATACAGTGAACAATTGGTCATACTATTACAACACATTGTATTGTGCTCACAAGCTCTCTGTTATATTGTATTGGGGTTATTTGTAGTTGCTCTCTCGTAAGATTGAAGGAGATTTCTGGAGATAATAGAATACAAACTTCCCGTGGACATATCCCAATTGGTTGAACCACGCATATCTGGTGTATTCTTTTCCTTGTTCTCTTTATGTTCTTATTTATGTTGATATGTTATTGATTGTTAAGATGGGTAAGCTATTTTATCTAGATCTATAGTTCTGACATGGTATCAGAGTTGGTTTCTATGATCTAGCACCTTCTATAGCTTTCAATCAATAACTATTATCATCTGGGCACTATTAATTCTTGTATATTTGCTTTATATATGGTATCCATTAGGCTTCTCTTCAGATCTAGGCATGATTCTGCAGTATTTTACTCCTAACCCTAACTTTGTTGTGTAGATTTTTACATAAAATTTTCAAGGGTTTCTTGATGTTTTTTCTATATATCTATATGATTTTTGGATTCTCCTCAAGGAGATCTATATTCCATTTTTCAGATCTGTAGTTTCTGTCCAAGTTTGCTAGACTTTGTGCAGGTTTCCGTCATCGGCTTAATCGGCACTGTTTTCGGCCTAAAATTGGATATTCGCGACTTTTTCTTTGCAGACATCATGTGTAACTGCGACTTTCCTTACTGTGAACCCACAAGTATACTGCAGACCCGCAACTTTCAGTGTATAGACCCGCGTGTGCTAGTACGGCATACTCACACCTGATCTACTGTAAACTTGTGTTTACTTCAGTATACCCGCAACCCTCCTGTGCAGAAACCCACGAGTGCTTTGGCATAACCGTGACTTCATTGTGCAGAGACCTGCGAGTATCAGATCTAACCGCGACCTTTCTATGCAGAGACCCACGAGTATTCACGAGTTTACTATGGCAGATCCATGAGTGACTTTTCTTAGCACTTTTTTTAAGGGGCTGTAAGTAAAGTTTTTGTTTTTGGCGCAAGGGCGGGTCGGTCGGACCCTCTTGCTTAACAATAACACACAGTGCACTCACAAATACTAGATGTGAACTGGAAATGCCAAGAAGTTGGCTTCTATTACTTGAATCTGTTACAATGTTACATACAAAGCAAATAAACAAGTCGGCCTTAGCCTGTTACAATATACAGAAGTAAAACTCTGTTCTCTCAGTTTGTTTCTCCCTGGGTGTGATCCTCTTCATCTTCTAATCCTCTGAATAACGAAATAAATATTGATGATCCATTTCTCTATGCCTCCGCATCATTCTTCTACTCCGCTCTGTCGCTACAACAAGCTGAAGCTGAAGAAAGAGTAAGTATCTCTCACTGAACGATTGTAGCTTCTTCTTCCTGTCGTCTCTCAACTTATATGTCATGTTTCTCTTATCAATGTGCTTGCATACATCTTCATGCACTTCTTTCATATGCTCTGTGAATGTCTCTGCATCCGCACTCTTTCTGATCTCTGTTGGTATCACAACCAAATCTACCACACCATGTGGGCTTCGACCTTGAACAATTTGGAATGGGCTCATACCTGTCGACCGATTCACAGAGCTTTTGTATGTGAATTCTTCTTGCGCCAACACGTTCTCCCACTGCTTGGGTCTGTCAGTCGTCAAACAACTCATAAGGTTTCCCAAAATTCTTTTTACTACATCAGTTTGTCCATCAGTCTGTGGATGGTATGTCGAGCTAAACTGTAAATTCGTGTCTAGCTTCTTCCATAGGGTTCTCCAAAAATGACCCATAAAATTGGTATCTCTATCCGATGTTATACTCTTTGGAAACCCATGCAATCTAACTATCTCCTTGAAGAATAGTGTAGAAATGCTTGTGGCATCACTTGTCTTCCGACAAGGAATAAAGTGTGCCATTTTTGAAAATCTGTTGACTACCACAAAGATTGAGTCATTTCCTTGTTGTGTCTTCAGAAATCCTAGCACAAAATCCATGCTCAGGTGCTCCCATGGGGTATTTGGAACTAGTAATGGTGCATATAGCCCCGTATTCTTACTTTTCCCTTTCGCCAACTGGAAAATTTGACACTGTCGTACCCACTTACCGACATCTACCGCCATCCCTAGCCTATAATACTTTTCTTCGACCAACGCCTTGGTCTTGTCGATGCCAAAATGACCTGCTAATACGCCACTATGCAATTCTCGGATTAGGTTCTCTCTTATGGATCCCCTGGGAATACATAACTGTTGTCCCTTGAATAGGTATCCTTCTTGGATAAAATAATCCAAGTATGGAGTCTTGTTGACACTCCATGATTCGCGACTAGCCTTCCATGCTCTCGCAAAATCCTCGTCGGTCTCATGCTCTATCTTTACCGACTCTATTCATGTTTCCTGAACTGTTGTCGTGTTAAGCAATGCAACTCTTCGAATCAGTGTGTCAGAAACCTTGTTCGACTTGCCCGACTTACGTCGCAACATGAAGGTGTATCCCTGCAAGAATTCAACCAATTTCATGTGTCGTTGATTCAAATTCGACTGAGTATTTAAATACCTCAATGCTTGGTGGTCCGTATATAGAACAAACTCCTTGGACAGCAAATAATGCCTCCATTTCTTCAATGCTTGGACAATAGCATAGAACTCTTGTTCGTAGACCAAATATTTCTGCTTCACTTCATCCAACTTCTTGCTGAAGAGTGCAATTGGTCGGCCCTCCTAGCTCAACACTGCACCAATTTCAATTCCACTCGCACCTCAATCGACTTGAAAAACCTTATCAAAATATGGGAGAGCTAGCACTGGGCTCTCTGACACCTTCTGCTTCAACTTGTCGAAATCTCTCTGGGCAGCTTCTGTCCACTTGAACTCCCCTTTCTTCATGCACTATGTCAATGGTGCACATATCCGACTGAATCCTCTGATGAAATTCTGGTAGAAACTAGCAAGTCCATGAAAAATATGCACCCTTGTTGTGCTTGTCCGTTCTGGACACTCCAATATAGCCTTCACCTTTTCTGGGTCCATCACTAAACCTTTACCTGAGATTACAAACCCCAATTACACCAGTTCTTCCTTCATGAAGAATCATTTCTGCAAGTTCACCATCAACTTCTCTTCCTGCAGTTTCCGCAACACTTTTCAAATATGCTCCAAATGTTCGGCCTTGGTTCGACTGAATATCAAGATGTTGTCGAGATACACTATGATGAAATTTCCAAAGAATGGCTTCATTACTTTGTTCATCAACCTCATGAATGTACTAGGTACATTATTCAATATGAAGGGCATGACTAACCACTCATAGAGTGCTTCCTTCATCTTGAAGGTTGTCTTCCACTCATCGCCTTCTCTGACCCTGATCTAGTGATATCCATTCTTTAGGTCGATCTTGGTGAAGTATCTCGCTCCACTAAAAAAATACATCAAGTCATCCATCCTTGGCAATGGAAATCTGTACTTGATCGCTCTGGATTCTGTACACATCCTCCATTCTCCACCCTTCTTTGGTGCTAGTACAGTCGGTACCGCACATGGGATCAAACTTTCTCTGATCAATCCTTTGTCCAAAAACTCATGGACTTGTCGATTGTGTTAGAAAAACAGGATCGCAGAGCAATAACAATAAATAGAAATGCAAATATAATCACACATACACATTACAAGAGAGACACCAATATATCGTGGTTCACCCAAGATGGGCTACGTCCACACTGAAATTGCCAGTCCTTATTATTATACCATCCAACAAAGTGAAGGGATACAACCTGCAGCACAACCGATGCACTTCCTCTTCACACTCTCTCACAGTCTCTCTTTTCTGATCTTAGATATCTTTACAATGCATAAAACCTAATACATTTCTTACCCTATTTGTATTAGAATGTCTTTATTTTATAGGGGAAATACAATGGGAAAATACCACGGGGTACCCAAAAACCATGGGCCCGAAATCTGTTGGCGAAACAGCCCAAAAAAATTTCTTGGGGGATTCGCCCCTGAACCCCAAAGTGGGGGAACAAGTGTACAGTCCTTTTGCATATCATATAAAGTTGGGGTACACGGCTAAGACAATATCATCTATGAGATTGGAAGATCTGGCTCCATAACCAACAATCTCCCACTTGGAGACTGATCACAAAAACTCCACTGCTGCTGTACTTGCTGGATCTTGGACTTGGAAAATTTGTCATCTTCACCTCCACGCTAGAAGGCCAACTGAAACTGAGCAGGAACTCAGTTTCTATCTAGTCACTACCTTTGTGAACATGGTTGCAGGATTCTGGCTAGTATGTATCTTTTTCAGCTTCAACAGTTCATCTTCCAGAATAGAGCGTATGAAATGGTACTTGAGCTATATATGTTTAGTCCTGGAATGGAATGCTGAGTTCTTTGCAAGATGAATGGCACTCTGGCTGTCACTATACAACCTGCTATCCTTCTTATTCTTACCCAATTCCTCCATAAACCTCTGCAACCAAATCACCTATTTACTAGCCTTTGTAACAACAACATACTCAGCTTCCGTTGTTGAAAGTGCAACAACCTTTTGCAGTTTTGAAATCCAACTTACCGTTGTTCCACCTACAATAAACGCATACCTTGTGGTGCTCCTCCTGCTATCCTTATCACCTGCCATATCTGCGTCAACATATCCCTGTAAAACCATGTCTAAACCTCCAAAACATAATGCATGAGTGGTAGTACCTCTCATATACTTGAGAATCCACTATACTGCCTTCCAATGTTCTTTACCTGGATTGTTCATATATCTTCTCACAACTCCCACTGCTTGTGCAATATCTGGTCTTGTGCACACCATGGCATACATCAAGCTGCCAACTGCTGATTGATAGGGAATCTTGGACATGTAATTTATCTCTTCCTGTGTCTTGGGACACATTTCCTTACTTAGTTTGAAATGGCTGGCCAAAGTTGTACTAATTGGTTTTGCATTCTGCATTCTGAACCTCTCCAACACATTTTGTATGTACTCACCCTGAGACAATGTCAATTTGCGATTTTTCCTGTCTCTTGTTATTCTCATACCAAGGATTTGCTTTGCAGCACCCAAATCCTTCATTGCAAATGAATTTTCTAACTTCCTTTTGAGCACATTTATTTCCTCCATGTTAGACCCTGCAACAAGCATGTCATCCACATACAATAACAAGATAATATAACTTCCATTATCTAGCCTCTTGAAATAAACACAGTGGTCAGAATGACATCTACTATAACCTTGTTCTGCCATAAACCTGTCAAATTTTAAATACCACTGCCTTGGAGCTTACTTCAAGCCACACAAGCTCTTTTTCAACCTGCACACCAAATTCTCCTTCCCTTTGACCTCATACCCTTGTGGCTGCTGCATATATATCTCTTCCTCCAAATATCCATGGAGAAAGGTTGTTTTACATGTAACTGTTCAAGATGCAAATCTTCTACCGCCACTAGACTTAAAATAGACCTAATTGAAGTCATCTTAACAACAGGAGAAAATATCTCATCAAAATCTATACATTTCTTCTGTGCAAACCCCTTTACAACAAGTCTGGCCTTGTACCGCTTCTTACCTCCTTCTTCTTCCTTAGACCTATAAATCCATTTGTTCTGCAATGCTCTTTTACCAGCAGGAAACTGAACCAAATCCCAAGTCTGGTTTCCTACCAATGAGTCCATCTCCTCATTCATGCCTTGCTCCCACTTCTTTCTAGTTTCCACCTACATTGCTTCTTCATAGCATTCCGGTTCACCAGCATCATTCATCAATAAATAATACATTGAAGGAGAGTATCGTTCAGGGAGTCTACTTAACCTGGTAGATCTTCTTACACTTGCAGGAGTTTCAGGTACTTGCTTCTATTCTTGATTTTTTGGCACCTTTGGAACTTCATTTTCTTCAATTTCATCAAGCATTGTGTACTTTGTGTTTTCCTTTTCCTATTTCTTTCCCTACAACTGATCTTTATACATGACCTTTTCATTGAATATCACATCTCTACTCCTAAATATTTTCTTATTTTCATAATCCCATAAACGATAACCAAAATCATCAACCCTATATCCAATAAAAGTACATTTCTTGGATTTAGCTTCAAGCTTTGTTCTATTTTTTTGATCAATATGGACAAATGCTTCACAACCAAGCGTTCTTATAAATGAGTAGTTTACCTTTTTACCTGTCCATGCCTCCTATGGAATACCACCATCCAAAGCACTTGAAGGCCCTCTGTTTATTAAATAAACAATATTATTTACAGCATCTGCTCAAAACTGGAAGGGAAACCCTGCATGCAATCTCACACACCTTGCATGCTCCATGATCATTCTATTCATCCTTTCTGATATACCATTTTCTTGTGGTGTTCCTGGGACTGTCTTTTCTCTACAAATCTCATGGTATGAATAGTAACTATCAAACTCTTTGTCGCAGTACTCACCTCCATTATCAGATCTGAGACACTTTAACCTTTTTCCTGTCTCATTCTCAACCAAAGTTTTCCACTTCTTAAAAATAACAAACACATCAAATCTATGTATAATGCAATAAACTCAAGTTTTTCTAGTTGCATCATCAATAAATGTAACATAATAATGAGAGCCACCAAGAGATTGTACCTGAGCCGGTCACTATACATATGTACGAACAAGCTCTAACTTTTCATTCTTCTTATGTTTCCCAACCTTGAGAAATCTAACTCTCTTCTGTTTTCCATAAACACAGCTCTCACAGAATTCCAAACTTACCTGCTTCAAATCTGGAAACAACTTCCTTGAGTGAAGAATCTGCATCCCCTTCTCACTCATGTGGCCAAGCTTATGATGCCACAATGTTGTATATGTTCCTGTGGAAGCTAAAGAGATGGAATGGTCATTATTATGAGGACATAAATACAATGTACCTACCTTTTCTCCTTTTGATATCACCATTGATCCTTTAGTGATTTTCCACCACGTTTCTCCAAATGTAGATAGACAACCGCCATCTTTCAACTGCCCCGTTGAGATCAGCTTTCTTTTCATAGCAGGAATATGTCTTACATCTTTCAACAGCTAATCAGTTTCATTCTTAAAATTTATCCATACCTTACCCATTCCAACAATTTTACATGGCTCATCATCACCCAATAAAACATGTCCAAAATCACCTGGAACATAATCATGAAAATATTTCCTATGGGATGTAGCATGACATGAAGCCCCTGAATCTACTACCCAATAATCACTAGTATTATATAATGCAATAATCAAAGCATCTTGTAACACATCACCTGCTACATTTGCTTCCTGGGTAGTTTCCTGTTGTCCATCTCCTTTCTTCTTTAGAGATTTGCAGTCTTTCTTCAGATTTCCTTTCTTTCCACAGTTCCAGCACTCTATTTTTCCTAGTCTGGACTTGGATCTTCCCGTTTTAGACTTTCCATGATTACCTTGGCCCTTTTCTTTCTCCTCTTGTCTTCCCCTGCTCTCCATGTTTAATGCATTACTTGATGTCTCACCTGTGCTTTTTGTTCGCATTTCCTCGCTAAGAATAACACCAATAACATCATCAAATTTCAAGGTGTTTGAACCAAAGACAGAGTTACTTACATCCATGACCAAGCTATTCCATCTTTCTAGCAATGAACACAAGATTATAAGAGCCCTAACCTCATCATCAAAGTTCACACTTACAGAACTTAGTTGATTTGTAACCATATTAAATTCATTTAAATGATCAGTAACAGATCCACCTTCAAACATCTTCATATTAAATAAACGCTTCATTAGAAATACCTTGTTGGAGACTGAGGGTTTTTCATACAGCTTACCTAATGCGCTCATCAAACCCTCTGTTGTCGTTTCTTTTGAGATATTGAAAGCCACCGACGAAGCTAGGGACAACTATATTGTTCCCAGAGCCTTTCTATCAAGAACCTCCCATTCTTCGTCCTTCATAGTCGTCGGCTGCTTTTCTCTTGCTCCCAACAGTAGGAATAGATCCTTCTGGTACAGATAGTCCTCCATTTGCATCTTCCATAACTGATAGTTTTGGCCATTAAATTTCTCGACCTTAAACTTTCCTTCTTCCGCCATTGCTCCCACTCAAACCAGAAACCCTAGTTTCCTGCGGGTTTATCTTCCAAATAGACCTTTGGCTCTGATACCAATTGTTAGAAAAACAGGATCGCAGAGCAATAACAATAAACAGAAATGCAAATATAATCACACATATGCATTACAATAGAGACACGAATATATCATGGTTCACCCAAGATGGGCTACGCCCACACTAAAATTTCCAGTCCTTATTATTATACCATCCAGCAAAGTGAAGGGATACAACCTGCAGCACAGCCGCTGCACTTCCTCTTCACACTCTCTCACAGTCTCTCTTTTCCGATCTTAGAGATCTTTACAATGCATAAAACCTAATACATTTCTTACCCTAGCCATATTACAATTTCTTTCTTTTATGGGGGAAATACAATGGGAAAATACCACGGGAATGAGTGTACAGTCCTTTTCCATATCATATAAAGCTGGGGTACACGGCGAAGACAATATCATCTATGAGACTAGAAGATCTGTCTCCACAACCAACAGATTGAGTTCCTTGTTTGGAAAACTCGACCCTGGAATCAAGTCAATCTAATGGGATATGCTTCTCGTCGGTGGCAATCCCTTCGGTGCATCGTCAACCATTATGCTCTTAAACCCGTCGAGAATTTCTTCGAATTCGACTGGAATCCTTTCCGTCGCTGACCTTTCGACACATGGTCCTTTCGAAATTATGGTGAAACATCCCAAATGTTTCTCTTCCTCTTCTACGAATTCCTTCGCTAAGCACATCAGTACTCGCTTCTCCCAATAGTTTCTCTCTCCCTGCTTGTAGTCGGCGCAATCTTCTTGCTTTGGCTTCAGAATCCTCCGCATGCCATTTTTCCACACTATGACTGTGTTGGCTCGACCATCATAGATCATATTCCAATCATATTTCCATGGTCTCCCTAACAACAAATGACAAGCGTCCATTGGGATTACATCGCACAGTACACTATCTTCAAATTTTCCAACTCTAAAGTTGATCCTGCACTGTCTTGTTACCTTGACATGATGTCTTTTCTGTAACCAAGATATCTTGTATGGATTTAGGTGTTGTTGAAATCTCAAACCCAACTAGTCGATGACCTCTGTCGACACTAAATGTTTTGTACTGCCACGATCGACAACGGTCTTGCAATACCTGTCGACGATTAGCACTTTGGTCTAGAAGATGGCCCTTTGTTTTTCTGGCTCCCTCTCTTTGCGTTGGTTGTCCTGGACCAACATTCTCCTGGTCATCATGTTTCGACCTTTTCCTCTACCCTCTTTGTTGTTGTCGGATGTCGAATCCTTCTTCTCGTCGAGGCCTGGGTTTCGACTCCTTCGCTGCATGTAGGTTATCCAGGAATTCATAAGATTTGTGTCCCATGCCTCGACACTTATAACAGACTATAGATGGTTTGTCAACTCCTTTCCTTTCTGCTGAACCATTTCGATTAAATGCACCTCGACCGTGGGTCTCTTGACCTTCCCGTCGGTTTCCTTGTGCCTTTTCTCTGGTCGTTGTCCCTTCTGCACGTCATTTTTCTTCGACGGATTCTCTCCTGGTTCCGCTACTTTGTCCTTTCACAGAAACAGTCTTCGCACCCTAACCAGTCATCCTTCCTCTAGTCGATGCGGTTCTCCTCGACAACTTTTCTTCTACCTTCAGGTCTAGTTGGTAGGATTCTCGAACCATTCTGAACTTCGACAGGCTCAACTCGTCATGTATGACATACTTCAATCCATTCACATATCTTGTGACTTCTTCTTTTCCTTCATCGGTTTGACTAGATCTTATCGACAGCCTATAGAACTCTTCTGTGTATTCCTTCACGGTCATCTCTTTCGGTCAAAAGTTTTGTAACTTCCTAAACAAATAAATCACATGGTCATTATGTAGGAACTTCCCTTTCAACTTGGCAACCATTCTGTGCCAAGACTTGATTTCCTCCTTGCCTTTCTTGAATCTATCATCATGTACATTGTCCCACCACAATGAGGCATGACCCTTCAACCTCAAACATGGAATTTTAAACCTTTTAGGATCCTCTATCTGCTCTATGTCGAAGTATTTCTCCATCTCCCTGAACCAGTCTAACAAGTCTTCTGGATCCATACTTCTTGAGTAGGTAGGTACATCCATCTTTTCCTTGCCCCTCATCTCTGTCAGTAGCTTGGTGAATCTATCTTCTGGTTCTTCTTCCGCTACTTCCTAAGCTTCCACTTCCTCGACTTCTTTGTCTCTATGGTCAAGTGCATCGGGAATGCATCCACGTCCTTGTCTTTCTTTGATCGTTGCAACCTCATTGGTTAAAATTCTCATTGTTCACATGCATTCGTCGAACATTTCACGATCAACTGTAACTCCTGCTCCTTGCTCTCTTCGTCCTACACCACGGATATTTACACCTCGTTGTGCCATCCTTTCAACTGCAGCTGAAATCTCCTCTCATCCAATCGCAACCAGACTTTCACTACACGCGCACAACTCTACCCAACTGCAGTTGGAATTGCTCATTCACACGCAGGCTCAACCTGTTCTTAGGATTCTTCTGCTCAATACCACTTGACACTATGCAAGCCGGTATCGGGATCTCTCCTACCTTCAAAATAATGCTGCTCTGATACCACCTGGCATAAGGGCGGGTTGGTCGAGCCCTCTTGCTTAACAATAACACACAACAAACACACAGTCTGCTCACAAATACTAGATGTGAACTGGAAATGCCAAGAAGTTGGCTTCTATTACTTGAATCTGTTACAATGTTACATACAAAGCAAATAAAAAAGTAGGCCTTTTCCTGTTACAATATACATAAGTAAAAATCTGTTCTCTTAGTGTGTTTATCCCTATGTGTGATCCTCTACGTCTTTCTATCCTCTGAATAACGAAAGAAATATTTATGATCCCTTTCTCAGTTCCTTTGCACCAGTCTTCTACTCTGCTCAGTCGTTGTTCCCGAGGTCCACTCTGCCTATTTTCCCCAAGATGTCCTTATCTGTCCACTGCTCTGCCTCTGAACCGATGGATCCTGCATTTTTCAGTGCCCCCTGACCACTCTGCACAACCTCCTCCTATGGTGACACCTGGCCTAGTCTCAACCACCTTCTTAACTGCCATTAACTTTCCCAACAACCCTCAACTGTTGTAGGTATGTTTCCTTTGAATTATTCACCTCTATGAATTTGCTACAATTATTGGTCTTATCATTGTCCTCTTGACATGTTGACCATTTTGTGCTTTGTCAGTCTTCGACGTAACTTGTCGGCTTCACTTAGTCTCTACAGCTTCCAATCTGCCCCATCCCCCTCACTTGGCCTTTTTCATTTTCATAGATGTAGCTGCTCGACCTTGTCGACTTCCGCTTCTGTCGATGTCGACGTGAGCCTTCGTCGACCTTCAACCTTTTTCTCCTGTCGATCACGCTTCAACAGCTTCCTGCTCAACTACCTAGTTTCGACTGCCAATCTCTTTCGCACAAGTGGTCGTCGGCAATCCCCCTGGTCGACCTTCTTCTGTCGATCAACTTCAACTATTTCTCCTAGGCCCTGATGCCCCTGCATCAGTTTGTTACTGTGTTTCTTCACATCCGAATGGTAAAGTGTATCATTTTTCTGTTATTCACTTTCTTCTCTTGTCATTTGTAGCATTTGGGTTTAATTTTCTTGTCAATATTTCTATCATTATGACTTCAGAAGTAGATTTTGTTCCTCAACTTGTTGGTCCTAACTATCTTGCATGGAAAAGGAAAATGATTGATGTTCTCAGGAGTAAGAATCTATGGAGGATTTTTAATGGTGAACACCAAAAACTTGTTGATGCTAAAGATGTGGATATATGGGAATATAAATGTGATCAAGCAAGAGGGCTCATCGGTCAAACGGTTTCAGATAGTATTCAGGTAAGTATTGAGGTAGAAGACAGCTCGGTTGAGGTATGGAAAATTCTTGCTTCTTTATTTGATAAATTTGATGATGTTTCTGCTTATTACCTTAAAAAGAATATTTTTGAGCTAGATCCTACTGACTTTGAAAGAGTAGAATTATATCTTGCTGAAGTGAAAACTTTAAATGAAAAATTAAATAATTGTGGTAAAATTTACAAGAAGACAGACACCGCTCTTATAATTCTTGTAGAACAAAAATTGCCATCTTGTTTTGACATGTTCATCCAAACTAGGAATAGGGCTCTTGAATTGTCTCAAAATACCACGAAACCTACTTTTGATGATTTTTGTAAAGAGTTGATAAATGACCAAGAAAGGTTGATTGTTTCACGACAAGTCTCACCTAATAAGGCTCTTATGGCACATAATAAGATTCCTAAGAAAATTTTTAATAACACAAAAGGTTCTAGTTCACACACTTCAAATCATAGTAATAAATTTGGTCATGCTTCTAATGCACATCATGAAAATAGAAAGAAGAAGAATGTGTATGATCTGTGTAAGCATTGTGGTAAAACTAACCATCCTGAAAAGAATTGCTTTAAAGCAAAACGTTTAAAGTCTAAGGCTAAAAAGAAAGATTCTAATGAATCACAAGTAGCTTTATGTGCATCTGTTGTTTCGTCTAGTAGTTCTTCTTTTAATGTGGAATGGATAATGGATTCTAGTGCTTCTAAACATATGACTGGTAATGCTTCTTTATTTACATCTTATGACAATAATAAACACACCTCTCAGAAAGTATTTATAGGTGATGGTAAACAATTTTCCGTAATTGGTTCTGGTAATGTTAATGTTGCTAATGGTCATTTGGAATCTGTTTTTCATGTTGAACACATGCCCATCAACTTGCTTTCTATTTATCGTACATGTCAAAAAGGATATAAATTTGAAGCTTGGTCTGATAAATATGTTCTTAAAGATATCAATCATAATTTTAAAGTAGTTTCTTCTGGTCCTGTTGATCATACTGTTGGTTTATATAAATTTGTTGGTTTTAATTCAACTAAAAGACAACCATTTTATTCCTATGTTTCTCATGCTGATGAACTAAGTAAATTATGGCATGAATTATTGGGTCATTTGAATTATGGTAAACTACAAATGTTAACCAAAATGGTACATGGCTTGCCTAATATTCCGTCTACTAACGATTTTTGTGAAGGTTGTGTACTTAAACATCATAGAGAAATGTTTGATAAAGGTAAAGCTTGGCATGCTAAAGAACCTTTGCAATTAATTCATAGTGACATTTGTGGTCCTCTTGAAGTTCCTTCTATATCTCATGTAGTCTATTTTCTTACTTTTATTGATGACTTTAGTAGAAAATTATGGGTTTATTTTTTGAAAAATAAAAGTGACACTTTTTCAAAGCTTCAAGCATTTAAATCCTTGGTTGAGAATGATTCTAGTAAAAGGATTAAGGCTTTGAGATCCGATAATGGGGGGGAATTTGTTAAGAAATAATTTGAAGTTTTTTTTTATCTAAACATGGAATTCAACATCAAAAGGTTGTTCCTTACACACCTCAACAAAATGGTGTTGCTGAAAGGAAAAAAGGAACTTTAGTTGAAATGGATAGATGTATGCTTTATTCTAAAGGATTACACAAGAAATTTTGGGCTGAAGCCATAAATTGTGCTAACTTTATTTTAAATAGAGTTCCTACAAAATCTGTTAAGCATGTTACCCCTGAAGAAAAATGGAATAGTAGAAAACCATATATTAGTAACTTTAAGGTGTTTGGTTGTGAATGTTGGGCTCATATTCCTGATGACAAACAGAAAAAATTAGAACCCAAGTCTCACAAGTGTATATTCATTGGTTATGTTGAGGATTCAAAGGCTTACAGGTTATTTGATCCTTCTAATCAAAGTGTCATAATCCAAAGAGATGTTCAATTTACTGAAGTCTCTCCAACACCTGAGTTTGTAGAACCTCATGTTACCCTGAATATTCCATTGTCTCCTGTTACTCCTATATATGTTACTCCTTCCTCCAGTACTGTGCTTGTTGTTGATCTTATTTCACCATATTCTTCAAGTGTTCCACCTGAATGTCTCGAAGCTCCTAAAGTGACTTATGTTCCTTTTAACCTTCTTGTTTGGGCCCAGAAAACTCTTGAATCTGCAGGTAGTGAGTTCAATAACCCTTTCGATACTCGTAGAACTAGATCTAACTTTGCTCTTATGACCAAATTTTTGGCCACAGACGATCCTACTTCTTATTCTCAAGCTAAAGGGTAAACCTCATTGGGAACAAGTTATGTCTGCTGAGTATGATTTTCTTATGAATAACAAGACTTGGTCTCTTGTTCCTCTTCCTTCGGGAAAAAATTTAGTTGGTTCGAAATGGATTTATAAAACTAAGTTTAGTGCATAAGGACAGATTGAAAAATATAAAGCTAGATTAGTTGCAAAAGGTTTTAATCAACATGAAGGTATTGATTATAATGAAACTTTTGCTCATGTTGCTAAAATGAATACAATAAGAACCATCTTATCTCTTGCTGCATCTTATAAATGGGAAATACACCAAATGGATGTTAAAAGTGCTTTTTTAAATGGTAATCTTAATGAAAACATTTATATGCAACAACCTTCTAGTTTTATTAATGTTGACTCATCATGTTTTGTATGCAAATTACACAAGTCTTTATATGGTCTCAAACAAGCACCTAGGGCTTGGTATGATAAAATTGATACATATTTCTTAAATAATGGTTTTAAGCGTTGTATATTTGATCCATATTTGTATGTTAAGAACTTTGGTGATCATATCCTCATTATTGTGTTATATGTGGATGATCTTATCATCACTAGAAGCCAACTTGTATTAATTCAAAGTATAAAAACTGAACTTCAAAAGCAGTTTGAAATGATTAATCTCAATATATTGCACTATTTCTTGGGTATTCAAATCTGGCATATGGAAGATGGTATTTTTCTCTCTCATCCAAAGTATGCTACAGACTTATTGGCTCGTTTCCATATTAGTGTTTGTAAACCTTCTCCTACGCCTTTTCAATTGGGTGTAAAGTTAATTGTTGAGTGTACTACTCCTCTTGTTAATGCTACTCTTTATCTTCAGCTCATGGGAATTTTGATATATTTAACTCACAGCAGACCAGATCTCTCGTTTTCCATTAGTATGGTTTCTCAGTTCATGCAACAACCTCATGAAAGTCATTGGCAGGCAGCCAAGAGAATTTTGAGATGTTTACAGGGGTCATTGTACTATGGTATATTTTATTCGAGCAGTGCTACAGTTTCACTTTATAGATATACAAATTCCGACTGGGCAGGTGACAGTTTTGATCGACGGTCAACTGCTGGTTATATATTTCAACTTGGTTCAGGTCTAATTTCTTGGTCCAACAAGAAGGTGAAGACTCTTTGTTTATATTCGTGTGAAGCAGAGTATATAGAAGCTGAAGGAGCAGGTAAAGAAGAATTTTGGTTACGACATGTTCTCACTAAGCTTGGTTTGGTTCTGAAATCGTCCACTATGTTGAAATGTGATAATCATGGTGCAATTCAGCTTGCTTATAATCCGGTATATCACTCCAAGACAAATAATCTCAACCTTGATGCTCATTACATTCGAGGTCTTGTCGCAGATGTTATTCTTTCTCTTGAGTATTGTCCTACCGAGCAGTAGGAAGTCGATATCTTCACCAAATCCTTAACAGCTACAAAGTATGTCCATCTTCATTCCTTGCTTGGGATGAGGGAATTTGTCATCAAGGGGGAGCAGTAATGAATCCTTCCTTCCTTAGTGTTAGTGAGGGATTTTCTCCTAGCCATTATTAAGGGGGAGTGTTGGAACATATTAATTATATTCCTTGGAATGTAATAATATCTTTGTATTATGTCAGAGGTTATCCACAATCTTATGTAAAAGAGTAATACATTATATCCCATATTCATTACGGTAAAGTATTCTCTTGATATCCATTGTTATATAAAGAGATGTTATTGTGGATAATTATATTATCCCACATGCAATATGTGAGAGTAATTCCTCCACATCTCTTGATATATAATAGGGTCAAGGGAGTCACATCACAGATCCAGTGAACAACTGGTCATACTATTACAATACATTGTATTGTGCTCACAAGCTCTCTGCTATATTGTATTGGGGTTATTTGTAGTTTCTCTCTTGTAAGATTGAAGGATATTTCTGGAGATAACATAAGACAACCTTCCCGTGGACGTATCCCAATTGGGTGAACCACATATATCTGGTGTATTATTTTCCTTGTTCTCTTTTTGTTCTTATTTATGTTGATATGTTATTGATTGCTAAGATAGGTAATCTAGTTTAGCTAGATATATAGTTATGACAACCAGCGAAGCTAAAGCTGTCCTCACTCGAGGTGTCATCATTAAAAATATAGCCACCATATCAGCATGGATCTGAGTTCCAGGGCATCGCTCCACTGACACGTGCATGATTATTATAGCAAATCTACAGTATCTACGTGAAATATTATCGACAACCATTGCACCCTACCTAGCCAATTGTCATATTCTCCTCAGTCTCATCCACATCATTTCAAACACTCATTGCCCATCCATGGCTCCCTCTATAAAAATCCGTCTAAACACTGTATAGCACCACATTGAAAATTTTGGAATCCATGGAGTTATCATGCCTGAGTCCTATGCCTTTCCCCTTACTACTCTATCAGAACTATGCAAGCCGTGCGAAACCCACTTATTACACGTCATTGATCGTTCCCCATCAACTTTCATGATATATGAGCATTTCGACGATCCACCAATGGCAGGAGCATCACAATCCATGATATATGATCATTTCAAGAAACCTCGATGTGCCAAGACCAGGAGTTGTTACTTAGTTCCTTGCCACCAATCACGTTCCCAAGCTCCTAGTTTCCATTGTCAATCAATTTGAAAGCTTGAGCGAGCATGGAATGTATAGCGAACCAAGTAATTGTTTTCTTCTCTAAAACAACAACAAGCCGTCTTATTGGTCCCCTACTGGACCGAATGGTTGACCTATGTTTTTCAATACTAGATTCAGTGCAAATATGTTGTTCCATACTAGACCATGTCATCAGGCAGTTCTCCACGAGTGGGAATATTTTCAGCATCGGCTTGCCTCCTCTGATAGTGCTAATGTCGAAGCATGCAACGAAACTAGTCAATTCATTATCATATATTCTAAGCAGCATCGACTACCAATTTTTATCCAGTTCTTCAATTATACTTGATCTCTTTGGGACGAAGAATCGTTTTGTTGGTGGGGGAGATGTTGGAAGAGCCTAGTTGACCGGTCGACAAGTTCCTCCGCTGACTATGGTCGATTCAATGTCGTTGGTCGGTTAGTCGACCTACCAGGAAGTTGTAACTGAATAACTATTTGTAATCAATATATATAGTCTAGAGATCCGATAACATATAGGATATTTGCACTAATATTGTACTTTGTTTTGGTCTTGTTAATACAAAATCTTGTTGTTGTTGTCCCACTTACTCTCTCATGTATGATTATATAATGTGTGTGTGTGTGTAACTCTTCCTTCATGTTGATATATTGTACTACTGGTAATTGATGCAAATCCCTATATTACAACAACTTGTAGTATAAGCATTTTGAATTCCACAAAAATGTGCATATTTTGTGAGCCTGTCCACAACCACAAAAACAACATCCTTGCCTTGTGATTTTGGTAAACATGTAATGAGGTCCATTTATATCTCTTCACATCTTTGATTCGGTATGTGTAAAATTTGAAGTAACCTTGGAGGCTTGATTATCTCAACTTTATTTTTTGACACAACTGGTATTCTCTTGCAATTTTTTTAATATCTTTCTTCATTCCTTCCCCCCCCCAAAAAAATCCCTAGCTAGAGTTTTGGAGAGCCAGTGGAGTGCACTAGCCTTGTGATAAGGCTATGGTATGTACAACAATTTCACCTTATGCATGTTCATGAAGTTTTCAATTGTACAATACTTGTGTAACTTGTAGATTTGATTTTCAACCATCTATATTATTCATTATTTGTAATTTACAGCTATATATGTCTTGCTAATTTGAAATAAGTAAAGGGAAATTATGTTAAATGGTTAACATTGTAATTGAATAAGATAAGGGTTATTTTATTGTTGTATTTGCTTTTGTAAATAAGATTTTTCATATATGGTTTGTGCATGATAAGATTGTATTAGAGGGATAAAACTTATTAGAACACTTTGGCATCTTTCTCCTTGGATTTCTTAGAAGTAAATGGATTGTTAAGGATTAAAATATTGTCTACTTCCATTGATGATTTGTTTTATATTATATAATAGCCCTAAGGTTGAATTCACAAGGTTAAAATCCGAGAAACCTCTAGTTAAGAGATGAAAATTTTCTGAATTTTGAATTCCAAGAAATTTCTATAAAAATTCCCAAATAAGGCTTGAATACCTCATTCATTAGTCTCATGTAGGCATTGTGTGCATTTTTCAATCCAAATGGCATAAAAATCCACTCATACAATCCTTCTTTTTCCTTGAAATTTGTTTTACATTTGTCACCTTCAGGAATCCTTCTCTCATTGTATCTACTTTTCAGTCCAGTCTTCAAAAAAGACCTAGAACCACTCAAACGATCCATCAAATATGTGCATATCCTATATTTTATTGTTATCTTATTTATGGCTCTACAATCTATGCACATCCTCCTTTCACCTCCTTCTTCGATGCGAGTACAACACATTTTATAAAAGGACTTCAAAATTTCTCTAATCAATGCTACATGTAGCAACTCTTGAAATCGTCGATTCATTTTTTTCTCTTTCAACATGTGTCAATTTATGTGGCACTTTGTTTAGTGAATTTCATTTAGGAATCAAATATATTCAATGAGAAATACTTCTCACCAATGGAAATATGACTAGTGTATCATCTAAAATAACATCTTTGAATTCTTCAGGCAACTTATTTATCTCTACTAGAATAATTTTTTTCTATGTTGGCACGTCTTTAGTAAAGATGGAAAATCATAGTATTATCTTGTTGTTATGGCCTTCTCTCTTCTCTTCTTCATTTGTAGGAATATAAACTTTCTTCCTTCGTTTTCAATCTAGTATGTATTTTCATTTCCATCATGAACAACATTTCTATCAAATTTCCAAGGTCGTCCTAACAAAGTATGAGATGCATCCATGGGAATCATATCACATAGAAATTCATCTCGATAATATTCAATATGAAATTTTACTGAACAATGCTTGGACATTATCACATGATGTCCCTTTTGTAAACAAGATACTTTGTATGCACTAGGGTGGGCAATGAAATACAATTTGATTTTTTAATTACTTCATTGGATACTTTACTTTTAGTGTTACCAACCTCAACAATCAATGTAAAATATTTACTTCCAACCTTGAATATGGTTTAAACGAGATTTTTCTCTTCAGAGGTTACTTATCTTCAAGCAACCTTTTTGGCCTTGGTAACACTTAATTCAACCATTAAATATTCACGAGAGAAGACTCATTATATTCAACCACAAATTCATTACTTGGGTAAAATTGGTTCTAGTTCTTGTCTTCTTCCATCACTCATGCTTTTAGGCATTCACTTGCTCTATGTCTTTAAGCGCCACATATGAAACAAGTTCACACAAATCTTCCTCCTATTCCCTAACATAATGTTGGCCTTTATTGGAATTATAACTTCTTTGAAGTTCATATTTTATGTGCTTTTATGAGATTTGAACATATACAGATCTGGGTACATAAACTAATGAAATATATTGTGAAAATCTAATCATCCATCAATTAATCATGTAATAAATGAAATAACATAGATCATTACATAAGATACTAGAACAGAAGAAGAGAAGAACGATATATTTCTTGTAACTTGAATGAGTGGTGGAGTACAATATTTAAAAAGAAGCAATTCAAATTAGGGTTGGAGGCAATTCAAATTGTCCATGCAGTGGATTATATTAGTTATGCTTAACAAGAGGCTAAAACCCCTTAGTTCGTCATGATAATTCTCCTAAACTAAGTTAAACTCACCCAAGACATTACTATAACTAGTTATGTGACTGAGTTCTTAGTTAATTGAATGGATATTCAGTTAACTGACTAAAAGAGAGTGCAAAACCGGTAATTAGGTCCTTGAAGGTGCTAATGTCTAATTTAGGGCATGAATGGTCAGTTAGGAGCAAAATTAGAAAATTTATCTTAGTTACTAACTATGAAAGAACTCTAGCATTCCTAAAATCAAGGAATCACATCTAAATCAAAGGACGTACCCTCAAAACTAGGAATGCATCTAGCTAAGATGAGTTTGGTGATTAGAGTTTTGGTTTAAGTGGCAGATAGAGTGGTTAGAGACCCTTAAATTTTAGAAGAATCTCTCGGGTGACTCGGGTGGTCAAAATGAGTGTGGTTTGGCCCTTAGGATTCATGAAGTCAAGGTCTAGGTGACTAGAAACGGGGAATGATGCTATGGAGAGGGTTGTAGCTCTAAAAACCCCCATAATCCTGACTAGATGAGAAAAAAAATGGGTCCCAACAATTTTCATCCATATTAGGTACCCATGCACACAAAAATTCTCTAAAAGTTGGGAAAGAGGGAAAAAACACATGGAAACCCCCCCACCCATAAAAGAGAATGTAAAAGAAGAGAAGAAGTCCTTAAGGAGCCTCCTCAGAAGGTGCCTTCACTCCTAAAGAATCTCCCAGTTGAGTAAAAATATTCTCAGTAAAGAACTTGTTTAAGATATCTACAATTTGCTCAAAAGAAGGACAGAATTGCAAATATATGGGTCGATCATGTATCAACCCTCTTATATAGTGCATATGTATCTCTATGTTCTTGGTTTGTTGTCACTGAATAGGATCTCTTGAAATCTGAATGGCTTCCTAGTTTTCGAAAAAGATGATGGTAGGTATGTGAAACTTTATCCCAAACTTAATAAGGATATGTTGCAACCAAATGGATTGCGTTGCAGCATTCACTGCTCCTATATACTCTACTTTCGTTGTCGATAATGTAATAGTGGCTTGATTTTTGTTGGACCAACAAATAGGCCTTGAGCCCAAACTAAAAAGAGTAACATGAGGTGGACTTGCGGTCTATACCATCGCCATCCCAATCAAAATCAGTGCATCCAAATAGATCAAATTTGCAAGATGCTACATAGTGGATCCCATAGTTATTGACCCCTTTACATATCAAAGTATTATTTTGGTATCCTTCCAATGTAACTCATGTGATTCCTATATGTATCTAGATACCGCCCCAACATCAAAGGAGATATTTGGTCGACTGTGTGTAAGATAAAGAAGACTCACAATTAACTATCGATACAAGGTACAATCAACCAAAGTTGTACAAGCACCTCCATCTTCAAGATGGGTTCCAGAAAGAAATGGGAATGTGGCTAGTTTGCAATATTCCATTTTGAATCTGATAAGGAGATATTGTGCATACTTAGAATGTGCTACAGTGACTCCCAAATCTGATTGGGTGATCTGGAATTGTAATGTCCCTCCTATCCTACAAGGCTATGGAGAGGACACTAACAATAATACTGGACATCTAGTCCCATACTTAATCAAATAAGCATTCATATAAATTGTAGATGGAGATATGCCAATGCATAAAATCTTGAAAACATAGCAGAATTTAATTCCATTACACATCCATCATACATTCCATATTTTCATGTCATTCATCAATTAAGCAATATCAAATTAGCAAATGAGAATACTTATCTTAAACCAAGTAGTCCCTGAGCAACCAGCTACGCTTCTGCAACGTTCCACCCAACCATAGGCCAGTGTGCTCCTCAATCTCTCAGCACCACTGCCACCCCCGAGCTGGGCATGATCTCCACAAGGAAAAGGGGAAAGCAGGCTCTCACATAGCCAAAGATACACCAAAATCAGCCAAACCAATCAGCAATGGGGTTTCTCAGGCTGCTAAGAGATGGACAGAGGTGAATTACTAGGCTAGTGGCTCAACCATTGAGCTATGGATACTTCATTGGGCTCATCAAGCCAAATCTGTCCTCTTCCACTCCTGAATCTCTTGCTCATAGGTTCAAACTAAACGGGAAGGGACATAACAGACAGAAATGCAAGTGCTGGGCGTTTTTGCAGTAGGATGCCCAACGATGGGATTTCAACCAGTTCAGAAAGACGTGGGAAAGCCCAAAACGAAATTTGGAAAAAGGGAAAACAACCCCAGGAGCATAATCGTTTTCAGAAAAACGTCCATGGGCAGAAATGGCCTCTATAACCCCAGAAAATCATGGTTATCTTCTCCCAGCCACTGTGCTAACCAAAAACGAGTTCCCAGGCATGGAAGAATGCAGAGAAATGGTGAAAACGTGAAGGAAAAACCCTAGTTCGCCCCAAGCTGCGTGAGAGAGGAAAGACTGTGGTTCAGAATGGCTTGGGAAGGAAAAATGTGGGTGATTTCTTGCCTTGCAAGCAAAAAATCAAATTCCCGGATTGATGGCTTGCCCATACCCGAAATTGGCTACCATACCTCATCATTCCCAAGGCATTAACTGCCTCAACCAACTCTTGGAAGAATTTAATGATTGGGGCATAAGCCAAAATGGGTAGTTGGGATCTCATGGGTTTTCTCATTGACACATGGATTGACTCCATGGCTCAAGGGTTTGGTTATTTTTCCTCCCTATTCCTTGTAAGATCATGCCCCATCTCTTTGTTGCAATGCATAGCTGGTTGTGGGTTTTTTTATTATTAAAATTGCATATTTACATGATGTCCGAATTTACATTGTGCACGGCTAGCACAAGAACCATATGCATCTATTCTAATTGTTGATACATAGAACGATAAATCAATGGTGGGGCCTTGGCCTTGAGCTCCTCACCATGACTAAATAACAATATTTACATCATTTACAATATTAATGCAATAGGTTCAAGATGGGGACATTACAGGAATCCAAGAAAATATTGTAACAACCCTAAGTTAGTCATGGAAAATCTATCATACAAGAAAAATTTTAACCATGCAAGTAAGTGATAGAACATCCTTTGATGAGGATATCATCCACATAGAGTACAATAAGTAATAGAGAGTTCCATTCTCGAATCATATATACATTTGGATTTGAATTACATCTCGAAAATTTTTGTTCTAACATAAAAGAATCCCTTTTTGCATACCAAGCTCAAGGAGCTTGTTTTAATCCATATAAATATTTCTTTAATTTTCATACCAAGGATGAATTGAGATGTACTATGGTGGTTTCTCCATGTAGATCTCATCTTCAAGGTCCCCATGAAGAAAATCAATCTTCACATTCATGTGATGAATCTCCCATTTTTTTGTTGTTGCTATGGAAAGATCAAGTCGAACTGAATCTATCTTTGCAACTGGTGCAAAATTTTATGTGTAGTCAATGACATGTATTTGAGAGAATCCTTTGGCCACCAATATTGTTTTTTGCTTGTTGATAAGTCCATCGGCTGCCATCTTGGTCTTATAAATCCATTTTCATTGAATCAATTTCCTTCTCTTCGGAAGAGGTACCAAATCCCAAGTTTTGTTGTTCTAAGAGATTGATATTCCTCATCCATTGATGTTTCCCAATGAGGATTGTTAGAGGCTTCTGCATGTGTTTTGTTAGAGTAAATAACCCTCCTAGAGCATGCGTTATTGAGTCTAATGGGACAAACCACACTCAAAAACACTCCCTGAATCACCCATGAGACCAATTCCTAGATTTTGGGGTGCCTTCCTTGGTTTGAGGGCTCATTCCTTTATTTAGGAGATTTTTTACATGATTTAAGGTTTAACATGATTTAGAGCTAACCTGCTCCATTGATTTAGCCTAAAATTAACTCTGAATGACCCTTAACACTCATTAGCGCCCTTCTTGAGAGATTTTAGCGACATGCACGTTGTCATTCAGTTAACTGAGTGATCGATGAGTCCCTTTATCAATTAACTCAATCTAGGAGTGCATGCACAACTTATTGGGGTTATTTGTTGTTAGTTAATCCTAACTAGACCTCTTTGCATGGTATAGACTCTCTCTACATGGCATGGAAAATTTGAGTTTCTCTCTGAAATAATTCGAAATTGTTCACCTATATATTGTAACCTCCTTCATTCATTTAGGTACTCTGATAATAAAATCATTTTCTTTCTTCTCTTCAAAATTAATGTGTAATGATTCATACATATTATTGCACAAATTTTCATGCTTGATTTAATCATCATATCTTGTTTGCTTTTACAACTAGATATATGAATACTCAAATCCTATATGGTATCAGAGCTAGGGCGTGATAAACTAGCTACTATGCTAGTATTGTTTATCAAGTTTTTGCAGGTTGAGAAGGGCTTTCGCGGCCACCCAAGAAGGATTTAGCAGCCACCAATGAATTCTTTTGCAACCACCAATGAAATCTTTCACAACCATCAAAGAAGGATTTTGCAGCCACTGCTTTTGCAGATTGAAGAAGGATTTTTTCAAGCCACCAAAGAAGGCTTTTCGCAGCCATCAAAGAAGGTTTTTTGCAGCCATCAAAGAAGGTTTTTTTCAGCCACCAAATAAATATTTTTTGGCCACAAAATAAGTTTTTTGTAGCCACCAAAGAGCCCATTTATAGTACTCATTTACAACCATTAAAAATTACAATTGCAACCATCAAAGGAGTGCTCATTTACAACCATCAAAGAAATGTACTTGCATCCACCGAATAGATCATTTGCAGCCACCAAAGAAAAATTTAGCAGCCATCAAAAAGTGTTTTTTCAGCCATAAAAGAGATATTTTCCAGCCATGGATCTCCTATCTCCCCAACTCATTCGCTACATAGTTGGTATACTATATAAAGTCTTGTTGAAGGAGGCCCTAGAAGCTTCGTAGCTTAGGTCCTATGAGGACATATCCACTTACATTCAGAAGATGAAAGAGGTCATTGGAGAACTTGTCCCAAATCAAGTTCAAACTAAAGAAAGAATCCCACATGTCTGTTCAGTCTCTGGAGCCTTAGCTTTTGCTCCTACTACCCACCAATTTCGACACCAATTTTTATGAGTAGATTAATTCTCCACATTTACATTCTCTTTTATGGGGGAGGGTTCCACTGGGTTTTTTCCCACTTTACCAAGTTATAGAGAATTATTCTTTGTGTGTGCATGGGTACCTAATATGGTTGAAAATTGCCAGGACCCATTTTTTTACTCAGTTATTTTTTTCTAGTTAGGCTTATGGGGGTTGTTAGAGTAAATAACCCTCCTAGAGCATGTGTTCATGAGTCTAATGGGCCAAACCACACTCAAAAACACTTCTTAAATCACCTATGAGACCAATCCGTAGATTTTGGGGTGCCTTCCTTGGTTTGAGGGCGCATTCCTAGATTTAAGGGAGTTTTTACATGATTTAAGTAAGAACATGAGTTAGATCTAAATATGATCCACTGATTTAGCCTAAAATTAACTCTAAATTACCCTTAACACTCATTACTTGTCACGTCCCCTCCCATCATACTAGTGCGATGGAGAGAACATGATGTTAAGGCTAGGCATCTAGCCCCATGTGATTTTTTAAGAAAACCCGTTGAATATAAAAAGAGACATATGCATATATATATATGCAAGAAACACAGCGGAAGTAAATTCTATTACACATATAGCATACATTCAAGATATTCATGATAGTCATCAAATAAATACATTATAGAATTAACACAAGAGAGTACTTATATTAAAACAAAGTAGTCTCGAGCAACTGGCTATGCAACTGCAACGTTCCACCCAACCATAGGCCAGTTCTACTCATCAATCTCTCAACACAACTATTTTTAAGATTCAATATGCTAAGATAGATAACATCAGTATTCAATTCAATTTCACAACAATAGCATATACAGGATCACTGAAAGAATAACAAGCACATCATAAACACAAGAGACATAATTTATCCTGGGAAACCCTCATGGGGTAGAAAACCCAGCAAAACTTCCTCAATATAGATGACCAAAGGGTACAAATGTGAAATCCCCAAGCAAGAGCTCCTTCTCCTTCACATATATCTCTCTCTCTCTCCTAATGCGCAATCCACAAGTGAGTGTGTGTGTTCAAATGAGGAACACAACACCTCTATTTATACTTTATCTTTCACTTGACCTTTTCCCTAACGAGGTCGGCCCCAACAACTTAACCACTCAACTTAATGTTGACTGGGCCGACTCCTCTAGGGGACTTAAACACCCCATTACAATTGAATCTAGGGGAACTAATGCCCCGAATTAATGGGAGGTTTTACCTCAATGACTTTACATTACTCAATATGATAAATACATCCCGACAGAGAAATAAAACATCTCCGAATAATAATAATAAAGTACAAATAGAATATTCTTCGAAGTTACAATATTTCAACAACTGCCACCCTCGAGTTGGGCATGATTTCTACAAGGAAAAAGGGAACAACAGACTCACACATAGATAAATATACACCAAAATCAACCAAGCCGATCTACAGTTGGGTTTAGCAATCTTCTAAGGAAATGGAAAGGAAGAATTGCTAAGCTAGTGAGATCAACCACAGAGCTATGGATAGCTCTACAAGATCTATCCAGCTTGGTCCCCCACAATGCCTACACACCCGACACAAGGAATTATTCCCTTCACTACTACACAGTCCCTCAGGCCATACCTTCCAATCCAGTACTGTTCAAGGTGTGCATAGAAGAGTAGCCAGCCCTTTTGATCTTCTTGAGAGGTTACCTTCCTCACTAGGTTTATCAAGCCAATTCTGATCCGCTTACACTCCTAATTTATTGCTCACAAGTTCAAACCAAAACAGGGATGCACATAACAACAAAATCACAAGTGTTGGGCATGAAGAGAAATGTTTTGACAGTGGGATGCCAAAAATGGGTTTCCATTAGTTTCAGAAAAACGTGGGGAACCAAAAACGAAATGGCAGATGGGAAATCAACCCTGGGAGAGAAAAAACATTTTCAAAAAACGTTTATGGGAATTCAAGGGACAGAAACGGCCTCCATAAACCCCCAAATCATGACTCCCTTCCTCCCAGCCACTGTGCAATAAAAAAATGAGTTCCCAGCTATGGAAAATGCAGGAAAATGACGGAAAACGTGAAGGAGAAAGCCCCAGCTAGCTCAGACTGTGTGAGAGAGAAAAGACCATGGGTGAAGAATGGATTTGGGCACAATTTCATGGGTTTTTTCTGTCCCAAGAAGAAAAAATACATTTTCCCATATTGATGGCTTTCCCATACACGAAATTGGCTTCCATACCTCTCCATTCCCAAGGCATTAACTACCTCAACCAACTCTTGGAAGAATTAAATGATTGGGTGCATAAGTCAAAATGGGTAGTTGAGGGTTTATGGGTTCTTTCAATGACATTTGGCTTAACACTATTGGCTCAAGGGTTTGAATATTTTCCATCCCTATTCCTTGTGAAAATCATGCCCCCATCTCTTGTTGCATTACATAGCTAGTTGTGGGTATTTCATTAAAATTAATATTTACATGATGTCATAATTTCTATTGTGCATGGCTAGCACAAGAACCATATGCATCGATTTTTAATTTCCGATACATAAAATTCTAAATCGATGGCACGGCCTTGGACTTGAGCTCCTCACCATAATTTAATAACGATATTTACATCATTTACAATTTTAACGCAATAAGGTCAAAATCGGGATATTACATTCCCCTCCCCCTTACATTAGCAATGTCCTCAGTGCTCATCAAAATTGAACAAAAATGGATATGCCACTCTCATGGCATCCTCCAGCTCCCATGTAGCCTCATCGGGACCGTAGTGCTTCCATTACACCTTTACCTGTCCGATGGCTCGATTCCAGAGCAATGTTACCTTCTTGTCTAGGATGCGCAATGGATCAGTTTGGAAATCTCCCTCGGGTTCCACCTGGATCACATCCCAATTAATCACATGGTTAGGATCATGTACATATTTCTTAAGCAAAGAGACATGAAAAACATTATGAGCTCTAGTGCTAGCAGGAAATGCAAGTCTATATGCAATTGGCCCTATTCTTTCAAGCACTTCAAATGGTCCACAATATCTAGGTGATAGCTTGGCACAACTCCCAAACTTCAAGGAACTCTTCCTTGTCCTCACTCTAAGATACACATGATCCCCAACACTGAATTCCCTATGCACTCTATGCTTATCTGCATAGCTTTTCTATCTATCCTAGGCTCCTTTTAAATTCTGCCTGATCTTTGCAACCTCTTGTTCCATTTCCTTAAGCAATTCTGGCCCAAGTACAATTCTATTCACTGGATTATCCCAATACATTGATGTCCTACACCTTCTTCCATACAAAGCCTCATATGGACTCATTCCCAATGATGTTTGTTGCCCATTGTTATATGCAAACTCTACCAAGTGTAGATAATCCTCCCACTTGGATGGTTTTTCCATTACATACATGCGAAGCATGTCTTCAAGCACCCGATTTACTCTTTCTGTTTTCCCATCTGTTTGAGGATGGTACACGGTACTAAAGTTCAACTGTGTACCCAAATCTAGAAAGAGACCTTTCCAAAAATTGGAAGTGAACTTGGTATCCCTGTCAGAAATTATTGCCTTAGGCAATCCATGTAATCTGAAAATTTTCTTCGTGAAAATATTTGCAATGGCATCGGCTTTATATGTAGACTTAACCGATATAAAATGTGATTCCTTTGTTAACTTGTCCACCATAACCATGATTGAATCATGTTGTCTCACAGTCATTGGAAACCCTGTAGTAAAATCCATGGAAATTACTTCCCATTTCCATTCTAGGATTGGAAATGGATGCAATAAACCTGCTGGGTGTTGGTGTTCAACCTTCACCTGCTGACATTTCATGCACTTAGAAATGTATTCGGAAACATCCTTCTTCATCCTTGGCCAAAAATAATATTTTCTTGCTGTAGCAATTGTTTTATGATATCCTGGGTGACCGGAGTATGGAGATTTATGGATTTCATCCATAACAATCCTCCTCAAATATACCACATTTGGAATATAGACTCTATTTTTATAAGTAAGAAGTTTGTCTCCTTCCAACTGATATCCTTCATACTTCTTTTTAAGTTCTTGAGCTGCAATTTGTCCTTTATCTGCACGTACACTTCATCATCAACACTATGGTTAACAATCTGTTGCCTCAAATCTGGTTGGCAAGTACTAAGCATTGCCACATGCATTTCATGTACTTTCCTACTAAGTGCATCAACCGCCTTTTTTTCTTTCCCTTTTATGTGTTTGATTTCAAAATCAAATTCACACAAAAATTCCAACCATCTAACTTGCCTAGCATTTAAAGTTGGTTGATCAAACAAGTATTTCAGACCACAATGGTCTATCCTTAGCTCAAATTTCCTTCCCATTAATTAATGCCTCCACATCTTTAAAGCATGTACTATGGCTGCAAGTTCTAAATCATGAGTAGCATAGTTCTTCTCATGCTCCTTCAACTTTCTTGACTCATAGCATACCGCGTGGTTGTCTTGCATAAGAATTCCTTCAAGTCCTTGATTGCATGCATCGGTACACACCACAAAGTATTTTTCTAGGTCTACAATTTTCAAAATTGGTGCACTCGTAAGAATATCCTTCAACTGTTGGAAGCTTTCCTCACATCTTGGTGTCCATTCATACTTTATCCCCTTCTTTTGCAAAGAAGTGATCGAATGTGCAACCTTGGAGAATCCTTCAATGAACCTCCTATAGTACCCAGCAAGTCCCATAAAGGATCTCACATATGTCACATTCCTTGGAGTTGGCCAATTCATAATGGCTTCAATCTTCTCAGGGTCCATAGATATTCCTTCGTCCGATATAATGTGACCCAAATAATGAATTCTATCTTTATAAAAGTCACATTTTCTTAACTTTGCATACAACTTATGCTCCCTTAGAAATTGAAATGTCATTCTCAAATGTTCTTCATGCTCTTCTTCATTCTTAGAATAGATAAGAATGTCGTCAAGAAAAACAAGAACAAACTTGTCCAAATACTTGCTAAAAACACTATTCATGAGACACATGAATGTAGCTGGTGCATTTGTTAGACCAAATGGTACCACCACAAACTCATAGTGCCCATACCTTGTCCTAAAGATTGTCTTATGAATATCTTCCTCTTTGATTCTTACCTGATGGTAACCAGACCTTAAGTCAATTTTTTAAAATACCTTTGCTCCTCTCATTTGGCCAAAGAGATCATCAATTCGAGGAAATGGGTATTTGTTTTTCACAATGACTTTGTTTAGCTACCTGTAGTCAATACATGGCATGAGTGTTCCATCTTTCTGTTTCACAAATAGAACAGGTGCTCCCCACGGGGACACACTTGGCCTGATATATTTCTTTTCCAACAAATCTTGTAATTGCATTTTCAATTCTAGTAATTCCGGTGTACTCATCTTGTAGGGTTTCTTAGACACTGGTCCAGCACCTGGCACAAGTTCAATTGCAAAATCAATGTCTCTCTTTGGAGGAAGTCCCAGAACCTCATCAGGAAAAACATCCCTGAATTCTTGCAATACATGATAGTCCTCCAACTTAAGAGTCTCATTCTCTATTTCCTCCAAAACATGGGCTGCATACAATTGACAACCTTTCCGACAGAACTTCTTCAACTGCATGGTTGAAACCTGTTTAGCATAAATCACCTTTGGAATGCCTTTTACAACCCTTGGGTTTCCTTCTTTGTCCATGCATTAAAATTTCTTATTGTAGCAGTCAATTTTAACCTTGTGTGCTTCTAACCAATCCATCCCAATGAGAATATCATAGGAACCAAGTGGCAAAATATTCAGATTTGCATAAGTGAATAGCCCATCCATCTCTAATGGACATTTCTCTACAATTCCACTAAATTTTCTCTTGGTTCTAGTGGCTAGTCGAACTAACCAAGATTTACTATGCTTTAATTTATTAAAAGCACAAATCTCAACAATTTTAGGAGTGACATAACTGTGAGTAGATCCAGGATCAATCAAAATAGAAACAGATTGCTTAGCAATCTTACCTTCAACTTCAACCACAGTTGATTGATGATATGCTTGGAGGTCATCTAGTGCTGCATAGATTCTAGGGATTGTCCTCACCACCTGACCCACAGTTTCAGCTCCCTGGATGTTGTGAACTTGATTTACATTCCCATTCCGATGTGGACAGTTCCTAAGCATGTGGCCTCCTCCGAAACCCCAACATTGAAGTGGTTCTTTTGGCTCCTTTGGATCTCTTGGCTTGTCTCCCATCATCCTAGTTGGCTTAGTCACAACCTGTGATGGATGCCTTTGATGATTTGTGAGATGAGGAGGTTTGAAACCTTTCTTCCTTTGGTCAAACTTCTCATTTTTCTTGCCCTTCCATGCCTTATGGAAATCAGGTTTGCTTTTTTTTATCATAGAAATACTTGGCCTTCCTTATTTCCTCCTCTAGAGTTCGAGGCTCATCAAATTCAATCCTAACTTTATATAACTGAGGTAGCCCACTTAGAAAAAGCTGAATTTTCACCTTATCATCTTGAATATACCTTACATACCTCAGCAGCTCCAAGAATTTGTTTGCATATTCTTCCATGGTCAATTGTCCCAATTTCAGCTCATGGAACTCTTTGATCTTATCATCATAATACCTATCAGAGAGGTACTTCTGCTTGAAGTATTTCTTGAACTACTTCCACACAATATTTCTTTCATTGATCTTCCTCACTTACCTGATGTGATCCCACCATATATATACTCTTCCATTCAAGTTGAAGATGGATACCCTTGCCTTCATATTTTCAGAGTAGTCTTGGACTTGGAAATACTTTCTCATCCCAAGAAGCTAAGATTCAACTTCTTGACCATATTTTACCTATCCATCAAATGTAGGAGGTTTTGCCTTCTTAAATTCCCCATGTGAATTGTTCTTGTAGTGCCTATTCCTCTTACTCCTGTGAGATGTAGAGCTTGAACCTTCAATGGATTCTTCAGAGTCAGATGATCCACTAGAAGAGATTTCTGGAGTATATGTTCTGTCTCTAGAAACTCTTCTTGAGCTATTGGCCCTCTTGCGGGAATTCCTCCTTGACCTACTCCCACTCCTTTCTGGATTTGATGTCTGATGCCCAGAGTTTATTTTCCTTTGGATGTCTGTCAAACTCTGCAGCATGGCGGAATTCAACTGATTTTGTTCTTCCTGAGCTTTAATCATCCTTTCATTATCTTCTCTACAACTTTGCAACTCCACCCTTAAGCTCCTCATGGTGGCTACAATATCTGGGGGAGTCTCTTGACTTCTTCTCCCATTATATTATGTTTCAACATTCTCAACATGTATGTTATCCCCCATGGCATCTGTCTCAGGTTCATAGGGATCTTGTGCATCATCCATGATGTTGATTTTCTTGGCCCAGCCAAGACCAAAACTTTCCAACTGCACTATCTGGAACGTTGCCTTTGATGTAACTATGATTCTGCAAAATGTGTTCATAAACACAATTGTTAGCTGCATTATATTCTCATAAATTCATAAATTATTTGCATGTATATGGGAAAATACTATATTGACAAAATTTTCAAATCATAGACTTTTCTCACAATCAACGACTATCTTAGGCGGATGATGGGGGTCAAGGGGGACTTTTCTCACAATCAACGACTATCTCAGGGGGACTATCACAGGCTCTCTTTTTTTTTGCAATTCTTTCAATTTCGCGCAATCTGGCGCATAAATTCCATGGCAATTTTTCACTTTCGGACACCTAAAAAATCCCCTGAAAATTGTTGAAATTCTCTGTTTCGGCGAACTTATCGTTTTTCCTCTGACCTGTTTCGGCAATTTTGAGCTTTTATCGCTGACCGATCTCCTCTGACTGTTTCAGTGATTTTGAGCTTTCATCACCGACCAATCTCCTCCGACTGCACTTGCACCGACTGTGTCGCTGTGAAATCGGCAAAAATCGATGACCATGTCGCTGCGAACTCAAAAAAACTCATCGACCGTGTCGCTGCAAACTCGAAAAAACTCGTCGACCGTGTCGCTGTGAACTCGTCTAAAATCGCCAACCGATCTACTCCGACCGTGTCACAAAAATCTCGGCTAAAATCGCCAACTTGTTTCACAAAAAATGAGCAATTGGTCACCAACCATTTTGCAGAAGATGAGCGATTGGTTGCCGACTGTTTCACAGAAAATAAGCAATTGGTCTCCGACTATTTCGCAGAATTTGAGCAATTGGTCGCCGACCATTTCGCAGAAAATGAGCAATTGGTCGTCGTCCGTTTCGCAGAAAATGAGCGATTGGTCGCCGACCGTTTCGAAGAAGATGAGTGATTGGTCGTTGACCGTTTCACAGAAAATGTGTGATTGGTCGCCGACCGTTTCGCAGAAGTTGAGCGATTGGTATCCGATCATTTCACTGAAAATGAGCGATTGGTTGCTGACCGTTTCGCAGAATTTTTCTCTTTTACGCCGACATAGAATTTAGACAAAATTTCAAAACACTTAGAAAAATTTGAAATTTTTATTTCTTTCTTCTGATGGCCTGTGGTGATCAGGAAGGGGTATTCCCTTTGTAACTGCTCAACTTAGCCCATTTAGGCCCGATGTTGTAACATGTGGCTCTGATACCACACTGTCACGTCCCCTCCCATCATACTAGTGCGATGGAGAGAACATAATGCTAAGGCTGGGCATCTAGCCCCATGTGAATTTTTAGGAAAACCCATTGAATATAAAAAGAGACATATGCACATGTATATATATATGAAAGAAACACAGCGGAAGTAAATTCTATTATACATCTAGCATACATTCAAGATATTCATGATAGTCATCAAATAAATACATTACAGAATTAACACAAGATAGTACTTATCTTAAAACAAAGTAGTCCAGAGCAATTGGCTATGCAACTGCAACATTCCACCCAACCATAGTCCAGTTGTGCTCATCAATCGCTCAACACAATTGCCACCCCCAAGCTGGGCATGATTTCTACAAGGAAAAAGGGAACAACAGACTCACACATAGCCAAATATACACCAAATCAGCCAAGCCAATCTACAGTTGGGTTTATCAAGATGCTAAGGAAATGGAAAGGAAGAATTGCTAAGCTAGTGAGCTCAACCATAGGGCTATGGATACCTTTACAATATCTATCCAGCTTGGTATCCCACAATGCCTACACTCCCGACACAAGGAAGTATTCCCTTCACTACTACACAGTCCCTCGGGCCATACCTTCCAATCCAGTACTGTTCAAGGTGTGCATAGAAGAGTAGCCATCCCTTGGGATCTTCTTGAGAGGTTACCTTCCTCACTAGGTTTATCAAGCCAATTCAGGTCCGCTTCCACTCCTAATTTCTTGCTCACAAGTTCAAACCAAAACAGGGATGCACATAACAGCAAAATCACAAGTGTTGGGCATGAAGAGAAATGTTTTGACAGTGGGATGCCCAAAATGGGTTTCCATTAGTTTCAGAAAAACGTGGGCAACCAAAAACGAAATGGCAGATGGGAAATCAACCCTAGGAGAACAAAATCATTTTCAAAAAACGTTTATGGGAATTCAAGGGATAGAAACAGCCTCCATAAACCCCCAAATCATGACTCCCCTCCTCCCAACCACTATCCAATAAAAAAACGAGTTCCCATCTATGGAAAATGCAGTAAAATGATGGAAAACGTGAAGGAGAAATCCCCAGCTAGCTCATACTGCGTGAGAGAGAAAAGACCAACTAAGAAAAAATACGTTTTTCAGATTGATGGCTTGCCCATACACGAAATTGGCTGCCATACCTCTCCATTCCCAAGGCATTAACTACTTCAACCAACTCTTGGAAGAATTAAATGATTGGGTGCATAAGTCAAAATGGGTAGTTGAGGGTTTATGGGTTCTCTCAATGACATTTGGCTTAACACTATTGGCTCAAGTATTTGAATATTCTCCATCCCTATTCCTTGTGAAAATCATGCCCCCATCTCTTGTTGCATTGCATAGCTAGTTGTGGGCATTTCATTAAAATTCATATTTACATGATGTCATAATTTCTATTGTGCGTGGCTAGCACAAGAACCATATGCATCGATTTTTAATTGTCGATACATAAAACGCTAAATGGATGGCGGGGCCTTGGCCTTGAGCTCCTCACCATGATTTAATAATGATATTTACATCATTTACAATTTTAATGCAATAGGGTCAAAATCGGGATATTACATTACCACCCTAGTTAAGTCAATAGCACCCTTGTTGAGATATTTTAGGGACATGCACACATTTTCATTCAGTTAACTGATTGATCAGTGAGTCCCTTTAACAGTTAACTCAATCTAGGAGTGCATGCATGACTTATTGGGGTTGTTTGATCTCAGTTAATTCTAACTATCCATCTCTGCATGGCATAGACTCTCTCTACATGGCATGGACAATTTGAGTTTCTTTCTGACCTAATTCGAAATTGTTCACCTATATATTGCAACCTCCTTCATTAATTTAGGTATTCTAATAGTAAAATTATTGTCTTTCTTCTCTTCAAAATTAATGTGTAATGATTCATATATATTATTGCACAATTGTTCATGCTTGATTTAATCATCATATCTTATTAGCTTTTGCACCTAGATCTATGACTTCTCAAATCGTATATGTTTCAGTATCAAATGTGGACATCATATAGAAATGAGTGGGCAGCAATGGTCTTATGGCAGCAAGGGTTGTGTGGCATTATGAAACTCTGAACGGGTTCTTTGAGTATCAGTAGGATCACCCACTGGTTCCCCGGTTGCTTCAAGTGTTTTCTTTTCCCAACGAGGCTGAATTGTTGGGTCTGCAATAACTATCATTTTCAATATACTCATCATCATCTATATGTGAATCCGAACATGTATCTAAATCTGAAATTTTAGTTGAGACATTAGATAAAGAATCAAACAATTCATTTTGAATAACTAGTTGTGCATCAAGAGGAGAACTAGTTTCATGCATCGGAATTTCTTCAAATTTTACACTTCTTTCAATAAATATTTTTTTAGTATTAATATTGAGCATCCTATAACCTTTTAACCCTTTAGGATAGTTCACAGAAAGGCACTCCTCACCTTGCGGTTCCAAGGCCCTTCTTTTCTTGGAAGGAATATGAGCCCAGGCATAGGATCCAAACACCCTAAAGTTCTTTACTATTAATTTTTTACCAATCCATGCTTCAGAAGGAGTAACTCCTTTCAAATGTTTGTGAGGGACTCTATTTTGAATGAAATTAGAACAATTTATGGCCTCATCCAATCATTTTGGAGAAAGATTCTTTGCTTGCGGCATGCAATTTGTCATTTCTTTCAATGTTCTGTTTTTCCTTTCTACAACCTCATTCTATTGTGGAGTATAAGGGACAGTATGTTGCATCTCTATACCAACTGTGGAGCATATCTGATGTACATATTCATTTACATACTCCCCACCATTTTCTGTGCGAATAATATTGATCCCCTTATCAGACTGTTTCTCTGCAAGTGCTTTAAAATATTGAAGGCATGCAAATACATTATCTTTGTTCTTTAGGAAGTACACCCATGTGTATCTTGAAAAATAATCAATAAAATTCAGTACATATCTAACTTTATTCATATAGATATAAGGAAGAATCCCATTAATGTCACTATGGACTAATTCAAGAAGGGATGTGGCTCTCCTATCCTTCCCTTTCTCAAATATTTCTTCAGGGTGCTTACCAATAGCATATCACGGGCATACTCCATCTTAAAAGGAGATGGGTGGAAGCCCTACTACCATGTCTTCCTTACTTAATTTCTACAAGTAAGTATAGTTGAGTTTCCCAAACCTTTCATGCCATAATTCACTAACATCATTAGAATGCATTAACAGAACTGAAGCAGGATATTTTGGCAAAAACTTTGAAAAACATACAACTTGTTTTTGTGATTGTATTTCCCAAGTGCAATATTTGAACCATAAACTATATCTAAAATTACTATTGAGTCTTTGGTGAAGAGAACTAGCTTACCATGGCCCAATTGTTTGATTTGGTAGATGGAAAGCGTATTTTTGGACAAACTAAGTACATAGAATACATCTTGAAATTGCACATCTTCTTGTGAAATATCTCCTTTTCCACATACTTTGATTGAAGTGTTGTCTCCCACGAGTACTTATTGGACAAAGTATGGTTGCATGAAGGTGAACATGTCCTCGGATGATGTCACGTGATTTGATTCTTTGAAATCTAGGATCCAAGTTGTTGATTTTGAAGAGCTCAGAAATTGTCACAATTGCATGTCCCCTTTTGGGAGGAGGTCTTCGCTTGCATACTTTGTCTTCATTTTCTGCAAAAATATTCTTATACCTGCAATTTTCTTCTTTGTGAAGTCCCTTTCTACAGTAGGGACATAAATCCAACTCCTCCTTAGTCTTCCCTTCTTTGGAGGTGGTCTTGTCATAAGAAAACTTTGGACTTTTGCTCCCTTTTTCCTTTGTATGGAATCTTTTGCTTACTACATTTATTCTTGTCCTCACTTGATTCAAGTGCGTGAACATTTGAGGAACTTTGTAGGCCCATCTGAGAAAGTTTATCCTGCTCTTGAATAAGAGAGGCAACAAAGACATCTAAATAAGGCATGGTGAAAGATGTTGCAAGTGCTAATCTAGTAGAATGAAATGATGAGACAAAAGTGCTAAATTTAGAATCCAACTTAGAAATTATAGAAAGTACAATCTGAGTATTATTTTTATCAATCTCACACATCTTGAGCTGCAAGAGGACATATCTAAATTTTGTAAATAATTCTTCTATGGATTCGAACTCACTCGGCCTTAGGTTCATTATCTCTACCTCCAAATGATTACCCCTCATCTCATCTTATGTACCAAAGAAGTTGGACAAAGTGGTCCATATTTCATTAGGGGTCCTCTTGGCTTGAATGTGGTAAATAAAGTCAGGAGAAACATAGTAACATAGCATCCCATGTTCTTCATCCATTCGATTAAGATACTTCGACTTTTCAACAAGACCCATTGGTTCCATCTCATTTCCCTTGGTGATCTGGTACAACCCCTTCATTCTCAAGAGCATTTCTACTCTTGACTTCCATTCAAAGTAATTGAAGGGTTCAAGAGATTATTAGAAGGTATATCCATGGTTTCTAATGCGCTCTTTGATGACTTCAAAAGCGCTTCCTCAATCCGCAAAAGTAATATTACCAACAAGAAATCACTGAAACACTAACTAGTTTAGTACCCCCTATGCTCTGATAACATATATATTAGAACATATATGGATCTAGGTACATAGACTAATGATATATATTGTGAAAATATAATTTGTCATCAATTAATCACGTAATAAATGAAATAACATAGATCATTACATAAGGGACTAGAATAGAAGAAGAGAAGAATGATATATTTCATGTAATTTGAATGAGTGGTGGAGTACAATATTTAAAGAGAGGCAATTCAAATTAGGATTTGAGGAAATTCTGATTTTCCATGCAGTGGATGAGATGATTTAGGCTTAACAAGAGGCTAAAACCCCTTAGTTAGCCATGCTAACTCTCCTAGACTAAGTTAAACTGACCCAAGACTTCACAATAACTAGTTATCTAACTGAGTACTTAGTTAACTGAATGAATATTCAGTTAATTGACTAAAATAGAGTGAAAAAAACCTAATTGGGTCCATGAAGGCGCTAATGTCTAATTTAGGGCATGAATGGTCAGTTAGGAGCAAAATTAGAAAATTTCTCTCAGTTACTAACTAAGGAATAACTCTAGTATTCCTAAATCAGGAATCACTCCCTAAATCAAAGGAGGTGCCCTCAAAACTAGGAATGTGCCTATCTAAGATGAGTTTGGTGATTAGGGATTTGGTTTAAGTGGAAAACAGAGTGGTTAGATACCCTAAGAGTTTAGAAGAATATTTAGGGTGACTCAGGTGGTCAAAATGAGTGTGGTTTGTCCCTCAAGAGTCGTGAAGTCAAGGTCCGGGTGACTAGAAAAGGAGAATGATGCTATTGAGAGGTTTTTAGCTCTAACAACTTTTGTTGGTGTTAGTGCTAAGGATTGTTTACACCAAAGTTTTCTTTTCCCTTTTCTTAAAGCCTAATTTTGGTCATCTTTTTCTTAATTCATTACTTTGATGAATCCTAATCTGACCCAAGACTGATCTGTTTATGTCATGTTTTTTTTTGTCTTTGCTTTCAATAAGTCATAATAAATATTATGTTTATAAGATGGCACAACATTATGTTAATTTTGAGAAAAAAATTTATCTTAAGTATTTTTAAAGGTTCACAACATGGATTGATTGTACATCTTTCATAGCGTTGAAGTATTTGGTAGCTAGTTAGTTTATTTGTGATTAAAGAAACACTACCAAAAGTTTTGGTAGAATAATTATTTGATTTTTGACCTTAATAGCTACCAAATTTCTAAGCGCGGGTTGTTGGATTCAAATGATTTTAGGCACCTTTTTCGTCACTGCAAAACCAAATCAAATCAAAGTAGTTATAGGGATTTCAAGCACGATGAAGAATGATTACTTAAGTTGTCCTTTGTTTCTGGTGACGTGATTTTGGTTTATCAATACCCATTAGTTCATAATGTTATGGTAACTAGATTCAAACTGTCTCCCAATTTTTCTGCATATTTTCTTAAAACATAATGATTCTTTGTATGTTGAGGGTTGACTTAACCAGGAGATGCAGAAACGAGTTCCACTAAAGAAGACTAAAAATCCCTAATTTCCTGTTGTGGCAAAGATGGGTTCTAAAATGGGAAGTCATGTTCTACGCATAGAAACGAATGGAGCAGAACTTTTCGAGAAATACCCCGATTTCATAAAGAAATTTAAGACAGTAGGTTGGTTCAAATTTTGAAAAAGGTTGCAGGGACATCACAAAGGTGTATCTAGGTTATTTGCGAAAAAATTTAATGGACATCAAGCTAAAATTGGAGGTTTAACTCTTAAGGTTTCAGAGTCCTCTATTGCAATGGATGGAAAATTACCTACAGATGGAGAATCTTAGTTTAAGAATAACAATGTTCAAGTTGTAGAGCTCAACCAATTTATGAATCCAAATCATTAGAACCCTAACTGGAGCACAGGGATACCATGAGACTGGTTAAAGGATGAATGGGCAGACCTTCTCAAAGTTGTTCAACGCTACATAACCTATGAAGGGAGGTTTGCATTCACTTACCAGTATCAAATGAGATTTATTTTCATTTAAGTGGAATCCGTAGAATGAATTTACCCTACTACCTCCTCAAGAGTTTGACTAAGATGTCAACTAAGGTTCAATCATACCCTAATAGGTCTCAAAATAGTGTCTTTCATCAATATTTGATTAAAAATTTTATAGTTTAAGAATTGAATAAAGCTCAGAATTCATGTCAATACTTTCTATTTTGGTCAAACCTTAAAATTGAAGAGAAGGGTCCTTCAAAAGGGAAAAAGGTTTCCTCTCCCTCCAAGAAATATGTAGCAGTGGAATAAAATACTAGCAAGACTACTAGGGAAAACTATAAAGCAAATAAACCCTAGACTGATCCTTCTTCTAAGGATGATAATCCAACTAATGGAGAAAAGAGATATGTATCTAGGAAAACTGAGGTTCGTGACAAAAAGAGATGCAAAGAGACAAACACCTCAGAGCTTGTTGTTGAATAAATTCCATTGGAACCCATTCCAGAGATTCGATTTGATCTCCCAAATGTGGATTAAAAAAAGCATGCTAGCAGTAAAATTAATTAATTAAAACCTAAAAAGAAGCAGCAAAGAGAACAGGACATATATCAAATATTTTTAGCCAGGAGACCTCACACAAGGCCTACCAACAAACTGAGGTTAAATTCAAATTCATTTTTTGATCCTTCTCTGAAGAAAAAATATAGTCATTGATGTGGAAAATCCTCAACCTGAGAGGGAAAGAAATTTCAAGAAGAGAAGAATATTTGAAATTGCTCCTGCACTAGAGAAGAGAAGAAGAAGATTAAGGCTGGAAGAGTTGAACATAATACTTGAATTAAAAGAACCTGAAAACCATGGGAAATCTAAAGAACCAATGAACACTAGATTCACAGCTGATGAGGAAAGTAGTTATGTTGGCATGGGGTTAGACCGCATAAAGTGTGGAAGCCGGCAGCAGCAAAGAAGGACCATCCGCAGAATAAGGACCATTCGCGGAGAACAAGGAGCCGACGGAAGCACAAGATTAGTTTAATTAGTTTCAAATGGGTCATTTGGACCGTTTTGTAACCGCCTTAGTTAGATATAAATAAATCTATGATTGTAAGCCTAAGGGCATGATCAAGGGTGTAAGCACTGAGCAGATGAATTGTGTAATGTTTTTCTTTGCCTTCGGCATGTTTTGTATGGATCCATGATAAGTGTTTTGAACTGTTTTCTACGAAGGTTGTACTTCAGGTTTTTGATGAGATAGTGCATGAAGATGTCCGGCTATGTCCATGTTTATGACGCCTCTTTCTTTTGTTTCTATTGCGTTGAATGATGTATGTGATTCAAATAATGTGTTATGCTTAATTTTTGTTGATGCGATCGTTGGTTTTATTATGTTAGTGTGAATGTCAATTACCCTCTGAATATGTGAATGAAAAATCTATGGTTATGTAGGGATAGAGAAAGGTTAAATGCATGTCCTCCCCCTACTGCGGAAACCTGGTTCTTGCAGCCCTCTTAACCATCTCGGGTGAGACTTCACTCGCTCCGCGAGTGTTGCAGGAAAGGGTAAAACCTTTATGGGCCGATAATTAAGGGTGTTTGATTGGTGTTTGTTGACGACAGTGCGAAGTGAACCCCTGTCGAAAGAACTGTGTCAACAAATGGTTCTGTTGTCGGGACCCTGAAGAAGAAAGAAGAGGACATGCTGTGGCATTCGAAAAAACCAGAGATTCAGGATTGGTTCGACAAAAATATAAAAGAATTCGTAAAAGGAAAAAGGCGGAACCCTGGGAAGAAAATGAGCAGTTGGTTGCAAAAATATATCTACTTTGATATCCACGAGGTATTTTTTCTGCGAATCCCCAATATTGCTGCACGAGTGGTTGGCACAGCTGACCTTTCAGAAGAAAAATTTCCAAGGAGGTGAGCCCGAACATTGGACCCCAGAATTGATCCAACGGTTGAAACGGGTCGACAATAGGGTATCAAGGGTCGTCGATTTCTCGGTAGACAGTATCCTAGAGGGGTACATTACAGATTTCGCAGTCACACAATCAAATCTTATAGAGACGCAGAAAGAAAAAATTTCAAAGGACCTAGAGGGATATTCCTGCTATCGCTGAAGTTGTGGATTAAGATGCTTGTCTGCGAAAAGGATATACTAAAAATGAACTCTGACGAGTAGATATCTGTGTGCGGAGGTTGTGGGTACCGCGTGAATTCGGTTCTAATAGAAATATGCGGAGTAGATGGACATGAGTGATGACAAATTTCTGAAGGAGGCTAAGGAAGATTGTGGTATATTCAGGTGACCAGAGAAGAAGAGGAAGACTGAGAGAGAGTCTCTGGAGGCGGTCGAAATGGAATACTGTGAAATAGGACCACACGGGACAAAATGACCTCATTGCGATAGAGAAGCTGACCAGGATACCCCAGAAGCCAAAGAGAGACAGACCGAAAACTGCAACGTACCTTCAACTCCGCGCACTATCTAGAAATTTGTAAGAAACACAAGTTATTTGCAGGGTTTCCCTACGTGTCAGAACAGTAGTAAGAGTAGTGGATTAGTGAATAATAATAGTAGAAGTGAAAGAATGGTAGGTGACGACGTAAAAATGATAACTTTTCAGGGTAACGGGACCGAGGATCCCGAACAATATTGGTTTTTGTGCAAAGAGGTATGGACTGTGAAGCAGGTCCAGGACGAAGATATCGAAAAGGGACAATTGGCGACAACCTTTAGGGGCCGTGCGCTAGACTGGTTCATGAAATTTACTAAGGTACCGATGGGAACTCCAAAAATAACATTGCAGAAGATCAGGGCAGGACTGATTGACGAATTCAGGAAACCAAATTATGAGTCGCAGTACATTACAGAGTTGAAGGAAATCAAGTAGTTTCTGAATGAATTAGTGTGGGAATTTGACTAGCGATACAAGATGCTAATGGAAAAGGTAAGTTCCGGGATGAGCGAGATGCAACATAAAGAGTGGTTCGTCACAGGGTTGGTGTCGCACATTCATGGGCCGCTGATGCAACAGAAGGTAGCGACTCAAGCCGAAGCGCTGGAAATTGCAATGAAGTTGGAGGCTTCACCAATCGGAGAAACAGGCGTAGGCATGGATCAGATACAAGCATAGTTGGAAAACTTGATGATTCAGCTACAAGATATTAAGAAAGGGAAAGAATTCCGCAAAGACATATGGTGCAGTAGATGCAAGACATAAGGACATCACAAGGATCAATGCCCATAATTCGAGAGTATTTACAGTCGGGTGCACCAAATCCCCTCATTCAGGGAGGGATACCTTGGTGTCGCGTATGTCAGACGAGAGGGCATTGACCAGAACAATGTGTGTATCTACAGAATATGGTGTCAAAGCTAATTAATTTGTATTGCAAATTATGTCGATCGGTTGGCCATGAAGAAAAATATTGTAGAGCGTATGACCTACTCCAGGAAAGAACTGCAGATACATTTTTCATGAAAGGAGAGGAGAAACCGCCAATACAACAGCAACAACCCTACAATCAACAGTAGCCTCACTATAATCCACAACTGTAGTATGACCAGTCGTAGTATGGTCAACCGCAATATCAGCAACCGCAGTATGTCCAACTGCAATATCCACAACCGCAGTATGGTCAACCGCAATAGCTTCCATACAGGCCACTGTGAGGAGGCTTCAGAGGAGGGTTTTGTGGAGGTCAAGGTACTGGTGTTGGCCGAGGAGGAGCTTTTGGACGAGAAAAAGGGCCAATCATATGTTACAATTGAAGTTAGCAGGGGAATTACCAGCGAGATTTCCCAAACCCAACCCCTCAATGCACTTACTGCAGTGTCGCGGACCATGGTGTTGAGGACTGTCCTCATCTTATTGTGAAGTGGAAAACCAAGAACTTACCTCCACCAAATCAAAATTAGAACCAGAATCCACGACCAATAGTACAGAAGATATCAATAGAGGTAAGAAGTCAAACCGCGACGGTCGGAGTAGTGACTCACGGAGGAGCAGTGACAGGAGAAGACAGGCCACATGGGAGTTTCCGGACGACAACAAGAAAACAAGTCACATTCGACATGGAAGCAAAAAAGGATATTTTCTTGAAAGCACAGGAAGCAATAAAATGAATGAGGAAGCCACCTCTTCACCAAGAAAAACTCACCTATGACATGCCCCTGCTATTCGACAACGAATTCGTAGAGGAAGACTAATACCTTAAGATCCTTTCTAGAGAGCTACCTGGAGTTGGCAAAGGATCGAAACGCATTAGCAGAGATATCTATTCTATTTTATCGATGAGAGGGTGCACGACAAGATCGGACTGTCAATAAAATACATAAAAGGAAGACAAGAAGGGAAATGAGGATGTCAATGCAAATCAGAGCATTCGATGTCAACTCCATTATCCTAGACCTGGGATCAGACGTAAACATTCTAACGAAGCAGAGTTGGGAGATGATGGGGAAACCGCAGTTGGCATGGTCCCCAGTACAACTACGATTAGAGAATCAAAGTAAGGTTACCCCGATCGGTAGATTGTGCCAAGTCCAAGTTGAGATAGAAGGGCTCAAAACATACATGTATTTGGACGTAATAGAGATTGTCGACAACACGAGCCCCTATCTAGTGCTGCTAGGGATAGATTGGGCGATGGAGAATCAGGCCATCATTAACTTCAAGAAAAGAGCGATGTCATTCGAGAACCACGAGATGAAGGTCATCGCACCTCTCGATTCGGCGGAAAGGCAGAGATATGTTGAGCCGACGAGGGACGAATTCACTGAGGGTTGGGATAGTCTCTACAAACTATCATAAGACTACATCAATCCTACCGCGGATAGAGAGTTAGGATGGAACAGCATCAGTTCGGCATCATCGGATTCAGACGAAGAATTTGAAAATTGGCAGAATCGGATGCATGAAGTATCGTTTAGGAGGTGTGCAAGGATCACCCAGTCGCTGAGACGGGTGGCTACAGAAGTCTGCGAAATGCCCACATATGAAGGGTTTCCTAACTTGACTGCTTTTATCACTGAGTTTGAATAAAAAGTGGCGGAACCAGAACCACTACTGGCCTTGGAAGAAGCCTTGAAGGCTACACCAGCATGATGGTGGGTGGCGCACAAATCAACCATAACTACCTTGTCACTATGTCGACACCTAATGGAGATTAGGTTCGGCGACAACGAAGAATACTGCGGAAAGAAGTACAACTGCAAAGGAGATCCAAAGGAGCATTTGAATGAATGCCAAAGTAAATGGGGAACAAGATCGGAACAGGAATGGGTCCATGCATTTTTTCACACGCTGGATGAAGTACCGCGAAGTTGGTATGTTGTAGGAGAACTGCGACGCAGAACAACCTCATGGGAACAGTTGACTATTGGATTTAGCCAAACCTTTAGTTTCTCCAACAAAAACCCCTTCATCCACAACGCATTACAGGAAGTTCGCGAGAAGGTATTTGAAGCAGTTTTGACAGAAAAACCCCTGGGAATTCAGTGGACTGCGACACCAGAAATGCTAATGGAATGCTACAACATAACAGGAGAACCAGATAGTGAGGACGATTTGTGGGCTACATATATACCAGATTCGGAAGGAAGTTGCAATGTCGAAGCACTATATATGTCGTTCGACAACATTGGGTCGGAGGAGAATCCCAAGTTCGCAAGCATCGAAGATTATTGGGACGACTCAACTATTGCTAATATTACTGACCTATTACATGAGTTTCAAGATATGTTCCCAACAAAAGTTTCAGAGATGAAAGGTATATCTAGGGACTTAGGCGAGATGAAAATTCCACTGAAACCTGATGCGAAACCAGTAAAGCAGCGACCTTATAGGTTGAATATGTCGTACAAGGAGCACGAAAAACTTGAACAAGTGCGACTCCAGCAAAGGATTGGTGCCGCAGAATCAATTCCGAATTAGAAAAAAAAAATCATCACAACACTAACGATTAGCATCTGTCGACAAGATCATCACAGATTACAAAAAGAAGCGGCAACGTTTCAGCGTGTTGAAAGCTACCACAATGCGGAAGGGTCAAATCACATCATAAATGAAGCAGTTAAACCATGAAGGATGGAGGCAAAAATGAAAAAACGTCATAATTAATACCCGATGCATGCGGTGGATTTGGTCAATCAATGCTGGATTTGGTCGATCAAATGCTGTATTTGGTAATCATTAATCAAAATTAAGGGGATGCGATAAATTAACACTATAAACGTAGGCCAAGGGGATTGTTTAACCCACTGAGTGTTAAGCAAGAACCTGCAAAGAAGCGCATGGAATTTTATATTTCGAGCACAAGTACCGAACGTCCAGAACCAACGCCAATTACGCAGGAGCAACCAAAAATCATATCCAGAATCTCATTTAGGAAGAAAGGGAGCGCCAATCGACCTATAGACACTGGTTGAGCGCCAAAGAAAGGGACCTGGACCTCAACACGATTGGTCAAAGAAGATGTAGGAACTTCCGGTGCTTCCCAACAGGCGATAGCATCGCAAGGAGGGTATTCTGGCCCAGCAATACTAGGGTATGTACCACCACACCAGAAAGGAGCACCAGTGGTTCAGATAAACAAGAACGAACGGTATACCATTATGATGTTGCTTATACCGAAAGGAGTTCCTCAAGCCGAAAACATTATGGCAACTCTGCAGAAGCTACAATATAGTGACCATGAGCTTGCGAACTTTCCGGAGAACACAGAAGCATACATCGATGTCAGCCATGGTGAAGGAGGCTCGACCACAAACGAATCAACAGAGTGGGTCGTGGGATTGGAGCGATTGGGATTGCTCAGCCTTACCCAACTACCACACTTTGGGAGATTGGCATAGGTAAACGCATGCGTCAAGCAGTTATTGGATTTTTTTCATGGTGGCTACTTATGGATGCATGAAAGGATTTTGGTCACAATCGACTTGATCGCAAGAATCACCGAGATACCCATGGATGGAGAAGACCCTTCCCAATTTTTCCAGGGGAAGGACAATGACAAGAATCTCACAGAAAGGCTGAAGACGAAATACAGAGTGGAGAAAAACTCCATAGGATACCTAATCTGCACGATTAAGGACCAAGCCGTCAGGGTCAGCGCCAAGATATTAGCAGTTAAGCTGGCGCGGAAGAACAGGCCGAAAGAATGCACTTTGGGCATCATCGACTCTGCAGAACTATGTGCCACAGGAGTACGGATGAACTAGTCAAAATTTCTGCTAAAGCAGTTAAGGGAGGACGCATTTGATGCATAGGAGAAAACGAAGGCATTGACATATTCATGGCTCCTGATGTTAGTCGCATTGGTAGCATGGAGGGAGCCAGAGCATTATCGGGGCATGGAAACAGTGGAAGCCAAAGTACGTGAAGGGGCATAGTACCAAAATTTATGGACAACAACTGACAAAGAACGAAAAGCATCCACCATTGTACAATTCTACTTGTTCTTAGACACAATGCGGACAAATGCGCAAGCAGTAACGCGGATAACTAAGCAAGCAGCAAGGAATTATCGACCAATCGCAAGGCTATCAGTTGAATCCAAAACAATTTACATCCAAGCACGAGCGGATACGCAGAGCCAACGTATGCCAACACAGTATAAGCTTACTGAGGAGGAGTTGGACGCCATCATTGAACGATGGCCAACAGAATGGAAAGTTCCAGCCCCAGAAGAGGAACTATTGAATTTAGAGAATGGGACAGGCAGCAACTTGACCAAAGCCACAAGAGAAAGAGAAAGGCTCAGCCAGTCGACAGGAGGGCGCAAGAGAAGATGATCCTTCAAAAGACTACTCACAGATGTCTAGTCATAACGGAGCTTCATCAGCAACCCCTATGAATTTCGAAGTGGAGGCACAACGCGAAGAAACGAGGACCAAGCATATAATGGACCGTGGCGAAGGAAGCACAAGTGGTGGTCTTCCTGAGGAGCAGGTTAATAGGCTCCTAGAGAAACTAACAGAGGTTGTAGAAGAAAATCATGCGAAATTCACACAGCACTCAACAGAATACTTCCACTAAGTGACCCAACTCCTAACCACACTAGCAAATGCAATCGTAGAGACAAGGGTACCATATGGGGAAGTCCCACCGAGTTTGTCGACAAGAAGGGTCGAAGTAGAGGTCGGCACAAACCCAAGGTTTGTACAAATTATGCCAAATGCAATGATGACAGGAAATGAAGAGTTGGATGTGGAACTGAGGTAGTACGACTCAATCATGGTAGATTTCAACCTACTGCCAATGTTGACACTACAGAGAGTCCAAACCGCAACAAGTGCATAAATTAGCGACCGTGAGGCCGCAATGCATGACAAGATGGTGCGATACAAGTAGCAGGTGCACATCAGCGAAATGGAGGCACAGCGCCTCCAAGAAGAGAAAGCCCAAACATTAGCTAAAAAAGAAAAGGCCATGAAGGATAGGGAGCAACTGGAGGAAGCGATGGCCAAAGTATGTGAGAAATCCCCTGAGGTCGATCAGGATATACTGCTAGAGGCAAAAGCCATCTTATTAGGTGTATTTATCAATGGGCTACGGAAAGAAAATGAGACACTACAAGAAAGAGCGGTACTAAGCACACCACCAGAACAGATTCAGGATAGGCAGAATGCAATTGAGGAAGCCGTGGTACAGATCACGGAGATGGAAAAGACAACACAGACAGTCGTTGAGGGTGTCAGGGAATTTTGGGGAAGTGTATTCCAGGACGAAAAACTAACCGAGCTAAAAGTGCAACTCAGCGAAGACGAAACGCAACTAAAATATTTGAAGGGATCGATTAAAACGATGCCCGCACTCATACAGATGTCGAAGGCGACGGAATTAAAATTAATGCAGCAACGAGTAACTAAGGCTCACGAAAGGAAGCAAAGAAGGGTCACACACCTTGACGAGCTCCAGACAAAAGCAGAAGCCCTCGTAGAAAATTTCATGAACACAATGACACAGGTCAAACAGCAGCTAGAGGAAGCGCAGCAGAAAAGTTGCGAGCACCCAACAAAATAGCAGGCAAAAGAATGCATACAACTCAGAGCATTAGCGAAGGAAGTGGTCAACCAGATAAAAGATGAATACGATGAGTTTAGACAGCAGTTGAATGCACCAGAGGTGTCCAGCTGAGGTGGGTCGAGGGCGAGCCACAAGTTTGTGTTGGGGGCCTATTGGCACGGGGTTAGACCTCATAAAGTGCGGAAGCCGACTGCAGCGAAGAAGGACCATCCGCGGAAGAAGGACCATTCGCAAAGAGCAAGGAGCTGATGGAAGCGCAAGATTAGTTTAATTAGTTTAGAATGGTTCATTTGGACCGTTTTGTAACTGCCTTAGTTAGATATAAATAAATCTATGATTGAAATACTAAGGGCGAGATCAAGGGTGTAAGCACTGAGTGGATGAATTGTGTAATGTTTTTCTCTTCCTTCGGCATGTTTTGTATGGATCTGCTATAAGTGTTTTGAACTGTTTTCTACGAAGGTTGTACCACAGGTTTTTGATGAGTTAATGCATGAAGATGTCCGACTATGTCCATGTTTATGACGCCTCTTTCTTGTGTTTTTGTTGTGTTGAATGATGTATGTGATTCAGATAATGTGTTATGCTTAATTTATGTTGATGCGATCGTTGGTTTTATTATGTTAGTGTGAATGTCAATTACCCTCTGAATATGTGAATGACAAATGTATTTTTGAGCTAATAAGTATGATGTGAAGTTAAAATCTCTGGTTTATGTAGCGATAGAGTTAAGTTAAATGCATGTCCTCCCCCTACTGCGGAAACCTGGTTCCCGCATCCCCCTTAACCATCTCGGGTGATACTTCACTCACTCTGTGAGTGTTGCTGGAAAGGGTAAAACCTTTCTAGGCCGATGATTAAGGGTGTTCGGTTGGTGTTTGTTGACGACAGTGCGAAGTGAACCCTTGTCGACATAATTGTGTCAACAAGTTCTCTAAGTGAAAAGGAGAAAACTATTGCTACTATTTTAGATAATATTCAAGCAACAATAAATGCAGTTCCATATAATTTTGTTGTTTTGGCTCGCAGAGAGGGTCTTGTAGCAGCTAATAAGATTATTCCTGGAGATAAGCCTGTTAGAGAACTTGGAAAAAAGGACACTTAAAAGGTCATCCCTTGTGTAGTCAGTAAAATCCAATCTGAAGTCAAAGGGGTTTTAAACCTGCCATACTCTGATAGCACTGAGTCCCTCTCTCCTGACAAAGCAAAACAAATTTGTGAAATAGGTCAGCCACAAATTGAAAAACATGAAACTGGAAGCAAAGATAACTCAAAAGAGAAAGTGAAGAATCTACAACTAAAGAATGAGAAATTGTTAAAAGAGAAAAATAAACTCAAGAAAAGTATCAACAAGTTAGAATTCAAGTGTCATAAGTTGTATGAAGAGAACCAAAGGTTAGCTAGAGATAAAAGAAAACTATACTGGAAACAGAGAAAGCTATCCTAGAGACTTAAATGACTATAAGAGAAACAGAGGAAGCAAACAAAGGATAAGAAGAATGTTCATGTAGAAGCAGTGGCACGTGTTTAACAAGGATAAATTCTTAGTTTTGGTAGTAGTTATACATCCATACTTTTCAACCTTTTGGTAGCATCTTCATACTGGGATCCTTTGGGTTCGCTTCTATATATCTTATTGTTCCAACTATGTATTTTTTGATGATTTCATAACTCCTATGATGATTCGAGTAGTTTTGTTGTATTTTGTTTGGATAAAAAAATCAGTTATGTCTAGATGGCAAGTCAAATACTATTAATAGATTAAGTTAGAAGGTGTCCTAGATATTTGGATCCAGGAACTAACTAGATATATGTCATTAAATGTAAAAGTCTATTAATAGTATTCAGTTAGTGACTTAGAATTTTTTTGGTTAGAATTGATCCACAAACACGGGATCTCTTCCTCTCACTTAGGATTTTATACTTCTATAAAAGCATGTGAAAAGGGGGAAGTGAGGGTTTGAGTGGCAGTTTTGTAAACTTATGTAAGGACTAAAGACATTTTAATGAACAAGTTGTCTTTACTGCAACGTTATGAGCTCATAGTTCGATACTATTTGATGGTTAAGTTGTGATGTGCCTCTTATATTTTTCAGTTTATTTTCCCTTATTTGAATGCAAAAGAATCTCTACACTACATTATTTCCTTTTTCCTACATATCTAATTTCAATATAGCTTATATTGTGTAATGCCCACGTCGGTACATTGACTGACCGTAGACTTAAGGACACTTGCCAAGTGACCCGACCGAATAAACTTTAGTAATTAGTCCCTTGAATATTGAAAATGCTTGAGCGACTGAAGAACGCATGATGATTTGCATGACGACAAATTAAAAACGAAAACAATGCAATGAATGACAGTTATAGAAATTGATACTTTACTTAATAATGAATGCTCTGCTTAATGATTTGCGAATTTATGAAATGAATGATGACTAAATGTTAGATATGCTCGACTGATTGAGATAGAATGACTGAATGATAGATATGCTTGACTAATTGAGAGGAAATGATGAATGTTAGATATGCTCAACTGATTGAGATAGAATGATGAATGTTAGATATGCTCGACTGATTGAGATAGAATGACTAAATGATAGATATGCTTGACTGATTGAGAGGAAATGATGAATGAAATATATGTTCGACTGACTGAAATATTCTGATGGATGGTTAAATATTTCATAGTGCAGCGCTACTAATGTGCGCTTTGAGTGTGTGTGTGCAGTGGCAGGTAAGACATTTTACCGACTAACCCACAATGGAATTATAGGGGTCATAAGAATGGAAAGAACACATAGGGGTACGACAACAGACTGTCGACCATGAATTACACTCCACGCACTGGTCGGAATATTACGAGCTAGCCCGGGGGAGCGTGTGTTGTACAGGCGAGGCCATACCGACTTGGTCGCTTACGAGAGTTGAGGGGCGCGTGATAAGGAGGACCTTATCCCTCAGCAGCCCTTAGTCTCCAAGAATTGTAGTCAAGAGATCGCGGTAACAACTCTCCGATCACCAGTTCTCCTCACAAGAAGAAAGAAAAGGAATTGTCTGAAGGACCCGCCGAAGAGGTACCTAGACAAGAACAAGAAGAAAGAAAAGGAATTGTCGGCAGGACCCGCCAAAGAGGTACCTGGACAAGAACAAGAAAGAAAAAAAAAATTGTCGGAAGGACCCACCGAAGAGGTACCTAGGCAAGAACAAGAGGAAATCATTAATCAATTATACAAATGAAAACTACACTCATAAGTTTAAAGAAATATTTTATTCCATTTGGTTTATTTTATTATCTTGAAAAAGAAGAACTGGAATTGAATTTGGATTCTTAATAAAAGAAATATTTTATTTCATTATTATGGGAAAAGAGGGAGAATGTAAAAAACATCTTGTTGTCTATTAGAAGTTTTATTAAAAGGACATTTTGAATAAAATTAGTAGGCAAAGTAAAACATAACTAGGACTCTCTTAAAGACCACTACACCTAACTTGCACTGATTTAGGGAATTGAGATGCACACTTAAGATAGGAAGAGACACCTGTAATTTGAGAATACATATTAATAAAATATTAAATTAAATCAATTATGTGCATGACAAGACACATGGCACACAAACTTTTGTTATAAAAGAAGGGAGGAGAAGGAGTAAAGCATCTCTTTCTACCTAGTGTTGGACGGGCACCGTAACAGTAAATTTATCTTGTGGTTCTTGTGAGTTGGGTTTAGCATTCCGGCGATTTGGGGATCCCCGCGGAAAACTTGCATTGTGTGTTCTTACGACCCCAAAATGCTCGGGGGTTCAAGGGAAAGAAGAGTACCCCCGATATGGTAGGGAGGTCAACCAAGAGGTCTTCAGTAAATCGGCAAGGGATGTGAGCTTCAACAACCTACAACCATCAGAATCAGGTAAAATGTTCCATTTTTATGTACAAGTTGAGTTTACGCATTTTTATTACGGTTTCATATTTGATTTTCAAGATTTAAAATTTTTATATGATGTTAGTATTATGGAGGAAGTCTTTTGGGGGACCCCGAAATGGGGGTCCCTACATTTGGTATCAGAGCCGGTCGAGCCTTGAGGGCACCAGACTCATATTTCTTTATCAGGGGTCTTCGATGAATCGTCAAGAGCTCAGAATGGATTCGGCATTCGCGCTTGCAAGGACTTCTCCGAAAACTGGTCAGAGATCCATACAGGTTAGATGTAATCAGATTTGTTTCTTTCTATTGTTTCTATGAAAGATTGATTGATTTCAAAATTATTTCAATGTCTCTTTCTGTTATATGAAAGATTGATTGATTTCAGAATTTTTTAAATGTTGTTAGGAACTTGATTGATGAATTGTGGAGTGCCCTTCTTCCGTATCACTGAATATGATAATATTTATAAATAAAAAAATTCATGGCTATTTTCTTTCTGTTTCAAAATGTACCATGGTTCATTCGTGTTGAGTAATATTTGTATACCTGTAATACTTTAGTGGTTGGTTACGTTCCAAACTTGGGGTTAAATTAAGGATCGTTGTGATTATATTGTTTATGATTTTATTTGCTAGAAGACCCTAAACCTGGATCTCGATAAATCCGAACTACATATCCTTAGACCACCATCAACTAAAGGGGTTAAGCTTAGTGATGCAAGATTAATCGTTGTTGTTCTTAAGGAGCCGACTTGGATATTATTCCAGTCACTGGTCCAAGTCACTGGACCAAGCGCCAGCTGTCTAAATATTCTTATACTTTACATTGAAAATATATTTATATATTGTATCTCTAAGGAAATATATCCAACTTCGCAACGTAAATAAAATGTCTTATATAAGGTTCTAGAAATGCTCTTTAAGAATGTCATTTGATTATTGAAATATACGTGGCATTTTATTATTGAAATGTATATTTTGGTTTCCATAAAATGTTTTAATTTAGGAACCGCTGTTATGGCCGGGTGGCTGGGGCAGTCGGCTGTGGCCGTCCCCACCCAGGATCGACCCTGAGACCCCGTCTGATTCGGCGCTCTCGCCCACCATTGAGCGCCAGTTTAACTACTCGTGAAAAAAAAAATGTTTTGATTTGAGCAATGCCATTGAAAATGTGTATAGAATTCAATAAAATGTTTTAAAATGATATTTAAGAATGTCATTTGATTATTGAAATATATGTGCCATTTTATCATTGAAATGTATATTTTGGTTTCCATAAATTAATATTTGAGAAATGCCATTGAAAGAAATGTATAGAATTCAATAAAATGTTTTAAAATGATATTTAAGAATGTCATTGGATTATTGAAATATATGCGCCATTTTATTATTGAAATATATATTTTGGTTTCCATAAAATGTTTTAATTAATATTTGAGAAATGCCATTGAAAAATATATATATGATTCAATAAAATGTTTTAAAATGACATATAGTAATGTGCTTAACAGGATTTATTTATGCTTGAAAATAGAATAAGTATCAGAAGGGTAAGAGTGCCTAGTAGATTCATTTAAGACTCTCTAGATGCAAGCATTAAAATTTAGTAGAATAATTGAATAGGAGTACCAATGTAAAGTACAACGTTTATTCATTTAATTTAATGTAAATAATTGTTATGTGACTTGTGTTATAATTGTAAGTATTATATCACTACTCTTACTAAGTAAGAGTGTATATATATGTGGAAATGATGGTGGTGTGGTAAACGACCTTATATACATATATATGTTTTACCTTTTAAAATCACATCTAAATTGTGGGTTATGCATCGCAGTTATGGAAGAATATATATATATATATATATATATATGGAAAAGAATAATTATGTGGATTATGCATCGTAGTTATGGAAGACTATATATATATATATGGAAAATAATAATTATGTGGAAAGAATATATATATGTATGTTGAACATGACATAATTTAGGATAAATTTCATTGAGAACCTTTATAATTTTTCTTATTACCGATATTGTTTGTATTATGCGTAAAGAATTAATGTATTACACCTTAATGTGACCATTGCGTTCATCAAATGGCAGCTTATTAAAAAGTAGTCAAATGACCATGTTGTCCTTGTGTCGACATGATTAGGTCACATCCTTTTGAATCAAACGTTAAGAATAGATGTTACGAAATCATTATTAATATAATGTAAAAAAAAATAAAAATTGAGACCATTGCATTCATCAAATGGCAGTTTATTAAAAAGTAGTCAAATGACCATGTTGTCCTTGTGTCGACATGATTAGGTCACATCCTTTTGAATCAAACATTAAGAATAGATGTTACGAAATCATTATTAATATAATGTAAAAAAAAAAAAATTGAGACCTAGGTCACTACATTTGGTATTATAGAAATGTTTGTTAAATTGGGGATCAAAACCCTTAAAATTATGGAAGTCCTTCTTACAAATTTGATTTTGGGTCAATCATGAAATAAGGAAGTGACTATGAAGGATTGCTTCCTTGCAATCATAGCACTAATTGAGATCAACTAATGTTGGATGATTTAAATGGAGGAAATATGGGTGATCTTGGTCATCGTTCTTGATACCTTATGCAACGAGGAAAAAAGGTAACAGTTATAAAGATCCTAGAATATGCCAACTGAGAGAGGAAATGTTTTGAGTAGAGATTGTATCAATAACATAAATTTGAATTTCAAGGAAAATATACCTGGAGAAAGGAATAAAGACTAGGGATTTTGTTTTTTAGATTAGAAAAAAAAATTAAAAATTCCTACATAGCCATGCTGAGAAGACGAGTGGGAGGATATATTTGGAAAACTTGTTAAAAGACGGGAAATTGATAAAAATTTAATTGGCAAGACACCATGATGCTCATATCGAAGAGACTGTGACAGATGGTCGCAAGGGTGAAACAAACTTAAATTTTGAAAATCGATATATTAGTGTTACTAGCATGAGGAGTTGAGCCCAATACCACTAATTTTCTAGCATGAAAATGTTGCTAACGAGAATGAAAAAGTACGAACTTGATGTGACCCTGACCAAAGTAAAGGAAGAATTCTTGATTGGGAAAATCCACTGAGAGGGCCAAATAAAGATGATTCTCGGAAGATGAAGTATGGAGACGATTAGCATATTAAATTAAATGCAATGAAGCTAACTTTAGGTCATGATCAAACCTTGATGAAAATACAACTAGCCTCGAGATAGAACTCGATGAGATTAAGAAAGCACACATTGTACGAATTGACGAGACTAACAAAGTGGTCTTATGACAACATAAATGATGAAATGAGGTAAGGATGTGATAAGCTCATTAACCTGGACATGATGATACTGATGAAGGGAATAAGAGATAAATTTTAATATGTTCGACTAAGCCGCTAAGTTTCGACACTAGGAATCTTATCGAATTGAGAACCGACATTTAGGGATTTGGAAGTAATCATATGGAATTTGGTTTTTGGACTATTTGAGGGTCTCTTCCGATTTGTTAAAACCACGATTATATCTTACATATATATATTTGACTGAATATCTTATGATGTTTACCTTTGCGTCTTGAAGGGAGGATAACCAATTAGATTGGAATCCTTGCTTGGATTTGTTATGCTTTGATCAACTTTTGGGTGGCTATTGACGTAGTGCATCTTGTAGATAATTTGAACTTTGTAAACCTTCGTAGATGACTAAAAGGTATAGAGAATCTAATTTGGTACTGACAGGTATGAAGGATTTATTGGATCTGTATTACGCAAAGATACGATTGAGTTCTCGAGGATGTATTGGAACCATACTAGATGATCTGGAAAACTAATGTTTAGAACCACTAGTGCTTATGGTCATGATTGTTTGAGAAAAATAGAAGAGAAAGACAATAAGATGAAAATGGGAAACTAAAGAAAATCCTAGCATCGAAATTACAAGAACAAAAGTGAACTTTGGGACAAAGTTCTAATAAGAGGGGGTGTATGTAATGCCCGCCTCGGTACATTGACTGACCGTAGACTTGAGGACACTTGCCAAGTGACCTGACTGAATAAACTTTAGTAAATAGTCACTTGAATATTGAAAATGATTGAACGACTAAAGAACACATGATGATTTGCATGACGACAAATGAAAAGCGAAAACGATGCAATGAACGACAGTTATAGAAATTGATACTTTACTTAATAAATGAATGCTCTGCTTAATGATTTCTGAATTTATGAAATGAATGATGACTAAATGTTAGATATGCTCGACTGATTGAGATAGAATGACTGAATTATAGATATGCTTGACTGATTGAGAGGAAATGATGAATGTTAGATATGCTCGACTGATTGAGATAGAAAGATGAATGTTAGATATGCTCGACTGATTGAGATAGAATGACTAAATGATAGATATGCTTGACTAATTGAGAGGAAATGATGAATGAAATATATGCTCGACTGACTGAGATATTATGATGGATGATGAAATATTTCATAGTGCAGCGCTACTAATGTGCGCTTTGAGTGTGTGTGTGCAGTGGTAGGTAAGACATTTTACCGACTGACCCACAATGGAATTATAGGGGTCGTAAGAACGGAAAGAACACATAGAGGTACGACAATAGACTGTCGACCCTGAATTACACTCCACGCACTGGTCGGAATCTTGCGAGCTGGCCCGGGGAAGCGTGTGCCGTACAGGCGAGGCCATACCGACTTGGTCGCGTATGAGAGTTGAGAGGCGCGCGATAAGGAGGACCTTATCCCTCAGCATCCCTTAGTCTCCAAGAAGTGTAGTTGAGAGATCGCGGTAATGACTCCCCGATCACTACACAGTTCTCCTCACAAGAAGAAAGAAAAGGAATTGTCAGAAGGACTCGCCGAAGAGGTACCTAGACAAGAACAAGAAGAAAGAAAATGAATTGTCGGAAGGACCCACCGAAGAGGTACCTAAACAAGAATAAGAAAGAAAGAAATAGAATTGTCGGAAGGGCCTGCCGACGAGGTACCTAGGAAAGAACAAGAGGAAATCATTAATCAATTATACAAATGAAAACTACTCTCATAAGTTTAAGGAAATATTTTATTCCATTTGGTTTTATTTTATTATCTTGAAAAAGAAGAACTGGAGTTGAATTTGGATTCTTAATAAAAGAAATATTTTATTCTTTTATTTTTATTATTTTTGGAAAAAGAGGGATTTGAATTTGGATTCTTAATAAAAGAAATATTTTATTATTTTATTTTTATTTTTATTATTTTTGGAAAAAGAAGGATTTGAATTTGGATTATTAATAAAAGAAATATTTTATTCTTTTTTTTTTTATTTTTTTTTTGGAAAAAGAAGGATTTGAATTTGGATTATTAATAAAAGAAATATTTTATTCTTTTATTTTTTATTTTTATTTTTATTATTTTTTGGAAAAAGAAGGATTTGAATTTGGATTCTTAATAAAAGAAATATTTTATTTCATTATTATGGGAAAAGAGGGAGAATGTAGAAAACATCTTGTTGTCTATTAGAAGTTTTATTAAAAGGACATTTTGAATAAAACTAGTAGGCAAAGTAGAACATAACTAGGATGGGGTTTTGATGAGCATGAATGAGGGTTGCTCTGCAACTAGGAAGAGGGCCGACCTCAAGATCTCGGCGGCCATGGCTCCTTCCATGGCTGCCAACCCCTTTTTCCCCTCGTTCCTGGTCTTAGCGATTCTACCTGTTCGCGTGTTGTGGTAGCTTGGCGGCTGGTAGATTGGCTGGGCTCCTGGGGGGCCTCGAGCGGCGGCACTGTCTGCAGCAGGTTTCACTTCTCTCGCCAGGGCCTCTTCACCTACGCATGACTCCAAAGCTGCCAAATGGAACGAAGATGAACCAAGCAGTGGATTTCAATTTCCTGCATGGGCGAGATCAAGAACAGCGTGCAGACCTGTTGCGGCGGCGTGGGCATCCATCTTGAGCGGCGGCGTTCAGCGGACGTGGTCGGATTGCACAGTGGTGGCTGGGCACTGATCCGTGGAGGCGGTTTGCAGATCACTGGGGCGTGCAGATCCGGTGGCTTTGCTACCTTTTCTTGCAGCTTTCTTTCACCTTTCTGCAGCCATCACGAGCTGTATGATGAATAGAATGAACATATTTCCGGCAGCCCCAGCCCCAGGTGCGGGAGTCTGTCACCTACGGCGTAGTCCTTGTTTGGACTGGGCAGTCTCGGGAGCTTTGCGGGTTTCGATCGAGACCAACTAGCAGCCGCCGCCGCCGCCAAACATTCTTGTTCTGTGCAGCTCCTACCCTTCATGCGCAGTATCTGGCGTTGGCACTTCTGATTCTACGCTCATTTTTGAAGGGCGGTCAAGAACTGCAATGGATCAACGGTGCACCATTGGCAGCGATGGAGAGGTCTCGTCTGCGACGGCGTGGGCTCGCTTTCGGTGCTCCTGGTTGTGACGGCCTGTTTACAGTGGCGTTTAGGCCGGCCATATTCTGGCAGCTTTGGGTACAGGCCCCCGCTGGGGTTTGTTTATGGTGGGCGCTCTTTGCTTCTTGGAACTATGGGAAGGATCAAAGACGGTGGAGGCAGAGGGTCGACTTTCTTAGGGTTTCTTTCAATGGTTTTTTTTTTCTGGTTTTTGTGGTGGCCCTATTCTAGGGTGTATTTGATCTTGGGGTGATTAGGGATTCTCGGCATTTGATTGGGCGGTCTGTTCCAGGATCGACGCAGGGTCTGTCTCCTGCTTCCTCACTGGGGTTGTATATGGGTGGTCTTCGGAGTCTGCTGCTATGTCCACAGACAAGGATCTCCTGCTTCCTTTGATGAGGGTTTCGGCATTGGCAGATCTTCTTTTTCTGTTGCAGGCTTGCTGCAAATCCAAACCGGTGGCCCTATTTTGTTCAAGATTCCTTCTTCTTGTGGCAACATCTTCTCTGGGTAGCTCTTTATAAGATGTTGTTTCTGCTTATATGGGACAGAAATTTGTGAAAATGTAGGGATCCTTGTTGATTCTACTACATGTGCAGAATGTAATTTTAATCATCTTTTTGAAATAAAATTACGGACTTTTTCCAAGGAAAACCAAGGAAAAAAAGAACATAACTAGGACTCTCTTAAAGACCACTACACCTAACTTGCATTGATTTAGGGAATTGGGTGTACACTTAAGATAGGAAGAGACACTTGTAACTTGAGAATAAATATTAAAAAAATATTAAATTAAATAAATTGTGTGCATGAGAAGACACATGGCACACAGACTTTTGTTATAAAAGAAGGGAGGAGAAGGAGTAAAGCATCTCTTGGTCCATAGTGTTGGATGGGCATCATAACAGTAAATTTATCTTGTGGTTCTTGTGAGTTGGGTTTAGCATTCCGGGGATTGGGGGATCCCCACAGAAAGCTTGCATTGTGTGTTCTTACGACCCCAAAATGCTCGGGGGTTTGGGGGAAAGAAGAGTACCCCCGATATGGTACGGAGGTCAACTGAGACGTCTTCGGTAAATTGGGAGTTCATATGGTTGGATCAAAGCGGCAATGGATGTGAGATTCAACAACCTACAACCATCGGAATCAAGTAAATTGTTCCATTTTTATGTACAAGTTGAGTTTATGCATTTTTATTACGGTTTCATATTTGATTTTCAAGATTTAAAATTTTTATATGATGTTAGTATTATGGAGGAAGTCTTTTTGGGGGACCCCGAAACGGGGGTCCCTACATATTGTAAGTTTCCTGTGGAATGGAGTTTTTCAATTGAAATCTTTTAAAGTTGCGATACTATCAATAACTTTGAGATAGTTGAAAATGATTATGTGGACTGTGTGAAGTCTCTTTAATATATTATATTATTATCTTCCCCTAATCCTAGCTATTATACCTTACTTAGCCTCAGATTGAATGCCTACAGAAACTATAGAATATTGCATTGAGTTATTGTTTGACTTTAAATCCTTGTCTAATACCCTATATTAGACCTATTCGACCTACCTTTAATAATCAAAACCAAATCCTAATCTCAATATGTGCTAGGCATTTTCATTTGCGACAGTCAGTGAACATCCTCTAGCACTAACAATTGGCCTCTTCCATCTTTCTTCCATTTTATTTCCCTCTTCTTCAAGAATCTCTTCCTCTTCCTTTTATGCCTCTACCTCTTGTATTCTATAGCCTCCTTGACAATTTCTCTTAAGTGATTAAGGCCAATTGGTAAGCCTCTAACAATAATCAAATATGCATCGAACATATTTCATATTGCATGTTAAATCTCAAACCATTAACATACCTTAAATTAGATAAGTGCTCTCAATACTTTGCCTTGATTAAATTGATAACCTATAATAATAATAAAAACTCATACATACTCTTTATCAATGTTCAATCTTTTCATAAGGTTATAAAACTACTCAACAAATTTAAATTTAAATCAATAAGTATGAATTTACCTTTTAATTTGGCTACCGCTAGATCTCATCTTTGAATTTTTCCTTGCCATTCTATTATTTATCCAATTGCAAAGCAGCCCGCCATAATGAAGCATGTCCTTGTAATTTTGTATAGGAAAATTTGACTCTTCTAAGATATTTGACCAAAATAAAAAAGAATTCTTCATTTATCTAATCTAATCGCCTTAGCTCTTTTGGGTTTAGGGTTCCGAAATATACAAGACTTGTGTCCAACTTGGTCTTCCTCCAAATTAGTATTTTATTGAATTACTTAATCTTTTAGTGAAAGCGCATCCTCAAGCTCGCTTGTGGAAACTCTTGCTCCCTCACTTCATCATTTTAATCAATCAATTTCATAGCCACTCATATTCATTATGCAATCTCTATGGCCTCTACTCTTGTTTTTAATGTGCATAACAACTCTACAACATCATCTTTAGTTTTTTTCTCTTTGTAATCTTCCAAGTCCTATTTTAAAAAGACTCTTACTTTGCCTCCTCTCTCTGCTACTCTCTATCAGAATTTGTAACACCCAAACTTTAGACAAGTTAGTATAAGTATAATAGCATATGGTAGTAGTAAAAAGGTCAAGTAATAAATAAAAAGAAAAAGAAATTATGTATTAGTCATTTAGGTGCATGGGTGACAAGTGTGTCATCCGTGTAAAATTGAAATTGAGTGAAAATGGAAAATTAAGTAATAAAGAGGGGGAAAGACCAACAGGTGGAGGCCTCTAGTGCTTTTGTTTGATTTTGGATTTGTTGTATCGATTATGGAGTTTAGTTTCTGATAGCATACAAACCCTAGCAAACTATGTTCCTTATGCCAATCAAAGTATCAAAAGGGGTAGTGGTTCTCTCCTACTAATGTAATGATTGATTGGTTGTAAGATGCATGTGCATGATTACTCATGCATATAGAATATAGAATGTAGCTAAGTCTAGGTTGAGATCTACTCTCAATTTACATTTATTACGTTTTTATAAATTAATAGCAAAGCTCTTAAGCTACCCTTCTAAGGACAATTTGCTACCTTGACTTTGAGGTGGGTATCAAAACATTACCATTACCATAACTCTGAGGAGTGTATCAAATTAAATCCATTTTTATAAATGGCATAAATTAACCAATACTTTGATTGTTACATTTTGACACCAATACTCTTGATTATTGGTTATTGGTGTGAATGCCCCTAACTTGATAAAGATGTGTATCTATATTAGTTCAACCTATTATCTATGTGTTTGGTTCCACTTGTAAATTGGCAAAACCTCGTATATTTTGTGGATAATAGAAATATCTTTATAATCCATGCAATTTGTTACATTAAATGGATCAATAATCATTTCTAAAATTTGTTCATTTCATTAGAGTCAAGATTGGTCAAGAGATTGCCACTACACACCATTTTTCAATCATGATAATCATTCCACTACCATGTTGTCTAGAATGTCACTCCTTGATCCATTGGGCCCTTTACTATTAGTAGATATTCTATAATATTACATGTAAATAATCATATCGTTATCCTTCCAAGGACCTATACTCTAAATTGTGTAGTTATCGTTGCTAAATGATTTGTTATTCAAGATAAAAATATTCATTATTATGAAATTTCGTTTATGTGTTGCACTAATACTTCATTTATTTTATATATGACCTCCCTTTTTAAGCTACGAGATATCTCTATGTGAGTATATAATGCCTAAGTAATGAGAACAGTCATTAATATTTATTAAGAGAGGATCTTATTCTTTAAGTAAAAATATCATAATTAGGTTAAACATTTGGCATTAATTATTGTGCTTGGTTTAAAACGCCATTTGATTTATAGTTAGAGGGTGTATTTACCTTACAAAAATTGCATATGACAACACTTTATAAGGATGGCATGTGATACTTAGCATATGATTCTTAAATATTTCATGATGATATGACCTGTAATACTAGCTTATGATGCTTATTTATTTCAGTATGGCATTTCATAAGGATGACATATAATACTCAGATGATATTTACTATTTCATGTCAATATTCAATATGGTACTTTATTGTATACTATGTTAATTTATTATTGTTTTTCATGAAATATTAGTTCAATAAGATGTTTAATGATTTTATGATGGTATCCCAAGTTGATAACATATAGTAATCAATGAAATGCTTAATTAAAACTTAGTTATGAAGCATAATATTCCATGATGATAGCTTATGATACATTCTATTACAAATGTTAACTTGTGACAATGCATTCTTCGTGATCACATATGATAACCAGTTATATTGCTTAATAATTGATAAGGGATTTCATAATATCTTATTATCTTGAGGAATAGCGACTAATCATTGTTCAGTTGTGGTGAGTGGAAGTTTGTTTGAGGTGGTCCACTTAAAGAGCCTAAAGAGGTTAATCATTCTAGGATTTCATGGGGGTCCATAACTACAAATGAGAATGGCTACTACAAACACTTTACGGGCTAGGGTAGAAACTCAATAATTAACTCTATGTTAGTGGTTCCTAAATATACTATTGAAAATCCACAACTAGAGGTATCCTCACAAAGAGGGAGACATATGAAGTACTTTTGATATTTAGGGCTTATGCATTGAGGGTGCATAAGGACGGAGTATAGGAAAACCTTCAAAGATGTTTGGGGTATAATGATCCCAAGGTCAGGATCGAGATATTGTCTACTAGATGTCGATTAAATCCAATGAGGCCCTGATTCTGGTTAATTCTAATGAGGCTACAAATTTACCAGAAGTTGGGAGGGTGGCTAAGCCGCAGAAACTTCCCAATGAAACTTTTGATGCCTACTGTATAACTTGTGGACACATTACAATAAAGAGCTCGTGCCACGACAAGCAGAACCATCTAGCGTATTGGCAAGGAGGATTATGGAAGTAGTGGATGGTATGATTCTCAAGGAGAGGGTGGAGAGGGTGAGTAAAGGAGGGAGTTTCAAAAATGTAGTGTTTTTATTTATTTATTCTAAATCATTGATTGATGCTTGAGTGTCTAATGAGATTGATGCATAATTGTATGATTGCTTACATTTTAGACACCTAAGAAATTAATTAAGAGCATGTCTTAACTTAGGGCGTCATGATTGTATTAATATAGATGAGAAATTTCTGCGCGATGTCCACTTGTATAAATCTCTCATCTTTACAATAGTACTAGCTACCTATATTACCTATTGTCTACATAACTAAATGAGTAAGTCTTTGAATTTGTTTCTATGGGGTTCTATCTTCGGGACGAAGTTTCATGAAGGTGGGGAGTTTGTAACACCCCAACCTTAGACATCAATATAATTATAATAGCATATGGTAGTAGTAAAAAGATCAAGTAACAAATAAAAATAAGAAAGAAAATTTGCATTTGTAATTTAATTTAGGTGCATAGGAAATAGGTGTGTCACCCATGCAAAATTAAGAAATTGAGTGAAAATTGAAAATTAAGTAACAAAAAGGAGGCAAGACCAAAAGGTGGGGGCTCCAGTCTTACTGGTTAATTTGGGTTGGTTGCTTGGTTTCTTGTTTTCTATTGTTTGTGCACTTGTTTAAGAGGAACATTGAGTTTCGACTGCATGCATCTTTGTTAGTTGTAGCAATGTTTTGCTTTCACAAATAAACACTGCAACAATTTAATCCACATAACACACAGAAAAAGAAAATAAAAAATAAAAAATAAAAATAAATAAAAATAAAAATAAAAATAAAAATAATAAAATAATAAAATAATAAAATAATAAAAATTAAAAAAAAAAAAAAAATTAAAAAATAAAAAAATTAAAATTAAAATTAAAATTAAAATTAAAAATTAAAATAAAAATAAAAATAAAAATAAAATAAAATAAAAAAATAAAAAATAAAATAAAATAAAAAAATAAAAAAAATAAAAATAAAAAATAAAAATAAAAATAAATTAAAATTAAAATTAAAATTAAAAATAAAATTAAAAATAAAATTAAAAATTAAAAATTAAAAATAAAATTAAAAATAATAAAAATTAAAAAAATTTAAAAAAATTTAAAAAAATTAAAAAAATTAAAAAATTAAAAAATAAATAAATAAATAAAAAATAATAAATAAAAATAAATTAATTAATTAAATAAAAATAAATAAAAATAAAAAAATTTAAAAATTTCACAACTCGGGTTCGATACTTGTCAGTTATATCTCTCCAGTGTCTGGGTTGAATCAATATAATTTATGGATCAATGAAATCAAAATAATATTTAATTGTGCTTCCAAAGAAACTCTAGAATTGGAAGCCCAAACAAAGTGTATATTTTATACTACATATAGCTGAGTAACATATTTCAGGTTTGATACAGAATCAAGACCCATAAAGATTTAATACATGGATAGAGAAAAAGCTTGCTATCAAAAATAGTGGCAATCCTTCTTGAAAGCATTGTCAACCAACAAACAATATCTTTTTTTTTTCATGAAGAGAATTTTACATCAAGCATCAAATTTCTAAGCATGGTATATTAGAGACAATCAGGAGCAATCATATTTGGATTGATATCTAGATATAGGGTGTCTCAACCCCAACCACAATAGAAGATGGTAATCCAACATGACTAAGCCATATTAGAAATAGAGACCTTATTAGAATTTAGATTGCACAACAATCACAACACCAGGTTCTGATACATGTGGCAATCCAACCTAGATCTAGATAGAAAACACAATCTCACTTAGAATTATTTGCACAAAGAGATAGCAAGAATAGAGAAGAAATATTGAACATAACACTAGAGGAAAATCACTCCAGTGGGAAGAATTCTACTTTAATATTATTCATTAACATGAGTACAATATATAGATTCTCTCATAAGGCAAAATCAAAAGACTTAGTGGTAATTTGAGTAGCTCACGATAATGAGAGCTTACCTAAACTAATTCCCCACTAACTAACATTAATGTCATCCAACTAATACTTGGACCTCACGAATTGGTCAATAACACTTATGAGAGCCATGAGTGGATAATTATGAACCTATGTGTGGACCAAAGTAGTGGAGTAGTGGTTTTATGAGCACTAGTGGCCATTAATACACCAATTTGACCAAATTAATGATGCAGCGCCCTTAGACTCCTTAAAACAGGGAAATGCTATAACTTACTCATTAATGCATGCATTGACTCCCAAAACTAAGGAAAGATGGCGCTCTTGTGGACATACAAGGTGGATCAGGAATATCACTAGTCTAAGTAGTCAAATGTGGACAAACATGTGGTCCAAGACTCTAGATCGGGCACTAATAAACCAAACAACACTAGGTAGAACAACATAAGGGTCCATGGCATGTCTATGATCGGAATATTGTTCTAATAGACATGTTATCAGCTAAGTTTCACTTAGATGATTTCAAGTGAGCCTGTGAAGATAGAACAAGTTTACTTGTTCAAAATCAGAAGATCAGAAATCCTAGCAAGCCACCTTGGCTCATGTTTTTTTTTAATAAAGTCACATGTCCATGCACTGCAGGGAAATTGTAAAAATGTCATAACATGATGGTTTTTGTAAATAACTCGACTTTCCTAGGACTTAGTTATCATTCCAACTAGCCTAGAGTGTTTTTTCCCTTGTCAATTATAGGTTGTTGAATAAACGACTTAAATTTTTTGAGTTTTTCACTCATACCTCCAAAGTTGGGGTGGTCGGCATGATTTCTCGGTCTTAGGAGGTTATTAGAGTTCAAGTGTCAATGTATATTACCATGCCAGATATTAAAATTGATTTGTAGGGACATGTGCTATGTCCCCCTAAGTTTTTTTTAATTTCCGAAGAAAATATTTTTTTCGTAAAATTAGACCATTTTTAATGGTTTAATTGGAAATTTTCAAATTGTAATAAAAGTGTGGTCTAAAGGAATATTTTGGCGTGGTGATGCTTGTTTTCACACTCAGACGATTATCTTTACCCTAGGACCCACTTTTCCTATGTTTCGGGTGACTACGTCGTCTCTGGGAGCATTTTCTCTTAAAGATGCAACAAATTGGCAAATAAATGCTAAAAACTTACAAATTGAACCAAAGTAAAAGTAAAAAGTATAATAAAAATTGTCATTTGGAATGTGCCAAATTAGTTGGCATGCCATATCACATGAAGGGCGGCCCCATGAATTGAAAAAAGCACTTGATATAAGTCAGAGCAAGAGGATTTCATTGGATTGAGTTTTGGGATGTGTCATCCCTCTTGTAGCTTCGTGTGGTAGCATGTGGGCGTCCTTTCATTAGTTGGGTGATAATTCCAAAGAGAGGGAGCGCACCTCTTGTAGAGGTGGCACCCACCTCATCCCCCAACTCCCACTTACCCCTTTAATTGCTCCATCCAATCCCTTAATTCATGCCAGTGACTCTCCTTTCACTCTAAGTTAGTAATGCACCCCCCTCTATTTTCCCACTCGCCCTCTTGGTTTGAAGTTTCTATTTTAGCAAGCTTTCTTCCTCCTTTGAAGTAGTTGGAGTTTTGAGGATAGAAGCTTGCCATTGTAATAGTTGCATTTGCTCTAGTTGTTGGAATAAAGTTGAAGGTTTGGAGGCTACATGGTGCCATGCTCTCTTGTGGATGATCATTGTTGTATTAGCTTGAGGTAATATGTATCTTTAGATTCTTGTTCAATCATATTGTGAATTTGGCCTTGAAATGATTAGTATCAATTTATAGGAAATGATCAAGTAATAAGCATATTGCTAGTTTCTTTTAATCATGCATATCTAGAGATCTCAGTGTAGCATTGTTTAATAAGTGTATTGACATGCTTTCTTGATTTCTTATTTGTTTATTACCGGATCTCACAATTTCTTTGGCAATTTTTTAATTAGTTACAGGTTACAAAGCGTGGAAAAATATTGGAACAGGTTTGTTCTCTTATTCTCCAGGGATTCATCCAACATAGTCCACAAATTGTCACTCAAAGTCTCTTTAGTTGATCCATCCAACACTAAGCTTCTTTTCCTCATTTCTCTCTCTTCATAAGTTTAAAGAAAATATCCTTTGTTATTGTTCTTCTCGGATCCATTTTTGTTGAAAAGAAATATCATACCTAGATCTAATTTTGTATTTGCTTATATCTTCATTTCCAAAAGTTTTTATTTTGCACTAGATCTAGCATCTTTAAGCTTCCCCATGCAAGTAATTTATTGAAAAATATTAAGGCTTGTTAGAGTAGTTTTATATCGGGTTTTTAAAGTTTATCTAGCAAAAGTTAAAGTGCTTCATTGGCTGCCCTCAAAAGCAAGCCAAGATACTCAAAAGGACTTGTTCTTTTGAGTTATTTTCATTCAATTTTTACAAATAGACTAGCCTAGATTTTTTCCACATTTTTTGTAGTTGCCCAAATCACTTTTAAAAGTGATTTTGGGCATTTTCTAACACTAATTAGCTTGCTGTCATGTTTTAATTTTTAGCAGGTTTTGCCATTTTTTGGTCAAAAAAAATTAAGTTTGGGCCAGTCTAGAGCTTCCCGGGGCATCCGAGCTTCATCCAACATTTAGCCTTAGCATTTTTGTAAGCATTTGGATCTAGATCTGTAAAGATCCAAGGAATTTTCTTTAAAAATTTTATTGTAAATCAAAAAACAAAAAGAAGAGCAAGTGGGCTACCCAACACCCACACCACATCCCCCTTGGGGGGATTCACAAATTATTTATGGCGTAATTTTTTCTAACAAGTTTTATTTTTTGTTTAAACACAAACACACACACACAACAAGCAGTATACTTTCAAATTTAAAACATCATAAATATTGTTTTAGTCGTTTCAATTTTTGCTTCAAAGTAATAAATTTGGCATTGCTTTCCTGAAGTATGCTCTCACCGTCACATAAAGGGACTTTCCTGATTACGTGATCATATGATAAAAAAAAGACTATTTGCGTGTAGTAATTAGCATAACACTTTACTTCGGTTATTTATCTTTTGCAATCAAACAGAATAAACATTTAGTTTCCAACTCAAAGTATCATCTTTCCCCTTGCGGGCATTTGCCTGGTCCTATGGGAAATCAAAAAGAGTTGCTACTTCTCCTTAATTTTTCACATCTAATAAAAACTCATACGAATAAACTCAACAACTCTGAACATAGTGAAAATCTGACACTCAGACTTTAATTATTGTGTGGGGAAATTTCTCAAGAGAAGCGGGAACTTCTGGGAGGTGACCTCAGGGCACAGTTAGGATACACCCTTGTTGGTGTAGTGTTGAACACCGCCCTCAAGATCCCATTCCAGCCCACACGTCTTCATGAGGAGCCACATTTAGTTAATTTCCGGACATTACTCTGTGTACCTCACGGTATATCTGGAGATCCCCTTCTCCTGTAATCAAGTCTCATCCTATAATAAACTAAAATTGATCAAGAAGCACTTGCAAAACATCTTTAATACAACAGAACTTTTTTTTTTACTCCACTTTGGCACTGGTCTTATTTTACAATAATAAAATATTTGATTCAGATCTTATGTATTACATGATTATGTTATGATGTTAATCTTAAATGATATTTTGCAAGTAATTTTTGCTTTCAGTCAACTGATTTCAAACTCCTAAACAACTTTCATAAACCTAAAGCTTAATCAGCCTTAGTAACTCATAGGGACTACCCCCCTTGGCTTCGTTACGAGTTCTGCGTAAACGGAGAAGTTGAGTGTTGGGTGACAGTATCTCAACTCGAAACTTGCCCCCAAGGAACGTACCTAAGCAACTTGAATATTTGTGTTGCGACAACCCCCAGGTGTGTGTTCCAACGGCAACATTTTTGGCGTGGTTGCTGAGGATAAATATTTTTATTCCTGGGTACGACATTAACCTTTTTGTTTTTTACCTTATTTTGATGCATTTAGTTTAATCAATAAAATTTTACTTAATCCATCTGGCGACTCCATTAAACTTAAACTCAACAAGGTATTCTACTAGAAGGACAAACAACGGTTTGGTCAGTTTCATTTATGAACCTGAAAGGGTTTACAGAAGGAGATAGTCCAAGCTTGCTTCTCAGAGGATCCTTGAAAACTTAGGAGTCAAGTCTGTTGAAGACATCCATAACTTATTTGAAAACAATAACCTTGGTAATAATTTCTTAGACCCAATGGAAACAATTTTGAACCCCTTAATTTTACTCAGATAGCAGGTTATCACACGACTTACCTGAAAAGGCTATCGAGAAATTGCCGACATTCCAAGGGAATAATGCCATTACTGCCACAGCTCACCTCGCCAAATTTGCAAGAAACCTAGTATGGTGCCAAACAGCCATTCGAAAGCAAGAAGATGTTTACATGAGGCTCTTCGCTCTATCTTTAGAAGAAGATGCTTATGATTGGTTTGTAGGCCTAGATGCCAACAGTTATTCAACATATGATGATTTCACAAAAGTATTCTTGGAAATATGAGGTGATAAGAAAGAGCCTCGTTATCAACTAAATTCCCTCCATTCAATTAAGAGAAATGAGAATGAATCCATGGAGGAGTTCAACAAAAAGTTCAGAACTATAGTTGCCAACATTCATGCTGACTTCAAACCCCCAGACAAGTCCATCATTGTTTATAACATGGAAGCTTTAAGTGTGAACTGAAATTCATGGTAAGAGACAAAGATCCTGAGACTCTAAAAGCTTCCTAGGATCTAGCTGTTAAAATTGATGAAAACATGCAATCATCAGGGAAATCTAATTTACCTAGCTTTACAAGAGGAATGCATGTTGTCCCCAAACATCAGGATAAAGGAAAAGTTGTTGAAACTGAAGCTAAGGATTCCTCAAAAGATGCAATGAAAGAGATGACTAACACTATAAAAACCTTAGTAGCAAACCACACTACTCAAATGACTGCCATGCAAAATAGGTTTGTTACTATGGAAAAGAAACATGCTGCCCAGATCTCTACATTACAAAGGTTTCCCCTCAAAGGAAACCATGATAGATGGTAGAAGAAGGCTCCTCCTTATGAGCAAAGGCTACCCAACTAGTTAGATTCAGCCAACATGGTTGAAGAAGTAACTCCTTTTTGCAGGCCTTGTAAATATTTCCATGAGGAATCCACTTGCTATAGTGACTGTCACATCATGGAACATGGTTTACCATAAACAAGTATCCATGAAGCACCTTCAAGAGATCCGGAGTATATCAACATTGTAGGCCATACCTACCCTTTTTCGGATCAACATTGGCAGCAAGTTGTAGCATATAGTCAAGAAAAGGATTTCATCACTCAAAATTATGGAGAAAATCCTACACCAGACCAGGTCCAGGAAATGTTTAATCCCATATTCAAGGGAGCAACTTATCAAAGAAGAGACAATCACGCCCCGGCCAAAGCAAAGTAGTACATTCCAAAGTTTACAAATCCTCCCATAGTAAATAAATTGAGCTTTGATATGGGTGATTGGTTAACACGTGCTAAAGTAAATGTACCTGTGACTGATATGCTTAAGATTCTAGAGCAGAAAGATAAGTTCTTGAAAGCCTTAGATAATCCCCAAGATAATATTTATGATACTCATAATAAAACTAAAGCTCCACCTAAAAATGAGATTCTGGATAAATCTAAGGGGAAATTTGTGGAAGAAATAAACACTTTTGGGGATGCTATGTTTATCTTGAATAGTATGGATCCAAGGAGGGAAGATCATCCACCCTTTTATGTTTCATTATTGGTAAATGAGTTCTATCTTCACAAGTGCATGTTAGACTTCATGAGCATCATCCAATATTATCACCTTGAAGGTTATGGATCAGTTAGGCTTGAAAATCACAAGGCCATACCACAATGTTTGTGCCATGGATACTAGAGAAATCAAAGTTGTTTGAATAATCACAAACCTTGAAGTAAAATTAGCGCAGTATCAAGAAATCCATTTAGATATGGATGTGTTAGTCATTGATGTGTCAGATACATGGGTTATGCTTTTGTTGAGAAAGTGGGTTACAACTTTAGGAGGACACATCCAAATGGATTGGACTTATGCAACGATATCTGCATCATAGAACACTCAGGTTAAGCTACATATAAAAGTTGAAAGAAAGTACCATGTTGAAAACCCTAAGAATCCACATAATGAATTTATTGCCAAATCGGATAGTCTCGGAAACTATGCTATCCTATCTAACTTCATGGCTCCCATTAAAAAAAAGATAAAAGATGAAAAGTTAGATAAAGTATGGAAGTTTTACTTTGATGGACCATATTCTAAATTTGGAAAAGGAGCATGAATAGTAATCATTTCCCTCTCTAAGCAAATATTCAACTTCGCTTTCAGATTAGAGTTTGATGCATCTAACAACGTAGCAGAGTATGAAGCACTCTCATTTCCCTCTCTAAGCAAACATTCAACTTCACTTTCATATTAGAGTTTGATGCATCTAACAACGTAGCAGAGTATGAAGCACTCTCACTTGGCTTAGAAGCTGCTAAAGATATGGGTATCAAAATGTTAAAGTATAAAGGGTGATTTTGATGTGGTGATTTCACAGCTAAATAATAAGTTGCATGTAAATGTCAGAGACTAAAGAAATATTGGAATGTTATTTGGGACACTATGGAGTGGTTTGATGCATTGAACCTTGAAGCAATTCCTAGAGAACAAAATAGCTTGGTCGATAAGTTAGCAGTATTAGCATCCACTCTTCAACCTACGGATGAAATGATAAATGGTGATGGCAAGCTTGAAATCAACTTTAGACCTTTGATTCCTGATAATGTAGATCATTGGCAGGTGTTCAATGATGATAAACAAATCTTAAGAATTATCCACAATGTTAAGGAATTTTCAGATTGTAAGATCAGTTTTAAAGAGGAAGGCAAAGAATATTCAGAGCAAGACAACAACAATAGAAACCTTATTCCTAGCAGCTATATAGGATTTGAGTAGATGTTTGACAGGAAGGACAGGAACATAAATAAAAAAGAGTCAATGAATCCAGGGGAATATATTGAGCTAAACATTGGAACAAATAAGGAACCAAAAATTATAAAAATTGGAAAAGGCACCTTGGAAAAAGAAATGAAAGATTTAATTGATCTTGTTAGGGAGTATAGAGATGTGTTTGCTTTTACTTATGATGAATTAAAAGCTTATCGAGATGATGTATTTCAACAAACTATACCCTTGAAACAAGAAATGAAGGAAGTAAAACATTTCCGGCAAAATCTTAGACAGATTAACCCCAAAGTAGCACCAACTGTAAAAAAATAATTAGAAAAGATGTTGGCTGCCGGAATCATTGCGCCAACAAGACATTCAACTTGGTGTTCTAATTTGGTGGTTGTGAGGAAGAAGAATGGATCAATTAGAATATGCATTGACTTCCAAAACCTCAATACGGCATGCCTTAAAGACAATTATCCATTGGCAAATATGGAAACCCTTCTCCAAAGGGTAACAGGTTCACAGATGATGTCCATGTTGGATGGTTTCTCCGGATACAACCAAGTGTTGATCAAAAAAGAAGATCAACATAAGACCACTTTCACCACTCCTTGGGGTACTTTTCATTACTTAAGAATGCCATTTGGCTTATTGAATGCAGGAGCTACTTTTTAGAGGGATATGGATTACGCTTTTAAGGAAATAATTCATAAGATCAATGAAGCCTATCAGGATTATTTAACAGTTTTCTGTAAAGAAATATCCGACCATGTTAATCACCTAAAACAAGTTTTTGAAAGATGTCGTAAGTATGGCATATCATTGAATCCAGCCAAGTCAGTCTTGGGAGTGGATGAAGGAAAGTTGTTGGGACACATCAATTCCAAAGATGGTGTGAAGATAGATCCTGAAAGAGTCGAAGTTATAAAGAAAGTGCCTATTCACCAAAATGTCAAAGCCCTCCAGTCATTTAATGGTCAAATAAAATTTATCAAGAGGTTCATTCCAAATTTAGCAGAATTAATGAAGCCATTGCAGGAATTATTAAAAAATGATGCTAAGTATCAATGGACAAATGAAAGAAATGAATCCTTTAAGTGTATTAAAGATAATATTTCCATATCCCCTATGTTAATCAACCCCAACTACTCAAAGGAGTTTCAAATTTTCTCAATTGCATCAGAACATACAATAGCAGGAGTCTTACTCTAGAAGAATAATGAAGGTCATGAGCAGCCAATAGCTTTTATGAGCAGAGCTTTGCAGAACTCTAAGTTAAAATACACTTCCATGGAGAAACAAGTTTATGCTCTCATCAAATACCTAAAGCATTTTAAGATGTACATTGTCTACTCAAGAATAATTGGCTATGTCCCCCATTCTACGATTAAGGATATCTTGGCTCAACAAGATTGCTTAGGAATAAGGGGAAAGTGGGTCTCTAAAATCCAAGAGTATGACTTCGAAATAAGACTGACAAAGTTAATAAAGGGGCAGGGATTAGCCAAAATTTTAACTCGAAGTAACGAAGAAGCCATAGGGATGGTGTGTCAAACCAATGTATCAGAACCAGCCATGTCAGGGGGTCTTCAACGTTTAAGTCACGGCAGCAGTATGTAGATATAATCCATCTTCTACGTAACTTTGATTTCCCTTAACATCTAGTAGGCCATAAGAGAAGAGCATTTAGATTAAAAGCTACTAGATATTGCATCACTCGGGATGGATTGGGATGGAGGAATCCAGATGGCTTAATGCTCAGATGTGTCGATAAGCCGAATTCCAGAAAGCTCCTAACAAAGTTTCATTCAGGATTTTGTGGAGGGCATTATGCAGTAGATACAATATCCCATAAAATCCTCAGAGCAGGATACTACTAGCCTACTCTATTCAGTGACGTACATAAGTTTGTCAAAGCTTGCCTCCAGTGTCAAATGTTCATTGGGAAGCAAAAGTTGGCAGCCTTACCATTGAAACCAGTAGTTGTTCAAGAACCCTTTCAGCAATGGGGTCTTGATTTCATCGGTCAATTCAAGGAAAACTCAAGCAATGGTCACTCCTGAATCCTTACTGCTATTGACTATTTCACCAAATGGGTGGAAGCCATCCCCACCCAAGCTGCAACTGATAAGGTAGTTATGAAATTCCTAGAAGATCAAATTATAACTAGATTCGGTGTCCCGGCTAAGAAAACAATTGGCAATGACCCAGCGTTCAACTCAGCGGATTTTTCATCTTTTTGTTTCAAGTATGGCATTGTCTTATCTCACTCTTCCAACTACTATCCACAAGGGAATGGCTTAGCTGAGTCCAGTAATAAAAGCTTAATGAACATTTTAAAGAAAACAGATGGAAAAAACAAGAAGTCTTGAGATAGCCAAATCAAGTTTGCAGTCTAGGCTGATAGAATAACACAGAAACATGCAACAAGAAAGACTCCTTTTGAACTAGTCTACGGTTTAAAAGTATCATTTGGTAAAGATATGTGGATACTAATTCAATCAAGTTTTTGTGCAGGAACCAAAGATTCTTGGATTCTCGCACACTCTCTTTGATTGAGATTCAAGAGCGAGTGCACGCCCCACAATTGGAGCCAGATGTTATCAGCTAAGTTGCACTTAGATGATTTCAACTAAGCCTATGAAGATAGAACAAGTTTACTTGTTCACAATCAGAAGATCAGAAATCCTAGCAGGCCACCTTGGCCCATGTTTTTTTTTTTAATAAAGTCACATGTCCATGCCCTGCGGGGAAATTGTAAAAATGTCATAGCGTGATGGTTTTTGTAAAGTACTCGGCTTTCCTAGGACTTAGTTATCAGTCTGACTAGCCCAAAGTGTTTTTTTCCCTTGTCAATTATAGGTTGTTGAATAGACGACTTATAATTTTCAAGTTTTTCATTCATACCTCCAAAGTTGTGGTGGTCGGCATGATTTCTCGGTCTTAGGAGGTTATTAGAGTTCGAGTGTCAATGTATGTTATCATGCTAGATATTAAAATTGAGTCGTATGGACATGTGCTAGGTCCCCCTAAGTTTTTTTTTTTTTTATTTCCGAAGAAAATAATTTTTTCCGTAAAATTAAACCATTTTTTAATGATTTAATTGAAAATTTTCAAATTGTAATAGAAGTGTGGTCTGAAGGCGGATTTTGGCGTGGAGATGCTCGTTTTCACACTCAGAGCATCCTCTTTACCCTAAGATCCACTTTTCATATGTTTCAGGTGACTATGTCGTCTTTGGGAGCATTTTCTCTTAGTGATGCGACAAATTGACAAATAAATGTTAAAAAACTACAAATTGATCCAAAGTAAAAATAAATAAAAATATAATAAAAAAGGTCATTTGGCATGTGCCAAATGAGTAGGCATGCCATATCACATGAAAGGCAACCACGTGAATTGAATAAAGCACATGTGATATAAGTCAAATCAAGAGGATTTCATTGGATTGAGTTTTGGGATGTGACATCCCTCTTGTAGCTTCATGTGGTAGCATGTGGGCGTCCTTTCATTAGTTGGGTGATAATTCCAAAGAGAGGGGGCGCACGTCTTGTAGAGGTGGTTCCCACCTCATCCCACAACTCCCACTTATCCCTTTAATCGCTCCATCCAATCCCTTAATTCATGCTAGTGACTCCCCCTTCACTCTCAATTACTGATGCGCCCACATCTCTTTGCCCACTCGCCCTCTTGGTTTGAAGTTTCTATTTAAGCAAACTCTCTTTCTCCTTTGAACTAGTATGAATTTTGAGGATAGAAGCTTGCCATTGTAATAGTTGTATTTTCTCTAGTTGTTGGAATAAAGTTGAAGCTTTGGAAGCTACATGGTGCCATGCTCTCTTATGGATGATCATTGTTGTATTAGCTTGAGGTAACATGTATCTTTAGATTCTTGTTCAATCAAATTGTGAATTTGGCCTTGAAAGGATTGATATCAATTAATAGGAAATGATCAAGTAATAAGTTTATTGCTAGTTTTTTGTAATCATGCATATATAGAGATCTAATGTAGCATTGTTTAATAAGTTTATTGACATGCTTTCTTAATTTCTTGTGTGTTTATTACTGGATCTCACAATTTCTTTGGCAAGTTTCTAATTAGTTACAGATTACAAAGCGTGGAAAAGTATTGGAACAAGTTTGTTCTCTTATTCTCCAGGGATTCATTCAACATAGTCCACAAATTGTCGTCAAAAGTCTCTTTAGTTGATCCATCCAACACCAAGTTTCTTTTCTTCCTTTCTCTCTCTTCATAAGTTTAAAGAAAATCTCATTGGTTACTGTTCTTCTCGAATCTATTTTTGTTGAAAAGAATATCATACATAGATCTGATTTTGTATTTGCTTAGATCTTAGTTTCCAAAAGTTTTTATTCTGCACTAGATCTAGCATCTTTAAGCTTCCTCGTGCAAGTAATTTATTGAAAAATATTAAGGGTTGTTAGAGTAACTTTATATTGGGTTTTAAAGTTTATCTAGCAAAAGTTAAAGTGCTTAATTGGCTACCCTCAAAAGCAAGCCAAGATCCTCAAAAGGACTTGTCCTTTTGAATTATTTTCATTCAATTTTTACAAGTAAACTAGCCTAGATTTTTTCCATGTTTTTTGTAGTTGTTCAAATCACTTTTAAAAGTAATTTTGGGCATTTTCTAACACTAATTAGCTCGCTGTCATGTTTTACTTTTTAGCAGGTTTTGGCAATTTTTGGTCAAAAAATTCAAGTTTTGGCCATTCCGGAGCTTCTTGAGGCATCTCAGCTTCATCCGACATTTAGCCTTAGCATTTTTGTAAGCCTTTGGATCTAAATCTGTAAAGATCCAAGACATTTTCTTTAAAAAGTTTATTGTAAATCAAAAAATAAAAAGAAGAGCAAGTGGGCTACCCCCCATCCCCCCCGGGAGGATTCACAATTTTTTATGGTGTGATTTTTTCTAACAAGTTTTATTTTCTGTTTAAACACAAACAAACACACAACAGGCAATATACTTTCTAATTTAAAACATCATAAATATTGTTTTAGTCGTTTCACTTTTTGCTTCAAAGTAATAAATTTGGCATTGCTTTCCCGAAGTATGCTCTCGCCGTCACATAAAGGGCTTTGCCTGAGTACGTGATCGTATGATCAGAAAAAGAGACTATTTATTTGTAGTAATTAGCATAACACTTTATTTCAGTTATTTCTCTTTTGCAATCAAACGGAATAAACATTTAGTTTCCAACGCAAAGTATGCTCTTTCCCCTTGTGGGCATTTGCTTGGTCATGTGGGAAATCAGAAAGAGTTGCAACTACTCCTTAATTTTTCACGTCTAATAAAAACTCATACTAATAAAATCAACCCTGAACATAGTGAAAATCCGGCACTCATACTTTAATTATTATGTGGGGAAAATTCTTAGGGGAAGTGGGAACCACTGGGAGACTACCTCAAGGCACAGTTAAGCTACACCCTTGTTGGTGTAGTGTTGAACACTGCCCTCGAAACTCCAATCCAGCCCACACGTCTTCGTGAGGAGCCACCTTTAGTTAATTTCCGGACATTACTCCTTGTACCCCACGGTATATCTAGAGCTCCCCTTCTCCTGTAATCAATTCTCATCCTATAATAAACTAAATTTGATGAAGAAGCACTTGCAAAACATCTACAATACAACAACACTTTATTTTTCGACTCCACTTTGTTACTGGTCTTATTTTACAATAATAAAACCTTTGATTCAAATCTCATGTGTTACATGATTATGTTATGTTGTTAATCTTAAATTATATTTTGCACGTAATTTTTTGCTTTGAATCCACCAATTTCAAACTCCTAAACAACTTTCATAAACCTAAAGCTTAAGCAGCCTTAGTAACTCATAGGGACTACCCCCCTTGGCTTCATTAGGAGTGTTATACCTCAAAGTCTCACTTTGAGTGCCATTTCACGTCTTCATGTCATATCACCATGCGAAACCTAATGGCGCTACCTCCTAACGAGTGTTGGACCTAGCTCCTACCTTGTTGGTCCCCTCCTTGGCCTTCTTTGGAGTCTTTGGAGACAAATCCAACTCACCTCAACTGAATGCCAACTCATTGAGTCAAAATGCCACCTTCTTGAGCACCTTTTACTAGGATTTTCGCGCCCTGCAAGAAGGCGCAAAAATTCTTCATTTTCATGCTCTGCATACCTGCAGGGGCGCGAAAATTACCCTAACCATCTTTAGCTTGGAATGTGGATCTTACCCTCGAGGATATTTTCTTGGGATTTGGGTTCCTTTCGAATCTTAACTCACCTTCCCTCTTTGGTCTGATTCAACCCCTTGATCCACCATTCACTCACCTAGATCCACCTTCCTCTTTTAGTGGTTGGCCTCCCAAATCCTATAAGAAGGAGGCCATCCATGAGCTAAAGAGAGAACATTGGAGGCATCAAACCTATGGTCTTAGGAGATTTGAAGAGATTGCAAGAGGAGAAGCTTGGAAGGAGTGTTATTGCTTTGGACATCAAGGTGAAAATACTTGTAATTATCTTCATTGGTTTCTCTAATAAGATAACTTAGCCTATTCTTCCCATTTCATGTCTTTTAAGGTGAATGCATGAAAGTGTTTATGTTTTCATAGTTAGATCTTGGTTTATATATATATTGCTTTGGAGAAGGTATTGTCCCCTATTCTGTAACAGGTTCTCAAGTCAGTTATCGAAGATTGGGACTGGAGCGATCCAAGAGAAACAAGAACAACCGTCGAATTCGAAGGTACGTCATCTATATGTTTCTCCTTCTCATAACTCTTTAGTTTATGTATGAATCAGATCTAGGAAGGATCTAGTGTCTATTTCTTTCTTTGTTGTCTTAGATTAAACTTGTTTAAATCTAGTATGACCTCTGAGTAGGTTTAACTATCCGTAGGACGAATTTACTAATACAAGGAGTTCTGCCTAAACGGAGGAATTGAGTGTTGAGTGATAGTATCTCAACTCAAAACTTGCCCCCAAGGAACGCACCTAAGCAACTTGAAGATTTGTGTGGCGATAACCCCCAGGTGCATGTTCCGGCGGCAACAAGACCTATTGTAACGACTAAGCTAACCCACTGGGCTCTCTCTCTATATACATGGGCATGTTTTATTTACTATAAATTTAATGTCCAGGTTGAATCCGAAGAAATTATGAGAAATTATGGATCACTAAAAATCAAATAATAGGATTATTAATTGTTCTTCCAAAAAACACTCTAAAATTGGAAGCCCAAAGTGTATATTTTATACAACACTTGGCCCAGGAACATATTTCAGGTTTGATACGTCACAATCGAAACCTATAAGGATTTAAGACATGGATAAAGAAAAAGGGTCCTGTCAAAAGTGGTGGCAATGCAAAATGTTTGACAGCATTGTTAACTAACAAAAAATATCTTCTTGACTTTCAAGAAGAGCATTTTACACCAAGCATCAAATCTCTAAGCATGGTATATTAAAGACAATCCGGAGCAATATTTCAACAGACAATTTCAGACAATCAAGGATATCATATAGCAATGGTCTTTGACCACTCCTAAGAATGCACGGACACAAACTTTTTCTGAACTCGTACAATCAGCACCGGGTTACATTTAATTTGACATTTTTAGGATAAATTTTAAGTTTTAAAACATATATTTTGGGATAAAATTTGAACTTTGAAGTTTAAGAAACAACTGTATTTAAATTGTTTTTGGTGTTTGTAGACACATTTGTCTCTTGTACTTTGCCCAAACTCCATGGGTTTGCATACAGAAACTTCATGGGATCCCCAGAATTCCCTGGAATATCCTGATGGACGGCTACTCAACCCAAAGCTACAATAACTGCTGAAAAACCAGTGGGACGGCCAAACTTGAACTTCAACCGGATTAGAAACAGAACTCACAGTGAACACCATGAAAACTGATCAAGCTAACCCATTGGGACTTTGAACCTCAACCAGATTAGAAATAAAAACCAAACAGATTGAATTAACTCACCGGGCTATAGATATGTGTGTGTTAGAGACAAAAACTGATTGAGCTAAACCATTAGGACTCAAACCTCAACCAGATTCGAAACAAAAACCAGTGGTACTCAGCCAGACTTGAACCTCAACCGGATTAGAAACAGAGAGCTCACAGTGAACTCCACATCATGAAAAAACTGATTGAGCTATAACCCATTTGGACTCTAACCTCAACCATATTAGAAACAAAAACCAAACAGATTAAACTCCCTGAGCTATATATATATATGTGTCTGTGTGTTATTTACCATAAATTGAATCTAAGTAAAAAAACTCTTAACTTCAAATTTGGTTCATAAAATATGTCAAATAAAATGTCACATCTGAGAGCCTGTTAAAACATCATAATATCATAAATTATTCAAAAACATGTATATCTATATATATCTAAATGTATGTGTATAAGTAGTGCGTATTGTTTTGTTTAAATTTAATTTTACCAACAAAAAATAACCTCAATGATATGCAGTCTTTGAGATTCTGCGAATTTCAACTTTTTCCCAAAAAAGCCGAATGCTGTGTGACTAAGGTTCTAACTGCTAGACAATAAAGATCTTAAAAATTGTAGTCCTTGATATTCTGTAAATTTCAATATTTTTCCAAAATAAAGGCCAAATACAGTGTGACTAAGCGTGACTAAGAGGTTCTAACTGCTAGCACAATAAAAATCGTCATTAAGTTCAGCAAAAAGAATTAAGCGGATTAAGCAAATTTTGCTATAGCTTCATCTTTTCAAATAATAAAAAAGCACAGGTATTATTTATAATTTCATATTTGATTAAAAAATAAGTCAATTTAAATATCAAGTTTGTGTGTTCAAGTTTAACATAACCAAGCCCCCAAAAAACAAGTTTTTGAGATTTTTATAAAAGAAATTCGCCTGGCCAATTCAGTTCAGTCGTGGCAACTAAGTTTGCTGAACCTGGTAAATTTACTCCCCAGTGTTTGAATTCAATGATTTATTTTTTTTGAAGTGCCAAATGAGACTATTAAAGTTCTAACTGCTACCAGAAACTGTAAATTTGATCGAGTTTCATGTAGATGCTAACCAGTAACCCATTAGTGTGCATTTCCTCATGATTGAAATATCAACCAAGATGTTGACAAAAAATATTTTATATCCACTGCACCAGCAATCCGAGCAATACTTCTGTTTGACCTCTAAATTTTAGTTAAGGATTCTATTTCCTCAGACACATGTTTCAGTTCCTGAAATGAGGAAATTGATTATTTACAAAATCATGTGCAGACTTTCAGTTTTAGTAATTAAATACAAATTTTTGCCAGTAACTTTAATTACATCTTTTGAATTTAGCCATAACAGCTTTGATAATCCTGTGGCTAAGCAACTCTCTCCATACATACACATCCTATCGATGAGATATCACATGTCCTGCTAAATATTTTCGTAAGTTAGCCCAAAACACGTGAAAAATACTTACCTTCACTGGAGATGCTATATTAACACATTACTTCCATGCAGAAGCCACAAACAAGTCCCTGCCTAACCAACCCAAATAAAGAACTCCATCCTTTTCTCGAACCCTGTAGTTCTGATTATAAGACTCCAAGGCAGCCTTGATATTGGAGTTAACATGTGATCTCAGAGCATGAGATTTAAAGCCAGCCATAGTCAAACGGTACCTCCACTTACCAAAAGGCTCATGCCTTTCCACTCTTTCAGCACCTTCACTTGCAATAAGATTCACAATATCACGTGCTAGACAGTGCTGCTCCACACTGACACGCTCTTTGCTTTCCCTCGGCAGAGTTAAATCCAAGGACTCAAACATAGCAGTATAAAAACTCAAAGTCTCCATGAACCTGAGAAAGAAAGGTGCAGTATTAGTATTAGCTTCTTGCTCCACCAACGTTACCACAGTTGGAGCCAAGCCTTTGACCATTCTTATTAGCCGATCTCGATGGTTACTTGTACTCACACTTTCATCAGGTATATGATGGAGCACTAAATGAAAATTTGCAGCTAATGCTTCCCCAGGCCGAATATCAAGCATACCAGCATGAACATCAGACCCAAACACAGGCAGAGGATGAAATTCGAAAGGAACCTGATAAGTTTCAGCAACCTTTGATAATTTTTGGCCAACTAACTGTAATCCTTGACCTCGAGCAAACTCTGATAGTGGGTCATCCACACCAGTAATGCGAACATGAGGTGGGCCACCTTGTCTTGCTGCAAATGCTTGAATCACTGGTATCCACTGGCTACCTTGTGCGATCTGAAAATCAATTATGTGCACTCTGTCTTTGTCATTTAATGCTTCTAAAATGGCACTATTTGCAGCCATGTAGCCAAATTTGAAATAAGGGCAAATATTGTAGAAAATTTGCATGTAAGAGAGGAGTTCATCACTGGTAGGCTCCTTGCAGTTTAGGGTTTGGTAAATATGTCCTCCTGAAAACTGCAACCTTGCTACAAGACCTTCTACCATATATGCACCTAACCTGTGCATTGGATCCCCAAATATAGAAACGGCTTTTCTCAACTTTGTAATCAACTTATCTGCCTTACGATTATCTGCAATAGCTTTCGCACATTCAATAAGCAAACATTTTATATCACCTTGAGGTATCTCTGACTCTATACTCCACTCTGAATTAGATGGAAGGTTATGATCCCCATAGACATCTTCCATATTTGCTGGGTCACCACCATTAGGCCTCAACAGTTCTGTTGCTATTTCCTCTGAAATCTTCATATTCATTGGCCACTTATTGTCACTGTGACCATTTCCAGCTGGGTTGGCTGCATCCTCTGCTGAATGAAAAGATTGAGAATCACATGAATAAGTTTGTGAATGCTGTGAAGACATAGAACTGCCACCAGATGAAGATTGAATGCATATAGAGACCTCATGTGAATGTGCAGTGGTATATGGAATACTTTCATGAACCAATTCCAGCTGGGTTGGCTGCATCATCTGCTGAATGAAAATATCAAGTCACATGAATAAGTTTGTGAATGCAGCAAAGATATAGGACTGCCACAAGATGAAGATTGAATGCATATAGTGATCTCATGTGAATGTGCAGTAGGATGTGGAATACTTTCATGAATGTATTTTTTTGGCCTTTAAAGGAACAGTCACTGTGTGAAGGAGAACACTGGACGAAATTATCACCCATTTTGGTTTCTTTCACTGCAATAAAATTCTTGACTGGTACAAGGCAAAGCATCAGATCCAGAACCTTGAGGAAAAAGAGAAGAAATAGGAAATCTCTGATAATTCACCTTCAGGGTTCCACCAATACTCACCAGTCATAGATTTGTGATCAATAGAAAAAGTTGCCATCATATTTTGAGCCTAAATCTGTTGATTTCTCATGGGGAAAAAAGCTAGGGTTATGAGAGTTTGAACCATGGCCTGAAGGATCATGATCTTGGGGCTATGGCTATTGCTGCATTATTGTGTGGTCTTTTTTGCATTAACTGTGCCCTAGCTGGCTTGTCTGGCTGTGGCCTTTCTATCATAGGGGAGGCAGTATGACCTCACCTGAAAAAGCCATCATCATGTTTGGTTCTGCTACTGTCCTAGAGAGCGGTGACAATGCAGAAAGTACCCCACAAAGTTGTCCTGAAGGTATATCACGAGGTAATGACCTTCCTCCTGATATTGAATTTACTGATTCTGAATATGATAGTTTATGCAATTCATTCAGAGCAGTCTCCATACTGGGATACTTTGTAACGCGGGTGCCACTTAGTTCAATCATCCAGAACTGGATTCAAGAGGTCTGGGAACCTTAAGGCTGGCATTGCACCCATACCCGCAACTAACCAAAGGATTTTCCTATTTTAGTTCAGTGACCTGGCCCATGTGCAAGAAATCTTGCTTCCGGGCCCTTGTATCTGTAAGAAGACCTTGGTGGTTTTTGCTTTTTTCCCAATAGACCCATGACATAGCTGAGAAAGCTACTACCCAACTAGCATGCCCAATCTAGGTGGTATACCTGGCCAGCCCTAGAGTGGATTGCATCCCTGTTAAGGGAGTTTATCTGCCATGAGCTTGAACAGCTTTTCCACCCTCAACCTCGACACAGAGTCTGTGTTAGGGTCAACCTACCTAAAAACCTCAAAGAATTTGTGCTTATCAAGATTGACAACAGAGCCATCACCAACCAATTCGCTACATCAATTTTCCAACACTTGCTTATGTTGTTAAAACTCAGACCACCGAATCCATGATTGTCAGCTCATGACCCAAGTCAAACCTAAGGTGGCATAAACCACCCAAACCCCTCTTGCTCCCACAACTCCCTAGGAATCAAATGTATGTGAAGGTGTCTAGACTGGATTTATTCATAAATTGTGCCACCAAAACCCATGCCTCGAAGACTTCGGCTCCCAAAGCTTCAGCCCCCAAGCCCATACCCACAATTGGACCAAGTCGATAGGAGGCTAAGATGGCTAGTAAAGTGCATGGTGATGCCATAATTCAAGGAGGTGTTGGGTGAAGAGCAAGCTCTCCTCAACCACTTCTCCACCTCTAGGAAAGCGAAGCGATGCTTGATGTCAAGAGCCACCAAAAGAGGCCATGGCAAGCCAGTCTTGGTGACTATTAGCTAAATTATTCTTTTGCAACTACTTTCCTTCCATGTTCTCTAGGACCTTGAAACTACCCACCCAAAGATGAAAAATGCTACAAGCTTTTAGTGAAAGAGACCTCATGGAATGTCCAAGGCTTAAATGACTTTGGAAGAAAATACATTGATAGGTTTTGATGGTTATGGGTGGGACAGATATATGATGTTTGCAAGAAATCAAAACTAAAGGGTTTCTCCTTTGTACCACAGTAATTTGGTCACGGGCTAGGTACTTTTGTTTTGATCACTCTAAGGGAAAAGGCGACATTGTTGTTATGGTCTCTCTCAGGTTTGCCAACGCTATTATCAATTAGGAGTCTAATGCTTCCCAACATCTTGTCTAGATTTTGTTCAATCAAGAAAGCTAGCTCCTAGGCCTGTCCAACATTTATGCCTCTAGTGACTTAGAAGAGCGTGTAACATTTTGGTGGTGGATGGATGACGACCTCCATGACACCCATTATCTTGTCTGTGGGGATTTTAATATGGTTGAGTGTCAGGAGGATAAGGAGGGGGGATTGCCTTTGCACCTACCCACTTAGGGAAAAGAAGCTTGGCTAACGCTAAAAGTTCACCACGGGCTTTATGACCCTAACAAGGGCTAGCATCAAGACTTGACAAAGGCTTGGTTCACTTGGACAAATTTTAGGAAGGGACCTAAATGAATCTAGTGGAGACTTTATAGGGCACTTTTATCAAAGAAAAATTCCTTCTATTTTGATTCCTCAAAAGGCTGGCCAGTGCATGTCAATGGCACTGTCACTTTATCGAACCACTAGCCCATCTCATTTATCGTGTCCTAGGGAGTTGAACACATGTAAATGCCTAGGACCAAGTATATCCTTAATGTTTCCCACCTCCAAAGCCCAATTTTCCTGACATGTATCCATATTTGCAATTTGATCCCCATGTTGCATTGAGATATGGCTACATAGGTTGATGGGATGACACCATATCCAAAACAGTTTCCTCTCTAGGCAAGCATGGCAAGCAAATTGCTTAGATCCACCACAACCGTAACAAGGCCTTTCTGAGCAAGCTAGGTGGGCTCATGGAGGACTCGTAATAGCCCCTTTGTGATGAAATAAAGCAAGATCATGCTACGAAGGTGTGTCATATGCTTCAAGCAAACGATGTACTTTAAGCAAGGGGTACTCAACTATGAGCACGATTACATTGGATTAAAACCGGTGACAAACCCATTAAAGTTTCCTTTGAAGTCTTTGATCTCTAAGGAAGCTAATGAAAATATCTTGGCACTCAAAACCTTCTTGGGATAAATATCTAATCAAGAAGAAATTGAAAAAGAATTTGTGAAGCATTATATAATGGTGTTTCAAACTCAAGGCCTTTCTACCAAGCCAAAAGAAGCCATCCAAAAATGCCTTGCCTTGGTTTTGAACAAGCTTTCCGAGGAATAGAGGAGAGCCTGTGACTTGGCCCTTTCTCTCAATGAGTTATATGCAACCCTTCACGAGATGGCCTTGGTGGCTTCCTTTGTGAGTTTCACAAGGCTAGCTAGGAATTTGTCGAGCCATACTTGCTACACGTCTATCAAGAGGCCCTGTGGAAACAATCTTTGGGTGTGGGAATTAATCAAAGGTTCATAAATTTTATTCCTAAATCAAGGCACTCAAAAATAGTTACTTATTGGAGGCCCGTCACTCTCCTCAATACATCCGATAAAATTCTAACCAAAGCTCTTGCCTTACGAATAAAATATATCGTCCCCAACATTGTTCAACCCGAGCATACCAAACTCATATGTGGAAGGTATATCCCTTATTTTGAAAAAGCTTACAATTAGGTAGATAGGCCCTTCATCTTGGCAATGCTTTAGGCCCTATGGTTTGACCTAGCATTTATCACCAACATTGAAACCATATTTGCAAATGGCTTAGCTTGTCTTGCTAGCAATAGAGGATTTTAAGAGGAGATTGGGCTCTTCACATCTATCCAATAGGGGCGCCCTCTAGCACCAACTCCATACATGCTAATGGTCGAAGTCGTTGGCTATCCTCTCATCTCTAAGGTAGATATACAGGCCATTTGCAGGATCCCTCTCCCAAAGCTCAATGATGGACAATTGGTCACTAGTCATTTTGTTGATGACTCTTTCCTAACAATCTTTGAAGACTATACTTCTTGGACTTAGACCATGGAATGACTAGACATCTTCCGCATAGCCTCAAGGTCCAACATTCAATTGCAGATAAAGCCAACAGCTTATGCTGACCTAGCTGACCTCTTTTCAATTTTCCCCTAGGGATGTATAGGAAGTGGTTGTCCAACAAGTGGAGAAAAAGATAGAGTAGTGGATTACTAAGCCCCTATTTTTGGCAAGGAAGTTCCATATTTGCACAAAAATAATGGCAACAACTCATTTGTACTACTCTTATTGGTTCCCCCTCTAAGGCAACCTACTCCCTAAGATATTTTCTATGGAGCAAGCCTAACAAAGGTAAAGGGTTTCCCACATCAATTGGGAGAATACTACATCCCAATAAACATTGATGGCATGGGCATTGTTCACACTAAGATCCAAGCCCAAGCATTGTGTGCAAAGTAGGTCATTCGTGCTATGGAAGGAAAGGAAGCTTAGAAGGTTATTCTAATGCAGCGACTTTAGCAACAGTCGCTACTTGCCAAGCAAGCTTAGTAAGGGATATCTCTTCAAGCCCTTCTTCTTAATCCTTTAATGTAAAGATTTATGGTACCTTTGTTGTTTAAAGCATATGGAAGGCTTAGGAAGCCAAAAGGCCCTTCCTTTCCTAGAAGGAGGCATCTCTTCGAACCGACATGTCCTTAATGATCAGTCTCAGACTCTCAAGTGGTAGCCTCTGGTGCTTTCTAAGGGGAAGTCATTGGTCAAGTCTTCTTGGTTCTCGAACATGAGGCTCTACATGTGTGGCATTCAATCAACCAACGATCTCTTAGATAGCCTCTCCAAATCTTGACCCCCCTAAGACAAGGTAAAGAAGAAAATTTGTGTTGGCCAGTGGTGATAAATTCATTATGAACCGCATTTAGGGGCTCATCCTTGAGAATCTTTTGTCAAAGCTTGGCCTCCTGACACCTTGATCTTGGTAGCAGGATTGGCAATGGGGAAAGGCCACGATTTTAACCGCATACAAGATAGCCATGGATTGCAAATGGCTCTACTCCAAACCCTTAAAAGCAAATTCAATCAATTTTGGAGGGTAAAATTCAAACATAAATTTGGTTATTTCAACTATGTAGTATTTACAAATCGAGGTTGGAACCTAAAAAATCATTTTTTACTTGGTGTTTGGTTGTGGGAGGATTCCTTACAGAAAAGATGCTTACTCACCTAGAAGGGTCTAACCTATGATGCCTACAATGTGGGAGAGTCGAAACCTTGAAGCACCTCTTATGATTTTTCCCTCTAGCCAGGACCACATGACCCTGGGTCGAGGCCCTCTACCAGCATTATCTTCCATCCTCCCTCTCATGTTGCACCACTTTACTAGGTGATAGACTACTCTGGACCATTGAATTCCATTATTCTTAAATGCTTATCAAGGCAGAGATTCTTGGAAGAAGATAAATGATGTGTTATTCAATGCAAATGTTTGATCACAGTTTTTCTTGGATCGATGGCACGTTAATATGTACCAACCTCTTAATGTAGATTATGGTACAAACATAGAAATTTAGGCTTGAAATGGAACACCTACAATAATTATTGGAGTACTGGCATAGAGCCCCATGCACCATATCTTGGGTGCCATTAGACCCACCTGACACAACTGCCTACCAAATCAACCTATATCTATTATCAACTAGGTCCCATCAGAGTTGTCGTCACAACACACCCAAGCACCAAGCAAGGGCATAGGTTCGTGAGAGGCATGAGCACAGTGAGAGTTGGTCCCCTAGCCCACCACGTAATGAAAAACATATCTCAATGATAGGCCTTTCCATTTCAAAAAATCCCCTAAAGCTTCCTATTGATGGATCCAGTCTACAGATGTTGACCCTCCTATTTCAAGTTGGGGATTATTTGCTAAGGATAATGGCCTTTGTTTCTATATGGTCTCTTTTTTGCACTTCCTCCGGAGCTTTGTCGACTCGACAATAGGGTGGGACCGATATTTGTACTTGGCCTATTGCTCTTTAGAGACTATTGCCTCATCTATTCCTCTAGGACGAACTCAAGGTTGGTTTGTAGGGGTCTCAATTCTCTTGGATTCCATGGGCATTCAGATAGACCAACTCCCTCCTTCTAGATACTCTTTGGATGCATCTGGCTATCTCCTACCTACTAGACAAGAACTGAACAAGATAATCAGAGATGACATTTACAAGCAGTTTATCCAGATTACTTGGGATAATCCTCACGATGAGTTATTCCCTAAGATGGCTTTCTATGTTGAGCACTTCTTGGAGATGAGAGACGAACTCATTAATCGACCACGGTATACACTCCACCATTGGTTACACGCTCCCTACATTCCCCTCGAGCAGTTCATAATGAGCTCTCACAGACTTCGGGTAGAGACAGACCACTAGACCAACCATTCTGATAGGATCTATCTGTTGTGCCATCTTCAAGAGATCAAGACAAAGGAGCATTTCACTTTTTGTTGCCCCATCTACTACGAGATCAAAGGGAGGTTCTACTACCTTTTCAAGGGGACTCAAACCCTCATCAATTTCTTCAAATATCTCGACCAAAATGCTTGGCTTTATACATGCAAAAGAGCCTAAGGCTCCGAGCACATATTCTTCAACCTTCTGTTCAACCAGATTCGACCCAATGGATTACTTCCTACTTCACAATGCTACCCTCCGAAAGGGGCACTAAGAGACAATCTGATAGCAGCACAATCGTAACTTCCAGATTAGTGTGGACCTGCGAGACCCTCCATCCCTCAAGATCTTAGCAGCATGACAAGACCAGACCACCCCTCTCCTTGAGGTAGAAGAGATCCCACATGCCTTGGCGATGGGTTGCCTCTTCTCGACAGTAGCCTAGTGGGCGACCCATGTCTTCCACTAACCCTTCCTCTGGACAGCATATTATCTTGAGTTTCTTCATTCGGCCTCGGATTTTAGGAGAGATGGATCTACTCCATAATAGACCTTCTTCATTACCACCAGACCTTCTTTCTCCTGAATCATTTACTTTTGTACACCTCCACCCCTATGTTGTCTCATGTGCCTAGGGTCAAGGGTTCCTCATGTTTTACATGACCTAGCATAGGTTTCATGCTCTGGTCTACTTTACTTTCATTTCCTATCTTCTGTTTTTTATAGGAGGTCGTTTGGTACTCCTGCTTTGTAATAACACCTTTGTACTCAACAGTCCCACTGACCTATTTTTGTGGTCATTAGTTGGACATTAATAAAATTATCTTATCTTATCTATGAGTGGATGTTTTGGCTGCAGCCAACCCACATTTTTTTGGCCTTGAAACTTCCCTATGGAGCCTGCATCTGTGGCCCTCATTTTTTGTATTAAAGCCATGTATACACTGCTTTTATTAATAGTTAAAAGCAAGCTTTATTTTAAAAAATTATGTCGAACAAGATCTCAAGGAATTTCTCCATCCCTTCGGAGATTCAAAATGATTCCTCAAGTTTAGGCATGTACAGCAAAATCATGTTTTTACTTTTTAGAGATTTCGAGAACAACTGGAGTCTGGGATGCTATACCCGTCCAATAACTTAGAAGGTTAGTGAAGGGAATAGGATAATCTTGAAGCAAACTGAAAGTTCTTTTCTCATGCATTTCCATCACAAATCCGATAGAAATTTTGGAATTGTAGGTTTGGATTGCAGAAATTGCAATATTGAGTTTCCCAAGTGGAAATGGGTATCAGAAATCAATCTGCAACATCAAAAGTTGCAACATTGCAGTTTTTTATTGTTGAAACTGCAACTTTTCATCATTAGGTTCCATCGAGACATCAGATGGAAAGAGCAGTGTGTTGTCATTAGACATCGGATGGAAAGAGCAGTTTGTTATTCCAATGAAGTGGTCAGATTAGAACCTTGCAATGACATGACCTAAAGAAATGCATTCAATTGCTAAATTTTTACTTATTAGAAATTTGAATTTAGACGAGTATGAGATTAACAACATGGTTGAGTGATGATTATCTTAGATGGTTCGAATTGAGATCCTGTAATGTCATATAGCTATCAGCCAGCATGTCTACATGGCACAGATTATTAAGGTAACATTAAGGTGAAAACAAAATTAAATGCATCTCCTGGATACCATTTTTTCAGCAGGGGCTAGCAGGCAATGGAGCTAGGGTTCTGCAGTTCTGTTAGCTAGGGCTATGGATTGCAAAAAATAGCTGAATATGGGAATGGAAGAAGAATTATTGGAATTTTTCAATTTTCGAAAGACACTTTGGAAGGGATCGCAATTTTTTCATCTTTGGTGGACTATGAAGTCTTGGGTGTGTTAATACCCAGTTGTACCTGCACTATTGGAGGGTTAAGATCCACTAAGATTCCATCAAGCTAGTTCCACTACAGGAGCATCCAGACATTGACATTGGTCAGAGCTTATTCCAGATTCAATTACACCAGAGTGAGAAAACTTCTAGTCTTAGCAGTTTGCTTTTTTTCCAGGAGCCCAAGATCCGGGGCCCACATGATAGAGATGATTATATATTCAGTTTCCTTTTAAAAAAAGTGAGTCCAGTGAGACTGCTTTTGCCTACATGCGATATGTTGCTATTTTTAGCAGTGTTTTGCTTTTTGCTTTTTGCTTTTTCAGAGATAGATTGTGTATCTCCATGATCAGTGTTTCTTCCTTTTTGCTTTTTACTTTTTTGGAGGAAGACTACTTTTTGGGCATGTCTATAATTAGTAGTCTCTATGTATGACAGGTACAGGTTGGATGTCATGGTTACAAGTATGCCGTGGTCAGGTGGTTCAAGGCACTGGTGGGTGAAGAGTGACGAGTCAAGAACAGTGTTGAACAGGTGGATTGTCTCCTACAGGGACACGTGGCAGTTAGTTGGAAGGTATCCATCTCTAAAAGATTCCAAATGGCTTGTCCTAAAACCCTAACTCTTTACTAGTTTGACTTTTCAAAGACCTAATTCCCCATATCATTTTTGCTTAGTTTGACTTTCCAAGACCTTAGTTCAAGTTGCCAATTTTGTCCACATCAAATCCTAATTTGACCGCTTTTGCATAATTAGCAGTTTTGCTAAGTTTATCAAGCTTATAAAGCCTAATCTGACTTTCTTTTTATCCAATCCTTTCATTCAAAGAAAATCCTTAAATCAAGGTTGTTGCTAAGATTGTCAAGTAGAAAATCTAGTTTGATTGCTTTTGTCATAATTATAGGTTTTGCCAATTCTATTAAAGCTTTAAAACCTGATACAACTTCCTTATCCACAAGAAAATTCATGGTCTTTGAGGTGTATTCCAGCACAGTCATATGCCCAATTCAGCGCTGGCAATTTGTGAAAACAGCAATGTTTTGGATATAGCAGCTACAGGAAATATGCCTAGACAGCTGCAATATGACATGGCATTTCCAGCATTTAATTATAGAAACTCCAGTGCTGCAAGGAGAGGATATTTACAGCAGCCTTTAACAATTTTGTTGCTTTCAAGGTATAATTCGTAGGGGTTGCTTGGGACTTGGCTGTACCAATTCGCCCTTCTAGCAGTTGCCGAACCTCTGAAATATAGTGACTAAGACATTGCTGAGAAGATTCAATAATAGTAGGTTATCAATACAGTTAGTAAAAGGTTGTTTTATGCCAATTAAAGCCTGTGCAAACAGTAAACTAAAGCCAGTGCTGGTTTGGAGTCATATTGCAGTTTTTTATTTAAGCAAAAGCCATCTTAACAGCAGAAAAAGTACTCAAAAGGGGGGGTAGGGCAGCACTTGGAAGCCATGCAAAACGTTGTCAGGGTTGGCATCATTTCTATCCTTCTTCCACAGGCAGCTAAGGATTCTATATATGTTGAGTTGAGGGACAGATGAATGGTTGGACAGTATTAGTCTCAGAACAGTTTTAGCAGCAGACTACTCTCCACTCTCTCACCTTCCAGACCTCACACCACTACCATCAATGTGTGCAAGGAGACCTATGGCCAGCCTTTTGTTTGTCACTATGATGCAATCAATTTCTTGGGTAACATGTGATTTGGTCCAATTATGCTTTCTCCAAGCTCCTTGAATCTATTGGTCGTCATTGGTTAAATTGTATTGCAATCTTATGGTTAGTTAGGGTACACTTATTTTGATTTATCTTCCCCTTCCCCTAAGGCACACATTCACTTCACCCAGTTCCATTAATTTGTAGTTACAATTGTCTTTAGGATCTGATCAAAGCCATTCTTGATTTTAATAAAGTTTTTCATCGCTATTGACTATCTTCAGGCAGCTCAAGAGCAAGGCTTTGCATGCTAATCATCTTGGAGTTCATTGCAGATTTCTTTATTTGATGGCAGCATACAATCCCTAGGAACACACCCCTGCGACTTGAAAAGCACCAGTCCAAAATGAGAGGCATCTAGTGCTCGCAGGGCTAGCTGGCCTATAATTACTAGGCAGGTCAGCTGGTGCAGATTTGCATGATAAAAGGGTGGTAGTGGGGGTGAACACTATGTGGACAAAACTTTGGACAATCATGCCCAAGACTCCACTCATGCATAGATCAGGAATGGTACTGACTCTAGGGTACTAGATGCCAGTTTTGTGTAAAGGTGCCATCAAGTCCTTGGATAGCGCACCAGATGACAATACCTCAAACAAGACTTGTAGTAACTCTCCCACAGGTTGATATCACGCATCGTCTGCTCTGGATAAGATAGGTGGTTTCAGATTTATGTATGGCTCTTGTCTGCTAGAGGAAACAAAACTTGTGAATTCAATTAACCTATTTGAACAAGGACAAGAGAGAAGTATGTAGGAGGATCGGGGTTTGTAAAGAAGAATAGCGAATCCACTGTGGCAGCATGCAAAGATTGTGGGGTATCTGACAGCAAGAAAAGAATTGGTGCATTGTCCATCTCTGGGAAGTGAGGCAAAAGTTGTGTTAAACAGAAGAAGAGTCATTAAATTGGTGCTTTGTGAAGATATAGAAATGCACCAAGTCATGAAAATGGTACACAAAGAAATGGTTGGGATGTTCTATGGCCACCAATTAGCCGAAAAAACCCTACAGATCTGGTTGGAAAATGAATGGATGCCTGTGATGGGATATCTACCAGCTTACACATACCACTCCAAGGTTGGTTGGCTTTTATATTCAGGTCTGAGTCGGATGCTTCTAAGATTATGGGGACTCAATGGCTATGGGGACATTCACCATTAACTCTAAAAACATGGAGCCCCTTTTTTTATTTGAGAATGAAAAGAACATCACTGCAGCATGTGTGGGTTGAACTCCCTGGCATTCCTTTTAGGTGTGCAAGATGCCACGAGTATGGACAATTAACCACAAAATGTATGCTCAAATTCTCAAAGAAGCTCTAGGTCAAAAAGCATAGAGAGACATCATCCCAGGAGAAAGGTAGAGTCTAGTGGACTCTTCAATAGGAAAAGATGAGTATGGAGGGGTCAGTTGTTGTGCACTGTGGTTTCAGAGCCTCTAGTGAAGGCTCAACCTCCAAAAGCTAATGGGTTAGTGGGGTCCAAGCTAGTGCCAAACGTGGTGGAGAATCGAGCCCAGGATGAGTGTCTCCCAGCACCAAATAAGGGAACTAGAGTGAAAGTGCAGAAGCCAATAGATATCTCTCCCATAATGGACTCACCTCCTTCTAGCACGCATATGTGTACTTCTACTCCTTAAATTTTGTACTCCTCTAAAAAGGATTCTCAGAAGCTTGACAATGAGAATTGGCCAGACTTGGAGGTTTATAGGACTGATCCTAAATTGGGGAACAAAAGTGGGAAGATTGGTTTAGGGATATCATGCTTAAAAAACCTTAGATAGGAAGATTTAGGAGGGGGGCAGATATAGGGCAAACTTTGGATAACAAGGAAAAAAGGGAGGGATATGTGGATACCTGCTCCCTCGAATCTAGAGAGAATCCTAAACCTCCAGGGCATCCCAGATGTGTCTTAAGGTCTAGATAAGTTGCTAGAAACTTGTCCGATCTTGGGATTGAAGGAGGCCTAAGCATGGAAGGTCATAAGGAGCGCTTAGGGTTGGGGAGGTGAAGGAAGTCTAATTATCCATAGCTCAATCTAGAGCCAAAAAATAAATTCAACAAGGGAAACAAAAGACTCTTTAGGGGGCACTTAAAGCAAAGCTAGGCCCCTTGGGATAGTTATCCATGATTTTATGTCCCTCAATGTTCGAGGGTTGGCCAACCCCTCTACAAAACTTGCGCTAAAGAAGGGACCATCATAAGCCTAATGCAATTCTGATCCAAGAAACCATGGGAGAGGAAGCTAAGATTTCAGGTGAACTGGCTAAATTGTTGGGCGATTGGGATTTTATTTCTTTGGACAGTAGGCAAATCAGGGGGGTTGATTACTAGGTGAAGGAAAATATTCATGAGATTATCTAAAAGTTAACTATGTGATTATCGATTCATGTATATTGGAGCTTGACTTGATTCTAAAAAATTGGGGGAAGTTTATTCAATTATAAATATTTATGGGACTTGTTTATGCACAAGCTAGCGGCCAACTGATTGGCAAGAAATCAGCCACTAACTCAGTACAACTATGGAATTACCTCCCAATGTGTCACTACTAGAAGGAACTCCACTTTTAAGTTTCCTAAGCTTACATATGAGCAAGCCTAGACTAACCAAGGGAGAGACCCTAACCAGACTTCTCCAAGGTCAACTACAAGGGTTTGGTTAACCTAAGATAATGATCTAGCTACAATTTTAATAGAGGTGCCTAGCTAAGAGATTAGGGTTAAGACACACTCTAATTCAATGATGTGGATGAAATAGTAACAATGAAAGGAAAAGCATGATATACAAGTAAAATAAAATTTGATCATTAGCAAACTATGATTTGTCTTTAGCAATGAATCACATAAGTATTTACTATTTATATAAGTCATGGCACTTACAATTTACGCAAGATAAGATAATGATAAATCAAGATCCTAGTATGCTATCATCCATGAATCATTATGCAAATCAATGAAGCATTCACATGTAAATAAGAAATTAACCATCTAAGTTTCAAAGATAGTGAATTGTTATTAGGGTTCTTAGATCATTAGAAGGTGCAGCAACGAAAGTTTAATACATGTGAATTAAATCAGCATTAAAACATCAACCATTATCAAGATTTCAAGAGGAGTGAATGGCTATATGAGAGCAAATTGACTGAAAATAACAAAATGCTATGCCATAAACTAGATAAAATTGTAAAATATGAATTAGAAGTAAAAGCACTTGGTTGATCTATTCACAAAATCAGAATATTGACTAACTTAAAAGATGACTAACAATAGTGAGGATGCATCTAAGTATCAGTCTACCTAAATACACAATGTTAGTATGTAAATCAAGAGCTAATCAACAATTAAAGTTTGTTGTAACTTTCAGATCTGAAAATGCAGTAATATAACAACAATTGAAAGCTAATAGGAAATGAATTTAAAAGATATGAGTTCCCTACTAGCTAGGTACATGAATTACTTAATCAAAATCAGAATTTGAAACATTAAAACACTACAAGAATTTATTATCTATTGTTGGTTTATTAGGTCTCATAGTGTGTGAAGGTTTAACTCCTTAGTGTTTAAATAAATATGAGAATTTGAGCCAAGGAAGGGGAGGGAGTGGCACCCCTAGGAGTTTCTTAGTTCTGATCTTAAAATGAATAGATCCAAGCACCTGAAAAATTCAGAAAAATATTAGTAGAAGGAAGATTGGAAGAACAACTTGAAATAAATTAAAAGAAACTACTCAAACAAAAATCTAGTGCCTTAAAGGCAAACAAGTGTTGGGCAATGGAGTCGTAATATAATCTCAAAAGAATGGCTAAGTAGTCTTCAAGGGACAATGGAGGCAAGCAATCCCTCTCCTTTGCTAGCCAAATGTAACAATTGATTTCTCACTCCAACTTTGATGTATTCCTGAAAAGTTCAAGAGGCAAAACAATCTATTCCCTAAACTATCACCCACCAAAAGTTAGTAAATGTATTTAGTGATTGAATCTACTATAGATTGAAAAGAGGTTGCAGCAATCTAATCAAGTAAACAGAGATTCATTCATACGAAATGAGATTGCAGCAATCATTAACTCATATTACTAAAAGCAAGATGAAAAACAAAGGTTACCTATGACCCTTGTGAAGAGCCTCCTTCCACCTATGAGACAAGCTTGCAACAACATGCACCAACACTAGAGCCTAAGAATCACTAGAGCAAAATTTCAGCAGATTATTTCTTATTCCAAGAGAATTCGACCCCTACAAATGAGCAAGAGCCTCCCTTTTCTAGCATAAGGGGGCAAATGGGTTCAAGAGTGGTCAAAGATTTACTTACAATGAGTGGTGATCACAAGAAGAGGTTGTTCTAGATCAATGGTTTAGATCACACCTTTACAAAAAGTAGTTATGCCAACAAGCCAAGTCGATTTCCCTTAGTGGGGCAAATTCACTTCTTGACTTGTAAATAATAGTAAAATATCTCAATACCATGGGTCTTCTCCAAAACCATGTGTAAAAACCAAGGGGTGAGCTAAAATGGTGTGCCAATACCATGGGTAGTTTCCCTTGCGCAAATCGTTGGTCAAAGTAGCCATAATGAGCAAGTCATTGGAGCCACATGATCCAAGCAAGAGAGGGGTTGATCCATGTAAAAGTAGTAATGGATCGCTGAGATCTAATCTTGACGTGAGATAGAGGCTAGATGACCCCAATAAGCCTCAACATATGTGCCAATGTGCCATATCACCAAAATTGCCTTCACATGTGTGTCCAAGTGCCACTTAGGAAAATTGACATCCTTGGGAAAATGTAGTAAATGTAGTATTTCCCATAATAAAGTGCATCCCAATGAAGAAACAGAACATAAAGTGCACTTTTTCTCCTCAATGACAAATTAGAACCAACTTAGACCCTTTTTAAATAAAAACCTTAGTGGTGCCATGTATTAATCTGCCACCTCACTGAAATAAGCCTATAAAACCCGTTGTGGCTAGAAATCACTGAAAGAGGACAACGGTTGACCATCTGAGAGCTGGGATGGATAGAAGGGCCAAATGGGTGCCCAAAAATGCGAAGTCATTGTGGTGAAAGAGGTTGAATCATTGGCATGCATGTTGATGAAGTTTTCAGACTGTGTGTTGACACCGCACTGACTGGCCCTTATAGATCTGACCAAACTAAGGGAGCATTCTGACATACAACCATGGGAGATGAAAGTAGAGCCAAATGGGTATCCAAATCCATCAGTAGATCTAGAAAATACTGAATAAATCAAATCCTATGCACGTCCATGAAAATCGGGACTGTAAAACACTCAGGAAAGGTCCGCCACATTTCTGAAAGTGACTGGCCTAAGGCAATAGTGGTCAATCTAACGTCATATACCTGAGTAAGTGGCCAAATGGGTATCCAAACATGTGCTAAGAATCATTGATCCCATGTACAACCAAAGATATGTAATAGGCCCCTCTTGACACAATAAACTGGCACTGAACACAATAACTCTAAAGAAGACATGATAATGAAGTTGTACTATGATTAGAAGTGTCCCTTATGGACTAGCAGCAAAGGGTGTCCACATGGATAAGTACATACAGATGCAATTAATCATCAAAGTGAGTCATCATATGTTGATGTATTTGTAACTTCGGAAGATATTCTTCTATGTATTACATTTGTACTTCATTGTATATCCCACAGAGATGTATTATTCCTCTGATTGGAAGTGTCGTCATTTGTATTTGCAAGTGTCGAAAGTTACATTGTAAGTGTCATCATTTGTATTGATGGGTTATTAGACCACCAGTGTGGGGTCGGCCCTGGTTAGGTCATGTGGTTGGGTTATTAGACTTGATTAGCAAGTCGGCCCCAGTGATTTATTGGCAGGTCAAGTCAGTGTATAAATAGAGAGGTTGTGTCTCTCATTTGATTCATTCACTCACTCCTCAAGCTCGCATAGCTAAGAGAGAAAGTGGCGCACATGTGGAGGAGGAGGAGCATCTGCTAGAGACATCTTATTGGATTTGATCCTTGTGATCTTGTATTGGGGTTTATTCTATCTCTGAGGAAGTTGCAGGGTTTTTCACCTTCTTGGTTTTCCCCGGTGAAACTCTGTGTCTCTTGTGTGCTTGCATGATTGTGTTTATGATTGATATGCTGTAGATATGTTGTACATGTTATTCTCTTAGAGATCCTTATGATAATGGAATGAAATTATCAAAAAATTAACATGGTATCAGAGCTGACCTAAGAAGAAGGCACTATGCAGCTGCGGAAGCTAGGGCTTGTTAATATTTGGGTTTCTCTCCACAGATCATCAAAGGCAGAAGGCTAGATTGACTCTCCTAGCAAGGGCGCATCTTTCTGTCGAGACAGAACTCAATTCTGAACATTTTCAGTTTTTGACCTAAAAATTAGGGTTTCTGCAAAAATTGAAATTTCAGAAATCTGAGACCACGGCTGGAAGCTCCTCTAAAAAATCGAAGTTTAGAGCTTTGGATCGAACTTTTTGGTTGGGTGAAGCTCCAGGAAAATCAAACCCTAGTTTGTGGTCCTATCTAGTGAATCCGGAAATTTCAAAAGCAATTTTGAAGGGTGAAAATTTGCAGATTTCAAATTCTGAGTATACCAGCTTGACCAGCTCAGCAAGGCGCATCTTTCTATCCTTTCAGAAGTTTGAAATTCAAATTTTGAATTTTTAGGGTTTCTCTGACAAACCCTAATCCAGCTCCAGATCCAGTTTTCAGCAAATCAAGTGGTAAGACCTAAATCTTTTCTATTTCCATTTGAAGTACTCTTTAAGATGTCTCACCACACCAAGCTTGAGGATAAGCTTGAAGGGGCTGATAACTTCCGAGCCTGGAAGTATAGGATTGGGTTAATCCTAGAAGAGAATGAGTTGGACACTTACATAAGTGAAGATGTTCCTGTCCCAGAGGGAGAAGACGCTAAAGCCTTACACAAGAAGAACCTAGTCAAGGCTAAGAGAATCATTGTTGATTCTATCAAGGACCATCTCATACCCCATGTGTCTTCCTTAAAGACACCTAAGGAAATGTTTGACTCCTTGGAAGATGACTCTGCGGAACCAATTGAAAGGGGTAAAGCTCCAGAATGGCGAGACCATTCAATCCTACTTTTCTAAGGGGTCTCAAATTAAGGAACAACTTGAAGCTGTGGATGAAGTAGTGGAGAATGGTGAAATTGTAATGACCACATTGAATGGCCTACCTAGGTCATGGGACTCCTTCATCCAAGGAATCTGTGTAAGAAGGAAATTGATCACTTTCAACAGACTGTGGGAGGAATGTTCACAAGAAGAAGCTAGGCTTGTAGCCCGAGAAGAAAAGATGGGGAATGAAGATCAAGCTCTCACTGCACATACCAAAAAGGGTAAGTCTAGGAGGGAGCCATCTCATAACAAGAGATCTTCACACCACCATTATCATAGAGATAAGAAAGATCTGAGATGCTTTACATGTAATGAGAAGGGACATTTCTCCTCAGATTGTCCTAAGAACAAAAAGAACAACAACAACAACTTCAACAACAAGAAGAGATATCATGCTCATACTGCTGAGGATGATGAACCTCCCAAGAAGAAGACTAGAGTAGAAAGTGATGACTCATCAAGTGAAGATGAATATGTTCTAATCTCTGCTCTCACAGGTACTATCTCTCATGGATGTGATGATTGGCTTATTGATAGTGGGGCTTCCATGGCCCTTTGAAAAGTGGCCCCAGCATTTGTAAGACCAAAAGGCATTCTTAAATACTCAAAAGTTCCCCAAGGGGTGGTGAATGTTGTTTTGTGCCTATCCTCCTCTTTGATAACAACCTGGTTATATCCTGAAAATCCATCAAGCATGGACATCATTGTAGATCCAGTGACCCGTTGGAGGAGGGTCTCCATGTTGGGGAGTGGATAATTATCTTTCTGGCAGGCTATGTTAAGATTTCTAAAATCAATGCAAATCCCGATAATCCCATTCTTCTTCCTTACCACAACTAAGTTGGAGCACCGTGATGTATGTCGGGTGGGTGCTATAATACCTGCTGCCAACATCTTCTCTACTTCCTGCTTGACGATAGGGGCCAACTTAGGATTTATTTGCCTAAGTTTTTGGCAGAAAGGTTTTACATTTCGCATTTCTGGTTTTAGAGGGATGGTGTGTTGGAACACATCCTCCCTATAGGCTTTTAACTCATCATATGTAAATGCAAATATATCTCTATATTCTTTGACTAGGCTTATCAAAGCATTCCTTTCTTTTTCAGATGTTCCTTTTCCAATTTTATAATTTTTGGATTAGTATCCGATCCAATATTCACTTCAATGTAATCCCTAGGTTTCATCTGGTCGATGTTATTTCTCTTTCCATCTTGCCTGTCAAAAATGTTTTCTAGCTTAGTAGAGCCATGTGATATTGGGTTTATGGACTGGCTGTCTTCCCGATACTGCTTGCCTTCCTCCTGCCTATTTATCTTGAAATTTGAGAACTCATCCAAGTTATTAATAAATTTCAGAATCTGTTCATCATCTTTGAAAATTTGCCAATGGTTCATGTTGTCTGGGACTGATGGCCTATAATTAATCTCAAGGGTACAATCTCCATTCAACATTTCTTCTGAAGGTTGGAGGGTTGATGCCGCAACTGCCAATCTATCTCCCGCACTGTTCTTTTCTCTATGGATTGCTTTTATGTTTAGTGCATCAAAGTATTCCATGGTGTCCCATACTGCATTTCTATATCCTCTAAGCCTTTTACATTTGCATGCAAATTTACCTTTAACCTGTTGTACTACTAAGTCAGAATCTCCTTTTATACTAAGCATCTTTATTTTCATGTCTTTAGCAATCTCTATGCCTTGTAGGAGTGCCTCATACTCTGCAACGTTGTTTGTGGCTTCAAATTCAAGTCTGAAAGCAAAGTTAAAGACCTTCCCTTTGGGTGATGTCAAGACTATGCCAGCCCCTTTACCAGCTCTAGAGAAAGCACCATCAAACTTCATTTTCCATAATCCATCAACTTTTTCATCTTTCATTTCCTCATGAACAGGATCTAAGAAGGTGGAATTGACCTGGTAGGTTCCTATTTCATCAGTATTGTAGATATATTCATTTGATGGTTTCTGAGGATTCTCAACATGGTACCTTCTTTCTTTTTCTGTGTGTAGTTTGACGAGAGAATCTTTGGATGCTGGAACAGTTGCATAAGACCAATCTAATTGTATTGACCCACCCAAAGTAGCACCCCACTTCCTAGAGAGTAGCATCCCCCACTTATCAGGCACATCTATGACAAGGATATCCATAGTGACATGGATGTTCGGATACTTGGCCAATCTAACAGGTTGGTTTTCAATCATTCCTTCAACTTTAACAGGTCTGGAATCCATGGCACATACATTCTGGTAAGGCCTAGTGGTTTTTAAGTTAAGCTGCTGCATAACTTTTTTGGTCATTAAGCTTGCACCAGATCCCGAATCCAACATACAATTATGTAGAAGAAGGTCACCTATCATCAATGATACATAGAAAGGCGGGTGAGCTTCTTTTCTTGTTTCCCTGGTATGTAGGATTATAGGAGGATCCTCAAAATCATTTCCATAACTTGTTGAAGGTTGCTCTATAGTATTTGAGAAAGTTACCTTCTTAGGGGTAGAATGCTTTGCAGGTGGAGGAGGCTTTTTAAATGTTATGGGTTTTGAGGTATGAGGGGGAACATCATCAACTTGAGGATCTAAAATTTTCAAAAGCTTCTCTTTCTGACCAGGAATTTTACATAGCTCAAGTACAAGAACTGGGGCTTTAGTGTTGGCTAACCAACTACCTAAATCAAAACTCAAAGCAATAGATTCCTTTTCATTATTAATTTCTTGAGTAGTGTTAGGAATTGTTACCTTTGGAGCAGTTTGAGTAGAGGGTCCTTCCTTCGGTCTTCTTTGATATGTCATGCCTTTGAAGTTCTGATTGTTGTTGATACTAGGTGGCATCTCACCATAAATTTTAGTTATGTGATCCACCCTTTGATGACCTTGGTTGGCTTGAGTCCAACTATCCCTAGGATTTTCATAAGTGTCCCCCACATGGTTGATGAAGTCAGGCTCGCTTGTAGATGTGTTAGGACCACAACCCTCAGGATAACCATGCTCTTGAACATAGCATGCATAGTAGCAATGAGATTCCTCATGGAAGTCTTTGCATGGCCTACAAAATGGTCTATATGATTCAACCATGTTAGCAGCCTCTAGCTGATTAGGAGGCCTCTGTTCATGATTGGGCATTTTTCTCTGCCATGTTGGTTTTGCAGGAAATGTTCTAGGAGGTGGGGGGGGTTGAGTCCTTTCAACATTAATGACCCGATTCTGAATTTCTTTTAACTGTGCCAAGTGTTTTTGCTCAGCTTCTTCCATATTTCTTTTCATTTCCTTTTTAATCTCTAGCATCTGCTTTTCATAAGCATCCTTCATAACTGATAAAGGATCTTTGTCTTTGGTTTCAAGAGATTTTGAAGGGATTGCGGATCTAAAGTAACCTTGGATGTTCGATTCTCCTGAAGACTGCATGTTCTTTTCAATTTTTACAGCCAAACTTTGAGCTTGAAGCAATGTTGTGGGTTCCTTGTCCCTTATCTGATACTGAATCTTGCCACTTAATGCTTCTATGTAAAAATCCGATAAGGAAGCTGCATGAGGTGCATAAGTGACAGGGATGGAATTAGATAATTCTGTGAACTTAGCATTGAATTCATCCATAGTTTCAGTATCTGACTTCTTCATGCTGGTTAAGGATGCTACTAGATGTCTAGGTTCCTTTATGCTGCCAAATTTGTCGAGGAAAGCAGTCTTGAAAGCTGCTATGGTGGCGAAAGAATTGTTTGGTAAGTTGTCATACCAGTTTCCAGCTTTACCATCTAAAGATAGAGCAAAAAGGGTCATGTATACATCTTCATGTTTGTCAGTGCCCCTGACATAGGAACCACAGTGTCTGGAAAATTTTCAGATGTGTTGCTCAGCAGAGGTAGAGGCATCAGTGCCATTAAAGGTCATGAGTTTGTCGATAGCTTTTTCAGGAACGTCATGGGGTTGACCTGCTATCTGAGTGAAGTTGAGTTGAGTAAAAAACTCACCCATTTTGAAAAGGAAACAATTATTATTTTCAAAATTTTCTAAGTTTTCTGGAAATAAAGTGTGGATGTCTGAAACAGACTCAGATCCAAGATTTTCAAGGATCCTACGAGAAGCTAGCTTGCTAAGTCTCTTCCTAAGAACCTTTTTAGGATCAGGGATGAAACTAACCAAGCCTTCAGGGTTTCTTCTAGTTGAATACCTCGAGGTGTTAACTGACAGTGGAGTCGCCAGGTGGATTCAAGTCTAATTTCAAAGAGTGATTTGACTAAAAAATCTACCAAAAAGTGAAAAAAGGTAAAAAACTAAAAGGAAACAAAGGTCATCCAGGAACAAAAAGATTTGTCCCCGGCAAAGGTGCCAAAGATGTTGTCCGCCGAGATGCACACCAGCAGCAGAAATCTTTCGAAAGTTGTTCCCTCACTACAAGTGGGGAAAGTGTGGCCTTGGGGGCAAGCAATGAGCCAAGTACTGTCACCTGAATCCCAGCTCCTCCATTTAGGCTAACTCCTAACGAAGCCAAGCTAACGAAGCCAAGAGTTTACTATGGCTCAATGTGTTTTAGTGTTTTTAGTGTATGGTGATGTGGATGGGTGTTGTTTAGGAGTTTTAAAGATGAAAAGATCACAAATTACTTTAGATAAAACACAAGGTAAAATGCAATCCACGTTGCGATACAAGATTACAAGATCAGCAGTATATCAAAGACTTGCAAAAATGAGATAGCATCCACAGATAAATGACTTAAATGGACAAATGGCCCAACAATATGAATATATGAAAATGTAACAATTAGACCAGTGCCTTGTGGAGTCAAAAAATTGTATAGTGCTGGGGGATGCTGAAGATGCAAGTCTTAGTAACTGTTCGTGAGATCGTTTTGCAAATTATCTTGGTTTGTTGAAAGTTTTAGTGGTCTTAATTATTAGGCTAAGAACAACAAGGTAGGCAAATCGACCGGAAAGGTATACCTTCAGTGGCTTCCCCTCTGATGGTAAGACAGACCGCCCAGATGTCAAGGAGTAAGTGTCTAAAGAATTAACTACTCCGATGTCTAGACAGCGGTAATTTTCGGCGCCACCAAGTTTAGGAACTTTGCCTACTACCTGAGTATGTCTCGATAAAGCAACGCCGATTCGTTGGTTGTGGGGGTGAAAATTTTATTATGTTATCGAAAATTATCAAATCTAACACCTTTCTAAGTACTAGCCCAACCTTTTCAGGTTGGCAGAGCATACGGGTGTTAGATAGCAACCAAGATAAATTATTAAAGAGGGAGTGTGAGTTGAAATGTTTTAAAATTATTGGAGCACACAGTTCAACTCTCCGACAGAGAGTGCTCTTGACTTTGTCTTATGACAAGGTTCAAGAGACTTAGTTATTCTATATCCCTAATGCAGGGAAAATGCAATTTTAATATGCTGTCCAACAAAGAGTGCTCTTGACTTGGGTTATTGCAAGTTCAAGAGGCTTTGTTCTTTATTAAAATAGAGGCACAGTTTATACGCAAAGAAAAAGCATGCTTTCTAAAGTAAACAAGTAATGAAAGGAAATAACAAGTGCACACTTTCTAAGGCCAAATTGAACAACTAACCAAGAAATAAACAAACAAGGTGGGATCAACCTTGGAACAAGGTGATCACTAGAACCGCTAGTCCCGAAAACCTTCCAGCTAGCTGGATGTTCGCAAGGATGCTAACGGGGAAAGAGAAGTAGCCACAAAACTATGTGGCACTTGGGATCAAATCCCAAGCTACTTTATCAAGGAAAGACTTGGAAGAGAATTAATCTAAGTACAAAAAATAAACTTTAATCTAGAAAATTTGAAACAAGTCTAACTAAAGCATGCATGAAACAGTCTTCCCCAAATGAGGAAGGAGGAACGAAGTGTGGGAGGCCTTATCCCACCTAGCCCTTTTATTAACTGATTTACAAGTGCCTTTGGGAATGAAACCCTTGAAAGGTCTTTTGAGAGAAATAAAATAACTATGGAAACAATATTTAGAAGCCCTTAATGGCTTTTACAAAGGAGAGTGTAAATAATTCTCTTATTGGTTCAAGTCTTCTCCTTGGATTAAAATTTTGATCTTCTTTGAGTGTTGTTTTCACAAATCTTTCTTCTCCTTCAAAGAACCTACACAAGCTTAACCCAACTTCAACAAGGCATCCATTAGATGTTAATGAAAAATCAAAACTTTGAAACTAAGTGCAAATCTAAGATCTAATCTATATGCCAAATCCTAAGTGCAAACTTTAAATACTTTCAAATGAGATCTAAATAATGATAAAAAAAATATGATATCTAACCACTAACTTTTGCAAAGCATGAGATGAAGTGCCTAAATGCTAACCCTTGATAAAGAAAAAGCACTAACTAATACTAACACTTAATAATATTAATTCAAAAACTAAAGTTAATAATATTAAAGCAAAAAACTAACTAAAGCTAATGTAAAGTACTAATGATAATGTTTTAACAATTTTTTAATGCTTTTGTTATGATGTTTTAGGGCTCTTTTAAAAGTGGACGAGAAGGAGGAAGCTTTGGAGAAGTCAAAGGCAAAAAGGAAAGGGATGAAGGGGATAACTTAGAAAGTGGACGAGAGGAGAGAGGGGAAGAAAACGAAGGGAGATGAGGATGAGAGCTAGGATAGAGGATCTCAAGGGGAGAAATGAAACCAGGGAAAAAGAAGAAGCCCTAAGGGGATGGACGAAAGGAAAGAAGAAAAGAAATGAAGGAAGGACGAATGGAAGAGAAGAGATAAATCTAGGCCCAAAAACAAGAGCAAGAGAGAGGCAAAACGAAAAGATGAGGAAAGGGCCAAAGCAGATCAAGAAAACCAATCAAACACAAGGTGGGATCAACCTCCGAACAAGGTGATCACTAGAACCACTAGTCCCGAAAACCTTCCAGCTAGCTGGATGTCCGCAAGGATGCTAATGGGGATAGAGAAGCCACCACAAAAGTATGTGAAAATCTCAAGTCAAAACTTGGAAATAGAATTGCAGAAAGAAGATTAAAAAGTTTGAGTAACCAATGATTCAAGTAACTTTGTTGTTGATGGAGGAGGAGCAAGTCTCTTTGATGTTGTTTCTTCTCTTGAGATGAGAAGAGCTTTGAGAACCTGCAAGATAAATTGATTAGGTACTAAAAGCCACTGATGAGCAAAGATTAGCTTGATTTCCAAGCCATTCTCCATCTTGAATGAATCCTGCAAAACCCTCACAATCAAACAAGCAAAACCGAACAATATACTTCTAATATGCTAGAACATAGATTGAATAATGTAATGCTTGAAATAAAGGATGAGGTGAGAGAGATATCACCAAGACAATGTGAAAGACAACCCCAAATACTCTTGCATGGACCTCCAAAGTCACTTCTTTATTCAAAAATTTAAACAAATATTACACTGAGAATTTGGCAGAGTGTTCATGCTCAAAATCTCCATCCTAAGAGAGGAGGAATACCTCTCTTTTTATAACAAAAGACAAACACTAAGCCAACCTAAAACGAATTGGCATCCAAGAGAGCCAATGGCACTAGTCAATAATTCGAATTCCATGTCAAATCTCAATCAAAATCCATGTCAAGAGTGGCTTGGAGTGCAATCTCCACCAAATAATTCGAGCTTGCATTAAAGGGGATGGGGAGGTGGCCTCCACCTAGGCAAGGCGCCCCCCATCCATCTCCTTGGAAGCATCATCATACAAAAAGGCATATGACATGTGTAAAACTCGACTTCCAAAAGGATATACGTGAATGAAGATAGGGATTTGAGGTTTATTTAAGTGGGAGCCAAGCTTTAGTGACATAAGTGCTAACTCATGATTAAAGGGAGCTAAGCCCATGAGGTGGCCACTTCCCAAGGAGGGCGCCCACCTATGCATTAAAATTCACCCAACAACCCACTCAATGGTTTGCCACATATAAAAAACGAAATCCATGCTTGGATATATGTGAGCCCTTCCTTAGTTAATGCATGAGGTTAGGCTTTTAATGCATGAGGTTTTAGTGGGATATGACATGAGTTACAAGGGAAACCAAGCTTTAGTGATTGCAAAAATATAGGAAAGCGCCCACCCATGCATTAACTTTATTTCAACCACCCCAAATTTGACTGCCAAGTGGAGAACTCGAATTCCAGAGATATGAGTGAAGGCTAGGGCTTTATGCATGAGATTTTCAAGGGATAAGGAGGAGTTATGTGAAGATACTCATGTGAGGTGGCCACAATACAAGGAGGGCGCCCACCCTTTAATAAATGTAACTCATACTTAGCTCAAATCTCACTTAATGCCTTTGCCATGTCACCAAATCAAATTTGCACATGAGGAGGGTGACTCCTTTTGGAGTTGATCACTGATGCTGACTGTATGGTTGACTGGATGATGACTGAGATGACTTGAATCTTCCTTTATGCCTTGTGCCATGTCACTTAGCCACCGAAATAACCCAATTTGGACACCCCTGGATGACTGACATATTACAAACCGAATTTTTCCATTTAAACTATGGAAAAATTAATTATTAAAAATAATTAAAAACCCAAATCCAACGCGTCTGGTAAAAAAAATTTGGACAGTGTTTTTATTGGACAGGGACCCTATGAAATGACCATCTAAGACATACATGGTGTCTAGTAGGTTTATACACATCATTTGGGCTCTAATAACCCCCCATGGCTAAAGTTTTCAAAATCGGGCATTCTAGCTTTGGAGGAAGCAGGAGAAAACCTCGTCGATTATAGCTCGACTATAGGCAAAGTATAATTGACAAGGGAAAAAACTCCTTGGAATACCTTAGTTGCTTAACCAAGTCAGGGGGTCCAAACCACTCAAAAATCCTACTAGCACACTTATTACAAACCCTGTGGGGCCATGGTCATTTTGGCTGAAAACAAAAACTGACTAGCCAAAACTGGCTAGGCAAAAAGGATGGATCATCTGATACACATGAACACAAACATTCATCATGTTTGTCAAATGGCGGCTCTTCAGATAATCCAACTATGGTACAAATAAGTTGGTAACACTATCAAAGGAAGTGGTGAAGCCTCCTACAAACTAGACTCTGGGAAGTCTTTGAAGATGAAAGATGTTCTATATGTACCTGGGATCAAGAAGAATCTCCTATCCATATCATCTTTGGATGCAAAAGGGGTTAGAGTTGCATTTGTGGATGGCCAAGTACTCATGTGGCCAAAGGGTAAGACCATAGATGATGCAGTAGTAATTGAAGAGCAAGGGAGGATTGTACAAACTGAAGGGACAACCTGAACATGCCATGGCACATGAATCCATGGAGCCAAGTGAACTTTGGCATAGAAGGTTTGCACATGTGCATTATAGAGCACTACCAATTGCAAGCAAAGCTGTAGAAGGTCTTCCTGAAATCCAGTCAAAGCATCAAGGTGTTTGCAAAGGATGTGCAAAAGGAAAGAACACAAAGAAGGCATTTCCAAGCAGTGAAAGCAAAGCAAAAGGAATCTTGGAGATTATCCACTCCGATGTATGCGGTCCAATGTCATCCAATTCTCTGAGTGGGTATGTATACTATGTTTCTTTCATTGATGATTTCTCTAGGAAGACTTGGGTTTATTTCTTGAAGAATAAAGATGAAGTGTTTGATAAGTTCAAGGAATTCAAAGCCTTGATAGAAAATCAAACTAATAAGAAGATCAAAACCTTCAGATCCGACAATGGCGAAGAATTCACTTCAGGTGATTTCAAGAAACTATGCAGTGATTCAGGGATTAAGAGGGAGTTGACTACTCCCTACAATCCACAACAAAATGGAGTTGCAGAAAGGAAGAATAGAACTATCATGGAAGCAGCACAGGGAATGCTTCATGACCAAGATCTGCCTATGCATCTATGGGCAGATCAGCTAGGACAGCTGTATATGTGCAGAATAGAACACCTCACAAGATACTTGACAACAAAACACTAGAAGAAGTCTTCTCTGGTAAAAAACCTAAAGTTAGCCATCTCAGGATATTTGGCTGTCTAGTATACACACACACTCCAAAGGAAAAGAGACAAAGCTAGATCCTTCAGGAAAGAAGGGCATCTTTGTGGGTTACAGTGAAAGCTCGAAGGCTTACAGAATATACTTTCCAGGGTTCAAGAAAATTGACATCAGCAGGGATGTAACATTTGATGAAGACTCAGCATACATCAAATCAAGGAAGACACATGTTGAAGACCATGAAGAACCAAAGGTAACCAGATTTCAAGACACCACTATGAATGAAGCAATTCCAGAAGAAGATCGTGAAATTGAAGATCCACAAGAACCTATAGATCCACCCCGTGAGAAGAACTCTCACAAGAGGAAACCTGCATGGGCTAGAGAGCTCATTCAAGATGCAGAAAGGTATGGCATTCCAGAAGAAGAACACAAAGAAAGGAAGAGGACTAAATCACATACCAGATATGTTGCCTTACTATGTGACATTATGAACAAAGAACCTTCCAGTTATGAAGAAGCAGCGAGAAAGAAAGAATGGAAGGATGCCATGGTCGAAGAGTACCAGTCGATCATGAAGAATGATGTTTGGGATGTAGTCCCAAGACCTGAAGGGAAGTCTGTTGTGACTTCCAAGTGGATCTATAAGGATCAAACATGCTGCAGATGGTAGCATAGAGAAATACAAGGCGAGGTTTGTAGCTCGTGGCTTCTCTCAGAAAGAGGGAATAGACTATGAAGAGACTTTTGCTTTGTAGCCAGATACACTTCCATCAAAATAGTACTTGCTCTGACTTCGGTGATGAAGTGGAAGATACACCAAATGGATGTCAAGACAGCTTTCTTGAATGGTGTAGTCGAAGAGGAAGTGTATGTGGAGTGGCCACTTGGTTTTGAGACACATGACAGGGAGTCATATGTGTGCAGTTTGAGGAAAGCCTTGTATGGCTTGAAGCAAGCTCCTAGGACTTGGTATGGTAGGATGGACAATTTCCTATCCAGTTTGGGCTTTACTAAGAGTAAAATGGATTCCAACCTTTACTACAAGGTTGAAGAAGGAAATCCTGGGATACTACTATTGTATGTGGATGACCTGTTTGTTACAGGTGAGGATGGGTTGATTGTCGACACCAAGAGGAAGCTTGTTGCCGAGTTCGAGATGAAGGACTTGGGGATGATGCATTACTTTCTAGGCATGGAGGTGTGGCAAAGTGCAGATGGAATCTTCCTTGGACAAGGGAAGTATGTAGCAGAGATCCTGAAGAGGTTGGGGATGATGGACTGCAAGGCCATGGCCACACGTATGGCATCGAACCTGAAGCTTTTTTGTGATGCTTCATCTGAGCCAGTTGATGTCACTGTGTATCGTCAGTTGATTGGGTCCTTGATGTACCTGACGAACACGAGACCAGATATTTGCTTTGGGTGAACACATTGAGCCAATTCCTGACGGATCCGAGAAGTGTTCACCTAGTTGTTGTAAAGCATATAATATGGTATCTGAAGGGTACGGTTGATTATGGGCTCAAGTATGATGCGAATCAAAAGTTTAACCTGGAGGGTTATGTTGATTCAGATTGGGCAGGCAGTGCTGCAGATAGGAAGAGCACTTCTGGGCGCTGCTTCAGTATGGGATCAAGTGTGATCTCTTGGTTTAGCAGGAAGCAATCCTGCATAGCACTGAGTACAGCCGAAGCAGAGTATGTTGCAGCTTGTTCGGCTAGTTGTGAGGCAGTATGGCTTAGGAAGCTACTGTCTGAGTTATTTGATCTCCCGTTGGATGTTACTAGTATCTTTTGTGACAACCAGAGTTGTGTGAAGTTGTCAGAGAACCCAGTGTTCCATGACAGGTAAAAGCACATCGAGATCAAATATCACTATATCAGGGATATGGTGCAGAGAGGAGCAGTGAAGCTCATGTCTGTTGCGATAGATGAGCAGGTTGCAGATGTGTTGACTAAACCACTAGCCAGAGTGATGTTTAAGTACTTCAGAGAGAGGCTTGGTGTTCTTCAGATTGAAGACACTTCGAGGAAGAAGTGATAGGACACATTTGCAGGAGCCATTCCAAGCATGGTAAGAGGAGGATCCTTCCCATAGCTGTGGATGTAAGCATTGTGTGATGAGCATCAGGACGATGCTCCATTTACGGCTTTGTATGTGCATCAGTTGGATGCTTTGTATGATCAGTTGGATCATGTATATGTATATGCATCAGGTGGATGCTTTGTATGATCAGTTGGATCATGTATGATGACATGCATCAGGACGATGTAGTGACGGTGATCAGGATGATCATGTGTGATGAGTATCAGGACGATGCTCTGGATGACATGCATCAGGACGATGCAGTGACGATGATCAGGATGATCATGTGTGATGAGTATCAGGACGATGCTCTGGATGACATGCATCAGGACGATGCAGTGACGATGATCAGGATGATCAAGTGTGATGAGTATCAGGACAATGCTCTGGATGATATGCATCAGGACGATGCTATGATGATGATCAGGATGATCATATACATCAAGATGATGTATGGTGAGTATTAGGTTGATACTCTGTGGCCGTGGACAGGTTGTGCAGATAAGCATATAATAGCGCCCTGGGAGATTTGCAAATACTCTTTCGAGGTTTTGCCTATGGCATATAATAGCGCCCTGGGATATCTGGCAAATGCTCTTTCGAGGTTTTGCTTGGGAGGACATATAATAGCGCCCTGGGAGATTTGCAGATACTCTTTCGAGGTTTTGCCTATGGCATATAATAGCGCCCTAGGATATTTGGCAAATGCTCTTTCGAGGTTTTGTCCTATGGCATATGATAGCGCCCTGGGAGATCCGATAGGTTGAGCAGTACGCTCATAATCAGTCCTGGGATGCTTTTTCGAGATTTTTCCATGACCACATGTAATATCGCCCTCGGAGATCCGATAGGTTGAGCAGTATGCTCGTAATCAGTCCTGGGATGCTCTTTTGAGGTTTTGTGGTGACCACATGTAATAGCGCCCTGGGAGATCCGATAGGTTGAGCAGTATGCTCGTAATCAGTCCTGAGATGCTTTTCGAGGTTTTGTGGTGGGGTCACATGTAATAGCGCCCTGGGAGATCTTGTCGGTCGTGCTTAGGCACATAAAGGATCCTAGGATACTCTTTCGAGGTTTTGTGACGCACGTAATAAGTCCTGAGGATTCCACAGTATGGCCAGTGATGATGAAGACCTACAGGTGGTGGGCCTACATCCAGCATGAAAAAGGGTTGGCTCTGTAGAACTTCCTATGACGAGAAGAATTTAGAGATAGCCCAGTGATCGAGATGTCGAGTATAGCAGCAGTGATGATGATGATGCTCCGTGATCCAGTGATGATGATCCAGCTCCATAATTGAAGACTTGCGCAAATGTGTATTGATGACCTATGTTCAGAATACCTTCCTAGTTAAGAGGGAGTGTTGATGTATTTGTAACTTCGAAAGATATTCTTCTATGTATTACATTTGTACTTTATTGTATATCCTACAGAGATGTATCATTCCTCTGATTGGAAGTGTTGTCATTTGTATTTGCAAGTGTCACAAGTTACATTGTAAGTGTCATCATTTGTATTGATGGGTTATTAGACCACCAGTGTGGGGTCGACCCTGGTTAGGTCATGTGGTTGGGTTATTAGACTTGATTAGCAAGTCGGCCCCAGTGATTTATTGGCAGGTCAAGTCAGTGTATAAATAGAGAGGTTGTGTCTCTCATTTGATTCATTCACTCACTCCTCAAGCTCGCATAGCTAAGAGAGAAAGTGGCGCACATGTGGAGGAGGAGGAGCATCTGCTAGAGACATCTTATTGGGTTTGATCCTTGTGATCTTGTATTGGAGTTAATTCTATCTCTGAGGAAGTTGCGGAGTTTTTCACCTTCTTGGTTTTCCCCGGTGAAACTCTGTGTCTCTTGTGTGCTTGCATGATTGTGTTTATGATTGATATGTTGTAGATATGTTGTACATGTTATTCTCTTAGAGATCCTTATGATAATGGAATGAAATTATCGAAAAATTAACATCATATAGTTAGTCATGACTCATAATAAACATGATAATAGACCAATACCACAAATATCTTCAAATAGGGTTTTGAGAAAGATGATTTACAAATTAACCAATACCATGATAACATCTAAAGCATTAACAAAGATCATTTTTTTCTTCGGGGTGGATTTGATATGGATTAGACCAGGCTAGACAAGTGAGATTTTGGTATTGACTGATTGACTCAAGATGAGGGAGAAGGGAAAACTCTGTGATCTTCACCAACAGAGAAAACAATAGGGAAAATGTCTCACAAATGGGTGTTGTGTAATGAGGTACTACTCCTTTAACCTTGGCAATCAAACTCCCCCCGTTTTCTTTACTTTTGCTTTTAGCTCCTTCTTGGACTTGTCTTCTTTGATTTTTCTTGAACTCTTTTCTTCTTGTACTTTTTCTTTTGGAGACCTGAGTTTTTATTTTATTTGGAGGCACATGCAAGTAAGACTTGCTTCTTTCTTCTTTGAATTGATTGATTTTTGCAATTTTTCTTGGTCTTCTTTTGATTTTCTTTTATTCTAGTGAAGATTTTTCTTTTACATCAGCTTGTGGTACAGGGAGTCTTGGACTAGGGGTTGCTTCAAATGCCCTTTTTGAGGCATTGAAGGGGAATAGCCTTTCATGTTTCGGGTCTAGGGAGGAGCATTGCTCAATGGCAACTCTTTCTGCTTGATAACCAATTAGCCCAAAGGGTCTACAAGTGAGCCTTCTGAACTGTCATAGCAATTGTCACAACACAAACATGTCTGACACACAAGGTAAAACAAGGAAGCCTTCATGAGAGGTCATAGAGGGGAGGTCAAGAGTCAATCTATCACTCTCTAGCCAAAGGATGCAAACCAAAGTGTGAAGAGATAATGGATGATGTGTAGGGGGCAAAAGTCCTTGTAAATACCAAGAGTCACCATGGTTCAATACTACATAAGTAAATCAAGAATCTACTACCCTCGTCAACGTATGGGTGGTACTAGTAACCATACTCATCAAATAATCAATACATGGAATGCAGCAGTAGTAACATATATAGTATATCATCACATGATATATCATCATGACGTGGCATAGCAATAGGAAAATAGCATATATCATATGATCATCATATCATCTCATCAAAAGGAGACCCAATAGCAGCAAAGATGGGACTAAATACACTTAAATGCATAAAGCTCTGAAGCAAAAATATGTGTGAAGAAGTATGCCTGTAGAAAGTGGCATAACAGGACTTATGAATAAAGAGAGGCCTTCTCGGAAGATTTGCTTGCACAAGTTTTTTCAAACAAAGGAATGTTGTCGTAGGTGGGGACCTTAATCTCACTTTGAGTAGAGCTAAAATATGGGGCAATGTAGCTCATCCTGATCCATTAGTGGATTTTTTATCAACAAATCGGAAGAGGCGAAGTCAATTGATATAGAGCCAATTAAATTTGTTCCTACCTAAAGGAATATGAGATTAGGGGATGACAATGTGGCTAAGTGATTAGACCGGTTCCTAATCTCACATTCTTTAATCAGTTATCAAACCGAATAAGAGAATTGGTTGGGATGGGTCAAGAATTTGAACACCTACTAATTTCCGTGCAATTCGCAAAGGAGGAAGTCAAATCCCCAAGTCGTTTCAAGTTTAATCTAGCTTGGTGGGAGGAAGCTTAATTTATCAACTTAGTCAAGTCTAAGTGGAAACCCTATGATGCTTCTCGTAGAGAATTGGCTAGTATTCAGTTTGTATGTAATATTAAGACCATTTAAAAAGTTGTGTCCTCTTGGGCTCATGAGAAAAGAATGAAGGATGAGCAAGAGTTAGATTCTATAGAAAGCAAAATTGAAGAATCATATGCTAGTGAGATCTCTGGTTTTCCAAATGAGTCCTTCAAAGTTCGGCTTAGGGAATTGGAGCAAAAAAAGAGGAAATTGCTTGTAGATAGGGAGAATACGTGGAACTTCGTCGTTATCAAAGGGTAATGATAATACAAAGTAATGTTACTGGAACTAGCTAAACCGATCGATTCGATTAGTTTTGGACGTTTTTCGATCTGGTTCAGTGTTTCTAACCGGAAATGACAGGTTCCATACCGAACTGGTCGATTTTGTACATGAACCAGTCGGTTCTATATGTAGTCAACATTCAATATTGAACCAATCAGTTTTTTACTAAACCGACCGATTTTGTACAAGGCCATATGCCATGGTTTAGAACATGAAATTTAAAAAGAAAAAAGAAAAAAGGTAAACCCTAGACCCTAGTAATCATCGGTAATACTAAATGGTAATATTAAATTCTTAAAGTAAAAGGATAGAAAATGAAAGATAAGGAGAATGTTTACCATTAATTGTTTCAAGATGTTTGAGAGTGGTTCCAACCTCATCAAAATTCATATGCAAAAAGTTGAATTTTAGATCCCATTCAGAATTCAAGAACGCAACGTTTCCACTGGATTCTGTCATGTATGAGGGTATGGGATTGGCATTTAATCAAGCACATCAACCCCTTTATGTACCTTGATGTTGTGGTGTTGATTGTTGAACTCCTCTGTCATGACCTTAATAAAAATGCACCCTTCACTCAAGCAAAATCCTTTATTAAGCATGGGAAGCTTTTTCTACCTTATTTTAACACTTGGATTAGGAAGTTTCATCAAAATGGTAGGGTGTTGACTAATGTCCCTGAAGGATCAACTTCGAGATTCAAGGTAGAGGCAAGGTCTAAAGCCTAGAGGGGGGGAACAAGGTGCTATTAATGAATAGGATCCCAATATAGGAAAATGATTTTGATGGTATGTAGTTATTTGTTGTTGCATGAAGTTTTTTGGACTCTAGAGGCCATTTAGAGCCTCTTTGTTTACGTATTTTGGGTCAGATATTGATTGCACTTGATGTTATTTTAGTTATATGCACCCTTGCTATATACATGAGAAACTCTGCAGTTTCCAAAGAAGAATTACAAGTGGTGTTGCATAGCTTTCAAAAGGACAAAGTCCTAAGCCCAACACTAAACAAAAATTGGGTTGTTATGAAGTGATAGAAGATGATATTTTAAGGGTGATTGAGGAATCAAGGAATTCTAGGAAGGTTTGAGAAATGTTCAATACCACTTGTATTGCCTTAATCCTGAAGAAATATAATCCTATTTGATTTGATGAGTATAGGCCTATTTCATTATGCGATTGCATATATAAGATCATCGCCAAGAGGGTTAAGAAGCCGGTTTCTAGGTCAATTTCAAGGGAGCAGTTTGGTTGCCTTAATGGGAGGCAAACTCATGATGCAATTGGTGTAGCTCAAGAGGGAATGCACTCTATAAATACAAAGAAATTCTTTGTTATGGTAGTGAAGCTAGATCTCTCCAAGACATATGATCAAGCTAGCTGGCTATATCTAAGACTCATGTTAATCCACCTGGGGTTTTGTGTACACTTTGTTAACAAGATAATGAATTGCCTACCTAAGTATCCTTTCCAGTTCTCATCAATGATTCGACATCTATTTTTTTAGGCCCTCAAGAGGACTCAAGGAGGGTTACCCCCTGTCACCGTTGCTATTTCTAATAGTAGTTAAAGGTCTTTGCAAGGCTCTACCAGAGGTAAAAAGGTTTGGTTCTTTTAAAGGTATAAATTTGGGGATAACTCTTTATTTGTCATACTTGCTTTTTGTTGATGATGTACTTTTATTTTGAAATGGATCAAGAAGGAATGCAGTTAAACTAAAAGAAATCCTAGAGTTGTATTGTTTTGCTACTGGTCTGAGGGTTATTTTGTATAAATCATCTATCTCTTTCAATGGGGTAGTTGATGATACTATTAGGTTTATCTTGCATTTCATTTACCAACAGATTGATTTTCAAGTAGGGTTTAAGTATCTAGCCTCTCACAATTAAACCCAATGACTATGGGGTCAATGATTGAAGTTGGTCAATATCTAAGGAAGAGAAGAGAATCAACTTATGGTGTAATAGATGGTTATCTAGGATAGGGAGACTCAGTCTAGTCAAATCAATATTGAAGGCAATTCTAGCTTACTAGCACTCCTTGGGTTTTATACCTAAAAAGGTTTTAAAAGTACCTCCATGCCAGCATTTGCCTCTCAACCACCTGATCTACATGCTATAAAGATTGCCCTATGCCTTGGCTTCCATGAAAATCATTTATCGCCGCTTCAAGCAAGAAGGATATGGTAAATGGCTCCAACAAAAATCCAAAATAACTTCATTGCCCCTCTTCACCACCCTCTATCAAACATGCACATGAAGTATGACATAAAAATTCAGGATCTGAAAAAATACTTCAACCCAGGAATCAGGATATAGGGCTTGCTGCCCTCTTTTGGGAGGCTGAAAATTGTTGCAATAAATCATAAATTGAAAATGTTGCTATCCCAAACAAATTGCAGCCCTGTTAACCCCCACAGTTGTGTTTGCACTACTGAGGGTTAAGATCCAGCAAGATTCCATCAGGCTGGTCACATATGCTCGTTGATCCATGGCATGCATGCATCAGGGTTCTTGCCCAACTATCAGGGCATGCCAACATTGTAAAAGAAAGCAAGTCTAAGATGAGATTGCTTATCTACCTTTTTCAGTTCTGCTCTTCTTGGGGCAGGTTTGTATTATTCCATTTTGTTTTATGTAACGTGTAGGGTCCATGCCAAAGTCTTCAAGCAAGTGGTGAGGGTGGATGGTCAAAGATTGGTGGATGGAGGTGCTTTTGGTGAAGAACAATATTTAACTAAAGATATAATTTCACAGGGATGCACACCTAAAGCATTTTGATAACCCCATGCTTAATAGAGATGGAAAGGCTACTGTGAAAGGAACTTTATTTAAGTGAGCAAAAATCCAACCTTGTACTGTACTACATTATGTTTAAGCCTGTCAAAGTGATGTTGGTGATTGTGGAGACTTCTTTGGCATATTCGAAACAATGTTTTAAAACTCAGACTCGGACTTGGACTCAGCCAAGGATCAACTCGAATTTGAACTTGGACTTGGCCATGACTTGGATCGGTTTGATTTCATTGGCTCGGTTTTTAAAAAAATACATAAAATTTTCAAATTTTCAAGGAAAAAATTATTTTACAGATTCCAAACCATTAAAGACAAAATATGCAAAGTATACTCATGTATATACCATGTAAGGGTGAATATATCAAATGGCATCAAGTGTAATTCATATCTTAATCCAGATACATAATAAACGAGGCTCTAAATGGCCTATAGAGTCCAAAAAACAACATGCTATGCCTACAAGGCTACAAGATCAACATGATCAATTATCAAATATCAAAGTGATCAAACTCATCACCACTGCTCCCCCACGGCGGGTGTTCATGAGGGCAGATGGAGGGACGCATGAGGGGCACTTGGCCTCGCCTCAAGCTGCCACCTCACAGCCCCCAGCATGGCCCATGCTTTATGAAAACTTTGAACGTTCTTCGTCGGGTGGTGGCTCGAGTACTACAGAAAATAATGGCGCTGCAAGGGTGACGGAGGATGAAGGCAGAATGGCAGAGGTAGCAAACATGCAAAGTGGACTGCCCGTCTTGAATACTAATGGCAGCAACGATGCAGGACAATCGCCTTGGCACGCGACCTCCCCCCCTAGCCTGTGAAATGATGGTAAGCCTGAGTTTATTTGGCAGTCTCTCTCTCAATTCGTTGCCATTCGAAGTCTTGGATTTTTTAGAACCTGTCTGTCTGGTTAGTGGTGTAGTGAAGGCCTCCTACCTTACCCCCTCGGCGCATTGCTCCTTTTCCACTCCCCAGCTCTCAGAGCCTCTAAACGAAGTTGTTTCCTCCGGGACGGAGAACTCTTGTCCCCTGGGAATTTGCATTTCCTTTGGGCGTTCGAATCCCCTTTGTTTGTTTGCACCCCCTCTGTGCATTTGCATCCTTGCGTGGATTACATTTCCTGGGCTTTTCCCCAACTTTACGACCTCGTTTTACCTTTACCTTGGCCTCAAGCCCTCTCCTCGGCACCCCCTTGCCCACGCCCTCGTTTCTGTGCACAAGCCCTGATTCTGTCCAATTTTGGAAGCCCTCCCCGCAGTCTTGTGTTGAGATGCCTCCACAGCAACGTAGGTATAGGCACAGGAAAGCCAAGGAGGCAAGCTCCTCGGCCATGCCTTCGGCCACTTCCTCTAGAGTCATGCGGAATATAGTCCACACTACACATCTGTACAAAGAGCAAATTCCGACAACTATTAAAGAGGAAATAGAAGAAGCTGAAGAGGATGTTAGGGTGACTAGAATCTGCACACCGGATGAAGAGATTCGCAAGGAATTTGAGGCATTGCTTCCTGATCCAGGCTACCCCCGTGGTCGTGTGGCTCTGTACATGAAAACCCTGGATATGGCCTGGCAGCAAAAATTCCTCATGGGAAATGCTTTGATTGAACGAGGAGAGGCTCATCAAGAAATCCACCTCCAACTGGATGAGATAACCAGGAACCTGCAGTAGATTGCCTCTCATCTCGGTATCAATTTGGACTCCGGCACTGAAACTCCTTCAGCCCGAGTATTAAACAGGAATTTGATTAATCTCAGTTTTTCTCTTTGCTCTTCTTTGAAATTTTGTTTATGATTAATAGCAGTAGACCTATACATAAAAACTCGATCTGTAAATGGTTCAGCCTTATTTCTTTTAGAGGTAGACTGAAAAGGATTTCTCTGTAAAAATTTGGATTTGTTTTCCCTCGGGAGGGTCCAACTTTTTTCTTTTTTGGCCTGTTTTCCCTATGTAGGGAGGGTTGTAAACTCGCTGTGTACTGTTATCTTTTTCTGGAAATAGAAGGATTTACTACTAGCTTATAAAAAATATAAAAAAACTCATCACCACTGCTAGAAGTGGAAATGCATTGCTCAGCATCAACATCTGGCTTAGACTCCTCACCCTCATTGGACTGCTCAGCAAAATCCGCAAGAGCAACAGTAGAAGCATGACTATGTCATCGATGGCTAGTGCCTGGCATGTCTAGATCTATGGCTGCACCACCTATTGCTGTTGGATACACATCCAAATCAACCCACCCCAAGTCCTCTACATCAAAATCATGATCAGGATCAAACACTGTCGGTTGAGACTCCTCTACCCATTCTGAGGTTGGATCAATATCATCCAACACAATGGAATTTGTATCAGGTCTCCTATTCAATTGTTGGTTGCGCCTTAGTCAAAGTTTGTACTACACGAAGACGAGATCATTTAACTGTTTTTCTTATTCATGTGAATACGCTCAAAGACCAACCAATTGCGCTCACACCCAGACGCACTGCAAGTCTGACTCAAGACTCGAATTGCAAACTTTTGCAATTGAGAACATTGGCTACCAAATGAATCCCACCAATGTGCCTGAGATGACCTAGAAGAGAGGTAAGAGCCTCACAGCAGACGGAACTATCACCGGAGTAGTGAAAGAAGTGGGAGGTCATGTGACCCAATGACCCACCCATAGGAGCCCCGGACACCAACCTCAGGGCTACAAGCCCTACAATGAGACAATCAACAATGCCACTAAGCCATAGTACTCCTAAGAGAAGGACCTGTTATCACATATATAGTAGTCGGGCTACCATACATTATTTTTCTGATACCAGTACACTATTCAGCCAGTTCCCTTACATTTGAGATGCTGAGATGAGCATCTACATTGGATCACTATCAGATTGTGGACAGCAGTGTATATTCCCCATGCCATGACTGAGTCTCAGGACACTCAGAGAGATGACCGATGTAGCCATTATACCATTGGTACAGAGCAGTCAGTAGTGCCCAGAGTTACAGCAGCAGTTTCAGAGGACATATGATGGTACAGGTTGATGAGCATTCAGGTATATGACTCAGCAGGTATATCATTGTGTTATGGTTATATTGCTTTTATACTTATTCTTATAGCATGTCTTAGCACTTAGTATCATGATCTGGCGATCATATAGATATGTGGACCTGGCTGATTTTTATTATATATCTATTGTATTTGTCCCTACTCAGACTTAGAAGTTCACTATTCATACTCATTGGTTTTACCCTCCTTAGGGAGAATAGAGGTGATCATTCCACCATACCTTGGCTTGCTAGTGTTGGCTCCATTATTCATTGTCTTCATCCATCCATTGCCTACCTATTAGTTTGTCACCCTGACTTACTACTTGACTAGTGGCATGGAGGACTTTCCCCCCACTGTAACCTCTGTATTGGATGAGCTTCCATGTTTATTGTGTCTCGGCTCTGAGTTGGTGACAAAACTTACCTATGGTGAGTTGGAGTTCCTTGGAATTCCCCCTAGTCACAAAAGTTGTGTTGGCTAAACCTGAAACTTTTAGTGCTGCCATGAATACAAAATCTGGAAAATGAAATGCTATATCTTGTATGAAAAGCCCATTCATGCAATGTGTTTCTAAACACACATGAATGAAAGGCATGCCAAATGAAAATGGCCATGAAAATAAAATGTTATATCTTTTGGAAAAATAAATACCTAGGTAAACAAGCTGTCCATGACACACCTAGAAGTGCTCAGGTAAACAAGTGCCTTAAAAACACACCTACAGCAGAAAGCTTAAAATAAATGTAAATCTATGCAATGTGTTTATAAACACACATAGACCAAGGCTATGGAAACTTCAGGCCCAAAAAGCAAGGGAACTTAAATGCTATATCAAAAAAATTGCTGGCCTTATTTGTATTATGGATTGTGCGCATCTGTTAAAGGTGAATAAACCCTCTTTGAACAACTCATCCATTTGTGAGACACCGCCATTCCCTGTGTTATTGTTCATTCAGTATATACTATGGTGTATATTCCCTTTCCCTTGCCAAAGTGTCACAAAGTTAAGTCAGTCAAGTCATCCCTTAGCCTAGCCAGTTATTTTAGCCTTCACCCTTCACTAGCAAATTGATCACAGCTATGAAGTGAGTATGGTCTTGAAAGTCTGGTCTGAGTAATAATAATAATTAATGACACTATATATTTGGATTTAGATCGCCAGTAATGATTACTTTGTATTATAATTGTTATTTGAATAAGTTGTAGAGCATGCATTAACCTTTGACACTTTGCAGCAACTTATGATGATGGTCTGAGTTATATTGGGTCATGTTGACTTGGTTAGGCCTAGTCTGACCAAGGTCAATCATAGGACATGAGATGGTTGGACCCTATGATGATATGGATAGATGATATATGGTCTATGTGTACATACATGATGATTCTATGCAGCAGCTACAGGGTTATGATGATGATTCTTGGTTTACAGCAGTATTTGATCATTTACAGATTATTATTATTGGCCCTGTTTCGGTATATTGGATATATATTTTGATCATGCAGAGACTCATATGGTGTATGAGTACACATTTTGGATGGATTTGGACCTTCTGAGTCCGATGAGACAGTTTGTTTTCAGTTCCGGGCACTTACAGTGATGATTGAGCCTCAGTAGGCTATCCCAGTGTAGTTTTGGTATGTCAGAGGCCCTATCAGAGCAGATGTGATTTTTATCCGGTTGACCTAGGGCTCTGATGATGGAGGGGGTGGTCCAGCCACTTGTTTTTACCATATTACCCCCCTCCCGGACACACTGGTGCCCTCACCTTGACAACGCAGGCACTCCAGGAGGCAGTTTGGGGCAGTTTCACGCTTCCCGAGGCATTTCAGGATTGGTAGAAATGGCTATTGAGGAAATCGATTTGGGCTACTGAGGCAATGTTATGGCATGGGATGATCAGTGATGATAGATCGGGGTCCTCCACACCTCCTCCAGCAGTTTCAGCTTCATCGAGGCCCGCATCCATCACTTATGGCACTTTCTGAGGATTTCTGAGGTCTTTTTGAGGCCTACAATTTGACCATGGAGGCACGATCTGGTACATTTAGGATTATTTTATGATTATTGTGCTATGGGGATTGACCAAGGAGGGATAAAATTACCCCTTGGACCCACCATAAGCCTCTTATTATATTTTGTCATCATGATTTGGTGGGATTCCCCTCTTCTAGGGCGATTTTGTCCACTCACATAATATTTTATTAGTGATCCATATATTTTATTGTTGAGCTCATCTCAACCATTGATTAGACATTTGTATCTTTTAATCTTAGCCACTCATTCAAAAAGTGGTTAGGGTTTTGGTGCCTCTCCTTCCTATTTAAAGGAGAGAGCCTCTCATTGTAAAGGGGACTGGTGGCTCGGGATTATTGGAATAGAAAATTATTATTGCATCTATCTCCAGTGTTGTGGTGAATGTTTTTGGTGTTCGTTAGTTGGTTCTTCCTTTGCACTGAGTTATTGGAGATCTTGTTTTGCCATATCCTTTGTACCACATATTTTGCATCTACAGGTGGAGGCCGATTTGCTTTGAGGAGGAAGTATTGGTAGGGGAAGACTCTCCCTACTTCTTCTTTGGATCTCTTCGTTGGTAACAGGGAGTATTACTGTCCCAGGACCTTCTATTCTATGTTATCATTGCATTTTACTTGTATTTCCTCCATACTTGACCTCTCTGATTGAAATCGATTTTCCTTGGATTGACAGGTAGAGGAGGGCGCACTTGTGGGCTAGGGCATCAATTTGGCAAGCAAAATCAACAATCTCTCATTTGATCTCTGCAGGAATCTTCCTCAACATCAAAGCATCTCTCTTCATCACTCAAGTATGATCTCAAGGTAATTTCTTTCCATGATCTATCCACTTGTCTAAAACATTTAAAACCCTAATTAATCAAAACCCCCAGTTTTACATTTTTTCATATCTACTAAGATCTAGTGGCTTCTTGGGTAAGATATTAAAAACCCACCTCTATAGTATCCACGGCATCCCGGATCTATAGTTTGGTGAGGATTGGCTTCCATTTGACCCTCTTCCCAAGGCATTTAGCCTTCTCCAAGCAAGGGCGCACTTCCTAGTTTGGGTGGGTTGACCTAGATCTAGTACGTGGGTAGTTGAGATTCCACTTGATTCGTGATCTACACATCCAATAACCTACCCCCAGATTGTCACTTTTCTGATTTCTACCTTGTGGGCCCTATTCCACATTTTAAGGGATTTAATCCCCATTTTGGACCACTTGGTATCTTCAAACTCAGATCTAGTAAGATCTAGCCGTCGGATTGCCGTGAAATTGTAGATCCATACTCTCACTTGCTTAAACCACTTGGATCTAAAGTTGGGATGCTATCGGACATGTCTTGACCCCACTTATCCCACTTTTAGGCCTCCTTGGGCAAAGTCGCATCACCTTGGAGAAGGGAGTTTGTCCACTTCTAGGACATGGGTACTTGAGATTTTTGTGGATTTGGAACGGGAATAATTCAAAACCTAGGTCTAGTAGGTCACCTTGTCAAATCTTGCCTTGGGGATAACATTCCTTGTTTTAAGGGATTGTGGTCCACTTAGGTCAAACCTAGATCTAGACCTATTCATCCATCAAGGCTTTAATTGCCCACTTGTCTCATGCAATAGGAGTCCTTAACCACAAGTCAACCTTACTTTGACTCCATTATCCCAATTCCCAAGGCACTGGTTTCTCTCCAAGTCAATTCGACTTTCCTAGATTGTTGGATTAACTTGTAGTTTGACCTTAGTGTGGTGAACTAAACCCTTGATGCCATCATGTATCATGATCAAGCTTGTCACTTGTACTAGTTAGCCCCAATTCAACCCCTAAACTACCCTGCATTGGACACAGTTCCCAAGGCAGTGGATTTTCTCACATTGACTAGTACTCTAATCCCGGATCTTATCTTTAATTATCATAAGTCACTCTCACATCAACAATGAACTAAAGCTATACTCATTGAACCCCTCACTTGTCTTGTGACTTCATCCTAAGGTCTAGGATAAACCATACACCTTACTTCACCTAGAATCAACTTGATTTGGTGTCTTGGTTTTGATCTCTCCTATCGGGAGTAGATCGGGTCTCCCCCTTTGTTGTCTGGGCTAGATAACATAAAGTGAAGGTTGCCTCGACTGGCGTGACAACCATCTATTGGAGGTCGAGGTGATCGTGGTTGCACCTTTTGAGTTGCCCTTCCCTATTGCCATCCATGAGTGGATACATCCATAGGGGTAACTACAGTTTAGGTGATAACAGGACCAAAAGGTCTGGCCATAACCTCCACTCAGAAAATGTTGGATAACAGCCCTCCTGGTCTGAAAAAAATGACCCTCTCCCCCTGGGGATACATCTGAAGGTGCGCTAGTACTGTTACCACGTAACACTAAGCAAATCTATTTCTATTTTGATTGACCCTGGATCTAGTCACAATTATATGACTCCTAAAATTGTTGAGAATCGTGTTTTTAACAAAACAAATCATAGTAAATCATGGTTGGTTCAACTCGCCACTGGAACCAAGAGGAAATTTAGTGAGATGGTGGAGAAATGTCGCTCTTCACATGGGCAAATTTGAATGTTTTGTCACTTAGTTCCTATGATGTTCTCATTGGAATGGACTGGTTGGAAGTGCACAAAGTGAAACTTGATTGCTATAACAAGACTTTTGAATGCATCGATGAAGAAGGGAACCCAAGGATAGTAAGGGGAATTCCAAAGGTTGTTTTTATTAAACAAATTTTAGTCTTGCAGCCGAAAAAGTTCTTTACAAAATGATGCCAATTATATGCATCCCATGTACAAGGTATAACAGAAAATGAAGTTTCGAAGTTGGAGGATTATCGACTCTTGCAAGAATTCAGGGATGTGTATCCCGATGAAGTTCCAAGACTTCTTCTAAAGAGGGAAATTGATTTCACAATTGATCTTGTGTCAGGAGTTGCACCAGTGTCTAAGACACCTTACAGAATGAGTACACTAGAATTGCTATAGCTGAAAATGCAATTGCAAGAGCTATTGGAAAAGAAAGATATCAAGTTGAGTGTTTCTCCATGGGGAGCACCTGCGCTATTTGTGAAAAAAAAAGATGGAACACTCAGGTTATGTATCGATTACAGGCAATTAAACAAAATTACAGTGAAGAACAAGTACCCATTATCTTGAATTGATGATCTCTTTGATCAAGTGAGGAGCAAAGGTATTTTCAAAGATTGACTTGAGGTCTGATTACCATCAAGTGAAAATAAGAGAAGAAGACATCCACAAGACAGCCTTTAGACCAAGGTATGTACACTATGAGTTTGTAGTGGTACCATTTGAACTCACTAATGCACCGGCTACATTCATGTGTCTCATGAACAGTGTTTTCAGCAAATATTTGGTCAAGTTTGTGCTTGTTTTCCTAGATGACATTCTTATTTATTCTAAGAATGAAGAGGAACATGAAAAGCATTTGAGAATGGCTTTGCAAGTGCTCAGGAAGCATCCACTGTATGCAAAGTTAAGCAAGTGTGGTTTCAATAAAAAGGAAATTCATTATTTGGGTCACATTATTTCAGAGAAAAGAATATTGGTGGATCCTAAAAAGATTGAAGCCATTATGAATTAGTTGGTGCCAAGGAATGTAATAGATGTGAGATCTTTTATGGGTCTTGTTGGTTATTACAGGAGGTTCAATGAAGGATTCTCCAACGTTGTACACCCCATCACTTCCTTGCATAAGAAGGAAATGATATTTGAAAGGACACAGAAATGTGAACAAAGCTTCCAGTTGTTGAAGAATATTCTCACAAGTGCCACAATTTTGAAAATTGCAAACACAGAAAATGATTTTGTGGCGTGTGCTTACGTATGTAAACACGGAGTTGGAGGTGTTCTTACGCAAGAAAATCATGTGGTATGTTATGAGTCAAGAAAACTGAAAAAGCATGAAAATAATTATGCTACCTATGATTTAGAACTTGATGCCATAGTGTACGCATTGAAAATATGGAAGCACTATTTAATGGGTAGGAAATTCGAGCTTAAAACAAACCACTGTGGTCTAAAATATTTATTTGAATAGCCAATGTTAAATGTCAAGTAAGCTAAACCACTGTAAAATCATGGGATAGTTGTCTCAAGTTTGCAGTATGGACTAACCGCATCATTGAGAAAAGGGCAACTGGTAAAATCCTCCTTGATCTTGTTTATGGACTAGATGTGGTTTTGCAAACTTGAGGTTACCTGTGTACAAGTTATTGGAGCAATTCAACACCAACCAGGATGCACTCCATTCCCACATCCATCATCTTACTCAAGTTGATGAGGATTGCCAGGCAGCTTATGATCATTTATAGATTACCAGAGTTAAGTAAAAGGGGTATTTGATGGTAAAGCCAGAGACAGAACCTTACAGGTACGAGATTTGGTCTTGATGTGGGACAAGAAGAATGAGAAACTAGATGACCACGGCAAGTTCAATAGTTTGTGGTTGGGAGTCTGGGACCATACCTCATTGATGCATCACCATACCTCATTGATGCATCAGCAGGTCCCAACACTTTTTATCTCTCTAGTTTGGATGATCAAAGAGAAGAGATGCCAGTCAATAGGCAATTATTGAAGTTGTACTTTCAGTGGGAATCTTTATGCTAAACGGAATTTTAAAAAAAAAAAGAGGAAATATTTTGGGTTTCTTTTGGGTAGTTGTCATTCCTAGTGTTTTTATCGCTGTCCCGATTTCCAGTTTACCATTTACACTTCCAGTTTGTCTTTCTTGCTTTCTGCTTTTGTTTCAGTTTTGGTTTTCTTCCCTTTCATCAACTGTTGTGTCAGTTTAGTGTTGCACTTGCCTAAGTAGTCATAAGCCTTTTATGTTTTCTTTCACATGATCACCCAGTACTATTGCACCTCGAGTCCTAGACCAGCACTTATCAAATCTGATATCATGCAACAAATGCCTTGTTTTCCTCAGAGTTTCCTTTGGTCAAGCCTGGATGAGGCCCATTCCAGATCACATTTCATTTTTTACCCAAATCACTAAGTCTGATAGTTGTGGGTGTTTGAAGAGATAGCAGGATGAGTCTTCAATCTTACTATAGGTATGTCTCTTCATGCTCTGCTACTGAGTCAGTCCCTATTGGTCATTCGCCTCATTCAGCCCTAGGGATATGACATCATGTGACTTATGTTTCTTCTTCTTGCTTCCAGCTAGGAGAAAAGGTTCCCACCAATACCTATTTCCTGGCAGGTCATTCTTTATCGACTTTAGCACATCATCTGAAGTTTGACCCAGAAGCTAGAGCACCTTGATGGTCGTTAGCCTTATTGGTGGCCATCCTGCATCTGACAAGACTGAGCATCAATGGGTTCTATCAGATGACCTTCATCTGCACTCGACTCCATATCATTTTTGGCATTGGTGAGTTGTGCTCTTACCTTAGAGCCCATTAGCATTATTGGTGGGTATCGTCATACTTGACAGTTGTTTTCATTATTGGTGTAGCTTTCTCCCAACTGTCAACTTCAGCTCATTTGCCAATGGGAGAAGCGTACTCGTGGACGAGTTGCAGGCTGCAGGTTGCAAAGGGGAATGCATGGTAGCACTTCACCTTCAACCGGACAAGCACTTTGGATATATACCAAATCTTGATGGACCATTTTGTAATGTCCCTTATTAGGAATTTTATTAAAATTGCAATTTTCCACTTTTTTTTCCTAGTTCGACCTTTGACTAGTTTTGATCTCTAGGTCCCAAATTTGCCCCAAATGATCCCAAATATTCTGAGAAGGTGTATGAATGATATTAGAACATAAATATGTGTTTCAGGGATGCCTTTGGACCTTTAAAAGACTTCTGCAAATCCTCTTTCAATTCTGATCAATTTAGGTAACTTTACTAGTGATTTTCCTTTGACTAGTATTGGTCTCTAGGTCTCAAATTGACTCCAAATGCCTTCAAATCTTCAAGGAAGGTGTCTTAATGATATTAGAACTTGAATATGATGTTTATGGATGAAATATGTCCACCAAAAGACCTCTACAAACTCTCTTAAGATTCTGGACCAATTATGCAATTTTACTAGTAATTTGGGGTTCAAATCCCTCTGGGGTAAGTACTGAAAATGGCTTCCCAAATGCCTCCAAACCCACTCAAATTTATGAACAGAGGTAGGTAATGTGTTAAGTATTTTATTAAAGTCTCATATGCACCATTAATGGATTATTACAATTGTTCTCACCCTCTCCCATTCAACTGCAAAAATCCCCAATTCGACCCTTGGGGAAATGGCACTATTTCACCTCCCAATACAACTAAACTGAGTAAAAATGCTTCAAATGCTCAAGTACAGTACATGAAACTTGTAGAAGACATCCATGGCAGTATATTGATCACAAATATATCAGAGAATCATCCATTCATTCGAAATCATCATCAATACATTGGCTCACAACAAGGTAGTGGGGAAATGGCATTGTTCTTCCATTAAAAATGAGATTTATACATTTCTACTTGGAATTTCGACCTGAAAAATTTTGGAGATGAAGAACAGAGTATTTAATTCATATTATAAAAGAAATGGGGCATTAAAAGCTTCCCCAAAGAGTACAATAGCTCACCAAAAACGCCCTCCCTCAAGGATCAAGAATATGCCATCAAAACTGGAAATGGTTGAAGGAGTGAGCTGCAATAGAAGAAACCATGAGATGCCCTGTAGCTTAAACCTGCAAATAAAGACTCCATTAAAGCTCCAAATGAAAGGTCTGAATGGCCTTTCCAATTACCAACTTGGATGGGAATCTTTCACCCTCGAAATTGGCTAAGGCAAGAAACTAGTCATCCACTAGCTCTCCCTCTTCACAAATGCAATTGCAAATTCTACAAATGATCAAAAGCTATTCTCATACTTCATTTCTACATTTTATAACCAACATTAGCCTTCTAAGGGTCGAAATCCTCTCAATAGATTCAATAGATTTCCATTTAGGAAATATTCCACATTTGCCATTTGTCTCCTAGTTCCAACCTTCCATCTTCTCCCAAATTCGATTTTGAGTCTCTTTGGCTTCTCCAACTCCCAAATTCGCCTTCTTTGAGCCTATTTTTGGGGCTGACATGTCATAGTGGTCAGATGTCAGAGGTCAGGTCTGCAATTTGTCATAGTTGTCATAGATGCTCCATCATTGGTGTCATAGGGGCAAGGGAATCTAGCCCAAGTGTCCACAAACTTCCACTTTGACTCTTTATCTTCCATGGAGGTTACCAATCCTTCCCAATTCGACCTAAGATGCTCAATGACATGTGTTATGACTTACCAACTCACCCAAGAGTGTTCACATTCCCATTAATTCGAATTTGCAAAAGAGAGATACCATGTATTATGAAAAATCAAGCTAGTGTGGGTCCCACATCCTCCATATGTCTCCAAAACCATTTGTCATCTAGGATTTCTCTTTAATTTCTTTATTCACTCTATTTATTAAATACTTGAACCCTTCTAATGTCTAAACATCATTTATTATCCCCTTATTCCAAATCCCAAAGCTTCCACCCCAAACCTAGGAAACTAGTAATTTTCCTCCTTGGCAATTATTTGACCCTTAACATCAATTTTACAAACTCTAATGAATATTGCTAATGTGATTAGGCCATTGTGACCCAATTCCAAATTTGGGACATGACACATTTTCAGAGTAAAGAGATTCAGTGGTTCTCGACACCCCGCAAGGGATGTCATCTTTTGAGTCGCCATTGTTAACCCCCAGTTGTGTTTGCACTACCGACGGCTAAGATCCAGCAAGATTCCATCGTGCCGGTCACATTTGTTCGTTGATCCATGGCATGCATGCATCAGGGTCCTTGCCCAACTATCAGGGCATGCCAACATTGTAAAAGAAAGCAAGTCTAAGATGAGACTCCTTATCTACCTTTTTCAGTTCTGCTCTTCTTGTGGCAGGTTTGTATTATTACCATTTTGTTTTATGTAACATGTGCAGGGTCCATGCCAAAGTCTTCAAGCAAGTGGTGAAGGTGGATGGTCAAAGATTGGTGGATGGAGGAGCTTTTGGTGAAGAACAGTATTTAACTAAAGATATAATTTCACAAGGAAGACAGGGCAGCAAGGTTCAGTTTATGAGATGCACACCTAAAGCATTTTGATAACCCCATGCTTAATAGAGATGGAAAGGCTACTGGGAAAGGAACTTTATCTAAGTGACCCCAAATCCAACCTGTGTACAGTACTACATTATGTTTAAGCCTGTCAGAGTGATGTTGGTGATTGTGGAGACTTCTTTGGCATATTTTTGAAATCAGTCAATCAAGAAAGTGAGGTGACAGAGAAAAATAGGATATTTGTGATTGTGAATGAGACACACAATGGAAATATTGTTGCACCACTCCATTGTACTCACTAAACAGCAAGATTCTTCATTATTAAAAATGAAAATATCTTGCAGATTGGTTTAATGTCTCAGCAGAACATTTTAAACACAGGGTTACAAGAAGCATTCAGTGCTGTTGCTAAGTTATTTCATGCAGAAAAGTTTTTCTTCATCACCAGAAAACACTAGAAATGGAATAATGCTGGCCCTAAGAGAGTGTAACAGAAGACAACTCTGTACTGATTTTCAGACTCTGGCTCATTGAAATACTGAAAATTTTGAAGAATATGGAAGGGGCCTTGCTGAGCTTCCAGCCCTTGAAGATAATGGAGTTGGGAACAGGATTAATAAGGTTAGCAAGCACACAAGTTATCTAGGTGGAAAACCAAAGATTAATTCCCTAGCATTTTCAGGATTTTTTCCAAGCCTTCAGGGCATCCTTCCAAGAAGCTTAAAAATGGAAACATGTGTGATGGAATATCATATAGTTAGCATAAATATGAATATTCAACCTTTGAACGCTTTCCTGCCTTTCTAAACATGCAAATCACAGTAAGATTGCAGCTCAAGGTAATGGGTTTAAAGGAGGACCCTTAGCAAACAGCACAGTCTCAGGATCATTTTGAATGATAGGATCGCTTTTGATGAGCCAATTTTTGACCGAGTAGAGGATGGTAAGTCCGAGCAGACTTGCACATTCAAATTTCAAATGACCAGCCACCTGTGCATGATCCCTAACCAGATTGAAGTCAGATTCAGCGTAAAAAAGGGCAGATATGAGCAGAAAACAACTTGAATTTGAAGCTAAAAGAAAAATAATAAACAAAGACCTCTCAGATCAGTAGTTCTATTCAGCAAAGTTCCTTTGTAAATACGCCCTATCCTTCACATACCCAAGCATATCCTTATTTCTCAGAGCATGGGCGAGCTTCACATAGAGAGAGGGTGACACAACAGTGAGGGCATATCTAAAGAGGCAAAGAGAGGCACACTTGCATGACTGGAGACTGACCTATCAGTCAAACACTAAGTCCATACAAGCACATGGAGTATCTCAGCAGTAGCATGTGATCTGTTTTGCATGGAGTATTAAAACAGCAGTTGAAACCAAATGATTAAACACGCCCTAGTTTACATGGTTCATGCATGCGAGCAGAGAGTTATCTAAGACAAAGGTGCTGCTTCTTAAACAAAAGTTAAAGGAGGGCACATGCTTTAACACACTATTGTTGAGACTGAGTTTGAACTGATGGTCTTGTCTTGGAAATATTCAGCCTATAAACAGCAATGAGGGCGCACTGCATGCAAGGTAACATTCAGTTGAGTAAGGGGTGCACTTAACACATGCATACAAGACTATAAAGTATAAACAGCAGTGCAACTTCAGTTTGAGGGCGCACCTATGCCAGATTGTTTACTTCAGTTAAGAGGTGCATGTATGGAAATTAGCAGCAGTTGAAGGGGGCGCACTCTCTCATGCACAGTCACGCTGGGAGGAGCACTCTCTCTTGTGCATGCTTTGTTGAAAAGTTACCTTGGAAGTGTTGTTCACCTAGTATTGCCTTGGGGTGGACAAGGACACTTTAATTGGTGACTCCTAGTCATATTTAATTAATAAAGTGAAATGCACTTTATAATTTTAAAGTCACTTTATTAAAAGATAAAAGTCATGGTTTATCCTAAGTTCACATTTAATAAAAGTCAAGTGAGTGATTAATTAAAAGGGGGTGCTCATACTTTATTAAATGACATGAGGTGCACTAAATGTCATTTATTAATTATTTAATTGAGCATTTAATGAGAACCCCTCATCTAATCTAATCTGGACCATTAGATTGAAAGAGGAAGTTGTCATGAACAAAAAGGACTAGGGCAAGGCATTCTAATTCATTATTCACTTTTCAAAAAGAAGATTTGGAGAGGAGGAGCAAGAGAGAAAGCTAGGTTTTGAGAGAAGTCGACCTAGGGAGAAGAAGACAATTTCTGGCACATTTCCCAAGGAAATCCGTACAGCACTTTGGCACAAATTCCAAGGCAGTCGTACACTGTAAATCTGGCACAGATTTCAAGGAGAACTATACAGCCATTAATGTTGTTTGTACCAGCACAGAAATCGAGGATAATGCACAGTTTTCAGGGCTGAAGATTGGCACGGTTTTCAAGGCTGAAAGGTACATTATTTAATGTTGTTCGTACAGTTCGTACAGGGACAGAATTCAGCACAGAATTCGAAAAGCAGGTTCTGCACATAAGTCGAGGCCGCATGTGTGAGGTCGTACAGTGGAGTGGGCACAGATTTCGAGGAAGAGGACAGTCCGTACAGCAAGCCAGTTTGGCACTAATTCGAGATGAAATTTGGGAGATAAGTACTTCTGTAATTTTTATGATTTGTCTCTGAAAATAAAAATCTCTCTCTTAGTCAGGTTTTCCCTTCGGGGTTTTATCCTGGACCTATTGGTCAAAAATCTGTGTTATTTTTATGTGTGAATGGCTGTCATAAATTTCTGAGTTTGAATTTATACACTGAAAATTAAATTTATAGACTGGAAAAGAATCTCATGTGTTTCAAGTTGAAGTCATTTTTGTGAATAAAAATGTGCACACTGGGGTTTGGGCATTAAACCATGCAGAGAAGCTTCTAAACTTGAAACCAGGTTGGGGTTACAAAAACTTTCATGCATGGTCATCCAGTGAGAGGGATGCATTAGTTTTTCTTTGGGGGGAAGCCTATTTAGTTGTGTTTGGGCAAAGAGTTGAGGTTAAACATCCTTTTTGGAGCGCTATAGACCAGAGCAGAGCCCTTTCATCCACCATTTCTCTGACCACCACCTGCATTTACCGACTGAGATCATTGGAAACCTGTTGCACATCAACCATCATGATGCAAACAGTCTGGTAAACGTGTAATAAGATTTTGATTATGCTTTGTGTTAGCTCTTTGTTTCTGTGGATGTTAATGATCTCATCTATGGCAAAAAATTTATGGTTCCTTGCTTTATGTCTTGATTTTACTTTGATCATTCATACACACATTCTTTCTTCCTATTTCATTTTTGGCCCGGTTAAAGGTCCTTAAAATATTGTTTCAACGTTTCTAAACTAATAAGCACGATCTACCCTCCCTTATAAACTGTTTAAGACAGCCAAAGGGGAGATTTTAGTACGCTATTTTCACTAATATTTCTATCAGATTTAGTATATCAAATTCACAGTGTGCAATATTAGGGACACCCCCCTTGGATTGGAAAAACACCAGTCCGAAATGGAGAGGCACTCAGTCATGACAGGGGTAGGAGGCCTATACTTACTGGGCAGATCTGTGCATGCAGATCCGCATGATAACAACTTGGCGTTGTTGCTAGGGAACCTTTGTCGATCCTCGGGAAATCTAAATGACATTGGTGAGATAAACCTTGTTCATTCTGTATTTTTTTGTTCTTACCTGGCAACTCCACTATCTATAGGATCCGATCATCTTGAAAATACTAGAAGATCATCTCGATTTGATCCTACACAGGGTATCACTCCCGAGCCTTGACAAACCGCAACTATTGTTTAGGAGAAGAAGCAATAAGTTACTTCAACGTCCGTTGGATTTTGAGAGTGATTCTACAATCACAGCTGCCCCTCAGGTAGTTACCATACCATCACCGACCACAAGTATCACGGTAAGTTCTGCTCTCGTGGTACATTCTCAAGTAAAATCCTTTTCTTCACCTTTAATCACGACTTCTTCAATATTGGTTTCATCTCGGGCTAGTACAATGGAAGCTTTTGTAGTTAGATTTTCACTTAACATATATGCTCCTTTGAGCTTTGCCCTGATGCCTAACCATCCTCATGATATGCCTACAAGTGATTATTGGAAACAACTTCCAAAATTTGTTGGGAATGACGCAGTGTCTATTGACGATCACCTGACCACATTTCTGAAGTTCATAGGACTTGGAAGTTGAATATGAAGATGTAGTGATGAATATGTTCATGCAAACCCTCGAGGGGGATGTACAAACATGGTATAAAGTCCTTTTTAATACTTCCATCGAGAAATTGGATTCATTCAAGAAGAAGTTCACGGAGAAATGGTACTACAAACGAGACAAACGCTCTCCTGTTGGATGAGTTGCACTCAGCCCAAAAAAGCGAAAATGAGTCTGTTTCTAAGTTTAATAATTGTTTTGTTAAGCTCTACCATAGGATTCCTAGGCATGTGCTCAGGGAAAATTCTGTTTTATTTTACTATTTTAAAGCTTCTAACAAATCTTTTAGTATTTTGCTCAGGGAAAAAAAACAGTAGGAAACCTGGCAGAGGCACTCACTATTGCATTAAAAATAAAAAAGAACATGGTTGCAACTAGAAAGATCCAAGCAAACTCTTCTCGAATTTTTCATCCCTAAGGAAGAGCAACTCAGGAAACAAGAAAAGAAGGGGAGGGTGAAGGTAGTGAGATGCCTGCAAGGTTTATGGATTTATTGCAGGATCTAACCAACAAAATGGTCCGTTTAGAAAACAACCTTCAAAATCAGCAAGCTTCCCTAATGAATCAATGAGTTTTTCAGCAAAGCCAGCCTCCTCCAAGAAATTTTCCACCAGAAAGGACGACGGAAGGACCCCAGCCACCAGTACCTCTATTGGGAAACAATTTTGTGGCACATGCACCTTCCAGTCACTACTGTCGGCAATGCACTCTTCCCCATAAAGAGGAAGGTTGTCAGGGTTTTGCCCAAACAACGTAGATGTATGCCCCAGATCAGCATGAAGAATTTTTTGAACAACAAGATGATGACTTAAACATGTTATTTATCGAAGAACAACCCAGTCCGCATGTGTACCAGTTGTCAAGCCAACAAGAAGGTAACCAGACTAAACATTTTGCTATAAATTCTAGTTGATTCAACGCATGTAGAGGCACTGTGATGGCCACTACTATGGCTTCCCCTGGAAGCCAAATGACATCATCTCTTGTAGATAAAGCAAACTCCAAAGCTGCAGCCATGGTGGCTAAAATGACAAAGGCCTACGTCAGGAGTAACAAAGTTGCTCCTAATCCACATGTCAACTCGCCTTCCATGCAAAGGGACTCTCAACTGATGGCTTCCCCAGAAAGATAGGATCCTTTTGTTACACAACTCTCAATTTTCATTGGTAAGTGAGTTGTCCAAGGTAAGAAATTTCAGTACCATTAATAAAACTAGTTTGTTTTCCTGGACAAAAGGAGGTTATTAGCAGATTCTTGTATTTTCTCTTCAACACGGGTATTTCATCACATTATGTTATTTTCTCTATAATTATGGGATTAAGTACATCACATCCTTCCTAGGGGTGCAATGGGGAGCCCAAGGAGCCATTAAAGTAATAATAATGGAGGCCATTCAATGTAAGGTGGACTAGGTCCACTATGATTTTTATTGTTAAATAAGGCCCACTATGGTAGTAGTATGGAATAAATGTAATGTGGCCTCATTAAAGAAGGTCAACTAGGTAGTTAGGAGGCAGTTATGAGAAGGATCCTCTTGTTAGCTATAAGCAAGTATGGCGTCCTTATGATATGTGTGAAAGAATATTGTATTTGAGCTTAGCTCATTAAGAGGTGCCTGTTGGAAGGGGCTATTGACCCTCTTATGTCATTAATAAACTAATGTATTATGTGCTAATTAAGGAGCAGTTGGAGCGGGTGCAACCGCTCCAACCATATCCATTATGTATAAAACACCTTCATGATGAATAATACGATCGACCGAATGTTCAGTCCGATATATGTTCTCTTGATGGTTGTTGTGTATGCTTATTCTCTACTTGAATGTCTGTGTAATCACATAGATTACAACAATGGTGTCGTTGCCTCCTTTGTCCAGTATGGGTGACAGCAACATCGGATGGAGGTGGATCGAATCTGGAAGAAGCATGAAGATGTTCGAGAACCTGTATGCTGAAACATGCAAGCTCGTTTGTGTGCTCTGCTCGAGTTGAGGATATCACTATAGTTTAGAAAAAGATCAAAGAGGCGTTGTGATCGATTTGAAAGTTATGCACCGATTGGTACGAGTATCAACTAGAAGATGATGTAAATAAAGCTAGTCTATCGTGCAAGCAATTGCTTGCCGACTGAGTCGACCATCAAGGCATGCAAAAGCAAACAATATCATGCTCCTAGAGATGTGATATAAAGCATTGCTCCACAAAAATATTGTGAAGCGAACTGTCCGACTGATGCTGGCACGTTGACACGATTTATATAAACTGAAAGATCAAGACCGTAAGTCATTTTATTATCTGTAGTTTCTTATAAACTAAAGTGATCTCTCATCTTGTGTGACCATCTAATTCTTATGACGACGAAACCCTCCTTATAGTTATGCATGTATACGTAAATCTTTATTCGGTCGATGCAATGAAGTTTGTTAACTTCAAGACCAAAGTAACCTGTCGAAATAAGTTTTAGCTCGAGTTTACATCCTCACGAGGAGAGTCTCTCAGGGAAGAACCGATTGTTGACTTCCGTTCAATTTTACTTGGTCGACTTCATCCAATGACTAGATTTGTCTATCGACTATTGTTGATATTGCATGAGTATCATTATCAAGTATTAGAGAAGTCGACTAGAGCAGCCGCCATTTTTAATGATTACAAATAACTGCGATATGTATACTTATCAATGAGAAACTTGGCGTTGTTATCGATGAAAAATTATGTCGACTCGAAGTCAAGAAATCCATATTCCGACCAAATCTATATTCTAGGGTATTACTGCAGCGATGGCGACCAAATCTATATTCTGGGGTATTACAATACTCTGTCGACCTTTCGTGATGAATTGAAAATATGCAGAGAATTGTTTTGAGCATGTATTACTTCTGGAGGAGACTATTTATTACATCGGTGGTATATATTGCATAAGTTTTGGTTGACTCACTTCATATCTACTATGTGATTGCGTGTTACCAACGAATGGTTATCGCACTGCTTATGTTGTATAATTGACCATGTATTGTGTTTTGAGGAGATGTCAACCGATACAGTAAATACTTTTACCAAGCTTAAGATTGCAGCTTCCTCTCCAGAATTATATATCGACATCAGTCTCCACGACGATGAGAGTAAAGTCGAATATGAACTGACAATTCTAGTCATGGACATAATTTATAAGGTTGGTTCTTATTTTATGTTCAAGCATTATGTTATAAAAGGTACATATAGATCGTTTTTACACATGAAGATAGAAGATTGAACACGACAGTACTTTGGTCGATTTCAATGATATGGTTGACAACCGTAAAATAGTCGATGTGGTCAATATGCTTTTTCCAAATAAATGGTCGATATTGTAAAGTGGTCAAGTTTTTAAAATGGTCGACGCTTAATAATTGGTAGATAGGGTTTGGTCAGTTAGTCGATATAATTCTGGTCGAGAGTCATTATAAGAAAAAGTTATTATGGTCAATGTAATAGTCATTTGTAAAATTATCATAGTGAAATGCTTTCGAGTCATTAACTATCCAACTGACTCTACTTTAAAGTTTTGAAGTCAAGAGGGGGTTAAACGTGAGTCTTTTTTGAGGCAGGCGATCCCCTCCATTTTATGTAAATCAAGTCGGTCTCTCGCCGACCATTGTCAGTCGAGTCGAGTCCGTCGGGCCCATCGCAGTCAATCACAACCAATATCATGTACAGCAGTCGATCCCGACCATACCGAGCATCCATATTTTAAACTTGCAGGCATCTTCACGACAAAAGACATCAAGGAAGACCACATTCAAGCAAAAGACATTTTACACCACACAGCAAACGCGCTTAACTCCAGATGATGACACAGAGAACACTTGAACCGATCGAACCCCCAGTGCTAAAATGCAGATGCATCTTTTGGATTGCGATTGCGGAAGTTGAAGGCAGAAAAATGGTATGGAAAGAAGAACCAAAGGACCGTGTTGAGCCGTTGAAGATGAGTCCGGCTAGCTGATGAAAGGGGGAGGCTTTACTGACTGTTACCTGATTGAAGACAGATATTGACGAATCACATATCTGGGTTGTTTCTTCCTAGTTTCTCTCTTCGGGACAAAGAAGCGTTTTGTTGGTGGGGGAGATGTTGGAAGGGGCTATTGACCCTCTTATGTCATTAATAAACTAATGTTTTATGTGCTAATTAAGGAGCAGTTGGAGCAAGTGCAACCGCTCCAACCATATCTGTTATGTATAAAACACCTTCAAGATGAATAATACGATCGACCGAACGTTCAGTCCAATATGTGTTCTCTTTATGGTTGTTGTGTATGCTTATTCTCTTATTCTCTGCTTGAATGTCTGTGTAATCACATAGATTACAACAGTGCCCAACCTTAAGAGGCAAGTGAACAGGAGTGGATCCCTTCCATAAAAGGCTCAATTGTAAGGCGTTGCCCTACCTAACAGGTACTTTGATATAATCAAGGGGATTTTCTATCTTATTAGTAGATATCTTGTGTGTGATTCCATATTGAGATCTAAGGTACTTAACTTCCAATCTGCTACTACTAGCCTCCAAAGTGTTGCATAGCCAAAGAGAGCACAAAATAATTAAAAGAGAAGAAGACAAAACAAATGAGAAAGAATCACAAACTAGGATGCTGCCAACAAAAGCCAAGTGAAGAAGAGCATTGGAGTTAGGAAGCTAAAGAGTTAGGGATGGTTGGCCTTCCAACTACTACTATCAAGCTAATTCGTCCTATAAACCTTCACACAACTTTGGAGAAGGGGTTCTCTAGCAAAGAAGAGAAAAGTCGTTGAGAAGATTTCTGAGATTGTAATATATAAAGCTCCAAAGAGCCAGTATCTGATTGTAGTTCTCCAATTGCCGAGAAAAAAAAAGGCCAAGCAAAGTTATTCAAAAAGGGTTTTTCCATTTGGACTTTTAGGGTAAAATTTGGGTTGTCTTATTGTGTGATTCATTGCTATGTGATTGAGTTTTATGTATGCTTGACTCAGTTATGGTTTTTAATATATTGTTGGAAATTGTATAAACCATAAGCATTGCCCCGAATTGCACCAATAGAGCCTAGATCATATAGATTAGCTTTAGTTTTTCTTTTATAGGAGGGGCCTTCACACTCCCGCCAAGTATCGTCACTTATGTATTGAACAATGTCGTTGACCTACTTTTGGTCATTTGTTTGACATTAATAAACTTATCTTATCTTATCTTAATCTATTCATGTCATACAAATGCAGCACATTGTGCCCTACACATCACAATAAAATGGTGACGCTAAACTTTGAAGGTATGAATCGCACACTAAAGAAATGGCAAATTATATGGTCCAATCTAAAAATTTAGCCCCTCAATTTTGGGTTGAAGCTATAAATTGTGCTAACTATATTTTGAATCGTACACCTACTAAGGCAATACCAAGTATAACTCCAGAAGAAGCCTGGACTAAAATCAAGCCTAAAGTAAGTCCTTCTATAGCGTTTGGATGCAAAGCTTGGCCCATATTCCTAATGACAATTACAAAGCCATGGAACTAAAGAGTGAACAATGTATATTTCTTGGCTATTTTGAAGATGATTAATCCTATAGGTTATTTATACCTAAAACATCAAAGGTAATATTTTGAAGAGATGTCAATTTGAAGAACACTCCTTGGCCTACATGCCTACATCTTCTTTGCCAATTTCTTCTTCTTCGTCTCCTTCTTTTCCATGGCCTGTATCTTTTTTGAATGATAGTGCTTCTTCTTAAAATATTGAGCATGCAGAGGAGACACCTACTCCTCTAGTTCGGTTTGTTGAACCTGCAACTCCAATTGTTCCTCTTCCAAAATGGGTCCAAAAAACAACAAAAGTTGTTAGTACTTTAATTTGTAATCCAAATGATTCTCACAAGACTCACTCTCAATTTCATCTAGTTGGTTCAACTCTTATGGCCAAGCACATTGACACTGAAGATCCTCGGACTTATAAAGAAGCCATTGGTCATCTTGGATGGGAAGAAACTATAGAAGATGAAATGCATTCCTTCATAAAGAATGATACTTGGGATTTGGTTCCTCTCCTTGAAGGTTGCAAAATTGTTCACTGCGAATGGCTCTATCGAACTAAGTTTTCAAGAAAATGGAAGTGTGGACAAATTCAAAGCTGACCTGTTGCAAAAGGTTTCTCCTAGGTTGTAGGTATTGATTACTCAAAAAAAATTTCACCTATCACATAGATGGATTCAATCCAACTTGTTCTATCACTTGTCGCTTCACAAGGTTGGAAGGTACATAGAATGGACATCAAAAGCACATTTCTGCATGGGGATTTGAATGAACAAATCTACATGGAACAACCTCCCAGCTTGGCACAAGGTGACTCCTCTATTGTTTGCCACCTCCAGAAGTCACTTTATGGTCTCAAGCAAACTCCCCAAGCCTAGTATGAGAAGATGGAAAATTTTCTTCTTGGTTTTAGTTTTTCAGGGCGTCGATTAGATCCTAATGTCTACACCAAAAATGTTAATGGTGAACTCCTACTCCTTGTGCTCTATGTCAATGACCTAATCATCAATGGGAGTGATCACCACTATATCAACCATGTGCAGTTTAGTCTTATGACTCAGTTTGAGATGTATGACTTAGCATCTCTTCATTACTTCCTTGGTCTTCAAGTCCAACAATCCAAGAAAGGGATCTTTGTTTATTGTTCTTAACCTACATCTTTATTTTCTTAAAGGAAATGAGAAAGGGATCTTTGTTTATGGTTCTTAACCTACATGTTCCTCAAAGAAATGAGAAAAAACATTATTTAAAGGACTTTTATAAGCTTCCTAGGCAAGTACAAGTCAAACTCACATTGACCAAATCAAACTCGATCAACCCTGAGTTTGACTCACCCAATTCAGAAAAAAACTTCCAAGTATCAATCCAATTCAAACTTGCAATCTAGCAATTTATATCGCAATCCGTGTGACAATGGTATCATAGTCCTACTGTTACCATGAGATAATATCATTAAACTCTTGATCAGAATTCGAATATATCTATTACAATCACCAGATTCAACAAAGATGAGAATCTTTCATGATACTTAGCTTTTGCTTGTGGTAGTAAAGTTTTTGTTATGGCCTTACTCTTATAGGCCATATCCAAGACAACTCTACTTGCTAGATCAGATTCAACAAAGATGGGAACCTTTCATGATACTTAGCTTTTGCATGTGGTAGTAACGTCTTTGTTATGGCCTTCCTCTTATAGGCCATATCCAAGACAACTCTACTTGCTAGCATATCCTTGACGTGGCCATTATTTATCCAAGTAACATATGAATCTTTAGGCCATATCTAAGACAACTCTACTTGCTAGCATATCCTTGACGTGGCCATTATTCATCCAAGTAACATACGAATCTTCATGCATACAATTTCATTCATTGCCACATTCATAAGCAACATCTAAAGTTATCTTAGAATTATAGCACGCCAATAATTGAATCGTTCTCATTGTTAGCATCTTTATTAGCATGACATGCATTCATTGTATTTGTGATTATAAACACAATCATCTACTCATATAGAATACCAAGATTCATAGATTTACATATATGTCACATAACTTCATCATAAATTCTTATTTAAAGTTCTTCCATCACATACGTAAGATTGTCATCATTTACCATACTTGTGTGGATGCCAACAAAACCCATGCATAAAATACTAGGAATCCATCACACATGATATTCAAACATCCTCAAGGAAATTTATTTTTGAAGATTTCCAACCACCACAAGTAAATCGATGTTTAGCCTACACCATACCTATGGGGATGCTAACACATTCTTGCACAAATTGGATTCTCCCTAAAACAAGGATTAACATGTTAATCCACCTAGCTAGTGCCCTAGCTTTAAGGTCATTCCTTCTTGTCCCTAAGTACTCAAGGGTAACAAGTCATCCATCTAACTAGCAACCTCCAGCTTCAGGTATTCCTGCTAGAACTCAACCAACCAAGGTTGCAAATTAGTCTAATAGAAGCTCCCAGCTAGTCCCAAGCAACCTTGGAGGAATTTAACCAACCAAGGTTACAAGTTAGTCTACTTCAGAAGCAGCCTCCCAACTAGACATACCTTGTTGTAATATAACCAACAAGGGTTACAAGTTAGTTTTGGTACAATCGAACTTTGGAATTTAACCAACCACTTCTCAATATCTCTATACCTGCTAGTTTTTATGACATTAAGATTTTTCAAAAGAGAAATAGAAGTCAGGGTAAACTGAACCACTACTGTACCTCCTCGGGAATTGACCCTTACGAGGTGACACGACATACCACCCTTCACCATTGAACCATGACGCTATCAACCACCTGGGACAAATAATGGACAGAGTGACAACATATACATGCGGGCACTTAACAGAGACATGCGCGGGGAAGTAGTTAAGCGTCTATATGACTCTCCTTTTCAACACATGTAATATAAGAGGAAGTACTTAAAAACCTTCAGACTGAATTAACTTTGGTAAAAGAGGGGTAGGATGTCCAAAATTAGAGGCCTAAACAGCCAAATAGCTATGACTATGGGATTTTTATACACAAACAGAATCTCTCACATTAATTTGGTCTTAACTAAACAGTGAACTAATTATCATAAATTATATACTAATTTCTACAGCAAATCAACAGCTCGTTGTAAGCATCCCCACAGAGGGTGCTTGGTGGAGACCAAAGTTACCAAAACCGGACCAGTCATCAAACCGGCTGACCTCAGGAATCAGAACTGAAAAACCGGAATTAAAAAAAAAAACACAAAACTGATAGACCAATTTATACATAAAATATTCAAAATTTCAAAAAAATATATATATTCATGTGCATCCATCAAAATTCAAAACATTATACACAAATATGCAAAGTTTCTCATGTATATAGCAAGTAAGAGTGCATACAACCAAAATAGCACCAATTGGAATCCATATTTGAACCTAAGTACATTAAAATAGCCTATAAACTAGGGATTCTTCAAAAATTAGTTTTGAGGCCACCAACATCAATCTGAACAATCAACACCACCAACATCAAGGTACATAGAGGGGTTGATGTGCTTGATTAAATGGCAATCCCATACCCTCATACATAATAGAATCCAATGGAAACATTGCAATCCTGAAATCCTAAAAATTGTTAAGCCTGTTGAACTCTGAATGGGATCAAAAATTCTACTTTTTGCATTTGAAGTCGGATGACGTTGGATCCAACCACTCTCAAATACCCTGAAACAATTAATGGTAATGTTAAAAATTTAAGTAAAAGGATAGCAAATGAAAGATAAGGAATGTTAAAAATTTAAGTAAAATGATAGTGAAACAATTAATGATAATGTTAAAAATTTAATTAAAAGGATAGCAAATGAAAGATAAGGAATGTTAAAAATTTAAGTAAAATGATAGCAAATGAAAGATAAGGAATGTTAAAAATTTAAGTAAAATGATAGCAAATGAAAGATAAGGAGGTTTTCTACCTTTATATAGCATTAGTAGGGCCTATATAGCATTAGTAAGGCGATAGGGTTAGTTCCCCTCTCACTAATTTTTTGGTTTTTTTGAAGAAAAAATGAAAAAAAAAATCACTCCCATCTACGGCATGTATGGAACCAGCTGGTTTTGAACAAGGAGGCCAGTTCCGTACGGAACAGGCTCTTTTCGGTTTTGTGCAGCGGTTCAGACCGCTTAGCTCTGTAAACCGGTAAAATCGACTGGTTTTGTCAAAATCGGTCTGATTCTGGTAACACTGGTGGAGACAGAGAAACCCACATGAGGATTGGCATTGGCAGGTCTGATTCTGGTAACACTGGTGGAGACAGAGAAATCCACATGAGGATTGGCATTGGCAGGCCAACACACGGCACGAGTCGGCCACGACCTGGTGGCTACCTACGCCATAGTCATCATCAGTTTTCATGGGCGCGTAATTGGGAAGTTAATTCAGTTAATGGAAATTCCATTGCCCCTTTGAGAAGGTACCACCGACATCCCGCTTCATTTCAGGACCTGCCCAACCGTCCGAGCGCCATGATGAATCCTCCTGCGCCTACGTACAGCCGTGTTTACCACCGAGGGAAGGACAGCCGTGTTTACCACCGAGGGAAGGACGTCCAAGCCTCTCTCATGATGAGGCGATTAGGCGATGGATTTCATTCTGGAAGCTACCACAATCGGCCTCAGTTCTTGGTCAATTTGGAGAATAGCGTATGCAGTTTGCTCGGGGTTGCCAAAATCTTCAGGCTGGTATTGTCACTTGGACTCGAGGGTTTCCCACTGGTATCGCCATGGTCAGAATTAAAAAAACTGAGCGGAAGCACCCAGTTGGTGCAAGCAGCTCTCATATGCCACGAGTTATATAGATGAGCAAAATAAAGCCAAAGCAAGCTTTTTTGGTGTGGTTCACGAGGAAGCTCGTCGTCGTCTCAGTCCAATCGAAGCTCGTCTGCAAAGCAACCTTCACCGTCCTGAGCTTGAAGAACTCATAGCAGACTTAGGGCGTCTTATGGAGGACCCAAGCTCCACTCGCTTGCACAAAACGCGCTACAGCAGAACACTCATTCTTCTCTGGTACACGAAGGCGAAGGCTCTCTTTGGTCAGGCTATCTCTGAAAGTGTGGCTGGGAAGCTTCAGAATGACAATGGCCGCTTAAACTTGGCAGACAAAATGGACCACTTGGAAAACTGGACCTGGCGCTTGGCTAAGGCTCAGATGGACTTTGACGCCAAGCTGAATTCTCTGGCCAAATCTTTGCTGCACTCTGCTCATATTTATCGCCTACATCCAAACCCCCTTCGAGCTTGAAGATGGAAAATGATTCTGTTGCGGGCTTCAAGACTCAGCCAATGGACATTTCCAACTCTGATTAGTCCAGCTGTGGCCTCTTCTGATTATCAGGTCTTTCTAATTTTGCTTGTCTCTGTTTATTTAGTCTCTGGACCTCTTTTTAGTAAATCCTTTGTTTTACTGGTTATAAACCCCGGTCTGTGGGGTAAATCTCTCTGCTCTCAGTTTTTTAGTTCTCTGGCTTTGGACTAAGCTATCAGCATGCAATTCTGTGGAAAAACCTCTATGCTCAGACCTATGTGGCTATCTGGCGACATATGTAATTTTTAGTTTTTATATAATATAGTTCGAAATTTAAAGAAGAAAAAAACAGCTCGTTGTAAGCAGAACAGATGAAATCAAAATGCCATTTTCATTCATTGGCAGACCAATAAATAAATAAAATTCTATAGGAAATCAAATTTTCACCTGCATAAAATCGCACTTGCAGTCGCCCTCGGCTCTTTTCTTTAATATTCTATTCGCCAAAGCTCGATTCTATAATGCTTCTGTTGAGATTTCTGTAAACTTAAACGTAAAGCACTACAAACGGAAAGATATAAGGAGCCGTGGTGTCCGGCACCGCAGATCACAACCGGAGTTTTGCCCGGTGGTCGGTGTTATTTTGTTGGGAATCGGGAACTGGGAACCAGCCGTCAATTTATGATTGAATACCTATAGAATATCTATATATATTCTACGGACTCCGTTTGTGAGGACAGATTCCAATTTCATGGAGCTGTATAACGAACAACCAAAACGCCCCCGTTTGCCGGAATCCGATAGGTAAACAATTGCTCAAATCGTAATTTACACGGCTCAAATCGTAATTTGGACGATTTCGATAATATAGAATCCGTCATTTACTCTAGATCGCAGTTTTCTGATTACTGAACTTGCATATTTATAAATCTTCCAATTTTTAGATAAGTTTTTGGTTTAAAACCCCCAAACCCCTGAAAAAACCGGAAAAACCAAGCGTTTTAGTAATTCTTTATCCTAGGTGCAGATTCCTTGTGCTGCCACATCATAATCAATTGACCATTGATTCACCAGTCTTGCCACTCTCACCCAAACCCCTGAAAAAACCGGAAAAACCAAGCGTTTTAGTAGTTTTTTATCCTAGGTGCAGATTCCTTGTGGTGCCACATCATAATCAATTGACCATTGATTCACCAGTCTTGCCACTCTCACCAAACTTTTAGTGGAAAAATATTCTATTGTAAAATTATTTAAATTAATTTGAGGGTTTATCTATTTTTTTTGAAAGGGTATATCCACTAAGAAATATGGCGAATGCCTACTGTTTGGAAAAATAAGGTACGAGAAGAGAACTTAAGATTAACTTAAGATTAATTTGAAAGAAGAAAATTTTATATTAATTATTATAAAAATTTATATTTAATGTTATATATTGGGTAAAGTTAGTATTTTTTTTTAGCAACTTGTTATTGTATGGAATCAAAGTTACAACAAAAACAAAAAGAAGCTATATATTCTTACTATCTTCCATAACATCGTGTCTCAAATACTGATTCAAAAAAACAACCCAAAACTTATAATATTATGCAAAAACTAAAGATCTCTAAACAAAATAGTCTTGATAACCACAAAAAAAAAACTTTTTTGTCAGCCTCACTTGCATAAAGATACACAAGTGATTAGAGTTCAAAAGTGTACCATCTCTCATCTTTTCAAAATAAATCTTACCATCCATTTTACATATGGCTAATTTGGATAGTCTATCTGCTGCCACATTATATTCCCTATAAATATACTGAAATGTAATATGAGAAAATTTAGCTGTGAACATCTTCGCTCTTTCCAACCAGTGTTCCAGCTATAAAGAGTGTAAAGAAGAGAAATTAAGTTCTGCTCTAGTATTAGTGCCATAACCAGCTCCCATCCATAAGTTTAACCAATGATTCCTAATGAATTGAATAATCATCCCTGCACTACACATCCTTGTTGCTAAGCTCCATCAAAGAAACTAATAGTCTGAAAAATATTGATATTACATGAAAATATTGGTTTGGTTTTCTTGTGAATGCGATGCATGACTTTAAATTGTTTTCAATTAGTTAATAATTAGTTTTTTAGATAAAAAAATAGGTCAAGACCTAAACATTAGTGGATTGTTAGATGACTAAGTTTTATTTAAAGATAATTATGCATTGAGATTGTATAATATAAATTATAGTAAAAATTTCAAATATTTTAATTTTTTATTTCTAAAAAATAAATTAAATTTATAATCTATAATATTTTTTATAAATTGTGTTTGAAAATCCTCCAAAACCATCAAAATTTCCATCTTATTAAATTCGCATTCATTTACAGAAAAGCTGATAGTAATCATCTTATTTCAATCATATTATTATTATTTTATTTATGAAGAGACAAAAATAATGACCTTTCAATAAACGACCAAATATATTTAATAATAATAATACACATAAAGTACATTTAATAATTAATAATAATATACGTAAAGCATATTTAATAATTAATAATAATACACGTAAAGTATATTTAACAATTGAAATGATTTATGGTTTTTCATAAATTGAGCACAATGGAAAGATATTCAAAGTGATTTTTTTAATATTATAAGATAGATTTTATATAATAAATGCAAAATGATGGTTCAAACTTAAGCTGCCCTAACTTTTTCAAAAAAATTCGTTACATAAACATGAAATCAAGGTATTTTGAAAGTAATTTTAAATTAAAATTATTAATTTATATATTTTGAAAGTATTTTAGGAATTTAATTTGTTTTGAGGTGCAAATATTTTTATCTTAAATTTTTTATATATGAAAAAAAAAATTACATCTCAAGATATTTGATCTTTTTCGATTCTTAATATATCTAGGTTTAAGATCAAATCAATATAATTTTATTTTTTGTTTAAGTCGACATCATTTGCATTTTTGTTTTTATAGAAACCTAATGTTACATATCTAGGTTTAAGATCAAATCAATATAATTTTATTTTTTTGGTTTAAGTTACACAACGTTAGGCATTACAACATCTCTCCCATACTAGTTTGTAAACACCGCAATTATAGGAATGTCATGTTACATAACTTTACACAACTTGTAACGTTACACATTACATCTCCCATACTAAATTGTAAACACCTAACTACTCTAAGTACAATAATTTTGGGATCAAAATCTGAGCCTGGAAAAACGAGCCCTAAGAGAATGAACAGCTCCCTGAAAACCCTAGAGCTTGTCGGTGCCGCCGCAGGGCCTCATGGCCGCTTGGCCACTCTAGGGAAGCCAACGCACTCACCTGTAAAGCTCCCTGCTTGGCCTCTCCAAGAAAGCCATCGCCCTCACTGATTTCTGCGGCACCGTGGAGACGACCTTTACGGACTTAACATTGAGCGGCCTGATTCCAAGAACGACGCCCTCCATCTTCTCGACAGGTGCTTGAGAGTTGCGGGAGGCATCAAGGAAGGAACCCCAGCTCGCCCGCCTACGAGTGCTAAACTCCTAGCGCAGGTACCCAACGAAGAATGGTCGCCGCCTCTCATGTTTTTGCATCCTCTCAGGCCAAAGATCTCGAAAGAGGAAGATCTAAGTTTCGCAGTCCATCGACCTGTCCTGACCGCCTCAGCAGTTCCAGCAATCTCGAGACAAGCCAATGCCTCCAGAGCTCCTCAAGACCCTTCTTCATTTTCGATTTTTGTAAGATCTCTGGCGGGGGTCTCTCTCTGCTTGCGAGTTACACCGCAAAACTATATTCTAGAGCTGAAATCCTTGATTCATCAGGAGAAGGAACCCCTCCAGGAATGCAGAGGCTTATCTTTGCAGGGAGGCAACTCTCCGACCACCGGAAAATCCACAGCCTTGGGATCTTAAAGGATTCGTGCATTTCCCTGGTGGCAAGTTTACGAGGAGGAAACAGCCAACCCTCTGCTTCTCAGAGTAAGTCCTTCAAGGATGCAACACGAGCGGGCCTCTCTCAAGCTCAAAATCTGGTCCAGTTCCCTCACCCTGTATACATAGTGGACAAAACAGAGGAAGTTCCCACATTGGAGATCTCTCATCCAGAAGTCAACCAGAACATTCTCTAGTTCAAGGAGCAGACCCTAATCTGCAGATTCAATGGATTGTGGCCAAATACAAAGGATCTCCTTGATTGGATAGATTCAAACTGGCCCAAGCATGCTTGTGTTTTACTCTACTCTAAAGGTTTTTTTCTTGTGATTTTTTCTTCCCAAGAAGACCTTCATGCTGTTACGAGCAAGGGGCCTTGGTTATGGGGAACTATAGGGCTCTTCATCATCCCCTGGTTCCCTGCTTTTGATCCTCTAACTATGGTAGTTACGAAGGTGCCCATCTGGGTACGTCTTCCAAACTTACCAATCCATTTCTGGATGACTTCAGTTTTCAAAGAGATTGGCAACGCTCTTGGTTGTTTCTTGTCCTCGGATGACACTTGCACGGATCAGGGCCTTTTCACCTATGCTTGCATCAACGCCACCATTGACATCAGTTTAGGCCTTCCTGACAAGATCAACCTGAAAATAGGTAGCTCCATCTAGACTCAGGATTTGGAATATGAAAACACAACCTTCAGGTGTCAGATTTGTCGTCACACGGGGCACCTCCTAAATGCCTGCCCGCAAAGAAATCCCCAGCATCAAAGAACAAAGAAGGCTCACAAAGCCAAAAGCTGGCAACCCGGGATGTCCTCATATGAAGATGACAATCAAGATTACTAGATTGAGAAAGATACGCCCCCAACAAAGCAGGAACAAAGATCCACTCCACCTCCACCTGAGGTGCACATGTGGGAACAAAGATCCACTCCACCATTGCAAGAAGATGAAACCACGAAAAGCAGTCCTCCTCAAGGCCAAAAAAGATATCATGATCCTACCTCTTCAGACTTTGATAAGGAACTCGTTCAGGAGTCCATGGACGCGTTGCAACTGGCTTTGGTGTCCCCAACTTCAAGGGGATGGATACAAGTCAAGAAAAAACAAGGAAAAAAAGGAAAGACCTGAGATTTTCTACTTCGTTTTTTCCATGTCATAGCTTTTCTTTCTGCTACTTTCTACTCCTTTATGTTGTGCCGATTCGGCTGAGAGTTCTTAGATCTCCTTTCGGTAGTTAACCATTCCTTTCCGCCTCACTTGGCCTTCGGGCAGGTAACGGAATATTGTTTGTAACATTATTTTCTTTTTTGGCAATACAAGGTTCTTCACTAGCTTATAAAAAAAAAAGTACAATAATTTTGAGAAAAAATATTAAAATAATATTCCTATCAAATCTTAATCTTTTTTTTTTCACAAGAAAAATCTATACTTTATTTATAAGTATATGAAGTGAAAGTAACCAGCATTACATTCATACAGAGCCACCAAATACAGAGACCATTCCAAATCTCCTAAGACAATATAAAATCTTAATCCTAACAAAGTATCATAACCCTATATTCCCCTTTGTTTGACTTTGCAAGTTGTTCTTAAACTATATTAATTCTTACCTACTTTGCATTTTTTATTATAACTTCGTCCATTTTCCTTACTAATAATCCATAATCTAAATATTTTATAATTGTTTAAATATTAATCAACTTGCTATATTGCATCAGGATTTGTCGTTTTATTATTGTCATGATATGTATTTGTCGTTTTATTATTGTCATGATATGTATTTGTCAATATTAATCATAGGTTTCCTTTCATGTCATAAGCATTTAAAATTGAGTAAGTTTCTAATTGATTCGGATCGGAGTAAGTTATTTTAAAATGAGAAAAAAATGTTTTTATAGTGAGTGTATTATTTTTCAATAAAATAAAATTTTGTTTTAATTTATTTATTTTTTAAATTTGTTTGGTTTTAAAATAAGTTAAAATTTTAATATCAAAGTTTAAAGTTTAAGTTTTTAAAGTAAAATTATAATTTATGGTAATTTTTTTAATAAATCTAAAAAGAAATTTTATCATAAAAAAGTTGAGTTTATCTACTTATTATTTACTTATTTGCAATTTTGTCATAAATAAAATTACTTTTTTTTGTTGGTAAGTGGTAGTATCCTCTGACTAGCAGTGTTCTCTATTGTTTGAAAGACCACGAACTAGGGGTATCTAAGCCGTCAAAATCACTCGGGGATCGCACCTGGCCTGGACCACACCAACCCTTAGCACGGTTGGAATTTAGTATCTGCGGGGTTTCGAACCGGTGACCTTTCTGCTTAGGGGTGTCTTAACCATCACCCGCCACCGACTCTTCTACATCTCACGGATGTCATAAATAAAATCACTTACACCATATTGATTTAAATAATTGTATTGGTTTTATTTTCAATATAACATAAAAGGGGTGATCTCCCTTGATCTATCTTATCTGAGGAATGTTATCTATCTTCGCCCCTGATATCTCTAACTATTTGATCAAGTTCTCCCTCTTTTTTGCAACCTGGTCTTTTTGTTGCCAATAACAGGATTTTGGCCCCCCTTGACCCCTCTTTTTTTAATCGGTAGGAGGTGTGCCTTCTTGATGAAGCTCCACTATGTGACAAGATCCTTGACGATGGGATACACACGAAATTACCAAACCTATAAGTGATTTATGATTCTTCTTGAGAATACTCCTCTTCTCACAAACATGTATCTAAGGTTTTTTCACCCCTCACAATCTTTTCTCACCTGAGGAGGGTGGAGGGACCGCTATAAAGACTCCTTGTGTTTATATGGAGAGTGTTTCTTTGAATTTTGGTATGTGTAGTCATATTGGATCTTCCCCTTTTGATTGTGTTTCTGGGGAGTAGTGACCTTTTAAGGATTTTTATAAAAAAGGGAGTGAGGGACTATTTTGCATTGGTGACGGTATTGCTAAAATATTGGATCGTCTTTTTGTTAATGAAGGTTCTCTAAGAGAGGTTGCTAGCATTAAACAATGGGTAGGTGAAGGTGGAAACTCATATCATTTTCCAATATTATTGGAATTGAAGTTGGAACTAGAAAAGCTTCTCAATACTTTCAAGTTTGACTCTACTTGGTTGGAGGATGGTGACTACATTCAAATGATTAGGAGAGTTTGGATACCTTTTGATTCAACCAACCCTATCTCAAGGGGTCTATGGTTTCAATCCAATTTAAAAAAATGTTAAAGCCCTATCTATGACATGGGAAGCAGTAAGGAGAAGGCAACATGATGTTGATTTGCATAGGATTAACCATATGCTGGAAGTTTTTCATTCTAATAATATGGAACGTTTCACTATATATGAGCACAAAAGATATAAGTTGCACTCGAGGCTAGGAGGCAAAAGATTCTTCTTGAGGAGGAAGCTTCTATGCGACTCAAAAGCAGAGCCATATGGATCCAAAAAGGGGGACAACAACACTAAATATTTTTACAATTTTGTCGGCCATGGGAATAATACAAATTCTCTATGGCAGGTTGAGGAGGAATATGGGAGCTTGGTGGTTGGTTTTAGGAATATTGCGAGAGCTAGAGTGAATCACTTTAGTAACCTATTCAAGGAAGATGACAAGGCCTCTGTCACCCATATGCTGTGATTGTGTGCCCTCTTTCCATCAAATGTCGATGATGAACAAAATCTGGCTTTACAAGAAGTAATGTCCCTTGATCAACTAAAGGAGGCAGTCAAATCTATGCAGAAGGACAAAATTCATGGGCTAGACGGATGACCTATAGAGTTTGTCATTGGTTTCATGGATCTTTTCGAGATGGACCTTCTGGCGGTCAATTGAAGAGTCTAGGATACATGGGAGGATTTGGGTTACTTTCAACTCCATATTTATTCCCCTCCTTCCAAAGAGTGACAGAGGAGTCAACTTTAATGAATATAGGCCTATCTCTATGTGCAACTATATTTACAAACTGATTGCAAAGGTTATCGCAAGGAGGATCAGAGGTATTCTTTCTAGGGTGGTCCTACAAGAGCAATTTGCATTCCTAGAAGGTAAACAATTTCACGATGCCATAGGTACAGCTCAAGAGGTACTGCATTCTGCAAAATTGAAGAAGATGTCGACAACCATCATCGAAGTTGATCTCTCCAAAGCATATGATCGAGTTAATTGGAATTTTTTAAGATTGGTTTTGTTGCAGGTGGGTTTTCAACTTGAATTTGTTAATTGGATTTTATCTTGCATCCAAACAGTATCTTTTGTTGTACTTGTTAACAGATCAGCCTCATCCTTTTTTAGGCTTGGTAGAGGCTTGAGACAGGGATGCCCCTTACCCCCCTTTTGTTTCTCTTGATCGTGGAAGGTTGGAGCAGATATTTACATCATGCTAAGTCAAATGGATCCTTAAGACGTATTAGGATTGGAGGTACTGTTTTTATTACACATTTTCTCTTCGTTAATGACATCTTTCTCTTTACAGATGGCTCCAGGAGGGATATAATCAAACTAAAGGCCATGTTGGACTTATTTACAATAGCTATAGGTATGGTCATAAATCAAAATAAGTCCACTATCTCTTTTATTAATTTGGACCAAGAAGCTATCACATGGATTCAAGATCAATTTGATTTCGATTTGGTGGATATTCAGAATGATATTCAATATTTGGGTTTATTATAAAGCCAAATGATTACCATCATGGAGACTAGGCTTGGCTCATTGGCAAAGTGGAAAATAGATTACATCTCTGGTGTAATAAGTGGATTTCTAGAGGTGGGAGACTTATCATGATGAAATCTATTTTGGAGGCTTTACCTATGTATTGGGTTACTCTAGTACTCAGTTTGCTAGGAAACCCTTTGGAAAACATAGAAGTAAAATCATACATAAGTCAAACTTGTGTTGCACTTTTTGGCAAGACAGATGGGTGTCCGATGAGATGGAACCCACACTTCACCAAACAGGGCTTTGATCGAACCGTTGATCCAGAATGCAAATCTGCTAGGGTTTACTATGGCTCCTCACAGGCTCCTGTACTGATCTCATCCTTGCACCATCCTTGACCAATCCCGTCTCCCTTCTCTGCGCCTCCCTAATGTCCTCTGACCGGGGAGGGGCAAACGACCCCTCCCATTCGACTCCACTGCAAACTCTTGATATCCAACACTCAAACCTGAATCACGCTAAGGCCACCACACTACAGATTGGCTCAGGATAAATCCCCATTACTGACAGCAACCTGCTACAAACTGTACCAGAAAATCTCAAGAAGCCCCCAACTAACCGCGACGCCCTAGAAACCCACACATGCATAGCACGGACAACTGAACGACCTAGTCTCAATCTCTTGGCAGAAAGAATAAATGCAAGAGCTCAACATCTGAAAGACCATGCACTCATTTGTAAATTCATAGGCATCTGGCCCACGGAGCAAGCCCTTAAAGGGTGGATTGCAGCGAAATGGAATCCGAAAGCCTACTATGACCTTCAATTAGGCTTTAAGCGCTTATTTACAATCATATTCCACTGTCTGGCTGATAAAACCAGAGTGGAAGATGGAGGACCCTACTTATTCAACTCGGCAGGCATGTACTTGAAAAACTGGGTCGAACGTTTCAGCCCCGAAAAAGAAGATTTCACCTGGGCTCCCGTATGGATTAGAATGTACTCTCTCCCTCAGGAGTACTGGGATGAGGAAACCCTCAAAGACATTGGCAACACCCTGGGAAGCTATGTTTTCTCAGCTGATCAAATGAAGCTCAACAAATATACTTCCTATGCTTGAATCAGTGTCTATATGCACATCGCAAAGGCCCTCCCAGATGCTATAAGCCTCGGCCATGAAGATTCGGACTGGATCCAACCGCTGGATTATGAACACATTCCCTTCAGATGCCGCAGATGTCATGAGCATGGCCACTTATATCGGGACTTCCCTCTGAACAAACCTATCAAGGAATTTTGAAAGGAGAAGGAAAATATGTAGATGGATTCCATAAAACTAGAAAAAAGTAGCGCCATAGCCGCAATCCCGCTAAGGAGAAAAATGAAGAATATATCCCCACTACCAGTAATAACTTCGAGGTCTTGGATGGTCAACTTGAAGACCCAGAAGCATGAACCATTGCTCTTGTCCTAGCTCAGGAACAACTGCACTGAGAGCCACAGACTCAACAACGACAAAGCGAAACGATGATCTCAAGCCCACAGAAACAATAAGCAGGCTCCACTGACATGCAAGGTAGTTCTCTCCCCCCAAGGAAAACCCTCAAAATTAATCTATAGATCCAAGGCCTGACATAATGATGGATGAAGAAATGTCTGTTATAAATTGGAGACCTGGATCTACTGGGAATGGATGACACATGCACCAAAAAAGCGTATGGTTCCATTCCAGCGCACCAAATCCAGCTCCTCGAGGAAGCCCTAACCAAAGCCAAAGCACAAAACAATCTTGGATTTCTCAACCTTCCCCAAAAGGACAAGTAAAAAATCCAACGCAAAAATAAAAAGCGAGGAAGAAAATCTGATCTGCAAAGAATAAACCTACTAGGAACCAGACTTGTAGAATCAGGGAAATACGCCCAGCTAATGGAATTTTTCCCCACTCTTACCCCTGGTTCTCAATGAAGATAATCTCTTGGAATGTGAGAGGTCTCAATGGACCTTCCAAACACAGAATGTTGAAAAGGAAAATACATCAAGACATGCCAGCTGTTATTTTCACCCAAGAAACCAAATGCTTGTCAGAAACTCTCCATCAGCTCATGACCAAGATCTGGAAAGGAATCCAGAGTATATCTATTGATGCCATTGGGGTGGTCGGAGGCATTTCCATAGCCCGGAACCCATAAAAAATCAGGCTCAGTAACTTCGTCGCTACCGCACACTCCATCTCAGCCTCCTTCCACATCTTAGGTTCGCGTATTCACGGTCACCTTCTGAATGTCTATGGCCCCCAGACTCCAAGCCTTAAGCTTCAACTCCTTGATTTCCTGGAATGGTTCACCATGCACCACCTCTAGTCCCCCCTCATCATTGGGGGAGACTTCAATATGATCACAACTCTAGATGAAAAGAAAGGAGGCTTGAGAACTTTATCCAATGAAGAATAACACTTCAAGACTACCATTGTCAACTATAGGCTAGTGTATCTGCAATCTTCTTCAGGGTTCTACACATGGAATAATAGAAGAGGTGGAGATCTCCAAATAGCTAAACGTTTGGATCGCTTTCTAGTCACGGAAGATACCTTCAATGTCAGGGAAATACTAGCCACCTCTGTTCTCCCCGCTGTCGGTTTGGATCACTGGCCTATTGAGTTATCTTGGCACAACATACGAACACATCTGCACTGACCCTTCTGCTTTGAAAAATTATGGCTCTCCCACCCCTCCTTCTGGATACAATTAGCAATTGGTAGAAGGAGATGCAGATAAAAGGCAGATCCAAAATGGCCATCATGCACTAAAAGCTCAAAATACTCCGAGCCAATCTCAAACAATGGAATCACACTACCTTTGGAAACATCTTCAAGGAAAAAGGGATGCTAGAGGAAGAGCTTGAAGGCTTACAGCACACCATCATGACCGATGGGCACTTTTAAGAACGAAAGCTCAAAGAGAAGGACCTCCTTGCTTAGCTCGACAGGCGCTGTCATCAAGAGGAAACCCTTTGGAGGCAGAAATCAAGGGTTACTTGGCTAAAAGAAGGAGAACAAAACACTGTTTTTTTTCACCACTCCACGATACAATACAGGATACATAATTGCATCACCAAACTCAAGTCCGCCACTAGAGAGGTTTTAGAGGATCATGCCGATATTGAACAAGAGCTGACCGACTTCTTTCAGGATCTTCTCATGAAACCTACCCCCTCTAGAGAAAATGTCATTGAGCACATCACCCAACACATTGCCACTATCATTATTGATGAGCATAATGCCTCCTTAATGCATCCCATCAATTTGCAAGAAGTGGAAACTGTTGTTAATCATATGGCAGAAGGTAAAGCGCCTGGTCCTGATGGCTTCACCATCAACTTCTTCCATCATTGTTGGGACTTGCTAAAACTTGAAGTGTTAGAGATTGTGGAAGAGTCCAGACAAAAAAAAGGGGTGTTGCCAGCTCTCAATGCCACTCTCCTCACCTTGGTGACTAAGGATAACGATGCCTCTCATCCGAGTAACTGCAATGTCATCTATAAAATTATCTCCAAAGTGGTGGCCAACCGTCTTAAGCCTCTGCTGCCAATGCTCATCTCCCCTAAGCAGTCTGGTTATGTTGAGGGAAGACAGATCCTGGATGGGATCATCTTAGCGCATGAAGTCACTCATTCTCTAAAACTCACCCACTCCCCATGCATGCTCTTAAAACTCCATCTCTCAAAATATTTTGACAAACTAAGCTGGTAATTCATGAGGAAAATGCTTCAATATTTTGGCTTCATCCAGGAGTGGACTCCCTAGATCTCTTCCCTCACCTCCTTTTCCTTCTTCTCTATCCTGGTTAACGACTCTCCCTCCTCCACCTTCTCCCCTTCTCAAGGCATATGTCAAGGGGACCCCCTCTCCCTGTTTCTCTTCATCCTCATGGTGGAAGGACTGGGTAGAATGCTTCAAACCGCAATCACCTCTGGCACCCTTCGAGGCCTCTCCCTTCATGGGGGGCCTCCCCTTTCCTATCAAAAATTTGTGGACGACAATCTCCTTTTCGAACATCCCTCAGTATAGGAAGCTCGCTCTCTCCAAAGAATTCTTTAGACTTTCTCGGAGGCCTCTTGGACTACCATCAACATAGAAAAATCCCAGATCTTCTTTTTTAACACTGACATCATCACTCAACGCAATATTGCACGTATTCTGGGTTTTTCTATCTCCACCTTGCCCTCTAAGTACCTTGGAGCCCCCTCTTTGATTCAAATATCAAGCATTCCTCATGGAGGGAGATCTTAGACAAAATTGAAAATCGAATCTCCTCCTAGACCTTCCGCTCTCTCAACCACGCCGGTCGTTTGACTCTCCTAAGAGAAGTCCTCCAATCAATGCCCCTCTACCTTTTTTTAGTACTAGATGCTCCTAAATGGGTCCTGAAATCCCTTCGGAATCTTCAATGGTCCTTCCTCTAAGAATAACATGTGGTACCTTGTTAAATGGAAAATAGTCTGCCTCCCACGGTGGGAAGGGGGCCTTGGATTAAGGGACCCGAAAATCAACAATGAGGCTCTCTCAGCCAAAATCTGGTGGAAGTGGGTCTCACAAAATAATACTCCTTGGGCTCAGCTCTGGAACAGAAAGTATGCTCACAACTGGGTCCCCTTACATTTAATTCATTATAATCAGGACCCTCTTGGATCGTTGATATGGAAAGCTACCAACATCCAAAAAGCATTAATCTAACATCACAACTTTTGGGAAATCAAAGAGGGAGCTCATGCCTACTTTTGGAAGGACTCTTGGCAGCAGATGCCTAGCTACAACAGCCAATATGATAACCAGGAGATTCAGGATTTAATGCAAGCTATAATCCTTTGGGTCGTTCAAGACTACTGGGAACTTGAAGGCTCTTCCCCTTTTCACCTATGGAAGGATCCTACCCATTGGAGCAGTGACATCGAGCTAGGCCTCTTGGACCCCATCTGGTAGGACCTTAAAACTAGGAAGGTAAGAATTACGCAGGGCCTTGACATCATCCGATGGGGACACCTCCCCAAAGGATAATTTACGGTCAAGGAAGCATACTCCATACTTGCATGCAAGGAGGAAGATCATTACTTCCCCCTATGGAATAAAATATGGAAATCCAATCTATGGCCAAAAGTCTCATCCTTCCTCTGGTTGCTCTCTCACTGGCGCATACTTACATGGGACGATCTATTAAAAAAGGGCTTCCATGGGCCTTCCCTCTTTGTCCTGTGCAAAGATCACCTTGAAACCATCGATCATCTGCTTCATTCCTGCAGTCTTTCCTCTGATCTCTAGAACCGTGTGGCTGAGTAGTGCACAAGAACTAACAGAGTTAAAGAAGATATCATCAAAACCATGCAAAGGTGGGACGAAAATCCCTTCCAAAGAGCTCTCCTCAACAGGATCTGGGACCTCACTCCTGGCTTCATTGTCTGGAACATTTGGAAGGAAAGAAACCTCTACATCTTTGAAGATAAGAGCAGATCCATCGAATACATTTGGCACACCATCAAAAGCAACCTCCAGGAAACTCTCTACTCTAAATATTGGAAGAATTTAGACCACCCTACTACTTCAATAGAAAAAGGAATTCTAGCCAACTGGAATCTCACTCCACCATCTCTCCCACCTATGCCTAGAAGTGCTCATATGCAATCAACAACCCTGATAGCTGGGCCCCTTCCGCCGAGGGAATTTTCAAACTCAACTTTGATGGAGCCTCGAAGGGAAACCCTGGCATCGCTGGTTATGGTGGTGCTCTTCGAAACTATAAAGGCGACATCCTCTGGATCTATTATGGAAACATTGGGCATGATAACAACAATGCAACGGAACTAGAAGGTCTGCTAGAATGCATCTCCAGAGCAAGTAAACTGAAACTCCTCCCTCTCATATTCGAAGGTGACTCACAAGTGATCCTCTCCCTGGCTACCAAAATACATCATGGTTCCCAGGTATCCAGGCTCTCCACCAGTTGGAGATTGGAGCAAAGCCTACAAAGACTTTCCAATATCCTAAAAGAAACAGGGGCCATCACTTTCCACCACATCAGGAGGAAGGCGAATGCTCTGGAAGACTGATTAGCCAATGAGGGTGTCACTTATGATCAATCCCTTCGTGGAGGAAAGATAGATTTGATAGTCTCTGAACAACTATCGAGCAAATGCAACGCACTTGCTAACAGGGATATATCTACCCCGGATGCGGGTGTCACCCATGCTCAATTCACAGGTGGCTACGTTGAGTGCACACCTGGCATTAGCATGCAGCACAAGTACCTACCTTATCAAGTTGGCACAAGTAATCACAACAAAGTTATTGTAGAGGAAGTTGGTGTGGTAGGATTTGATGCAATAGTTATTACGCCAGGGTGGGAGCACCTGAAGTAGGACGGGAATGTCCCTTCTCATGAATCCCGTAGACTGGACTTTGGAGCTCCCTCATGTGGAACCTCATGGCTCCTTCTCCAAGAAATTGGTTATGTCGAACGGGATCTTCACCATCCTCATTTGCAATTGCATCCAGGATATCAAAGTTGTTCTCTCGGCTCAACAGTTTACAATCTGGGTGGTTGATAGTTACAGAATTCCGAGACCGCGAGGATCCTCCAGAAGAGGTGCTGGACATGGTGCCGGGCATAGAGCTGATAAAAATGGTAAGGAAAAAGCGGTCATCAATGGGCATGCAGATAATGTCTCTAGTCCAGTCCGTTGCCTGATCGATGGCTAGGAATCCAACAGAGTTGCGGAAATCCTTGCCTTTGGCAGCCACAGAAACCAGATTAATTACTATTGGCTTGCCAAAAACATGATGGGTACACTAGTTGAGGAGATGATTTCCAACTGGAACACCGCTAAAGCCTCTATCCTGGACGAAAAATTGGTGATCTTGGACTCCAGCTTCGTTGGAGGAAAATATTCCATGGAGCGTTGCATCGTCTTACGTGCAGGCCCAATGCACGTGAGTCCTGCAAAAAATGAAGAAGCCTCTGCTGTTGAAGGTGTCACAAGGTTTGGTGTTGTATCGACACCACTGGAGTTTCACCTTCTACCAAAGATACTGGGGTCAATGAAGGGAACTAGTCGGAAGCCTCGACCGTTCTAGAGGAACCTTCCCTCTTGGCCACCTTCCCCGTTCCGTCTACCATTGCACCACTGCTTTTCAAGTGCATCCGGAAGTCTGATGATGGAGCCTCCCCTCGTCGCAAAGCGGAACCTCTATCTCCCAAGCTCCCTCCCTAGGGTTGGGACGATGACTTCTTTGGCAGCTTCCCAATCCTGGAAGAGAAACCGAGTCCTTCACATGCAGGAGTAAGATCATAGGTTGGATTTAGTGGTTCTAAGCTCTTACTGTGATTTTCATTTTTTTGTTTATATTGGCTCTATCTGTTAACTTGGTCTGGTTTGTTTCACTGTCTGTTATGTAGGGACTTACACTTGACCTGGTCTCCTAGCACAGGTCCTTTTTGTAATGATATTAGATTTTCTAGCATTTTTTAGCATCTGGGGCGATGGTTTCACCACCTCAGACCGCTTAAGCTAGTTAGTAGACATGTAATTTTTGGACCTCTTTTTTAAATATATAGTTGCAACTTTACAAAAAAAAAAGTATTGGATTACCCTAGCATATGTTCCCTAAGGTACACTGGATCACATCAAAACATTGTGCTATAAATTCTTATGGCGTGGGAGATCTGAAGAGAAGGCTTTCCATTGTGTTGACTGGCACAAGTTATCCTTACCCAAATAATTAGGAGGATGGGGCCTCAAGCACCCTCTTTGCTTTGCTAAAGCTTTGGCTGCAAAAGGGGTTTGGCGTATTCTTAAAGGTGAAGGTCTATGGATTAAATTTTATCCACACAAATATATTCTCCCACTTACAATTGAGGAATGGTTCAGGTCAAATGATAAGTCTCTAAGGAATGTCTCTACCATGTGGAAATCCATCACTATGGATTTTGATGTCATCAAGGAATGGCTAGTTTGGAGTGTGGGAAATGGAAGAAGTCCTTGGGATAGTTGTAATTATTCACATAGACTTCTCGTGGCTATGACTGAATCCCTGAAGGACCGGGGTTATCTTTTTATGGGATAGATTGGTGATGTTTTGCATACTACTCCTTTTTTATAAGCTTGGCTTAGGACTGAGGACTTGGGATTTGTGAGTGATGAAAGATATCAATGGGAAAGATACCTAAATGCCCTCCACGACTGTCACATCATATTGACAAATATTTAATATGTCTTGTGATGGTCCAGGAACCCTTAAGGTGGATCCTACTCTCCTAAGTTGGGTTACAAGATTATTAGAGAAGAAGAGGATCTCCTTGAGACCCCCTGGTAATGCCCACCTTTGTGGAAGCTCAATTGTCCTCTAAAGACCAAAAAAATTATGCCAAGCCCTATCAAATATAGTTCATGTATGGGACCATCTGATTAGGTAATTTAGTAGTGGACCCAGCAAATGTCCTCTCTGCAAAGCCGATTCAGAGAATATTGATGATCTCTTTATCTATTATTCTTATATTGGTAGAATGTGGCCTCATGTTTCACAAGTCAAAGGCATTCCTTTTGTTTGGAATGGTAATGGATTACAACAAGATTTTTAGGACTGGATCAATAATGAGGCTTTCTCAAATTACAAAGCTCTACTTGCTCTCATGATTTGGGGTACCTGGTTGGCTAGGAATCACTTATTTTCAAAGATATTTTCATCCCATCTAAAACTTATGCATCAAAATCTTTGGCAATTATATCTCACTTCCCTCAAGTTGTTGGGTCTCCAAAGGCGAGAAGGATTGTCGAGGAGGCCATTGACAGAACTGACAACTGGTCATATTTCAATGGTGCCTCTCTAGGAGGTGGTGTCTTATTCCTTTCTAATCATTAATGGATGAAATTTGCAGCAAGAACTGGTAGAAGTACTAATAACCATGCAGAGTTGATGACACTCAAATTGGTAATGATCTCGGCCTCAACAAAAGTTGTGCATAAGTTACAGGTTTTTGGGGACTCTAAGTCAATTATTGATTGGATGAGCTCAAAGAGGCCTCTAAAAATATTTTTTTAGAGCCTTTGTTCAAGGATTTGTTGTGGATTTCTGATACTTTCCAGGACATCAATTTTCATCACGTTTATAGAGAAAGGAACAATATGGAAAATTTATTGTCAAAGAAGGGACTGCAGGTGGGTGATGGTTATGGCACCAGTGGGAAATGACAAATGATGATTTTTTTGAACATGATCTTGGACCCCATCCATGTTGATGATAGCTAGAAGCAGGGAATTAACAAAGAGAACTACATGTGATGTACAATCACATGATTATGCTTATATATGTTTCAACCTCTCTTTACTTGTCTTTTTAAATAGACTGTGTATGACACAAATGTTGTAGATTTCAGTCTATATAGTCATATAGTTGGGACTAATGATATCATATCAGTTTACATAGAATGATATGTATTCCTACAAAAATTTCAGGTCTATATATTTTGATAATCTACTTGATAGATGTAATTTTTGTAATGGCTCAAGAGGCCCATGAACAATGTGGTTCATTTTCAATATAATGAATTGCGATTTTTTTTACATGGAAAAAAAAAACATAAAATGAGTGATTAATTAATGCTAAATGTGTTATAATGGTATCAAAAAATGGAGAATCAAATTATGTCATCAAGCATTAATGAAATATTTATGATTATATACAAGTGCAATTTTTCATATAATGTAGTTTTATGATTATACTTCCGTTACATTAGAATTAGTATAGCTTTTATTTTCTAAAGAAAAAAGTCACGATTTCTATTCAAAGATTGAATGGAAATTACGCTCTTCATGTGCATATTGAATTGACCAATTTAATATAACATATTAATGTACATTTGAAAAATATTCCTCAACCTTGCCTTTTTTCCCTTTCTTTTCTGACCTCATCCCATTCCCCGGAGAAGATTTCACATTAATTAATTGTAAGTTAGAAATATGATGGTTAGGATTTGTACCAACTCCTTATCGGAAATGGAGTTGGTAGATTTATGAAGGGGCTTCATTTCCCTTAATAGGTCCATTCATTTGCAACCACTACCATAAAGCTATTATGATCTTCCTCTTTATCCATTGTAGAGGGTGTTGATTCCTCAACATGTACTTCTGAGCACTCACTGGCATCCTTCTTTCAAACAATAGTCTGTCAGTTTCCTACATTATGTCCCTCGTCATCACCCAACAATAGTTGCTCAAATGATTGCCATCCTTTAGGTTTTGGTTTATGCATTTTTTTCCTTTTAGGATAAATTCATTCTTGAGAACACAAATCCTACAAATATTATGCTTATTTACAGAGCTTCTTCTAGAAAGTTGTAATTTCATAATCGAATTTTGAATTCCATCATAAACCTTCTTACAGAGCTTCTTCTAGAAAGTTGTAATTTCATAATCGAATTTTGAAGTCCATCATAAACCTTCCCTTCGAAGTATCAATTTATTTGGCGATCCTTTACTAATGTTGATCTCCACACATATATTGAAAATGTAAAAAGACCAATCTTAAATCAATCTAGAATTGTTTTTAAATATTTTCCCGAGGTTTTCTCAGTATCTTTAATTGTTAAGTTCCAAAAGTGTAATGGTAGATTTGGGAGGCATACCAAAACATTCATTTTTGTGATAGACATAGTGGATGGGTTAAATTCTAAAAACCAAGGGATCACAAAAAGGCCCACTCTTTCCACTAAGGACTCTCCTTGAAAACTTCATGAAAATCAACATTGGTATGAAATTGGACCATAAAAAAAATAGATCCGCAATCCTTTGTCCAATTTATATGGATCCATTGGTACAAATCGAGGTTGGATTATCTATAAATTGCTATACATATTCCACTAAAAACAATTCTTCACAACCAATCTTCTAATAGTCTACAATCTTTTATTATGGAGTGTTTTACCTCACCTCAAATTGCAAATTTAATATGTTAGCTTAATGTTGAAATATATTGAAACTAGAATGAGAGAAGCAAGCAAATAATACATAATCCACACAATGAACAAAAGATGTACCCTAGGAGAACCCAAAATAGAAAAAACTCAGCTAGAAGGTGATTCCTATGCTCTTCTCTTCTCTTCTCTTCTCTTCTCATTTACAAAATGCAAATACAAAGATAAAAGGGCACTCACTATGGAGTTGAGATGGACACTATGGCTAGTATGGTTGCTACAAGATCTTCTACTTCCTTTGTTATGCTTCAATATCCCACTCCTATATGCTTTGCTCAATTATGGAACAATATACTATACAATGAATGGAACCCCTTCTTTTCCTAAACACCTAGAATTTAACATAGCTTGATAGTTGTCTAGAATTAGGGTTAGGGTCTTTACATGCTTCAACCCCCAATTAATGTTAGGCTTTTGTACCCTCTAGAATGTACTTGAAAGTCCACACATGACTAGCTCCATGTGTGTGAGTAATCGAAGCTAACGTGGCATCAACTCGATACCATGGTGGTTAATGCACTACAACAAACCATGTGATTAATGTCCTTTTTAGTTTCCATTAACCTTTTTAGTAATTTTTTCTATTTTTTAAGAAAAAATGATGTTATTTCATGGGTTGGTGCTAAATTTGGCACAAACATTGGTCTTATTAGCATCAACTTTAGCACTAGGAATAATTTCCTTTTTAGCACCGACTTTAGCTTCCATTTTAGTGTCGAGTTTACCTTCTTTTTTAGCACCTACTTTAGCTGAAATCGACTTTAATAACTTCCTTTTTAGCACCATGTATATATTCCTTGTTATCATAATGGAAAAATTTTGAAACCATAATGGCCATTTTTTAAACTTGGTAGTCTACTCTTGCACACTCTACCCTTACTTATGTCAGAAGTATTGCCAACAAATCCACTAGTCCTCTCCGTACTCATTAGGGTATAATTAGGACTTAATGAGGCTTTTAAACAACTCCCACTTAGTTATTGGGGGATCACCCTCCAATCTAAGTGTCTTCGTTTGACTTTCCCACCATGTTTGGGCATGACCCTTTAAGATCTGTCGAGCAAATGAAATATTTTTCTTTTCTCCTATGTTATGGACACTAAAATAAACCTCTAATTGTTGCAACCATTGATTCAACTCAACAACATCAATATCACCTTGGTAGGGCTTGATTTCCATTATCGATTCCACTTTAAATGGATATTGGGAAGAACTGATGTAATTGGAACTTGATCTCTCTTTATCTAGTTCCTTTTCATCTCATTTTTTTATGGTTTATCATTATCTCTAGATTTCACATCTAATCTAGCTCTCGAGTTAGGGCTACCAAACTCACCAAAAAGGTCCATACTTGTTCTCTAGTGACACCACATAAATGACCATGTTGTGAGAGATGGTAGTGACATGTGCTTCCATCTTTGAAAATCTCTCCTTTGACTCATCTGATGTATTGTTATTTTTGTAATCATCTACAATGGCCAATGTTTTGAGACTTCTTCCTTATGCTAATTCTTAGATCCTAAAAATTCCCACAAAAGAACCCAAAGAAAACTTATTTGATACCAATATAATCTGTAATTTGTCATGGACATTCCACTGAAAACAATTATCACAACAAATATTCTATTTTTCTACAACCTCTTATTATGGAGTGTTTTACTTTAGATTGCATATTTAATATACTAGCTTAATGTTGAAATACATTGAAACAAAAATGAAAGAAGCAAGCAAATAATACACCATCCACACAATGAACACAAGATGTACCCTGGGAAAAACCAAAACGAGAAAAACTCAATGAGAAAGTCAAGCCTATGCTATTCTCCTTTCTTCTCAATTATGAAATGAAAATATAAAGAAAAGGGCACTCACTATGGAATTTCCATGCACACTGTGACTAGTAGGGATGCTACAAGATCTTCTACTTCCTCTATTTTGCTTCAATGTCTTGCTGCTAGATTCTCTACTCAACTATGGAACACATACCATATAATAAGAATGGAACTCCTTTTCCTAGTGACCCAATATCTAACATAGCTTGATATCCATTTAGGGTTACGGTTTTTACATGCCTCAACCGTGGTGGTGAACAAGATAGGTCAACTTGCAAGAGGCATAAAGTTCACATATGAACTATGATTGAGGTGAATTTTGTTTCATTAGAAATCTCTCGATGTTTAGAACAATGTTAAAGGGCTAGGAGCTATGGTTACACAAATTTTACCCATAAAAGGATGTTTAAGACTTCGAATTGGCTCTAGAAGGTCCTACACCCAAATCACCAAATTGGGACCTACCCATAAAATGGGCCCTACAAGCCAATAACTCCAATATTTCCACCCATAAAGTACCAAAATAGATGAAAAATTATATAATGATCCAATTCAAATGATTAAAGACCATAAATCATTAAGTTGACATATTACTGCCTTGGATTTGTAATATAAAAAGAGCTTAGAGACTATCTTCTCTATTACCTCGAGTATGAGAACCTCCTCCGATTTCTCCACATTATACACATTATGTAGATGAGTCGACACCACGAAAAAGGACTGGTTATTAACGTTGTCCATGAAATAATGACCCTTGGATGATGAGGGTATATCCTTACCATATTCTCCTCCACAAAGATGAAGAACCAAAGATAACAATGAATTCTTATCGATGTCATAATCTAAAAGCAAATGATTATCGTCCGATTGCTTACCAAAATATAAAACCTGTTGCTAAACCAACATTATCTCCATTTTTTTTGTGGTTTTAGCTTAATAAATGCAACATATTCCAATGATTGTACATACAATAATTGATGATCTTGCCCTCATACAACCTCACTAGTATTTTAAAGGTCTCCATAGGATCATCATCATCTACGTTGTCGAAAACCTCTTGGATAAAAGCCACACTATCATTGTCATGGTTTCCAAGCAATTTGTCAAACACTTGCTAAACAAGCATTTTGTCAAACACTTTATGTTTAAGCATTTCATTGAACAATTGGTTGGAATCCTTGTAATGAGAACCCTAAATGACATCATCATTTAACCCACATCCGATAATTATTTCAACCCAGAAGACCACATTTAGTTTAGGCATTTTGAGAATTACTTGCCAGACATCCTCCATACTTTGGCACTTAGCATATATGATGAACATAGGGTTTACCACAAATTATCATGCTTGATTGTAATGTTAATAATTTGGATATGAACATGCTATCCCAATATAGAGTTGCTGAAGAAAACCCTCGATATCTACACCATGGGGGAGTTTGACAAAGAAAACCCTTGATATCGAAGGCAATGAATTAGTAGCTAATCCACAGTATTGAAAACCATTGTATATTCTTGGAAATAAAACCTTCAATCTATCACTTTCCCTTGGAAACCTTACACAAGTTGGTTGAATAAACAATTTTAAAACAACCCACGAGCTAACAGTTCCCTTCATGCAAATGTCATTACGAAGTCTTGTTTAATATCTAATGCCATGGTACAAAAAACCTTAATATTTATATAAATTTAAGCTAATTTTGAATATATTAAATAATAAAAACATTTAAAAAATGTTGATTTAAAAATATGAAAAAATATCAATTTTTTTTAAATTACAATATTTAATTAATTGTTTTATTTTATTTTATATATTGACAATGATGATGATGATGGTTAACATCCACCTAAACCAATCTTAGTCTATCTGACCTTAAGAAATAAAAGTAAGGAACTACTTGGTTTGCTTTAGAGTTTTATTTATGTGCTCAAAAGGATTGGAGAGGAGCGTTCCTAAATTACTATAATTTTGATGAGATGGAATGTTGGGCATGTTCGTATTGCAACAAAATTTTTGAAACTAAGATCTTATGTGGGTGTACGCAAGGAAATCTAAGAGGAAGTGCTTTTCATCCTCAACATTGATAGTCTCAAAAAGATGATAGATCCTTTCAACCCGCGGATTTTTAGGAAAGGTCCAACTCCATGTTTCACTATGCAGCTCATGAGTGTTTGTTCTTATTTTAGTGATGTGGATCTTCTTCTTTACATTAGTTAAAATAAAGAGATAATTTTGATCATTAAGATTAGGTTTAATGACCTCCTTGTAATATCTTAATTTTCTTTTATCCTCTAAATTTTCATCACACCACAACTTCTCTTTGAACTTCGAAGTAATACTATTTGTAATATCATCTATATTTTGTAAAGTGACATTTTTGTCAATCCCCCACATTTTTAACCAATACGTGGCATCTTTATGCCAACCTCGCTTGAGCCTTAGGTGGTTTTGCCAAGAATTTAAAGCAATTTTTGAAAGTCTCTGGTCTCCTAGGTTATTTATTTATTTCTTGTACATTAGGTACCTAGTCATAGTTATGCTCTCAATGGGGGATAAACCCACTTCAATCAGGAGAATATGATATGGTGTATTGTTTTTAATTTTAATATTGTAAGTTATAAAACGCTTATGGATTTTCCCAAATCATTCTCCAAGATTCTTTAGATAGGCCGCAACCCCAAAACTTCACACCCACATAGGCGAACGAGAGTGAGGAGAGTTTCAAAGAGGAATTTATTTGTATACCACATCACAAGGTTCGCTAAATTACAATTGTTTTCAAGACCAAAATAAGCTTTCCACCCTCCATTGATCATTTTCTCGATGTTGTAGTTCCAGTTAAGCTTGTGATGGATATCAATCCCAAGATATTTGTAGGAAGTCACTTCCTCCAAGTTGCTATTATCATACAAAAAATGAGCTTAAGTGACCTTATTATATTTTATCAACAAAACTTTGGTTTTGTCGGAATCAACGATCATGCCCATACCAGAGCATAAATCCTTGAGAATTCTTAATTTCTTATCAAGATCAGAGGGACATCTTTCCATAATAACAATATCATCAACATAAAGAATGAGGATGATGACAATTCCTGCTAATGTCAAGCCAATGCAACCTACCTCTATTAAACAACTTTCTAACTTATCAATGTATATACGAAAAAGGGTAGGGGAGAGGGAGCATCCTTGCTTAACTCCTATATTACAATTAATATCTTCCGACCAACCCTCAATGTTCTTAAACTTGGCAATGAAATTCTCATACAACCTTGTTGCAGTGGCTCTCAACTCGAAGAAACCTTTAACGCTTCTAATATTTTTCACAACTTATTTTGAGGCATTGTATCAAAATATTTCCTAAAGTTCACAAAGTAGCAAAGGAGATTGAGCTTATTATTGCAACATTCCTCTACAATGATCCTTAGAGAAATGAGGTGGTCTATGGTGGAATAATACCTTCTAAAATTGGATTTCCCTTTAGCCCTTTTACCTTGACTTTCTAGCAATTAGTTGATCTTATTTTTCAAAATAAGAACATATCACTTAGCTAAGAGAGGGTTAATCATAATGGTCCTATAATTAGAAGGGTTATTTTTATCGTTGCTTATAAAAATGGGTACAATAAGGCTTTGAGTCCAAGGTTTAGGGAAGACTTGCTTGACAGCTAGATTGAAGAGCTTGTGGATGTGAGGGATGAGGACAAAGCCCCTAATTTTTAGGATTTTAGCTTGGTGGTCTTTGATGTCTTTAGCTTTCCCATTCAGGAGGTTCTTAATCCCAAAATCTATATCTTCTAAAGAAAAAACTTCATTTTCCATAAAAGGGGGTTGAATGTTGTCCATAACATCATTTGATTTTAAAGCTTCTTAAGATAGGAATTCCAGTCCCTTGATACAATCATATTATTCTCTTTAGTTATGCGAGTTAGAATTTGTCTCCAGAATTTCTTAGGATCCATCTTAGATAGGTGTAAAAGCTTCTCTTGCTTATTATTTATATAGGTCCTCTTTTTTCTTTTAATGACGGATTTGTACCTATTTATCTTGTCAACTTTTAAATACTCATCAATAGCTTCTTTGATTTATCTTCTTGCAATTTTACACTTTGTCATACCAAGGGTTGGTCATTCTATTTCTATTTTTATACAACACCTCAATAGGGAACTTGTTAATGGAAGAGGAGAGGGTTGTAGAGAAATTATGATAAAGGTCTTCTATATTTCCCCTACTAGACAGAGGAAACAAATTATTATTTAAATCATTTCGAAAAAGATCAGCTTTACTTTTGTTGAAGATTAAGTACTTTTGACTCTGAGAATTTCTTTATATGGGACATTATTCATTAATTTTTTAATATTATCCAAATAGACACATAACACACATCTTTTTTCAATAATGCCTCTAAATAGTATACCAAACATCTAACATAACTTCAAAGTTCAAATTTCAACCCCGTGTAATTTCAATTTTTTTAATCATAACGCCATTTGACATATTAAAGTGGTGTATCTTTAAATTTCAAAATTTTTAATCATAGCAATATATTATTGAAGTAAATAGTTAATGATAATATGTTATATAAACAAACTAGGAGAAAGAATCCAACTGATTGATGAAGACAAGGTAGGAGGAGGAAGCCTAAGGACAAGCTAGGAGGAGGAAGTCTAGACATTGGTTCATGCAAGAAGATATGTCAATTTGTATTAGAATTATATTATGAATTCAAAGTTTGTGTAACAACCTATTGTACAAGCCTTGTGTCTGCTAGTGTACTCCAATTGCTGAAAATATATGACATGAAGAGAGCAGAGGCAAAGAGCAAAGAGACCCGCAAATAACCTATTAAAGTCAATGGCTCTGCATGTTGTTCCAAAGTTGATGTCTCTGCATGTTAATGATATCCTAACCCATTTTAGTTCCACCAATAATCCTCCCTTCCAGGTATAGGACTTGCAGCAGGAGGAAGCTTCGCCTTTTCATGCAATAAGAAGATATGTGGATGACTTGTATAGATTCAGAAGCGGTGGTTTAGAGTTGGTGGATGTATGGTGGTAAGGTGGTGGTCATGGTGAACTAGGTGGCCACGGTAAACATACACGCAGTGGTTCCAACAGGACTTGGTTATGCCACCGTATTAATGCAATTATGGGCCTTGCTTATGTCACCACAATTATGTTAGTACATTTAATGGGCATTTGGTGTATGGTAGTTTTATTAAACTTAAAAATTTGGCTAGTATTCATTTATATTATTTTCTTTCAAATGTAGAGAGACTCGACAATCCAAAAATATATCATTCACGGTGGCATATGTTAAAACTTTGGTTATGCATGAGCAAATTTGGTTAGAGCCCGACAATAAGACTTCAAAGTTTTGGAGCAATAAGGTGTTGAATAAAGGAAATTTATATATATTTTTTTCAATGTGGTTCACAACTACGGAGAGGAGTTGTTATGTCCACGAGAAGAATTCATAGGGGGCCCACCCGAAGGGACCTCACCCCGCCGACTCTAATTACAGAGCCTAACCAGGTGGGGACATCAAGTGAGGCCCTTATATAGAAATGCATAGCCACTCGGGGATTTGACCCCGAGACCTTCTGCTTACAACTCGCAACTCTCAACCATTTGAGCTAACCCATCGAACTAATAAAGGAAATTTATATATAATGAAAATAAATCATTTTAGTTTCCCTATATGAAACATTAGACTACAAAAAAAATTAAAAGTCAAAATGTTCATTGTTAACTAATAACAATTCAACAGTAAATCAATTACAATGAGTCATGTCCTTCGGCAATGACTAATAACAATAAGTTAACAAGGTTTTTTAGACATGATATAACAAATAGATAATGTTGCATTAAAATCTAATCATGGTGATGTATGATGTAACAGTGGAATGATAGTTCATGAGATGCCATATAATCTTTATATTTTAATAGCTATTGATATAATCTTTGTATTTTAATAACTATTGTTTTATTTTTTAATGTGATTGTTAATTTAAATAATAATTGATTAAATTATAGTAAAAAATTAAAATTTTATAGTTAATTTATTAATTTAATAGATTATAAAGTAAAATATATCTATGTTAGTATATTTGATACTAATTCAATTTTTTTGTTATAAATAACTAACACAAAGTAAAAAACTAGACCAATGTCTTATGAATTTTTTTTTTGTAAGTAAGAAAAATATATATTATATATCAAACAAAGAATTGCATATTCCTTCTGTCACTTCTCACCTTGAGCTTGTCAGTCTTATATCCACATGCATTCATAAGAATTCAACAACATCTAATCCGACCTCTCAAAACTGTCCCTCCCCCGTAGGAGAAAACAAGGACTTTAAACCATTTATAGGACTCTTTAAAAACATAAGACTATTGATAGACCTATGATTATCAACTGTAGAAAAGACAAAAAAAACTATAACCACTACATGCATTTAAGCTGAAACGAGATTCCTAACTAGAGAACACAACAATTGTCATGGAACTTGGTGACCACCCAGCATCCCAACCTTGCCTTCCTTCACCACATGTGTGACAAAACTCCCAGTAGCAGCAACCTAAAGAAGGAACTGAATACCCAGCTTGTTGGAAATGACGTCATTTTTTTTATGCATCAGGTGTGTATCCTCATAGTGTCCCTTCCAAAACTAAACCGGAACCTCATCACCTTTCTCCTTATCTCCATGCTCCAGCAAGACACATGCGAGAAGCCCCTTCATCATCCAGAACATTGTAATTGCCCACTCATATAACATTTGGCGAGCTCTGGTCATGTTTGGGTAAAGAATCCACTCCTCAAGAGCCAAGAAATCATATGTAGGCTTCTCTTCCTCCAATTCATCTCAGAGTTCATGCTCAACCTTCTCAATTTCCTCTTGAATCAACTACGGAATTGTGGCTTTATACATCCACGCAGTTTATGCAACCCTTAACTGCTCCTCTTTCCTATTTCCCCTTCTCCTTTGCATTATGCTCCATCCCTTTAACTTAATCTTTCTTCATGAAATCATAGAACATATCCCCAACCTCCACCATGATTACTTCCACAAACCTCGGACATATAACTGCCTCCTAGCTTTTTCCTTTATAAAATCTATCATCTTACATGTCATGATCTATATTAATGTTGATTATTGCTCCGTTCTATTTCCATGCTTCAAATCCCTTGCACGTACCCATGACAACTTCCTCAATGAAGCCATCTAAAACCTCGACGATTTCGCATGTCCGGCCAAAACTTGGTCGGAATCCGGCGATTTGTGTTGATTAAATCGTTTTTTCTGAACATCTAGATGAATTCAGCACCCCGGAAAACCCCCAGGGCATCCAAATTATGCAGGATTAATACTGTTATTTGAGATTTTAAAAATTCTATCACGGATTCCGACAAATTCGTGTCTGAAAAACGATTTTCTCTAGACGAAATCGTAGAGGTTTTAGACAACTCGCTTCCTCAATTACTTGCGAGGACGTTACCCATGGCCTGAAATTATTTACCACCCATTGCCTGTCCGACCCACGGCTTCACTTAACTGCCTTTGTACCTTCCTTCCGTTCTCCCCTCTGTCTCATCATCGCCTCTCAGAACTTTCATATTACAACCACCTGGGATGGCCTATCCTATCACGTTCATAACGTGTTGGCCAATGCTTTCCATGAATTCTTCATGCGATCGATGAACACCCACATCCGAGTAATGTCTTATGAAACTTTATCTAAATGTATTATGAGACTTTATTTAAAGTATCTACAAAACCAACTCCAATTAATATATAGTTTAACTAATTACACTAAAGTGAAAATTGCAATAATCAAAATTATGGAGTTCATCAAAAGTGACCATTCAAAGTTCACAAGTTTTAAAAAAATGACTAAATTGTAAAAAGATGAAACCACATTTGGATTTCTTTGTTTCAATCAAAATAGTGAGAAGTAGGAAAAATAAGAAAAACCTCTGTTATCTTATCTAATAATTGTACAAATTGTTTTTACAAATATTTTTTTTTAATAATATTTAAATGTATTTTCACCATGAAAACTCAAAGTTTTTATTAAATGACCTAATACATGTTGATGCATTGGGTTATACATTATGTCCGAATCCCAAGCATCAGTTGAAGATTTTTCTTATATTCATTTTACATAAAATTTGAGCAACTAAAGCAAATCTGCAACATTATTGTATGAATGACATGGTAAATCCTTGAATTATAATTATATGAATACCCATATCGATAGTTTAGTCGAGGACACAGATCATGTGCAATGAGCAATAATGTCAAAGTGATCTGCACAATTTTTAGTGGACAGGATACAAAACTAATAGTTACACGACATATAGTATGATTGTGATGATGAACCATATATGCATAATTGTATAGCTAAATTCTATAGGGATGCCACTACCCCTATCCATACAATAACGATGACACCACCCCTATCCATACAATAACGATGACACCACCCCTATCCATACAACATATAATGGATAACTACCCTTTACATAATTTTGGATTTGTTATCAATTGGGTGTAGTTCGAATGGTTGCGAGGAAAATTGTTTCCCTCCCTGCTCGAGTTCAAATTCCACTTTATGACATGTTGCTTTTAGTGAGCACAATGTTCACAAGCTATATATGATACCACATCCCTTAACGAACACACCAAGAAACACCAAAAGAGATATGATTAATAATACATTCCAAATACAACCTAATGTGAATTAACCCATTAAAATTGCAATATATTCCAAATAAAACTTAATGTAAAGTGACTCCATTAAACCTACAATATTGCAACAAAGGCTTTAATCTCATACTAGTTACTATAAAAGACCAATATCAAATAGTTTAACTATTGAGATTCAATGGGGTCAGTGCGGCAAATGATTGTGTCACCATTGCTTTTGTTGGTATTGGGGTTGAAGTTAGATCGATTTGACAAATGGCAATCATCTATGTGGAGAGGACACAGGGTATGTCTCCTTCTTTGTGGTTTATGGGAATGCCCTGGACGACAGGGGGGTGAGGTATCATCTCATACCCAAGAGTTCTATTAAATCTTAGTTGGCGTCTGGTTTGGGAGGGGGTGTTTTTTTGGATAATCTCACTACGCCATCTAGATTAAGAGAGTGGAATTCAACCCTGACCTCTTCCAGAGAACAGGTCGCTCTTGATGTGAGGATTGGGCGACAAAAATCCCTTAAAGGGGCAGTTAGAGCAAGTAACCCCTCTGTTATAATTTCCTCATGATTTTTATGACCTTCAATTGCAAAGGGATGGGGATTTCCTCGAAGAAGATGGACCTTAAAAGAATGGTGGAGGCACATGTCCGGTTATTTATATGTATAAATCCTTGACATTAAATCTATCAATCCAAGATTTCATAGACTTCGAGATGCAAGCATAGGAAATGTAGGATCATAGCCTATTCTAACCTATGCTAACAACTAATGCCGATAAAACACACTTCAGAATAAATAAATGAAATCAAATGACCTTTCACTAAAGATATCAATCCAAAAGGCAAATATGCATTCAAATCATGAAGCAATCCAAGGAAACCAAAATTAAATCTTAGACACCTTAATCTTGCATTCACAGCTTTATATCAAGATGAAAAGGGCACTGCATACTATGTTAAGATGTGTGGTCTATGCATAGGTGTGTTTTCTTATGAGATCTCATTTAATCAATGAATACTTAATATTTCAGTGTATGAGGGAATCAAAGTACTTAAAACTAGAAATAAAACCTATGAACAATGATTAGTACATTAGTATAGGTTTGATTAATGGCATGTGTTGTAATATTTCAGTTGAGAACTAAGTGTTCATGCACTCTGAGAGATGATTAACTCATCAAACTAATGAATTATAATTACGACAACTTAACTCAAGAAACATGGAATGCAAAGGTAATGTTTAAATCAATCAATGAAGAATGAGTTAAACTCTTGCAAGATGCTACTAACCTATTCCTGAACTTATTAGCGAGAAATGGAATCTATAATCTAAGGTAAACACGCAGAACTAATGATGAATCCCTACACTTGCATTCAAAATTTTTATGTTAAGTATAACAAGTCTTTACGGTGCTGCTGCACATTACATTCATATATCATATCTTTGTGTAAACATGACTCAAATAAGATCTTGTTATTCATCTCAACATATTTATTAACTTATATCAAAGTGTTAAAGATCATAACAAAACCAGTTTTTAGTCTATTAAGAGCTGCTCTTTACAAAGGGCTCGAAGTACTCTCTTTCACTTTGAGTGTTCTTGTACTCTCTTTTTTCAGTGGAAAAATCACCTTCCTGCTATTCCAAAGGAATCAAGGAAAGCTAACATGCATGGGAAATATCAACAAACTTCCTCACATATCGTGGATGGTAGGTTGAGCAAACCATCAGCCGGTCATTCAAGCGAGAAGATGTCTCAATGGAATTGAACCCAGGTGGATGGAATGAAATCCATCTATCGCCACCAACGGACCACTGGTACTTATAACAGTGACAAGTTCAGTTGTTAAACTAAGATGACAAACTAAACTAATACAATACAATCTAGTTACGCATCCCAAGTTTGTGGACCCTTTCCAATCTGGTAGCGAGCTATCAACTTACATCAATATAATCAGATAAACACCATTGTCCAAAGATGTAATTTGTATTAGAGGACAAAGTATTCAATCTGCAATGCATGCATCAAATATACACATCATTTTGTAATAATGGACAACAATCACATGGATCGTTACACAACTTCAATTCAATACATTCCACTGTTTTTATTTACATTATAGAATAGAACAATATATAAGAAAATCCCCAAGTGAAGAGATGAGAGTGATCCCTTCAATCTCGTAGATTAAATTAGTTATGCTAACCATGATATCAAACCCTCTCTATGAATTATAATTATATTAATTACGCCATAGGCGTTTCACCGCGGAGAAGCATAAGCATCCATGCCAGCTAGATTCCTCACTCATAGAGCAAATGGAATGGTGCCACGTGGATGGTATCTGTTATCACTCTAGGAAACTCTTCTAGGTTGTAGCTCGAAGATGCCTGGTAACTTAATCTTATTCTCAATGATGGGTAATATCAGATCAAGATGAATATCTAACTTACTGGATTGTATATTCAAGACTGTCTAGGCATATTCAAACAGTGCAACGCCTTCGACAGATAGAATCAGATGGGTTGTGTATCAAATAGAACATAAACTAATCACATCAACCATATCATACATATATAAAACAATAGATATGATGGGTCTAGAAACTAGTATAATAACTTATGATTCTTTGCTTAATAATAAGATAGTGAGATGATAGTCACCAATGGATTATGTAAACACAGATAAAGAACAGAATTCACTCATAAGCATAGACAGAAAGGAGAAAGAGAATCTGACAATATCAATGAAAGAAGCTTGCAGGCCGAATATATTAAGAAAGGGTCTCTTATTACAAATACAGCCTAGTAGAACTCAAAATCGAACCCTTTGTTCATCAATAATCTGTGACTTTATAGCCTTTACATGAGAAATCTAGATCCTGAAAAGTTGGATCAGATTTACTTAAAATAGATAGTCAAAAACTGACACAAGAGAATAGGAAGAGATCCTAAAAACTAGGTCACCTCCCTATCTTTGATGATCTTCATATTCTTCAGAACTTTGACAGGTGTAGAAAGCCTTCCAAGGCTGTTGAATATCCATAGGAAATAAGATAAGTCGAATTTGCCACTTTTGGCAAAAAGACAGTTTTTTGCCCAGAAAATAGGTAACAAATTCAACTTTCCACCTTGTTAGGTACCCCCAAAACTAAAATAGAACCTTAAAATTGATGCCCTCAATTATTATTCATCATTTGAAACCATCCTCGAGGCATTTGATTGAGGAAAACGTAGACCTGTGCAAAAATAATGCTTTCTGCCCTATCCTTGCACTTTTGGTGGCTTGGGACCAAAATGATCAGTGATTAAGCCACCGAAAGCCCTGTTTTCGGCTGCTACATCTTCATTTGCTACTAAGAAGATCCAATAGGTTTCTCTTTATCGCCCTATGAACACATTTGGCGTTTGATAATGTTACTGATGCTTTAGATCTGGGCAGGCTTGAACATTTGTACGTTCTTCAGCATTTCCCGATGCCCTCATCCTATTAAAACACTGTAAAAACACAACTATCCTTAACATAAACAAAATCAGCCTTCTGTCATCTGGAAAACCTTCGTTTTGACTATCTGATTAAATGCATCCAAAGAACTCTTGTACTTGACTGCCTTGCCATAAGTCATCATCATTCTTCTTCGTACAGTATCTATAGGATACGAAGCAAGACCAGCACTAATTGTAATGCCCCAACCAAGAAGAAAACTTACAAGAAAGCTATTATGAAGATCACCAGTCAAAACAACTGGCTTCAAAGAATCATACATTCCAAAGTATAAACCATGATATACTATAATGCCCACACAGGAAATGTTGAACCCACGATACAGACCAACAACTCCATCAGTTTTCAGTGTCTTCTTGTAGACATCAACAAGCCCATTAAATTGTCTCTCCCCTCCTTTCTTCCTTCGCGTGGCGCCCTTTGCATGCGGTCTTATGTCTGCATTAATTTTAATAAACAGAGCATGGACAAATCCCACATTTCACAATTTAGATGTTATAATCTTTACATATGGTGATGTTTATTAGGTAAAATCAATGAGATGTGTAGAAGATTGACATCGACTTGGTGCTTAGAATTATGTTTGGTATGTAAAGCTATATGGGATTTGGCGTAGAGTAAAAATGATATGTGGACTAAAGTAGAAATATGTATAATGTGACTTAGCTCATAGCTTAGATTTTGGATTTTTGGAAACTTTAGACTTAGTCACTTTAAAGCACACAACATTTCTTATTTTATTTGATGAAAATAAAAAATCTCAAATCTAAAGGAGCATAAAACTAGGGTTTAGGAAAAATTGATAATGCTTTGGAATGAAGGTAAAGATGATCAATGAGAGATTTGATGAAGAACTGGAGTATGACACTGGCCAAAGGATCTAAGAAAATGACGAATCAAATAGAGAGTAATGATGATGCTCTAAAAAATACCATTGCATTTTATTGGTCGCTAACAGTATCGTCGTGAAGCTTCTGCAGATGAGCTCGGAATCCCAGGTCAGACACTTAACGTAAAAGGTTTTTCTTCACGCTTCCTCTGGATCCATATTCCCGTGCAGGCACGGCTTGCTTCACAAGCAACATATTATGTTGAATTTATACAGTTAGATGACTTCTTGAATCAAATCGCCGAAGCAACTATCAAAGTTCTATGTGCTCTACGATTGATGCATGATTGGTAGCTCAACGATGAAGACTGCTGCATGACAACAACACTGGATAGAGGTGGAATCGAAGCTGGAAGAAGCAATTGCAAAACCTGCATGATGAAGCTTGCAATATCACTCGTGTTCTCTATTCGAGTTGAGCATACCGTTATGGGAGAAATCGATCAGAAAATTCTACTTTCTAGAAGATTATGTTGAAGATCGACCACTATCTTTGTTGCTGTTATGCCAAAGCAGTCGGCGTCCAGCAGTCGATTGGAAGCCGACCATTCCTATCGATACACAGCCGATCAAATAGCCTTTCATCGTCCATCACCCAGCATTAAAAACCAGTCGGCTACTAGCTTGGCCATGTTGGCCACATAAACAAGAAAAGAAGGCCGCTCAAGTTTACAAGCAATAACTACACTCATCTGCGCTCCTGTCGGCATTAGCATTTTGAAACGACACGTAAAGTTAACTTATTGATGCCAATTAATCGTGCAGACTGTACCATTCCAAATCGACATGCTAGAGATGGATAATGATTCTACTATGCTTCAAGATATTCATTCATCGACCAAGCAATGTAGTCGACAAGTATTGTTCATCTACCGGGAACCCAGTCAACCCATCGACCAAAATAATGTATTGATCGATCGACTAATAATATGCGCCAGGGGAGTTGGAAACAAGAGGACGAGGATGGTGAAGTCTGTGAGCCATCCTCCTTACCTCTCGCCTCTATTCACCCTTTGCACTAGGGGAGCTGGAAACAAGATGACGAGGACGATTAAGTCTGTGAGCCATCCACCCTCCTTTCTTCCTTGTGACTTGATCACTATTTAGCTACAGGTGCTGAGGTTGGGTTTGTGTAAGTGATAAAATCTGCAATTCGTAGATCCCATCGAAGGTTATTGAACAAGTAAAAATTCCCGGTCAAACAATTAACTCCAAATCATGAAGTATGAAGAAATTTTCAAATATTTACTCAGAGATATATAGGCTTTCGAAAACTGTCCTTCTTCCAATTAAAAAAAAAAACCCTAGATCGATCTTTTTTTGAAGATGCCATTAAATTTGTTGAGGAAAGACACCCATACTTCTACTTCCATACTCCGACATCAATGGAGTCATCCATCCACCGCAACATATATGACTTCGACTGATATAGTGTTGACTTGCTCATGTATGATATACCATCTTTAAAATTACTGAGGAGGCAAATCATTTTGAAATTTTTTCATCGTATGGGTTGCTAGTTGTAGAAGCCAGTCGACCAATCCTGAAGACACCAAGATGTTCTCCCATCAAAAGAAGTCTCTGATTAAGTGCATAGATAGATAGTTGGCTGAATCTGTCGACCACCGACAAGGAAGACAAATAGTCGGCTGTCGACTTGGATACAGTAACCATGTGTATTTAAGAGTTTTCTAAAGATAGACAATGATGACTGACAGTCTTGTTCAAACAGAGATCCGACTACCATCCAGACTGATGATGACGAGATCTATGAGTCAACCGTATGCAACTTCTTGGCAGATGTCATCATTACTGAAAGTGGTCGACATATTAATTTTTTACGACTCTATGAGTTCCTGATTCTCATTTTTTAGTGTATACAAGGGAATTTATTAACGAAAACATAAATTTCTTGAACTAACGTTACCTGCAAATAGTCTGAAAATGTTTCATTACCACGACGTGATTCTGTAAATTCTCAGCATGCCAGATCAGTTATACTAAACAGAAGCTCCGACAGGCCATTGGAACCATTGGAATTTTGGCATGACGAGGTTGTTGCTGGTGCGATCCAAAGACTACTAGCTCATATGGCATTTCCATCGACCATTTTGTTCAGCTTCCTGTCGAACCGCGACAGACTATGGAGACATTTTCTATCATCCAATCGACTACCAGATCAAATATTATACGTGTTGGGTATGTTATATCTCTTTTTGGGTTGCTTTTTGCTTTTTCGCGATTTTCGACCCATTGTACTCGATCTAATTCCGGTAAAAGGAATTAGGGTTGTAACCTAATTCGGGTAAACGAATTAGGGTTTTAGATGCTGCAGAATACCATTTATTGTATTGTACATGTAAAATAAACATATAAAGAAAAAGGAGCTATGCGGCTCTAAGTTTGCTGGTTTTTTTCCCGGTTAAGGGTTTCCAGGTGAAAATCTCTGTGTAGTGTGTGTGCCATTGTGTGTTTTTCTGTTAATGCTTAAGAATCATATAAGTTTGTACTTCACTGTTAAGGTTTAAAACTTACAATACGTTGTAGTCGGCTCAGACTACTGTTCGATCAGTTATTCTTCGACTAATAGTCTGGGCTGAAGATGCATTAGTCGAAGAATGACAACATAAAATGTATTAGATTTCCCCAACTCGTAATGATAATAAAAACAAATCAATAAATCTGAATAACATCACAACCCAAAAATAGAATAATGTAAGTCGCAATTTAATTGTTTTGATAAATTGAACATACTCGATGGTGTAAGGCATTGCATGGATATGAAATTGCTAAAAATATTTTATAGGTTATATATATATATATATATATATTAAATTTTCAAAAATGCAACCAAATATTTACAAAGGAGGGCATGTGCAGGATGTGAGAGGACAGTTGGGAGACATTGATAAGATTTAATCAATAATTGAATAGTTAAATCACCTTCATTCATCATTTCAATTCAATGACAAATGTTTCGACGATCAACAGATTCTATCGAACATTCCTTTGTGAGCTTCAGCGTTGCTTCCATTTACAAGTTCCCTGCTATGAACAAAATTGAAGCTGCATCTGTGTTTGTCGTCTACGATGCATCCATTATTAGGAATGAGGGTATATACAACATATCATAGGGACAATTGAGAGACATTGATAAGCTCCAATCACTAATTTAATCACCTTCATTCATCATCTCCATTCAGTGACAACTGTTAGCCATAAAAAAGTTTTTATTATCATTACGAGTTGGGGAAATCTAATACATTTTACGTTGTCATTCTTCGACTAATGCAGCTTCAGCCCAAACGTATAATATTTGATCTGGTAGTCGACTGGATGATAGAAAATGTCTCCATAGTCTGTCGTGGTTCGACAGGAAGTTGAACGAAATGGTCGATGGAAATACCATATGAGCTAGCAGTCTTTGGATCGCACCAGCAACAACCTCGTCGTGCTGAAATTCCAAAGGCTCCAATGGTTCCAATGGTTTGTCGGATCTTCTGTTTAGTATAACTGATCTGGAATGTCGAGAATTTACAGAATCATGTCGTGGTAATGAAGCATTTTCAGACTATTTGTAGGTAATGTTAGTTCAGGAAATTTATGTTTTCGTTAATAAATTCTCTTGTCGACACTAAAAACGAGAATCAAGAACTCGTAGAGTCGTAAAAAATTAATATCAATTATTTGATATGTCGACCACTTTCAACAATGATGACATTGACCAAGAAGATGCAGATGGTTGACTCGTAGATCTCGTCGTCATCAGTCTGGATGGTAGTCGGATCTCTGTTTGAACAAGACTGTTGGTCATCATTGTCTATCTTTAGCAAACTCTTAAATACACATGGTTACTGTATCCAAGTGGCATATATATATCCAGACAGGTGGCGGCCTCTACCAAACCAAAAATGCGGTATAATATTCGACATATAAGGCTATCCAATCTTTGGCAACGAGGATCTGGGATCGGTGGTCACAGTATTAGTCACGGTAAAGTTTAACGGAGGGTTCACTAGTCCAGTGAAACTTCATGGGACTGTACACTTCACAGGAAGCCCTAACTTCACGCGCCCATATAGTAGCTCTGCATACACAGGTGTGGGGTACCGATCCCTTAGCTACCGTGGTCTCAAGCATTAACGACGATTTACGGACATAGGTTGCAACTGGGTTTGAGATCGGTGGTCAAGACTGTGGAAGTTTACTTGCACAATATTCCGGTATGTAGAGGTTGGATTGGTGATGGGAGCAGCATTTACATAAGGAAAGCAAATGAAACAACTAATCTCTCTGCACTATTACCATTTTTATATGTAATAAGTTTTTGAATATTTACACCGACATTTTCAAGCCGTAAAGTTTACAGATCAATTGTTGTTCATAAAGAGTGTGATTAAGGATTTATAAAATTTCCCATGTAATTATTTAACCAAACATCAACTCATACCCATGTACTATTGCTATTGTGATATATAGTCCATTAAAGAATCTTATGCCGAGATTTGCATACCATGAAGTCTACAGACCGAACTTATCAAATGATCGACTTAGAACATCGACCAATCTTAATATCCCATCGACCGACTCAAAAAATATAATACAAAATATGATATCGGTCAGGGTCGGGGATAGTATAGTCGACATATATATGTGGTCGAGGGTCGACTTACTTATGACTTCTTTATTCTACGGTGGTTAGTTATGCTTTCTTACATTCAAGTGATCTTTATGGATGCCCCGGTCGATAGAGATCAAGAAAGAAAAACTCAGTATTGACTAACAAACTTTCTGCGTCGACGAGAAGGATGGAATAGTTGACATCTTCCCATAAAATTTGTCGTGCATTCAATAAGTCGGTGACCTGAACATTCATCCACTAGCAGCAAAGTTTACATCCACGAACAACATATGGTTGACATCCTTCAATTATTTATCTCAGTGCGTCCAACATCAACTTTATTCATTCTTCGTTTGGTCGAAGGCAGTCGGTGTATTGGTCGCCAAGCAGTCTTGTACTCAATTTATATTGAAGTAATACAAAGGATGACTATGGCTAGATGATAAAATGCGTTTTCGATTGGAACAGTTAGTCGACTCATCGACCATCACATTTCTGGATGGAGTTGAATATCATAGATGGTGACAAGAAGTCGACAGAACTCTAAGTTGGTTGATAAAAGTTGTCAGGTAGGAAAAGCTTGACCATTATTTAGGAATGAAAAGTGAACGCTTTAAAATGATGAGAAGTCGCCAGGAGAAAAATTACGAGTCGAGTTAGTAGCCAGAGTCCAAGGCTCGTTTTGCTTCTTCTGAGACTTGTGAGATGTAAACTACTGTGAACAATCCCGACAGGTTCCGGTTCGACAAGTTCCAACTCAACCAACCTCGACAGGTTCTGACTCAACAAGTCTCGACAGGTTTCGAGTTCGGGACACCAAGATCAATCTCAAGCCTTGATGATCGTTTCTGGTCCCACAACGCTTTGACTTCGACAATCTTAGAAAAGTCTTGACTCGAACAATCCCGACAGGTTCCGATTCGACAAGTTTCAACTCGACCAACACCGACAGGTTCCGGTTCGACAAGTCTTGACAGGTTTTGAGTTCAGCACACATACAACACTTCGACTGATTCAGCAACCTTCGACAGTTTTGTGACATCAACCTTCTGCGTCAATATGTGACTGGTGATTGCTGAGTCTCGGATAATCTTCGTTGAATTGATCGGTGAAACGATCAATTCCTCCTGCAATTCGAAGGTTATGGCGACACGAAACCACAGAGTTGTACACAGAGTAATATGGAGCAAATTTACACTAACCACAGAGTTGTACACAGAGTAATATGGAGTGAATTTACACTAACCACAGAGTAATATGGAGCGAAAATGCAAGATACCAGTTTTATTTTTTTTGGTTTTTGTAAGTGACTGAGCTTTCGAAGATCATCTGGCCCTCTTCCTGTGAAACGACTTTAAGAAAACATCATCAGATCTTTCTATTCCATGCCATTTTGAAGCTGCCAATTGTTGCATGGCCGAAGATTTAAAAAATTCCACTATTCATTCGCTTCTCGAGTCCTTGACCATCGTCGAGCGGCGTCGATCAGATTCAAAGGGGATGAAAAAAAGGCTTCAGGATATTTAAATTTTGAGGGTTTTTTATTTTGTTTTAGAGCATTGCAAAATGCCAAGCGGAAAATATGTAGAAATTTATCGGTTTTCTAATGCAAAACTGCAGAGCACGTTATATGATATGTAGAAGTCAATAAGTTAATAATATTAATTGCACAATTTATGTTCCAAATTTGAGAACCATGGCGGCCATTAATGGCTTCTTGCACCCCTCTCGTTTCATTCCATCTTATGATATTTGTGTGCTTTGTGCCATTTGAAATATTATTATTTCTTTGTGCCATTTCAATAATGGTATTATTATTTTATCAATTAAATGTGCATTTCATTTAATATGTTTAGTGGTGTAGATCAGGCTTCCCCATCTGCACAGGATGAGATAGAGCACATCTGTGGGGTTGCAGAAAGAAATGTCACCGACTGCAATTTCTTTCCCTTCCATGCTGCACCCATCCGGTCTGAAGTGGGGAGGGCAGGGTAGATGAACGCCACCATTTAGTTTAAGTTAACTCACATAAGAATGCTACACACAAGTGAAAAAAAAATTCTAATGCAAAAGCCATAAAATAAATACCACTAAGCTGTAAACAAGAAGAAATTCAATTTTAAATTAAAAAAAAAGAGCAATCAGTTGGCTGAGCATTAAGTCCTACGATAGCCATAACAATCTACAACTAGACAAAAATTACATTCATAAATTGGACATCAACTACCATACAATATTTTTTTAAAAACCAGAATACATAATTCCGGAGAAGTACTTCAGTATCTTGCTTTTATGGAAAGAAATGAGGACAAGAACAACACATGCTCTTGGAAAGGGAATAGAAGCCTTAAAAATTGTTTAGGATTTGCTCGATGCTTTCCTATATTATTTGGTAAAAAGGGGATTCTTTGATGCAACAATGGAGGTAGTTGATTCTTTGAGATTGTTTATTCATGGCAACTGGCGGAATTATGTATTCTGGGCATCTAGCAATATTCATTAAGCTAGCCGACTATTGTCATGAAGCCGTCTGACCATTAAGCCGACTATATTCATTAAGCCAGTCAAATATAGGCATGTAGCAATACTCATTAAGCCATCCGACCATTTTGATGGAGGTTAATCCAGCTGATTATTGTCATTGTCATAAGTCCATCAAAATTTGCTCATGGATGCAGTCGCTGTCAACTTATGGAGCCTATTGACGATGTAGTTATCGACAAAATAAGAAAGCATGTCATTTGAATGAAAGTGGCCGACCAAAGGAAAGATAGCCGACTAATATGCTCACAGAAGTTTGTAGACATGGAGAATATGGTAAAAGTATGTTATTTAATTTTATGTGGTCCAGTTTACAATGTTTTTTTTGGTTGGATTGGTGATAAAAGTATGCTCAAATCTTCACTTATGGACATATAAAAGCATGGTTGGAAACTTAGTAATGGTGGGTTCCCCAATTAAGCTATGTTGCTAACAATGTTGTCAAGGTTTAGCCTCGCCGACCTAAAATGGTTGATGAAATCGATATTCACATGGTTGATGATTAGTAGTCGGGTCAGTCTGGTCGGCTAATTAATGGTCGGAGTTGTCTATATTTTTGTAAAAGAAGTCGAGTCTTTTGATAACTGGTCAAGGTTGACCCCTCTTGTCGATGCTTATGGGTGTCAAATATTTTTATATACAAGTCATGTTGAGTTTATTTTTTTGAAGTTATGCTTCTTCATAAAGTGACTCTATAAGTAATTAACATGTCAGTGGTGGAAGAGTCATTATAATAGTATGGTCGAATGGGTCATTATAATCTGCCCAAACTAACTTTATTTCCTTGTGCTCTTTTGCTCTCGGCATTCCTTTTTCCCCTCTTGGGGCAAATGCTAGTTATAATTCATTGATAAACTTGAAAACGACTGGCAACATAAATTTGGGGAAACCTAGTTTAGAAAAACCTTCATAACTTCCTAACCGTGCTTGATTTTGAAAATCTATCCATTATGTACTTAATTTGGACCGTCTTGCACAAAAATCATGTTCGTCATCACTATTTGCTCGAAAATCGTGTCCAAATTCTACTTCTTGGAAAATGATGTGAATTGAAATAAAAATTTGACCTAAACTTTGACTTGCGAGCTACACCCAGTTGGAAGGAATTAGGTGTGGTTTAATGAACACAGATCCATCTTGAGGCCTCAACACTTAACCCATGTGCTTTATTTCCTATGAACAAGCCGCAACCATTCATATTAATGAAGTGGTACCAAAACTAGTACCATAAATTTCTACAATAGGTACCGAGAATCTAACTGGGATTTTTCATCATCAATAAGTTATCCCCAAAAATCCAATTTAATTTATTAAAAACATAAAAATAGGCAAAATAGTAATCATTACCTTAACATGCTTGTAAGAGCAGGATTAGAGTGAAAAGTATAAGCATATGGATAATATTGGATAGTAGAATAGGAACAAAATGAAGTTCAAGGAGATGAGGTCAAAATAGAGGACCAACAACATATAAACCAGTTGTGATCATGATTAAGGAAACCTTATCATGTGTTGATGTTATTGTGGATGATTTAAAACAACTTTTGCCTGGGTGGGACTTTGTTTCTTTAGATGCATTGGGAAGATTTGGTGATCTCATTACATGATGGCAACATAGATCATTTAATTGTACTAACAACTGGGTTGTTGTAATAGTTTGGGAACTACCTTGTTCTCAGGGGATATTGGAATAGACTTCAATTTTGTCAACATCCTTGGCCCATATAAACAAAGGGTTCCCTGCTGGGAGAATCTATCCCGATCTGGACTTCTTTCAAAGGATTGATTTTGGGAGGAGATTCAAACTTTTCCTTGGGTGATGTAGAATATGGGGTAGTAATGCACACATGGATACACTTTCTGATTACTTTGTTAGAAGACTTCAAGAAAACATTCTTTATGACTTTCTTCCCTCTCGGATAAGAGCAACCTGGAGGAATATGAGGGCAAGACAAGAGAGGATTGCTAAGAGGTTAGATATATTTCTAATTAATGAAGGAAATTTGCAATCAACTATCAGTATAAAACAATGGGTTGGTATGGGTGGGGAGTCTGATAATTTCCTTGTGTTGTTGGAAGTGGTTTTGGGGCTAAATAAGCCCCCCAGTCTAGTCAAATTCAATGCTTCATGGTTGGGGGATGAAGGCTTTATTAACCTGGTCAAGAATAATTAGATCCATTTTGATGAGAGTAGAAGAGAATCTCCTGGATTACAATTCCTCCATAATTTAAAGAATTTAAAATCAAGAACATTTGTCTAGGCAACAAAGAGGAGGAAAATGCAACAAGATAAATTATTCAATATTGAGACACTTGTTGAGGAGTTTTATGCAATCAATCTGGATGGTTATAGGACAATGGAACAAAAAAGTGAGATAGTGGATCTAGAGACAAAAGGAAGAAATATTCTGGATGAAAATGAGGCTACCTAGAGATTAAAAAGTAGGGCTATATGGTTAAAGAAAGGTGACGATAATACAAAATTATTCCATAAATTTTTCAAGCACAGGAAAAATGTTAACTCTCTATGGCATCTAGAAGATGAATATGGTGAGCAGGTGACTGTTTTTAGAAATCTCACTCGGGTGAGGGTGAATCATTTCAACAGGCTATTTCAGAAAGATGATCGGGTCTCGATGGCAAATATGATGAGATTGGTGGCTCACTATCCTTCCTTTGTTAGTGAAGAGCAAAACACATAATTAATGGAGGAAAACACCCTTGAAGAACTCAATGAAGTTGTACATTCCATGTAGAAATATAAAAGTCACAAGCCCAATGGATGGACTGTGGAGTTCTTCGCTACTTTTATAGATGTGTTTGATCAGGATCTCCTTAAGGTTATAGAAGAATCTAGAGTTAATGGGAGAATCTTAGCTGCATATAATTATACTTTTCTTGCTCCAATTCCAAAATATGGTATTGCGGGTAATATGGAGGAACACATAACTATATCCATTTGTAATTATATCTACAAGCTTATTGCAAAATTAATAGCTAGAATGATTAGAGGATCCTATCTAGGCTTGTATCTCAAGAGCAGTTCACTTTTCTGGCTGGAAGATTGATACATGATTCTATTAGCACTACACATGAAGTTATGCATATTATTAAGATAAAGAATCAACCAACAACTATCATCAAAGTGGACTTATATAAAGTATTTGATAGAGTCAATTAGATTTATATGAGGCTGGTATTGTTACAATTTGGGTTTCAATTATAGTTTGTGGATTGGGTAATGTCTAGTATGCAGTCGGTCACCTTTGTTGTTTTGATTAATGGAACAACCTCCCCTTTCTTTAGGCTAGGTAGGGGCCTTAGACAAGGTTTTCCACTTGCTCCTCTTTTATTCATTCTGGTAGTGGAAGGCCTAAACGGAATTATAATTCTAGCTAGGAGCAATGGTTCCTTTGGAGGTATCGATATAGGTGGCACCCTCATATTTACACATTTGTTATTTGTTGATGACATTTTTATCTTTTCAAATGGGTCCAAAAAAGAAGTTGAAATACTTAAAGAGGTATTGGAATATTTTGCAGCAGCTACATGTATGGTATTCAATGAGATGAAATCTACTATAGCCATCATGAATATGGATCAATTAGCTTCATATTGGATATGTTCACCTTTTAAACTTTTCTAAGGTGTATATACATAATGGTCTTACGTATCTAGGATTTTTGTTAAATCCAAATGCATATAATAGAAGGGATTGAGCATGGCTCACTGGTAAGATTGAAAAAAGATTGCTATTATAGTGTAATCAATGGATTTCTACAGAGTAGCACTTGATATTAATGAAATATGTCTTAGAAGCCATACCTGTTTTTTGGGTTTCACTGGCATATGTGTCAATCAGAACATTGGATAAGATTAGAAAGTTATGCTATAATTTTTTATAGAAGGGAAATTCTGATGGTAACCCATATCACTGGGTAGCATGGAATACGATAGCTTTGCAAAAGGACTTGAGTGGTTGGAGCTTAAAGAGCTGACACTATTTTGCAAAGGCATTGGCTGTGAAGGGACCATGGAGAATTCTGAAAGGAGAGGGCCTTTGGGTGAAGCTTGTATACCAAAAATACATTCATCCTTATCTATAGAGGAATGGTTCATAATCAAAGAAAAAAATATTAGAAATGTCAGTTATTTGGAAAGCATTAATTCTCGGTTTTCAATTTATAGGAGAGTGGTTGGTTTGGAGCATTGGGAATGACCGAAAGGTTAGAGTGGGACATGACCCATGGGTAGGTAGTGCAGGAGACCACATACTTCACCTTGCTATGATAGTTTCTCTAAGGTATTGGGGCTTCATTTATCTGGAACAACTTGGGGATGCAACAAATACCACTGTTATGAGACAATAATGGATAAAGACTGAAGATTTGGGCTAGGGGAAATTTTAAGTATCCATACTTATTTAAAAGTGTATAAACGTTGGTGAATCTTACCAATCCTTAAAATGTCAACTATAAAATATTTGGCAATATTTTTATAAAAAAACATTTCAATTTCTAAGGATTTTATATAGTTTATACAATAATCTAGCGATTTTTAGAGTGAAAAAATTTTACCCTATCAAAATTGGGCGAAATTGGGCTTCAAAAAATGCAAATTGGTGAATCTTTTTTTTGAAAAAAACATGGAAAAATAGCCCATGGGATAAATTTCACCCCTAAAATTTTCCTTAATTTGGGCTTTGTGGATAAGGAAAAAGTCAGTTGGACAAAGTATAATAAGGCCCTTCAAGATAGTCATGTCAGATTGGTGGATCATGAGGATGCTCTAGTATGGTCCAGGAATGCTACAGGTGGGCATTATTCTCCTAGCCTAGGATAAAAGGTCATTAGAGATGAATAAGATTTACATGATCCTCAATGGTGGTGCAAATTGATACAGAAACTCAAGTGCCCTCTAAAAAACAAGATTTTCTTATGATTGGCACTCTCTAATAAGGTGCCAATTTGGGATACTATGATCATAAAGTATTGGATTGGTTCGAGACGATGTCCTCTATGCATGGACAATAATGAGAATATATCACATCTTTTTATTTCCCATTTCTACTCTAAGAATATGTGGGACTACGTCTCTCGGGTCAAAGGTACACAATTAAATTGGACTGGAAAAAATCTTAATGGAGCTATGCAATTATAGTTAAATAATGTTGGCAATAAGTATTACAATGCTCTTCCATCCATCTCAATATGGGGGTATGGCTAGCTAGAAATAAGGCAATCTTTGATGATATTCGCATCCCACTAACTGTTTATGCTACAAAAGGGCTAGTTATACTAAGTCAATTCCCATCGAATAAAGGGACTCAAAAGGTGAGGAGGATCAAAGTGGAGACTATTGATAGAACTTGGAGTTGGTCATATTTTGATGGTGCAACACGAGGAACACCAACACATGGAGGGGTAGGAGGTATACTCTACATTTTAGATACTCATTGGATTAAGTTTTCAGTAGGCTTGGGTGCAAGCACAAACAATAGAGTGGAGTTGTTCACATTAAAGTTAATTCTGACATTCGCCATCACAAAAGGTGTGAAGAGACTATAGATTTTTGGGGATCCAAAAATTGTGATAGATTGGATGAGTCAAAAGAGACCCCCTAGGAACATCTTTTAAAACCCCTATATGAATAAATAATTCAACTGACTAGTCTACTCCATGGAAGAAATTATGAGCACATATATCGAGAAAGGAACCAGATAGCAGACCAATTGTCCAAGGATGGTCTACAAGTAGGTGTTGGTACCTGAAAACGATGGGAGATGCTGGAGGACACTCTGACCGAACATGATCCTAGACCTCATCCAGGATGATACTTTAATCCATGCTACAAAAAAGCTGAGATATTCAATGGACATATCTAAAAGTTGTTTTTAACAATAGGTTCCATGGGTATAATTTTGTTAAAGTTTTTGAGATCATATGTACAAGATTGTATATGTTATTTGTGGATTTCATGAGTACACGGAAAATGGCTACTAGCCAAATTTGCAAAGTTTATTGTTTTTTCAATTAGTTATACGATACAGGTTTTCACAATTGTAATATTGAAGTATGTAAGGTTATGGGCCCGTGAACACTATGGTTTATTTTATAATAAAATGAGTTGTGCAGTTTTTTTCAAGAAAATAAAAGGTTAATCACTTACCTATAAGAGATTTTATCAAAGTCTTCGTAGTTTTCACTGTCGACACTAAGGGGACACTGTTAACAAATTAACAAAATCATATTATCTTAAGTGCATTATTATTTGTGAAGCAAGAATGAATATATAAGTTTAAAAATATAGTTACCAACTTAACAAGAATTCTTTAGAGTTCTCCCTTTTAGAGGCTACATTTAAGGGTGGTTTTAACCCCATTTCAAAAAGTGGTGCTATTGGTAGCACCATTTTTTTGTGTGGTAGTTTTGACATTTTGAATCTTCTTAGCTATAAAGTATCAACATTTTTTTTTCAAATATTGTTTTTCAAATTTTTCATCTTTTGTTTAAAATGTTTTTCTTTTTTGGTATTTTTTTTAGCAATATAAAAAATGATATATATCTCTTTTTCTCTTTCAAAGTTGTGATTTTTAATTTAATTATGTGTTACCAATAAAATTAGGATTTCATATATTTTAAATACAATGTAAAACAACATTTTATTAATTTTGCTTTATAGTTGTATCTAAATAACACTATTTAAAACATTTAGCAAAACAGTTGGAAGATTTTTTCAATTAAAAATTTTTTATGACCACAATTTTTTCCAGCAGAAAAAGGCATACCAATGTTATTCATATCGAATCAAAAGGTACATGATTAACCAAGTCTCCAGGAAGACTTAACCGAGCAGGGGCAGAAAGTCATGCCTACATATCTAAAAAAAAACATCATACAACAAAGCTAGCACTCATAAGAAGTAAACAAAGAACCTCAAAAAACGTCTTCCCCAAAAAAACGACATACAAAGTCCAGAAATCATACATTTACTCAAAACAATTCAGAGATCCCAAGTTCAGAACGTGAGAATTATGAAATTCTTCCCAAATTAAAACACCATACTCACTGCACAGAGCTTGCTTAGAGAGTTTATCTACCAAATAATTGTGTTGCCTGTAAATGTGCTCCAGAGAGATGTTCCTAAAGAGGTGGATAACTGATTTTATCCTGTTATACCAGTGGATAAGAGATAACACTTTAAGATTGTATTCATCTTGCGCCCATTTTATGATGACTCTAGAATCCCTTAAAATCTTCAGATCATCAATACCGAAGATACTAGCTATTTTCAGTACGCACCACAGTGCAAGGAGCTCTACCTTCATGTTTGTCCCAGTCCCACAATTAAGCCTCAATGAAAAGTAATGAAATTCATTCAAGAATATAGCACCCCCAGCTGCACACAATCGATCTTGAGCAACACCGTCGCAAAAGAGTGTAGGACGATTGAACTGAGGATCAAATGATCCAATTCGTTTTATGATTAATGGCTCCTGCTCTCTAAAAATGGATTGATAAACACTCAGAATTTGACAGGCTGTATTATGGGTACAAGAGTTCTGATCTTCAAACACAACCTTGTTCCTAGTAAACCAAATAAACCATGAAATAACCACAGGCAACAGTGAATGGGATGTGCACTCCCTGTACCAATTAAGAAAACATAATTCAAAATTTCCAATCCCCCATGTTATAGGTCAAATCTGCACTTCTCCGTCCGTGATCACATTAAGCCGTTGATCACACAAAAGGACAACATGGATTGAAGAGCAAGATTGCCCTAGATGATACATGGACTTGGTTTGCCCCTCAACAACTGACAAAACCCTGTTTTACCTTACCTTTTGACATGTGCGCTACCCTACAGGCATGATAGTAGCGCATTTCTTGAAGTGTGCCCTACTCTACAAGCATAATAGTAGTGCACACCTGCTAGTATGCCCTAATTTGCTTGAGCAAACTAGTGCACACCTTAAAAAATCATGCAAACGCTGGTTGTAAAGCAGTGAAGTTGCATATTATGCTCTACTCTACTGTGAAATACTCGCGCACATCTTAAAAAGTAATCAAAAATATATTAATTTGACGAATTGGGATTAGTTGCAGTTGGTTTTGCAACTTCCCCAACTTCCCAATCAAACTACCTCTTGATCCAAACAACCTACCTTGTCCCATAAATACAAGGAGGATAGATGAGAGAGAGGGGGAGAAACTATGCATTAAGGGTTGTTACGTTGGAGGAATTCCAAAGTTAGTGTGAAGAGAAGGAGCCTAGGATTTGGTTGCACAAGCACTCTGAATGATCAAGTATAATTGTACTGATTATTTGCTTTTGACAATAAAGGTTGAAATGCCCTTCTCGTCCCAGTCAAATGTCTAACGGATTGCATGTTTGTTTGGATTAAATTCTTGATTGTATTTGATGTTTAATTTGTATTTCTATTTCATCATTTTTATATCAGTCAAGATACGCTGAGGAAGGTATCTTTGTATTGCAGGTTCGTTGAACGAAAGATCAAGTGGAGGATCGATCGAAGTTCGATCCTAGATTTCGCTTGCTCCTTCGATTGATTCTCCACTTGATCTTCCGTTTGACGAACCTGCAATACAAAGATACCTTCCTCAACGTATCTTGACTGATATAACAATGATGAAATTGAAATACAATTTAAACATCAAATACAATCAAGCATTTAATCCAAACAAACATGCAATCCATTAGACATTTGATTGGGACGAGAAGGGCATTTCAACCTTTATTGTCAAAAGCAAATAATCAGTACAATTATACCTGATCATTCAGAGTGCTTGTGCAAATGGATCCTGGGCTCCTGCTCTTCACACTAACTTTGGAATTCCTCCAGCGCAACAACCCTTAATGCATAGTTTCTCCCCCTCTCTCTCATCTATCCCCCTTGTATTTATGGGACAAGATAAGTAGTTTGGATCGAGAGGTAGTTTGATTGGGAAGTTGGGGAAGTTGAAAAACCAACTGCAACTAATCCCAATTCATCAAATTAATATATTTTTGATTACTTTTTAAGATGCGCGTGAGTATTTCACAGTAGAGTAGCGCACAATATGCAACTTCACTCCTTTACAACCAGTGTTTGCATGATTTTTTAAGGTGTGCGCTAGTTTGCTTAAGCAAATTAGGGCATACTAGCAGGTGTGCGCTACTATTATGCTTGTAGAGTAGGGCACACTTCAAGAAATGTGCTACTATCATGTCTGTAGGGTAGCGCACATGTCAAAAGGTAAGGTAAAACAGGGTTTTGTCAGCTGTTGAGGGGAAAACCAAGTCCATGTATCATCTAGGGCAATATTGCTCTTCAATCCATGTTGTCCTTTTGTGTGTTTGACAGCTTAATGTGATCACAAACGGAGAAGTGCAGATTTGACCTATAACACCCCATTCCTGTTTAATTTTTAATGTAGAGCATATAATTCTCCAAGTATCTCTAGTGAAATTGCATGTCATAAGAAGATGGTTTGTGGATTTAGCATCAGAGTTACATAAAGAGCACTTGTTTGGGCCATTCCAACCCATTATGACTAAATTATCCCAAGTTTTTAATTTCCCTTTAAGAGCAAACCAACCAAAACATTTGTATTTTAAAGGCGTCTTCCACCTCCACAGTCTTTTAAACCACCATTGCTGAGGGATGAAATGTCTGAACATAATGATAGCCTTATAGGTAGACTTTGCTGTGAGCTCTCCCAAGCTGGGATTGCCCGACCATTTAATTATGTCCTTGCTATGAGTAAGCCTGCACCCCGCAGAATTGAGACGATTGAAATATCTATTCCATTCCCATTCAAATTTACCAAAGAAACCAAGGTCCGCAGCTTTGAGCCAGTATGATTTACCATTGAGGGAACTGTAATTCTTCACTCTGTCCATAGTAGTAAAATACTTCTCTTTTAAGAAAGCTAAGATTTCATTTGACAGAGTAAAGTCTTCATTCAAGCCCAGGATTGGATCAATTCCTACCAAAATTTGTCAACTCGAGCCAACTTGCCATTGAAGCTATTTTTCCATCCAATTAAAAACATTCATAAATCCTTTCCAGATAATCGAAGTATTCCTTACTCTTTTGATAGGATTCCTAAGCCAATTCGTGATATCTTGCTTAATGTATTTCACACACAGAACTTTGGACCAGAGAGATGATCCAAAAATACCCCGCCAAAAGCTTTTAAGACGCAGAGCCTTACCGAAAACATCCATATTATTCAATCCCCAGCTTCCACAACTTTCAGGAAGAGTGATATTCTCCCATCTTGCCATAATCAGACCTTTATGTTATTTTCTACTTGACCATAAGAAATTTGAACACAGTTTTCTAATAGTATTCAAAATGGAGTTGGGAGCTTTAAACAATGAAAGCCAATACACAGGAATACTAGTTAGAACAGTCTTGACAAGAATGAGATGCCCTCCAATGGATAACAATCTATTAGTCCAACAATTTATTCTGCTCTCAAATTTCTTAAAGAGCCATGACCAATCCTTCACTCGATAATTGTTAGGCTTCAAATAGTAACCAAGATACTTAAAACCTTCAACCAACAAATGAAATTTAAAACGCATGAAGGTTTGTAATTCCACAATATTTGAATTGTCCAACTGATGCTGATAAAGGATAGATTTTGTAGGACTGACCTTCATACCCGAGGCGCTGCAGAAAACATTGATATTATTCATATAGCAGTCCCATTCATTAATAGAATTAGATCATGCAAGAAGCACATCATCTACAAAGAGTAGATGAGATATAGAGAGATCTTTTGACAACTTTATCCCTTTAATATAGCCTTCAGATTTGGCTTTGAGAAGTAACCTAGTAAGACCATCAATAACAAGCAAAAATAGAAGCAGGGATAAGGGGAAACCCTGCCTAATCCCTCTGGAGCATTTGAAGAATTCCGATGGCACCCCATTTACCAAGACTGCTATATTAGTAGATGACACACATGCCATTATCCAATTAAGCATAAGTGGAGACAAACCAATATGAATTAGAACAATTCTGAGAAAGCACCAGTCGACACGATCATAAGCCTTCTCAAGGTCCATTTTGAGTAGCAAGCCTTATTTTTTCAAATCTTAATGGTATGGATGATCTCCTGTGTGATGCCGACTGCATCGAAAATTTTCCCGTCATGTAAAAAACCAAACTGTTCTGTAGAGATAAACTTTGAAAGCGCAGGTTTTATTCGCACAACGATGATCTTAGATATAAGATTATAGATCAAGTTACATAATGCTATTGGCCTATAATCTCCAAATGTGTGAGGCTTGTTGCACTTAGGAATCAAGGTAAAAAATGTAGAATTCAGAGCACCAAAGATAAAACCATTGGAGTCCCTTCTATGTGAATAAAAGGCATGAAAAAACTTGGAATTTTTATCCCCTAATTCCAACCATAAAGCTAGGATCTTGAGTCTCCAGTCAGCTTCTTCCTGATTCAAAATAACTTCCTTTTTTTCTTCAAGAGTTCCAATTAAATCTTGATAATCCATTTCCTCCATAAGTTCAAATTTCCTATAATAAGCTTCTTGGATTCGAATCTCCAAGTCTCTGTACTCTTTTAGATCCTGCGCCTTTTGATTATTTATCCATTTGGTTACATCATCTTTTAATTTCCTCAACTTGAGAAGAAGACGATCCATAGGATTCAAATCACCCCCATGATTGGAACTCAACTAAAACTGTCTAACAACTGCACAAAGGTTTTCATTCTGAAGCCAGGAACAGTTAAATTTGAAAGGAAACTTCCTTAGAATAACTTTGTCATTACTTTGAAAGAACACTGGCCAGTGATCTGAAAATATGGCCTCCCTAATCCAAGATCTGTGGCGTTGAAAGATTTGAAGCAAAGACCTACTTACCAAAAAATGGTCAATTCTTTTGTGGATACCTTCCCCACCCGATCTGCCATTTGTCCACGTAGGAAGGAGAGAAACAGGAGCAATATCAACCAAATCAAAATTAATCAGCATATATGAGAAATAGTCTACAAGATCATCCTTTCGAGCCAAAGGGATCCAAACTTCTGTAGAACTTAAGGTGAAGTTCATATCACCTGCGATGATAATATTTTCCATACTTACGAGACCTGATCTCATCAGAGAATCCCAAAAAATAGTTCTGCCCAAATAAGGCCCATAGCAATTGATCACAGAGAAATTGAAATTTTGTAACAAACTCCTTCCATTCATCAGAATACCCCAATTTGTTTTGTAGGTATTGAAATGGAAGAGACGAGGATTCCAACCAACAATGAGACCTCCAGACCTACCATAGGAACTGACCGCAGAAAATTCCCAACCTGGTAAGATATTCACAAGCTTCAAAATAGCCGAGGAATCCACACATGTCATTTCCTGAAAAAAGAATAATTTCCAGGCTAGTAGCACTGAAGAGTTTAGATAAAGCCCTACCCCGGGTGGCCTTACCTATACCCCTAACATTTAAAGACAAGATCAACATTAGTCAAAATTGATAGTGGGATGCATCGCTCTAAGTGCCCTAGGATTAGGAGAAACATCAGTTGGAGAACAAGCTTCATCAATTTTAACAGACATGGGAATAAACCCATTTCCCACCAAACCATCAGACTTCCTAATACCTTTCTTTTTAGAATTCCTAACAGTTACATTTTGAAACCAAAGGCAATCATAGGGGTTCACATTAGAATTTCAAGGAGGGTTTTTAGAAAAAACAGTCAAGGGCGGAAAACAAGGAACCTCAAAACTAGGATTGTAGCCGCTTTCAGCTAGCACAACTTTATCCTTAAAGGAAAGAACCCTAGCAACATTCTCCTGATAGGTAGGAGGAGACTTAGGGTGGCCCACCAAAGGTTCCATAAGTTCAAAGTTAAAGTTCGACAGAGACAACCTACTCGCCACCAGAAAAGGGGCATTCACAGCATCAAGATTGAGAGACACCTCCCCCCTAGAGATGCGTTGATCAAGGGATTTTTCAATTTCAACATAAAAATTGAGTTCATCTTTAGAAATATTTTTATAAGGAGTTTCATCTGGAGAAGACTTACCCAGAATGTTCCGCGAAGGAGAAGTAGGACTAGATTTTGGGCTCGAACATACCAGAGAGGCATCGAAACCCTGGCTTGGATGGTGAGCACCTTTCACCTTCAATGAAAGAAAAGGAAATTTTGCAATGGTATACCCAGTCATCCGAAAACTAAAACAACGAAAAGGGATCTTCAATTAGTCCAGACGCTGACAAAAGGTCCGAGAACCCCAGATGACCTCAATCTCAGTCGGCAACCCCAGGCACATATCAAATTCCACCATGATTTTTGCAATTCTACGGTCAAAACCAAACAGGGATTTCTTATCCAAATGTATGAACTTACCAACAGAATTAGCCAACCCAATACAAATATTCTCGGTCTAGAGCTCAATCGGGAAGCTCGGCAGCAACATCCATAAATGGCGAAACCTCTACTTTTCACAAATAGGGTCAAAGGCAACATGCTATTTCTTCAACCAGAGAGAACCATCCTTGATAAGCCACATTCGTTGGAGAATCTCATCCACATGATCATTGTTAGGAAATATAAATAAAATCCAGCGATTTACCAGGAGGTTTACCCCTGGATCCAACCCAACCAAAGGTGTCAAATGCGTGTTCACCCATGCCAAAATCTCCTCTCGACTTCCAGAGGTGAACTCCATACGCCCAACCACAACCCAATTAGCCAGAAGATCAACTCTGTCAAGATGCAATTAGGGTTTATGATGAATTTCTCCCTGCCCTCTCTGGCTTTGACTGATTTTCTATGGCGGTGTGCCCTAGCTCTAACCCCAAAGAGATTAGGGTTAACAAACCTAGACGCAGAGATATCCAGAGATGACCTAACATCTGTAGGAATGTCGAAAGGAGTAATAGAAGGGATATTAACCCCACCTGTAGAGGAAGAAAGGTTAACCCTTGACGAGGTTACCTGAGCAGAATCCATAACAACACGTGGAATCGTCCACAAAAGGGAAAAAGGACAAAACTCTAAAAAAGAGCAGCCACCTGTCAAGAACCGAGATCGACAGATAACTTGTGATAGTGATCGAGAGAAAAGGTGAACCCACAACCAAAAATCCAAATCAAACCCTAAGTCTAACCAAACAAGAGAAAAAACACCAAAAGGAAAAAAACCACCGCAGAAACCCGGAAGAGGAGCTGCAGATATAAATCACATTCCCACTTTTTTATTAACCTTGGTTGGTACTTTAGTTAGTCGAGAAAGCCAGCTAGACTCCAAGTTACTGCAACTCACAAATCCTTCTCTATGGTGACATATCCCAAAAAGAACCAAACCAACAACCCCGAAAACCTCCTTCATCCCTCCCCCAAACCCTCTCCATCCATTTTTTTTAATGACCACAATTAAAAAATAAGAAGAGCAAAATAGCATTTTTAAACAATTTTTTACATATTTTTATAAATTCTACATTTAAAATTAACAATATTTAATGTTATTTTTTCTAAAGTAATGATTCACATAAAAATGAAAACAACTATATAATATGGTAAAGAACATATTAAAAATATTCACCATAAAATAACAATATATAGATATTTATTCTCAATGTAAAATCTCAAAGTCAAAACTTTACAAAAATAACTTATCAGTCATTTGTTAAATTGAATATGTTCTTCAAGAACATCTTAAAACTAATCAATAACACAAAATAGATTAAATTCATCATTTCAATAGGTACATCATCATTTTTTTAGACATCATTCTAATCTCACATTGTCTTATATGTCTACAAGTTGTTTAAAGCGATTCTTTCCAAACAACCAGTGCATTGGTGGTTGAGGGTCCTTTGACATTTTTTCCTCACACGATTCACAAAAATGTCCTTTCTTCAAACCAACTTCTTGCCTTTCATTTGGAAGAGCATTAGTAGCATTAATTCTATGTTGAATAATTTTGCATTGTAATTTATCATTTTCAATGGACATGCAATTTCTTCTTTTTTATAAACAACATGCTAGTGTTGTACCTAATCACTAATTATAGAAAAATAATTAAGTAAAATAATGTAAATAAGCATAAATTAAAAGTGACAAAGATTGAATTATGTTTTCATATATATTATCACAAATCTTACTTGAATCGGAGAAAAAATACAAAACCCAATCTCTATCATTGGTGAATTTATCTATAAGATAATTAATCATTGCTTGTGACTTTTGATAAATATTTACAATCTCTCGTACCAAATCATTTTCTTCACATGTTAATTTTATAACCACGACATTATAAGTGAACAATTGACTATGTTTACCTTCATATTTTTTATTAATAAGAACGTAATCATAAGTATCATCTTTTGCCCAACATGCAAGATGTATGCTTTCAACATCACTCATAAATGGATCATTATTGGAGCTACGAAGATTAGGCTTGTGCCTATAACATAAATAATAATAATTCAATTAACTTGTAAATAATTAAAATAGATTTATGTTGGACTAATCATTGCACCTCTGGGAATTGATCTTGTGGACTAACCACCACCTCGGTAACATGGGACTAACCACCCACTCAATATTATGTGCTTTGTTTGGATGTTTACTAACATCTGTAGGTTTTGGTGTAATGACAAACCTTTAGTTGGTATGGAATCCCTACAGATTTTTAAACTCCACGTTTTGTGGTCTACAACTTTGCCTTTTGTTGCCCTTAGAGCTGTTAGCTCTGTTGACCTTCATATCTATGTCTCTCAAACCTATGCACAACCTAGATTCCTCTCCAGGGAACCCTAATTCAATCATTCTCTGCATGGAACTAAATGAGAGTCTATTCATTCTACATTCTCCGTATATTCTCCAACTAATGTTTCCCTATGCATACGCAGAACCCACGCAGACCAAACCTGGTATACTTCTGCATCTTGGACCAATGTATCCTCCCTCTCCATTTGTGGCCTTTTCATTTGCTTATTTCCTTCAATGAACCTCTCTCCATTCCTACGTGTAAATTTACCTTTGCATGTGTGCATATACCTCTCATGGTATCAGAGCACACCCAATCAATTTCTAACTGTAAACACTAAATAATATCTTTTAAGTTTCTTAACAATAAAGTGGCTTGCTTGAATTTGGTTTACCCTTGAAGATTGATAACATTAACATTGTTTGTGTGCTTGAATGAAAAATCACAAATCTCCAAAATGGTGATCTTGTGGCATCTACAAATCCCATAACCACTTTATTGAATGCTTAGTAAGTATAAGGCTCACAAGCGTAACTAAATGTTTTGGATATTGTAACCATGAGGGATATCCACAGTAACTAAGGAAAATCCTTTTTAGGAACACGATTGGCAATTTTTTCACAGTCACCTAATATTACTTGATATTGCACAGTATCAAACCCATTCCAAATGTAGTGATCAAGGGTGTCATCAAATTGAACATTCTACTGGCATTGCCTTCTTTATCTTTCAAGCTTGACTCTTTAAATATCATTTTTAATGGTCTCTAGTCCTCCATCTATATTCCTCTTCATTATCGTTTATGAAAAAAGACAAAAATATATTTATATATCTATAAGTAATAAAATATAAATAAATCAACCTAAAAATAAATAAAATGGATATAATAAATCATCATACCATTTTGAATGCAACAAAAAAATATTTCAGTGTTGTTGTCGAGCTTGAGTCTAGATAGTCACGTCTAACATCATCCCAACTCTATTCATTCAATAATCTAACCATTTGATTTTATCTTCTCATATAAACCTTGTGACTAGATAAATAGAATAAATAATGGCATAATGATACCCATAATAAAATGCTTAGAACATTAATATGTTAAATTGAAAAATAAATTTGATCAACCTAACATCAATATATAAAAAATAACTAAAAAAGAATACTTTTGAAACTCGATAAACATTTCTTCCATGATAGTTCACCCAACCTTGCACATGATAATATGGTTGTGATAAGTGTTTCATCCTTCCTTCGTTCCATTGATCTCCAAGGTGATATAGTCATCTCTTCTAGCATACTCTTGCTTTCAAGACTTGTATTACTAATGCTAGATGTTAAGGTTTTTATTTTTTAATCTTTTGTTGTTTTGTACAGATATTCTCCAACAAGCTAAAGATCTCACCAATCAAATCTCATGTTTGTCTAGTTCTAAATCCCAATTGTTACAAAAACTATCTGCAACTTTGAATGCATCACTTCCTTTACAATTTTTTTTCACACTTTCCCCATCAATTGTGAAGCATATTTCCATACAACATTTCTTTTGAAAAATTGCATCAATGTTTGATATGTCTTTATCACATATTTCTTGAAATTCATTATGGATAAATCTTACCCTGTGATGTCCCTAGCCCCTAAACCAAGGCCAAGGACACCTGGGAACCCAAGGGGAAGTCCAAATCAAGGTAATGCATAGTAGAATAAGGGTAACTAAGGGTAGGATAGCATGCCAAAAGCCAATAAAATAAAACAATCAACCTTTTTTTAAATGAAATGCAAGAATATAATGCATATCATTCCCCAATACTCATGTTATGCAAGGTAAATACAAGCATGAAATGAAACAATATATGAGCAAGCTATTAGCATGGTTTAAAACATTAAATATCATATCTATTATAGCCATATAAACACTAATAAAATTAGATCTACAAGCTACCATAAACAATGTAATAATCAGATCTATAGGCTTCCATCCACAACCACATTAACAATGTTAAAAATCAGATCTACTAACTGCCACCTACATCCATATAAACAAAAAGGAACTCATATATGAAGGAAACCATCTATATCCATATAAATGTTAATAACATCAAATCTCATGGTTGTAACCTACATCCACGTAAGTAGCAATAAAATAATATCCATGAGCACATATACATATCCGAAATTATAGTAAATAAACATATAACAAAATACTTATCTTAATTAAAAGCGACTAGCTTCAACAGGACAATGTTCCACTTAGCCATAGACATGCCATGCTCATGCATATTTCAACATGACAGTCACCCCGAGTTGAGGCCATAGATACACATAAGAGGTACTCTCAAACCAAAAGGTATGGTGTGCTCATCTCAACACCAGGAACACTGCTACACAAAAACAACTATATCTCAGTCATACAAAAACCTTTTTCAATGAAACAAAAAATATTCCTTAATGGAAATGATGTTACAGATGCAATGGAACATGTATAACAACCCATAAATGCTCATAAATATCTGAAATAGAACATATGGTTGCTCCCTTCTCAACATCATGAGAATACCACAACTACACCTTTCACCATATCAACTTTCCCTTCCATCTACTTTACCTCGTGAGTTGTGAATCCCTCGCTACGCAATATATTAGGATATCACCACCCTCATCCCAGTGTTATAAGGTAGATTGGGAAGATACAAGCAATGGGAGAAGGAATCATGTTGTGTAAGCATAGATAAATCTTCAATCCCCATTATAGGGTCTTCAAACCTCATTACAAGGCCTTCAATCTTCCTGGAATACAATGCATCTCCTACTTGAGAGCATGTATTTCCAAAACAAGAGACCATTTCCCTTCACTAATGTTGTGGGTCCATTGGAACTTTACCTGCTTGATCTCTCGATTCCATAGTAGCTTGACTTTTGTGCCCAATAAGGTAACTGGTTGTACCAGGAAATACCCTTCTGATTCCACCTGAATCACATTCCAATCAATCACATGATTAACATCAGGTATATACCTTTTCAACAAAGATACATGAAATGCTTCATGCACTTTTATGCAAGCAGGAAATGCAAGCTCATATGCAACAAAACCTATCCTAGTAAGATCTCAAAGGGTCCACAATGTCTTGCATAATGTACAGATAGTCTATAGCCCCATACCTGTATCACACATTCCACATGAGCATCGATAACTTTTAGTGATGACTATATACAACATAGATACTATTCCTTGACATTGTAATTACAAGCATCAAGCTATAAAATCATATTCCAACCATTAACATTGACTCTTTACAATCATTAAGACATATGCATTGCTATTATAAAGGCTAAGCCTCACCCAATTATAACACACAGGACTATCATGTTCTTGCCAATCAAGCCAAGTTGATCCACATAACACCATTCATTTATCAATCATGCCTTTACACAAGAGGGATGACCATCGACCATTATTACAGGATTAAGGACTAGACTAACAAGCCACATGAGCATTATTTCTATAAGATTATCATGTCTATATATGCTATGCTATCTTTTATTATACCTTCATGTGCATCCTGTTCAATAACCATTAGAACATCACCAATTATCATATACACCCATGATGTACATTGCCTTCATAGTACCATCATAACTTAAATGCATTCATGATGATGTCACCCCTTCATGCTGGAGACACCTATTCACATGATCATAAGATAGGTACAAAGTGTATGCATATACAACATAACTACATAATCACATACTTACGTAACCATATGCATACCCATAACTTGCATGGACAATATGTATTAGTTCCAAGTACATCACAACAACATGATCACATGCTGATATATACAACATTAATCATTATACCAACACATACAGTCTTGTGTATACCAAGCTGGGAAAAACCAACAACTTACATAAAATCATCAAGTGTAAGGACTACTATATCCTAACAAGTATTTTAATGCATCAAGGCCACAACTTAAGAACACTTGACTAATTAAGGGAAACTGGGTGTCCAAGTTCCACGTTCCACCCACCATATGAAATCATCCGACATATACTCTTTCTATTGTGAGGCCACCCTCGAGCTGGGAATTTTTTTTACTAGGACCAAAGGAAGACACATAATTCTTCCCAAGAATTCTTCTCATCAATTGGACACCAAGTCTACAGCCATCCCAGAATAAGAAACACAAGGATCTACTTGGAGATGATCCTTCAAAGGTAGAGTACTTAAGCCTACTTAATATGCATACATAGGACGATGGAATCAATCCATTTCCAATCAACTTATCACACCAACAAACATAGTCAACACCAATCCATTAGCTTAAAAAGCATTAATAACATAATTTACCTCATGACGATCAAGCCCTTATCCCACGCAAGGGACTTAACAACAAAAGCAACATGGATTCCAATTCACCCATAGCCAACCAAATCATAGACATATGTCCATGCATACATATGCATTCAAGCATAGGAAAAGGGCCAAGCCCTTGCTTCCCAAACCCTAGACATGGACAAGAATTAGTCCATCACATTATCCAAATCCAAGCAATGTCCATCTAATTCTTAGACCACAAACACACATTCATGTGCATAGGGAGGCAATGCCTAACCCTGAATAAACCCATACCAATAATTAATATATGGTTTGGTGCATAGAAGGCCACTGTCTTCAATATTCAACATATAGTGATGATAACAACAATAACATACATTAAATCCATTGCACCCAGAAGACTCGTATTGATCATATCATTGCCACTCAATGCAATGCCTTACCACTGCAAACACATAGGAAAAAATCCACTATAGGATCACAGATGGGAAATACTCTCTCCCCCGAGCATAGAACAATACTATAAGAGAGTCATCAAGGGAAGAGCCCTCTCTTCTTCCACAATATCCCATTTACCATTAGGAGCAAGGTCATAGGGATAACCCCTCTCTTGCACTTCTTGCAACATAAAGTTAAGCACACATTCCTTCCATCAGAGAACATTAAAATACTTAAGTAACTACTGGATTCATAGTTACCCTCTACAAGATCATGGAAGGGAAAATCCCTCTCTCCGACATTAATATATCTAAGAGATCCTACACATGGTACATACAAATGCAATTACCCATCCATCCAACACATAATACATATGTATTTACTTACACACCCATGACATACACTAAAAGTATTTAATAAAATTATTAAGATAAGATAATGATAGGGCTGCACCCTTTCTTTATCATCATATGCATCTCATTATCAATCCACAAGCATATTAGACATGCATATGCATTACATCCAACAAAACATGTGCATAAGCCCTCTCCTACAAACCATGCCAACACAATTAATTATAGAAAATAATCAATCCAAGACAATAGTGAGAAGAATAGGCCCTTCACCACCATACATATATAATATTTATATATGCAACGGCAACCAACCAATGGGCTGCACCCTCCACACACACACACACAAAGGATACAACCTCCAAGAGGATCACCCTCATTCATTCTCTGCACTCAATAAGCAACACACACACACACACACACACACACACACACACACACACACACATATAGGAGCCCAAAGGTCACGCCTTTCTCATCAAGCATGAGCTTTATTTAATTATAAAATCAAGCCAAGGCTATGCCTTCAACAATTCTCAAGCAGTTGTAATTACACATTAATTACAAAGGGGAACTCCCTCACCAGATGCACCAAACAATACAATGAATTACAAAGGGAAATTCCCTCATCATTTTCAAGTAGCCAAACAATATAATAACGAGATACCATAGGCATCTATAAGAGCGCTTCCCTCACCATCCATAACAATGAATATACAATTATACAATCCATGATCTCAATTAAAGAGGGATTCACTCTTATTGTTGTTGCAACATCAAGTAGAAGTAGAAGTACATGATACCAAACCGGATATGGATGGAGACACCCTCACCACTTTCCACATCCAAGCAATTAAACCATTAATAGTTGTGTAGTGCTGTAGAGGGGGCTACGCCCTTTCAAAAATCAACTATTCAACAAACAAATCATTTAAATAATGCAAAGAAGCAAAAACCCTCCAAATCTATTGCCATCAACAATAATAATATATGTATATACATACAGGAAGTCAATCCCTTTGACACGGGTTCCAAGAGGAATAGGGAGGGGGATAGACTCTCCTCAAGATGCTACTCCTCTCCCTCACTTCCCAAAACCAATACCAATACAATCAATTAGACATGAATAACGAGCGACCAATGGAACCGAAATGGTTCCCTATTCCATCCAATAGAAGTAACCCCAAACCATAGGCTCTTATTTTTTAAATACAAATTCAACACCCTCTTTTCAATTCCTAGTTATGCCAAAATAAAATAAAATAAAATAAATGTGAAACCATTCTTTGGAAAAGTTTCCCATCCCCCCCAAAATAGACAAGGAGAAGAATCTAGAATAATTAAATGAGACATGCCACATATATTGAAAATAAAAATAAAAAGGAAAATGGAACCACCATTAAGACAAGTGGTCTATTTCTCCAAAATAGACAAGGAGTTACTCATCAATGTAACCACTTCCATCTAAGGGACATAAATAGGCCTATAAAAACATACCATCAATAGAAATCCCAAAATCCATACAGGGAATAAATGCCACTTAATAATTATGCTCTTAATTAATAATAATAAAACTGTATCATCTTAATAACTTAGCATTAAATTAATACTGATAATAATACATATTATTTTCCTTTTAAAAAATAATAAGATACATGTCATTAAATTAATAATGACAATTATTTAATAAGATAAGGTAATGCACATCGGAATAATGTAACTAAGGATAGGCTAGCATGCCAAAAGCCAATAAAATAAAACAATAAGCCTTTTTTTTTAAATGAAATGAAAAAATACAATGTAGATCATTCCCCAATACTCATGTTATGCAAGGTAAATACAAGCATGAAATGCGACTAGATCTGAGCAAACTATTAGCATGGTTTCAAACACTAAATATCAGATATATTACAACCTTATAAACTCTAATAAAATCATATCTACAAGCCACCATAAACAATGTAACAATCAGATCTATAGGGTGCCATCCACAACCACATTAACAATGTTAAAAAACAGATCTACTAATTGCCACCTACAACCATATAAAAAAAAGGAACTCAAATATGAAGGCATCCATCTACAACCATATAAATGATAATAACATCATATCTAATGTATGTCACCTATATCCATGTAAACAACAATAAAATCAGATCCATGAACACATATACATATATGAAATTATAGTAAATAAGAAAATACTTATCTTAATTAAAAGCAACTAGATTCAATACGACAACGTTCCACCTAGCCATATAAATTCCATGCTCATGCATATTTCAATATGACAACCACTCTTGAGATGAGGCCATAGATCCACATGAGAGGTACTCTCAAACCAAAAGGTATGGTGCGATCATCTCAACACCGGGAACACTACCACAAAAAAAAAAACTGTATCTCAATCATACAGAAACATTTTTTAGTGAACAAAAGTATTCCTTACTGGAAAAAATGTTCCAGATGCAATGAAACACGTCTCACAACCCATAAATTCTCACAAATATCTGAACTAGAACATATGGTTGCGCCCTCCTCAACACCGTGAGAATACCACAACTACACCTTTCACCATGTCAACTTTCTCTTCCATCTACTCTACCCGGTGAGTTGTGAATCCTCTTGCTACATAAGCCCTCAAGATATCACCACCCTCACCCCCATTTTATGAGCTAGATTGGGCATAGACAAGCAATGGGACAAGGACTCATGTTGTGTAAGCATAGATCAATCTTCAATCCCCATTACAGGGTCTTCAAACCTCATTACAAGGCCTTCAATATTCCTACAATATAATTTATCTATTACCCGAGAGCATGTATTTCCTAAACAAGAGAGAATTCCCATACAGTAGAGAGCTCAGAGAGAGAGAAGAAGAATAATGAAAGAGAGCCAATTCGAATCCTTCTATAGCCATTCAAATTCCCAAGAGAGTGACTCCAATTCCAAGAGAGGTAACTCAAATTCATCGGGCAGTTACTCAATTCATGGGAGAGAGGAGTTACAATTAGAGATTCCATTCCCCATAATAACAAAATGTGAAATAGACAGGGGAGTTACACTCTTTTAAGGATTGTAGGCTAAAAATAACCAGTGAGGGTGCACTAGCACATGAGGAGCATCAAATGAGGTTTGGAATAGCCAAGGAGGGTGCACTAGCCAAGTAGGCCCCACTAAACATCAAAGAGGGAGCAATAGTACCTCCATAAACCAAAATAATAAAAAATAGGGTCCAAAGAGTAATGTTAGGGAGAGAAACAACTCCTAGTCCCCAACCCCCTCACATGTGGAATCCACTACCCCCCATTCTCGTTAGTTGTCCATGTTGAGCTAGTTATTTAATTAAAGAATAATAATATAAAAATCCATAGTCTCAGCACCTAGTGCCACAATAACAAAAAATATAATAGCATATCTCAGGGGCTTAACAACCAGGGTATTACACACCCTTTGAATGAATGTCATGGGCATCATATACTCATTATATATGTTATGAACCCATTCCAATAAATTTCTTTGTCTATCAGTTAAAATGGCACAAATGATAATTTGATTATTTCAATAAGAGAGTTATTGGGATATTCTTGCATCAATTCTCTTCTAGCCTTTGCAGAATGATTTCCGCAATTACATAATATTTGTAGTCAAAACATTTTTATTGGTCAAATGCATCCCTATTAAGTGTTACACCAAAATCTTGTCATCATGAGATATGTATCCTTGGCTTGTCCTAATGCCCAAAGCATTAGTGCTAAACTAACTGAAGGAAAGGATTTGGCATGTTTTTTCCCTATGTTGTCACACTCACGCACCTTGTATATTGACAAAATGCATCATCTCCTTGACGACACACTTTTCACATTGACAACATGCATCAATGACACTGTTTGCCTTTGATCATCATGCATCACCCTTCAATGACGTAGGTTTCTATTTGACAAAGTGCGTCACTGCCAGTTAGGAAAGAAAAATAGAAGCTTCGGGAGCCTTCTAGAACAAGTGTCTTCGTGGAGGATTATCCCAATAAATCAGTGAAGGTGGTAGTCGAACCCCTAACTTCTTGGGATGATCCCTTAGCCTTCTCCATCAAATCCGCAACTCCTTCTATCCTCTTTTGCCTATATATACAAGATTCCTCTTCATGGTTGGGAGAGGATGAATTAGCGCACCCAAATGATGAAGAAATTATGCTAGAATTGAAATCCCTTCATCCATTAGAGACAAGGTTGTATCTTTGAGGCAAAGGTTAGTTGGAAGAAATTGCAATGTCAAGGAAATGGTTGTAATCTCCTCTTCTCAATATTCATTAATACAACAATATATTCTCTTTCCATAAAGGTTTATTGTGCATTGTAGATCTTTAGAACTTGTTTCCTTGACCACTTGTTTAGGTTAATCAATATTACTTGTTGCTTTCACTTGTGTTTCCTCTATGTTTTTCTGCAGCTAGGAATTGAAGATCGCATAAAGGAAGGAGAGACTACTCCAATTACAAGGTGAGTAACATGCCCTATTCTGGTACCTTGATTAATCTAGGAAACTGTTTATATTCTGTTGTGTTTTGTTCTAGATCTAAATCATTTAGACTAGGCAATTTGTTCTTTGTCCGCCTTGACTGAAAGATACACAAACAAAATTGGTGACCGTACTGGGGAGATTCCATAGTCTTTGGATTGTTTAGGTTGTGATTTTCATTTTCTTGTTTATCCTCCTAAATCCCTTCAATTTGTCTTTCTCTTTTATATATATCCTCCTGTGAGTTACTCGGTGATCCAGTCTCTTTAGGGATCTTTGGCTCAGCCAATTACCTCTTTTTGGTTTGGGATTTTTATTTTTTCAACCTTGGATCTTGCCTGACGCACCTGGGTAGTGTCATACTTGCGCTGCTGTAATTTTGATGCAACTTTTCCTAATGCAGATCGCGTCACTGACGCACTTTGTCCGTGTTCAGAAAGTGTAACTGACGCTTTGTCCTTGTGTACAAACCACGTCACTGAGGTTCTGACACTCTGGTGTATACCTGCAAGCTGCATCACCCTGTAAAGTTTGGCATCTAGGATTAAGTTTCCCATAAAAATTGGATTTGTTGGTTTTTTGAGATCTGTGTTTCACTTGTTTTAGACATAGTCTTTCTCAGAATTGGATTGCTTCTTTCCTTGATTTACTTTGAGATTTAGAACTCGATTTGATTCCTTAGTGAGTCCTAGGTAGTCAAGTGATTGCTTCCTTGGTCTTGGGTAATTCCAATCCCTTGCAAGTGCAAATAGTCTTGTGACTCTTTGAGAACGCCATGTTGTTGTGGTTTTAGTGCAATTTGGTGTGAATCTTGAGTTGTGACACTTTTTGGGTGATTGATTTCTTAAGAACCTCATTTTTGTTTAAATATTGCAGTAATGGGTGTTAAGATATTTAAACACTTAGGAGTTAGTTAAGATCAACTTGTGTAATATATCCATTAGGAAAAGTGTGTTTCTTTAGTATGCATTAGTATGCATTTGTAAATATTTAATCCGACGGTCACGATATGTTTTAGACATAGAGTGATCCGACGGCTCAACTTCTCTTAGATCATATTTAACCTTGATCTATGGCTTAACACCCGATTGATCCATGATCTCTATTTAAAGTGCATGGAGGGTTATTGTCTAGTTGATCAATTATGAGAAGCTCATTTGTAACTTTCTTTCTTTGCATAATAAATTGCTCCGTAGAAGCTATTTGGCCGGGGCCGTGGAGTGTTTTCCTCTTGAGGGTTTAAACCACATCAAAACATCGGTGTATTGATCTGTGATTTGTTTGTGTGAAGTGGTTGCTCTAGGTGTTCGGTCTTTTGGGAGTACCCTGTGTATCCGAACATGGTATCAGAGCTTTTATGAAGAGCTACTTTCGGTTATGATCTAGATCTTGAACTGTTGTTGCCGAATCTTGAAAGGGTTTCTGGTTTTGGTATTTCTGTGCATTTCTGGGCTGTGGGATGTGTTGCATTGCATTCGGAGCACCGTTTACATTGGGAAATAGTTTTCGTTTGATCGAAAACGGTTCCCGGTTGCTTCAGAAATGCGTATTTCATCAGATCTGAAGGTATAATGTTACAGTGACGTTTTTTAATTTTATTTTTGTTTTAAAAGAAAAAAAATCTCATGTTTTATCAGTTTTTATTATTAGATTTTTTTAGTTTTGGATTGTTTTTTTCCCTATATGCATATGCTCTTTACCATGCACCTTGTGCAATCTCGGCGAATCAGAAACAGAAAGGGAAATGATTTTTCTCGACTGCGTATGCTCTTTGCCGTGCACCTTGTGTGATCTCGGCAAATCAGAAACAAAGAGAAAACGTAGACTTTCCGGGCAAGCTAACGAGATCCAACCTCATAAGTGTGGAAATTTTTTTTTTGTTTTGGTTTATGGTGTGATTTGCAGAAAAAAAGGCAAGCACGAAAACCGAGCAAGAAGAGTAAAAAAAAAAAAAAAAATCCCTTACTCCTTTCCATATTTTACATATCTTTTAATCTAGCTCACTTGGTTCAAAGTTGCTTTATTCCTTAATATGTCTTGAGTTCAAGTTTTAAGAAACTTTTAAAAGAAAAAGTGCATGCAATTTCTATTTTCAAGTTACTTTATTGTAAAAGTGCATCTCACTTAAATAATAAAAAATAAAAATAACAAGTGAGTCACTTAAGTTTTTTTTTATTGCTACACTATTTAAAATAACATCATTGTAAAAGTGAAATCACTTATTTTCCAAAAGTGATTCACTTAAAACAACTTTCTTGTAAAGTGATTGTAAAAGGTTCATCTTGGGAAGAGGGGGGTTCTTTTTTTTAGCTGGTCATTCTCTATCTGCCACGTCACTATTAGGGACATCTTCAACATTTTCTTTGATCAAGCATAACTTCATCATACGAAGTCAGTTTTCAGTGCCATTTTTTTTGAAACCACCTATTTTTTTTATCTCTTCGCATCCAGACTATTGGTTTCTGCTTTTACAGCTGTAATGTCCCCAGTTTGACCCCATGGCATTAACATTATAAATGATGTAATATTGTTATGAAATCATGGTGAGGAGCTCAAGGCCAAGGCCCCGCCATCGATTTAGTGATGCATATGGTTTGCGTGCTAGCAATGCACATTGGAAATTCAAATATCATGTAATATGCATTTTAATAAAAATACCCACAACTAGCTATGCAATGCAACAAAGAGATGGGGGCATGATTCCACAAGGAATTGGGAGGAAAAACATTCAAACGCTTGAGCCAATCAGGTCAATCCAAGTGTCAATGAGAGAACCCATAAAACCCTCAACTACCCATGTTGACTTTGGTACCCAATCATTGATTTCTCCCAAGAGTTGGTTGAGGTAGTTAATGCCTTGGGGAATGGGAGGTATGGCTGTCCAAATTCGGGTATGGGTAAGCCACCCTTCATGAAAAATCGTGTTTGTCTCCTTGGGCAAGAAAATAGCCACGAAATTGCTCTCTAAGCCATTAGGAAACCATCATTCTTTCTCCCTCACGAGTTTAGATCTACCTGGGCGTTTTCCAGGCATGTTTGTTGTGTTTTCCTTCATTCTCCCATTAGAGAAGGGCATTTTTGTGTTGTATACCAGTGGGGAAGAAGAGGAATGGAACGGGGGTTCCCCAGAGACCGTTGTTGTTGTTAAATGGTGAGAGAGTTGGGGAGAAAACGTTTTTCCTCCCTGTGGATGCATTTTCCTTCCCACAGCTTGTTTTGGGTGAGCCACGATTTGGGGAAAATATATGGCCATCTTGTTTGTGAATTCCACTGCTGGAAATGTGTATCTATGCCCAATGTTTGTGCTTGCTGTGTGAGAAATGAATATGTTGGGGTATGGGTATGGGTATTCATTTCTTTGGCTTGAGCTTGAGAATAAGCATCCGTGGTTCAATTGTAGCCTGATAAACCCAGCTATGGATTGGCTTGGTTCAGATGGAATGATTAATTGGTTGTGAGAGAGTGAATGTCCCCTTTCCTTGTGAGAATCATGCCCAGCTCGGGGGTGGCCTTCGGACGGACTCAGTATAAGCTGTTGAAGAGCCTATGGCTGGGTGGAACGTTGTAGCGACATAGCTAGTTGCTTGGAACAATTGCACAATGAAGATAAGTGTTTTCTGTCTATGTATTTACTTCTGCAATGCATCAATTTGATGACTATTTTGATATGCTGGATGGGCATGAATTGTGTGTGTGGATTAGTTTTAAATTCCACTGTGCATATTGCCTAATTTGTATTTGCACACCAATGTTTAAATTCTTATGATTCTAATTGTTCGGCTGAGTTTTATGAAATGCCCAGATTTTAGTGCCATGTCCCCTTCCTTGCATTGGGTCAGCAGGTGGGTACATTACAACAACCATTAATTTACCAATATGTCCGCCCCTTGTGATATTCTACTTACTAGTTCCAACTATTTCTCATGGAAATCTCATTTGTAGGATGTTCTATGAAGTAAAGGAATTTTCAGAATTACCTCAGGGAAAGAAACAAAACCCACTGATGATTATAAGAAAAATAAAATGGGCAAATAGATGTGACGAAGCTCGTGGATTGATTGGGATGTCAATCTCTACTGATTTGCGATTCCACATATATGGAATTGATGAACCTGATGCTGCTTGGGACAAGTTGGAATCTGTATTTGGTAAACACAATGAAATTCAAGGTCACCAACTTGAAAATGAATTGATTTCTTTAAATCCAAGTGATTTTTCATGCATACAAGATTATTTATTTAAGTACAAAACTCTTAAACTCTTATGTGAAGAATGCAAGATTAAGAGGGAAGACAAACAATGCATTTATCATATTCTTTTCAAACTTGGACCTGTATATTATGTTTTTGTATCTACATTTTCCTCCATGAAACAATCCTTGAATGCAACTAGCTATCAAGAGCTTAGTCTTGAATCCTTTTGTGATTCCTTGATTAGAGAGAAAGATAAGCTCATCCATCTTGGAATAATTAACAATGCAGATACATCTGGGAAAGCCTTATTGTCCCAACAGAAAGAAAATTCCAAGCCTCCCAAGAAACAAAATTTTCGCGATAATAAGTCAAACAAGGGTCCCAAACCCTCTCAGTTAGCTCCTTCTTTAAAAAATGACGAAGGATCCAAGCCAAAAGGAAAGAAGACTGAGCGTCATTGCAACTATTGCAGGAAAGATAATCATGATGAATCTAAGAGTTCCAAGAAGATGACAGCCTTGGAAGCAGCAATGAAGAAGCACCATATCAGCCTAGATTCGCCTTCAAAATCTACTTCTCATGGACATGTACTTTGTGCCTTTGGTTATTCTTATAATACATCTTCTTCTTCTACTTCAAATGAATGGCTCGTTGATCTGGAGCATCTTATCATATGGCTAAGGATCAAGCCATCTTTTTTACTATGCATGAATGTAACACCAAACAAATATTTGTTGGTGAGGATAGATCTCTAAGTGTTGTAGGAGCTGGAACAGTTCCAGTAGATAATGGTCATTTCAGTGATGTACTATGTGTTCCAAGAATTTCCTACAATTTGTTATCAATCTATCAAATCACTCATTCTGGTGAAGGTAAAACTGTGACGTTTACACCTCACCAAGTTGTAATCAAGGATTTTAAAGATCCTCAACAGGTCCTAGCTACCGGAATTGTTGATGATATTACCAGGTTGTACAAATTTAACAACTTTGGGTCATCACCGTTTCCTTCAGTTTTTGTTGCTCATAGTGATAACTTGAGCAAAGTTTGGCATGAGTGATTTGGTCACTTAAATTATCGCTCATTGCAAAGACTATGTAAAGACAATATGGTGACAGGTCTTCCGATGGTATCTTGCAGGGATGGTGTCTGTTCCGGTTGTGTACTCGAAAAACATCATCAGGACAGTTTTGACAAACGTGCCTCTTGGCACGCCTCAGTTTCCTTGGAGCTTGTGCATGGTGACTTGTGTGGTCCTCTTCCATCTGCTCCCTTTTTTGGTTTCGAATATTTCTTAACTTTCATTGATGATTACACCAAACGCACTTGAGTTTATTTCCTAAAACTTAAGAGCGAAGTATTTAACATGTTTTTGGCCTACAAGGCTCTTGTTGAAAAACAATATGGTCATCAAATTATTAAGTTAAGATCTGACAATGGAGGAGAATATGTTAACAAAAAGTTCACTACTTTTTGTACTGAACAAGGAATTCAACAACACACTGTTCCATATACACCACAACAAAATGGTGTAGCTGAATGGAAGAACCGCACTTTAAAAGAAATGGTTAATTGTATGATCCAATCTAAGGGACTAAGTCTTCAATTTTGGGCTAAAGCCATAAATTGTGCAAATTACATAGTTAATCGCACCCCCACTAAAGCTTTACAAGGTATCACACCGGAAGAAGCATGGAGTAAAATTAAACCAGATGTAAGTCACTTCCATGTGTTTGGTAGTGAAGCATGGGCTCACATTCCGGATGAAAAACATAAAACATTGCAGCCTAAAAGTGAAAAGTTCATATTTGTTGTCTGAAGATATAAAAGGTTATAGACTTCTTCAACCACATTCTCATGATGTAATCATTAGAAGAGATGTTAAATTTGATGAAAATCTTTTGGCCTGCGAGCCTGATTCGACGATTGTGCCTTCTTCTTCTTCCAACTTCCTTGACAGGTTTCCAACTCTAGTTTCTGATGATGACATTGATGATGAAAATCCACCTCTGCTTGCTCATGTTCCTCTAGTTGCACCAGCACAAGTGCTTCCTCGATGGGTCCGTTCAACATGTGAAGTAGCTAGTGATCTTGTCGGTGATCCTAGAGATCAACGTCGAACACGTTCTCAGTTTTAGCGAGCCTCTTCTCTTTTGGCTCATGTTTCCGAGAATCATGATCCAGAAACCTTTGCAGAAGCTTCAGGAAATCTAGATTGGGATGCAGCTATGGATGAAGAATATCGTTCCTTAATGGCGAACGATACTTGGGATCTTGTACCTCTTCCAAAAGGAAGAAAATTTGTCAGATGTAAATGGGTCTACATAACTAAGTATGCATCAGATGGAAGTGTTGAAAGACTTAAGACAAGGTTAGTTGCCAAAGGTTTTTCCCAAGTTGAAGGGATTGACTATAATGAAACCTTTGCTCCTGTCGCAAAAATGAACTCCATCCGCCTTGTTCTTTCCCTTGCAGCCTTACATAATTGGGAAGTCAATCAAATGGATGTAAAGTCTGCTTTCTTACATGGTGATTTACAAGAGGAAATTTACATGGAACAACCTCCTGGATATGTTTATAATAACTCTAGCCTTGTCTGTCGCCTTAAGAAATCCTTATATGGCCTTAAGCAAGCTCCTAGAGCTTGGTATGCCAAAATGGATAGCTTTCTCCTTGACACAGGTTTTTCTAAATGCCATTCTAACGCCAATGTCTATACCAAGAAAGTAGGAAACCATCTCATCATACTTGTTCTATATGTTGATGACCTTATTCTTACTCGTAGTGACCCTAAGCTTATAACCCATGTGAAATCTAGTCTTAAGCAAAATTTTGAAATGTTAGACTTAGGACATTTGCATTATTTTCTTGGTCTCCAAGTCCTGCAAACCAAAGAAGGAATCTTTCTTTCTTAGTCTAAGTATGCTTGTGACCTTCTTCGTCGCTTTCACATGGAATATTGTACACCTACCCCTTCTCCCTTCCAGTCTGGAGTCAAACTTTCTGCCACTTGTACTTCACCTGAAGTAGATGCCACCTTGTATCGTTAGCTTGTTGGTAGTCTCTTATACTTGACTCATTCCCGTCCTGACCTTTCCTTTGCCGTTGGTCGCGTTGCTCGTTATATGCAAACACCTCATGAAAGTCACTGGAAAGCAGCTAAAAGAATACTTCGATATATTCGAGGTACAATTCAGTTTGGGATTCATTACAGTACAGGGGGGAAACCTTTGTTGGTTGGTTTCACTGATTCAGATTGGGACGGCAATCCTGATCATCAAAAGTCTACTACAGGTTATGTTTTCAGTCTGGGATATGGATCTATCACTTGGGCTTGTAAGAAACAATAAGCTCTTGCTCTTTCTTCTGCAGAGGCAGAATATCGAGCCGCAGTTAATGCCAGTCAGGAAGCTTTATGGCTTTGATAGATCCTTTCAAAGTTTGGATTCAAGTAGCAGCAGCCTACACCACTTTGGTGCGACAATCAAAGTGCCATCAAGCTTGCCAAAGATCCAGTCCTACATCAACACAGCAAACACATTGAGCTACATATGCACTTCATTACAAATCTTGTTCATGATCATGTTTTTGAAGTGCTCTTTTGTCCTACAGATGATCAAGTTGCAGACATCTTCACCAAGTCTCTTACAAAAGCGAAGTTTTCTAAACTTCGATCTATGTTAGGAGTTCATGAATTTGTCATTAAGGAGGGATATGCTCTAATGCCTCCTTCCTTCTCCTAATAGTGTCACTTTTGCAAATCCTTCAATCCTATCCCAAGTTGTTCTTAAGGGGGGATGTTAGGATATTAGACACTTAGGAGTTAGTTAAGATCAACTTGTGTAATATATCCGTTAGAAAAAGTGTGTTTCTTTAGTATGCATTTGTAAATATTTAATCTGACGGTCACGATATGTTTTAGACATAGAGTGATCCGACGACTCAAATTCTCTTAGATCATACCTAACCTTGATCCATGGCTTAATACCTGATTGGTCCACGATCTCTATTTAAAGTGCATGGAGGGTCATTGTCTAGTTAATCGATTATGAGAAGCTCATTTGTAACTTTCTTTCTTTGCATAATAAATTGCTCCATAGAAGTTATTTGGCCGGGGCTGTGGAGTGTTTCCCTATTGAGGGTTTAAACCATGTCAAAACATCGGTGTATCGATCTGTGATCTATTTGTGTGAAGTGGTTGCTCTAGGTGTTCGATCTTTTGGGAGTACCCCGTGTACCCGAACAATGGGTAATCTCTCATATTTTGAATCAAGACAAAGGAAGTCACATCTTTCTTAGAATTGTTGAATGCATTATAAGAGAAAATAAAATAAAAGTGCTCTCTTCATCTTGAGTGCATTGCTTGAGGTTGTTGAAAAGAGCATTTGTACTTTTGATAGTTATTTGAAAAAAAAGAAGTTCATCTTCATCACTCCAAAAATCTTAAGTGGGAATTAGGCCTTTTCAAAGCTATTGGAATAAGTAGTGACTGCTCTCATACTTTTTGTATTTCTCTTTACCTCTTCTGTTCCTTGGTTTAAAAATCATAGTATTGCAATTAAAATAAGTTCATATTTTTGTTTTGGCTTGTAGATATAGCTTCTTTGAAAATGAAAATGAAAAATCTTTTGCTTTAGTGTTATTTTTGGTGTCATTGTGTTTGATTGAAAGAGTATCACTTGCGTATGTCTTTAGGATTTACTTAAGAAGAACAATGAAAGGATAGCTTTGTACTTTGGGGTAGATTTTGGTTATTTCAAAAAATGAAGAAAGACCTCTCTCCTTTCCTTAGATAGTTTTCATCGAAAAACAAAAGAAGAGAGACCTCTCTCCATTCCTCAGATAGTTTTCATCTCATTTAGCTTATTCATGCATATAGGTTCGAGTCTACACTTCATGCATCCACTTAATCGTACAAGATAAAATCAAGTGCTAGTATAAGTTAAAATATTTAGAAACTCATGTGATAGTTTAGAGACGTGTTCCAACGTCTTTAAATGTAGCAACCATCGTTATTTTCCTGCACTGCATCCTAGGGGATTGCAATTCTTTCATGTATTAGTTGGTATATCAAATGGCCTTTCATGTATTAGTTTGTATATCGAATGGCCTTTCATGTACCTACGGGTATATAGAAAGGTACTTCACGTACTTGATGGTATATAGGAAGGCTCCTGTCAAACGGTTGCGTATTAGACAACACTACTATGGATTGGATCTCCCACGTACCTTGCGTATATCGAGAGACCCCACTAGGATCCTGAAACTATCTGAGTCAACCATTGGCCTTCTTGACATTGCAATACACAAAGAACAACACTCGGGGAGCTACTATGCACGTATTTCTAGGTAGTCGGGTAATATGGTCAGGGGTATGGTCCTAATCCTCCCTGGTTAGTGCTCTGAAAGATTGGGTCGAGTATTGTTGTTGTAACCTGTAGTATATCGCGAGTTGTGACGCCTTGACACTCCTATGAGGTTCCATATTTTCATCCCACATATCATATAAGTTTGCTTGCAGCTTTAGCTTGAGTAGGATTTGAAGTGTGTATTTCTTTAGAAGACTCTTAGGAGGAGACTTTCTTCGGCCGTCCTGGTTGAACAAACCTTAAGGAGACCCCGTAGGATACAAAACTTTCCACCTGAATATCTCCTTAGTTAGGAAGGAAGCATAAGAGTAGATATGGACCAACCCACTACAACTAGTTCGTGCGAATAAGGGATTTTGACCATTGAATCGGGAGGGCATTTTTATCCTCCTATAAATCCGCCCATCACTGATCCTATGGGACCATTGTTGGTGGAACACATGTTGATGCCCCGAAATTTGCAGCACCAGCAGTTAGGGATTCTCCCTGGTAAGCAAGACCAATTAGATTGCTCACCATTTGGTGTGGGGAATCCGTCTGGTTAACGGCTACCGTATGAGATTTAAAGATTTATTTTTACTGGTTGCGACCTGATCTACCATTTATGTATTTTATGTTTAAAGATGATATGCAAGTGCTCTACCTAAATGCATGTAATTGAAACAAATCTGATCTAAAATTATTTAAACTAATTAATCTATCCCTGCAAGGAGCAAATCTGAAACATGAGTAATATACTGGAAGTGTGCCTAAGAATCTCACAGATAGCTGTTCTAAGATCATAAGCACATTTACAATAGAATATAAAAGTTAACAGAGATAGCTCTGATGTAATTAAAACATTCCATTACCCATTTAACACATAATTGTTTGCACAAGAAAATGAGAACAATCACAACCAATAATTAATTCAAAACAATTAAGAATGATCTCACAGTATATGCACGAAAGGTGCATAAATAATTCGACAGACATTCAACACATCTCCATGCAAAAAAAATAGTGCTAGCTTTTCCCAGGCAAATAGATCCTCTTTATTAATGCAACAAAGTAGTTCACGTACAAAACAAATCAGTCCTTTCATCTGCCAAAAGTCCTTTTCTTCTATTCTATTCCTCTATTTATAACTTTACAAAATTGTCCCTTCTCATACCCTAACCCTAGGGAATCAATTTTTTTTGTCTTCTAGTGTTTCATAAGACAAAATTAGTGTCCAACTATTTTTAAATGTTTATATAATAAATCCTCTTCTAGCTGTCTTGAATATTTATACAAATGCAAAATCAGCTTCCTTCTGGCTTTTCCAACTCAGCTATGTAACTGGTCCAGATGCCTGTCTCTCTTACAATAATGCTGCTGCGCGCAGGAGTCATCATTTTTAGGGAGATTTCATGCTTGTACAAATCATCTTGCAATACCTTTTACTCCTGCCACAGTTTCCTGGGAAATGTCTTCTAAAACGTAGTCATGGATGAAAGATTTCCCAATGAATCAGTGGGGGTCCTCTGCTGTCAAGACGTCTATCCCTGTTATATAGGCTATGTCTATGTCTAGCTCACCCTACAGTTCTGACAAGCGTTGGTCTTGGGAGGGAAGTCTTCCATGGTCCGAGGGAAAATCATCTAGCACTTCTCGTGGGTCTCCCAGATTTTCTGGTAGAAGTTGTCACACTGCTCAATGGTTTTATGGATTACAGAGTTTATTTTCACACCACAACCTTTACTGAACTCGATGAGGCCCAAATCTAGCTTAAAATCGGTCGGGGACTTGAGAGGTAGGTGCCCCGGGAATCTTGATTTCCCTTCTCTCCATTCAATTTGTTTCTTGATTTCCTCTATGGTGCGCACACACTTTCTCTTGAGTCTCAAAGCCTTAGTATCGATTTCTTTCATCCTCGAAATCATGGCCTTCATCTTGCTAACTTATTTTGTTATAAGCTCTTGTGACCGATAAATTTTCTTCTGTATGTCACATGCTTGCTCATGGAAAGCAGCTAAGTCCTGCTTCTTGTTGTTTGAAAGCTCTAGTTGCCTTGTCATGAGCTCCTTTTCTTTATTTAACTCTTCCACTCTAGCCTTTAGTTCCTCAACCTGTTGGTTGGCAGTTTTCTGGTTAGATTCTAACTGAGTAGCTTGGATTTCAATGTCATTCTTCTCACCTTCTAGTATCATTATCTGCATTGTCAATGCTTTCTCTTCTTCATCTAGACTCCGGTACTCGCTTGTTATTCTTTCTTGATCTGATAAGAGGGCGTCATACGTATTCTTCGAATTTTCCCTATATGCTCTCTCCTTTATCAGATTAGCTTTTAACTTGCGCACCTTCTGTTTGCCCAGCTCGACATCATTCATCAGTTTGTTAACGTTGTCTTCATTTGCTTGGGAAGAGGCTACATTGATGGATGCTACAAACCCGGGGTCGCTCTGCGTACCTTGTATGTCGGTCCTTGTCTAATGACGATGTCTGGTTGGGAGGCCATCTTCATTCTTTTATCCGTCTTTCTCACAATAGCTTTTCTTTTCTTGTCAAAGACAATTTTGTCCAGTTGAGCCATAGTGTGGTTCTTTGATGGAGTAAAAGGAATGAGCGGGAGCTCTCCTATAGGGAAGTGGCTTCCCACGATTATTTCTTGAGATACTTGGGATGAGTCTATGTCCATGGTCTGCATGCTTGGAATTCCTGCTTCCACATCCTTCTTGGACTTCTCATCTTCTTCTTTTTTCTTTTGTTGCTTAGCGGCCTCCTTATCTGCCCTCTCTTACATCTCTTGCAATCTATCAGCTTCTTCTTTTATGATTCTCTCAGCTTCTTCTTCCCGCAACTTGTTAGCCTGTTCCTTCTGAACTCTTTCTGCTACTTCTCTCTGGTACTTTTCAACCTCTTCTTTTAGCCTTTGCTCTTCCTTCTTCAGAGCTTTGGCTTAGTCCTTCTTCCTCTATAATTCTTCCTACTTAGCTACTTGAGTTACAATGCTAGAACTAGACCCACTCTTGGGATAGAAGCATTTGTTGAGCTTAGTCATATTGTTGGCTCTCTTGAAAAACGCTTCATCTTTGTCAAAGTAATCCGCGTATTCAAAACGTACCTTGACGGTTGTACAATGTTTTGCAACTTTGCCGCAGTTATCATTTCGGTGAAAACTCTTCTCTCCAAAGTGGAAAGCTTCCAATTCCTGAACAAAATCTTCAACAGTTTTAACCTTGGAGAATTTATACGCCCTAATGCAGAAAGGAAATGGTGGGAATGAAGATTTCTTCTGATCATGCAAATAGTCACCAACCCCATCTATGAAGACTTCCCTCATTGCTTCCTTGTGGACTACATAATCCGTGGCATACTTAGGAAAGAGAGATGGTGGTTTGGAACCTCCATACATCCTGAGGTACGTGCCCTCCTGCGAGAAATAATAATCTCCATATTGTTCTATGACTGCCATAGCATTATTTAATAGGTAGTTTGGTTCTTGGAAGAAAATCAGCTCGTACAGAGGCATGATGAGGTCTTCACATATAGTCTTGTAATATCCCTTGTATTTATGGGACCATAGCATCTTGTAAGCAATGTAAATTGGGACATCATTCTTGTTCCAGATGCATCCCAGCTTAGGGAGAGGATTCCTTGATAAAATGCAATCTAATAGGTACGAGGACATGTAGAATTCCGCCCTTTTCTGGGTTAGTCTTGCTTTTGCAGTTTCTATGGTTGACGAAAGACTGTCTGAGATAATGTCCGCCTAGTTAAAGATTGTACCGTGGAAGGCCACATGGTGGACCAAATGTATCCAATTTTGTTTATAGACGGTTCCATCTGCTTTGCTGAAAATTCTACTCAGCATTAGGGCTATAATTCTTAAATGGGGCCTTAGCGTTTGGGTTTCATAATCCCCGCTCTCCTTTTGCCTCAGTTGCTTGCCCGTTATTAATAATTTCTTGGCGAACTCGAGGGTGTCCATGTTAAGACTTTCAAGCCAGGCTGTGGTCAGGTGGACCTGAGTATTTGGTAACTTGTAAGTGGATGATATGTGTGCTGGGTGGAACAAGGCAATAGCTTCTCCCTTGCTATTGGACATAATCCTTGATGTGGGATTGGATCACGATAAAATCCACCTAATGACTTCTACACAAGGAAAAAGTTCTGGGCACGTAGATGATTTTGTGATGATGGACCTTTTGATGTTCTGATATAGAACCATTTCTTCCAGGACCGCACCAGGGACATTTTGGTCTTGGATCATTTGATAGAATTCACCCCACTTGAATTCAGGGGTAACCCCCACAACTGGGTTGGTATCTTCATATGCATTTTCTACCCTCATTTCCAATACAACTTCAACATTTGACTCGGGTTCAGTTGCCTTTGACTTTCCCTTTTTAACTCCTTTCTTAGTCATTTTTTAAAACCTGATAAGACAAAGCCATGTATAAGCAGAGATCAAACAACAAAACCACAAGAAAAATCATCTTAATAGATATGCAGGATTGAACAACACTATTGCTAAGCTTGTTAAAAAATCATGCTTTTGTTTAACCAATATACAGGCCAGCAATAGAATGCATGTATAATCATAAAAAAACATTTTACTTATCAATTTATCAATGAGATGATTAGATAATGAGAGTTTTGTGCTTGTTTTCCAACATGTGGATGAGCATAAACTGCAAACAAACCAACTAGCCTTATCAACCATTTTAATACTAAAACAAACAGCTTGCCAAACTCAAAACAAAACACTCGACAGGTCTACTGGGGAGTGAGTCCCAAGCTAGTAATTAGGTCCAAAATACGAGACCTGGTGTGCTGGGAGGGGTCTTCAGGAGTGCAGGTCGACTACTTTTACTGAGAAAAGAGAGAGACTTGGGTTTGCGAATGGGAAGAGTAGCCACCATGAGTCCAACTGGTCTCATGACTGCTAGGTCTTCGCATGTGCGATTGGTGACTTAAACGACAAAGGTAAGGCCATCGACAGGCTTGGAGTAGGTGACAAAGGGTGTAGGGAAACTGCGAATGGGAAAAGTTAAGCCCCAAGCCGTGTATGAGCCTAAAATGGAACAATAACCAACTAACAACCAACTGTAAAAAGAGAGGAGGAGGAATGGATCCTATCTGTCAGTTGATAACTAGCCGCAAAGCTCTAATGGCGATGGGTGACCGGAGCTTGATGAGAGGTGGAGGCAAAAACGATGTTCTTCTCCAGGTTGAAACAATAATAGAAAAACTGACAAAACCCCAAGATTATATATATAACCCTCTATACAGCGGGGCTATTAATGTCAATTAGACAAGGTTGGTGGTAGCAATAAATGCTATTAAAGGTGGTGGGGCCTAGCATCCTTTTGGCACTGTAAACGCAATAACTCCTTGCCACCGCTGAAAACAGGCCGTTGACGGTTTTAGACGAACTTTACGAGTCGACGTGATGTGTATTGGTGGGACTGGGCGAGTCTCTGTGAACAATGTCGACGGAAGAAATTTTACTCTGCCAATTTTGGCTCCTTAGCGGGTCTTCATGTGACAAAGATCTCACTTGTGACCGTTTCAGTGGAAACTCCCGAGTTCCGCCGATGCGTTGTATCGAAAAGGGTATTCTTCGCTTATCGACGCGTCTAATTGACTACCAATGATCATTTCGGATCGACTCACCGAGTTTTGCCAAAACATATTGCGGCTCTTTAAAAAACATTTGATGACTCGAAAAAGAACTAAGTCTCAAAGGGACGAAGGACAGTGCTCCTGTATTTCAGTGCACTTTACTGAGATCTACCGATTGTTTCAGATCGATTCAGTGAGTGTTGCCGAAACGAGAAACGATGAAAACTTAAAGAGGACCCTCGATCGTCTCGGCTATACTCTCTGAGTCCCACCGAAACATAAAGCTTGAAAAAGAAAAAGGTCAAAAGGGTAACGTTTCGGCAAACTTGTCTGAGTTCAACCGACCGTTTTGGCTCGACTGGGTGAGTTGTGCCGAAACAAAAGACACTTAGACTTTAAAACAAACAACACTAACTGCTTCGGTTCAAAAAGATGAGTTTCACTTAGGCAAATACAAATTTCTTTGCTCGACCTTTTGGGAAAAGGAACTAAGTATGAAAAGGCTTTCTAGAAAACTTAACTTCTAAAAGCTCTCTTAAGAGAAAAGGAGGGGCCCCATTAATTTTTTGCAAAAAATGATGGGGATCAGGTTGTAGCAACAACAATTGGTGATTCGCTGGTGAACACTGATCTATGAACAATTCCCTTTTAACAGTCATAAAAATTATATGTTAATAACTCTGTAAACAAATAAAGCTTTTCATGATAGATTCTATATAGGGGAAAGAAACCACTTTCAACATACTGGTCATTTGGGAATGAAGGGCAACCTTGAATTAGACTTCTTCACCACTTTCTCAGGCCAACATGTGGAGTTCATTTTAAATCCATCTTCGGCTGTCAACTAAATAGGACTCCACAAGATTATAACAAAATCCCACAGACATATTCGTTTGTTCCTCATTCCCATGTTGTTTTAGCATTTCTTTGGATGCTTTCTTTATTGATGACATTTTGTCGTCAGAGTCTTCCGTTATAACTTTCTCCAATATTTGACATTTGTCTTAGGTTCTTCAATCCATGATGTCCTTTTATGTGAGCAAGAGATTTATTTGATTACCATGCTCACGGACAAAAAAGAACCTTGTTGGGATGACCCTTAAGATAGCTTTCTTGATTGGATTTCTTTGCTTTCTCAATCATGTTTTAATGGAAGCGAGAAATTCAGGAAAATAGACTCTTTAATATAAGCTCTTTTGGCTTTTGATTTGCAGCATGGGATCATTTTAAATACCATATATCTGTGAGACCTGCTTCCTCTCTGTGGGTCCATTATAGTGAACTACCTGAAACAGTTATTAATGTGAGAGTGAATGAAGCCCTGAGATAGTAACACAAAAATCACAAGTCTTAGTTATTTTAACAGGGATTATCATGACTTAAGTATGAAGAAGGATCCTCCCTTTCTAGAAACATATTCAGTAGAAGCAAAGTTACACAGAGACACTTTCTTTCATAAGCAGATTATGTCCTTTCATGCTTTTGAGATTGCTTAGAGTTCTATCTTTCCATAAACCAAGGAGTTGAGCTGGGATTTATTTTAAACAAAAATAAAGGGATCAAACAAAAGCAATAAAAAAGAATAAAAAAGAAAGCAATCAACAAAATAGACTACTCAAAATAGAAAAGCCAAAATTTAAAACAAAAAAAGACAAGTTTATTTATGTACAAAAGTAACCCTAAATCTAAGTGAAGTACTACTTTAAATCCAGGCCATTGATAGGGAGATTTTCTTCCTCCCCTTGTAAGTCTTTCAGTTTGTATGTTGACGGGCAAAGCTTCTCAGAGATTTGGTAAGGGCCAAGCCATAAGTGTTGAAATTTAGTGTGCTTCCCCTTATCATCATGTGAGTGATCCCACTTCAGAACTAAGTCACCCACTTAAAAACTCCTTTTTCCAGATTTCCGCTTATCAAACCACCTCTTGACAATGTCTTGGTGTTGGTGGAACCTATCTTTGGCCTTTTTCCATGACTCTTCAAGCTTTAGCAGGGTGTTAATTCTTTCTTGTAATATTTCGCTGTTGGAGCCTCGTGAGGCTTGAGCTAGTTGCAAGGATGGGAGCAATATGTTAGGAGGGAGGATGGCTTCTTTGCCATAGACCAGAGTGTAAGGGGAAACTCCTAAGGTATTCTTTGGGGTGACTTTGTATTCCCATAAAGCATTTGGGAGGGCTGCATGACAATTCCTTTGATTCTCAATAATAGTCTTCTTATGGATTCTGATGAGATTTTTATTTGTAGAATCAACTAATCCATTTCCTTGGGGATAATAATTTTCTAAATAGTGTAATTTAATTCCTCTTTCGTAAATAAATGCATTCAATTTCACAGATGAAAAATAAGTTGCATTATAAAAAACTAGAGAAATTGGAACCCCAAACCTGGTTATAATATTTTCTTGAAGGAACTTGATAATTGCGTCTTCATTCACTTTACGCAGTGGAATAGCTTCTGTCCACCGTGTGAAGTAATTCGTAGCTGTTAAGATATATCGATGTTGCAGCGAAGAATTTGGATTTATTTCTCCAATGACGTCTATACCCCATTGCTCGAATGGTTCCAGGATAATAACTGGCTGCAATGGTCCTGATGCTTTCGGCAATCTGCCAGCACTTCTTTGGCATACATCGCAATTCCTGGCATAGGCATGAGCATATTTGAAGAGCGTGGGCCAATAGTAACCAACTCTAAGTATATTATGAGCCGTTGTATCTCCAAATTAGTGTCCCCTAGTAGGGCCATCATGTAACTCTTTGACTACTTTATTCACATCTTCTTTCTCAAGACATCTGATAAATATCCCATCATAATTCTTTCTGAAAAGTATTCCATCAATTATTTGATAGGATGCTGATTTTAGCCTGAGTTCTCTTCTTTGCTTGGAACTCCAGTGTTCTAGTAGATAATCTTGTTTCAAGTAATGCACCAGGTCCCTATACCAAGACTCGGGGGCAGTGAAAATCGGACATACCTCAATCAGATTTAATTCGGCTTCATTTTCCCAATCCTACTCTTCACTTATTGGATTTGTTGTGAGTAACTTGCGCAACCCCTGACCTTTAATAATGGTGGTTGGTTTGAACTATAGATTATACCTTTGAAGCGCAGTCACCCAGTTCCCTCTTCTTTCACCCAATTCCTTCTGCACAAACATAGATCTAACAACGGGGTGAGGTACTATGACTTTTGTTCTATTTTTCAGGATATATGGCCTGAACTGTTTGACTGCTTTGAATACTGCATATACTTGCTTATCCATGCCAGGGTAATTCAGTTCAGTGCCTTGCAGATCAATGGTCATGAAATATATTGGGTACTCGTTTCCCGATTCTTCCTTCTGAGTGAGCACAACTGCGAGGGAGTTATCTGAAGCGAAAGTGTACATGATGAAGTCTTTTTCAAAATATGGACTTATTAAGGAAGGTGCGTTAGCTATGGCAGTTTTAATGTCTTTTAATGCAATCTTCTCTATGTTAGTCCACTTGAATTGCACACTTTTCTTTACCATTTGCTGCAAAGGTTTCACAATTTGAGTGAAATCTAGTACAAACCTTCGAACAAAGTTTATTGTGCCCATAAAAGATTGCATAGCTTTTTTGTTATGTGGCCGTGGGAATCTTGCTTATAGCTTGCACTCTCTCTTGATCTATCGAGATTCCCTTCTTTGATATGATATGACCAAGAAGCTTACCCTCAAGAACAACGAAAATGCTCTTCTTGGAATTCAGAGATATACCGTATTTTCTGCAGCGATCGAAAATCTGTTTCAAATGGAAAACATGGTCTTCTCTTTTCTTTGAAAAGACCATCACATCATCTAAATAAATTACCACATAGTGGCCAACCAATCCTCGAAAAACAATGTCCATGGCTCTTTGAAAGGTAGCTCTTGCGTTTATCAAGCCAAATGGCATTCTTCGGTAGGCAAAGGTTCCCCACTTCGTACAGAAAGTGGTTTTGAGTCAGTCTTCTTCCGTTACTAGTACTTGATTATATCTAGAGAAACCATCTAGCAGGCAGAATAGTTCTGAACCTGAAACCATCTGTAAAATTTGGTCCATTGGTGGTACAGGATAGTTGTCCTTGTTAGATGCTTTGTTCAAGTTTCGCAAATCCACACATGATATTATCTCCCCTGACTTCTTCCGTACAAGAACTAAATTAGCGACTGTTGACTCAGACCTAGTTTACAGTGGTTCCCATCATTGTCAACACCAACCCTCCACGATCTCCCTAAGCACCGGCCCAGACAAGTTTTACCCTACCCACCAACACCTGCAGAGCAGATGAGGTCTCACTCGAGGCGATCAAGGGAGAGTGGACGGAACCATGTTTTCGTTGCGTGAAGGAGGATGTATGTGGCATCAACTACTTAATCTTATTGCAACATTCAACAGTAGATCTCTAGATTTACTTTGACATTATTGTACTCATAGCATCATTTAATGGAAACATTCATTGTTGCGGCAGATTATAACAGTAAATTGACTATTGCATGAAAGAAACATTGCATTACCATCAAAAGACAGAAGACACACCAGGATTGCACAGAAACAGTTTCATCACATCATATTATTGTTGCAAAAACCCAATACAATGCCTTTATAGATCACAGACTTTAGCAATATCTCTGGATCCCAGAACATACACAGAAAACACATACCAAACATATCTCTTTATGTATGTCTCGACCTACAACTTTCTGTCTATATATAGGTTTCCGCCTTTACAATGCTTGTCCACTTACTAACAACTTCCTAACCGACTCCTGGACAAATGACCCAAAATATAACTGACATGGTCCAAATGACCCAAAAACCCGCCTATTGTGGTATACTTAGCTCGAAATTACATCTCATATGGTCCAATGACCCGAAAACCCGCATTCTGCAGTACAAACGACTTAAAAAATACATAAAATAATAGAGCCTTCTTCCTTTCGTGACCTCTTCTGATGTGTCGCAGCATCACCGATGCTGCGATTCTTCCTTACCAAATCGCTTGCTAACAAGCCCCCAACACAATCTTGTGGCTCACCCTCAAGCCACGTCAACTGGACATGGTGTATTCTGTGGTCTTCACTTTGAAGTCTTCATACTGCTACACGACCGTCATCACCATTTCCTTGACTTCCGTAGCCACCACCTGAATGTCGACCACATGTTCTGCATGTGGATGCGCAATGAGCTTTTCCATCACCTGTTGACGACCCTTTTGTACTGCTTGAAGCGCTTCACTTGCCTGGGTCACGAACTGGCCCTCGACATCCTGAAACTGCTCCAACTGTGCAACACGCTTCTTCTGTCGCTCATAAGCCTTGGTAACCCGTTGCTGTAATTCTTTTAGGTCCTGAGACTTGGCGACCTATTCCATGGGTGGCATTGTGCGCATGGCTGCCTTGAGAGTTGCCAACTGTCCCTTTGCGTCCTGCCGATACTTGATCAACTGGTCAACCTGCTCGTCCTGGAAATTCAGCTCCAAAACTATACAGTATCGGCTGTGAGCTTTGTCGCAGCCTTTTCCAGCTCCTCCATCTAAGTTGCAACCTCCTCAATCGCCCTTTTTCTATCATCAACTTCAACTTGAGGCGTACCAGGATTCACCTGGGCCTTCAACTCTTGATTCTCCAGCCACAACTAGACAATGGCAGCCCCCAGTTGCTGCACCCGTTGGAGCATATCCACCTCTTTAGTGGGCTTTGACACATGCTAATAAGCTTCTGTGATGGCCCAGTCGACCCGTACACTATCATCCCACGTACGGGCCTTCTCCGCAATAAGGAAATCATGTTCCCTTTTTAGTCCTTCGATTTCATGCACCATCTCAACCTGTTCTCTCTTAATGTGCTCTTCGAGTTCATCCACAGCCTGCCATGCTGAAGCAGCCTTGTCGTTCAATTCTTCAATGGTGCACTTCACATCGGCCTCACTCGCCTGCAATCGTACGCACATGCCACTGATCTCCTGCATTCGGTCTGTCGTTTCCCGACTGGTAGCTGCTTGCATAGTGGTCAACCCTTCTGCTGGCAATGCGTTCACATTAACAATCACCTTCTTAAGCTGTTTCATCAAGGCGTTCATAGCCTCATCTTCGTCACAATCGCAATCGGGGGAATCTACACATTTTGCACCCGCGGCTTGGTGCTGATTGTGCTAACTTGTGGTGCCACTGCATCGTCTGGTGCCCGTCGCGAAACCATGTCATACACAGAGTCCACACGAGCAGTGAGTGCGTGGAATCCTTCATTTGTCTCCCTTATCATCTTCTGAACTGTTGCGATGGATGCATCATCGATTGCTTGTATAAGTCAACCCAAGTGTGCTTCCGTGGACAGGGGCAACCCACTGATTATCACCGGGTCTTAGTGCCCTTTTCTTCTGTGCTCTTCCAAGGTACGGTCACTGTCGTCATCCGTCGGTGTTTTGATGGACCCTTGATCAGAATCATGATGACTAGGCGGGTCCTGTGCTGATATACGATCATCTGGACCCTTCATTGGCCTGCCAACCTCAATCTCGGCCAACGTCACAGGTTCACGCCATTTTGCTAACCAGTCGTTCACGATAGCCTCCAATGCTTCAGCCGTTACCTTGTAAGGGGTCAGCAACCATTGTTGACCGGGGTCACGCCTTGCCTGCACATAAATAGCATGCGGCCGAATCGCAAACTCCATGATTGGCTTAAATCTTGCCACAGTTTTTCAGATATCTGCGTTACCTTCGTTGTGGCATTGCAAAGCATCTCCCAGTAGAGCCAGAATAACAATTGGCAATCCCAGAGTCGCTCAGGTTCCCGTACATACCATAAGTTCTGATTGCGCGCACCCCACTGCTCTTTTGTAGCCTCAACTTCCATGCCCTGGTACACATCGGGCTCCTTCCAAGCCACAAATGCAATCAAGAGTAGCAGCCAACTATATGTAAACGAACCCTTACTGGCCTGAACGGCCACAACATCCACTGTTAATTGACTCAAGGGAAACAAGGACCAGTTCATTTGGACACCCTCCACACATTGTACTGCACATGCGACAATCCCTGAGTTGCATTGGTTAGGACGACCACCCCTGATCATCTTGCAGGATAAAATCTTAGTGCCGGTGAGTGCCACCTGATCATTAATACTACTGGTGCGATACCCACGTCCATCTGCTACCAAACCATACTTATTTACAAGTTGTCCCACCCACTTTTTGTCATTCGCCTTCCCTTGGAAGAACTGCGATGGGTCGACCCCATCTTTAGGCAATCCGGTAATGTGTGAAATTAAATCAACAGTGACTGGAATTTCGCTGTCCAGCCACAACAAATCACCATGAAAGCACGCAAGCAGCTGCTTCACGCACGCATTAACTTCCGCCAGTCGCCCAAAATGCGGCATGTTAATAAGCCCTAACAAGCCGGCCTACTTCAATCCTTATGCCCAGTCCTGTACAATCGACGTCGCGATAAGGCATGACCCGGGCACATATGGGGTCGATGTAATGTCAGGGTAGGCCACCATATCATGATCATCATAGGGGAGGCACATCAACGCCGGCCCAATATCAACAGAGCACTCCATTCTGGTAGGGAGCGTGGGCATCTTCACACCGTACTTCTGCTTTGGGTTCAGCTTGCGCGGGGCTGCATCCGACCGACTGGGAGGGATATACCCAGGGATGTCAACGGCCGACAGTCCCTCCCATGGGGTGTTATACCTCCATATTCCACAGTGTCGCATCTCCACCACAAAAAGAGTTGACGACACTTCCCCTACTGTTTGAACCACCCAGAAGATGAGTAATCCTTGAAGGTAAATCCACCCTGTCAAGAATTAACCCAGCTGAAGCTTTATTTACCCACACTACCGCGCCTTGCTCAGTTATAGGTGCGCGGTAGTCCACACTACCGCGCTATGCTTTTTCCTAGACAAGCGGTACTACCGTGTTATGCTCAGACCACAGAGCGCGGTACTCTTTTTATAGTCTTTTTTCCATGGCTTGTGGGATTTTGGATTTTCGAGAGATATTGGAGGATTGGGATCCCTGATTCGATCTCAACCCATTTTCTGTGATTAGAAACCTTGATCCACTTACCTCTCCTTAGATCCACCCATCTCTCTTGTTGGTTAACCCTACCATACACTATAAAAGAGAGGCATTCCATGGGAAAGAGAGAGGACTCCTAGAAGCATCAAACCTATGATCTTGCAGCCTTGTGGAGATAGATAGAGGAGGAAGCACTTGGAGCTGGAGGATTGGCTTGGACATTAAGCGACCTTTGTAAGTATTCTTCGAGTTTGTAATAAAGATAACTTGTCTTGTTTTTCCCATTTCATGTGTATTGTACAAGTCTTTAGCATGGAATGTATCTAATCTGGATTTGAATCTAATATTTACTTCAAGGTATTTGGAAGCTTGTATGTTTGTTCTTTGTTTGATCTTAACAGGTTCTACATTGGAGCTTTGGATCAAGAGCTAAAAGCGGGACAAACGTCAGATTGAAAGGTGTGTCATATCTCTCATTGTTTCTGAATGCATATAATCTTGTTGTGAAAATTAGTTCAGGAATTTCAAGGTAGCATTTGTTTTGTCTTGTTTCTTGCTTTAGAGCTAGTTGAGAATCTGCTTTAAAGTTAAGAGAATTTTGACTTATCCGTAGGGAAAAATTCTACCAAACAAGAATGGCGACTCCGCTGGGTTTGATTTTTGCTTGATTGATTCAGTTCACTGTCATCCATCTGTTGATTGTGATTTTTTATTGCACTTCAAACCAGTTTGAATCTTGGTCTTTTTTGACCTTTATTCACCCCTCCTCGCTATATTTTTTCTCCCTGTATGATCACTGAGTCCCCTGGGTTAGCAACAACCCTGAAAACTCCATTTTCTTTTCTCAAGTTGCGCTTTTTTCTTACCTTGCCACAGTACCGCGCCCTTTGAACTGATTAAATCACGGTAGTACCGTGTCCTCTGCATTAGTACCAAAGCAGTACTGTTACAGTGCCGCGCTCCAGTCTGACCCTGACACACGGTAGTGTCTACAAATTTTTAAATTTTTTATCCCTGCTTGGTTTCCTGAGTCTTTCTCTGCCTTAGGTAGTGTTTGTTGTTTCCTGTTAGCATCTTGGTCATTTTACAGTCTGTGTGGTGTGTTTATTTCCCTATTTGTGAGCTTGATTATTGTTTGAATTAGTGGCATTTTTGACATATTGGGTCATTTTTCCAGTTTGATTGCATTGGCTTGATTTTTTCACCACAACCAATCCAACACCACTGTTCTCTTTTACTGAACTCTGTAACTTTTACAGTCACATTGTGTCCATCATTTTCAGTAATTAAAAAATTATCATTTGAGAGGAATTCTGTTGTTTGAATTGAAAAAATCTAGTAGCATTATTTTGCATTAGGAAACGAACCATTGAATTTGCCACAGCAATTCTTATATTTGAAGCATCTTAGTTGTAGGATCAGTGCATTACAAAGAGTGTTTATTTCAGTTTGGCTTTATTTACAAAAAGAAAAGAAAAATTTCTTGCTTTGGTTTTTTATTGCTTGTGAAAAATTTCATGCATGTTTGATCGAAGAACTCTCTCTCTCTTCCATAGCTAGATTTCATCGAAGACAAAGGCTTATTTTTGATTCATTCTCATTTGCATGGTTTGAGTCGTCATAACACCATCAAGTTTCACGTCCACTACCTGATTGAGTAAGACAACCACTAAAATTAATCTCCCTAATTAAACCAACATTAACCTCACTTGAGGAAATCAAAAGAATTTGGTAGTTAGGTAGGACACCGGGGATAGGCATCAAAATAATTCCCCCTTGTCATTTTCATCTGAGACATAGTTGTTGTCTTCTAGGGAACTAAAATCCTCTAGTATTTATTGACACGGTCACATCCAGTTTGTGGAGGGGCCTCTTGACTGTTTCTAACTTTTAGGGGTTAAACGGCCGCGAGATTGAGAACTGGACGGACTCTGTGGAATGCCGCACTCCACTTATCCCTAAGGAAACATCGATTGTTGTCTTCTTCGGAAGGCTGAAGTGCCCAAAACCTTTTCCAACGTATCATGAACGAGGTAGCTTAGTATCTATTCTACTAGGGCTATTTTACCTAGGATCCCTTTCGGTAGAGGGATATCCTTCTTATATCGGTCTCTCATGTTGTATTGTTCGACTTGGATTTCATCACCTTGCGAAGGATACAGCTTGTTGAGGTCTCCAGCTCTTAGTTAGGAGTTTGCTTGTTATCTCATCTTTGTAGAGGGTCATTTTTTCTTTTTAGGGACTGCTTGTTGGCATTCTGGCCATTTTTTCTATTAGCTCGCTTATTGAGACACCGGTCTCAGTATAGATTTTAGAGCTTGCTTTTTTGGCCTGCGAGCCTTGTTTTTCTAGCTCCTCTTCTGCACACTCGGCTGCATTAGAGTTTTTGAGTTCTTTGTTTACGATACTGCCCTCGATTTTCATTTTCCTGTCATCATGTCAGAACAACCACGAATATCACGACGAGTACAGGGAAAGAGCCCTCCACCACCACCACTGCCACGGATTTTTGGTCCACCTGCATCACGCATTCCCGCTCCTCCTGGCCGCGGTGCTGGTCGAGGGAACATTCCACCGCTGATACATACCACATCATCAGTTCCGCCTGTAACTGTTACTCACAGCACAGTCCCAGAATCTATTGCAGCTTCTGCAACCACTAGCATATCTGAGACTTCCACTGTCACTTCACCGACTGTTATTCCAGATTTATCTGTCATAGTGGACACCATTACAACGGCTGAGTCTAGTACAGCCCAAATTACTAGACCAGAGGTCATCCTCCTACCTGATGTCAACACTTCCCGTCCATCAGACATTTTTCACGATGATACAGACGGATCTGTTGGCACCACTGAAGGGTCCGACCAAGATATACCTGCCTTGATTTCAGTCCCAGGCGGGTACGTCGAAATCATTGAAGATACCCAACTTCCTAACACACCTTTTGAACCTGATTATGGCTTCATCACTTCCCAGGTGGAGCTTCCACCTATTATCACTACGTCACCCAGTGTTCATCCGCAGGAACCTAGTTCTTCTAGCAATGTACCTCGTACTATATCTCTACCCAACCTCCCTCCGGGACATGAAATCATGGCTTCCATCCAGTCTAGTATGGTTAGTCTAGAAAATTCCCCGTTAGCATCGACACGGTTTAGACACAGTACAGAGCAAATGCTCTCGACAGCTTCTAGATATCCCCCTGTTACTCGTCCTTCTGACTTTCGGGATCCCAACATCCCGTCTAGCACAGATTTTCCTCACTCTTATGCAGACGGTTTCGGACCTTCAAAAGTTACTATACATAGGTCCCCCTCAGGTCCTGAAAACCCTTTCTAGGACACGAACTCGGACCCAGTTTTCGATGGTCCTCCTATCATTGAACACGCTATGGATGACGCCGATACCCCTGGGTTAAACTCCCCACATTTGCTGCCATCACCCATTTTTGGCGCACATTCTATGAGAGATAACCCAGTTTTTCCCTGTCCTCGCCTGTCAGATATGGAAGACTCCCTCCGCAAATCGGTACTTTTGGCGCCGTTGGCCAATCCACACTATCATATTTGGCCAGCGGTGGAAGAACTCCTAGTCATACTGCTGGATCTTCCGGTTGGACCGGAGGATCACCTTCGGCCACTGTTTATACTATCTCAGGAGGTGGACAACCGACTGCAATGGTCCCCAACTCCAACAACCAAACTCCTCCTGGTGGGCCATCAACCCAACCAGTTGGAGGACAACCTTTTGTTGGGAACCCCATTGTTAGTCAACAACCTCCTCCTATAGGGCCATCAACCCAACTAGTTGGAGGACAATCTTTTGTTGGGAACCCCGTTCCTAGTCAACAGCCTCTTCCTATAGGGTCATCCAACCCATCTGCTGGAAGACAACTTATTGGCTCCATCCAATAACCCTCCCAACCAGCAGCATCTGCTCAGTATGGTATGTACAGCACACCTGGCAACGGGCAACCTTATTCCGGTATTCCAACCGGGCCTCACTCCCAACCTCCCCCGTCAGGTATGCTTCCTTCTTGGGAATCTCAAATCCCACAGAGTGGGGGGTACTCACTTTTTGGAAACTGGAACCAAGATGGGGGGCAATCTCAGATTCCCCCCAACTTGAATTATGGCTTCCCTTACCCTTCAGCTGCTACAACTCCATGGAACCCATCCCTTCAATTTCCACTCACTCCTCAAGTAGGAACGAGCCTTCCATGGACACAACAGTCGCAGCCACCTCCCAACTCTGCTATGGGAAACTTTCCACTCACTCAATACGGTGGTACCATTCCTGGAACACAACAATTCCAAGGAACTTTTTCCCAACCAGGAGTAACAACCATTCCTGGGTTTCAGCAACCCCAGGGTACCATACCCACTCAGCAGAACATCCACCAACCGGTTACCTACAATCAACTGGTTAACCAGATGGCTCACTACCCAAAGAACTTCCAGCAGTACCCCCCGGGAAACACATATGGGTATAACACACAGCAGTATGCTATGCAGGGCCCTCCAGGTTTCTCTGCACCACATGGTTATTACTCACTCCCGCAGACTAACTGTTAACTTCCCTTTTTGGCCACACTTGACTTACTTGATTTGTCGAGGCTTATTAACGATCCTATATGGCATGAACCTCACTGGCCACCTATCCCAGCCAAACTTCCATCGGACATTCCCAAGTTAGATGCTAAGCCAGGGGAAGACCCCAAGAACCACGTGATGACCTTCCATCTTTGGTGTTCATCCAACTCCTTGATGGATGATTCCGTCCGACTTCGGCTCTTCCAACGTACGCTTACCGGCACGGCAGCAAAATGGTACATCAAGTTGCCACACCACTCTTTTTGTGATTTCAACACTTTGGCTATGCAGTTTCTGACTTATTTCCAGCTCCCCGTCCGGTATGAGACTGGAACAGAACTGTTAACCTCACTGCATCAAACCACTTCTACACACATTTCGGATCACATCCATGAGTGGAAACGATGCCGTAGGTTGATTAAGGCACCCATTCCGGATCAGCTACTTGTTGATTGGTTCACAAAATCCTTTTTGCCTCCCATAGCCAGAGATATCGCCATGCGCGGGCCGGTTATAGAAGAACAAGCCATCTCGGCAGCCCAGTACATGGATTTGGTATATACTCAATCCGGTACTTTACATGAACTTCTTCCTCATGCCTCCTGCGTTAACACTGACCCAACCAAACCTACCACTGAACTTCCCATTGATGGTATCGTCAGTTCAGTCAAGACCCAGCCTACCTGTAACTCGATGGGGCAACAAGCGTCTGCTTCCCCCGCTTTACCCCAGGCTGCTTCAAAAACAACTACTTCTCCTGCTATTTCCTCCGAAGTGAACGCAGTTCAATCTACGTCACAACCATCCGGGGGAAAGAAGAAAAACAATCGTGGTAAACCCAAGAAAAACCAGCAGGAGAACCCCAAGCCACAACCCACCCAGCATGACCAGAAACCATGTCGAAAGGCTAAGTTTCCCTGCCTAATTTGTCAAGATGATCATTACACGCGTGACTGTCCCTACAAGGACGAGGTCAACAAGTTCGTTAAAGGATCCTCTCGCCCGACAGTGTTAACTGACCCTTTCCCCCAACAGCAACAACAAATGGTTGCCTAAGAAACCCCACAAGGGGGCAACCCGACCAATCCCACCTGCGGAGAGACGTCCACAAACCGCGAAATCCTGATGACGAGTAATGAAGAGATTCATATAACCACTCGTTCAAAGACATACGACAACCCTCCAAGTTCAAACAAACAACCCGAGATAGATAAAGGCAAATCTCTTGTTGAAGATCCAATTCCTATTCCCCCCCCTACCGGCCATCTCCATATCGAGAGACTGCTTACAGACACAGTGCTACGCCCACCCAAGGGCACCATACGAAAGGCGACATTTAATCCGAATGCGCGAGCTGCCCAAAACTACAACATTATTGAGGATTTGGCTCAAGCACCTTGCACCATGTCGACTCTCGAGGTTCTTCAACACTGCCCCACGCAGCGTAGAACCCTACTTTCAGCACTGGGGGCAATGGAACCAGATACTTCAAACTCCATCATGTTTAACTTGGAACACGCCAAACCTAGGATTTCTCATCAGTTAGCCTTCCAGGTTCACACAAAAATCTGTGGAAATATCATCCACCGCACTGTGTTAGATGAAGGTGCTTCCACGTCGATTATGTCTTTGAACTGCTGGAGAGCCTTAGGCTCACCTGAAGTCACGACTTCTCCTACCACTCTCAGGGCGTTTGATGGACATGGTTTTCAACCGTACGGACTCATTCCCTCAATTGGTGTTGAACTGGGGGGAAAAACAGTATCTGTACACATCGAAGTCGTAGATGCACCATTGGATTACAATCTCCTACTTGGTCGGAACTGGTTTTATTCCATGACCGCCATAGCATCTACAGTCTTCCGGATTGTGCAATTTCCTCATGAAGGGAAAATTGTCACCATTGACCAACTGGATTACTGTATCCCAGACCCCCATCCGAACTCCGCCAACACCGTCCCGTTATTGGATCAACCTCGGTACCGGTTCCAAGACATAGGTGTTGGTCTCATGAAGGATTCTTCCCTCATCGGAGTTTTTCCAGAGCTGGGAACCCCTGTTCAACCAGTTAACATGATTTCATCCAATGATTCATGGGTGATTCTGAGTCCCACTCAGATTGAAGACTACAGCAACTCTATGCCTCTCAACAGAAACATCATAGCCTATGACGTGATCCAATCAGCCACCGATTGGGTCGACTGTCCTACTCATCACACCGTGGCGCAGCTCTCGGCTGAAACTCATCCATACCCACCACTTAACGATCCTCTCAATTTTATTTTTCCCACCGACGAATCAATTATGGAGGTTATGTGCGGTGATGAGCCACCATGGGGAGATTTTCATCATTGATCTTCGTTCCCCACCATTCAGCCACTTGAGCCTTATACAAAACCCATTTCTTCACTTGGGATGGTTCAAACCAAGTTCCCCACTTCCCTCGATGAGGTATTTTCCGAAGGAAACTTGGCTAACCTTATGGCAACCACTCCCATCGATATTTCAGTGAAGCCTGGTATCGTGGAAAATATACACATCGGCAAAACATGTACTCCCCTCGAAATGGAGTTCTATAGTGCCTACTTTAAAACTTTTCGCGATGTTTTTGCTTGGAGTTATGAAGAAATGCCAGGAATAGACCGCTCGATTGTGGTCCACGAAATTCCAACTTTCCCTGGCACCCGACCTGTTCGGCAAAAGATTCGACCCGTCCATCCTCGTAAGGCAACCGCCATTAAAGCAGAAGTTGAGAAACTTTTGCATGCTGGTTTTATCTATCTTGTCCCATTGACAGAATGGGTATCCAACATCGTTCCCGTAGCCAAGAAACAGGGAACGATTAGAGTCTGTGTCGATTACTGCGACTTGAATAAGGCTTGTCCAAAGGACAACTACCCAACTCCGTTTATCGACCAGATCATTGATAATTGTGCCGGGAGTGTCATCTTTTCATTCATGGATGGCTTTTCTGGCTATAATTAGATCGATATCCTTCCAGCCGACCAGCACAAAACGACCTTTATCTGCCCTTGGGGGATTTTTGCATATCGAAAGTTACCTTTTGGCCTTAAAAATGCCGGGGCAACTTTCCAACGGGCGATGTCCTATGCATTCCACAACATCAAACATATTGTAGAACCATATCTTGATGATCTTCTCGCTCATTCTCAGACCCGGGAAGACCATCCCGACCACTTAAGTGCCATTTTCGAAAGGTGCCGTCGCTACAATATACGTTTGAACCCGCATAAGTGCGTCTTTTGTGTAGAATCCGGAAAACTGTTGGGATTCATAGTCTCCAAAAGCGGGATACGTTTAGATCCCGTGAAGGTAGAAGCTATCTTAGCCCTGCCTTCCCCCACCAATATTCCAGAACTTCAATGTTTGCAAGGGCATGCAAACTTTCTACACCGTTTTATCTGCAATCTGTCCGAGATAACAAAAGGCTACATGAGGATTCTCAAGAAGAACGTTCCCTTCATCTGGGATGACGAAGCCGAACTCTCCTTTGACAATCTAAAGGTAGCCTTAACCAAAGATCCTGTGATCCAACCCCCCAATTACACACGGGATTATATTCTTTATCTCGCAGCTTCGACTTCCACCATCGGTATGGTGCTAGTCCAAGAAGACCACAACGGCACAGAACATGTGGTATACTATCTTAGTAAGAGTCTTCTCGACTCCGAAACTCGGTATTCACATGTTGAAAAACTGGCTCTGGCAATAGTATTTGCTGTCCAGATATTTCGCCATTACATTCTACTCCGCCGGACCACTGTCATAGCTGATTTCAATCCAATGTATTATATCCTCACACGTCAAGTGCTTGGGGGCAAATATTCTCGTTGGATTGTCATTCTTCAGGAGTTTGACTTGGAATTCGTCAAAGCCAAGTCCAAGAAGTCTTTGGTCTTTGCAGAGTTGATTTGTACCTTGCCCCGTGCTACTGAGCCATCCGAGCCCATCGATTCTCTTCATCATGAATCGTTGTTCCTCATTAGCACATTTGATCCATGGTACGGGGATATTCTATTATATCTCCAAACCCAACGCTTCCGCCCCGACCTCACTCGCGATGAACGGCGACGCATCCGACATCACGCAAAATACTACCTCATAGTCAACGATACTCTTTATCGACGTGGTGTCGACATCGTTCTTCGACGCTGTTTGACCTTAGACGAGGCAGAACGCGTTCTCAATGACTGCCATGCTGGAGCATGTGGTGGTCATCTCTCTAGGATGGCTATGGCCCAGAAAATACTGCGAGTAGGATACTTCTGGCCCTCAATTTTCAAAGACTGCATTGAAACAGTCAAGAAGTGTCCACCATGCCAATTCTTTCATAGTAAAGCACGCTCGCACCCTGCTCCACTCCATCCTGTTATTGCCGTCGGCCCTTTTTCCAAATTGGGCATAGATTTCATGCACTGTAAGCCCACTTCAGCCAGGGGGCATAGCTATGTTATAGTAGCTGTCGACTATTTCACAAAATGGGCTGAAGCGATGCCTACGTATGCTGAAGACGGCAAAACAACAACGCAATTCATATTCAATCATATTATAGCTAGGTTTGGTGTCCCACAATCTATTGTGACCGATCATGGCTCCCATTTCAGGAACCATATGATCGAAGAACTAAGTGCCAAGCTGGGTTTTCGCCATGAAAACTCAACTCCGTATTACCCACAAGCTAATGGCCAAGTTGAAGCCATTAACAAAGTCCTGAAACGAATGATTCAGCGTATTGTGGGTACCTAGAAATCCAACTGGCACTCAGCTCTATTCTCAGCACTTTGGGCATACCGAACCTCAGTGAAAAGTGCTACTGGATTTACACCATTCCAACTGGTGTATGGCCTAGAAGCCATTTTGTCGATTGAATGTGAAATTCCATCACTCAAGATAGCTATAGAGCTACTTCCACACACCACTTCCGAAGAGGAACGGTTTCTATACCTAGCCAAGCTAGATGAAACCCGCCGTGACGCCGCTTTAGCTAATGAAGCCCATAAAAAATGCGTCAAAGCTCAATATGACAAATCCGTTCAACCTCGGATCTTCAATGAAGGTGACCTCGTACTTACATATGATCAAATGCATGATAAGCTTGGAAAAGGAAAATTAGAATCTATGTGGTACGGCCCCTTTATTGTAAAACGTGTCTTAGAAAAAGGAGCCTATGAACTAATCGTTTGTGATGGTACGCCATTGACACGGCCCCGCAATGGGCTATACCTCAAACGCTTCTACGCGTAAGGATTCCCTACGCGGGTTACTTGTTGTACATAATGTACTTAGTTTGCTTTTATTCATTTTTTGGTGTGCGCGTGGACCTCATGTATCCACTCTTACTTTGACTCGTGATTTTATGCGCAGATGTTTGCCTACTTCGGATTCGCCGACGGTGCAAGCCGACATACCCGGAATCTTGCTTCCGTAGCATGGGTAATCTATTCCCCCACTGGCGAGTTGATATCTTCAGGTGCCAATTGTTTAGGTCCTGCAACCAAAAATATCGCGGAGTACCATGCAGTCATTGGTCTCTTGATAGAGGTTGCTTCACTCGGAATTGACTCCCTATCAGTCTTTTTAGACTCCCAACTCGTGGTTTCTCATCTAAACCGTGTTTACACAGTTCGCGATCCTATACTACTTCATTTATTTCGGAGAGTATGCCTCTTGAAACGATCATTTAATTTCATTTCATATCAACACGTACCGAGAGAATTCAATTGTATAGCTGATTCATTGGCTAATTACATTTTGGATTGGCATCTTGCCCACACATAAGAATACATCATAAAAATAGAATGCACAAGTCACTGTAAATAAATAGATCATGAAAATAGGTCCATATCACTGTATATAAGAGTCTTTTCCAAATACATAAGAGTTTGTGTCAAAGACAAAATTTGGGACCAAATCCCATACAAAAATTTGGCTCTAAAAGCCTACATATCGTATACATGCCGCAAAAAGACTAAAAAGACCATCTATGGAGATCTGGGAGATCTATCATGACCCTCGTCAGATTCCTCGTGCTGCTGGTGATAACACACTATAGCTTGAGCGACCCTACGAAGAAGTCGGCCAATACGACTGGGCACACCTACAGTATGCCGCTGGAGATGCAGGGGGATGTCATCCATCCTCATAGCAGGGATACCATGAGTCAAGTTCTATAGATTCCTCTCTATATCCCGGACTCCTCCTGCTTCATCTTCGTCCTCCTCCTCTTCTGGAGCGGCTTGGCGATCAACGCCACCGCGACGTAATGGCGAGTACCCAGCTGGTCTCTGCGGTCCACGATCTGCGACATGCATACGAAAATACATTAGAAGTCTTTTACACATTCTAAAAAAGCAATAAAAATTATATATTCAAAAAAGAAAAAATATATCCATTAAAGTCATACCTGAGTTGTCCCAATCTTCATCCTCTGGCAGTGCCAAGTCGATATCCTCGTGGAAGTCCACCCCTGCATAGGGGTAGTCATCAATGATAACTATCTTCTCCTCGAGCCAGGAGAAGAAATCCTCACCAAAGGATAAATGCTGAGGACCCCCGAGACGTCCTGCATAATCACTCCATCGAGCCATCCATGGCTCGGTCGGTGGACGGGGGGGCATGTGTATCTGTGGGTGCAATAATGGCACCCTCGCCAAAAAGAAGGTGACCAGGATACTCCCATAGCCAAATTGGGAATTCGTTCCAACCCTACACTTGTGCACTTGTTCTTTGAGATTGGCCAACACCGCCTCACACCAGTTAAACACTGTTCCCGCCATACACTCCACTGCGAGATTCATTTGTGTACAGGACACCTGATGCGGACCCACACTCCCTGCTGCACGTGTGATGGTGAACAGTATGGTTTTTACAGGGAGTTCTATAACATCTTTTATGACCACCTTCCCGCTTTTCTTACTCGAACCCTGACGGCAATACCGAGCAATCAAATCATCTGTGCTCGTTTTCGAGGCTGTGTATCCGGTAAAATTCACCCGGGCTCCTCTTTTTGAGAGGCCTGTGAGAAAGTAAATGTCCTCGAGTTGTATTTCGAGAACGTGCTCTCCTACTCGAAAAGCTTGAATGTCAGGGTCCCACAATTGAATAAGATGGGTGAGAAGCTTGGGTTGCTGACGAATCCCTTTGGTCTTAAAGAACTTCAACAAACCACATTCTCGCAATGCGGTCACAGTCGGTAAGTGATTTTCGGTCGCCAAATCATCTACCTCATGCTCTCTTTCTTTCCAACCGACCATTTTGATCCAAACAAATTGCAAACTCCTGCAAAAGGTCAAGGGAAACATTTAGTAACCATTTAACAACTTAGTTCCAGCAAAAATTTTGAGAAAATTTGATTTTTTCATCCTAAAAATCGCCTTCATCGCGCCTAGGGAAAACATTGCCGCGCCGTACTGCACAGTACCACGTTTTGGTTTAAATACACAGCGCGGTACTGTTCGACAGTACTGCGTTTCCCGATATGGGTCCCACGCGGTACTATGAGGGGCGATTTTTGCCCAATAGGGCTTGCCCAAAAAATCAATATTTTTTACTGAAAGCAAATGATTCCTACATAAAATGAAAGAGGAGCTTGAGAGCTCTTACCTGGCGCAGACGGTTGTTGAAACGGTGCCCTGAAACTCCAGATATGGATCCCTGAAGTTTTGCTCCTAAAGTGGGTAAAATCTCCTCTTTGGGTAAAAAACAAGTGAAATGGTAACTTTCTCCTTTTACCTATGTTTTATATAACTTTTTCACCTATTTTTTATTATTATTATTTTAAATGGTTAAAATAAAGCCCATTTCACATTACTAATATCTGGTTTCATGAACACTTTGTTGACAGGATCTCCTGTAAAAAGTGATATATTCACACTGGCGTTTATTCACTGATTGACCTTCATTTTGAGCCCACTTTATCTTTTTCGTGCTCTGGATTAAAACTTGAAAAAGATTCCAAGCGCTTTTCACACTCATCTCGTGCTTGTCAAACCCAAGTAAATGGTGTCGAGTTCGGTCAGCTTTACTCATACTCGTTAAACGATGAGGAAAGTATTATCCTGGTTGTATTTTATTTTATTTTCGGACCAGAATAATTAAAAATTACGAAAAAGACCATTGGAGTCCATAGTTAAGCTCTTTTCAGACTCCTTAAAATTGAAAATATTGCTAAGTGATCTTGACTCTTTCACACTTGTAAAAGTATTTGAAAGGTCATCTATTCGGTGATAGGTTACCCCTTTTTCAGCTCGTCTAGACTATTTATGAGAAAGGTATACCTCAGTCAATCTCGACTGGGAGAGTTCTCTTGGGAATTGTTTTACACTTTTTCGGGATCGAGGGACTAAACTTACGAAAAAGTACATTGCGGAGCTTCCTTTAAAGTTTTTCAGGCTCTCTAAATGCGAAAAACTACCGAGCTTTCCTTCCTTGGGCTCGTTAAAATTTAACATCGAAGGACCCACTTTGGGGCGAACCCCTCCTTTCTCAGGTTCGTAAAACATGTGAGATTGGACTCATCTATGAGATGAGCTACACCGAGCATCTGTTATCCTCTTCAAGCTCAAAAAACAACAAAGAGGTACTCGTCTATCATGTCGGGGGAATATGGGGGAACAAGTCAAGTTTATTTTTGGCAGCTGGTCAGTCGTTACCTTTGAACATGGCATGTGTCTGTCTCTTGTCTATATTGGGTATCCATTTTTCACTGAGTTATAGTCATCATCCTGAGTCGTCTCCCTGGCCACGAGCCTACTCATTCGGTGTCTATCCTCTGCTTTCAATAATCCCTGCTGCCAAGTCCTGTTACATGCCGTTATATGTTCAAAGGGTTGCATTGTTCAAAGTCATTCATTGTGTCAGGCCTCCGCTGTGTCAGTACATACTCCATTGTTTCACCATCTTATCGTTCGTTTCAATTTCGTGTCGATGATGTGGGAATCATTATGGCCCACCTTCGACGAGTCTATTCCCGTCGACGCCAAATCACTATCCAGGAATTGGACTTAGGAATCAACTATTAGTACCTTGGTACCTGCATGCCTCAATGGCAGGTTTCCTCGTGTTCGACAGTAGGTTTACATCATTGACCTCTGATTGGACGATCTCTCGAATGCTCGACATCAACTCATCTATTCACATTCCGTTGAGATGTACTTCAGATACCTTGGGGATCATCGTCATCATAGGTGATTTCCCTCGCATTTGTTAATGGTTCACATCATTGACCGGTAATCAAATGGTTTCTACCATGTTCGACTTCAACACCTTGTAATCACATGGCTAGATTCGTATCTTTTGCGATCGGGTAGAAGACCCTGGGTGCACCTCTGTATCTTGATTGCGTCCAGGTTGCGATGGAGATGTCCTTTGTATTGTCACACAGATCCACTTATTGTATTGGTCGTGGCTGTGTCAGTGTTGTCTCATGGATCTATGCTTGTTCATAGTAGCCATGATTTGTCCACAGTCTATATCATCTCAGTACTCATGGATCTGCAATGTATTGGTTGGAAGCCATGCTTTGAGTCATTTGTTTCCGAGCATGGGGATGCCCGCCTCGGGGATACATCTACCAATTTGTTTCTGTTTCATCTCCTTGCCGTTCTCTTCGATGCTATCTCTGCACAATATTCGTAAAGTCTTTCGGCCATCAGTCCCTTTTGACCTCACACTTTAGGGGGCATCTGTTATACCTCCATATTCCACAGTGTCGCATCTCCACCACAAAAAGAGTTGACGACACTTCCCCTACTGTTTGAACCACGCAGAAGATGAGTAATCCTTGAAGGTAAATCCACCCTATCAAGAATTAACCCAGTTGAAGCTTTATTTACCCACACTACCGCGCCTTGCTCAGTTATAGGTGCGCGGTAGTCCACACTACCGCGCTATGCTTTTTCCTAGACACGCGGTACTATCGCGTTATGCTCAGACCACAGAGCGCGGTACTCTTTTTATAGTCTTTTTTCCATGGCTTGTGGGATTTTGGATTTTCGAGAGATATTGGAGGATTGGGATCCCTAATTCGATCTCAACCCATTTTCTGTGATTAGAAACCTTGATCCACTTACCTCTCCTTAGATCCACCCATCTCTCTTGTTGGTTAACCCTACCATACACTATAAAAGAGAGGCATTCCATGGGAAAGAGAGAGGACTCCTAGAAGCATCAAACCTATGATCTTGCAGTCTTGTGGAGATAGATAGAGGAGGAAGCACTTGGAGCTGGAGGATTGGCTTGGACATCAAGCGACCTTTGTAAGTATTCTTCGAGTTTGTAATAAAGATAACTTGTCTTGTTTTTCCCATTTCATGTGTATTGTGCAAGTATTTAGCATGGAATGTATCTAATCTGGATTTGAATCTAATATTTACTTCAAGGTATTTGGAAGCTTGTATGTTTGTTCTTTGTTTGATCTTAACAGGTTCTACATTGGAGCTTTGGATCAAGAGCTAAAAGCGGGACAAACGTCAGATTGAAAGGTGTGTCATATCTCTCATTGTTTCCGAATGCATATAATCTTGTTGTGAAAATTAGTTTAGGAATTTCAAGGTAGCATTTGTTTTGTCTTGTTTCTTGCTTTAGAGCTAGTTGAGAATCTGCTTTAAAGTTAAGAGAATTTTGACTTATCCGTAGGGAAAAATTCTACCAAACATGGGACAGATTCATCAACGCGGCGACTGGACTACCGGACCTGCACCTGAGCTTCTCTTACCACCTCGGCGGATGATCTTAGTTTCCGCTTGCTTTGCGGGGACTCAGAATGCTGACCCCATCGATGCTTCTTGATGACGACTGATGCTCCCACCGGCATGTTGGCGACTTCTACCTCAAGATTGATGTCTCCCATTGATGCAACTTCTTCCTCAACTACAATCCCGGTGAAAGGAGACTCAACCTCGCTACTAATCTCAACCGTTTCGAGCTCTCATGGCATACCTTACCCAACGCTTACAACTGATAGCTTCTTCATCCTAACAGCACTTTGCAAGTGCAATTGAACCTTGCCCAACGCACAACTACAGTCACCAAGCTAGAACAATACTTGTTAGCTCTACACAGGCACTTAACAACTAAAATCTCGGTTCCTTCTGACCAACTGCTATCCATTTTTCTAGCCTTCAGCCGAATCCACCGTAATCATCACAAAATCCTGCATTAATTCAACCAAAATCCTGTATTAATGACGCAAATCCGCCATTGATCCTATCAGCCAATCGGCCAGATCTGCCATTAATGCCCATCATTCGAACAAGCGCCGTTAATTAACTGTTTTAAATTTTGGCATTTATTGTTGATTTGACACGGTCGTGACCCTTCCACCTAACGCAGACCACTCCTAACTTGTGGCAGAAGCCTCCCTGCTTCCGCATTCCAGCTGTGTTGGTGCGCCATCGTGCCACTAATCAATCTACACATTTTTTGTTTGTTGCCGATGCAACTCAAGCATCGCGTTGTTCCAAGCTCGATTGATAGGGCTTCAACCTGCTACCATTAACCAACTCTGGGAGCATCGCCCCTTCCAACTGTTGCAACTATACCGCTCCTCCTGAAGTAATGCTACTAATGTGATATGGACAAGGCCAATGCATCTGCAATTTTTCTGGATGTTTCATAAACTTGCTGTCATACAAACAACACCAAATCACCCTGTTGAAACTGTTTATTCTTGATGTGGCGATCATGCCAAGCCTTCTGACGGTCCTTTTCCATACCCAGATGGAAACCGGGGATAAAGCGATCTTCCTCCAACTGTATTAACTGTGCGAGATGTTCCTCTAATGCTGCCGCAACATCCATACCAGTTGCTGCCACTATGCGCAGACTCGGAATGATTTACTCCATAAGCATAACCGCTTCTTTCCCATACACTAGCTTGAATGGTGTCTGCCCTGTCAGCCTTTTACATGTGGTGCGATAGGCCCACAATACTGCTGGGATTTTTAGATCCCTGTCATCGCGGTTCACATTGCACACCTTTGTCAGCGCATGCTCCAATATCTTATTGAAAGCCTCCACCGTGCCATTCACTTGCGGATGATAGGGTGTACTCTTCTTATGCTGTATCTGCAACTCCTCCATCAATGCACTGTTGTTGCGATTGAGAAAGTGGCTGCCTTGATCGCTCAACAATATCTTGGGGCAGCCAAAGCGAGTGACAATGTGGTCAAAGAGAAACCGTGTAGCTGTGGCCACAGAACAATCAATGACTGGTGCAGCTTCTGTCCATCGTGTCAAGTAATCTGTCGCTGTGATGATATACCTAGCACCAGTGCGCTTACCTAGTGGATGGATAGGTCCCACAAAGTCTACTACCCATTTGTCGAATGGCTACAATGTCAACTGAGGCATCAATGACATCTCATCCCGTCTGGATGGCTTCCTCGTTCTCAGAAAAACATCGCAGGACCATGCATAATCTGTCACATCACTGTGCAGCGTAGGCCACCAGAGCCCCGCTCGAAGCACCTTTCTTGCCATCGCACGACCACCATAGTTCCCTCCAGCCACTCCTGCATGTGCTTCAAAAAGGATCTGCTCTTGCTCATGTGGCAAGACACACCGTTGTAATATCTCATCGGCACCCATCTTGTATAGCGCTCCTGCAATTAGCTGGAAGTCTGCAGCCTTGACTACCAATTGCTTCTTCTAACTAGTGGTGAATTCCTCTGGTGTGGTACTTGTCGCCAGAAACTGAATGATTTCTTCAAAATATCCATCAGTGCCTCCAACTTTATACAATTGCGCATCAGGCAACCCATCTTCAATGTTAGTTGGCTCCTCTCCTGTTTCAATCCGGGAGAGATGATCCGGGCCAGCATTTAACTGCCTTGGCTTCACAATTACTTCAAAATCGAACTCCTGAAACAGAAGTATCCATCGACAGATCTTCCCCCCCAACACAGGCTTATTGACCAGGTATTTTAATGTAGAATGATCTATGAACATCTTGAAATGGCCTCCGAATAAGTAATGGCGAAACTTCTGCAATGCATAAACCATTGCTAGACCTTCCCTCTTCGTAGTAGTGTAGTTTCTTTTTGCAAATGAAAACTTCCGGCTGGCAAAAGCAATGGGGTGATCAAGATCCTCCTCTCCGAGCTGGGCCAATACCACTCCCAGCGCGATCGATGAGGCATCAACATGAACATGGAATTCCTTACTCCAGTCAGGAAATACTAATATCGGCGCCGAAGCCATCTTCATCTTTAGTGTCTCAAAGCTATCCTGACATTCAGGGCTCCACTGGAATACCGCATCCTTCTTCAACAACTTCTCCATAGGGGTGGTAATCGCAGCATAACCCATGATGAACTTGCGATAATACCCCGTGTGTGCCAGTGTCACCCTTAACTCCTTAATGGTAGTCGGCAGTGTTAAACTCAGAATGAGTGTAATCTTTGTTGGGTCGATCAATAATCCTTGCTTACACACAATATGACCCAACAATATGCCAAACGGTGCACAGAAAATACATTTCTTTAGGTTCAAAAATATCTGGTGCTGCCGACATCGCTCCAACATCAATCGCAGATTCGCCAGATGATTGCGGACCAAACCATAGACCGTCCATTTGTCCATGTATACCTGCAAAAAATTCTGAATGAAATCTTTGAATGCAGCAACAACAACCCGCGAAAATATCGCAGGTGCATTCTTTAAACCGAACGACATTACGGTGTATTGGAAGCAGTCCCATTTGGCAATGAAAGTTGTCTTATGGCGATCTTCTTTGGCAATGCGGATCTGATGGTAGCCAGAGAACCCATCGGTGAAAGAGTACATCTCCTGGCTGCCCACACCTTCGAGCACTTCGTCAGTAAATGGGGTTGGGAACGGATCATGCAAACATGCATCATTGAGCTTCCTGAGGTTGACGTAAATGCACACTTCACCAGTCTTCTTATCCTGTACCACCATAGGACTAATCCATTTCGACTCCTCGACTGGTTCAATGATATTGACGTCCAACATGTGATCCAATTCTACCTTGAACCTCTCCTTATGTCGTGGATTCAATCGATAGGGTCGCTGCCGGATCGGCTTAGCATCTGGTTTTAATGGAATCTTCATCTCCTCTAAGTCGCCCAAAATCCCCTTCATGTCAAAAAACTTTGTGGGAAATACATCTTGAAACTCATGGAGAAAATCAGTGACTTTGCTTTTTAGCTCATCATCCCAGTAATCCTCGACATTTGCAAACTTCGGATTGTTCTCTGTCCCAATGTTAATCTTGCGGATCTTCAGCGGCTGACTGATCGGATCGCTTGGTGCATCAGGTGGTACCACAACACAACTTCCTTCTGATTCCGGGATATTCACATTCCGTGGATCATCACCATCTTCTGGTCCACCACTGATATTGAAGCATTCCATGAGGGACTGCATCTAGTAGTGCGTATGTAGATCCGTAGGATACACCACCGGGACAACCTGCAGAATTCCATCACGGATGAGCTGTAATGCATTATTGACCTCTGGATCGGCATCCGCAAAACTGAATGTATGGGTAAAACACATTGTGAACTCCAGCTAAGTAGAAATTTATCCTCGCAACTCAGCTGCAGTATACCATGATCGTGGCATCTCATCCAATGTATGGATAAAAGCATGGACCCACTCGTCTCTTGGTCATGACACCCATAACCGCTGACACTCCATCAAGTGACCACCAGAATAATTTCGACCATCATACTTTCCAGTGTGGTAAACCTCGGTATCACCGAAGCGTACCATCATCAATCTTTTGCATTTTGACCATCCATCAATTGATGCCTTGTGTGTCGCCCACCAACGTGCTGGAGTAGCCTTTAGTGCTTCGTTTAATGCCAGCAATCGCTGTGGTTCAGAAACTCTCTCCTCAAACTCCGTCAGAAAGTCAGATAAGCTAGACAGGCCTTCATATGTTGGTAGTGTGACCACTTCAGTTGTGACACGGCATAATGACTGTGTGATCAACCCACACTTACGGAGCGACACATCGTGTAAGCGGTTCTGCCAATATTCTAGCGTATCATCAGAGTCGAAAGACGCAGAGCTGTCACTGCGCTATCCCAGCTCGCCATTGGCAGTCAGATGGATATAATATTCAGAGATATTGAATGCATGGTCCCATCTACTGGGATCGTCATCCTTTACTGGATCTATGTAGCGGCGTCCTTCAGCCGGATCCAACGGGGCGATAAATCTGAGATCGCGATTTTCAAACGTCATCATCCATCGCTTGAAGTTGATTACAACTCCACTATCATTAGCCCATCGAATCCCCTGTAATGCGGGATAAGAGCTTCCTCCTTCAACTACTTCTATTACATCAAAGTCGGCATATGTTTTCATTCCCTCAATGTCCACCACCATTCGTGGAACTCTCCAATCGGCGTCACCTTAGCGTGATTAGCTAACCGAAGCTGTACAAGAGACCAGCTCAATGGGGGACTCCCCATCTTCTGCCAAGCCTTCTTGGTCAAGATGTTGACATCCGAACCAAGATCCAAAATTACTAAATCAACATCGTAGTCGCCAACTTGAATATTCATCCGCATCTCCTTACCCGTCTTCCATTGTTGTAAGGAATTAACCGCGATCTCTTGTCAATCCTGGGCTGGTTGTCGCAATAGAGCTTCAATCGCAGCAAGAGCATCGGGATCTCTTCCCAGGGATAAACAATGTTCCAAAAATGCTTGAAGTGTGCTAGACGACTGTGACAGGCCAGCCTCTGAAGTAGCATCAAAAGTAGAGGGCATGTCATACACAATAGCTTTACCTAGACCTTTTTCTAGTGCATGACGTGCTTTAAGAAATTCCTTCCGCTCCACATCAATGTCAAATGATAACTTCTTTTGTCCGGCTAATCGGATCAGTGAGCTGTCCTCTCTAGTTGTCTTTCCTCCGTGAGTGACCATAGCAACAGAAGCATCTTGTGGTCTTGGCTCTGCAGAAATTGTCGCAATGTTCGCACCCTGGGTCTGGTTCATTGGTGGATTCCCGGGTGGATTCACGTTCTGATTCTGATTTGGCCGCATATTCTGGTTCTGCACTGGTTGATGCACTTGGTTCTGGGCAGGTTGCTATGCCTGGGGCTGGTTCTGCAACTAGGGAGTATTCCCTGCTTGCCATTGCGCAATCAACTGCGGACAATTCTCAACCATGTGATCATTAACAAAATAGAACGTACATTGGTTCTGCAGCAGTGGACAGTCTCGCTGGCAGTGTCCCCATACCGCACAGTGATAGCATTGAACAAGTCGGTGACCACCTCGTCCTCCTCCACGACAAAATCCTCCACCATGTCCACCCCGGAATCCTCCCTGCTGCTGGTACTGTGGTTGGTTGAACTGTTGTTGCATTGGTGCCAGTTGCATTCCTTTCCCTTGCTGTGCATACTGCGGTTGCTGTACATACTGTGGCTGCTATGGAGCCATCTGCATCAGAGCATATTGCGGCATGAACTACGGCAGTTGCTGTTGTTGCGGCACAAACTGCATCTGCGGTTGAGGTAGCAGCTGGGCTACCTGCGGCTACGGTTGTGACTGTTGTACGACACGCTGGTCGTCCTTTACATAGAATGCATCATACATGATCTCTTGTAGCAACTCATATGCATGGCAATCCTTGTCATCGTGACCAACCAATTTGCAAAATGTACAATAAAGATTCCTCGGGGTTGTGACCATTTTCTGCATGTATGGGCAATTGTCATGGCTATGCCCATATACGTGGCAGATGCGACACCATGACATGCTACCACCATTCAATGGATTTGGTGCTCCCGAAACTAGATAGTTGTAGAAGTCCGGGCAGTTATCCTTAGTATGTCCCTTTCCCCAACATCGCGTACACCAGACTTCTTCACGTTGCTCCTTGCCTTTCTTCAGATCCTGTAACTGGATGGTTAGGTTAGCCAATTGTGTCTGGATCTGCGACATCCCAGCTGCATTTTCTCCAATCGACGACGCCTCTAATCGCATTGCAATCTCCAGATCTTCACTGGGCGTCGAGATGTTTTGTTGCATCAATGGTAGCTGAATATGTGGTAGAAGTGCCGTGATGAACCACTCTTTATGTTAGACGGCGCTCATATCAAAACTAACCCTTGCCATCAGCGTCTTGAACCGCTGGTCGAAATCCCACATCGTCTCATTGGGATACTGCTTAATTTCTTTCAATTCTGTAATATATTGAGCCTCAGACTTGGGCTTCCTGAATTATGCAATTACCTGATCCCAGATCTCATCCAGTGACTTCTCTGGGGTTCCTGTAGGGACTAGAAAAAACTTCATAAACCAATCTAATGCACGACCTCGCAGAGTTGTCGCTAACTGTCCTTTCTTAGCGGCATCATCAGTGATATGTTTTACGGTCCAGACCACTTCACACAAAAACCAATACTATTCTGGGTTGTCTGTCCCACTCCCGTGGAACAATGGTAACTTAGCATCATCACTCGCCATCTTGGGATTCCTTCCTGTAGGTACTAAACTACTAGCGATCAATTTTTGTTGACCTGGTGGGGTCAAAGTGGTGTTTCTCATTGGTTGACAGATAGTGAGTGGAGGTGTGGGTATGTTGCTGTGGGGGTTAGGTCCTGCCTCTATCCTGGGTGTAGCCTGTGCGTCCTTGTCTAGACTGTGAGGTCACTTCATCTCGTGTGGTCTTCCTTCGCGAACTTGCAGTTCGATCGCAGCAGGACCTTCTCCTATCCTCTGCCTCTTTTCCTGTCGAAACCTCACTCCTCCCGTTGTAAGACCACTCTCTTCCTTAACTTCACTCACAGTCTCGTCGCGACCCGCACCCATCTACCCCTGATCATTCCATGCAGCATCCCCCCCTGCTGTCGTGATACCCACGCGCCTCCACCCACCAGGTTTCCTATTGATCTATATGCATCTTCAATATACCCTTTTCGCAAATAAGCATCTTAATGGACAATTGAAGTGACAACAGAAATCTTCCCCGAGGTTCGCGAAAAAAATATCTTTCGGCTTCACTATAAGATTTCTGCGTATCAACCACAAATTTAATGATATACCCCTCCAAGAAGCTATCGAACCATACTTTTACAGCCCATTATGCTTTATTATCAACTTCCTGTAGTTCTTGGATCAGCTCTGGGGTCCAGGTCGTTGGCTCACCACCCTGGAAGTTCCTCTTCTGAAAGGTAAACTTCGCCAACCATTCGAACAATAGGACCGGGAACTCACAGAAGACTCATTCATGCAGACTGTCGTGAGAATATCTATCTACCCACTGATCTACTGTTAGTTGAGTGTTCCAACTTTCTTCTGCAGCGAAGTCCTACAACTTCTGATCAAACCATTCTTAGATCTCCGGTTTTGTCAGATGCCATAACATATCCTCCTTTCACTTCGCACACGGTCCCGGCAACGGAACCATTTGTTGACTCAGACCCAGTCGGCAGGGGTTCCCATCACTGTTGACACCAACCCTCCGTGATCTCGAGCACCGGCCCAGATAGGTTTTACCCTGCTCAGCAACACCTGCAGAGCAGACGAGGTCTCACCCAAGGCGATCAAGGGAGAGTGGACGGAACCATGTTTCCGCCGAATGAAGGTGGATGTATGCGACATCAACTACTTAATCTTATTGCAACATTCAACAGTAGATATCTGGATTTACTTTGACATTCTTGTACTCATAGCATCATTTAATGGAAACATTCATTTTTGCAGCAGATTGTAACAGTAAAGCGACTATTGCATCAAAGAAGCATTGCATTCCCATCAAAAGACAGAAGACACACCAGGATTGCACAGAAATAGTTTCATCACATCATATTATTGCCACAAAAACCCAATACAATGTCGCTGCAGATCACAGACTTTAGCAATATCTCTAGATCCCAGAACATACACACAAAACGCATACCAAACATCTCTCTTTCTGTATGTATCGACCTACAACTTTCTGTCTATATATAGGCTTCTGCCTTTACAATGCTTGTCCACTTACTAACAACTTCCTAACTGAATCCTGGATAAATGACCCAAAATCTAACTGACATGGTCCAAAAGACCCCAAAACCCGCATTCTGCGGTACAAACGACTCAAAAAATACATAAAATAATAGAGCCTTCTTCCTTCTGCGACCTCTTTTGATGTGTCGCAGCATCGGCGATGCTGCGATTCTTCCTTACCAAACTGCCTGCCAATAGTGACCCATTCGGAGTGTCAGACTTTAAAGATGATCTTAGCGTCCAACAATTTTTTCAATTCCTTTTGTATTAATGGCTTGAGCGTTGGATGCATTCTACGCAATTGTTGCTGAAATGGCTTCACATTTGGCTTCATTGGTATTATGTGCTGTATGATGCGATTGTCATATGTTTTCAAATCTTCATAAGTCCATGCAAAAACATCTTTGTATTGTTGGAACAGTTTGATGAACTTATCCCTCTCGCCTGGCGAGCAACATTTACCAAGGTTGACAAATTTTGGCTCAGCTTTTGTGCCCAGGTTTACCAATTCATGCTGCATAGAGGAGCTATTAGTTTTGACATTCGCTGGCCTCCTGAACTTGTTCTGCGAATCAAACAATCCTTCAAGAGTCCTTACTCCTTTTGGCATAAAGTTTCCTTTAGATGCATCTTTATTCTACAAATCTGAATCATGCTTATCTTCATCGATTATAGATTCTTGGAAAGCATCTTCATTAGTTAAGAAGTTGATAATTTGATCATCATCATCAAACACTCTTAAATTTGTGATGTTGTTAGGAAAATATGGCCTGAAAATTAATTCAATAGAGCATTTGTTATTTGTAGGCATTAATCTGGAAGCAGAGGTAGCTAACAAATCAACTGCAACGTTATGTAATCTAGGAATAGAATTAATATTGAACGCATCAAAATGTGAAATCAAATTCCAAACTTCGGATTGATAACCTTTTAAGTGTGGTGAAAGACAATGAATTGTATCCCTTACCTGTCTGACAACTATCTCTGAATCACCATAGACTTTTAAGTATTTGACATTCAAACTAATAGCCTTCTTTAACCCTTGAACTAGAGCTTCATACTCAGCTGTGTTATTTGTACATTCAAACTCTAGTCTACAAGATAAAAAATGTTTGTTCTTTTCAAGGTCAATCAAAACAAAACCGGCTTCAGATCCTTCTTGAGTTTTGGAACCATCGAAGTATAAAATCCAAAATGTGTTTTTTGTTTTAATTAAGTTAGTATTGTTACCACCTAAGTCAGTGACTAATTCTACTGTGTTACAATCAATATCATCAGTCCAAGAAAAATGAAGGAGATCAGACTGTTCGTCTACGTCATGGATAAAATCTGTCGATTGATAATTCCTTAGTTCAATTTCCAGAAAATAATTTCCCAACATTGGAGACGAAAAATTTACAGCCTCGTTCTTCTCTTCCAACTGAGTCACATTGTGCTTCATATGAGGCTCTCTCAGTATCTTGAGTTGGTTTTTCCTGTTTTGGTAAGGCAACCACAAGTGAGACCAGTCTGTTGCAAAGTAACCGTTTAGTTTCGTAGACCAATCCCTGTTCAATATTAAGCCATAAGCTTCAGGTATATCCACCACCATAACATCTATGAATTGGCATACTCTAGGATATGCAGATAGTCTAATAAGTACATCTTTCATTTCTCCAATTACCTTAACAACAGTCCTATCTAACTGTATGATCTGAGATGGGGATGGTATTGGATGTCCATTAATTTTCTTGCAGATAGATAATGGTATAACATTCGAAGAAGCCCCAGAATCTACCAATCAATTGTGTAAGTTATGATTAAATAATTCAAAGGTCAACAGAAACGACACGGTCTGAGATTTTGATTTACCACCGATACTAGCTTCATTTATTTTAGTGTCTATTTCGGTGTTTTATGCGGTACCGCTAGATTGTGGGTCAAAAGCTTCCAATAATTTCTTTCTCTGTTGGGGCAGACTGCACAATTCAAAAATATAATATTTGCTTTAGTTTTCTTAATATCTTCAACAACGTCATACCCCATATTGTAATCTTCCTGGCTTTTCCCACCATTCCCTGTTTTATTCACCATGACCTTTTCCTTTTCATTAATTATTGGGCTTATCTCTTTAACCACCGCAGGGTTTCCCTTAGGTTGTGGCCGAACAACAGTTATGTGCCTCTTGGGTATTTCTTTTGCAACCTTAGGTTTAGGGACAACCGGGCTAGGATCAACAACCAGACCCCTACTTCGAGTAGTAATATTTACGGCTGAAACATGATTTTCTTTAGCATCTTCTTTAATTAATTCTGTTAAGGGCACCCAATCCCATAATACCATCGTGGTGTATGGAGTGGGTTCTTCTTTTTCAAATGCCTGCTCTTCATGGGGATCTTCTTGGTCCTTTATTTGTGCATCCAACAATTGATTCATAACCAAACTCATCAAACTTATCCACTATGGAAAACTCTTTTCAGAATGTTGTTCTTGGTGAAAAGTGCAGAAATGATCCATGCCTACCTCGTTTAGATTCAGGACAACATAATTGTTTACAAGTGGTAGGGGCTATCCACCTTCTTCCTTTTTAAAAGGGTTTTCTTGATGTACTGGCTGCCTTGTCCTTTTCCAGATCTACAATTTTATTGGACAGTTTTTGCATTGATCTTAACCACATTTTCTAATTCGGATGATGATTCTTCCTTAGGTCTAGATAACAACAAAGGATTCTTGCTGGTTGTTTGTTTAGCTTCCAAATCAAGTGAATGTTTAGCAATGTTATCCACTTCAACTTCTACTTTCTTGGATTCTTCAAAGTTTTCTACCAATGTAAGCTTCTTTGTTCTCTTAACAAACATAACTATGGGTGGATTGAGTGTTGTAGTGTAATATTCTACCAACGATTCTTCGGCGGGTCTTGTTGCAACACTAAAATTATTTAACAGGGTGGTAAATATCTGATTAAATTCTTGTAACCTTTCTTTCTTTTCCATCCTCATAGATAGAAATTCTTTCATAAGTGTGGCAACAGACTTTTGATTACCAAATTTACTCATAAAAAATTTCTTGAAACCTTCCCAATCAGCTATTGAATTGGCTTGCAAACTAAAATACCAAGAAGATACCTTAGGTTCAAATGTGAAAGGAAAAAGCCTACACACAACATCTTCATGTTCTACATTCAAGAGATTCAGAGCCAGATAAAAACTCTTAAGGTGATCTTCAACAGAGATGCCTTTTCTAGGATCATACTTAGGTAAAACCTTTTCTAGGTGTTTAGGCAGATCATGCAAAGTTGGAGCCAAATTAAGTGTTCCTATGGTTCTCCAAGCAGTCGCAACCATAACTTATGGTTGTGGTTGAGGTGGTGGCTATGGTGGATTATGAGGATCTTCTTGAGCTGGAGGAGTATCGGGTCTCGATTAATCATGTGGATCTATGATTTCTTGCAAAGAAAGATCTAATAACTCTTCCAAACTTTCCACTAGTACCGAATCTCTGGTGTACTGTGGTTCTCTCCTATGGATACACCTTGTGGGTAACAAAGGAGTTACGTTCAACCCCCCAAGACTCCTTACGTAAGAACGGGTGTGTCTTCTAAAACGATCTACTTATTCAAAACGAACAACATATAACGGTTCTTGATGTTCACTTTCAGAATTGGGATTTTTTTGATCTTGTAATTCCAGCAAGAAATCTTCTGGAATAGCTGTTTCAAGTGGGTCTTTAGAGGAATTTATTCTAACAAATGGGTTTCCTCTGCCAGCCATGCACTGGTGGCCCTCCTTCTAGTGCCAAAAACTATTTATTCCCCGAAATTTGCAGCACCAGTAGTTAGGGATTCTCCCCGGTAAGAAATCCCAATTAGATCGCTCACCATTTGGTGTGGAGAATCCGTCCGGTTAACGGCCTGGATACCGTATGAGATTTAAAGATTTTTTTTCACCGGTTGCGGCCCGATCCACCGTTTATGTATTGTATGTTTAAAGATGATATGCAAGTGCTCTACCTAAATGCATGTAATTGAAACAAATCTGATCTAAAACTATTTAAACTAATTAATCTATCCCTGCAGGGAAAAAATATGAAACATGAGTAATATACTGGAAGTGTGTCTAAGAATCTCACAGATAGCTATTCTAACATCATAAGCACATTTACAACAGAATATAAAGGATAACATAGATAGATCTGATGTAATTAAAACATTCCATTACCCATTTAACACATAATTGTTTGCACAAGAAAATGAGAACATTCACAACCAAGAATTAATTCAGAACAATTCAGAACGATCTCACAGTATATGCACGAATGGTGCATAAATAATTCGACAGACATTCAACACATCTCCATGCAAAAAAAAATAGTTCTAGCTTTTCCCAGGCAAATAGATCCTCTTTATTAATGCAACAAAGTAGTTCATGTATAAAACAAATCAATCCTTTCACTTGCCAAAAGTCATTTTCTTCTATTCTATTCCTCTATTTATAACTTTACAAAATTGTCCCTTCTCATACCCTACCCTAGGGAATCACAAAAGTTTGTCTTCTAGTGTTCACATAAGACAAAATTAGTTTCCATCTATTTTTAAATGTTTATACAATAAATCCTCTTCCAGCTGTCTTTAATATTTATACAAATGCAAAATCAACTTCCTTATGGCTTTTCCACCTCCGCTGGCTTTTCCAAATCAGCTATGTAACTGGTCCAGATGCCTGTCTCTCTTACAAGAATGATGCTGCATGCAGGAGTCATCATTTTTAGGGAGATTTCATGCGTGTACAAATCATCTGCAATACCTTTTACTCCTGCCACAGTTGCCCAGGAAATGTCTTCTAAAAAGTAGGCATGGATGGAAGATTGCCCAATGAATCGGTGGAGGTCCTCCGCTGTCAAGACGCCAATCCCTGTTATATAGGAAATGTCTGTGTCTAGCTCGCCCTGGAGTTCTGACAAGTGCTGGTCTTGGGCAGGGAAGTCTTCCATGGTCCGAGGGAAAATCATCTTGCACTTCTCATGGGTCTCCCGAATTTTCTGGTAGAAGTTGTAGCACTGCTCAATGGTTTTATGGATTCTACAGTTTATTTTCACACCCTAGCCTTTACTGAACTCGATGAGGCCCAAATATAGCTTAAAATCAGTCGGGGACTTGAGAGGTAGGTGCCCTGGGAATCCTAATTTCCCTTCTCTCCATTCAATTTGTTTCTTGATTTCTTCTGTGGTGCGCACACACTTTCTCCTGAGTCTCAGAGCTTCAGTATCAATTTCTTTCATCCTTGAAATCATGGCCTTCATCTTGCTAACTTCTTCTGTTATAAGGTCTTGTGATCGGTAAATTTTCTTCTGTATGTCACATGCCTGCTCATGGAAAGCAGCTAAGTCCTGCTTCTTGCTTTTTGCAAGCTCCAGTTGCCCTGTCATGAGCTCCTTTTCTTTATTTAACTCTTCCACTCTAGCCTTTAGTTCCCCAACCTGTTGGGTGGAATTAGTTGCCTGGTCAGATTCTAACTGAGTAGCTCGGATTTCAATGTCATTCTTCTCACCTTCTAGTATCATTAGTTGCACCATCAATGCTCCTTTTCTTCATCTAGAATCTAGTACTCACTTGTTATTCTTTCTTGCTTTGATAAGAGGGTGTCATACTTATTCTTCCAGTTTTCCCCATCTGCTCGCTCCTTTATCAGATTAGATTTTAACTTGTGCACCTTCTATTTTCCTAGCTCGACATCATTGATTAGTTTGTTAACGTTGTCTTCATTTGCTTGGGCAGAGGCTACATTGATGGATGCTACGAACCTGGGGTCGCACTGCATACCTTGTATGACAGTGCTCTCTTGTCTAATGACGATATCTGGTTGGGAGGCCATCTTCATTCTTTTCTCTGTATTTCTCACAATATATTTTCTTTTCTTGTCAAAGACAATTTTGTCCAGTTGAGCCACAATGTGGTTCTTTGATGGAGTAAAAGGAATGAGCAAGAGCTCTCTTATAGGGAAGTGGCTTCCTGTGGTTATTTCTTGAGATACTTGGGATGAGTCTATGTCCATGGTCTGCATGCTTAGACTTCCTGCTTCCACAACCTTCTTGTACTTCTCCTCTTCTTCTTTTTTCTTATGCTACTTAGTGGCCTCCTTATCTTCCCTCTCTTGCATCTCTTGCAGTCTATTGGCTTCTTCTTTTATGATTCTTTCAGCTTCTTCTTCCCACACCCTGTTATCCTGTTCCTTCTGAACTCTTTCCGCTGCTTCTCTCTTGTACTTTTCAACCTATTCTTTTAGACTTTTCTCTTCCTTCGTCATAGCTTTGGCTTTGTCCTTCTTCCTCTGTAATTCTGCATGCTTAGCTGCTTGAGCAGCAGTGCTAGAACTAGACCCACTCTTGGGACGGAAGCATTTGTTGAGCTCAGTCATATTGCTGGCTCTCCTAAAAACTGCTTCATCTTTGTCGAAGTAATCCGTGTATTCAAAACGTACCTTGACGGTTGTACAATGTTTTGCAACTCTGCTGTAGTTATCATTTCAGTGAAAACTATTCTTTCCAAAGTGGAAAGCTTCCAATTCCCAAACAAAATCTTCAGCAGTTTTAACCTTGGAGAATTTATACGCCCCAATGCAGAAAGGAAATGGTGGGAACGAAGCTTGCTTCTGATCATGCAAATAGTCACCAACCCCATTTATGAAGACTTGCCTCACTGCTTCCTTATGGACTACATAATACGTGGCATACTTAGGCAAGAGAGATGGTGGTTTGGAACCTCCATACATCCTGAGGTACGTGCCCTCCTGCGAGAAATAGTAATCTCCATATTGTTCTATGACTGCCATAGCATTCTCTTATAGGTAGTTTGGTTCTTGGAAGAAGATTAGCTCGTACAGAGGCATGATGAGGTCTTCACATATAGTCTTGTAATATCCCTTGTATTTATGGGCCCGTAATATCTTGTAAGCAATGTAAATTGGGACATCATTCTTGTTCCAGATGCATCCCAACTTAGGGAAAGGATGCCTTGATAAAATGCAATCTAATAGGTACGAGGACATGTAGAATTCCACCATTTTCTGGGTTAGTCCTGCTTTTGCAGCTGCTGTGGTTGACGACAGACTGTTTGAGATAATGTTCACCCACTTAAAGATTGTACTGTGAAGGCCACATGGTGGATCAAAGGTATCCAATTCAGTTTATAGACTGTCTGAGATAATGTCCGCCCAGTTAAAGATTGTACTGTGGAAGGCCACATGGTGGATCAAATGTATCCAATTTTGTTTATAGATGGTTCCATCTGCTTTGTCAAAAATTTTGCTCAACATTAGGGCTATGATTCTGAAAGGGGGCCTTAGCGTTTGGGTTTCATACTCCACGCTCTCCTTTTGCCTCAGTTGCTTTCCCGTTATTAATAATTTCTTGGCGAAATCGAGGGTGTCCATGTTAAGACTTTCAAGCCAGGATGTGGTCAGGTGGACTTGAGTATTTGGTAACTTGTAAGCGGCTGATATGTGTGTTGGGTGGAACGAGGCAATAGATTCTCCCTTGATGTCAGACAGAATCCTTGATGTGGGGTCAGATTGCGATAAAATCCACCCAATGAATTCTGTGCAAGGAAAATGTTCTGGGCACGTAGCTGCTTTTGTGATGACGAACCTTCTGATGTTCTGATATAGAACCATTTCTTCTAGGATCGCACCAGGGACATTCTGGTCTCGGATAATTTGATATACTTCACCCCACTTGAATTCAGGGGTAACCCCCACAACTGGCTTGGTATCTTCATATGTAGTTTCTACCCTCGTTTCCAATATGACTTCAACATCTGACTCGGGTTCAGTTTCTTTGGACTTTCCATTTTTAACTCCTTTCTTAGTCATTGTTTAAAACCTAATAAGACAAAGCCGTGTATAAGTAGAGATCAAACAACAAACCCACAAGCAAATTCATCTTAATAGATATGCAGGATTGAACAACACTATTGCTAAGCTTGTTAAAAAATCATGCTTTTGTTTAACCAATATACAGGCCAGCAATAGAACGCATGTATAATCATCAAAAATTTTTTTGCCTATCAATTTATCAATGAGATGATTATCTAGTGAGAGTTTTGTGCTTGTTTTCCAACATGCGGATGAGCATAAACTGCAAACAAACCAACTAGCATTATCACCCATTTTAATACTAAAACAAACAGCTTGCCGAACTCAAAACAAAACACTCGACAAGAGTACTGGGGAGTGAGTCCCAAGCTAGTAATTAGGTCCAAAATGAGAGATGTGGTGCACTGGGAGGGGTCTTCAGGAGTGCAGGTCGACTACTTTTACTGAGAAAAGAGAGAGACTTGGGTTTGTGGATGGGCAAAGTAGCCACCGTGAGTCCAACTGGTCTCACGGCTATTGGTTGTGGAGCTAGATCTTCTAGTCTCATAGATGATATTGTATCAGCCGTGTTTGTACCCCAGTTTTATATGATATGTAGGTGGACTGTACAGTCACCCCAGCAGGGGGGTGTGGGGGGGCATTGCCCCCCCATGGGGTTCTAGGGGGGACCATCCCCCCTGGTTGGGGGGTCCGGGGGCAATGCCCCCGAAGAAAATTTTTGGGGCTGTTTTTGCCAGCTATTTTGTGGGCCCATGGTTTATGTATCCCGTGGTATTTTCCCATTGTATTTCCCTTATAAAATAAAGACATTGTAATACGGCTAGGCATGATGATGATGTATTAGGTTTTATGCATTGTAAAGATCTCTGAGATCAGGAGAGAGACTATGAAACAGAGAAGAGGAAGTGCAACGGTTGTGCTGCAGGTTGTATCCCTTCACCTTGCTGGACGGTAATAATAATAAGGACTAGCAAATTCAGTGTGGACGTAGCCCAAGTTGGGTGAACCACGATATATCTGTGTCTCTCTTGTAATGTGTATGTGTGATTATATTTGCATTTCTGTTTATTGTTATTGCTCTGCGATTTTGTTTTTCTAACAATTGGTATTAGAGCCAAAGGTCTATTTGGTAGTTAAACCCGCAGGAAGCTAGGGTTTCTGGTTCGAGTGGGAGCAATGGCAGAAGAAGGAAAGTTTAAGGTCGAGAAGTTTAACGGCCAAAACTTCAGGTTATGGAAGATGCAAATGGAGGACTATCTGTACTAGAAGAATCTATTCCTACCATTGGGAGGAAAAGCAAAGCAGCCGATGGCTATGAAGGACGAAGAATGGGAGGTTCTTGACAGAAAGGCTCTGGGAACAATACGGTTGAGCTTGGATTCTTCGATGGCTTTCAATATCTCAAAAGAAACGACAATAGAGGGTTTGATGAGCGCATTGGGTAATCTGTATGAAAAACCCTCGGCCTCCAACAAGGTATTTCTAATGAAGCGTTTATTTAATATGAAGATGTCTGAAGGTGGATCTGTTACTAATCATTTAAATGAGTTTAATACGGTTACAAATTAGCTAAGTTCTATAAGTGTGAACTTTGATGATGAGGTTAGGGCTCTTCTAATCTTGTGTTCATTGCCAGAAAGCTGGAATAGCTTGGTCATGGCTGTAAGTAACTCTGTCTCTGGTTCAAACACCTTGAAATTTGATGATGTTATTGGTGTTATTCTTAGCGAGGAAATGCGAAGAAAAAGCACAGGTGAGACATCAGGTAATGCGTTGACCATGGAGAGCAGGGGAAGACAAAAGGAGAGAGGAAAGAGCCAAGGTAATCGTGGAAAGTCTAAAACGGGCAGATCCAAGTCCAGACTGGGAAAGATAGAGTGCTGAAACTGTGGAAAGAAAGGACATATGAAGAAAGACTGCAAATCTCTAAAGAAGAAAGGAGATGCACAGAAGGAAACTACCCAGGAAGCAAATGTAGCAGGTGATGTGTTACAAGATGCTTTGATTCTTGCATTAGATAATACTAGTGTTTATTGGGTAGTAGATTCAGGAGCTTCATGTCATGCTACACCCCATAGGAAATACTTTCATGAGTATGTTCCTGGCGACTTTGGACATGTTTTATTGGGTGATGATGAGCCATGTAAAATTATTGGAATGGGTAAGGTATGGATAAAAGTTAAGAATGGAACTGATTGGTTGTTGAAAGAAGTTAGGCATATTCCTGCTATGAAAAGAAATCTGATCTCAACAGGGCAGTTGGGAGATGGCGGCTGTCTATCTACGTTCGGAGAAAAGTGGTGGAAGATCACTAAAGGATCAATGGTGATAGCAAAATGAGACAGAGTAGGTACGTTGTATTTATGTCCTCATAACACTGACCATTCTATCTCTTTAGCTTCCACAGGAACAGATACAGCATTGTGGCATCATAGGCTTGGCCACATGAGTGAGAAGGGGATGCAGATTCTCCACTCAAGGAAGTTGCTGCCGGATTTGAAGCAGGTAAGTTTGGAATTGTGTGAAAACTGTGTTTATGGAAAACAGAAGAGAGTCATATTTCTCAGGGTTGGGAAACAGAAGAAGAATGAAAAATTAGAGCTTGTGCATACAGATGTATGGGGACCGGCTCAGGTACAATCTCTTGGTGGCTCTCATTATTATGTTACATTTATTGATGATGCAACTAGAAAAACTTGGGTTTATTGCATTAGATAGAAATCTGATGTGTTTGCTACTTTTAAGAAGTGGAAAGCTTTGGTTGAGAATGAGACAGGAAAAAGATTGAAGTGTCTCAGATCTGATAATGGAGGTGAGTACTGCGGCAAGGAGTTTGATAGTTACTGTTCATACCATGGGATTCGTAGAGAGAAGACAGTCCTAGGAACACCACAGGAAAATGGTGTGTCAGAAAGGATGAATAGAACGATCATGGAGCGTGCAAGGTGTATGAGACTGCATGCAGGGTTTCCCTTACAGTTTTGGGCGGATGCTGTAAATACTACTGTTTATTTAATAAACAGAGGACCTTCAAGTGCTTTGGATGGTGGTATTCCAAAGGAAGCATGGACAGATAAAAAGGTAAACTACTCATTTCTGAGAAAATTTTGGTTGTGAAGCATTTGTCCATATTGATAAAGAAAATAGAACAAAGCTTGAAGCTAAATCCAAGAAATGTACCTTTATTGGATATGGGGTTGATGAATTTGGTTATCATTTATGGGATTATGAAAATAACAAAATCATCAGGAGTAGAGATGTGATATTCAATGAAAAGGTCATGTATAAAGATCATTTGTAGGGAAAGAAATAGGAAAAGGAAAACACAAAGTACAGAGTGCTTGATGAAATTAAAGAAAATGAAGTTTCGAAGGTGCCAGAAAATCAAGAGCAATAGCAAGTACCTGAAACTCCTGCAACTGTAAGAAGATCTACCAGGTTAAGTAGACTCCCTGAATCATACTCTCCTTCAATGTATTATTTATTGATCACTGATTCTGGTGAACCAGAATGTTATGAAGAAGCAATGCAGGTGGAAACTAGAAAGAAGCGGGAGCAAGGCATGAATGAGGAGATGGACTCATTGGTAGAAAACCAGACTTGGGATTTGGTTCAGTTGCCTGCTGGTAAAAGAGCATTGCAAAACAAATGGATTTACAGGTTGAAGGAAGAAGGAGGTAAGAAGCGGTACAAGGCCAGACTTGTTGTAAAGGGGTTTGCATAGAAGAAAGGTATAGATTTTGATGAAATATTTTCTCCTGTTGTTAAGATGACTTCAATTAGAACTATCTTAAGTCTAGTGGTGGTAGAAGATTTGCATCTTGAACAGTTAGATGTAAAAACAACCTTCCTCCATGGGGATTTGGAGGAAGAAATATATATGCAGCAGCCACAAGGGTATGAGGTCAAAGATAAGGAGGATATGGTATGCAGGTTGAAAAAGAGCTTGTATGGCTTGAAGCAAGCTCCAAGGCAGTGGTATCTAAAGTTTGACAGGTTTATGACAGAACAAGGTTATAGTAGATGTCATTCTGACCACTGTGTTTATTTCAAGAAGCTAGAAAATGGAAGATATATTATCTTGTTATTGTATGTGGATGACATGCTTGTTACAGGGTTTGACATGCATGATATAAATGTACTCAAAAGGAAGCTAGCAAATTCATTTGCGATGAAGGATTTGGGTGCTGCAAAGCAAATCCTTGGTATGAGAATAACGAGAGACAGAAAAAATTGAAAATTGACATTGTCTCAAAGTGAGTACATACAAAAGGTGTTGGAGAGGTTCAGAATGCAGAATGCAAAACCTGTAAGTACACCTTTGGCTAGCCATTTCAGTCTAAGTAAGGAAATGTGTCCCAAGACACAAGAAGAGACAGATTACATGTCCAAGATTCCCTATCAATCAGTAGTTGGCAGCTTGATGTATGCCATGGTTTGCACAAGACCAGATATTGCACATGCAGTGGGAGTTGTGAGCAGATATATGAACAATCCAAGTAAAGACCATTGGAAGGCAGTACAGTGGATTCTCAGGTATTTGAGAGATACTACCACTGAGGCATTATGTTTTGGAGGTTCAGACACTGTTCTACAGGGATATGTTGATGCAGATATGGCAGGTGACAAGGATAGCAGGAGGAGCACCACAGGGTATGTGTTTACTGTAGGTGGAACAACAGTAAGCTGGATTTCGAAACTACAGAAGGTTGTTGCACTTTCAACAACAGAAGCAGAGTATGTTTCCATTACAGAGGCTAGTAAAGAGATGATTTGGTTGCAGAGGTTTATGGAGGAAGTGGGTAAGAAGCAGAAGGATAGAAGATTGTATAGTGACAGCCAGAGTGCCATTCATCTTGCAAACAACTCAGCATTCCATTCCAGAACTAAACATATACAGCTCAAGTACCATTTCATACGCTCTGTTCTGGAAGATGAACTGTTGAAGCTGGAAAAGATACATACTAGCCAGAATCCTGCAGACATGTTCACAAAGGTAGTGACCAGAGAGAAACCGAGTTCGTGCTCGGTTTCAGTTGGCCTTCTAGCATGAAGGTGAAGAGGAGAAATTTTCCAAGTCCAAGTCCAGCAAGTGCAGCAGCGGTGGAGTTGCTGTGATCAGTCTCCAAGTGGGAGATTGTTGGTTGTGGAGCCAGATCTTCTAGTCTCATAGATGATATTGTATCAGCCGTGTTTGAACCCTAGTTTTATATGATATGTAGGTGGACTGTACAGTCACCCCAGCAGGGTTCCAGGGGGGACCATCCCCCCTGGCTGGGGGGTCCGGGGTTAACGCCCCTGAAGAAAATTTTTGGGGCTTTTTTCGCCAGCTGTTTTGCGGGCCCATGGTTTTGGATATCCCATGGTATTTTCCCATTGTATTTCCCTTATAAAATAAAGACATTGTAATATGGCTAGGCATGATGATGATGTATTAGGTTTTATGCATTGTAAAGATCTCTGAGATCAGGAGAGAGACTGTGAAATAAAGAAGAGGAAGTGCAGTGGTTGTGCTGCAGGTTGTATCCCTTCACCTTGCTGGATGGTAATAATAATAAGGACTGGAAAATTCAGTGTGGATGTATCCCAAGTTGGGTGAACCATGATATATCTGTGTCTCTCTTGTAATGTGTATGTGTGATTATATTTGCATTTCTGTTTATTGTTATTGCTCCGCGATCCTATTTTTCTAACAACGGCTGCCAGGTCTTCGCCTGCGTGATTGGTGACTTAAATGGAAAAGGTAAGGCCATCGATAGGCTTGGAGTAGGTGACAAAGGGTGTAGGGAAACCGCAAATGGGAAAAGTTAAGCCCCAAGCCGTGTATGAGCCTAAAACGGAACAATAACCAACTAACAACCAACTGTAAAAAGAGAGCGGGAGGAATGGAGCCTACCTGTTAGTTGATAACTGGCCGCAAAGATCTAATGGCGATGGGTGAGCAAAGCTCGATGAGAGGTGGAGGTGACAACAACATTCTTCTCCAGGTTGAAACAATAATAGAAAAACCGACAAAACCCCAAGATTATATATATAACCCTCTATACGGCGGGGCTATTAATGTCAATTAGACAAGGTTGGTGGCAATAATAAATGTTGTTAAAGGCGGTGGGGCCTAGCGTCCTTTTGGCGCCCTAAACGCAATAAATCCTTACCACCGCTGAAAATAGGCCACCAACGGTTTCAGACGAACTTGATGAGTCGACGCGATGTGTATCGGCGGGACTGGGCAAGTCTCTACGAACAACACCGGTGAAAGAAATTTAACTCTACCGATTTTGGCTCCTTGGCAGGTCTTCGTGTGACAAAGATCTTACTCACGACCATTTCGGAGGTGACTCTCGAGTTCCGCTAATGTGTTGTATCGAAAAAGGGTCTTCTTCCCTTATCGACACGTCTAATTGACTGCCAATGATCGTTTCCGATCGACTCATCGAGTTTTACCGAAACATGTCGTGGCTCTTTAAAAAACGTTTTGATGACTCGAAAAAGAACTAAGTGTTAAAGGGACGAAGTACAGTGCTCCATTATTTTCGCGCACTTAACTGAGATTTGGCAACTTTTTCAGATCGGTTCAGTGAGTGTTGCCGAAATGAGAAACAATGAAAACTTAAAGAAGATCGCCGACCGTTTCGTCTGTACTCTCCGAGTCCCACCGAAACATAAAGCTTGAAAAAGAAACAGGTCAAAAGGGGTAATGTTTCAGCGAACTTGGCTGAGTTCAGCTAGCTGTTTCGGTTCGACTGGGTGAGTTGCGCCGAAACAAAAGACACTTAGACTTTAAAACAAATAGCGTCGACCGTTTCGGCTCAAAAAGCTGAGTTTCACTTAGAAAAAAAAACTTTCTTTGCTCGACCACCTTTTGGGAAGAGGAACTAAGTATGAAAAGGCTTTCTAGAAAACTTAACTTCTAAAAACTCACTTAAGAGAAAAGGAGGGGCCCCATTACTTTTTTGCATAAAATAATGGGGATCAGGTTGTAGCAACAACAACACCCTCCTTTGCATGACACATATGTCCATCACTCACTTGAAGGTCACCCTGGTGCCGTCGATTGGATATTCAATCAATCTCCAGATGACCCAATAACAACTGCTTTTAGTCCCACAGCTTCATTTTAGGGGACCTCCTTAGGACACGTTATTTCCAATTTTGGTTCACCATCGACTATGGAGACACCACCGCCTCTATTCCCTACCATATTTGTCCCTAACATAGATTTTTTCAGACCACTTCAGGATACTATGGATCACTTATGAACACTTGGAGAACTGGTAAGGCACCATAGTTTCCCTTCCCAATCCACTTTGGAAGTAGTGAATTCCGAACACCATTCTCCTATGCATTCTTTTACTCTCTCTTCACCAGGAATGTTTGTGCCTAATATGACCCCCTACGAACTAGACCAACCATCTTTCCCGCCTAGTGCACATCAAAATCAATTGGTTAGTTCTAGACCTCTTTTGACCCCAACAGCTGGGGGGCAACTTTCAACCACTGTTAGCTTCATGACTGGAACACAACCTCCGACACAAAGTCTGATCAGAGGCCACCCTCTAGTTGATGGTTAGAATATGGCCATAGGGAAACCTATGCTCAGTGGTCATAATATAATTACCAGGAAAAATTTGGTTGGTGGAAAAAATATAACTAGGGGGAAACCCCTAGTCAGTGGACAAAATCTAACTAGGGGGAAACCTCTAGTTAGTGGAAAAAATACAAGTGGAGGTCAACCTTCGTTTATGGATTATAGTACGATTGGAGGTCAAACTCCAATCATGGGACAACCTTCGTGGGAACATCATTTGTGGGGACCATCAGTATGGGATCAACCCAAATGGGGATATACATAATCGGGTAATCAAAATACGACAATGAGTCAAACCCATCAAATTACTCCAGGAAACCTTTAACCTGTAATACCTTACCCCAGAAACACATACACCCCATGGGATCAACAAACCTTTCCGTTAGATGGACCCCCAACCCGTGGCCCTGCCCTTCCCCCACCACCACCCGCACCACCAGTCCCACCACCACCTCCACCCCCCTCCCCCCCCACCACCCCCACCACTAGTCCCACCTCCACCTCCACCACTTGTCCCACCTCGAACACCACGATTTGGATAACTCCAAAATTCGGGAGGAGGACCTCCATTCGGTCCACCTTCTAACGTAAGAGGACCCCCACCATATGGAAAACCCTCTATGGTAGGAACTTATGATCAACCGATCTACGGTCCTACTGGTACTCAACTCCCTTACCAATATTACTAGTACCAACAACCAAACCAATAGTTACCATTTATGGCTACTTTAGATCTTCCAAATCTGTCACGTTTGACCAACAATCCCATTCAACATGGCATGAATTGGACGCCCATTCCTGTCAAACTGCCATCAGACATACCCAAGTTTGACGACAAACCCAGTGAGGATCCCAAAGACCATGTAATGACATATCATTTGTGGTGTTCCTTGAACTCATTAATGGATGATTCTATCCGTTTGAGGTTGTTTCAATGAACCCTCACTAGCATAGTCGCCAAATGGTACATCAAATTACCATCAAACTCTTTCGCCGGCTTTCGATCCTTAGCTATGGATTTTCTTACACATTTCCAATTACCGATACACTATAAAACCGACACGGATCTTTTAACTTCCCTCTGACAATCTACCTCCGCTCATATTTACAATCATATTCATGAATGGAGGAGAATACGTTGGCTCATTAAGGCTCCCATTCCGGATCAATTATTGGCCTATTTGTTTACCAAATCATTGTTTCCTATCATAGCCAAAGACGTCACTATGGGCAGGACAGTTACAAAAGAGCAAGATATTGCACATGCCGAATACTTAGACTTAGTCTATGCTCAATTTGGCACTTTATATGACATAATTCCTAATGCTCCTTGCCCCTCACATGACCCAACGAAACCCCCCAAAGGATCACATACCGATGGAATCATTGATTCCATTCATACCCAACCTACTACTCAATCGGTTGGATCACAAAGCCACATGGTTTCAACCCCAACCCCGTCATAGGATGGTAATAACACCAAGCATTCACCCAGTCCTGCTTCCACTGTGGAGGTGGATTCAGTCTAATCTGCTTCATCTCAAAAATCCAATGTTAAGAAGAAAAACAAAGGTAAAAATAAGAAATTTTCTAACCAATAGGAACACAAGAACAATCTAGACCCTCTTGACACCAAACCAAGACAGAAGGATAAGTATCCACGCTTACTATGCGGTGACGACCACTTCACGAAAGAATGCCCACATCGTGAAGAAGTCTAAAAGTTCCTCAAAGGAAACCCTCAAACCACATTTTTAATGGACCCCTTCCCCATAGAACAACAATAGTTGGTCACGCAACAATACACTCCTCCTCAAGGAGAATCATCCATGACCGCTCATGTTCTCATGATGCGTAGTGAAACCGTTAACTTATCCACCAGGGAATGTACATATGATTATATTCCCAATAAGGAATCTAATGGAGGTAATACTGAAAAATCCTCTAGATTTGCATCCACTATCCCTCCGTCACAAGGTCCATTAACCATATACAAACCTATACTGGATGCAGTTTTGCGTCTACCCAAAAGCACAATCCGAAAAGCGATTTTCAACCCCAACGTCCGGGCCAATAAAAACTACAACATTGTGGAAGATCTAGATCTATGTCGACCCTTGAAGTCTTACAAAAATGCCCTACTCAAAGTAAGACTCTGCTATCTACTATTGGAGCAGTGGATCCAGAATCATCCAACGCCATCATGTTTAGATTGGACTACATTAAATCGAGGCTTTGCCATCGATTGGAATTTCAAATCATTACCAATTTTAATGGGAAAAACATCCATCGTAATGTCTTAGATGAAGAAGCCTCTACTTCTGTAATGTCCTTGTCCTGCTGGAAAGCCATCGACTCTCCTCAATTGAACCATTACCCTACCACCCTGAAAGCATTTGACGGCCTTGGAATCCAACCACACGGGATTCTACAATCTTTAGCCGTTGAGTTGGGCGAAAATACTATTTTCATTAACGTGGAAGTAGTCACAACACCATTGGATTACAACTTATTGCTTGGTTGAAATTGGTTTATGCTATGAATGTGGTCACCTCTTTTGTCTTCCGCATTGTGCAATTCCCCCATCAAGGGACAATTGTCACTATCAACCAACTAGATTTTTGTACACTAGAAATCACAACTCATCCTATGGATAATATCCCTCTTTTAGGACACTCTTCTTAAATATATGAGAGTGTGGGGGTAGGACTTCTTAAAATAATAATCTATGATGGGAGTGTTTCCAACACCCTATCCCCCATCACACATTGAAATGGTGAACATGATCTCTTCCATGATCCCAACTTCTTTTGACTCAACAAATATTTGGATTGTTCCTGATCCTATTGATATCGATTCGATTGGAGCTCATATGCCTCTCATCCCATCTGATGCTACCTATGATTCCATCCAATCAACATTTGATTCACCTGACGACCATCACCTGGTGGCATCAGAACCACGCTCTCTACCATCATGCAGGTTGAACCCGTCCTGACCATCGCTGGATCATCTTCTCCAGACATTCCCCTACGATGAATCCATCATGGATATTATGAGATTGGATGAGCTTCCATGGGAAGACGATCACCATCAATCATCCCTCCTCCCTCCTTTAGACATGGTAAGGAATGTAATTCAACCATTTTTTCATAGAATGTCATTTGCAACCCTCAGTATCCTATTCTTACTAAGGATACGGTAACTGAAGGGAATTTGGAAAACATTATGCCTTCTATTATCATTGACATCTCAGTGAAACCCGACATCGTGGAGCATATCCATATTGGCCAAACTTGTTCTTCTGAATAAATCAAAACTTATACGACCTTGTTCAAACAATTCCGTGACTTATTCGCATGGAGCTATGAATAAATTCCCGAGATTGATCTTGCGATCATGGTCCATGAGATCAAAACTTATCCTGATGCAAAACCTATCCGGCAAAAACTCCATCCAGTACACCCTCGAAAGACTACGACAATTAAAGCAGAAATTGAAAAGTTGTTGAGAGCTAGTTTCATTCATCCTCTCCCCTTGACATATTAGGTCTCTAATATCATTCCTGTCACAAAAAAACAAGGAACCATCAGAGTTTGTGTTGATTATAGGGATCTAAATAAGGATTATCCCAAGGACAATTACCCTACCCCATTTATTGACCAAATTATTGATAATTGTGCCGATAATGCCATCTTCTCATTCATGGATGGATTTTCTGGCTATAATCAGATTGAGATCCACCCATAGATCAACACAATACTACATTCATATGCCAATGGGGTACATTTGCTTACCGCAAATTACTTTTAGGCCTAAAAAATGCTGGTGCCACATTCCAACGGAACATGTCGTATGCTTTTCATTATATTAAGGATTTTGTGGATCCATACCTCGATGATCTGCTACTCATTCCAATCATCTAACTTTCACATCGATCATCTGATGGTCGTTTTCCTCAGATGTCAACTTTATAACATTTACCTAAATCCTCACAGATGCATATTCTGCATGGAGGCGAGATGTCTCCTTGGATTCATCATCTCAAAAGATGGGATCCACATTGATCCCCTCAAGGTAAAGGCCATCTTATCCCCACCCCCACCTACAGACATCACTGAACTTCAAAGTTTTTAGGGGAAGGCAAACTACTTGCATCGTTTCATGTGTAATATTTATGCAGAGAAAACACAGGGTTATATGCGACTATTAAAGAAGGACGTCTCATTTATCTGGGATGACTATGCCCAAAATTCCTTTGACAATCTCAAGAACGCCATTACTCATGCACCTGTGTTACAACCACCTGATTACACCAAGGATTATATCCTTTATCTTGCTGCCTCTACATCGACTATTGGTATTGTTTTAGTGCAGGAGGATAGCAACGGACAAGAACATGTGATTTACTACCTTAGCAATGGCCTTATCGACTCTGAAACTCATTATTCACATGTTGAGAAGTTGGCTCTGGCAGCTGTCATTGCTTGTCAGAATTCAGAACCAATGGTATGACATACCAGAGAGACAACCTACACCAACAGTTGTAATGATATCTGCTAAACATACAAAGAAGCTCATCAAAGATGCTCAGAAGTTCACATTGATCATGATTAAGCTACAACATCAGAAGGAAGACTGCAACAACTAGTCTACTCACTGACTAGTGCAACTCCCAAAGGAAGCAATAGATAAACAATATTCTTGATGAGTACCAAAACCTATTCCAAGATCCAAACATAGTACCTCTACATTTACAGGTAAAACACTCCATTGAACTTGCTCCTGGTTCTTCATTACCTAAGACATCTGTTTACAGAAGATCCATAATAAAAAATGAAGAAATTCATAGAAAAATTTACGATTTCATCAACAAAGGTCATATCCAACCCAACTCCTCTCCTTGTGGAAGTTCAGTTGTCCTCCTTCCAAAGAAATATGAGACTTGGCACATGTGCATCGACTACCAGTCCCTCAACAAAATTTCGGTAAAAAATAGACACCCTCTTCCACGGATAGACGAGCTCATCGACTATATGAAAGGTGCTAAATTATTTACTAAGCTCGATCTCAAGTTAGGATATCATCAGATTCCAATCGATCCCATAGATGTATGGAAAAAGTCTTTCAAGACCAAGGAAGGATTGTTTGAATGGTTAGTCATGCATTTCGGCTAAACCAATGCACCTGCGACCTTCATGCGGGATAATATGGATAACATTCTTCGACCTTTCATCGGAAAATGTGTCATTGTCTACCTCGAGGATATATTGATTTTTAGTCGATCATGGGAAGAACATGTCGGACAATTTCGACAAGTCCTTGACACTCTCTGACAACATCAACACTAGAACATGGACAAATGTTCCTTTGCGATGAATAGCATCAAATATTTGGGGTATGTAATTGACTTTGTAGGCATTCACATCGATCTAGACAAAAATCCTTAAATAGTGTGCCATTCCTCAAATCATTCATGAACTAAGAAGTTTTCTTGGTTTGGAGAATTTTTATCGATGATTCATACTCGGCTTCAGTCACATAGCCTGGTCTTTAAATCAGTTGACCAATGGAAATGGGAAAATTGTATTCAAATGGACATTGACACAACAGGAAGCTTTCGAGTAGATCAAACACAAGCTTTTTACTACACCAGTACTTGTGTTACCTGATTTGCATTAGCCCTTTGAGATTGAGACAGATGCATCAGACAATGCCTTGGGCGCGGTGATCACTCAGTGGGGTCACCCAGTCGCTTTTCATTCTGAAACTTTTAAAGTCACTATTAGAAGATATTCGATGTATGAAAAAGAACTGTATGCCATTGTCCAAGCTCTTAAGAAATGGAGAGATTATATTCTTGGCAAGGAGACAGTCATTCTCAATGGCCACAGGCCTTTAAAGTTCGCTCCATCCTAGTCGAAGTTACAAACAACTTGACAAATCAAGTGGATTAATTACCTGCAACAATTTCATTTGGTAATTAAGTATTGGAAAGGTAAATCCAATGCCACCACCAATTATCTAAGTCGACCACCCATTACTCTCCTTATTACAGTGATGATTATGTAGGGTTATGGCACCACCACTTGGCCTCAGTTGTATTAAGAAGACAACGAATTTTCATCATTCTATCAACAACTTTAGACCGACAAGTCATCGAACTCCGACTATTTCTTTAAAGACACCTTTCTATACAAGCTTGGACAACTTTGTGTACCGACAGGAGAGCATCGACATCAGCTCATTTGGGACGCGCACTAAAGCAAGACTATAGGACACTTTGGAGTAGCAAAGACCCTTGCTATTCTCCAAAAGTATTTCTTTTGGCCTTCACTTAAAACTGACGTCAACAAGTACATTCAATCATGTGTGGTTTGTGCCATTGTTATCAGACAATCTACCAAAGACGGGTCTAAGGCGTGACCTCCCTAGTTGAAGTGAATCTAGAACAAATTGAACAAAATATAAAACTCATTTCCTAGATCTAGTTACAGATTGAGTACTTAGATATCATACCTTTCAGATCGCGGATCCTTCTCTTTGTTGTTGCTCCAAGTCTCGCGGTCGTCAGATCTCCAGCTGCAAGACCGATCAAGACAATATGGAAACGATACAAGTAGTAGAAGATATCTAAACAATAACTGATCTAAACTAACAGTTGAGGAAGAAAGTTCTAAACATCATCAACGAGACAACCTTTATGGAAAGATATTATATTAACTGTATAAAAAAGGTGGGAATACATAAAAAGGATGAAGCTACAACCAAAGCCTCAACGTCGCATCCTCCATCCAACATGTCCAAGCCAAACCTCCAAGATGGTACAAGCTTCCCAATCACCAATATGGTACCAGCATAAGGGTACCATAGACCACCCCCCCTTCTCATGGAGAGAGTGGGTGTTTATATAGGGCTAAAGAGATAGGGTAGGTTGAGGATTAGGGGGAGATGGTTAAGGGGTCTTCCCATAAGGTTAGGAACCGAAGTGCCACCTCACCTATAGAGTAGGGATAGGCCTCCACATCACTCATCTTTGAGAATGGGCTCGAAGATACTCTTTTATCCAAATAACTGACATTATCACAGGTTGCATTAGGACAACCTGCGATGTCGCATGTTTCACAAGGGAAGACTGCGACGACCTTGAAAAGTAGGTTAGTTAAGCCCTCCAGTCATGGGAAACTTTAGGGATGTGTTTTTACTCTAAAATGGGTTTAGGTAAAATAGCAAAGAGTTTACACAATGGTTAAGATGACGACATTATCACAACGGTCATGATGATGACACTTGGTCATAATGATGATACTTGCAATGGTCATGGTGACAGCACTAGGTCAGGATGACGACACTTGCAACGCTTGCGACACTTGCACAAGGGTGACGAAATTTTGGTGTAACAGAATGCCCCCCAAAGCATGAAGCTGACAGAATGAGACAGGTGAAATGCTTTGTAGTAAGAAAAATAGAAAGGACTTGTTGGTTGGAAGGAGTTGCTGCAAAAATGACTTGAGATCCACAAGTCTCATACAACACAAAACATGGCTGCCGACCAATACATTGCAGAACCATGATAGTAAAGACCGACTGAACACAATCATGGCTACTAAACACAATCGTAGATCGATGATGAGATGATAACACAGCCACGACCAATACAAAAGTGGATCTATGTAACTCTGAACTGACAACACAACCATGACCAATACAAAAGTGGATCTGTGTGTCTCAAACAATATCTATCGCAACTTGGATAGAAAATAACTTCCTCAGGGTCTTCAAGCTAAACCCACAATGATACGAATCTATCCATGTGATTACAATGTTTTGGAGTCGAACATGGTAGAAACCACTTGATTACCAGTCATTAATGTATACCGTTAACAAGTGCGAGGGAGATCACCATTAATGTTAATGATTCCCAAGGTATCACAGTACATATCATCAAGCGTGAATAAGTGAGTTGAAGTCGAACGCAAGATGAAATCTTTCAATCAAGAGTCAATGATGTGAACTCATGTTGAAAGCGAGGTAACCTGCCATTGAGGCATGCAGGGCCAAGGTACTTGGTTGGTTTCTAGATTCAATCCTTGGATGATGCATTGAAGTCGACAAGGATGAATCTGTCGAAGGAGGGCCATGATGAATCCCCATCAATCAACACGAAACATGGCAAAAGATGTGTATAGTAGATCGGATGGTACAGTAATGTACAAGACTGACTCAAGGTAGACCGACATGATTGAAGGTATACTGACTGCAGATGATGAGTAATGAACATCTCTTGAACATGGGCATGGAATGTCTTGGCAGTATTGACATGACGAGAATGATACCAACCCCTAATGCAACTGATGGTGGAAGCATTCTTTGGCTGATCCAAAGGAGCGATGCGACTCATGGAATTGACAAGACTCGAGGACAAACAGATTATCCAAGTACTGAATGCAAATGCAAACGAGTGCCATGTTCAAGAGTGACTATGTACTGTCGTAATTAAGATGTAACAAAAAATATTCCCTTTTTCCCCATCATGATTGATGAGTGCCTCATGTGTTTTTGACGAGCTTGATGAGGGTAACCAGATGCTCAGTATAGCTCATCTCATAGATGAGTCCAATCCCAAATGTTTTACGAACCTAGGAAAGGAGGGGTTCATCCCATAATGGGCCCTTCAATGTTTAAAATTTAACGAGTCCAGAGAAGGAAAACTCGACGTCATTTCATGTTTAGAGAGTCTGAAAAGAACTAAAGGAGACTCCAACGGTCCTTTTTCATAAAGTTAGCCTCATCGCCTGAAAAAGGGTAAAACAACACGGGAGAGAACTCTTCCAGCCATGATTGGTTGGAGTATTCCTTTTTCGTAAATAGTGCTTCCTGGTCTGAAAAAGGGGTAAACTATCACCAGAAAGACGATCATTCAAATGCTTTTACAAGCGTGAAAGCATCAAGTTCGCTTGGCAATATTTTCTTATTTAGGGAGTCTGAAAAGAGCTTAAAAAGGACTCCATGAACAATTTTGTCATGGTTGATGACCGAGTAGGACAAAGGAAAAAGTAAAATCGTCACAGTTCCTTTTCCGTAAATAGTCTAGCGAGGCCGGATAAAGTGATAAACCTATACTCGTTAGACACACCTTTTTACTCAAATTTTTAACGAGCACGAGAATGGTATCAAAAGCACTCAGAATCTTTTTCATGTTTGAACCAAAGCATGAAAAAGTAAAAACTAAGCTCAAACCACTTTTCATGTTTCAACCAGAGCACGAAAAAAGTGAAAAAGTAAGCTCAAACCACTTTTCATGTTTTTAACTAGAGCACGAAAAAAGTGAAAAGTAAGCTCAAGTGCTATCTTACTATTTTTAACGAGCTTGAAGATAGGTTGGAAGAATGCTCATGATGTCTGCTTCATTTTTTAACGAGCCTGTAACATAAAATGAACTATGCTCGGGATAATTTTCATGGTTTAATGAGCTCGAAACCTAAGAAAGGAAAGTATGCTCGAAAATGTTCCCAATGGTGTACTTTTTCCCAACATGGCATCCAGAGGTTGGTGTGTGCCCCCAGCATGATTTCTAGAAGTCAGTGACTTAGCTGCAACGTGGTGTAGAGAGGCGATCGATTTGACTTCAACGTAACTTCTAGAGGTTGAAGACATGCCCCCAATCTTCATTTCATTCGCCTAAGGCATAGGTGGGTGAAAAGAAGGTTCAGGTACTAAGTCTATGAGGAGACTCGACTCAAAGGGAAATGATATGTTTCATTTTTTAACGAGCTTGACATAGGAATAGAACTCTGCTCAAAAGACTTGTTTCATTTTTTTAAAGAGCTTGACACAGAAAGGGAACTATGCTCATAGGTTAAGGCCCATTGACGGGTTCCTTCCCAACATGATGCCCAACGGTTGGAAAAAAAAATGCTCCCAGCATGATTGCTAGTGGCTTAACATGGTAGTGTTCCCTCAACATGATTGCTGACGGTACGACATGTGGTATGCCCCCCAAGCTTCATTTCGTCTAAAAATGATGCTTTCTAACCCAACTACCAACCTAGCTACTAATATGAAAATGTTCACCAAGGGGGGGGAAACGAGAATCAGAGGAAATGAAGGTTCAAGTTCTAACTCTAGTGAGAGACTCGAACTGAAGGGAGGGAGATCTATTTCATTTTTACATAAGCTTGAAATAGACAATAACTATGCTTAACGGGGCCCATCTTATTTTTTAACGAGCTTGAAATGGAATAAAACTATGCTCGAGGGGGCCCATCTTATTTTTTAACGAGCTTGAAATGGAATAAAACTATGCTCGAGTGGATGGTTTCATTTTTATGCAAGCTTGAAACCGAAGGTAAACTATGCTTAGAGGGGTCTATCTCATTTTTTAACGAGCTTGAAATAGAATAAAACTATGCTCCAGGGGATTGGTTTCATTTTTACGCAAGCTTGAAACCAAAAGGAAACTATGCTAGAGTGTTCAGTTTTATTTTTTAACGAGCTTGAAACATAACATAAACTGTGCTCGTAGGAACCTATTTCATTTTTTAACGAGCTTGACATAGAAAGGGAACTATGCTCATAGGTTATGGTTTCATTTTTATGCAAGCTTGAAATCAAAGAGAAAATTTGCTTGAAAGTTGGTTTCATTTTTTAACGAGCTTGAAACAAAACATAAACTATGCTCGTACCCCCCATCCTCAGGGGGAAAAAACCACTAAAACATGTGGAACATTCAGGGAAGTCTGATGACTAGGATTCATATGATGAGTGGGTGGCACGAAGGAAAGCTGATCAATGGTCACAACATTCCCATGATGGGGAAAATACATCACTCGAAAGAGTGTGGACATGACGGCTTTCATAGCATAGACATAATCACGTCCAAGGAGCATATTGAAATTTAAAGGACCTTGGACAACCATGACATCAACATAAATAGTTTTACCTCTCAACGTGACAGGAAAGTGGGGGAGAATCCCTAAAGGTCCGGTAGGCCTTCTATTAAAAGCCAAAATCTGGTCAGTTACTGGCACAAGCTGAGGAGAACCTATAGCTTGCCAAGAAGTTGATGATAGAATACTAGCATAAGCTCTTTCATCAATTATCGTATGAAAGATTTCTTTATCGAAAACTCCTACAGATATTTGAAAAGGAATACTTGAAGGAAGACGAGATTCTATTAGACCATTCCAATCAAAGGAAATAACCTTCAATACTTGGAGGGGGTCCTGTAGAAATGGACAGGGTTTCCCCTTGCCTAAGACATTCTGAACTGACCAGGAAAACATCAGCGGATTCAATTCACTCTCACTTGGAAGATAAGAATGAGACGAAGATTGTGTCATGGTGACTGCTTCAGTCTGGACTTTCTCCAATGAAAGAGTGGGATCGAGTGGAGATGAGATCGACTCAATCACTTCACTCTCCGAAGGTAGAGTGGGATCAATTACAGATGAAACTAAATTGACCACTTGGTCAACCAGCGGGGGGTTGAGGGACAACTTACTATCGCTTGTTGGAAGCACCTGTTGAGAGCTAGTAATATCTTCCAACCACCGTGAAGCTTCATCCATGCTTGGACAAAGGTAAGTACGATGCATGCCCCTGCATATCCAACAAGGGTCTATAGCTCTACCCTTCCGACCCTTCACCAAAGGGTCACTGGTCGAGGGAGTGTCATCAACATGATGGTCAGAGGTTGACGATACAAGCGGTTTGGGGTTTTTAGACCACACTTCCGACACGCGGGAAAGACCGGGACAATTCTTGAGAAGGTGACACCCTTACAAAGTTTGCAAGGGAACTTGGGCTTGCGAGGCGTTCTCATAGAATGAGTGCCATTAGAGGCAGATGGTTGACGCTTCTTAATCTTCTTCTTAATCTTACTTTTCTTCTTCTTCTTCTCCACTTGATTACTAACACTAGAGTTTTCAGTAGGAGAAGAGGAAGAGATGGAAGCCGATTCAACTTTCGACGGAGAAGGAGAAGGGTCATCATGAGATTGATGCTCATGTTGTGAAGGACCTAGGTTGGACACATTTGGTGCACTTGGTGTAACTGGATTGGAGAATAACCATACTGGTAATCCTATCGTCAATCTAGGAAGACTCAATGTAGCCATAAAGGGAGGACCAACAGTTCCACAATGGGGAATAACAAATGGCATACCTTGGAAAGGGGCCTCTTGGTTGGTAGTCTCTGAAGAGTCTTCCATATCTAAGATTCCTAAGAGTCTCTAAAGTACCACACAAATCAAACACTACTCAAGTCTAAAAGTAACAAGCAAACCGTGTGAATAGAAGTGGATTCAAAGTCTGGAGCCTCACGGGATTATCAAGGCATCGCAAACCACTATATACTGTAGGGTCCAACAATATGACACGACAAGGAGGATTGGGACCGTACCCTTGCCTGCATACCCGATTACCTGGACAATACGTGTGTGCTAATCTCCCCGAGTGCTGTTCTCGGTGTATTGCTTTTCCAAGACGGCCAAATGGTTAACTCAGTTGGTTTCAGGAATCCTAAGGGTGTCTCCCGATATACTCAAGGTACGTGGGAGCTCAAATCTGTAGTGGTGCTGTCTAATGCACAGTCATTGGCACGAGACCTTCCGATATACGTTTCGAGTACGTGATACACCCTTCGATATACGCCAAGTACGGATTATGGTACTTGGTGGGTACGTGAAGGAGCTCGATATACCGATGTACGTGGAAGACTACAATACCCCCGTACTATAGTGCTGGAAAATAATGATAGCTGCCACGCTTAACGACGCTGGAACACGTCTCTAACTTACACACAATTACTAAATGATTTTAACCTAAGCTAGCGTTAATTTTATCTTGTACGGTTAGGTTGATGCATGAGGTGAGTACATAAATGTAAACATAATGCAATCCTCAACTACATGACAATGCACATTTTCTTTTCCTTTTCAATGAAAACTACTTAAGGTAAGGAGAGATCTTTTTTCTTTCAAACCAAAAGTACTTAAGTAGTAGCGAAAAGAAGAATTCCTTCCTAGAATGCAATAACTCTAACTTTATGCAATAATCAGCTAAAGAGCGCAAAGAAAATGAAAGATGCAACTAATCTTAACAATGTGTAAGACAAAATGATGAAGCACTTTTCAATTTTCAAATGCATGTACCAAAAATGAAATTTGATAACTCAATGCTTTTCATATATATATACAGAAAGTGAGAGAATATCTACAGCACTCTAATCTTTCAGAAATTCCCAAAGAAAAATGGAAAACACCCAAACAACTCAAAGGCACTCAAGAAAGGCTCAAAATCTACCAAATGCAAGAATTATAACTCATTTCCTATCTTTTTACATTTGAAAAAGACACATCTAAGCTACGGAAAGAAGGATTCCATAAACGTTTCCAATTAAATGCAAGACAAAGATAAGCACTTAACAATCTTATCCAACTCAAATGTATACAAAACTGAAACAAGCCTTTTCTTCTTCCTATGAGTGTAAGACAAAAAATGCCAAATGATCAAATTAAAGCAAGAAGAATACTTATGTTTTCCAATTTTATGAATATAGCAAAAGAGTGACAAAATCAAGATTTTCTTTGAACTAAAGCAGAGACAAAGAATCAATCTTTTCCAATAACCATTAGATATCTTAGCATGTAAAGGAAACAAGATGCATAACCCAAGAAAGAGAGGCTAAAAAAGACATGGATATCCCACACTCTTCAAGTCTTTAAAACAAGTCAATCACACCAAACCAAAAAATGATCTCAAAATCTTGAGATGGGTCAAAACGACTGAAGAATGCATGATTCATGGCAAGCAAAACACTAGTTTTGACTCAAGGGGCCAAACATGAATCCAAAACTCAAAATACCCAAAAACCAATACAAACAAGCCAAATAACACTGCTGGACAAAAGGGTCTCTTCCCGGAAGGTACAGTGCAGAGGAGTCTGCACACAAACCAAAACTCAAATTAGAAATGGAGAAAAGGTTCCTGTATGGCAAAAATGGCAGATCGGTGCACTCTGTGCTTATGCACAGTGCAACATCGCAGTTCACTAGTGCGGGAAGTGTGACGACAGACTAACAGGAAAAGAACAGAGATACAAAACAACACAGTGTCGCTCTGGGTACACTGACCATGTGCGACAGGAGAGATCTAAATCCAAAAATGAACTGATTTTCCAGATAATAAGCATAAAAAGGTCTGCCAATGAGAAGTACAAACTCAAAGGAAGGAAATCAGACTCTTCAAAGCGAAGATCTGATGGTGAAAGGGCTTAAGAAGAAAATGGCCAAAGAGATGGCTTGGAAAAGAAATCAACTGAAACTGACATTCAGATTGAAAACAACAATGTTCTTCCCCAGTAGAGTCGCCAGATTTGTTATCGAACAATCTACCAAAGACGGGTCTAAGGCGTGATCTCCCTAGTTCAAGTGAATCTAGAACAAATAGAACAAAATATAAAAATCACTTCGTAGATCTAGTTATAGATCGAGTACTTAGATATCACACCTTTCAGATCGCGGATCCTTCTCCTTGTTGTTGCTCCAAGTCTCACGGTCGTCAGATCTCCAGCTGCAAGACCTGTCAAGACAATATGGAAACGATACAAGCAGTACAAGATATCTAAACAATAACTGATCTAAACGAACAGTTGAGGAAGAAAGTTCTAAACATCATCAACGAGACAACATTTATGGAAAGATATTATATTAACTGTATAAAAAAGGTGGGAATACATAGAAAGGATGAAGCTACAACCAAAGCCTCAACGTCGCATCCTCCATCCAAAATGTCCAAGCCAAACCTCCAAGATGGTACAAGCTTCCCAATCACCAATATGGGTTATACCAGCATAAGGGTACCATAGACCTTCCCTCCTTCTCATGGAGAGAGTGGGTGTTTATATAGGGCTAAAGAGATAGGGTAGGTTGAGGATTAGGGGGAGATGGTTAAGGGATCTTCCCATAAGGTTAGGAATCGAAGTGCCACCTCACCTAGAGCTTAGGGATAGGCCTCCACATCACTCATATTCGAGAATGGGCTTGAAGATACTCTTTTATCCAAATAACTGACATCGTCACAGGTTGCATTAGGACAAGCTGCGACGTCGCATGTTGCACAAGGGCATACTGCGACGACCTTGAAAAGTAGGTCAGTTAAGCCCTCCAGTCATGGGAAACTTCAGGGATGTGTTTTTACTCTAAAATGGGTTTAGGTGAAATAGAAAATAGCTTACACAATGGTCAAGATGATGACATTATCACAACGGTCATGATGATGACACTTGGTCATAATGACGATACTTGCAATGGTCATGGTGACAGCACTAGTTCAGGATGACGACACTTGAAACGCTTGCAACACTTGCACAAGGGTGACGACATTTTGGTGTAATAGCCATTGCTAAACTACCTAATCGACGACAGGGATTTTACACACCTTTGCCAGTTCCTAGTCGACCATGGGAATCTATTTCTATGGACTACTTGATGGGATATCCTACTACAAACATCAACATGACACAACCTTAGTATTAGTCGACAGATTTTCCAAGATGGCCATTCTCATTCCATGCAAGAAGACTACGATAGCACAACAGACCGCTTATATCTTCTTTGAACATGTCTGGAAACATTATGGTTTACCGACAACCATTATTTCCGACAAAGATGCCATATTTGTCAGCATCTTTTGGAAGACTCTCTGGAAATAACTCGATACAAGACTCTCTTTATCGACATCTTTCCATCCTTAGACAGATGGAAAGACGAAAGTTGTGAATTGCTTGGTAGTACAACTACTTCGTATGTATAACCAAAAGCATCAACGAACATGGGATGAAAGTATTCCATATATACAACACAACTACAATTGTTCTCAGCACAACTCTACGGGAAAGAGTCCATTTGAGATCTATTATGGATTTCAACCCTCAGTTCTTGTTGACTTGATTGGTTCTTCAACACAGTCGAACGATACCAATTATAACCGGCGATAAGTTGATAAAGCATTGAAGTTTTGAGATCAAATATGTGACATCCAAAAACAAGCACAGGAAATGTTGCAACAATCTAATGCGAAAGCTAAGGCTCGACACGATAAGCATCATATCCCTCATTCATTTCAAATTGCGGATCAGGTCTGGTTGCATCCCAAGAAGGAATGCTTCACTGGTCCATATAAGAAGTTAAAGCCTTTTTGATATGGTTCATACAATATTCTTGAACAGATTGGAGAAAATGCTTTCCATCTCGCCATTCCTTTATGCCTGGGTTTGCATCCAGTATTTAATGTGGATCTACTTCGACCATACTGTGCACCATTGTTGGAAAAGAACGAATTGCAGATAGCAGAACCCGGAGACATCCATCCAGATTTTTAGGAGCCTCTTCCTTGCAACACCATTGTGGGACGACGAGTATTCCATACAAGGACAAACACATTTCCCTTGTTTTAGGTGGCCAAAGCTGGACAGATCCCAGCACAAGGAAAATGGTACTCTGCTACTGAACTGACCAACAATTTTCCTCATCTGTACGAGCAAATAATGGGGACCATTGTTTCTCAAGGAAGGAGGTATGATCCACCTAGTAGTTGGCATTATTGTCGGATTCCAACATCGACTTTGACAAGTTCAATGACTTCGACAAGTTCATCAACTTCGACAAGTTGATCGACTTCAACATGCATTGTCAACATTTGCGACTGATGAACTACGATAGATTGTCTCTCTGTTTTCCAGTCGACCATAATGGTTGAACTTCTGAAACCATTATAAGTTCTCTTGTAACTGAACGTAACGGGAAGACAACCCAAGCATTCTCAGCACTATGTTTAAGCATGTAAAATATTGTAATATAGAGGAGAGAAAAATCAAGAAGTAACAGAGAGAAAATAAAGAAGAGATTAGTTCACATTCCTACATATTGTCTGTGTGTGTAGTGTATTTCCTACTTTGCTTATTCTCATGCTTCCGCCATAACAATACTGATTCGTTCAATTGAGGTGTTGTCCCCATCATGCACCTAGGCGCGTACAGATCAGGACTGGACCTTACTGTAGGCGATCAAGGCCCAATTACTCCCCCAACATCACCTGATGCTCTCTCCTCACGTGATAAGGCTATGAAACTATTATGGTGCACCAAATGATGAGCCACAATAGACAGGAAAGTTTTGGTGTGTGTAATTCCCCCCCTATTGGTGAATGTTGGATTGGAGGATATTGGAACCTTGCAAGATGAGGGCATGACAATGGGTTGCACCTAGCATTGTACCTATCCTACAAAAACCCATGAACCACCCCCTAAAATTCACCAATGTCAAAGTAGTACTTGACATGGTTCCCTAAAACAAACTCAGCATATAATTTCCTAAGGAAACAGAGAGGCAACTCCCTATTATTTTAAGGAGGTTTGTGAAATGCCATAAGTCACCTATCCATCTAATGGCCTTTGAATGTTTTGAAGGTGAACCAATCCATAAAAAATGTGTTTCTTTGTCACTAGTGGATTGAATTGAATTCTTGGGTCAATAGAAAATGCCATGACTTGTTGTTTGGAGATGTTCACGTCTCTAAATTTCTCTCTACTTACTCTAATCCTATAGTATTCAAAAATTCTAGCTGTGTAGTTGGAGATATTGGTTAGTTTTACTTGGGCATCTGCAATGGAAGATATGATTTCCTCTAACAAAGTAGCTAGTGACATTGGGTGGGATCTCTAGTGTTTTTCAATTTAGTGCAAAGGGTTCTAAGAGTTCTCAAATTTGCATCAATTTCCATGTCAATGTTTAGTCGTTTATGATTCATGTTTTGGTTATCTTTGGGGTTCAAGTTTGGGTTGTCTTTGAAATTCATGTTGGTTTGTCTTCTGGATTCAATGTAGTCAATATTGCCACAATTTAATATGAAAAATGAAATGTAGTTTAGATTTTTAAACAAAATACAAAATTAAAAAAAAAAAAAACACAAATTCTAACTGGGATGGGAAATTTGTCCTTAATGGTAAACTTATTGAATTCATTGAAATTAGACTACAATAGTCAATTGTGTTCTTTTCTCAATGACATCACCATTGGTGATGAATTAGGTTGGTATAGGATGACTGATATTTTCCTCTAATAATTCCTTAATGATATTTTATATTTTGTTCGGGTACACAGGGTACTCCCAAAAGACCGAACACCTAGAGCAACCACTTCACACAAATAGATCACAGATCGATACATCGATGTTTTGATGTGGTTTAAACCCTCGTGAGGGAAACACTCCATGGCCCTGGCCAAATAGCTTCTATGGGACAATTTATTATGCAAAGAAAGAAAGTTACAAATGAGCTTCTCATAATCGATCAACTTTCCAATGACCCTCCATGCTCTTTAAATAGAGATCATGGACCAATCGGGTGTTAAGTCACGGATCAAGGGTAGGTATGATCTAAGAGAAGTTGAGCGATCGGATCACTCTATGTTGGGAACATATCGTGACTGTCAGATTAAGTATTTACAAATGCATACTAAGAAAACACACTTTTCCTAACGGATATATTACACAAGTTGATCTTAACTAACTCCTAAGTGTCTAAATATCCTAACATCCCCCCTTAAGAACAACTTGGGATAGGATTGAAGGATTTACAAAAGTGACACTATTAGGATAAGGAAGGAGGCATTAGAGCCTATCCCCCCTTAATGACAAGTTCCCGAACTCCTAACATAGATCAAAGTTTAGAAAACTTCGCTTTTGTAAGAGACTTGGTGAAGATGTCTGCAACTTCATCATCTGTAGGACAAAAGAGCACTTCAAGAACATGATCATGAACATGATTTCTGATGAAGTGCATATGTAGCTCAATGTGTTTACTGCATTGATGTAGGACTGGATCTTTGGAAAGCTTGATGGCACTTTGATTGTCGCACTAAAGTGGAGTAGGTTGCTGCTGCTCGAATCCAAATTCTGAAAGGATCTGTCGAATCCATAAAGCTTCCTGACTGGCATTAACTGCGGCTCGATATTATGCTTCTGTTGAAGAAAGATCAAGAGCTTGTTGTTTTTTACAAGCCCAAGTGATAGGTCCATATCTCAGACTGAAAACATAACCTGCAGTAGAATTTCGATCATTAGGATCACCGACCCAATCTGAATCAGTGAAACCAACCAACAAAGGTTTCCCCCCTGTACTGTAATGAATCCCAAACTGAATTGTACCTCGAATATATCGAAGTATTGTTTTAGTTGCTTTCCAGTGACTTTCATGAGGTGTCTGCATATAATGGGGCGACACGAACAACGACAAAGGAAAGGTCAGGACGGGAATGAGTCAAGTATAAGATACTACCAACAAGTTGACGATACAAGGTGGCATCGACTTCAGGTGAAGTAGAAGTGGCAGAAAGTTTGACTCCAAACTGGAAGGGAGAAGGGGTTGGTGTACAATTGTCCATGTGAAAACGACGAAGAAGGTCACAAGCATACTTAGACGGAGAAAGAAATATTCCTTCTTTGGTTTGCAGGATTTGGAGACCAAGAAAATAATGCAAATGTCTTAAGTCTAACATTTCAAAATTTTTCTTAAGATTGGATTTCACATGGGTTATAAGCTTAGGGTCACTACCAGTAAGAATAAGGTCATCAACATATAGAACAAGTATGATGAGATGGTTTCCTACTTTCTTGGGATAGACATTGGGGTTAGAATGGCATCTAGAAAAACTAGTGTTAAGGAGAAAGCTATCCATTTTGGCATACCAAGCTCTAGGAGCTTGCTTAAGGCCATATAAGGATTTCTTAAGGCCACATACAAGGCTTGTGTTGGAGAAAACTCACTATGGCTTGGGAGACCACTACAGACAGCTGACTACCAGAAATTAACTCAATTCTCAGAACTATGCTATTATAAATAACAATGCTAAGATAATGGAGAATGTAACCAACCTCTATCCAAACGTTTGATGTAGATCCTCGTTGGAGCTTTTCCAATCTGTGCACTTGAATCTACAAATTAGTCTTGACAGCCAATATACAACAAGTACATATAATATATAAATGGCATTAACATTATCAATAGAAATGGTCCATGATAACAAGTAAATGAAACCCAATGTAAGATAAACAACATTTTCAACATTAATGGACGAGAATATGAGTATTTCTATTAATAAACAAGAAGAAGTACAATGTGATACGACCTCTTGATGGAAACCAATCTGAACCAAGATCTAGATCAATCCACTTGTGCCTCCACCACTTCAATCCTCCATGAATGGCAAACTCAAACTATGATAGGAGTTTGGAAGGTGAACATAAGGGGTTCACAACTACAAGGATCAATGAGTGTAGACTCAAGATAGGGCAAAAATCCACTAGAGTTCTTTTGCTCTTCTTTCTCCTCCCGTCCATAAGCCATATGTGCTTAATATATAGTCCTCCCAAAGGTAGGTGAAAGGACACATCGAGACGTTATTTGGGAAAATGGAGGGTCAAAGGTAACCCAATAACCACTTTTTGGGAGTAAAAAGTAATTAACTAGTGATTTTTACCATTTTACATGCTACCCGCGGGCTATATAGATGCAACTCGTGGGTATGCTTGCTATAGTTATGCAACAAGCGGGTAGGAATAAAAATAGGAAAAAATAGTATCTGAAGGATATAAAGTGGATCTGAGTCAGTGAAATGGATGCTGCAGGACAAAGAATGCTGATGCTCACAGGGTAGAAGATTACGTTGTAACAGATGCCCCCTAATGTGTGAGGTTAGAGACTGATCCTACGATGGCCAAAATACATTATAAAACTCAGAAGTGGAGTGATGGAAACACAAGTGGAAAGAGTAGCTCACTCGTCATAGTACAATAGTATCCCTGAATACATGTCGGTATAGTACAACAATCTGATACAATGGCCATAAATAGGTAGTACATAATGGATATATGTCATAAGTGATCATAGACATGACCCCTCTATAGCTTATATGGTCTCCTGCTGAAAAGGAAACAACTGGTGCAAAATAGAAGTACAAACTGCTGATATCTCAGATGTAAAGTCAAAGTCATAGGTAGCATACTGAATGCCACCATTGCCTGGGGTCTTCGACACAAGTCTTCGAAGGTGCAAGTCCCATCAAGTGAATAAAGGAGTTGGGGTCGAACCTGATGAGACATTGTCTGATTACCGGTCAATGATGAATACTGTTAACAGACGCGAGATGACCCACCAATAATGAAAATGGGCATCAAGGCACAGAGCACAATCATCAGAGTGCGAATAAATGAGGTGAAGTCAAACACTAGGATGAATCCATCGATCAGGGGACATTGATGTATTCCCAAAACTGTCGATGGCGAGAGAACCTGCCACTAATGACTGCAAGCCTCAAGGTACTCAACCAAACTCTAATCCTCAAGTCCCGGAATAAATGGGTTGAAGTCGACGGAACGAGACTCACTGGAAGGAAGGCATTAATGCATCCCCCATCAACCAGCACAAGGTACTAGCTACACTGTAAGATTTGAAAGAACTCAGGTGAAACAGAATGACTCAATAAGGATGGCCGGCATGCAATAGTTAAGAGATCTGAGGAGTGGATGACACTGGTTTCAGGAATTCCTTTGAACAAGAGCATGAGTAGATGGATAGACTCAGGCAACATAGACTTGACATAAACTGTGCAATGCAGGAGGCATTACAAAGGGCTCCATAATGACTCGAAGCTTAACCAATTGGTGGAGAGATTGAGATACAAGTATAGCTCCTAAGGTCCAACTATAGTCCCGACTCATAGTGTATGGAGTGGAATGAATGCTCTGTTCAAAGGCGACACAACAGCTGCCAACAAGAAGTAGTAACCATAATCCCATCTGGCTTTTTGGAATATTTGATTTTTTTGGTCTTTTTCATATTTGGGGAAAGCTTGAAAAAGAATAAAATTGCTTATAGTACAACAAGTGAGGGAAAGGGTGTCAAATAGCGGGCAAACTAGTCCTAAGCAGTGGAACATACCTATGATCAATGCAAGGAAGTGCATGCAGGATGTGGACACTCGGGGGTGTGTTCCCTCAGGGTCAAAAGGACATCAAATTGTGAAGGGAAAGTTTAAGCTCTGCATGGATTGACAGGGTAAAGTGCTCAGGCACCAGGCTAACAACTAAGTAAGCGGGAGCCGGCACAAGGCTCAAGCGGCAAGCAGGATGATGCAATGCAATCACAACATGATATAACTGAGGGGAGCCCTTAAGGGAGATGGCCAGCATAAGACAAGTAGAGTATGAGTCTTTATCGCAATGTCACGACGTAACTACAAAGGACTCCCAATCCTAAGGATAAACAACGACATGGGCACCAGAATGTACAAAGGGGTTCTAACTAGGGTGCCCATGTTTGGAAAAGCCCTACCACCACATAACGACACTTCTATAGCAGTGTGAAGGTTCTGTGTCGGTTACGAAGCGGGGTCACACCTAGGGTTGATGAAAATGGTCAACATGTCAAATAAATAATGCACATGGAAATGGCATCTAACCTATATGTCGGGTGTGAAACGTACCTGTCGTAGGTGTGAAATGGTCCAAAACAACTTTCGCCGAAGAAATCTGATTAAAAAATACTACTCCAAGACATTATATTAGTCCATAATGGCATAAAATGGTAAAAACTATAGACAAGTGGGTCCTGAAAATTATAAATAGTAATAAAAAATTACAATTTACAATTAATTTTTACTATTCACCCATTTGGAGCTTTTGGTTAGTTTTCACTTGAAAGTTCAGTTACCGATTCTGGGAGCTACAAGCAACCGTTCATCGAATCGTCCCGAGCAGGTTGGTAGTCTCATCCATACCTTTCATTTCAATGCTTTCATTTTAGTTTTCAGCGGTGGGATTTTTAGTTTGTCCAAGCCCTAAATGGCTTCGGCGCTACCTGCAGGCTATAGCTATGCGGGTCGCAGGTAGGGCACGATATGCGCAGTCAACGCAAAGGTTGACCGCAGGTACCCGCACCTGTATACAAATTAACCCACGGGTATGGCCATGTAGTTGGTTTTTGAAAAGAATTTGACCAAAATATTTGTTGTTCCTCACTCTAGGATGGTTCTAGAGTGGAGGGAGAGGGAGCATGACCAAGTAGATGAGGCCGTGCACAACGAGGTGCAAGCACAACAGGCATTGCAAGCATGTGGGTTATATAAATTTTGGAGTATAGGGGGTTTGAGGGCCCAAAACCTATTACTCTACCGCTTGATTGATTACTGGGATGTTGATGCATAGAACTTCAGTCTCAATGGGCAAATCCTCACACTTGAAGTGGAAGACATCTACTTTATAACAGGTTTGTCCCGTCGAGGTGAGATGGCTAGTTTTCGGTCTCGTACTGTGAGTGGTGGGATCACCGTCTAGGACTACATAGCGTGGTATTGTCCCGCAAACACATGAGCGGTGGGAAGCCAGGTGCCCATCAATGCCATAGTATATCTGAGCATGAAGATCATTGTGGCTACCTTAGTGCGGATCACTGGATCCAAAGCCCTGCACTAGGCATCCAGGCCGGTGATGTTCTATGCATCACAATGCATGCAGCCTATAGTGTTTGATTGGTGTACCACACTACTGGTGTCTATGAAGACACAACTAATAGAATGCAAAGAAGGGAAGGGAAAAAACTTCGGGTATGGTAGTATCCTATGTAGCTTCTTCTTTGAGAGAGTTCCAGGGCTTAGTCCAAGGGTGGATGTCCCTCCTCATAGTCTCTGCGATCTAGCCTTGACCCGGTGAGCTGAGATCTTGAAATGACAGGGTGGTGGCCATCTGGCGTCACCATATACTGAGGAGTTCTTCCGCTGGTGGAATCGAAAAATCATTGCCATAGAGGACTACCCCTATGCAGGGATAGATTTCCGCCAGGATTGGGACATGCCACTCCCACTAGACACAGTGTTCAGAGACATTGGTGAGTACTCTTTTTAGGTTTTTGTTATTAAATTTTTATGGATTTTTGATTATAGAGGAAATGCAAAAATATTTTTGGTGGTAGTATCATATGCTAATGGTTGACTGTTTACTCATAGACAAAGGCCCAGTGAGACCCGATGGCTTCCTGAGACATGGTCGTCGGGGTAGGGGTGATGAGGCAGGTGATGCTGCAGCAGGGCGCACTCTATAGAACTTGCGGCCCAACCTATCTCGAATGATTTCCAGGGTTCCACAAATAGAGGTGGTGCGACTACCTGAGGCCATGCAGCGCCACGTAGTGGGGGTTCCTGGTGATTGGGTGCGGTTACTGCAGCGGGTGGCCAATGCAGTTCACTATTTCTATGAGACACATCCTATTGGGGCGGCAGCTAGGCCTCCTCGGAGGGAGTAGATATCCCAGGATCTCATTTTTGTATCGATATGTATATTTTTGAGGGCTACAGGCTCCAGTTTTTTATGACACTACCATTTTTGGACATATTTATATATAAAAACTTTGGTTCTCCCGTTCTACTATATGTGTGTATGTACAAATGTATGAATGTCTCTTTCATTTGTGTGCTTCATGGTGAATGTGAAAAATTCCAATCTAATACATGGTTAGCGTATTCATCAGATATATGATTAACACTTCTCGAAACATGTATGTATGTAATTGAAACAAAATGGCGTTCCAAGAGTCTTACCCTTAGGAATTTCCGAAGTAACGTAGGATCTCACACATGGTACTGCCTATTCAATTGAGACACAACTAGTTGTGAATCCAAGCGTACTTCTAAAGAATGGATACCATGGGAAATGGCATCCCAAAGTAGCTCAATGACGGTACTATACTCAGCCACATTGCTAGACGTGGGACCGAGACAAGCACCTCCTGAAGACACAACTAGGTGGTCAGGTGAGAAAATAACCCAGGTAGCAGAAGAAAGCTGCTGCGTATGCCGGCTAGCACCATCTGTGAAACCTAAGAACGTTGGAGATTCCGCTGACATCTGTCAATCAAACGAAAGTGAATCAGTAGACTCGAAAAATCAAAAGAAAGCTAAACTATGTACAGAAGCAACTATACAATAGTATACAAAAGTATCAGCGTGAACCAAAGGTTCAAGCGTAATACTACTTGAGTTAGAGCCCATTTCTAGGCTCCTTCAAGACAGTCCCCTCATAGTCTTCTAATTCATAGGCTCCTTTTTCCAGGACATGCCTCATGATGTAAGGATCGTGCCACATGGGATTGAACTTTCTTGCCCCCAGGGGTTCTTTAGCTTGGTCATATAAGACGATCAAGTCACCTTCAGCATACTGCCGGGGATAGAAAGACCTATCATACTGAACCTTGACACGACGTTTGTTAGCATCTATGGTCACAGCGGCATCTCAAAGTTGCTTGTCAAGTTGCTCAAGGTGGATTAAACGTTGCTCAATATCTGTCATATTAGGGAGGAGCTCTATGGCCAGCTTAAGCGAAGGGATTTCACATTCAATCGGTAAAAGTGACTCCACACCGTGAACTAGCTGGAGCGGTGAGAATCCTGTGGCAATCTTAACTGCAGTTCGATATGCCCACAAAGCAGGGTATAATATGATATGCCAATTGCTCTTGCTTTGTTGGATGGTACGTTGGAGAATGGTCTTCAAAGACTTATTGATTGCTTTAACTTGACCATTCGCTTGGGGATAATAAGAAGATGAGTGTTCTTGACGAAACCCAAGCTTGAGAGACAAATCCTCCATCATCTTATTCTGAAAGTGACTGCCATGGTCAGTGATAATCTCTTTCGGAATACCGAACCGAGTTATAATTTGATTGAACACGAAATGGGCTGTAGGAGCACCGTCGGCTTTTACGCTAGGCATGGCCTCAGCCCATTTGGAAAAATAATCCATGGCCACTATGATATGGTGATGCCCCCCAGCCGAAGCTGGTTTGCAATCCATGAAATCCACCCCCCATTTAGTGAAGGGTCCGACGATGACGACCGGATGAAGGGGCACTGGATGCGAGCGTATGTTCCAAGAAAACACCTGCCAAGGGTGACATATCTTCACAGCGTTAACATAATCCTTAAAGATGGAAGGCCAAAAATAACCAGCTCGCATAATACGTTGGGATGTAGCAAGCTCGGATAAGTGACCACCACACGCCCCAGCATGGAAAATATTAAGCACCCGCTCCGCTTCTTCGTGAGTTAAGCAATGACGGAGAATGGAATCCTTTCCTCGGAAATACAAAGTGTCATCGATGATAGTATAGTATTTAGCGTGATGTTTCACACACCGTCGCTCATCTCGTGAATAATGCAGAGGAAACTTCAAAGTTTGGAGATACATAATGACATCCCCATACCAAGGGTCCTCGGACGAGATAAGAAATAAGTGCTCATCCACAAAGGAATCTTCATGAATGACATCCTCATCAAGTCTCGGAAGGTTTGACATAAGCTCAGCAAACACCAACGATTTCACCGATTTTGCCGAAGAAAAATCGAGATCGAAGTCCTAAAGGATCACAATCCATTTATTATACTTACCCCATATAAGGTGTCGTGATAGCACGAACTGAAATGGATTGATGTGAGCTACTATTATGGTTGTTCTAAGCAAAATGTAATGTCGTAACTGCTGGACTGCATGGATAGTTGCAAGCGCCAACTTTTCTACATGAGTATATCTTAGCTCAGCGTCTACTAGATTTCGATTGAGGTAATAGATAACATGCTCGATGAGCGCGTCATCAACTTGAACCAAGACCATGCCAATCGTCTCTTGAGCGGCCACATAAAGGATAAAATATCATGCGAAGTCTGGTGGACTAAGCACAGGGGCCGATACAAAATCTTTCTTAAGGGCGTCGAAAGAATGCTGGGCTCGTTCATCCCAGATAAAAGGTGTGTCTTTCTTCAATAAGCGGGTGAAACCTTTGGTAATATTAGCATAATTGACTACAAATTGACGTAGAAAAGTAGCTCTCCCTTGGAAGCTCTGAAGTTGTAACAAATTACGCCAAGGAGGCAACTGAAGTATTGCCTCAACTTTTAGAGGATCGACTCTAATACCCTCTTTGGAAACTATGAAGCCTAGAAGGCGACCAGTCCTTACAGCGGAGATGCATTTGTTGGGATTTAATCAAATTTTGTAGCGTATACATCGTTAGAGAATCATACGAAGGTGCTCGGGGTGGTCCGCTCTCTTGCGAGAATGGCCAGCAAGATCATCCAAGAAAACCTCCATAATATTCTTAAGATCGTGAAAGGTGTAGGTTATGGCTCGCTGAAATGTAGCTCCGACGTTTTTAAGGCCGAAGGGAATTTTTCGATATGCAAATGTTCCCCATGGACAAATGAACACCGTCTTATGTTGGTCCACGAGTTTGATTTGAATCTGATTATAGCCTGAGAAGCCATCCATGAATGAAAAAATCTCACTTCCTGCGCAAGCATCCAAGATATGATCAATGAATGGCATGGGGAAGTTGTCTTTTGGACATGCACAGTTCAAATCTCTAAAATCAGTGCATATATGGATTGTTCCCTACTTCTTATCCACAGGAACGGGGTTTGATACCCATTTGGTAAGGTGAACGGGGTAGATGAAACCAGCTTTGAGTAGTTTCTCCACATCTGCCTTGATAGCAGCTGCCTTCCTAGGGTTCACAGCACATAAGCGTTGTCGAATCGGTTTAGCATTAGGATACGTTCTAATCTCATGTTCAACAATGCGGGGGTCTATTCCTATCATCTCCTCATATGACCAGGTGAAAGCTTCCCGAAGTTCTGTAAACAATTCAGTGTAAATTGCAATCTCCTCAGGAGTGCAATCGATACCGATGCAAACATTATCCACCTTTCCGGGAGTACGAGAGATGTTGATCGACATGGTTGGGGAAATATTGGCCATATTCCCCTCCGCAAAAACATCATGCGACTCTAAAAGAGCCACAGGGTGACCAACCATCTCTGCTAGAGTCATCCTAAGCTCTTCTTGCTCAACGAGCTCGAGGTTGGGAAGGAAATAAGAGTGATGATGCATATCCTCCCAAGGCCTCTCACTACCACACATGGCCTCCATAATGGCTTCATCAGATGGCAAAGTATCATCAAGGCAATCGTGTGAACAAGACGAGTTGGATTCCCAAATAGGCAGTGTAACGGGATCTTCTTCGACTGTCTGGGAAGAAGAGAGATCCGGTTCTGCAATGGCTTGTTGGATATGCTCATAAGAAAGCTCAGCTACAGACAAGGGCACAGACATCCTGACGTGCGTAATGTCTCCAGACGTAGGACTCGTGGATGGTAAAGTCCATGGATCAGTGCAATAGGAATTCCGGAATGGCATATTATGCAAAGGAGGAGGCGCATCGTCGAAAATGGTTCCGATGAAATTCATAGGTGCAGAAAGAGTATAAGTTCCCATCAATCAAGGGTACATACCAACACCTATGTTCCCAGTTGCCAACTGAGAATCAGTAACTTGCGGGACTATGGATCCCGTGGATGCTGTGGAAGGAGAGTTAATGAAATCTAGCTAATCGATGGTCACAATCTTGCCTTCATGGGGAAAGCAGATAACTCTGAATACAGTGGACGCAACAACCTTCATAGCGTACATCCAATTTCAACCCAGTAAAAGGTTGTAGTCGATGGGTGCATCAACCACCTTGACTTCAATAGGCACAAACTTACCTCTCAAGCAGACAACAAGGGAAGGGATAATTCCATGCAGCTTAAAAGATCGACCATCAAATGCAGTGAGCGTGGTTCTAGACATGAGAAGAGGAGGAGAGCCAAGAGATTTCCAACAAGTTAACGACATTACTGACGCGAAAGCACCTTCGTCAACCATAATACGTTTGAAAAAACTCTGAAGGCACACCACCTGGATTTGAAAATCCATATGGTAAGATAAGCGAGGTTGTACATCAGTAGTATCGAACTTGATAACACTAGGATTTCCCCCATCCTGAACTCCTAATGCACTCAAAAGGGCATGCTTCTAAGAAGGACAAGCCTGCAAAATTTTAAGAGCCGACATGGCGCACGGAGTTTGGCCCAAATCTTCTACAATGGAGTAGTTCTGGGCGGCTCGAGCATTGGGATTATGCATAGAGCGCTTGAGAACACATTTCGGTATCCATTGCATATTAGAGGGCTTCTCGATATGCAAGAAATTCTCAAGAGGAGGGGGAGGTTCAATCCCCATATTAGGTTGTGGCGCACTATAATCGCGTTGACGAGTAGCAACACAAACCTCCGATTGAACCATGTTCACACATCCATAACCACTAGTATTGGAAGAAGTTGTTGCCGTTTCATTAGGTCCATAACTAGTGGTGGGAGCATGCGAAGCCATGTTTTGATGATGAGGAAGGGGATCCTTCAACACAGCTGGGCTCTGTGACAAATGCTTCGATGCTTCTTCAATTTGAGGACATAAGTGAGTAAGATGATCTTCCCCACAGAGCTTGCAAGGGAATTTCACCTTACGCCTAGGTTTACGATCCTCACCAGCATTTCCGCCTTCCCGAGGAGGGTTGGCATTTTCTTTACGAGGAGTATTGCGATTGCTATTATTGTTACTTCCATTGTTTCCACCCCTACAATTGTTTCTACCCTTTTTCTTACCACCTGGTTGTTGGTTACTTGACGGTTTCGTTGATTGCACATTGTGTACATCAGACAACGGCGTGGAAGTGGACAAGGTGTGAACCTGTCTGGGAGTAGACTGGTTTAGCAATAAATTTTGCATTTGATTAGCTACCAAGTCTATAGGGCGAGTGCTTGCGGATCCAACGATGCCATCGACATGTGGTCCTGGAACTGATGTGGGCTCATGTCTTGTTCTCAGTGCGTCAGGAATAATGTCATATAAAATGCCAGACTGAGAGTATAATAGGTCTAACTGTTGGACTTCAAGATAGCTTGTTCCTCAGTCACAATGCCGGACATCGAAACATCCTTAGCAATGTATGGGAGTAGAGACTTAAGGAACCATTCCAACAAAAACTTTGGAGGAATGTTGGCTTTCACTAATCTTTTCTGCCGATGCCACTCTTGAACGTGGTCAGAAATATGTGTGGCCTTATTTTGACAGAAAGTAGACAACAGTTCCGTACCAGTGTCATAACGAATTGGCAACTGGAAATGGTCCAAGAAAACCAAAGCAATCTCGTTGAATCCCCTATAAGTGTTCCCGGGAAACTCCACATACCACTTCGCAGCTGCCCCCATGAGGGTGCGTTGAAATAGTTGTAATCTAACGGAATCATGATTCAATGAGTTGGAGGAGCACCAAAGGTGAAACGTTGTGACATGATCGCCCGGATCCTCACCACCTTTCCCCTCAAACTTAGGGATGTCCGAAGGGAGCTTGGTAGGGACTGGGGGCCAGCTAGGGTTGTGACACACCATATCATTCATGAGCTTCGAAAGATCCAGGAGTTTAGACATGAAAGGAACGAGAGCTGTGGCTGGAAAGCTTGATTATAAGCTCCCATAAAAGGTTGGTTGAATGGAACCATATTATAAGGTGGACCAAAAGATTGACCATCAGCATTAAACTGCTGATAATGAGGACCTGGCGGACCAAAAGCTTGACCATGGCCATAAGGTTGATAACCTCCTCCAACCTGACCCATATGAGAGTAAGAAGGCATATGTGTGTTTTGGGTACCGTATTGAGGTGGGTTGAACTGGTGGCCAGCACTGACTGTGTTGTAGTAAGGGTTACCACCATAAATATGGGGCATATACGTACTATTCGTAGCGAGAGCTAAGTTGTAATGACCATAATGGTGAGGCATGTTCCCACCCCTAGCATTAGGATTAGTGTGAGAAGTTGTGTGGTGACCATAAGAATGAGAATTATTCCCAACCCCAACATTGGTGTTACTAGTAGTAGGAATGGTGGCGTTATGATCATGAGGATAAGATATATTCCCACCTCCTACATTAGCATTACTAGTAGCGATGGTGGATGCAAAAGTGTGTGGTACTTGTCCACCCCCATAGTTAGGAGGAGCATTAACATTTGCGAAAGTGGCCCTGGGTTGACGGGTAGCAATATGTGTGTTCGGTGGTGGATGGTGAGTCGGGTTTCAAACAATGTTCCTATTAGGTGGGGCATTCCTAGGAGGTGGTCTTCTTCGAACATTAGCATGATTAGGAGGATTATGACCAGTCCTCATATTATGTGCGTGAGTGGACAATGTGGTGCCCCCGGTCAGGGTTTTTCCCCCAGTGGGTGCAGTGTTGCTAACACCATGACTAGTGCCAGCATGACTACCAAAAGTAGTGGGAGGATCAACTATACAGAAACCGGGCATACTATATGAGAATGGGTTAACGTTGATCGCAGGATCTTCGTCTTCATCTTTAGGTAAGGTTGGAATCCCATAAATATAATTATTCGGGTTCAAAGGATCGAATGGATCGTTCTCAAGTGGATTCGGCCAAATAGAATCGGGTTGAGTCTCAAGTGGATCACCACCCAAGGCCTCACGAGGTGTGGGGGTGTCTGTAGTATGTTCGACTCCATCTGATGGAATCGTGGGGATGTTCTCCATGTTAGAATGTGCAGCCGTTATAACGTCGACTATGTATGCCTTGTAAGAATCCGAAGACTCAGAGGGAGCCCGCTAGCGTCCTCGAGTGACACAGCGTGAAAACTCGGCCGGTTTTAAACTAGCTAACCGATGGGAACAACAGAGAGTAGGAATCTACGCCACGATATCTCCAAAGAGAAAATCAAATCACAACATATCCTACGGCTAACTATCGATCAAAAACAGTAAATCCAAAGCACACACCTAGAGAAACTACATCCAAGAGCAGACAAACAGAGTGGCTAAATGAGCTCTCGACACTAGAGCTGGTATGTCTCGCTTAGGAGAGGCTTGAGACTCCCAAACTATAGCCAAAGGTAACAAAATCAGTTGTAGAGACACCCAGGCTTCACTGCGTGTACAACGTCAAGTCCACTGCACAAACACAACTGTGCTGTCCAATCCCTATCTGACTTAGGACACAAACAACATAACCACTGCAAGTACCGTATGTGATACCCAGGTAAGCAAACTATGGTCACCGCAATATAACCAATGCTCAGGGGGACAGTCGCAAGTGGGATCCATCGTATGGGTAGGGTAGCTAAGCTGGTACCCCCAGATACGAACAAACCTTGGAAATATCTCCCATGTTTAGCCGGTTTCAGAGGGATATCCCTTCAACCAACCTCCCGTGACCTCATGCTTAACTCTGGTTTGAGTAGAGCTTCTTGAGAACACTGATATATACCATGGATTCCTCCACTCCCTAGTCAGACACCTAATGTTTCGTCCAGTAGTCTTGGATTGTTTACTTACAATGATATATTCCAAGACTCTAAACCTATGCTAGTTGGTGTACCGTATAAATAAAATCGGCCTAATCAATTTTAAGACTAAGCATTAATTTTAATAGATGTGGTTACTCAAGGGATATGGTTGTGAAACTAGTGATGTGTAGGATTCAATAGTATGCAAAATCGTCCAATCCTAGACTCATCTATCCAATAAAACAATGTCACTAACATGCACAATCAACCCAATGATTTTGAAAAATAAAAATGCAATCCTTTTATACTTTTGATGCACAATCAGAGCCTAAATGAAAGCAGCAGGCACTCAATGCAAGATGCAGTACATGAAAGCAATTTTTTTTTTTTTTGTATTTTCTCTTATAAACAAAAGGAAAATGCAAAACTATATGTATTTTTTGTATTTTTCAATATAAAGAAATGAAAAATGCAAGCAAAATACTACTATGCATTCACTGAAGTGTCGAGAAGATCACTAAGACAACCCAATAGATTCCAAACAATAAGACTCAGCCAAAGGAATGAGCTCAAAAGGAAAAAACTAACAAGGCTAAATCCAAAGATGGATAAAAAACCAACAAGGCTCAACCAAGAGAAATGAAGAGTTCTGGTCACAACCAAGGCATGGAACAGTCAAGAAACAGGCCAACAAAGACTCAGGATCATCCAAAGCCAACCTAGCAACAACCAATAGTCATAAACCAACAAAAGCCGAAGTTGTACGCTACTGTCGAAGGAATACCTGCGGGTACCCGCGAGTAGCAGTGTAAACAGAGGCGGGTATACGCAGGCAGAGCTAAGCTAGCCCGCAGGTGAGGAAAGGAAAATGGGCAAACAAAGAGTCCAATGGATCAGAAAAAGCAAGTTTTCTATAGTGTATCTTAACGACGAATCAATGACACAGAGCTTCGACAAACATCAACTCTAATCATGGACTATTGCTCAAAAAAATTCCCAAACATGGATGTTTTCCCCAGCGGAGTCGCCATTTCAGTGTTGGAGAAAACTCACTATGGTTTGGGAGACCACTACAGATAGCTGACTACCAGAAATTAACTCAATTCTAAGAACTATGCTATTATAAATGACAATTTTAAGATAATGGAGGATGTAACCAACCTCGATCCAAACATTTGATGTAGATCTCCGTTGGAGCTTTTCCAATCCGTGCACTTGAATCTACAAATTAGTCTTGACAACCAATATACAACAAGTACATATAATATATAAACGACATTAACATCATCAATAGCAATGGTCCATGATATAACAAGTAAATGCAACCCAATGTAAGATAAACAACATTTACAACATTAATGGATGAGAATATGAGTATTTCTATTAATAAACAAGAAGAAGTACAATGTGATATGACCTCTTGTCGGCAACCAATCTGTTCCAAGATCCAGATCAATCCACTTGTGCCTCCACCACTTCAATCCTCCATGAATGCCAAACTCAAACTATGATAGGAGTTTGGAAGGTGAACATAAGGGGTTCACAACTACAAGGATCAATGAGTGTAGACTCAAGATAGGGCAAAAATCCACTAGAGTTCTCTTGCTCTTCTTTCTCCTCCCGTCCATAAGCCATATGTGCTCAATATATAGTCCTCCCAAAGGTAGGTGATAGGACACATCGAGATGTTATTTGGGCAAATGGAGGGTCAAAGGTCACCTAATAACCGCTTTTTGGGAGTAAAAAGTAATTAACTAGTGATTTTTACCATTTTACATGCTACTCGCGGGCTATATAGATGCAAATCACGGGTACACTTGCTATAGTGATGCAACAAGCAGGTAGGAATAAAAATAGGGAAAAATAGTATCTGAAGGATATAAAGTGGATCTAAGTCAGTGAAATGGATCCTGCAGGCCAAAGAATGCTGATGCTCACAGGGTGGAAGATTACATTGTAACAAGGCTAGAGTTGTTCTGAACATATCCAGGAGGTTGTTCCATGTAAATTTCATCCTGTAAATCACCATGTAAGAAGGCAGACTTGACATCCATTTGATGGAATTCCCAGTTATGTAAGGCTGCAAGGGAAAGAACAAGATGGATGGAGTTCATTTTTGCGACAGGAGCAAAGGTTTCATTGTAGTCAATCCCTTCAACTTGGGAAAAACCTTTGGCAACTAACCTTGCCTTAAGTCTTTAAAAACTTCCATCTGATGCATACTTAGTTCTGTAGACCCTTTTCATCTGACACGTTTTCTTCCTTTTGGAAGAGGTACAAGATCCCAAGTATCGTTCGCCATTAAGGAACGATATTCTTCATCCATAGCTGCATCCCAATCTGGATTTCCTGAAGCTTCTGCATCATGATTCTCGAAAACTTGAGCCAAAAGAGAAGAGGCTCGTTGAAACTGAGAACGTGTTCAATGTTGATCTCTAGGATCACTGGCAAGATCACCAGCTGCTTCACATGTTGAACAGACCCATCGAGGAAGCACTTGTGCTGGTGCAACTGGAAGAACATGAGCAGGCGGAGGTGGATTTTCATCATCACTGTCATCATTAGAAACTGGAGTTGGAAACCTATTAAGGAAGTTGGAAGAAGAAAAAGAAGGCACAATCGCCGAATCAGGCTCGCAGGCCAAAGATGGCACAATCACTGAGTTAGGCTCGCAAGCCAAGATATTTTCATCAAATTTAACATCTCTTCTAATGATTACATTAAGTGAATGTGGTTGAAGAAGTCTATAGCCTTTTATATCTTTAGAATATCCAACAAATATGCACTTTTCACTTTTAGGCTGCAATGCTTTCCGTTTTTCATCCGGAATGTGAGCCCATGCTCCACTACCAAACACACGGAAGTGACTTACATCTGGTTTAATTTTACTCCATGCTTCTTCTAGTGTGATACCTTGTAATGCTTTACTGGGGGTGCGATTAACTATGTAATTTGCACAATTTATGGCTTCAGCCCAAAATTGAAGACTTCGTCCCTTAGATTGGATCATATAATTAGCCATTTCTTTTAAAGTGTGGTTCTTCCGTTCATCTACACCATTTTGTTGTGGTGTATATGGAACAGTGTGTTGTTATTGGATTCCTTGTTCAGTGCAGAAAGTAATGAACTTTTTGTTAACATATTCTCTTCTATTGTCAGATCTTAACTTAATAATTTGATGACCAGATTGTTTTAAAAAAGGGCCTTGTAGGCCAACAACATGTTAAATACTTCGCTCTTAATTTTTAGGAAATAAACCCAAGTGTGTCTGGTGTAATCATCAATGAAAGTTAAGAAATATTTGAAACCAGAAAAGGAAGCAGATGGAAGAGTACCACACAAGTCACTATGCACAAGCTCCAAGGGCACTGAGGCATGCTAAGAGGCACGCTTGTCAAAACTGTCTTGATGATGTTTTTTGAGTACACAACCGGAACAAACACCATCCCTGCAAGATACCATCGGAAGATGTGTCACCATATTGTCTTTACATAGTTGTTGCAATGAGTGATAATTTAAGTGACCAAATCGCTCATGCCAAAGTTTGCTCAAGTTATCACTATGAGCAACAAAAACTGAAGGAAAAGGTGATGACCCAAAGTTGTTAAACTTGTACAACCTGGTAATATCATCAACAATCCTGGTAGCTAGGACCTGTTGAGGATCTTTAAAATCCTTGATTAAAACTTGGTGAGGTATAAACGTCACAGTTTTACCTTCACTAGAATGAGTGATTTGATAGATTGATAACAAACTGCAGGAAATTCTTGGAACACATAGTACATCACTGAAATGACCATTATCTACTGGAATTGTTCCAGCTCCTACAACACTTAGAGCTCTATCATCACCAACAAATATTTGTTTGGTGTTACATTTATGCATATGCAGGTCCAAGTTTTGAAAGAATATGATAAATTCATTGTTTGTCTTCCCTCTTAATCTTACATTTTGCACATAAGAGTTTAAGAGTTTTGTACTTAGATAAATAATCTTGAATGCATGAAAAATCACTTGGATTTAAATAAATCAACTCATTTTCGAGTTGGTGACCTTGAATTTCATTGTGTTTACCAAACACAGATTCCAACTTGTCCCAAGCAGCATCAGGTTCATCAATTCCAGATATGTGGAATCGCAAATCAGTAGAGATTGACATCCCAATCAATCCACAAGCTTCATCACATCTATTTGCCTATTTGATTTTCTTATTATCATTAGTGGGTTCTGTTTCTTTCCCTGAGGCAATTCTGAAAAGTCCCCTACTTCGTAGAACATCCTCCATACGATATTTCCATGAGAAATAGTTGGAACTGGTAAGTAGAATATCACAAGGGACGGCCATATTTGTAAATTAATGGTTGTAAAAGTAGAAACCAATAGTCTAGATGCGAAGAGCTTGAAAAAATAGGCGGTTTAAAAAAAAAGGCACTGAAAACTGACTTCGGATGATGAAGTTATGCTTGAACAAAGAAAAAGCTGAAGATGTCCCCAATAGTGACGTGGCACATAGAGAATGATTAGCTAAAAAAAAGAACCCCCCTCTTCCCAAGATGAACCTTTGACAATCACTTTCTAATGAAGTTGCTTTAAGTGAATCAATTTATAGAATAAGTGATTTCACTTTTACAATGATTTACTTTAAATAGTGCAGCAATAAAAGGAACTTAAGTGACTCACTTTGTATTTTTATTTTTTATTATTTAAGTGAGATGCACTTTTACAATAAAGTAATTTGAAAATAGAAATTGCATGCACTTTGCCTTTTAAAAGTAATTTCCTAAGACTTGAACTCAAGACCTATTAAGGAATAAAGCAACTTTGAACCAAGTGAGCTAGATTAAAAGGTATGTAAAATATGGAAATGAGGAAGGAGGTTTTTTTTTTTTTTTACTCTTCTTGCTCGGTTTCCGTGCTTGCCTTTTTTCCTACAAATCACACCACAAACCGAAACAAAAAAACTTTTCCATACTTGTGGAGTTAGATCTCGTTAGCTTTCCCGAAAAGTTTACGTTTTCTCTTTGTTTCTGATTTACCGAGATCGCACAAGGTGCATGACAGAGAGAATACGCAGCCGAGAAAAACCCTTTCCCTTTCTGTTTCTGATTCGCCGAGATCGCTCAAGGTGCACGGAAAAGAGCATATGTAGATAGGGAAAACAACAATCCAAAACTAAAAACAATCTAATGATAAAAATTGATAAAATATGAGATATTTTTTTCTTTTTAAAACATAAAAAAAAGCATCACTGTAACATTATACCTTCAGATCTGATGAAATACGCGTTTCTGAAGCACCCGAGAACCGTTTTTGATAAAAAGAAAACTATTTACCAATGGAAACGACACTTCGGACGCAATGGAACACCTCCCACAACCCAGAAATGCATAGAAATACTAGAACCAAAAACCCTTTCAAGTTTCGACAACACCAGTTCAAGATCTAGATCATAATCGGAAGCGGCTCTTCATAAAAGCTCTGATACCATGTTCGGGTACACAGGGTACTCCCAAAAGATCGAACACCTATAGCAAATCACAAACAAATCACACAAACAGATCACATATCGATACACCGATGTTTTGACGTGGTTTAAACCCTCGTGAGGGAAACACTCCATGGCCCCGGCCAAATAGCTTCTACGGAACAATTTATTATGCAAAGAAAGAAAGTTACAAATGAGCTTCTCATAATCGATCAAATTTCCAATGACCCTCCATGCTCTTTAAATAGAGATCATGGACCAATCGGGTGTTAAGCCACGGATCAAGGGTAGGTATGATCTAAGAGAAGTTGAGTCGTCGGATCACTCTATGTCGAGAACATATCGTGACTGTCGGATTAAGTATTTACAAATGCATATTAATGCATACTAAGAAAACACACTTTTCCTAATGGATATATTACACAAGTTGATCTTAACTAACTCCTAAGTGTCTAAATATCCTAACATATTTCATTATTCTATGAAAAAGGGAAACTATGAGGATACACATAAGGTGGTTTAAGTGTAATACCATGGTCATTCTACATGCGTGAATGTGGTAAACCTTGTGTGTTTCAAATACATGTTGTTGTTTTGAGAGAACCAATTGTAAATGAGTGTGAATTTCCCTTGGGGATGTGTCGACTACTTGTATGTCAATGGATTGTATAATAATTCTTAACTGGCATTTCCTTAATAACTTCTCCATGTGATGAGAAGTGATAATTTTAGCAGAAATTGATGTGATCCCGTTGAGGGTTTTTTTTTACTTGTCTCTAGTGAAGCTCATGTAAAAATACATGAAATCCATGGTGACTAGTTCTAAAGTACATATCTATTATGCCCCTATAACTACAACACAACTGGACATTTCAATAGAAATATGTAATTTTTGACATTATACTCACACATTTCAAGTTTTGCATTTTTATATTGACCCCTATATTTCATCATACCACTTGGTATATTATAGACACAACAATGGGTTTCTTATACCACTCTCTTATAATTGAAATTGTGAGTGTTGCCACTATCAATCAGTACAATCAGTTTGTGGTTCTTGATGTAGACAATCAAATTTGACATTTGGTGTCTCAAAAAACATTATAAAATATGGAGAGACATTTGGGGTTCCTTACCAAGAGCTTGCAAGGTGGTGTCTTCATCCATGGGAAAAGTGTGCCCTCTACTACCGATTCATGAGTGTCTCTAGCTAGTACTTCTTTTGAGTGGTCTTGGGGTTTAATTATTTTGAAATAATTTAGGTTCTTTCCCTTTATTCCATTTGAAAAACCATTGATCAAAACTATAGTAAAGTCTAAGGGATTGGTCATTTTCCATCTCTTCTCGAGATAACTTTTAAATTTTCAATGGATGAGAGTTAGAGGGCTTGTGGCTAGTTTCCATGGGGTGGAAAATTTGAGTAGTGTATGAAGGTCTTATGGTTTGGTAATTATTCATCATCTAAACATTTTTAGCTCTATCACAAGGTTCCAACCATGTTTCGGGGCACTCCAACCATGTTTTAGGGAACTGTACTATGGCATGTGCTCTAATTGCCTCTTTAAGACCAATTATAAAACATTCTAATGCTTTTCATGGACCCTTCTAGATAACTTAATGCATTGGTTTGATTCCTTTTGGAATTTCAAAGCCTTGAACAAGCCATAATCAATTTTCTCCATAGTGTGATACTTTAGTTTTCATTCTAAAACATCCCATGATCTATATTGTTCAAATGATATTTCTTCTTTAGAGAGAGGCATACTCCATTTTATCCATAATGTGGTACTTTGGATTTCATTCTAAAACATACTATGATGTCTATTATTCAAAAGATATTTCTCCCTGTTGAAGCCCCAGATGTGATGCTGGAATATTTTCCAAGGCAATCAACAGAAGGTGACAGGCCAATTTGAAAGGCTTCAAACAACCCTATGCAAGAGTGGTTTTATCCCCAAATTGTTTGGTGTGACTGGATACTACATATATCAGGCCTCCACTGGAACTTATGTGAATGGATGCTAATGGATCTGTCTTCCTGTCAGGGAAGATTAAAAGGTGTTCTATGTCTAAGGGGTAAGTAGTGTTAGCTTAGGGAATATCTAATTAAGTTAGGTGAGAATTAGAAAATGTAATCTGAGTTTGCAGAACAATCATATCTTAATTGTTTAATAATAATATCACCATTTAATAAACATATGAATTGGATCCATGCTTATCAACTTCAGACAAAACCAGAAAATAAAAATTGAATGATTTTCCCAAAGAATTAAAACATATAGAGACTGTTATGTTATGATATGCTAATTGACAAATTAGCATCAATATAATTATGATTGTTTATCAATTGCAGAAATAGATAAAATGAGTTAAACAAATAATTTCATTTAACACATAATAATACTTGAATCGTATGTTAAGATAAATCCAACCTACAGATCGATGTATTCATAAAATTGGAAACATAAAACAAAGTTCATTCAATAATCGAAGTGAGAAATCAAAACCTATCAAAGAAATTTGGAAAATTATACAAAAGAGATGGCCAAGAGAAACTGACTGAATTTCATTAAGTCTGCAAAACATTACAATGCCTCAAAGAAAAAGAGCATCTCCAGTTCTCCTTTGGTGATTTTCTCCTCTCCACCTCTATGAGATCTAATCCCCTTAAATAATAATTACCTCATATAACAAAGGACAAATTTCCCATAAAAAACTGGGATTACAAAATATTTCTAATCTAAGACTTGCCAAGGGCAATTCGCCACTCGGCCCACACATCCAACAGATCATCAACATCCTAATATTTAGCAAGTTCAAGCGCCAGCTGGGTCCTGCATGTGAAAGATTCAACTTCTCTTTTCATCACCTTTTCCCATTCACGCGGAAATATGTTGATCTTCATCCCTAGACTGATGGGTACTTCAATTAATTCTTTAATATCATAGATGCGAATACAATCCAACAGTTCAATCCGCTCCTTGGATTCCAAACATCTCTGGTCATCCTGCTCAATCGTAAGCTTAGGTGGACATGATTTTTCAATAAGGTCCAAGGTTGGAAATTCCATCATGATCATTATATTATCAACTGCATACCACCTCCTGCCACAAACTCCTTGTGCTTCCTGTATGGTGGACTCAACTATATCACAAGCATGTTCCCATTAATCAAAAGCGATTCTGATCCTTTTAAACTTGATATTGTCCAAAACAGGGATATCCTCAGGTTTGTCTTTGATGTACTTCTGCCAATCAACCACATCTTCAATAGCCCTAGTTGCTTCTTCCCTTTTCTCATTATGTTTTTCAAGGACATCAGAATGATGCTCAAAGGCATTATATGTTTCTTGAATTTCATTCAGGCATTCAAATAGCTCAATCAAGAGGCTCTTATGGTATTCATTTATTTTAAGAGCTAGCTCCTTGGATTATTCCTTAGAAAATCTAGAAAAAGAGGAGGTAGATGCCATGGCCACCGAATCCTTCAACTACAAATCAAGTAGTGCATCTTTTCAACATAGCCAATTTTTAGCACTTGTGTTTCCTGTAGCCGATGTTGGAGAGATGCATTTTGTGCCTACAGGTCTTTCAACTGATTATCATGCTCATTTATCAACTCTTGAATTTGAGATTGATGCTGTTCATTGATTTCAGTCTGCTCTTGCCTGAGCTTCTACAGTTCCTGCTGCTTGGCCTCAATCTCTTTGTTCAATGAAGTAATAGAGTCATAATTAGCCCCTGCAAAGGATCCCATTTCTGCAACAGTTTCAAGTGGTTCTTGTTGTACATCGATGGATGTTTTATTCCAAATGACTTGGTTGGGAACATGGCCCTACATAACAGTCCCTTGCCTCTGTCTTTTAGTTCCCCTTTTCACTATTGCTTTTTTTGACTTGCTGTAGAAATATTCTCCCAAGGAAACTACAACATATTCTCCAAAATCTGCCACCATGTCCACTGTGGAGGTGGACACATCAGAAGTTGAGACCAAAGGTGCAGTTTGGGAAACAACAAAAGTTGGGATTGGGATGATGATTTGGGTGGTGGAGATGGAAGGAGAAATGATATTGGAAACTGATGGTAAGGAGGAGGAAGTGGAAGGTAGAGAAATGGTCTCTGGGAGTGAGACATGAATTGGGATTGTAGGTGCTTCTATAGGTACAGTAGGGACTTGGGTTTCAACAACCTGTGTAAGTGGAATATGAGTAGGATCCAAGACTGGTTCTTGGGAAGTCACCACAGGGATAACCAGTGGCTCAATTGATGCGGGTGCAGGAGTTATGATATCGGGTGATGATACGGGAGGTGAAACAATTGGAATGTCCAATGGTATGGAAGAGGTTATAACTGTGGAAATGGTGACTTGCGGGAATTTAAAGTCATGAAGAGAGTCATAAAAAACTATGCTCTCCAAAGGATCAGAAGAGGTAGGGGTAATGGAAATAACTTCTTGCAGGGTGACATGAATGGCAATTGGGAAAGAAAATGTTGAAGGAAGGGTTTCATCCTCCATATCACTATCTGATATATGCAACATTGTTACCTCTGGTACAACAACTTCAATCTTTTGATTTTTGGCTGGAGTTGTTGCAACAACAACCAGAGTTTCCATCACTGAGGTCAGTGCTGCCAGCTCCCTTTTCATCTCATTAGTCGACTGAATCAGAGCATTGAGATTGGCCAAAGGCCTAGGCTGCAGTGTGTCTTTAACAGGGGCCTTGTCCTTGTCATCATCATGGTAGGTCAGCATCAAGGGGGTGCTTGCTTTCTGAGCTTCTTTCTCTGCCTTGTCTTTTTGAACCTTTTCATCAAGTGATAACTCAAAATTTCTATATTGTAAGACCTTAGCCTTGAGCTCATGTTGATACTGAAAATGAAATTATTTTCTTCCAGGGAAGAAGTCTTGTTCAGGACCTCGGCAAATGAATCAACTCCTTGATATATTGAATCATCTAGGTCAGTCTGATGAGCATATATAATTTTCATGTGCTCTTGTGCAAAATGATTTTCCAGAAATGATCTAGGATCATGCATCCTTTTTGGGGCTTTCCCAAGCTTGATGGTGGAAATATGCTTTCCAAGTAATCCAACATGGGTTGAGGTTTGGATTAATAGGGGTCCGAGATGAAGTGGGAACTTCAGCCACCTTCTTCTTTTGGCTTCAATGAGTTTTGGGAAGACACCATTTGTGGCTGTCTAGAAAGAAATATCTTCTAACAATAACTTGGTTGGTACAATTCTGGGTAGTAGATGTGCTGTATTGCTGCCCCAAATCCTAACATAAGAGAATTATTCTCCTACATACCAGTCACCCATAGTAGAGACAAGTGCCTTGGCATATTTAGAGAAGGTGGGAGCATTCTCCTTGAAAATCATCAAATGAATTGAGCCAACAAAATGGTCAAAGATATCATATATAAGAGGCATGCAATTGCATTCCCACAATGTAGAGCAATAAATATGGACAAGTGGTGCAGAGAGAGTCCAGTTCCATCCCATGGAAGGAAACTGAAAAGCAGAAAAAAAGACATCCATGATTTATGTTGAATATAAGAAAGTAGGTTTTTTGGAGGCTACGGTCTTTTGATATTTTTCAATTGTTGTCTTGAGCTCCATTGATAGAATTTGAGCCCAATTGAAGGACTCTCCTGTAGTGAGTACATGGTGGGTGAGGGGTTCCCACTCAACCTTGAATACTGAACAGTCTGGTAACCCATAAAGCCTGCAGAGCATGGCTTCCAATAGAGTGAATGACTCTTTAAACCAGGAGATGGGATAAGATCAGTCGGCTTTGGGAGTGAAGCTTGTAGGGTTACTCATCCATGATTTAAGCATTTCCTCAAAATTGAATTGGGTTTTGGCAGAGTCCAGGAATTTCATATTAGACAACTGGTCGGGTTGCCTTAGGGCATAAGCTCTAGCAAACACTTTCGGTCGGAAAGAGGTTAATCGTGCCATAGCCTTATCATGGAAAGAGCGGTCTTGAGGATGAGCATGGTCAATTATCCATTTGATAGCGTTGGTGTAGGGCATAAGTGCTGGTCTGGACGCAATGGCATGCAATTGAGATTTGATGATGTTTACATAGGAGGACTAGTTGTGTTGAATTTCAGATAGGTCATCATTATTGAAAACGGAGTAAATATGCGACCAATCCAAGTGATAGGTCTCAGATACCCCGCCGTTTGTATCAGAAAGGATTCCACTATTTGGGTCTTTGTTTTTAAGTTCCTTTAGGGCCATTTTGGAGCGGGTATTTTTCAACACGGTTGGGAAACTTGAAAATTTGATAAAAAGAGAAAAAACAATCATTAAAAACTAATTTTATCTATGAATTATCACCAAAATGAGGATGAAAGCTTCTGAAAAACCAACCTAAGTCGAAGAAGGAAGTAAAATGGTAATTCTGGTAAAAATCCGCAGTAAACTCTTTCACCCAAGTGAAATTCGCAATTGGAAAGATAGTGGAAAAATCATAAAAATTGGAAATATTTAAGCAACAGTGGGGTCAATCCAGACCGTAAAATCAAAAGGAATCGACGGCTTAGATTCAAAATGCGAAAAAGAGGAAAAAGAAATGCGGGAGCGAATTTTGGTAATTTTGATTTTTGGTTTCCACAATCCGCAATGCGGGTTGCAGGTTGCAAAAGTGCAAGTTTGAACTTTGAGTATTTCAATGTTTCCGCAATCCACAATGCGGGTTGCAGGTTGCGGAAGTGCAAGTTTGAACTTTGAGTATTTCAATGTTTCCGCAATCCGCAATCCGCAATGGAAAGATGGAGCGGTGAATGACTTATGGGAAAAATCAATATTTCCGCAATCCGCAATGCGAGTTGTGGGTTGCAGATACACAATTCGCTTTTTCTTATTATGATTTCCGATTTCCGCAATCCACAATTGTCAGGTTGCGGGTTGCGGAAACGTAAATGTTATTTCCAATGATTAAGTACTTTCCACATTCCGCAATCCAATATTTGAGGGTTGCGGGTTGCGGAATGAAATTTTTTGTTTTATTTAACTAAGTGTCTTCCGCATTTTGCAATCCGCAATTTACGGGTTGCGGAAGAAAAATTTGATTTTATTGAAAAAGGTTTCTCGACATCCGCAATCCGAATTTGTGGGTGGTGGATTGCAGAAAGGAGAAGTTTATTATCCAAAAATTTTAAACATCCACAATCCACATTGCGGATCGAGGGTTGCGGAAATGACACAATTTCAAGAAAAAGTAAGTTTTCCGCAATTTCCAAAACGCACAAAAGAAACGTTTTTTCAGCAAACTTTATTAAATACAAAGCATGGAATAAAAGGGATAAGGACACCAATAAAAAAAATTCCAAAAATGGATAAAGAAATTCTAAGTTACCTTCAAAAATAATTGTGGGGCTCCCATTTTTATTGATGAAGATGAGATTTGTTGTGCCTACAACAAATGGTTATTGGCCAGGAGAAGCAGTTATCTTTGTAAACATAATCTTCAGTTTTTAGGGGGAGACATGTCAGAATAAAAGATGTTTCAGCCTGCAACTTAGAATTTTTTTTTCACAAAATCACAAGCAAACAACAGAGTTAATTTCATATGATTGATATGTCCCCATCTGAAATCAATTAAGGTGATGTTCATTTGAAAAAGGCATCCTAGCAGTAAAGAGGTAATCCTTGAACCATTATGTAAAAATGAGAGGGCAGTTTGGGATAAACCTTAGAACAAACTTTCAACTATTCTAGATCACCAAATAATGAGTCACCTTGAATCATTAACCATTCATTTATTGTATTCACTGATTGCATTAATCAAAATCATTATTTTTTATTTTTTAATTTTATTTTATTTTGAAAAATATGTACAAATAAGACTTTGTTGAAACAAGGCCATTTCCCTGACTTGGTGATCAGGTTTTGGCAATGCCACTCACAAAACTCACCTAGAAACTGAACAAGCCAGCTTAGTAAGGAGACTCCTTGTCCTTTAGTTTTGACACTAAAAGAAATTATCATGGCTTGGTGACCATATAGCAATAATTTCAGTCCAAAATGAAGTTCATGATCATGGTCAGGATGGCTTGCAATAAGAACCCCTTTCCTCGAATACAACAAGCTGTCTTAACAAAGAAAAACAAAATTAATTGAAATGTAAATTACAAGACACTACCATGGCTTGGTGACCATATTTTAGTAGTGTTACTCACTGATAATTGTGGATCATGAATGGACCGACCTATGATAGGATCTTTCACCTTCCAGCAGTGGCTGAAAGTCACCTCCCTAGCTTGATGACCATATGTGGAGATGCCATTCCACTGAGCATTTATGAACGCAATGGGCTGGCTCGTGATAAGACCCCCATATTGCAATTCACAGTTATTAAAGTGTATTTAATTTCAAGATGATCATGATGGGATCCATAACAGATAAGGGTTGACCAGGCTATAACTATTTACTGCCAATCACTAATGGAACATAAGGCAGGGATACCTAGTCACCTCTATAACTTCAATTATCAAAATGCGACATCTATAAAGATGGTGATTCAGAAAGGAAAGTATCAATTAAAGTTGTGCATAGATTGGGTGTTATATATCATGAAAGGACACCTTCACATATAGAATGGGTAAAGTGAATCTGACATGGCCACCCCAAATATTCAGACTGGATTGATCTGAGATGGACTGATTAGCAGCCTATACCAAATATGTTGTTATTATTATGATTCAAAGAAAATCAGGATTCAAAGGAAACAAAAAAATAAAAGAAAGAAAAGGAAAACAAACCACACCTATGTACAGATAATCCAAACGCTTATCATAAATGAAATACTTCTTGAGCAGTTTAACATTAACTGGATAGGTTTCTAAGACACCTTCGAGTGTTTGTAACCGGACAGTACTAGGGCCAAGATTTTCTGTAACAATGAATGGCCCTAGCCATAAGGGTTGAAATTTGGTATAGCCATTCTTATCTTTATGTTGTTTATCCCATTTTAAAACCAAATCTCCCACTGTGAAATCCCTATTAGTCGAGGAATTTTCATCGAACCATTTCTTAACTAATTGTTGATGTTGATATAGCTTATTCTTGGAATTCTCCCTCTCCTCTTCCAATTGAAGTAATGAATCAATCCTTTGCTAAAGGGGAGAAGAGTCATCCTGTTGTATTGAATGAGCTAATTGCAATGAAGGGATCAAAATATTAGATGGTAAGATTTCCTCCTTACTATAAACCATACAGTAAGGGGAGTTTCCAATGGCGGCTTTTGGGGTTACATGGTTTGCCCAAAGAGCATTGAACAGTTGAGTGTGCCAATTCTTGTGATGGGTGGCTACAGTATTCTTCAATATGTTGATCATATTTTTATTGGAAGACTCAACCAATCCATTTCCCTATGGATAATAGTTGGAAGAATTGATTTAAGTTTAATCCCTTTTTCAAGGGCATACTAGGTAAGGTTGATAGAGGAGAAGTAGGAAGCATTGTCAAAAACTAGAAAATCAGGTGCCCCAAACCTAATGACTATGTTACTTTCCAAAAAGGATATCACTGAGTTTGTATTGGCCAACCTAAGAGGAACTGCCTCTACCCACCTGGTGAAGTAGTTTGTGGTTGTCAGGATGCATCGATGTTGCAAGGAGGAGGCAGGGGTAATGGGACCAATGAAATCCAGGCCCCATTGTTGAAAAGGGAACTGGATAGTGATTGGCTGAAGGGGAAAGGAAAGTTTCTTGAATTTTCCAACACATTTTTGGCATGCTTCACATTTCCTGGTAAAGACATATGCATATTTGAATAGATTTTCCAGTAATAGCCTGCTCTCAGGATCTTGTGGGTAGTATTTTCCCCTGAAAAGTGTCCTCCTGTGGGTCCTACATGAAATTCCAACAAGATATTGTCAGTTTAATTTTTTTCCAAACATCTAAGAAGAAATACATCATAATTTTTCCTAAAAAGCACACCATCAATAAACTGATGTGGCGCAACTTTCAATATTAAATCCCTATGCTTTTTAAAATCTAGGGTTTGGGGAGAAAACCCATGTGTAAGAAAAAACTTGATGTCGTCATACCATTCAGATGTTGGTGTAGAAATAACATTTACAGAACTTTCGGGTATACTTTCTTCCTTATTCCACTCAAGTTGTTCCTGTACAGTGTCATTATACTGAGTAGTAAGTAAGCACAAACCTTGTCCCTTTACGATTTTAGCAAGTTTAATTTCAAGGTCGTATTCCTCAAGCGCTGTCATCCAGTGAGCATGTTATTCACCAAGCTCCTTTTGAATTAACACATTCCCTATTGCTGCATAGGGGACAATAACTTTAGTCTTAGATCTCAAAAGATAGGGTCTGAAATGATTTACAAAATTATAGATTGCATAAGCTTGTTTATCAATCTGGGAATAATTCAACTCAGCCCCTTTAAATGTAGATCTCATGAAGGATATAGGGATCTCGACGTCATCAGCATGTTTCTGCATCAGGACAACTGAATAAGAGAAATCAGTGGAAAATGTATACAAAATGAAATCTTTAGTGAAATCGGGAGACATCAGAGCAAGAGATTTAGCGATGGCTTTGCAAATTTCTGCAAAAGCATCTCTCTGTGCATCGGACTATTTGAATTGTACATCCTTCTTGATCATCTCTTGTAAGGGTTTAACAATCTGTGCAAAATTAGGTACAAACCTTCGAACAAAGTTAATCTTACCTAAGAATGACTGCATGGCTTTTTTGGAGCTAGGAAGTCCAATTTTGGCTATGGCGTCTGTCCTTTCGGGATCAATGACCATACCGTGCTTTGAAACAATGAATCCCAAAAGATTACCCTCTGTAACAACAAAAATGGATTTCTTTGGATTCAATGATATCCCGTACTTTCTGCAACGCTCAAATACCTGTTTAAGAGCAAACAAATGATCATGCCTCTTTTTTGAATAAATTGTAATATCATCTAAATAAACAACAACAGAGCTATGCATTAACCCCCTGAAAGCTATATCATAGCCTTGTGGAAAGTGGCGCCAACATTTATCAAAACGAAAGGCATTCTTCTGTAGAAAAATGTTCCCCAGGGTGTTTGTAAAGTAGTTTTCAGTTGGTCAGAAGGGGAAACTAATACCTGATTGTACCCCGAAAAACCATCTAATAAGGAGAACATTTGAACACCTGCAACCTTCTGTAATATCTGTTCCATAAGAGGGATAGGGTAATTATCCTTTTGAGATGATTTATTGAGATTTCTGAAATCCACACACAATCTAATTTCCTCACTCTTTTTCTGAACAAGGACTAGATTTGCAATCCATTGGGCGTGTCTCACTGGAAATACAATTCTGGATGCTAACAATTTCTCCAATTATTTTTTGACAGATGGTTCCAAATTGGGATGCATCTTTTGTCACGTCTCTTCTTCACCATTTTTTTTTGTTTAAAAATCTATTAGTTAAATAATTCTCAAAAGCATGTAATCTAAGTTTTAATTATAACTTACTTAGCTTTTTATTTCATGCGCACTATAGTTAACTATTCTTTATGTTGATTTTAACATAAGTGTCAACATATAAATATCTCCTAGGTTGATCCTTGTGTAACCTATACACAAACATGTTTTAACATATATAACAAATTCATATAGAAACAAAATGCATATAAACTATATGCTGAATGTTATACGACCATATATTACATGTGCAAAGTAACATTTTAATGAACAAAAACTCTATTATAATTCTAAATCATTACGACTATGAAATATAAACATTTATAGTTTGTGTGAATACACACCAATTAACACATAGTTATATGTTATAATCATACTACTAACATATTAACTATATTCTAACACTATAACTATACCCTAGACTTATCCTTGTAAAATCTAAGCTTATATAGTATAACATATGCGCTTTGTATCCCATATGTGAACCAAGCACATATAAACGTTTTTGGCATGCAAAAATAATGTCACAATATTATATAAATTATGTGCAAATACAATTTCCACATTATTAATATCGACCCTAGGTTATAAATGTAATTACATTACATTACCCATGAATATGTAGACCAAACTCGACTATTATTCATTCGTCGTTATGATCATAGGTTATAATATATATTATATATATAGTATACTATGCACCAAGATGATGTATAACGCATTAACCGAGGTTTTCAATACAACATAGTCAACATCATCTGACTGTACTATCGACATGCCGGTTATGAAAGATGCCCATAGCTTTGAATGTGCCCACACTAGCATGACATGCCCGCGCAGTTATGATTATGCACGCAACTATAATGTATGCTTGAAACTTTTGTTTCGATCCTGCCCGCAATAGCTAAGACAATAAACATGCAGTTAGGGATAAAAGAGTTATGCCACGTACGATAAACATTGATTACCCAACGTTTTAAACCCATGGCAATGTTACCCACTTGGCAGGTTGACTCCACGCTCGGGCTGCACCAGTGGTTCATGACTCAACAATAATATTATGGTCACGTTTACAAGTCGACTCCAGCTAACTTACATATGTTTCAACCTTGTTACATTGTAATAAATAAGAATCACCAGCTCAATTAATACTATGCTTGCTCTCTACCGTTGATTGCTATCCAAGCATCGCAACTTGGAAATGGTGAGCATGTTATACCGTTGATCTCGAGGATTGAAGATAGTGATATTCACGCCTAGTACAATTCGTGTAAATTGTGTTCAATGCACTTATCACCGGTTATCAAAGGTAAGCAAACTCCCATCCGGTGAAAAGAACATTGGTAAAGCAGTTATGTCAAAACAATAGTTCAATTTTCTTTCTGTCCAGAGGCTCTACACAGAGCATCTCTGTTTTTTGTAGCAGATTCGCATCCGGTGTGTGCGAAGGAAACTTCACAACAATGATGAGCCAACTAAAGTTTACAGGAGGAGGATTTTCGGCGGACTAGTTCCATGCGTTCTCAGGTAACAGAACTTGCACACAAGTTTACTGTAATTTCCTTTGACAATTATTAACTTGTAGTTTGTTTAATTTACTCAATACCTAGTTTATCAAATACATGGTTGACATACTTTATGCAATATACTGATTTCACCATGTTTTTACTATCGCAAATGAAGTAGCAAACAGATGGCGTTAAAAAATTCATCCATAACCGATAGTATAAGGAGGAAGGCACCGATTAACAAGTAACCCGCTCACTCCAAATGTCTCGGGTAGACTCACTCGAGATTAGTCATGGGTTACTTAACTCATTAGGGTTTCTCTATTTTCCTGTACGCCTAGTTAAAAGGCCATCTAATCTTGACTGCAACCCCACCATGTATCACTTTGCAAAAGATCTCTTGACCTGCGGTTGTAAAAGTTACACTGTTTTGGTTTACCCAAACGAATGAGCCTGTAGAGCTTCGGCTCAGTTTATTGTTGATTTTGTAATGTAAATTTTACACATAGTCAAATTGACTCATTAAGCTTTTGTTCACGCCCTGGGCGTAACGTAAATGCCTCTTTTGGGATTCGAAAGACCAAATAGGCCTTTGCAGTCTCGACTGTATTATTTACTCTGTTTTAAGTTAATATAAAACTCTGAAGTGTTAGGGTTATTCTTGCTATACATTTTTGTAATGATTTTATATGTATTTTCGTTTCAATATTAAAATGGTCATGTATTTGTATAGGACTTCTCTTATGCCACTGTTTGATATCGTGACTGGTTAAGCTTATAAATTCTTGTGAATTCTGTCAATGGTTGGTTTTATAATGCACGCTTGTATTTTACGCAAATAAAACCCCAGGTTGTTTCCAACCATAAAATATGTGAATAAAAGCATTACTATGCTCTGTGTAACTTATTTCTACGACGACCTCTGCCTGTGCGTAGATGTACTCCAAAGATGTATTATATAAACAAATTATTGTATAATCAAACTTTGTTAATAACCATTCTCTTAATGCAAGCACATGGTATAACTTCCCTTGTTGGCGCATAAAACAATAGGGTTAGGTGTTGCCCTGTCTCAGTCTTTCGTGACAGGGCATAACCATAGGAAATGAAATAATAAAATATTTATTATTAATTGTTTATATGTTGGTGGGGTTCAACACTAATGTATCCTTAAAGATATATTTTGATGCTCAGCCTGTTCTATTTCATAAACACTGTTTATAAATTTCTTGATGCACTGGTTGAATTTCGATCGTGGAGTTTACACTCCCATGCCGACTGTTAGGATATTCCTATACTCCATCCTAGTCCTACCAGCCTTTCAGTTATTTTCATTATCAGTCTTGCATGCATTTATGCATGCATCCTAGTCATCAGGTTGACACCTCCAACACCTAGTCCCTAGTCTTCCAGCACTCGGGATCTTATTTCCACTCAGATTGAGCCCTCCTAGCTAGTGATGCACCCACTTCTCACCCACCACTTGAGAAGGGTGCCTTTTCTCACCTACCACTCCTGTTGCACTTCAGTTAGTTGAGTTATCATCAGTTCTTTCCTTGATTTAATGCTAGACTGAATCTCAACTGACTGTATCACTCCGATGGACCTTCGATGAGACTCGACTGCCCATTTTGACTCCATATATATCCTCATGCGCCCTCCACTGAGCCTCCTTCATTTAGTTAGTGCCTCCATGTGCCAGTTACACCTACCACACTCAGTTAGACTCAGTTTGATTGATGGTTGACAGTTACTTGTGCATTGATGACTCCACCGATGATGAGATAGACTTCTAGTTGTGCTTGATGACACTCCACTGATTTTGGATCTATCCATGCAGGCTAATTCGAATTACACCTAGTTTATTCGAATCCTGAGCATTGTATATTTACTGTTTTACTATTCAGATTAATGGAACATGTGTAATTATTCTGCCTCTATTTGAGCTCCTTTGGATCTATGTTCTACTACTCTATTCTTCTTCTATTATTCCTAAATTATTTCATTGTGAGGTTTACATCATCTCTTGGATCTAATGTGAGCATTTTTACACCGACATTAAACTGGCATTTTCATATTAATATAAAGAGAAATGGTTTTGCATTTCTCCCATCGAATGAATGGCATTACAAACAAAATCGTGAACCGTGTTTATGCATAAACTTTGAGTACTGAAATAAATTTGTTTACAGGTAGATAAATTACTATAAATACAGAAATCATGTATATCTGTGAAAAATTAGAATAATAACTTTATATACTGTAATTACTTGACATGTAAACCTTATGGTTTACATGTCTAGTTAAATTCTGCAAGAATCATCTATATAAATGCATTCTCTGTATCCTTTATTTTTACAGAATAGGTGCATCTGAAAACATATCAATCTCTTACTCTAATAATCATATCATTTTGACATTGATATAAAAATTAAATTAATGAATTCTTGGTGGCACATACAGGATTCTATTACTTATAAGATAATTTCTGTTCAGATCTAATGATACAAATTCTTCTAGAAAACATATCCGAATTTTACAAATATAACCATCTGAAAATGTGCAGTGATAAATCATTTAAATACAATGACATAATACTTATCTGCAATTTCTGATTGACCAATGGAACACAACCACAAACCTCCCATCCTTAGACCAGCAAGTCTCCTTGATCTCGCTGTCACCCTCGAGCTGAGTTCACAGTTCCTTTGGGTTAGAGTTTCTCTTTTATTTGCCCTTAACTTGTTCCCCAAGTTATTTATAAAAGTTCTTCTGCAGCAGACAACCCAACATCCAACTCAGTACTCCTGAGCTTCAGGATGCTCCAGGGACTTTTAAGTCTCTGCACTTAAGAGAACAACCAGTCACAGTCTATACAGAGTATTTGCAGTGCTCCTGCAGACTTGTGGTAGTACTCCTACCTGAACACAGATAGTGTTCCAAGTTATACCCAACTACTATGATTTCTCTTTTTTTGGTTCAGTTTGTGCTCCAAACTGCCCCCCTTTCATTCTCTTCATCAGCTCTGGTTATTTTATTTCCTTCAATCCCTTCTCCTCTCCTCTCTTGTGTGATGATGATAATGTGTGAATGAATTCCTCTTTTCTCTTTTTATTCTCATTGGTGTGAGTTCTCTTAATTTTTATTTCTTTAATTCCATTATTCTCCCTAGAATTTTCTTTAGGGTTTACAAGTGTCTCCATAATAATTTCTCATTATTATTTTATTTGGTATTTATCCTCCAAACCCATAGGAACTGTGATTCCCATCTCATTAATTTGCTGGTCGACATGGTCATCAGAAATTAACTTCTCAAATTTCTAATGTCACCCAAGTAAAATGAAATAATACTTAACAAAGTATAAAAGGGGGTTATAAGTCCAAAATTTGGGGTATTACATTTCCCCTCCCCTTAAGTTTTCACCGTCCTCGGTGTTAAACAGTTTCAAAACAAGAAAATAAGCATAATAACTAAATCAGTTTGTGTCATGTACTTCTTCAAACAGAAAAGGGTATGCTTCTTGCATTTCCTTTTCCATTTCCCAGGTAGCCTTCTCAGGATTATAGTGCTCCCATTTCACTTTTACCTGGACGATGGTTAGATTCCGAAGTACCACCGCTTTCCGATCCAGTATGCATATAGGATCTGTCTGGAAGTCTCCTTCTGATTCCACTTGAATCACATGCCAATTTATAATATGCTTAGGATCATATACATATTTATTTAACAATGAAACATGAAACACATCATGTACTTTAAATTTTGCTGGTAGAGCTAACTAATAAGCAACATGCCCTACTCTAGCAAGTATTTGGAAAGGACCACAGTATCTTGGTGCTAGTTTGGCAACCTTGCCCAAACACAAAGAGCTTTTCTTTGCTTTCACTCTTAGGAATACATGATCCTTAGCTTCAAATTCTTTGTGTTATCTATGCTGATCTACATAGCTTTTGTCTTTCCTGAGCAGTTTTTAAGTTTGTTTTAACTTTCAACACAATGTTTTCTAGTTCTTCTAACAACTCAGGACCCAACACAATCCGGTTCGCTGGATCATCCCAAGTCATATGGGTTTTACATTTTCTGCCATACAAAACTTTGAATGGACTCATTCCTGTAGAAGTTTGATACCCATTATTGTAAGAAAATTCAGCCAAGTGTAGGTAATTTTCCCACTGAGTTGGGTTATCCATGACATACAATCGAAGCATGCCTTCTAGGATTTGATTCACCCTCTGAGTCTGTCCATCTGTTTGAGGATGGTGGGATGTACTAAAACTCAGTTTTGTTCCCAAACCTGTAAATAACTGGTTCCAAAAGTGTGAGGTAAAATTCGCATCCCTGTCGGACACAATCACCTTTAGAATTTTGTGAAGTCTAAAGACTTCTTTAATGAATATGTACGCAATATGTATTACTTTGAATGTGGATTTCAGTGGTATGAAATGAGATTCCTTAGTTAACTTGTCTACCACAACCATAATAACATCATGTTGTTTGTTATGTTTAGGCAACCCAGTGATGAAATCCATGGAAATAGTCTCCCATTTCCATCTTGGTACAAGTATAGGTTGTAACAAACTAGCCCGGTGTTGATGTTCAACCTTCAATCTTTGACAATCGATACACTTTGCTATATACTCAACAATTTCAGACTTCACTCTGGGCCAGTAGTATTGTTTTTTGACATTTGTTATCTTTTTTTGATAACTTGTATGAACAAAATATGGCCTTTGGTGAAATGCATCAAGAATCAATTGTTTTAATTCTGCCTGATTTGGTATATATAATCTATTTTTAAATAGAAGCAACCATCTTTTGATACACTATAATTTGTTGCTTGCTGTTCTAAATTTTCTGCATGACGTTTTTGCATTAAATTCAGATATTTTGGGTCTTTTTCAGCTATTATCTGGATCTTTAATACCAAATCAGATTGAAAACGGTTAACTTAATTCATTGTTAACATGTGCATTCGCCTACTAAGAGCATCGTCTATTTTGTTTTCTTTTCCTTTAATGTGCTGAATTTCAAAGTCAAACTTGATTAAGAAAGCTAGCCACCTCGCTTGTCTACCTTTCATTTTTGGCTGTTCGAAAATGTATTTCAGCCCAATGTGATCAGTTTTAAGAACAATTATTTTCCCAAGAAGATAATGTTTCCACATCTTCAAAGCATGATTTATGGCAGCTAGTTCTAAATCATATGTTGCATAATTTACTTCATGCATCTTTAATTTCCTAGATTCATAACCTATTACAGAACCATCTTGCGTTAACACACCTCCCAATCCTTCCTTGCACGCATCCGTGCATACTATAAATCACCATAAGGATCAACCACCTTTAAAACAGGAGCAGAAGTAAGCAATTGTTTCAACTTTGAAAAACTATCTTCACATTTGGCTGTCCAAATAAACTTGACTTCCTTTTTATGAAGAGATGTGATAGGATGAGCCACTTTGGAGAATCCTTCAATGAATTTCCGATAGTATCCGGCTAATCCCATTAAAGAGCAGACATCGCTTCCATTTTGGGGAGTAGGCTAGCTTATGATGTCCTTGATCTTATCAAGATCCACCGCAATACCTTGGTATGATATTATGTGACCCAAATATTGTATTTGGTCTTTGTAAAAATCACATTTAGTTAACTTTGCATATCACTGATTTTCCCTTCGGAATTGCAACACTAACCTTAAATGTTCCTCATGCTCACTTTCATTCTTTGAGTATATAAGTATGTCATCAATAAACACCACAAAAAACTTATCTAGGTACTTACTGAAAACATTATTCATGAGGCAAATAAATGTGGTAGGTGCATTCGTCAAACCGAATGGCATCACCACAAATTCGTAGTGTCCATACCGAGCACGGAAGGCTGTATTATGCACATCCTCTTCTTTAATTATGATTTGATGATAACTCGACCTTAAATGTATCTTTGAAAAGACAGTAGCACCTCCAACTTGATCGAACAGATCATCAATCCTTGGCAAGGGATACTGATTTTTGATAGTAACTTTATTCAGCTGTCTATAGTCTATACACAGTCGGAAAGTGCCATCCTTCTTCTGTACAAAGATCACCGGTGCTCCCCACAAGGACACACTTGGACAGACATAAATTTTTTCTAACAGCTCCTGCAATTGCGCTTGCAATTCTATCAATTCAGGAGTACTCATCCGATAAGGTGCCTTAGAAATAGGTACTACTCCTGGAGATAGGTCTAACATAAAATCAAGTAATCGCTTGGATGGTAACTCAGGAATTTCCTCGGGAAACACATCTTCAAATTCAGCCAACACAGGGTGTTTTGTTAAGTATGAAAATTTACTTTTCTTATTTTCTACTAAGTGAACAACATATAATTTACACCCTTTTTCCTGCATTTCTTTTCAACTGAAGTGCAGCAATTTCCCTTAATTTTATTGTCCTTACTATCCTTTGAATCTTTTTCATACTGCCCAACATCATTCAAAAAGGTAACAGACTTCTGATAACAATCTAGGACAACTCTATGTTTTTCCATCCAATCCATACCAATAAGTAAATTGTAAGATCCCAATGGCAAAACTTGTAGATCTGTACTAGTGTAAGATTCATTTAACTTTAAAGGACATTGATTTACTACTTCAAAAACTTTTCTTCTTACTCCTGTGGCCACTTGAACCAACCAAGACTGCATGTATTTGTTTTTGCTTAGTTTGTAGGACTCACAAATGTTTGGGTCTATATAACTTTTACATGTGCCATAATCAATCAAGATAGACACAAGTGTCCCAGAAATCTTACCTTCAACCTCAATAATAGATGCTTGATGTTCTTCTTGTCGATTGTTTAATGCAGCATAAATTTTTGGATTCCTTGCTACATCTTGAACTGTAGAATCCTCTTGAAGATTATGCACGGATTTATTTTTCTCCTTCCGATGAGGACATTCATACCATCTATGATTTTCTCCATAACCCCAACATTTGATTGGTGGTTTAGATGGTGTGTCTTCCGGTTTTCTTGTACCTTCAGTGTTCATCTTCTTACTTGGTGGAACAAAGTTTGATTGCAATTTACTTCCATCGAACTTGCTTCTGAAAGGCGCACGCATAACTTGATTTTTGAAATTATTGGGCTTGTGACCTTTTTGCCTACTTTCAGACTTTGTCTTCTTCTTTTCATTCCACCTCTTAGATACTTCATCCTTATTATGACTCTGTTCAAAACATAGTCTATCTTTTCTGAAGGCATCCTCCAATGTCTTCGGATCATCAAACTCTATCAGGTCTTTGAAACTACAAGGTAAATAATTCAGGAAATGCTGAATCCTGTCTTTTTATCTTGAATATAGGGAACATACTTGAGTAATTCCAGAAATTTGTTGATTAATTCCTCCATAGTTTGCTGTCCCAGTTTTAGGTCGTAAAAATCTTTTACTTTTTTGTCATAGTACCTTTCAGACATATATTTCTATTTAAAGAATGTCACAAAAGCTTTCCATTTCACCTTTTTCTCATTGATAGCTTTGGTCAGCTTAAGGTCATCCCACCATGCTGAAGCTTTCCCTTGTAGATTGAAAATAGCAATTCTTGCTTTTATGACACCAGAATAGTCAAACATTCGTAAATACTTCTCTATGTCCCTAAGCCACAACTCAACTTCTTCTCCAATATTAATTTCCCCATTGAAAGTAGGATGCTTAATCTTTCTCAATTCTGTGTGTAGCTGATTCATTTTTCTAGTTTTCTTTTTCTTTTTAGGAACAAACTCTTCGGAATATTTTCCAAGTGACTCTTCATCGCTGATATCCATATTATAAATCACCAGAATTCTTGGATGAGTAGTCTTAAATTTGGAATTCCTTTTTGTCACTGACTTTTTTGCATGCTGTTCTTCTTGTGTTGGAATATGACTGTTTTCTTTCTCAATCAGCTTTTGTAGTAGAATTGCATTGATCTCTCGCCATTCCTCAAAGTTTTTAATATTGTCTTCCTTAATGCTTAGCAGCTTAGCTTTAAGGCTTTTGACAGTTTCCATCATTTCACTAGATGTTGTTACCCCTTGTTGATAGTTTGAATTTCTTTCTTGCCTACTAGCCATTTCGCCTTGTTGACTAGATGTTTCCACAACCATCCTTCCCTCTTGTTCGGCATAATTCATTTTCAGCTATTTACTATTTTCAACCACACTTCTGTCTATGTGTGATCAACAACCGTGTGTTAGACAACATAAATAAAATTACATCTGTACATTCAATAAAAGATAGTATGCTACATAAATTTTGTTTTTAACAACATTTAACATGATGAGCCTATAGGTCCAGTGTAGTAACTGTCGCTTTGATACCAATTTGTGACGTCTCTTCTTCACCATTTTTTTTTGTTTAAAAATCTATTAGCTAAATAATTCTCAAAAGCATGTAATCTAAGTTTTAATTATAACTTAATTAGATTTATATTTCATGCGCACTATACTTAACTATTCCTTATGTTGATTTTAACATAAGTGTCAACATATAAATATCTCCCAGGTTGATCCTTGTGTAACCTATACACAAACATGTTTTAACATATATACAAATTCATATACAAACAAAATGCATATAAGCTATATGCTGAATGTTATACGACCATATATTACATGTGCAAAGTAACATTTTAATGAACAAAAAATCTATTATAATTCTAAAGCATTACGACTATGAAAGATAAACATTTATAGTTTATGTGAATACACACCAATTAACATATAGTTATATGTTATAATCATACTACTAACATATGAACTATATGTTAACACTATAACTATACCCTAGACTTATCCTTGTAAAATCTAAGCTTATATAGTATAACATATGCGCTTTGTTTTCCATATGTGAACCAAGCACATATAAACATTTTTGGCATGCAAAAATAATGTCACAATATTATATAAATTATGTGCAAATACAATTTCCACATAATATCGACCCTAGGTTATAAATGTAGTTACATTACATTACCCATGAATATGTAGACGAAACTCGACTATTATTCATTCGTCATTATGATCACAGGTTATAATATATATTATATATATAATATACTATGCACCAAGATGATGTATAGCACATTAACCTAGGTTGTCAATACAACATAGTCAACATCATTTGATTGTACTATCGACATGCCGGTTATGAAAGATGCCTGCACTAGCATGACATGCTCACGCAGTTACGATTATGCACGCAGCTATAATGTATGCCTGAAACTTTTGTTGTGATCCTGCCCACAATAACTAGGACAATAAGCATGCAATTAGGGATAAAAGAGTTATGCCACGTAGGCTAAAAATTGATTACCCAACGTTTTAAACCCGTGGTAATGTTACCCACTTGGTAGGTTGACTCCACACTCGGGCTGCACCAATGGTTGATGACTCAGCAATAATATTATGGTCATGTTTACAAGTCAACTCTAGCTAACTTACATGTGTTTCAACCTTGTTACACTGTAATAAATAAGCATCACCAACTCAATTAATACTTTGCTTGCTCTCGACCGTCGATTGCTATCCGGGCATCACAACTTGGAAATGGTGAGCATGTCATACCGTTGATCTCGAGGATTGAAGATAGTAATATTCGCGTCCAATACAATTCCTATAAATAGTACTCAATGCACTTATCATTGGTTATTAAAGGTAAGCCAACTCCCATCCGGTGAAAAGAACATTGGTAAAGCATTTCTTTCAAAATGTCAGTTCAATTTTCATTGTGTCCAGAGGCTCTACACAGAGCGTCTCTACTTTTTGTAGCATATTCGCATCCTGTGTATGCCGAAGAAACTTCACAACAATTATGAGCCAACTAAATTTTACAAGAGGAGGAGTTTCAGTGGACGAGTTCCACACGTTCTCAGGTAACATAACTTGCACACAAGTTTACTGTAATTTCCTTTGACAATTATTAACTTGTAGTTTGTTTAGTTTACTCAATATTGAGTTTATCAAATATATGGTTGACATACTTTACGCAATATATTGATTTCAGCTTGTTTTTACTATCACAAATGAAAAGTAGCAAACAAATGGCATTAAAAAATTCATCCATAATCGAAAGTATAAGTAGGAAGGAACCGATTGGCAGGTAACCCACTCACTCAAAAAGTATCAGGAAGACTCACTCGAGATTAGTGATGGGTAACTTAACTCATTAGGGTTTCTCTATTTGCTTGCATGCCTGGTTAAAAGGCCATATAATCTTGACTGCAACCCCACCGTGTATCACTTCGCAAAAGATCTCTTGACCTGGGGTTGTAAAAGTTACACTTTTTTGGTTTACCCAAACGAATGAGCCTGTAGAGCTTTGGCTTGGTTTATTATTGATTTTGTTATGTAAATTTTACACAGAGTCGAATCGACTCATTAAGATTTTGTTCACGCCCTAGGTGTAACGTAAATGCCTCTTTTGGGCTTCGAAAGACCAAACAGAGCTTCATGGTCTCGATTGTATTATTTACTCTGTTTTAAGTTAATATAAAACTATGAAGTGTTAGGGTTATTCTTGCTATACATTGCTGTAATGTTGTTATATGTATTTTTGTTTCAATATTAAAATGGTCGTGTATTTGTACAGGACTTATCTTATGCCTGTTTGATATCGTGACTGTATAAGCTTATAAATTCTTGTAAATTATGTCAATGCTTGGTTTTATAATGCACTCTTGTATTTTACACAAATAAAACCCCAGGTTGTTTCCAACCGTAAAATATGTGAATAAAAGCATTACTATGCTCTGTGTAACTTATTTCTACGATGGCCTCTACCTATGCGTAGATTTAATCCAAAGATGTATTATATAAACAAATTATTGTATAATTAAACTCTGTTAATAATTGTTCTCTTAATGTAGGCACAAGGTATAACTTCCCTTGTCGGCAGATAAAACAATAGGGTTAGGCGTTACCATGTCTACATTTTTTGTGATAGGGCATAACCATAGGAAATGAAATAATAAAAGATTTATTATTAATTGTTTATACGTTGGTGGGGTTCAACCCTAATGTATCCTTAAAGATATATTTCGATGCTCAGCCTGCTCTATTTCATAAACACTGTTTATAAATTTCTTGATGTGCTGGTTGAATTTCAATTGTGAAGTTTACACTCCCATGCCAACATTAAGCTGGCATTTGCATATTAATATAAATAGAAATGGGTTCACATTTCTCTTGTCGAATGAATGGAATTACAAACAAAATCATGAACAATGTTTATGCAAAAACTCTGAGTACTTAAATAAATTTGTTTACAAGTAGATAAATTACTATAAATATAGAAATCATGTAAATCTGTGAAAAATTAGAATAATAACTTTATATACTGTAATTACTTGACATGCAAACCTTAAGGTTTACATGTCTAGTTCAGTTCTTCCAAAATCATCTATATAAATGCATTCTCTATATCCTTTATTTTTATACAATAGGTGCATTTGAAAACATATCAATCTCTGACTCTAATAATCATATCATTTCCACATTGATATAAAAATTAAATGAATGAATTCCTTGTGGCACATACAGGATTCTATTACTTATAAGATAATTTATGTTCAGATCTAATGATACAAATTCTTCTAGAAAACATATCAGAATTTTACAAATAAAACCATCTGAAAATGTGCAGTGATAAATCATTTAAATACAATGACATAATACTTATTTGCAATTTCTGATTGACCAATGGAACACAACCACAAACCTCCCATCCTTAGACCAACGAGTCTCCTTGATATCATTGTCACCCTCGAGCTAAGTTCAAAGTTCCTTTGGGTTAGAGTTTCTCTTTTATTTGTCCTTGACTTGTCCCCCAAGTTATTTATAAAAATTCTGTAGCAGACAACCCAACATCCAACTCAGTACTCCTGAGTTCCAGGATGCTCCATGGACTTTTAAGTCTCTACACATAAGAGAAAAACCAGTCACAGCCTTCAGAGTATTTGCAGTGCTACTGCAGACTTGTGGTAGTACTCCTACCTGAACACAACTAGTGTTCCAAGTTATACCCAGCTGCTATGATTTCTCTTTTTTCTGGTTCAGTTTGTGCTCCAAACTGCCCCCCTTTCATTCTCTTCTTTAGCTCTGGTTATTTTATTTCCTTCAATCCCTTCTCCTCTCTTCTCTCTTGTGTGATGATGATAACGTGTGAATGAATTCCTCTTTTCTCTTTTGATTCTCCTTGGTGTGAGTTCTCTTAATTTTTATTTCTTTAATTCCATTATTCTCCCTAAACTTTTCTTTAGGGTTTACAAGTGTCTCCATAATAATTTCTCATTATTATTTTATTTGGTACTTATCCTCCAAACCCATAGGAACTGTGACTCCCATCTCATTAATGTGTTGGTCCACATGGTCATCAGAAATTAACGTCTCAAATTTCTAATGTCACCTAAGTAAAATGAAATAATACTTAACAAAATATAAAGGGGGTTATAAGTCCAAAATTTGGGGTATTACATCTTTCTTAATTTATGCTGGTAGGTTTTTGTATAAGGTTTCATGGGGATATTGTGGTGCATGATGTGGGTATCAAAAGTCTTGAGATTGTCATAGGTCCAAGCGAACACATCATTAAATTCTCTGCACAGTTTATTGAAGGCTTTTCTCTCATCTGGTGAGCAATAAATCCCCAAATTTATCAACTGATGGTTTTGATCAGTTCCTAGATTAACCCGTTGGTAGTTCATAGAGAAACTATGTGTTTTGCAGTTGGTTTTATGCTTGAATTTGTCCTGCAAGTCATAGTATTTCTCTAAATTAATGACTGAATTAGGGATAAGGTTGGAAGGAAAATTTGGATGAGACAATGATTTTTCGTGATCGGCCTCATCTATAGCTACATGTTGGAAATTGTATTGAGTCGTGAGGAAGTCTAAAATCTGTTGATCGTCATCAAACACTTTCCAACTTGTGACATTATCATGGATGGAAGGTCTATACACTAACTCAATAGATAAAGTATCAGGAGACAGACCTTCAGGAGGGATCAATATGGAGGTAGCGTTGGCTAATAAGTCTGCATCAAAGTTTTGGGACCTAGGGATTGATTTAATATTGAATGCACCAAAAGAATTAGTCAGATTCCTAACAAGTTTATGATAACTAACCAACTAGGGAGATATACAATGAATTTTATTCCTTACCTGTTTCACAATAATTTCGGAATCCTTGTAGCATTCTATTACCTGAGCACCTAGATCAATTGCCTTCCCGAGTCCCTGAACCAGAGCCTCATATTCAAAAATATTTTTAGTGCAATCAAACTCTTGTGTGCAGGAAATCATTATCTTGGTGCCTTTAGGGTCTATTAAAACACATCCTGCACTAGCTCCATCTTTAGATTGTGACCCATCAAAGAACAAAGTCCATGCATTTGAATCTATTCTAAAATTAGTATTCACATTATAATCATTATGTACAATGGAAACAAAGAATGGGACAGAAGTAAAATTAACAATTTGAGATTGATTCTGCACATTCTCAGCAGGTGATGAATCAATAGGTAGATCCCCGAAGAATGTATCAAAAGTGAAGTGTTCAATGTATGAGCTACAGTAAGCAGTAGGTTCACTGGAATTATTCAAATTAGTGACTGTTTGTTTCATGTATGTCTCTCTACTAATCTTGATTTTATTAGGTCTTCCATTGTAAGGGAGCCATAAATGGGACCAGTCATTAGAAAAATAACCTTTAAGATTTTCTGACCAATCTCTAAACCACATTCCATATGCTCAGGGATATCAACAACAACTATGTCAATGGTTTGGTGGATTCTTGGATCAACAGATAATGTCAAAAGAACATTTTTCAACTCTCCTACTACCCTAACTCTTGATCGGTCAAGTTGGACTATTTGGGCAGGGCATGGTTCCCAACATGCATTCAGTTTTTTGCAGACAAACAACAACATTAAATTCGATGAAGCACCCGAGTCTATCATGTAGTTATGTACATTCATATTGAAAATCTCGAAGGTGAGAAAGAAAGGAGGGGTTTTCTTTCCACCGAGCTTTTGACTACCGGGTCTAGAATAACTTTGTAAGTTGTTGTTTTGAACTTATCTAGATTTGTTCACAATCATGCTTTTCAACAGGTTGTCTCTCATGGAAGGAATTTTCAAAATTTCAAAAAGAGATATATTAGCCTTTACCCTTTTCAAGTCATCAACTAAACTATATTCAATCTCAGGAATGATAGTCTCTTTTTGTGTTACTACTTTGCCTTTGTTTGGGGTATATGTTGAAGGGGAAGCCTCATGTGAAGATTTTCCTTTGCTTATATTGTTATAAGGGTGTTGGAAATTAAAAACAGTCTCAGGCTCATATTCTTCTTCACCCATGTGGAGTTATGAAAAATAACTAATGGTGTTGACCTGCTGGTCCTCTTCGTCATCAGGTGGTTTGGGATCCTGGTTCTCTTTAGGGTTTTCATCAATTTGATTAGGAGGATTCTGGGATTCAGTAGCTAGGTCTCTAAAAATGGAATAGATTTCTTCAGAAGTTAACCCTTCATCAGGATTAGGTGGAGTTTGATTCTGAGGGGGTTAGTAAGGTCTCCTAAAAGGTGGCCTTACAAATCCTCTGTTATTAGTTTGATTTTTAGTTTTGGTCTTTTTCAAATACACCATTTCATTTGATATCTTCTGCATAAATTTCTTCATATTACTCTTTTAAAAAGGATCTTTACTTTGCACAATGGGTTTAGGAGGGTTCTCTTGTTTGTTGCGAGAGTAGAAGGTTGATCAGATTGAGTGTCAGGATTATCTTTTAGATAAAACATGTCCTTTTCTACCTGGATGGCTTAAGCAAAAGCCTCTTGCAAGTTGTCCTTATGAGCCCACATGGAAATAGGGATAGGATGTACTTTAATGTAATATGCAACTAATAATTCTTATACAAGAAGAACATTGGTTGGGATTCTGTTTTTCAGATAGGAGAATATCTGGTTGAAATCCTCAACCCTTTCTTTTCCCTTTATTTCCATTGAGGATAGATTGATGATCAGATCCTCAAGAGTTTTATCATCTCCAAATTTTTGGATAAATAGGGCTTCAAAATCATCCCAAGAAGAAATAGATCCAGCTTCCAGGGAAAAATATCAGGTAGATGCTTCCCCTTCAAAGGTATAAGGGAACAAACTACAGACTACATCTTCATGTATCACACTTATTAGCTTGATAGCTTGCATGAAGGTTTTAATGTGGTCTTCCTCAAGCAATTTATCATACGGATTAAATTTAGGAGGCCATTTTTATGGGTTTTTGGGAAGTCTATGTTGGTCCCCAACAATGAATACATCATCCTGGTCTAGCCGAGGTCTGTTTTGTCGCTCTCCCATTGGTCCGCCTTTTGAAGAAGAAGAACTTGTGTCGATGATTCCTTAGATGAGGATGATGATGAAGAAGGAGGTGTTGGTGGTTGTCCACCTAATGCTACGTTGGGATGTGGTATATTCCGATCTTGATATATTTCTTGAAATAATGAATCGATCTGGATGTTAGGAAACAGTTCATGTCAAGCTGTGTTGAAATTATTTGTGTTCTGATTATCCAAATTTTGATTGTCGATGTCAATCAAAGAATTATTAGCTTGATGTTGTTGGGATAATATTTGTCTCAAGTTCTGATTGATTTCAATCCTATGCTCAACTCGAGAAGTGATATCATGAGTACTTTTCCTTAATTGCTCAAGGGTGAGAGGCCCTCTAGTAGGTGATAGAAAAATAATTTCAGGTATTGGTGTTTCTTGTCCTGTTACAGGAGTAACATGTATTACAGTTGGATCTTGAACTGGTTGCTCCATAGATGTGGATGCTTGATTATGGCTCCTGTTAACAACCGATATCCTTGCTGGAGGAGGTCTGCTAGTGTTTTGTTTAGGCATTACTAGTCATGGCCCTCCTTCTAGTGCCATTTGTTGAAGCCCCGGATGTGATGCTGGAATATTTTCCAAGGCAATCAACAAAAGGTGACAGTCCAATCTAAAAGGCTTCAAAAAACCCTATGCAAGAGTGGTTCTATCCCCAAATTTTTTGGTGTGACTGACTCCTACGGATATCAGGCCTCTGTTGGCACTTATGTGAATGGATCCTAATGGATCTATCTTCCTGTCAGGGAATATTAAAAGGTGTTCTATGTCTAAGGGGTAAGTAGTGTTAGCTTAGGGAATATCTAATTAAGTTAGGTGAGAATTAGAAAATGTAATTTGAGTTTGCAGAACAATCAGACCTTAATTGTTTAGTAAGAATATCACCAATTAATAAACATATGAATTGGATCCGTGCTTATAAGCTTAAGAAAAAATCAGACAATAAAAATTGAATGATTTTCCCAAAGAATTAAAACATATATGAGATTGTTCTGTTATGATATGCTAATTGACAAATTAGCATCAATATAATTATGAATGTTTATCAATTGCATAAATAGATAAAATCAGCTAACCAAATAAATTCATTTAACACATAATAACACCTGAATCATATGTTAAGATAAATCCATCCTATAGATCGATGTATTCATAAAATTGGGAACATAAAACAGAGTTCATTCAGTAATTGAAGTGAGAAATCATAACTTATCAATTAAATTTGACAAATTATACAAAAGAGATGGCCAAGAGAAACTGACTGAATTTCATTAAGTCTGCAAAACATTACAATGCCTCAAAGAAACATAGCATCTCCAGTTCTCCTTTCGTGATTCTCTCCTCTCCACCTCTATGAGATCTAATCCCCTTAAATAATAATTACCTCATATAACAAAGGAAAGATTTCCCATAAAAAATAGGGATTACAAAATATTTCTAATCTAAGACTTTCCAAGGGCAATTCGCCACTTGGCCCACACATCCAACATATAATCAACATCCTAATATTTAGCAAGTTCATCACCTTTTCCCATTCACACAGAAATATGTTGATCTTCATCCCTAGACTGATGGGTACTTCAATTAATTCTTTAATATCAAAGATGTGAATACAATCCAGCTATTCAATCCACTCCTTGGATTTCAAACATCTCTGATCAGCCTGCTCAATCATAAGCTTAGGTGGAAAATATTTTTCAATAAGGTCCAAGGTTGGAAATTCCAGCATGATCATTATATTATCAGCTACATACCACCTCCTGCCACAAACTACTTATGCTTCTTGTATGGTGGACTCAACTATATCACAAGCATGTTCCCATGAATCTAAAGAGATTCTGATCCTTTTAAACTTGATACTATCCAAAACAAGGATATCCTCAGGTTTGTATTTGATGTACTTCTGCCAATCAACCACATCTTCAATAGCCCTAGTTTCTTCTTCCCTTTTCTCATTATGTTTTTCAAGGACATCAAAATGATGCTCAAAGATATTATATGTTTCTTGAATTTCATTCGAGCATTCAAATAGCTCAATCAAGAGGTTCTTATGGTCTTTATTTTAAGAGCCAGCTCCTTGAATTCTTCCTTAGAAAATCTAGAAAAAGAGGAGGTAGCTACCATGGCCACTGAATCCTTCAACTGCTGCTCAAGTAGTGTGATCTTTTCAGCATAACCAATGTTTAGCACTTGTGATTTCTGTAGTTGCAGCTGGAGAGATGAATTTTGTGCCTGCAGGTATTTTAGTTGACTGTCATGCTCATTTCTCAACTCTTGAAGTTGAGATTGATGTTGTTCGTTGATTTTAGTTTGCTCCTTCCTGAGCTTCTGCAGTTCCCACTGCTTGGCCTCAATCTCTTTGTTCAATGAAGTAATAGAGTCATTATTATCCCCTGCAAAGGCTCCCATTGCTGCAAAGTTTCAAGTGCTTCTTGTTGTACATTGGTGGATGCTTTCTTCCAAATGAGTTGGTTGGGAATAGGGCCTTGCATAACAGTCCCTTCCCTATGTATTTTAGTTCCCCTTTTCACTACTGCTTTTTCTGACTTGTTGTAGAAATATTCTCCCAAGGAAAATACAACATATTCTCCAAAATATTCCACCATGTCCACTGTGGAGGTGGACACATCAGAAGTTGAGACCAAAGGTGCAGTTTGGGAAACAATAGAAGTTGGAATTGGGATGGTGATTTAGGTGGTGGACATGGAAGGAGAAATGATATTGGAAACTGATGGTAAGGAGGAGGAAGTGGAAGGTAGAGAAATGGTATCTGGGAGTGAGAAATGAATTGGGATTACAGGTGCTTCTATAGGTACAATATGGACTTGGGTTTCAATAGCCTGTGTAAGTGGAACATAGGTTGGATCCATGACTGGTGCTTGGGAAGTCACCACAGAGATAACCAGTGGCTTAGTTGATGCGGGTGCAGGAGTTATGATATCAGGTGATGAGACAAGAGGTGAAACAATTGGAATGTCCAATGGTATGGAAGAGGTTATAACTGTGGAAACGGTGACTTGCGGGAAGTTAAATTTAGGAAGAGAGTCATCAACAACTATGCTCTCTAAAGGATCATAAGAGGTAGGGGTAATGGAAATAACTTCTTGCGGGGTGACAGGAATGGCAATTTGGAAAGAAAATGTTGAAGGAAGGGTTTCATCCTCCAGATCACTATCTTATATATGCAATATTGTTACCTCTGGTACAACAAATTCAATCTTTTTCTTTTTGGATGAAGTTATTACAACAACAACCTGAGTTTCCACCACTGAGGTCAGTGTTTCCAGCTCCCTTTTCATATCAGTAGCCGACTGAATCAGAGCATTGAGATTGGCCAAAGGCCTGGGCTGCGGCTTGTCTTCAACATGGGCATTTCCCTTGTCATCAACATGGTAAGTCAACATCAAGGGTGTGCTTTATTTCTGAGCTTCTTTCTATGCATTTTATTTATGAACCTTTTCATCAAGTGACAACTCAAAATTTATGTATTGCAATACCTTAGCCTTGAGCTCATGTTGATACTAAAAAATGAAATTCTTTTCTCCTAGGGAAGAAGTCTTGTTTAGGACCTCGGAAAATGAATCAAACCCCTGGTAGATTGAATCATCTGGGTAAGTCTGATGATAATATATACCTTTCATGTGCTCTTATGCAAAATGATTTTCCAGAAACTATCTAGGATCATGCATCCTTTTTGGGGCTTTCCCAAGCTCGAGGGCGACAATATTCTTTCCAAGTTATCCAGCATGGGTTGAGTTTTGGATCAATAGGGGTCCAAGATGAAGTGGGAAATTCGGCCACCCTCTTCATTTGGCTCCAGTGATTTTTGGGAAGACACCATCTATGACTGTTTGGAAATAAATCTCTTCTAACAGTAACCTATCTGGTACAATTCTGGGCAGTAGATGTGTTCTATTGCTGACCCAAATCTTGACATAAGAGAAGTATTCTCCTACATACTAGTCACCCATAGTAGAGACAAGTTCCTTGGCATGTTTAGAGAAGGTGGGAGCATTCTCCTTGAAAATCATCAAATGAATTGAGCCAACAAAATGGTCAAATATATCATATATAAGAGGCATAAAATTGCCTTCCCACAATGTAGAGCAATAAATATGGACAGGTGGTGCAGAGATTGTCCAGTTCCATCCCATGGAAGGAAACTGAAAAGCAAAGCAAAAGACATCCATGATATATGCTGAATAGAAGAAAGTAGGTTTTCTGGAGGCTGGGGTCTTCTGATATTTTTCAATTGCTGTCTTGAGCTCCATTGATAGAATTTGAGCCCAATTTAAGGACTCTCCTGTAGTGAGTACATGGTGGGTGAGGGGTGCCCACTCAGCCTTGAATACTGAACAGTCTGGTAACCCATAAAGCTTGTAGAGCATGGTTGCCAATAGAGGGAATGGATATTTAAACCAGGAGATGGGATAAGATCAATCGGCTTTGGGTGTGAAGCTTGTAGCGTTACTCACCCATGATTTAAGCATTTCCTCAAAATTGAATTGGGTTTTTGCGAAGTCCAGGAATTTCGCATTCAGCAACCTGTCGAGTTTCCTTAGGGCATAAGCTCTAGCAAACAGTTCCGGCCAGAAAGAGGTTAATTGTGCCCCGGCCTTATCATTGAAAGAGTGGTCTTGAGGATGAGCATGGTCAATTATCCATTTGATAGCATCAGTGTAGGGAATAAGTACCGGTCTAGCCGCAATGGCGTGCAATTGAGATTTGCTGATGTTTACATAGGAGGACTGGTTGTTTTGAATTTTAGACAGGTCATCATTGTCGAAAATGGAGTAAATATGCAACCAATCCAAGTGATAGGTCTCATATACCTTGCCTTTTGTATCATAAATGATTCCATTGTTTGGGTCTTTGTTTTTGAGTTACTTTAGGGATTTTTTGGAGCGGGTGTTTTTCGATATGGTTGGGAAACTTGAAAAGCTGATAAAACAAGAAAAAACAATCAATAAAAACTAATTTTAACTTTGAATTATCACCAAAATGAGGATGAAAGCATCCGAAAAACCAACCTGAGTCGAAGAAGGAAGTAAAATGGTAATTCTGGCAAAAATATTTCACCTAAGTGAAATTCACAATTAGAAATATTTAAGCGACAGTGAGGTCAATCCAGACCATAAAACCAAAAGGAATCGACGACTTAGATTCAAAATGCGAAAAAGCGGAAAAAGAAATGCGAGAGCGAATTTTCATAATTTTGATTTTTGTTTTCCGCAATACGCAATGCGGGTTGTAGGTTGCGGAAGTGCAATTTTGGAATTTGAGTATTTCAATGTTTCCAAAATCCATAATCCGCAATGGAGAGACGGAGTGGTGAATGACTTATGAGAAAAATCAATATTTGTGCAATCTGGGTTGCGGGTTGCAGATATACAATTCGCTTTTGCTTATTATGATTTTCGATTTCCACAATCCGTAATTGTCAGGTTGCGGCTTATGGAAACGTAAATGTTATTGCCAACGACTAAGTGCTTTCCGCATTCTGCAATCTGCAATTACTGGGTTGCGGATTGCATAATAAAAAATTCCATTTTGTTTAACTAAGTGTATTCTGCATTCCGCAATATGGAATTTGCGGGTTGCGGAAGAAAAAATTTGATTTTATTGAAAAAGGTTTCTCGACATCCACAATACGAATTTGGGGGTTGCGGATTGTGGAACGGAGAAGTTTATTATCCAAAAATTTTAAACATTTGCAATCCGCATTGCATATTGCGGATTACGGATCGAGGGTTGTGGAAATGACATAATTTCAAGAAAAAGTAAGTTTTCCGCAATTTTCAAAACGCACAAAAGAAAGGTTTTTTCAACAAACTTTATTAAATCCAAAGCATGGAAATAAAAGGGATAAGGACAACAATAAAAAACACCCCAAAAATGGATAAATAAATTCTAAGTTACCTTCAAAAATAATAGTGGGGCTTCCATTTTTATTGATGAAAATGGGATCTACTGTACCTACAACACTCCCTTTGTATACTTTAGAATTAGTTTATAAATGATATTTTTATCAACTTTTAAATAATTATAGAAAATAATATTCTAATATTTATCCCCTTGTATACTTTAGAAATTGTTTATTAATGATAATTTTATCAACTTTTAAATAATTATAGATAATAATATTCTAAGCTCATTCCAATCAGTAAAGAATTTATAGAAAATCCTCTTCCATTTTTTCACCATACAATTGAACTTTATGAACATACAAACTCAACCTAATCCCCAATCCCATCCATATTTTTTAAATGTTGACTTATTACTATGACGACTTACAATAAAAATGCAACAGGTTTCCATGTTCGTGACAAGGTCCGTGAGAGCCCAAGTAAACACACTATTTGTAGTGAAGGGCGATAACTGAGAGTACAAGGTGATGTATATCTCCTCTTGTGACACACTTAGTAAAAATAAACCCCCACAAGGATGTTAACTCCTCTTCACTAAAAAAATATAACAAAGTTTTAGGTGGGAAAGCGATGCAACAATTAAATTTATTCTAAAGGAAATTCAAAATATTATGAAACTCAAAACTCAAGACCTGATGTCGACCAATTTTGTCATGCAATGTTGCCTTTCTATTTTTATTATCTTTTGTTGATTCCATATTTAAAATGCAATCCTTATGCATGTCCGTCTCCATGAATTTCCATTATCCACGATAACTAACAGTAAGATCTTCTAATTACTCCCTGATGGATCAGAATTAGTTGGTCGAAATGGAGGAATTCACTTTAGGGAAGACTTGTAAGAATAGCCCAAAAATCGTAATTTTGCACTGTTATTAATTACGTCGAAGGCCTTCACCAACGAGAAGTGCTACCTTCCACCTTGGAAAGATTCCTCATTTATAAATCCAATCGAATCCTGCTGCGTGTTTTGCCGCTTTTGCGCATTCTAACCAGATCACGCTGACCGTCTCGTCAAAATTATTTGCCCCTTTCACGCAAACCTCCACCCGTGTCGCAGTTATTTGTGGACCTCAATCCGACTAAAAATCCTCGGATAGATTCCTCGTCTATAAATCCAATCAAATCCTACCGTGTGTTTTGTCACTTTTGCGCACACCGACCGGATCACACCGAGCTTATTTGCATTCGACTATCGACCATGTTTTTTTAATTAAAGTGACCCGACCAGTTCAACTCCCGACCATATCTTAGAAAACAAAATTACAAATTCATATCAACTATTTCATATGTCGATCATGTTTACACAGTGAGAATTTCATGGCGACCAATTTTTAACGCTTGACCAACTCAACTATCGACCATATTTGTTTGCATTACTTTGCTCCTTTCATGCAAACCCCCGTTCGTGTCACAGCGATTTGCAAACTTCACGCCGACTAAAAATCTTGGAATAGATTCCTCATCTATAAATCCAATGGAATCCTGCCGTGTGTTTTTCCACTTTCGTGCAAGCCAACCAGATCACGCCGATCTTATTTTTATTATTTGCATTACTTTACCCCTTTCACACCGAGTAAAAGGAAGTGTCCATCAATTCGACCACACAGTTAAGAGTCGACCAATTTTTAAACAGTTAGAAATATTCCTCGTCTATAAATCCAATAGAATCCTGCCGCGTGTTTTGCCGCTTTCGTGCACGCTGACCAGATCACGCTGATCTTATTTGCATTATTTGCATTCGACTATCGACCATGATTTTTTAAGTAAAGTGACCCGACCATATCTTACTAAAAAAAATTAGAAATTTCACGGCGACCAATTTTTAACGCTCGACCAACTCTACTATCGAACATATTTTTTTGCATTACTTTGCCCCTTTCACGCAAACCAATAGAATCCTAGCATGTGTTTTGCTGCTTTTGCGCATGTCGACCAGATCACGCTGACTGTCTCGTCTAAATTATTTTGCATTACTTTTCCCCTTTCATGCAAACTAATAGAATCTTGCCGCGTGTTTTTTCGCTTTCGCGCATGCCGACCAGATCACGCCGACCGTCTCATCGAAATTATTTGCTCCTTTCATGCAAACCTCCATCCATGTCGCAGCGATTTGTGGACTTCACGCCAACTAAAAATCCTCGGATAGATTCCTCGTCTATAAATCCAATTGAATCCCGCTGTGTGTTTTTTCGCTTTCGCGCACGCCGACCAGATCACGCCGAGCTTATTTGCATTATTTGCATTCGACTATCGACCATGTTTTTTTAAGTAAAGTGACCCGACCATTTCGACTCCCAACCATATCTTAGAAAACAAAATTACAAATTCATATCAACTGTTTCATATGTTGATCATGTTTACACAGTGAGAATTTCACGGCGACAAATTTTTAACGCTTGACCAACTCGACTATCGACCATATTTGTCTGCATTACTTTGCCCCTTTCACGTAAACCATCGTCCGTGTCGCAGCGATTTGCAAACTTCACGTCGACTAAAAATCCTGGAATAGATTCCTCATCTATAAATCCAATGGAATCCTGCCGTGTGTTTTGACACTTTTGCGCAAGCCGACAAGATCACGCTGATATTATTTTCATTACTTTACCCCTTTCATGAAAACCCTCCTCCGTGTTGCACTGATTTGCACACTTCACACCGACTAAAACAAAGTGTCCATCAATTCGCCCACACAGTTAAGAGTCAACCAATTTTTTGCCACTTTCGCGCACGTCGACCAGATCACGCCGACCGTCTCGTCGAAATTATTTGCATTGCTTTTCCCCTTTCACGCAAACCCCAGTCCGTATCGCAGCGATTTGCGGACTTCACACGGACTAAAAATCCTGGGATAGATTCCTCGTCTATAAATCCAATTGAATCCTGCCACGTGTTTTTCCGCTTTAGTGCACGCCGACCAGATCACGCCAATCTTATTTGCATTATTTGCATTATTTGCATTCGACTATCCACCATGTTTTTTTAAGTAAGCTGACCCGACCATTTCGACTCCGGAAGATATCTTACTAAACAAAATTACAAATTGATATCAACTGTTTCATATGTCGATCATGTTTAGACAGTGAGAATTTCACAGCAACCAATTTTTAACGCTCGACCAACTCTACTTTCGAACATATTTTTTTGCATTACTTTGCCCCTTTCATGCAAACTCCCGTCCGTTTCGCAAAGATTTGTAAACTTTACGGCGACTAAAAATCCTGGAATATATTCCTCGTCTATAAATCCAATGGAATCCTGCCGCGTGTTTTGCCACTTTCGCGCAAGGCGACCATATCACGCCAATATTATTTGCATTTATTTACCCTTTTCATGAAAAACCCCATCCGTGTCGCACTGATTTGCAGACTTCACGCCAACTAAAACGAAGTGTCCATCAATTCGACCACATAGTTAAGATTCGACCAATTTTTAAACGCTCGACGAACTCCACTAAAGTGAATCAAAATGGTATTATCTGATTTTACAAATATTATTGGAAAGAAAATTACAAATTCATATCAACTGTACCAACTCAACTATCGACCATATTTTCTTAACTAAAGTGTCCCGACCATTTTGATTCCCGACCATTTTGAATTCTGACCATTTTTTAAAGGCTCCAACAACTCCACTATCGACTATATTTTTGTAAAAATAAAGTTACCCGACACAGTTAAGAGTTGACCAATTTTTAAAGGCTCATTTTAACTTCTGACCATATGTTAGAAAGTGTCTATCATTTTGACGAAATAGTTAAGAAGCGACCAATTTTTTTTAACACCCGACCAACTCAACTTTCAACCAAACTCGCCAGCATTTGGCTTGATACAGTCTAAACAGGCGGTTCAGCTCTACATGGAAAAAGCTTGCGAGATTTACACTTATGATTATAAACTTGAGCATTTAATGATGGATTGGACATTGAACAACTTTATATAAGGTTACCCATGTGAACATTGATTTCGTTGCGTTTAATCCATCACGAAGTTATGAACTTTGCTTCAGTAGTACAAATTTCTTCCTATGGACGTATATTTGGATTTGATGGATTGGACCTGCTGGATATTCGATGTTGCGGATACATGAGAACATATTGCAATGCAACAATGGTTAAATGTGGTCAGACATGAATGCACCGCCATTACTTTTCATCGTTTATACAATTCGATGGGTAAAGCCTCTCTCATTCTTTTGTTCTTCCATACTGTTATTGTGACATAATCTCAGTTTTTTTCTTAGCATTCAAATTGCTTTCAATTTGTTGCTCTTTTACAAACCAGTAACCCTGTCAAGGATCCAAAGATTGTTGTTTCCTATTCAAAAAAAGGTTCTCCTCTCAAACAAAAGTCATTTCCACTGCTATAATTATGTTGTTCTAAATCCTGTTTTTGTTTAATACATTCAAATGAGATTCTGCTATCTTTTTTATGTTTTTTCTTGAAAACTAGAGTCTATTTATGTCAATTATTTACTGGTTTCTATTTTTTTCTCTTTTACAAACCAGCAACCCTGTCAAGGATTCAAAGATTGTTGTTTTCTATTAAAAAAAAAGGTTCTCCTCTCAAACCAAAAATTATTTCCCTTGCTATAATTATGATGTTCTAAATATTGTTTCTGTTTAATACATCCAAACAAGATTCTGCTATATTTTTTTTATGTTTTTTCTTGAAAAGTAGAGTCTGTTTATGTCAATTATTTACTGGTTTCAGATGAATGATTACTTGACTGGTATATATTCATTTTGCTGTCTCCTAGGAAAATTGCCCTTGCAGAAAAGTAATCTTTAATTTAGTCATTTTCTATCTGGACAATCCTATCTTGTTCTCACTATTCCTGTTTAATACTTCTAAACAAGGTTGTCAGAGTAAATTTAGCAAGAATTATGTTCCCTTTTTTGTTGTTTTTTGTTTGAAACTAGCTTTTGTGTTTTTGTTGTTTTTTGTTGTAACTTGTATTGGACCATTTACCTCATTTATTTACTGTTTTTAGATGAAATGTTACTTGAATAGTATATATTCATTTACTAATTTTGGCAAACAAGAGCCAATTTATCTAAAATTATCCTTTTTTTTGTTTCTTTTGTTTTTTTTTTTGTTCAAAACTACACTATGTTTCTACTATTTTTTTGTTGTTGTTTTTGTTGGAAACTAGAGTCTGTTTCACTGTTATATATTCATTCCCTTGTGTTTACCAAGCCCGTCATTTCTGTATTCTTGCCATAAATATTCCTATGTATTGCATGAAATATGAAATGATGTTTTGTCATGTTTACTCTTGCAAATATTTCGTGTATAGTATTTTTCTGCTACACCAAATGCAGCAGAAAGTCCACAACCACTAAACACTTTTTTTAGGCATGCCAACCAATGATAACAATGATCAACAGAATGCACGCAGAAGACTTATATATGCTCAAAATAAAAATGCAAACAACAAGCGTCAACGCTTTCTATATAGAGTTGCTCGTCAACTTGTTCATATCCCTTTTCTGTTTCACGTTGCTCAACCTCCCCTTATACCCTCCACACCATTCGCATCCACAACAACGCACCCAACAAGCTTGAACATACATGGTGCAAAGCAGCAATTCCGTACAAGATTGGACAAATTATCTCCCATGAAAATATGCTCTATATGCATGGAGTCATATCCTGGAATTAAAATAAAACACTCTTCTGGTGCATATGCATGTTCTCGGTGCAATGCGGAACAAAATGGCCACCACTATTCCATTGCAAACAATATGGATCTTGGAATACAACCATCAGTGCTAGCAGCCCTTACTCAAGTTGAAGAAATGCTCATTTATTGAGTTAACCCAATTTTACAAGTCACTCATGCTCGTGGGGGAAAATATACATATTCTGGACACACTATCAGCTTCCCACAAAACATTACAAGCATTGCCACTTTCCTCCCTCATTTACTCTTAGACATTGACATCCTTATTGTTCATAAATGCAGTCCTACGAAAAATCCTTATGACTTCTTTGTTAGTCAAACATGTGTTCTTGCTACTCTTGAATACAAGCTCTCAAATGATCCATACTACAAAGATGTCCAAACTAACTCAACTGCATTATCTTCTTTGCCTCTTGAACCAACTGACATTTCAGCCCTCCTTCTCCACGTGACACCCACTAAAGCCCCATTTGATGAACATACCTCAACTTCTACTATTCAGTCATCCAACTTCCTTGAAGCCCATGAACAACAATCATCCTCATTTATATCTACACAAACAAATTGTAGAACTGAAGTTGATGAAATCAAACACTTCTTAGGAGCAAGCCATGCAGGCACTCTACCTTCGATTGACTGGCCCCCAATAGACAGTTGTCCTATTAATGAGTATAACAAATAGGCCTCCTCTTAATGGCCTTCCCAACCTTATTTCCCACAGGAGTTGCAATGCTTAAACAACCACACATTCAAGAGGTTGGTATGGACAATTATGCACCGCACCTTCTTAGATATCATGACAATAGATTTGACCAACATCCTCGTTTTCGTTATTACATATATAACTTGATGATGCACCATCGTAGCCAATCTACTACTTCCATGTTTGTAAAGCGTAACATTGAAGATACATTGCCTCCAACCATATCAGAACTTGTACAACAATTACAAGACTTTCCTGATGCTAAAATTGCTGAGCAAGTCATGCGCTTTGGCTCCACTCTTCATGGGACACGCTCCTACTGGAACAAAAGCAGGGGTGAGAAAAATGACATGATCACTCAACAAGGGACACCTGCATTCTTCTTCACGCTCAGCACAGCTGATACAAAGTGGCCAGATTTGCATTCTTTCATGCTTGGACAAGCTCCATCCACTTCAAATCAACAACACCAATGGAGAATTCGCAACCTTATATCCAATCCACACGTTGCCTCTCAATACATGGACAATAGATTCAAAATATTCCTAGAAGAGGTTCTTCAAAAAGGCCTTCTTACAAAAGACTACTGGTGCAGGTTTGTAATAACTCATATTCCCATGAAAGTTCAATGTATTTAAAACTTAGAATATTTGTTCCTTATATTTATATTTTACATGTAGGTATGAATGGAAACATAGGGGATCTGCACATATACATGGATTCTTATGGCTAGAAAATGCACCCAATATGGACATGTTAGACTGGGTAGATTCTACAAAGGTTGAAGATTCCAAATTATACTTTGACAAGTTTGTTACAGCATGGAATCCTCGTGTCAACCATTCTCAAACTCCAACCTTACAAGCCTCTACTCTAAATGGTCCATGCACCATTGGATCACAATCCATACTTGCAACTAATCACTTGGATGACTATGAAGAACTTGTTAATTGTGTCCAAAGGCACACAAAATGTTCAGAATCTTCTTGCCTGCGCAAAAAAGGATCATCTCTTCAATGTCGTTACGGTTTCCCCTTTGATCTACAACCTATGTCTTCCTTATTCATTGATGCAAAAGGACGGAAAACATACAACCCTGCAAGGAATGATGCCCTTCTAAATATTCACAACCCTATGATGCTGTCAATTTGGCGAGCTAATGTTGATTGCCAACCTGTTCTTTCTAGACATGATGTCCTCAAATATATCTCAAAATATGCAGCAAAGATAGAGCCTAAATCAGAAACCTACCATGCACTTCTTTCTCGGCTTGCACATGCAGCTCCACATGATGCCCCCATCCTTCTACCAATAAGATGTTTTCTATCTGAAACTGTTGCAGAAAGAGACATTGGTGCACAAGAGACTTGCCACATGCTCCAAAAACTCCCACTTTGTCTTTGCAGTCATTCCTTCCTTTCTTTAAATGTTAGCCAAAGTGTTTTCCACCGTATTTCCAATGACTCTCCTGACATCATAGCAACACCCACCTTCATTTCTGCATACATGCAACGCCCACCTGCACTAAAACAACTTATCCTTCTTGAAGATGCATGCTCTTGGTCATACTCACCTCATAGAAAGAAATCGCAATGGAAACCAAACAAACCTCCCAAGATTGTTCTTATCTTTCCTTGCTTCACTACCATTCCACCCATTACTGCAGATTCCTTTGTTTCCTTTTGCTGGAGTGACCTCCTCCTATACAAGCCTTTTCACACTCTGCACAATGACATTGGATCCACAACATTGGCCATAAATTCTAATTGGCTTCGCATTAAAGACACATATACTGCATGGCATGTTGATCGTTTTCTAGAACCCCCTAGTACCCCTTCCTCTGATGACTCTACCTCTGCTTCAAACCAATTCCCCTTAGCCCCTTCCATGGATGAATGGGAAATGCTTTCTCAACTTCGCCCTGGAAACAACCTCTATGTTGATGACCTTGACATGCTTGGTCATCATGACTTTGACAAAGACCACAATTGGACTGAAAACCATATTCCTTCAAACATCCGTGCAACAGCTATATCATTCATTGACGTCATTCGAACGTCTACACATGTTGAACCTAACACCTTGTCATCTTCATGTTCTCCTGCCTCCTTGTCTCCCACACAACGCATGGCCTTTGCCCTTATCATCGCACACTCCACAAATGCTACAAACCTTCCCCCACTCAAAATGGTCATTCAAGGCACTGCAGGAACATGAAAGTCTTTCTTGATTTCTTGCCTTAGATCTACACTCCAACATGCCTCTGCCGATAACCCTTCACCCTCGCTCCTCCTTGCTCCCATTGGTGTTGCTGCTATTAACATACATGCGTTAACAATACATTCTGTGCTTCGCATACCCATTATAGAGATGCATCCTCTTGAAGGACAATCCCTTTCAAGCTTCCAACAACAATTCTGCCATATTCGATACATAATCATTGATGAAATGAGTTTCGTTGGCCCAAAATTGTTAACTCGAATGGATGACCGCTTTCAACAAGCATTCCCCTCCCAATGCACAAGTCCATTTGGTGGGTGCTCCATCATCTTCCTTGGTGATTTTGGACAAATACCACCTATAAAGGATATCCCCATGTATGCTGGTGCATCACGAGGGAATGCTCTTTGGCTTAGTTTTGACACTTTTGTCACTCTTTCAACCATATTTCGATAACAAGGCAACACCCCTTCTCAAGTTTCTTTTCGACAAATCCTACTCAATATTTGCAATGCAACACCAACTCTTGAAGATTGGACGTTGTTGATGTCAAGAACAACGTCATGCCTTTCACATGAAGACAATCATACATTTGACCAATGTATTAACTTGTACGCAACTAATAGCTCTGTTGCATTGCACAACAAACAAATGCTAAAACTCCTCAACATGCCAATTGCACATTGCTTTGCAGAGCAAAAGAAACAACATGTACAAATATCAATAGATGATGAACAACTTCCATTCAAGGTTCTACTAGCAATTGGTCAACAAGTCATGTTGACAACCAACTTGTGTGTCTCAGCAGGACTTGTGAATGGCTCACTTGGGAAAGTTATTGCAATTGTCTACAATTCCAATGATCAACCACCTACATTGCCATCTTATGTTGTAATTGATTTTCTCCACTACAAAGGCCCCCCATGGGATTATTCGAATCCAAATTATGTTCCCATTCCTCCTATAACAAGGGGTTCATGAAGGAAAGTACCACTTCGCATGGCATGGGGTTTAACAATCCATAAAGCACAAGGGATGACCTTGCAAAATGCAACAATAGATATTGGCAACACTGACCGACAAGGACTTACATTCACTGCAATATCAAGAGTAAAATCTTTATCAGGGCTATGCATATATCCACCTTTTTCCTTTTCTAGGTATTCTCGAATGAAAGATAGTCCCTATGTGCAGCGCAGAATACAAGAAGAGAACTTACTTGCTTCAAAGTCTTTGTAGCCACATGCCCAATAAAGTTATATTCCTACTCCTTTGCAGCTCCATTTTTTTTACATCTTCTATTCTTGTTGCTACCATCATTCAATATTTGCCTATGAAAGACAAGAACATACTACTCTATAAAGAAGACAAGAAATTTAATCTTCGTATCAACACTTTTCTTGTACTATTGTATCTTATTTACTTCAATGTGTTTTCATCACTTTGATCTTATCTTAGTCTTTTTTCCACTAAATATAAAATGTCACTATGTTGTCGAGGATGTGTCCACAAAATGTGTGCATGGGATAATGAAGTAATGACATCGAAATGATAGTCGATTCTCTGTTTGACTAACACTCTCATTCGTTATTTTCTATCTTCGGAAAACTATTAAATACACATGGTTATTGTATCGAAGTCGATGACTGACTAATTGTCTTCCTTTTTGACCGGCCAGAGTTTCAATACAGTTCTATCGACTTAATCCTAGAATTCTTTTGCCGATCACTTTTTTTTTAATCTTAAACGAACCACTCTTACTGAATTCTAATAATGGTCAAACTCCATAGTTGACATAAGCAAGAATATCACCCTGGTCAACGGTCAATCAATCTGCTCGTTGCTCACGCAACAATATGTCTAGCATGTTTACAGAGTGACATACTTAAGAGTCGTCCATACCTTAGAAAAAATGTCGAACAACAAATTAAATATTCATATCAACAATTCAATATGTTGTTAATGTTTACACAGTAACAACTTCAGGTTGACCAAAACAAACTGTCCATCAATTGAACCACATATTTAAGAGTCGACCAATTTTTAAATGCATGGACCAGCTCAATCAATGGTTAGCATTTACCGACAAAAAATGATGGTATTCTTAAATTGAGTTTTTAAAGTGATCATTTTATTTAAAAGAATCAAAATTTTGACAACTAGTCCAACCTCGACTGAAAAACAGCTCCATTAAAGCAATTGCTTTTTGTTGTATTCTTTCCATTTATAGTTGTATAACTTATATTGATTCAACATTTCATTACTATTGTTTATGCACAAAATGTACTATATCCTCTGCTTACAACAGCAACAAAAGTTTACAACTTATCTATGTTTTAAGTTTACACATTTAGATAGATAACACTGATTTCTCCATATTAAATACTAGGTAACTTGTAAACATTTAAATCAAGATTCCTAATTATTCACACTGTATGTTTTCAAATTAGGTATGTTGCAAAACAACGACAAAAGAAAGATTGAACAGATGGACCTTGCAAAGGAAATGACTCAAAAAATACAGATGGAAACACTATTTAAAGACACTAAACCCATCATAGGTCGCAGTGCTGAGTTCAAATGGGGCGAGTTGTACATAGCTATCAGAGACAAAAAAATACCTAATTCAACCTTGGAGGAAACCATAATTTATGAAAACATCAAGAGGTCCAACCTTCACAAGGCAACTACGCGGCCAGAATTGTTTCACTGCTCAGAGGTTATTGCATGGATCTTGCCCCATGTAGATACTACAACAAGGATAATTTCAAATGCCAATGGGGAACGGCTCGCATCCTTCCAACCAACCCACCTTGCAGCTGCATACAAGTTGCCTACCTCCAATGTATTTTTTACTGTTTATTGGGTAAGACATGCCAATATAAATAATGTTGAATGTGCAAGGGAAATGTTGCTACCAGACAAACAACTTAGACCCAAACATACCAAGAAATATGCCACTGAAAACTTAAGGACCCCCTACAGAATCATAGTCGTATTGTTAAGCAGACTCTTTGGTCTACCAAATGCCAACAACTATAAACTCAGTTGGGTTCCATTGATATACCATGTTGCCACCCATGGTACAATCTTCAATTGGGAAGCTATTATTTCAGAAAGTATGGCGTCAACCATTTCTATAGCTCAAATGGGCCATCACAAGGAAAATCAGAATTTTTCATGTCTAGCTACCTTATCGATTGCATATTAGTCAGCCACCCTTTCCCTAATTTGGGATGTACTTGGAATTAGAATAAAACTCCCATTCATGTAGCATATCAGGTAACTTGGGCTCACCGATATGCAGGGTACTACAAATTAGTATGTGAAGAACTAATCATGCCCCTTTATTTACTTGTCTTCAATAAAGAAGCAAATTGTATGCAGACAATGCCTTGGATGTAATAGGTGAATATGGAGACTATTACTTCTCATCAGAAGGCACATACATTAGAATGTATGGGGGCACAAAACCTCCTTTTCTATTGCCCAAATATGCTACAGATTACATTGTGCATAAAGAAGCGATCAAACAAGTATTCATCAATGGAATTGGTAACTATCTCAATCACAACAAAATTGTCTCTTACCCACCTGTACCATTCAACATTGGTGGATACAAATTTCATAAGATTAAGGCATTGGAAGACTTTATTGCAGACTTGGAACCTTTTCACTTTGCAACAAAACTATTTGTAAGAAATGACAACAAAGGCAAAGTGTCTAAACATTGTGCTTCTTACAAAATCACTTTTCAGTACTCAAATCACTTTTTGGAAGAAGAACAAATATATAAAAGGGTACACAACATGACAGAGCTACACAAAAAACTATATCCGAAGATTGCATCTACTTCTACCGAAACTACAACCAAAGAAAAGAAACTAGAAATACATAGGCAAAGAGAAGAAACAGTAAGAGTTGGTTGAATTAATAAATCGCCCCCAACTAGCCACAGTCGACAATTTCTACAAGCAACAAGCAGTCGGGATCGCCCACCAATATATGGGAAAAACCCACATTCACGCGACAACTCACAGATAGGCTATCAATCAGAATTAAATAGGTTTTCAAATCATTATTTAATGCAGTCATCTACTTTTAATTCACATGTGCCAAACGCTTCCTCCTTAAATACCGACCTAGAATATTGTTGGATACTCTTTTTCCAAGCATTGGAAAACGAGACTTCAAAGAAAATAGAACCGTACTGCAAACCTGAGAGTTCTACAGAAACACTGGCCCCAAAGAAAGGTCAGACTACAACCCGTTCAACGACAGCTAAAGTCCATCAATTGGAGATGGCCCAAACATTGCTGGAAACCCGTTTACAGCTGGTTCGAAACGCTAAGGTACACAAGCCACATTGGCGAAAAAATTGGAAAGATATTCTTCAGTGGGGAAAGGAATCAAATGGCCATTGGAGGGAGCCAGCTCAAAGACTGTGGACTGCTACCATTCTCCAATACATGAACGCACCTATACTGGAACAGTTTGGTGGACTGAAAGATATTATTGATCGATTCATAGTAAGCAGATATCATAATGGAAAATTCTGTTTTGATGTTCCAGTCGAAATAAATGGTGAGATCATCAACAAAATTACAGGGTTATCAAACAAAGGTGCAGATATACCTAGTTGACAGACACCGGAATTGATCAAGGAGTTTACAGACCACCCAACTGGAGAAAATTCTTGAGGGTTATTGGTGACCCAGATAAAATTTGAAAATTATAAAATAGCTATGTGAATCGTGTCCACCACTTTGTCAAGCTCTGGTCGAGGGTCCGATTTAAAAATTGAAATTCTAGAGCCTATCATGAGCATGGAAAATATACAATTGGGCTAAGTACCTTGCCAAAATTATCAAGAACATATGTATGAAGTGCCAAGAGGTTGGAGCACCCATTCGCTAGCCATCTCTAATCATCTGGATAGCAATGACAGCTGTAAGACTAGCAGGCAATAAAGACTTTACTAAACAAGGGCCTGTGTTAATGAACAACTTTTGTTGCTTTACGAAAGGAGGCAACAGACTTGCACCGTCAACAATAAATATTTGGCTGGAATCCTGGTTCGAAGATTTCAAAGTTCGTTCGACTAGATGGAGGGTATCTCAGAATGTTCGTAGGAGTCTGCCTCCGACTGCTCACATTGAACTTGCACTGGACCATACATCAGTTTGGTACTTGGAAGGAGCAACCGGACCTGCACAATATCTTGACTATTACCCTTCGCTTGAGGAAATATTCAATGAGCTTTGAAGTCAGTCCAACACAAAATTGACAATACTTGTTATCACACACCAAGTCGACATTCCGATAGTCGAACCTTTAAGGGATGCAGAAAAATAAGAAGGGTATGAAAGCCACCTATATATGGACAATTTTACTTTTCAACCTCATCCTGTGACCAGATCAGAACCATTAGCACTTGTGCTCATTCCACACCAAGATTCATCGGACGGACCTGAACAATTGGAAGAAGAGACCCCGTCGGACAATCCCGAGTACGCCTTGATGACCGACAATATCCACCAAATGGATGACCAATTATCCATAGGTCAACATTCAAGAGTTGTACAAATAAAGGGCAAGGGCAAAAGAAAAATGACCATTGACCATCTGACAGTGGAAGATGAATATGAATTATATGACAGTGCAACACGAATATTGGAAGATGTAGCTAAGAAAAAATACCTGTAGACCAACAATTGCAAAAATTTCTGGAAGTTGAGCACCCTTGAACCAAAAAGAAAGTCAAGCTTATCATCGATGATGTTGTCGAACTATTAGATAACTCAGCTCCACCATCCTCGACCATTGTCACGGAGGATACTATTTTTTCTACACCTATGGTAAGTACCCCATTTGCACTTCAACCTGCATCTCAAGTTTCAAATATTGTACAAAATCTTCCTTCCTCACTTTGAGAAACATTCCAAAATGATAGTGACATTACCCAATTCATGACTCAACTCCCGTCCGCCTTCCTAGATTGGTGAAAAGTCATAACCAAGAAACGTGTAATCACAGACACTGGTTCACCGACAGATTCTGCCCCTCCTGGTCTCATCCCAACAAAATTTTTGAATCCATCAGATACCTTAGCACTACAACCAATTGGCATGCGCCATACCCTTCTAGAGTGCAATCCTGACACAAACAATTCAATTTTTGCTCAACATACTTCTTCGTTCATTCCTTTTCTAGTCAATCTGTCGATGCAAGCCCATTCACCTCCCCGACATATTGTGAACTCACCACAACATGTCCCTGACATTCAAGTTTTAGATGTAGTCTTATCCCCTGTAGTCAGTCGCGAATCGTCTACCAGTTCAAATCTTAACCTTCGTCTTCCAGTTGACGAAACACGTGTGTCGTCGACAGGTGAAATTGGTACTACTGTACCATTCCACGACCCTACCAATGCGATGACCACAACATCAGAACCAATCCAAATTCAACAACAGGAAACACCAGTTCTAAAAGTCTTGAAAGCAGTAGTAACACCTGAAGCAGTAGCCGAGTCAGGAGAACAAACAACTCATGCAACAACTGAGATAGTAGACCAAGAAAAACAATTAACAAGTGAAGAAGTAGTTCCAACAAACACAGTAGAAATACCAAGAACATCAATGCAAGCAAAACAATCTACTGAAGAAGCACAGACACAGACATAAAATACATCAGCAATGGTCGAGAATAAAAAAGAATAAGAACAACAATTAACGGTGCCAAAATCCAAAGGAATATCCAAGAAAAGGAAAAAAAAAAAGACGCCAACAGAAACATCTTCAGCAACAGCAACAACATCTACACCACATATCTCAATTGAGTCGCTTATCTGTACATCTCGACCAATTTGGGTCGATCACGACATACTATCCACAATAGGCACCACAAGAAGAACTCGACTTACTAGCTAATGCAATCAAGCGAGAACAGCGACATAGACGACTGGAAGCATAAGACCGGATTCACAAAGTGGAACAAGACCAAACTCTATTTTTGATAGTGTTAGGAATTAGTGCAACAGGTCATACCAATTCCAGTCACCTTCGACACGACAAGCACACTTGATAGAGCATTTCAGTTGTTCGAATCTGTCGTGTCGGAACTGTCTGAATCGCTGACCAAGGAACAATAAGAACAAGCGACAGTAATAGCGTCATTGATGTCGCAACAATTTCTAGCATTCAACTTAGCACACAGTCAGCTCATACGATATAATGATCAAGCAGACACAGTAAACAACGTTCTCCGCAATTGGTACAATCATTATGGAAACGTGTTTACAGAAATGTGGGAGACAAGCAAGACAATTGAAAGTCTTCATAAAGAACACCAAGTAGACGATGAAACCATGGCCAAAAGTATTGAGGAACAACTGATAATGGAAAATAGGAAACTGGAGAAATTGGAAAAAAGTGAAGCACAGTGGTTGAACCAGGCTCATAATAACCTTGACAAAGTAGAGCAACTCCGACCACGTCTTCAAACACTGCTTTTAGCTGCAAATAAGAAACTAGAACTCTTTGGTTTCGACCTAATTCATTTACAGGGAAAAACTACTCAAGAACAGATAGACCATTTATTGGCCCTTACAACACTTACTATTGACATCCAGAACATAATGCACCAATGGGAGAGCTTCCAGCACCAAATGTCAGTTTCAGCTGAAGCAATTCTCGAGGTGTGTCTGCAACAACCAACAACAACCAGTTCCACTCCAGATAACTCATAACAACTGCATTTATCACTTAAAGCACAGTTATACAAACTTTTGTTTAGTAATTTTGCACACTCTGGTGGACCAGTGCAATTATGTTGGTTAGTTGCACCAACAATACAGTTGTATAATTGAATGTAAAATTCTATATATATGATGTTGAACCTTGATATTCAGCTCAACATCTCATATGGTTGAATTTTTGCAGCATTGTTTAGATTCTCTTATCCTACACATTTCCCAGTATAAATTTATTGTTTTTATTAGTTAACAGATATTTTGTTTTGTAAAGAGTGGTTAAAACTTCAATATGGTTAGTCTCTTCAGTGGATAGTAATTTGATCGATATTTTTATGCAGTGAGTAATTATTACTTATATGTTGTTTTTTTGTTACTTTTTAGTATGATATTTTTTATGGAGTAATATTTACTTAAATGTTATAATTTTGTTTATTTATAATGTGTTTATTGCTTTTTTAAGCTGATTTTTTTTTCATTAGTGGAGTGACAAGGTTTTTGGGGAAATATTTAAATTCATCAAATGCTCAATAACTCAATATTCAATAATATGGACATTGATATATATTTTCATTGGAGAAGTTGACAAGGCCGCACCAGGCCAGACAGGTCAGAGCACGTCGACAAGGTCGGAGGAAGTCGGTCTCCTAGAGTGGTTAAAACTTCAATATGGTCGGTCTCTTCGCCGCATAGTAATTTGGTCGATGACCAAATATCATCAGCCACCTTTTCCAAATATGGTCGACTCTTTTATATTTATACAATTTTTTTTAATTGATTATATGATATTTTTTATGGAGTAATCTTTACTTAAATGTTGTAATTTTGTTTATTTATAATGTGTTTATTGTTTTTTTAAGCTGATTTATTTTCATTAGTGGAGTGACAAGGTTTTTGGGGAAATATTTAAATTCATGAAATGGTCAATAACTCAATATTCAATAATATGGACATTGATATATATATTTTCATTGGAGAAGTCGACGAGGTCGGACGAGGCCAGATAGGTCATCGAGGAGGTCAGAAGAAGTCATTCTCTTCGGTGCGTAGTAATCTGGTCGATGACCAAATATAATCGGTTGCCTTTGTCAAATATGGTCGACTCTTTTATATTTATACAATTTTTTTTAATTGATTATATAATTTCTAAAGGTAAAAACGTAAGCTTTTAATTGTTAAACCCACTTAAATAACAATTTCCTTATCATTATATATATAACGTCTTTGTGTTTATTGATTCGTTGTATACTAAAGGGAAAGAAAAATAGTCTCTAACATTGTTACAAAATTCACTTTTTTCCTAACGGCGTTCACTTTTGCACCTTCAGGGGCAAATGCTAGTTATTTGGTAAATAGATTGGTCAGTTCAATTCACTCAATAAATATAGCAGGTCATGATTTTGGCATATTTTATCTAATTTCTAGTATGTATATTCGTTTTCATTATTACATATATAAGAGTGTTACAAGGAAATATTGGATATCCAGAATTAGACCCACTAGAATGCGAGGGAGCTTAATTCTCACCCAGGGGATTACAACTTTTAATCTTAGAATAATAATTGGTACAACCTACTTAAATTTTCATATGCATGTGTGAATTATGCCTTTCCTTTCTCCATGATAACTAATAATAAGAGGAGCTTAATTCTGGACACAGGGATTACCACTTTTAGTCTTAGATTATTATTTGGCACAGCATGTTTAAATTGTTATCTTCATGTGTGAATTATCATATGCTTAAAGTGATTTCATATGCATGTGTGAATTTTCATATGTTTAAAGTGTTAATCCCCCGAATAAAGCTCCCTCATACTATTCGTTATCTTGGAGAAATCCACCAAAACAGACATGCATAAAGATTAATATTCATATGCATCAATATTATATTTTATATTTTATAGATGGAGTGTCCCATCTATAAAATGTAGTCTTTATGCATGTATGTTTCTATGTATTTCTCCACAATAACGAAGATTACGTCGGATTTTAATTCAAGGGATTACCACTTTCAGTCTTAGATTAATATTTGGCACAACATGCTTAAATTTTTATATGCATGTGTGAATTATCAAAATCTTAAAGTGCTTTTCATAACCATGTGTTAATTTTCATATTCTTAAAGTGGTAATCTACCAATAAATATCCCACTTACTATTTGTCTTTATGAGAAAGCCATGAAACATACATGAGTAAAGTCTACAATTTATAAATGGACTCAATAAAGATAAAAAAATCAAAGACTACAATTCATAGATGGACAATTTATAACACTCTCCTATGGATGAAATTGTGGGTGTTGCCACTATCAATCAATACAATAACTTTGTGGTTCTTGATGTGGACAATCAACTTTGACATTTGGGGTCTCAAAAGACATTATAAAGAATGGAGAGATATTTTGGTTTCCTTTCCCATAGCTTGCAAGGTGGTGTCGTCATCCATGAGAAAAGTGCATCCTCTACTTCCGATTCATGAGTGTCTCTAGATAGTATTTCTTTTAGTGGTCTTGGGGATACATTTTTTTTTAAATAATTTAAGCTCTTTCAATTTATTCCCTTTGAAAAACCGTTGATCAAAATTATAGTAAAGTCTAAGTCATTGAGATGTTTCCATCTCTTCTCGAGATAACTTTTAAATTTTCAATGGATGAGGGTTGGAGGATTTGGGGGTAGTTTCCATGGGGAGGAAAATGTGAGTAGTGAATGAAGGCCTTATGGTTGGGGAAATCTTTCCCATCTATTTTTTTTTAGATCTATCACAAGAAATTTCCAAGCATTTTTTATGGAACTATATTATGTATGTTCTTTAATTTTCTCTTTGAGACCACATATAAAACATTGAATCCTTTTTGAGTTTCAAAGCCTTTTTACTTAGGCATAATCTATTTTCTCCATAATGTAGTACTTTAGTTTTCATTCTAAAAAATCCCACTATATCTATTGTTCAAATGATATTTATTCTTTAGAGAGAGGCTCACTTGTGTACTTTAGAATTTGTTTATTGATGATATTTTTATCAGTTTTTAAATAATTATAGATTATAGTATTCTAGGCTCATTTGAATCCTTAAGGAATTTCTAGAAAATCCTCTCCTATTTTTTCACCACACAATTAAACTTTTTGAACATACAAAATCAAATAAAAAACCAAACCCATCCATATTTTTCAAATGTTACTTATTACCATGTTGACTTACAATAAAAAATCCACGAAGATCGATTTCCATGTTCATGACAAGGGCCATCCATGATAGCCCCATTATTCATATTATTTGTAATGAAAGAAACAAGATTGAACATGGCTATGCAACCTAAATTTAATAAACAAGAATATGTCATGACCACATCCGTTGTAGTCTATGGAAAAATCCTATAGTAAGGACTTTCGGAAGATTGAGGGGCAATCCTAGAGGCATAACAATACTATATAGAAGATTGAGGGGAAATCATAGAGGCATGGAAATACTATAGAGGGGTATTGGATTGGCCATCCACATAATACTCATGGTATTGGATTCCACAACCAAAATCAATGAGAATGAAATTGTGAACAATGAAACCAAAAAACCTAATGAAGCATTAGAAAATAGAGATTCATAAACAATTTAGTGAAAGCCTTATTCTTTAAGGTAATTCAAAATTGTAACAAATGCCATAAGAACCACTTAAAAAATAGAGATAAATGGTAGTCCATGGTGATTGATGTCTCCTCTTTTGACACACTTGGCAAATAAGAAACCCCCACAAGGATTTCGACTCTTCATCACTAAAAAATACAAAGTAAATTCCTGGTCCATTGCAGTGTATGTCGAAGTTGACTATATTTTCCATAGAACCAATTGTCTTCATCGACATAAAATGAAAAATGATTTAAACCCCACTTTTATTAATCGTGTTTTTACCTTTACAAAACTGCCAACTTCAATTTCAATTTAACCTGACATCATGTCCCTCAACTCGACTTCGATTAAGACCAAGGGAACTTTTTTTCTCAAGGGTGTTTATAAAAATTACTTGCACAGGGTTTCAAGCTATAATCATAGTCTATTCCACCTCTTTGTCTAACAATCTAAAGTGGAGGTGAGTGAATGTTTGATTTTATTATTATTTTTGTTCAAAGATACTAGTAGAGGTGAGTAAATGATGATTTTAGTAAAGTAGGTGAGTAAATGATGGTTTTAGTAAAGTTTTTTTTTATCATGTACACTCCCAAAATAGGTACATGAGTATATCAAATAATAGCATGTACTAAATATTACTATATTAAATGCCTTAAATAATAATAACAACAACAAGAACACTAAACCATGGTTTATTTTAATTTTAAACAAATTCTTTCTAGTTTGACTAAAACATACAATGCAACAAAATTTTAAAGTAAACCTAAAATATTTGTTAACAAAATATAAGTTTTTCTTAAATACTAAAACCAAATGATTCGTTTAAAGGGATTCACATGCACCATTGTTCCTCAATAAATCATTAATAATTTCTTTTGTGACATATCCAATGGTGTGCTAGGAACATATTAGCAAAGTAGTGCACCTTAAGACAAGGGCAATGAAGAGGCTAAGACATTTGCTAATAAAATAAAGGTTTTTATTGCTTAAAAATTCAAAAACTAATAGATGTAATTAATTGTGTAGAGACACATTGGGTTATGCTAATAAACAACTTAGCACCATGTTCATTTATGTAAATTCATATGGTATTCTAATAACATATGAAATAATTGGTGCAAATTATGATTTGGTGTACCATTGTAGGTTATGACATCACATAGTAAAAATTGTATTTTATTTATAAAAAATACAATAAAATCTATTCCATTTGGCTATCCATACTCACACTAGGGTGTTTAAATAATTCAATGATAAAAAATTTATTTTCACTTTAAAAATTTATAGTGAGCCTAAAACATATTAACAAACCTATGCATATTCATGTCAAGTGCATGTAAGTAGGGTGGAAAGAAAAATAAATTCCAAACTATAGTTTTTATATTACATTTCTTTCAGTGTTTCCAACAACTCAAAGAATGGTACTTAGCATCATTGGATTACTACCTTATTATGAGTGCTCCATGTTAAATGTACAACATCATGATTTATTCTTCAAGCCAATCTTGTGCAGTCAGGATTGAGCCTCATGTGTTGAGGTAGGGAGTCTGAGTTGGACTTAGGAACTTGGAGTAGATTCTTGAGTTGGACTTAAGAATGACTAAGCCTTCAATTGTAAAAGGTTATTCATCATGTGTTGAGGTGAATGATTTGATGTATCAAAGTGATGATGTTCTAAGGTCTTGTTGGAAAATGACCGGGACTTGTGTGTCAAGTCAGATTCTCATGTGGACCTCCAGTTATAGAAGGTACCCATGGGGTGGACCTCCATTTATAGAGGTAGATGCTCTGCATGTTGAAGCATTAATGTTGTGTGATGTATTACTAACCATGGTCACCAATTTCTATTAAGTATCCTTTAGATACTGGCCAACTCTAGACTAAATTACTTTACCATATGATAATTTGGTTCGAGAGTAATATAATATGATCACAACATATGACAAATCTTCTGAGTATAATTTGATATAATAGATAATTAAAGTGAATGCATATTGACCATGCAATAAATATAAGAGATAAAGATAAATGCATAGAGAAAAAGAGAATTCGAGTTCCTCATGGGATGACTAAGTGAACTCGAATTGTTAAGCTTCAGTTAAAGCCACAATGCATGCCTCAGCTAATTAAAGAAATCACAGTGGTCACTACAAGTAAATTAATCAATGTGATTTCAGTTAATAATAGTTAACTAAGTGTTAATAAATAAGATCTAGTTAACTAAGTGTTATTGCATGACGATACTTATGTTAAACTAAAAGACAACACCTGATTTGCAATACTTGCATGATGACACTTAAGTTAGCCACCTAACTAAGCGGGTAAGCTTTCAGTTAAGGGGCGATTTCATCCTAAGACTCATTTAAGTGAGTTAATGCACTGCATGAGAAGTGGGGCACTCTTCTTCATGCGAGATTGATACATTCGGATGGATGACAAGTTCATCATGAATTCATAAGATAAAAATAGAAGCTGATGCATGTGAAGGATATATAAATATGTTATACAGGATTTTGGAATTCAAAGTGAAGTGAATTATATTCTCCCTTGAAGGCAAGGCTCTTCTCTTTGCATAGAATAATTGTCCAAGAAGGAAATTCGTATTTTTTGCATGTGATGCACCATTACCCATGCAAACATTCTATACAGCTTTCATGGAAGTGATTCTTTCTTGTTATTAATGTGCTGGGCACATGGACAATTGATACAATTGATCTCTATTCTCCATTGCTCAATACTCTCTCTTATCTAGCACTTGGGGTGCCAAAAGCAATCTACTATTTTGCAAAATACATGCTCGGCTATCTATCATAATTATACTCTGAATATTGGTTGGGGTTTTTCATTCGCACGGTTTTAAGGATTTTTCCCAGGGTACATCTTGTGTTATGGTTGAATGTTTCATGTGATTGAATGGTTCATTGATTCAAGTATTTAGTATTTCTACACTTAAATTTTTAAAGTTCAAAGCTCATCATATTTTCTCAAAACTTAACATGGTATCAGAGCTTGGGGCATGAAGGAGATAATATTTTTTAACGAAAATTGAGCCTACATAGATCCTGGGGAGTTGAGCACATTACTTGAGAGCCATGGCTTCGATCTCTATTCGATTGGAAGATCGTCTTGAGGGAACTTTGAATTTCAACACTTGGAAGGCGAGGGTGTTGAACATATTGGAGGAACATGACATGGATGGCTACACATCCACTGTGGTGGAGGATACTACATGCAATGTAGGGTGAATCAAATTCAAGAAGAACCAAGCAAAACCCAAACATATCATCTATGATTTGATAAAGGACAATTTGATGTTTGTGATCACTTCCTTGAAGACCGCAAAGGAGTGCTTTGATACATTGACAAACCTATATGAGAAGAAGTCCCATATTCAAAAGAGGGAATTGGAGGATAAGATTCAAAACATAAATATGAGGAAGGATGATACAGTGGCCTCCTTCTTCACTAAGATTTGTCAGGTAAGAGATTAGCTTGCTAGTATTGGAGTAGTGGTGGATGAAGAAGATCTTCTCCAAACCGCTATTGATGGTCTCCCATCCTCATCAGAGACATTATTGGATGCATTAAATGGTAGATAAGCATAACCTAACTTCAAAATGTTGGGGCATGAATGCCTCTAAGAGTAGGGGAAAACCTAGAGAAAGTCAGTGTGCATTAAAGAAGAAAACCTTCCCCTCATGTCAAGGATGAAGAAAGGAAAGAAGAACTTCTTTGAAAATAAATTTTCCCATTCAAAGAAGAAGGTATACAACAAGGACTTTGACCTGTTGAAGGTTATATGCTAAAACAGTGAAAAGAAAGGCCATTATGCAAGGGAGTTGAAAGCAAGAAAAAGTGAAAAGGAAGGTTTCATGCTTCTACCGCGATAGAAGATGAAACTACTTAGAAGAATGCACCTGAAGAAAAGGACAAAATGAGGGAGTATTACCTAGTCTCAACACTTTCCAGATCCATTATCAAAAGTGAGGAAACATGGTTGGTTGACATTGGCGTATCCAAACATATGACTGGCTATAAGAGCACCATCACCAATCTCAAGGAGAAAACGTTTGCATGCAATGCAGAGTTGGGAGACAACACAACCTATACGATCCAAGGAGTTGGATCCGCCTCCTTTGAGCTGAGTTCAACATATATTTTACATGTGGAGGAAATTATTTGTGTTCTAGGTTTGAAGAAGAACCTACTATCAATTTCATTCCTTGAACATAAGGGCTTCTGATTTATCTTCTTGGATAATCAAGCACTATTATGGATGAAGAACAAGGACTTGAAATATGTATTAGTGATTGGAGTTAGAGAGGGAGGTCTCTACGAGGTACCTGGGAAGTACATTCAAGATATGGTTCATAAAAATATCATTCCATATGAGCTATCGTATATGAGGCTTTTTCACCTCCACTACAAAGCTCTACTAGGATTACAAGAAATGGAGGCAAATTCATCCATGATAGAAGACATCACAACTATATCCATGCATTCCTTTACTAGGGTCTCAATGCCTCAAAAAATAAATATCAAGAGACAAATTAAAACACTAGAATTCATTGCATTAGTAGACTCTGGGATCAGTGGTAGATTCATCCACAAGAAACTAGCATAAAAAAATTATTTTTTTCCTTACCCAGTGAAGCATTTCCAAGTCATGATTGCCAATGAGGGAAACTTATCTTGTGGAGGGGAATGGCATAACGTCAGTTAGTCATGCTCAACAAAAAATATGTATGCTTGAAAACCTACAACTTGATGTGATCTTGGTGCCAATTTCAAATGACCTACAACTTGCTCAACAACCTCTTAATAACCTCCCTTTGGTTTCCTCAATGAGAAAAAAAAGGACTTGCAAGAGTTAATGTGGCATTTGTTGCTTACACGAAGAGTACAAAGAACATGCATTAATTGATATTGCTAAACAAGGAGCATTTTTATGCATCAAATGGATATTGTTAAAGCCATTAAAGGTAATGAAAGTTAAAATACTTTGATGGTATTAATTGTTGATGTATTTGTAACTTCGGAAGATATTCACTTGTATATTTTATGTATTACATTTGTACTTTATTGTATACCCAACAGAGATGTATTATTCATCCGATTGGAAGTGTCGTCATTTGTATTTGCAAGTGTTGCAAGTCATATTGTAAGTGTTGTAACTTATATTTGATGGGTTATTAGACCACCTTAGAGGGGTCGACCCAGTATGGGTTAAAGGGTTATTGTACCACCCTAGTGGGGTCGGCCCAGTGACATGTGGATGGGTTACTAGGCTTCGTTAGGAAGTCGGCCCAGTTAGAATAAAAGGAAAGTCAAGTCATTGTATAAATAGAGAGTGTGTCTCTCTCATTCTATTCATTCATTCACTCACTCACTTCACATTAGTGAGAGAGAGGAGGAGTGCGCACAAGTGGAGGAGGAGTAGCTGCTGCAGACATCTATCTTTTTGGGATTCATCTTTGTGATCTTTTTATTGGTTCTTATTCTATCTCTGAGGAAGTTGCAGGGTTTTTCACCTTCTTAGTTTTCCCCAGTGAAATGTTTTGTGTCTCTTTTCTCTTGTGTTTGATATGTTGTACATGTTGTTATCTGAGTTAAGATACTATATAATATTGAATTAAATGATGAAAAACTAACATGGTATCAAATCTATCCTGAAGGAAGGCATTGTATAGCATTTACGACACTTGTTGCACTTGCGACAAATTGGAAGCTAGGGCTTGATATAGTAAAAACTAGTCATCGTGGCACTTTCGCTATAAATAAGTTTTGGAGAAGTTTTAGGATATGAAACTTTTACAAGACGAATATGAAATGTTCATGTACCTTGTGTCCAAAACTAAGCCTTAGATTCGCTTTACTTTGTGAGATATGATCCGTACAAGTTAGGGTTTCTGACTCTTCCAGAATGCATCCCTAAACAGATGACCTAGGAACAAAGGTCATATCTCAGGCCAGGAATCTCCAAATGGAATTCCGTAAAAAGTGTCATTTAGGGAATGGACTATAGTTTCACAGATCTCGGTTTCAGAGGCCGAAGTTGAAATAGTGATACGTGGAACTTCGTACAAGTTTGCTATGATGTTTCATCTTGTAAACAGGTCATGTTGTGACACTTGGAATATCTCTCTCTCAGAGAATCCATTAAATCTCAGATCTATGGGGTTGGAAAGATGACAGGTTAGTATACCACAGGCCGAAGTTTCAGACCTTGAGGATCTGAAATTTCATAGATACATCAGAAACAATATGGCATATATTTCTGTCCAAACAGAGTTGGATTCTGAGCACTTTCATTTTTGGTTTGTCACTACAGCGGGAAATTAGGGTTTCTGCAAAAGTTGAAATTTGAGACCACGGTTGGATGCTCCTCATCAAAATCACAATTTAGAGACCAAGATCGATTTTTTTGGTTGGGTAGAACCCCAGGCTCTATCAAACCCTAGTTCGGGATTTTTTACTAGAAAACCATAAAACCAGAATTTGACAGAAGCTACAGATCCGAAATTCGCGGGTCAATTTTGAGGGGTCAATTTTTGGATTTTTTCAAAATCTGAGCAAACCAGCTTGCTCGCCTCAGTCAATTGCCTCTCCCTGTCTAGACAGAAGGTTGAAATTCCAAGTTTGGATTTTTAGGGTTTCTCTGTCAAACCCTAGCCAGCTCCAGATCCAGTTTCAACAAATCAAAGTGGATTGGGTTAATCCTAGAAGAGGATGAATTGGACACCTACATAAGTGAAGAGATTCTAGTTCCAGATGGAGATGAGTCTAAGGCATTACAAAAGAAGACTACAAGCAATCCCAATAGGTATGACTTGAGGAGATACATGTATGTTTTGAAATCTGTTCATGATTAAGTTTGTCTTCATATTATTGAGGTTAGTACATTCTTGATTAATTTTAGACTTGTCTTATCACTTTAATAAAAGTATGAATGCATGTGAATGATAGAATACATTCATTGATCAAGGTTATGACACTTATGATTGTACTATTGCATTGTGGTGTTTTATAAGGATGATATTGTCTGCTAACATGAAAGGTACATCAAGAAAGACAAATCAAGTTCTAGATTGAGAACCTATGACCATGGTGACATGAAGACAAAGACTCATCCATAGTCATTGATCACATAGAAGCTCTACTTACAAGGTATGTATAATTTGGTTCTACAATGCTTAACTTATGAGATATGCATGCTACTAGCACAAGGTTTCTAAATCATTGAAGAGAACAAAGAAGACATTGTTTGGGTATGTTAGACATAACTAGCAAACATGATAATCCAGGTATGTTCTTTTCCTTTATCAAGTTATAATCCTACCTTGTGTTAGGGTTTCATATAAGTATACTTTCGTATGATTGATAATGATTATTCATGAAGTTATAGGTTTGAATAATCGTGGGTTTATGCATATTATGCTTCTTACTTTGATTAATGATATGACAAACTAGAAGAGTCCTATGGTAATATAAGAATATGCATAAAAGTAATCCCTGAAACCTTGAATTCTAACGCTTGTGATAAATTACCTATGTATGAAGTGATCATGACCATATATATTTACAATCATAATGTCTTGATAATATTGAGATTATACTAATGCATGTATGATTATGTATGAGATCTTGAGGATGATGACACTAGTGCACACTTAAGCATGCGTAGTGTTCTAGGATGGATATAAGTTCAAAGACAGATAATCAAGGAAGAAAATATCAAGAGGGAGCGCACTCCAGTAGTTCCTGCAAGGAAGCAAAGATTAAGAGGGAGCACACTCTAGTAGTTCCTGCAAGGAAGCAAAGATCGAGAGGGAATCCACCCAACAAGCAAACTAAGATAAGTATTTGAATTGTCATTTATTGTATATATGATTACTTAAATGATGTTGTTTAGTCATATACATACTTATATTCCTAGATTTAGGATGTATATTCTGCATTTTAGAAAATTTGCATTAATGAACAAGATACTACTAATATAGTAATGGGTAAGTAGCCTATGGTACTGTACAACATTCCATTGCTACTTATCTAGAATGAAACCTCTTTGCTGACATGTTGGAGTAGTGCACACTCTTAACAATGTTCTAGTAGAGATGGAAGGAAAATAGAAAGTTACCGTATGAATACGGGATATGGATGAATGTTGTATTGAAGCATTGGCTAAGATAATTGCATGACTGTATGACATATGTCTTTATGTGTAAGAAGTTGTTCTGAAATCTATGAGATGTTTCTAATCATGCAATTGAAATTGTCTTGTAGGAAAGATTGTGTACCATCACCTACAAGAGAGACTTGTTTCGAAGAACAAGCGACGAAGACTCAACAAATCCAGAAAACTACCTATTGAAGATATTGAAGAATCTGAAGTTCCCAGGATCCAGGAAGCAGTAATGGAAGGATGCCATGATCGAGGAGTACCAATCGATCATGAAGAATGATGTTTGGTATGTGATCCCAAGAACAGAAGAGAAGTCTGTTGTGACTTCCAAATGGATCTACAAGATCAAGCATGCTGCAAATGGTAGCCCAGAGAAATACAAGGCAACATTTGTGGCTCGTGACTTCTCCCAGAAAGAGGGGATAGATTATGAAGAGACTTTTGCACCTGTATCCAGATACACTTCCATCAGAACCATTCTTGCTCTGGCTGCAGTAATGAAGAGGAAGATACACCGGATGGATGTCAAGACAACTTTCTTGAATGGTGTAGTCGAAGAGGAAGTGTATGTGGAGAAGCCACTCGATTTTGAGACACATGACAGGGAGTCATATGTATGCAAATTGAAGAAAGCCTTGTATGGTTTGAAACAAGCACCCAGGACATGGTATGGCAGGATAGACAGCTTCCTATCTAGTTTGGGCTTTACCAAGTGTAAAGCGGATTCCAACCTTTACTACAAGGTTGAGGATGTTAGGATATTCCTATACTCCATCCTAGTCCTAGCAACATTTTCATTATTTTCATTTTTATTCATGCATGCACTTTAGGGTTTGCATGCATTATTTAGGGTTTGCATGCATCCTATTCATTAGTCCTAGTACCTAGCCCTCAGTTAGCCAGCCCCCGGAGCTTCCTTCCACTCAGTTTCAACCCTCCTAGAGCTTAGTGTGCCCTCCTTTCACCTATTGCATGAGAAAGGCGCCATTCCTTACCTACCATTCAGTTATTTTCAGTTACCTTCATTTCTTTCCTTGATTTAAGGCTAGACTGACTCTCAACTGACTATATCACTCCGATGGACCTCTAGTGAGACTTGACTGCCCATTCTGACTCCAGTTAGCTCCTCATGTGCCCTCCACTGAGCCTCCTTCATTCAGTTAGTGTCTCCATGTGCTTGTTACAATCAGTTACACCTACCACACTTAGTTAGACTCAGTTTGAGTGACGGTTGACAGTTACTTGTGCATTGATGACTCCACCGATGATGAGATAGACTACTAGTTGTGCTCCGATGACACTCCAGTGATCTTTTGATCACTCCATGAAGGCTAATTCGAATTTCCACCTTGGCATTCAAATCCTCATGCATTGTACTATTTATTTGTCCATATTGTGATTAATTAATTAGTGTGTGTGAAGTATTTTTGCTTCTATTCGAGTTCTACTGTATTATTATTCTGTTGCTCATTATACTGCATTGACCACTCTTCTTCTATTTTCTTGCTTAATCAATTACTTTCTTGTGAGATATACATCATCTCTTAGATCTATCGTGAGGATTTTCACATGGTATCAGAGCATGTTGAGAGTATTGTTTATCTCCATTCCTAAGAGTTTTTTGCAGGTTATTATCAAGATTTTGAGTGTAGCAGTTGCAGCAGTTTTTGCATTTATGTAGCAGTAGCAGTTGCAGATATTCTCTATTGCTTTTGCAGGTCTTCTACAGCTTCAATGTATTCAGAAGAAATCCCTCCTCTTTCTCCATTCAACTATGATTTTCTTTCTCTATTCAACTATGATGAATGGAAACCAAATATGATAGCACATTTGAAGAGAAATGGTTTCTTTGATTATTGTTTTGAAAGAGAGTTCGAATCCTTTGAAGAAGAGTATGAATGGTTAATTGAAGGTGATAGAGCTTGTGCATCCATGATGTTTGCTATGCCTCTATACATGACACACCAATTTGTTGATATTGAAACTCCAAAAGAGCTATGGGCCCAATTGGATGAAATTTTTGGCAGACAGAATGAAGGAATTGGTCCAAACCCTTTCGAGAACAAGAAAAGTGATGCATTCACCCTCCTTGATGATATCATTGATCATGAACCAGTATCAAACACATCTCATATTGAAGTTGTCCACAAATAAGAAGAACTTGCAGATTCTACACTCATGCTCCAAATTTCTTCTCTTTATGTGCCAGCTCACACTCTAGATATTGTAGAAGGTCCTAAATCCTCTCTTGCACCAGAGTCTATTGGTATGCATCATGATCTATTGAATGTTTTGGAGGTCAAATCAGCTGTTGGAGGTAATGCATTCGCTCTCCTCAAGCAATCACCTCTTATTTACTACTATATGATCATTATTCCATGCTTTCCGAAGGTTATTGAAGAATATGGCCATTGCCATTCACTTGGGATAATTTCTCATGCACATCATGGTTTTGATCTCACCCCTGCTAGTTCAAAGGAGATCTCAAGAAACCATGGCCATTCGCTTGGGATAATTTCTCATGCATTTACTGGTTTTGATCTCACCTCTTATGGTTCAAAGGAGATCTCAAGAAACCATGATTCAAGTCTTGGATCTAATTTGGATTCTAAGCAATTACTACTTGGGATAATTTCTCATGCATATGATGGTTTTGTTCTCACCCTTGTTGGTTCAAAGGAGATCTCAAGAAACCATTTATCAAGTCTTGGAACTGATTTGGATTCCAAGCAATCATTATTATTTGATGGTTCTTTTTGGCATAATCTCACCCATGATGGTTCGAAGGAGAAGACAAAAGCCTATCTGCACATTCATGTTTTTGATCCTACCTCAGCTGATTCGAATCACAAGTTCAAGGATTGTCCTCATACTTTTGGATTTGTTCTCATCACATTCGATCTGAAGAGAAAGTACAAGCACATGCTTTCTGAGCATGATCCACTTCTTCCCAAGAAGAAGATACCTACAAACATATGACCAAGCATCACACCTGCTTGAGTTTGGAGCATTTATTTTTGTGTGTGCCTTACAGTATATTTTGAGGGGGGCTATTTTTCCCATGAGGTTTTCCCCATTTCCTCGGTTTATTGACTATTATTATTCATTGTATTGGGTGACCTTTGGTCTTAGTTACCAGGGCCCATGATGGATTAAGAGGGGGTCTTAGGATATTCCTATACTCCATCCTAGTCCTAGTAGCATTTTCATTATTTACATTTTCAGTCATGCATGCACCTTAGGGTTTGCATGCATTATTTAGGGTTTGCATGCATTTGCATGCATCCCAGTCATCAGTCCCAGCACCTAGCCCTCAGTTAGCCAGCCCCCAGAGCTTCCTTCCACTCAGTTTCATCCCGCCTAGAGCTTAGTGCGCCCTCCTTTCACCTACTGCATGAGAAAGGCACCCTTCCTTACCTACCATTCAGTTATCTTTAGTTATCTTCAGTTCTTTCCTTGATTTAAGGCTAGACTGAATCTCAACTGACTGTATCACTCCGATGGACCTCCAGTGAGACTTGACTGCCCATTCTGACTCTAGTTAGCTCCTTATGCGCCCTCCACTGAGCCTCCTTCATTCAGTTAGTGTCTCCATGTTCCAGTTACAATTAGTTACACCTACCACACTTAGTTAGACTTAGTTTGACTGACGGTTGACAGTTACTTGTGCATTGATGACTCCACTGATGATGAGATAGACTACTAGTTGTGCTCCGATGACACTCCAGTGATATTTTGATCACTCCATGAAGGCTAATTCGAATTGCCACCTTGGAATTCGAATCCTCATGCATTGTACTATTTATTTGTCCATATTGTGATTAATTAATTAGTGTGTGTGAAGTATTTTTGCTTCTATATGAGTTCTACTGTATTATTATTTTGTTGCTCGTTATACTACATTGACCACTCTTCTTCTATTTTCTTGCTTAATCAATTACTTTTCTGTGAGGTATACATCATCTCTTAGATCTGCTATGAGGATTTTCATAAGGGAAGGAAATCCAGTGATACTCCTACTGTATGTGGATGACTTGTTTGTGACAGGTGAGGACAGGTTGATTGCCGACACGAAGAGGAAGCTTGATGTTGAGTTCAAGATGAAGGACTTGGGTATGATGCGTTACTTTCTAGGTATGGAGGTGTGGTAGAGTGCAGATGGAATCTTCCTTGGACAAGGGAAGTATGCGGTAGAGATCTTGAAGCGGTTCGGGATGATGGACTGCAAGGCCATGGCCACACCTATGGCATCGAACCTAAGGCTATTGAGTGATGCTTCATTAGAGTCGGTTGATGCCATGATGTATCATCAGATGATTGGGTCCTTAATGTACTTGATGAAGACAAGACCAGATATTTGCTTTGCGGTGAACAACTTGAGCCAGTTCCTGACTGATCCTAGACATGTTCACCTGATTAATGTAAAGCATATTTTGAGGTACCTAAGGGGTACGATTGATTATGGGCTCAAGTATGATGCGAATCAAAAGTTTAACTTGGAGGTTTATGTTGATTTAGATTGGGCATGCAGTGCTGCAGATAGGAAGAGCACTTCGGGGTGTTGCTTCAGTATGGTATTAGGTGTGATCTCTTGGTTTAGTAGGAAGCAATCCTGCGTAGCACTGAGTAAAGCTGAAGCAGAGTATGTCGCAGCTTACTTGGATATTTGTGAGGCAGTATGGCTAAGGAAGCTACTGTCAGATTTATTTGATCTCCTGTTGGATGCTACTTGTATCTTCTATGACAACCAGAGTTGTGTGAAGTTGTCTGAGAACCCGATCCATGATAGGTTGAAGCACATCGATATCAAGTATCACTATATTAGGGATATGGTGGAGAGAGGAGCAATGAAGCTCCTGTATGTTGCAACAGATGCACAGATTGCAGATGTGTTGACCAAACCACTAGCCAGAGTGAAGTTCAAGTACTTTAGAGAGAGGCTTGGTGTTCTTCAGATAGAAGATACTTCGAGGAGGAAGTGATGGGACACATTTGCAGGAGCCATTCCAAGCATGGTGGTAGGAGGATCCTTTCCATGGCTGTGGATCTAAGTCCTGTGTGATGAGCATCAAGACGATGCTCCAGATGTTTCTATGTATGATAATGATCAGGATGATCATGTGATGATGATATGCATCAGGATGATGCTATGATGATGATCAGGATGATCATGTGATGATGATGTGCATCGAGATGATGCACTGTATGATGATGATCAGTATGATAATGAGCATCAGGACGATGCTCTGTGCGAGGATGATCAGGTTGATCGTGAGTATCGAGATGATACTCCATGGCCGTGGACAGGTTGTGCGATAAGCATATAATATTGCCCTGGGAGATTTCCAGATACTCTTGCGAGGTTTTTCCTATGGAATATAATAGCTCCCTGGGAGATTTGGCAAATGCTCTTTCGAGGTTTTGCTTGGAAGGACATATAATATTTCCCTGGGAGATTTGCAGATACTCTTGCAAGGTTTTTCCTGTGGCATATAATAGTTCCCTGGGAGATCTGGAAAATTCTCTTTTGAGGTTTTGTCCATGGCATGTAATAGTTCCCTGGGAGATCCGATAGGTTGAACAGTAAGCTCGTAATCAGTCCTGGGATGCTCTTTCGAGGTTTTTCCAGACCACATGTAATCAGTCCTGGAGATCCGATAGGTTGTGTTAGGCACGTAAAAGTCCTGGGATGCTCTTTAGAGATCTTGTCGGTCGTGCTAGGCACATAAACGTTCTTGGGATGCTCTTTTAAGGTTTTGTGGTGGTAACATGTAATATTTCCCTGGGAGATCCGATAGGTTGAGTAGTAAGCTCGTAATCAGTCCTGGGATGCCCTTTCGAGGGTTTGTTGATGCACGTAATTAGCCTTGAGGATTCCACAGGATGGCCAGCTCGTAGAGATGATGAAGACCTACATGAGGCTAGGCCTACATCCAGCATGAAAAAGGGCTGGCTCTGTAGAACTTCCTATGACGAGAAGAATTGAGAGATAGCACAAGTGATCGAGATGAAGAGTATAGCATCAGTGACAATGATGCTCCAGTGATCCAATGACGATGATCCAGCTCCAGAATGGAAGACTTGTGCCAATATGTATTGATGACCTGTGTCAAGAGAATACCTTCCTAGTTAAGAGGGAGTGTTGATGTATTTGTAACTTCGGAAGATATTCACTTGTATATTTTATGTATTACATTTGTAATTTATTGTATCCCCAATGGAGATGTATTATTCCTTTGATTGGAAGTGTCGTCATTTGTATTTGCAAGTGTCGCAAGTCATATTGTAAGTGTCGTAACTTATATTTGATGGGTTATTAGACCACCTTAGAGGGGTCGGCCTAGTATGGGTTAAAGGGTTATTAGACCACCCTAGTGGGGTCGGCCCAGTGACATGTGGATGGGTTATTAGGATTCCTTAGGAATTCGGCCCAGTTAGATTAAAAGGCAAGTCAAGTCATTGTATAAATAGAGAGTGTGTCTCTCTCATTTTATTCATTCATTCACTCACTCACTTCGCATTAGTGAGAGAGAGGAGGAGTGAGCACAAGTGGAGGAGGAGTAGCTGCTGCAGACATCTATCTTTTTGGGATTCATCTTTGTGATATTTGTATTGGAGCTTATTCTATCTCTGAGGAAGTTGCGGTGTTTTTCACCTTCTTGGTTTTCCTTGGCGAAATGCTTTTGTCTCTTGTCTCTTGTGTTTGATATGTTGTACATGTTGTTCTCTCAGTTAAGATCCTACATCATGTTGAATTAAATGATGAAAAAATAACATTAATTTGGTTGGATATCACTACATCCATTTTTAGTTCTTTGACATTCTAACTTGGTGATATTATGTCTCATGGTGAGACACAATATCACCTCGAATTCCCCTCAGTGATCCTTTATGAATTTCCATAACCTCTTTAACCCACAACAAGGTAGGAGGAACATACGAGGATTTTCTATAATTTAGAGCATTTGAAAGATTCAAAGAAATAAAAGATCTTAATTTTCCAAAGGTGATTTGAACTCACAAGAGGCTATTCAACAAAGTGTAACTAGTGAGAAATACATTTTTGCATTGTCAAAATTCAGAGTAGGACATTTGCAAGTAGGGTGGACTGATCTGCCAACAATCTATTGTTGTTGTGGTGCAGCTGAGAGAGAAAGTTGACTGTCAAATTTGATTACTGGTTAGAGCACATCAATGAGAAACTGTATTAACTTTTAAATTTTAAGAAAAATCATCCTCCACATAACACTAGGAGACAAGAAATTAATAAAGTGAAGACATGGATGAATTTGCACTAGCAGTGGAAAATTCATCCATGCTCTAGAAGACATCACAAATATATCCATGCATCCTTTACTAGGGTCTCAATGCCTCAAAAACTAAATATCAAGAGACAAATTAAAACACTAGAAGTCATTGCATTAGTAGACTCTAGGAGTAGTGGCAAATTCATCCACAAGAAACTAGCATAAAATAATTATTGTTTTCCTTGCCTAGTGAAGCATTTCCAAGTCATGATTGCTAATGAGGGAAACATATCTTGTGGAGGGGAATGGCATAATGTCAGTTAGCCATGCTCAACAAAAACTATGTATGCTCAACAACCTACAACTTGATGTGATATTGGTGCCAATTCAAACGACCTACGACTTGCTCAACAACCTCTTAATAACCTCCATTTGGTTTCCTCAATGAGAAAAAAAGGCCTTGCAAGAGTTAATGTGGCATTTGTTGCTTAAACAATGAGTACAAAGAACATGCATTAATTGATATTGCTAAACAAGGAGCATTTTTATGTACCAAATGGATATTGTTAAATCCATTAAAGGTAATGAAAGTTAAAACAATTTGATGGTATTAATTTGGTTGGATATCACTACATCCATTTTTAGTGCTTTGACATTCTAACTTGGTGATATTGTGTATCATGGTGAGACACAATATGACCTCAACTTCCCCTCAGTGATCCTTTATGAATTTCCATAACCTATTTAACCCACAACAAGGTAGGAGGACCATAAGAGGATTTTCTATAATTTAGAGCATTTGAAAGCTTCAAAGAAATACAAGATCTTAATTTTCCAAAGGTGAGTTGAACTCACAAGAGGCTATTCAACAGAGTGTAACTAGTGAGAAATACATTTTCGCATTGTCAAAATTCAAAGTAGGACATTTGCATGCAGGGTGGACTGATATGCCAACAATATATTGTTGATGTGGTGCAGCTGAGAGAGAAATTTGACAGTCAAAGTTTATCACTAGTTAGAGCACATCAATGAGAAACTGTATTAATTTTTAAATTTTAAGAGAAATCATCAGGTCCACATAACACTGGTTGACCAGAAATTAATAAAGTGAAGAGCAAGTCAACTATGATCATTGATGGATCCGAGACAATAAATATAAGGGTGAAAAACATGATAATGGTTAGACAAGTTAATCAGTTACTTTGTGAACCACCCATGTCACAATAATAGAGGAAAATAGCAGAGAAAATCTGTATTATTATGTTGAATATAAATATGGTGAGATTGTAGATATTATATGTGGAACAACATAGCCATAAAGATTGAACAATCTCAATTAGTCATACGCTGTACATTTGTATTGTGGCTATAGATTCATACATCAATTGTTAAGTGATCCCTAGGTCATATATGGAAACATGCAACATTCTGTTGTTGTGTAGTATATGTATTGTGGCCATACAGTCATACACCGATTGTTAAGTGAGCCCTAGGTTGTACATGAAACATTTTGTTGTTGTCGTATATGTATTGTGGCCATAATACATCAATTTTTAATTGGGCCCTAGGTTGCACATGCATTACCCCGTTGTTGTAGCATATGGATGGAATGACATAAATAACTTTCCTGTAAATCTATTTAGCAATAATTGCAAGAATTTGAAATTTAATTTTCTTGTGACAACTCTTATTTGTTTAAGTGAAGGCTAAATTCATTTTACTTCAATGTCAATTATCATTCCACAATAACACATATTCAAGCAGAGAAACTTTGTAGAAACGCTTTTGTATCAATGAGAACCCACACATAAGATAAGCTAATTTTATTAATATCTAACAAATGACCACAAAAGTCAGTGAACGAGACTAAAAGATACATCCAGTATGAACACAATATGGGAGTGCAAAAGCAAATCCTAGGTAATGCTGAAAGTAAGATAAAGGAAGTGAAAGAAAAAGTGCACAAGAAATTAGACACAAAGATGTAGAATTTCTATTGTGGATCATTTATGGGAGATGGAAAGGTTGTATCATCATGTGATGACATTTTTATGTCACTTGCATCTACATTTTGGACAGAGATTCGATACCTTTGTCTCATGGAACCAGATTCAACATGGAGGGATACACTAGTCAATTTGTGTGAAAATCAGGATTTTAAGCACTGGTTTACGCCAATTGTATAAGCAAGTATTTGGAATTCAATTTGTCCACCTAGATCCCAAGTGCGGGAAAAATTGCATCTGATATATTTTATATTTTTAATTTGATTCACATGCATATTTATGATGTGATTCATTACATGTCATATGCCATGTCATAATGGGATAGTGGAACTTTGATGCATACTTAAATCACTAAATCCTATGATTGGATATGAACGGTTGTAAGCTGTTAACAATATGGAGAAGGAAATCTAGAGCAGGGATTAAAATCTCAGACTTGACATCTAACAGTCTTTGAAATATGGAAGACGATCCCTTGTTTCCAGGTGCTAGATACCACTTGTCGAATACTCTGCCACCTGTATCCAAATGCTTAAATATTGGCTTCTAGATGCTCATGGCACACTTGAAAGCTTCTTGAAATCTGGGATTTGAGATTAACTGTCTAAAAATGATTATCTAGCCCTTGATAAAATTTAACCGTTTGACTGTTGATATAATACCTTCCCCTTCGAATCTGTAAATGATAAGATCCATTCACAGTTTTCAAGTGTTCTTTTAAGGATCTTGATTATGACTTATCCATATCTTTTTCATTCTTGAAATACTCTGACACTTCATTGCAAGTGATCTTCGAATCTAGATTGGATTTGAGGATATACCACTAATCTTCTTCCATTTCTAAAATGTCAAATATAGAATATATTACAACACCTCAAAGAATCCTTACATGATTTCTAGCTGGTAGCAAACAAATGTCAATTCCAAATTGAAAAGGTGAGACATGATCAGTTATGAAAACTTGATGCAGAAACCACTACTTGAGTGAATGACATTTAACTCAGCATAGTTTTCATAGTCAGAATCAACTTCCATATCATTCCATATCGTCCACTATAGGTTGAATTCTACTGGATATGCATGTATTCCCATTAAGCACATCCTTCACAGATCCAAATATGTGGATTTATGCTACCGATATACATTTTTTTAGCAATTCCAATAAATTCCTTTGTTCAAAATCTTAACATTTTGTAATTTGCATCCTCCACACCGTTCTCCGTGATGAAAAATTGCTTCTTCCTATTCTAACTCTGTGTTCTTCCAAGAAAATTCTGCAACTTATAGTTGTAAATCAGATCCTTTTGCAATAAAACCTCCATGAAAATTACTCCTAACCACCTCCCAAAGTGATCCAAGAGTTGGATGAAGAAAAACAACAAAAGGCGTTCCATAATAGAGATAATAACTATCATCTTCAACGATGCCTGGGAACTCTCCCTTTGCCGGTTTGCGTGAGCGATTTTCTTAGGCACATGGATACCCATTTTATACTCATGTGGGAACTTATTTTAATGTTTGATCCATACTCACTTTTGACACTTGAAACCCAAAATTGAATCGCTCAGCACATAGAAGCTTTGCTGGAAATTATTTACACCTGATGCAATTGATTTTAAATAAAGCTGGCTCTCTTTTGGCACACTTGTGAATTCATTCTATATAACACTTGAGATTTTTGGTGATCATTTGAGACTTGATCTCGAACCTTTCTGACAGTTCTTGTATAAGGAAACAAATTAATGGTAAAAACCTTTTTGATTGTGCTACTTATGAACTATCCCACATACGCAGCAAGAAAACATTTAAAATTATTTATATATCCAAGTGTGTTGGGAACCACATGACATATAGTGCATAGCATATTCAAATTTTATCTTGGACATTGGTCTTAGTGGTGACTATGAACTAGGATTAGATGTTGACCTTGCCTCAAGTGAAAACTTTGGGTATGAAACCCAAAAACATGTTTTTGCCAAACTTTGCAAAAAGCCTTAAAATAAATAAACATAAAATTTATTTTAAAATCATATAAGAATAATTGTAAAATAATATATTTTATATTTATTTATATTTTTGTTAAAATATTTGGCTTTAGGTGACAAAAAAGGGGCTATAGGATAGATTTATACCAATGGATTGTAAATGCTAAAGGTGAAGACAAACCATAATATTTAAAATTTTGGGATGAATAAAAAATTACCAAGTCGTCATGAACGTTCAGGGATTTGACAAAAATATAATTGGAGTTTGAAATTCCTGCAACGCTTCCTTTGGAATTTTTGGTCAACGTGCTGTTGGAAACTAAAAATTTTGATGTGCAATTTTCAGTGCTAGCAGGTACCTTGAATGATATCTTGTTGATTTTGAATATTGTTGTTGTGTCTTGATATTTGCTTATAGCATCTTCAAATAATTTGCAAATGGAAGTCCTATTGATTCGCAATGCTCTTAATTATTTTTGAAAATATTGAGTTGGGTGTAGGAAGTCTTGGTTGACAGGGCCATCCATGTTGTAGCAGTACGGTCTCTTTCTCTTCAAAATTCACAACATTCAATTGCTATAGAAAACTGCAAGAACCCAGATTTATTTGGTGAAGGCTTCTTAAAATATCTTGACAATTTCCTTCCATCGGCTATGATGGGTATTTCAAAATCTAGTAGCCAAGGTGGGCATTTAGGGTGGGAGGATTTTGGTGGTCTGTTTGAGACTTGCACCACTATCAAGGAGGTAAGATTATAGCTGTATTTCTCTACAAGAAATATACTTTTGATTGAGCTTTTTTACATGCCATTGCTAGTGATGAAGCATACAGGAAAAAAAAATTCGTCTGACATTTGAACTATTATGTAATATAGATATTATGTTTACTCTCTCCTTTTCTTTTGCTTGTGGAATCATTCTTTGAGAGGGATTTCTCATCCTGGATGTTGGGGGTATTAAGCACCCCTTAGATGTTGTGAATACACATACAATGAGGGATAGGTCATTGAGATCATATCCTCAGCATGTTATGACTAGAGTACCATAGTATTCTCACCTTAATTCCAATCCTTGTGGATCTAATTTTATTTAACATTTAAGACCTTCTAGTTCTCTTTTCCCACATATTGGGAAAGGGGGACATGCACACATTACCAGTGTTCTTTTCAATTGGAGGTTCATCGACATTGGTTGTTAGGGGAGATTTTATGGTGAGCACCCTACATCCTCTAAGGATTGTCTAGTCTATGCTCCTAGCCCTGGACACTCTCCTATGGATATTTTTAGATCATGTATTTTCCCTATCAAGGTAAGGGATGATGTCTGCATTGGTGATTGTGGTTCCACTTCAAGCATTTATATGAACATGTGACATATCATATCTCTTGTATCAACTTCTTGCTTTGGTCTTTATCTTTCCTTGAAGGCTTTGTACATGTAGCTTGGGCTTACCCATATTTAGTCTAACCTCTCTAGCTATGTTTGAATTGTTTACTTTTCTTGCATTATTTTAGCATCTTAGTGTTTAGTTAATTTTTCAATCCCTAGGGTAGGAAACTAGTTACTTTTCCACTCCCTCGGGGTTTTTTCTACCCTAGATCTTCTCTTTTCTGTTGGATGTAGTTTTGATTCCCATTGACCTACTTCGGTCATTCGTGGACATTAATATATATTTTTTAATCTTTCTTTGTTTCTTTCTATTCTTGGCTTTCTACCCACTTGTGCCATAGATTAATTATTATAAGTTTGATTTATGTTGGTAGATTATACAACACACCCTGTTTGTTTAATATTGGGAGGTTATGTGATGTAACCTCGTGTACCTTAAAGATCTATTGACTAATTTTGTATCTCTTTGATTTTAGAAAAATAGTAATAGAAGTTGCTTTTTCACTCCCATTTTTTATTCACATTGGTTGTACTTCTGAGTCCCATTGACTAACATTGTGGTTGCTTGTTGGACATTAATATAATTACCTTATATTATCCATCTTATTAAGCCATCATTGTATTTTCTTATTGTATCTATTTTATTCCTTCTAATGGTATTATCCACTCCTTTGATCAACAAGTTAGTCAATTATTTGATATCACTTTTCAGCCTCAAAAGCTCCCTAATTTTGAGCTTTAAAATTATTTGCTATCATTTTGTGATAGTGTATTATTGGATTTCTTATATGCTTAACACTCTTTGGGTTTATCATTTTACCTAGTTCTACCTAAAGGTGATTGTAGATCCCCTTCATGTTTGAAGGACACTAATAAAAAACTAAATTATTCAATGATGCAGGCTTTGGTGATTTATTTGCACTTACACCCTTGTCTTTCTTGTGTGGATATTGTGAGGATTCTTTATGATATGATAGAAACAATATTGTAGTAATTTGTGTCAATCATGAAACAATTTATGTTGGGGCAATCAATATATTAAATGTGCTTGCAAATGTTTTGAAATTTGCTTTACATTCTTACACTAAACATGGCCTTATTTTTTCTTTCCTAAAACCATCTGTTTATATGATGAGTTTGTCAGTTATGTAATTTCATTTGATTTCTTTTCCTTTTTCATTGGCTACTGCTAGATAGACTTCTTGAGGTGAAACAATAATAGTACCAATTGAATAATATCCTTCCTTTCCAATAAATTTTATGGTTTTAGAATTTGTTTTTATAAGTGGTTAATATTTCCATAACCAAAAGTTGTATTGTCTTTTTTCTTCTGTACGCAGAAGTTGGAGTTTCCTCTTAAATTTTCAAGGATATTTGCATAAGAACCTTTGATATTATGATCAGGAGTTTTATTGTATGGCCCCCATGGGTGTGGGAAAAACCATATTGTTGGTGCTACTATTGCTTCATGTTCTTTGTGATTTATCTCTGTGAAAGGACTTGAACTGCTAAACAAATATATTGGAGCATCAGAACAAGTTGTAAGAATTTCAGTTTTTAATGTATCATACATGGTACTTGTGAGTGTGGGTGCAAACTAATTGTAATTTTGAGGCGCTTTAAACATGTAAACCATATCCCCTTTCATGTTTGATTCCTTTCGTTGGTTTTGAATGCCATTTTTCCATAAATCCTTCCTTTTCAAAAATTCCAAGATTAGAATTTTGAAAGTGAAAATTGAGTATTTTGCAGGTTATATATGACTTAATTGTAAAACTCCACTTCCTAGATATCGCATGGAAACATCCATTTTGGAAAACCCTCATGAGGGATGAGACCAATAAGCTCAGTGATAGTAGGATGACTAGTGGGAAGCACGTTGTCAAGCAAAAATGAGCTAATTATTTTATTATCCAAAATATGCCCTTCTTACTTAGACACTGGGCCAAGAAATGAGAGCTCTACAATAGAAATAGAATGTGTTTCCAAATCTCAACCTGCTCTACTATTGGAATTTTGGGTTATTGCGAACGTGTTTACACCATGTTTGTGCATGCTGCATGAGATTTGGGGTACATGGTGTATGAATAGTCCTTGGATGGTCCAAGATGGATTGGACCCCTTGTAGTAAGCCATATAAGGGATTACTCCGAATGGTATCCATACAACTTGTTTTTCCTTGTTATCTGTATGATTTGATTGTATTCATTTTAATTAGTTGTCACTACATTCTGGACCAACATAAATGGATGGTTGGAACTTGGAATTTGAAATTGTTTCTTTGAATATTATTTACATGCTAGTATAGTGGTGTCCACAACATTGAAAATGATGCTTAATATGCTAAAACATAACATGAGACTTATATGTGCCAACATATTAATACGAGAACATATGTATAAAACAAAGAAACTTACTTTTTCAATCTCTTTGTGGCAGGTTAGAAAGATGAAAACAAAGAAATTATGTTTATGTCTGTTACCCTAGTTTTTGCATGGGTGTACTCTTGTGAATTTGATCACAGACTTCAGCTAGTGGTTATATATTGACGGTATTTTGGTGGCCTAGTTTATTGAGGATAGAGCTATGCTTCATGAATGAATATAGATACTACAATTCACTAATGTATCATTTGTTCATGACATTTGGATCATGTCATTGTGGATGCTCTGATGGTTTGATGTAACAATTTCATAGATGGATCTTATCCCTAATTCTACCATTCTTACACATTTCAAACAATAACAAAATGGTATTACAGTTTCAGTAGAAGCAAAGACGGTGACAAGAGTGTTGTATTTTGATTTCAGAGTTATAGTGACATGTTTTACCCTTTGTACATACATAATATAGGACCTGATTCTATAGATAAAGCAGCCATGAATGAAAGGATTCAAAGCTATGTTAGAAAATAAAACTAGGAAATTGAAAATGAAACTCAGCTTAAAAACTCAGGTGATGCTCGTTGCCAAATTTTTGTTAAGGAGGATCCTGTAGAAGATTGGTGGCCCATTGTTTTTTTTTCTGGAATCTCCCTGACTTGTGAGAGTGGAATTTGTTCTAAGAAACAATGACCTAGGGGCATCTAATCCATCAAAATAACCCCGGGATCGCACCCGGCCTGGGCCACACCAACCCTCAACTTTTTGGATTTTGGGTGTCTCCTCCCAACTAGCTCACCTCTAAGGGGAATTCAACCCGGGTCACCTTGTTGACGATACCCACAACTTAATTGAATGAGCTAGCAAGAGTTGACTTGGTGACCCCTGTTTATATCTTATAGGGTGTTTAGATCTTATAGGTCCTTCCACTTTCTAATATCTGCTTGTTATTTCTTCAGTTGAGAATAGGTCCTCTGTATTGGTCTCTTCCCGAATAGTCCCCATGTTGGTAGTTTATTGAGTATCGTCCATTCCTGGTGTGGGGCTAAGTGTAGGAGATATGAATTCTTTTCCTACTTGGAACTTGGTTCTTTCCCTTTGTTTTCTGCTCTTAGTGCATTAACTGAAGTTCACCTCAAGCTACAATCAACATGGACGTATTGCTACTATCCATATTCATGGGTAAAAATACATGCCAAATATTGTCAGCATAGTGGAAAGCAATGGTGACATTTCACCATTATCCTTTAAGGACCATTATAATTTTTTTTTTTACAATTTTAATTGAAATGGAAACGGTCCTTTATTTTGTGTCATTAAAATATTTTCAAAATAAAAAGTTGTGACAATCTCATATATCTTTTCACCATTGATATGATAATGGAAATAGCATCAATAGTGAGAGTTATTGAAAGCCCCTCATCATAATTCATTTGCGACGTTCAAGTTTTTGGTGATGGGGGGCCTTTTGACCATCAGCGATGAGCTTATGGTGACATTTTTTGACCCTCACCAATGATCGGTTATTGACCGTACCCATATATACATCAATGGTGAGGGCCAAAATAGGTACATCACCAAAAATTCAAATGAATCGGTGAGGTTCACTATCCGTCATAATAATCATTATTAGTGACAGACATTGAATGTAACCAAATAAACTCTACTTTTGGGGACGCTGCCTTTGGCGATGTTCGGGTTTTGGTGACGACGACCCTATTGGCCATCACCAATGAGCTTATGGTGACATTTTTCGACCCTCACCAATGATCAGTTATTGACCATCCCCATATATGCATCAATGGTGAGGGACAAAATAAGTCTATCACCAAAAATTCATATGAATTGGTGAGGGTCACTATTTGTCATAATAATAATTTTTAGTGACGAACCTTGAATGTCACCACATAACCTCTACTTTTGGTGACGGTGCCTTTGGCGACCCTCATTTTTTGGTGACGGAGGCCCTTTTGACCATTGCCGATGATCTTATGGTGACATTTTTTTACCCTCACCAATGACCTTTTTTCTTGTAGTGATGGTTGGTTGACATTGGCGCATCCAAACATATGACTAGCTATAAGAGTGCCATCACCATTCTCAAGGAGAAAACGTTTGCATGCAATGTAGAGTTGGGAGACAACACAACCTATTCGATCCAAGGAGTTGGATCCACCTCCTTACAGCTGAATTCAACATATATTTTACATGTGGAGGAAATTATTTATGTTCCAGGATTGAAGAATAACCTCCTATCAATTTCAGTCCTTGAAGATAAGGGGTTCTGAGTCATCTTCATGGATAATCAAACACTATTATGGCTGGAGAACAAAGACTTGAAATATGCAGTAGTGATTGGAGTTAGAGAGGGAGGTATCTACGAGGTACCTCGGAATTACATTCAAGATATGGTTCACAAAACTATCAGTCCATATGAGCTATGGCATAGGAGGCTTTGTCACCTCCACTACAAAGCACTATTAGGATTACAACAAATGGTGAAAGGTATGCCCATATTTGATTTTGAGCATGATAGTGTATGTAGGGGTTGTGCACTTGGGAAGAATGTTAAAAATAGTTTCTCTAGCAGTAGTACTTGATCTAAAGGGATTTTAGAATTAACACATTCTGATGTATGTGGTCCCATTTCATCCCCTTCCGTGAGTGGCCATTTATATTATGTAATGTTTATAAATTAATTCTCTAGAAAGTCATTGATTTATTTCCTAAAGGCTAAGAGTGAAATATTTAGCAAGTTTCGGGAATTCAAAGCCCTAGTTGAGAATCAGACAGGGAAGCACATCCATGCTTTGAGATCTGATAATGGAGGTGAATTTGATTCACGCGCATTTAATGAGTTCTGTAAACATATTATACAACTTGATGAGAACCCAACATTGTTCTCTTTTTTTGGGGGTCAATTTTAGTAGCTATTTTTACCCCTGTTTCAGAAGTGTGTATACTAGTAGCACCATTTTTCATTTTGAGCCCTTTTTTTTTGAGATTTTGAAACCTCTTAGTCATAGAAAAAAACTATAGCTTTTATTCACAAATGCATTTTTTTCAAATTTTACAAAAAAAATAAAATTTAGTAGCTAGTTATGTTGAAAAAATCTATACATTTTCAAATTTTGTTAACTTTAGAAGTTAGTTAGATTAAATATATATATATATATATATATATATTTGAATTTGTTTCCTTAAAATTGTCTCTTAAATAAATATTTTTTAGGGGAAATTTGAAAACATTTAGAACTTTTTTCAAAAAAATTTCAATGTTTTTATGTTTAGTACTAAATTTTTTAACAATTTTAAAATAAAATTGAAAAAAAAACTTTAAAAAAAATACAAAATAAAAAAAAAATTAAAACCAAAAAATTTTAAAAAAAAATTAATAACAAAATTTTAAATTAAAAATAAAAAAATAAAAAATAAAATAAAAATAAACAAAACTAAACCTTCCCTCCCACCCACCCAACCCCCCCACTGCTCCTCCTCCGCCTCTGCTAGCCCTTCGCCCTCCCCCATTCCCTCCCCCCCAACTCCACTCCCATCCCCACGACTGTCCCCCTCCCCCCTCTCCCCCCTCCGCTCCTCCCCAAAATCCCACTATCCTCCCCCGTCCCTACACCCTCTCCCCCCTCGTCTCCCCTCCCCCTCCACACCCTACGCACCGAGCCAAACAATCCCCTCTTGCGTCCTGGCACGATTCTTGAAATCGTGTCACCGTTAAGGAGCAACGCTTGGGCAGAGGAAGGAACGGCGGTTGTGATAATATACAAAATCAATATTAACTTCATTTGTATTTGTTACCAAACCACTCCTTAGCATGGAAAATTTTATAAATTAAAAAATGCATGAAGGTGCACTTGGTGTATATGGAAACAATAATAATTGTCCACCCATAGAGCAACAAATAAACCTATATTTATTTTTACCCTCATGTTACATACATCCACATGGAGCAAAAAGTAAAACAAAAAATAACTTCAAAAGCTTATATGTTTTGTGGAGTTCATTTTGTATTATTTATAGGCACCACTTGTGTTGCTTCTCGATACCGTGTATGCAACTATAAGTGAACCTAACATAAAATAACATATTTTGGTGTGTTATTGAGTCTGTTAATGCACCATTACTAGTTCCTCTATATATAAGAAGTGCATCATTAATATTATATATATATAATAATAAAACTCCATCTTATTTGTGTGTGGTTTATTTAGTGGATGCATTGATGTCATTATAAGAAGTGCATCATTAATATTATATATATAAAATAATAAAACTTCATCTTATTTGTGTGTGGTTTATTTAGTGGATGCATTGATGTCATTATTTTTTGTGGTAGATGTACTATTGGCATCCCTTAAATTATAGTAATTATTGATATCTCTCATACATATATATGATTTGAAATGTATGTTTTACATCTATATTGATTTTTATATATTGTCATTCATAAATATTTTTGCTTTCCATTTTATGTTGGTGTTGACTTTGTTTTATTTATAAAATATACTGAGTATGTGTTAATAATTTCTTTATTTTTAAATTTAATATGAGATGTATCATTCATTCAAATTTGAAATGCCATATACTAGTTTTTGTACTATATTCTATGTATATTATGTATGTTCATGTTATATTGATGTTGATATTGAATTTTGATTTATAAAATTCCTCGTGTATGTTAATGATTGACATTATTAGCATAATTTTATGAAAATATAGAAAAGATTTCTACCAAAAATTATTATCATTAATGTTTTTTCCTTTTCTAAAATCAAATTTGAGATGTTTTAATGATTTCAAAGATTTCACAAATTGATTAATGTTCTAGATCATATTTTTATTTGACTAAATTATAAATTTACTCTTAAATATTATAACTAAAATTTTGATTAATTTAGATAAATTTAAATTTAATATAAGTAAATCTAATAAAATTTATATTTCTCTAGTTTTATATAGTGATCGCATCATGCATAATCAATCATTTACATATTTATATATCACAAAATTTCAAAGGAAAGAACAACAAATTATATTTACGAGGCTCTAAAAGTTAAAGGTGGATGGGGCATTGCAAAGGCCAAAGGGTATCACTAAAAACATATAATGACCTTAGTATGTGAAAATTTATATCTTGTGGTATGTCAACCTCTTACATCCTTATTTGGTGATATCCTAAACAAAGGTCAAGTTTAGAGAAAAACTTGTCTCCATGCAATGTTCATCAAAGAGATCGACATAATTAATGGGGATGGGAAATTTGTCCTTAATTGTAAACTAATTGAGTGCATGGAAACTAGGATAGACGAGTCAATGCACTACTTTCTCAATAACATCACCATTGGTGATGAATTTGGTTGGTACTAGGATGACTAATATTAGCCTCCAATAATTGCTTAATGATATTTTATATTTTACTATTCTATGCAAAAGGGAACCTATGAGGACACAAAATTGGTGGTTGACTTCGTAGAATAAGTGTAATGCCGTGGCCATCCTTCACACATGAATGTGGTAAACGACGTGTGTTTTAAATGCATGTTGGTGTTTTGAGAAAACCAGTTGTAAGAGAGTGTGAATTTCCCTTGGGGATGTTTCAACTACTTGTATGCCAATGGATTGTGTAATAATTCCTAAGTGGCATTTTTTTATAACTTCTCCATAGGAGGAGAGGTAATCATTTTAGGGAAACTTGATGTGATCCCCTTGAGGGTGTTTTTTCTAGTCTCTCTTGAAGTTCATGTATAAATACGTGAAATCCATGGTGACAAGTTCCAAAGTACATATCTATTATGCCCCTATAACTACAACACAACAAACCACTTTAATAGGCATATGCAATTTTTGATATTGTACTCACTCATTTCAAGTTTCGCAATTTTATATTGGCCCCCACATTTCATCATACCACTTGGCATATGATTTTTTTTCTCACCCCCGAATATCAGGTATCTACATCCATAGAGAAGAAATCCAAGGGGCCCAAACAAAGGGGCCTCACCTTGTTAGGCTATTTAAGAGCCTATCCCCAACATCAAACTTGGGTGCCTAACCCTAGAGGACCTAGAGAATTGAACCCTTGACCTCAACCTCGTAAAGGTTTGGTCCCAGAGGCTCCAACATGGATTCATCACTTTTCATACGATAGACACGAGAATGGGTTTCATATACTGCTCTCCTATGAATGAAATTCCGAGTGTTGACAATATCAAATAGTGCGAGTGTTGACAATATCAATTAGTACAATCACTTTGTGGTTCTTGATGTAGACAATGAACTTCTACACTTAGAGTCTCAGAAACATTATTAAACATGGAGAGATATCTAGGGTTCCTTGCCAAGAGCTTGCAAGGTGGTGTCTTCATCAATGGGCAAAGTACGTCCTCTACTTCTAATTCATGAGTGTCTCTAGATGATATTTCTTTTAAGTGGTCTTGGGGATACATTTTCTGAAATAATCTAGGTTCTTTCCATTTATTCCTTTTGAGAAAATGGTCATCAAAATTATAGTAAAGTCTAAGGCATTGAGATTTTTCCATAGAGAGGAAAATGTGAATAGTGAATGAAAGTTTTATGGTTTGGGCATTCTTCACTATCTAATTTTTTTAACTCTATCAAAAGTTTCCAACCATGTTTTAGGCCAATGTATTATGACATGTACTCTAATTTCATGTATGAAACCACTTATAAAACATTCTAATTCTTGTTGTAGACCCTTCCCTCCCTTCTCTTATTGCATTAGTTTGACATAATGTGGTATTTTATTTTTCATCCTAAAACATCCCATGATCTCTATTGTTCAAAAGATACTTCTTCTCTAAAAAAGGTTCACTTGTGTACTTTAGAATTAGTACTTTATTGTTGATATTTTTAGGAGTTTTTAAATAATTAAATAGATAAAGGTATTGTAGCTCATCCAAATCCTTAAGGAATTTATAGAAAATCCTCTTCTATTGTTTCACCATTTAATTCAACAGTGAACTAAAACACCAATTTCATCCATATTTTTAAATGTCGACTTATGACGAGTTCACTTAAGATAATCAAGTAAAGACACTATTTCTAACGAAGTGAACACTCAACATGCATATGCATCCTAAACAAGAATATGTCAATGACAGTAGCCATTTTAGAAAATAAAACTAATAAACATTAGAAAATAGAGATTCATAAACTAAACTTAAGGCCTTATCTTAAGGAGGTAGTTCACAATTAAAAAAATATCTTAAGAAACAATTCATAAAATGCCTGTCCACTGTAATTGCTATCTCCTCTCGTGATACATTTCGCAAACAATAAACCCCCGCAAGGATGTTCACTCTTTTTCACTTAAAAAATCTAAAGAAAAATCACTGCTGTGTAGGTGGAAGTTGACTCTACTCTCCAACCGAATCTGTTCACCCACATAAAATGAAGAATGATGTGTTCACCTTGCAACAGACAAGTAGATTAAAACGGTTGCAAACTAATATCAATCATTTTCAACAACACAGTTGCAAACAGCAATTTATCAAATTACATTACGATTTAATAAGTTTTTAAATCATTAACATTACATTACGATTTAAAAGCATCACATTACAAGGTTTCTTAGACACTGGAGGAATCTCACAGAATAAAAAATTCAGATGAAAATTTGCGTTTGCACTCACTTCAAGTTCAAGCATGACATCCACAAATGTATATATGACTTACAACCACTTGGATAACATAAAAATGTATTTGAGTGTATATATGAATTACAACCAACTGGATAACATAAAAATGTATTTGAGTGTATATATGAATTACAACCAACTGGATAACATAAAAATGTATTTGAGTGTATATATGAATTACAACCAACTGGATAACATAAAAATGTTACCCTTATAATGATCATAATCTTCTATTCAACAATCGAGTAACATCTACCACTCTACAAAGAATGAACCATTCACCACTTTGGTAGTCTATTGAGGTTCCACTTTGATAGTCTGTTGAGGTTCCATGAGTCGCTGTTGTTTCCATCTTCTTCGGCCTCTGATCTATCATAACATTAATTCTGCAAGAGCATTAATAAGACTTCAAAGCTTAATAACATTAAGTGGGGTTGGTTGGTCAAAGCTTCAAGAGCACTGAGAGCGCCAATGGGCAATGGGGTAGGAACTTTGGGAGCCCCCTCTTGCGTGGCCAGCTCCAATCTGTAAATAAGACTTCGCCGGTTTATCTCACTACTCATGGGGAGGTCGCACTATGTGTCCAAAAATGAGGGGAGGTACAGTTTTTTATTTGGTTATAATTTTAAACTCTTGACTCATATCAGGCATCGACGTCTTCTAAATATTCCACCAAATCAACTGCCTAGAGCCCTGCTACTATCTATCTATGATGCTACTTCATAAAATAAACTGCTATTAAAATTAGCCATACCTGTAGAGAAAAGTGAGGCAAACCAATTGAGGGTTCCAAACTAATGGCTGCAGGCATCCCAGCCTTTGGTCCAATTTGGGATTCTTAGATGTTTCTCGTTGAAGGTGTGGTTTTTGTTGAAGGTCATTAAGCTGCTGAACATAGACAGAGGTATTCGTCTATTCAACAATCGAGTATCAATCATTTTCAACAACACAGTTGCAGAATTCTTTCCAATTCCACCCATTCCAATGCTACTCACAATAATGAAACAATAAAAAACCTTCTCACATAATCTCTTGCTTGTTGGAACGATCACAAACACATAATTCTCGTACATGTAGAGCACAAAGCATGAACACTTTAGAGCGCTATTCGAAGTCTGCAACGTGATCATTTCATATATGTGCAGATGGAAGACTGCTTGCATATCCACGAATGGAAGCTTTGGAAGGCGGCTCCAACTTTTATATCAATGAGTCTCACCCTCTTAGTATATCATGAAAATGGTATGCTATGCCTCACATAACTCCCATGACTCAAGTACAACAAACAATTCCATGTGACTCCCTTAGTACAATAGGTTCAATTGGTTCTGATGTGACTCATTTAGTACAATAGGTTCAATTGGTTATGTGACTCCTTTCTACAACAACAACCCAGCCCATTCATTTCGTACCAAAACAGAATTTCATGTGAATTGTTTCATATATCCATCACAGCATAATAAGATTGAAGCTTTAATCCATGAACGAATGCATTGGCATACCATTTATCATAAACGGCTTGGCATACAGCTGGCTCCCGCTCAGCAGATTGCAAATGCTGTTTGGGCAACAAATTAATAGTCAGCACGGTCTTTACTAAACCTACCTGATTCTTGTGTCATAGCATAAATTGAAATGTACCAACTTAAGGTAAAATATAAAATAAAAACTTGGTTTGCATCAGGTCTCATAAGAGAGTTATGATGAAGTGGATAATTGAAATTCTTCTTACCTGTGGTGAAAACTGTTTCATACCCATTGCAATTTCGCAATCACAAATAACGTTAGAACCTGAAAATAGGCAAAGCTACAAAATGAGTAATCTACATGGACACATTTAAGAGCAACACAAATAAATAAAAGATAGTCTACCATTGGTTATGAACTAACCGATGAAGCCTTAAAAGTTTAAATAACTAAATATAAAATATGGTTTAGCATTTGATTAGAGCGGACCAGATTGAGCCCTTACAGTAATCATTTTGATTGAGAGAGTATTCTTGCATTAAATTCTTTTCTTGTTTCCTAATCTTGCAAGGGCGATCATTCTCATATATAGATTCAGAGTGCAAATGCCGTTTCCTGGGCAATAAGGTTTCCTTTGAAGCAGTATTAGATGCACTAGATGTAGATTGTTGTGAATTTGACGGTATCTGGTGATAACTTCATAAACTGGTATTAATTTAAGTTATTAATTTAAATCATAAAATAAACTGCTATTAAAATTATCCATACCTATACAGAAAACTGAGGCAAAGCAAGTGAGAGTTCCAAATTAATGGAAGCGGCTGCTCAACATAGCAAGAGGTACTCGATAAGAAATCATATTGGTAACTGTTAAGACTATTCAAAATCAAAGAAAAAGAAAGTATAGTTACCATTGGATGGAGATGACCATATTGTTAAGAGTTGTAATCTCAATGGTCTTAAGTTGGTTAGTTAGTTGAGTCAATGGTTCTAAGTTAGTTGAGTTAGTTGTTGACTAGGTCATTAGTCGACCCATGGTATTCAGTGGCCCATTGTATTAGCCGTTGGTTTTGAGTCTATGTGATATTATATATAGGTGAGTTAAATAATGAGAAAGCAATCGATATGCCTTTGTGTTTTTGCTCTATGTTTTGTGTATTGCAAACTTTATCATGGTATCAGAGTTGACAGCTTGATTCTTAAATCTTGGTTTTGGGTAAGCCTTTTTAGAAACTGGAGAGCACACACACACACGACTAGAAGTTGCAGCATGGGACGGAAACGGAACACTCGGGCCACGAAAAAAAAAAACGATGATTTTTTTTTTTTTTTTGGCGAAGGGTACCTCAAAAAACCCCTGAAGGGAGGCTGGCGCACCCTACATGGAGGGAAACTGCGTCGGGTTCCCCCTTCCTGAAAGGAAATCCACGAGGTTGGCGCACCTTGTCTGAAGACAACCTGCGACGGTAAGCCTACACTTATAGAAATTTTTTCGACGCACCCCGACAACGCATTGTGTCAGTTATAAGCCTGTGCCGATCAGTTTAAGAGTTGTCATAAGCCATGGCAAGTACGAGCATTGTTCAGATCCTATTTTTGAAGAACTATTGACACTGAGCCAAAATATTGGACAACGTTCTAGCTTTGATTGCAGAAGATCGATCTAAGAAAAACCTGTGTAGAAAAGGGTGGGAAGATATGGAGTTTCGTGGGAGTTTCTATCCAGTTTCCGAGAAGATCTGAAGTTTGAAGGACCACTGATATTGAAGAAAACCAAGAAGATCGAAGATGGTGCTAGAAGAGCTACCAGAAGAAATCGAAGAGGTAAGAAATCTGTTAATTTCAATAGGTTCATGGAAAACCTTTGATGGAGACAATTATGAATTAAGGTCATTAAAAATTAGGGATCTGTTAAGGTCACAAGATCTGTGGCATTTTGTAGCTGAAGAGGATCCTAGTGATCTAGAAGCATTTGAAAATTTGACAGAGTATCAAAAAGAAAGAAGGCAAGTTGTTGCCTTAAGTATCATCCAAAATAGTATAGATTATTCCATCTTTCATAACATTTCATATGTTTATACTCCCAAAGAAGCTTGGGATATATTGAAAGCAGAGTTTAGTGAAGAGGAACTTGAAGTAGAAGAAGATGAAGCAGAGTTCAGTGAAGAGGAACGAGTTGACTTTGCAAGCCATGCAAAGCACCAAGAATCCCACAGTGAAGTGGAAGACAGCCAAGAAGACTGTGTTTATGATACAGCCAATGATCAAGTAAGCTCAACAAAGCTTGTTGATCTAGCTATGTTTGCTGATGACAGTGAAAACAAACCTGTCAATGTTGAAGTCCCCAATGACGTGAGTGATAGTCTCTCAGAGAAAGAGACACTTGATAGCAGCCGTGAAAATCTCTCAGAGAAAGAGACAGTTGATAGCATCATAGAAGTTGCAGCACCTAGTTCATCACAGAACCAGAAAACCAGAAGTTTAAGGGAGCTATATGAGCAGACTCCCATTATTGATGAGCAGTATGAGTATGCTCTGTTTCCTTGTCAACCCACAGTTTTTGAGGAAGCAATGAAAGATGCACATTGGGTACAAACTACAATAGTTAATGAGAATGATGATGTAGCTGCCTTTGAAACACCAGAAGAGGAAGATGAACAAGATGTGAAACTCAGTGAAATGAAAGAAGATGAAGAAGTGAATGCTCTCCAAGAAGAGCTGAAATATATTCAGCTTTTTTCTGATAACAATTTTGAGTGTGCATGTAACATGGATAGCAACACACAATATGTTGAAATAGAAAAACTTGCACTATATTCCAATACCAATGAAAAACAATAACATTGTTTATTATGCAGAAGACAAAGAAGCTCTGCTGAAGAACACCTACTTAGCATCAAGTTCAAGAAGACAAAGAAGAAGTAGTCCAAGTACACATCGAGGAAGAAAGTAAAGCTTAAGTTTATTTGAATGAAATGTATGCCTAGCTGAGACATAAACCAGCAGGCACAACACTTAGGAATTGATAGTGTTGACCACACCATCCCACTTGAGATTAAGGGGGTGTGTTAAGAGTTGTAATCTCAATGGTCCTAAGTTGGTTAGTTAGTTGAGTCAATGGTCCTAAGTTAGTTGAGTTAGTTGTTGACTAGGTCATTAGTCGACCCATGGTATTCACTAACCCATTATATTAGCCGATGGTTTAGAGTATATGTGATATTATATATAAGTGAGTTTAATAATGAGAAAGCAATCAATATGCCCTTTGTATTTCTACTCTATATTCTGTGTATTGCAAACTTTATCACATATTCTTATTTAAAATACTAATTATAATAGGCAAATAGAAAGCATCCTTGTGATACTTATACATGGCCGTCTCCATGCATTTCTATTCTCCACGATAACTAAGAGTGAGATATTCTAATTACTCTTTAATTGGTGGAAACATATTTAAAATACTAATTGTAATAGGCAAATTGAAAGCATCCCCGATATATACACGGAGCATAGGAAGCCTTATAGTTACGTGTTATTCACTATATGTATATATAAACCCTATCTTTATATATTTAATATGAATTATATACTACATAATTTATTTATTTAGCATATTGTATTACAAAATTGTATCATATAATATATCTTTTAAGCATAATCTAGTTACAAATCAAAATGTAACTTAATATGCATGGCATTGTATGTATCCATGAGTGCATTTATATTGAATTGAATTATAATTTATTTTCTAAAGATGGAAAATAAAAATAAATATAAAATTGCTTTAATGAAATTATGCTCGATAGGAATATCAAATTAACTTTAGACTTCCATAATAATATATTTTATTTTTATTAAATATAAAATTTGATAATAAATATTATAAAATATTTTAAATTTTTAAAATATTTTAAAATTTTAAATTATTATATTTACTTTTTTAAATAATTTGTTTTTAATAAATTACTCCATTTTAAATAACGATCTAATATATCACTTACACTAATTTCAATAAAATTAATTAAGTCTAATAAAATGATGTATATCTTTTCAATAAAATTAATTAAATACAATTAAATGATCTATATCTTTTAAATCTCTAAAAAGGATTTAGGAAACTCATCCCCTTGCTATTAGGTGTTATATAACTGTATAATTATATACTGTTTTAAATATTTAATTAATGTTAATGAGAAAACTTGTGTCTTTAATTAAATATACATAAGTTACCTTTAAGAGGGAAAAGTAAAAGCTATCAAATCTTTAGATTTGTTTGCAATAAATTTTGAGGAGCCTTAGTCTTTCTTCGACAGAGCTTCCAATCAAAATAGAGCTGGGGCACGGGGTCTTCTTTTCATAAACCAGAAGATCTCTTTTAAGTTCCAGTAGGTTTAGGGGCAGGTTCGAACAACTATGTTGAGCTTAACACTTTATATCTTTTGCTAAAATTAGCAAAAAAGGAAGACGTAAAGTCCATGCAAGTCTTTGGTGATCCACAGCTTGTTATAGACTGGGAAATTAATCGTAAGGCGTGTCACAATTAGCTGAGATTAAGGCTCTAAGGGAGACATGGAAACGACCTCCTTTTATCATATTCCTCCGGAAAAGAACTCAGAAGGAGATATTCAAACCAAAGTGGGCCTGGATTTGAGAAGTGGTCAATGGATCATCCAAAAGGTGACCAAAGGAAGAATCTCTGGCAGCCAACAGTTTACTCTATGAGATTCTATCTAATCGTTCATAAATTCTGAGCCTATTCTTCAACGTTTCTAGTCTTTGAATCTAGAGCTATTTTCATCCTTTGATAACGTTACAGAGCATTGTAGCTGGTTTATAGGTTTTTTACTTTTCTTTTGCTAGAAATGCCAAGTCAAGCAAATTTGATGCACTAATATTATGAATCTAAAGCAGGCTTGCAAGCTTTGCATTTAGTTACATACTTTTGGAGGCATTAGATCAGACTCACTTATATGAACAATAATTTTTTTTTTGTGGCTACGGTTTATCTAGCCTATACAAAATGTAACCTTCGCTTTTTAATAAATAAAGGTTATTAGTTTTTTCCAGGGAAAAAAATGTTCATTTACATTATTAAATTCCAATAAAACAAAAAAAATGTGTATGTTTGAAAATGTACTAAGTACATTAGAGTTAATCACTAAAAAATGCATCTCATTCTCGTGGTAAACAATTCTCACTTGGCTGAAAATTCCACTAAACACTTGGCGAATAAGGTAATTTTGTAGGATTTTTTTTTTTTCTCGATTTAAGAGTCGATGGTTTTTTTAAAGTAATTAGAATCAAAATTCAAAATAATATTAAAAGTTGTGTTTAATATTTAATTCACATAAATGAAAAAACTTTCATTTAAAACAAAACTAAGGCAAACCAATTGGAAGTTGTTGAACATAGACATAGGTTCCAAACTAATGAAAGTTGTTGAACATAGACATAGTTCCTGATTAGAAATCATATTGATAATTGTTAACACTAATTAAAATCAAAGGAAAACAAAGTATACTTACCATTGCAACCATTCAAAAACCAATAGAAGACATTCATTGCTTCTACATTTCCATGAACATTGAACAACTTTGTAATCTGCTTTATGCGACTGCAAGTAGGGTTACGTTCACTCGCTTTGAAGAAATCTTTCAAAATGGAAAATATTTTAAAGATGGAAAATAAAAACAAATATAAAATTGCTTTAATGAAATTATATTTGATGAGAATATCAAATTAACTTTAGACTTTCATAATAATATTATTTATTTTTATTTATATTATTATTTATTTTTATTAAATATAAAACTTGATAATATATATTATAAAATATTTTAAATTAATTTTAATTATTATATTTAATTTTTTAAATAAAAGAATTTAATAATTTCCTCATTTTAAATAATGATGTAATATATTATTTACATTAATTTTAATAAAATTAATTAAGTTCAATAAAATGATGTATATCTTTTCAATAAAATTAATTAAGTATAATTAAATGATGTATATCTTTTAATCTATCTTTTACCTTAAAGTTATTCACTAAAAAGGATTTGTGAAACTTATCTCTTAGGTGTTTCTATAACTTTATAATTATACAATGTTTTAAAGATTTACTTAATAATGAGCAAACTTGTGTCTTTAATTAAATATACATAAGTTACCTTTAAAATGTTCATTTGCATTATTTAATCAATCATATTGATTAATTAAAATTTCAATAAAACAAAAAAAAAATATGTTTGAAAATGTACGCAAATACATTAGAGTTAATCAATAAAAAATGCATCTCAATTACTAAAAAGGGATCTCAATTACAAATGGCAATAGGCTTAACAAGAATGCCTGATCCAAAACCAATTTGAAAGCCTTGGAAATACAAACCAAAGGAATCCTCCATGGCATCCTTGTGGAATGCCACTATTTGATGCTCTCCCTCCAAAATCAATCATTAAATCAAAACCGATCAATTTAAATAGTCAAATAAGGTAGTTTTGTAAGAAACTGTTTTTATTTTTATTTTTGTCAATTTAGAAGGCGAAAGTTTTTTTAAAGATAATTAGAATCAAAATTCAAAATAATATTAAAAGTTGTGTTTAAGTTTCAATTAATAAAAATTAATAAAAATTCATTTAAAACAAAAATTGAATTAATGAAAACTCTCATATGCCATATCCTCAAATTTCAATTTCAAAAAGCAAAGCATTTTTTTGTTTTTTGTCGATTTAGGAGGCGAAGGTTTTTTTTAAGGTAATTAGAATCAAAATTCAAAATAATATTAAAAGTTGTGTTTAAGTTTCAATTAATATAAATTAAAAAAAATTCATTTAAAACAAAAATTGAATTAATGAAAACTCTCATATGCTATATCCTCAAATTTTAATTTCAGGAAGCATTTATAAGATTAAAAAAATATTAATTAATAAAAATTTATTTAAAAAGAAAAAAAAAATAATGAAAACTATCATACATTATATCCCCAAATTTCAATTTCAAAATATATTTATAAAATTAAAGAATTCCTTATAATGGAAACTATCATATATTATATCCCCAAATTTCAATTTCAACATATATTTATAAGATTAAAAGAATTCCCCAAATTTCAAATTCAAAATATATTTATAAGATTAAAAGAATTCCTATTGAAAGAAAGTTTCCATATTCAAATATTCCATGTCATCAAATATTAAGAACAATAATGAATGTCATTAAATATTCAAGAACAATATAAATAGTTATTTAAACACTTCTTCTTATTTTCTCTATAAGGAGAACTTTCTCTATCATTTTCCATGGAAGCTCACTAGAGGGTTTGTATTATGAAAGACAAGCTCATCTTGCTGTGGTGAAATTGAACATATAGGAAAACCCAGAACATAAGTATATAACAAAGTTGTAGGACGCAAAGCAATGCAACAATTAAAATCAGAACTCAAGACTTACGTCCACCAATTTGTGTCACACACCATTGCCTTTCTATTTTTATTATTTTTTTGTTGATTCCATCTTTAAAATGTGGTCCTTATGCATAGCCATCTCCATGTCATTCCATTATCCACGATAACTTATGCATGGTCGTATCCATGCATTTCCATTCTCCACGATAACTAACGGTAAGATCTTGTGGTCCTTATGCATCGCCATCTCCGTGCCTTTATATTCTCCACGATAATTAACAGTAAGATATTCTAATTAATCCTTTATTGGTCATAATTAGTTGGTCAAATTTGAGTAGTTGCTCAAAATGGAGGAAATCATTTTAGGAAGGACATGTACAAATAGCCCAAAACTTGTAATTTTTGCACTATTATTAATTATTTGGGAGATAGATTGGTCCCTTGATCGGTTCCCTTAATAAATATAGTAAGTCGTGATTTTGACATATTTGATCTAATTTCCAGTATGCATATTGGTTTGCGTTATTACATATATAAGAGTGTTATTGGGGAAATAGGAGGTGGACTACCAGAGAACTTAATTCTGACCCCGATGATTATCACTTTTAGTCTTAGATTAATCTATAACACAAGTTAGCACTAAGAGATAGGGATTACCACTTTTAGTTTAAGTCTTTAAGATAATATTTGACACAACATGCTTAAATTTTCATATGCATTTGTGAATTATCATATGATTAAAGTGATTTTCATATGCATGTGTTATTTTTTACATGCTTAAAGTGGTAATCCCTCGAATAAACATCCCTCTTACTATTTGTTATCATGGAGAAGGCCACCAAAATGGATATGCATAAAGATTAAAATTCACATGCATAAATATTATATTTTATAGATGGAGTGGTCCATCTATAAAATGTAGTCTTTATGCATGTCTATTTCAATGGATTTCTCTATGATAACGAAGAATAAGGGGGAGTTTAATTAAGGGACTAGCACTTTCATTCTTAGATTAATATTTGGCACAACATCCTTAAATTTTCATATGAATGTGTGAATTATCATAAGTTTAAAGTGTTTTTCATGACCATGTGTTAATTTTCATATGCTTAAAGTGGTAATCCCCCAATAAAAATTCCACTTACTATTTTTAGATCTCAATTACTAAAAAATGCATACCTTCTAAGCTTCAATCAACCCCTTCTATGTGGCCATCAATTTTTAGATAGTATGCTGTACAAAAAATGAAAATCATGTGCAATTCATAAAACAATATCTACCAAAACTTTGAATTAAGTTTTGAGTCTTAGTTTGACATAGTATCATTTTGTACACCATGAAATATTTACACCTATTAGATAACAATTGAGGCCACATGCCCCATAATTAGTCTTAATCAAAACTGAAAGTGTTGTCTTTGTCAAGCAGTCAACTATAAAATCATTGGTACTGAAAGTATTTGGCAGTCCAGAAATGAAATCCATCATCATAATTCCGAGTTCCAAACCTATATATACTTAACAGATTCAATTTATCTATGAAATTTTATTTTTTCTACTTTTATATGTTGATATTCAAGGCACACGATTACATATGGTACATTGTATTGCTTTAATTATGCTAGTAATATATTTGCTTCATACTCATATATGCCTTTTGATATCCTAGGTGCCTTGAATATCATGATTCATAGCTTCATATAATAATTATCTTATGACTTTTTCTAGTTAAATACATATGTTATGTTTAGTCCAATACATATCACTACAACAAATTTGACATTTAGGGGTAGTTGTTTTCCGCCTCCAAAAGTCACTTTTGGGGGCGGTTTTGGCTTTGGAGGCGGTCTTTCCAAAACCATCCCTCATAGCACCGATGCTAAAAGTTTTGAATTTTAGGGGCGGTTCTGGAAGAGATCAAAACCGCCCTAAAAGTGACTTTTGGAGGCGGTTCTAACCCCCACCCCCCAAAAGTCACTTTTGGGGGCGGTTCTAAACCCCCCCCAAAAAAGTAACTTTTGGACTTTTGGGGGCGGTTCGAAACCCCCCCCAAAGTCATTTTTTTACTTTAAGGGGTGGTTGTCTTCCACCTCCAAAAGTTACTTTTGGGGGCGGTTTTGGCTTTGGAGGCGGTCTTTAAAAAACCGCCCCTAATAACATCAACGCTAAAAGTTTTTACTTTTAGGGGAGGTTCTGGAAGAGATCAAAACCGCCCCTAAAAGTGACTTTTGGCAGCAGTTCTAACCCCCCCCCCCAAAAAAAAAGTCACTTTTGGACTTTTGGGGGCGGTTCTAACCCCCCCCCCCCCCAAAACAAAAAAGTCACTTTTAAGGGCATATATAAACCCCCCTTGTAGGTACCTACGGGAGCAGTTCTGAACCGCCCTTAAAAGTCTTTATTACAAAAATTTGGGGGCAGTTTTAAAACCCCCTCGTAGGTACCTACGGAGGCGGTTCAAAACCCCTCCTAAAACTCTTTACAAACCTTTGGGGTCGGTTATAAACCCCCCTTGTAGGTACCTACAGAGGCAGTTTGAAACCCCCCCTAAAACACTTTACAAACCTTTGGGGGCTGTTATGAACCCCCCTCGTAGCCATAATAAATCATAATAAACTATATTTTATTTAAAACATCAATATTGCAATATCATTAGGGAACGAAGGAATCGAACCTTCAACCTCCTGCTTGTAAAGCAGGCACTCTACCATTTGTGAAAATCCTCACAGCAGATCTAAGAGATGATGTATACCTCATAAGAAAGTAATTGATTAAGCAAGAAAATAGAAGGAGTGGTTAATGAAGTATAATGAGCAACATAATAATAATACAGTAGAACTCAGATAGAAGCAAAAATACTTCACACACACTAATTCATTAATCACAAATGGACAAATAAATAATACAATGCATGAGGAATTCGAATGCCTAAGGTGGCAATTCGAATTACCCTTCATGGAGTGATCAAAAGATCACTGGAGTGTCATCGGAGCACAACTAGAAGTCTAGCTCATCATCGGTGGAGTCATCAATGCACAAGTAACTGTCAACCATCAGTCAAACCGAGTCTAACTGAGTGTGGTAGGTGTAACTGATTGTAACTGGCACATGGAGACACTAACTGAATGAAGGAGGCTCAGTGGAGGGTGCATGAGGAGCTAACTGGAGTCAAAATGGGAAGTTTAATCTTACTGGAGGTCTATCGGAGTGATACAGTCAGTTGAGAGTTAGTCTAGCCTTAAATCAAGGAAAGAACTGATGATAACTCAACTAACTGAAGTACAACTGAATGGTAGGTGAGAGAGGGCGAGTGGCTTCCTTAAATCAAGGAGGAAGGGCGCACTAAACTATAGGAGGGATAAAACTAATCTAAGAGAAGCTATCGGGGGCTGGCTAACTGAGGGCTAGGTGCTGGACTGATGATTGGGATGCATGCAAACCCTAGAATGCATGCAAACCCTAAAAGTGCATGCATGACTGAAAATGAAAAGGATGAAAATGCTAGTAGGACTAGGATGGACTATAGGAATATCTTAAAACCCCCCCTTAATCCATCCTAGGCCCTAGTAACTGAGACCAAAGGTCACCCAATACAATGAACAATAATAACAGTCAATAAACCAAGGAAATGGGGAAAATTTCATGGGAAAAATACCCCCCCCTCAAAATAGACTGTAAGGCACACACAAAAAATAAATGCTCCAAACTCAAGCAGGTGTGATGCTTGGTCATATGTCTGGAGGTATCTTCTTCTTGGGAAGAAGTGGATCATGCACAGAAAGCATGTGCTTGTACTTACTCTTCAGATCGAATGTGATGAGAAAAAATCCAAAAGTATGAAGATGATCCTTGAACCTATGATTCGAATCAGTTGAGGTAGGATCAAATCTATGAATGTGCAGATAGTATTTTGTCTTCTCCTTCGAACCATCATGGGTGAGATTATGCCAAAAAGAACCATCAAACAATAATCATTGCTTGGAATCCAAATCAACTCCAAGACTTGATAAATGGTTTCTTGAGATCTCCTTTGAACCAGTAGGGGTGAGATCAAAACCATCATATGCATAAGAAATTATCCCAAGTAGTAATTGCTTAGAATCAAAATTAGATCCAAGACTTGAATCATGGTTTCTTGAGATCTCCTTTGAACCATAAGAGGTGAGATCAAAACCAGTAAATGCATGAGAAATTATCCCAAGCAAATGGCCATGGTTTCTTGAGATCTCCTTTGAACCAGTAGGGGTGAGATCAAAACCATGATGTGCATGAGAAATTATCCCAAGCGAATGGCAATGGCCATATTCTTCAATAACCTTTTGAAAGCATGGAATAATGATCATATAGTAGTAAATAAGAGGTGATTTCCTGAGGAGAGCGAATGCATTACCTCCAATAGCTGATTTGACCTCCGAAACATTTAATAGATCATGATGCAGACCAACAGACTCTGGTGCAAGAGAGGATTTAGGATCTTCTGCAATATCTAGAGTGTGAGCTGGCACAGAAAGAGAAGAAATTTGGAGCATGAAAGTTCTTCTTCCTTGTGGACAACTTCAATATGAGATGTGTTTGATACTGGTTTCATGATCAATGAGATCATCAAGGAGGGCGAATGCATCACTTTGCTTGCTCTTGAAAGGGTTTGGACCAAATCCTTCATTCTGTTTGCTGAATCTTTCATCCAGATGGGCCCATAGCTCTTTTGGAGTTTCAACGTCATCAAGGTATTGGTATAACATGTATTCAGGAAAAGAAAGAATCATTCTTCCAAGGGCTTTGTCACCTTTATTCAACTATTCAATATTCTCTTCAGAGGATTCGAACTCTCTTTCAAAATAACAATCAAAGAGATCATGGATCTTCAAATATGCTATCATTTTTTGTTTCCATTCATCATAGTTGAATGAAGAAAGATGAGGGATTTATTTTGAATACATTGAAGCTGTAGAAGACCTGCAAAAACAATAGAGAATATCTGCAACTGCTACTGCTGCGAAAATGCAGAAACTGCTGCAACTGCTGCACTCGAAATCTTGATAATAACCTGCAAAAAACTCTCAAGAATGGAGATAAACAATACTCTCAACATGCTCTGATACCATGTGAAAATCCTCATAGCAGATCTAAGAGATGATGTATACCTCACAAGAAAGTAATTGATTAAGCAAGAAAATAGAAGAAGAGTGGTCAATGTAGTATAATGAGCAACATAATAATAATACAGTAGAACTCGAATAGAAGCAAAAATACTTCACACGCACTAATTCATTAATCACAAATGGACAAATAAATAATACAATGCATGAGGAATTTGAATGCCTAAGGTGGCAATTCGAATTACCCTTCATGGAGTGATCAAAAGATCACTGGAGTGTCATCGGAGCACAACTAGAAGTCTATCTCATCATTGGTGGAGTCATCAATGCACAAGTAACTATCAACCATCAGTCAAACTGAGTCTAACTGAGTGTGGTAGGTGTAACTGATTGTAACTGGCACATGGAGATACTAACTAAATGAAGGAGGCTCAATGGAGGGCGCATGAGGAGCTAACTGGAGTCAGAATGGGCAGTTCAGTCTCATTGGAGGTCTATCGGAGTGATACAGTCAGTTGAGAGTCAGACTAGCCTTAAATCAAGGAAAGAACTGATGATAACTCAACTAACTAAAGTACAACTGAATGGTAGGTGAGAGAGGGCGAGTGGCTTCCTTAAATCAAGGAGGAAGGGCGCACTAAGCTCTAGGAGGGCTAAAACTGGTCTGAGAGAAGCTCCTGGGGGCTGGCTAACTGAGGGCTAGGTGCTGGACTGATGACTGGGATGCATGAAAACCCTAGAATGCATGCAAACCCTAAAAGTGCATGCATGACTGAAAATGCAAAGGATGAAAATTCTAGTAGGACTAGGATGGAGTATAGGAATATCCTAACACCATTGAGCTAGAACCCTTTAAGAATTGGGGAAAGGGGCAATATTAACACTAAGATTGCATCATTTCTAATTCTAAGAAAAGACTAATAATCCTAGCATTGTTTCTAACTCGAGAGACCTAAGAAAGTAGTTTGAATGGCTTTGACCTTATAAGTTGGTTGAACTTGAAAGGTTGCATATGCAACATTGATTCAATAAAGAAAACAGTAATACAGAAACGTTTTGCAGGACAAAGTTAGCATTCAAGTTCATACACATAGTCATGAAGTGAAAATCTAACTAGAATTTCAAGTATTCATGGATAAAAACGAGCATCTTTTCTAATGGTTGCTTGATGGATCCATGTAAGAGTAGCCTTCTCTTAAAATTTATGTCAGTAGATCAATGGGTTCTACAATTATAACATATTTAGACCCAACTCAATCCAGTCTGGTGATATACATAGCATTCAACTATAGGATGGAGAAATACAAAGATTAAAAATTGCATAGCACATATAAATCTATAAGCTTTTCTAAGATAAACAACTCATAATAATGCATTTATAGATATAGAATACTTGCAACTGATCTAATCGCGAATGAACACCACCATCACTCAAAAGGCCAATGAGATGAAGTGTGCCATTTTCAAAGGACTCTTTAATGTATTTAAACTTTTCTCCCTCGTATATTTTTCTAGAGGAAAGAGCATAATCCACTAATTTTGCTCTGCACCCAAAGTCAAAATCAAAGTTAATATGTTTTCCATTCTAAAAGATGCAGCACAAATAAATAGTAGAAATATCCTTTCAGTTACCATTTATACAATTATAAAGTACATATTATACAAATATCATATGATATCACCCCAATTTGTACGGTGGTCAATAAATTAACTATTACACAACCATGATTTCAACAAAATTTTAAGGCTTACCAAATCTTAATGTAGGGAAAAATACCCAATGTATAGGATTCTCATAAGTCACTCTGAATGCAGAAATGATCCACATGCAAGATATTCCTTCTTCACTCTAATCTTTGACAGTTTTCATCAATAATTTTCCAAAAGTTAAAAAACCACAGTAAGCAAAAATAAAATTAGCTGCTTGTTTACCATATTGGAAAATAACAGATATCAAGCATAGTAAGTCATAGAGGATAGTAGAGTCGAATAAGGACTTTGTTCCTTCTTTGAAGGATCTGGAAAATAGAGTAAGACTTTTATTTAATCTAGTTGAGTCATTTAGATGGATAGATTAGCTTGAGCTTACAGAGCTTGTTAGCTCGCAAAATCTTTTAGGTAGCTTAGTGGAGCTTAGTTAGCTCGAGGAAGGTTCGATCAAGAGGAACAAGCTCAGAGTCTTGACTCTTGGAGCTTACACACACACACACACACACACACACACACACACACACACACACACACACAAAGAGAGAGAGAGGTCTCTGTTTGTAATGATCGATCCATTGTGTTTAGGTCCAGATAAAGGACCATTGTTAAATAAGATCGCATGCCTGTATTTTTGGCTTAATTGAGTTTATTGATTGATTTTGGAAGCAATTTCCCATTTGAATCATATCTTGTGACCACATTGATTGAAGAAATGTCTTGAGTATTGACATTTACACACAGTAAGTCACTTTTAGCTATGCATTGCAAGGTAGATCCACGACGTAGGAGAGATTGGTTAACGAGGTTACATGTCGAAGATGGTGATCAAGAGGTGAGTTGATCAACGACTAAAGAGGAATTTGGATGACTAAATAGCGAGAAAGTTAAAGGTGAATCCGTTGCGAAGTTTGAAACTAATCGTTGCAAGGATGAAGAAGATCAACGGCAGAGAACTATTTATCTGGGCGAACTAGCACGATAGAAGAACTTCCTGACTAGCACAATACTTTATAAAATCCACCCTATAAAAATTTAAGTCCACCGTCGATCTGGATCTGACGGTTGTTAGTCCATTTCATCGATGAGCTAGCAAGTGGGTTAATTGCAGAAGCTGGGCGCGAAATCTTTGTGTCAATCGACATGACTGCCAGGGAGCCCTCCGGGAAGATGAAGTAGGCCAAATGCTCCTCGCCGAGTGTGTCCTCCCAGGGCCATGTTTGAGGCCCCTATGTTTATGCTCTGTTATTTCTTGTTCAGTTTACTGTTAGTGGTTCCAGTAGTGATAGGATTTATAGGCAGCTTATGTATGTAATTGGGATGGGGCACGCCATGAACAATATGGTTGTTTTGTTATGTCTAGTTTAGTCGTCTGTTAGTGGTTCCTGTAGTGATTTTCTTTATGGGAAGCTTATGTATGTAATCGGGATGGGGCACACTATGAAAAATCTGGTTGTTTTGTTTCAGGATGGGTGGTTCTGTTTTGGGACGAATGTAAATCTTGTAAGAACTGGGTAGGTGGTTTCTGGATCTGTTATTTGGAAAGTAATTAAGTGACTATGCAGTAATACAATCCTTTTATTTACAAAAAAAAGGTGGAGAAATTTTGAAACATTCTACAAGTGCTTCAATTTCTCACCTTTCAGCAAAAAGGATGGATACAATTCATATATAGTTTGATATTAATGTCTTAAAATAAAATGCATTTACCACCAATGGCCACAAACAACTAAAAATTAGTCAATGGGATTACTAACTACATTATGTAAAATTATTTAATAGCAGTCAGTGCAGCTTCAGGAGACCTATAGGTGATACTTCCAATGCCTAAAAGGAAACCTATAGGTGATACTGTTGTTCAGGATTTAAACCTTATAGTGAGGAGAGACACTACCAACTTGGGCAGGGTTGATAGGTAAATACATTCATTATATTGCATTTAGTTCCTACAAATGAAAGAGATCAAGATATCGAAAGATGTACCTTTAATTGATGGCTCATCCTAGCTTTAGCTTGGTCTTCCGCTTGAGTTGAAGTCGATGGAAAGAAGTCCATTGGAAGGGAGGCCTTGATGCATCCTCCATCATCCAACACGAGGAACACTCAAAGATATGAGCAGATTTGGAGTAGGAAAAGTAACAAGATGAAAAAAACTGACACCAGGATGGCCAACACATGAATTCAAGGTAAACTGCAGAATGGTCGACATAGGCTGTATCCTTGAACAGTGAGCACGACACAAAGTGACTTAGGAAAATTTTAACATGAAGGGGAAGTGATATAAGCCTACAATGCAGGAGACATTAACAGACCCTCCATATGGTTGGAAGAATAACCAACCGGGGGAGTAAAAAACTTGGAAATCAGGTTCACCCTAAGGTCAAAAACTAAAACCCAACTGACATGAAAGAATCAAGTAGGTGTTGTGTTCAAGGACATGATTGACTGAACTTCCTTTGAAATTGAAAAGACGTGATATACCCTTCTTAACCCTTATTATTTTTGGTAAAAGAATGTCCTTCTTGTTGTTTTAATGAGTCCAAGAAAGAAAGAAAACTCAATAAGTCCAACCATGCAAAATTTTTTAACGAGCCCATGGGAGGAAGACTCAGGACCTTCTTCATTTTTTACAGAGTTCGAAGAAGAGATAGACGAATACTCTCTAATATTGATCTCTGGATTTTAATATCGAGCCGAGATCTGTTCTTGCTCTCCGGTGTTTTCTTGTTTAAGGAGTAAAAAAAACTTAAATAATCCTCCATACACTTACTCGTGGATTATAATATCGAGCCCGAGTAGGTTAATGCTTGTTGCTGTTTTCCTATTTATAGAGTTTGAAAAACTTAAACAATCCTCTATATACCCTATCGTGGATTTCACATCGAGCCCGAGTAGGTGAATGCTCGCTTGGTGTTTTCATGTTTCGAGAGCTTGAAAACCCTAAAGAAGGCTCCTAAAGGTCCTTTTTCGTACAGTTAGTCTCCTCCCCCGAAAAAGTGTAAAACAATGGAAGAAGAACTCTTCTAGCCACGTATGACTAGAGTATTCATTTTTCGTAAGTAATCCGCAAAAGTCCAGAAAAGGGTTAAACTTATACTTAAGCAGATGGACCTTCAATTCCTTTAACGAGCTTGAAAATACCAAGTTTGCTCAGCAATCTTGTTTATTTTTTCAATTAGTCAAAACAAGAGATTAAAACGACTTAAAAGATAGCTTCTAGGATCGTGGGTTTATGACCTGCCAAAAGATAGGATCTCAACAATCGCATTAGTAACTATCGACAAATTTTCTCAATGACATAATAATAACAATATGGTACTTATATTGGTCTATCAATAAGAAAATAAGTTGTGTCCGGTTTAATATTTTGAAAATCTAGTGAAAATTTGAAATACATTGGTTAAATTTAACTCACCAAAACTTGTAGATATTAGTGATTAAACAGAACATTTTCGGGACAACTTGAAACTATACACTTTTGCAAAAAGTGGGTAAAAATTAAAGTCAATTTTATATAACTAGTTTCAAATTAACAAATCAAATATCACAATTGAAATTTCTAGGGAAAAATTTGAGCAAAACCTTGATCTTTCTCCGTTGATTGCGACCAAACCGGACCACCGATCTATCTTCCGCTTCCACCAAGTAAGTTCATTCCTCCCAAACTTGCAAATTCATGTATTTTTTGTCAATTTTTATGGTCAAAAATCATTTTCTAGCAATGTTCATATCGCGTTCTGTGTGTACACTGCTATGTATGAGGAAAAGCAGCATTCGCTGGCCAAGTGCATTAGTTTAGCTCATAAAGAGCAACGTTCAAATGTGTCTGTTCAATACAAACAATAGCGTACACCCCTGAAAGTAGGGTAAAAGGTGAAAAAGACTAAAAATTAACTGTTGCTTGGCAAGATGGTTTTGGTATGGCGTGAAATAAAGCATGAGGACATGGATCGAGAAGTATTACAAGACCCAATGACCCTTCATACGCTCCGAAGATGTGGATTATTGAAATTTTATAGAACGGTCAACATGTGGGCACAAATCCGCTTGCTTGAAAGACTTGTCCAATACTGGGATGCAAATGCCATGGTGTTTGATATCTGAGGTGAGATACTGGAGCTCACCATAGATGACATCTACTTTATCACAGCTCTCTCTCAGAGGGGAGACTTGGTGAATCTAAAAGGGTCCTCTTGCAATGTGGGTGCCTTGTCCATGCAAGAATATGTCAATGCTTATTGCCTACCAGGAACTGAGAAATGCGGTAGTCAAATTCTCATCTCGACTATTGCAAGCTTCCCTCTCTGAGTTATTCTGAGTATTCTCAACCGAATGGGGGAAGTGCTTCACAACATCTTGCCTCAATACATTATATGCATATAGGTATTGACTGCTTACAAGGGCATGCTTATGAATGGTGTTCAAGTCTTTTGGCGAACATGAAGCTTCAACTCTCAGGGTGTAAGACCAGGAGAATGAAGAATTTCGGGTATGGAAGCATACTTTGCACCTTCTTCTTTGAGAGGGTGCCTGCTATCAGTTTGGGCATGGCAATGCCCCCTATCAACCCTCGTGAGCCAATGCTGGCCCGTTGGGGTGAGATCTTCCTCCGCTAGGGTGGTGCGAGAGCAACTTTTGTTACCATGAGGATGACTTCTGGGGTTGGTGGGAACGACAGGTGCCAGCTCTTGAGCAGTTTCTATATGCAGGCATAGACTTCCTAAGATGATACTTCCTCCAGGAGCAGCCTGGGGAGATATTGGTATGTTCATGTTTTTGAAAAATTATTTAATTTTTATATTTTATATATGTGATTTTTATGATGAGTTTGAAGTACTAAAACAAAGTGTCAAAGGCAGACGTTGGACTAGTACGCCCTGAGGAACACCCATATACTTTTGTGAGACCAGTGGAAGTGGGTGCAGATGATGCCACGCTAGGAACCATAGAGAAGAAGATGATTCAGTTGACTCATGACATTCCTACATATCGGATTGAGCGGATGTCGGTCAATATGCAGGAGGATGTTGTTGGTGTGCCCCCAGCTTGGATTAGGTTACTCCAGAAAGTAGCTAGGCTGGTGATTTGCTACCGAGAGGCAGCAGAGGCAGATGAGGCCCCACATTCTCCATAGGAGAAGGATATTCTATGTATATTTTTGAGGCCATCGAGCCCAATTTTGTATCTTATGACATGACTCTGTGATAGACTTATGATCCAAACTCATACTACTTTTTGATACGGATATATATATATATACAGTATCGGTTATTTACATGTGTGTTATTGTGTTTTATGCATGAATTACTATGTGTGTGAATGATGCAAATGCCAATCTAAAACGTAGTTTGCAAATGAATCAGCTAATGCATTCAAGTTCCTTGGAATATGTTGATGTATGATATACTCAAACTGTCTCTCAAGTAACTTAACACACAAAAACTGACGTAGCAAAGTAGGATCTGTAACCTGATAAACACCCATTAACTGAAAAACAACTAACTGTGAGTCGAGTTGTACCTCCAAATGTGAAATGCCATGAAATAGAGCATCTCAAAGTAACTCTATGACTGCACTGTATTTAGCCACATTGTTCATTGTGGGACCTAAACAAGCCCCTCCCGAAGACACCAGTTGACCAGTTGGTGAGTAAATAACCCAAGCAGCTGCAACCAACTAATGGGTGTGGCAGCTAGCACCATCAACAAACCCTATAAAGTGTTCAGTCGACATCTAAAACACAAAGCAATAAATTCATAAGATGTAACTACAACTGTAAACAAATCTAACTCTACAAAATGTACAACTAAAAATACATGAAAAAGCACAAATGCCTAAGCGTAGTACTTCTTCAAGTAGGGTCAATGCCTAGGATCTCTTCATGAGATCGGGCAAAGATGTCGCAGAAATCGTTAAAAAGATTGGGATATGGAATTATCTCATCCAGATAATAGTCCGCTCCAATAAAAATATTTTCTGTGACTCCAAGTTCAATGGAAATGTTGATCGGGATGGTTCTCAATGTATTCGCCCTATTCCCTTCGGCAATAGCTTGTGAAGTGGAAGGGATAGAGGACAAATCAACATTCTCACTGGGTCTCAAAGAGAACTCACCTCTCTCTATCAAGTTTAGAACAGGAAGTAAATAGGACTTGGGGTGTATATTTTCTCGAGGGTGGTCCAGGCCTATCATAGCTTCCAAAAACATTTCGTCAGAAGGAAAAACCGTGTCTAAACCATCAGGAGAGTGGGTAGAGTCCACTGACCATGTAGGGGCACGGTCCATATCTGACTCAGTAGAGACCAATGGAGTCATGATATGTTCTGTTGCAGTTTGTTGTGAATCCAAGTACACCACCTCTGCAACAGATAAAGGCCCAACTGGTTCTGATTCAGTAGGGAGAATCCACAGATTTGTCGTTGAACTAGCCGTGAATATCTCAAATGAAGAACAATCTTCAGAACCAATAAAATTAACGGGAGAAGGTAGATCAAAAGTGCCTATTAATGACCCATAGAGACCTACTCCCAAACTCTCAGTGACTGGGCAGGACTGATCAACCAATGGGATAGTTGAATCCGATGGAGTCTGGTTGGTCTTCCGCGAAAACGAAAGTTGATCAACTGTGACGATCTTTCCTTCATGAGGGAACATTATGACCTGGAAGACAGCTGATGGCATTTCCTGCATGACATATGTCCAACTCCTACCCAACAGCAAGTGGTAATCGAGCGGAGCATCCAAAACTTCAACCTCTACTGATACTAGTTTTTCTGCAAGTTCAACATCAAAAGATGGTAAGACTCCGTGTGGACGAAAAGATCTTCCATCAAAGGCAGTAAGTACCATGTTCGAGGGAGCTAACTCAGGTATACCCCTTTATATTTATACCTAGTATATTGATATGATACCCCTCTTATGACCCCACATGCATTATACAATGCACATTGCTTCTTTCGATGTATATTGTGGATGCACATTACTTCACCCACAATGCAATTACTCAACCACATATGATTATGATTTGCAACATCTGATGGTCTAATGAAGAGATAGGAGATCACTTCTTGTATGTCACTAGAGCCAATGCACATAGTACAACATTTAGATTGCATGTTGCGGTTCCCCAATCGCTCACTAAGCCTGTTGTGGGCTAGGTATCCAAGTCCCTAGGGCCTGTAACAAACTCTAGGAGGCTGACTAAACCTCCCAAGGCCTGTAATAAGCATGAGTGGTTGGGTATTCAAGCCCCCAAGGCATATCGAGGGCCTATAACAGGCCCTGGAGGCTTAGAGCCTCCCAAGGATATTGGTAACAATTGGATGTCAATGACCACTGTCTCTTGACTATGATCGACTGGAAACCCACTTCAACACGAAATCTCTGGCCTCAAGCATGCCTCAAGACGCGATTTCCTTGCGTACTGGTAAGCCTGAGCCTTGCCTCAACCCGATTTCTCATCCGACCATGATCTTGCCATCTCTATTTGGCGGATATTTGTCAGCCCACCCATATAAAAAAGACCCCAAAGTATTTTTGTATTGTTACATTAAATAAAAAAACCCTTTGCCCCTTAATATATAAGCAATATAATTTTTAGGTTTTCATGAATATGTAATACCACAATATGAATGAACGTGATATTATATTGCCTTCTAGTGAAGCCCCCGTGAGACCAGCAGGCACAACACTTAGGCATTGATAGTGCTGACCACACCATCCCACTTGAGATTAAGGAGGTGTCTTAAGAGTTGTAATCTCAATGGTCCTAAGTTGGTTAGTTAGTTGAGTCAATGGTCCTAAGTTAGTTGAGTTAGTTGTTGACTAGGTCATTAGTCGACCCATGCTATTCACTGGCCCATTGTATTAGCCGGTGGTTTTGAGTCTATGTGATACTATATGTAGGTGAGTTTAATAATGAGAAAGCAATCAATATTCCCTTTGTGTTTCTTCTCTATGTTCTGTGTATTGCAAACTTTATCACATATTGTTGCTTGAGAGCTTCCTGCAACTTCTTTTTGATTCAGGGTCATTTGTTGCATAGAATTCTTTTGTTGTTTCCATATGTTGCACCAATGAAAATCATTTTGATATATTGTTTCATTCTGAGCAAAATGAAAATGTTGTTTGAGCAATAAGGTCTCTATTGAGCCATTACTAGTACTGGATGCAGATGGTTGCAAATTTGATGGTCCCTAATAAAAAAATTCAAATATAAAAAATTTAAATATTGATTTTAATGGAAAAAACAATTTAAGCTTGAAAAAAAAAACAAAATCGATGTTAGGATGGATCTGTAAACACTATATGGTTCTTTTACTCCGCGTTCCTCACGAAAGCACCCAACTTGACCACGGGAGGGTTTGTAACGCACTATGGGTGGAACTCAACGTTGAAGAGGGTTTGTAATGCACTATGGCATAAGGCCACAGGAGGGTTTGTAATGCACTATGGGTTGAAATCAACACCGAAATTCCTCTGTGTTAAACCGGAGGAGCTCTATGTGGGAGAGCTCTTGGCCCTCAAGTCCAACTTGTCAGCTGAGAAGTTGATGACCTTGGCCAGAAAGGAGGCATTAGCGAGATCAAGAATGAACGGAAGGAGTCAGCTGAGGATGGGAAGGGATGTGCGAGATCAAGAAAGAGAAAGAAGGTGTTAGCGAGATCTCCTCGTTAAAGTAACAAGGAGCAGATGGAACGTCGTTATTGGGTGTCAAAATAAATCTATACATGGAAATAAATTCTATATTGTTTTAATGGAATCATTAATATTACCCTAGTTTTCTACTAATCTAGATCATAAAATTAGCCATACCTGTCAAGAAAACAATATATTAATGGATTCATTAAAATTACCCTAGTTGGTATTAATCTAAATCATAAAATAAACTGCTATTAAAATTTGTTGCCATACCTATAGAGAAAACTGAGGCAAATCAATTGAGGGTTCCAAACTAATGGAAGCTGTTGAACATAGATAGAGGTTCTCGATTAGAAATTGTATTGATAACTGTTAACACTATTTAAAATCAAAGGAAAACAAAGTATACTTACCATTGCAACTAGTCATAAACCAAAATACAAGACATCCATTGCTTCTACGTTGCCATGAACATTGAGCAACTTTGTAATCTGCTTTATGACAGTGCGAGTAGGGTTACGTTCACTGGCTTTGAATAACTCTTCCAAAATCTCTTTCTGGCTTTTGGTGGGGATCCAACAACAAGATGAACTTTCTCTATCGTTTTCCATGGAAGCTCACAAGAGGGTCTGTATTATGAAAGACAAGAGGGTCTATATTATGAAAGACAAGCTGGTCCTGCCGTAGTGAAATTGAACAGATCAGAAAAGCGATGCAACAAGTATATAACAAAGTATATTCAGCAGAAAGGAAAGCTCGTCTTGCTGTGATGAAATTGAACAGAAGGGAAGTATATAACAAAGTTTTAGGCATAAATCAAATTTATTTTCAAAGGAAATTCAAAATATTAAGAAAATCAGAACTCAAGATTTACTATCCAACAATTTGTGTCACAGACAGTTGCCTTTTTATTTTTATTATTATTTTGTTGATTCCATCTTTAAAATGTGATCTTATGCATAGCTATCTTCATACCTTTCCATTCTCCATGATAACTAATAGTAAAATCTTGTGGTCCTTATTATGCATGGTTGTCTCCATGTATTTCTATTCTCCAACTAACTAATAGTAAGGTCTTGTGGTCCTTATGCATGCCCGTCTCCATGCATTTCTATTCTCCACTATAACTAAGAGTAAGATCTTCTAATTACTCCTTGATTGCTGGAAGCATATTCTTATTTAAAATACTAATTATAATAGGCAAATAGAAAGCATCCTTGTGGTCCTTATGCATGGTCATCTCCATGCATTTCTATTCTCAACGATAACTAAGAGTAAGATTTTCTAATTATTGCTTGATTGGTGGAAACATATTCTTATTTAAAATACTAATTATAATAGGCAAATAGAAAGCATCCCCGGGGGAAGCCTTATATAGCTCTTGTTGATGTATATGTAACTTCGGAATGTATTTCACCCATGTATATTGTACTCCTATAGAGATGTTATTATTCCTCTATACAGAAGTGTCATCATTTGTATTGACAAGTGTCGCAAGTGTCGTAACTTGTAGTGATGGGTTATTAGACCACCAAGTGTGGGGCCGGCCCTGATTAGTTTAACCATGGGTTATTAGACCGAGTTAGACAAGTCAGCCCTGCTAGGTTATTGGGTAGGACAGGTCATGTATAAATAGAGATCGGGAGATCTCTATTTTGTTCCTCTCATTACTCACTCTTCCATCACGCGGGAAGTGGCACACATGTGAGGAGGAGGATCGGTTGCTAGGAGAAGACTATCTCTTGTACTTTGGTTGTATCATTGCTCTTTCTATCTCTAAGGAAGTTGTGAGGTTTTTCACCTTTATGGTTTTCCCTAGTGAAACTCTGTGTGTCTATTGTCTCATGTGATTGCTTGGTGTGATTGATATGCATTGTTATAATTGATATGTTGTACATGTTATTCTCTCAGTAAAGATCCTAGAGTATATTGAATTAATGCTCAAAAATTAACATGGTATCAGAGCTAACCTGAGAAGAAGACATTGTGCAGTGGCAGAAACTAGGGTTTCTTGTTTATTGGGTTTCTCTCCACATATTTTGGAAAGGCAGCAAGGTAGATTGACTCTACTCATCAAGGAGAATCTTTCTGTCCAATCAGAATTCAATTCTGGGCACTTTCATTTTTTGCCCTAAAATTAGGGTTTCCACAAAAATAGGAATTTCTGAAATCTGAGGACATAGCTGAAAGCTCCTTGGAAACATGGAAGTTTAGAGCTTTGGATCTAGATTTTTGGTTGGGTGTAGCTCCGGGAAACTCAAACCCTAATTCAAGGTCCTCCCTAGTGAATTCGGGAAGACTAAAAGGCATTTCTGAAGGGTGAATCTTTGCAGATTTCAAATTCTAAATATACTAGATTGATCAGCTCATTGAGGCACATATTTCTATCTTTTAGAAAGTTGAAATTCACATTTTGAATTTTTAGGGTTTCTCTGACAAACCCTAATCCGACACCAGATCCAGATTTCTGCAAATCAAGTGGTAAGACCTAAATCTCTTATTTCCATTTGAGTTTCTCATTAGAATGTCTCACCACACCAACCTTGAGGATAATTTTGAAGGGGCTGATAACTTCCGAGCATGGAAGTATAGGATTGGGTTAATCCTAGAAGAAAATGAATTGGATACCTACATAAGTTCTAAGGTCCCTGTCCCAGAGGAAGAAGAGGCTAAGGCCTTGCATAAGAAGAACTTGGTCAAGGAAAAGAGGATCATTGCCGATTCTATCAAACACCATCTCATACCACATGTGTCATCTCTAAAGACACCTAAGGAGATGTTTGATTCCCTGACCAAGCTATTTGAAGGGAAGAACATAAATCGGAAGATGACTCTGCGGAATCAATTGAAAGGGGTAAAGCTTCAGAATGGAGGGACCATTCAATCTTATTTCTCTAAGGTATCTCAGATCAAGGAACAACTTGAAGCTGTGGATGAAGTAGTGGACAATGGTGAAGTTGTCATGACCACATTGAATGGCCTACCTAGGTCATGGGACTCCTTCATCCAAGGAATCTGTGCAAGGAGGAAGTTGATCTCATTTAGTAGACTATGGGAGGAATGCTCACAAGAAGAAGCAAGACTTGTGGCCTGAGAAGAAAAGATGGGGAATGAAGATCAAGCCCTCACAGCACACACCAAGGGAAGCAAGTTTAAGAGGGAGAGATCTCATAACAAGAATCATTCTCACCCTCATCACAAGAAGAAAGATCTATCTCATGTTCGATGTTTTGATTGCAATGAATTAGGACACTTTGCTTCAAATTATCCCAAGAAGAGGAAAGTTAACAACAACAAATTAAATAAGAAGAAGAGGTTTCATGCTCATGCTGTTGAGGATGATGAACCTCCCAAGAAGAAGGCTAGGGTAGAAAGTGATACTTCATCAAGTGAAGATGAATATGTTCTAATCTCTGCTCTCACAGGTACTATCTCTCATGGTTGTAATGATTGGCTTATTGATAACGGGGCTTCCAAACACATGACTGGGTTTAAAGAATCTTTTGTAAATCTATCTAAACATGAGTCACCCCATAAAGTGAAGCTTGGGGATGACTATCAATATCCTATCAAGGGAAGTGGTGAAGCCTCCTACAACCTAGACTCTGGGAAGTCTTTGAAGATGAAAGATGTTCTATATGTACCTGGGCTAAAGAAGAACCTACTCTCCATATTTTCATTGGATGCAAAAGGTATGAGGGTTGCATTTGTAGATGGCCAAGTTCTAATGTGGCTAAAGGGTAAAACTATAGATGATGCAGTAGTGATTGGAGATCAAGAGGGAGGATTGCACAAATTGAAGGGACAACCTAAACATGCCATGGTGTATGAATCCATGGAGCCAAGTGAACTTTGGTATAGAAGGCTTGTACATGTGCACTATAGAGCACTACCAATCGCAAGCAAAGCTATAGAAGGTCTTCTTGGAATCAAGACAAAGCATGAAGTTGTTTGCAAAGTATGTGCAAAAGGAAAGAAAATTAAGAAGGCATTTCCAAGCAGTGAAAGCAAAGAAAAAGGAATCTTGGAGATTATCCACTCTGATGTATGCGGCCCGATGTCATCCAATTCTCTGAGTGGGTATGTATACTATGTTTCTTTCATTGATGATTTCTCTAGGAAGACTTGGGTTTATTTCTTGAAGAACAAAGATGAAGTGTTTGATAAGTTCAAGGAATTCAAAGCCTTGATGGAAAATCAAACTGATAAGAAGATAGAGACATTCAGATCCAACAATGGTAGAGAATTCACTTCAGGTGATTTCAAGAAGCTATGCAGTGATTTAGGGATTAAGAGGGAGTTGACTGCTCCTTATAATCCACAATAGAATGGAGTTGCAGAAAGGAAAAACAAAACAACCATGGAAGCAGCACGGGAAATGCTGCATGACCAGGATCTGCCAATGCATCTTTGGGAAGAAGCAGCTAGGACAACGGTATATGTGCAGAACAGAACACCTCACAAGATATTGGACAACAAGACACCAGAAGAGGTCTTCTATGGTAAGAAGCTTGAAGTCATCCATCTCAGAATATTTGGTTGTCCAATATATACACATGTTCCAAAGGAAAAGAGGACAAAGCTAGATCCTTTAGGAAAGAAGGGTATATTTGTGGGGTACAGTGAAAGCTCGAAAGCTTACATAATATACTTTACAGGGTTCAAGAAGATTGATATCAGTAAGGATGTAACTTTTGATGAGGACTCAACTTACATCAAATCAAAGAAGGCACCTGTTGAAGATCATGAAGAACCAAAGGAAACCAGATTTCAAGACACCATCATGAATGAAGCAATTCCAGAAGCAGATCGTGAAGTTGAAGATCCACAAATACCTGTAGATCCACCTCGTGAGGAGAACTCTCACAAGAGGAAACCTGCATGGGCTAGAGAGCTCATTCAAGATGCAGAAAGGTATGGCATTCCAGAAGAAGAACACAGAGCAAGGAAGAGAACTAGATCTCATACCAGTTATGTTTCCTTACTCTATGACATTATGAACAAAGAACCTTCCAGTTATGAAGAAGTAGTGGAAAAGAAAGAATGGAAGGATGCCATGGTTGAGGAATACCAGTCGATCATGAAGAATGATGTTTGGGATGTAGTCCCACGACTTGAAGGGAAGTCAGTTGTGACTTCCAAGTGGATCTACAATATCAAGCATGCTGCAGATGGCAGCATAGAGAAGTACAAAGCAAGATTTGTAGCTCGTGGCTTCTCCCAGAAAGAGGGGATAGACTATGGAGAGACTTTTGCTCCTGTATCCAGGTACACTTCCATCAGATTGGTACTTTCCCTGGGTGCAGTAATGAAATGGAAGATACACCAGATGGATGTCAAGAAAGCTTTCTTGAATGGTGTAGTCGAAGAGGAAGTGTATGTGGAGCAGCCATTTGGTTTTGAGACACATGACAGGGAGTCATATGTGTGCAGAATGAAGAAAGCCTTGTATGGCTTGAAGCAAGCTCCTAGGACTTAGTATGGTAGGATAGACAACTTTCTATCCAGTTTGGGCTTTACCAAGAGTAAAGCAGATTCCAACCTTTACTACAAGGTTGAGGAAGGCAATCCCATGATACTACTTATGTATGTGGATGACCTTTTTGTAATAGGTGAGGATGGGTTGATTGTTGATACCAAGAGGAAGCTTGTTGTCGAGTTCGATATGAAGGACTTGGGGATGATGCACTATTTTCTAGGCATGGAGGTGTGGCAGAGTGCAAATGGAATCTTCCTTGGACAAGGAAAGTATGCAGTAGAGATCCTGAAGAGGTTCAGGATGATGGACTGCAAGGCCATGGCCACATCTATGGCATTGAACCTGAAGCTTCTGTGTGATACTTCATCTGATCCGGTTGATGTCACTGTGTATCGTCAGATGATTGGGTCCTTGATGTACCTGATGAACACTAGACCAGATATTTGCTTTGTGGTGAACACATTGAGCTAGTTCCTAATGGATCCCAGAGGTGTTCACTTGGTTGTTGTAAAGCATATTCTGAGGTACCTAAATGGTACAATTGATTATGGGATCAAGTATGATGCAAATTAAAAGTTTAACCTGCAGGGTTATGTTGATTCGGACTGGGTAGGCAGTGTTGTAGATAGGTAGAGCACATCTGGGTGCTACTTCAGTATGGGATCATGTGTGATCTCTTGGTTTAGTAGGAAGCAATCCTGCGTAGCACTGAGTACAGTCGAGGCAGAGTATGTTGTAGCATGTTCGGCTAGTTGTGAGGCAGTATGGCTTTGGAAGCTACTGTCTAAGTTATTTGATCTCCCACTGGAGGCTACTGGTATCTTTTGTGACAACCAGAGTTGTGTGAAGCTGTCTGAGAACCCGGTGTTCCACGACAGGTCGAAGCACATTGAGATCAAATATCACTATATCAGGGATATGGTGCAGAGAGGAGCAATGAAGCTCCTGTATGTTGCGATGGATGAGCAGATTACAGATGTGTTGATGAAACCACTAGCCAGAGTAAAGTTTGAGTACTTCAGAGAGAGGCTTGGTGTTCTTCAGATTGACGACACTTCGAGGAAGAAATGATGGACACATTTGCAGGGGCCATTCCAAGCATGGTGAGAGGAGGATCCTTCCCATGGCTGTGGATGTAAGCACTGGATGATGAGCATCGGGACGATGCTCCAGTTACTGCTCTATATATGCATCAGTTGGATGCTTTGATCAGTTTGATCATGTATTTGTATATGCATCATGTTGGATGCTTGATATATTTGTATATGCATCATGTTGGATGCTTGATATGATCAGGTGGATCATGTATTTATGTACTACGTGGATACATTGTATGATCAGGTGGATCATGTATTTTTGTATATGTATCAGGTGGATGCATTGTATGATCAGGTAGATCATTTACTTATGTATGTATCAAGTGGATGCATTGTATGATCAGGTAGATCATGTACTTATGTATGTATCAGGTGGATACACTGTATGATCAGGTAGATCATGTACTTATGTATGTATATCAAGTGGATGCATTATATCATCAGGTGGATGCATTATATCATCAAGTAGATCATGTATGATGATGTGTATCAGGTAGATACTTTGTATGCATCAAATGGATATATTGTTTGATTGGGGTGATCACAAATGACAAGCTTCAGGATGTTGCTCCAGATGATATGCATCAGGTTGATGCTATGATGATGATCAGGTTGATCATGTGATGATGTACATCAGGATGATGTATGGTGAGTATCAGGTTGATACTTTGTGGCCGTGGACAGGTTGTGCAGGTAGCATAGAAAAGGTCCTTTAAAATCCAGACAGGTAGAGCAGTGTGCTCGTAATATCCTAGGTGCTCTATCGAGATCCAGACAGGTAGAGCGGTGTGCTCGTAACATCCTAGGACTCTCTGAGTAGGTTTTGCTACAAGTAGCATAGACAAGACCCTTTAAAATCTGGACAGGTAGAGCGGTGTGCTTGTAATATCTTGGGATGTGCTATCGAGATCCAGACAGGTAGAGCGGTGTGCTCGTAACATCCTGGATGCTCTAAGTAGGTTTTGCTACGGTTTCGCATAGAAAATATCCTTTAAAATCTAGACAGGTAGAGTGGTGTGCTCGTAACATCCTGGGATTCTCTATCGAGATCCAGACAGGTAGAGCGACGTGCTCGTAACATCCTAGGATGCTCTGAGTAGGTTTTGCGAAAGTTCACATAGAAAAGATCCTTTAAAATCCGGATAGGTAAAGCGGTGTGCTCGTAATAGCCTGGGATGCTCTATCGAGATCTAGACAGGTAGAGCGGTGTGCTCGTAACATCCTGGGATGCTCTAAGTAGGTTTTGTGAAGGTCAACATGTAAAATATCCTGGGAGATCCATATAGGTTGAGCAGTAAACTCGTAATCAGTCTTGGGATGCTCCTTCGAGGTTTTGTTGATGCACGTAATCAGTCCTGAGAATTCCACAGTATGGCCAGTGATGATGAAGACCTACAGGTGGTGGGCCTACATCCAATATGAAAAAGGAATGGCTATGTCGAACTTCCTATGACGAGTAGATTGGAGATTGATTGAGATACCAGTAGCAGTGACGATGACGATGATTCGAGGACAATGATTTGCTGATGATGATCCAGAGAAGAAGACTTATGCTAGCAGATCTGTGTTGAGAAATACCTTCCTAGTTAAGAGGGAGTGTTGATGTATATGTAACTTCGGAATATATTTCACCCATGTATATTGTACTCATATAGAGATGTTATTATTCCTCTATACGGAAGTGTCATCATTTGTATTGACAAGTGTTGCAAGTGTCATAACTTGCAGTGATGGGTTATTAGACCACCAAGTGTGGGGTCGACCCTGATTAGTTTAACCATAGGTTATTAAACTTAGACAAGTCGGCCCTTCTAGGTTATTGGGCAGGACAGGTCATGTATAAATAGAGATCGGGAGATCTCTATTTTGTTCATCTCATTACTCACTCTTCCATCACTCGGAAAGTGGCGCACATGTGAGGAGGAGGATCAGCTGCTAGGAGAAGACTATCTCTTGTACTTTGGTTGTATCATTGCTCTTTCTATCTCTGAGGAAGTTGTGGGGTTTTTCACCTTTATGGTTTTCCCTAGTGAAACTCTGTGTGTCTATTTTCTCATGTGATTGCTTGGTGTGATTGATATGCATTGTTATACTTGATATGTTGTACATCTTATTCTCTCAGTAAAGATCCTAGAGTATATTGAATTAATGCTAAAAAATTAACAGTTCTATGTGTTATTCACAATATATATATATATATATATATATATAATGTAATGTTCGAAAGCATCCCCGAGGGAAGCCCTATAACTACAACACAACCAACCACTTCAATAGGAATATGTAATGTTCGATATTATACTCACACATTTCAAGTTTCACATTTTTATATTGGACCCCACATTTCATCATACCACTTGGCATATGATTTTTTTTCATTGCAATGGTTCACACCTGAATATCGGGTCGCTACATCCACATAGAATCAATCCAAGGGGCCCACCCAAAGGGGCCTCACCTTGTTAGGCAATTTTAGAGCCTATCCCCAACACCAAACTTGGGTGCTTAACTCTAGAGGACATAGAGAACTGAACCCTTGACCTTGACCTCGTAACGTCTTGATACCAGAGGCTCCAACCAACTGAGCTACCCTATGGGGCTTCATCACTTGCCATATGATAGACACAAGAATGGGTTTCACATGCCGCTCTCCTATGAACGAAATTGGGAGTGCTAACAATATCAATCAGTACAATCACTTTGTGGATCTTGATGTAGACAATCAACTTCTACACTTAGAGTCTCAAAAAAATTTATTAAACATGGAGACATATCTAGGGTTCCTTGCCAAGAGCTTGCAAGGTGGTGTCTTCATCAATGGGAAAAGTACGTCCTCTACTTCTAATTCATGAGTGTCTCTAGATGGTATTTCTTTTGAGTGGTCTTGGGGATACATTTTCTGAAATAACATAGGTTCTTTCCATTTATTCCCTTTGAAAAACCATTAATCTAGGTTCTTTTCATTGGGAGGAAAATGTGAGTAGTGAATGAAGGTTTTTTGGTTTGGACATTCTTCGCCATCTAATTTTTTTTAAAGCTCTGTCAAAAGTTTCCAACCATAAGTTTAGGCCAATGTCTTATGACAAGTACTCTAATTTCATCTTTGAAACCACTTCTAAAACATTCTAATTCTCCTTGTAGACCCTTCTCTCCCTTATCTTAAATGCATTGGTTTGACATAATGTGGTATTTTATTTTTCATCCTAAAACATCCCATGATCTCTATTGTTCAAAATATACTTCTTCTTTGGAGAAAGGCTCACTTGTGTAGTTTAGAATTAGTACTTTATTGTTGATATTTTTAAGAGTTCTTAAATAATTAAATAGAAAAAGGTATTCTTGGCTCATTCAAATCCTTAAGGAATTTATAAAAAATCCTCTTCTATTGTTTCAGAATTTAATTCAAGTTTTTGACACATTCAACTAAAACACCAATTTCATCCATATTTTTAAATGTTGACTTATGACAAGTTGACTTAAGATAGTCAAGTAAAGACACTATTTAGTGTATGGAAAAATGTGATAGCTGAAGTAAACACACTATTTCTAATGAAGGAAACCAGACTGAACATGAATATGCATCCTAAACAAGAATATTTCAAAGTTGATAGTCATTTTAGTCTATGGCAAAATCTTATAGTAAGGACTTTTAAAAGATTGAGATACAATACTAGGGACATAATAACAATAATATATAGAAGATTGAGGGACAATCCTAAAAAAACTAATAAAACATTAGAAAATAAGTTTTTAAACCATTAACATTACATTACGATTTAAAAGCATCACATTACATTACGATTTAAGTTTTTAAACCATTAACATTACATTACATTACGATTTAAAAGCAGGAGAGAATACAAAATTCAAATGAAAGTTTGCGTTTGCACTCACTTCAAGTTCAAGCATGACATCCACAAATGTATATGAATTACAACCAACTAGATAACATAAAAATGTTACCCTTAGAATGATCATATTCTTCTATTCAACAATCAAGTAACATCTACCACGCTACAAAGAATGAACCATTTACCACTTTGGTAGTTTGTTGAGGTTCCACTTTGATAGTCTGTTGAGGTTCCATGAGTCAACGCTATTTCCATCTTTTTCGGCCTGTGAATCTATCATAACATTAATTCTGCAAGAGCATGACTTGATGGCAGGGAAAGCATGTGAATACTAAAGATGGTGTTATTCTAAGGGGGAGAGGAATGTAATATCCTCATTTTGACCCTTGGAAATTATTAGCTATGTAAATATTGTAAATATGTGGTCTATGGTTCCTAGTGTGGAGCTCAAAGCCAAAGCCCTGCTAATGAACACACAGCTTGTAAAAACAAGTATTTTATATTTTATATTTTATGTTATTAAATTTGTTAATGCACCATTACTGGTTCCTCTATACATAAGAAGTGCATCATTAATGTTATATATATAAAATATTAAAAATCCATTTTACTTATGTGTTAGTGGATGCAATGATTTTTAGTTTTGGTGGTGGATGTACTATTGGCTCCATATCTAGTGGCATCCCTTAACTTATAGTAGTCATTGATATCTCTCTCACATATGTGACTTGAAATGTATGTTTTACATCTATATTGATTTTTATATATTGTCATTCATAAATATTTTTACTTTCCATATCATGTTGATGTTGACTTTGTTTTATTTATAAAATATACTGAATATGACATCACAAATGTATATATGACTTACAACCAACTGGATAACATTACACATCCACTCCGATTAGCAGGCTTGGTTGGAAATCGTACATCTAAAAGAGATCGAGTAACATCTACCACGCTACAAAGAATGAACCATTCATCACTTTGGTAGTCTGTTGAGTGTTTCCATCTTCTTCGGCCTCTGAATCTATCATAACATTAATTCTGCAAGGGTCGGTAGACAGCTCCAGCAATTCTTCTTCTTCGGCCTCTGAATCTATCATAACATTAATTCTGCAAGGGTCTGTAGACAGCTCCAGCAATTTGTCTTTGTTTTGATCTTCTTCGTCCTGTCTGAAACCACGCAACCATCTTGTTTTGACCTTTTTGTCAAAAACGGCTTGGCATGCTCAGCAGATTGCAAATGCTGTTTGGGCAACAAATTAATAGTCAGCACGGTCTTTACTGAACCTGATTCTTCTGTCATAACATAAATTAAAATGTACCAACTTAAGGTAAAATATAAAATAAATTAAAATGGACCAACGTATCTGAAACTTGGTTTGCATCAGGTGTCATAAGAGAGTTATGATGAAGTGGATAATTGAAATTCAATGCTATTCAAGTCATAATGAAGTGGATAATCGAAATTCTTCTTACCTGTGGTGAAAACCGTGTCATACCCATTGCAATTTCGCAATCGCAAATAATGTTAAGAACCTGAAAATAGGCAAAGCTACAAAATGAGTAATCTATATGGACACAAAAGGTATGTGACTAGGCTCCTTGCATTGGATACATGAAGCCATTAAACATTTAGGGTTTGGGCACTCAAAAACTTGTACACTTCACATGGCACTCCTCATATCTTTCATTCACATCATCTGGAAGAGCCCTCCGAATCTCGAATCTCGGACAATGGAACTGATTCTCTGCAGGAAGCTGTATACATGCAAGGTAGAGAGGCGTGAGCGTTGAAAGTTCTATATATGATTTCTTCTATCTGCCTCCGGAGACATCCAAAACAAAATAGATGCCTTTTTGCACACTGGACCATATTTTCTAATACAAATTCAAAGGAGCAACACCCACATTTGCTTTTACATTGCTAATTACTTATGAGGATGAAGAGCTTAAAGAATCAGTCATTTTTGTCGAGTCAAGGAAGGCTAGAAAATTCGTGATAATCAACCCTCTATGAACTGTTGTTCTGTAATTTGCTCGAATAACACGCAGTAGCGTCAAAACAATAGAATTCTTTGAACTGAAGACATTAATTACCCGAGAAGGAACACTTTAGCTTAACATGATCCATCGACTTTGGTGGATAATTGTCTTCTGGATTAATTCGAATTCTCTTTTCCTATTTCTGCAATAAACCATAGTCTACCATTGGTTATGAGCTAACAGATGAAGCCTTAAAAGTTAAAATAACTAAATATAAAATATAGTTTATCATTGATTAGAGAGGAGCAGATTGAGCCCTTACAGTAATCATTTTGATTGAAAGAGTATTCTTGCTTTAAATTATTTTCTTGTTTCCGAATCTTGCAAGGGCGATCATTCTCATATACAGATGTTGCAGAATTCTTTCCAATTCCACCCATTCCAATCCTACTCACAATAATGAAACAATAAAAAACCTTCTCACATATTCTCTTGCTTGTTGGAACGATCACAGACACATAAGTCTCGGACATGTAGAGCACAAAGCATGAACAATTTAGAGCACTATTCGAAGTCTGCAATATGGTCATTTCATATATCAGATGGAAGACTGCTTGCATATCCACGAATGGAAGCTTTGGAAGGCGGCTCCAACTTTTATATAAATGAGTCTCACCCTCTTACTATATCATGAAAATGGTATTCTATGCCTCACATAACTCCCATGACTAAGTACAACAAACAATTCCATGTGACTCCCTTCGTACAATAGGTTCAATTGGTTCTGATGTGACTCACTTAGTACAATAGGTTCAATTGGTTATATGACTCATTTCTACAACAACAACCCAGCCCATTCATTTCGTACCAAAACAGAATTTCATGTGAATTGTTTCATATATCCATTACAGCATAATTAGATTGAAGCTTTGATCCATGAACGAATGCATTGGAATACCATTTATCACAGCTAATAAGTTTTTAAACCATTAACATTACATTACGATTTAAAAGCATCACATTACAAGGTTTCTTAGACGCTGGAGGAAACTCAGAGATGAAAGTTTGCGTTTGCACTCACTTCAAGTTCAAGCATGACATTCACAAATGTATTTCAAGTTCAAGCATGACATTCACAAATGTATTTGAGTGTATATATGACTTACAACCAAATGTATTTGACATGTGAATTGCTTCATTGTTTGAGCATAGGTATTGCTGGATGTAAGGACCTTGAAGGCATTTTAAGGATGCAGTTGTACTTGTGGTTGTCCTAAAAATCTTATCGTGAGCAGCTAAACATTGGAAAGATATCTAAGGGATGTTGATGAAGAGAAAGAAAGGCATCATGTGAGCAGGTGGAAGCTAAGGAAAGAAATTTTTAAGGCAGGGAAATTATGTGAACACCGAGGACGGTGTTATTCCAAGGGGGAGGGGAATGTAATACCCCTATTTTGACCCTTGGAAATTATTGGTTTAATGTGTAAATATTGTAAATATGTGGTCTATGTTTTCTAGCGTGGAGCTTAAGGCCAAAGCCCTCCTAATGAATTCACAGCTTATAAAAGCAAGTATTTTATATTTTATATGTTGTTATAAAGGCAAGTATTTTATATTTTATATGTTGTGTTATTGAATTTGTTAATGCACCATTACTAGTTCCTCTATACATAAGAAGTGCATCATTAATATTATATATATATATATATATATAATATTACAAATCCATCTTATTTGTGTGTTGTTTATTTAGTGGATGCATTGATGTCGTTATTTTTGGTGGTGGATGTACTACTGGCTACATATCTAGTGGCATCCCTTAACTTATAGTAGTCATTGATATCTCCAAACACACACATATATGACTTGAAATGTATGTTTTACATCTATATTGATTTTTATTGTCATTCATAAATATGTTTACTTTCCATATCATGTTGATGTTGACTTTGTTTTATTTATAAAATATACTCAGTATGTGTTAATGATTTCTTTGTTTTTAAATTTAATATGAGATATAGCATTGATTCAAATTTGAGATGCCATATAGTGGTTTTTGTACTATATTCAATGTATATTATGTATTTCCATACCATATTGATGTTGATATTGCATTTTGATTTATTAAATTCCTTGTGTATGTTAATGATTGGCATTATTAGCCTAATTTTATGTAAATATAAGAAATATTTCTACCAAAAATTATTAACATCATTAATGGTTTTTCCTTTTTTAAATGGAATTTGAGATGTTTTAATGATTTCAAATATTTGTCAAATTGATTAATGTTCTAGATCATATTTTTATTTGACTAAATTATAAATTTATTCTTAAATATTATAACTAAAAATTTCATTAATTTTGATAAATTTAAAATCAATATAAGTAAATCTAACAAAATTTATATATTTTCCAATTTTATATAGTGATAACATCATGCATAATCAATCATGTAAATATTTCTATATCACAAAATTGCAAAGGAAAGACCAACAAATTTTATTTAAGAGGCTCTAAAAGGTAAAGGTGGATGGGGCATTACAAAGGCCAAAGGGTATCACTAAAAACATATAATGACCTAAGTATGTGAAATTTTTTATCTTACGGTATGTCAACCTCTTACATCCTTATTTGGTGATTGCGCCGAGAGGCGCTCTACAACTAGGTATGAGAGAGATCTTGTAGCATGTATGTGTAACGTTACATCTAATAGTAAAAAGTGATAATATGAGGGAGATCTTGTAACGTGTATGATGTAGCATTACATGTGTGATGTAGCATTACATCTAATAGTAAAAAGTGATAATGTGATAAACTAGTTAATATTTTGTCGGCCATTATAATAAAAGGACATGTATTTTCGATTGAAAAACACAGTTGAAGAGATGCCTATATAAACAAAGAGAGAGAAAATTCTAGAACATGTATATTTACTTTTAATTATTTTCGTTTTTAATGACTAGCCTCGGCCTTGCAGACCTCCCTTCCAACTCCTCTACAACCTCCCAACTCCTCCCCTTCACGCACCTCCCTTCGCAGACCTCCCGTCCTCCCAGCTCCTCCCCAGCGCAGACCTACCCTTCACGAGCTGCGTCCTCCCCTCCCCTCCGCGAGCTACGTCCTCCCCACCACTCCCCTCTTGCGTCCTCCTTCACGCAGCTCTTCCCACCTTTCTGCTCCTGCTCCTTCTTCCCTCCCAGCTCCTCCACGCAGCTCATCCCCTGCTCCCCTCCGCGAGCTGCCCTCCCCTCCGCTCCCCTCCTGCGTCCTCCCCTCCGCTCCCCTCCTGTGTCCTCCTCCACGCAATTCCCCCGAGCCTTCTCTCCGGCTCCTTCTCCCCTCCACATCGCCTCCCTCCAGTCCTCCCCCCAGCTTTCCCTCCACATCACCTCCTGCGTCCTCCTCTCCGCTCCCCTCCTACGTCCTCCTCCACGCAGCTCCCCCCAGCCTTCCGTGCTGCTCCTTCTCCCATCCACATCGCCTCCCTCACGTCCTCCCCCCCAGCCTTCCCTCCTGCTCTGTTGAAAATAAAAAATAAAAATAAAAAACATTGTTTAATTTAAAGTTTTAATACAAAACAACGTATAAATTTTAAAAAATAAAAAACAATGTTACATTTAAAAAAATATAAACATTGTTTAAATTTTAATAAAAACAATGTTTAAATTTTTAAAAATAAAAAACCAATGTAGGTGTACGAGTTATAAAACAATGTGTTTAATATGTTAAATAGTTAAATATTATAATTTCCACATAGTTCGTTTTTTTATATTAGAATTAAATAGTTTAAACTAATTTAATCGTAATTAGGAACTATTAGGATTAACAATGAGTTTAACAATTAATTAGGAACTATTAGGATCAGCGTTTTCTTACTAAGTATTCAAGGCTGGAAAGTGAGATATCCCCTCCGATATTGCTGTTCGATAGCAGTGTGATTGCAATCTGTTGTTCTCTTTCGATATGATTTTATTAATTGAATGTTGTTGCAATTCATTTTAGCGCTGAATGCACAACCTAAAACATCAACATAAAGGTGAATCAGATTCCGGCTTCAATTCTCCACGTGGATCCCTTCTCAATTTAGTCGGCGATTTTTCTTGGTCCCTTGCGAATAACCTGTCACCAACACAAGTAAAAGTTATAAATACTACATGAACTGAAATATGTGAAATTCTGTTTCCCAATTTGATATTTTAATAAAGTGTCAAGTATGGCAAAATCCTGCCAATCTTGGCTGACGAAATGTTAGTGTATTGTGCATAGGAAATCTCAGGCTCAATCAATGTATCTACAACCCATGTAATACTTTGATAATGTAGCAGTTTTGATATTTAATTTATTTTCATAGACAACTCTTTTACGTGGACGCTGGAGCAAAATTTATGTCATAAGAATCCATTAAGATACTCCTCCATATTAAAATTTGCTGCACAAATAAACAAAAAGTTAAGACAAACTTTCTTTTGATTTCAATGCATATTAAAACAAATTTGCATGAGAATTCCAATGTGCAGGCTTTGATTCATCTACTAAGAGGAGTTTAAAAGATTACCTTATATCTTAACCATTATACATTCAAGACTTTATAATCACAACGAAAGACAATAATGATAATTATTTTTGTATGATTTCAACAACACCTTAACCAAAAGTAAACAAGTGCCATAGGGTGGTGATGTCCCTGCCGTAAGTTTTAAAAAAATAAATAAGTGCCATAGGGTGGTGATGTCCCTGCCGTAAGTTTTAAAAAAGTAAACAAGTGCCATAGGGTGGTGATGTCCCTGCCGTAAGTTTTAAAAAGCACAAGACATTGTAAATACAGTGAAGTCAGAATTGTCAAAAGTATTACTAAAATTACTTGTATATGTACCTACGATAAAAAAAAATTGCTAGTATATGTACCATAAAAACACCATCCAGTGTTCTTGCAGTAAAAAGAAAAGAATGGTTTAGAACAGCTTAATTTAAACCAGGTTTTGGAATCATTGCTCGAGAACGGTTCTAGCAACAAATTAAAAGCTAGTGTTAAGGGGCAAAACAACGTGAGTATTGTTTATGGGTTTTTCTAGTGCAGGGCAGATTCAAATTCCTCTGATTGCAAAGGGTGGATATCTGGGGAGAAAGAAAAGCTTCTTGAGAGATTCCACAAGACTTCTGGACTTATTCAAATAGACGGTTGCTTGTTCCGTTACGGCAATCATAATTTTAATTACAACAATTATAATTGGAGTAGTGAGTCTACAAAATTCTGCAACCAAATTAGAAGTAATGTGCCAGAACAGTTCACAAAACACTACTGAGGAAGTACTCTCGAAAATTATCGAAAAAGCTGTGTAGAGTCCCAAAAATTTTGCTACATATAATTTTGAAACTGCTTTTATGTATTTGAGGGAAATCTACAGCTTAGCCCAGTGTTGGGGAGATCTGTTCCAAAAAACTGTCGGTCGTACTTAGCTGTCAGTCGATCGATTATAACCGGCCACGATGGTCAAATGAATCCGCAGAGGGATGCGAAACTGGAGCTATTGGAGCACGCTATCTAAGTACCAGCTGCGTTTTGCGTTATGAGATGTATAGCTTCTCCAATACTTCCATCATAAGTCCTCCACTTAGTTTACAATAATAAGGGATATAGTGGGTTTGTTTACAATAATAATAAGGGACATAGACAATTTAGTAAGGGTTCATGTGCATATTTGCACGAGGAAAAAGATCTAAGGGATACTCTTGGATAACTCTGGGAGTACTGGTTACTACGCTTGGATAAATTGCAGTCATAGGAATTTGGAAATGGAATTTTTTCCGTCGTCGAATACCTTGGGAACGAATTTCTTGAACGAGAGGTTGATAATTCACCAGTGTGCGCCTGATTAACTTGTTTCTTGTTAATTGTTGATCTATTTCTTTACAACAAAATAAATAAACGCCTTCTAAATTTTTTCGCAGGTGAAAAAGGAGAAATTGACTTATACCCTAGTATATCTAATCCGAAACTTATAGTTGTAAGGAGAAATTGGCTTTTTTTATTATGGTACTTATGATTTTGTAGTGTTTGAATGGCCACAGTAAAATACTGACCTCATGCGCATCTATACCATTGACGATATTCCTCAGCCGTAAAGTTTTTTTCTTCTGATTTGAATGTTACTTGGATTAGAGGCTTGTGGTTGAGTTTTCATACAATAGAAAATGGCCACAACCACAGCTACATATGAAATTAGACAGAATAATTAGGGAAGCCTCTTCTAATCAACCTCTGGACATCAAATACGGTGTTTTCTCTTCGGTCGACATGGATGCAGAAATGCTTGTACAACAACTCTAGCTGATGCGTTGGAAGCACAAGAAGCTGGAGAAACAGAGCAGATAGAGGAGAGTAGCATCAGAATACCGATAGCAATACAAAGGTCGGAGCTGAGATTGTTACTGAATTCACTATCAATAAAGAATCAGAGTTGTAGTTGGACTTCAAGTGTCAGAATTGTTCGATGCAATCGATCCATCTGGTATATGTTGTCTTCTACCAGATCGAAGACTGCAAAGGAAATACAGATCAAAGGAAGAATAGTTAATGTTTCTTCTGTTGTTCACAACTTGCTTAGTAAAACCAAAATCCAATTCGATCAATTAAGCAATCCCAAAAGGTACACACATAATATTAGCTTAGATTTAGTACTTTAATCATAGCTAAAGGATATGGGTTTTTCTTGTCTGTGTATGTAATAAACCTTATGTCTGTGTTTTTCAGTTCCTAGTCAAATTGATCCAATAATGATCATCCATCTGTGTTTAATAAGTTTAGGGGCAGTATTGTAAAAATTATAGATATAGATTTATGTTTGTTTCCATGCTACGTTTCTCCCTATACCACTTGTCCGTAGCATAAGAAATCATCTGTAAGGCTCCATAGAAAACACCAGAGAACTTTGACGCAGTCTGACGAAAAAGCTATTTGAAGGATGCGGTTGAGGTAATGCAGGTATCTGGAAGAAGTCTGGGCTGTTAGCGTTTTTTTTCTTGGTAAGTTAGTGCTTCAGCCGCGCTGGTATAGAAAGATAAGTAGTATAAAACCTAGTAGTAGAAAGAAAAGCCTAGAACACTCACTAAGGAGCATACGTGATAGAATAGTTTTTTTAAAACGCATTCTACGACTATGAGTCAGGGAATGGAACCTACATTTCTTACCAATTTTGTCTCTGGGTCATTTGTACAGAATACAAGAGGAGCTTTTCATATAAACTAAATAGCAGGTATGTAAGTACATATATCTAAAATTGCATCTTCATACAATTGAATTCGATATTGCAAACAAAAACACAGTTTCAGTTTCATGAAATACCTTAAATTACGAAGGATTCCAAACAATTCCAACGGAACAATAACAGCAATGTAATGAAAAAAAGCTTCAAACAAAGATATCTTAACAATTGAAAGATGAGCTACCAATAGCTTTATAACACAAATAAATTCAAAAGAGAACTGTAAGCGGTGAGCCGTGAATCAGCGGTCCAAGAATGGACAAGGGCGGTGCAAACCAGCGGTGAAAGCTGACTTGCAGGTTGAACCTTGCACATAGCCAATTATTTTAAATATGAATTAAATAACCAACCCAACTTTCAAGAATTACGCCGTAGGCCTTGCAAGGTAAAATTATAGCCCAATAGAAATTGAAAAAAATAAAAATTATAACAATAAATAATTCAAAATTTAATAATCCATGTCAAAAATTTTGAAGTTCAAGAAAAAATATAAAAAATCAAAATAAATTAATAGAAAGTCCAAACATATCGAATACAAGAGTTACCCAGGGACTAATAAGAATCCAACCATGGTATGTTAAGAAATTCATTTTCGTATGGAGATATAATCTTATTATTGCAAGCCTTTTATGAATTTTAACACACTGATGTTTTGAAAGAAGATAAAGATCGCTTTGAGATTAATGCATAAGCTTAAGTAATTCCAAAAATAAAATAAACTCAAAAACCCACTAATATATTATAATAAAGTTCTTTTAATTATAATTAAGATCATAATAACTAAAGTCAAGTCATATTTTCAAGGGCCTTTTAACGAAAATCAAATAAAGATAATGATAGAGTTTGACATGAAAAAGTTCTTTTTTTAAAAGAATTATATTAATCGAAATATGGCTTTGCAACATTATTAAAATAAAAGAACTTTATTCTTCTTTTTTCAAATGTTGGGAGTGGAAAATGTATGTAAAGCTCTTAAATATAAAAATTTAATGTTGTGAGTGATTCAAAAACTATTGGCCTAACCTTCCATAAACTATTATATAAAAAATATTTACACTTAAAGATAAAGTAATTTTAAAATGTTATGTATATTCAAACATGTGTTGTTTTCTTATTCAAACTATAAGGTATATTGTAAAGTTTTTGATAACATTATTAATGTAGCGCTCTAAAGTTGTATATTTGGTAGCATTTAAAATGTAGATGTTATTATGTGAACGCATTGATTTCAGTGTATGGACGCATAGATTTCAGTGTATGGAGTTTTTTTATTGCATAATTTTCAGTGTAGTTGTTATGCCAAGGACGCATTGATTTCAATGTAGATTTCCTGGATGCATAAATTTTAGTGTGGATTTCATCGATGCATAAATTTTAGTGTATATGTTAATGTTTGAATTTTTTGATATAGAGTCTAAACTAGAAATGGAAGATCTGCATGCAGAAGATGCTATGAGACAAACTGGCGAATAACCAAAAATACAGAATGTCGAACGTCGTAAAACATATCAAGGAAGAAAATCTTACGAAATGACAACAAAAGAACAAGAAGAAGACTTGAAATGAAAAATAGAACAAAAATAATTTCGAAAAAGGAATTTGGATGAAATGACAGCAGAAGAACGAGAAGAACGAAGAAAACAAAATACAGATCGACAAAAAGAATATCGAAAAAGAAAGTTACACGAATTGACATCAGAAGAACGAAAGGAACATAGAAAATGAAACGTTGATCGACAAAGAGTGTATCGAGAGAGAAAGTTGAAGCAATTGGAAGAACAAAGAAATCAAGTTGCAGAACAACAAATAAATCAAAATGTACGAAATGACAAAATGATGGTAGAAGAAGGAGAAGAATGAACAAAACAAAACACAGTTCAACAAAAAGAAAATCGAAAAAAAAGGTTAGGCGAATTGACAGCAGAAGAACGAGAAGAACAAAGAAAATGAAACGTTGATCGACAAAGAACGTATCGAGAAAGAAAGTTGAAGCAATTGGAAGAACAAAAAAATCAGTTTGCAAAACAAGAAATAAATCAAAATGTATGAAATGACGAAATGACGGCAGAAGAAGGAGAAGAACAAACAAAACAAAACGCAGATCAACAAAAAGAGAATCGAAAAAAAAAGTTAGGCGAATTTTCTCCATTTTCCAGTTTAACAATTTACGCAATCCTAAATAGTTATTACTTACATTATGATAATCCTCGTAAATGTATTTGTGTTTTCAACTTAACCAGTTTTGTGTCACTGCCCACGAATGAAATCAGCATAGATCCAAATCCTAGGCTCTATCAAGCGTTGAGAGGGATCAAATCTCTCGAGGTGCAAACCTCTTCTCAGGTATTACACTCAAGGAGCTTTTTGAGGAGAGATTTGTGCTTCGTGAGATTTGATCCCTCTCGATGCTTAATAGAGCCTAGGATTTGGATCTAGGCTGGTATCCTAAACAAAGGTAAACTTTAGAGAAAAACTTCTCTCCATGCAATGTTCATTGAAGAGATCGAGATAATTAACTGGGATGGGAAATTTTTCCTTAATTGTAAACTAATTGAGTGCATGGAAATTAGGATAGACGAGTCAATGCATTCCTTTCTCAATACCATCACCATTGGTGATGAATTAAGTTGGTACTAGGATGACTAATATTAGCCTCCAATAATTGCTTAATGATATTTTATATTTTACTATTCTATGCAAAAGAGAACCTATGAGGACACACATTTGGTGGTTGACTTCATAAAATAAGTGTAATATTGTGGTTATTATTCCCACATAAATCTTGTAACCGACGTGTGTTTCAAATGCATGTTGGTGTTTTCAGAGAACCAATTGTAAGTGAGTGTGAATTTCCCTTGGGGATGTGTCAACTACTCGTATGCCAATGGATTGTGTAATAATTCCTAAGTGGCATTTTTGTTATAACTTCTCCATGTGATGAGAGGTGATCATTTTAGGGGAACTTGATGTGATCACCTTGAGGGTTTTTTTGCTAGTCCCTCTTGAAGCCCATGTATAAATACGTGAAATCCATGGTGGCAAGTTCCAAAGTACATATCTATTATGCCCTTATAACTACAACACAACCAACCACTTCAATAGGAATATGTAATGTTCAATATTATACTCACACATTTCAAGTTTCACATTTTTATATTGGACCCCACATTTCATCATACCACTTGGCATATGATTTTTTTTTCATTGCAATGGTTCACACTCAAATATCGGGTCGCTACATCCACATAGAATCAATCCAAGGGGCCCACCAAAGGGGCCTCACCTTGTTAGGAAATTTCAGAGCCTATCCACAACACCAAACTTGGGTGCCTAACCCTAGAGGACATAGAGAACTGAACCCTTGACCTTGACCTCGTAACGTCTTGGTCCCGGAGGCACCAACCAACTGAGCTACCCTATGGGGCTTCATCACTTGCCATATGATAGACACAAGAATGGGTTTCACATACTGCTCTCCTATGAATGAAATTGTGAGTGCTGACAATATCAATTTGTACAATCACTTTGTGGTTCTTGATGTAGACAATCAACTTCTACACTTAGAGTCTCAAAAAAAATTATTAAACATGGAGAGATATCTAGGGTTCCTTGCCAAGAGCTTGCAAGGTGGTGTCTTCATCAATGGGAAAAGTACGTCCTCTACTTCTAATTCATGAGTGTCTCTAGATGGTATTTCTTTTGAGTGGTCTTGGAGATACAGTTTTTGAAATAATCTAGGTTTTTTCCATTTATTCCCTTTGAAAAACCATTAATCTAGGTTCTTTTCATTAGGAGGAAAATGTGAGTAGTAAATGAAGGTTTTATGGTTTGGGCATTCTTTGCCATCTAATTTTTTTACCTCTATCAAAAGTTTCCAACCATAAATTTAGCTCAATGTCTTATGACATATACTCTAATTTCATGTTTGAAACGACTTCTAAAACATTTTCTTGTAGACCCTTCCCTCCCTTCTCTAAATGCATTGGTTTGACATAAAGTGATATTTTATTTTTCATCCAAAAACATCCCATGATCTCTATTGTTCAAAATATACTTCTTCTTTGGAAAAAGGCTCACTTGTGTAGTTTAGAATTAGTACTTTATTGTTGATATTTTTAGGAGTTTTTAAATAATTAAATAGATAAAGGTATTGTAGCTCATCCAAATCCTTAAGGAATTTATAGAAAATCCTCTTCTATTGTTTCACCATTTAATTCAACAATGAACTAAAACACCAATTTCATCCATATTTTTAAATGTTGACTTATGACGAGTTGACTTAAGATAATCAAGTAAAGACACTATTTCTAACGAAGTGGACACTCAACATGGATATGCATCCTAAAGAAGAATATGTCAATGACAGTAGCCATTTTAGAAAATAAAACTAATAAAACATTAGAAAATAGAGATTCATAAACTAAAACTTAAGACCTTATTCCTGGAGGTAGTTCACAAATAAAAAAATATCTTAAGAATCAATTCATAAAATGCCCGTCCACTGTAATTGCTATCTCCTCTCGTGACACACTTCGCAAACAATAAACTCCCGCAAGGATGTTCACTCTTTTTCACTAAAAAAATCTAAAGAAAAATCACTATCTCCTAGGTGGAAGTTGACTCTACTTTCGAACAGACAAATAGATTAAAACGGTTGCAAACTAATATCAATCATTTTCAACAACACAGTTGCAAACGGCAATTTATCAAATTACACTACGATTTAATAAGTTTTTAAACCATTAACATTACATTACGATTTAAAAGCATCACATTACAAGGTTTCTTAGACGCTGGAGGAATCTCACAGAATAAAAAATTCAATGAAATTTTGCGTTTGCATTCACTTCAACTTCAAGCATGACATCCACAAATGTATATATGGCTTACAACCACCTGGATAACATAAAAATGTATTTGAGTGTATATATGAATTACAACCAACTGGATAACATAAAAACGTTACCCTTATAATGATCATATTCTTTTATTCAAAAATCGAGTAACATCTACCACTCTACAAAGAATGAACCATTCACCACTTTGGTGGTCTATTGAGGTTCCACTTTGATAGTCTGTTGAGGTTCCATGAGTCGCAGCTGTTTCCATCTTCTTCGGCCTCTGATCTATCATAACATTAATTCTGCAAGAGCATTAATAAGACTTCAAAGCTTAATAACATTAAGTGGGGTTGGTTGGTCAAAGCTTCAAGAGCATTGAGAGCGCCAATGGGGTAGGAACTTTGGGAGCTCCCTCTTGCGTGGCCAGCTCCAATCTGTAAATAAGACTTCGCCGGTTTATCTCACTACTCATGGGGAGGTCGCACTATGTGTCCAAATATGAGGGGAGGTACAGTTTTTTATTTGGTTATAATTTTAAACTCTTGACTCATATCAGGCATCGACGTCTTCTAAATATTCCACCAAATCAAGTGCCTAGAGCCCTGCTACTATCTATCTATGATGCTACTTCATAAAATAAATTGCTATTAAAATTAGCCATACCAGTAGAGAAAACTGAGGCAAACCAATTGAGGGTTCCAAACTAATGGCTGCAGGCATCCCAGCCTTTGGTCCAATCATTTTCAACAACACAGTTGCAGAATTCTTTCCAATTCCACCCATTCCAATGCTACTCACAATAATGAAACAATAAAAAACCTTCTCACATATTCTCTTGCTTGCTGGAACGATCACAAACACATAATTCTCGTACATGTAGAGCACAAAGCATGAACAGTTTAGAGCACTATTCGAAGTCTGCAATGTGATCATTTCATATATGTGCAGATGGAAGACTGCTTGCATATCCACGAATGGAAGCTTTGGAAGGCGGCTCCAACTTTTATATCAATGAGTCTCAGCCTCTTAGTATATCATGAAAATGGTATGCTATGCCTCACATAACTCCCATGACTCAAGTACAACAAACAATTCCATGTGACTCCCTTAGTACAATAGGTTCAATTGGTTCTGATGTGACTCATTTAGTACAATAGGTTCAATTGGTTATGTGACTCATTTCTACAACAACAACCCAGCCCATTTATTTCGTACCAAAACAGAATTTCATGTGAATTGTTTCATATATCCATCACAGCATAATTAGATGGAAGCTTTGATCCATGAATGCATTGGCATACCATTTATCATAAACGGCTTGGCATACAGCTGGCTCCCGCTCAGCAGATTGCAAATGCTGTTTGGGCAACCAATTAGTAGTCAGCACGGTCTTTACTGAACCTACATGATTCTTGTGTCATAGCATAAATTGAAATGTACCAACTTAAGGTAAAATATAAAATAAATTAAAATGGACCAACGTATCTGAAACTTGGTTTGCATCAGGTGTCATAAGAGAGTTATGATGAAGTGGATAATTGAAATTCTTCTTACCTGTGGTGAAAACTGTGTCATACCCATTGCAATTTCGCAATCACAAATAATGTTAGAACCTGAAAATAGGCAAAGCTACAAAATGAGTAATCTACATGGACACATTAAAGAGCAACACAAATAAATAAATGATAGTCTACCATTGGTATGAACTAACCGATGAAGCCTTAAAAGTTAAAATAACTAAATATTAAATATAGTTTAGCATTGATTAGAGAGGAGCAGATTGAGCCCTTATAGTAATCATTTTGATTGAGAAGGTATTCTTGCTTTAAATTATTTTCTTGTTTCCGAATCTTGCAAGGGCGATCATTCTCATATATAGATTCAGAGCGCAAATGTCGTTTCCTCGGCAATAAGGTTTCCTTTGAAGCAGTATTGGATGCACTAGATGCAGATTGTTGTGAATTTGACGGTCTCTGGTGATATGTTCATAAACTGCTATTAATTTAAGTTATTAATTTAAATCATAAAATAAACTGCTATTAAAATTATCCATACCTGTACAGAAGGCAACGCAAGTGAGAGTTCCAAATTAATGGAAGCGGCTGCTCAACATAGTAAGAGGTACTCGATAAGAAATCATATTGGTAATGGTTAAGATTATTCAAAATCAAAGAAAAAGAAAGTATAGTTACCATTGGATGGAGATGACCATATTGTTAAGAGTTATAATCTCAATGGACCTAAGTTGGTTGGTTAGTTGAGTCAATGGTCCTAAGTTAATTGAGTTAATTGTTGACTAGGTCATTAGTCGACCCATGGTATTCACTGGCCCATTGTATTAGTCGGTGGTTTTGAGTCTATGTGATACTATATATAGGTGAGTTTAATAATGAGAAAGCAATCAATATGCCCTTTGTGTTTCTGCTCTATGTTTTGTGTATTGCAAACTTTATCATGGTATCAGAGCTGACGACCTAATCCTTAAATCTTGGTTTTGGGTAAGCCTTTTCAGAAATTGGAGAGCACACACACACACCACTAGAAGTTGTAGCACGGGACGGAGATGGAGCACTCGGGCCACGAAAAAAAAAAAATTCGGCGATTTTTTTTTTTTTGGGGCGAAGGGTACCTCAAAAAACCCCTGAAGGGAGGCTGGCGCACCCTGCATGAAGCGAAACTGCATCGGGCGCACCCTACCTGAAGGAAATTTGCGAGGCTAGCGCACCTTGTCTGAGGACAGCCTGCGACGGTAAGCCTGCACTTATAGAAATTTTTTCGATGCACCCCGGCAACGCATTGTGTCAGTTATAAGTTTGCGCCGATCAGTTTAAGAGTTGTCATAAGCCATGGCAAGTACGGGCATTGTTCAGATCCCATTTTTTAAGAACTATGGACACTGAGCCAAAATATTGGACAACGTTCCAGCTTTGATTGCAAAAGATTGAGTCTTGGAGAGATCGATCTAAGAAAAACTTGTGTAGAAAAGGGTGGAGAAGATCTGGAGTTTCTATCCAGTTTCCGAGAAGATCTGAAGTCTGAAGGACCACTGATATTGAAGAAACCAAGAAGATCGAAGATGGTGCTAGAAGAGCTACCAGAAGAAATCGAAGAGGTAAGAAATCTGTTAATTTCAATAGGTTCATGGCAAACCTTTGATCTAGAGACAATTATGAATTATGGTCATTAAAAATTAGGGATCTGTTAAGGTCACAAGATCTGTGACATTTTGTAGCCGAAGAGGATCCCAATGATCTAGAAGTATTTGGAAATTTGACAAAGTATCAAAAAGAAAGAAGGCAAGTTGTTGCCTTAAGTATCATCCAAAATAGTATAGATTATTCTATCTTTCATAACATTTCAAACGTTTATACTCCCAAAGAAGCTTGGGATATATTGAAAGCAGAGTTTAGTGAAGAGGAACCTGATGTAGAAGAAGATGAAGTAGAGTTCAGTGAAGAGGAACGAGTTGACTTTGCAAGCCATGCAAAGCACCAAGAATCCCACAGTGAAGTGGAAGACAGCCAAGAAGACTGTGTTTATGATGCAGCCAATGATCAAGAAAGCTCAACAAAGCTTGTTGATCTAGCTATGTTTGCTGATGATAGTGAAAACAAACCTGTCAATGTTAAAGTCCCCAATGACGTGAGTGATAGTCTCTCAGAGAAAGAGATAGTTGATAGCAGCAGTGAAAATCTCTCAGAGAAAGAGACAGTTGATAGCAACATAGAAGTTGCAGCACCTAGTTCATCACAGATCCAGAAAACCAAAAGTTTAAGGGAGCTATATGAACAGACTCCCATTATTGATGAGCAGTATGAGTATGCTCTATTTCCTTGTCAGCCCACAGTTTTTGAGGAAGCAATGAAAGATGCACATTGGGTACAAACTACAATATTTAATGAGAATGATGATGTAGCTACCTTTGAAACACCAGAAGAGGAAGATGAACAAAATGTGAAACTCAGTGAAACAAAAGAAGAGGAAGAAGTGAATGCTCTCCAAGAAGAGCTGAAATATATTCATCTTTTTTCTCACAACAATTTTGAGTGTGCAGGTAACATGGACAACAACATACAATATGTTGAAATAGAAGAAGAAGAAGAAGATTTGCACTATATTCCAACACTAATGAAAAGCAATAACATTGTTTATTGTGTAGAAGACAAAGAAGCTCTGCTGATGAACACCTACTTAGCATCAAGTTCAAGAAGACAAAGAAGAAGCAGTCCAAGTACACATCAAGGAAAAAAGTAAAGCTTAAGTTTATTTGAATGAAATGTATGCCTAGCTGAGACATAGACCAGCAAGCACAACACTTAGGAATTGATAGTGTTGACCACACCATCTCACTTGAGATTAAGGGGGTGTGTTAAGAGTTGTAATCTCAATGGTCCTAAGTTGGTTAGTTAGTTGAGTCAATGGTCCTAAGTTAGTTGAGTTAGTTGTTGACAAGGTCATTAGTTGACCCATGGTATTCACTGGCCCTTTATATTAGCCGGTGGTTTTGAGTATATATGATACTATATACAAGTGAGTTTAATAATGAAAAAGCAATCAATATGCCCTTTGTATTTTTACTCTATATTCTGTGTATTACAAACTTTATCACATATTTTTATTTAAAATACTAATTATAATAAACAAATAGAAAGCATCCTTGTGATACTTATGCATGGCCATCTCTATGCATTTCTATTCTCCACGATAACTAAGAGTAAGATATTCTAATTACTCTTTAATTGGTGGAAACATATTCTTATTTAAAATACTAATTATAATAGGCCGTCTCCTTGCATTTCTATTCTCCACGATAACTAAGAGTGAGATATTCTAATTACTCTTTAATTGGTGGAAACATATTCTTATTTAAAATACTAATAACTATAACTAAGAGTGAGATATTCTAATTACTCTTTAATTGGTGGAAACATATTCTTATTTAAAATACTAATTATAATAGGCAAATTGAAAGTATCCCCGATATATACACGGAGCAGAGGAAGCCTTATATAGTTCTACGTGTTATTCATTATATATAGTGTTATTCACTATATATATATATATAAACCCTATCTTTATATATTTAATATGCATTATATACTACATAATTTATTTATTTAGCATATTGTATTACAAAATTGTATCATATAATATATCTTTTAAGCATCAATCTAGTTACAAATCAAATCAAAATGTAACCTAATATGCATGGCATTGTATGTAACCTAATAATTAGATATATAAAAGTTACCTTTAAGAGGGAAAAGTAAAAGGTATCAGATCTTTAGATTCGATTGCAATAAATTTTGAGGAGCCTTGGTCTTTCTTCGAGAGAGCTTCCAATCAAAATAGAGCTGGGGCATGGGGACTTCTTTTCATAAATCAGAAGATCTCTCCTAAGTTCCAATATTAGCTGAGATTAAGGCTCTAAAAGAAGACTTGGAAACGACCTCTTTTATGATATTCCTCGGGAAAAGAACTCAGAAGCAGATATTCAATCCAAAGTGGGCCTGAATTTGAGAAGTGGTTAACAGATCATCCAAAAGGTGACCGAAGGAAGAATTTTTGGCAGCCAGCAATTTACTCTATGGGATCCTATCTAATCGTTCAGAGATTCTCTGAGCCTATTCTTCAACATTTCGAGTCTTTGAATCTCGAGCTATTTTCATCCTTTCATAGCGTTATAGAGCGTTGTAGCTGGTTTAGAGGTTTTTTACTTTGCTTTTGCTAGAATTTCCAAGTCAAGCATACTTGATGCAGACTTTTGCAGGAAACTCAGTTATATGAACAATACATTTTTTTTGTGGCTACGGTTTATCGAGCTTATATAGAATGTAACCTTCGTTTTATGATAAATAAAGGTTATGAGTTTTTTTAGGGAAAAAAATGTTCATTTACATTATTTAATTAATAATATTAATTAATTAAAATTTCAATAAACAAAAAAATGTGTATCTTTGAAAATGTACTCAAGTACATTAGAGTTAATCACTAAGAAATGCATCTCATTCTCATTCATTTAGGAATTTTTTTTTCCGATTTAGGAGTCGATGGTTTTTTTAAGGTAATTAGAATCAAAATTCAAAATAATATTAAAAGTTGTGTTTAATATTCAATTCACATAAATAGAAAGGAATTCCCTCCAACCCATTGATCATCCACATCTCAAACAATGATATTGATGCGCCATGGAGATGTAGAGTTAAGGGGAAGAACATACAGGTCAAACACCTATCGAAAACAGAGTTGGGAAAAATAACGCCCATCTAATGCAATCTACAGGGAGATGAGAGTAATCGAGACTCTTCCACATTCAATTAACTACGACTTTGGAATACAGATCAAAGAAGGAAAAGTGAAGGTCTCATAACCGCAATTGATTTTCTGCCAGGTTGTTTATTCATTACAAGTCCTTATTTCTATGGTTACGCTAGCTCGGTTGAACTAACAATGCTCCTACAGAGTCCACATAAGCATTTACACCACATGCATAATATGAATACCATGTTGTCTACCGGGATTCGATCTCTAAAATTATCGGGTAAAAATAAACTACAGAGATTTCGGTGACTATAGTTTAACTTTGGTTCCCTATAACTAAACTTCATTGCTAACGCAGAATTTTGTTCCGTTGATAACTATTTTCATAAATTTAAAACCAATTTTCCAATTTATTTAATTTGAATTGTGGTACAGAAGTCTTTCCAATCTTAATCTCATAAACCAAATTATACCATATTGGCATAGATCCGGTTGATTCTCCTAACATGCAATAACACCGTTGAAAAATTGTGTGACAGGAATTTAAATCAAAATTATGCCAATGCGCTTTTGTCCAGTCCATGGGACACCTCCAACGTTCATTCCAAGGACTGCAACATCACATTCCATAAAATATACTATATTAGTTGTTAGGTGGATTACAATCAATTTATGAGCTAAGGCAACACTTGATCAGCACTATAACTTAAGTAATTGCAATAAAGAGCAACAAACATGATAAATAATTGTAAGAGGAAACATTAATTTCAAAAGGATTTTATAGAAAAAGATTGAAAAGAGTGCCATGAATTGGAATCTAGACATAATCGTGGAAATTCAACGGGAATAAGAATAGAACGTGTATCCAAGAAACTCAATAGGAATAAGAATGGCATGGCAGGCATATTATAAATCAAAGAGATGGTGCAGCTTGTACTTGGTAGAGGTCTTACCACTAGTGACTATAAATGACAGGTGATATAGATTCCTATTGATTTGTTCTGCCTGCCAGCTATCAAGGCCATCATGAATTGCATAGTACACGGTTTACAATGAACCCCACATTTTCTTTGAGCCTCCTTACACGACTAACCAACGCTTCTAATGCTCCAATGTCCTCCCTTGCAAACCATGTTTTTTTAGCACATTTATCTTTCAATCTAGGTAAAACTTGCTCTACAGGACCAATAACCTGCAACAAAGCATTTACTGATTTAGCTTTGTTTAATGCAGAAAGCAGATTCAACGCTTCACTATAATTCAACGGCTCATCTTTCCATCTCAGTGAAAAACGAAAATCGACCTACAAAAGATGCTATAAATTCAAATCCATTTTAGGAAATCGTCAGTCATCGAGCCTCTGCTTCTTCAATAGGTAACCACCTAAAATCACATGAGGAAACCGAAATAATGGAAACACCGTTATTCCTTAAATCCATCCCTTCAACTTTGCCTTAAAACATCTCAAGCCAAGAAACTCTTGTGAAAAACTTCACGATCAAAAGAATTTTGTTATATATATATATGGATTGCTTAATTAGTAAACTGCAATTTTAACACAAAGGTTAAAAGAAGTTGCCATTGACGGACTCAAATTCTCAAATGTAAAACAGGAGAAATCCAAACCTTATATTACAATGGATAAATATATTTAAGCTTGTAACTGTAATCCAAAAGTTGAAGACGAAATAGTTCAGATAAATTCTTGAGAGAACTGAAAATCCCTGGTCCCTCATTACCCCACCAGCATCTCATAACAGTGTAACCCGTCAAACTCCGGCGGCGCAAACACGGGTGACAGGCTCTCCACCTTTGACGACATTCCTTTCCCATCGTCAACAGCTAATTCCCTTGATTTTCGGTTGACCTCGCTGTTCTGTTGGAAGTGGGAGTGAGGATTTTCATTTTGTAAACCACAGAACAAGCACCGTTGTTAAAACTTCAGGACCAAAAAAAAATTATTTACATTTCCAGTCAGTATAATCATAAAAATGAAAACAAACATGCATACATGTTAAAATTCTTCAATTAAAAATATGCATCGCTTTCAACTTCAACTAAGCTTCAACCCCAATTCTCCTATAGCCCGGATACAGAGATGCATACAGGGAAAAGCCCTGATATAGAGACGCATACATGGAAAAGCAAAGGAAACAACCATTGTAATTTAATAAAATAAAGAAGAGCTAGACCGCTATCCTTGGCCTGTACAATCGCCCCTATCATTGTCGTTGTCCTGTAAAGATATAATTTTTTTTAGTAAAATGATCTTGACCAAAAGAACTCATTATTACAAAAATATCGAATAAGAGACAGAGTCAAAAACTTATTCTAAGACATAGTGCCCAGAGGGATCTGAAAGTGCACGAAAATTACATTCGAATCCAATCACAGGGTAACCCCGAGTTCAAGACAAATTAAGCATTTCCGGATATATTGAGCATTTCTTACTGGAATCCTCTTAGACGACATTGAATGAGTGTATGCATCCTAACGCAGGATTCAAAGGAATAGCTGAAAAGTTAAAATGGGTGTTGTATATTTTTAGTATTATGTTCACAACCCTGAAACCGAAAGTGAGGAGGGCAAAACCCGTAATGCCTTTGTGCCTTAATTTATCCAATGGCAGGATAAATTATTCCTGCTATTAAGAAACTTTCAACCCAGCTGCAGGGACTAGGCAGGACTAATGGTACCCTTCATGGTTCCTCCTCTTCTAATTGTGAGAGGTTCTTTCACCCAGTTGGCTATCATAAAGCAATCTTGCTCTTGAAAGAATTGAGACAATTATACCAGAATTCAACACAATAAGGGGTATCAGTGTGAGAAACTCACCTTCCATAAGTGCATCACAGTTCCATAAGTGCATCACAGACTTCCTCTTTAGTCACATCCAGTGTCCGTAAAAGAATTGCAATATTTTGAGATTTTTTGGAATCAAGAATCCGCTGGTTCTGACCAAGAGGGGGATGAACGAATCAGCTGGTTCTGACCAAGAGGAGGATGAACAGGTTGTCTTGTTGCTTCACTTTTCACTTGAGTTGGGGTATTGTAAACAAAAAGAGTCTCTATCGTTTCTTCATTTATTCTGCACATTCAAGTTCAAGTTTTCACAAATCCCAGAAACTAAGCGATCTTGGCAGATATTTGTACTAGAAGATTGCGAACTTAGTAACAAGAAGTTATAAAGAAAAAGTTGTTTTGCAAATGTAGAAGTTTACTGCTCTAGAATCCAACTGCAAAACCGGCTAATATCTTATCCCAAACTAAATCCAATCTGGTAGCGAATGGCTGGATAACTCATTTTATTTCAGATTGATGAAATTATAGGGCCTCAAGGGTAAGTAGAAAGCTTTGATATGAAATCAAAATTTATTTCGTGGGAATATGCAAATAAAAAACCGTGCAGATTTATTCAAGGAAACATAAATCTTCATAACTAAATTCAAAATAACAAAAGTCCATCACCAAATTGATATCTTCATAAACATTCATAACCCAAATTCACCATTACTGCAAGATTAGATTATTGAGAAAAGCCAATATTTTACCCAAAATAGTACTGATGCCCAAACTGAATACTAGTTATATTCCATAAAATTCAAATAGCTTCACATGGTGCTTCTGGTGCAGGAAATCCATAAACTTATTGCCACATTGAGCGACTATCTAAATAGAAATATATAAACTAAATCATAGAAACAAACAGCTCCAGGGAATTCTATCAAGGGCATTTGGGGCCGCCTCGCTTTGTCTTCCATTTATTATAACAGGACATATGTGCTTGTTTCCGTAATAACTAGGGAGAACGCATTGCTGTTTTCCGTAATAACCAGGGAGAACGCACAGAGAACGCACAGGCATTTCTTGCAGCACTTCTGGCAGTAGAACATATATGGCTTTCGATAATGTGTCTGAGAACATCTCCTTGTATAAGCGTTTGGGCATTATGTAAAAGTTAGAAATATTTTCTTTTTATTTTTTTACATGTCAGATGTTATATAGCATGTGTTATATAGCAGAGTCTATTCAACAAGTGTCCTAAGAGAAGTCATTGATACACAAAAAATGAACTTGAAATTTACAGATGTCATAAAATGGTAGACGAGTATAAAATATTTCAACTAAGCTATAGTGTAATTATAATGCAAATCAAAATTATATTTATTTGAGGCAAACCAATTGAGAGTTCCAAACTAATAGAAGTTGTTGAACATAGACATAGGTTCTCGATTAGAAATCATATTGATAATTGTTAACACTAATTAAAATCAAAGGAAAACAAAGTATACTTACCATTGCAACCATTCAGAAACCAATAGAAAACATTCATTGCTTCTAAATTTCTATGAACATTGAGCAACTTTGTAATCTGCTTTATGCTACTGCGAGTAGGATTAAGTTCACTCGCTTTGAAGACATCTTCCAAAATGGAAAATATTTTAAAGATGGAAAATAAAAACAAATATAAAATTGTTTTAATGAAATTATACTTGATGAAAATATCAAATTAACTTTAGACTTTCGTAATAATATTATTTATTTTTATTAAATATAAAACTTGATAATATATATTATAAAATATTTTAAATTTGTAAATTAATTTAAATTATTATATTTAATTTTTTAAATAAAAAAATTTAATAATTTCCTTCTTTTAAATAATGATCTAATATATTATTTACATTAATTTTAATAAAATTAAATAAATCCAATAAAATAATATATATCTTTTCAATAAAATTAATTAATTACAATTAAATGATATATATCTTTTAAATCTATTTCTCACTTTAAAGTTATTCACTAAAAAGGATCTTGAAATTCACCCCTTAATATTAGGTGTTTATATAATTTTATATATAACTTTATAATTATAAAATGTTTTAAATATTTAATTAATGATAATGAGAAAACTTATATCTTTAATTAGATATACATAAGTTACCTTTAATATGTTTATTTACGTTATTTAATTAATAATATTAATTGATTAAAATTGTAATAAAACAAAAAAAATTATATGTTTGAAAATATACTCAAATACGTTAGAGTTAATCACTAAAATGTGCATTTCAATTACTAAAAAGGGATCTTAATTACAAATAGCATTAGGTTTAACAAAAATGCCTTATCCAAAACCAACAATTTAAAAACCTAGGAAATACAAACCAAAGAATCCTCCATTGCATCCTTATTGAATGTCACTATTTGATGCTCTCCCTCCAAAACCAATCATGAAATCAAAACCAAATTTTTTTGTTTTGTTCTTTTCGTAGATTTAGGAGGCGAAGGTTTTTTTGTAATTAGAATCAAAATTCAAAATAATATTAAAGTTTAAGTTTCAATTCATATAAATTAAAATACTTTCATTTAAAACAAAAGTTGAATTAATGAAAACTCTCATATGCGATATCCTAAAATTTCAATTTCAAAAAGCATTTATAAGATTAAAAAATATCAATTAATGAAAACTCTTATTTAAAAAGAAAAGAAAATTTATAATTAATGAAAATTTATAATTAATGAAAATTATCATACATTCTATCTCCAAATTTCAATTTCAAAATATATTTATAAAATTAAAGAGTTCCTATTAATGGAAACTATTATATGTTATATCCCTAAATTTCAATTTCAACAGATATTTATAAGATTAAACTAATTTCCCAAATTTCAATTTGAAAATATATTTGTAATATTAAAGAATTCCTATTAATTGAAACAATCATATGTTATATCCCCAAATTTCAATTTCAAAAATATTTATAAGATTAAAAGAAAGTTTCCATATTCAAATATTCCATGTCATCAAATATTCAAGAAGCGTGCCATCAAATATTCAAGAAGCGTGCCATCAAATATTCAAGAAAAATATAAATAGTTATTTAAACACTTCTTCTTATTTTCTCTATAAGGAGAAATTTCTCTATCATTTTCCTTGGAAGCTCACTAGAGGGTTTGTATTATGAAAGACAAGCTTGTCTTGTTGTGGTGAAATTGAACATATAGGAAAAGCGAGAGCATAAGTATATAACAAAGTTGTAGGCCGCAAAGCGATACAACAATTAAAATCAGAACTCAAGACTTATGTCCACCAATTTGTGTCACACATAGTTGTCTTTCTATTTTTATTATTTTTTTGTTGATTCCATCTTTAAAATGTGGTCCTTATGCATAGCCATCTCCATGTCGTTCCATTCTCAATCCAAATTTCCTCTCTTAAGTCTTGATATACTTCCTATAATGTAATTAACTCAAAAATTATGAGCAAAGATAGAAAAACGCAAGAGAATAGATAAAACCAAAAAAAACATTCTTGTATGAAAGATAAAATAAATAGATATGTTCACTTGCCTCTTCAAGTGGGAAACTTCAAAGAGCAAAATTCAAATACAACAAAAATTCTTGACAACACATTACATGGTTTAGTACTCTATATATAGTGCTTCAATAGTGAAAAATCTAAATGCTTTTGGTCATTCCGTTAATGATGGTTAAACACCTAGGTACATTTTACATTAAGTCATTACAAACTAACTATCTAATGAGACTTATGTCCTTGTACGTTTATAAAGTAGGGGGGTTAGAGTAGAACCATAACATTCCCTCTCCCTTTAAAAGAAGCATTTTCCTCAAAGCTAGAGATGGGTAAATTGCTGCAAGGAGATCAATGGTTCCCAAGTAGCATCTTTCGAGGATGTATTCTTCCACTAAATCAAATTTTCACAAATAGTGCATTGATATAGATGATGCTCCCTAATGTTAAAATTGGGTTCTGGTTGGATCCAAATGGATCCTTTTTCATTTAGCTCAGCTAATGTTGTTTGAAATTAATAGTTCTAACCCGCTACCTTCTTCAAATAAGGTACATGAAATACTAGGTGGATCTTAGAGTGTGATGGAAGTGTTAATTTGTAGGCCCCATCACCAATGCATTGAACACTATATAGCATATGGATCATAAAAAAAAATTGGTGTGATCTTTTAATGTCCTTTATCTTTGAGAGAGGTTTTTTTTTATATGGTTGGAGTTGAAGGAATACTTTATCACCTTATTCAAATTAACACTTTGAGTGATGATGATTTCCATGTTTCTTCATGCAATTTTGGGTCAGTGCCTAATTTTTGTTAAGTGTGCAAAAAATGACATCGTGATTATGAAGAAGACTATCTATTGCATATACTTCTAATGTACAAGAAACTATTGATGGTGGTTGTTGTTGGTTTATCCAGTAATACTGAGAGGGGGGGGTGAATCAGTATTGCCTTCTTTTTCCTAAAACAATTAGTATTAAAACAAGATAAACAATGAATCAACCAAGTAAGAACACATAATTTTATCGTGGAAACCTCAAATAGAAAACCACAAAATCAAACTCATTAATAAGATGACTTTTCCAAAATTGTTTTTCTGCTACTACGGAAAGGATGCACCAACACCCCAATTTTCTATCTGCACCAACATATAAGGATGCCACAACACCCCTGTTTTCTAGCTACTACTGGAAGGAGGCTACAACCCCCTGTAGGCGTGTAGCCTTCCCTAGCACCACCATACCACCCTAATTTGATTTTATCAGATTTTCAAATCTTCCTATTTCTTCAATCTTGTCACAGGTTATTCTTCATTTTCTTGGTCTCTCTCTTTTATTGCAGCTACATCGATCTGGACTGCAAACCCATCTTACTTCCAATTCAAGTATATGTTTATGTATATTTAACATCATGTAACTCATCCTTTTGCAGTCGCATCTCTTTATTCTGGAAACTTATGTCTTTTCACAATCGCTCCCTTTCACTAACGTAATTAACTCTACTTTAATTTTTACAATCACACCTTTTTATTAATCATAACTCTTCAAATATTAATTAACTTCTACATTTTTCATATTTTCATTGCATTCACGAGCTTCTTCTCTTTATGATGCACTAAGGATTTTTCTGGAGATTCCCAAATCATCTTGCTCGCATTTTATTAAGCCTTGTAAGCATATATTATTAAGCCTTGTGCAGGCATATTATTAATGCCTTTGTGGGCATATATTAATGCCTTTGCAGGCATATTTAAACCCTTGTGCAGGCATATATTAATGCCTTGTGCGGGAAAATATTAATATATGCCTTGTGCGGACATATTTAAACCCTTGTGCGGGCATACCCAAGCCCCTTGCAGGCATATTCCATAGCCCCTTGTGTGGACATATTTCAAGCCCCTTGCGGACATATCCCAAGCCCCTTGCAGGCATATCTCAAGCCCCTTGCAGGCATATCCCAAACCAGTAAAACAACATGAAACCTTATTTTGGAAGACCTGTATCTTTCAGTTTCTCCTCAAACACTCTTAAAGCAAACTAAGATGATGGTCAAATGCACAAGTCAACAGGCCATATCCTGATACTCTTAGATAATTTTTATCATTAACTTATGAGATATGGTGGGAATTTTACTAGGGAAACTTAGACTACTTTTTCAATCCTTAGTCAATTTCCAGAGTTTCACGAAATTGCCATACTTTTACATAATGATGTCAAATTGTAACAATGACTTCATGAGAACACTAGAACACCATCATATGATTTTGCAACCTCATCACACATGCCACATCATCATACATGCCATATCATCATACATGCCATATCATCACTTTCTTTGTTATTCCTTTTCCATTAATGAACTTCTTTTGACATCAATGACAATCATACTCAACATTCTCCCCCTTTGTCATTGATGACAACAACTCTTCAATTTTCTCCCCCTTTGACATTGATGACAAAGGCCTCCTTTTGACAGCTCCCCCTGTCAACATGTCTCCCCCTGAAATAAGAGTCTTTTCTCCTTTTTATCTACTGTAGGGAGATTACTACCAGCTGTTGTCTAAGATGCTCAAATTATTCTTTGGGTAGTGGCTTATTGAAGATATCAGCTATATGTTCCTTTGTATCAACGTATTCCAGTTTGAAAACCTTTTGTGACACTTGGTCTCTTAGAAAGTGATAGTTTATTGGAATGTGCTTTGTCTTGGAGTGCATGATAGTATTTTTAGATATGTTTATGGCACTTGTATTGTCACAATGTATTACTATTGGATGCTCATACTTCACAAGTAAGTCTTCCAATGTTCGCTTCATCCAAATGACTTGAGTACAACATGATGCAACAACAATATACTCAGATTCTATTGTAGATAGTGAAATGGAAGACTGATTTTTGCTTAGCCATGACACTAAGCAATCTCCTAAGTAAAATGATGCTCCACTAGTGCTTTTTCTATCATCAATACTTCCTTCCCAATCTGCATTAGTGAATGCACTTAGAGTGAAGTTATTGATTTTTGGATACCATAATCCATAATCCATAGTACCTTTTAAATATATAAGAATTCTTTTTACTGCACCCACATGTGTTTCTTTTGGGGCTGATTGGAATCTGGAAACCAAACCTACAACCTACATTATATCTGGTCTTGTGGTTGTTACATAATAAACTACCAATCATTGACATATACATAGTATGATCTACTTCTAAGGATTCATCATCCTTGCTCAATTTACAACCAGTGACTATAGGAGTACTAACAGGTTTGGATTCTTCCATTTTGAACTTTTTCAACATCTCTTTGATATATTTAGTTTGAGAGATGAAGATCCCTTTTTCTGATTGAGATACTTGTAAACCTAGAAAGAATGTTAGTTCCCCCAACATTGACATTTCAAATTCCTTCTTCATTTCTGAAGAAAAGTTTACACTCAAAATTTGTAGATCACTTCCAAATATGATATTGTCTACGTAGACTACAAAAATGATCATATTTTTTTTTCAAACTTTATGTATAGATTACTGTCAGTGGCCCCTCTTTTATATCCTTCCCTCTTTAAATACTTTTCAAGTCTTGAGAACCATTCTCTTGGAGCTTCTTCAAGACCATAGAGTCCCTTCTTAAGTTTGCAAACACAATCTCTATTTTATGATAAGAAAACCTTCCGGTTGCTCAACATATACTTCTTCTTCAAGTTCTCCATTAAGAAATGCATATTTTACATCCATTTGATACACTTTAAAGTCCTTGTAGAAAGCAAAAGCTAAAAACATCCTAATCGCTTCAAGTCTTGCCACAGGTGCAAAGGTTTCTTCAAAATCAACACCTTCTACTTGAGCATATCCCTTGCATACTAATATGGCCTTGTTCCTTATCACATGACCATCCTCATTGAACTTGTTTTTAAAGATCCATTTGGTTTCAATAACATTCATGTCCTTACATCTTGGGACAAGTTCCCAAGTTTGGCTCTTCTCTAGTTGATCAATTTCATCATTCATAGCATTGATCCAATCCTCACTTTTGCAAGCTTATTTAAAGGTTTTGGGTTCTACTATCAAAAGTAGTGCTTGTTCTTCATCATAAAACAGTTTTCTCCTTGTTTGAACTCCTGAATTTTTGTTACCAATTATTTGAATTTCGGGATGATTCTTTTGAACCCGTCTAGATGGTGTTTTTGTGTCTGATATGGGGGAGTCTTCATTCTCTACTTTCTCTTATTCTTCTTCTTCAAGAATATCTTCTTCTTGTGAACTTTCTTCTTTTTCTTCATCATCTATTTGTTCATCATTAGTGTCTTCAACATCCACACTTTCTTGGATTTGTATCCTTCTTGGTTTAGTGTCATCTATAGTTACATTTTCACTTTCTATTGTCTTGTGAAACCTTAGATTATAACATCTGTATTCTCTTTTGGTGGAAGAATATCCAAGAAACATGCCTTCATCTTTTCTAGAGTCAAACTTCCCTAGATTATCATCATCTCTTTTTATGTAGCATTTACTTCCAAAAGCTCTAAAATATTTAACTAAAGCTAGTCTTCCAAACCATATCTCATAAGGAGTTTTGTCACTATTTACTCTGATCTGTCCTTTGTTTTGTACATAGACAGTTGTATATATTTCTTCTCTCCAATAGCCATGAGGAATTTTTGCTTCATTTATCATATTTTTGGCTGCTTCTTGGACACTCCTGTTTTTCCTCTCGGCCACTCAATTTTGTTGAGGATTTCTTGGGGCTGAAAAATGCCTCTTGATTCCATGAGTTTCACAAAACTCATTGAATTCATTTGAGGTGAAATCACCACCATTATCTGATCTTAGACACTTAATCTTGAGATTTGCTTATGATTTTTCTTTAATAAATGCCACCTAAGTCATCCTTGTATAATCATCAATTAATAACATGAAGTAATGTTCACCTTGAAATCTTTTAGTCCTTGTAGGTCCACAAAGATCAGTATGAATTATTTCTAATGGCTGAGAGGTTGTATGCTCTTTGACCTTGAAGCTTGTTCTTGTTTTCTTCCCATGAAGATAGTGTCTACAAACATGGTTGGGTGGTTTTATGATCTTTGGTAAATTTCTTACAACTCCCTTCTTACTAACTTTTACAAGATTGTCAAAGTTCAAGTGTCCCATCCTTCTATGCCATAGCAAACTTTCATCAATTTGATTCATATAACATTGTTCTTCATTTTCTAGAATATACACATTGCTTGGAGTTCTCACAGCAGTCCCAACAAGTTTTCCTGAATATTTTCTTTTTATTTCACACTTCTTGGAATTGAATATACATATGTGTCCTTGATCACATGTTTGGATCACACTTAAAAGATTAGGTTTCAAGTTCTTTACAAGTGTTAGCACTCAAAATGTACCTTCACGCTGTGGGAAGGCTCATCTCAAGGTAACCACAAAACCTAACTTTACGAAAGGGAGTTGGCTTCTTTCTTTCCAGAGAGGGATCTCTCATTGATTGTTTAACAAAGGCCAGATACAAGATAAAAATAAAATCAGATTGTTGTGTTGGTTGAAATAGGGTAAGTACACAATGGTAAATGGAGTCAAAATGTATATAACAATAAATGACAATGCTTTGCAATGGAATTCTTGACAGAGGAAGGGTAGTTACTTTTTTACAGTAAAAAAGCTGGTTGTCTGGTGATAAGGAAGAAAGTAAGAAAAGCCCATTAATATAGAGCATCAAAGATGGATTCTGCAATAACATTAGTGGAAAAGGTTTTTGGATGCTTGGAATTGAAGAAACAGAGCATAAACATATGAATTATGCTTCAATTTGCACTTATCCAAACATGAAAAAGATAACAATATGGAATAGAAAACAGGAAATACATTCACACGAAGAAAAGAAGGTACAGACTGTAAAATAAATAACACAAGAATCTATGTTTGAACAACTTTGCTCGGCTCTGCAATTTTATTAAAGATAGGTCTCCAATTACAAAACTGAATCCTCACGGGTCCCAACCCTTTTTCCTCTATATTACATCTGAATATATAGAAGATGATGTCCTCATCTTTCAAGCTTGAGTCGCTCTAACCTAGCTCTTGATAACATAAAGTTGTTACAACTGAAATGACACCTATACAGAAAGTTTAACATCCTTCAGAATTGGTTACAACAGAAATAACACATGCAAGAACTTCTCCTAAATCTCAGAGCGTTGTTTCAATAAAGTATCTTGTCATTCGGAACGATGGACATCACATTGACAGGTGGAGGCTTAAGATTCATTTTGTTGATCCTCTGCTTAGAAAACAAAGATACTCTACCAGTTGTATAATCGTTTCCTGGAATGCTTAAACACTGTTTCTAAGTAATCCTGAAATCATTAATTTCTGCTTTCAAACCTGGGATGTTCTCTTTAACTGACCATTGAACGTTCAAAAAAATGCTCTACCACCAATTGCCGACTTAATTCCTGAAAATTAACACAAGCTTTAGTTTCCCTTCAAATCAACATGCATATATCTTCTGATGACGGTATCTACCTTGGAATCATCTTTCACTCGAAGAGACAAGGCCTTTCGAATGTGCAAACGCCATTTCTAGGATTCCCAAAGGTTTATCTGACCAAACAGAGTCTGAAGTAATGCCCATCTTCATATCCTTCACGATTTCGCTTTACTTCCTCTAAGAGCATCCCCAACCTTTGGTGGATCAACAGCTGGTTGGAAAAATGTTTGACATCGAGAAGGTGTGTATCAACCTTAGCAGGCGCGCTATATCTCAAACCAACAACCGTTCATCTGGGTCCTATCTTCATCCTGACTATCCAAAGCGTAATCCCTACCAAATCTTGCAGATCTGGAAAGTTTGACCGCCCATGCATGTTGCATAAGAGAAGTTCATTTGGATCATGGATCTGTTTTTCCTGTTGATATGATCCCTTGAAATATGTAGAGCCTACCACATCTTCGCAGATGTGGAGAGTTTATTTCTTCTTGCACGTTGAATCAGCGAAATAGATGCTGAGCGTAGATTCACTTCTCCTGTTGATCTCAACCGTTGGAATGTGTGGTCCCTACCCTGTTTTCACAGATTTGGAAAGTTTATTAACCGACGCATGTTTAATCTGCGAACTGATTTGCAACCATTGATCTGTTTTTAGGCGTTGATCTAGCAATTGTTTTTGTTTTCAAGTTAACACAGTTCCCGTCAATATAAAAAACCCTTTAGACCTAGCCTTTATCGTTGTGAAATCACTTGCAACCATTGATCTGTTTGGAAAGATGACGGATCCTGGGCACTCACTTGAATGATGGGTTGTAGGTCGTTGCTAACCTGTGGTATCATGTGGTTGCAGGTGTGTGGAGCTTGGCCTCGCTTTGAAGTTGAGCGCAGGTACTTGGCTCATGTGCTCTCTAGCAGTGTTGAGCATCGATTTGGTATTTGACTCGACTTGTGTGTTTTGTCTGCAGGTCGCGAGGAGCTGGGGCTAAGCCTTCGGGCTGATTGATTTTCCTTTTGCAATAAATCAAATCTTTATCCATAGTTGCAATTTTTTCCAAAATTATACTATGCTAACAACTGGATCCAATTAGGGATGCTATCCTCCCTGCGAGGTAGCAAAGAACCACGTAGACCAAGTGCCTGATCCATGGGCTGATCCCACCACAAAATTGTAACCTGTAACTCTTCATCTGAAGACTGGAACCAAATATAAACTGCAAATCTGCTCTCAAAACTTCAAGCTGAAAATCAAAATTCATACTGAAACCAAACTGAAACTGTACTACCCTACTGCAACTGAAAAAGATGGAAAATATGCTCACCATGTCAAGCTTATTCATATATAGATTACCCTACCCTACGCTGCTGAAATGACTGCAATATCAGGCGATACAAAAGTGCCAATGTAACCAATCAAGCAACTGATCCAATAAGTCAACTTTCTCATCATGCTTGAGTGAAATCAGGACATAAAAGCATAATGGCAAAAAACAATGATAAATTTTTTGACCTTTGTTGCAAACACATAACCAACCATTATGACTGAAAACTCTATCCATGTATCAACCACTGGGTCATAAAAGGCATGTCAGCCTTCAAATTTTTCTGTCATTTGTTTGCCATGATTAGGCTGCTCAAAATGTAGCTCCTCTTGCACACTGTTAAACTGATCTTCAAAAGAGCCACGCAAGGAATACTCATGACAACTTTCAACCGAGACACCTACTACTTCATTCAAATTTTCTGATTTTACAACTTCATTCTTTCCATGCATTTCAAAATAATTATCATTTCGTTCTTCAAAGAAATCAAGTGAACAAAATCCTTCTTGACATGAAATTTCTGAATTTGAAAAACAAAAAGAAACATCCATTTGAGAACCCTTATCTTCTTCTGTATGATTCAATGCCTCATCATAAACTGTTGGTTTTTCCACATGCTGATATTGATTGCATGACTGTTCATCCTTTTCATTACTCATTTCTAAAAATGCCATGACATTATTCATATCCTCAATTTCCTGTTTTGATTAGAGACTCTCCATCTTTGTCTCATCAATTCAAATGAAGAATAGCACAAAGGCAAACACTCACTTTCAGCACACTCACTATCCACCCTATTTTTAGACTTTCGACCATAAACTGCAATTAGATTTTCCTCACTAACTATCTCAGAACTTGCAAAATTTTATGTTGGTTGTTCAGGCACAACATCCAAGTAGTCCTCCTCATACTCATCATATATGGGAAGGATGAAATATTTTTTAAAATCAACACTAACAGAATTTATGACAAGTTGATTGCAATCTTCATGAAACAAATCCTTACAACACTCTTCTTGTACATCACTGGGTTGATCATCTTTTTGCTCACAAAAAACAGAATTGGAAGGTAGGGCAAGTTCTTTTTGTTCATATTGATCAACCATCTCTAATTTCTTTTCCATTTCATCACCACTATCTTGTTCTGAAACTTTTCTAGACATCCTAAGATTGACTTCAACCTCCAATGAATCAATAAACATATGTTGCAATGTAACTGACTTTTTCTCCAAAAGAAGAAATGACAATTGAGGAGGAAAGGTTGATGCATAGTACAATTTAGCAGCATCTTCCATAGGTCAAATTTCTTTTGGCATGTTATAATAAAAGCTTGCAAACCTCCTGTTAAAACTAGACATAGTTTCACACTCTTGTTTCTTCATGGAATAAAACTATGAAAGTATTTGGTCCAATGACCTCCTCTTACCCCAAAACTTCAAAAATATATCATAAAACTCTTCCCATGTATCAATGGATTCAGGCTACAAGTGCTTAAACCATTCCTTAACATCTCCTTGGAAAGATTTGTCAAAAGTCCTCATACAAGCATCATCATGCTCTATTTCAAAAAGGTCCAGAAAATGCTCAAAACCTTGAAGATGTTTCTCAGTTGTAAGACTTCCATATTCCCCATCAAAAACAGGGAGGTATCTATGGTATTTTGGAGGATATTCATGAACAACAAGGGGCGGCTTTAAAGGACTATATCCCTGCTAAGATCTAGAAGGTGAAGTAGTATGTACAGGAGGAATGTCATCAGCCTCAATCTCACGGGGTTTGCAAGACTGATTATGGATCTTACATGATTCAAAAGAAGAAATCAAATCAGCTCTAGGAATGAAAGAAGAAGGTATATCTACAAGATCTAATGAAGGATACACAAAGGAAGTCCTCTCATGACTTAAGAATTTCCAGCAAAACATAAACTCCTTGATATATACACATAAAGATAAAAAGAAGTCAATGCAAAAGAACAAGATCTCTTTGAAGAAACTTGTACTTTGATACTTGAACCTTAGTTCTTCCATGTTTCTGTTAACTGGGCCTGTTCTCTAGTGGAGCCTGCAAATTGGATTGAACCATGAGTGGATTTTCCAGGTGAATGGTACACAACCTTCTTGAAGTCTGACTGTTGTCCACCATCAGTAATCAGATCTGAAACTTTGTCGTTCTTCACAAGGACAATGCAACTTTTGCTCCCTGGTAGCGGCGCCAATATGTTATCAATCAAAATGTACCTTCAGGTTGTGGGAAGTCTCATCTCAAGGTAACCACAAACCTAAATTTAGGAAACAGAGTTGGCTTATTTCTTTCCAGAGAGGGATCCCTCACCAGATATAAGATAAAAATAAAATCACATTGTTGTATTGGTTGAAACAAGGTAAGTACACATTGGGAAATGGAGTCAAAATGTATATAATGATAAATGACAATGCTTTGCAATGGAATTCTTGACAGAGGCAGGGTAGTTACTTTTTTATAGTAAAAATGTTGGTTGTCTGGTGATAAGGAAGAAAGTAAGAACAACCCATTAATACAGAGCATCAAAGATTAATTCTGCAATGACTTTAGTGGAAAAGGTTTGTGGATGCTTTGAATTAAAGAAATAGAGCATAAACATATGAATTCTGCTTCAATTTTCACTTATCCAAACATGAAAAAGATAACAATATGAAACATAAAACATGAAATACATTCACACAAAGAAAAGAAGGTACAAACTGTAAAAGAAATAACACAAGAATCTTTGTTTGAACAACTTTGCTCGGCTCTACAATTTTATTAAAGACAGGTCTCCAATTACAAAATTGAATCCTCACGGGTCCCAACCCTTTTTCCTCTATATTACATCTGAATATATAGAAGATGGGGTCCTTAGCTTTCAAGCTTGAGTCGCTCTAACCTAGCTCTTGATAATAGAAAGTTGTTACAACTGAAATGACACCTATTTAGAGAGTTTAACATCCTTCAAAATTATGTACAATAGAAATAACACATGCAAGAAATTCTCCTAAATCTAATATAGCGTTGTTTCAATAAAGTCTCTTGTCATTCGGAACGGTGGACAACAAATTCACAGGTGGAGGATTAAGATTCATTTTGCTGATCCTCTGCTTAGAAAACAAAGATACTCTACCAGTTGTATAATTGTTTCCTGGAATGCTTGAACATTGTTTCTAAGTAATCCTGAAATCATTAATTTCTGCTTTCAAACTCGGGATGTTCTCTTTAACTGACCATTGAACGTTCAGAAAAAGGCTCTACCATCGATTGCTGACTTAATTCCTAAAAATTAACACAAGCTTTAGCTGCCCTTCGAATCAACACGCATATATCTTCTAATGGCGGTATCTACCTTGGAATCATCTTTCACTCGAAGAGACAAGTCCTTTCGAATGTGCAAACGCCATTTCCAGGATTCCCAAAGGTTTATCTAACCAAACAGAGTCTGAAGCAACGCCCATCTTCATATCCTTCATTATTTAACTTTACTTCCTCTGAGAGCATCCCCAACCTTAATTTGGTGGATCAACAGCTGGTTGGAAAAATGTTTAACATCGAGAAGGCGTGTATCAACCTTAGCAGGCGCTCTATATCTCAGACCAACAACCGTCCATCTAGGTCCTATCTTCATCCTGACTGTCCAAAGCATAATCCCTACCAAATCTCGCATATCTGGAAAGTTTGTTCACCCGTGCATGTTGCATAAGAGAAGTTCATTTGGACCGTGGATCTGTTTTTCTTGCTGATCTGAGCCATTGAAATACGTAGAGCCTACCACATCTTCGCAGATGTGGAGAGTTTATTTCTTCTTGCACGTTGAATCAACAAAATAGATGCTGACTGTAGATTCACTTCTCTGGTTGATCTCAGCCGTTGAAATGTGTGGTCCCTACCCTATTTCCGCAGATTTGGAAATTTTATTAACCGACGCATGTTTAATCTGCGAACTGATTTGCAACCGTTGATCTGTTTTTAGGCGCTGATCTGGCGGTTTTTTTTGTTTGCAAGTTAACACAGTTCCCGCCGATATCAAAAACCATTTATACCTAGCCTTTATCTTTGCGAAATTACTTGCAACCGTTGATCTGTTTGGCAAGATGACGGATGTTGGGCACGCGCTTGAATGTTGGGTTGTAGTTCCTTGCTAACATGTGGTCTCATGTGGTTGCAGGTGTGTGGAGATTGGCCTCGCTTTGAAGTTGAGGGCAGGTACTTGGATCATGTGCTCTCTTCCAGTGTTGAGCATTGATTTGGTATTTGACTCGACTTGTGTGTTGTGGCTGCAGGTCACGGGAAGCTGGAGATAAGCCTTCGGGATGATCGCTTTTCCTTTTGCAATAAATCAAATCTTTATCCATAGTTGCAATTTTTTCCAAAATTATACTGTGCTAACAACAAGCAAAACATTTTCATCTTTCATCTTGTCTCTAAGAGCCACTGTACCCTTCCCAATTATTTTAGAGGATAGATTATCTCCAAAAGTGACTTTTCCTTTTTGATTTATTTTTAGGATTATAAATTTGAGTGGGTCTCCTATCATATGTTTTAAGCATCCACTGTCCACATGCCATATATTTTGTTTTTCTATTGCACATATATATATTGAACATTCCACATCTTCCTTCTTCATCCAAACCTTCTTTTCCTCATTGCCTTGAGATTTTGTGGTGTCATTCTTCATAGGAATCACTAGTTTACAATTTATAGCTATGTGTCCTAGGTTACCACATTTGTAACATTCTATACTATAACTCTATAGAGGAACAAAAGAATTATAGCTTCTTCCTTTTGGATTGATTGTAGTTACCTTCTTCTTATAGAACAGAGATTGTGATGTATTTCCTTTCCCAATAGGAACATTTAGTTTACAATTTCTAGTTATATGTCCAAAATTGTTACAGGCATAAAAATTTCCCAAAAAGAGTTGTTGATGTCTGCTTGGCACATTATCTGTCCTACTTCCATTTTGAGAGTGAGCTAATTTTTTACTGTATTCCTTTAAAATTGGTTTCATAAGTGCATCAACATAACTTCTTTTATTTCCTTCTTTATTTATGAAAGAGGATTGTTTTGACTTCTTTCCTTTGTCATAGCCTAGTCCAGTTTTATTACTGAATGATCTTTGACAACTTAGGATGTAATCTAGAGTTTTTGAGATGCTCTTAAATTTTGATTGAGTGGATTCTTTATCAGACTTCTTTCTAATCAAGATAATTTCAACTTCGATATTTTCTAATTCTTCCTCTCGTTTCTTGAGCCGCCGTTCTAGATTGGTTTCGACCTTTTTGGCTTCTTGAAGCTGATTTTTTAAGTCAACAATAATTCTTTCTTATTCTTCGAGAGCACTTACAAGATCTACTTTAAGATCTACCACACTTTCTACTTCTTCTTCAGATATTTTACTTTCTAATCTCATGAATAAGACTTCTGCTTCTTCATCTTCACTAGACTCACTTGAGCAACTATCATCCATGGAATAAAAAGTCTTTTTTTGTTTTTCTTAAAAATCCTTTTGTTTTTCTTGAAGTTATCAAGGCACTCATCATCGTCCTCTTGTTTGGGATAAGGAAATTTGGAAGCAAAGTGACCAATTCCCCCACAATTAAAATTTTTTAAGGGCAATTTCCCTTTGAACTTGTGAGTACCTCTCTTAAGATTTTTAACAAGAAGTGCTTCTTCATAATCGGAGTCTTCTGATTGAAACTTCTTTTTAGATTTCTTAGCTACTTTTGATGCTTTAAAACCTGCTTCCTTCTTTTAAGAATTATCTTGCCCAATCCTCATTTCATAATCTATGAGACTCCCATATAGTTCTTCCATGGTGAGTTTATCAAGATCTTCTCTATCTTCTAGTGTGTAAATATTAGGATTGTAGATCATTGGAAGTGATCTTAGTAATTTTTCAACTATTTCCTTTTCTTTCAATTCTTGTCCTAGCCCTTGAATTGCATTAATGATTTCATCAATTATTTCAAAGTATTCTAAAATGTTTTCTTCTTCCTTCATTTTTAGACTTTAAAATTGGCTTTTAAAAGACTGGATTTTTTCCCTTTTTACCTTGGTGTCTCCTTTATAGATGGTCTGCAATTTGTCCCATATCTCCTTCGTTGTTTTGCAATGCATCACTTTGACAAAGACTGTTCTGGCTAATCCAGCCAAGATTGCATTAATATCTTTATCATTGCTTCCAAATTGTTTTATTCCTTCAATATACGTGGGAGGGGTTTTGGGATACGTGTACCCTATTTCTATAGTAATCCAAACATATAACCCAAGAGACATTATATGGCTTCTCATCCTGATGCTCTAGAAAGAAAAATATTCTCCATTGAATATTGGAACCTTGGAGGACATTTTTACTTGTTGATACATAATTGTTAGGACTGAAATTGTTCCTAGTCCTTATGTGATTTTTCTTAAATGCTTTGTTCCTTATTTTCTTTTCATTTTACTTTATTTTAAATTTTAATGACTTTGATTATCTTTTTAATTTATATGTTATAGTTATTGTTTGATTTTATTTTATCCTTTCTTAGGTTTTCACCTAGTGGCTTATTATGTATTACATTTCTTTATAAGGTCTTCGAAATACTTATTTTAAGTTTGCTCTAATTCCTATATCCAAGGTTTAATCTTCATGTTGAGTGTGTTGCCAAAGTTTTCATGTGGAAGTATTCCTGCAGTGAAAAATCCAAGAGATTTGGCTGAAGATTCAGGACAAGGTAGCTCTCATAAAGCTGATCCACAAGAACAATCCAAAAACCCTGATGATGATGAACAGGGGAAACCGTTTGAAGATGAGCATGAGCACATATTAAAAGATGAAGTAGTGGAAAAAGCTACTGATTAAAATCCTAAAGAAGCCAGTAGCAAAAGAAGCCCTGAGAAGAAAAAGAGATGCATAGTCTTGTTTTTCCCTGTTTTAGTCATTGCAATTGAGCGCAGATTACAAGAATATGGAAAGGATTTTCAGAAAACCAAAAGATTTTTTTGTTAAGCACAAACTCATGCACAAAAACCTCTCTCACTTTTGCAACAGCTATCATGGTTTGAAAGATTCGAATTGATCTTTCCAGCCTATTTTTCAAGGTTTAAAATATTAAATAAATTATTGTTTTAGTCACAAAATTTCGGCACATCTTCCGATCAATTGGAGAAGAATTTTTAAAAACCAAGAGAATTTTTTGTCCACAGCGGACTCATTTACAAAAACCTCTCTCAGGTTTCAGACAGGTGTCCCAGATCGAGAGATATGGAGTCTTCTTTAAGACCCATTTTTCAGAAATTCGCCAAATTTCCCAGAATCTGTTTTCGCTATTTTGGGCATGTTCGACCTTAGGGTTTTGGATCTCATAAACAAGATTTGTAATTGCTGAGTAGTTTCGACCTGACCTAAAGAAGTGGTTATAGAACTACTTCATTTTGGATCTTTGTAATTATAAAAGGAAGAAGATAGACTGTGGAGGTGGGATTTTTGTTTCAAGAAGGGCTATAGAGCGAAGGGCATTTTTATATCAGACTGATACATATGACTCTCATGTAAGTTCTTTAAAGATTGAGACTGATTTATATACAAATATAAGCCACTTTATCCTATCTATTGATTTTTTTTATAGGCAGTTTGACTACTCAGCCTATGATTTCATTTCTTGATTAAAGTTTTATTCATGTGAATGCTCATATGTTGTGGACAAAACCAGTGCTTTGTTTACGAATGTTTGTGGTTTATGTTTATCTTTTATAGATTTATATCTCATTTCTTTGATGTTATTTCATGATTTAGTATCTGCATTAGTTTGATGAATGAATTACCTTCTTGTGAATGAAACCTTCAAACCAAAAATACAAAAACAAATTATGTTTTCTTTGAATTATTTTTGAGATTGTACTAGCTTGTTCCCTTTGTAGTCTAGGGACAATTTCTAGCACAAACAATAGTGATAAAGGATTTCTCTTCAAGTGTTTAAACTTTTAGTGAAGAGCCTTCTATGATACCAATTGTTGGTTTATCCAGCAATACTGAGGGGGGGGGGTGAATTAGTATTCCCTTCTTTTTCCTTAAAAAATTAGTATTAAAACAAGATAAACAATGAATAAACCAAGTAAGAACACATAACTTTATCATGGAAACCTCAAAGAGAAAACCACAAAATCAAACTCATTAATAAGACGACTTTTACAAAATTGTTTTTCTGCTACTACAGAAAGGATGGACCAACACCCCAGTTTTCTATATGCACCAACAGATAAGGATGCCACAACACCCCTATTTTCTAGCTACTACTAGAAGGAGGCTACAACCCTACAGGCGTGCAACCTGCACTAGAACCACCCTACCACCCTAATTTGATTTTATCAGATTTCCAGATCTTCTTATTTCTTCAATTCTGTCACTGGTTATTCTCCATTTTCTCGGTCTCTGTCTTTTCTTGCTGCTACATCGATCTAGACTGCAGACCCATCTTACTTCCAATTCAAGTATATGTTTATATATCTTTAACATCAGGTATCTCATCCTTTTACAATCACATCTCTTCATTCTGGAAACTTATGTCTTTTCACAATCGTGCCCTTTCACTAAATTAATTAACTTTGCTTTAATTTTTACAATGACACCTTTTTATTAATCATAAATCTTCAAATATTAACTTCTGCATTTTTTAGATTTTCATTGCATTCACGAGCTTCTTCTCTTTATTATGCACTAAGGATTTTTCTAGAGATGCCCGAATCATCTTTCCTGCATTTTATTAAGACTTGTAAGCATATATTATTAAGCCTTGTGCAGACATATTATTAATGCCTTTGCGGGCATATATTAATGCCTTTGCGAGCATATTTAAACCCCTGTGCAAGCATATATTAATGCCTTGTGCAGGCATATATTAATATATTCCTTGTGCGGGCATATTTAAACCCTTGTCCGGGAATACCCAAGCCCCTTGCGGGCATATTTAATAGCCCCTTTTGTGGGCATATTTCAATCCCCTTGCGGGCATATCCCAAGCCCCTTACGAGCATATCCCAAACCAGTAAAAAAGCCTAAAACCTTGTTTTGGAAAACCTGTATCTTTCTCCTCAAACACTCTTAAAGCAAACAGAGACCAAGGTCAAATGCACAATTCAACAGGCTACAGCATGATACTCTTAGATAATTTGTATCATTAACTTATGAGGTATGGCGGGCATTTTACTAGGGAAACTTAGACTAATTTTTCAATCCTTAGTCAATTTCCAGAGTTTCACCAAATTTCCATACTTTTACATAATGATGTCAAATTGTAACATTGACTTCATGAGAGCACTAGAACAACATCATATGATTTTGCAACCTCATCACACATGCCACATCATCATACATGCCATATCATTACTTTCTTTGTTATTCCTTTGTCATTAATGAACTTCTTTTGACATCAATGACAATCATACTCAATAGTTGTTGGCCTTAAGCCACTTCATATGGTGTTATTTTTGTCACCTCATGATAAGAAGTATTATAACACCATTTTTCTAAACATAACAATTGTGTCCACTAGTGGTGCTTTTCAAATGTAAAACGTTGAAAATAGGTTTCAACGTACTTGTTAACTTCAAATGTCTAGCCATCTATTAGGAAATGATAAGGTTTACTGAACTTCAAGTGGGTTCCTTATAGATTGAATAATTCTTGCCAAAATACGCTAGTGAATATCGGATCACAATCTATCGTGGTGAAGGTAGGCATGCCATGGAGTTTTAAAAATTTGGTCGAGATATACTTGGGTAATTGTTTCAAGGGAAGATGGGTTTTGGAGGGCACAAAAGTGAACATATTTGGAAATTCAATCAACTACCACCATGATGATTGATTTGTTACCTACTTTTGGATGTCCAACAATAAAATCCATGGAAATTTCGATACAGATAGTGGTTGGTATTGGAAATTGTTGTAATAACCCAAGAGTCCTCACTATCTCACCCTTGCTTCTTTGGCAAGTGTTAAATTCCACTACAAAAGTGATAATGTCCTTATTCCTGCATTCTCCGAGGAACTAGAATCTAGTGTGTACATAAGTTTTCTAATAGCATGAATGACCTATTAGAAGATATGAATGTAATTCTATTAATATACTTTGTTTTAAATTTGACTTAGGTAACATAAAAAGGCTACCTCTATAACACAAGGTATTGTGTTGTTAAGTGTAACCATGTGGAGGATTGGGAACCTCTTAATTTGATTAATGTGTTGAGATGAAGTAGCATTGGTTATACATTCATTCCATGTTTCTTTTAACCATTCATGTACCCAAAAGGATAAGGCAAACGGGGATTATTCTTCCTCATGTTTCCTTGACAATGCATCAGCCATAATACTATATTTTTCCTTTTTATGGACGATCTTGCAAACAAATCAAAGCATATTTGTGACTGTTTTATGTTGCTTTTGGGATGACAAATTTTGTTCCATAAAATACTTTATGCTATGGCTCTCCATGTTTAGGTGGAAGTGATGCCCTATGTTATATGGCCTCCATGTGTTGAATTCATGTATGATGACCATCATTTATTTCCCATCAGTAGACTTGCATGAATTCCTACCTAATAAATGCTTATTGGTGACTGATAAGGTTCTTCATTCTTGTACTAAAACTATGCCCAAACCCTTTTCGAAAGCATCACATTGTAATAAAGAATTCTTAGTGAATTTAGGCATGGCTAAGACCATGTCAGTGCATAGCAGTTTCTTTTAAACTATAAATGCTTGTTCTTCTACTTCATTCCATGGAAAGGAATTTTTCTTGAGAAGTGTTTTGAAAGGGGCTATATTTTTACCATAGCTATTCACAAAATCCATATAGTAGCCAGAAAGGCCTAAAAATCCATGTAATATATTCAAGGTTTTGGGGCATGTCCATTCATGGATTATCACAATATTTTTGGGGTCCACTCTCACCCCATCCTGTCCAACAATGTGACCCATGTATTCAACCCTTGAGGCCCCAAAATCATATTTTGACCATTTAATGAACAACTAATCATCATGAAGGATTTTCAAGGATTTATCATCTTATACATGGGCATCCCAATTTTTACTATAAGTGAAGATGCCATCAAATAAAATAAACATAAAATCACAAATATGTAGTCACAAAATTTTAGCCATGAGGATATGAAGATGAAGGGTTCATTACAAAGTTGAAAGGGCATAACCTAAAATTCAGAATAGCTTTCATGTGTGAAAAAGGTTTTCCTCATAATATCATCCACTTCATGAATGAAGGTTGAGTTTGCTAAAAGGAATTGCACCATAGTGTTCATCTAGAAAATCGCGGGGAATTTATCTTTTATTGTCAACTTATTGAGGGCACAAAACTTAGGACACATGCACCAAGTGTCTTATTTCTTTAAAGCCATGAATATTGGGGATGAATATGGGCTTGGGGTGGGAAGAATGACTCCTACCTCTATTAGCACTTCAATAATATTTTCAATGTCATTATTTTGTGAAAATGGGTTCCTATAAAGACATACATTTGGTGGTTGACTACTTGGACTTAAAAGTATACCATGATCATGCTCACTTCGATAGGGGGTTAAACCCTTTGGTGTTTCAAATACCAATTGATTTTTCTACATAGCCATTTTCAAGTCAAGATGGATTTATAATGCATTGTTGTCTAGAACGTGTATGGGATGGAAGTGATCTATAAATCCTAAGTGGCCTTTCTTAAATTATTTTTCAATCATTTGAGAACTTATGCTTTTAGGACATATTTCTTTGAGCTCTTTGAGGGTGTGCTATGAGAGTCCTACGTAAAACTCAAGTATAATTCCTTGAAGTCCATGGTGACTAGACACAATGTGCATAGCCGCTCATGCCCTAGAACTATATCATAACCACTGATATCTAAGCGAACATATGATTTTGACATGATAGTCACCCAATTGGAGTCTCACATTTTCACAACACCCCTGACATTTCATCATCCCGCCATTGACTATCACAATTTGAATGTTAGGCTCTAGGTGGAGATAAGAATGGATTTTCTTATCTACTCACCACTAAATAAAATTGTGGGTACTTCCACTTTACACAAATAACACCACTTTCTAGTTCTTGATGTAACCCAAAATTTTCAAGGTTTACAAGGATGAATAACCAGATAAAGCGTGAAGAGAGATGAAAGGTTCCTATGGATGAACTTTCATTTCCACTTCTTTTTGCATGTGAGAAATTTGTTTATAAACCTCAATATTAGAGGTGTCTTCCATAATAATGTCTTCAAAATTTGTAGGATCAATACTTCGATTTGAAATAATTTTAGTTATTTACATTTATGATTTCCTAGGTCATAATTTTCACCACAATTGTAGTGGACTCTACATATTTGTCGTTATGTCATATCAATTGGATACAATATGATCCGAAATGGATCAATATATAATTTTTCACCTATTTGGAGCTTTTGGGGTTAGAATATTGCATGAATTGGATTATAGGGCCCATTTTATGGGTAGGTCACATTTTACGGATTTGGGTTTTGGAATCTTCTTAGGTCTGATCGAGGGTATAAATGAATTTTTTTTGGAATAAATAAACCCACCACTAATTTTGTGTCAGACGAAATGATTCTACAATCATATACCTTTCCAACAGTCCAAAGATCACCTCAATCAGAGTTCGTATGCAAAATTATGCCTCTTGGAAGTTGACCTATCTAGTTGACCACCATTGTAACAAATTGATTCCACATCAGCTCTAATTTCACACACATGTGGATATAATCAAGTGTGGGGTTTCAAGAACATTCTAGAAGGTCTAAAATATTAACCCTAATCGGGATTTTGGCGATGCAAAAACCCTAAAATTAACCCTAGACGATTATCACGCTATGCTAAATATTGGGTCGTTAGGAGAAGAAGGGGTTCCACTCCTTTGATGTTATGTATTGTTCCATAGTTGAGAAACATAATGGGAGTGGATAATAGATAAAAATAGAGGAATTAGGATATCATATAGTTGAAATTATAAACATAGAGTCATAGGTAACTCCATAGAGAGTATCACTTAATTATTTGTATTTGTATTGCATATTGGAGAAGGAAAGAGCAAGGCATAGTCCTCATTTCTAGTCAGGTTTTTCCATCTCCAAGTTTGTCATATTACACTTGGAAATGATAGAACAAGTTAGTTTTAACTTTTAATCTATTTCTAAATCTAATATAGAAAATATCAACAACAAAAAATCTTGAATACTTTATCTTCGTCTAGGAGGCAACACTTTAACTAGTTAGGGAACAACTAAGTATGAGAGTGAGTAGTATGGATGACCAAAGAATGATGAAAGTACTAAAGGTGGGATGAAAAGGTAGGTGCAAAAGGAAGCACCTATTCATTTTTTATTACGAGGCCGAGTCACATTATCATACTGTCCAGATTGAATTTATATCACTATCTCATCCTATTGCAAACTTTTAGAAAATAACTAATACACCATCTTACTAAAATGCAATTCCTCAACACAACTAGGGAAATATGGCATTTATTTTATAATTTGTAAATCCATAATAGCAATGAAAACATTATCACAAATAGTAAGAATCAGCCAAGGTATGATAGCTATCATTTTGAAAATAAAATCAAGTAGACATAAGGTTATGACCCACATCATGGAAGAGAAGTTTACTAATTAGAAAATGGCAATGTACATTGCATTATATGTTTTTCAGTCATCATCATTATCATTGATTAAAAATATCCTTCATCTATTGAATAAATTTGAATGAAAACTAAAAAAAACCAACTATCGTTGTCAATGGGCATTGTCTTGTTTCCACCAACTTAAGCTAGTCCAACCACCAAATTTTGAATAACTTATTTGATGGTTGTTTGGAATAATAATGATCCAATACTTGAATATATAATGTTATTTAAATGCATATGATTTGCATAAATATTCAACAATAACATCCCTTTTATGTTCAACATTTATTGTTCATTATCTATCTGAAGTCTATATCAGTGAACAAATCATTCACCACTTCATAAACTAGAACAATAAAGATGTTTCACTCAACCTCTATTCTGACTCAAAAATTTCTCTCTCACAATCTATCCACTTACCCATTGTAGTGTTCATATCTTTCTCCACGAGCTCATCCAGCATCCCAAATGCCACCATATTACATCTTTTAGTTTCCTTAAGCACATATTTGGATAACTTGTCATTTGTGACATATGTTGGACCTTTGATCCATCTCCTATAGCCTCCTTTGTACCTAATGTTGTACTGTGAATATAGACAATCCTTCATGCAATAAAAATAAGCTTCCTATTTTTCCATGATCCTTGTACTTTCCTAAAAGCCAAATCGTAGAGACTATTCTTCAAACCATATGGAAAATGATCATCATTTTATGACTCTTGGATTTCCAGACTATCAAACAAATTACGATCTACAAGGAAATCATGTATGTCTTCCTCACTCAGCAAGGCAACATCTTCAAACATCAGTTCTGCATTGCATATAGTTTTCCTTACATATTCAATATCCTAATCCTTAATACATGCAAGTTGAGTTTCTGCCAAACCAATAAAGGAAGGATCAATATTGTGCAATCTAGAAAGATCTAAAATTGCACCCATTATCTTATCACTTTATACAACTTCCTATTTTGCAAAAGAAGCAGAATCAGGTAGTTCTGCATTAGGATCCAGTTCTTGGTGCTCAAGTGTCATGGAGAGCCGACCAGATCTATTCTAAATGGATGAGCATAAGAATTTCAACTTATCATCTAGTATTAAATATTAACAAATTGTCTTAGTACAAAAACAAATACTTAGAGGGAAATTGTAATAAGTACAATAGTTGTTTACTCAAATGATAATCTAATCTGTCAAGAAAACAAAGGCTACATTTGGCCAATCTCCTAGATGAAATTACCATAATTGTAAAGTAAAATTAGATATATAATTGGGTAAGCCACAAATTTGAAAAATGTCAAATTTTCTTACCATGTGTACCACAAAAGATCTCGATTGAGTTGTAACTTTCATTTGATAAGCTTCTAATATCGATATTGGACTAGGTTGATCATAGTCCACACTACAAATAGTACCTACAACACCTTCAGAATTATCCATGTCTATATAACCAACCCTACCTCTGTGACAATCTGCAGGAAAGATCACACGGCTGGATAAAATCTCACTAATATCACTCAAGAATAGCAGAGAAGAAGAAGAATATATTAATCAATACAATAACTATCAAGAGAATTCGAATAGGCCAACGGTCATTCGAATTATCCTCATGTGTAGCTTGGATAACATTGGCGACATCATCCACTCAATGGAAATAGTCACAAATAGTCAAAATTCAGTCAAATGAGTCTAACTGAGTCTAACTGAGCCATGTGATTGTTAAATTTTGAGCATTAATTCACAATACTCTAGGATCTTCACTGAGAGAATAACATATACAGTATATCAATGCATAACAACCACAATAAGCATGACAAGCATCACAAGAATCAAAAGCATGAGAGACAAGAGACACAGAGTTTTCGTGGGGAAAACCCTAAGGTGAAAAACCCCACAACTTCCTCAGAGATAGAGAGAGCAATGGCTCAACCAAAGTACAACTAAAATACACTGAGATAGTCTCCTAGTAGCAGATGATCCTCCTCCTCACTAGTGCGCCACTTTTTGAGTGAGAGAGATATGACTTTCTGAATGATCTAAATAGAGATCTCCCGATCTCTATTTATACTAACATGTTTTCCCAGTGACCTTATGGGGCCGAATTGTCTAGCTAGGTACATCCACAATATAATATATATTTCAGGGCCGACCCCACACATGGTGGTCTAATAACCCATCGGCAAGTACACACACTTGTGACACTTGTCAATCCACATGACGACACTTCCTTATAGAGGAATAACACATCTCTAATAAGGGTACAATAAATATATATGAAATACATAGATGAAATACATTCCGAAATTACATATACATCAACACTCCCTCTTAACTGGGAAGGTATTTCTCGACACAGATCTGCTAGACAAGTCTTCTTCTCGGGATCATCGTCATCGATGCATCGTCATCATCATCGTCACTGCTGCTGCTATCTCAACCAATCTCTGACTCTACTCGTCATAGGAAGTTCTACAGAGCCAGTCCTTTTTCATACTGGATGTAGGCCCACCACCTGCAGGTCTTCATCATCTCTGGCCATACTGTGGAAATCTCAGGACTTATTACGTGCGTCACAAAACCTTAAAAGAGTCTCTTGACTAGCAAGAACCCTAAAGAGCATCTGAGGCCTTTTTCATCCTGTCCAGATCTCCAGGACTTATTACATGTGACCCCACCACAAAACCTCAAAAGAGAATCCTAGGACTGATTACGAGCACAAGGCTTAACCTATCGGATCTCCCAGGGCACAAATTACATGTGGTCACCACAAAACCTCGAAAGAGCATCCCAAGACTGATTACGAGCACAAGGCTCAACCTATCGGATCTCCCAGGGCACAAATTACATGTGGTCATGGCAAAACCTCGAAAGAGCATCCCAGGACTGATTATGAGCACAGGACTCAACCTATCAGATCTCCCAGGGCACAAATTACATGCCATAGGAAAAAACCTCGAAAGAGAATCTGCCAGATATCCTAGGGCACAAATTACATGCCATAGGAAAAACCTCGAAAGACTATCTGTAGATCTCCCAGGGCACAAATTATATGTCCTCCCAAGCAAAACCTCGAAAGAGCATTTTCCAGATATCCCAGGGTACAAATAACATGCCATAGGCAAAACCTCAAAAGACTATCTGCAAATCTCCCAGGGCACAAATTACATGCTTATCTGCACAACCTGTTCCACGGCCACAGAAGTATCAACCTGATACTTACCATACATCATCCTGATGTACACATGATCATCCTGATCATCATCACTGCAACATCCTGCTGCATGTCATCTGGAGCAACATCCTGAAGCTCGTCATCCATGATCATCCTGATCATACAATGCATCTACCTTATGCATACCAAGTATCTACCTGATACATATCATCATACATGATCCACCTGATCACACGGTGTATCCACCTGATACAAATATAAATACATGATACATATCAACATACATGATCTACCTGATCATACAATGTATCCACCTGATACATATACAGATACATGGTCCAAGCATCCAACATGATGCATATACAAAATACATATACATGATCCAACCGATCATATCCAGCATCCAACATGATGCGTACATACATATAAATGATCCAACTGATCATATCCAGCATCCAACATGATGCATACATACATATAAACGATCCAACTGATCATATCCAGCCTCCAACATGATGCATACATACATATAAATGATCCAACTGATCATATCCAGCATCCAACATGATGCATACATGCATATACATATAAATGATCCAATTGATCATACAAAGCAGAAACTAGAACATCATCCTGATGCTCATCATCTAGCGCTTACATCCACAGCCATGTGAAGGATCCTCCTTCCAACATGCATGGAATGGATTCAACAAATGTGTCCATCACTTCTTCCTCGAAGTGTCATCAATCTGAAGAACACCAAGCCTCTCCCTAAAGTACTCGAACTTCACCCTGGCTAGTGGCTTCGTCAGCACATCTGCAATCTACTCGTCCGTCGCAACATACAGGAGCTTCACAGCTCCTCTTTGCACCATATCCCTGATATAGTGATATTTGATCTCTATGTGTTTCGACCTGTCATGAAACACTGGGTTCTCAGACAGCTTCACACAACTCTGGTTATCGTAGAATATACCAGTAGCATCCAATGGGAGATCAAATAACTCATACAGTAGCTTCCGTAGCCATACTGCCTCACAACTAGTTGAACAGGCTGCAATATACTCTGCGTCAGCTATACTCAGTGCTACGCAGGACTGCTTCGTGCTAAACCAAGAGATCACACCTGATCCCATACTGAAGCAACACCCAGATGTGCTCTTCCTATTTGCAGCACTGCCATCCCAATCTGGATCAACATAACCCTATAGGTTAATCTTTTGATTCGCTTCATACTTAAGCCCATAATCCACCGTACCCTTCAAGTACCTCAGAAAATGCTTTACAGCAACCAGATGAACACTCCTCGGATCTGTCAGGAACTGACTCAATGTGTTCACCGCAAAGCAAATATTTGGTCTCGTGTTCGTCAGCTACATCAAGGACCCAATCATCTGACGATACATAGAGACATCAACCGGCTCAGATGAAGCATCACATAGAAGCTTCAGATTCGATGCCATAGGTGTGGCCATGGCCTTGCAATCCATCATCCCGAATCTCTTCAGGATATCTATTGTGTACTTCCCTTGACCAAGCAAGATCCTACCTGCACTCTGCCACACCTCCATACCTAGGAAATAATACATCATTCCCAAATATTTCATATCGAACTCGGCAGCAAGCTTTCTCTTAGTATCTACAATCAATCTATCATCTCCTGTTACAAATAAGTCATCCACATATAGGAGTAGAATCACAGGATTCCCTTCCTCAACCTTGTAGTAAAGGTTGGAATCCGCTTTACTCTTGGTAAATCCCAAACTAGATAGGAAACTGTCCATCCTACCATACCAAGTTCTGGGAGCTTGCTTCAAGCCTTACAAGGCTTTCTTCAATCTACACACATATGACTCCCTGTCATGTATTTCAAAACCGAGTGCATGCTCCACATATACTTCCTCTTCAACTACACCATTCAAGAAAGCAGTCTTGACATCCATCTGGTGTATTTTCCATTTCATTGCTGCAGCCAGGGCAAGTACTGTTCTGATGGAAGTATACCTGGCTATAGGTGCAAAATTTTGTTCATAATCTATTCCCTCTTTCTAAGATAAGCCACGAGCTACGAATATTGCTTTGTATTTTTTACACTGCCATTTGCAGCATGCTTGATTTTGTAGATCCATTTGGAAGTCACAACATACTTCTCTTTAGGTCTTGGGACAACATCCCAAACATCATTCTTCATTATTGATTGGTATTCCTCAACCATGGCATCCTTCCATTCTTTCTTTTCCGTTGCTTCTTCATAACTGGAAGGTTCTTTGTTCATAATTTCACAGAGTAAAGCAACATAACTGGTATGTGATCTGGTTCTCTTCTTTGCTCTATGTTCTTCGTCTAGAATGCCAAATCTTTCTGCATCTTGAATGAGCTCTCTAGCCCATGCAGGTTTCCTCTTGTGAGAGTTATCCTCAAGGGGTGGATCTACAGGTTCTTGCAGATCTTCAAACTCACGAACAACTTCTGGAACTGCTTCAGTCATGGTAGTGTCTTGAAATCTAGTTTCCTTAGGTTCTTCATAAACTTCGATAGGTGCCTTCCTTGATTTGATGAATGCTGAGTTTTCATCAAATGTTACATCCCCGTTGACATCAATCTTCTTGAACCCTGGAAAGTATATTCTGTAAGCCTTCAAGCTTTCACTGTAACCCACAAAGATACCCTTCTTTCCTGAAGGATCTAGTTTAGTCCTCTTTTCCTTTGGGACATGAGTGTATATTGGACAACCAAATATTTTGAGATGGATGACTTCAGGTTTCTTACCAGAAAAGACCTCTTCTGGTGTCTTGTTGTCCAATATCTTGTGGGGTGTTCTGTTCTGCACATATATAGCTGTTCTAGTTGCTTCTACCCATAGATGCATAGGTAGATCCTGGTCATGCAGCATTTCCCTTGCTGCTTCCATGATTGTTCTTTTCTTCTTTTCTGCAACTCCATTCTGTTGAGGATTATAAGGAGCAGTCAACTCCCTCTTAATCCCTGAATCACTACAAAGCTTCTTGAAATCACCTGAGGTGAATTCTCCACCATTGTTGAACCTTAATGTTTTGATTTTCTTGTCAGTTTGATTCTCCATCAAGGTTTTGAATTCCTTGAACTTATCAAATACCTCTTCTTTGTTCTTCAAGAAGTATATCCAAGTCTTCCTGGAGAAGTCATCAATAAATGAGACATAGTAAACATACCCACTCAGAGAACTGGATGACATAGGACCACATACATCTGAGTGGATGATTTTCAGAATGTCTTTTTCCTTGCTTTCACTGCTTGGGAAAGCCTTCTTAATGTTCTTACCTTTTGCACATCCTTTGCAAACACCTTCATGTTTGGTCTTGATTTCAGGAAGACCCTCTACAGCCTTGCTTGCAATTGGAAGTGCCCTATAGTGCATATGAGCAAGTCTTCTATGCCAAAGTTCACTTGGCTCCATGGATTCATGTACCATGGCATGTTCAGGTTGTCCCTTCAATTTATACAAACCTCCCTCTTGCTCTCCAATCACTACTGCATCATCTATGTTCTTTCCCTTTGGCCACATTAGGACTTGTCCATCCATAAATGCAACCCTCATACCTTTTGCATCCAATGCAGAGATGGAGAGTAAGTTCTTCTTGAGCCCAGGCACATAAAGGACTTCTTTCATCTTCAAAGATTTTCCAGAATCTAGGTTGTAGGAGGCTTCACCACTTCCTTTGATTGAGTATTGATAATCATCCCCAAGTTTCACCTTATGGGGTGATTCATGTTCAGATAGATTCACAAAAGATTCCTTAAACCCAGTCATGTGTTTGGAAGCCCCACTGTCAATCAACCAATCATTACAACCATGGGAGATAGTACCTGTGAGAGCATAAATTAGAACATATTCTTCTTCACTTGATGAGTCATCATCACTATCACTTTTTTCCCTAGCCTTCTTCTTTGGGGGTTCATCATCTTCGACAGCATGAGCATGATATCTTCTTTTGTTATTCTTCTTCTTTTGTTGAAGTTGTTGTTGTTGTCTTTCTTCTTCTTGGGACAATCTGAAGCAAAGTGTCCCTTCTCATTGCAATTGAAGCATCTGAGATCTTTCTTATCTTTATGATAATGGTGGTGTGAGAATCTCCTGTTATGAGATGATTCCTTCTTGGACTTGCCTTTCATGGAATGTGCTATGAGAGCTTGATCTTCATTTCCCATCTTTTCTTCTCGGGCCACAAGCCTAGCTTCTTCTTGAGAGCATTCTTCCTGCAATCTGTTGAAGGAGATCAACTTCTTCCTTGCACAAATTCCTTGAATAAAGGAATCCCATGACCTGGGTAGGCCATTTAGAGTGGTCATCACCACTTCACCATTCTCCACCATTTCATCCACTGCTTCTAGTTGTTCCTTGATCTGGGAGACCCTTGAAAAATAAGATTGAATGGTTTTTCCATTCTGAAACTTTACTCCTTTCAATTGGTTCCACAGGGTCATCTTCCGATTTATGTTCTTCCCTTCAAATAGCTTGGTCAAAGAGTCAAACATATCCTTGGGTGTCTTTAGAGAAGACACATGGGGTATGAGATGGTCTTTGATAGAATCAGCAATGATTCTCTTTGCCTTGACCAAGTTTTTCTTATGCAATACCTTAGCCTCTTCATCCTTTGGGATAGGGATGTCTTCTTTTACATATGAGTCCAACTCATTCTCTTCCAGGATTAACCCAATCCTATACTTCCAAGCTTGGAAGTTATCAGCTCCTTCAAGCTTATCCTCAAGCTTGGTGTGGTGAGACATCTTAAAGAGTACTTCAAATGGAAATAGAAAAGATTTAGGTCTTACCACTTGAAATGCTGAAAACTGGATTTGGTCCCGGATTAGGGTTTGTCGAAAAAACCCTAAAAATTCAAAATGTGAATTTCAATTTTCTGAAAGGATAGAAAGATGCACCTTGATGAGATGATCAGCCTGGTGTATTCAGAATTTGAGATCAGCAAAGCTTTACCCTTCAGATTTGCCTTTTTGTCCTCCCGGGTTCACTAGGGAGAGCCCTGAAGTAGGGTTTGAGTTTCCTGTAGATCTACCCAGCCAAAAATCTCGATCCAAAGCTCTAAACTTCGATTTTTGCAAGGAGCTTCCAGCTATGTCTTCAGATTTCAGAAATTCCTATTTTTGTGGAAACCCTAATTTTTAGGGCCAAATCTAAAAATGCTCAGAATTGAATTATGATTGGACAGATAGATTCTCCTTGATGAGTAGAGTCAATCTACTATATTGCTTTTCCAAAATCTGTGGAGAGAAACCAAATAAACAAGAAACTCAAGTTTCTGTCACTGCAAAATGTCTTCTTCTCAGGTTAGCTTTGATACCATGCTAAATTTTGAGCATTAATTCACAATACTCTAGTATCTTCACTGAAAGAATAACATATACAGTATATCAATGCATAACAATCACAATAAGCATGACAAGCATCACAAGAATCAAAAGCATGAGAGACAAGAGACATAGAGTTTCCGTGGAGAAAACCCTAAGGTGAAAAACCCCACAACTTCCTCAGAGATAAAGAGAGCAATGGCTCAACCAAAGTACAACCAAAATACATTGAGATAGTCTCCTAGTAGCAGATGATCCTCCTCCTCACTAGTGCGCCACTTTTTGAGTGAGAAAGATATGACTTTCTGAATGATCTAAATAGAGATATCCCGATCTCTATTTATACTAACCTGTTTGCCCAATGACCTTATGGGGCCGACTTGTCTAGCTAGGTACATCCACAATATAATATTTATTTCAAGGCCGACCCCACACATGGTGGTCTAATAACCCATCGGCAAGTATACACACTTGCGACACTTGTCAATCCACATGACGACACTTCCTTATAGAGGAATAACACATCTCTAATAAGGGTACAATAAATATATATGAAATACATAGATGAAATACATTCCGAAGTTACATATACATCAACAGTGATCACAAATAAGGGGATGGAGACTCCAAGGTGGGAGCATGAGGCTATCAGAAGGTAAAGTGGCACTCCAAAATAGACAACTGGGAGCTACAGGCAGTTAAACTGAGCAATAAATGCAAGAACTAGTCAATCAATTCTCTAACAAACTGCTAAACTCCTAGTAGGTGAGTTAAGGTGCATATGTTATCCAGGTGAGGAAAAAAAGGCGCATCAGGTAGGTAGGAGGGCTACTGGGGGCTGAAGATAAGCTCTAGTGAGCTGAAAATAGGCTCTAGGTGTTGAGGAGACCACCAAACTGATGACTGGATGCATGCAGATACATGCATGATGAATGGATGCATGCATGCATGCAAATATAAAAAATGATGGTGATAATATTCCAACACCCTCCCTCAAGCTATACTATGAGGTAGTAACTGAAAACTGAAAAGTAGGGCCCTAGTGACTGAGACCAAAGGTCACCCCGTACAACAATCTAAATAATAAATGAGGAAAGAGGGAAAACCCAATGGGAAGAAATCCCTCCCTTAAAATAGACTGAAGGATGCTAATGTAGCATGGCATCACCCACCCCAGAAGGAGGCAAGTGACTCTGTTTACCAAAGAATGATCGATCGGCAAGAAATAGATCAGTAATGTGAGAAAGATGAAACCTTCCATTTTGAAAATCAGATATGGTTCTCCTTTTATCAAGTGGATCTCCCACAATATCTCCAGCAGATCTAAGAGTACTAGTTTCCCATCTAGGAAGAGAAGGATCATCAGGTTCTTGTGGATCTGGATCTCCCATTCGCCCATCTTCACTGTCAGTTGCTAGATATTCAGGTTCTTGTGGATCTGTATCTAGCATTCGCTCTTCATAATCTTCATCGTCATACTCTGATTCTGGACTGTCATGTGATGAAGGTTTGCTCTCTTGGATCTCATCAAGCAATGGAGGTGTGGTAGGCAAGCTATCATGCTCAACATGATGAGCATCATGTAGAGGCCATTCCTCAAACTGTACACTCCTCTCAAGAAATGTATACATAGTAGTAGGATCAAGAATCTTGTAGGCCTTTTCACTCAATGCTTAGCCCACCAGTATACACTCTCTGCTTTGTGGATCTAGGGCTCTCCTTTTCTCATTTGGAATCATTTCCCATGCTCTAGATCCAAACACTCTAAGATAGGATACATTAGGTTTGTAGCCCATCCATGCTTCTAAAGGAGTCATATTTTTCAGTCCTTTACGAGGGGATCTGTTTTGAAGGTAAGAAGCACAGTTTATGGCTTCTTCCCAAAGACGAGGGTGCAACCCTTTCGACTTGAGCATGAAAGTTTCCATCTCCTTTAATGTTCTATTCTTCCTTTCTGCAACACCATTCTGTTGTGGTGTATAGGGAATAGTATGTTGCATCTCAATGCCTTCATCATCAAAAAAATATTGAAAATCACCTTTGACATACTCACCCCCATTATCAATGCGAATGGCCTTGATCTTTCTATCTGAAAACTTTTATGCGGAAGACTTGAAAAACTTAAAGTATCCAAATGCTTCATATTTTAACTTGAGAAAGTATACAAATGTAACTCTTGAATAATCATCAATAAAGTAATAATATACCTTTCCTTGTTCAAATATAGATATGGAAATGGCCCTACAACATCACTATGGATCATATCTACGGTATGAGAGGCTCTTCTTGCCTTTCCTTTCTCAAACCTCTTCTCAGGATGTTTTCCCATCAAGCAACCCTTACAATTGCCCTTGGAAAACTTGACTTTGGGAAGTCCTTCAACCATCTCTTGTGTATGCATGTCTTGCAGGTACTTGTAGTTGAGATGCCCAAATATTTCATGCCACAATATACTCTCTTCATTTGCATGAGTGTGAAGAGAAGATTGCTTGGAGAGACGAAGAAAATGAGAGAACTCATACAATTTCGAATTGTGATTTGCAACTCCTTTTGCAATGATATTTCCTGAAATCATGTCTTGTATTTCGACCTCATTAGGAGAGAAGATCACCCTCTTGGGATCCCCAGTATGAGTCATCTGATATACTGAAAGTAGATTTGCAGTGAGAGTGGGGACATGGAGCACATCTGAGAAGTACCCATGATCAAGTTTGATTCTTCCTATCCCTTCAGAAGATACCTCAGAATCATTCCCCAACATCATGGATGGTCCAACAGTAGATTCGAAACCAGTGAAGAGATCCTTGGAGGAATACATGTGTCTTGATGCTCTAGAATCTATGGTGAAGGAGGATTGTGTTGATGCGCTTGCCATGAGGGCATGTAATCTCTATTTGTCCTCAGATCCAAATGGTTCACTCTCTTTCTTTCTAGCACATGCAAGTACTGGAAGATTATTTTTCTCAAGAAGTGAAGCCATGAGATCTATGGTCTTCTTCATGCATGAACTTTCAGGATGATATACTCTATTGCAATATGTGCATTTGGATTTCCCCTTATGAGTTGTCTTGTCCTTCTTAAGATTCAAAACTCCATATGATTGTTTTGTAGCCTCCTGCTGCTTTTCGTCATTCGACCTCCTTTCATAAAAAATTTGTTTCCCTTTACCATTCACTCTTATCATCTCAGCGGCTGCAAGAGTTGAATCCAACTTGGTTTTTATCACTCCCATGTGCACTAGATTCTCCTCCTCAAGTGTGAGGGATTGGATGAAGTCTTAAAGCGAAAGGAACTTCCATTTTGGAATGGACAACTTTGCTGACTCGAAGGTCGAAATAAACACTAAATAATCAGGGCCTAGCTTTGACAGAATGGCAAGGATGAGTTTTTTTTCTTCCTTCTCAATCCCATACCTCTTCAATTGTGAAATCATGTTCTTGAACTTATTGAGAAACTCAGTGATAGTTTCGAAATTGCTTGGGCTCAAGGAGATGAGCTCATTTTCAAACTTATGACCTTTCAAGTCATCCTTCTGACCAAGAAGAGATTCGAGCTTGTACCAAACCTCCTTTGGAGTCTTCAGATCAATAACATGAAAGTGTAGGTCTTCAGAAATGCTAAGTAGCAGCAATCATACCGCTTCATCAAGCTTGTCTAAGTACTTGGATTTATCTACTGCACCAGTGGGATCAACTAAAGAGACATTCACCTCTCTGGAAAGGCTCTTCGACTTCAAGAATATGTCTATCTTTTCCTTCCATTCGAAGTAGTTGAGTTAATTCAACTTGAGATCCATGATACTGCAGAATTCGAAGTTGAAGAGAGGATAGTCCTGCAAAACAAATGAGTATTATGAATGGATATTAGCTGCAATTCGAATTGAACACTACCTTAGGACACTGAGCACATGTGACTGGGTCCTTCACACTTGGATAGACCTCACTGGATTGCTCCAGTGAATTGAAGGAAATAGCACCAGGATTTGCTGTGGAAACCTAGAGGCTTCTGGTGCTCAATGAAAGACAGTTGCTCAAATAATTGCTGCAACTGCTACTACTACAATTCGAATAGATGCTACCAACTCTGATACCATGTGACAATCTGTAGGAAATATCACACAGCTGGAGAAAATATCACTAATATCACTCAAGAATAGCAGAGAAGAAGAAGAATAGATGAATCAATACAATAAATGTCAAGAGAATTTGAATAAGCCAAAGGTCATTCGAATTATCCTCAGTGTGTAGCTTGGATAACATTGGAGACATCATCCAATTAGTTGCAGTAGTCACAAATAGTCAAAAGTAAGTCAAATGAGTCTAACTGGTCCATGTGAGCACAAATCAGGGGATGGAGACTCCAAGGGAGCACATGAGGTTGTCAGAAGGTCAAGTGGCACTCCAAAATAAACAACTGGGAGCTACAGGAAGTTAAATTGAGCAATAAATGCAAGAACTAGTCAATCAATCCTCTAACTAACTGTTAAACTCTTGGTAGGTGAGATAAGGTGCATATGTCATCCATGTGAAGAAAAAAAGGCGCATCGGGTAGGTAGGAGGGCTACTGGGGGCTGAAGACAGGCTCTAGGGAGCTGAAAATAGGCTCTAGGTGCTGGGGAGACCACCAAACTGATGATTGGATGCATGCAAATGCATGCAGATGCATGCATGATGACTGGATGCATGCAAATATAAAAAATGATGGTGATAATATTCCAACAACCTCGAGAAGAAACATGGCCAGGTGTTTCTCATGCTATGAAGATAATTCCATGACTATTACTATATTAGTACCTACAATGGTGGCAAGGGGTTGTGTAAAAATATAGACAACTATTGAACTAGTATCCAAAACTTAATGAATAACTGTATTGTTGGGCTCAATATTCTCTTTGATTAAGATGGCATGTTAGAAGTGATATCATTAATATTACAACCTTGAGGAACCCTTTGAATGTTTACTAGAGATGTCAATCTAATGGATGGAAATAATACACATGAAAAACAAAATGAAAGAGTTTCAATTGTTATCTAAAAATAAAATCTTCTACAAGTGGTCAAGATGCCACAAAATGTTGTTGGTTTAACCTCAAAACTGTAACAAAAACCACCTTTATCCATTCTACACCAGATTTGATATGAAGGTTGGATAACCTGTTGAGTACTCGTTGCCACGTGGTCATTTGGAACATGATGCTAGAAATTCATCTCCAACCATGTAGGTTCCCAAACTCTAACATGTGATTGAAAAATAATACACTTATCCTGCAATGGTTTCAACATTGGACTCTAGAAGTCTGTTTAAACTTCCTATGATATGTTGGTATATCTGATTAGATTCTCTAGACCCATTTGTCAAACTGAATTGCAAGTGCGGTGCCACATACTTTACAAAATAATTTTCCACATTATGTTCTTTATTGGACTTGGACTTGCACCTCCCTTTAATACTGACATATTACTGTTATATTTCTTTGCTTTGAATGATTTAGTTTCACAATTATGCTCTTCTTATTATTCATGCTCAAAATTATCATCCTAACCTTTATGAATAAATACAGTATCCTCCCTTGTAGATATCTTGCTTGAATAGGTGTCGACTAGTAGAACTTAGCCCTTGGTTTTCACACAGGAGCTAGAGCCTTCCCATGGATTTGATTATTTTCTCTTGATAAGTGAATAATTCCCTCAGTTTTTCCTCTCTCATATTTGTACTTCAACTTTTTCTTCTAAAAAATCAATGTAGGATCAAATCTCATCCATTAGGTCATACATCACATCACCTAAACCACCAAGATTCCCATCTTGGAAACAAATGAGTGGACTTTCTCTCTTCCACAATACCTCCATTATGTCAATAGCTTCATTTGTTGGAATAACACACAACACTCTTTCTTACAATGCAAAAACTACACCTTTTTTCAAATAAACTCTACCAACTAGTTATATGCTAGTGAAAAAATTCTTTTGAACATCTAAACACTCAATGGAAATAATACTATTTGTAATAGCTTGAGCAAGGACAACTAGGTTGCCCTTTTTTTTGTAACTTTTGCATATTGTACTCACTTAAATATGGAATATCCCATACATATTATAACCTAAAACAAAATGTCTAGTCCATCTCACCATTTGAAAAACTCTATGTGTGAATTTTCCTCCAACATATCCTCATAGTTTTGAAACCAAGGGTAGGGAAGAGGCAAGTACTCCTCTGACATTAAAATCTAAGGATAAAATAGGACCATAGGTGGAACATTTAGAGAATAAATATGAATTCTATAAAATTTAAATGGAATATTTTCCTTATAGCAGTGAACATCGGCAAAAGCATTCAACTCTCCATCCTTAACCTTGCATTGGGTCTCCTTCAATCGATTTCTTTTTCATAAGGTCACTATCAAATGGGCGTCCAAGATTGATGATGTTTCTAAAACCAAAGGAGACATCTTGATATATCCTCTCCACCATACATGAATTATGCCCCTATAGTTTGCACACCAACTCCATCCTTATTACAAAAAACAAATGGAAATTGAGCACCAATATTCACAATGGTTGTAGTAAACACTTACATTTCCACAAGTTGCAATTTTTTTTGTGGTGGATTACTACAGATATTAACTACAAATCATGCAACAATATGAAATGTTATTGCTATATATTAAGCCATATATATTCATACCAAACAAAAATACCAAAAAATCACTTATATGCTGATTTGATTGTTGGTTTTTAGGTTAATAGAAGTGCCTGAAAAGAGTCACAAGATGACCTAAAATCAACTTCAAACATTTGCTCAAAAATTAATCATTTGTTTCCATATCTGCTGGTGATTAAGAATTCTTTTAGGACAGATCTAAGATATCAACAACTTGAAGCAAACATTGCTAAAAGAAAATTTCTTTTGTAGTACTCAAGTTTTCTATGGAAATGTATCTTGTGTAGACAACACATGTTGAACTTGATATTTGATTGCATTTACACCAGCAACACCAATCTTTAGTTTGCTTTGCATCTAGCTTTGAAATGCATCACTGGGCAACATACGGTATGATGCTAACTAATAAAACTGAGAACTCTTGTCCACATGAATGTTTTTTAATCCTTGCATACAAATACACAAAATGCTCCTCAAGTATAGCATATTGTCATAAATATTAACCCAAAAAAAACTTTCGATTCAACGAAGTTCAGAGCTCCTTAACTTATGCTTGATGAATGACAACTGAGATGCTGGTTTGCACATATATATATATCAGTGATTTTTTCCCTTTTATATTTGATAGGTCGGCCCTAAAAATAATAGATATAATTTGATGGCACTGGTCTTTATTCATCATATAAAAGGTAAAATAAGTTAATCATGTAGCATATTGTGGGTCAAATCCCTTCATAATCAGCCTTCAGTATGCCCTATAAAACATAGATGAATACTCTAAAAAACATCTTGAATTTATGTCCAGCGAACCTTCCAATCTCATTTAATTTCAAACCTTAGACATCATACTTCACTGCAAAAGATATTAAGAAATTTGGTTTCTTTTAATAATTGTTTACAAAATTCAGGTTAGAGCTGACCTTACATCATTTTCTGCTACAATGAGTTGGGCCGACCTTTGAGAACAGTTATTAGATCATCATTTGTAGTGCCATCTCTTGAAATTCATCATCAAATTTGAATTTGATTATGGATGAGGTCATCATGCAGATTGGGCATTGTTTTGATTATGAGAATAAGCCCTGAAATGTTGTTGTTATCTCGGAGCACATGTATTTTATGGGAAGATTTAGATGCCAGTTCACCCTCCTAGCTCATGTAAGGAAGAAACTCATCATACTACACCCACTTTTCAATCATTGGCTTGGGCATCAAGCAAGATACTTCTCTTAGACACCATTGTGTATCAGCTTGTAGAGCCAAAATATCGGTTGTCTCTATTCTGCCACTTGTAGTGATCCTTTCATCTAGGAATATTATTAAGCAAGATATATATTCTTTGTTGTCTGCATGCATACTATCAGATCTTGAAAATAATCATAAAAAAAGGATGGCTTATGTTTATTTGCTAGGCAGACTGAGTGCCATGTTTTCTTCTTTGATGCCCCAAACATCACCAACATTCATCAATTGAATGCTATAACACAACTTCACAAATGCAAACCCAGAACACCAACAGTAATAGATGATCTTAACCAGTGTTATCTCATTCATCAGTTGGTTTTCATTCATTTAACAAGATAAATTTTAAGTACGAAAAAGGATAGATTTCTACCCATCTTCAATCTAAGTTAGAAAGTCATTTGTATAAACTGGAAATTTAACCTAGTATTAGTTGATTGCCAAGGAAATAGGAGTTTACGCAACGTTGTTGAATTGGGAAACTACTACTAATCCTTCTAATGAATGAGAAACAAACCGCTTACATTTTATATATATCTCATTTACTTTCTTGAAATCGTTAAGATCTGCCAACCTGCAATGCGCCAAATCTAATAAATAAGTACATACAAGTTGAGATAAATTTTGTTTTTGGTATAGTTCTCATGGAGTTCTTCGGTATTTTCTTGATGCCTATCTTAGCTTGATTACATGTAATACTTTTATTTCAAGTAATGGAAAGAGCTACAATTTTTCCTCTGGTAAAGGATAAAAAAAGGTTGAGCTTAATTTGAACATTTTCAAATAAATGTTTATTTTGAAAGAAATGGTAAATGATATACTTAATCTTACGTAATAGTTGTTTTAACAGCTAAAGAATAGATAGCAACACTTGCTTGCAAAATCTCCCCCATGTTTTCAAAACCTGAAAGTATGTGAACATTAGGTAATGTTGTATTTACACTAAATGAAAATCATGGAAACATCTATTCCACACTCAAATTAGTATTGTGTATGTCATATCTCAATAACAAATAGAATAATATAAGATAAATACAAATTAATTTTTTTATATAACAATGAAAAAATGATAAATAATAATGCAACATGATCATAGGTTAAATTAATGATAACCTTTGTCAAGAAACAGTTTTTGATCTATCAAGATGAACATAAGATGGAATTGTGAAAATATTTTTCACACCAAGATCTAATCAAGCAATTACAAACTCTCACAAATTGCCTTGCAAAAACTAGTCATAGAACACAGAAAACAGTCATGAATTTGATGCAAACAGTAAAAATATATTGAATAAGAGTTTACATCAGCCAAACTTATGCAATTTAATGGATTTACAAATATATAATTACATCATATATTTGAATGCCAAAGAAGGAATTTGAAATCCTCACAAAAGCAGGCTTACTAAAAACATGAAAAACCCCCCTAGGTGTAAAAAGTGCTTTCCAAATCACCTCTAAATCTCACGAATTGGTAAGAGAGGAATTGGATGGTGATGTAGGCTAGAAAATCATGATAAGTACATAATTTAGGAAGATGAAACATCATGGAGGATGAGTTGGCCAACAAAATTCTAAAGCCAAGTCAACTAGCTTTCACCCTTTCACCAAAAGTAGTAAAAAGCAGTAAAACCAAGAAAGGCTCCCTTCAATTCAGGAATAGAATAAAATCAGACAAAATATCATGAAATCTTATCTAGAATATCCATAATTTCTCCCAAGTGACTCAGGATGGCTTGTGGTCCACACAATGGATACATTATGGCCAACTACCTAGTCAACAGCTAGGAATTAATAAAAAATGACTAATAATTTTATCCTAATTATGAAATGGATATGGATGGGTTTTTAATACTCCAAATCCCCCCCTTAAGCTTGGATTTATGTGATAAAAATCAGAAATAGATAGGGCCCAACAACTTGGCATGGTCACCCTTTTACATACTACCTTGTCCACAAAAGAAGGGAAGAAGGAAAACCTCATGGGAAAAACCTCCCCTCAAACATGGACATGAACAAAATTGAAGAATTGATGATCAATCCTTCACTCCACCACATGTTCATCCATCCCAATAAGTGATATAATATGGATGAAAGTATTCTCTGAAAAATATTTGGTGAAGATGTCTGCAATTTGTTCAGATGATGGGCAATATTGCAGATCAATGATGTGATCGTGCACTAGACTCATGATGTAGTGCATATGGATCTCAATATGATTATTTATTTTCCTCTGTACTGGATCAATTGAGATCCTTATATCACTTTTATTGTCACAAAATATGACTGTGGAAGTGCTAAAGGAAATCCCAAACTCGGAAAGTATACCCTGCAACCACACACACTGAGTTGCAGCATTCATTGCTCCTCTATACTCGGCCTCTGCTGAAGAGAGTGAAATTTAACTTTGTTTCTTACTTGACCATAAAATAGGTCCTCCTCCGAGCATGAAAACAAATTCTAAAGTGCACTTTCGATCTAGGCTGTCACCTACCCAATCTGAATCAGTAAATCCAAGATGATCTAGGCTAGAATATGAAACATAGTGAATCCCTTCAGACTCGGTGCCTTGCACATAATGAAATATACTTTTTGCATCCCTCCAATGAATATCATGTGGCTGCTCCATGTATATTTAAGCCACACTCGCAGCATAAGAAATATCGGGTTGATTATGAGTCAAGTACAACAAGCTGCCAACTAGTTGCCTATACAAGGTGTTATCCACCAACGATGTAGAATCTGCTTCTTCAAGTCTTACTCCTGAAAGGAAGGGAGTCTTTGTAGGCTTGAATTCATCCATATTGAACTTATTTATCAGGTATGAAGCATATTTTTACCGAGATACTTTAATTCCAGACTTGGATTGTGAAATCGCAAGCCCCAAAAATTGCTTAAGTATTCCCAAGTGAGTCATGAAAAAAGCTTGATGCAAGGATGTATTCAATGAAGCTATTTGATAAATAGAGATACCTTTGATTAGTAGGTCATCAAAATATAACACAATAATCAATATGGAATCATCAATCAGCTTCATTTGAATCAGACTTGCATCTACTAAAAGATTGTGACAAGAGGAAGTTGTCCATCTTGGCATACCAAGATATGGAAGCTTGCTTAAGCCCATACAAGGACTTCTTCAACCTGCAAACAAGGTTAGGATCTGACGTATAACCCTCGGGATACTTCATATACATATCCTCTTAAATATCTCCATGGAGGAAATCACTCTTGACATCCATTTGATGTACTTCCCAGTCCTTGGTTGCAGAAATTGCCAGAACTAGTCTTATCGAATCCTACTTTGCAACTAGTGCAAAGGTCTCATTATAGTCAATGCCATGAACTTGGGAGAAGAAATTTTCCACAATAATTGCCTTATATTTCATATTTGCACCATAAGCTGCAAATTTGGTCTTGAAGATCCACTTACACCTTACCAATTTTTTTTCTAGAGGAAGCTTGACTAGCTCCCAAGTTTCATTCTTTTGCAGTGAATGAAACTCCTGATCCATGGATTCCTTCCATCTTGGGTCATGTGAGGTTTCTTCATATGACTGAGGGTATGAATCAACCATCAAAAAATACTTCTCAAGTAGGTAAGGATCATTCAATGAAATATTACTCTCAAATTGTGATCTAGTCCTCCTAGGATCCTGAGGATCCCCACAAGTTCACCAGTTGCTTGAAGAGTCTTAGAATCCCAATTAGGCCAACTCCTTGAGCTTACAGACCAACTCCTTTTCTCCATCCACTATAAAACATTCAGGTTGCTTTATATAAATATCTTCTTTAAAGCACCATGAAGAAATGTTGCCACTTTACATCCATTGATTCTATATCAAGATCAAATGTTGGAGCTAAAGACATTAGTACCCTTATGGAAGTTAACTTAGTAACAGTAGAGAAAATTTCAACAAAATCGACTCCCTTGACTTGAGAATACCATTTTTCTACCAGTTGAGATTTGCATTCAATTTTTTTTTAAATACCCATTTACTGCTAACATGTTTCCTTCCATTTGGTAATGCGACTAAATCCCACATTTTGTTCGTTTTCAAGGACTCCATTTTCTTTTCCGTGGTCCTTTTCTAGAGTTTTATCTATATCAAGTTGATCGCTTCCTTTATGCACCTAGAATAATCATCTATGGAATATAAGGCAAAAGTATAGTGAAAATCAGGTGGAATATACCTTTATGGTTGTTTCCTTTCTCCACCAGACCTCCTAACATCTAGAGTCTACTATTCCACTTCTTTGTCGGATTCAATCGACTCTCATGAATCTAGAATTTCGTTGTTCATTTGAAACCATTTATTTTCTTATTTTTCTCTTTTGACCTCTTTAGTCCTAGAAGTACCTCCAACTTCACTGAAGATCACATATTGACTATAAATTTCATTCCCTGTCATTGGGTTCCACATCTTATATCCTTTCACTCCATCCTTGTACACAATGAAGATGCAGTTCTTCGACTTGTTGTCGAGTTTTGTTCTTGTCTCCTTTATGATATGTGCAAATGCCCTTGTGTTCTTTCTAGTTTAAACCTTTTCTCTACTACACAACCTTTGATCAATACTTCTATGTTATTTTTCATTTATGTGCGCTTCCTGCACAGTTCTCTATTACTGATACATGCTTCATGGTATCTCCCCCCCTTTGACATCAATTTCAAAGAGGTGCTTCCCATGTAAAATTTCAGGTTCTCTTCTGAACTTATACTTTGGTTTTGCGTTGGATTTCATACTGACCTAATTTGACAATTCATGCCATTGCTTTTTTTTATTACTCCCCCTGGCTTCGTGCTGTATTCCCTTTTCTTTTGTTGTTGTTGTTATGTAGTGCTAAGTCGCCCCGAAACCTGTACATTTATCATTGTATCTATAATTGTCTTAGTTAAATATATGTTCCTCCTGTACGGTTGCTAATTTCCCTTTAACTTGATCTTTTGTTCCTGTGTCACTCTTTCTTATTTCATGCTTCTTTATTCATATTTATATCACTTGTACTGCGCGCAATACAGTGCTCCCCCTGCCTTTATGATTTCTTCCTTTTGTTTCATCTACTATTCCATAATAGATTTTCATCACATTGGAGAGTTTTAATCATTAATATATTACATCTTCATTAATACTGATATTAATGACACACATCTTCTTCCTGACTTCACACATCTTGTCATATCTTCTAAAAATTATTCCTTGATGTCGCACATATTTCCATCTGTCAACCATATTTACAACAATTCGATGTGATTGATAACTTGTGTGTTATATATGAAATCTTGTTGTCACACTCGAGCATTTTAGACGATATCAATTCAATAAAGAGTTATATTTTCCCTTTTTGTCCTTTATCCCAATCTTATTAATTCATATCATTATGTGTTTCTATAAATACAATTAACCTTGACATCTTCTCAGTTTTCTTCCAAGTGCACAAGTATGAACACAGTTAGCTTCAATGCCCCTTCACTTTATTTTGACGCACATAGTAGACATTTTCAAAATATATTTGTGAGCCGTGTGTGTCCTTGTCTTTCATCTTGGTTCATTGACATTCACTTGTCAAGCTTGCTTCATCTTCCATGTCTACTCATTTTCAAATATTTAGCAATTCATTAGTTAGTCTTCATTCACTGGTTTAGTCGCAGCGAGCTGATTTTGCGAGACTGAAAATAGAAATGGGAATTTGGCAATCCCAAATGAAGTAATCAGACGTCATGCAGTTGTTTGCACAATATCATATTAACTAAGTTAATTCATAGGAGTTGTTGATTTTGAAGAAATGAATTGATTGCTTAGAGCGACACAATAGAAAATTGTTGAGTTGCTGAATTCAGTTCGGGTGGAGCAATGTAGTGCAGATCAGTCTTCTTCAAATTTACAACTTTGCCAATTTCTACAAGCTCTTGAGTTCGTCGAACAACCTTCATCAGACCTTGAGCTTCACTTATTTTAGCAGCCATCCAACCATGTCGCGAAGCCAGACCTAGAGCTTCGGCTCTAAGTTGATTTTGTAACTATCAGTTTTGTTCAACACTACTTCTATTCTCAAATATACTGTGGTCATTGATGAGCCTTCGCAGCATGCTTTCTTTCGATACTCTGTTATTCTAGAATACTTCAAATTTTGATTTCTGCGACATAGGTCTTATTATTCTTTTTCTTTCTGCAATAACAACTTTTGAATGCAATACAAACTATGATTATGTTGAAGTGTTGTATATGTGCATTAGTAATCATTCAAACAAAACTTCTATTTGTCAACGGTAATACTTATTTGTGTCCTTCTTTCAACAATCACATGAATGTTTCTTTGTGCGATCGTTTTACTTAAAAACATCTTTGCAAATAATTAACTATGGCGATATTTGTTACTTTTCCTTAAGGAAATATGAGCATTTTTCTTTACAACTTTATATCAGTGCAACTTTATGTGAAAAAATTAAGATGTTTTTTGGATGCAATACCTACTAATGCTTTCCTTGAATTCCTAATGAATAACGTATTTGAATTCAAGGATCTTACTCAATCTTTTGGATATTAGCAAGATAGGCAACAATCATTTGTTGCTTGAGAGGTACTTGAATTATTTTCTTCGACTGTACAAGCTTGAGGAATTTTCGTTTCCCATTTTTTAATGTGTGCACACCCTTTTTTATACTGCACATGACTGGTTTCCTTTTCAATCGTTACCTTGTTGTTGATGTTATGTGAAGTATTTTAGTGATTTACTGTTCTTAGACAATATTGAGCCTGATGTCCAAAACAATCACAAATATACCATCTCACAATATGACATTATTTTGTAATATGTCCATTGTAGTTGCACCTCGAGCACTTTAATGTATTGAACCTTCTTCTATTAGTGTAACGAAGAAATTTGTAACCATTGAGGGAACTATCATACCTGGATTGAAGTGACTTCATTTTGTTGTCATCTGAAATGTACTTGATGTCCCAAATCTTCTCATTTGTCTTATCATAGCCAAGCCCTGATTTGTTTGTTGGTGATATCTGATTGTTTAATATCGTGTCCAGGATTGATGTGCTATTATTGAATTTGTTCTCCATTTTCTCCTTAAGACAACTCTTGTCATTTCTTGGATTTGTGGAGTCCGGGGTATCATTTATGAAGTGTCCTTGGGCCCATTCCCCTTTTCTCATTTTAGCCAGTTCTCCTTTTAAGTGAGAGATCTCTATATTCTTTTGCTCAATATGATTTGTCAGCAGCTCATTTTCATGTTTTGATTCTTTTAGTGATACTTTCAATGCCAAACTATGTTCTTCAAGCTTCCTGATTTTATGTATTGTGTAGTCTAACTGTTTCTCAAGGTCCATTTCCTTTTTACTCACCTATTTTGAAGTGATTCTTGAATGGACTTATATTTCTTGACCTGTTCTTCATATTTTTCTTGACCTGTTGATCCTACAAAAAATTGTTCTTCCTTCTTGATTTCCTTAATTCTTCCAGGGCACTAATCAGTTCACCTTCCTAGTCAACTTCTGTAATTTATTCATCTTGAGACTGACTATCTGATATGATTTCCATAATAGATTTTGAAGGTGAATTATAGATCCCATTGTAAAATTACTTACTTAATGTTCCCGATTGACTTTCATGTGTATATGATGTTTCTTTCTTGATAGAAGGATAACAATTTCCCTTTCTTCTAAACCTTCATCTTCTAGAAATGCCATGAAAAGTACTTCTCTTGAACTTTCATCACAATCACCTTCTTCAAATGAACTGATGTCTTCCCTAGAGTACAAACTCTTCCTCTATTTAAGGAACTTCTTTATGTTTTCATATTTTTCTTGTTGGTGTGTCACCCTTCTTTGTAATTGACATCTTCTTCACTATCACTATCTCTACCTTCTTTGTAAGGACACTTTGAATAAAAATGACATAATATACCACATTCAAAACATTTGAAGGGTAACTTACCCTTGTATTTTCCACGCCCTATTTTTAACTTCCTTACAAATTTTTCCTCTTCCTCGTCCGATTCATCAGATGAGCTCTTGTTATACTCGTATTTGATGCACTTTACTTTCTTGGTGGATTTGAAGGCTACTTCTTCCCTAGTGGGATTTTCCTTTTCGATTCACATCTCATATGCAGTAAGGATCCCATGAAGCTCACCTTTCGTTAATTTGTCTAGATCAGTTATGTCTTCTAGAACTGACGCCTTGGAGTCAAATCTCAGTGGCAGAGTTCTCAATATATTTTGTATAACTGCTTCTTTGGCTATTTAGACTCCAAGACCTTTGATGAGGTCGACTATATCATCAACTTGAAGAAGATATGATGCAATATTTTCTTCTTCTTTCATCTTCAAAGATTCAAAATGTCTAGAATAAGTCTACAGTTTTGGATTGTTGACTTTTTCATCTCCTTCATAGATATTTTTGAGTTTGTCCCATACTTATTTTGTTGAAGTACAATGCATGACCTTGGTAAATTCAGAGTCTACCAATCCACATAATAATGCATTCCTATCCCTTGCATTATATTGAAACTACCCTCTTTCAGTTGGATCAACTGGTGCAGTTGTGGGAACGTTATAGCCATTTTCAACCAACTGTCAAACATCAACACCGAGAGACTACATATATACCTCCATTCTTATTCTCCAGAAAGTGTAGTTTAATCCATCAAACCTAGGTGCTTTTTTGGTAGATTTTCCTTCTTTTTTTTCCATATATGTGCAAAGATCGATCTTCCAGTTGTTAATTTGTTACTAAAGACACCCATTATGATACCAATTGTTGGAAATCTTATTAATACTTAGAGGGGGGGGTGAATCAGTATTAAGATTAATTGAATTTTTTTTCACCTCTACCAAATTCAAACAGTACTTATATTATATATTCAGCATAAACAATGTCATTCATCAAGACATACATAATACATAGAACACAAAGATTTAATGTGGAAACCCAAACGGGAGAAAACCACAGAATGCTTTCTTATATAATAAAGATTACATTCATAGGAAGCACCAACTTCCAAGATTCTCCAACACCGACTAGGAGGAGGCTCAAGCCCCTTGATTTACAAGCTTAAACCTAAAGGAAGCACCGACTCTCTCATTTATCAACACCAACTAGAAGGATGCACCAACCCCCTTGATTTATAGACTCCAACATAAAGGAAGCTCCAACTCCCCGTCCTTGCCCCTTCCTGCCACCTTGATATAACTGTAGAAGTTATTCTTGTTTTATGTTGATCTATGCACACCTCATACTTGCTGCATTACTTTTCTTTGCGTGCACCTGTTATATGATCCACTCTACGCAATTGTTGAACTTTATCTATCAGGGTCGATTCCCTCCCAAGCTTCAGGATTCTGGCGACAATTTACTAAAGGCTCCAGTGTGTATGTTTCATTCCTATTGTTGTTGTGGCGTTCCTTTATAGCGTACATAGAGAAAGAGAACACCTGCTCCTCTCTTGGACAATTGGCATTGCATCTTACTTTCCATTACCATCTTTATTTCCAATTAAACTTTTGTATATCGAGATTGCTTGCGCCATCGTGCTTTCAGGATTCGCAACATTACTTGTAAGCAACAATGTTGTTCCCTTTTTTGTAATGGTTGAATATATTATTTGGCAATTCTGGTATTGGTAACATCTACCCCACCAAATCGTAGAAAACGTAAGCCCATGTCAGTTGCAACTTTATTCATTGATTTCACGATATTTTTTAATGCTTTATCCAACGTGATCTTTGTTGCTGTGGTCAAGCGATTAAACATAGACAATTGCATACCCAAATTTATGTTTCTCTATTCATAAATAAAAACAAATATTTTGGCACTCGATATTTAATTGATGACTCGAGATCCTCCAATTAAATGTTTTGTCACAAAATAAATATATGCCACCATTTGGAAACGTGGATAACACATGGACCTCTTTCTAGCCTAGAAGGCTAATCCTGGGACTAATAATAAATTCAATACCTTATATTCACTCTAAAAAACAGATCATTGAAAGATTAAATAATTTGGTAAGAAATAATGGGAAAGCTATCAACCTCAATAAAACCTAGATTACTTGCTTATACAACATAGAGTTATTTCTTTTAAATGGTTGATCTCAGATATCGTAATACTTTTATTTCAATGAGTGGTAATACTTGTAGAGTAAACAGTAAGCTTACTTGTCTAATTGATTCACCTGCAACTCTTTGGGAGTGCGTACATAGAGAAGATTGATATGCTCAATAGAGGCAACGCTAAAAGCAAACCACAAGATTGAAAATTGTTATGCTCAATAGATGCAACACTAAAAGCAATAGAAAGCAAACACCCACGACAGGGACTTGCTACTATGTAGCCTATTTTGTTGTATTTACAACCGATAGAAAATAATCAGACCATTATTTCCTAAAAAAAATGAATTACAACTTTGTATTTAAAAAAAAATACAACATTGGGTTGGATGGTTTTTCCAAGTATATGTTCGATAAGATTGGATTTTAAATCCTCAACAAAGTCTAACATCATGCTCTATTTATTTCTTATATATATTAAAAAGTAAGATGTATGGTTACAAGGAATCATATAGGCTTTGAAATCATTAACAAGGACAACACAAATAGCTAATTAGCTTTGTTTCAATGATAAAACAGATGATGATGATATTATTTACATAAATATGCTCTACTTATTTCTTATATATATTAAAAAGTAAGCTGTATGGTTACAAGGAATCATATAGGCTTTGAAATCATTGACCTGGACAACACAAATAGTTAACAAGAGATGTGGGTAGCTTAGTCCCTACCTTTTAATTTTGGAAAAAAATGATAATAATAAAATAATGTGTTATTCCTAGGGTTGATTCCATAGATTTACACAGCTCTTACTTCATTTTCATTCAGTTTTTTTTTCCATTTGCTTACCCTAGGTATTTATCCCTTTTTACTTAAAAGTTTTATTTTACTATTTGTCATGTTTTCATGATTAGATAAGGATTTGGCTTTTGTTCTTATTTTTATTCAAAATATGGTTTAATTTCTTGTTACCATACTATTTAAATCAAATTTGATAAATTTGATTTAAGGTTCAAACTAACAACATATGCCAGAATTTCGAATTTAAAAATGCTGTCAGTTCTAAAGCAAATGCTGTCAGTTTTGCAAAAAATTTGAAATTATGATTTAATAAGGGTTTGACTATTCATAATTATGATTTAGCAATTATAATTCGAAATGGATTATACATATGCATGAATCAAGTACTCCATGAAGTGTGGTAGCCGGTTTCACTCAACACTTGGCAATCAAACTAGTACAACAGTAATAGTGATGTGAACATCCTCCAGGCATCGAAATCAGCAAATCTGACCAACAAAGGAGTGTAATTTCGGGAACAAACCCCTGCAAGCTAGGGTTTTCATTGCATTTTACAGGTTCATTATGGGCAAGGATAGAAATATGGATGAAACTTCACAGTTGAAAGATAAAAAGAAAGCAGGTGGCTTCCCATGCAGAGCCGAACCCAATAATATATAGTGGCCCTTGCAATTTCCCAAATCAACGAAGTTAATGAGAGATTCAGGGTGGCTTATTTACTGTGAAAGATTGCAGGGATATAATTCCCAGGTGACAAAGACCTTCATAAGAAATTACAAGGAGGGGGTGGTTGATTTCAAGAGTTTTAGGATAATATTAAATGAACAGTTAATCTCAGAAGTAATTGGCATCCCAGCTGAGGGTGAAACTTGGTTCAAGCAGAAAGAATTCGAAGGAGATTATGGGGAATTTCTGTTACCTGGTTATGAAAATTTGAATTGGCAAAATGGGATTCATGTTAGTAAAATGAAGCCAAATTGGAAAATTCCCCTGGAAATGGTCCAGAACTACATTACCTGTGATGGTCGGTTCGACAAGGTTTTGAGATGTCATATTAGAATGTTAATGCACTTGTAGGGAAGTAAAAAGTTAAATTTACCATACTATTTATGGAGGAGCTTGCAGAAAATGGTATTATGGGTACAGGGTCACCCAAAACACACAGAGCATTCTATTTTTCATCACGGGCTCATTAAACTTTTGGTCCTGCATTACTTAAAACAAATTGGACAAAGCTGGGATGAATTTCTCCTTGAGCAAGGTTACGATGTTAAAAAGAAGAAGAAGTTGTCTAAAGAAAAGGATGATGAAGCAGAGTTGCCAGAGAAACAGACACAGGTTGATGCTGAAGGTAAAATTATTTCGAATCTGTCCAATATGCAGAAGCCCAATATGTTGAGTATAGTTGCTAAAAACCCCATTGCTGAATTGCCCGATAATGAGCCAATAAAAACTTTAAGCATAGGGAATGTTAATTTAGGGCCAAGGACGAGATTAAGAGCTAAAACGACCACAGAAAATATATTGCTCAATAAACCTGCTAAGGGAAATGAAATTGTCCCAGTGAATGATTCTGAAAATGACATGGATGTGCAAGAAATTGATGTCTTTGTTTCTGAAAGTGAGGGTTTTATAGATATACAAGCAGAGGTAGGACATGTTCCCAAAATATTTTCTAAAAATAAACAGGTTCATGATAAAAATCAAGCATCAACTTCTAAGAGCATACAGGAAGAAGATATTGCAATGAGTGCAGAAGAAATAGAGACAGTTCCTGAACTAGACCAAATAAAGAAATCCATGCAATCATACAAGGAGCAGTGTCAATATCTACAGAACATAAATGAGAGCCTGTTGGTGGCAAACAAGAGACTTCGAGAGGATTTGGGACAGAAGGACGAAGACTATCAAAAGCTGGCATCCATAGCAAAAGAGACATTGCAAAAGAAAAGAGCTATGCATAAGGAGTGGAAACAGATGAAGACCAAACTGGATGAGCTGCAAGGATGAGAGCACAATGCTGATGCCGAATACACCAGGTTACAAAGGAGGTCTCAAGCTCTAGATGACCTGGCAGTTCTAGCTGAGTCATCTAGAAGCATATAGTGTCTTTTCTATAATTAGTAATAGGATTTCATAGCTGGCAAAATGTTCTAGTTTATTTGCTTATATTAAGAGCTCGAGAGACTTGAATTCAAAAACAAAACAAAAAAACTTTGTTCCACTTTTTAAGGAATCAGATCCAATTAAATAGGATCTATTAAATGTTCTATTAGGAACAATTTTTGTATATATAGGACAGACATAAAATATAAAAAGGTTGGAACTTGACAGCATGATCGAAGTTCAATTTTAGAGACTTGTTACAGGCATGTATAAATTTCCTTACGTTTATATAACGCAGAAATGACTGTTTATGAATTAAGATATGATCTTTGAGCCAATCCTGTTTAATTTATGAAGTATATGCTTTTAGTATTCTGTCTGCACATGGTCTAAATTTCGTGTGATGATTCTTCTAAGTAGCATACAACTATGCCCCTATCATAAAACAATGTCTGAACTCTTATTTTCATAGCTTATGATCACAGTAAATTTTCTACTTCTATTCATATATTGAGATGTTATACTATACCTATATTTTATTTCCTTTTAAATATTTTACATAGCTCTGTTTTCTGCTTCCACCAAACAAAACTGAAACAATCATTGTGTAGATGCCTTGTTCCTACAACCAAGATCTCCTTAAGCTTGATCCCCTGTAGTCTAGGATCAACTTTAGGGATAACATCTTTTGGCGCCATTGCCGGGGACGGAGAAACGAAAGTATAGCTTCCCTGGGTGTTGGCATTTTTGTAGCTGGTTTTGAGAGGTGACAGAATCAATACATTTGTTTACAGACTACATTCACCTGACAGTCAAAAAGTTATAGTGGCTTCAAAGCCGATTGGTACAAGAGGGAATCCTACATCTCCTTTACATGAAGGAGTTTTTGATCCAGAAAATATTATCAGGGAGGCTAGAAGGAAGTTAAATTGTCCATCATCCAGTAACCTTCAGTTTTCCACTAATGATGCAGAATTAGGACCTTCCTCTTCAAATCCTGTGGATATTCAAGAAGAAAATAAGCCAAATCTATCTTTGAACATCCCAAAGGTGGATGATCTAAATCCAACACAGGTTGGTGAATTCAATGTTTATTCAAACCCCCTATCTGTAAAACATAAACATGTCCCTGAAAAAGTCTTTACCCTGAAGTCTTTGACATTTCCTGAGATTCCTCTCACAAGTAGAATCTTCATTGGCCAGTTGAAGATAGAAGTACCTTCTCCCCCACAAACTGAACCCCCATCTCCTTCATAGGTAGCCCATTTTTCACATATAGTGCGACCTTCAGCTCCACATCATCAGCCAATTGTTATTCAGACATCTCATTCACCAAATATGGCTGGTCAACCTCCTGAAATGTTTGACCGCATGGTAACAGCAAGATATGCCCCATTAGTTATGCCCAGACCCTTAAATCCTTTGCCTGGTGGGGATTACCAGAAATACTTGCCCAGATTTGATAGCCAAGGTGGTAGGACTACAAAAGAACACTGGGACAAGTTTTGTAGTTATGCTGATAATTACAACATTGAAGCTAGGGATGTGCGGATGAGAATGTTCGTACAGAGTTTGGATGGAGAGGTGAGAAAGTGGTTCAGGGAACTACCAACAAATTCTATAGATACTATGGAAGAATTACACCATGTTTTTATCAGGCAGTGGGGAGACACAAAATATTATCTCTACTATTATACAAAATTTACAGCTTTAAAAAGAAATCTTGATGAAGTTGTTGCAGACTTTTCCAAAAGGTTTAATAAAATGCATAACAAAATTCCCATAGAAATTAAACCTACTGAAACTGCAACCAAGTTAACTTATGCTAATTCCTTTGATCATCAGTGTTCCTTGTGGTTAAGAGAGAGAAAAGCAGTGTCATTGATGAACATGCAAGATGTAGCTTTAGAAGTTGAGTCTAATATTTTGGCATCAAATAAGTTCAAAGAAGAGGATGAGTATCAAAAGACAGATCGAAAGGGTAAAAAGGAGATGATGCCCTCTTCTTCTATTACAAAAAATGCAGATAATAAATGTGATGAAATGCATAAGACTATAAAAGAATTGTCTGCAAAGCTTAATAGAAAGGAAATGGAGAAGAAAAATCAGAACAGGCCTGCCTATGATAATGACAATAGAAACCCAAATCAATTTAGGTGCCCTTATCCTCCCAGATGCATGTCCAAAGAGAGAAGGAACAATGACATTGAAAGGGAGAAGAGAGAGAATGAAGATCAAAAGGTACAGCCACCTTTTCATAACAACTTAATAAGGGAGGATGATCCTTATGAAATAGCATTAGAAGAGAATGAAGAGTCAAACCATGATATTAATCAGCTGGATGATGTATATGCTTCTAAATTTATAACTAGGGATGATTACTATGTTGCAGCAGAGATTAATTATGAAGAAGGAAGTGTTAATGAGCAGCAATCTGGAATTTGTCAGCAACAACAGCAACATAAATCATATGGACTTAGGTCTGGGGTAAAACAAGCTGCACCATGCAAAAAGAAGGTGAAATTTGTGCCCACTAAAGCAGCATTGCCTTCTACAGAACAACAGGAACCACAAAAAGATAAAAACAGCCCTGTTAAATTAGCAGAAGGAAGTAATATGCTTGGTTTTGATTTGGAGCATGAGATAAATAAAATCAAGGTCCCCATCCATTTGACTGAATTGATAAGGAGCAGATCTTATAGAGAACCTACCATGAAAATCTTGAACTCATCACCTGTTCATGCTTTAGAAGATGTGATAAATTTGCAGGAGAAAGATCCCACTATTATCACTGGTTCGAAAGCTTCTGACCAGTCAGAAATAAAATCCTATTATCACCCACCTTTTTATATTACACTTACCATACATGACCAGATGTTGCATAATTGTCTTTTGGATTCAGGTGCTTCGCACAATCTTATGCCAAAAGAGGTTATGGAAGCCTTAGGACTATCTGTCACAAAACCCTATCATGACTTATATGCTTTTGATTCCCGAGCTGTCAAATGCTTAGGAGTCATCAAAGACCTTGTAGTCAACCTTACCCAGTTGCCTATGAAAAGTGTTCTCATGGATGTTGTAGTGGCTGATATCTCTCCTAAGTTTGGCATGTTGCTGTCAAGATCATGGGCTAAAAAGATAGGAGGCACTCTCCAAATGGATCTATCATATGCTTCAATTCCTATATTTGGAGGTGAATATAGAAGGTTATACAGAGAGGTGCAGTTGGCATTTCTGGTAAGTGATGACAGAAATCTTACAAATCATCCTATTTATACAGTACAAGAGGATATGGGTTCATGCATGTTACAGGTAAATGATGATGATGCTGGGGTTTTGCAAGTTCGGAAAGATAATTCAGTTCAATGTGACATAGAAGAAAAGGAAGGGATTTGGCAGATGTACTTTGATGGGTCATCAAACAAAGATGGAGCAGGGGCTGGTGTGTTGTTAATTTCTCCTGGAGATGAGATGATTTCATTAATGTATAAATTGGAATTCCAAACCACAAATAATACTGCTGAGTATGAAGCACTAATCCTTGGATTGAGGGTTGCAAAAGATATGAATATTCAAAGTCTTGCAGTGTTTGGCGACTTCGAATTGATAATTCAGCAAGTGAAAAGTATTTATCAGGTAAAGCAGTCATTATTGAAAGTTTACAGAAATGAAGTGTGGGATATGATAGATCATTTTTTCTGTGCTTTTAATATAACATATATTCCAAGAGATTGTAATCAGACTGCAGATTCATTGGCATTAGCAGCAGCATATTTCAGAATTCCTAAATTGACACACTTAAAGTATCCCATTGATGTGAGGTATAGGCCAGCAGTCCCAGATGATATTAAACATTGGAGGGTTTTCCAAGATGAGCAGGAAATAAAAGAGTTTTAAGAATTAACTGAAGAGTTTGCAGATGACCAGGTTGACCTAGATGAAGACCTAGATCTGGCTGAAATGTCTACTCATGCAAAACAATCAATTACTGATCAAAAAATTCTGGATTTAAAGAGCAATTTTATCTCTAAGGGACTTGTTCCATTGGAGAGGTTGTTTTCAAAAAATGATACATTGTTGAAAAATAATTTTCAGACCATTGAAGAGAGTGTAATCAGCTGTAATATTGGGTCTGTGGCAGAACCGAGGATGGTTAAGATATCTAAACAATTATCAGAAAATGAGAGAAACAAATACATCATTTTGTTGAAGGCATTTATAGATATTTTTGCATGGTCATATGAGGATCTTAAAACCTATGACACTAATGTTATTCAGCATAAGATCCCATTAAAGCCTAATACTAAGCCTTTTAAACAAAAATTAAGAAGGCTTAATCCAGCACTTTTACCAGTCATTGAAAAAGAGGTGAAGAAACTACTGGATGCCAAGATTATTGTTCCTCTTAGGTACTCTTCTTGGGTAGCCAACCTTGTTCCAGTACGCAAGAAAAATGGGGAAATAAGGTTATGTGTAGATTTTCGAAATTTAAACAGATCATGCCTTAAAGATAACTATTCATTGCCTAAGATAGATCAGATTTTGCAAAGAGTGGTTGGTACAGAAAGAATATCGATGATTGATGGTTTCTCTGGTTATAACCAGATTGCAGTTCATCCGGAGTATAGAGAGAAAACAGCTTTTACAACCCCCTAGGGTACATTCATGTATGACAAAATTCCTTTTGGGCTAATGAATGCAGGTGCCACATTTCAAAGGGTAATGGACATAGCATTCGTAGGTGAGAATGAAAAGTTTGTGGTCATTTATCAAGATGATATCACGGTCTTTTCTAAATCTGATGAAGATCATTTGAAACATCTGAAGCAAACTTTTATGAAATGCTGAAGATTTGGGCTGTCATTGAACCCAAAAAAGTCTCACTTTGCTATGACAGAAGGTAAGTTATTGGGTCACATAGTTTCTGCAGATGGGATTAAAATAGACCCTGGGAGAGTGAAAGCTATTTTAAAGATTGCTATTCCCAGAAATAAAAAAAGAAATCCAATCTTTCATAGGAAAAATCAATTTTTTGAGGTGTTTTATTCCTAACTTTGCTGAAACTATTAAGTATATTACTGATATGCTTAAGAAGGACAGGGAGGTAAGATGGTCTCAGCAAGCCAAAAAATCATTTGAAAATATCAAAAAAGCACTGATAGAAGCACCAGTGTTGGCAGCCCCTGATTACACCAAAGATTTTGCAATATTTTCATTTGCATCAGAAGAAACAATTGTTGCTGTGTTGTTGCAAAAAAATTATGAGGGATTAGAGCAGCCCATATCCTTCTTTAGTAAAACATTAAGGGATTCAGAGTTAAAATATACTAGTATGGAAAAACAAGTCTATGCTTTGGTAAAGGCACTTAAATTTTTTAGAATATATGTACTCCATTCTAAAGTCTTAGCCTATGTGCCTAATTCTGCTGTTAAGGAAATCCTAGTACAGCCGGACAGTGAAGGAAAAAGGGTAGATGGATTGCAAAAGTGATGGAATATGATGTGGAGATCAAGCCCACTAAATTGGTGAAGGGGCAGGGCCTAGCAAAGCTTCTCTCAGAATCAAATTGTCAAATATTGGATTTGCATATGATGGCAGAAGGTGCAGAAGAGGTCGAAGAACAAGTCTATAGCAGCAGGTATGATGACAGCCCTTGGTATGCTGAAATTGTATATTTCCTGTTACATTTACAGTGTCCCCAGGAGTTAAGTAAAAATGAATGCCGATCAATAAAATTGAAAGCTCTCAAATATGTGTTGATTGATCAAGTATTGTACTGGAAGGATCCTGGAGGGATACTTCTGAGATGTTTGGATAAATCAGAAGCAAATAATGTCATTGAGGGGATGCATGCTGGTGTGTGTGGTGGACACAAATACTGGAAAGCCACAGCTTTCAAAATATTAAGAGCAGGGTATTACTGGCCCACTCTTTTCTCAGATGTGTACCAGCAGATTAGGGCTTGTGAAAAATGTCAGAAGTTTTCAGGTAAACATCAGTTACAGTCATTAGCCTTGAAACCTATTTCAGTAGATGCTCCTTTCCAATAGTGGGGTCTGGATTTTATAGGTGAAATTCATCCTCCGTCTAGTGGCCAACATAGATGGATCTTAACTACAACAGATTTTTTCACGAAATGGGTAGAAGCAATCCCAACTAGAAGAGCCACAAACCAAATTATCATTAATTTCCTGCAAGAAAATATTCTCAGTAGATTTGGGTGCCCTAGAAAACTCCTTACTGATAATGCCCCTGCATTCAAATCCCAAAAGATGATAAAATTTGTTGAAGACCATAACATTTCCTTGAGACAATCTACACCCTATTATCCCCAGGGAAATGGACTAGCAGAGTCCAGCAATAAAAGCATTATAAACACTATCAAGAAAATGTTATCAGAGAATAAGAAAAATTGGGATACTAAATTAAAATTTGCATTATGGGAAGACAGAGTTACTTTAAAGAAAGCTATCGGAACCACTCCATTTCAAATAGTGTATGGAACTGAAGCAGTATTCCCAATTCAATTGATGACTCCAGTAATTAAGTTTGAGCAAGAGGCTGAAGAAGAACCAGAAATAAAGAAAAGGAGAACATTTTAGATAATTCAGTTATAGCAAGAAAAGGAAGCTCTCATGGACAAAGCTGAAATACACAGAAATAGGATGAAATAAAGCTTTGATAAAAAGGTAAAAAAGAATATGTTTGCAGTGGGTGATCAAGTGTTGAGATGGGATGCCAGATATGAGGATAAAGGAAAACATGGTAAGTTTGATGCTCTGTGGTTTGGACCATTCATAGTGATGAAAATTTTGGGAAACAACACCTTTGTTCTACAAACTTTGGGAGGTAATGAGATTCCAGGTTCAATTAATGGATGCTTTTTTAAGTTGTTTCATACTTGATTGAGATGACAGGTTTTTTGTATATATTCATTGTACATATCAATTCAAATAAGTTCAGTAGACTCTAGCCCAATAAAACAGATTGCAGAAGGCACAGGTCACATGTTCTTAAGGTCTCACAGGGAAGACCTTATCCCCAGATGCAGCCTGATGTTATTCCTAGGGTTGATTCCATAGATTTACACAACTCTTACTTTATTTTCATTCAGTTTTTTTTTTCATTTGCTTACCCTAGGTATTTATCATTTTTTGCTTAAAAGTTTTATTTTACTATTTGTCATGTTTTCATGATTAAATAAGGATTTGGCTCTTGTTCTTATTTTTATTCAAAATATGGTTTAATTTCTTGTTACCATACTATTTAAATCAAATTTGATAAATTTGATTTAAGGTTCAAACTGACAGAATATGCCAGAATTTCGAATTTAAAAATGCTGTCAGTTCTAAAGCAAATGCTGTCAGTTTTGCAAAAAATTTGAAATTATGATTTAATAAGGGTTTGACTGTTCATAATTATGATTTAGCAATTATAATTCGAAATGGATTATACATATGCATGAATCAAGTACTCCATGAAGCGTGGTAGCCGGTTTCACTCAACACTTGGCAATCAAACTAGTACAACAGTAATAGTGATGTGAACATCCTCCAAGCATCGAAATCAACAAATCTGACCAACAAAGGAGTGTAATTTCGAGAACAAACCCCTGCAAGCTAGGGTTTTCATTGCATTTTACAGGTTCATTCTGGGCAAGGATAGAAATATGGAGGAAACTTCACAGTTGAAAGATAAAAAGAAAGCAGGTGGCTTCCCATGCAGAGCCGAACCCAATAAAATATATTGGCTCTTGCAATTTCCCAAATCAACGGAGTTAATGAGAGATTCAGGGTGGCTTATTTACTGTGAAAGATTGCAGGGATATAATTCCCAGGTGACAAAGGCCTTCATAAGAAATTACATGGAGGGGGTGGTTGATTTCAAGAGTTTCAGGATAATATTAAATGAACAGTTAATCTCAGAAGTAATTGGCGTCCTAGTTGAGGGTGAAACTTGGTTCAAGCAGAAAGAGTTCGAAGGAGATTATGGGGAATTTCTGTTACCTGGTTATGAAAATTTGAATTGGCAGAATGGGATTCATGTTAGTAAAATGAAGCCAAATTGGAAAATTCCCCTGGAAATGGTCCAGAACTACATTACCTGTGATGGTCGGTTCGACAAGGTTTTTAGATGTCATATTAGAATGTTAATGCACTTGCAGGGAAGCAAAAAGTTAAATTTACCATACTATTTATGGAGGAGCTTGCAGAAAATGGTATTATGGGTACAGGGTCACCCAAAACACACAGAGCGTTCTATTTTTCATCACGGGCTCATTAAACTTTTGGTCCTGCATTACTTAAAACAAATTGGACAAAGCTGGGATGAATTTCTCCTTGAGCAGGGTTACGATGTTAAAAAGAAGAAGAAGTTGTCTAAAGAACAGGATGATGAAGCAGAGTTGCAAGAGAAACAGACACAGGTTGATGCTGAAGGTAAAATTATTTCGAACCTGTCCAATATGCAGAAGCCCGATATGTTGAGTATAGTTGCTAAAAAACCCGTTGCTGAATCGCCCGATAATGAGCCAATAAAAACTTTAAGCACAGGGAATGTTAATTTATGGCCAAGGACGAGATTAATAGCTAAAACAACCACATAAAATATATTGCTCAATAAACCTGCTAAGGGAAATGAAATTGTCCCAGTGAATGATTCTGAAAATGACATGGATGTGCAAGAAATTGATGTCTTTGTTTCTGAAAGTGAGGGTTTTATAGATATACAAGCAGAGGTAGGACATGTTCCCAAAATATTTTCTGAAAATAAACAGGTTCATGATAAAAATCAAGCATCAACTTCTAAGAGCATACAGGAAGAAGATATTGCAATGAGTGCAGAAGAAATAGAGACAGTTCCTGAACTAGACCAAATAAAGAAATCCATGCAATCATACAAGGAGCAGTGTCAATATCTACAAAACATAAATGAGAGCCTGTTGTTGGAAAACAAGAGACTTCGAGAGGACTTGCGATAGAAGGACGAAGACTATCAAAAGCTGGCATCCATAGCAAAAGAGACACTGCAAAATAAAAGAGCTATGCATAAGGAGTGGAAACAGATGAAGACCAAACTGGATGAGCTGCAAGGACGAGAGCACAATGCTGACGCCGAATACACCAGGTTACAAAGGAGGTCTCAAGCTCTAGATGACCTGGCAGTTCTAGCTGAGTCATCTAGAAGCATATAGTGTCTTTTCTATAATTAGTAATAGGATTTCATAACTGGCAAAATGTTCTAGTTTATTTGCTTATGTTAAGAGCTCGAGAGACTTGAATTCAAAAACAAAACAAAAAAACTTTGTTCCACTTTTTAACGAATCAGATCCAATTAAATAGGATCTATTAAATGTTCTGTTAGGAACAATTTTTGTATATATAGGACAGACATAAAATATAAAAAGGTTGGAACTTGACAGCATGATCGAAGTTCAATTTTAGAGACTTTTTACAGGCATGTATAAATTTCCTTATGTTTATATAATGTAGAAATGACTGCTTATGAATTAAGATATGATCTTTGAGCCAATCCTATTTAATTTATGAAGCATGTGCTTTTAGTATTCTGTCTGCACATGGTCTAAATTTCGTGTGATGATTCTTCTAAGTAGCATACAACTATGCCCCTATCATAAAACAATGTCTGAGCTCTTATTTTCATAGTTTATGATCACAGTAAATTTTCTACTTCTATTCATATATTGAGATGTTATACTGTACCTATATTTTATTTCCTTTTAAATATTTTACATAGCTCTGTTTTCTGCTTCCACCAAACAAAACTGAAACAATCATTGTGTAGATGCCTTATTCCTACAACCAAGATCTCCTTAAGCTTGATCCCCTGTAGTCTAGGATCAACTTTAGGGATAACATAATGTAAAATTACATATATATATATATATATATTTTAAAAAAATGAAATAATATTACTTTAAAAATAAAATCTAAAATAAACCTAAAAATGAAATTCTCTTTCCTAATATTCTCAATTAGATCAAAATCAAGTTTTGTGAAAATAAGTGTGGTAGTGCTTTTTTTTTAATATTTGAATTGATTATCCTTCATTCCATATTTGAAAGAGTTTCTCTAATTCCAAGAGTTAAATCGTCTTCCATTAAAATATTACATCCCTTAAAAAGATCGTAAGGTGGATTCGACATTGGCGTTTGAAGAGAGGATAATGATGACACTGAGTTTTGAAGACAATAATAATGACAAATAGTTTTATCTTATGGTTCCGGAGACACCCAAGTCCAACAATTTATGATGGATTTTTTTATGTAATACTAATTGCAAGTATGAAATGAGTACCACGTTTTATAGATTTTTTCATAATTTAAGAGAATTTTGTTTACTACATATAAATTTTAAAAATATTTCCGTCATAATTAGTCAATCATAATAATTAAAAATAAATAAAACAAATCCATAGAAAATCGCATGTGTATGGATTCAACCCTTGAAAGTGTATTGGCCAACATCAATGGATAATCATATAGCTCTCTGGGAGGATTCCATCTACAAGCTAGATGTCCCATGAATATTCGATGTCAATAAATTGAGAAAGTTTATTGATCTTCTTTAATAGGACATGGCATTGGATGCCATACAACCCCTTGTGTACAGAAGGACTTCAGTCTCGACATCACAAAAAAAATGCATACAAGGCTTTCAATTCAAGGTAATGGTCATGAAATATGAAAAAAATGGAGTAGTACATTCTGGGACCAAAGAATATCTAAAACTATTATTTTGAAAACCCTAAGCATGTAGACATTCGGAGCTGCAAATAAAGTACGTTCCAATTATAAACTAGTTAATATAGGCTAGTTAAATACATTATACATCTTTTATATTATAGCTATTACACAACAAAAGAATAAATTTATTTTTTCCATGTTTCATCCTGGTGTAGATTGTTGATATGAAATCTGCTAAATCATGATGTGAAGAATGGTACTCAATTTGTGTGTTTGTTTGTAAAATGGAAACACTCAACATATTCTACAACAAATATTGATGACCTAATGCGACCTCTAAACCTTAAAATGAACGATTTTTTATAAACCTTAGAAATCTTGGAATCTACATAGCCTCTGAATAACTTAGCCTCCATATCCTATTACGTGGGCACCCCTGGAAGGAGCATGGTGCAAGCATCTTGGCTTCGGGCAAGTGTAAACTTCATATCCTACTACATGTGCACCCTTGGAAGGATCATGGTGCATGCAGCTTGGCTGCAAGCAGGTGTAAAATAATTTGGAGGGAAAGTTATGGTTCACGGAGCAAGCAACAGAGGATAGAATGACATGTCAATTACTTCCATGTAGAGTAATAAAAAATATAGAGATACGTGGGGTTCCAATATAGAGATACATGAACACAATAGCGCTCCATAGTATGATTAATCACTTTTTATGAAGACTATTAAACTGAAACCAATTCTAATATATTGAAAAAGGAAAGAAAAAAAATTCATTTTAAACCAGAGAACCAACAGAGGCAATCGCCCTCTATACTTCTCATTTCAACAAATAAATAATTTAAAAGAGATAGCTAAAGTTCTCGACGGTTAATAAAAACATATATCACCAAAAATTCAGCAATAAGTAACAAGAAATTTACTATAATGAGGAGACGAAGATGGAAACACACTACAACTCTATTGAAACAATACAATGGATCAACCCTAATTCCTATACAAAGACAAATATAAGAAAAACTATTAAGGATTAACGAGAATCATATAAGAAAACATGACAAGGATTGCGTCAATAGGAGAAGCAAAAAGGGAAGCACACTTACAGTTATGTTGGCAATTCAACACTGGGTCTGTCTACCGCAACAACAATATTGTCATTCATCCATTAGCTTCTTTTTCTATAGGTACTGAACAAAAAACCATCCATTAGTTATTGAGATCACCTCTCCTAACTATCAACAAACCAGAAAACTAGAAAACTAAAAGCTGATTAAATTGATGAAAAACATACCATCAACTCTATCTCAAATTTCTCTAAAGAAGCATTCTTAGCATCCAAGGTTGAAGGAGACATGTCGAAACAAAAATCCAACAAAACGGCTTAGGGAACTACAGGAGAAAAATAATTCTAGATTTGTTGGATACAATGAAACAGAAGCTATAGAAAATTGCATGCATGTGCATCTGGGTTTTGAGAGACTTACATCACCTGATATTCAAATTGTACTGTGGAATTTTATGAGGGAAATACATTAGTTTGCCTATCATCTTCTCTATTTCTATCTAATTCAGAAGCTTCGTCCACCTTCACAAGAACATCCATATATTCTGCCTCTGCTACGGGTGTAACAACATCAAAATCCTCAAAGTTATAAATGTTTCCAGTATCATCTCTCCATATCTATGACCTAAGGATGAAGATGTAATATAATCGAAATCGCAGAATTTATAGGAGGAAACTCATTTGCAGTTTCCTTGATGCACCATCCAACACTATCAGCATTGTCAGAAGAAACAATTTCCATTCCCGTAGATTGGCAATAAGCGAGTGCAGTTGCTAGAGTAGCAGGGATCTAATTTCATCGATCTTAGTGGGGCAGGGCCTTTTCTTCTTGGCACATGCAAGGAGATTTCAACAATTTTCAATTAAAAAAATCAATCAAGAAAAAAGCTCAAACATAAGAATGAAATCAAATAAAAAAATATACGCTAGGTTGGTTGAACCAAATAAGGACAGAGAAATATAAATAGGAGATGAGGCATGAATAGGGAATGAAATATTTGGAGGCAAAGAAAGATAAGATGACAAGGTTGCCTTCTTGGACAAAGGATATAATTTCTTAATCATCTTGTTCAAAACTGATTTCACTAGTGTCATTGATAATGGAAAGAGGATAGGAGTCATCTTATTCAAATCATTGATCTTGAATCAAAGACATAATTTCTCTAGAGTGATCTTATTCAAAATTGCAATCAATACATACTCTCCAAGTCCTCTTTATATTTATTGATTTCACAGCTCATTGATACTAGTAAAAAAGATATAAATTCTCTTTATATTTACTGACTTCCAGTTACTGATGTTGGGAAAAAGATATAAATTATTGAGTAATAAAACTAATAAAACTCAAATAAATTATCAAGTTACAAAACTAGTAAAACTCTAATCCCTTTCTCCAAGTTCTTACAACGCCTTGCAAATTTAGATCTTCACTTGATACAAATGTTACAGACAACCCTCTTTGCTTTTGCAGCGGCACAAGTCCCTTACTATCACTTTAACACTTTATAGTGTAACACTTTATTTCCTATCCATACCTAACGACTAATATTATAGATGTGTTCATTAAGTATATAAATGAAAATGTTGCCTAGAAACACCATTAAACAATATAAACTTCAATCCATTTACAATTATAAAATCAAACAAAATAACCTTTAAATATTTTTACTTTTCTTTGGGATAATAGGGATATTTCCATGGATCAAAGTGCATAAGTGATTAATCATAAATGATTAATTATTTTAAACTAAGTCTAAAATGGTATAAGTGGGTTTTTTAATATTCAAACATAATTATACATTATAAAGTTGTGTAAATTTGGAAACCAATAGTCACACAATTAGAAACTAATAATTCACTCTTGAAAATCATTACTCATACTTATGTACCATATTTTAGGCCTAGATTCTCACTAGTGAGTTTAAATGTAATGAAATATTGGTGGTTATGGAGTTACAATAGTGTCATGATTTTGCATTGAAAATAGCTTATGAATATATAATTATTCACATTATATCCATGAAATTTTTATATTTAGGTATACAACTTATTTTTACCACTTTTATTAAAACATTTATTAAAAATCATCCATGAATGAGAAACACTAGAAATCAATTGCATCCATTAATTGCAAGTTCCTAATAGCTACACTTTTGTAAGAAATCATCAAAGAAACATAATGAGCTTCGCTCTATTGGTCTACAATATGAGATTTAAGAGAAATTCATAAATACTATTTGATGCATGTGCCTTGGAATATTTTTCTACCAAGTAACCATTATGTAATATGGTTTGAATATCAATGAAAATTAAAATAATTTAATGCATTTATTCAACTTGTATGACGTATTTCATTTTGAATAAAAAAGCACTAAAAAATATATTTCATCATTATATAGGAGTTGATGTGACTTGTGAAATCCAATAATTATACATTATAAAAATAATAGTGTAATTTGAAAAAAGATAATTTCAATATTGAAAACTAGTAATCAATAATCACACCCTTGAAAATTGATAATCACATCTTTAAAAATCAATACTCGCACATTTAGACCATGATTCAGGTTTAAACTTAATGACATGGTGGTTATAAAATTACACAAGTATCATGATTCATGTTGCTTTAATTTGGAACCTTTTCAAATGTATTATTTTAATTAAAAATAAGGATTGATGTATAATAATATTGCCATTTATGTCTTTTCCTTCGTATATAGAATAAAATTTTATTTTGTTCTTGGGAATTATATGAAATCAGCTTTTGGAAATAACTACAATTGCAAAGTTTTGACGCTTTCGTTACTTATGGTATTGACAGGTTCGGAAAGTATAAGTATTAAAACTCAAGGTCGCAGTGTTGAATTTACCATGTGAAAGATCCATGGAAAGCATGAAGAAATAGATGAATAATATGCCATGTATTCTTCACTGTGTCGCACCATTGAATGATGAAAACAGTTTAAGTGCAAACCTTGAAGCAACCTGAAAAGGGATTGAATTACAGCCGATGAGCGTGCATATCATAGCTAAAATCACTGAATTGGATGCCACCAAGATTGGAGGTAGGGATTGATGAAAAGCAAGTAATTTGTTACATAAATTGTGGAGACTATACCACAGATTGATTATCATAAACAATTAAATAACCAGCAAAGGGATTGAATTACAGTCGATGAGCGTGCATATCATTGCTAAAATCATTGAATTGGATGCCACCAAGATGTTAAATCAAGTCGCTGTTCTCAGACTGAGTAATCAAAAGTAGTTACAGTAGGAATACCAAAAATTCAACCAGAACCACGAAAACCTAAAATTATAATCCTGCATATGTTATTTTGAACGCAATTACAGCCAAAAACATCTAACCTGACTACTTAACCTTCCACTCTAACTTACGAAGTGTAAATGGAAAGCAATTAACAACCACTACAGTTGTATGCCAAAATAAATGACTTACCAAAAAACAAGCATTTTCTGTAGATAAAAGATTATAATCAGATCAAGTTGATGAAGTAACCCACAAGTCAAATTATTCCAGGCACATTATCCATATTGATTAAACTAAAATTCAATTATACCACATTAGAAGTCCAACAGCCTACAATGTGTCCCTGCTAGGGGATCCCTTAACAAATATATATACAGAACATAGACCATAATGTCCAACTGACAGATAACTCTCTAGCCCTATTCATTTCTCGATGCCCGCTTCTCCAAGGACTATCCATACACCCTTTTGTTGGCTTGTTGAACCCTGTCATTGCAGCCCCCAACATTGCAGATTTAGTCATATATGACGCTAACATGAAGGCTGTAACCATAACTTGTCCCAAACTTTTAACTCTGGAGACAGACGCGAGAAAACAATCGGGAGTGAATGGGGTGTTCTTTCACAAAATTTCCAGTGACAGCCACGGTCTCAAAATGGAGTCTACAAGTAGTTTGGTTGAATTGTATTTGGATTTGGATGAGGATACACCCAATTTCTCAGCTGCTAGGTTTCTTGATAGTGTCAGTAATTTCAAATAATTGAAGAAACTCTCCATCAATATTTATGACGACGATAGTGAAAGGGAAAACGAAGAGATGACTGTTTCTTTTTTTTAAGCTGCTGGGAATGCTCCCTGATCTTGAGGTTCTACAGATGGGTGGCTTATTTGCTTCTGTAAAATTAATCTCTACTGTAATTCGTCTTACTATTGTTAAATGCCTTTGCATCCAATTTTTGACTTGGTGTTTGCTTTGAAATGCAATGCAGGAGTTAGATGAGGACAAGATACCAGAGTGTTTAAGCTCCCCACTTGCTAATCTTCAGGTAGTACAAGTGAACTTATGGAGCTTTGATGAGTCAGAAACTGCTATGTTCGGTTGCTTGCTTCGCTCTGCCCTTGAAATCTTAGAATTTGGACTAGTTACAGAGGAAGATATTGAGACGCCAAAGCATATGGAATTTGTGGAAAATTTGTCTTCTTTGAAAAGAGCTTCAACACAGGCGACTATACGCCACGCAGAGCATTTTTTACATCGCTAGTTCAGTGATGATGCAATATCTGGCTAGAGGATGCAATATCAATGAATCTACTCTCATCTTCCTCGAAAGCAGCACAGGGAAACGCCCAAATTGATCAACAAATTTATCTAGAGCTCGAAATGCTTTACTTATCAATTTAAGAATGGTTCATTATACTAAATTCAAGTTACTTATGAAAATATCCATGAAAGATACAAATACCAGCAAGAGTCAAATTTAACATATATACTCAAGGCTTCTGTAACAGGCCCACATATGAAAACCATAAATAGTGTTATGTCCTGAAAAACATGGAGAGAAATTTATCTTTGATGTACATGAAGGGCATGTGTAACCTGCTGCAGATGGAGCTCTTTGAAGCAAACAATGAGTGTGCAGAACATCTGGAGCAAAATACTGGACGGAGTAAAACACTCGAGCAAAATACTGCATGTTAATGTTGTACTCTACAATAAAGCCTTACATATTGACATTTGATTTTTTGGCTTCACTATGTTGAACCCCAAATTAATTAGGCAATTTTTGGGAGCATCAAATTGATGAGATTAAGAAAAGATTTAATGACATCAAATGGCATGATCTGAATTCTGAGATAGCTTCCTGTTTAAGAAAAGACTAAATGATCTCTGAAATTCTGACGCAATGACAATTCACTAGCACATAAATATTTGAGACAATATTTCAGAACATCTCTCCACGTAATAGGTAATGAATGATGGTTTGATAAAAATTAAAGTGGGTAACTAAGGTTGTGGAGTATTTTTTTATATTTATAATTTCTACTAATAGTCAGCAATGAGAAAATTAGTCAAATCACGCTCTCTAATCCAATAGAAGTTAAGCACATCTGAAAATAATTATTATTAAAAAAAATAACAAATGATTATTTTTCTGAAACATTAGCCAACTATATAGTCATTTTATGTTATCTTACAAATTATTGCGGAACATATAGTCTCCTGCCTAGGCAGGGACTAAAAATAGCTAATTAACTTTATTTCGATGATCAAATAAATAATGATAATATTATATACATAAATATGTTGTTTTCTATGTTTTGATGATAAAACGAATGATGATGATATTATTTACATAAATATATTTTTTTCTAAATATATGTTGTTGGTTTTTTCATGATGATGTTAGTGATGATTGGAGCTATTAACTATTAAAACAAAATAAAAAAACAAAGTAGAAGTAAAAGAATAAAGGATAAGGGCTATCACATTCTAGTTTACCATGAAGCCATATTTTAAGGTGGTGGGAATATATGTTTTTCGTTTTAATTTAAACAAAATCAAATGTATTTTTTTAATTATGATGAGATGAGTTAAATTTACTGCAATCTCATCCAAATACTCAATATTGTTTTATAACTATGTGATCTTGCAATATTGGATGGAAATATTATTATATAAAAATAGTACAATTTTAATCCTCCTCATTATGTATCACTCATAATTTTTCTTTGGCGATGCGTAGATGTGGATGGAATGAGAGAACGTGGGACCTCCTTCCTTTTACCTACTATCATGGTGATTAGGAATTGTGTTAGAGGTCCATAAATTATATATGAAAATTACTTGAATGTGTCAATTATTCCTAAATTTTATCGTGATCATTGTTTTTTAAGATTGAAAATTATTTTACCATTTCTCTAAGTCATTTTAGGGATTAACTCTTTCTCATACTATTCTCTTTTTTCTTTGGCAGTATGGTCAACCTTTTGATTTGTATGCAGATAAACTCCCACCTACATACCACAAAGAGACCTCCCTTCTATAATATACTTACACCATGCTTTTGTGTGTTGTCATAAGTCAAAGGCTTCTAGTCTCTATCCACGTGTCCATCAATGGTCATACTCACTCGTCAGTGTGTGGTCATAAGGCAAAGGCTTCTAGTCTCATCCACATGTCCATAATCTCAACGTGACAAATGGTATTCGACCTAACTTTCTAATGGTGGGAAACATTGTGAAATTCGTTTTCATTGAAAAGGTGAAGATGAGAGGACTATGGAGACCATGAAATTAATACTGTATCTTTCTACAAAGATAATAAAATGACTACCAACCAAGGAGAAGAGAATTAAAGCATGTGCATGATCTTCTTTATCCAAGTGGGTAAAAGGGACATTTGGGTACAAGGGAGGAGGTCCCAATTTGTCTAAGATTATATGAGTTAAAAAGAGGTTATTCTCATATGTTTTTATTTTTATATGTTTTATGTTTGAAATTCTAGAAGATCATAATGTTGAAAATAACTTAAATTAGGAGACAAAGTTTGCTTGTATGTCAATCATTTTTGTTTTTTTATAAAAATCATAAAAGAAAAAAAAGAAAAATCATAAAAGAAAAACAAATCTTTGATATATGGATATTTTGAAAATGAGAGAATGTAAGAAACAATGTTTAGAGACTTAATTTTCCATTTTATATGAACAATTTTTTAGTAGCGAATTTTAAGAACATGAAGTTCTTCGAGCCATCTATGCATGACGAAGATGAAGAGAGATAAATATTACTTTCCATAGAAGCTTTGGCACTAGATGCACATGCATAGTTACCAAAGGACATAGCTATGTAAATCAAGATTAGAATCATCACAATGAGTCAATAATAACAATGACATATGGGATTGAAGGGGCACCTAATATTTGTAGCCAAATGGTATTACAAGGAGAATTATGAGGAACCTCACTTCTTCAAAACTAAATTTTTTAGAGACCAAAAGCCACCCAAAAGGTAGGGGGATTATCCAAAATGGATCTACATAATTACCTTAAGAAATGATCGATTTTCCATGATCGATATATAATTTGGGACTTAGAAGGGTCGGTTTGTCAATGCCTAAAAATTGCAATTATAGACCAAAACTAATCATCCTCTTGTTTGGGATCAAATAAGGTGTAATTTTGGGGTCTCAAATCCTAAATACATGGTGGTTCATTTTGGATAAACATTGTACATGTGAGAAAGTTATTTCCTCGACAATATAAAGATCCAATTATTCTCCACATGTCTAGAGGTAGCCATGTCAATTCACCATAATTTTCACATGTTGAACTAATAACGTATGGGAATCTGCTAGATACTTCTAGAAGCATCGTGATATTCCAAGTGGCTTATGAAAAACCAAACCTACCCATAATTCAAGCTATCAAAAACCTATTAAAAGGAGGAGAGGTGGTTTAGTTTCTTTAGCCACCATTGTTGTTCCATAGTACAATTAGTGAGTGTGGAGGAGATGCCAATGGAGAAGAGAGAGAGAGAGAGAGAGAGAGAGAGAGAGATAATGACATTGTAAATCATTGTAGAATATCAAAATAATATTACATTATCTCAGATGTTCATAGCAAGCCTCAATCGCTTTGTAATCTTCATAATATAAAAGATGAAATGCACAATCCTTTATTTTCTTGTTGGTTTTCCCACATTAGGCTTCTATGGTAATTTTTTTGTTCCAATGTCTTCCTTTTATATTGTAAGGTGTTTTTTTGTGTTATGATTGTTAAAGAATCTGGTTGTTTTGTTTTATTTTATGTTAAATCACTACAAATACAAAAGGAATAGTTTCATATGAGCATAATCTCACTATAATCATTGTAGTTGTACATGTGTTTTAGTGAGCCAATCATCGGAATATCTGAAGCAATTTATAAATTGTATGAGAGAAAATATTAGTGTCCTTTATGAACTAACTTGAAAAGTGTAAGGTTGATCAATGGAGATTCAACATACAGGCAAAGTCATTCACTATACGGGAAAAATGAAGAAAGCCATGCTCATAATTAAACAACTAAACATGATATTAAACCAATATGAACCCCAAAACCATAATGAGGGGGCATTTGTGACAAGTGGGAAGACCTTTGAGGCAAAGATTGAAGAATTCACAACGTTTACATAGATTGTGTAGAGGGGCATAACACTACCATATGAGGCAATGGCATATTTCGTTATAATCCAAGAAACAATGGGGATGAAGTTAGTAGAGAGGAAGGGGACAAAATATAGGATAATTCCATGTAGAATATAAGACAATTCCATGTAGAATATAAGACAATTCCATGGAGGTTGGTCATGTTTTTTGACATCTCTTTGGTACCAATATTGTAGGGTGTTTTTGCATGTTGGAATTGATATCTTTGGTGTATGAAGAGTTTTTTTTGTGTAGCTAGTAAAAATAAGTTATCATGTTTGTTAGGATTTCATGATAAGATCAAAAGTATCCAAGTGTAATAGTGGTATTCAAAAACAACTATAAACAATTAAACATAACATATTCATAAAAATATTTCAAAGAACATAATGTATTATATATACATTATTGGATAAAATTGGAACCTCATCAATAAATCAATTCAAAATTTACTCCTAAAACTTCAAAGATTGAAATAACAATAACCACTCAAATGATTAACTATCAATAAAATAGTATTCAATGATCTTTAAAATCCAATAAACCTCTCAATTATATTTATATAAATATTCTCATTTAATGTGAAACAATATTTTATTTAAAATCCAATAAACCTCTCAATTATATTTATATAAATATTCTCATTTAATGTGAAACAATATTTTATTTTTAAATATGGATAAAATTTTACATTTGAATACACCCTCCAAATTAAATAATAATATTAACTTGAGATAAACTTAACATTTAAATACACCCTCTTACTTTGAATAATAATGAACACGATATCCTGGGTTGGCAGGAGCGGGTGGAGTCATCTATGATTCTAAGAGGAACAAACAGAATGAGTATGCTTGGGGAATAGGGAGGAAATCGAACAATGGAGCGGAATGGCTAAACTTAATCAAAGGTTTGGAGTTAGCAAGGAACATCGGCATCGAGGAATTGGTCATTATTGGCGATTCACTAATGGTCATCAGAGAAGCAAGGAACCTAATGAAGAATCGCAAGAGCCTGACCACTAAGACGCACTATCTCTTGAAGTGCATTGTTAAGGAATTCAAAGCAATTAATTTTCTCCACGTGCTGAGAACCTTCAATCAACAAGCAGATAGCATGGCTAATAAAGGAACAAGATTAAATTGTGGCATTTTGGAGAGTAATAAACATATCTATGATAGAAATTGGATCCCTTAATCCAAATTTTGTGGTTAAAAGAAAGGATGGACCTAGAAGCCCATGGAATAAGGAGGAAGCACCTCTCCTTGAAGACTCTTGTCCTCATTGCCTTGTGAATTTCAAACCATATTTGAAGTTAAAGTTAGGGAGGTGATCTTTCATGTCTCACACTCACCTCGAAATATACTTTTAGATCTGCTCCCTCGCCACATTGAATGTGAAGGGGAATGTTTTGCGTTGGAGAAAATTGGCAGCCATGCGGCAGATACACAGGACAAGATTGTTATAACTACAGGCATGCGGAGCAGAATTCACATCAACTCTAATTTTATTACTAGGTGGATTTTGGAGAAGAGGAAGCGGGTCTGTGATATGGGGGGGATCAATGCTCAAGCTTGGGATTGTGTTTTGGCTCCTTCCCGATGTCTGTGGTGCAAGAAATCTGTGTGGAAACGCGAGAGGCCTTCAAACATGGCGTATTCGAAGGCTTACTCTATGATGGATGGCATCCAGGAGACTGATGAAGACATTCTGGTAAGATCTCACGCTCATACACCTTGTCAACTTGATTTCCTGGGAATGGAGAAGAATGAGCATGGAAGCTCCCGTTTTTCACAGTTGTTAGATAGAAAAACAAATTCGGTTGATGTCCTTAGCTAGCTTAGGGGAATGGATGATCAAATCCATTTTCTTCGTAGTGAGAATATGGATTTGAAAAGGGAAATCACTCGCCTCTTTCCATTATCCCAAGCCACACATTCAGAGGTTAGCTACAGTACTCAAGGGAAAGTGAAGGTTGGGAGTATGGAGGAATATAATGACAGGGTCTCTGTTGTCAATATGAAAAATATCAGTAGAAACATGAAAGAAATTAAACAGAAATTAGATGCTCTGATTACTGAGGTTGGAAAACTCGTCTCGGCCCAGCATTCAGGTGGGGACTCGGTGGTTGGAAGACCTGATGACTCTCCGGATGGCACTCTTCTCAGGGATCCAAACCACCAGCTCTAGTCTCTTGGAACTGTTCTATTTTTTGCCTCTTGATATGGATCCCTTCTGTCGAAGCTCACTTGTTTTTTCCTTGTGCGGTTATTGAAGTTTACTAGTTATGCTATATGCGGATAATAAACTAGTGCTACAAGTCATAGGAAAGTTAGGAATGGGTATTTTGTTGGTTTATTTGTTTAAAAAGAATATGCTTGTTTGGGAAGTTCTTATGGGAAGAAAGACACTATCTATTTCACAGGCATGTTCTGTTTTTGTCTCCTCTTGCTTGGACAGTTTGTAAGGAGATACAATCTCCATAGATTAGGGAAGTTTCATGACAGTTTTAGAATAGCCAATGATGAACAAGGAGTCCTAGACATTGTACTTCTGTGGGAGCAATCCTTCCTCAGTTTTTTGTAACTTTTGTCTTTCTTTTATACAATCAAAAGCTCTTTAATCGTTTTTGTAAAAAAATAATAATGAACATGATATGATAGACTTGTTAACATCTAAAATAGCTTAAAGGCAGCTTCAATACATTAAACAAAATAAAATCCAACTTTTGTCAGTACTAAACAAAACATGGATTACAAAGATGTTAATCTTGTTAGTGTTTTGAGAGAAAAATAATAATCAACTTAACATTTAAATGCACCTTCTGATTAGGGTTGAAATTTGACAGGTAAATAACCATCATTTGTCATTTTACACATCAAAACACTATCACTTCATAAAATTAAACGTCATTAATGGAGTGTGAATTTTAATTTCACCCAACATTTTGAAGAGCATTTTTATTTTTACATGTCATATATATATATATATATATATATATATATATATATATATATATATATATTTCTATTTATACTATGGGAATTTTGATTTTTGTTGTGGTCTCATTGTCTCCCCTTATTAGGTAAACTTGACTCTGCCATGGTTTTTTTGGGTCCATGGTATTTGATGGCTGAAGGCATTTTGGTGGCCCATGGTAATGGGCCATTGTATTGCTTGTAAAGAAGCTTATTTAAAGGTTTCTAAGATAAACCTTCATAATCATTATGTGTGCGCTTGGTATCATTATGTTTATTATGTTTTTGTAAACTTTTCATTTTTGTATTATATAAAGCAATATATGAGCATTCAATGTTTCATATAGCCGTTTTTTTGTTGGCTCGAATCTCCCTGACTTGCGGGAGTGGAATGTGGTCTAAGAAACCACAACCTAGGGGCATCTAAGCTGTCAAAATCACCCAGGGATCGCACTCGACCTGGACCGCACCAGTCTCAACTTGACTAGGTTTTTGGGTGTCGCCTCCCAACTAAGTCACCCCTAAGAGGAATTGAACTCGGGTCGCCTTGCTGACGAGACCCACACCTTAACCGAGTGAGCTAGCGAGAATTGACCAATATTTCATATAGTTATTTTAAATGTTATTTAAAAAAAAAAAACTATTATTATGACGAATAAAATTAAGATTTAAACGTCAAATTAAATGTAATGTTAAAATTAAAACGTCATATAAAAATTGCTTGACATACAAGATAGGACATCAAATTTCAACCTTGCCTCTAACTTTGAACAATAATAAACATAATATTTAAATACACCCTCTCCCTCTTACTTTGAATAATAATTAACATAATAAACTTGTTAACATGTAAAATATATTAAATCATATAAAATGCAATTTTTGTTAGTGGTGCACAAAACATGTATTACAAACATGTTAACATGTTAACCTTTCGAGAGGTTAATGTTCCCCACTTTCTTATTAAGGGCTCCCCTACTTTTTCAACGGTGGCGGGGTAAATATAATACCCTATCGCTTAGCGACTTTTATGTAGATAAACTCTCACATACACGCTAGTTATGATTTAAATGGAGGTAACTCTAGCACCTAATTGACATAGCTAATTTATCATTTTATAGTCGAGGCGCATGTTATAAAGAGAATATTTTTTTTAGATTTGAACTTTAAATCTTTTAGAAAGAAACACATCTTTTTAACTATTAGATCCACTTAAATTGTACCAAAGTGAAGATGAATAACAAAAATTTTTATTAGATGAAAACATACATAAGGTATTTTTTATTATTATAATAGTAAAATCAAGTCATAATTGCACTTAGTTTATGTAAACTTACATGGAATTCGAAATTAATTACACTTAGTTTATGTAAACTTACATGGAATTCGAAATTCATTGAATATTTGACATAGTAGAGATACATAAAGTTGACTAATTACTTTAATATATTTACAATTTTAAACTTTTAAAGATTGGTCAATTTTATTTATTTATGAGATTTGTTTAGATGTTATTCTTTATTTAAGCATCTTCTAACTTTGAGATCATCCTTGATTTGTTATGAAAATAAAAAATATGTTAAACTTTTCATTTGATAGCTTTTCAAAATCAAATTAAAACATAATCAAACTTAACTTCATTTTGGATTGTTTATTTTAATTTCTTATTTTGAGCACTTAATATCACATCTTATAGTGATTATAATTTTCAGTGTTGATTCAATGTTTGTTGACTTAATATGTTCACGTGAATGCTAACTATCATCATCATTATCATCAACTATGTTCTTTGTGCAAAAAAAATTCTTAATATTTTTAAAAAACATTTAATATTTTGATTATTTTAAATATATATATGATTGAGTTGAGTTGAGGATTGTAATGGAACTTAATTTAAACATGGTGTGTTTAGTAACCCAAGACCACCCTATGATATGATATTCATGTGGTCGTACAATTTAGGTTGTGCATAGTCAACCTTTTGTTAGGGTTGTGGTGGGTGGCCCATCTTTGGTGCTTTGGGATTTGTATGTAGATAAACTATCACATCCTGAGAGTTTCAGTGACTACCGGCCTATTGCGTTGTGCAATTTAGTTTACAAGATCATATCTAAGATAATTGCACAACGTATAAAACCTTTCTTGTCTAGATTCATTTCCATGGAACAATATGGCTTTCTGGACGGGAGGCAGATTCATGATGCGGTTGGCGTGGCACAGGAGGTCTTCCACAGTATAAACCAGCAGAAGCTGGATGCTCTAGTCCTTCAACTTGACTTGGTAAAAGCTTACGACAGAGTAAATTGGACCTTTCTGAAACTGATTCTTATCCAAATTGGTCTTCCATGGAAGGTTATGAAGTGGATTATGGCATGCGTCACCTCTGTTAACTTTGGTGTGCTTATAAATGGTCAACCGACTGAATACTTCAAGGCTTCTAGGGGACTTCGTCAGAAATTGCCTCTCTCCCCCCTGCTTTTTCTGTTGGTAATAGAAGGTCTAAGCCTCTCCATTCATAAATCTAGGAGTGACGGACATATTGTGGGTTTAAAGATATCCACTGATGTTTCGGTAACACACACCCTCTTTGTGGACGATGTAATGCTTTTCGGTGTGGGTACTTTGGAGGAGTGGGTTCAGTATAAGAAAATACTGGATTTTTTCTGTCTGGTAACTGGCATGCTCATTAGCATGTTAAAATCTTTTTTCCTGAAGCACACTTTGGCGGGGAATGTGGAACGCAGAATCTGGGATTCGTTTCCTTTGGAATTTAAGGAGTTATCTGAGGGCACTGAGTATCTCGGCTACTTTATCAAACCTGCAAATTACAGGATAAATGACTGGAATTGGCTTATCAAGCGGTTTGATGCCCGCATTGGACACTGGAGTATGAAATATCTGTCTCTGGGTGGCCGACTCACTTTGGCAAAGGCAGTCCTCCAGAATCTCGACGTCTACTAGTTCTCTCTCAACAAAATTCCGGTGGCAATCATCCGCATTATCTGGGGAAAATTTTTCTGTTTTATATGGTCAGGGGGGGGGGGCGGTGAACAAGTTTCATTTAATCGACTGGAAATCCCTGGACAAACCTCACACTCTGGGGGGTTGGGACGTAAAGAATTTGGAACTTTTTGTGATGGGGCTCCATGCAAAGAGTTTGTGGCGTGTTTTATTTAATAACTCCATTTGGGGTTGTATTATCAGGGCGAAATATCTAAAAAACATCCCTGTTGCTTCCTGGTTTCGGTTGGAGTGACATACCGTGACTGGCGCATCCAATATATGGAGAGGTCTTATGGGTTCGTTTTCTGTCGTTGCAAAATGGCTTACTTGGAAGCCCGAAAATGGCCGAGACATAAGACTTGGCATGGATCTTGTATTGGGGGATCTCCTGATTATCTTCTCTCCCAGGAACTACGGGCACATCTACGGGCCAGGGGGCTCTTTTGTCTTGCACATGCGGTTCCTTTAAATGGCGGGGGATGGATAAATGCTCGTCAACTTGGTATTGGGGGTATTATGGGGAAAGAATGGTCATATTTTATCAAGCATCTCAGTTAAGCAAATATCAGGCTTTGTGATGCTCCGGACAAGTTGGTGTGGTCTTGGGATACTGCACGTGGCGTGGTCACCTCAAAGCTGGCATATGACTCTTGTTTCGTTGATTGTCAACCTGGGTTGATTTGGTGGCATACAGTGATTTGGAAACTGTCCATTCCCCCGCGGATTCGCTGCTTTGTCTGGCTGGCTCTGGGCAACAATATTCTTACCTGGGATAATCTTTGTCGTCGAGGTTTCTGCGGTCCTGGTCGGTGTCCATTTTGTGCATCCAATGTGGAATCGGTTGATCATCTCTTCACGTCGTGTTTATTCATGAGAGAACTTTGGTCATACATTGTTATATCCCTTGGATCACCTGTAGCCTGGCATGCTACGTCCTTGAATGACTCTTTTAGTTGTTGGTTCCGTGATCCTAGTGCTCGTCAGTGGCTGGAACTTCCCTGTTTCATGATGTGGGAGGTGTGGAAGGCAAGAAATCGTTGTATTTTTTATGGTATTTCTCCAAATCCGAATTGGTTATGTGGGCGGATAATTGCCTATTACAAGGAGTATTGCTCCATGCCTGGTCATGTGGGTGGTCGACATGCCTCGACTCCAAGATGCCCTGGATACCGGTTTTCTCCTCCAATTCTTGTATATCCATGCGGTTTCTTTGATGGGGCGGCTCTTGGGGGTCGGGTTGACAGCGGTGTGGGTGTGATATTGCATCTGAATAACACTATCTCCTATCGTATTTATCTGAACCTGGGATATGGAACTAACACCTGCAGCGAACTCTGTGCACTTTGGCTACTCTTATACTTTGCTCGATTCAAACGGGTCTCGTCACTCGTTTTTATGGGTGACTCATCTGCTATATCTTGGGCACTGGGGTCGTCTTCTCTCAATGTATTGCTCTTAACACATTGGATGGTTGCAGTTAGAAATTTCATTGATGGTTTTCTGCATATACACTTTGCTCATGTTTATCGTGAGGTCAATTCAGAAGCAGATCTACTATCAAAGCGAGCTTTGGTTTCAGCCACTGGTATTATTATGTGGGAGGAATGGCATGAGGATTTCCTTTTCTCACAGGGCTCGATTGATCTGCTTTGGTGATTGTTTTTTGATGATGATCTACTTTATATTTTGATGGCTTTTTGGTTATATATTTTTGCTCATTTAATCTACGCGGCTTGATATCTTGCAGGTTCTTAGGTACTTCATCCAACTACTTGTTGGATGTTTTGATCTGGTGTGATGTATCGGCACTATTTACTTATAGTCTTTTGTATATATTGACTTATGTGTCCAGGCCTCTGGCTGTTTTGGACTTTATATTTGTATTTATGTCTTTAACGATTGTTGGTTATGTCTCCCCGCTACTATATTACTCTTGGAGATGGTTTTTGGTCACCTATGATATTTTTAGGATCATGTGATGGATAGTAATATGCTGAAGTAGACATCCATGTGATATGGATGGGACATGTCTTGAACTATTTAGATGATATTGCTGCTTTTGTGGATGCTGGAGTGATTTGCTACATCACTCATACATGTGGTCATGATGTAATGGTTACATTTACTATTTCGAGTTATTAATAGTAAGCTATATTTTCTTATGAAAAAAAAAACTATCACCTACATACCACAAAGAGACCTCCCTTCATTTGTATAGCACTAGGGGCAAGCTTACAACATGCTTTTGTGGGCAAGCTTACAGCATGCTTTTGTCATTCGCACTCGTCGGTGTGTTGTCATAAGTCAGAGGCTTCTAGTCTCTATCCATGTGTTCATAATCTCAACGCTGACAAATTGTACTCGACCTACCTTTCTAATGGTTGGAAAATAGACTGAACTTCGTTTCCATTTAAAAGTTCAAGATGCCAAAGGACTTTGGAGGCCATGGAATTAATACTATATGTCCTTTGGAGGCCATGGAATTAATACTATATGTATGTATTTTTTGAAAAGGTATTCATGGAGGCCAATGTATTAATACCATATGCATGGATTCTTTGAATTTCAAAAAGAGAGAAGAAGCGAAGCATTTGCATGACCTTCTTTATCCCAATGGGAAGAGGTCCCACTTTGTTTCAAACTATGTTAACATGACAAAACATGTTCACATTTTTAGAAGTTCATGTTCCCACTTTTTTATACATGTTAACGTTGTCAATCTTTTGACATGTTCATGTTCCCCACTTTCTTACTAGGGCCTCCACTACGTTTTCAACGGTGGTGGGGTCAATCTAACACCCATTTTCTTCAAGTTTTCCATAGAGGAAGCCTCCTCCCTTACAACTTCTTGTTTGGCATTAACCATTTTATCACACTTTAAAAAAACACAAATCTATCATCTAATGACATTAACCATTTTATCACACTAAAAAACACAAATCTATCATCTAATGACATTAACCATTTTATCACACTAAAAAACACAAATCTATCATCTAAATGCATGTTCTTAACTCAAAATATAATTAAACATTATATGATTATTGATATGTATGATTTGAAAGTGGATTTGAACTAACAAAGGGATGTAAGACTGGTTTGTAAAGTAATTCAACAATCTATGAAGGATAGAAACACATAAAAGACAATGAAATGCATAGTTAAATAAGTTAAAGGGGAATTAATTACAATAAGAAAATAGAATATAAAAGGAAAAGAAAGGGAGGAATGGGAATTGAATGGTTAGATATTGGCCTTTATATTATCTCATATATCCTATATGTCATTGCATTTTGATTCTCAAAGGGTGTTTTCGTTAGAGAGGGAGGATGTTCGAGAGCCATAAGCAACATTGTAACTAGAGATTGTTGAAATAAACTTAGCAACTATTTGAATGATGGTTTCCCTAATGCAGTTTCTAGGGTAAAATCTTTGTGTCAATTATGTGTGTAACTTTCATTTTCAACTACATTCAATGGATTAATGTGATAAACTTCGTAGCGAATTGACATTAAATTTCATGTTCATCGTTGTATGAGAGTGTATGGGGAGTTTCTCTATATCTAATTGATCTCGATTCTATTTCAATGCCCTGAAAATCCATGAATGGTTCTAGCTCTTCTATTCCATTCCATGTCTTCATTTTCCCTAAGCTATTAATTAATTTCAACAACTATTCCCTCTACCATTAGATGTTTCTATAGTCCCAAAGATCAATGGCTAACATTATAGAGTCGTTGCATTAATGTAGGTGTTGTTAAATTGATTAGTTGGGTTTTCATGGATTGTTGGGTGAATTATCTCTTGCCTGGGGTGTTTTTATTGATGGTTGGGTGAACTCTCTCTTGCCTAGGGATTTTTTATTGATAGGTGAATTTATTCTTCCTTGGAATTTTGTATTGATTGTTGGGTGAATTTTGTCTTTCCTAGGGATTTTTTATTGATTATTGGATAAATTCCCAACTCCTTAGGCATTTTTCTTCATTGTTGGGTGTTTTCCTCACTATTTGGGTGAATTCCTTCACTCGTTGTGCCTTTTCTCCCTTTGGCACAGTGTGTCATCTTGTTAGACAAATCTCTTTGCTTGTTGGGCATTTTCTCCTTTTGGCATAGAGTATCATCTTGCCAGATGTCTTATCTTCTAGCTAGATGTTGATTGAGTGGGATTAGTGAGTAATATAATATTATTGTTGGGTATTTAATGGTGAGAAATATCTCCCTCAAATACATTATCTATTTGTGCATATTTGGCAACACTTTCACCCTTAGATTTCTTAGCTCCACCATTTTTTTATGTTCTTCAATCTCTTTACGATGCTAAGAGCATATCCCAGCATAAAAAATATTTGATGAGTGATGATTCTCATGAAGTAGCATCAACAACAAGCAAGGATTTTGATTAACCTAGGCTACTGATAGTTCTTCCAATGGTAATCATAAGAAGATAGAGATCTTTGTACAAGTCTCAAAATATGCTACCAAGAAGATGCCTATTGGCTCAGCTTGTACAAAGTAGCCTTATCAATGTACTTCAAATTTATCATTTGCAGTTAATTAAATCTCTGAAGCACATACATAGGCAAATGGAATGCTCAAGTGCTAGTACATGGAGGGATTCCATTGAATGCTCATATCAATTGTGTGGCAATTGTGGTGCAAGTCGATTTGGAATTTATTTCTTCTATATGTATGCAATGGATCGGTTTTGTTTAGTCATGTGACCATATGAGATATGTGTAACTTATTTCTACCATCCTACATACATTCCATCGAATTATGAGAAGGTGAATTGGAGCTTGGTTGTAAACATAGAGCTTGATACTCAGAGGTTAAAGTCTATTCACACATTACATGTGATGTATGATCTTTCTTTTTGGAGAGAAATATGAAAGAAGGAATTGACAATTAGATTGAAGCTGCGAGGATGTTTTTACACATACAAGATTGGAGTGAGCGTGTTGCTCAAAGGCCACTTGAGTATAGAGTTTGGACAACATATTCTTTGTTGATAGATAGTACAAAGTATTGCAAACACTAAAATATTTCAAGCATGTAATCCCATAAGCATGGCTAAACCCTGTGTGCATGTTTTGTGAAAGAAACATAGAAACAAACTCAGGATACTAGTTATTACTAACATGTTAGTTGGTTGTCTCATGTGTAGGTTACACTTTAGGATATGACTTGAATCCATTTCAAAGAACAAGGCTCTATGCATAACATTGAGAAAGATAGAAGAAATATAATTCCACATAGTATTTGTATTGGTGAAGTAAGTGGGAAATCAATCCCTCATTTACATGTCTTAAGGTATCGTAGTAGTTGAATCCTTGGTCATTATGTAGTTGCTAGAACTTTGAAGAGAGCATAGACTCATCATGGTCAAAACCTTGAAGAGGGAGAAGTTGGAGGAGTTAAGAGACTTCAATAGGTAGATTCAAGAGGAAAATTAGTATTGGAGGTAGAAAGCATATGAGTTGGAAAAAGAGCATGCCAAATGCTATGAATCCTTCACTACCATGAGGGTAGATGTCATGTCCCAAATTTTGCATTGGGTCACAATGGCCTAATCCCATTGGCCATATTCATGAGGGTTTGTCAAATTAATGTTAAGGGTCAAATAATTGCCAAGGAGGAAAATTACTAGTTTCCTAGGTTGTGGGTGGAAGCATTGGGATTTGAAATAAGAAGGATAATAAATGATGTGTGGAAATTAGAATAGCATAAATATTTGATAAAGGATCTAAATAAATATATACAAGGGAAAATCAAAGTGGCATTTGACCATGAAGACACATGGAGGAAGTGGGACCCACACAAGCTATATTTTCTATGCCACATGCAATCCTCCTCTTGTCATTTCGAATCCATAAGAATCCCAAGGGTCTTGGGATGAGTTGGAAGGTCAATATACTTGTCATGAATCAATTAAGGTCGAATTGGAGTGGAAGAGTAACTCCCATGAAAGAGGAAGAGCCATTTTGGATCTAGTGACACACTTGGACTAGATTCCCTAGCTCTATGACAACAATGATGAAGATGCTATGACACCTATGACACAAATCAGACCTGAAGGCTAAAATCTTACATATATGACATGTCAGGGCTAAAAATAGCCTCCAAGAGGGCACTCAGGGGAGTTAGGGCAGCTAAGATGCTTCCACATGTGATTTGGTGGAAGTGGGAGACTAGGAATTGTTGTACAAGTGGCATCCTTTGGAATCTCTTCCCAACTTGAGTTGGAAAGCATATCTTGGAAGGAATTAGACCCATAGAGCTTGGAAACTTTATAAATTTCAAGAACAAAGAATGAAGGCATCTTTGGATCATTTTTAGAATTTTCATTTGTGAAGAGAGAGAGCTAGTGGATGACTAGTTCCTTGCCTTAGACAATTTCGAGGGTGAAAGATTCCCATCCAAGTTGGTAATTGGAAAGGCCATTCAGAACTTTCATTTGGAGCTTTAATGGAGTCATTTTTTGCAGTTGTAAGCTACAGGGCAGATCATGGTTTCTTCTAGTGTAGCTCATTCCTTCAACCGTTTCCAGTTTTCATTGCATATTCTTGATCCTTGAGGGAGGGAATTTTTGGTGAGATATTGTACTCTTTGGGGGAGATTCTAATGCCCCATTTCTTTTACAATATGAATTGAATACTCTTTTCTTCATATCCATAAAGTTTCAGGTCAAAATTCCAAGTGGAAATGTATAAATCTGATTTTTAATGAAGAAATGGTGTCATTTTCCCTATAGTTCTTGCATAGCGCTCTTGTGGTTGCATGTAGTTAGTGAAGGAATGCCATTTCGACTTAATTTACATGTCAGCTGCTATATATATCTGTAATAACCATATCAAAAGATCCACAAGTCGAGATTCCAAGAAAAACTATGTTAAATTGCTCATTAATGGACAAACAATGCCATTTCCGCACTACCTTGTTGTGAACCAATGTAATGTTGATGGATTCAAATGGATAAGTAAAATACTGATGGTTTATTGATGAATGGACTGTGATTGATGTATTATATGAGTTTAATTCTCAGTACATAAGCATTTGGAATCATTTTGTTGAGTTTCATAGCATTTGGAGAAGATTGCTTATCATTTCCCCCAAGGATGAAACTAGTCTTTTCGCATATGATTTAAGGGAGTTATAGCAGAAATTAAAAAGTGAATGGTGATGCATATGAGTCCATGTTTATGTACTTTATATTTCCCCTGCTTCCATTCAGAAATTTGAGTTTGATTGAGTGCATTTGGAAAGTCATTTTCATCATCTACCCCTAGGGGATTTGAACCACAATTTACTATTTAAACTCTATACAATGACCAGATTGTTAAAGGGGTTTGCAGAAGTCTTTTGATGGGTCTAAATCATCCATGAACATCATAATCAAGTCCTAATATCATTCATACACCTTCTCAGAATATTTGGGAGCATTTGGAGAAAATTGGAGACCTAGAGCTCAAAACTAGTCAAAGGTCAAACTAGGGAAAAAAAGTTGAAAATTTCACCATTTTAAATCATTTCAAAAATGGGACATTAGAGTGGTATGATAGCATGATATTGGCACCTGATTTGGTCTGATATTTATGAGTACAAGAAATCAGAGACCACCATTATATATTTAAGCCAAAAGTGTTTTTGTTGAAGAGGAAAAAGTAGGAAAAGAAGAGCTTTTTTTGTTGAGGAAACTATGGCTAGGGATAAAAAGGCAACCTCAGATTATGGTGAGGAGTTAAGGAAACTCATGAAACCAATATTTGAAGACATGAACAAGCAAATGATGAAAGGATTCGATATGTTGGCTAGCCAACTTGGGAGCAAAGGAGTAATAGGAGGCAAAAGTAGTTCTCATCATGAGGAAAAGAAGGTAATGGGTGAGCATATTTTCTCAAGCACAAGACCCCATAATAGAGCTAATGAATTTCAGAGTGCAGCAAGGCCTACCACACCTAAATTTCTTGATTCCAAATATGTGCAAGAAATTATAATCGAATGGAAAAATTTGAGTGAAGATTGCAGAAACCACGGGGGGTTCACTAGAGAGGCAATATCATATCACGTTCATTCATATTGGGGGTTTAAATACTCTTAAAAACCTCAAAAATATATTGCCCCATATTAAGGGGTGAATGGGGATTTTTAATTTGACATAGTAATATAAATATTGGGGGTTATTTTATTTGGGTGGAATGAGGAATAACCTCCAAATCGTGGGATGGATTCATACCTCCAAATCATGGGCTCAATTCATACCTATCTAAAACTTAAGGACCCTCCATTTTTATTTGATATTGCTTATGATCCTAAGTTTTGCATAAATATGATAATAGTGTACTAATGATAATATCGATGGAAGTCTCTTCGAATTACTGGCCTTGATCCATACTCATTTAATAGCTTATTTAGGCTTGGTTTGAATTGATGTTATATTGTTTTTCATCTTTAAGTTAAGAGATGTAGCTAATTGGGAGTTCCAGAGTTGAACAAATGTATTGTATTTTCTGTAGGCATTCGAGTAAAAGATCTAACTCTTAATTTTTTAGGTTAGGGTTTAGGTGGGTATTGAGATTCAATCAAACCTTGCTCCATGAATCTTTCTTGGCTCATTAGAACCAAGAAAAGTTAGATCAATCTTTCTTGACCAATTATTTCTTTCAACTTTTTGTATCCTTCTTTAACATTTTCGCATTGCCAGTTAGGAATAATTGTTAGATTGAGTTGTATTTGGCACATTCATAATTGTAATTTCAATTCTTATATGCAAGGCATCCATATTAATATTGTATTGAAACTGACGTAAACATAGGTGAAAATATTAATCCTTATTTACATACCCTATGCGTTATCGTTACCATGAAATGGTATCATATAAGTTTCACCATCTGTGTATCTTTATAACTATTCCATGATTGAAACCTAACAATGGAGATTTTTTCCTCTCTAATAAAGATTAAAAAAAAACTAGATATAACCCAAGAAAAGGTAACTAAATATTGTTAATTCCCTTGATTGCAAGAATAAATGTAGAGAAAGTGGAGGAAATTCATTGCATCTTGTGAGTGACCCAAATCCAAGCTATGCACATGATCATATGGTGTTATTGGAAAGTAAGAGAAATTTTGCTATGTTCATTTGGGTTCAAACATCAATAATGTTTTTTTATAGGAAGGTTAGGGGAGTCCATCCACGAAAAGGTTTAATTTTTGAATTTTTATGGAGTTTAATTTATTAATATTAGAGAAAACATGATCTCTCTATGACTACACTTATATTTACATGATATAAAATTGGTAGATTGACAGATTATGGTGTGAAACATCTGCAATTCTCATCTTTTCTAAGAATTGTACTAACTATTGGACTATAATCCTTTTACATTCTTTGTTATGTTGATCTCTTGACTGGGTTTCCTTTTACGCATTTTCCTTCCCAATACTATTTCTTTAGGTCTTCCACTATCCAACGCTACAAATTGATCAGTCACCCTTACAATCTTGGTGGGAGTTAGGGCTCTTGTTTGTTACAACTTGATAATATGATATAAAGGAGGTATTAAAAATGGGTTGCTAAAAATGGATACATCCAATATCTGGTGAAACTAGGGGTTTTTTTAATTGGAAAGGCATATTGGGAGGGGGGTTCAACAATTAAATTTTAGGAGGAATTTTCCAATATTTAGTGAAATTAGGGATATTCTTTAATATCATGTGAACGATCGTGCTATATAACAAGTTCACTGAGTGAACCCCCCGTGGCAGAAACACCCTACCATTTGATCAATACCTCATTGTCTCAAACAAGCTCAAGATGAAGGAAGGTAATAGGAATCCATTTCAAAATAGAGATTCCAAATATATTGATCCTAAGGAAACCAAGGGGAAAAATGAGTCAGCTTGCTTGAAGGAGAAAAAAGAGGAGACCCATGAACCACCTAGTTCTGAAATAGGTAAAGTAGAAGAAGCGGTACATGAAGAGGATCGAAAGTCACTCCCAAGTGACTCTGAAAAAGATGAAGAGAAATCACATGAACATGAAGAATATTCTATTGAAAGTATTGAAGATCATTTCGAGACACATTCTACCTTGGAAATGAAACAAAGAGAATCTACCGATGGATGCTTGAACTATGAAGGAGTACCTACTGATGGGTGCTCACACCTCTATGTTGGTGACATAGAGATCACTTTTGAAAGTGTTGTTGCAAGCCAAAGTTCCATTAAGCATGAGAATGAAGACCTTGTAGCAGTTGAAGAAGAACCAAGATCTGTTGATGTATATGTAACTTCGAAATATATTTCATCTATGTATTTCATATATATTTATTGTACCCTTATAAGAGATGTGTTATTCCTCTATAAAGAAGTGTCATCATGTGTATTGACAAGTGTCGCAAGTGTGTGTACTTGCCGATGGGTTATTAGACCACCATGTGTGGGGTTGGCCCTGAAATATATATTATATGGTTGATGTACTTAGCTAGACAAGTCGGCCCCATAAGGTCACTGGGAAAACAGACAAGTATAAATAGAGATCGGGAGATCTCTATTTTGATCACTCGGAAACTCACACTTCTCTCACTCAAAAAGTGGCGCACTGGTGAGGAGGAGGATCATCTGCTACTAGGAGACTATCTCAGTGTATTTTGGTTGTACTTTGGTTGAGCCATTGCTCTCTCTATCTTTGAGGAAGTTGTGGGGTTTTTCACCTTAGGGTTTTCCCCACGGAAACTCTGTGTCTCTTATTTCTCATGCTTTTGATTCTTGTGATGCTTGTCATGCTTATTATGATTGTTATGCATTGATATATTGTACATGTTATTCTCTTAGTAAAGATCCTAGAGTATTGTGAATTAATGCTCAAAATTTAACATGGTATCAGAGCTAACCTGAGAAGAAGACATTGTGCAGTGACGGAAACTAGGGTTTCTTGTTTATTGGGTTTCTCTCCACAGATTTTGGAAAAGCAGTATAGTATATTGACTCTACTCATCAAGGAGAATCTATCTGTCCAATCAGAATTCAATTCTGAGCATTTTCAGATTTGGCCCTAAAAATTAGGGTTTCCTCAAAAATAGGAATTTCTAGAATCTGAAGACATAACTGGAAGCTCCTTGAAAAAATCGAAGTTTAGAGCTTTGTATCGAGGTTTTTGGCTGGTTAGATCTCCGGAAAACTCAAACCCTAATTTAGGGCTCTCTTTAGTGAATCCGGGAAGACAGAAATGCAGTTTTGAAGGGTGTAGCTTTGCAGATCTCAAATTCTGAATACACCAGGTTGATCAGCTCATTAAGGCGCATCTTTCTATCCTTTCAGAAAGTTGAAATTCACATTTTGAATTTTTAGGGTTTTTTCGACAAACCCTAATCCGGGACCAGATCTAGTTTTCAACAATTCAAGTGGTAAGACCTAAAACTTTTCTATTTCCATTTGAAGTACTCTTTAAGATGTCTCACCACACCAAGCTTGAGGATAAGCTTGAAGGGGCTGATAACTTTCGAGCTTGGAAGTATAGGATTGGGTTAATCCTGGAAGAGAATGAGTTGGACTCATATATAAAAGAAGACATCCCTATCCCAGAGGATGAAGAGGCTAAGATATTGCATAAGAAGAACTTAGTCAAGGCAAAGAGAATCATTTTGTATTCTATCAAAGACCATCTCATTCCCCATGTGTCATCTCTGAAGACACCCAAAGAGATGTTTGACTCCTTGACCAAGTTATTTGAAGGGAAGAACATAAATCGGAAGATGACTCTGCGGAATCAATTAAAAGGGGTCAAGATGTTGAATGGAGAAACCATTCAATCTTACTTCTCCAAGGTCTCTCAGATCAAGGAACAACTTGAAGCTGCGGATGAAGTAGTGGACAATGGTGAAGTTGTTATGACCACTCTGAATGGCCTACCTAGGTCATGGGATTCCTTTATTCAAGGAATCTGTGCAAGAAAGAAATTGATATCTTTCAGTAAACTATGGGAGGAATGCTCTCAAGAAGAAGCTAGACTTGTAGCTCGTGAAGAAAAGATGGGAGGTGAAAATCAAGCTCTCGCAGCTCACACCAAAAGAAGCAAGCCCAAGAAGGAGCACTCTCACTACAAGAAGTCCACTCACTATCACCAAAAGAATAAGAAGAATCTAAGGTGCTGCACATGCAATGAGAAGGGTCACTTTGCTTCAGATTGTCCCAAGAACAAAAGGGACAGCAAAAACAACAACAACAACAACTTCAGCAAAAAGAAGAAGGGTAGCAAAAGAAGGTACCATGCTCATGCTGTCGAAGATGATTAACCTCCAAAGAAGCAAGATAGGGCAGAAAGTGATGATGACTCATCAAGTGAAGAAGAGTATGTTCTAATCTCTGCTCTCACAGGTACTATCTCCCATGGTTGTAATGATTGGTTAATTGATAGTGGGGCTTCCAAACACATGACTGGGTTTAAGGAATCTTTTGAAAACCTATCTGAACATGAGTCACCCCATAAGGTGAAACTTGGGGATGATTATCAATACCCTATCAAAGGAAGTGGTGAAGCCTCCTACAACCTAGATTCTGGAAAATCTTTGAAGATGAAAGAAGTCCTTTATGTACCTAGGCTCAAGAAGAACCTTCTCTCCATCTCTGCATTGGATGCAAAAGGCATGAGGGTTGCATTTGTAGATGGCCAAGTCCTAATGTGGCCAAAGGATAAATCTATTGATGATGCAGTGGTGATTGGAGAGTAAGAGGGAGGATTGTACAAATTGAAGGGACAACCTAAACATGCTATGGTGACATGAAGACAAAGATTCATCCATAGTCATGGATCACATGGAGGTATGTATGGTTTGGTTTTGAAAAGGTTAACTTATGAGTTATGCAGGTCATTAAAGAGAACAAGAAAACATTGCTAGACATAACTAGCAAATATGGTGAACATGTATGTTTTTCTTATATCACAGGACCTCTTATATAAGTAAGCATGGCATGGCTGATGATGATTATTCATGAAGTCATAGGTTTGAATAATCATGGGTATATGCATATTATGTGTCTTATCTTAATTAATGATATGAGCAACCAGAAGAGTCATAGGCTTGAGTAATCACAGGTTTCGACATGTTATGTTTCTTATGATATGACTAACCATAAGAGTCCTATATAAACCTGGAATGCTAATGCTTATTATTTATGTTTGAAATGATCATGACTATACATGCTTGAGATTATTTTGTTTTGATAGTATTGAGAATATACTAATGAATGTATGATCTTGTATGAGATCACAAGGATAACACAATCATGATACTAATAAGCATGCATAGGGACCAAGGATGAATATAAGTTCAAGGACAGGTAATCCAGGAAGCAAAGATCAAGAAGAAGCACACTCCAGTAGTTTCTGCAAGGATGCAGATATTCAGAGGGAGTTGACCATCTTTCTACATTCCACAACAAAAAGGTGTAGAAGAAGCTACTTCAGCAGCTCCTGCAAGGAAGCAATGACTCAGAGGGAGTCCACCCAACAAACAAACAAAGATAAGTATTTTAATAGTTGTTTGTTTAAAGAAAATTGTTCAATGATATATATGCTCATGTTCCTAGACTTAGGATATGTATTTTGCATATTAGAATGATTGCATTAATGAACAGTATACTACTAATAAGCATGTGATGGGTAAGTGGCCTATGGCACTGTACAACATTCCATTGCTACTTATCTAGAATGAAACCTCTTTGCTGACATGTTGGGAGTAGTGCAAACTCTTAACAATGCTCTGGTAGAGATTGGAAGGCATCTAGAAAGTTACAAGATATGGATGAATGTTGTATTGAAGCATTGGCTAAAATAATTGCATGATTGTATGACATATTTCTTTATGTATAAGAATTTGTTTTAAAAACTATGAGATGTTTCTAGTCATGCAATTTAACTTGTCTTGTAGGAAAGATCGTATGCCATCACCTACAAAAGAAGAACTACAACATTTGTTCAGCAACAAAATTATCTACTGAAGATATTGAAGTTCCCAGGATATGGGAAGAATGTCATGATCCGTCGATCATGAAGAATGATGTTTGGGATGTAGTCCCAAGACCTGAAGGGAAGTTTGTTATGACTTCCATATGGATCTATCAGATCAAGCATGCTGCAGATGGCAGCATAGAGAAATATAAAAGTGATGAAATAGAAGGTACACCACATGGATTTCAAGAAGCCTTCTTGAATGGTGTAGTTGAAGAAGAAGTGTATGTGGAGAAACCACTTGGTTCTGAGACACATGACAAGAAATCATATATGTGCAGAACTTGGTATACGCAGCTTTCTATCCAGTTTGGGATTTACCAAGAGTAAAGCGGGTTCCAACCTTTACTACAAGGTTGAGGAAGGAAATCCAGGGATACTCTTATTGAATGTGGATGACCTATTTGTAACAAGAGATGATAGATTGATTGCTGACATGTAGCAGAAGCTTGCAGCCGAGTTCGAGATGAAGGAATTGGGGATGATGCACTATTTCCTAGGTATGGAGGTATGGCAGAGTACAGATGGGATCTTCCTTGGACAAGGGAAGTATACTGTAGATATCCTGAAGAGGTTCAGGATGATGGATTGCAAGGCCATGGCCACACCTATGGAATCAAACATGAAGCTTCTATGTGATGCTTCATCTGAGCCGGTTGATGTCTCTATGTATTGTCAGATGATTGGGTCCTTGATGTACCTGACGAACATGAGATCAGATATTTGCTTTGCGGTGAACACATTGAGCCAGTTCCTAACAGATCCAAGGAGTGTTCACCTGGTTGTTGTAAAGTATATTCTGAGGTACCTGAAGGGTATAGTTGATTATGGGCTCAAGTATGATGCGAATCAAAAGTTTAACCTACAGGGTTATGTTGATTCAGATTGGGCAGGTAGTGCTGCAGATAGGAAGAGCACATCTGGGTGCTTCTTCAATATGGGATCAGGTGTGATCTCTTGGTTTAGCAGGAAGCAGCCCTGCATAGCACTGAGTACAGCTGAGGCAGAGTATGTTGCAGCCTGTTCAGCTAGCTGTGAGGCAGTATGGCTTCGGAAGCTACTATCTGAGTTATTTGATCTCCCGTTGGATGCTACTAGTATCTTCTGTGATAACCAGAGTTGTGTGAAGCTGTCTGAGAACCCAGTGTTTCACGACAGGTTGAAACACATAGAGATCAAATATCACTATATCAGGGATATGGTGCAGAGAGGAGCAGTGAAGCTCTTGTATGTTGCGACGGACGAGCAGATTGCATATGTATTGACTAAGCCATTAGCCAGAGTGAAGTTCGAGTACTTCAGAGAGAGGCTTGGTATTCTTCAGATCGATGACACTTCGAGGAAGAAGTGATGGAGACATTTGCTGGAGCCATTCCAAGCATGTTGGAAGGAGGATCCTTCACATGGCTGTGGATATAAGCGTTGGATGATGAGCATCAGGATGATGTTCTAGTTTCTGCTCTGTATGATCAGTTGGATCATTTGCATTTGTGTATATATGCATCAGGATGATGTTGGATATGATCAGTTGGATCATTTATATGTATATGTATGTACACATCATGTTGGATGTTGGATATGATCAGTTGGATCATTTGTATGTATTTTGTATATGCATCATGTTGGATGCTTGGACCATGTATCTGTATTTGTATTAGGTGGATACATTGTATGATCAGGTAGATCATGTATGTTGATATGTATCAGGTATGATCAATTGGATCATGTATTTGTTTGTATCAGGTGGATACATTGTATGATCAGGTGGATCATGTATGATGATATGTATCAGGTAGATACTTGGTATGCATCAGGTGGATGCAGTGTATGATCAAGATGATCATAGATGACGAGCTTCAGGATGTTGTTCCAGATGACATGCAGCAGGATGTTGCAGTGATGATGATCACGATGATCATGTGTACATCAAGATGATGTATGGTGAGTATCAGGATGACACTTTCTGACCATGGATCAGGTTGTGCAGATGAGCATGTCTGGGAGATCCTATAGGTCGGAGTTGTGTACCCGTAACAGCATGGGATGCTCTTTCGAGACATTGCTCTGGGAGGACATGTAATTTGTGCCCTGGGAGATTTCAAGTCGTAGTTGTGTACCCGTAACATCCTGAGATGCTCTTGCGAGGTTTTGTCCTATGGGATGTAATTTGTGCCCTGGGAGATTTCAGGTTGGAGTTGTGTACCTATAACATCCTAAGATGGTCTTTCGAGGTTTTGCCATGACCACATGTAATTTGTGCCCTGGGGAGATTTCAGGTCAGAGTTGTGTACCCGTAACATCCTGAGATGCTCTTGCTAGGTTTTGTGGTGACCACATGTAATTTGTGCCCTGGGGAGATTTCAGGTCAGAGTTGTGTACCCGTAACATCCTGAAATGCTCTTGCTAGGTTTTGTGGTGGGGTCACATGTAATAAGTCCTGGAGATCTGGACAGGATGAAAAAGGCCTCATATGCTCTTTAGGGTTCTTGCTATGCAAGAGACTCTTTAAAGGTTTTGTGATGCATGTAATAAGTCCTGAGGATTCCATAGTATGGCCAGTGATGAATACCTGCAGGTGGTGGGCCTACATCCAGTATGAAAAAGGATTGGCTTTGTAGAACTTCCTATGACGAGTAGAGTCAGATATTGGTTGAGATAGCAGCAACAGTGACGATGATGATGACGATGATCCCGAGAAGAAGACTTGTCTAGCAGATCTGTGTCGAGAAATACCTTCCTAGTTAAGAGGGAGTGTTGATATATATGTAACTTCGGAATGTATTTCATCTATGTATTTCATATATATTTATTGTACCCTATAAGATATGTGTTATTCCTGTATAAGGAAGTGTCGTCATGTGTATTGACAAGTGTTGCAAATATGTGTACTTACCGATGGGTTATTAGACCACCATGTGTGGGGTCGACCCTAAAATATATATTATATGGTTGATGTACCTAGCTAGACAAGTCGGCCCCATAAGGTCACTGGGCAAACAGACAAGTATAAATAGAGATCGGGAGATCTCTATTTTGATCACGCAGAAACTCACACTTCTCTCACTGAGAAAGTGGCACACTAGTGAGGAGGAGGATCATCTACTACTAGGAGACTATCTCAGTGTATTTTGGTTGTACTTTGGTTGAGCCATTGCTCTCTCTATCTCTGAGGAAGTTGTGGGGTTTTTCACCTTAGGGTTTTCCCCACGGAAACTCTGTGTCTCTTGTCTCTCATGCTTTTGATTCTTGTGATGCTTGTCATGCTTATTATGATCGTTATGCATTGATATACTGTATATGTCATTCTCTCAGTAAAGATCCTAGAGTATTGTGAATTAATGCTCAAAATTTAACAAGATCGACTTCCCCGTCACCACTTGAGCTTCATGAAGTTGGTCCATGCAAGGAGGAAGAAGATGAGGAGGTTCACTTGCAAGAGCCTCATTTTATTGAAGGGTACTTAAAGATGAATGAAAATAATATCCAAGAGTCCCTTAGCATTCTCCATGACACTCAAGCATTGGTGTCAAATTCTTGTTGGAGAGCTACTTCATTGGAGGAAACATCCTTCCTTGAAGACATGGAGAAGATTCAAAGAGCAATGTGCAACAACAAAGGTAATTTCATGTCTTTGCTTTTTGATAGGAAAATTTTGGTTGAGTTTAATGAATTATTACCTGATGCATACTTGAAGAATAATGAGGATATTCATAAACTCAAAATTCATGAGCAACTTCTTGAAAAGTTGCAAGATACTTTTTTTTCCTTTTATGTTTCAGATTGTCAAATGGTAGATTGTTTGGAGGATTCTCATGACATGGTAGATCATGAGAACTATGGAAATTTGAATATGCTTGATGTGTTTGAAGATGAACTTGAAGAGATCTAAACACTTGATGTGGTGGAAGAGGAACTTCAATTGTCTCTTGATGAAGGTTATGCAATTTTTAAAGAAGAGCATGATTCCTCTTCATTGGAACCAATCTATGACAAAGGTTTCACACTTTTGAAGGAGCTGCATGATACTACCCATATGGATCCTTCCCATGATGAAACTTATGCACTTTTTGATCATTTGGGTGAGTTAGTTCATTCTCCTACATCCTACAATTCCATGTTTTGCAGCATTAGTCTCAATGAAGTATGGGTGAAAGGTTATTTTTTATGGTGCCACATGAGGAGTATGGAACTCCTAGATTTACCTATAATGATGACATGGTTGGAGCACATTCTTATCCACATTTTCAATAGAATCTTTTTTTACTTTATGATGATGCACATCTACATGGATGCACCTATGATATGCATTTGTGTCACTTGAAGACTCATGGTTTTTCTTGCTCAACACTTGGTTCATTTGATGTTGGAGGAACTTCATCCAACACTGGGGTGAATAGATTTATGATTGGAGAACATTTCTTTTGGCATCCACATACTTTGTTATATCTTTATGATTCTCACATTCATGGATGTATGGGTGAGACTTCTTTGAGTCATTTGAAGTCTCCTTGTTTTTCTTGCTCATTATTTGGTTCAGATTTTAGTGGAGATTCTTCATTCACTTCTTGGATGAAAGAATACATGGCTGAATATTTTGATGCATATCACATCCTTTTGGATCAGCATGATAGGACATGGGATCCTAACCTATGTCATTGGAGAAGATTTGATTGGTTACTTGATGCTTGTATGCACTTGGAAAATGGTGGTCTACTTGCTTGGAGCTATAAGCACTTTCTTGATTCTTTGATGAAGCATCTTCTTGATGTTCATTTTCATTATGTTGTTATGTAATTTGATGATATATATTTTGTACTCATGATGTTTGGAAGAATGCATACAAGAAAATGGGATCCAGGAACGATGAATTGGAGAGTACTTCTAATTGTTGGAGTGCAATACAAGCAATGGGACCCTGGGATAATTCTTAGTCTCATTGGTTTCAATTTTTTGGGGAAACAAGTAGTATGTGGGATGGATTCCCCACTTAATAAAGTGATTTTAATCAGAGTAGTGCAGCAGCAAGCATGGTGGTTCCTCTCTAAAATCTTCATGGAAGCTCGAAGACTCAAAGTTGGGAAACTCGGTGGCAACTTCAAAGAATTATACAGAAAGTAGGTTCTTCAACACCCATGTTTGAAATTGCATGAGGACAAGCAATATTGGGAAGGGAAAATTTTTCATGTCCCAAATTTTGCATTGGGTCACAATGGCCTAATCCCATTGTCCATATTCATGAAGGTTTGTCAAATTAATGTTAAGGGTCAAATAATTGCCAAGAAGGAAAATTAATAGTTTCCTAGGTTGTGGTTGGAAGCATTGGGATTTGAAATAAGAAGGATAATAAATGATCTGTGGAAATTAGAATAGAATAAATATTTAATAAAGGATCTAAATAAATATATACAAGGGAAAATCAAAGTGGCATTTGACCATGAAGACACATGGAGGAAGTGGGACCCACACAAGCTAGATTTTCTATGCCACATGCCATCCTCCTCTTGCCATTTCGAATCCATAAGAATCCCAAGGGTCTTGGGATGAGTTGGAAGGTCAATATAATTTGCATGAATCAACTAAGTTCGAATTGGAGTGGAAGAGTAACTCCCATGAAAGAGGAAGAGGCATTTTGGATCTAGTGAGACACTTGGACTAGATTCCCTAGCTCTATGACAACAATGATGAAGATGATATGACACCTATGACACAAATCACACCTGAAGGCTGAAATATGACATATATGACATGTCAGGGCTAAAAATATCCTCCAAGAGGGCGCTCAAGGGAGTTAGGGAAGCTAAGATGCTTCCGCATGTGATTTGGTGGAAGTGGGAGACTAGGAATTGTTGTACAAGTGGCATCCTTTGGAATCTCTTCCCAACTTGAGTTGGAATGAATCTCTTGGAAGGAATTAGACCCATAGAGAGCTTGGAAACTTTATAAATGTCAAGAACAAATAATGAAGGCAGCTTTGGATCATTTTTAGAATTTGCATTTGTGAAGAGAGAGAGCTAGTGGATGACTAGTTTCTTTCCTTTGCCAATTTCGAGTGTGAAAGATTCCCATACAAGTTGGTAATTGGAAAGTCCATTCAGAACTTTCATTTGGAGCTTTAATGGAGTCATTTTTTGTAGGTTTAACCTATAGGGCATATCATGGTTTCTTCTAGTGCAGCTCATTCCTTCAACCATTTCCAGTTTTCATTGCATATTCTTGATCCTTGAGGGAGGGCGTTTTTGGTGAGCTATTGTACTCTTTGGGGGAGATTATAATGCCCCATTTATTTTATAATATGAATTAAATACTCTTTTCTTCATCTCCAGAAAGTTTCAAGTCAAAATTCCAAGTGGAAATGTATAAATCTGATTTTTAATGAAGAAATGGTGCCATTTTCCCCATAGCTCTTGCATAGCGCTCTTGTGGTTGCATGTAGTTAGTGAAGGAATGCCATTTAGAATTAATGTACATGTCAGCTTCTGTATATATCTGTAATAACCATATCAGAAGATCCACAAGTCGAGATTCCAAGAAAAACTATGTTAATTTGCTCATTAATGGACAAACAGTGCCATTTTCCCACTACCTTGTTGTGAACCAATGTAATGTTAATGGATTCAAATGGATGAGTAAAATATTGATGGTTTATTGATGAATGGACTGTTATTTATGTATTATATTATTTAATGTTCGGTACATAAGCATTTGGAGTCATTTTGTTGATTTTCATAGCATTTGGAGAAGATTGCCTATCATTTCCCCCAAGGCTGAAACTAGTCTTTCTACATCTGATTTAATGGAGTTATAGCAGACATTAAAACGTGAATGGTGATGCATATGAGTCCATTTTTATTTCCTTTATATGTCCCCTGCTTCCATTCAGAAATTCGAGTTGGATTATGTGCATTTTGAAAGTCATTTTCATCATCTACCCCTAGGAGATTTGAACCACAATTTACTAGTAAAACTCCATACAATGACTAGATTGCCAAAGGGTTTTTCAGAAGTCTTTTTATGGGTCTAAATCATCCCTGAACATCATAATCAAGTCCTAATATCATTCATACACCTTTGCAGAAGATTTGGGAGCATTTGGAGCAAATTGGAGACCTAGAGATCAAAACTAGTCAAAGGTTGAACTAGGGAAAAAAGTTGAAAATTTCACCATTTTAAATAATTTCAAAAATGGGACATTATAGTAGAATTTGAAAAGCTAAAATTGCAACTCTTGCAATTGAGGAAGAATTCACTCAGTTGGATAATTGACAAGAGGATAGGTTCACTAAAATGAATGCTCAATTTCATCAAGAGTTGACAAAAAAGGAAGGAGCATTAGAAAAGATACAAGTAGTTGTTCAAGAGAACTAAGAAGCAAGCACATGTTTCATTTCCACTGCTAAATCCAACCCACTAATTGAGACCGGCATTGCGAGTTTATATTGTTTATATGCTTCACAATAATCTTTTGGTGAGTTTGAAAAACACACTAGAGGCATTGGTTCAAAATTGTTAAGTTAGATGGGTTATGATGGACAAGGGTTAGGAAAGAGAAATCAAAGAATCCTAAGCCCCATTGTAGATGAATTGAGAGTCAGGCATGAAGGTCTGGGTTTTAATTATGGAAAGGAAAAGGCCATGATCTCCAAGGTCACTTTTGACATGCAAAAGACATTCCAAAATTGGCTCGCTCGTAAGAGGAAAGAGAAACAATGAAGAGAGATGGAAGAACACTTCCACTCCATCCTTCTTATGGTGGATTGAGGAAAAACGGTGAAGAGAAGAGTTCCAAGACTCAACTTGAACCAACAGTTCAAGAAGAATCAATCCAATCAATCGGATCAAGAAGAAGAATACCAAGAGGAATGCAACAAGTAAGGCATCCCTTGTTTTCCATTGTTGCAAGAAGAATGGCCACATAGTTTACCACTTTTGGTACTCATATGTATGTGTATTTTGGAGGAGTAAATACCATTGTGTGGCATCTTGCTAGGAGAGGAAATCCACATGCCACTAGCCATATCACTTTCATAGGAGAAATGGTAAGAAGACATCCCCAAACCAACAAAGGACTCAAAGACACATGGACACAACAATCATGTCAAGCAACCTATCCATCTCTAAGAACTTCTGTCAACATGAAAAGTTGAGTGGTCATTGGGAAGCAAAGTGTTGATTCCTACATCCAAAGGTTTACCTTACATATTGCACAACCAAGAAAAGGGTGTGGAGAGTGAAGTATAAAGGAAGTGAAGATCTCCTTTCCTTAGCAACACAAGGAGAAAAGAGTATACATAGATTTGCAACAACAAAAGAGGCCAACCTCAACAATGAAGCAAGTAGTTGTTCGATAGGAGCATGAGACAAAAGAAAAGGATCTCGGGCCTAGGTTGATGTCTTATTCATGGTAGACTAGTTGAAGAATGATTCATCAATAGAGAATTGTTTTCATGCAAGGAAGCAATTGATCATAGCATAGGAGGGAAACCCACATTGATTTTTTTATTGCATATGCGTGCTGGGATCTCACAGAACAAGAAGAGCATAATTTGACTTGGCTTCATTGACTACCAAGATATAATGATTTCATAGCAAGGAAAATTTTAAGGATACGTAATTTTTTTAAAGTGTAGAAACTTTGGTGAATCTTACTAATTCTTAAATTTACAACCATAAAATGTTGGGCGATGTTTTTCTAAAAAGATTCAAATTTCTAATGGTTTTATATAGTTTCTGGACAATTTTGGCAACTTTTAGAGTAATTTTTTTATCCTATGTAATTTGGGCAAATCAATTTAGAAAAAAAAATGAAATTTGGCAAATATTTTTTGGAAAAAAGTAAAAAATTAGCCCTTGGGATAAATCTCACTACTAAATTTTTCCCTATTTCAAAGCTAGAGAACACAAAAGAATTTTATGTTGAAGATGGAAGTGATCTCTATTCAAATATTTCATAATTGGAGATTTCTTAAATCCAAGTCAATAAAAATAATTTTGCACTGTGGGAACAAGTGAGCCAAAACCATAGCTAGATCCATAACTTTATCCAGAGGTACAAGCTAGAGACAAAGGTATGAGTTGGAGTTGTAGCTAGGAGCTAGAGTCGGAGCCATGTTCTAGAGATCACATTGATCCAATGTTTGGTCCTCTAAGATTTTGGAAACTAAAAGGCCTCTCAATTGGGAGGTGTGATCTAAAAATGGATTCAAACCAAAAAATGGTTACAAGATTCAATACCTGCAAAGTAATTATTAAATTTTTGAAGGTTAGGAAATACATAAAGGACAATGCAATGTATAGTTAAATAAGACAAAGGATAAAAAATAAAAAAAAATAGAATAGGAAAGGAAAAGAGAGGGAGGAATCAGAATTGAAGGGTAGTCCCTTGGCCTTTCCATCACCCTATCTCTCTTATATATCATTGTCTTTTTATTCTTAGAGAGTCTTTTGGCTAGAGAGGGAGTTGTCATAGAGACATAAGTAGCATTGGAACTAAATATTGTTGAAATAGATTGAGCAACCATTCAAATTTTTGTTTTCTCGGTGGGGTTTTCAGGGTAAAATATATGTGTCAATTATGTGTGTGATTTTTAATTATTGTGTCTTGGAATTTCATTTATAGTTGCATTCAATTGATTGTTGTGATAAAATACATATGGGATTTAGAAAAATCCATGAATGGTTGTACATTTTCTATTCCACTCTATGTGTTCATTGTCCCCATGCTATTAATTAATTCCAACAACTATTTCCCCACTATAGTCAAATGTTTTTATAGGCATAGAGATTGTTAAGTTTAGACCAAATAGACTAGCAAGATCACTGAAAGAAACATAATCACAAGATAGACACAGAATTTACCATGGGAAACCCTCATGGGGTAGAAAACCCAGCAAAGCTTTCCTCAATAAGATGATCAACCAAAATACAAGATATGCTCCAAGACTTGTCCTTATTCTCTACCTCACATGCAGACCTCCCAGACACAAGTGCACTACTTTCTGAGTTGTGGAAGTGTGTCAAATGAGGAGCTCTCCTCCTCTATTTATACTAGTTCCCGACTAACCAAAAATCCCTAATGGGGCCGACCTCTTCTAGAGAAGTCTAATAACCCCTAAAATATAAACCCAGGGCCTACCCCCACATGGTGGGTCTAATAACCCTAGTTCCCACAAACCATCGAAGGAATAAACATCTCTGGATACATAATAGAATCACCTCGGAGGAATGAAACATCTCTGGAATAATAATGTACAAATATAATATTCTTAGAAGTTACAATATTCAACACTCCCCCTTAACGAGAAGGATATTATAACCACATCTGCAGGAGCAAGGAGTCATCGACTACAACACACATGATACATCTATATATCATCAGAAGCTTTCTTCATTACATTATCATCAGTAACTCAACCAGTTACTGGAACATCAGCATCATCGTTGCGATCATCAGCATCGTCATCACACGATCATCAGCATCGTCATCACATGATCATCAGCAGGATGCTCAATCTTGATCTCTTTAGGACCTAGGTCCATGGATGATACAATCCAAATCACGTATCTTTTGAACCGAGGTCCAGGGACGATACAATCCTATCAACTCTAGTGATCCTTCCTTTCGGAATTACGGGATCCATCACAATCATGTTTAAGACTATCCTTCCTTTCGGAATTACGGAATTTACGATCTAAGGATGATTAATCCCACTCAATCTCTTTTAATACAATCCTTCCTTTAGGAATTACGGGATTTACGGTCTAAGGATGATTAGTCCCACTCAATCTCTTTTAAGACAATCCTTCCTTTCAGAATTACGGGATTTACGGTCTAAGGATGCTTAGTCCCACTCAATCTCTTTTAAGACAATCCTTCCTTTCGGAATTATGGGATTTACGGTCTAAGGATGATTAGTCCCACTCAATCTCTTTTAAGACAATCCTTCCTTTCGGAATTACGGGATTTATGGTCTAAGGATGATTAGTCCCACATGTCCACTAAGGACTTCATTCTCGGAGACCATACGTCTAAGGATCAATTCAAGGGACCGAAGTCTAGGGACGATACAATCCCCACCTGTCCAATAAGGACTTCATTTTTGTAGACCATACGTCTACGGATCAATTCAAGGGACTGAAGTCCGGGGACGATACAATCCCCACCTGTCCAATAAGGATTTCATTTTCGGAGACCATACGTCTATGGATCAATTCAAGGGACTGAAGTCCGGGGATGATACAATCCCCACCTATCCAATAAGGACTTCATTTTCGGAGACCATACGTCTACGGATCAATTCAAGGGACCGAAGTCCGGGGACGATAGAATCCCCACTTGTGTCCTCATCAATACAGACACCATTAGTAAATCACTAGTACAAGTACATACAAGTATCCTCATCAATACATGTCTACATGTTATCAAACCATGTATCCTCAACAATACATCAATATAAAACATGTATCCTCATCAATACATCAGAAATATAGAAACATGTATTCTTATCAATACATCAACATGTATCCTTATCAATACATCAATATAAAACATGTATCCTCATCAATACATCAGAAATATAGAAACATGTATTCTCATCAATACATCAATATAAAAACATGTATCCTCATCAATACATCAATATAAAACATGTATCCTCATCAATACATCAAAAACAAGTAATATAAGTATTCTAAGTATAAGAGTCCTAAATCTAAGCACATATAAATATCTAGGTTTAATAAACAGGTGTCCTTATAATCGACCTTAGCTATTGATGAGGGCAATTTCATCATCAGTGATTATATCACTCCCCCTTTCGAGGAGGGTCCTTTTGAACTACACCAAGCTTGTCTCGGAAATATTCAAATTTTACTCGAGACAGAGGTTTGGTTAATATGTCAACAATTTGTTCCTCAGTACTCACATACTCGAGTTTAATAGTTCCTCTTTGCACCATATCTTGTATGTAGAAATATTGGATCTCTATGTGTTTTGACTTATCATGGAACACTGGATTTTCTATCATCTTGATACATCTTTGATTGTCACACATGATCACAATGGGATCCAATTCTAAGTCAAACACTCCAGATAATAGCTTCCGAAGCCACATTGCTTCACAACTGGCAGAGCAGGCAGCTATATATTCTGCTTCAGCAGTACTAAGAGCCACACTAGATTGTTTCTTGCTGAACCATGAGATCATGGCAGATCCAAGACCATAGCATCCACCTGATGTACTCTTTCTATCTGAGACACTTCCTGCCCAATCAGAATCTGAATAACCATGTAATCTGAGTTCATGGTTTCCAAGATAATATAGACCAAAATCTAATGTACCCTTTATGTACCTCATTACATGCTTTGCAGGTATTAAGTGAACCTTTCTAGGTTCTACTAGATACTGACTCAAGGTATTTACAACAAAGCATATATCTGGCCTAGTATTTGTTAAATACATCAATGACCCAATGATTTGTCTATATAGAGTTATGTCCACTAATTCTGATGAGTCATTAACTAATAACTTCAAGTTGGAGTCCATGGGAGTGGCCATGGCTTTACACTCCAACATATCAAATCTTTTTAAAATCTCCATAGCATACTTACCTTGATTTAGAAAGATTCCTTTTGGTTCTTGCCATACTTATAGACCTAAGAAGTAGTGCATTAATCCGAGATCTTTCATCTCGAATTCTGAAGAAAGCTTCTTCTTGCATTCAACAATTTATTTCTCATTTCCGATTAGAAATAGATCATCTACATATAACAACAGTATAACTGGTTCATCATCCATCACCTTGAGATAAATATTGGGGTCAGCTTTACTCTTGGTAAAGCCCATGCTTGTTAAGAAACTGTTAATCCTTCCGTACCAAGCTCTGGGAGCTTGCTTCAATCCATATAATGCCTTCTTCAGTTTGCATACATGAGTTCTCCCGTATTTAACCTCAAATCCTTGTGGTTGTTCTATGTACACTTCTTCTTCAATGACACCATTCAGGAAGGCTGTTTTAACATCCATCTGGTGTAGTTTCCACTTCATCATAGATGCAAGTGCCATGATAGTTCTTATTGATGTGTACCTAGCAACTTGTGCAAATGTTTCTTCATAGTCTATTCCCTCCTTTTGAGAGAATCCTCTGGCTACAAATCTTGCCTTATATTTTTCAATGCTACCATCTGCAGCATGTTTTATCTTGAATATCCATTTGGAAGAAACCACACTTTTATCCTTTGGTTTGGGAACTATATCCCAAACCTCATTTTTCATTTTTGACTGGTAGTCTTATGTCATAGCTTCTATCCATTCTTTCTTTTGAGATGCCTCCTCATAGCTGGTGGGTTGTTGATCCACAAGATCACATATCAGGGCCACATAATTGGATACTAACTTGGGTTTCTTCCTTTCTCTAGCGGAACCTTCAGGAGCTCCATATTTTTCAGCTCCTTGAATAATGTCTCTAGCCCAAGCTAGCCTTCTTTTTCTAGATAGATTTGCAATGGGGGGTTCTTGAGGTTCTATCATGCCATGGTCTTCTAGTGCATCATTTTCAGGGATGGGAACAGCTTCTGTGACTTTAGGAGGTGTATCTTCTTCATAGATTTCTTCAAGTTGGCACTTCCTAGATTTCTTGATAGCTGCTTCTTCATCAAATGTTACATCTCTACTTATCTCCATATGATGAAAACCAAGTATGTAAATTCTGAAAGCTTTGGATGTTTCACAATATCCAACAAATATTCCTTTCTTACCAGAGGGATCTAACTTGGTTCTCTTTTCTTTTGGAATGTGAATATACACAGGACATCCAAATATTTTGAGGTGACTTACCTCATGCTTATTTCTTGTGAACACTTCTTCTGGAGTCTTAAATTCAAGAGCACTATGAGAAAGTCTATTTTGTACATAGACAGTTGTCCTGGCTGCTTCATCCCATAGATACATGGGAAGATCTTGATCATGTATCATAGTCTTTACAGCTTCCATGATAGTTCTATTCTTTCTTTCAGCAACCCCATTTTGTTGGGGATTGTAGGGAGTGGTTAATTCCCTCTTGATTCCAGCTTCCTTATAGAAGTCTTCAAAGTCCTTTGAAGTATATTCTCTGCCATTATCTGTTTTGAGAATCTTGATTTTCTTTTCTGAGAGATTTTCTATTAAGGCCTTGAATTCTTTGAATTTTTCAAAGACTTCATTCTTTCCTTTTAGAAAGTATATCCAAGTCTTCCTTGAATAGTCATCAATGAATGTGAGATAGTATTCAAACCCACTTAGGGATGTGGTGGGCATTGGTCCACATACATCTGAGTGAATTAACTCCAAAATGTTCTTAGTCTTTGTTTCACTCTTTGGAAAGGGGTTCTTGACATTCTTCCCCTTTTCACATTCTTTGCATGAGCCATTATGATCAATCTTTAAGTCTGGTAGACCTATGACCACCTTGCTCACATAGGGTAGGGCCTTGTAATTAATGTGGGTGAGCCTTCTATGCCACAGTTCACTGGGGCTAGTGGTTTCATGGACAAGGGCAGCTTCTGGATAACCCTTGAGTTTGTAAAGTCCTCCTTCTTCTTCACCAATAACAATTGCATCATCAATTAACTTTCCTTTGGGCCACATGAGCACTTGTCCATCAATAAATGCAATTCTAAATCCTTTCTTATCTAGTGTTGAGATAGAAAGTAGGTTCTTCTTCAAACCTGGTACATACAAAATTTCTTTCATTTTCAAAGGTGTTACAGAATCAAGCTTGTAATTTGCTTCACCAATTCCCTTGATGGGATATTGATAATCATCACCTAAAGATACCTTTTGTGGAGAAGACTTTTCTTCAAGTCTTGAGAGAGTTTTCTTTTGGCCTGTCATGTGCTTTGAAGCACCACTATCAATGAGCCATGTATCTTCTCCAGGAGACATAGATCCAGAGAGTGCAGAAAATAGAACATATTCCTCTGCATCTTCTTCTTCATTCCTTCTAGATCTTTTCCTAGGAAGGGGCATATCTTCTTCTTCTTCATCTCTTTTGGATCTTTTTTTGTGAGGCCTTACTTCCTCCTCTTCTTCTTCTTCACTATCATCTTCTGCAAGATGTGCTTGATGTCTTTTATAATGAAGATTTTTCTTCTTCTTTGAAGGACAAAATCTAGCAATGTGACCTTCCTTATGACAATGGAAACATTGGAAAGAAGAGAACTTTCCTTTTCCTTTCTTCTGAAATTTTTGAGGAGAATGAGGTTCCTTGTGATTGAACTTCTTGAAGTGAGATTGATTCTTCCTTCTCTTAGTGTGTGTGGCCAAGGCTTGGTCATCTTCTTTGAGAAGGGCTTCTCTATCGGCTACCCTAGCTTCTTCTTGAACATAGTCCTCCCAAACTACATCAAACTTCATACTTTCCTTTCTGGCACACATAGTTTGTATAAATGACTCCCAAGGTCTAGTGAGACCATTTAGAGCAGTCATCACAAGTTCATCTTCATCAAGAGTATCACCAATGGCATCTAGTTGCTCCTTGATTTGGGAGACCCTTGAGAAGTAGTCTTGAAGGGATTCTCCTTTGTGCATCTTGGTGCTCTTCAACTGAGTTCTTAGGTTCATCTTCATATTGATGTTCTTTCCTTCATACATTCTTCCTAGAGCATCATACATTTCCTTTGGAGTCTTCTTGGAATCCACTTGGGGAATCAAGTGGTCTTTAATAGAATCGGCTATGATTCTCTTTGCCCTAATCAAATCCTTCCTATGCTTCTCTTTGGCTTCATCTCCTTCAGGTTCTGCAACTTCATCCTTGATATAATGAGCAAGATCATTCTCTTCAAGAATGAGACCAATTCTGTATTTCCATGCCCGAAAATTCTCTATACCTTCTAGTTTGTCTTCAAGCTTAGTGCTTGGAGCCATCTTCTCTTGGGGGAGTCCAAGAGATAAGAGATAGAGTAATACTTACCCGGAAACTTTAACTTTTTACTTTTCTGGATCTGCAACAGAATTTATGGTTTATCGCACTTTTGGTAAAACTAGGGTTTGACTTTCCCAGAGTTCTACCCAACCAAAAACCTTGATCCAAGGCTCAAAAGATAGATCTTTAGAAGAGCTATTCAGCCATGCAACCAGAAACCAAAAATACTAACTTTTGTAGAAACCCTAATTTTGGGAGAGAGAGAGAGAGAAATATAATTTCACCTTGTGAAAGATGTTCTATTCAAGCTAGCTCTGATACCATGTTAAGTTTAAACCAAATAGACTAGCAAGATCACTGAAAGAAACATAATCACAAGATAGACACAGAATTTACCCTAGGAAACCCTCATGGGGTAGAAAAACCAGCAAAGCTTTCCTCAATAAGATGATCAACCAAAATACAAGATATGCTCCAAGACTTGTCCTTCTTCTCTACCTCGCATGCAGACCTCCCAGACACAAGTGCGCTACTTTCTGAGTTGTGGAAGTGTGTCAAATGAGGAGATCTCCTCCTCTATTTATACTAGTTCTCAACTGACCAAAAATCCCTAATGGGGCCGACCTCTTCTAGAGAAGTCTAATAACCCCTAAAATATAAACCCAGGGCCGACCCCCACATGGTGGGTCTAATAACCCTAGTTCCCACAAACCATCGGAGGAATAAACATCTCCGAATACATAATAGAATCACCTCGGAGGAATGAAACATCTCCGGAATAATAATGTACAAATATAATATTCTTAGAAGTTACAATATTCAACAGAGATCAATGGATACCATTCTAGATCCATGGCATTAGTGTAGGATGTTCATAAATCAATATTTTGGGTTTTAATGGACTATTGGGTGAACTCTTTCTTGGTTGAGGCATTTTTATTGATCACTGTGCGAATTTTATCTTGATTGGGGTAATTTTATTGATTATTGTTGAATTTACCCTTCCCCGGTCATTTTTATTGATTGCCAGGTGAATTCTCTCTCTTTTTTAAATAAGTCTTCTATATTCTATTAAAAACTGTACAAAATTACAACATCCATCAGCTCGAATTTCTTAAGGACTATCTAACCTTTCAAAGCACCAGTCTAAAATTTAACAAGTTTGGCCCTAGACCCCTCTCCCGAAGGAGAAAACAGGGTGTACATACAAAACCGATTCCACTAAGAATCGATAAGGCTGCTACCAACTGAACAGACAGAACTTATGAACCAAAGACTTTCCACCATAAAACCACCTAAATTGCATTGGCCAAAAGACTACAGGAACATATGAAGACAAAAAGAAACGACGAATAAAGGAACTTCTCAGAACAACTAAGGCACCTAGGTATTGGCAGAGGGTTGATATGCCTTCGCCAGAACTTATGAACCAAAGACTTTCCACAATAAAACCACCTGAATTGCATTGGCCAAAATACTACAGGAACATATTAAGACAAAAAGAACCGACGAATAAAGGAACTTCTCAGAACAACTAAGGCACCTAGGTATTGGCAGAGGGTTGAGATGCCTTCACCCGGCTCTTGTCTTCAACAATGTCACAAAACCCAGTATTAGCATCAACCTTCATTGGAGCAAACACCCCCATCTGTGGGAGGTAGGGAATTCCAAGCTCCTTTCTGACAACATTGATCTTCATGTGAAGAAGCCTGGTATTCGGGTACAATTCCTTCCAAAACGCCACAGGAATGTCCTCATCCCATTGTTTCTCCTCTTTCTCAAGCAAAACGTTGCCTAAGAGCCCCTTAACGACCCAATACAACATGACCGTCTTCTCGTAGAGCCCTTGATGAGCCTACGTCGAAACATTGTCCCGAATCCACTGTTAGACCACGGCCGAATCCATCGAAGGCACATTATCTAACACCTCAGCCCAGACGCCTTGCTCGAGAAATTCCAGGTCCACCCGTATGGAGGGCGTATTTGATGCTTTGTATTTCCATTCCACCTCCACGGTGCGCATATGCTCCCGAATAACCTTCCTTTTTCCACATGCATCTAGACCTTCCGACTCATCGGCATGATCCATGGCTCCACGTTCAGGAACCCAGAGCATAAACCACCACCCTATGCCATGAATCCCACCAGCTTCACCACCCTCCTTATTAACCAACTTCAACGTCACGTTGTGTTTAACCATCATACCGAGAATACACGCATATCCAGTAAATCCTCGATTAGTAACTCCCATAATGGCAGATTTGACATCCCCACTAGTTTCCATCATGCAATCCATCCTGCTCCCTGTTAGTTCCCAACTGTGCATCGTACATATCCTTATATCCTTCGTTAAAGTCTGCAGCTTCCTCACACAAAAGTCTTGGGAGGGAGCCCTCCCTTTACCCTCTTGTGTGCCTTTCATTTCCTTGCCACCTACAGGAATTCATGCATGTTGTTAACGCGTGGCGGCATGAGAGCACCACATGCCACGTCCGCCAGAGCATCCCCTCTATGTCCTTCATTCGCATTCAAGGCTAGGTGAATTATCTCTTGCCTAGGTCATTTTTATTAATTGCTAGATAAATTCCCCACTATTTGGGTAAATTCCTTTGATTGTTGGGTGAATTTCTTTGCTTGTTGGACATTGTCTCCTTGTGGCATAGCGTGTCATCTTGTTAGAAAAAATTCTTTGCTTGGTAGTTGTTTTCTCCTTTTGGCACAAGGTGTCATCTTGCGGGGTGCATTGAGAGGGAGCATTCAGTAATATAATATTCTTGTTGGGTGTTTAATGGTGATGAATATCTCCCTTAGATACATTATTTGTTTATGCATATTTTCCAACACTTTCACCCTTGGATTTCTCAACTCCAACATTGTTTGATGTTCTTCAATATCTTTATGATGCTAAGAGTGTATCCTAGGATAAAAATGATTTTATGAGTGAGAATTCTCATGAAGTAACATCAAATACAAGCAAGGATTTTGATTAGTTTAGGCTACTAACTAATCTTCCAATGGTAATCATTAATAATATATAGATCTCTATACAAGTCTCAAAATCGACTATTAAGGGGTTTCCCATTGGCTCAACTTCTTTAAATTAGTCTTATCGTTGTACTTTAGATTCATCAGTAGCAGTTAATGAAATCTTTGAAGCACATACATAGGAAATTAGAATGCTCGAGTGCTAGTACATGGAGGGATTACATTGAATGATCATAGTAATTGCATGTTATTTGTGATGCAAGTCAATTTGGCATTACATTAGACTATATGTATGCAATGGGTGGTTGTGTTTGGTCATGTAACCATATAATATATGGGTAACTTATTGTTTCCACCCCACATACATTCCATCGAATGGTGAGAAGTTGAATTGGAACTTGGTTGTAAACAAAAAGCTTGTTACTTAGAGGTTGAAGTTTATTTACATAGAGAAATGTGAAAGAAGGAATTGGTGATTGGATTGAAGCAGCAAGGGTATTTCTACACTAAGGAAATTTTTAGGGGCAAAATTTCGTCAATTGGTTATTTTTTGAGGTTTTTTTTCGAAAAATAATTTCGCTTTTTGACCATTTTTAGTCTCTAATATCGCCTATATTTACATAAAATATTTTTTTTATCATAATATTCGCCAAAATTTACAATTTTCAGTAGTAAATTGTATGTTTCATATTTAATATTCGCCTACCAATCTATATATATGTTTTTTTCAATCCAAAATAATCGCCTAGAATACTATACTTACGTATAGTATTATAATCCTTAAAAAATACCATGTTCTACACATACATTATTTGAATGAGTGTGTCACTCAAAGGCCACTTAAGTACAAAGTTTGGACAACATATTTTATTTTATTGATAGTACAGAGTATTTCAAACACCAAGAGATTTCAAGCCTGGAAACCAATAAGCATGGCCAAACCTCGTGTCCCTGATTTGTCATAGCAACATAGAAACCAACTTAAAATATCGGTTAATACTGACATTGCAGATGGTTGTCTCATGTGTAGGTTACACTTAAGAACATGTGTAAATCCATTCCGAAGAATAGAGCTCTTTGGATAACATTGAAAAATAAAAAAAGAAATATAATTCCCTAGAGTATCAATATTGATTGATAAAGTGAGTAGGATATCAACCAGGGTAATCTTTAGGGGCGAAATTTCGCCAATTGGCTATTTTTTGGGCTTTTTTTCAAAAAATAAATTCGCTATTTTTAGTCTCTAATATCGCCTATATATACATAAAATATGTTTTTTTATCATAATTTTCGCCAAAATTTACAAATTTCACTAGTAAATTGTATGTTTCATATTTGATATTCGCCTACCTATCTATATATATGTTTTTTCCAATCCAAAATAATCGCCTCGAATACTATACTTAAATATAATATTAAAATCCTTAAAAAATACCCTGATATCAACCCATCATTTACAAATGCATGTAAAATAATTTTAGACAATATAAAAGATAAAAAGTAACCATTTATAATCCAACTTAACTAAGCCATTATAATCCAACTTTTATTGATGCTACACAAAACATGTAGCACAAACTTGTTATGTACCACAACTACCTACATTGTAACGATGGAAATTCCAATGTAATGAGTGTTCAAGGATTGATTTCTTTGTCAAGAGCATTGAGGAAACTACACAACTTTGAAGCCACCATATAATATTCATGTGGTTGTGCAATTCTATTATGTACCGTTAACTTTTCCAATTAAGGGTTCCACCTACACACTCACTGGGATTTAAACGGATTTAATTTAAATGAGATAAACTCTAACCCATCCTACCAAGTTATCTCATAACACCCTTTTGTATCTTACAACATGCTTTGGTCACTTAGTCAAAGATTTTACCATTCCTATCCATGCGTCCATAATCATAGCGAAATGCGAATGTTACTCGGCTTGCATTTTTAATGGTTGGGAAATTCGATTACTTTGAAAGGTTAAGATGAGAGGACTTTGGAGCCCCATGAAATTGAATAGGAGTTGAAATGGTTTGAAAGCAAAGCTACATGAACCTTAACAATAAAGCCAAGGTATAGAGCTATGATTGACGAAGATATTAAGGAGGTCCAAGTGTATAAAGCCAAGGTATAGAGCTATGATTGACGAAGATATTAAGGAGGTCCAAGGGTTTGGGGGGTGGAAGTTGATTTGGAAGTTAGAAAATCTCTTAAAAACTTTTTTTTTAGTTTTAAATTTAATAAGATTCTTATTTGGGATAATGGCTAGAAAATAAATTGGAATGGATTAAGTAAGTCCGTTTTATACAAAGGAGATAATGAATATATGGATAATCTATTGTCACTTGCCCCGTCTTAATATTTATATGGAAATAAGTGCTTCTATCAGTTTGTGGTACATCCTCGTGGGATAAAAATACCCGTATGGTTTGTTTTGAAAACTAGATCAATGATATTTATGCTTCAAGCCATAAAGCCTTGCCTTGTTTTGTATATTGGGGGTTATGGTTAGCAATAAATTAGATTGTATATGAAGGACAAGACTTGTCGATTGGTCAAGTTTCACATAGAATCAAATTGTCCTATCAAAAATGTCAGAAGGAGAGTAAACAAAAGGTAGCAAGGATTTTAAGGCAACCTGACATAGATTTTTTAATTATCTCTTGGGGTACTTTGATGGGGCATGTCAAAGAAATCTAGACATATGTAGAGTTGGGGCCATTCTTTATGTAAACAATCATCATCATTACTTTGAATTATGTTGCAAGCCTTGGAACCAACATCAGGGTAGGATTTTATGGGTAGGCTTTTATGATTTGAGGATTTTGTTGAAAATAAATGTAGATAAAAACTTCAAAATATTTTAAGTTATGGGAGATTCAAAATTGTTGTTGATGGATTGAGTAATGATAATTGCCATATCACAAATTTGGTTTTAGGACCTATTATGAATAGAGTTATGGAGGAAAAAAATCATTTTGATTTAATCTCCTTTACACGTGTATGTACATGGTATACAATACAAAAATAGATACTTTCTCTAAGGTAGCTCTCACCTTACAAGATCACGTACTTTTATAGTGAAAGAATTCAAGGAGAATATTATATGGACTTTGAATCTTCCCTTTTAATCTTTTAATCTTAGTTGGAAGTGATAACACTTTAGTATTTTGAAGAGAATGTATTCATGAGGGTGGTTGTTGGGTTTTCTTATATTGATATAGTTGCTTTAAAGGAAAGGAAGGAGGACACATGGGAATAACTTATTTTATGGACGACTATAATAAGTAGTTTGGGAAAGAATTTAGTTTGTTTATGAACGGAGAGGCTAAGATGATGTATATTTTGGATTCAAGTTTGAAATATCAAATACGAATTTTTTTCTTGGTATATATATTACTTAAGACAGATATTTAAGTATTTTATTTATAGATGACATTGAAATACATCATTTTTTATTAATATGTTTTTAAATGTTATATGTCAACTCTATGTTGAGCACATAAGGAATCACACACACACACACACATCTATATGTATTTGATATAAGATTGATATTGAAATATTTTAGTTAGGATGGATATTGAAATATTTCACTTAAGGTGGATATTGAAATATTATATTTATGGTTGACATTGAAACACACGCTTTTTCTATTAATACTTTTTTTAGTGCCATGTGTCAACTCCATGTTGAGCATGAAAGGAAATACACAACTCCATCATACTGGATTGTAGAAAGTGCCTCTCGACACAATTAAAAATAAATAGTGACAACTCAAAAGGCCAAGATGAGGATGATCGCAGTTATCAAAATATTTCAATTCCATATGGATAGATAAGATTATTAACTTGTAGAAAAACTAGCATAACAGAGAATAAACGGACTTATCAAATCATTCAAAAGTAAAATATTGAAGAATTTGGGACTATTGTCAAAATCTTCAACTATAGAGTCATCAAGGACAAAAGAACAAAGGAGAAGACAAAACCAAATAGTACAACATGAAACATAGAGTGGAAAAAGAAAATTGGCACCAAATAATGATACAATGAAGATTGAACTTCCAACAAGTACAAAGATAAGAAAATGGGAAATAAGTTGAATCCAATAAGGGAATATGACTTAAGAAAATAAAGGATCCCAAAGAGAAAACAATTCTTGAATGACAAAAAAAATAAAAAATTACGAGAAAATAAAATATTTGCACAAAGTGGAAGTAATAGATAAATTAAACTCGGAGAAGTAAAAGAAAAAAAAAGGATAATATATAAGACAAAAGCACAAAAGATAAAGAAGGTGAAAGGGAAGCCCAAAAAACCAAAGAAAGATACAATAAGGGGATGAAAAGAAAAATGAAGAAAAAACAAATGGAAAGAAATTAGTGATAAAGATAAAGAAAAAACAAATGGAAATAAATTAGTGGTAAAGAAATGAAAGGAAAGAAAAATGACAAATATAAAATAGGGAATTAAAACTATATTTTGTAGAACAAGACATGAAGGTTAGGACAAGACAAGACAATACAATGTGTTAAAAATTGTGGAAATGTTTGATAGACACATGCATGATAATTGGAAACTTCCTAGTTGTTATAGGTTGCCAAGCATTCAAACGTTGGAGTTTGTTGATACCTTGCAATTAAAACTTAAAATTAGATGTTTATCTTGAAAGTGTATTAAGGAATATAGATGTTTATAGAATGAAAGTAAAAGAAAAAGAGTATATAGGATAAAGAAGTTGAGATGGAAGTGATAAACCAAAATAGATGCAATAAGAGAAAAAAATTAGGAGAAAATGAAAAGAAGAAAAATGAGAAGAAAGTAGTGATAAAGAAATAAAGAAAAAAAATGATATATTAAATAGAACATTAAATATTAAATATCTATTTTGTAAAATAAAACCTAAAACACAGAACCAGACAAAACAATATATCAGAACAAGACAAAACAATATATGCAAATTTACAACCGATAACCAATATTATTGTTTTTTAGATTAAAGTATAATCATATATGCTTTAAATTATTGCATTTACCACCAATAACAAATAGTGAGACCATTATTTTCTAAAAGTTGTATATATAACTTTGAATTTTTCAAAAAAATACAGCATTGGTTTGGATGGTTTTTCTAAGTAGAAGTTTGATAAGATTGGAATTTAACTTCCAATCATATTATCAAATAATGCTCTATTGATTTCTTTTATATATAAAAAGTAAGTTGTATATTTCTAAGGAATCACATAGACTTTTAAATGAATGATGATGATATTCTTTTACATAAATCTGTTTTTTTAGTATGTTGGATTTTTAGTTTCCATGATGATGTAAAAAAGAGTTTTTAATTATAATATTAATTGTTTTCATTAATTATTAAAATAAAAATAGAGCATTGGTAAAATAAATAAAGGATAAGGGCTATCACATTGTAGTTTACCATTAAATTATGATTCAATATAAGGCAACCTTTTAAGGTGGTGGGGATATGTGTTTGGCTTTTTCATCTCAAGAAAACCAAACATGAAATTGGGGTGAGCTAAATATACTTTAAAATTTGGAATCTCATCATGGAACATGGAAATATTATTATATAAAAGAATATTACAATTTTAATCATGCTCTTTATGTATTACCCATAATTCTTCCTATGGCGATGCGTAGTGGGACCTCCTTCCTTTTACATATGATCATGGTATAAATTAAGTAGATCCAAGAGATCAATATTTGATGTTATTGTTTTTGCATAGTTTATTCTCTAATCTCTCTCATCAAGATATTATTTCATATATATTTTTTCCATCAATTTGGTTTTTTCATTAAATTTAGTATCGTTAAATAAATGTGTTGTTTTCTTGTCTTTAAATCTTCTAACAATCTCGAGATAAGGTTATGATTCTTTGTCATTATTTTGATTTGGATATTGATAATCTCCCATCATATAGTATTTATATTCTAAATTTTAGAATGATTACAATAAATGTTCATATGTGTTTATATAGCTTATAATAAATGTTCATATATGTTCATATAGCTATTTTATTATAAGTTCCTAAAATATATGGGAAAATTATTTGAATCTTATAATCACTCTCTCCTAAAATGTTACCATAATCATTTTACTTAATTTTATTTTTAGATTGAAAATGATTTTATCATCTATTGATTCATTTTAAGGGGTTATTATACTATTCACCCTTTTTGGGGGGGGGGCAACTCAAAGTTTGCTCTGACCAATTTAATTTAAAGTCACATCATGTGACCAATGTATATGAGTTATTATATGAGTTTTTGGGTTATAAATAAGAAGCTCAATTAAACTAATCATGTGACCAAGGTATATAAGTTATTGGGTTATAAATAAGAAGTTCAATTAAACCTTTTTATAGTTAAGAAAAAAATTACACCTCAAGAAATTTGATCTCTCTCGATGCTAGATCCAGGTTTAAGATGAATCTATGCTAATTTTAATTTGTTTAGTGTGTGTATTTTTTTAAATGAACATCCAACCTACATATTCCTATTATCTTGTTGAAATTATTTTTAGTTGAAATGTATTTTATTTTATTTACATCTCCTTCATATTAAGTTGTAAAACACTTTGCTATTCTCAATACAATTACAATTATAACCATGATTACCTGCTCCAATTACGCACTCCATCTTTCAATCTGTTGGTGGCCCATCTTTAATGCTTTGGGAGTTGTATGTAGATAAACTCTCACCTTTTTTTTTAGTAGAAAAAAAGTCATACTATTGATATTCGGTAGTGAATCAAATAGTACATGGATATAAGTTTCATAGAGACTGTATAAAAATATATAACTGACGAGTTATTCAGAAAAGATAAAAAAATATATCCAAATGTTTACAAAAAGGAACCAACGTTTAAGATAGCTAAAGCACTTATAGTTCGTAAATATTTACAGAACAATCCGCAACTCTGCAACCTTCCTGGAATTCCTCCCAAAATTTAAATCCTTCATCTCCAACCATAGCAAATTTAGATAATTTATTAACTCCAGTGTTATGCTATCGATAAATATGTTTAAAAGAAAAATAAACTCTCACCTACATACCACAAAGAGACCTCCCTCTATTTGTATAGCACTCGAGCAACTTACAACATGCTTTGGTCATGCTCACTAGTCGGTGTGTGGTCACAAGTTAGAGGCTTCTAGTCCCTATCCACGTGTCCATAATCTCAACGCTGACAAATGATATTCGACCTAATTTTCTAATGGATGGGAAATATTGTGAAATTCGTTTCCAAGTAAAAGGTCAAGATGAGAGGACTTTGGAGGCCAAGGAATTAATACTATATGCATGTATTCTTTGAATTCCAAACTTTACAAAGATATTTAAATGACTATCACGGAAATATAAGAGAACCGAAGCATGTGGAAGACCTTTCTTATCCAACAGGGTAAAATGGAAGAGGTACCACTTTGTTTCAAAATTTGAGTGAATAAAAAATATATATAAATCAATATATTATATTATTTTTATTTGTATATGTTTTTGGTTGGAATTTTGGAATATTATAATGCTGAAAATATTTTAAACTAGGAGATAAAGTTGATATGATGTTAATAAAGAAAGGTTATAAAGAATCATGGCGTGTCTTTCAATATTGTAAAGTGTTTTTCATGTTATGGTTGTTAAAGAATCTAGTTTCAATATTGTAAAGTGTTTTTCATGTTATGGTTGTTAAAGAATCTAGTTTCAATATTGTAAAGTGTTTTTCATGTTATGGTTGTTAAAGAATCTAGTTTCAATATTGTAAAGTGTTTTTCATGTTATGGTTGTTAAAGAATCTAGTTGTGTTTTATTTAGTGTTAAATTATTAAAATGTAAAAGTAGAGTTGTATATATGTATATATTCTTATTGTAATTGTTGTAGTTGTATATATGTTTTGGTGAGCGATTATTGAAATATTTTAAAGAGTTCATAGATTGTATGAGCCAAAATATTATTGTTTTTTATGAACTAATTTGAAACGTGTAAGGTTGATCAATGGAGATTCAAGATATGGACAAAGTTATTCACCGTAGCATAAAAATGGAGAAAGCCACATTCATAGTCAAATAGCTAAACATGATCTTAAATCAATATGAACCCCAAAACCATAATGATAGGACATTTGTGACAAGTAAGAACACATTTGAGGCAATGATGGAAAAATTCACAGCATTTGCATAGATTGTGTAGAGGGGCATAACAAGTTACTTTATGTGACAACGCCACAGTTCATTATAATCCAAGAAAGAATGGGGATGAAGTTAGTAGAGATGAAGGGGGATATAGGCAAATTCTAAGAAAAATGTAAATTCTAAGAAAAATGTAGGATAATATCATGGAGGTCAGTGTCATATTTTCCCACATCTTTTTGGTATCTCTTTGGTATCAATATTGTAAGGTGGTTTTGCATGTTGGAATTGATATCTTTAGTAGTAGAAGAAGTTTTTTTTTAGTAAAAATAAGTTATCATATTTATTAATATTTGATGATGAGATTAAAATATCTAAAATGTAATAATGGTGTTAAAAAACGCCTCTAACAATTAAGCACATATTCATAAAAATATTTTAAAAAACACAATACATTATATATACAAGTTATACCTGATATGTTTAATAACACAAAAGCTTCACCAATAAATAACTCAAGGTTTACTTCTAAAACTCAAAGAATGAGATAACAATAATCACTACCATGATTGATGATAAATAAAATAATTTGATAATTCAAAGTTTATTCCTAAAACTTCAATGAATAAAACAACAATAATCATTACCATAATTAATCATAAATAAAATAGTAATCAAACTATTATAAAAATCCAATAAATCTAAATTATATATATATATCAAATATTTTCACAATGTAAAACAATATAAATACATTCTCCAAATTCAATAATAATATTTACTTTACGTAAACTTTAACATTTAAATACACCTTCCCACTTTGTATATAATAAAGTTAACATTTAAATACACCCTACCACTTTGAATAATAATGAACTTAACATTTAAATACACCCTCCTACTTTGAATAAGAATTAACATGATACACGTGTTAACATGTCCGTAGTACACAAAACATGTATTACAAACATGTTAACTTGAATAATAATTAACATCATAGACTTGTTAACATGTAAAATATATTAAATCATATAAAATCCAACTTTTGTCTAGTACACAAAACATGTATTACAAACATGTTAACCTTTCGAGAGGTTGATGTTCCCCCACTTTCTTATTAAGGGCTCCACTACCTTTGGATATCAAATATTCTCACAATCTGAAACAATATTTTCAACTTTGGATAAATTTAACATTTAAATACATCCTCCAATTTGAATAATAATATTAATTTTTTTTTTAAATTGAAAAAAATACTATATTTAAGTATAAAATTTTGCAAAATAGATTTTATAGAAAATATATCGCACATTGATCATTCATTCCTCCTTCGGACTTGATGCTCCTTCACTCTATATTCACAAATAACACATACATTGTCCATATAACAGCCTCATATTGAGAAAATATCATGACAAGAATCACAAATATATCAATCCATATACCACCTCTCTAAAACTATATTCAACACACATTTCCGTTAACTCTGATAAAACTTACATCTTTAGCAATTAACATAAAACCTTAACTATCACTAGTGAAAAAAGAATAAATCGGGATCAAGCCATCTGAGATGACCATTGAGTCTTTCATCATCTCATAAAAAATGGATCCTTCAAGCAACTTGAAGGATTGCTTTGAGATATTGTCTGCAACTCCATTAAATTCTTTGAAAATATGAAGAAATGAAATCTCCTCAAACTGACCTTGTTTCCTTCTAACTTTTTTCTTCCAACCCTCAAGTGCAACCACGTACAATTGACACTCTTGGAGAACCCAACCTATTATTACCTTAGAATCGCCTATTGCCTGAAGATGAGATATAGATAAGTGACGAGCAAAACTAACAGCCCCCACAAAGCCAACAGTTCACCTTTAGTGTTGACTCCCTTCTCTATATTAAACTTCAGCTTAAATGCATAGGAGTCGTCCAGTTTAAGATAAGCATCGGATCCACACTTTAAACCATTATCCTATGCATCCCCATCAAAATAATCCACTAGCCAATCATGATTGAAAGTAGGGGCTCTCTCCAATCTGGCATTTATTTCTATGGAATCCTGGTCTCCATCCCTATCCTCGTGGCTTTCCTTATACCCTCCAATGGTTCTGAGGATAACTTTCCTTACAGAAATGACCTTCCCTTCAAATAAATCTCCATTTCATTGTTTCCAAACCTCCTAGCATACATAAATATGCAGTTCCTTCCAATTAAAACCACCATGTACATGTCTTCGAATCCATCAATGACTAATGATTCCAATGGTGAACAATTTGAAATTCACTCCTAACCAGAGTCCAAACCTATTGTGTGAAAACACAGTGAACCAAAAGGTGGTATATGGTCTTAGCTTCGGCCTTACATAGAATACATATACTTGGGCCTTGTCCACCTCTTTTGATCCAGTTATCCCACATTAAGATCCTTTGTTCCAATGCCAACCAACAAATTTGTTTTTTTCTTAAGGAAATGTGTCATTTCCACAATGGGGAATACCACCATTTCTGAGTCAGAACCTATGATGTGTAGATGATAGCCTCATAGGAAAACTTAGCACTAACAATCCCATTTTTCACTTTCCAAAACCAGACAAGTAAATCATCCTCCTCATCGAGTTGTATATCTACTCTTTGAAGCCCAAGAACATAGTCATTCCATTAATCTTTAAAATGCCCTTGACAATCCAAATCTTTCTCTTTTTTCCAATAGTGACAACCCATCTAATCAAATGCATTATCGTTTACCTGAGCGAGAGACCAAAATAATCTATATCTAAGATGCTCTACAAGATCTAGCAACAACTGGTAAACCGCATCACCTCCAACATAAGGATCTTCTCCTAGCCTAATACTAAATCTGTTCCCCAGATTCCAAGACAGTCATTCTCCAATGGAAGGATTTAATCAAACTGATCCAGAAGTTAGACACCCCTAAGACCCTCTTGTTTCCTGCTATGATCTAGTATGTCATCGAGCAACGTTTAAGATATGTTTCCTTAATGACAACACTCCATGGACCTATGGAGAATAAACCCCTCTAAAGGCTCTTTTCCACTAAAGCTTGACCAAAATAATGAACATTTTTTATCCCACATCCCCCATGCTTCTTTGGCTAGGATAATATGTCCCACCTTACCAAGTGAATTCCCTCTCGATGCTTATTCCCAGTCCTCAAGAAATTGAAGATTTTTTTCCTGATCTTATTCAAAATAGACTTAGGAATATTTGCTAGTGTTAACTAGTAAACATGTAAATTCTCCAGCACTACCTTAACTAAAATTAATCTCGCCCCTAAAGAGAGTCACATGAAGCACCAATTACTAATCCTTTTCTCAATCTTTACCAATAGTCAATTCCAATCGACAACACTGTAATTATTTGGTTTTAAGAAGTATCATAGATACTTACCATCAACCAAATATTTAATTTGGAAAGGAAATAAAGAACCAACTTACACTAGAGAATTCAGATCCACGTCATTTTCCAAAAAACAGGACTTTGCTTCACTAAAGGCCATACCTATTGCCACACAGAACAATTCCAAAATGTCCTTATAAAATTTCCATTCACTCAAAGATCCTTTTCCAAACAATAAAACGTCATCAATGAATAATAGATGAGTGATTCTAAGAATAATCGAAATCTTGACCCCCTCCAAATGACCTTCCCTCTTTGCTTTGTCTATCATTTTTCTCAATGCTTCAACTATTAATAAAAACAATAGAGGGGACAAACAACACCCTTGTTCGAGGCCTCTAGAACTTTGAACAAACCTAGAAGGAACCCCACTAATAAGAACAACACAATTAGTCGAACACACGCATCCCATGATCCAATTTGAAGCTTCCACACTAACCCCGAGATGAAGCAACAGACAAAGAAAATCCCAATTTACCCAATCGTAAGCCTTAACTAAATCCAGCTTCAGTACCAAATCTTTCAAGCTCTTTGACTTTATAGAATGGAAGAACTACCGAGCCACCCCAATTGCATCCATAATCTGTCGATTCTCTAGAAAGTTGAACTGTTCTTTTGAGATAAACTTGGATAACATAGGCTCGATCCTATCATCAATCACCTTAATAAATAACTTTATAGACCAAGTTACACAAAGAAATTGGTCTAAATTCACTAAAGGATCCAAGCTTCGAACTTTTTGGAATTAAAGCAATAAATGTAGCATTAAATCCCCTATCACCTTAGTAGAGCTTACCTTTTAGCCTTGAATCCTTAACAACATCAAGCAGGTCTTGCCCTAGAATATTGAAAAATTCAAAGAATAATTTCACTATCCACCTGTCTGGGCCCTGACTTTTCGACTTTGTGAATCTAGCTAAGATTTTTTAATGTCCTCCAAAGTTACCGGATTTGCAACGCCTTTCCCTTCTTCCTCTGATAAGAATCTAGGGTAAAGTTGGATGCCATTAATTTGATTAAGAATATAAAGATCCCTGGGATCCTTAAATGATTTTTAAAATGATCAACTACAGCCTCCTCTATGAGTCTTTGATCAGTTATGACATTCCCATTCTCATTAGCAATATCCCAAATAGAGTTGGCTACTCTCCTCTGCTCCACAAATCTATGAAAGAACTTTGTGTTTTTGTCACCTTGCACAAGCCACACAGCCCATCTTTTAAGGCACCAAGTTTCTTCATCACTTTTTAGGATTTCTATAGTCCATTTTTTTTTCAAATTATAGGCAGTGATTCCCATACAATCTTTTGGTGTGGGATGCCTGGAAAGGAAGGCACTACGCAAAAAATAAATACAAACATGGAGAATACAACATGGGCTTCCACAAAAGTTTGTACTAGATTTATGGTCCCATGAAGTTTTCAATGAGATAGGTAATTGATCAATTGGGTCATTTATGGAGATGAAGATAAGTTTTTAGGTATCAAGGGTTATGAAAATAGGGAAAATTTAGGTGTGGTTGGATTTTCCAGATGGCATTGCTCCTCAAGAACCTAGTAAAAAAATCTGATGTTTCAAGCATTTGCAGCAAACATTTCATGGGAGTCTCAAATTCAAGGCTATAAGAAGTTGCTCACACATTTCATACAATAGGGGGAACTCGATCTACCGCCAGTTTACTCACACATTTCATACAACAGGGGGTAAACACACATTTTATTCAAGTGGAGTGCATGCGGTAATTGATCATTCGAATAATTGCTCAGTTTATTTCAACAATCTTTAGTTACAATATTTCTTATGGCTCTGTGACATCCTCCCTCTCTAACCAAAATACCCTTTGAGAATCAAAATAAATTGATATAAAGAGAGATGTGGTGATGTGAAGGCTCATGTATAACCTTTTAGTTCACATTCCTCCCTCTCTTTTCCTCTCCTATTATATTTGTTATTGTAATTAATTCATTATTTTCTTCTCTTTATCTTATTTAATTATACATTTTTAGTTCAAATCCATTTTCAGATCATACGCATCAATAATTATATCACGTTTAATTATTATTTGAGTTAGGAGGATGCATTTAGATGACATATTTCAGATAAAATGGTTGATTTCAAACAACAAGCTGCAAGTTGTAAGGGAGGAGGCTTGGACAAATTGAAGAAAATAGGTGTTAGGTTGACCCCACCACCGTCGAAAAAGTAGTGGAGCCCCTAGTAAGAAAGTGGGGAACACGAACATGTCAAAAGATTGGCAAGGTTAGCATGTATAAGAAAGTGGGAACATGAGCCTCTAAAAAGGTAAACATGTTTTTTCAAGTTAACATATTTTGAAACAAAGTGGGACCTCTTCATATTGGGATAAAGAAGGTCATGCAAATGCTTCGCTTCTCTTCTCTTTCGTTGGTACTCGTTTTAATATCTTTCTAAAGTTTGAAATTCAAAGAATACATGCATATGGTATTACACCATTTCAAAAAAAACATGCATATGGTATTAATTTGGCATGGCCTCCAAAGTCTCCTGTGCTATACAAATAGAGGGAGGTCTCTTTGTGGTATGTAGGTGAGAGTTTACCTCTTACATACAAATCCCAAAGCCCCAAAGATGGGCCACCAACCGACAAAGAGAAGTGGAACCTGCCTAAATGATCTAAATGAAAAAAAAAAATCAAAATCATATCATAAAATAGTTGTGAGTTACTAAACACACCATGTTTAAATTAAATCCTTTAGGGTGATTGTGGGTTATTAAACACGTCATGTTTTAATTAAGTTCTTTTACACTCCCTAACTTGATAAAAAAATCAAATTATAAAATATATTTTTTTTTCAAAATTTTCAAAATATTAAGAAGTGTTTTGCACAAGGGGTAGAGAATATTGAGCCAATGAGCATTGATTCGAGTAACTATAGTCCTTGGAAAGAGTTAATGGAGTTGTTTTCTAGTGGTAAACAAATGAGAGTTTTTTTATATGTGGCTGGGTTCTTCTTGTGGATGTCCCGAGGATGTAGTTCTCTTAACTCCGACCTAATTTCTTGTGGTTATGAATATATTATGGTCATGAATTAGAGAAAATAAACTCTTGATTTTTACCAAATAAGAGATATTATATTTATTACAAATAAATATTTAAGAAAGAAGATATAAAATAAGTGAAAAAAAGTATGTAAAATAATTAAAAGAAATGAAAAGCTTGCAGGGGTGTAGTTCGACTAGCAATTGAAGTGAAATAAAGGTCATGGTGTATATAGAGGTTACGAGTTCAAATCACCTCGACTTACCCATGCCCCATGCTTATGGGTTATGTGGATGCACCTAGAGGTACAATGATAGCAGACGAGAATCGACCCTATGTAACAAAAGTACCTGCATCACCCTAGTTGTAGGTTCCCCTAGTACAAAAAAAAAATGTAAATACCTCATTTTGAAATGAGGTAAAGAAATGTAAAAAAAGACAATTAAAAAAATACATTTAGTTTTCTTTAGGTAAAAAAGCAAAACACATATCCCCACCTTAAAACATGACCTCAATATGAGTCCATGAGTCCTTTAATGGTAAACTAGAAAGTGATAGCCCTTCTCCTTTATTAGTTCCTACTTTCAGGTTGGTTGGTAGGGACTGACTCTTTTTTTTTTCAATAAAAAACAAACAATACTTTATATTAATAAAAAGTATGAAAACAAAGAAACATCCAAATGAGGCCAATACATTCTAGTACACAAACCATGTCTTCATTATCCTATAAGGACAAAGAGTCTAAACTGATCCAAAGACGCCACAACCGGCAACCAGAAAGGAAAAGTGAACCGTGGGATACATCCATCCCTAATGTCAGACCACCAAGGCTAGGAAAAGATTGACGATCACTGGATTACAACAATAGTATAGAGATGACATAATTACAGTGGAAAAAGAAAACTATGAAAAAAGACAAAAAAAACAGGCCGCAGGAATACGACAGCCTACCCAGAAAAAACAGAGACCAAAAAGGTGATCGCAGAAAAAAGGGTATGAAATTAATTATAGAAAGAGTGGTTGACTATCAGCTCGAATCAAAACATCCCCTAACCATCGTTCAAAATGTATGCAATCAAGAGTAGTAGAAAGTCCAAAAAATGAGAGTGAATCAGCCAGAGAATTTTTCTTTCGAAAGATATGTTTCAATGTGATCTGAGGAAGCTCCTTAAGAAAGATATTTATCTGGCGCATCCACAAAGTCAAAAGCATAACCTGAAGGGAAGAAACACCCCTTGCCCAATTGATAATCACCTGTGAGTCTCCCACATTCCCTTGTAAAGCGAGGTGATGATTCTTAGCAAACCAGAGTACCATCCAAAGAGTGAAGAACTCTCCTTTTGTATTAATCCCCACACCGCAATTCATCCACAAAAAAAAATTCAAACTAATTCCAAAAAATAACCACACCCACCCCACAAAAAAGAATCATAAAATTGGAAAACCCCATCAAATTGTGCCCAACAATCCTCCCTACTCTCGTATGTCCAAAGAGAACATGGACAATACCTATGGAGAAACCGCTACAGGAACCTGACTCTATGAATCACTTTGTCGTTATATCAATTTCTTTACACGAAAATCGAAATGTTTCTTAAAATATTAGCTTAAGTTTGCATTTGTAAACGTCTAGTCCACTTTATGCACATCAATAATAAAAAAATTAATATTTATCTAATCCAATCATTCTTATTTAACCTCGTATCAAGGAAAAGCATTTGCTATGAAATTCAAAAAAATAGCTTAAAACTTCGAGTAAAAATTATATAGTAAGTAATGTTATAAATTATTCTAACATTACTTTAACTTTAAAGGTTTATTTTACATTTACTTTGTTTTTATTTTAATAATTAATAACTCAAATAAACACGAAATGAAAATAACACCAACATAATTGAGAAAAAGCAAAACTATGTAAAACATCATCATCATTCGTTGTACCATCAAAACAAAGCCAAATAGCTATTTCTGTAAAAACAAATTTATGTAAAGAACAACATCATCATTCGTTGTAACATTAAAAAAAAGGCCAAATAGTTATGTGTTGTCCTTGTTAATAGATTTCAAAGCTTATTTGGTTCCTTAGAACCATGCAACTTACTTTTTATAAGAAATAAATAGAGCATGATGTTATTATATTACTAGGATTTAAAAATCCAATCTTATCAAACTTATACTTTTAAAAACCATCCAAACCAATGTTAAGAAAAATACAAAGTTTTAAAAACCCATCCAAACCAATGTTAGGAAAAATACAAAGTTTTACATATAATTTTTTCGAAATAGTGGTTTGGTTATTATATATATATGTGTGTATGTGTGTGTGCACAAGTGATGATGGGTGATGTGGAAACCAGGAGGGTGTGAAATGTATCGAGAATGAGAGGACACATGACGAGTAGGAAGGTGATGATGGGGAGAGGTGGCATTGACTTTGCATGCGGTGAGAAGATTATAAGGGTAGGTGTGAAGATGGTACGAGGAGCTTGGAAAATTTAAGGGAAAAGACAGGGAGCGGGGAAGAGCGAAGTTGGAAACCACCACAATTGATGATGGCGATTAATGGCAAGTCTGAGGAGGGTACGAGGCCGTGGATGTTGTACATGGTTTTTATTATGGGCGTCTCTTTGTCGATTTCCCTGGTTGCAGTGTTATCCCTTGGAAGTTGTTGTTTACGTCATAGGGAATTCAGATTCGACACTCTCCAGTGTGGCAAGTTGGAGTCTGGAATTGGGTCTAAGCAGGCAATCCCGGTGCGTAATTATTAGGCTGCGTGAATGGAGTCTAATATGGAAGGCATCGGAAAGGAGACGAAGGAGAGGATTCGGGAAAACCGTGAGCAGCTGCGTGCTGTGTAGGTTGCATGGTGCTATAGGGCCTCTATTTCTCCCTCAATCTGAGCTGATATTGAGACGGTGGAGAAAGAATTATGGCAGGAGCTGGAGGACTCACCTCCTAAGGAGGAGATGTTTTCCTTGGAGTAGTGGATACAAGCCTAGGGCTCATCGCATGCAAAGTAGGATTTGTTTTAATGCACGGTTTCCCTGTTCTGGGTGATAAAGGGCCTTCTTGGGTGGATGTTGCTAGAGCGCATGGAAAAGGAGAAGGGAGATGAGGTCTCGATGCAGTTATGGAAGGAACTATATGTCAAATCCAGGTTCGTGCAAATGAAAATCGACGTTATGGCTAAGGAAATGGGTATTCCTTTCCTTCCACGGATGGGCATGGTAGGGGTTATGGATACGACAGTGATGGATCAAAGTGGCGAATCAGCGGACGTCCTTGGGCATGCTAGAACGACGTCCAACCCTGCGTCCTCCCAGGTTCTATTTGGGCCTTGTCCTCTACCCAAACGTTTGGATTGATGTCTGGTGTCATTAGCTAGTTCTTCTTTTTTTCCTTTTTTGTTATGTTGCGTCGAAGGTTGAAGTGTCAGTTGATATGTGTTAAAGTCAGGAGGTCCAGTATGCTGTAAGGTGTATGTTGTTGGGAAAGAAAGGGGTCAAATCTATTTATGTTTGTGTGGTTTTTGTTAACAGTCTGGATGACATTTTTCCTTGTTTTCTCCTACAAGGGAGGGGTTTTTTTAGGCTGAGAACTGTATAAGAATGTATAGACCAATATGATGCAAGGGAAGTCTCAGATAATGATTCTAAACTATAGAAAATGTAAAAAATTTGGTGAATGTTAACATAATGCTACTTTTATATATATATATATATATATAGAGAGAGAGAGAGAGAGAGAGAGAGAGAGAGAGAGAGAGAGATATGTTTATTAAAAATTAAAGTTGATTTATAAAATTATAAAGAATACAATATATAAAGAAAGAAGTGATTTATAGAATTATATAGAATACAATATATAAAGAAGATACGGAATTGGAAAAAGCACATCCTGAAGAACACTTGAAGATAATAAAAAAATTAAAATCATTAACCTAATGAGATAGGGAACAATGATAAAGCTTAAGAATAAAGAGGTTTTCTAACCGAGAATTATTGTTTTAGAGAAGCACTTATGACATTCAAGGCCATAAGGAAATGTATGATGAGAATGAGACCATTGGGTCTATGTTGTTTCACAAGTCTATCATGTAGGTTGGAAGCTTTCCATGGGTATCTTCCTATTGGTGTCATAGGGTTGGAAGTTAGAGGTAAACAACCTAATACATATCAGTGTAAGGAACTCATCTTTGGAAAAACCTTCAAGACTATCTCTTAGAGGATTGAAGGGGCACTTTCCATCTATGGCCAAATGGTACTTCAAGGAGAAAGTTGAGGAATTGTTTCCTTGTTTCATTCACAATTAAAGCTTTTGGATACCACAAACCTCCAAAAAGGTTAAGGGATGATCCCAAATTGATCTACATATTTACCATATGATGTTATTGATTCCCTAGAATTGGTAACATAGAATTTGGGGCCTATAGGGTTTCTTTGTGACGGATCCTAAAAAACACAATCATACACCAAAACTAACAAACCTTTAGTTTGGAGTCAAATAAGTGTAATTAATTTGGGGTATCTTACCTTCAAAAATGCATACTAGAGATCCTCACTACATTCTACACATCATTATCTTTCCAACTCTGGTTTGTTTTGGTCAAATGAAGTCAGCATGAGAAAGTTATTCCCCCAACAAAGTAACAATCTAGTTATTTCCCATAAATCTAAGAGGTGGCCTTGTCAACTCACCATAATTCACACATGTGGTGATAGTAATGCATGAGAATCAAATACAGACTTCTATAAGAATCATGGATATTCCAAGATGGTTATGAAATCCTAAACATAACGTTAATCCAAGCTATCAAAAAACTATTAAAAGGAGGGAAACACATTCAATTTATTTAGCCACCATTAATGTTTCATAGTATAATTAGTGAGTGTGGAGGAGATATTAAAGAGAGAAGAGTGAGTGAAGAAAATTATAGAGGGTTGTAAAATATCATAGTGTCTGACATCTTCACAAGAGGTTTGGATTGATTTGAAATTTGTATTGTGTTCTCTATAATATAAAAGGAAAAATACACAATCTTTCTTTTTTCTAGTTGATTTTCCCACATCAAGTTTCCAAGTTAAAATTTGTATTCCAATGTATTTCTTTGATATTATATGCTTTCTTATCATGCCACATTACTTAAAGAATCTAGTTAATGTTTTTTTATTTCATGTTAAATCACTAATAAAAAATTATGGTTATATAATCCAGCATAGTCTCATTGTAGTTGTACATTTTATTTTATTTTTCGTTGAAATGACCATTGAAATATTCAAAACTATATAGAATTTCTATGAAAGAAAAAAAATAGTGTTCTTTATGAATTCACTTGACAAATATAAGGATACAATCAATGAATATTTAAAACAAGGGAAATAGCTGCGGTGCAGCTAAGTCCCTTCGAAATGGTATTTTAGGTAATGTTGATGAACTGAGGATGGTAGTGGATGACACAATGAAATTGATTCAAGATGACTTTATTCAATTGTAATTGAACTATTAACTCTAGTCTACAGAAGATTGAAAACTGCAGGGGAAAATATTGAAGAAATTATTGATAGCCAAGTTGTTCACGATATTGGTTGTTACGTATGCAAACCAATTAACTAGAAACTTTATATTTGTGGTGCATATGAACACGTAGGTGTTTCTATCAATATGCAAACTCTATTCGTTATGAAAAGTCGCGTTTGAACTAGGCATGTTGTGTTTATGGTCTATAAATTTGTTGCAAGAGGAATGTCTTGACATGCAATGCTACTTCATGTAGATAGGATTCGTCAAGTGTTGTGCAAGGATGAGCATAGGTATAGAAGATTTGTGACATATGATCATCACTATTGACTGGTGCTATGAGCATATAGACTTAACCCTAAATATAAATACCCTCCAGTGGTGCCCTAAATATTCGTTAAGCCAACTTGACCTTGAAGACTACATAGGTTAACTTTGCTATTCCTGGAGTGTGGGTATATTTTGTTATGATAAAAAAATTTGAAGTTTGAGGTTATGGTTGCAGGGAATGAATTGTAAGCAGTATTATCTTTGCTCAATGTTCAACAAAAGAATTGCCTAGACCTTAAGCTTAATATTAAATCTTTGAAACAAAATATAAAAAAATTACCTAGATGTTACCTTTAATATTAAATCTTTGAAACAAAATAAACAAAAGAATTGCCTAGACCTTAACTTTAATATGAAATTATTATTTGTAAAGAATTTAACAATTGCTCTATAAAGTTGGGTGCTTGGTGTTTCAATGTTTTGACGCTGGAACTTATAGTAGAAAGAGTATCAATAAAAAAATCTCATTTCTAACAAATTTCCTTTACATATTTTGATGAAGTTTTTTATATCTATGTAATGTCTAGAAGATGTTTATGGAGTCTTGAGTATGGACAGTGCTGGTCAATTGGTGCTTTTGGAAAGAATGATTGTCCAGATGTTCGAGGCATATTTATGTTTCAAAAGCTAACTCCATATTGATTCTTTGTTGTTAAGCCATGTCCACGAATCCTGCAAGAGATTTAGGTTGGCTTACTTTGTCCTGAGCAATGAATGCCCATTTGCATTTGGAATTAGAGATACCTTATTGAAAGGTTCTCTAGAGATTGTAGATTGGCATAGATTGTAGGACTAATTTGATGAGGGTCAAGCAATTAGCTAAGTCAAGATTTCAGAAGGTGCAACTTGACAAAAAAAATTTCAAGTTTGGGAAAAAGTTATTTCCATGAGATATTGTGGGCGGATTTGGTTATCAAAGGTGGTCCCCTATGTTTGGTTCGGACTGTTATATACCTAGGGGGAATAATATGGGATACATAGGGAGGTGCCTAAGCGGAATAAATGGTGTAATGAGTACCCAAAATGGAATCAACTATGCAATGTGTACCCAATGGGGGTAATTATTGTAATGTGGTTTTTAATAATGGAATATGGTCTAGTTGGTGGTTGGGGGTTAGTTAGAAGAAATAATATAATAAAAAGGCATAGAAGCCTAGGTATACTAATGAAATTTGATAAGGGTCAAGCAATTAGCTAATTTAAGAGCTCGGAAGGTGCCGCATTAAATCAACAAATGCATTTTCAGTTGAATGTAAGTGATATCAAAGGTAATTCTGATTTTAGAAACAATATTCGATTACTCATAAGATACAAGAGTTTTGCAAAGGACATAAAATCATTCACGACATCAAAGTAATTCACATACGTCAGGAAAGATCTCACTGCATGCAAATGAAAATTGCTGAAATAGTTTGACAAACATTCATCACAATGCCAATATTGTTCACAGGCCAAAATTGTTTGTTCATCACTGTAGCTGAAGTAGTTCTCATACATCAAAAGAAATTCTTCCACTTGTCAAAAGTCCGTTCTTTCTAGTTCTAGTTAGCTATATATAGCTTTACAAAATGCTGCAAGAGCTGCTACCCATATCCTAACTATTCAGATTCTTTTAATTTGTCTTGTAGTGCTAATTTTATAAAAGGGGTAAATATCCAAATTAAGTTTACAAAAAAGGAACGGGAGTTAACATCCAAATGACTTTTTAATGTCTTAATGGTATACATAAAACAAAATCAAGGACACATGCCGACTTTAATGAATGGATGTGAGAAAATGTGAGTTATCCTGTGGCTGGCGCATGTGTTAATTCAGGTGTTTCTGAAGCTGTGTGTGTTTCCACTGAGACTTGAGTCACTGCATCTGCTAGAGCATTTTCTGAGGCTAGAATTTGGTTCGATGTTGATGACCTGCTTGCTTTCTCTATGTGGTTTGCCCAAGCCATAGTTTCCTTAATGGCATTGTTGGCGGAAAGAGGAAGCATTGTCTTTAGTGAGACTTCATGCTTGGCGAGATCTTCTTCAATGTTCAAAATTTCTATCTTAGCGACCCGGAGACTTTCTTCTAAGATGTATTTGTGGACAGTGGCCTGACCAATCCAGTGGTCGAGATCTTCAGTCATCAATGTATCCACTTTCCTGGTGTATTCTATTTCTTCATCTAACTCGTCCTTTAGCTCAGCTAAACGTAGTGAGTTGTCTGCAAAGTCCTCTATAGTCTGTGGCATCTTCATTAAGAATTTTTTCTTGGGTCGTCTGCATCCGAAGTTACAAGTTTTTGCATTGTTCAATGGTAGCGGCAGACATGTGGCTCAACTTTATTCCGTATTCTTTGCAAAAAGATAAAAGGCGTATATCTGAATTGAAGCTAGATATGGATTTAAACGAAAGATTTGCTGGGAAACTGGACTTCCCTTCTCTCAACTACATCTGTTTATGGATATCATCAATAATTCGCACGTACTTTTTCTTGCGTTTGGTGGCTTCTCTGGAAATCTCTACCGTATATTTCTCTTGTTAACTCACAAGCTTGGTCATGAAAGGGATGCATATTTGCTACCTTACTAGTAGCTTGTTGCAATTGTAGTTCCAGCGATTGTCTTTCTTCTTCTAGCTTTAGGTTTTTATTCTCAAGTTCTCCTTTCACTATTTCTAGTGCTCTTGCTTGCATTGCTAGGGCTCTCCTATCAACCTCTAGTTGTTGAAGTTCTATATTTAAGCTCTCTTTCTGAGTCACGAGAGCATTATTTTCTCAATCATCAAATTTGTGTAATTCTTTTCTTTAACCAAAGCCTCTTGTAATTGCTGAGTTTTCTCTTTCTCCTGTTTCAATTCGTCTCCCAAAATATTTACATTATATGTTGTTTCCATAACAGTTGCTACAGAGATTGATGCCATGAGCTCAGGATCATTTTGAGTCCCCTGCATGATGGTGGTTTCATGCCTGGTGACTATATCAAGTTTAAAAGGCCTTTTGACACTAGTAATTGTTTCTTTGATGATAGATTTCCTTTTCTTGTTAAAGGAAAATCTATCCCATGTAGATACCCTACTGCCCCTGGATGGTGTGAAGGCCACCAGTGGAAGCTCCTCAATGGAGACATTGATATCAAGGTCTTGAATATTTGGGCTTTGAGGACTAGTATGTTTTTCTTGCTTTTTGTCTTCTTCTGTTTTTCTTAGTGCTTCTTCCTCCTGTTCTCTTCTTAGTTTCTCCTCTTCTTCCTGCTTGGCGATTCTTGCCAATCTGGTTTTCTCTAATTCTTGAACCCTGATAGCTTCAGCTTTATGTGCTTGGTCTTTTAAGGTCTTTTCTTCCAAAAGTTTATCTTCTTTTGCTTTGATGTTCTTTTCAGCTTCCTCTTGAATTTTCTTAGCTTTCTCTTTGGACCTTTGTTCTTCTTTAGAGAGAGACTCAGAAGCTTTCAAGGTACTCTTTTCTTGCTGCTGATCTAGTTTTGCAATAACATTAGAGCTCGAGGCAGCTCCTCCTTTACCAGGTTGAAAAGTTTGGAGCCCAGACAAATTGATAATTCCTCTATATGGTTCCTCGTCTCTATCATAAAAGTGAGCGTATTCGAAGGGGGTACCAATTTGCTTGCAATGCTCTGCAGCTTTACCTTGCCGATCATTTATATGGAAAATTCTTTCCCAAAAATAGAAGCTTTTCAATTCAGCAACAAATTCTTCTGTTGTTGTTATTTTTGGAAATCTGTGAGCGCCAACATAAAATGGTAAAGGCGGGAAGGAGGCCTTCTTTGCCTTGTACAAAGCATTACCAATTCCATCAATGAATACTTGTCTCACCATTTCTCTATGGACTACATAATCTGTAGCATACCTAGGTAGGATATACGGGGTTTTGGAACCTCTGTACATTCTTATATAGGTACCATCTGGAGAAAAATAAAAATCACCATAGTTCTCTAAAACTTGCATAGCATTCTCAGATAGGCAGTTGGGTTCTTTATTGAACATTAACTCATATAAAGCATGATGAATTCTTCACAAATGAGTTTGTAATGCCTTATGTAATGCTGAGCCCAAACATTTTTGTAGGCGATGAACACTGAGTTCTCAAGTGAGTTCCATATGCATCCTAGCCTAGGAAAGGGGCATTTTTCCACAATGCAATCTATCAAGTAAGATCCCATATAATACTCTGCCTTTCTTTCTACTAATCCTTCTTGTGCAGTGATTATCGCCGATGCCAGGCTGTCTGAGAGGATATCAGCCCAGTTGAAGATTGTGCCTTTGAATTCCACATAGTGTATGATAGGTATCCATTGGAGCATAAAAATTGTGCCATCGGGCCTTCCGAAGATTCTGCTTAGCATGAGAGCGATTAGTCTGAAAGGGGGTCTCAGGTTCTGAACCTCATACTCTTCACTATCCTTTTTCGTAATTTGTTTGCATGCGATTAGCAGCCTCTTAGCCATCTCTAGGTTGTCCATCTTGACATCTTCTAGCCATGCATCATCAAGCCGTTGTTGAGGCTTGGGAAACTTGTAAGCTGTTGAGATGTAAGATGGGTGGAATGAAGCAAATGCTATTCCTTTGTTGTCTGTTAGAACTCTAGTTTCAGCATTTGCATGCTGCAAAATCCATCCAATTACGTCTGAACATGGGAAGAGGTCTGGACGTGTAGATGCTTTGGAAATGTAGGAATTCCTAATGTTTTGGTATAGGCATTCTTCTTCGATAAGGGCCTCAGGGAAATCCTGATCTCTCACCATTCGGTAAACGTCTCCCCATTTTACTTCTGGAGGTACGCCTGTGGTGCATGTTGTATCTTGGAATCTAGTTTCCATTCTTGTGTTGTTATTAGCTGTCTTTGACTTTCTTTTAACACCCTTAGGCATTTTGAATCTTTTGTTCAGTAATCGGTACACAGTATTTAGTGCATGGATAAGAACATATGACACAATATCAGTAATCAAAACTAGAATGTTATTCATGGTGGTAATATTCAAATGCTAATGGAAAACTTTTATGAATTTCAAATGGTTATGGTTTTTTCAATGAACAATCTTTCAAACATTCATTTCATACGTCTTTTAATAATACTGTGCTTTTCAGAATAAGCAATGGATTCCTGAAACTATCTTAAAACTTAACCTACTGATTAAGAAACGATTTTCAAAGGTCCATTATGGGATATAGTTTTAAAATCATAGATGTTATTTTTTACTTATGGCAACAATAAATTTTATGTAGTAGATTAAGGTAAAGATAAATTTGAAGCCATCAATGGATTTCTAAGCATCAGTTGTGAAACATAATCATAGACTTAAAATTTAAAAACCAATGATTTAATTCACTTATCCAACACTCCAAGCATTTCAGCATTATTAAATGTGTTGATTATCAAAGTTTTAGTGCTACAACTCCCAGCTACAATGTTTTTTTGCAATACACAATGTTTCCTGTCAATATAAATCTGTTATAGACACCTATTTACATCAATCTTCATGTATGCTCACATGCTCACCATAAAGTTTCATGCTACTATATTATAAAGTCCCACACATTCTAGATGGAGGAAAAGTTATAATTGTTGATCGTTGATGACTAATAGATCCTAAAGCAAGAGAATGGAAATATATCTTAGCAAGCAGATGAGGCAATGACAGCTTAGACAGAATATACCTAAAGTGGCTAAATACACACACCATTGCTGCCGACTAGTTGAGAATATTACAGCCCCAAATATATATTCATACTTAGCTCCCCAAGTCTCAGTGCAACTAGCTAGAAAAGGAATTGGAAGCTCAAAATTGCTACTCTAGGGTCGCATACCTTCTTCTACAGCTCAATCTAGACAAAGTAGCATCCCTTTGCAATTTTCTATTGTTGCTCATAATTTCACAAGGAGGGACATTGACAGTACATATGTTCACACTTTGTATTTGCATCCTGTACAAAGTGTTGGATTAATGGAAGAATGAAAGTGATGGGCTTCACAAGCTTTGACCAAACTAATGTCAATATTTCATGGAAGGAAACTACGGAGATGGGTTTCAAATTCGATATTGGAATGGATGACGTACATCCATGAACTTTGGATGAATGACAGAAGCATCCCTTGTAGTTTCAGAAGTTAATGTCAATGAAGATGGATCTGGATTCTCACTGCATTCCATGAGTCCATGCACATAAATCTTCTTGTCTCTCCAATTCATGTCATTTATATATAGGTAGACCTAGAAGGACTACTAGAGACATGGGAATAGGATTATTCATGACGGGGATAGCCAAATTCCTAGCTATGAATGCATAATTGATAAACCTTAACATGAAAGCTTAATAGATAATAGGTGAGTATAAAAAACCTTTAGCATACACATTGCTGGAGTAATTCAAGACCCTGTCTCTGATGCTTTGTCCTACATGTAAATACTTTTTGGGTGATTTCAATCACTTGTAGAAACAACAAAAACAAATGCTTGAACAAAGTGTTAATTATACTCCAACTAAACCCAGGTGAAAGAAAGTGTTAATTATCGACCACAATGGAAAATCTAAAAATTTAAACGACAAAAACTATGACATAAGTATCCATTGCAGTTTCAGACGATCTTACTGGGCGACGGTAATTACATCTCTATGCACTGCTGTGTAACTTTTCGTATTAAATGTGACGGTCGAAAAGGGGAAAACAAGGTGAAGTGCTCTGCTGTTCCCGAAGAGATCACTGAGATGGCTCGCTAATTTGGAGAATTTATTTGACTTTATCCGTTTGAAAAGCATGGAAACGCGTATCGAAAGGATTTAGACAAGTCCGTTCGGAGGTGCAGAGGGAATTTGGTAAGTTCTTCCCATGTATGATGAGTTCCAATATTTAAAAAAGAAGTGGGCCATCGAGAAAGAATTTAGATTCTATCCGTGGTTGCGGAATCGTTGCCCACATTCTTCCTCTATTGCGGAAAACTTTGGCGAGTTTGTAAAACCAAAATGACCAATTTTTTTTTAACTTTGTCCTAACAGTTTTAAAATCAATGGAACTCACTACGCGATAACTTTTTATGAGAAATGTGTGACAATTTTTTTGATATTAAAGTCGTTAGGGCATTGAAAGATTTGATAGTTCAGTTTCAGCGAGAACGTAGAGGCTCCAAAATCAAATTTACAACAATTCTTCTGAGAAGCTCCCCGCATTCAAAATTGAATATGATGGTTCCGTTGAGATGATGGATTCGACTGGTAAGAACAACAAGTTTAAAATAAACACGGAATTAAAATATACCTCCTTTCATGGGGAGTTAGAGGACCGTCCCCTCTAGCAGAGCACACAACAAGTTGATTCAAATACCTCTGCCCATAAGAATTTTATGAAAATATTTAGATTTATGTAGTATTATTGCCTTTTTTGACTTTATTAGAGGACTCACTCCCCAAAATAAATTCGCGATGCCTTTTGTATGAGAGGACAAGCACGTAGAACCCACTAGTGGGTGAATCTATTTCACAAAATATAGCTAATTGTTAATTTCCCAACTGATGTAAGCATTGATTTTGTCCTATGTTCAGAAGCTCTAGTCAGAGGGGAGGAGGGATCAGGTACCTTGCTCTGGCCTAGCCTGATTTTTGGTGGAAGCAGTATCATTCCAAAGCGGGCTTTTCAGAGACATGGAGGGGCACAGCATGGACAAAGAATTTGGAAGATATCTTAAGATGGCACGTCTAGTTGGTGTCTTGGCGTGATGAGCTTTCCCGGTAATTTCTGGAAGCGTTTTGATTTTGTTTTATCATCACTAAATAAGTTTCTGCTGCGTATAAGTTGAGTTCCTGAACAACAAAGGGCTCCAGGTAGTATCCGTTTGTCTCAACTACAGCCATGTTGCACAACATTGACTCGGACATTTAGTAGTGCAGAACATCGTTGGGAACCATTGGTAAAAGCATTGAGACAAATTGGAAAATTGAATACTATGTCTTATGTTGACAAAATAGTTGATGATGACATTGCGTGCTTGGTTTCCTAAGATATTTTTTCCTTTTATAAATAGTATCAAAGTTTTTATATTCAAGATTACATATGTAGCTATAAAAATGCATATAAACCTATTAAGATGCAAACCTCTGAAACTTGTAAGCCACGCACATCAAAGGCTTGAGATATACAACTTGTAAAGATTGAACGTATGAGGCTCTGTGATGTACTAACCTATTAGAATGGAACTAGCGATTGTTGCAATGGAGCTGGTATTGCTAGAGCAAGTGCTTCGAAACTCGTTGGAAACAAAGCAAGCCTTCCAGTGAATAGAAATTGTCAAAACTCTAACGGGGTTCATACGCCATATAAAGGATTTCGCACGCATGAACCATTAATAGGATAAGCGCGAAATTAAAACGACACTAATGAAGGCATATGGACAAATTCAAATCAAAAATTTTCGTATTAAACGTGACCGTCGAAAAATGGGAGAACAAGGTCAAGTGCTCCGCGGTTGCTGAAGAGATCACTGAGATGGGCCCATAATTCGGAGAAGTTATTTGAGTTTATCCGTTTGAAAAGCATGGAAATGCGTATCGAAAGGATTTAAGTAGGTCCGTTCGCATTTGCGGATGAAATTTCGTAAGTTTCTCCTCTGTGTGGTGAGTTAAGTCCATCCACCGTTGCAGAACCATTAGCGAAATTCTTCCGCTATTGCGGAAAACTTTGGCCAGTTTCTCCGATTGTTTGGGGAAAAATTCATAACTCTTTGGGCACGAGAGAGTTTGCACAATTTGCGGCAGACCAGCGGATGTTTTCTCGTTGTTGTGGAGAGTTTTGCGGCTATGGATTTGATCAGTTCTTCCGCTGTTTTGAAAAAATTGATTCAGAATTTCCGCGGTGCGGCTTAGTAAAATGAGCAAGGAAAAAAGTAAATTGTGCGGGAGAGTTTGCACAATTTACGGTAGAGCTGCGGATGTTTCTCTGCTGTTGCGGAGAAATTTACTGAAAATTTTCCGCATTCTCAGAACCACTTATCTTACTTCCTCCACGATTGCCGACAAAATGTCTCAAGATTTCCGCCGTTAGTTCACTACAAGGTTTTGCTTTATCGAAAGTTTAAGGTGAGTTTTGCGGCGACGGATTTGATCATTTCTTCCGCTGTTTCGGTAAGATTGTTTCAGAACTTCTGCGGTGCGGCTTAGAAAAAAGAGTAAGGAAAACAATAAACCGAAGAAAAGCTTACGTTGCACAAAGTAGTCTTTGCGGCAGATGTGCAGATGTTTTCCAGTCGTTGCGGAAAATTTTAGTCAAAACGTTCGATAGTCTCGGCAACAGGTATTTAACTTTCTGCGCGATTGCGGGCAAAAAGTCTCAAGATTTTCACCGCTAGTTCACTGAAAGGTCTTTCTTTTTCCGAAGTTTAACGTTGATTTCAATTATTGGCTTTAAAGTATGTGAAAAATAGTGAAGTTATTGCAAAGTTTGTTGAATGATTGTCAAGTATATGCTCCTTATCTTTTTTTTGGAGTTTATGTTTGCAAATTTTATGAAAACTGAGTTATTGCTATGCATTGGTTTGAAATTTTAGTTGATTATTTTGACATTTAGTTGGTGTACAATGACTAAAACTTTTAAAAATAACGCTAAATTTGACCAATTTTCTTGTAAGCTATTTATTTATTATTATTATTATTTATTTCGTGTCATGTGAACACCCAATAATTTTGATAACTAAAGTCGATTACTCTGACTCGTGTCACATTAAGGCCCACCAAAATTTCGGTGGCTAAAGTCAATTAATTGGCTTTTTATTAAAAAAATTAGGTCTAATTATAGTGGTGTTTCATGCAGATTTGAACACTTTTGGCAATTGTATAGTTGCTAATTTAATGGCCGATGCTCCGAAGTTGAAGAACCTTGGGCAATTTTAGCTGCTAATTTAATGGCAGAAGCTACGAAGATAGAGGAAAATGGAATTATGGAAATGAATACGGAGTTTCACTATTTATGGTGAAACAATAGTGTTATCAGCGCATTAAAAGTATGGTTTGGCAGAGCAGAATGGATAGTCTCATTAGGAATGAAGTGAGAATATGCAAAAATCCCAAGAAAAGAATAATTCCTAATCGGAGCCACCGGAGGCAGATTTTAGGGTTATGTGGAAAGGTGATGTAATTCCGGAACGTGGATTTATATCGATTTATATGGCGGGAAAGAGACTTAAAAATTGACAGTTGTTTGCAGCTTTCCTGTAGTTTATGACCTGAATATCGTAGATATTTTATAGATCGTGAGAAAAAATTATTGGTATTATAATGGATATTGGTGTAAAAAATGTGTAGGTTTCATTAATTCCTGTTCGGGTTAGATGGATTTATATGGCGGGAAAGAGACTTAAAAATTGGCAGTTGTTTGCAGCTTTCCTGTAGTTTATGACCTAAATATCATAGATATTTTATAGATCGTAAGAAAAAATTATTGGTAACTCTTATCATTAATCGAATCGGAAGCTTAACATGTGACCTTTATTACTTGCCAATTTGAATATTAGGAATCTTTATATATATTATTAACTGTTACTTAATGTAACACATATTCTTTCCATGATAACAGTTTATTGTTGAACTTTTTTCTGCTTGAATGAGCACTTAATTGAGCAGTGAAGGCAGAAAACAATACATGACTGACTTCTGCCATCAACTGAATTGGCTGGTGGGTTTTTCCAATGAATGAAATGGGCTGGTGGGTTTTTCCCATGAATTAAATTGGGTGGTGGGTTTTCCTTGCATTTCAACAGTAGTCATGCAACAAGCCTTCCTTGTCAGGGGCTCCACTCAATACCGTTGGAACAACGTCTAAAGAATAGTACAATCATAAAGGCTGCATGCCACCTTTTCTTATGAGTTGCCTATCATTCATTCCTCTGAGCCACCTCACCTGCCCTAGTAATCAATTTCTTCTCATACACTTCTTGCTCTTCTCTATATTCCTTGTTTTTTCTTACATCACTATGTCTCTTTTCCATTGATTTGCAACATGTGCCTTGGGGTTATAAGTTGATAACTGCATTATGTATTTGGGGAATCACAAGGTTTTTCTTTCAGGTCTAAAACAGAAGTTTTGTTGTGATAGAGGATCTGAAAGGCTGCCTGTGTTCTCTTAAATGGAGGATATTGGCAATGGTCACAGAGTTTTGGAGATTGAAGGTCGCATAAACAGAGCCCGCCACGTTGCTGGGGGTCTGAGTCCGCTCAGCCAATCATGGCTTGACATAATTTGCAGAGCCTCGAACCCTAATGGCTCTAATGGGTCCTTCGCGATCTGGGAAATCTACACTTCTAGATGCACTTGCAGGTATATTGTATTGACTCAGAGGAAATTTGCAGAGGAAATTTCGTAAGTTTTTCCACTGTGTGGTGAGTTAAGTTCATCCGTCGTTGATGTACCATTAGCGAAATTCTTCCGCTTGCGAAAAACTTTGGCCAGTTTCTCCGATGCTTCGAGGAAAAATTCTTAACTCTTTGGGCAGGGGAGAGTTTGCACAATTTGCGGCAGACCTGCGGAGAAATTTAGTGAAAATGTTCCACATTCTCAGAAGCACTTATCTTACTACCTCCGCAATTGCGGACAAAACGTCTCAAGATTTCCGCCGTTAGTTCACTACAAGGTTTTTCTTTTTCGGAAGTCTAAGGCGAGTTTTGCAGTGATGAATTTGATCATTTCTTCCACTGTTTCGGAAAGATTGCTTCAGAACTTCCGCAGTGTGGCATCGAAAAATGAGTAAGGCAAAAGGTAAACGGAAGGAAAGCTTAAGTTGCACAAAATAGTCTTTGCGGAAGATGTGCGAATGTTTCCCCGCCGTTGCAGAAAATTTCAGCCAAAAGGTTCGATAGTCTCGGCAATAGGTATCTAATTTTTTGCGTGGTTGTGGACAAAAAGTCTCAATATTTTCACCGCTAGTTCACTGAAAGGTGTGAAAAACAATGAAATTGTTTACAAGTTTGTTGACTGATTGTCAAGTATATGTTCCTTTTTTTTTTAAGTTTATGTTCTCAGATTTTATGAAAACGGAGTTATTGCCATGCAAAGTTATCAGACTTGGATTCTAATTAGAGCAGAAGCTAAGACTGGGTCAAATAGAAAAATTAAAAATTAAAAATTAAATTTTAATATTATATATACACACATCAATGTAAATGCAAAAATGGGAACAATTAGAGACCATATTTTTAAGTTCCCTAATTTATATTGCATGTAAGAGTGTAAATAAGTGAAATTGCATCAAGATAGAAGTAGAAGATTTAATATACATAAAATTAAAGTTCTGAGATAGAATACATAAACAATGAGACTCTAAATGGCCATCAAAGTTGGATATCCATCAAATTTTGTGATGACTAAGGTGATGATGTTCAAGTTTGTACTTGTACTCATAGACTTCACATTGCTTTATAGCTGAATGTGAAGTGTTGAACACCAAGATTAGGTTAATGTTAACTCCCTTCTACCTATAATTTTCTAGAAACTACAAGAGTCCATCTCTCTTCTTCAATATATGAAGTGTGTTATGGCTGAGGATGCTAATCGTAGTCAATAGAATTAGGTAGTAGACCTCTAGTTTAGACATTTGAAATGAAATCCAATTTTTTATTCTTAGTGTTCTAATGTTTAATATAGGTCTTGAGCAAGTTGATAAAGCACACACGTTGAAAAGGACTAATGGTCATAAGTTTGAGTACATTTTTCAAGGAATTAAAGATCCAGTTTGGAAAGATCCAAATTCATATTGATATTGATAGAATATTAGATTTTACACAAAAAAGAAAGTGAAGTTGAACAACTAGTCTTTCAATGAAAAATGCATTTCCATGCGAACTGGGGTCCGAATTGAAATGCATTTTGATCTTTGCAGAAGGATGGATGTAGGTTTTTGGATTCTATCGACTCGGCACAATTGACAATCATAATTTGAGCCTTGTGGGTTCAAATATGTGTAGATAAATTTCCCATCAATGAAGCATTTTGATTGTCACTGGTTATCAATGTTGTGAAAATAACATTAGAGATCAATGTCTAATCATTCATTTGAATTCCCTACCTATCGAAACAATTTATGACAATTAGAGGGACGAAACTCGGTGGAAAAATAGTTTATTTCCACAAACAAATTCATTTTAAAAACGTTATGTTTTCATACGTCTTACAATAACTACCTCATGAAATTGAAAACCACACTACATAGAAGGTTGGCACAGGAAAATCATTGGCATCATCAGCTGAACAGCGACTAACAAATTTTACTGTCTAAAATAGATCATCCACCAAATGAAATTGAAAACTACACTAGATAGAAGGTTGCCACGGAGAAATGCTTAGTATCATCAGTTGAACAAGTAGTAGGAGTAACAAATTTTTACCATAAAGAACTTATTGAAAAGATAATAATCCATTACGTTGGAAAGATTACAATTCTAACAAATGGACATATCTTAATGAAGCTGCAACGATAGTGAGATTTGTGCATATTCCCAGCATGTCTGATAAATCTATCATCCTATATAGGTATACATGCAATTGTTGTTGGCAATGGTACTATAAAAGAAATAAATTATGTTATTTAGATTTGGTGCAAGAGCGAGTTCTCTTGTTAAATTACTTTATCATTCATTTATAAATTCATTAGACAGTCTGCCTTACGACATTTTTCACTTTTGTTAATGGATATTAATTTGTAGTTCTGACACAAATCATAATCTCGAATCCAGGAGAAAGAGCTCAGTTTTTAGCACCATGAAGATGGCTTAAGCCTCTTTCAAAACTTAAAAAAAACTAGGGTTGAATGGTCCAAAGAAACAAAAAAGAGATTATATTATAAAATGTACAAAAGGTTCACACATGAATTATGGCTAATATACACACAAGTTATCTTTTGTCTTTTCAGCAATAGATTCTTCATAACACTTTGGCCAGTACATATCTATCTGCACTAGCTTGTTCTGCTTACACATTTGATTTTATATGAAATAGGAATTTGGAAAGCATTAGTTCAAGTGCCATTCCAACAGCCTACAAATTTCAGCATACTGCCTGTGCGCATGATACTATGTCCATTATTTTAAAAAAAAAATCTATGATGTTGAAAAAAATAGGAAACTGATTTTAAACGTGCAAGCAATTCTTTGCCCAAAAAGAAGAAAACAATAAACACGGAAGGCAATAGCAATATTCACTTGCAAATTGCATATATATTTATATGGTAAGTTGTATCCACATACATATAGACAAGATCAAAGCATTAAGTGGTTTCTTATAGAAAAATGTGATGTACATATTCGCAAAAAGACTTAATACATGTTGTAAGAGTCAATAGGCTATGATGCTTAATTGCAAAAGAGATTGCTCAGTAATTGCACAAAAAAACAGATTGACAGTCATGCTATTTGCTGATTGCATATAGAACAAAATGCAGTTGACATTTTTTGGCATCGTGTATCCAACTCTGAATAGTCAAACAACTGTTGCAGCCAGATTACCATCAGCTAACTGTAGATGCATTTCCAAATAAGATCAGTTGATAGACACAAAAAAAACAAAAAACATTTCAGCAGTGATGAAATTTGGCTTTTATGTAGAGAGCAAAAAACTGGACATAATTCTTAGTGCATTCTGCCGAATTTCTATAGTGTCTTTCCTAGTCCTGCAATCGAATTTCTGTTAGTATGTTGTCCATTGTCATTGAGAAATATCCCTTTCTTTCAAATGTGCGTAGCAACCGTAAAGTCAAGGAAATACCTGCTCTGTATTCCTGATAACTAATTCCAGAAAGTGTTGGGAAAGTCTCCTCAAGTAGTGGTTTTCTCAAAACACAATCAACCGCTATGTTGTCTTTCTCAAGTATACACTGCAAACAATGCTCATAGTTGAATGTTGTATTTGCTTGGCAATTTGCACAAAAGCACAGACCATTATGATCAAGGCATGTTCCTGTCACCAGCTGGTGACACTTGCTACAGAAAGGTGCTAAAAGGTGGTGCATATGTATTCTTTGCTCTCAGAACACCTTGAACCTGCAACATGAAATATGTTATTGTAATTTTCTATTGCAATGTGAAGCTATCACTTAACTAGTGAGTGCAGGATATTGTTTTCAAGAATTAGTTCATTGATTGTTAGACTATATGCATACATACCTGGATGTTTAAGCGCACAAGAAGCTGTAACTGTTCTTTTGCACATTCATCGTTTAGCACCTCAACATAAGTCGACATTCCAGAACGTAGAGTGCGTGATCCCCTAGGTCCATGTCGAACAATGTTCTTGAACAAGAACATTGGAATGCATTGATTAGCTAGTTTTGCTTGTGTTTCCAAAAAACAATCTTTGAAGCCTTCATTTAGTTGTAGCTGCAATAAGAAGAGTGAATAGATCTTATTGCTCTATATGCAACATGAGAAGTTTTTTAACCAATGTAAACACTATGTATCAGGCACCGAGTTCTTTGAAAACAATGAAAGAACAAAACATGCAGGCAAAACAGGCAGTGCTTACTATTGCAATTTTGTCCATTGCTTCTCCATCCTTTATGTATAAGAGGAACTGGTTTCTAATCTCTTCACATCTTGTGACAATTGTAGCAACACTGCCAACGAAATAAGCATTTTTTGATTCTACCAAGCCCTGTATATTGACACTTGGTGCTAATTTTCTTTCTTTGCAAACTGTAGGTATGGTCTCAACACTGCTATTTGGAGTGATTTGCAAACAGTATTCTGAGTCTCCTCTCTCATATGTTGTTTTTCGCTTGATCAGAAAGTCTATTATTCGAACACTGGAGCCAACTTGAAACTGAGACCGATACACCGGTATGAGATTGTTACCAATATTCACGGTGATGGTTAGCTGACCATCTCTGCCAACCAAATCAGCGTGTATCAATTGTGCCTTGCAAGGTGAATGTGGATCCTTGCTGCAGCCTGGCCCGTACACAGATAAGATGTCACCCTCAAACACGTTTGTGTAACTTTGTTGTGAGAAGTCAATTACTGAACATGGTTCTTGTGCAGTAAGCTTAAGACTGCAAAAGTCAATTGTAAAAGACATAAGAAAACTAGAAGACATGGGCTTCCAGGAAGACATTGCATAATTGACATCTCCAAGTATTTGTTTCAAATAGTTATATTAAAAAGAACAGTACCGCTTCTCCTTATTTTGAGTGTCAGCATGCAACTCAGTATCTTCAGCAGAGACAGAAGCAGAATTTGCACTGTTCATTTTATGGAAAAAACTGTTTGTTAACATGCCAATTAGAAAAATCAAAATGTTTTAAAATTTCAAGAGAAAAGCTGGCTCAGACTAGTCTTTTTGCACACAAACATAGTACTTTTGTGTGTTTAGGTGCATTCTGGATTTCTTCATGCAATGCAACATCTTCACCAGATGTTATTACAGATTTTGCACTGTTGATTTGAAGTCAAAAAAGAGTCTGAATATAACATATATATTATATATCATGGATGACAAAAGCACTGTGAAATGTTCATAGAATGTTTAACTAAAGTCAATAGAACAATTGATTCAACTCAATCTTTCTGGAGAAAGCACACTACTGAATTTGTTGAGCTGTATTTTCACTGTTTGCATGTAAAACAGTAGCTTCAAAACTAGCAAAAGCAGAATTTGCACTATTGGATACAAGCAACAAGAATTTGGTTAAACAAAGCATATAGAAAATGGAAAAAACAGTCTGAAATATGATTGTATTAAAAAGATAAGTAGTGCCACTTGTCTCTATTTTGACTATCAACATGCAACTTAACATCTCTAGCATAAATAGAATGTGCACTATTCATCCCATGTGCAAAAAGTAATTTTGTTCACACAGCATATAGGAAAATCAAAATGTTCAAAAAAGTTTATGACAACAATTGGCTCAAGCTAGTCTTTTTTGGGAAAAAGCATAATACTCTGTTTGTTGAGGTGTATTCTGGCTTTCCTCATGCAATCTAGCATGTCCAGCAGATGTTGGAACAGATTGTGCACTATTGGTTTCAAGTCAACAAAGAATCTAATTATAACATATCTATATGCTTAATGACAAAAAGCAATCTGAAATATGCATAAAAATGTTAAAAAAAAAATAATGGAACAGTTTATTGAAGTTAACATTGTTGCATGAAAGCACAATACCTTATTTGTTGAGATGTATTTTCACTGTCCATATGTAAGCTAGTAGGTTCAACAACAACAAAAACAGAATTTGCACTGTTGGATGTAAGCAAGAAGAATTTCGTTAACAGAGAATATATAAAAATGGCAAAAGCATTCTCATATATGAATGATAACATTTAAAAATGTTAAACAAAAAAATTGATTAAAGCTAATCATTTTTGGGCAGAAGCACAACACTCTGTTTCTTCAGTTTCATTGTCAGCACTAGTAGCAACACTCAAAGGCAAAATTTCCTTTGATTCTTGCATCTCATCTAAAATCAAGTCCATCTGCAAGACATTGTAGCAATGATTACTAAACATGGGAAAAAATCTATATAAGCTACCTTTGCAACAAAACAGTAAAAGTATGTTTTCAAGCAGATATAGCATTTACGCAATAGCATTGACAGTATAAGTCACTAGTTTAAAAGTGGGATGCCAACAATAATAAAATATTTGCATAGCTTGATGTGAAAAAAGCTAATCAGATTCTCAAATGTATTATGTATGAATTAAAAGAGGTAGTATCTTGTGTATTTTGTATTCCATAGAAATTGCTTTGTATATTTTTATCAATATCATTATTTTCTATAATATTTTTAATTGTATGTCTATATATTTACTCATTTTCATATTATTCCTTGTATAGTACTATGAATAGTTGAGCAATTTGTATTTAATACAACTCTATCTTTGGAAAGCTTAAAAAAACATTTTACCCTGTTTCCAATTTTGCAAAGCTTTTCCCTATGAATTTTTCATGTCTATTGTTGTCAAAAAGATTTAATTGTTTACAAGAATCTAGATATCAAGGAATATTATGAGTTGCTAATATGAAATTAATATTTATTTCTACTTCTAAACAAGCATCAACTTATTGGATAAAAAAAATTCAAATATGTTCCTTGGTCAATCAAGGCAAAAACCAATAGCATGTGAGTTAAAAGCCAGTCTTAAATGTTGAAGTAGAGCCTAGCGGAACAAAAGATATTTCATTAACATTCACCTTACATGGGAAATAAGTGTGTCAAAAGTCAATTCATCTCTCATGCTATACAAAAGCAAGATGTTCCATAAACTGACACTATGCAATCGAACTATATTTTGGAACCTTGAATTTGCAACTTCCAAGGATAGGAAGATGTCAACAAACATATATATGCATATTAAATTGTAAAAGTGCATAGACTGCATCATGATCTTGATTCACTGTTTCTTGTCAACAAACTAGAACAAAAGAATTTCTGTGTTACAAAGAAAGTGACAAATGAGATGGCACGCTTATTGAGTAGTGCCACATGGAAACTAGATCATTTTGACTAGTTCCCATAAAGTGCATCTACATTGTCAATTGCAACTTTGAACACATGTAGCTTGCAAGCACATGCTTATGACATCTTGCAAGATGAAGATCTCATGAGAAATATGGTGATTTGCTTTCAAGAAACATGAACAAATACTCCACCAGCAGATAATGGATTTGTTCATTTCCATCTCAACTCTGCATACTTTGTCCATGGTGTCCTATCATGCATACAAAAGGAAATTGATGTCATAAGCACTAAATCATTTGGCAACCACAAAGTGGAAGTTGTCATGTCATATTTCCATGCTCTTCAACCAATTTGTCTAATCAATGTATATGCTGCTCCATTTGCATGTGTTTCAAAAGTCATTGAGACGATTGTATTAGCAAAGAGTCAATTTGTACATAAGGAATGTGTTATTATAATCATCGGGGATTTCAACATTGACATTAATGTGAACAACCATTGAAGCAGACAACTGTTGGACTACATGCAATCAAACGAGCTACACGAGACAACAAATTGCCACATACCAAAATAATGTCGTTTCTTGTATATACGCAGTTAGATGTGATAATGCACTTCTCAAAGTAACTCAAAGCCTTAAAAAATCCTAAAACAACCTAGAACTATGCCAGCCTGGAACTTTGTAACTAGAGTAGATGGAGAGCTTTGAATCATCAACCCACCTCTCCCAGAATTATAATATGTTGCTACAAATACTTCATGGAGCTTTCCCTATTAGTCCTAATAGCAGAGATAGTAGGGAATAGCGGAAAAGATAATTGCATAGTGTGAAAGGAGGATACAAAGCTCTGTATCTAAAACATAATCACCCCTCCTTCTCTCGGTTATGTGATAAAACATGGAAGCAAGACGAACTCCCAAATATTGACATGTTTAATTAGGTTCTTGCACAGGACAAGTTCTCACCATTGGAAATTTGTTAAAACAAGGCAAATTCAAGGGCTCAAATATGGAAAGCCCTCGAAAAATATGTTCTTTGGAGGGTGTGACAAACAAGAAATGGATATATTTATGAAAATAAGATCACTTATGCAGTAAGCACAACAATATGTGCAAAAATCTATTCTCACTTAAGCCATACTCGCAAGAAGTAACACCAATCCTCATAAGGAGCAGTTGATAGAGGTTGAAATGCAATGGCTGCAAGAATTCCTATCACCTAGAATTCTAAATTTTGTTTTATCTGGTTTAAACCTAAAACCACCCTAAATTTCATCGAGCAAAAATGATGTTCAATAATAAATTAGAGAAAAGTTTCCTAAAAACATGGCGCTATTTTCTTCGTGTATGTGTTAACATGGTTTTGCTTAAATGTGAGCTTAATTACTTTTCACGAATGATATATTAATGGCAAACGTTGCTGGGTGTGAATACACTAAAAATGCGGGAAGCAATAAAAATAATGACGGCATGAAAATCTATTGCCTACTTCATGACGACAAACTCAATCTGGGAGAAAGACAGAATAAAACCATTGACCAGACCACTGCATGAACTGATTTCATTGACAGGTTGGCCTGCACTCGGTCTCTACGACCGGTAGATAAGTTAAAAGAGCCGGATTTCAGCTGGAGATTGGGAATTTCAATCCGAAAAAGGATTTAATAAACCATTCAAATAATTGAAAAACTCCATAGATAATTTAATTGAGCTTCTCTCAGCCCCTAGCAAAAAAAATTCAGCCACATGCAGCAGGCACAAGGGTCTCTGCGACCAGTAGATAAGTTAAAAGAGCCGGATTTCAGCTAAAGATTGGGATCTTAAGCACAAATTTACTGGGCAAATTCTTATCTAAAGGGACTTTTACAAACGATACTCATTTGTCACAAAGTTACAGAATCTTTCAAAAAACAAAATCAAATGGTTAAAATATTAATGAGTGATACAGTGTTCTTTTGAAATTTTTGTTTTCTTTTGATTTCTGCAAATACAAAAAGTAGAAGACCGGCGTTTGCACAATGTCCGGAAAGTTAAAAATTAGTTAACTAGTTTTGTGATGTTGCAGGATGAATATTATAAATCAATGAGTCAATGCCCACGAGAAATTGACGCTAACAAGATGCCTTCATAAGGGAATAAAACATTGGAAATTGCATCATTAGAGCATAGTTAATTATGAATGAATGGACGAAGGGTCTCTGCAACCAGTAGATAAGTTAAAAGAGCCGCATTTCAAGCTGAAAAAGGATTTAATAAACCATTCAAGTAATTGTCGTAGACTTGGAGGCTCATGTGCATACCTGCATAATGTACAACACTGACCAACAAATCCCTCCCTGGCGCAACAGATTACAGCTACAGGCACTCGTCTTCGTCTCCGCACACCAGACAGCGAACGAAACCAACAAACAAGAACAGTAAAATAACTATCAAGCCCCTTTAAATAACAAACTCTCCAGGACACCTAACACAAACTAGCATTAAATGTCATCCCTACTTCAATAACTGCCCAAATGCTTGAAAAATGAAATTCGTCGGAAAACCCTCGTTGCAGAGAAAAATGCAGCTCTATGTTGCTTATCCCGTCGACAGAGTTCTGAGTTCTTCACGCCCGTCGGAAGCCAAGCCCTTAAGCTGCTAATACCCTCCTCCTTTTTTGTACTAGCAAGTACAGGTGCATGGACACGCGGCCATCACAACCCCATACCAGACTACGAGGAGGGTGCTCAATGCATAGACCTACAGTGTTACGCATGAAAGACTATAAATGCTCACTCGAGCGCGCTGTTAAGCGAAGGCGAAAATTAAACAAGAACAACAGTTGCTGATATCTGCCCGGACATGCGGCCATCACGAGCAGGTTTAAGTAGAATGCCTAGAGTACGAGCAACTTTCTGGCCCAAAAACCAACGCTGGAAAATTTATTAAACCAAAAAAGTTAACCAAAAAAATATTATGTAAAAAAATTGTTTTTAAATCATATTTTATATATATGATATTTTGAACATATAAAAAAAAATTATGTAATAATAATTCATATAAAATCATTATTAAAATTTAAATTTAAATTCTAATAGGCTAAGAGGACAGGTGTAAAATTCTTAAATTTTTTAATTTTAAATTATTTAAATTTTATTTTAAATTCTGAAAATAAAGCCATCTCCTGCAGGGATTTATGTCTTTTTAGACCTGTCCTCCACCAATGGAAAAAACAAAATTTTATTTTTCAGAAATTAAAATAAATAATTTTTATTTTATAAAAAATCAAATTAATACTTTTTTTTTGAAACATTATGAAAAAAAACATTGTCAATTGAAAAAAATTTCCAAATTAATGCATATCAAAAACCTTTGACTTTCCAACAGAAAATATATCCCTGCCTTGGCAAGGACTAATAAAGAGGAAAATGAAAAAAACCATAAATAAACATAAACTTAAATCAATATGAACCATATGAACACATGGAAGGGTACATAACATTTACGTAAACTATGGAAAGGCATATAACAATGTCGTATGAGGCAATGAAATCTTAAAAAAAATGGAGATGATGTTAGTGATGTGGAAAGGGAAAAAAATATGTGTGAATATTAATAAGAATTGGAACCAATTTGAAAGAGAAAATTTTCAAATTCATTTATAAAATGGATATTATTATTTTAAGATGATATTTTTGGAGTATAAAATATATTAGTATAGATTTATTTTAGCTATATATCTATTATATTTCAAGAGGAAACAAATTTATCAAGGTATAAATATTTTTTAGAGTGAAAAAATCTGGAACAAAAATTGCACTTTAGTGGATTTAATCCCTCTCAATGCATGATAGATCGAGAGTTAAAATGTATCTATGCTTTTTATGGTCATGTGTAACTGTCTATAAAATTGAAACTAAGTTTGATGATATCTCTCATTATATAATTTCCTCTAATAATATATGTTCATTATATATTTTTCTCTAATAATAAATGTCCATTATATTGGGATTCATTTTATTCACATTTTTCAATTATATATTTATGGGCATTTTTCACTAAGGTCTATATTCTTGTTCTAATCACATTCATATTATTAGCTCAATATTTTTGGCATTGTGTTTCTCATATTGATATTTGCATGTTATTACATTTGTTTGATCTCAATATGCAATGTAATGCACCCTCGTCATTAGAATCATTGATACAACTTGTTTGTTTGAAGTGTACTATCACTCAAATCAATGCATGGTATCATTAAAAATTAATGAATCAAATTGTTTTTCAATGTATAGTTGAAGTCAATGTGCCAAATTATTTTATTTTGCATTGTTATTGATATATTGATATTTTATATAAAATTGATATTGAGATTTTTTTTTTTTTTTTTTCCTCGAAAAAAAAGCGTAATTTCATTTCATCCTTAAGAGTACGAAATTACATATAAAGTCTACACTCATTACGAGTGGATGTGGTCTTTGAGAACCAGTGATACTATGTCTGAGCAAAATTGTGATGTTCTCACCACGTGAGCAATAACATCCATTACATCATATTTGAAAATAAACGATAATATGGCAATAAAAATTTCATAAAAGTTGCAAACTGTGTGGATCTTTTAGGTACAATGATGTTCTATGTACAACAGTGATAATAGTAACAAAAAAGGAACTCTCAAAAAAACATAGCAGCCATGCATAAATCAGTCAATGAACGGCCTGTGATAAAGATCTCTGCTGGCCCCATCCAAAAATTCTGTTAATTTCCAGAGCCCGGGAGCAAGTGTTAAGCCTTCCTTCGAGGCTTTGTCCGCCTCTGTGTTATTTTCCCGGAAAGTATGCCTGCATGTAAAAGTATCAAAGGAGTGAGTGACATGCTGAATGTGTTCCAAAACCCCAGCAATTTTCCGGTTGTTGCACTGATACAGTCCATTGACCCAGTTTATCACATTCATAGAATCCCCATAAACAGTTAAATTTTGGATCCTTTGTTCCAATGCAAAGGAGAGTAAGAGCTTGAGGCTGAGGATCTCAGCCCAATTGTTGGTACCTCTCCCAAAACCAAAAGACATCACATAATAGTGTGTGGGAGATAAAAACAGTAGCGCCCCTCCTCCACAAATGTTGTTTTGGCAGGCCCCGTCGAAGAAACCCCAAGGCAGTGTAGTATCAAGGTTCAAGGGTTGTATGTTCCTAGGAGTGGAGGCCAATTTGCACCGATGAAGTGCAAGATGGATACCACAACTGTTAGTGGCCACCAAAGCTGGTAAACCAACTTTGTCCGAGAAAAGGCAGTTGTTACGGGATAACCAGGTGCCCCAGATGACAATAGAGGGGAGACCTTTGAAAGAGGCATACACAGAGTTCTCAATCCAATTTCGCCATGCTTCGACCAGAGAGTGCCCATCCCATCTGAAGTTTACTTTTAGTATCCGAGACACAACTTGCCAGACCTCCTTAATGAAGCTACAGTGGAGAAAAAGGTGTAAGACAGTTTCCTCATCATGTGAACACAGGTAGCACCTGCTAGGTCCCTGTAGATTTCGTTTGTGCAGGAAATCCCAGGTCGGAATGCGATTTGCTAGGATGCACCACAAGAAAAGGCGCGCTTTTAGAGGGCTATGCAATCTCCAAATAGTTTTCCACCACCATACCAGTTCCCTGTTCCATAAATTTGCGCAGATCCATTGATACCCATACTTCGGAGTGTAAGAGCCAGAAGGATCCCCATCCCAGACCAAGGTGTCATCCTCGTCATTGAGAAATATTTGGTCCCTGCAGAGAGCTCGCAGGTATGTTCTAAGTTCATCTTCCCATTCCGGTTCAAGTCCAAAAGTATCAGCTCGCCTCCATACGGGTCTTCCCATCCAAAGATTTTCCCCATCCGCCAAGTGATGTAGGACGGTAATATGCCGATGTTGTAATTCCTGGATCAGACCGTCGGATAGGATATGCTGTGCTTCGCAGCCGACCCAAGGGTCTCTGCCAACCCTCAACCTACGACCGTTACCTACATCCCAAACAAGGTGCTGTTCAATTACGTGAAAGGAGGAGACAAGTGCTTTCCAAATGACAGACCCTCCTTTATGAATCTTGATCGGAGACCGAATCCAGTCCTCCACAGAGTCCGGTGCAATATATTTGAGAGTCATAATACGTGCCCAGTACCCTCCAGATGTGATTAGCCTCCAACCACATTTGGCAGCCAGAGCCTGAGAGAAGTAGAAAATGTTTTTTAAACCCCAGCCTCCTAAAGCTTTGGGGGTGGCAATACGTTCCCATTTCACCCAAGGCGTAACATGTGCATCTTCCTTACCATTCCACAAGAAGCGAAAACATATTTTGCGTGCAGCTTCCAGCGTCCCCTTAGGTATCCATGCCAGGGACATCCAGTAAACCGGAATGGCTTCCAGGACCGATTTCACCAAGATCAATTTGCCAGCACGTGAGAGCCACCTGAAGCTCCAGCTCTTGAGTCTCTTTTCCAACTTCTCCAATAGCCAAACCCAGTCGTGTTTTAGATAGTTGTTAGGCTTTAAATGAAATCCCAGGTAACGGAGCCCCTCAGAGAGGTTAAGGAGCTGAAAGGGGAACAGGTCAGTGAGGGTGTGCAGTTCCTCCTCATCCAGAAGGGAGGTCGTAATAGTTGATTTAGCAATGTTGATCTCCATACCCGTAGCAATGGAGAAGAGGTCCAATATTTCCTTGTATTTAGCTGCCTCCCTTCTAGAGCCAGAGCAGAAAATCAGTATATCGTCCACGAAGAGTAGATGAGTGAGTGCGGTACCCGGAGCAACAAGGATTCCTGCTATATCTCCAGTTCGCTTAGCTTCCTTAATGGCCCTACTCAGGCTTTCAGCTACCAATAAAAATAACAGGGGGGATAGGGGGCAACCTTGACGTAGACCACGCCCAGAATGGAAGAAAGGAGTCGCTGCTCCATTCATAAGAATTGAAAAAGAGACAGTGGTTAAGCAGCTCATGATCCATCGTATGAAACCAATCTCAAATCCCAAATGTGTAAGCATGAGACGGATATACAGCCAACTGACCTTATCGAAAGCTTTAGAAAGATCAATTTTGAGGACTGCACCTTTCTGCTTACTGGATTTGATACTGTGTAGACCCTCCTGTGCTAATCCAATGGCTTCGTGTATCTGGCGTCCTTCGAGGAACCCGAACTGCTCCTCAGAGATGTGTGTGGATAGTAAAGGTTTTAGTCGGCTAGCGATCACCTTTGTTACAATTTTATACACACAGTTGCACAGTGAGATGGGTCGAAAATCATTGAGCGTGGAAGGAGAGTCCCCTTTGGGAATAAGAGCAATGAAAGTAGAGTTAATACTGGCCGGGATTCTGCCTTCCCTCCTGGAGTCTTCAATCAGCAGTAATAAATCTTCGCCGATAATGTCAAGGAGGGCTATAAAGAATTCAATCGTCCATCCATCCGGCCCCGGACTTTTGTCCTTCTGAAAGCTGCTAAGAACCTTCTTCAATTCATCCATAGTAATGATGTCCATAAGCCTCCTGTTGTCCTCCTCCTCAGCAAAACGGGGAAATAGCTGAGCAACTCTGAGCACCTCTTCAATGTTTACCCTGTTATTTGCTTTGAATAGTTCCTGAAAGTGATTTACCCCAATCCCAGCCAGTCCTTCGAAGGTGGCCTGGGAATTTCCTTCCGCATCTTTCAGGCTCCAGATAGTATTGACTGATCTTCGACCCTTAGCATATGCATGAAAAAACTTTGAGTTTTCGTCACCGCTCTCCAGCCAAATGGCCCTGCTCTTAAGCCTCCAAGCCTCTTCATTGTGTAAGAGTATCCTATTTCGCTTGTCCATCAGAGATACAAGTTGTTCCTTAGTAGCCAGTGAGGCAAACCCTTCTCCAGGTCCCCCCGAAATGATGGAAATAGCTTCTTCAATGTCTTTAAGCTCTTTGTCCTCCCTTTTCCGCTTAGCTGCTGCCCAAGATTTGATAGGTTCCTTGAGATGTTTGATGTTCTCCGCAAAATGAAAGGCAGCAGTAAGATTTGATCCCTGGTGGTAAGGAATCCAGTGCAGCTGGATCAAATCAAAGAAGGTGGGATCCTCCAGCCACACCTTGTTGAATTTAATGGGAGCGGGCGGCTTGTTAGGCCCAGCCTTCAGTTCAAGAAAAATCGGATCATGATCAGAGCAACCCCCGGCTCCAATCCATTGCCTCACATAGAAAAAAGTCTCTGCAATATGTTCTGAGATAAGAAAACGATCCAGCCTTTTGGCCACTCTATCCAAACCAGCCCTCATATTACGCCAGGAGGGTTTCAGTGAAACCGGCTCTACATCAATCCAGTTTCCATCAGAGAGCTTACGGATAAAAAATTTTGTGAGAGGATCCACTTGAGCATGTGGTCCCCAAATCTCAGCATGCCCCAGTGAAAAGTTAAGATCCCCACCAAGAATAGTAGTATTACCTTTAAGCAGGTCTTTATTCAACAGAGCATTCCAAAAAGGTTCGCGTTCACAGTAAGGGCCATAAATGTTTACAATAGTGAAGTGTTCATCAAAATCCAAGGATTTACAGGTCATGCCTAACACAGAGTGCATCCCCCAAAGGGAGGAAACACACACCTTAGCTTCATTCCATCCAATAGCCAGACCACCAGAGCGTCCCTTGGCGTCCAAACCTTCAAATCCCCATCCAGGGAACCAAACCTTCAGACGGTTGACAGCATCAATCCCAGAGCACATAGTTTCTTGAAGTAACAAAATATCAGGATGTTCCAGTTGCAGCATCCTACGAAGTACTGGTCTTTTGGAGGGACCAGCAAGACCTCGGCAGTTGTAGGACATGACCTTCATTTCCACCCATCCGAATGGGCATCCACCGCTCTAAGTGCCCTTTCGATAGACAGTTGTTTACCATTCTTTAGGTCCGAGCAAGCTCGGGTCTTGGCATGGGAAAGGAAATATTTTCTTCCTCGAGGTATGCGAGGCTTAGGATTTACCTTCCCTAACCCCCCCGCAGGAGGACTGGTCAGGGATCGCAGCCAATATCCAGATTTAGAGGAGCCAGGGGGAGAGGAAGGTTCGGGAGAGGATAATACCGGCTCGGAGATGGCAGGAAGGCTAGAATCCGGAGGGCATTCAAGAAGTGGATGCTCCACTTCGAGGATAGGAGCTACAGTGTCATGAGGGGGTGTGATGGAGGACAGCAATTGAGGGGAAATGTGCAAATTTTTAAAACCATCTACCCAATCCTGACCAGGAAATGAAAAGTTGTTAAAAATAAGACAGAAGGAAGGGTTGAAAAGAGTAACAGAAGGAGCACCTGCAGCCAAGTCTGGTGAGCGAAGAAACGGTACCAATGAACCCTCCCGTGCCGAGTCTCGATTAAGTGGAATGTGTGGTTCTTCAGCAACAACCGTGTTACCAGCAACAGGGACCGAGCCATCCGCATCATCGTTTTCTGCAACCACCTCGCCGCCTGTGGGAACTTCACCATCCGGCTGACTAGCCAACGGTGTTTCCAAAGTAGGAGTGACAAAACCCTGCTGACCGTCAGATTCCTCCGCCGAATCCATTCCAACCTCCTTGGCCACCACCCTGCGCTTGTGGGTATTACCAAACCGCACCCGGACAGGAACAGAACACTCGACGGCCGGGTGGCCATATTCATGGCACCGCCTACACCTGAAAGGCACATTCTCGTAGTCCAGTGTCTGAACGAAGGTATAGGGCCCCCAAGTCAGGTCCATAGTGTCAAAAAGTCCATCTCTTATATTAATGCTCACCAGGATGCGAGCAACTTTCTGCATAGCCGATGCCACAAAAGAGAAGTCCGCATCAAGATAGGTTCCCAAGTTGTTCCCAATCCTTCGGAAGTGTTCCTCGGACCAGTAGTGAAGGGGGAGTCCTGGGAGACGAACCCAGAGGGGGATAACATCCAATCTTTCCCGACTGGCATCGAAGAGGGGGTTCCACGGCTTTAACAGAAGAGGGACTTTAAAGATAGACCAATTGAGACTTAAAGCCCAGTGTGCATGAGCATCCGAGGAGAAATGAAAAGCATACCACCCACCTGAGAGCCCAACGATACGGGGCACATAACCACAATGTCCCAGCCATGCCCCCGTGGCCCACGAGATCACAGTCTTGAGACTAACAGATTTTCCATAAACCCTGCCGACCAAAACCGACTTAACCATCCCTACAATCTGGTGCATGCCAATGTCCTCCCCCAACGCGTAGTTAGGTGCCTTCCCAGAGTTCTTAATCCACTTTCTACGGCTTTTCACGGTGGGTTCCTTAGTTGCTACCCCAGCTGTACCCGCTGCAGCACGGCCACGAACACGCTGATCAGAGTCCTCAGAAGGACTAGAAAACCCTCTTTGTTCAACGAAGTCCAAGTTTGCAGCGACAAACCCACAGGGTTGTAACGGTGGTTCAGTCCGCCGCGCCTCAAAACCCTCCACCTCAGCTTGTCGGTCCAGTCCAGTAGAGAGATGATTATCGCTATCCGCGGAGGTAATAAATTCAGGCAGGTTGCCTATATCTGCACACAACGGCTCCGGAGATGGAGAGGTGCAGAAACCCCTGACGCCCCAGATATTCACGGCGTGAGTCGCAGGAGATAGGCATGCATTTGACCCCTCCCAGAACGGCGAGCAGGAAGGAAAGGTTTGGCAGTCATTCACCGGGGGTGACAGAGGTCCATCAGGAGGCCGGTTACCAGTAAAGCCACCAAACCCTATACCGCCAAGCTCCTCCTGATGCCGGAAAGCGCCAGGTGGCGAACGCCAGATATCATGGTGCCGTAGGTCATCACTGCTATAGTCTACATCATCCATAGTAACCCCCAACGGAACACAAAACGGAACAGTAACCTTCGCTGTGAAAGAGGGCCAGAAAAAAATCCGCTGGAGTAAAAACCAAAACGGTTTTACCAAGGTAAAAACCCATCGGGGTTGGCGAGCGTCTGTACGAACCTGCTGACGTCCTGCATCCGTCTGCAGGGTGCCGCCCACCGCCCTTCACAAACCTCCAAACCCTCGGCGCTCACCATCGTTCAATCCACTCATGATCTATTAGAGGATTCAGTTGACTGAATTGTGAGTGACAATCATATTGAGATATTTTACTTAAGGTGGATATTGAAATATTTTATTTACGGTATACATTGAAATATTTTTCCAAATGCCACATATTAACTCTATGTTAGACACAAAAGGAATTACACATCTCCCTCATAACACACCACATACATATTTTAACCATAAGATTTTTCTACTTTCAATTACTATATATATATATATATATATATATATATAAGTTAGGGTATCATCCTCCTGTCAGAGATGGCTATCATAGGTAGTAGACTAGTGCTTGTCAAGTTAGTTCTAGAAAGTATACATGTTTATTGGTTATTCGTTGTTCATATCCCTAAAGGCATTGTAGAAAAAATAAGAAAAAGGTGTTTTACCTTTCTCTCTGAAAGGAAAGAAGGAAACTAATGGAATCACTTTAGTAAAATGGAAAAATAGTAAAGAAGCGGGGGGTGGGGATAATATTTATATATTTGGTTAGGCTTTTAGTATAAAAAATTAAGGATATTATTCTTTAATGAAGGATTCTAGGCCAAAGTGATTAAGAAAAAAATATCTAAGAGATGATTATGTTGAAGATTGAATCATAAAAGAAATAAAAAGCTACAAGGCATATTCCATAGGTTGGAAAGGTTTAGTTAAATATCTTCCAATCATAAGCAATTGGGTGCCCTGGAGACTGGTAGAGGAGAGATGTTGAGAACTGGAGAAGATCCATGGATAGGATGTAGTGGTAATTGTAGGATTTCCCTTGGTTTGATTGAGGAGCTACATGCATAATGGATGACAAGACTCTCAAATATAGCCACGTAGGAGATGCCAAGTGGATGGGGTTAAGGTTGGAAAACAACAAAATATTTGAATATGCAAGACGCTATGGCAATTGAATCGTCACAATATATTTCAATTTTTAAACACAATGCTCTATTGTTGCATGCATCATAAATATAAGTTCAAATGGTATAAAAACAATGCAACATGAACCCTAAAAACAAATCCAGGGTACAAAGATACGCTTAAAGAAGATATTAGGGGGGCAAGGGTTTTGCAATGGAAGTTGATTTGGAAATTAGAAAGTTCCTTAAAAACCATAACTTTTCTATGGTTAGCTTTATCTAATAAGATTCTTAATTGGGACAATGGCCTAAAAAGAAATTGGAATGGGATAAGTAAGTGTCTTCTATGCAAGGGAGATCATGAATGGATAATATATTTGCCACTTGCTCCTACTAGTTAATGGTACATACTCTTGGGATAAAAATACCATTCTAGATTGTTTTGAAAATCGGATCAATGATATTTATACTTCAAGCCATAGATCCTTGCCTTGATTTGTGCTTTGTGCTTTGAGGGTTGTAGTTAGCCATAAATTAAATGATATTTGAAGGACAAGACTTGTCAATTGGATAGGTTTCACATTTCACATAGAATCAAATTGTCCTATCGAGAACTTTGGAAGGACCTAACAAAAAGTAGCAATGATTTTAAGGGAACCATGCATATATTTTTCTTATCCTTGGGGTCAGTTTGATGGGGGCATGTAAATACAATCGAGGCTTGTGTAGAGCTAGGGCAATTCTTCATTTAAACAATCATCATTATTTTCTTTTGAAATATAGTGCAAGCATTGGAACCATTAATAGGGTAAGACTTTATACTCTGTGGATTTTGTTGAAAAAAATGCAGATAAAGGCTTCCAAATGTATCCAAGTTCTGGGAGATTCAAAAAAATTCATGGATTGGGATAAGGACAATTGCCATATCACAAATTTGGCTTTAGGAATTATGAATAGAGTTTTGGAAGTAAAAAATCATTTTGATTTAATCTCCTTTACACATATTTACAGGATCTATCACACAAAAGCAATACTTTTTTTGTATGGAAACTTTCTCCTTTACAAGAAGGTACTTTGATAGTGCAATAATTAAAGGACAATATTCATATCCTCTGAATCTTCCTTTTCAATATTTTAATCTTAGCTGGAAGTGGGGACAGTTCAATATTTTGAGGAGAATGTATTCCTAGGGGTTTTGGGTTTTGATTGCGGAGTTTTCATTATTTCTATATTTTCTTTAAAGTAAAGAAAGGAGGGCATATGGGGATCACATATTTTATGGATGACTATAATAAGTAGTTTGGCAAATGATACATCTTATTTCTGAAATTTGGACATGAACTCGAAGACTAAGGTGATGTATATTTTGATTTCAAGCTTGAAATATCATATATGATTTTTTTTCTTGGAATATATATATATATATATGTTTGACTTAATAAAAATATTGAAATATTTTATTTATGGCTGACATTGAAATACATTTTTTACTATTAACATTTTTTAATGCCACATGTCAACTCCATGTTGAACACCGAAAGAATTGTATATATGCATCTATTTGTATATGTATGTATGTACATATACATGTTTCAATGTCAACCTTTTTTTTCACACGGAAAATACCACCTTCCTGCTATTCTGAAGGTATCAAGGAAAGCTAACACACGCACGGGAAATCCCAACAAACTTCCCCACATATCGTGGATGGTAGGTCGAGCAAACTGTCATCAGCTGGTCATCCAAGCCAGAAGATGTCTCAATGGAATGAAATCCATCTATCCCCACCAACGGACCACGTATCATTGATATTGAAATATGGTATTTAAGGTTTCAATGTCAACCTTAAATACCATATTTCAATATCAAATATATATATATATATATATTCTTGGGACTAAATTGGGTAGTCAAAACATGAATGCGTTCATTTTCTTGTTTATGAGTTCTAAAATGAGCAATGACAGAAATTAAGGTATTACTACCTCATTCCATTATATGCCTGAGCATGGGATTAGTGGGGATTGCAAGCAAGACGTACAAGGAAATCATGGTTCATTTTAGAACTCATAAAGAAGTGAATGAACGCATTCATGTTCAGTCCCAAGAATATATATATATATATAACCTTAATTAAAAGGTATTACTACCTCATTCCATTATATGCCTGAGCATGGGATTAGTTGGGCTTGCAAGCAGACATACAAGGAAATCATGGCTCGTTTTAGAACTCATGATGAAGGACATGTTCAAAATTATGAGAATAACAGGGGAAAGAGATTAATGTTTGGATACGGTGACCACAACAACATGCACAGAGGCGCTTATAAATGTAGAGGTGGTATTCTATGACTCAACTCTTTCCATTCCAATTACTTGTCTCTCTGTCAGAGTATTGTTTAGGCACGGGTGCTCCTGTAACCTTTCATTTCACTTCATATGTGTTGAGTTGTTTCGCTTGAACCTCCTTTTTCGACTTGGAGGTCTCTAACCTCTCAGCTCCATCGCTCTCTGGCATTGAACTTTCCTTCCTCTTAGCTTCATCCCTCAGTGTCCTTATAACTTTCAAATCCTCCCTCAATTTAATCTTGCTTTCATCCTTAATCATGGCCAGGAAACCATTATCTCGGGACCCTCGAAAGGGAAAATCGCCAATCAGTGAAACCGACTCAAAAAAAATATTGATGAACATAGAGCCATGTATTTTACTCTCACCCCAACCAACCTTCAATTGAAAAAAATTTATCATGGGGAAGAGATTCAAATACACCATGACTATACTCGAGAAAGGGAAATTGTGGAAGAAAAGAGCGATATATTCAAGATCCTAGGAACAACAGAGCTCGGGATACAGAATATCTCAAGACTATAGTGCTGCAATGGTAGATTAAAACTCTTATGAGTAAATCTCTTTTGGACACTCAAGAAGAAAGAAATGAATTAGTCATGATGATGGAAGAAATCATGGACCATAATAGTAAAAATCATGATCAAAATAAAAGACTAGACATGAAGATGAATTTCATGTTCAAATCTCTCATAGGCATGGAATTTCTTGTTGAAGTCCACCTATGATGCATCCAATAACTACAATTCAGAATGCAAAATAGGCAACCAACCACAGAGAGAATAATAGATGGCAAACAAATATGTAACTACAATTGCATCACATATTCATCAACTGGAATTAATACAACAATTTTATTCATGCACATAAATATTTATTACAGACTTCATCATCGACAACACTTAGCTTTGAGTATCAACCACATTTGGGAAATCACTCTCACACCCACAACGTGCATGCTTCCAGACTGCTGCAACTCTCCTCCAATACAACTCTTCTCTGCTACAACTCTCTTTCTGGACCAACTTTCCCACACTTCCTCCTCTCTTCTGGTCGTTCTTGTGTTCCACTTCCAGGTTGGGTATCTATGCTTCTACCTATGCTTAGAAATCACCCTTATGTGAAATAACTCACTCCTTTTTCTTTTCATCATGAATAGGTTCAACTTTTGAAACAAAAACATAAGGATTTTTACTTTGTAAACCCATGGTTGTTATTTTTGTCTCATCTCCAGAGTATGATCCCAAATAATGTTGAAGAGTGGAGGTAGTATTTTGATCTTCCTTCTTGTTCTAAAAATTTTCTGGTTTAACCTCTAGATGAAGATTCCAACATTTGGATACACCATGACCCCTTTTCAAACAATATGTGCATATGGGATTATCTCCTCCTTTCTTCATGGTAATTGTGTGCTTGTCTTTCCCTTTACCTTTGAACTTGTTTCCACTTGGTTTGAAAGGATTCTTCGAAAATTTATCAAAAGTGCTCTTCCCCTTAGATTCAAAATGGGTGGCTTGAACACACACTTCATCTAGGTTAGTCGGATTGAACATAAGAATTGTATGTCTTATGTAACTATGCAATCCTCCTATGCATTTAAGAAGTGTCTCTTGAGTATAAAGAGGTATACCTAACACTAAATCCCTCTTTCTAAAATATTGTGTGTATTTTTTCACATTCCGACCCTTACCTTGTCTGAAATTCTGTCAGTCCATCATAGCCTGTTGCATATAACCCAACGGATAGAACTATTTTTCAACGCTGCAGTAAAATCATACCATGAGGAAATAACTTTACCTTTAGTAAGAAGATCCTCTTGAGTTTTGATCTCCCACCAGATGAGAGCAATGCCACCAAGACAAAGTGTGGCCAAATGGATTTTTGCTTCATCACCTACAAATTTATGGATCCTGCAATATACTTCAACTTGTCTTATCCAATTATCCAATTTTTCAGCATTAAGTTCTCCGTTAAACCTAGGTAAATCAAAATTTAAATCAAGCTTTAACAATGGCATATTAGCAACATCTTTCTGAAGATTTTTAGAATGATGAGAATGAGAAGAAGCAACAGAACTTGAACTTGAAGGTGGAGATTTAGGTGCATCTCCTGCATTTCCTTGATTTATTGAAGCATTGGCTTCTGCTTTTGCTTTCTTATTTTCCCTATTCTCCAATATCTCTTGATAATTTGAAAACAACTTCTCGACCATATTTGACATTATGTAGAAGGATTTATGGAAATCCTTATTGTGCTCTAAACGAACATCATCATCTTCCATTTTCTTCCTTCGGATCATACATTCAATTTATGGATAAAAAGGCACAAGCTCTCCTTCACCTGCCTTAAGCTTGCCCCTAGTAATCATTGACACCAAACAAATCCATGGTTAACCTGGCTCTGATACCAAACATGATCTGAATTTGCAGGATCATTAATTAACCAAGATTTATGTGTGAATGCTTCAAGAGTTAAATTTAAAAGAAGGCTTTAAAATGGCAACTTTAAATAGCACATAAGAATAAATAATGCAAAATAATAAAGATGCAAACCATAATTTGAGACAACAACTAATAATAGAGTTCATCCATAAAGGACTATATCTATGGGCCCCTTCAAGTGAGACCGTTTCTATTAATTTCTTCAAATGCTGTAAGTTACATAAGTTATGAGGACACTCTGAAATTCGAACTTTTTTCTGCAAAAACAAAATGCGGCACTACGTCTATCTCGAAAAATTGTTAAAAATGAGTGTATACTTTGCATGGGACCTCCCTCAGCACGTAGTACGAGACTATTACTCCTGTGCTTGTACGAACTGTACAAATTTTGCCTCAGAATCTGTGCCTTCATGGAAAATCGTGCCTAGTCTATAATGCACTTGACCGCTCCATAACCATGGTTTTAATAGCGAAAAATGGTGGTTTTGGGGCCGCGGGTAGCACGCCCATTTTGGAGCTCCAAAGCCACTTCAAATTCAAAATATTATTGTGCCAATGTCATTTCAAATCACGAGCTTTGGCCCGATAGTAACACATTGTATTTGTTTGGACGGAGGTCCCGAGGTCAAACCTGCGGGTCTCTATTTTTAGCAGCTTGATATATATTATTGGCATATGGTTTAAACCATATCCCATGGACTTCGGCTAGTTCCTTCATTAATCAATCCACAGGTCACAAACAATCCATGGGGACGAGGGCTTAGCCCTCGATCCCACCCGCTTTTCAAAACTACCTCTTGATCAACCTTAAATAATGGTTTTAAACTATATGGTTAAGAACCAACTGAAGGGTGTGTTGGTAGGGCACGTGGAGTTAGGTCATGGAGTCGGCAGGAGATCTGGGGTTTGATCCCCCTACCTGCCAATTGTTTTGGTAAACATAACCACCTTGTGGCCAATCGAATTGCCACGGCTTCCTCTGATTGGTCCACATACATGCCAACTATGCAATACCCTTGCTGTGTGGCACAATCTGACAGGTCCACGTCACGACAATGCCAACTCAGCTGCCAAGTCAACTACCACGTGGCACTCTATGAGTGTGCCACGTTAGCATCGTATAGGCCACGTGTCACCCTTTCAGTGGTGCCATGTGGCACCCCCTTTTTTCCATTTGGTGTCTTGCCGAAATTTCAGAACGCGATATATTCTGCATTCGAAGTTCGTTTTTTATGAAATGAGAGTCGCTTGAAATCTCTCGGCGAGCCCTATGAAATGACATGATTTTGTTCAACATTTGAATATTTTGAGTTTTGGTCATCTAGGAGATCCTCCTGGATCATCAGTATATATCAACTCTAGTATTTCCTTAGCCCTAGTAGCACCAAATGAGAAACTCACACAATTTTGCTTACCATAAATACAATGTTCACTGAAGTCTTATTCTTCAAAACAATTCGGGAGAAATTTTGCCATACCTTTACTTTGAATAGCACAAAGTCCTTTCTTACTGATATGTACCATCTACTAATGCCACAACATGATCGAGTTGACTAGACAAGAAGAAATGTTGTCGAATTCATGATAGATTGTATTAGCACATCTATTGGAGTCTATTTTTCCCAATAGCTTGTGTAGAGTTCCAGTCCAGACTCTCCTCATCAATACCATTGCTCCTCGTACCATCTTTCATGTATCTTTCTCAGATACAGATTGCACACATGCATTCCCCATCTTACTAACATAAATAAGGTTTTATGCCAAACCTGGGATATGCAACACTCTTGGAAGAGTTCCTATCCTTCCATCTTTTAATAGCAATCGAACTTTACCTCATCTAACTATCCTAGTTGGTGAATCATCTCCCAGAGGAACATCACCACCATTGAACTTTTCATATTCATAGAACCATTCTCTATATGGTGGCATATGATATGACACACTGAATTCGATTAACCAAGAGTCATGATCCAATTGTGTACTTGTGGAGGACAAATACACATCTCCTTTCTCTTCTTGTGAAGGCTTACCATTATCCGACTAAACTTCCTCAAACAATTTGGTTCTCTTGATTTCCATCCACTTACAATCTCTCTTATAATGCCTGAATTTACTGCATTGCCAACATATTCTCATCATTGAACTAGGATATTTAGATCTGGTCTTAGACTTACCCCTCGAATTTGATCTTCTATTGAAGGTTTTTTATTTTCCTCCATCAACTGGTCTACTTCTTACCATCAAATAAATGTGGGTTGATCCTTCCATTTTCTTTTGGGTTGATCCTTCCATGTTCTTCCGCCTCACATCTTCCAACAGTAGAGATGTGACCACATTGTCAATCTTCAATTTGGTATTATTACTTCCAATATAGCCTATCCCAGGAATTTGTCAAAGAACACAACATACTATTACATTTTTTCTCCTCCGTGATCTTAATATCCACAGACAACAACTAACTAATCACATTGTTGAACGGATTCAGGTGCTCTGTAACCAAGTCACCCTCACTCATCCTCAAAAGATATAACTTCTTCCAATAAACAACTTGTTAACCAAAGATTTCAACTAGTACAAGTTCCCCAACTTTTCCCACAACTTCTCTGCAATGTCTTCTTCTAACACATTCAACAATATAGATTCTGCTAAACAAAGTCGGATTGTACTCCTTTCTTTCTTGTTGATTTTCTGCCAATATTCCTTCGACATACTTGTTGGAGTGATTCCAGGGTCGATAGCAACCCATTGTTCTCGATCCACAAGGAGATCCTCCATTTTAAGCTTCAAAAGCTCAAAATTCTCCCCATTAAACTTTTCAATTTCTATCCTCAAACTACTGACCACTCTAAACTATGAATCGATGTTCTAAAACTCCAACTGAGACTAGGATTACACGGATCCTGGACAAAGCCAAACCCTCAATAACAAAGGCGTTTCCTTGAAGCCAAATATAGCTCAGATACCAATTGTTGGGTTCTAATACCTATTATAGTGGTTATGCATATGATTCATATAGTTAAACACAAGTATACATTAAGCAATGGCACATAACACATTCACACAATACATAGAAATTACCCTGGAAACCCCTCTACTAGGGAAAACCAACAAACCAATGAGCCTTACCAATCATCTCTTAGCAGCACTCTTAACTAGTGTTTACAACAGTGATATACTTGATAGCAATCACACTTCACTTCTTCTCTCTCTCGTTACAAAGCCATTACATCTTATGTATAGATGCAATTGTCATGCACTAGCTCATGGTACCTGATTTAGTTATAATCAACTGCTCATTAATGGTGATCCATAACTTCTAACCACTTTAGTTATTATGTTATAGTCGACTTGATTGGGTCAACCTTGGTCGATCGCCTGTTGAGCTTCTAGTTGTTCTGTTGTTCATCGACTTGCCGTCGACTAGTTGTTATCATCGACCAAACAACTATTCCGGTTGGCCAGTCGGCCAGAATTTCACCATCTGTCGACTTCCAACTAACCAATCGACTATCAACTTCGACCGTCTGTTTACATGCAAATAATATAACACACCCAACATATGCTAATGGCCAGGGTGAATTACATTACATATTGTGATAAAATAAATGGAACATGCAAATAGAAATATGAGAAATACAATGACAAAAATCCCAAGACAATAAAATGAATGTGATCAGAAAGGAATCTACAATGTAGGAGGGAAATGCTCTTAAATATATAATAAACAATGTGAATAGAATGCATCCCAATAGAATGGAGATTTATTATTAGAGGAAAATATATATTGAGAGATATCATCAAACTTAGTTCTAATTTTATAGGCACTTGCATGTGGCTACGCTTAGCATAAATCCATCTTAACTCTGAATCTATCATGTGTTGAGAGAGATCAAATCCATCGAGGTACAATTTTTTTTCAAATTTTTAAACTCTAAAAAAAGGTTTACACTTTGATAGATTTGATCCCTCTCAACACATAATAAATCTAAAGTTAAGATAGATCTACACTAATCTATTTTCTAGTCCACAAATAATATCTTATAATATTGAACACCATTATATAATTGAATTTAGAAGTTTTCTATTTTAAATTAGTTTCTAACAATTTATATAATACTCACATATATTTTTTCCCTTTCACCTAATAACTTTATCTCCATTCTTTTTTAAATTAAAAAAAAAACAATTATCATTACTTCATTTGACACGACATTATTATATGCCCTTCCATAGTTTTTATGTAATTGTTATGAATTCTTCCATGTTTCCCTAAAATGTTTTTCTGGTCAAGAATGTCCCCTCATTAGGTTCATATTAGTTTAACTTTATGTTAAATTATGCAATTATGTACGTGGTTTTCTTCATTTTCCCTTTTATATTGGATCTTCATTCATTGTATCCTTACACTTGTTGAATTCATAAATAACACCCTTTTCTTTTCATCCATAGAATTTCTATACAGTTTTGGATATATTTTTTTCATCCATAGAATTTCTATATAGTTTTGGATAGTATTAATTCCATGGCACTCAAAAGTCCTTTCACCTTTTCAATGGAAACGAGTACCATTTATGAGTGTTTTCAATGGAAACGAGAAACATTTATGAGTGTTGAGATTATGGACACGTGGATAGAATATAAGCCTCTGACTTATTACAACACACCAACGAGTGAGCATGACCAAAGCATGTTGTAAGATGCTCCAGATGGCACAACATGTAGTTGTTGTACTAAACACATTTCATGGCCTCCAAAGTCCTCTCATCTTAACCTTTCAAAGTCATCGAATTTGGCTCTATTTCCCAGACATTAAAAACGCAAGCTGAGTAACGTTGACATGTCACTATTGACGTGGGATGGCAGCAATATGTTACACATACATTAGATGGTTACATAACATGACATAACCACACCATTGCATACATATGGATAAATCAATGCCAAATTGACTTGCATCACAAATACCACACAATGAACAAGTCTAAACATTGGATGATTTTATCTTTCTGATGAGTTTTTTACTTGAATCTAGTGATTTTCTTTTTTTAATCCGAAGTTTATGTTGTTAAAATCATGTTTGTAGATGTATAAATGAATTCAACGCTCTCAAATACCCCAGGGCATCCATATTAAGCAAGTTTAAACATTGTTCTTTGAGATCTTAATATTTTTTACCGAATTCCATAAAAATCGTGCCAACACTTGTTGTCGGGAAAGGAAGAAATGGCCGAAAATTTAATCTACGCATCATGCAATTGCTATGATCATTCAATGCAATGCCTCCATGTACTAGCACTCAATATTTTTGATTGCCTATGTATGTGCTTTAAAGCTTTGATTAATTACTATTGATCATAATCTAAAATACAACAATAAGGTTACTTTGCAAAAGTTGAGCTAATGGACAACTTCATGGAAGTTGATTATGAGAATTGTACAGAGATATCTATCTTCTTAATGATTATCATTGGAAGCTCTCTCAGTAGCATAAACTAATCAAAATCCTTACTTGTCATTGGTGCCACTTCATGAGAATTCTCATTCATGAAAGCATTTTTATTTTAGGATACACTCTTAGCATTATAAAGATATTGAATAACATCAAACAATGGTGGAGTTGAGACATCTAAGGGTGAAAGTGTTGGCAAATATGCACAAATAGATAATGTATCTAAAGGAGATCTCCATCATTGTTAAAAACCCAACAACAATATTATAGTACACAATGATCCCTTTCAATTAACATTTATCTAGAAGATAAGACACCTCGCAAGATGACACGTTGTGCCAAAAGGAGAAAATGCCCATTAAGCAAAGAAATTTGTCTAATAAGATGACACACTTTGCCATAGGGAGAAAATACCCGACAAGCAAAGAAATTCACCCAATAAGCAAAAGAAAGCACCGAGACAATGAAGAAAATACCCAACAATGAGAAAAAATGATCACGTAGTGGGGAATTTGTCTAGCAATTAGTAAAAATGACCTATGCATGAGAGAATTCACCTAGCAATCAATAAAAATGTCCAGGGAAGGATAAATTGGCCCCACAATCAATAAATCACCCTAAACAAGAGAGAATTCACACAGTAATCAATAAAAATGCCCCAGCCAAGAGAGAATTCAACCAATAGTCCACTAAAACCCAAAAGATCGATTTAAGAAAATCCCACACTGATGCAATGAATCCAAAATTGTATTTATTGATCTCTAGGCCTATGAAAACATCCAACTGTAGGGGAAAATAACTATCGGAATTAATTAATACCTTGGGACAATGAAAACATGGAGTGGAATAGTAAAGCTACAACCATTCATGGATTGTTCTTAACATCAATCCCATATAGATTTTATCACAACAATACATTGAATGCAACTATAAATGAAATTCCAAGACACAACAATTAAAAATCACATGTCACATATATTTTTCCTTGAAAACCCCATTGGGAGAACAACGATTTGAATTGTTGCTTAGTTTATTTCAACAGTTTCAAGTTACAATGCTACTCATGGCTCTTTGACATCTCCCTCTCTGGCCAAAAGACTCTTTAAGAATTAAAATACAATGAGATATAAGAGAGATAGGGTGATAGGAAGGCCAAGGGATTGACATTGCAGTTCCCATTCCTCCCTCACTTTTACTCTCCTATTCTATTTTTCTATTTTCATATCCTTTATTTTATTTAACTATACATTGCATTGTCCTTTATGTATTTTCTAACCTTCATAAATTTATGAATTACTTTGCAAGTACCGAGTCTTACAACCATTTGTTGGTTCAAATCCATTTTCAGATCAGACCTCCCAATTGAGAGGCCTTTTAATCTCCAAAATCTTATGGGACCAAACTCTAGATCAATGTGTCCTCTAGTTTCTCCTCTAGAACATGGATTTGACTCTAGATCCTGGCTACAACTCTGACTCATAACTCTAGCTCTAGCTTGTAGCTCTAGATTTGGCTATGGATCCACCTGTGGTTCTGGCTCACTTGTTCCCACAATGCAAAAGTTTTCTTAATGTCTCAGCTTTGAGCAATCTCCATATCTGAATATTTGAATAGAACTCACTTCCATCTTCGACGTAGAATTCTCTTGCATTCTATGGCTCTGAAAATGGTCTTCATTGGTAGTCAATAAAGCCAAGACAAATTCTAGTCTTCTTATTCTGTGAGATCCCATCAAGCATATGCCATTAGAAAATCAATGTGGGTTTCCCTCCTCTGTTATGATCAATTGCTTCCCAGCATGGAAACAATTCTTTATGGATGAATCATTCTTCAACCAATCTATCATGAATATGACATCAACCTAGGCTTGAGATCCTTTTCTTCTCTCCCATGCTCCTATCAAACAATTGCTTGCCTCATTGGTAGGCTGGCCTCTTGTGTTGTTGCAAATATGTGGACACTCTTTTCTCCTTGTGTTTCTAGGGAAAGGAACCCTTTACCTCCTTTAGAATTCACTCTCCAAATCCTTTTCTTGGTTGTGTGGTAACTAGGATGAAGCTTTGGATGCAGTCATCAACACTTTGCTTCCCAATGGCCACTCAACTTGCAATGGTGACATAAGTTCTTGGAGATGGATAGGTTGCTTGACATGATTGTCTTGTCCATGTGCTTCTTAGCCCTCTATTGGTTTGGGGAATTCTTCTTTCCATTTCTCCTCTGAAAGTGGTCTAGCTTGTGGCATGTGACTTGCTTCTCCTAGGAAGATGGCACACAATGTGATTTGAAAATGACGGATCTTAAAATAAACTTGAATTATGTGTGGAATTCATCAACAATTAACTTCTTAAAAAGGCTTATAATTGCAAGCTTAAAGAGAACACAATTGATAAAAATGCAAATAAACAAAGGATGCAAACCACAATTTGAAGACATCAGATGATAACGAAGTTCGTCCTTGATGGACTACGTCTCCAGTTCCACCTCCAGTGAGGCTGATCTTATTATTCTTCAAATGATACAAATTAGATCGGTCCCAAAGACACTTTTGAATTATGTTTGTCAACTGCAAAAATAGACTCTGCCAATGCATTCATCTCGAAAAATCGATAAATTTAAGTATAAACACTTTGTACTTTACCAGAGACTTCCCCTGGCATGCAGACCAAGACAATGTACTCATGTGCTGTATGGACCCAGCTCAAGAAGCATGATGCACCTTATCTGCATTGGAATTCGTGGTCTGACAGTAACATGGCTGTGCTCCAAACTATGGTTTTATATCCCAAAGGCCACGGTTTCGAAGGCTCATGGGCGCGCCTCTTTAGGGATAAAATATCGTTGCAAAATCAAAAGGAGATTAACAAAATAAGCACCAAGCTCGAAGGCATTGGTGTAGTGGAAACGTGTATCAGATAGTAGGATGGAGGTTCCGGGGTCAAACCCGCAGGATCTATTTTTTTGGAAACAATTTATGATATGGTTTATTGTCTACCATATATATAATTTATGGTTGAACTACCCCGTGGACTTTGGTTTGAGCTCCGTCGTAGGTTACACTGGTTTGGGGAGGCGATGGAGGTGATGAGGGTTTACTCACTGTATTGGTTAATGGCCGGTAGACAATGGACAGTGTAGTGAGGTCACAATACGGGGGTCTGAATCTGTGTTGATGGTGGTATACACTTAACAATCGACAACATATACTGAATATCCTTGTGAGTATTTAGGTTTCTAAATATGGGCGTTTAGGGTTTCTTGTTTTGAACCTGTGGACACTAGTTGGTCGGCCACTATCTCGTGTGGTGTTTTCATCGGGGTTACAAAACTGTCAGTAACCTGTTTTATATGCCCTCTTTCTCTGGGGTTTCAATTCTGGTTTCCACCTGCCTGAACTCGAGATCTCAAATAACCCGACCTCTCCCGGATTGTGATAACAGACTTTGTGGAATGGGGGAAAACCTGCCAGTTTCACAAGCCCCGACGGATAATAACCTAACTGTCTCTAACTATTGGATTGAGGAAGCAGGTTTGTTTAAACCGGACTCATTCTACAAGAATATGTTAAAGGGGAAATGAGCACTTGGTTCAGGTGAGCGACATGTGTCTCCACGTGCCAAGCCGGCTGCAAAGAAGGGCCACCTATCTTTGTTAGGGGCTCCTGTTGCCACATCTGGTTCAGACCCTTCAGTTGACAGTATTCGAGCTCTGTCATGCCAGGAAAACAGGGAAAAACCACTGGACACTTCCCGATCTGCTGATCGATTGAAGGAGAAGTATTGTTGCAGACTTGGGGAAGTTTGGCTTACGATGGGTAGAGACATCAGCCTGGAGGAGCTTGTGGAATTCAACATGACGGTACTGGTGGGAAAATTCTCCTATTTTGCCATGAATCAAAAGGATATTGTGGGATGGGTAAAAAAAAAATGGAACCCCATTTTGCGTTATACCCCCCAGGTATTTTCCTTGGCTCGTGGCTGGTATGGCTTCAAATTTGAGCAGGAATCTCACTGCTCCATCATTCTCAACAAACTATGGATTTATGGGGCGGGTAGTTTGATGTTGCAGAAATGGCAAATGGATTTTGACCCTGATACGGCTTCTGTGCGTCTGTGCCATTTGTGGGTGCTCTTTCCTGGTCTTCCACTTGCTCTTTGGAACCGTGGGGCATTTGAAGCCATTGGTAACAGTCTTGGACGCTTCCTTCATGTGGAGGAGGATCATCTATTTGGTTTCGACCGATGCATGGGTCGGTTGCTGGTTGAGGTGGATATATCGTTGGGACTCACTGATGTTCTTCACATAGATTGGCGTGGACGCAAGTTGGCCCAGATTATTGATTACTGGGGCATTCCATTTTGTTCTTCTAATTGCAAGCAGGTTGGCCATTTGTGGTGACAGTGCAAAGGGGTTTCATCATATGGGCATCTGAATGGGGTGGAGCCTTACTGGTATTCTAATGATGGTAGTGATAAAGAACTGGATGCGTTGAGCGGGCTTGATGGATTCTCCAATAGGGTTCCTCTCCCTACTGCACCAGACTCGGCATTATTCCATAAGTTGGAAATAAATGACTCGTCTTTCTACCAGACTTTGAATGAATTGGATATCTCCGTTATTAATTCATTAGATTTGAATAATGGAAATAACGAGAACTATATGGGTCGCCGTCGTGTTTCACCTCTGCTGTCAAATGCCTCTGGATCCGAGAAGGATTCCCAGGATCTGTCTGAGAATGCCTCACCCGTCTCCGACGATGTGCCTCCTGTTATGTGGACATCCTAGAACTTACGATCTGACTCTTCCCCTGTTGTGTCGACCTCTCCTGTAATCCCCCTTTCCCATGCTTCGACCATTTTGCTATCCTCTGATTCCGAGCTGCGGTTAAACGGTCCTGATCCTAATGTGAGTAGGGGGAATGATATAATCATTTCTGGTGATCCGCCAGGCTCAATACGCCCTCCTCTGTTGACTACTATGGTTCGGAGCCCCGGGAAATGGTAATACACATACCCTCATACTCAGAAATGGTAAAAAGGACACCCATACCAGTTTTTTTCAAGAATCGGGTTGTGGAGGAGAATCCCCCGGCCTCTGATATTGTGGGGGCCCCTTCGGACCAAAAGATCATGGAGCCTAGGTTGGGGGTTGGGAACAATCCCTCATCTACTACAAATAACTCAACCTTGGGTGAACATTGTATCTCAAAAGGAGCACGTATGGGTGGTTTGGCTTCGGAATTTTCACCGTTAAAGACGCACAGTGCCCAGAAAAATAAGAAGGTTATTCTATTGGGGGTGGAAGAAGCTAGCAATAACTTGGGTACCCCCATCTCTCCTGATACCAAGGATCTTAGAGGAATCAAAGCCCTTGCCAGGGGTCGATAATGATCTTTTTATCTCTAAACATACGGGGTGTGGGGGGCCTTCCAACTCAATTGGCCCTCAAGCGTGTTCTACATGTTATCAATCCTGATTTAGTCTTCCTCCAGGAAACTATGGTTTGTGGGGAGAAGGCCTGTTCTTTCTTTAACAAAATTAAACCTGGCTAGCTGATGTGCATGGTGGATGCAGTTGACCTTTCTGGTGGGTTCTTGGCGGCTTGGAACCCTGGGGTTTTGAGGTTAAATACTTTCATTATTTCCTTGGGTATACTACTGTCTGGCAACTTCAGAGGTTCGGATAAAAACATAAATATTGTGAATTGTTATGGTCCCTATTGTGATAGGGAGGCATTTTGGGACCTTGCGTGCTCAGGACACTTACTGGAACTGGAAAATTTGATACTTGTAGGTGATCTGAATTTTTCTTGGGGGGCTAAGGAAATTTGGGGCCAATCAGCAAGAAGGGATCCCCTGGGGTTATATTTCAAGAACCTCTTTTCTAAATATTCTTTGATTGATGTGGCGCCTCGTCCATTGGCTCCAACTTGGTCAAATGGTAGGAAGGATGGGAACCTGATCTCAAAATGCATTGATTGTTTCTTAATATCGGAATCACTTTTAAGCTGTTTTCCGAATTACCGGTCATGGATTCAGCAGATTCATATTAGTGATCATCTCCCCATTATTCTACAATTTGATGCTAAGCTATCCCATCATCCTTTCCCCTTCAAATTCAACTCTGCCTGGTTAACTGATCCGGATTTACTATGGGTGTGAGAAATCATTGGACGCATATCGATGTCTCCGGGGGATGATTTGTGATGGACAAGTTGGCAGTGAAACTAAAATCTTTAAAGGACTTTACTATTCTGTGGGAAAGGAACAAGAAATATGTGCTAGCTACGGAACTCATTGAGGTGGAAAAAGAAATTGGTATCTTGATGGATCAATCTCTGAGGACTGATCTTTCCCATATGGGACGGACTAAACTCTCTTTATTGGAGGAAAGGAAATTGAAGATTCTACTTATACATGAGGAAACTTGGCGCTTAAAGAGCCAAGCAATTTGCTCAAAGCTGGCGATTTGAATACAAAGTTTTTTCACCATTTTGCGGATTCTCGTAGAATTCAGAACACTATTTGGGATCTAAATGATCACGCTGGTCGGCGGATTAGGGGGGATATGGATCTGATGACTAAGGCAACACAACACTTTCAGGATTATTATTATGATCCCAAAAATACAACTTTGACTGAGCAATTCAAGATTATTAAGGAATACCCATGGATGTTCAATGACATGGAGGGGGATAGTATTTTTGAGGTTGTAACTTTATTGGATGTAGAAAACACTCTGCGGGGATTTGCTAAGGATAAATCTCTTGGCCTGGACGGGTGGACGGTGGAACTATTTCTCCACTTTTTTGACATTATGGGGGGAGACCTCCGGGAAGCTGTGGACGAGTCTTGGAGCATGGGTCTAGTCTCCGGGGCACTAAATTCTATCTACCTGGCCCTCATGTGGAAATCATCCCACCCGAAGAATTTTAATGAGTTCCGACCTATTACCCTTTGCAATTGTTGTGCAGATCAAGCCGGTCCTTCGGAGATACATTTCTATGGAACAGTTTGTATTTTTGGAGGGCCGACAGATACTTGATGCGGTGGGTGTGGCACAGGAGGTTTTTCACAGTATTAAACAGAAGAGACTTGATGCACTCATCCTCCAATTGGACTTAGTGAAAGCATATGACCGTGTTGACTGGAATCTACTCAGGTTGATATTGATACAGATCGGTCTGCCTTGGAAGGTGATGAAATGGATTATGGCTTGTGTTACTTAGGTTAATTTTGTTGTGCTCATTAATGGTCAGCCGACAAACTATTTTAAGGCCTTCAGAGGCCTTCATCAGGGTTGTCCTCTCTCACCCCTTTTGTTCCTGTTGGTTATAGAAGGCTTAAGCCTCACTATTCATAAGGCTAAATGTGAGGGTTATATTGTAGGCATCAAGGTAACTGCTGGTATATTTATTACACATTCACTGTTTGTGGATGACGTTATGCTCTCTGGTTTGGGCATTTTGGCTGAATGGATTCAGTATAAGAAAATTCTAGATTTCTTCTGCTCGGTATCAGGTATGATCATCAGTTTGATTAAATCTTACTTTTTGAAACACTCCTTGGAGGCTGATGTGGAACGATTGATCAACATACTATTACCTCTGGAATTCAAAGAATTGACTGGTGGCATGAAGTATCTAGGTTTTTTTGTCAAACCATCGAATTATCTGCTGAATGAATGGACTTAGCTAGTAAGACGTTTTGACTTACGGATTGGCCATTGGAGTATGCGCCACTTATCCATGGGAGGCAGACTTACGCTGGCAAAAGCGGTCCTTCAAAATATGGGGGTCTACTGGTTTTCACTTTGTAAAATACCAAAGTCCATTCTTCGGCTTATCCGCATGAAGTTTTTCAGTTTCTTATGGTCTGGGGGGTGGAGAAGGAAAAATTTCACTTGATTAAATGGTCCTTGTTGGCATGGCCCTGGGTTTTGGGGGGCTGGAATGTTAAACACCTGGATCTTTTTGTCACTGCCCTTCATGCAAAGAGTTTGTGGCAGGCTCTATTCGTCGACTCTGTTTGGGGAAAGATTATTAGGGCTAAGTATTTAAAAAATTCTTCGGTGGCAAATTGGTTTCGAAAGGGTCAACCTTCAGCTATTGGTGTCTCAAACATTTGGAATGGGCTCTTGGGTTCTTACAATACCATTGCATAGTGGCTCTCATGGAATCCTAGAAATGGTTGGGGGATAAGGCTTGGAGTTGATCCTGTTTTTGGGGGATCCACTACATACCTCCTGTCTCCAGAATTAATGGCACATCTACGGGCAAAGGGGTTCTGTACACTTGCTCATGCGACATGCCATATTAGAGGAGTGGGTACTAAGTGGATCACTGCTCCACAACTGGGACTCAATGGTGTCTTGGGGATTGAATGGTCTGATTATATAAGACCCTTATGCCAGGCCAATATTCAACTTTCCGAGACTCCTGATCGCTTGGTATGGTCATGGGATGTGGCACATGGCTCGATAACTGCAAAACTTGCTTATGTTTCATTATTTGCTGATATTCAACCTGAGAATCATTGGTGGCATCATACTATTTGGAAACTTGCCCTTCCACTAAAAATCAAATGTTTTATTTGGTTGGCATTGAGCAATAAAATCCTCACATGGGATAATCTGTGTCACCGTGGCTTTGTTGGTCCGAGATGGTGTCCATTATGTTTCCTTCAGGACGAAACAGTTGATCACCTCTTCTCCACCTGCTCTTTCCCTCAAGGCCTTTGGAAATTAATTGCTGCAACCTTTGGCATACAGGTAATTTGGATTTCTACCTCTCTTAAGGATTGTCTTTGTTCGTGGATCCGACATTCCTATTCTAAGGTTGAGCTCCCATGCTTCATGCTTTGGGAAGTATGGAAGGCCTAGAATTGCCGAATCTTCGAGGGCACTTTTCCAAATCTGGATTGGATTTGTGGTCGAACTATCGCTGGATATAAGGAATACATTTCACTCACTAGACATGGAGGTGGCCATCTTCAATTAAACATGGGTTGTCCAGGACACCAGATGGCCCCACCATTCTTGATGTACCCCTGTGGTTTCTTCGATGGTACCGCGGTCGGGGGGCCTGGTGTGAGTGGGGCCGGTGTGGTATTGCACCTATCCACCTCTTGTTTTTTCCGCATCCGATTAAATTTGGGGATTGGCTCCAACACACGCAGTAAGTTGTGTGCTCTTTGGCTCTTATTGCATTTTGCTCGTACAAAGCAGATATCGTCACTCTTGATTCTGGGTGATTCTTCATCCATAATCTCCTGGGCAAAGGGTGTTACTCCTCTCAATGTGATGTTACTCTCATTCTGGATGGATGCGGTCCGAAAGTTAATCAACGAATATGAACACACTTATTTCTCTCATATCTTCTGAGAGGTGAATACAGAGGCTGACTAGCTCTCCAAGTTGGATTTGACTTCACAGGTGGGGATCATCTTGTGGGAGGAGTGGCGAGAGGATCTACTTTTCTCCCAGGGCTCATTTGACATGCTTTGGTCATGATGCCTATGGCTCGGACCTGCTGGTTTGATGGTTTTTTTGTGGTTCATGCGGATAGATATCTTTATGGTTTTTGCAACTTTATCTTTTTGTGCAGGTCGATAGTTCTCCACTTCACCAACTACTCGTTGGACTTTTGGTACTCACTGGATATTTGCGGCTCTATTTATTATTTGCTGGTTGTTTATATATATGAACTTTTGGGCGAACCTCCTTCTCTTTGGACTCAGCCTGTTTGCTGAGACTCTATTTGGACGGATCCACCGTCACTGTTATCAGTTTGATTTACATTTCTATTATGTATGTTGGTGCATCTTGACGCCGATGTATCAGTCTTGATCTGGCTCCTTATTTGGCCCTTTGTTTATGGGGTTGTTTCATGTGCCCATGGGATGTATCTATTGCTTGTCTATGCAAGGTTGTTATCCCCTGTGATACTTTGTGATATTTGGACCTATTTACTATTTCGCAGTATTAATAGTAAGTTAAATTTTTCGATGGAAAAAGGTTACACTGGTTTGAACATACCATGGGGCCAATGTCTAAGCCCTCGGTCCGCCCCTTTTTCCAATATACAACGCATTCAAATTCAAATACATTATTTGTTACTATACATAGTAAGCAACACCAGCGGCGTAGTGGTAGAGCGTTGGAACTATGGTAGGTGGTATGCAGTTGGATCCTCTCGGCCACCAAAAATTGTGGTTAACAAACTTATAAGGTGGCCAATTAGACTGCCATATGGAAGCCTTCGATTGGTCCATGTAACTGCCAATGGTACAACCAAACTGCCATGTGGCAAAAAAATATTGGTCCACATACCAAATACATAGGCAACATGGCACCCCGAACTTCATAACTTAATATCTCACCTGTTTGGAGTCCGTTTTGGACGAAACAAGCGTCATCAAAAATCTATTGACGAGCTCTACATGACAGTATCCTTCTGTTCTGCATTGAATATCTTGATCTGGTTCATTTGGTAAGATCCTCCTAGATCACAATGGTATTTTCTCCTCCAAAATCCACATATTACATCCGAGTGTACCAATAATGGTTAGTTTTATGGTCGTTCTTCTTGCAGCAGTGACAAAAAAGGGATGCCTTACTTGTTGCATTCCTCTTGGCCTTCTTCTTCTTATTTTGATTGATTGGATTGGTTCTTCCTTGAACTATTGGTGCAAGTTGAGTCTCAGAACTCTTCTCTTCACTACCCTTCTGCAATCCACCATAAGAAGGACAAAGTGGAAGTTTGTTTTCATCTTTCTTCACTCCTTCTCTTTCCTCTAATGAGTAAGCCAATTTTGGCATGTCTTTTGCATTCACAAAAGTGACCTTGGAGTTCATGGCCTTTTCTTTTCTTTCATCACAACCCAAGCCTCCATGCTTGACCCTCAATTCATTTACAATGGGGCTTAGAATTCTTTGATTTATCTTTCCTAATCCTTGTTCATCGTAGCCCATCTACCTTAACAATTTTGACCCAATGCCTATGGTGTGCTTTTTTAATTCACCAAAAGATTCTTGTGAAGGGTCTCAAGAAAATGAACTCGGCATCCTGGTATGAATCAGGGGGTTGGCTTCAATAGTGGTAGCAAAAGGTGGCCTTGTTTCTCAGTCTTCTTGAACAACTACTTGTAGATTTTCCAATGCTCCTTCCTTCTTTTCCAACTCTTGATGCAACCAAGCAATCATTTTAGTGAACCTCTCCTCTTGTTAATAATTTATCCTGGTGAACCTCTCCTCTTGTTAATAATTTATCCAACTAAGTGATATATTCCCCAATTTCAAGAGCTGCAATTTTCTCTTGTCCAATTCTACCCTCATGGTAGTGAAGGAGTCATAGCGTTTGGTAGGCTCTTTTTCCAGCTCATCTTCTTTCTACCTCCAACACTAATTTTCCTCTTGGATCTACCTATTGAAGTCTCTTAACTCCTCCAGCTTCTTACTCTTCAAGTTTTTGACCATGATGAGTATGTGATCTCTTAACCATTCTAGAAACTACATAATGACGAAGGATTCAACTACTATGATACCTTACAACATGTAAACGAGGGACTAATAACCCACTCACTTGACCAATACAGATTCTCCGTGGAATTACATTTCTTCTCTCTTTCTCAATGTTATATAGAGAGCTCTATTCTTTGAAATGGCTTCTAAACCTATCTTAAAATGTAGCTTACACACGAGAAAACCAACTACAATATCAATTATAACTAGTATCATGAGTTGGTCTTATCACCAAAAAGCACACAAGGTTTAGCCATGCTTTTTGACTTACATGCTTGAAATCTTTTAGTATTCGCAACACTTTGTACAGTCTATAAACAAAAAATAGGTTATCCAAACTCTATACTCAAGTGGCCTTTGAGTGACACACTCACTCCCATCTTGTATGTGTAAAAACACCCTCACAACTTTAATCTAATTGCCAAATCCTTCTTTCACATTTCTCTCTCTCGAAAGTAGTGGAACCCTTAATAAGAAAGTGGGGAACATCAAACTCTTGACAAGGTTAACATGTTTGGACATGTTAACATATTTTGAAACAAAGTGGGACCTCTTCTTTAGTTGGTAGTCATTTAAATATCTTTATAAAGTTTGAAATTCAAAGAATACAAGCATATAATATTAATTCCTTGGCCTCCAATGTCCTCTAATCTTGACTTTGCATATAGTATTAATTCCATGGCCTCCAAACTCCTCTCATCTTGACTTTTTTGACATATAGAAGGGAGGTCTCTTTATGGTATGTAGGTGAGAGTTTATCTACATACAAATCCCAAAGCAATAAAGATGGACCACCAACTGACAAAAAGAAGCAGAGCCGTTAATTGGAAAGTGGGGAACCATAGCCTTATCAAAAGGTTGACTATACACAACCTAAATTGTACGATCACGTGAATATTATGGGGGTGGTTGTTGGTTACTAAACACACCATGTTTAAGTTAAGTCTTGTTACAATCCCTAGTTTGATAAAAAAAAATGAAATTATAAAATATAAAAAATTATTTGGTTTTCCAAAAAAATTTAAAATATTAAGAATTGTTTTGCACAAGGGGTAGAGTAATGTTGAGCCAATGAGCATTCTTGAGTTTTTCCATGTGTCTAGGTTCTTCGTCCCACAGATGTAGTTCTCTTAACTTCGACCTAATCCCTCGTGGTTATGAATATATTATGGTCATGGATTTGAGAAAATAAGTCCTCGATTCTTACCACCAAAATAAATATTTAAAAAAGAAGATATAAAATAAATGAAATGAAAAAATGAGTTTGTAAAGTTTTAGTTATGGCCTCATATTGATCCAATATGAGTTAATGAGTCCTTTAATGGTAAACTAGAAAGTGATAGTTTTTTTTTAATTAGTCCTTACTTTTAGGCTAGTAAAGATTTTATAAATAGCTTTGTCATTATATCAATTTTTTATATTAAAATCTAAATGTTTCTTAAAACAATATCTTAAATTTTTAATTGCAATTTTTTTTTTCATTTTATAAACATTAATATTTAATATGTGTGTAGTTTAAAAATTTTATGAGATGATTTTTTCGGGTATAATTTTGAAAAAATTAGGTCGTAATTTTTTAAAATCCAGTTTATATTGTCAAATTATAAAATTTTCAGTGTCCCAGGAGTTTTTGAATGTGTTGAATCCATTTCTACCATAAAAAATATCAAAAAAACACAACTAAATTTTGATTTTGCAAAAAAAAAACGTTGAATTTTGAATTCCGGCTAAAAATGACCATCCAATCCAAATCATCAAATTTCTAAACAACTCTTTTAATACAAACCAATTAATTATTTACTTTCATTATTTAACCTCTTATCAATACAAGACATTTGCTATAAACTCAAAACAAAGCTTATTTAACCTCTTATCAATACAAAGTATTTGCTATAAACTCAAAACAAAGCTTAAAACATGAAGTAGTGTCATATCATTACTTTTCCTTTTTTTTTATTATAAATTAATAGTTAATAAATCCAATCAACACAAACGGAAAATAAAAACAAAAATAAAACCAATATAAATTTAGAAAATCAAATTTATATAAAGAACATCATCATCATTCGTTGTACCATCAAAACAAAGCCAAATAGCTATTTCTGTAAAAACAAATTTATGTAAATAACAACATCATCATTCGTTGTACCATCAAGAAAAAGCAAAACAATTGTGTGTTGTCCTTGTTAATGATTCAAACCAAACAATTGTGTGTTGTCCTTGTTAAAGATTTCAAAGACTATTTGATTTATTAGAACCATACAACTCACTTTTTATAAGAAATAAAATAGAGCATGATGTTGGATTATGATTAGGAATTAAAATCCATCCTTATCAAACTTATACTTTGAAAAACCATGTTAGGATTTAAAATCCATTCATATCAAACTTATACTTTGAAAAACCATGTAAAATAAAAAGTTTTACATGCGATTTTTAGGAAATAGTGGTTTGACTATTTGCTATCGATTCTATATATATATATAATTGAAAAAATAAAGTTGATTTATAGAATTATAAAGAATACAATACATAAAGAAGAAAAAGGATAGGAAAAAGCATATTTTAAAGAATACTTGAAAAAAAAATAAAAAAATGAAAATCTTTTTTTTTTTAACACAAACGGGTGAAGAGCTTTATATTAAAAAAAAAGAGCAGATTACATAAATATGGGGAGATTGTTCCCACAAAATAGAAGCTGTAAGTTCTTGCTGCTTTCTGACCAGTCTTTGCATTTCAAAAAAGGCATTAAGCCTGTTACAACTGTAATATTTAATAAACTGTCCTAGAACAAAACAACAAAAGAAAAACATAACTTAACGCTAGGAGAGAGGAATCATAGGTGGCTGCCATGACACAAAAAAAGTGGAACAGAGTGCCTCAGTTGACATGGTGAGAACGAGAGTTATTTTCTTTGCTTCCAGTGGTGGTTCCAACGTTCTCATCATCAATATTCAAAATGATTGAAGGACTATAATTTCCTCTGTTGGTTCGGACGCAGTCAACCTTGGCTTCCACAATCCTAAGACAAATGTAAAGAGAATCAAATTTACCAGTTAATTTTTCGAAATGATCCTTTGTCTTACCAGTGTTGTTGCGAACTTTAGTGTTGGAAATTTGGACGAAGGTGGCCAAATGGGAGATTGCTTTTTTCATTTCATTGAGGTCACCTATGAGCCAGCGAACTTGAGCTTCCAGGTACGTCACTTGCGAACGAAAAGTAGGAGAAGGGTTGCTTTGGTCGCGGGGGGATTCCATCATCAAGCCGCTGTTATCACCCACCATTTTTTGCCAAGTTTTGTTGCTTGCCTGCTCCACCGGGTTGCCACGAAAGTGTTGCAGGAGAGCTCCATGTCCCGTATCAAACTGTGCAGCATGAATCCCCGGGGTAATGTGACCTGAGTCAAAGCCACATCCAGTCTGAAACCCAGTTCCTCCAATACCTTGTCCCAGACTGGGTTCCAGGGGAACCCATCTTCTACAATTGTCAACCTCGTCAGCGACCGACAGATTGTGATAAGTTTTCTTGGACGAGCCACCTCGACCGAACTCCAAGCCACCATTACCATTGCCTTGAAACAGATTAGAGAGATATCTCTTAGAATTAGCCCCCCCAGGGTGCCCTTGAACGTGATTGCGACACTTGTGACATTTCAAAGCAGGAGGGCATTGTTTTTCGTCTTCCATGCTTATATTTGAACACTAGAATCTTACAGGAAAACAATGCAAGAAGTGCAGAACAAAGGATTCAATGACCGAGGATATAGGAGGGGAGAAATGCACGCCACCTTCCCCGGGAGTTTGCAGGCTGAAATTGCAGACCGAAGGTTCACGAAGCAAAGGGACGGGCAATGCTGAAAGAGCGCCACCTTCTGGCCTCTAATAACATTTGGGTGCCTTGGTTCTCATCCTCCATAAGTTCGCGCATGCGAGCTAGGTGTAGTGAACAAGGAATGGCCACCAATTCAAATGAGAAGACATGAGGGGATTGCATAGGGATCTGATGGGGATTTGGGAGTTAATGCATAGTGGATTGAGGTTGAGGGGGCAGAGATTATGGGTTTGAAAATCCATTAGGACGAGTTTAGGGGGATAGGGGTGAAGAAAAGAAGGAGAAGGAGTCCAAAGGTGCAAGGGGAAGTTAGGGAACCCAAATGTTCTCATAAACCTGATCTTTAATGATCGCAATACCACAATTCAACCCTGCTCCAGTGTTGGCCATGGCATCAACACTATGGTTGGTGTGCCGGAGAATATGCAGGAGAGAGATGGAGTGAAAGTATTTGATGAGAAGATTGAAGTGTTGATGCAGTGTTGTAGCAGGCTTCCGACGGTGTTTTGCAAAGGTATAACTACCTCGTTCCATTCTATGCACGAGCATGGGATCGGTCAAGCTTGCAAGCAGATGTATAAGGAAATCATGGCTCAATCTGGAACTCATGAAGAAATGAATGAACACAATCACGTTTTGACTGCCTAATTCAGTCCCAGGAAACCCATATTCATTTATGGATTAAGTTTGGGGGCTGGTGCAAACATAGGACATGTTCATCATTCTAAATTCCTCCATTCAGGCTCTGGAATTCGACTTTATGAGAATAAAAGGGGAAATTCATTAACTACAAAAGGTCTAAGAGATGAGCGTTTCGATATGGTGACCACAACAACATGCATAAAGGTGCTTATAAATGTAGAGGTAGTCTTCTATGGCTTGACTCTTTATGTTAAAATTGCTTGGTCCTTCTCCCTGTAAGAGTATTGTTTAGGAAAGGGTGCTCATGTAACCTTTCATTTCACTTCATATCTACTGATTTGTTTCGCTTCCAATTCTGTTTTCCACCCCGAGGTCTATAACCTCTCATATCCATCGCTCTCTGGCATGAGACTTTCCTTCCTCTCAACTTCATCCCTCGGTTTCCTTCTGACAAACCATCCCTCAATATCGACCTACTTTCATCCTTAACCATGGCTAGGAAACCACTATCCCGGTACCATCTAAAGAGAAAAGCCTTGGTCAACAAAAACCAGTTAAAAAATAAACCGAGGAACATAGATCCATGTATTTTCATCTCACCCCATCTTGTCTTCAACGAAAAATGGTTGATCGGGAGGAAGAGATTCAAATAGAACATGACTATATTCTAGAAAGGGAAATCGTGGAAAACATGGGGTGATATATTCAATATTCTAGGAACACCAAAGCTCGGGATACAAAATATGTCAAGACTATGGCGCTACAATGGTAGATTAAAACTCTTATGAGTCTCTTATGGACATTCTTCAGGAAGAAAGAAATGAAATAATCATGATGATGGAATACATCATGTACTAGAATAGTAAAACTAAAGCTCCAAAATAAAAGAATGGACATAAATATGAATTCCCTACTCATATTCAAATCTCTCACATGCATGGAATTTCCTACTGAATTCCACCTAGCTGATGACCATCCAAGCAAACCAAGTTCCTAAAACTCATACTCCAAAAGAAAATGTATAATATTAAATCTAGGTTCATTAAGTTTGATAACTTTGAGTTTTTTTTGTGTATTATGATAAAAGTAGTACTCGGAACTTTAATGATGTTCATGGGCTCTCTATAAGTAATTTCAATACCACCAATAAGATTACTAAAACTGCAAATACCATACTCTGTTTTTATATTTGGTTTGGGTTTCCTTCGGGCAATCCTAAAGTTTGGTTTCTTTTACTATATGTAAACCTATTTTATGAAAATAAATCCTCAACTAGTTTATAAAAAAAATACAAAGTATAACTAATTACCTAACTTAAGGAAAAATCTAATATAACACCTATCCAACTTAAATGCTTGGTATCCTCCTAACTATGATGTTATGTCTTATCAATAAATAAGAAGTTCTTTGATTTGCTTACTATCCTTAGCTAATTATCATACTACGTATCTGTAAAAAAATTTCCACAAATTTTCAATTATTGTCGTGTCCTATCCTTCTTTCCTTATTCTACAAAATACATATTTAATGTCCTATTCTATACTTGTCATTTTTCTTTGCTTTAATTTCTTCCCATTTTTCTTCTCTTCATCTTCTCCTCTCAACTCTTTATTGCATATTTTTGGTTTTATTTACATCCATCTCACCTTCTTTATCCTCTATGTTCCTTTCATTTTTCTTTCATCCTATAAAATTCCATAATTCCTAATACATTCTCAATATTAACATCTAGTTACAAGTTTTAATTACAAAGTATAACTAACTAGTTAAATTATAGACAATTCTCATACAAAACCTATCCAACCTTTGACTGGTTGGAAACCTCCTAACTGTGTATGATTCTATCAAAACCTTTCCACAAATTTTCCTATAATGTATTTTATTTTCCTGCCCTTCATGTCTTTTCTACAAAATATATCTTGAATGCCCCTATTTTATATTTTTCATTTTTCTTTGTTTTCATTTCTTCATCACTCCTTTCTTCCCATTTTTATTCTCTTCATCTTTTTCTTTCACCACCTTATTGCATCTTTCTTTCATTTTCGCAACTTCCTTATGAACTTATTTATCCTTCGTGCCCTTCCTTTATCATTTTTAGTCCCTACGACAGAGACTATATGTTCCATGTTTACCTATTAATTGGCATCAATATTCTTGTATTTATAAAGTTGTGTAAAAGTTATGTTAATATTTGTATTTATCAATGTTTTTTGAGAAAATTGTATTGACATTTTATTGGTCGAGAGGTCTTGAATTGACCATTTTTATCATTGCCAGGATTAAAAATAATTAAGAAAAAAACAAAAAATAAACTTATCTTAACTTTAACCTTACCTTGCTATTGCTTCGCCCTCAGGTAATCTTCTATCCTCCTACCATGGATTTGATATTGCTTGACGTGCAAGTAAAATTGAATTTAATATTACTAATCCATGCCTACAAGTGTTCAATGCTACATTTGTATACATGTGTTGACCCCTAGGAAATGAGAACATTAGTTTTCACAATAGTTTTGGAGCATCGTAAGAAGATGGAGTACATATAGCTCTTTATACCATTGTAAGTTGATGTGACAGTAAATAAATGCAATGAGTGACTTTTGAACTCGTATTCTTCCCATTAAAAGACAATTGGGTGCTGGTACACATGAATCAAAATTGAACATGTCACAACCCATCAAAGGGCTGTCAGCATGTCCCAGAAGTGTTATAAAAAAATTACACGTAAAAAAAAAACATTTAATTTTAAAGTTTTTTAAAAAGTGCAATAATTATATTAAAATTTCAAAAGAAGTGTGAAGTTAAAAGTGCCCGTCAAATATTTTGAATCGTACTGCAACAAATCCAGCGGGTTGAGCAGATGTCATCGAAGTCCGAGGATTGAAGCTTGGCCACTGGCCATCCCTTTTCCCAAATATTGATATGACACACTTGATAGGTTAGCAAATTAACTTGATAGCTTGCTGCCAGCTAAATTTTTTTAACTCCACGGATTGCATTTACTCAACATCCAGCGGTATTGAATCGCCCACTTCCCACTGCCTCGGACCTAGCCCCACTACCCAGTTCCCATGCTATCCATTCCACACAAATAAACATTCATCTCGAGCTACCCGAATTAACATCATTAAAGATATCGTATCAAGTGATTCAGGGAGATTGTAACAATTAATGAGTTGCAGCGCTAGTAAAGTTAGTAGATTGTTCTTAAAGATATCATATACTGTACTAACATCTGGAGTTTCAACAATCAAGATCATATTAAGTGGTTCAAGCTTCATTCAAACTCCAGAGGCTTTATGAATTATGATAGAACTTCCCCGCAGGCTGCTATTTCGCAATAACAATAGAAAGATATGAGGCGAGACTCCTGAAGAATTCAAAATACAAATTTTCAAATAAAGGGTTTGGATATATATTTGATTTTCAAAGCATTTGCACAGTTACAAGGAAAATAAAATTGCACTCTGATATTTGGAGGGATGGTCATTGGTAAGCAATTTTTTTCAATTTTTCCTATTAAAGTTCAGAGTAACCAATTTTGTGTATTTTTATTAATATTTATATGTAAATTAGGTTTTTTCACTGTATTACAGCATGGAGGCCTTGTGTTGTTGTTGATTTTTAAATTAGTGCTTCTATAAATCAAGAGGATAAATAGGCTTTTTTTCCATGGAGTCCTAATTGAATCTGGTAAGTTAAATTTTCCATTTTTAGTTCAATGTATTAATATACAAAGGGGCTTGAATATGTATATAAATCAATAAGTATATAAATAATTTGAGAATGATCACCTGATTCACCTCATCCCGGAACTGGAAGATAGCATAATCTCTTTCACTTTTGAATCTTCAGCTTTCAAGTTTTTAACTATAATGGGCCCTTTTGCCATCTACGACCTATACAATTGGTTTATATATATAATGTTATGCAACCTATCTTTCGTTTTTTCCTATGGGCCTTGTATTCTTCCTCATTAAATAATTTCAATGCCTGTATCAATTGTGCTAGGTCGTTGGGCCAATCAGGTTTTTTGGGCATTTTTAATTCCGTTGTTTTTAGTTAGATGATAGATCTCTGTTTATGTTCGGATTTGTCAATATATAGTTAAATATCCTTTGGTTGTTATTAGTCTTCTCAAGTGGATGCTGGAGCTTTTGGTATGAGTTTATTTGTGGTATGAGTCATATTATATAACTATTTTCAAAAGCATCTCTAGATGCAAGCGCTTTAAAAATTCTTTCATTGGTGTTGGCTTGTATGCATTCATCAAAATCATGGATTTGCAGTCACTAACTTACCTTGTTCTGCTAATATTTGATGATCATATTCATGACATTCATAGGATCGAGGAAATATGTTTCCCATAGCCCCTTAAAGGAGGCGGATAAGTAATGGCATCTTCCCACCAAACAATTTGGTTATATTTGTTGGAATATTCTCATCATCTTATTTTGGTCTTGAATGCTTTGCATGCATGCATGCATTCCATGCATCCATGCATTAGCAGTTGAGTCTCCTAGCACCTAGTCCTTACTTTGCCCCTCGCGAGCTTTTTTTTGGCCATCATTAGCCCTCCTATCCACTTAGAGAGCCTTGGTTACATCATTGAATTCCAAATTCCCTCTCATGCATGATTTTAGGAGTTAGCACAGTCAGTTCCATGATTTAGGGCACCTTGTCCTCTTGATTGCCTAGTTAACTGACTGTTACACCTAGTTTCATTGCTATTGAGTGTACGAGCACCTATTTTGACCACTACAAGTTAGTATTTCGCCCCCTTGGAGTCTCCTCCCATATTTTGGTTCCCACATGATTCAATTATGCTCAGTTCTACCTCAGTTAATTGATTATTCATCATTGGTGGCCACTGAACCTTATCGAGAGATGGTTCCAATGCAAACTAAGCCTATACTTGAGGTGAATCTGAATCCTCCCAAGGGTATCGAATCCATTCCATTGTAACACTTTTTGATTGCCAGCTTACAACTGATTAATGTATCAATAGCAATTTTTCATGTGTGTTTCAGTTTTATGAGTGAATTGGTCCATGTCTTTGTCTAATTATTCTCAGTATAACAGTGTGAAATTGTGAGGTTTGTTCTAGCTTAGTGATCTATCCCTGTGGAATTTCACATGGTATTAGAGCTCGTGATATCTTTTGAGTGCAACAATTGCAACAGTTCAAACAGTAGATTGAGAAACTACTTTCAGTAGAGCACCATAATCCTATGGATTTCCACAACAACTCTTGGTGCCATTGCATTCAATTCATTGGAGAAATCCTTTGAGGTCTAGCCAGGTGTGAAGGATCCGGATAAAAGTTCCTAATGTCCTAAAGCAATGTTCAATAGATTTAGTAACAATCCTCCATATATTTTTCCATTGTTTTTGCAGGTATTCTACAACAGCTTCCATGAATCTGAAAGCAATTCCTCTTGTCTCTCCATTCAACTATGATGAGTGGAAACCAAAGATGGTAGCATATCTGAAGAGACAAGGTCTTTTTGATATGTGTATTGGTGTTATGATAGATTTTTCTTCCTATGAAGAAGAGAATGATTGGATAAATGAATGTGACATAGCCTTTGGAGCAATGTGTATTGCTATGTTTCCTAGTATGCGCTACCTCATGGAAACTGTTGAATATCCAAGTGATCTATGGGCCCAACTGGACAAAGCATTTGGAAAACAGAATGAAGAGATTGGTGAAAATTATTTGGAGAACAAACCCAGTGATACCTCAAGTGTTCTCTATAATTATGTCTCAGCCTCAATCATCTCTCATGATGAAGTCGTTTAATATGAAGAAGAAGCTATAGATTCAACACATAAAGTTCATGTTGAAGACATTCCTTCCTATACTAATCTAGAAGTTGAAGAGAGTTTTGAATTCTCTACTTCCCATGAGTCTGTTGGTGTGAAGAATGATGATCTAATGAATGTTTTGGAGGTTAAATCATAGTTTGGAGGTGATGCATTCGCCCTCCTTGATCACATGCTTCCTATGAACTTCTATTTCATCATTAGCACATGTTCTTAGTGTTTCATTGAAGATGGAGGACACTACCATTCACTTGGGTTCAAGTCTCAGGCACATTTTGGTGATTTTGGTTTTGATATCACCCCCGCTGGTTCAAAGGAGATCACAAGAAACCATCTATCAATTCTTGGAGCTGATTTAACTTCCACTGATCAAAAGTTCAAGTTTCAAGAGCAATTAGATCTGATTGGAGCCAATCCTACCGCAGTTGGTTCGAATTACAAGTTCCAGGATGATCTTCATATTTTTGGATTTGTTCTCACCATGTTTGGTCTAAAGAGCAAGTTCAGAAAGCCTCCAGATTCACTTGCATCCACTGAAGGAGAATACAAGCACATATTTTTGGAGCATGATCCACTTCTTCCCAAGAGGAAGATACCTCCAGACAATGAATCAAGCATCACACCTACTTGAGTCTTGAGCAACAATTTTTGGTGTATTTTAGTCTATCTTGAGGGTTTTTTTTTCCCACTCGGTTTTCCTTCTTTCCTCACATTTTTAGATTGTTGTACAGGGTGACCTTTGGTCTTAGTAACCAGGGCCCTAATTTTCATTTATTTTTCCTCGCATTCTGGCTTAAGGGGGGGGGGTTGGAATATTCTCACCATCTTATTTTGGTCTTGCATGCATGCATGCATTCCATACATCCATACATTAACAATTGAGTCTCCTAGCACCTACTCCTTACTTTGGCCCCCTCGGAGCTTGTTTTTGGCCATAATTAGCCCTCCTATCCACTCAGAGTGCCTTGGTTACATCAATGAAGTCCAAATTATCCCTCATGCATGATTTTAGGAGTTAGCACAGCCAGTTCCATGATTTAGGGCACCTTGTCCCCTTGATTTCCTAGTTTACTAATGGTTACACCTAGTTTCACTGCTATTGAGTGTAGGAGAACCTACTTTGACCACTACAAGTAAGTATTTCACCCCCTTGGAGTCTCCTCCCCTATTTTGGTGCACACATGATTCAGTTATGCTCAGTTCTACCTTAGTTAATTGATTATTCATCATCGGTGGCCACTGAACCTTATCGGGAGATGGTTCCAATGCAAACTAATCATATACTTGAGGTGAATTCGAATCCTCCCAGGGGTATCGAATTCATTCTATTGTAACACTTTTTGATTTCCAACTTACAACTGATCAATGTATCAACAACAGTTTTTCATGTGTGTTTCCATTTTATGAGTGAATTGATCCATGTCTTTGTCTAATTATTCTCAGTAATATCAGTGTGAAATTGTGAGGTTTGTTCTAGCTTAGTGATCTATCCCTGTGGAATTTCACAATATTTTCCCCTAGTATTGCACAAGTTCCAAACCCTTATTATGCGATTCAGATAGCACTAGTTTTCCAAATGAGAGACATTAAGGAGAATGCATAGATTCTGCATTTGCATCTTTGCTACAATTAAATTAATTTTTAGCTTGCAAATATTATGAATTTTAGCTGGCAAAGACTGTGAATTTTATCTCAACATCTCCAATCCATGAAATATTATTAGAATGGATGCTTACCTTAGCATATGTGCCAATTAGTAAGGGTTCTCTTAGAAAATCCCTTGGTTATCTCAAATAAAACCCTTTTAAAGCGTGAAAGCAATGGTATGAGCTCAAGTACCCTAGAACTAGGCCTCCAAATGGTCAAAACCAAGTCAAACAAACACCAAATGTTGCACAAAGATATGCTCAAAGTGCACACAGAGATTTCTCGTTGGACTAAATGGCATGAGTTCGTGGTTGAGACGTTTTTAGATAAATGCTAGATCCCAAGAGTTTTGGTAATAAATAAACCCAACCATCGACAAGTAAAGTATGAATTGTAATCATTGTGGAAGTGGGTGTGATGAATGCTCTGTTTGCTAGCAATATTACTTGTGAATTTAATGCACTAAAGGTAAATGAGTTGCAGAAGGATCGCTGTGGGAATATTAGTGATTAATTGGTTTCATTACAGGAATAGGCACACCTGTTGGCTTCATTACAGACGTAGTAGTTTGCAAGGAAGGAAACCTTAGTTCCCTTTTAATGTTGAAGGGGATTTCTGTTATTTAACAAAAAATTAGAGCAATTGTAATTCGTTGATAGAATCCAAGCAAGAACAGTTTGAAAGAAGAGAGTGAATCAAACTCAAGAGAAAGTCACTAATTCATCTATAGTGATCATGGTGATTGTTACAGAAATATTCCTCTACCCTTTGTGTTTGAAAGCAAGAAAATTCAAATCATTATGAAATTCGGTAGCAGAGCAGGGTATGAAATTGAGTGCAGAGGAAGCGGGGTTGAACATTTGTTAACCATCCAAATAAATTTCTGGTAGTTACAGGATTTCAGATCTAGTAACATTCCCATGTATTCTAAAAGTATTTACAGGAAGTAAGAATTTTCTATACTGCTATAAAATGTCAGTTTTGACATAAGAAAAAAGGGTCCTAGTAACCATAGAAGGGTGTTATGGGATGCGATATTCCATAGTAGAATTTATGGATACTAAGAATTAACAATTTAAAGTGTTGGCAAGCTTGGAACCAAACCCAATATCTAATGTTCTTGAGATTTGATTGGCCAACTCCACGCTGCACACCCACACTGTTTTAATTGATAGATGTGTTACAAAGATATATAATGAGAATTGTCATTTTTCTGGTTCAAAATCGATATGCACATAACTTTTTATACTTGTTTAGTTTTTTATGATAAATCAGTGTTTACTTATTTCTTTTCTAATTATAAATTAATTAGAAATTTAATATTTTAATTAACATATTTTTTAAAGAAGTGTATAATTAATTAATTATTATCAATTGAAAAGTAAAATTTTATAAATCTTTTCATGCTTGAAGGGTGCATGAATATCTACCCTTCAAATTTAAATTAAGAGGAACCCTTCAAATTTGATCACTGCCAGTACACAGATTTGAGAGTAAAATCATACCTGGGTTTGTACAACAATTAATCCAACACACAATTTTCCCTCTAGAGTCTTCTTTTGGCTTATGCTCCACCGAGAGGGTTTTCGGCTTTTTCAGCTCTATTCTTAGAGTTATCTTTTCATTGTTCTAAGTTTAATGAGGCATGCTTATCAGAGTTGCATAAATTTTGCTAATAGTTTTGTTTAACACAGTACCTACTCCGAATGAAGGAAAGTCTATAATAATTCATTCAGCTGGTTGGTTTCATGTGTAAACCCTTTTTCAAACCAAAGTTAAACTTGACTTGTGAAGAAATATCATGCAAGCTTGCGGAGGAGTAAACTCACCACTGCTATGTTGTGCACAAGTAAATCATTATTTAAATTTTATTCACAAATTAATGTCATTATTCATAAGTGTTGGGGAATAACCCTTTTTATTTAGTTCTCGTAGTTAATGGATGTTAATGGATGGCAAGGGCCTTGCATAAATTTCATTGTGCCTCAACACAACTAGAGATTCATAGGTAAAACTATTGCACATTGTGTACCATTTTGTTCACTTAGCGAGGAGGATTGACTACCAAATTGACTGTTGGTTATGGGAAATCTCTATTATCAACTAAATCACACTTAAATCAATGGTAGACTTCTATCAAACCTGGAAAGAAATAAAATCTTCTTGCCACTCTCACTGTAATGTTATCAAAATTTAAATGAGTGTTAACTCCTCTTGTGCTGTCACTCTCACCTTCTGAATGATGTATCTTGCTATGAACTTGGCCTTTTCAAATTCCCTTAGTCAAGGTAGTAATTTTGTTTCTCATGTCTCCCTCAGTCTAATAACAAATTCTTCCTATGAGACTAGGTCTATCCCTCACATGCATAATAACCTATTTTGTCCTCAAGTGATCTCCTCTGAGTTACTTCTTCCCTCAGGATTTTTTATATACCCTCCTGCTGTGAATTTTTCTCATGCTTGATCAAGCCTAGTTTGGACCGTTGTCACTCATGAAAGCATGAGCCTTTAGAAATGTTTTGTTCCAAGTTACAGGAAAGGAAAGGTAGGAAGCTCCCATCAAGAAATTTGCAAGCCTATATTTTTATTCAAAATTGGAGCACCTGGAATATCCTCAGAAATATCTATATAACAACTCCAACTCTTATTTTTGATATTTTGTAAATCTATGTTAATCCTAGGAATATTTTAAATTTTTTTTCACCAATTGTTTAGTAGAACATTGTAAAAAAGTATTGAATATGAAACAATTGGATAGTGTCATCATAGGCAATATGAGAATTCAGGAGTATTTAAGGACAACAAGTATACAATTTTGTAATTTTTTGTACAACAAGGTTGTACGGTCTGGCCACAACACTTCATTTTTGAAGTAATACAAATATTCGCTATTGTGAAAAAAAAGGAAGGAGTTTAAATGTTGGGATGAGTGATGGAGATTTTGAAGATAAAATTGGTTGTTTCACGTTGGTTGATCTCTATAGTGTTGTGGTACTAAGTGATAGCCTGATAGGTTTCATTATGTGATGGTTGATAACATGAACTTGTAATGTGGTATTATAGAATTTAAATGCAATTGGATGTTATAAAAATGTTTCCTCTTGGTATTAATTATTTAATTCTTATGTGGATGTTTGTCTTGAAATAATTATTGGGTCTTTTTATCTATGGCTTTATGCATTTCATTGAGATATTTTTTTGATGATAGATACATTTAAATCAAGGCATTACTAACATGATTATGTTGTTATTAATTTGAGAAACATATTTGTTGTGGTTATGCTTTGATCCTAAAAGGAAATGTATCTAGGTAGATGATAGAGTATTATATTCTAGTCATACTATACCAAATGGTAACGTGGTAAGGGTAATATCGTATTATGATAAATGGTTGTTATCAGTCAAAATGGCACTTCTCCATCCGTGACTACATTTCCTTGTCAGTCACACAAAAGGACCTTATGGATTAAAGAGCCTATTTGATCATAGATGCTTTGGCCTAGACTTTGCAACATTTCTCCTTAACACAACCTTCTTTGTGACTTGTTTTGAGATATAACCATGGCTCTCATATCAACAAAATCGCGGGTCACCCACGACAGTCTATATTGACAACCCGCGGGTAACAAATAAAAAGTTGCACCCGTGTGTTGCTGGGCACTATACTCGCGACTCACTCACTAGTTGTCAAGAGACATACCCGCGGGTATCTCTAACTCACGAGAACAAAATATTAAAAGAAGATTAGAGATCAGTTATGGTAGTTATCCTAACTACCACAACCTCCCTAACAAATTTCCTTTCAAGTCTATCCTCCCAGCCTTGCTATAAATACAAGGGGAAGGACTTGAGAAGAAAAAAAACCAACTTTTTCTAAAGAAATGTTGGAGAAAATTCTACTGAAGGAAGAGGAGCAGGAACCAAGGGTTAGGTTTCAATGGTGGCAGTTGCAGGACAAGTTTGGCTAATTTCCTTTAATGCTAATAATACATAAACTTCCTTTCCCATAAATATGTGTCCATGGTATGAATGTATGTCTTTGAATCTTACATGTTTTAATATATGAGTTTCTTATAAAGCATTCATTTTTATTTGGGTCATAAGCTTTGAGAAAGGTATGTGTTTTATTGCAGGTGATCTCTCTAGAGTAGTGAAGTAGGAGTCTGAAGTTTGAATGCTTGGATTGGACACTAGTCATTCAGGTATTTAATTCAACTTTATATCTTAGTTCTTTTCATTAAAAGAATGTTTGCTTGTTGTACCTATGTACTTTCCTATCTCTGTAACTAATTTATATGTACGTTGATGATCTCTTGAATTCCCTATCATAGGTAGTTTTACTGCACAACAATGGTGGTATGATTATTTTCTAAATTTTTATAGAGTTTTAATGATACAATATATGAAATTGTTCTATATACATATACAAATAATTATCAATAAATTCTTTAAGTGGTATGATTTAGGAAATTCATAAAGCATGTATTATTTTCTTAATACATGGTGTGTGATATGAACTAGGTACATCTGGTGAAGTAAGTCTTATTTTGGTAAGTTATGATATTAAATTTATGTGAAATGTACATGTAACAAGTTTTTAAGGTATATAACTTACAAAAATCATAAAGAAAAAATAAATTGAAGTAAACTCTTTTAATTTCAATGTTGGAAACATTCACCTTGTTGATACTAATATAATGACTAATATGACTCAACATTTTTAGTCCCTGCCGTAGGTAGAGACTATATGTTCCTCTTTTCACAATTAGTTTGAAATCAAACCATTATAAAACATCATGTTTATTAAGGTTACTTAAAATAATGCTATTTGTTTTATTTTTCTTTAATAAGTTCTTTCTTAATATTTATTGGACTAGAGCTCTTGATTAGACGTTTTTTATGATTGAATGAAATACTAAAAATTCAAAAATAAAATTAAATAACATCCACATAATATTACTTACCAAATTGATTGAAATATTTATGTGCTAGTGGATTGCCATTCCAGAAGAGATTTGTAGTAATTATCACTTATCTAGATTATCACCCATCATTATCACCCATCTGACAATGTGCTGTAATTTCTTCTTTTCTTAAACATGAAGCTATCTCAGAATTCCTCGAAGAGATATCAAATTCCTCGATCATGCCATGTGTTTCCATTCCATTTTTTCCTAGATCAAGCTACATATGGGAATTCCTCGATCACTCCAGTCTCCAAATATTGATTTTTCATTAGTATTCAATCCGCGCCCCTCCAAGGCGGCCAGGTGATTCTCTGTGAAAAGTTTAAAACCATGTTATGAACCTCATGCCAGGCCAATAACCATGTTTTATGTAATTGTGGGTCGCGATCTGAGTTAGACAGCGCTGCCAAGTATGGAAGCACTGGTATAATTCTATCTGTAGCATATGTATATCTTATTGATTCTCTCTTTCTACTTTTGCAGCGATAGCATCTATGGTCGTTGCTTGGGAGACCTGGTATAACAAAATATTTGAGGAACCCATCTATAATTGGTAAGCCCACAAATTATTCCATGACCAACCTCTTGAACTGGAATGGAGATGTCCCTTTTACTCTGATGCTAGTTGACGGTCAATGCACTTGTTGGAGTAACGTGTTCTCCTAGGGTTTGTCTTCCAACATTTTTCCTTTAAGTGTCTATCTAGGGAAATTCATGCCTCACATTAGGGTTCCCTTTTTCATTTAGTATACTAGAAGAAAATTATTTGTATAGTTGAATTGAGAGGATTGTATTTATGTCTAGGTTATGCGGCCTCCTTCCAGGAGTGTCGAACCTCAAGATTGTTGTTCAGATTGCAGCTGGTGTCAATATCTTTATTTGGGCTCCGGATTTGCTCTAAAGTTAAAATGTATTACCTTCCTTATTGATTACTTTAGTGAGTGTAACTTCCATTTGACAGGGTTTTGCTCCGAATACGTAGTATTAAAATTGAGTAATGGATCACCTGTGAAATTTCGGTTTTTCATGAGTAACAAGTCGAGAAGTAGATTTCATTTTTGCAGAATATTTCCTTCTTACTGATAATAAATGTTTGCATTTATGGGAAGTTACAAGTGGAATTTGTTTTCACAGTTACTCTATTTTATCAAAGTGTCTCAAATGATATGTTTTCAGTTGGGTAAATTAGGACTTCTCTATGCTCGACCTTCATGTCTGCTTTGTCTTACTTTAATCCCTTTCTCTATGCAATTTGGCCATTCCGGTTGTGAAAAGAAAAAAAAGAACTAAGATTGTCCTTTTCATACAGTTCTTCCATGTTTGTAACTAAATATTCTACATTAATGAGAAAGGGTTTCACTTTCTATCCATGTCAATTAGCAGATGAATAACAGATGTACAGTGTAACTCATTGTTGGTGAACCAATTAAAAAGATCTTCTCAACATTTATGTCTCCTCTTGGTTTTTTCTTTCTCTGTGCAATTTTTAACTATATTGTATAGTTGTTTCTATTGGAAATATTGCATCATAATGCCTTTTGTGTGGCTTCTGAAGCATATGTTGCAGGGTGTGATTTTAAAGTCTTCAGGTGCAGTGACTAAATACATCTTTCTGATTCTATTATACTGGTTGTATTCTTTAGGAAAGAACTTCTACCAATGTCAGATATTGTCACTCCTAATTTGAAAGAGGCGTCAGCTTTAGTAGGTGGAGAGCCACTAGGGACTATAGCTGAAATGCCTGGAAATATACTTCACAGTTTATATTACCATAGACATAAGTTGGAAATATTCAGCTATGATGTTTACCTCCTTGTCTTTCTCAAACTCTTAGCTGGTCTGACATTGTGTAATTTCCTATTAAAATTTTACACTTAAAATTAACAGAAGTGAATTTTGTTTGGTTGATTCAGTTTCAGACCTTGAGCAATGAGGTGAACTAAACTGATTTTACCTTCCTGGTTCAGGTATGTTCTTATAAAGGGAGGTCACCTACAGACCGGTGGAGATGTCATTGACATTATTTATGATGGTATATTTAAGTACTTTTTCTTGCTTTATTCAGACCTTTGAAAGAGTTATATCTCTGAAAAATGTTAGGTATTTGCTCTTTTAGACCTGGACCATATTTAGTTTTTTTGGCTGGATATTAGCTATTGATACGAGTCTGAGTCTCACCTCAAGCAAGTAGCTTTTTAATTTGGCTTTTAACTAAATAATTTATATTTAGATGTCTGCCACAGAGTACCAATTCCTATCCAACATGATCTCAACTCATTGTTATTAGACCTGCCATGGTTCCATTAAAATAAGTTCTCGAATCAGTTCCTACCGTAGTGCAGTAAGGTCTTGCCCTATAAGGTCTTCCATAAGTGAACATGTCGAAGAGTTTACTTATAGACTCATTTCATTTCGAAGAGCTGATACGCCTATTTATAAAAAAGCCTCGGTCCTATGATAAAATCCAAGCCCAACTATTCCTAGTCGACTATGCAGCAATGAACTCCTATTGGAATGACCTCTTCCTGGAAATGTGGGCTTTCCGTCTTCATGAGCAATCGTATTTGGAAGCTGCTCGTCCCTCCGACAATATCAATAGTGGCTTGTGTTGTTTTGACGAGTTGGTGTTTATCTCTCCAATGATATCCATCCCCCATTGCTAAAAAGGTTCATGGATCATTACGAAAAACTCAACTTTCCTTACCCAGATGAGAAGAGATATCATCGTCCCATAAAAAGATTAGATTTTAATAGACAAAACAAAACAAGCAAAAGATCCAACGAGCCGTTCACATCATGCGTGTGCTTAGAACAAGTTTTCACCTCATGCCTCACTGCCACTTGCCTGATTATATGGATGGGCCAACGCTTGAAATTTTAATAAAGAGAGTATACATCATTAATACACAATTGATATTTTTGGAAGTGATAATTCTTTTATGTTAGCTTTTGCACATGATTACTCAGCTTAACCAATAGCTCGATGGACATATCTTAATGAAAAAATGCTCATCTACCATCTGTTCTCCATCAGCAGCCTACAACTCCCTAAACATTGTACATCACCATACTAAGCCTCTTTTGTCATATATCGTAAGTGGTTGTTTGTTTTCTATACTAATGACTTCTTTCCCCAGGGTGGGATGGAAGAAAGGCGAAGCCATACATACATATGTAAGAACACGACTTGATTAAGGCATCACACCCAATTTTTACGATACAGTTATTTACCAGGAGACCTGCGGATTATTTAATACCATAAGCCATTTAGACTATCCTAAAATCATTCTGGTCTTTAGCTGCCTACATAAAATATTAGTCCATCATTATCAAGGAACTAGGGACATAACCTATCGTTGATAAACTTCAGCTGTAGCGATATGAATCCCTATTAAGATCCTTCCAAACAATCGTAGAACTTACCCATGTTATGCCCACGAGCTTTCTTCGTGTCATGTAGGTACACAACGTACTTCGCGAACCCCGCAGCTATGATTCCCCATTTACTCAGAGAATCAGGGACATATATAAGAGTTATTATCGTTCCTTCTACCGGCACGGAATCCCTATTACTTGGTCTCGAAGCAATATTTAATGCTACCACCATAGAAACAACACTTTCCGCTTACTTCCGTAGACGTGGAACCTTGTTATACTTTCAGCAAAGCATTCTTAAAACGGGCTGTATTACTGGCATTCAAATTAGCTCTCAGAGAGAATGATTAGAACTAGAAACCAAATCAACCATAATTGTCTGCAGTCTTTACTTTTCCAAACGTGGAAAGCAATAGATTTTAAGTAATCCTTTCAAATTGAGTGAGGTATCATACTATGGCCATAGTTGTGATGCTCCCAAATATGACTCACTGGTACCCCTAAGTCCCAAGTATGGTAAGTATGACTCTTGGATATGTACTTGGCTCATTACACTTCTGATTCCTGTTGACAGAGCATTGATTGGTCAATATGCAACATACTTCCTAGCCTTGGCTAGTATTCCTGAGTTTGCTGAGTATCAAGATTCCAGAATCAATACTCGCCATACTCATCAATACTTCCTGTATTGAAATAATTATTTGTGTCTCCTTATACCATTGAGTATGACAAGTCACCTGCTTTGGTGAATACAAATCAAGTACAAGTATGGAACTAGTTTTTACTTTTCCAAACGTGGAAAGCAATAGATTTTAAGTAATCCTTTCAAATTGAGTGAGGTATCATACTATGGCCATAGTTGTGATGCTCCCAAATATGACTCACTGGTACCCCTAAGTCCCAAGTATGGTAAGTATGACTCTTGGATATGTACTTAGCTCATTACACTTCTGATTCCTGTTGACAGAGCATTGATTGGTCAATATGCAACATACTTCCTAGCCTTGGCTAGTATTCCTGAGTTTGCTGAGTATCAAGATTCCAGAATCAACACTCACCATACTCATCAATACTTCCTGTATTGAAATAATTATTTGTGTCTCCTTATACCATTGAGTATGACAAGTCACCTGCTTTGGTGAATACAAATCAAGTACAAGTATGGAACTATGATTATGACTGCAAATTTCATTATTGATCAAAGTTGTGTATGATAACTATGACTTTGATGGCAAAATTTGATTATTGATCAAAAGTTGTGCCGGCATCAAAACGTTTTGTTGGAGAAGCTCTTGAATGCAGTCGGAATTTTTTGATTGGAAATGGACCCCAAGGACCTTTCAATCACTTCTTCAAGTTGAGTGATACAGAAACCAGCCTAACTAAAAGAAGATTCAAGCCAAATAATATTCTTTTGTATGCTGTAATAGATTCTAGAATGAATAAGAAATGGGGTCGTTCTATCTCAGAGGCTGTCAGGGCTGCTATTGAAGGGGGAGAAACAATCATACAATTGAGGTTTGTAAATCATTGAAAATTTTGAATCTGTCACTCTTGCCTTGATTAAGATGCTAAAGGTAAGTTGAACTCACAAAATGATAGACTTATTTTTTATGGTTTTTCTTTGCAGAGAGAAAGAGGTTGAAACCAAGGACATCCTCATTGCAGCTGAGGAATGTTTGAAATTTTCACATTCATATGGAGTACCTCTGTTGATAAATGACCATTAGATGTGGCACTTGCCTGCAATGCAGATGGAGTACACCTTGGGCAATCAGATATGCCAATTGAAGTAGCTCGAGCACTTCTTGGGTACAACAAAATCATTGGAATGTCATGCAAAACTGCATAGCAAGCTCTAAAATCTTGGAAACAAGGTGCAGACTATATTGGGTGTGGTGGTGTTTATTCAACTAATATAAAGAAAAATAACCAAACTATTGGTTTGAGTGGTCTGAAAAGAGTCTGCGAGAGCAGTCCATTGCCCGTTGTTGGTATTGAAGGCATTGGTATTGGAAATGTACATGAGCCCATGGAAATGCATCTACCCAATTTGAAGGGTGTAGCAGTTGTTTCTTGTCTGTTTTACAACGAAAACATCTCTCATGAAACTCTCAAATTGCTAGCAAAATATGTGGAGAGTCAAAACTGATTGGTTAAGATTCCAGGTCTCTATCTCCTTTCATGAATGCCTGGATTCTAGAAGATAATATTTCATTTGTTGAAAATTGAAATCTATGTAAAAGAAAAATAAGCTGCCCCTTGACAATTTTCTTTGTTTAGTGTCTTCTATGATATTCATTCTCTTGGTCTTCACTGAAAAGGAATAAGATGTCGTGTGAATGCTTATTTTTCCAACTTTGCCTCAGAAATCATTACCTTTTGTAATCTTCAATGTGGACCATCAGTATATGCCACCGAAATCTGCTTCAAGAAACAAGCCTGATTTTCTAACAGCTTGAATGTGTTGTCCAGAGTAATATGATCATATAATGCCCCAAAATAGACAAACTTGAAAATAGGATGCTTTCCTTTTGATTTTGAAAGACAAACAACTTGCCTTTTATTTTCCAAAGGGCAGAAAACCCCAAGGAACCTCATCAGGTAACAACCTTCTTGCTGAAGCTCCTGAATCATTAGTTTGAACTTACTCTCAAGCATAACAAGCTTAGCACTTACCCCACTCAGCCTTGGGTCAAAAATACTCCAATAGCCAATAACAGTTCTCCTGTCGGTGATGTCAGAGCAGGCTTTGGTTCCTGCCAGACCTCAATTGGCAGCATTTTATCGAACTAGGACACCTGAACTACCCATCCGTAAGGTCATACTCCAGACCTAGACAAATAACTTGCGTTCTAACAAATGCATATTTTAAAACTTTTTTATTTGAATTAAAGATTTTCATAAACTACAACAGAAATGCTCTTACAAAAAAGTGAATTGTCTATAAAGGACTAGAGGATATCCGATAAGACCCAGATTTGAACTTAGCGCATTAACAATTATAATTGGCTTTCCCACTCTGTATTCAGTGCTGGAGAATATAACAACATTCTTCCCCACCACTCAATCTAAATTGCTATGAATATATATTCATTTTCTTAATCAACATTAAAAAACAATATTAAAATATTTTGTAATATTTATTTTTGAAGTAATGTTACTTTTAAATTGATTAATGTTTGTCAATTCATTCATTTGATTTATTCTTTTTGTATTAAAACAAGAGTTGTAGCTTAGTCATTATGATTAAAATATATTGAATTTGTTTATTAGCATTATGTTATTATTGTATTTTTTTAAATCAAATACTAATTTATTGATGTTTGTTGATCTATTGACTTTCATGATGATGTTTTAGCATTTAAGAAACAATAAGAGGTTTGAATATTGTACAAGATATATATATATATATATATTAAATATCACATACTAATTTTATATGTATATGGGGTCAAAGCTACTAAGGACATCAACATTAAAGGAGGGGATAATGTCATGTACCAATTTTCTCGTGAAATAAATAAAAGAACAGTTCTTCGAATTAATGATAATATGCAAAAGAAATAAAAGAATAGTTCTTGGAATCAATGACTATATGTAAAGGAAAAAGGTTAAAAGTAAAACTATTTTGTAATTATGTAAATAATGAAGAGTAGCAAAAAAATTGGTCATATAAAGTGGAAGACTTAGTCTATAAAGATTGTTTCTTTCATTCTCCAATTTTCAAAAAATCTATTTTACTCCTTGAAAAAAATATGTAATTTTATTATCCAAAAGGTTTCAAAATTACATTATGTCGATACATATCCATGTATTTCAGTACAAAAGAAACTCAGAGTTTCTCTTCATAGTGTTCATGTCAAAACCAAAAACAATGTTGGTTTCTACATAGTATCTACATAGTAGATAATAAAGTCGATCACAGAGGCAAACCAAACTTGCATAACATCATGAAATGTTTAAATATTTCTAAATACTACTTTAAAAACCATCACAAGAGTCGAGTGATCAAAATATCATCAAACCAAAACAAGATTTTTAAGAAAACCCTATAGAAAGTCTGCATAGCAATCATGTGTGCTATCTGGTAGATCTGGCTGAATATTCAAATCTGGACCATCTATAAAAGGATTATGATAGAATTCATATGCTTCCCATGATTCGATTTTGTAATTAACCATTTCCCGAAACCCAATTGAACACCTACTTACGATAGGTGATCCACCTCCTCGTTCCACTCCTTGTAGATGTGATGGAAAGCAAAAGAGTCAAAGGATGATTTGAAGTAGATAATATCTTCAAGAATGGGTATTAAAATAATTTTATGACAACGATGTGTTCCCGCCACCCAATTAACTACATTCATAGAATCACCAAATAACTAAACATAACAACACTCCTAATTTTCTCCAGCAAAATTGATAAGCAATTTTAAAGTCAACAACTCCGCATAGTTGTTTGTACCCGCTCCCATCCCCATTTTCATGCTAAAGAAGTGATTTTCATAAATAAAAAGAACAACCCCCCACCAAGGGCTTGGTTATGATCTTGCGATGCCCTGTCGCAGTAACCCCCAAGGCTTTGAATGGTTTATTAGATCAATAGCTATCTGTCGATCCAGGTTCTCCCCCTTTGCTTGGGGGAAGTGAGAAAGGATATTCAAACCAATTTATGCAATGATGTTCAAGATTGATGCTTTATCCTAGAATATGGCCTTGTTTCGGGCAAGCTAGATACACCAACAAACAATTAAAGGAAATTATTTTATCCTATTAAATTTAGGACCATCGCACAAGAATCTCCAAGCAATCTCAACAGAGTCACCCTACCACTTACAGTTCATACCCACTCGCTTGGACCATTCTTCCCAAACCATGACTGTGAACGGACAGTGGATGAATAGATGGGAAATGGACTCCTTGTTTCTCTTGCATAGAGAACACCATCCTGGACCTCTTATTTTCCTTTTCCTCATGCGATCCCAAGTGGGGATTTTGTTGGCCAACATGCACCATAGAAAGAGGCGCATATTTAATGGGAACTTCACCTTCCACACTCCTTTCCACCACCATAGATCTTCTCGATGATCATTAATTAGATTCAACTATATGTACCCAAGTTTTGGGGAGTATGACCCGTTTTGTGCATCACACCATACCATTTCATCCTCTCGAGCAATTAACCTAACATGAGGCTAGTGCCTTGGTATATAAGGTCTAGACCTCCACTTAATTTTCTTCTAGCCCCATCTCAATAGCAGTCTGCCATCCTTGCTGCCACAGAGTAGTATGAAGTGGGTATGCCGCTTGTCGAATAAAGTGGATGCCCTGCAAATGAAGTTTGTCAATAACATATCTGAAGAGGATGTGATTATTTTGACATCCCACCCATGAATATTGCCCAATGCGATCCCTCGGTCCATTCCCTATTCGCCAAGCAAGTCCTTCACCAATTAAACGAAACGATTTTATAATCGATTTCAAGATGTTCGGGGAGTTTTCATTTTTTTTATCGGATTCCTGATCCAGTCCTCAATAGAATCATGCCTAATACATTTGTGATATAGAACATATGTCCAAATTCCATCCTTCAGCAGCAAACGCCATACAGATTTGGCCCCCATAGATTTCGCAAACAGAAAAAAAATTTCTTTAGCCCCAACCCTCCTAAAAGCTTTGGGAGAGCAATCTTTTCCCATTTAACCCAGGGTAGGGTAAATGTTTCTAATGAGCCCTGAGCCCTCCCACAAGAATCTGAAACACAATTTCCATGTTTTTTCCAGAATCCCCTTGGGGATCTAGGCCAGTGACATCCAATATACCAGGATCGCTTCCAGTATTGACTTAAACAACACAATCCTACCTGCTTGGGAGAGCCACCTGAAGCTCCAAACTTTCAACCTTTTGTCTAGCTTTGCAATAAGCCAAGACCAATCTTATTTATAATAGCAATTTGGCTTGAGATAGAACCCCAGGTATTTTAGACCCTCTTCAAAGGGTTCCATATCATAAGGGAAAATGTTATAATAACGAAGTACTTCCTCCTCCTCCAATTTTGAAAGAGAGAGAGAGGAATTTTTCTCATTAATGATCATCCAATAACAAGACTAAATAAGTGCAAAATATCATAGAGTTGTTTCGCTTCCCTAATGGTTCCATTGTAAAAAAATTAGGATTCCATCCACAAATAAAAGGTGAGTGATCTTTAAAGTTGGAGCTACTCTTATTCCATGGAATGATCAAGCTCGACATGCATAAATTATAGCCCTACTAAGACCTTCGTCTACAAGAAGGAATAGAAGGGGAGAAAGAGGGAATCCTTTCCTCAACCCTCATTCTACATGGAAAAAAGGTGAGGCAACCCCATTCTCCAGAACAACAAAGGACATAGAATAAATACAACTCACAATACAATTAATAAAGGGAACATCAAACCCAAGGTGAGTTAACAAGAGTCTGAGGTAGAGCCAACTTACCCTATCATATGCCTTTGACAAATCGATCTTAACAATTCCCCCCTTCAAATTCATGTTCTTTAAGTTGTGTATTCCTTCTTGAGCCACCCCAATGGCTTCATGGATTTTCCTTCCCTCCAGGAATCCAAATTGCTCACTTGAGATTGAGAGAGATAGTACTTTTTTTAGTATATTTTCTATGACCTTGGCTGCAATTTTATAAATACTATTGAATAGAGATATTGGCCTAAAGTCCTCTAGGGAGAGTGTATTATCAGTTTTAGGAATTAGCGCAAAGAAGGTTGAATTAAAAGGGCCATGCATCCACCCTTCAGTTCTAGATTCTTCCACCACTCGAAGTAAGTCTACCCCAATAAGGTCAAACACTCCAATGAAAAATTCAATGGGCCACCCATCTGGACCCAGGATTTTGTCCTTTTGAAAGATGTGAAGCACTTCCTTAAGCTCATATTATGTGACTTCCTCCATAAGATCTTTGTTTTCTTCATCATTTACAAAGCTAGGAAAGAGTTGTGCCAAACGGACCACTTCAACAATTGAGACCTTGGGGTCTACTTTGAATAGATTTTGGAAATGAATCTTCCCAATCTGTACCAGCCCTTCAAGACACCATCGAGTTACCCTATAGATCGTTAAAGCTCTAGATAGTGTTACTGATATTTCTCCCTTTTGTGAAAGCCTGAAAAAAATGGGTGTTTTCAACCCCACATTGTAACTAGATTGCCCTACTTTTTAGTATCCAAACTGCTTCCTTATCTTCAAAAACTTTCTTTTTCACCCTTTCCAATTCAATGAGATGATCATGGTCTTCTTGTGATTCAAAACCACCACTATCTGAATCATAGAAGGCTTGGAGAGCTGTCTCCGCTTTCCTGAGTTCATCCTTGTCTCTCTGACTCTTTTTGTATGCCTAGTTAGAAGTGGCCTTTCTTAGAGTCTTCAAGTTTGAAGCAAATTGTGTTGTAGCCAAGATCCCCAAGGAAGGATCAAAGTGGGTCCATAAATCATTTGCAATTGTAATAAATTCCTCCTCATTTAACCATGAGGCATTGAATTTAAAGGGGATTTCTAGCTTGTGATTAGCCCCTTTGATCTCCATAAAGACTGGAAAGTGGTATTATTCACCCCCACCACCTACCCACTGTTGAATCTGGAGTGGTAGATCCAACATCAATTAAGAGACCAAAAAACTGGTCCAATCTTTTAGCAATTATGTCCTCTCCCACCCTCTTATTCGTCCATGTGGGCCTCAGATTGATAGGTTCTACGTCCACCAGCCCACAGGACATCATCTTGTGCATGAAGAACTCAGAATGTGGATCTCCTCGAGCTTTTGGTCCCCATACCTCTACAGCGCCCACGAAAAAATTTAGGTCTCCACCCACAATCACGGGATCTTTTCCCAAAAAATATTTTCCGAAGAAAGAATCCCAGAAAGGAATGCGGTCCCCATAAGGTCCATAAAATTAACCATAGTAAGAGGGATCCCCATGGACTCTAGGACAAATTTCACCCCAATCCCACTGTCCACACTCTAGGAGTTGCAAACAATAATAGTTTTCTGCTTCAACCCAATGGCAATTCCACCATAACTCCCTCTAGCATCAGATCCAAAAAAAATTCCATCCAAAAGGGTACCTTCCAGCACTTGGGTAATAGTATCACCATCACCCAAAGTCTCTTGTAGTAGGATTAAATCCGGATGGTTTTCTTCAAATAGCCTTCGCATGGACAATTTTTTGGAGAGGCTCGCCACACCTCGACAGTTAAAAGACATAATCTTCATGGACGAAACCCTTCAGAGGTCATCGCTACTCTAAGCACCCTAGAAATTGATCATTTTTTACCCGAAGCCAATTCCAACAGAGCCTAGTCCTATGCTTTGGCCAAGTGAGAGTGTCTACCCCTCCCACGCCCCCCCACAATTGGATTCAACCCCAACCCTAAAGATACTTTGGATGAGTCAATCAAGGACGAAACTTCCCTGGAACAAAGATGGTAATGGATGGATTCCCCCTCTGCATCCAAGGAAGAAATGCCTGAAACAATGCGTTGTCCTGACCTCTCCCCCCCATAACGTTCTCCTCCGAAAAAATATCGACCAAAGGGGAATTCAAACATACAGGAGTAGCGCAAGAATGTCCATCCCCTGCCCAATCTTTTCCCAGTAAATTCAAAGAATTTATAACAAATTTATAGGAGGAAGATAAACATTTTGCATACTCTGAATAGTGGACGCCGTGCCAACTGGAGCTTGACCCGTATGAGCCTCAGCATATGTCCCTTCCGGGTCCTTCATTACCATTTCCACAGGCATATTCAAGGCATCATCATTAACAAGACTAGGGGATGAAACATTCTTTCCAACCCCCGTGTTATCAAACTGGGAGTCCAAAGGATGAGGCACCTCCTCAAATTTCCTAAGATTTGCATATGCATCCTCTTGTGTATCACCCTTAACCATCTCTACGCTTATTTTAACTGCACCCCTGCTCTTATTCCTTAGATGAGTCCGGAGGGAAAGCCGACATTGACTAACAATATTTCCATATTAATGGCACCTACGTTGAAAAAATGGAAAACCTTCATAATCCAGCTTTTGATGAAATATCTGGTCCCTCGAAATAAACTTCAGTTCCTCCACCAGATTGCCCCTAAGGTCTAAAGACACAAGAATTCTCTCTACAAAAATTTATCCAATAGTCTGGAAGGACATATCTGCCTTCATAAATACCCCCAAGGCCTTCCTTATATCACTGAACCCCTCATCATTCCAAAATTCTATTGGTAGTCTCGAGAGCCTCGCTTAGGTTGAGGAAACATCAAAACGTTCCTTACAAGTGCCAAACAGAGGAGTCTAGTGTTTCAACAATACTAGGGTCAAATCAATACTCCAATTGCATTGAAGCACCCTTGATGCATCCTCTGCCTTCTGAAATACAATGACAAACCATCCCCATGCCAAAGTTTGAACAGTTGGGGCATAATCGAGAGAGAAACCCCAATTCCAATCTACCCAGTCTTTCAAAGTTCGAATATCAAAACAATGTTCCCTCTCCCTTCCTACCACCCCTAGCTCCGTCGTTTCCAATGCCTGGGTGACCTGCACATCAACCCTTAACACCATATTAATCTCCTTTCCTCCCTTTAAACATTTCTTCTGCTTATTCCCCCCCCAGTCTTTCCAGTACTCCCCACACCAAGATCATGCTTCCTTCGCCCAACCTCTGCTTCCTTCACCATCGAAGAAACAACCTGCTCATCATTTGCAAACCCTTCTGCATCTTCTGGAAAGTCCAAGCATGCCTCTAGCAACAGTGCAAGGGTGAAAAACCGTTACCATCTTGCACATCTCTCATTCCAAACGTTGGCTATAGAGGAACCCTAAAACATTCATCTTCAAAACTAGCCTGAGTGAAGAAAGGACTAGATGGAGGTGTCCCAAAAAACTGTTGTGACGGCTCTCCACCGAAAAAGTGCTCCACATAAGAAGATTCTCCCTAAGAATAACAAAGAGTTCCCCCCAACCATTCCCATTATTGACCTTGATCCGACACTCTAGGAGCCAAGGGCCCAACCCTGGGCCAAGATATTAAGAATCCCCCCTCTAAATCCACCCAGGTAACGCCAACGACCTACCCCAAAGAGGAAAGGATCCTTGGGCAAAACCTCCCCTCCTCACATCTATCCGCCACCCCAAAATCCAAACCCAAGCTCTCCATTCGAACCCCCTCTGGATTTGTAAAAGCAAAACACCCTCAAAAGGATTGACGGAATAATCCACCAAATCATCGTATGCTGTCATATTGGGAAACGTTACTGACATTGATAGTGGCAATAAACAGGTAAAAACTCTAATTTTACTAAGCTAGTGAAAACTAGTTTAACCTACATCAGATTCTATCCTCCCAATCTAAACACCATTTTTCAAAAAATCTATATATAAAATACTTGATTTTATTTCATAGCCTTTATACAATATATATTTATTAATATGCATCTAAATTTTATCTCTTATTTTAAAATATTTTCTACATTATTATCTTCACTATATATATATACATGATTTACCTTTTATACACATTTTTTAAGACAAAATGAGACCTCCCTTCTACATAGTGTGGGAGAAATACATAGTGTGGGAGAAAGAAGTTCATGTTCATGCTTCTCTTCTCCCTTGTTTAAAATTCAAAAAATGCATGCATTAATTACATGGCCTTCAAAGTCCTCTCGCCTTGACCTTTTCAATGGAAACGAATTTCAATTTAATTCCAAACCATTAGAAAGTTAGGTCGAACACTGTTAGCATGTCAGCGTTGAAATTAGAAGCCATTCACAAATAATCCTTTTAAGAGTATTCATTACATTGGAATTTCCTTCCTTACAAAGTAGGTAGTTGTGGTACCTAACATGTTTGTACTAGGTTCTGTGTGTTATGTACAATATTCAAAAGTTGGATTGATGGATTATAAATGGATAGTTCTTACTTTCCAGATTGCCCAAAGTTATTTTACATATCAATACTTATATATTTAAGGTGGAAGGGTGTATTTAGATTTTAAGTTCATTTAAATTTAATTGGTTATACATATAAAAGATATTCACTTCAATATACAAAACTTTTCTTGCTATTAGAAGCATGTAGGACCATATCACATCAATTTTTATGGATTTATCTTGTTTTCTATGTAGATATTTATCTTGTTTTCTACATAGAGATTGACCAAATTGTTTATATTTATATTTTTGCAATATTAATAATTTTGTTAATTCAAATTACTTTTGTATTTTTGTTCATTTCACTAGAACACAGTTTCCTATTTTTCTAAATCTTCCACTACGTAGCCATGGATACTTACTTTTGCATTATCAACGGTGTTGTTAATTCAAGTTACTTGGAACTCACCACATAATATATACAAATTCTTTAAAAAAATTTAAATATGATTTTGGATGGAGTTTATAAATGTTTATATTTTGTAACAATTGTTTATGATAAACTAGTTTTAAATACAAGGTATAGCTAACTAATCAACTCAAGGACCAAATCCATACAATATATATGTAATGTTTGAATACTTGGTAGCCTCTTAACTATGTTGTTATGTTCTTTGATTTACTTATCCTTATCTATTTATGTATCCGTTAAGAACTTTTTACACAATTTTCTACATTGTTAAGTCTTGTCCCATCCTTCACCTTCAAAATTCATCTTTGATGTATTACTTTATATTTTCATCTTTTTTTACATTCATTTTTTCATCACTGCTTTATTTCCAATTCTATTCTCTTCATCTCATCCTTTGAATCCTTTAGTTAGTTGTCTTTTGTTTTTGTTCACTTCCCTCTCAATCTCTTTATCTTTTTGCTCCTTTATTTTGCACTTTTATCTTGAACATTTTCTTTCTTGGTTATTTTCTTCCTGAAATTCTTTTCCTTCTTAAGTCTATTTTTTTTGTTTACTTTCACTTTGTGCAAATCTTCTATTTTCTCGTAATTTTCCATTTTCTTTTCCCCTATTCAAGTTTTCATTTCTCTTGGGATCTTTTATCTTCTTAGGTCATGCTCCCTTATTGGATTCAACTACAATTACTACATTGAGAAGATGCTCGATTTCACAACTATTCGTTTTGTAGTTTTATTGATTTAACATGAAATGAAATATACCAACTAGATTCTTTAATCACTATGACATGGAATAAAACCTGCAATAAAAAAGATACATATTTGAATGCAAAATTTACCCCAAAAACTAAGGAGAAAACTAGCAAGGAAATGAAGGTTTGTGCATTTTGTCTTTTATATAATGGAGAGTATAATATAGATTACAAAGTAGTCCAAGCTTGTTGTGAAGCTTTCTCTCTCTTTCTCTCTCTATATATAAAACAACCATTTAACGTTCTAAATAATTATAAATTATAAATAACTTGAATTAACAACATAGTTGATAATGCAAAAATAATTTCAATTAACAAAGTGATTTGTATTAAAAAATATGAACATAAATAACTTGGTCAATCACCATGTAGAAAATAAAATAAATCCATGAAAACTGATGTGATATGGTCATACATCTCTCTAATAGCAATATTATAGAATGGTTTTGTATATTGAAGTGATATAACAAATTAAATCTAAATGAATTTAAAATCTAAATACACATTCCCAATTTAAATAATAATGAAATATGGCATAATTATTGATGTGTAAAATAACTTTGGGCAATGTAGATGGTAAGAACTATCCGTTTATAATCCAACTTTTGTTGATGGTACACAAAACAAAGAACATGTAGTACAAACATGTTATGTACAACCACTAGTTACTTTGTAGGGAAGGAAATTCTAATGTAATGAATACTCTTAAAAGGCTTATATGTCAATGGCTTCTAATCTCAATGCTGACACTTAAAAGGCTTATATGTCAATGGCTTCTAATCTCAATGCTGACATGCGAACAGTGTTCGACCTAACTTTCTAGAGGCTGGGAAATTAAGTGAAATTCGTTTCCATTGAGAAGGTCAAGTTGAGAGGACTTTGAAGGCCACGGAATTAATGCTATATGCAAATGAATGCATTCATTGAATTCTAAACAAAAGAGAAGAGAAGAATGAGAAGAATCAGTATGGACTTATTGTTTATATATATTGAAAATTTGGAAAATAGTAATGTAGAAAAGATTTTAAAAATAAGATATAAAATTTGAATATATGTAAACAAGGAAATGCTATAAAGATTATAAGAAAAATCGAATATTTTATATATAAATTTTTTGAAAAATGGAAGATGTAAGAAATAAAATTTGTAGACTCAACCTTCTACTTAATATGACTAATTTTTCATGGAGTTAAACGCTCTATGTTTTGGACTTTTCTGGTCATTTTTGTCGAAATCTGGTGATTAGATATTTGGTGAAATCATCATTTTTCATTGTTTAAATTCCATTTTTATTGAAAAACTGCATTCAATGCCCTCGAATACCATTGCGCACTTGGATTATACAATTCCAACAACATATATCTACAATTCCAACAATTTCAGTTGGATTTCGGCTAGAAAAATCATCGGATGATGGTCCAAAACATAGAGTGTTTAGCCTAGTGCATTTTTTACAAATAAATTTCAAGAACTTAAATCTCTTCAAGCCATCAATTATCAACAAGGATGAAGAGAGCCAAATCTTACCTTCTATAGAATCTTTGGCATCAAATGTACCATGCAAAATTAGCAAAGGACATTGTTATGCAAATAAAGATCAAAATGACCAAAAAGAGTCAGCAAGAACATTGACAAGTGGTATAGAAAAGGCCTACCATCAATTGCCAAAGAGTACTCTGAGGAGAAAGTTGAGGAATTGATTTCTCTTCTCCTTCAAAATTAAAGCTTTTGAAGATCATAAGCATCAAAAAAAGGTAGACGGATGATCCAAAATGGATCTACATATTTACTATATGATGTCATTGATGCTCTAGTATTGGTCATATAGAATTATAGAATTTGGGACCTATAAGAGTTTGTTTGCATCATATCCTAAAACAAATTATATACCAAAACTGACAATTCTCTAGTTTGGGGTCAAATAAGTGTAATTAATTTAGGGTCTCAAACCTTGAATGCATGCATCCTAGAGATCCCCAATACATTCTACACATCAATATATTTTCAACAATGATTCACTTTGGTCAAACGATGTCAATATGAGTTTTGGTCAAATAAAGTTAGTATGAGAAAGTTGTGCCCCTGACAAAGTAACGATCGAATTATTTCCCACAAGTCTAAGATGCAAGGTCCTATCATCTCACCATAATTCACACATGTTGAGGTAGTAATGTATGTGAATCTACTAGAAACCTCTATAAGAATCATGGATATTCTAAGACATTTATGAAATCCTAAACCTGACCCTAATCCAAGTAAGAACAAATATAATAAAAGGAGGAATATGGTTTCACTTTCTTTAGCCACCATTGATGTTCCATATTACGATTAGTGATTAGTGAGTGTGGAGGAGATATTAGAGGAGAGAGAGAGAGAGAGAGTAGAATATCATAGTGTCTCATATATTCATAGTGAGATTGGATTGTTTTAAAATCTATATTGTATCGATCCATAATATAAAACAATTAAATTCACCATATTTGTTTCTTGCTAGTTTTCCTCCATTAAGCTTCCAAGTGTAAATTTGTGTTCCAATGCGTGTCTTTTCTATTGTAGATTGTTTTTTTGTGTCATAAATTAGTTAAACAATTTAGTTGGTGTGTTTTATTTCACTTTAAATCACTAATACAAAATTAATAGTCATACAATCGAGCATAGTCTCATTATAATTGTTATAATTATACATATGCTTTGGTAAGATAACAGTTGAAATATCCAAGATAATGCACAAATCATATGGATGAAAAAAAATTAATATACATTATCAACCCACTCAACAAGTCTAATTCTACCATTAATGAATATTAAAAATAAAAAGAAAGTCATCTAATATAAAGGAAAAAAATGGAGAAGGACATTTTCATAATTAAATAACTAAGCATGGTTTTAAACCACAATGAATTGAAAACCATTATGAGGGGACATTTATGACAAGTATGAAAGAATTCGCAACATTTACATCAAATGTGTAGAGGGATAAACACCATCATTAAAGTTGATAACAATTTTATTTTATTTAATTACAATTTTATATTTTTAAATTAAAGAAAGAAAAAGATAAAGTTAGTCGAGAGAAAGGGAAAAAATATATACCATTATTAGATAAAAAAAATTGGCAATCAAGTTAAAAAAATCCAAATTCATTTACGTAATGAACATTAGTATCTTAAGACAATATTGTTGGAGTAACAAATACATCAAAGAGCAAGAATTAGAATTATCAATAACACAAAAGTTTAAGAAAAAAATGAGCATGGTTATTAAAAAATTTCAATGTCTAATAAATAGGTATGATTATTAACCCATAGAAAATCTCAATAATAATACGGAATAAGAGGACTTCTCAAATCATGCAAAGGTAATCATTAAGTATGGGGAATATTACCAAAATATTCAACTATAACAATGAACAAAGGAGAAGAAAATAATGTGAAACATTCAATAGAAAAATGAATTAACACTAAACAACGATATAATGAAGATGAACACTATCTTTTGGTTACATGTAATAAATATGTATGAGAAAGAAGATGAATCCAACCAGGGAGCATGGTATAAAAAGATAAAAGATTAAAAAAAAATAACATTTGATTAGGAAAAGAAAATAAACAACTTTGAAAATATAAGTAAAAATAATAATTCTGAAAACATAAAGTAAAAATAATAGATAAATTAGATTAAAAAAAAGTAAAAAAAAAAACACAAGGAAAAAAGCACAAAAGATATAGATGATGAAAGAGAAATAGATAAACCGAAAAACAGATACAATGAGGAGCTAAAGAAAAAAGTAATGATAATTAGCTAAGGATAATGAGTAAATCAAAGGACGTTGTAGTTATTAAAAAGATACAACATCATAGCTAGGATGCTTTCAAGCATTCAAAGGTTGAATAGATGTTGTATGAGATTTGTCCCTATGTCAATTAGTTAGTTATACATTATAATATAAACTTCTGATTAAATGTTTATGGAATATGGAAATTTATCAACTTTATCCATAATTAATTATGTGAGCACATTTTTAAAGGATTTGCCTTATATAAAATGTTGGAAGTTCCAAGTAACTTGAATTAACAACGTAGTTGATAATGCAAAAGTAGCTTGAAATGGTTGTAGCTTGAAATTGTTGGTGTGTGAGGAGGATTTTTTTGTTTGTGTGTAATTAGTAAAAATAGGTTATTATGTGTGTTAGGATTTCATGGGGAGCATATAGTAAAGTGTAATGGTGGTGTTTATAAATACTTTAAACAATGAAACATCTCAATCAAATTAGCCTTAAAACCTCAAAGAATGGTATTGCAGTAACCCCATGAAGGTTGGTGTCATATGGACCTACATCTTTTTGGGAGTAATATTAGAGAATGGTTTTGCATGTTAGATTTGAAATTTTTGGTCTATGGGAAGCTTTTTGTGTAGTTATCTAAAACAAGTTATTATATTTATTAGGAATTTAGGAGGATCATAGAGTATTCAAACTTAGTCATAAAACTTCAAAAGATGAGATTGTAATAACTACTAAAATAATTTATTAGGATATTTAGACACTTAGGATTTAGTTAAGATCAATTTGGTCCAAATCCTCTTTAGGTAAAGTGTGTTTCTTTAGTATTGATTAGTATGCATTTGAACTTATGTAATCCGACGGTCATGATATTCTCTAGACATAGAGCGATCTAACGTTCATCTTCACCTCGATCTTAATGGCTATTGATATGTGGCTTAGCACTCGATTAGTCCATGATATCTATTTAAAGAGCATGGAGGGTCATTTGCTTAATGATCAATTGTGAACAACTCATATGAAAAATATTTTTCTTTTTGCATTAATATATTGCCCTCAGTAGTTGTTTGGTTGGGGCCATGGACTGTTTCCCTTTCTGAGGATTTTAACAACGTAAAACATTGGTTTTTTGGCCTTTGAAATTTTTTTGTGAGTGGTTGATTAAGGTGTTTGACCTTGTGTAAATACCCAATTTTAGTCGAAAATGGTATTAGAGTACTTATGAAGACATGCTTCCATTGTTAATCAAGATCTAGAACTAGTGTAACTGTGTTCAACAAAGGATTTATAGATTCTGCTATTTATGTGTATTTTTGGGTCAAGCGAGGTGTTCCGTTGTGTCTAGAGTGTTGTTTTCAGTTTGAAACACTTTTTTTCACTTGAAAAAGCTTTATGTTTCCCTGAGATATGACCATTTTACTAGATCCAAAGTTATATTTTTTTCCTAGGAAAAAATGCGCAACTGTTTATATTAAAAAAGGCACTTTATTTATAGGTCTACGGGCCTTACATCCTCTAAAAACTGCTAGCAAGATTAAAAAAAACATGCTAGAAATCCTGAGATATCAAAAAAAATTGCAAAAAAAAGAAAAGATGCCCTTGTCTAATCAAGGGTTGAGAAAATCCACGATATTCCCTTTCTTATATTTTTTTTTCTTGACCTCGATCCATCCCTTTTGTTGTGGATCAACTACAATTATATGTAAAGTGACATATTTAAGAGCCCACTCCTTATCTGAATCTAAACTTGTGGATTCATGCGTTCTCTTTATTCCTCCTATCGAAATATCCATTGATATCATAGTTCTGGACTAAGTGGCAGCTGTAAGTTGTCATTTCCGATGTCCGGTTATCCTTATTCATTATTTTTGTTTATGTTGTTCATTTCCCTTCATCTTCAGCTTCAATATTCTCATCATCTTCATTCTCTAGATAGGGAGGAATGTAAGGCTGCCAATTTTTTTATTTGGGGATCTGAATTTTTTCTTTTTTGGTTGTTTTCTTGCTTGTGGATAGGTTTCTATAAGATGACCTATTTTATGGAAATATCAACACCTGAACGTCGAATTTTCATAATCCAAACATTGGGTATGTTGAAAGCTCCCATGCTTCAGTAGAATTTTGTCAGGAAATCATTTATTTAGATCAACTTCCACTTAGAGTCGAGCCTATGTGAATAAGCCATTATGAATGCACACATTGTCCTATTTTATAAATATTCCTAAGGTGTTTCCAATATCTTCAATCACTAAATGGTTCCAGAAAGGTAGAGGAAGGTTCGAGAGACAAACCCAGGCCAACATTTTGGTTATTACCATTATAGTGGGATCAAACTCCAAAAACCATGAGGTGATAAAGAGGCCATCTCTTCCCCTAAACCATAGACCTTCCTTGAATATTTTCTTATAATCTGCTTGAGAGATAAATTGAACTATAAATAAACCTTTTGAGCATAAATAGTAATCATAGTTCATGGTCCAGTTAGAGTGCATCCATTATTCCAACTCCTATGTTCTTGGCCAGTAGCCATTAATCTACAAATTACTGCTTTAGATTTATAGGAAGAGAAAATTTTGTTTACCTCCTCATTTTTAATCAACAATATATGGACTGGGAATTTGAACTATTGTAGGGGATTCCTTTGAACTTACTACATCCTTATAAGAGGTTGGTTTAGAGTTTGGAGTTGTGCCAGGAACTGCCATCCCCCCTCGCAGCTGCATGACCAAAATTAATGTTGAATCCTTGGATATTTTGTAATCGGGGAGAGATAGATGATCCTGCAACTGCTTACTTTCGTATAGGTGGCACTAGAATTTTTCAAGAACCCCCATTTTATCTCTAAGTTTTCACTTGAGGGAAGAGATATAATCATGTGTATTTACCATCAAAATGATGGATTTCCATGCAATGTTCTTCACAAAAAATTGGAAATTCTGTCCTTCAAAGAGAAAACCCCAGCCCTTGTTCTCTCTCAGATCTTCAAGGGCTAATGAAACGTTTGTATTTTTTGAAGGGGGCACTACCCAAGTAAACCCTAGAAAGAAGAAACCACCATTGAAACTTCCTTCTTCTTGAATGACTCTGCCACATACTAGGTCACCTAATGTGTCAATGACCCCAACAAAAAGGAAAATGAGGCCACATATGTCTTCATCTCATTCATCAAGTTGATGTCCTCCATGAATACACCAAAACATGGTAGAGCAATGGAAGTGTATGATTGGCATTTCATTTCTGCCTTCCTTTCATGCATATCTATGTCGGCTCTCACTTCCCCAATATTTTTGCTCGTAAGCTCTAGAACAATCAATGTCTTGGGAATAATACCCAACACATGGCCATCGCCATTGCAGACCGCCTGCAATATGAGGCCCATGAGCCCTACATTTCCTCCACTGTAAACCAAATCTATTTTCGGAAACCACTTTGTTTCCAAGTTCAACGACAACGATCTAATAGTTGAATTTATTTTTTGGGATGTTGTCACAGAATATGTAGACGATCTTGATTCTGTATGCCCTATGTTTGAAACCCAACGTCGTCTCCATACCTTCTCAGATTCAGAGTTATATTGTTTACAAATTTACATATTTTAAAAAAATATTTCTCATATTTCATATTGTAGCTTGGTTTTCTATTTTTTATTCCCGATTTGTTACTTCTTCACTCTATGTATGATCGTTACCGTGTTCTATGTGCGAACTCGAAAAATCGTAAATAGAGCGAAAGGGTTTTCTTTAATGCATATGCTATTTTTTCGTGCACCTTGTATGAACTCTGTAAACCAGAAACAGTTATAAAACTTACTTTTTTGGGAAAGATAACTGAGTACTAAGCCCAAATTTGAAATTTGAAAATTTTCAGAATTTTGTGTTTTGTTTTTGTGTGGTTGTGTAAAGTGTCTTGCAGGCCAAAAAATGGGTTTTTTGCCTAGGCACACTCTCCAACAACAACAACATCACCTGCATTATCTTCCATAATATTATTAAACTTTTTTTTTAACTCACTTGGTTGAAAGTTACTTTAATAAGTAAGAGGTCAACAACACCTCCATTCTCCTCCATAATATCACTAATCCTTTTGGTTAACTCACTTGGTTGAAAGTTACTTTAATAAATAATAGGTCTTGGGTTTAACTCTTTTTTTGTTACTTTTTGAAAAATTTCATGTAACTTTAGGTTATAAAGTAACTTCATTGTAAAAGTGCTTCCCACTTGTTTTATAAAAGTGGGTCACTTGTTTTAAAAAGTAACTTATTTGTAAAAGTGATCTTATAGAAAAAGTTTGTGTGGGTGGGTGGGGGTATTATTTAGTAAGTAAACAACTCATCACCATGTGGTTCAACCTATACCTATCACATGGCACCTTGGTTCTTTTTCTACCTTGTTTTAAAAAATGGTATAACTTTGACATCCAAAGTACAGTTTCAATGCCTTTTTTAACTGCATTTTTTCAAGATCTATGCATCTAGACCATCAGTTTCCTTTTTTGAATTCATATTAATATGGATATTCGAAGTGCTATTCTTCTCACTAGTTCCAAATACTTATCATGGAGAGCTTGTATTGAAGATGCCCTACAAAGTAGGGTACTTTACTGGATTAACCTAGGAAAATAAATTGCCCCCATAGATGTTGATAAGAAAGTAAAATGGGATAATAAAAATGAAAAAGATCATGGATTAATTAGGATGTCAATATTTAGTGAGTTAAGAATCCACATTCAAGGAATTGATGCACTAGATGTGGCTTGGGAAAACTTGGAAACTATATTTGGTAAACACAATGAGATTTGAGGTCACCAACTTGAAAATTAGTTAGTTGCTTTATATCCAAGTGGTTTCTCTTACATTCAAGACTAACTATATCAATTCAAAACCTATTTTAGTTGAGGAAAGCAAGATATATAAGGAAAAAAACAATGTATTTACCATACTCTTGCTAATCTTGGCATTCCTTATTCTAGTTTGTATATAATTTCTACTCCATCAAAGAATATCTAGGGGCTACTTATAAAGAACCCACTCTTGAATTTTTTTGTGATGCCTTGATTAGAGATCAAGATAAGCTCTTACATCTTGGAGTGATCATCATCGTCGATACATTTGGAAAAGCCTTAATGGCACAACAAACGGATAAATACAAGCATCCCAAGAAGCAACATTCCCATAATAATAAGCAAGATAAAGGTCCCAAACCCTCTAAACCAACTCATCCTTCTAATGGTGATAAATGAACCAAATCAAAAGGAAACAAAACTGAGCGCTGTTGCAATTTTTGCGAGAAAGATGGTCATGTGGAATCTAAGTGTTTCAAGAAGATGGAATCATTGGAAGCAACAATGAAGAAGCTGTAGGACCCCTCCTTTAGGGTCCCCTCGAAATGAACCTGAAACTTTAACAACTTCATACAAACAAATTAGCCATCATAGTTATTGGAAAAAATAAAATAAAAAGCGTGAATAACTTAACAAAAATAAGCAAAACCTTAACCTCTCAACCCGATCCGGCTGGTCCATTGTCACCTTCGTCTTCCGTAGGATCCCTCCAGCAAAGCTCGTTTAACCATAGGCGAAGCAACCGTTAGCTTCGCCACCCAACCATAGGCTCATGCTTTCAGTCGCATGGCCTCCCCCGAGCTTTGGGTCGTAGAGCTCACACAAGTATTTCAGAAATTCAGCTTGGGCTTCCCTTCCCACCAGGATTTCTAAGCCAAACCCTTAGATAGCAGCAAGTCTTTGAGGCATTCGAAAATTACGACAATCGTCCAAATTATGGGTCCTTTACCCATTCCCCAAGTCTTCCTTATAAAGGAAAATCTCATGCGACACATGTCGCTTCATGCATAATTAAATATTTTTAATTAATTATTTAATTAAAACACTCACCCATCCAAGTGTCAGTTTCTCTAGGAAGTGCACCAACACCCCTAAGTTTGCTCCAGTTTGTCCCCCAGATATTTTAATTAACTCCTAGCTTTTAGTTGACTAGGTGTCTAATCTTAGGATTCTATTTTGCTCCTAAATAATGATTTCTATTATTTTAAATGCTCAAAATATTCTTTTATGTGCAAATGCCTAAATAACACTTAATATTATTTAAATGCCAAAGTAATCACTTATGTGCAAATGCCTAAAGTATTCAAATGCATTTCTAAGTAATGTTCTAGGTGCAAACTTATATGTTTTTATGTAGTTAAGTTTAACAATTATTTTCACTAGGACCCCGGTGCCACGCCGTTGGGCTTCCCCGTTCCTTAATTTCAATTCCCTGACATGGCACCACTCCGTCGGGTCCAGTCATCCATGGTTTTAATTCCTTGGCATGGTACCGCATCGTTGGGTCCTTGCGTCCATTCTTTCCGTTCTCGACAGGGTACCGCATCGTCGGGTCCTTCTACCACCATCTTTCCGTTTTGACTTGCGGGAACTCTTGTAGGGATTTTAGGAATCGTTACCATCCATCCTCCGTCTACATGCTATCTAGGGACTAATGGCGTTGAGGAGTGAGTCCGTTCTCACTGCGCGCCCCTCAACTCGTACGTGACCAGCTCCGTCGTGGCCCACTTCGTACGCCCTCACGCATTCCTCTTGAGCAAGCGGATCAGTGCTTATCTGCTCATGCGTGGTATTCTTGTCCGAAGTCGACATCGTTGTCGCTCCCCCTGTGTGTGATTTACCCGTACTCTACGACCCTTCATGTTCCTTTGTGTGTCCGTTGGTGAACCGTCTCACTTGTTTCTACACACACTTCTCACAACAATTTATTAGTTGCACTGTCCTCAATAATCATCATTTGATTTCTAAATAAAGTATCGTTAAACATTTATGATTTATTCAAACTTCTAATCAAATATACATTTCGTCGACAAATACATAATCACCGTACAGCTAGTCGTTAAGCATTATCCATATGTACAATTTTCATATCAAAGTTAATCGTTAAATAACATGAAATCGTCCATTCACAATAACTACCCAAATGCACATATATCAATCAATCGTAATCATAAATATACTCAAAATAAAATCATAGGGTTATTTTATTAATGTTTCAAACAATTGGGTGACTCAGCAGGTGCCCTCAATGTCTATAGTAGTCTAGGGGCACTACATACACCCCTACTTATTTAGAACTTCGTCCCGAAGTTCAGAATAAAAAAAATGGAAATCTATGACGCATCTCAGTTGCATCCTCCCAAGTTGCAGAGCTAGGACTGTAACCGTCCTACTGCACTTTGACTTGATCAATCCAGGCTAATCATTAAGCAAGAACTAACCAATCAATTATACCACTCCACACATATAATTTAATTCTTTAATTCATTTATCAATTATTGTCGTCATTCCCATCTTCAGGTTTTCCTCAATCATTTAAGACATAATAAGGCTCAAGAGACCATTATATCGAAGTTGTTCAGCCGGGTCACTCGACAGGTGCCCTTAAGGTCCACAGTCATTCTAGGGGCATTACAATAATCCAAGATATAATTAAATACTAGAGTTCCATTTACTTAGTATAGCAAAAAGTATAATCTTAGATTTTTATAAACAAAGTTATGTAAGGTTTTCTCCTCTTCCTAACTCAAGTACAACTAGGATTCTATAATTCAATGTAAGTTTAACTTCTCTCTTTTCACAATCCAAAGCATGATTACAAACTAGTAGTGCATACCTGCGAAGCCATCGCATTGATTTCAGAGAATAAGAATTTACAGCCAATTGATAAAATTCTTGACGCAAAACCCCTCATCAAAGTATATGAACCCTGAATAGCATTCAAACTTACATACTAGCAATTTTAGAGGAGAATAATTCTAACTTGTTCGAGAAGTTGGGAGTATCCTTGCCGAAGGAGAAGAAGCAAAAATCGCAGCTTCGATTTTTCTACGTCGATCTTCGTAGCAAGTGTATGTCATAAACTTAGCTTAGAAGACAATTATCACCATTCGTATCCAATCTTATTATAGAATGATAATTAGAATAATCAATCATAACTCATGATTTAATTACTTTAGGCCATAACTTCAAACAAATCATTTAATACACATACCATCCTTTCTCATTTAATTTACTAAAATCCATCCAAACAATCCTTCAAGTTCCCCATCTATTGTTGACACCATGTAGCTTTCATTAGTTTAACTTCCAACAATATTTGGTGCATCTTCCTTCACCATGAATAAGTATTAACCCATTACCGAAAATATTAGTTTTAAGGGCATAAACATGTACTTTCAGTTCACCCAAACTTCATTGGTAAAGTTTCTCACTAACCTATTAAATAAATATCATTTAACATATAACAACGGATTCGATGCATACTACCGAGTTTATTTGATACATACTAATATAATACTTCACCCATAAACAATCTTTCACTACATAAACTACACTCATACTCTTTCACAATTATGTATACATCATAGTTATAATCCTGACGAATCAAATGAAATCTCCAATATATACCTTATATTCTCAATCTCTTATAATGAACATGAAACCTTAATAATTAAAATATATTCATATTCTTTTATTAATATCTATGACTTTTCAATGAATAACTTATATTCAAGTCCTTTCGCAAATACATAAGAAATCTTTGATATATAACAATGTCTTGGCATCAAGATAATATTTCTCTATTTGAAATCAGTTCATAAATAAATAAAGGGTCTTTGTCATAAATGCATAACTCATCATCATTCTATTCACCTAGAGGTAATAAACTATTTAATTGCTTTTATAAAAGTCGTCATTTCATTTGACACTCATCTATTACATCTATTCTTCTTGATAACTATCTATATAAGACGCATAAACCCTTTCTTCTCGTATCAACATACAAAAGAAAACTGTACCAATATGAATGATTTTATGTACCAATACGACTCTTCCATACGTAAACAATTTGAATAATTTCATTGCCATATCCCTTACCCAAAAGATAGAGGCTAGCACAATTTCCTAACATATCTACATAATGATGGTCAACATTGCTAACTCCTTTTATCATCATAAAATTTATTAATCAATGTAACTACTCCCAGTCTCTGAGAATTAAATACTCCTAGTTACTATTTTTCTTTTCCAACACCCAAGTAAATGATCTAAATCAATTTCTTATCAATTAATTTATTGGAGTAATAACTTGATAATTTCCAAATACGAACGACATCTTTTATTAAGTGCTAAAAGATCATTACAGAATTTGTGACAAAACCTAGCATCAATTCATTCTACATATAGATAGCTATTATATAGCTTAAATACATAGCTTATAATTTCTATTCAAACTATAAAAAGTTACTTTATAATCACAATTCTCTTTAACACAAAAGTCTCATTTTATTTACAATCATATGGATGAAACAGGTATAGACATCTTAATGGTTGACTATAATTAAAGTAAAGAATGTTCTAACATACTTAAATGGGGATCAAATTATGATACTACAAGTTCCTTGAATATCCTACACAGTATCCTCTCCTTCATCCCACTTATACTAGACAAGAGTAAGACATTATAAAGAAAGGCTAACAACTTATGTGTTCACCTTTTTATTACCTATGCTCATCACAACTTTATAAAGGATAAAGTTTATTATACCCATGATCCTAGTATATCATATACATGTTCCCTCTCCTGAAATCACAATCACTTTCCATTTATAGACTCGATAAACATGACAGGTGTAACATATAGAGCTCCAGGTTTTACCCTTCTCATCCCAGACTAAGCAGCAATTAAAAATACGACTTCAACATAAACTTCACTTCTATATTATCCTTGATGTCACAACACGCATAATACTTACACTTCTCGGTTATCTGGGTATATTAACTTAGATATTGCTTTTCATAAGGATACATTGACGCATGTCTTATTCCTCCCCCCCCCCCTTTTTTTTTTGCCCTTTAAACAAAAAAAAATTGACATGGTAAAATATATATATACAAGTTGTTCACTACGGTTTATTTATAAGTGATACGTTCAGTATAGTCTCTCCGTTCCCAAATTACAAACTAAGGAATAATTAAAGGTAGCCATGCTACTAGGCATCGAAGTTAGCTCAGTGTTCTGGGCGCTATTGGCATGGCCAACTGTGCGATACATCCTCTTGGGCTTCGCTGCTGGCATTCGTCATTTAACAAGACAACACTTGTAGTATCCAAGGGAGCCTAAGTGGTAATACAAATAACTTACCTACCATGATCATAAAATTCCAGAATTTACTCGGTGATGGGGTCTAACTCCGACTACTCATTACAGGAGGTATAATGATAAATTACACTCATCCAAGCATTCCAGTCAACAGATCCACCGAAAGTTAACTACACAAAATTGAGGCTTAGACAGTCCAATCACTGCAGGTTTCCACCACTCGACTTAATTTCTCTGGGTGGATCTCACAGCGTAAGACACACATGAGCTGCCAGGTATGGAAACATTTAAGCAAGGACAAAGATACAGGCTTGGCATGCATAACAGTCCTTACACAGAGTTCATGTCAGACATCTATCCAATATGGTCAAAGTCATATCAACCGTTACATGACAGGATCAAACCTTACACCACACGGTCTGAGTTCTTCCAAAATTAAACAGAGATATGAAATTCTTATGCCAATAATTTTGAACTTCCATCAATTTTTAAATGCTATGAAATTAAAATCAATGCCAGAATCTGTATTCAATTACTTGAGTTTGGAAACTAATTGCCATCAATGTGGAATGCCATTAATTTTGGAAATGTTGTGAATTTAAAATCCAATACCAAGATTTGAATTCTAAATGCAAAACGCCATCAATTTGGAATGCCATCAATATGGAAATTAGACGCAGAGATGTTTGGGGATCTATTATATCTTTGAGTATGAATCCAAGATGCAATTCAATATTGGAAATAGGACGCAGAGATCCTTGAAAGGTTCAGTACGGTTCACATATAAAACTGGAAAAACCTCCCAATCATGTATGACACATAGATCTTCAAATGGACCCAATGTGATTCGACTATAAAAATGGAAATCACCATTATAGATCGCGAACAAATTTAAAATTAAATTAAATTCCAACTGAGGCAATTCTGGATCACTAAATGGGAAACGACAGAGGTTGAAGGAGCAGAGTCATAATTCTTATTGGAAAACCCAAAAGAGTGGAACCAACACAGGTTTACAAATTCATCCATCCTGGATTTTGAAGATTGCATATCACAAGCATTAATTTGATATGGAAAGAAAAATATTATCTTCGGTAATCCGAGACAGATTTTATGTTTTACATAGAAAGTCGGATCGAATTATCACTTGTTATTTTTTCCCAATATCAACATATTCGCAGAGATTCGGCAGCATAGGTATAAAAAGAAACAGGGTTAAAATATCCATAAATTGTCAGATCTAAAAAAAAATAATAATTAAAAATACACATATATACGGTATCCACAGAAGACAGAGATGAAACTTAACACATAGGTATTTATCACGAAAGACACGATTTCAAAGAATTCAATCTAGGAATTCTTCAGGTTATGCAGGGGTACATGATAATCCACAGGGAACAAATTTTTGGGTTAAAACGGAGCGAGTTTTACAGGTTTTGGCGGTGCAAAGAAACCTAACAGGCTGAATTTATTCGATCTGAGCGTAGTTGTCGATTCCTCAGGGATGCATAGTTACAATCAGTGTAAATTCAAACTCAAATACATATTATAGTCACCATAATGCAGTCGGCGTTAACCATTCAACCGGTCATTTCGCAATACAGCAAACCTGAATATGATGAGGCCGGTCAACTCTAACCTGTAACACTTGGTTTATTGGTCCAACAGCTGGCTTGTGGCGAAAGAAGAGTTCCGGTTCATGCAGAGTAGGTATAGAATGAGAATAATTAACTGGAAGTCATAGTGAATGTCGTGGCTAAATAAGCGAGTTGGTTTCGATAACTTCAAGGTGCCAACGTTATATGCGTGATTCTGAAATTAACAATAGATGTAACGAAGGCTTTTAGGCCGAGATTACTACATCGAACCCAAAATTTAAGTAATTATAACGCAATGATTTAAATTGTGGATCGCAGATCGACTCCCCATGAAGACACTAAAGGTAATGCGGGATTTGATTTGAAAGATCAATCCTGGGATTTTGCATGGCGTACTTTATCAACTGAGAGTCGAACGCGTAATTTTCTACCTTGACTTAATTGGATAACTTTAATTGTAGAGTGTATTACTCTCATAGTCATAGACTCTTCCAGTCCCCCTATAATCATTGATGTTTACAAAGGGGAGCAGTTTCACCTAATATAATAAGAATCTTCTACGCAACAACTGTATTGGTTGATGACCAGAGCAACACTGAAGTTCAAGAGAAATAATACCAAGTTTTAATTGAATAGAGAAGAGATCTAATAATCAATTATGGTTTTTAACTCTGCAATTGCTACGACTCGACGCCACTCGGAATTATCTGTTAGTAGACTGATGGTTGACAGGTGGTAAAATAAACCCTCGTTTCTCAAGAATCGTAACAGAGATTGATCAACGTTTTGGACAATGGTTAAGTGATCAGGGCCGTGATCTGGTGCAAAGGTGTTAATCCATACAAGGTGGAAGTATACCCTGCGCGGAAATTAAAGATTGGGACCTACTCGATCTGAATTCAATTAGACAGAGATACAACGAATACACAGATTTAAGAAGGTAACAGTTCAAGATCTCTGTGCATGAAGACGTTTTTCCCTTACATAAGTTATCATATATCTTATGCAGAATCGCATAACTGACGTCCACCCGATCTGAGAATAAGGATTTAATTTGGCAAAGTTATAATTGAAGACACTGATTTTGAAAGGTAACGGTCCATGATCAGAGTGTATGAAGGCGTTTGTCATCTACAGAAGTTACTAGAATTCTTGTGCAGAATTACATGGCCGATATCCACATGATATGAGAGTAAGAATTTAACTAGACGGAGATATAATTGAAAACTCGGAATTTCAAAGGGTAACGATCCCAATTCTCGATGCATGAAGGTGTTTTTCCCTTTTCAAAAGTTAATATAAATATTGTGCAGAATCGCATCATTGATACCTATACGATTTGAAGATAAGAATTTGAATAGACAGAGATGGACATAAAGTCAGATTCGATTCTGAAATGAATACTCGCACAATAGAGATGGACAAACTCAAATTCATTCTGAAATGAATACTCACACGACGGAGATGGACAAACTCAGATTCAATTTGATATGATTGCTACACAAACATAGATGGGCGTAGATTCATATTTTATCTGGAAATGAATGTTTACACATAGAAAGATTTTAAATGGTTACACATACAAGGATGTGACTTCTACATGCTGGGCATTATTACGTTTCCACATCAGGGTAAAACAGAGAATTCATAAATAGGAACAAACATGATTTCGCACTTCAATGGGATTCGCTTGAAACCATATTCTACTTCCCATAGCTGTATTAATGAATTTAACAAAGATCTAAGCAAGAATCTCATAAAAAATAAAAACTATAGAGACAGACAGAGTGTCAAACTTTCCTTGCTCAGTGAATATAGATTTTCTTTACAAAAAAAAACAGAGATCTCACAGGGTATCTAACTTCTTGCAAACGTTTGAATCATATTCCATTTTAATTGACAGAGATCGAATGGGATAGAAACAGGCATATCGCAATTTATTTTCCTCATAAAGTATAAATTTTGTTTACAAATTGAACCAAAACAAAAATTACACAGTCCATGCATTCACAATTGACAGAGAGCAGATTGGAATCTCTCCTTTTAAGCAAATATAAACTTGTTGAAACTTTAACAATAATTATACACTTGCGATCATCATACGAATATAACAACGATTGAAGAAATGTAACTTGTTCAGATGGTCGATCCAGCTGCCGCCGAATATTTGTTGGTCCATCCGTTGCCGTCGGTCTCCTCCAAGCCTTCACGATTTTACCACAGACTCCTAAAGAATGTGAGTCCGGTGCCCTCAAGGCTCGACCAGCTCTGATACCAAATGTAGGACCCCTCCTTTAGGGTCCCCTCGAAATGAACCTGAAACTTTAACAACTTCATACAAACAAATTAGCCATCATAGTTATTGGAAAAAATAAAATAAAAAGCGTGAATAACTTAACAAAAATAAGCAAAACCTTAACCTCTCAACTCGATCTGGCTGGTCCATTGTCGCCTTCATCTTCCGTAGGATCCCTCCAGCAAAGCTCGTTTAACCATAGGCGAAGCAACCGTTAGCTTCGCCACCCAACCATAGGCTCATGCTTTCAGTCGCATGGCTTCCCCCGAGCTTTGGGTCGTAGAGCTCACACAAGTATTTCAGAAATTCAGCTTGGGCTTCCCTTCCCACCAGGATTTCTAAGCCAAACCCTTAGATAGCAGCAAGTCTTTGAGGCATTCGAAAATTACGACAATCGTCCAAATTATGGGTCCTTTAGCCATTCCCCAAGTCTTCCTTATAAAGGAAAATCTCATGCGACACATGTCGCTTCATGCATAATTAAATATTTTTAATTAATTATTTAATTAAAACACTCACCCATCCAAGTGTCAGTTTCTCTAGGAAGTGCACCAACACCCCTAAGTTTGCTCCAGTTTGTCCCCCAGATATTTTAATTAACTCCTAGCTTTTAGTTGACTAGGTGTCTAATCTTAGGATTCTATTTTGCTCCTAAATAATGTTTTCTATTATTTTAAATGCTCAAAATATTCTTTTATGTGCAAATGCCTAAATAACACTTAACATTATTTAAATGCCAAAGTAATCACTTATGTGCAAATGCCTAAAGTATTCAAATGCATTTCTAAGTAATGTTCTAGGTGCAAACTTATATGTTTTTATGTAGTTAAGTTTAACAATTATTTTCACTAGGACCCCGGTGCCATGCCGTTGGGCTTCCCCGTTCCTTAATTTCAATTCCCTGACATGGCACCACTCCATCGGGTCCAGTCATCCATGGTTTTAATTCCTTGGCATGGTACCCGCATCGTTGGGTCCTTGCGTCCATTCTTTCCGTTCTTGACAGGGTACCGCATCGTCGGGTCCTTCTACCACCATCTTTCCGTTTTGACTTGCGGGAACTCTTGTAGGGATTTTAGGAATCGTTACCATCCATCCTCCGTCTACATGCTATCTAGGGACTAATGGCGCTGAGGAGTGAGTCCGTTCTCACTGCGCGCCCCTCAACTCGTACGTGACCAGCTCCTTCGTGGCCCACTTCGTACGCCCTCACGCATTCCTCTTGAGCAAGCGGATCAGTGCTTATCTGCTCATGCATGGTATTCTTGTCCGAAGTCGACATCGTTGTCGCTCCCCCTGTGTGTGATTTACCCGTACTCTACGACCCTTCATGTTCCTTTGTGTGTCCGTTGGTGAACCGTCTCACTTGTTTCTACACACACTTCTCACAACAATTTATTAGTTGCACTGTCCTCAATAATCATCATTTGATTTCTAAATCAAGTATCGTTAAACATTTATGATTTATTCAAACTTCTAATCAAATATACATTTCGTCGACAAATACATAATCACCGTACAGCTAGTCGTTAAGCATTATCCATATGTACAATTTTCATATCAAAGTTAATCGTTAAATAACATGAAATCGTCCATTCACAATAACTACCCAAATGCACATATATCAATCAATCGTAATCATAAATATACTCAAAATAAAATCATAGGGTTATTTTATTAATGTTTCAAACAGTTGGGTGACTTAGCAGGTGCCCTCAATGTCTATAGTAGTCTAGGGGCACTACAGAAGCACAACATAAATCTCGATTCTTATTCTAACTCTTCTTCTCATGGACATGCATTTTCTTCTTCTTCTTCTTCTAATGAGTGGATCATTGATCCTGGATCATCTTATCATATGGATAAGTACATATAAATCCATTTTTGTTCTCTAAATGAATGTAACACCAAAAAAATATTAATTGGTGATTGTAGATCTATCAATGTTCTAGGATTTGGAACAGTTCATCTAGATGATGGTTAGTTAAAAGATGTATTGTGTGTTCCAATTCTTTCCTGCAATTTGTTGTTAGTTGATCTGATCACTCACTTTGGTGAAGATAAGATTGCAGAGTTTAAACCACACCAAGTTGTAATTAAGGATTTCAAAGATCCTAACCATGTCCTAGCAAGTAGAATTGTTTGTAATTTTACTAGGTTGTACAGATTCAACAAATTTGGGTCATTGCATTTTCCTTCAATTTTTATTTGTCATAGCGATGGCTTGAGAAAACTTTGCATGAGCAATTTGGTCATTTAAATTATTTCTCATTGTAGCAACTCTATAATCATAAAATGGTGATTGTTTTGATTGTTTCTTGCGTTGAGTGTGTTCTACACAAACATCATCATGACAATTTTGACAAATGTGCCACCTGGCACGCCTCGACCCCCTTGAAGCTTGTTCATAGTGATTTGTGTGGTCCACTTCCTTTTGCTTCTTTCTCTAGCTTCAAGTACTTCTCAAATTTCATTGATGACTTCTCTAGATGCACTTGGGTTTACTTATTAAAACTCGATAGTGAATTTTTTGACATGTTTTTGGCCTACAAGGACCTTTTGTAGAAAAACAATCTAGACATCAGATACAAAAGTTAAGAACAAATAATGGAAGTGAATATGTAAACAAGAAATTTACAAACTACTGCAATACATGGGGAATTCAAATGCAACATGTTGTTCCATAAACACAATAGCAAAATGGGTTTATTGAGAGAAAGAAACACAAGTTAAAGGGAATGTCTAATTGTACATTCCAATCTAAGGGACTAAGTCCTCCTCTTTAGGTGGAAGTCATTAATTGCACCAATTACATAATCAATCACACTCCCACAAAGGCTATAAAATATATAACATCGAAAGAAGCATGGAGTAAAATTAAACCCGATGCAAGTCACTTTCATGTGTTTAGTAGTGAAACATGGGCCCACATTCCTGATGAAAAGGGGAAATCCTTAGAGCCTAAGAGTGAGAAGTGCATTTTTATTGGATATTCTAAAGATGTAAAAGTTTATAGACTTCTTCAACTAAAATCCATGACATTATTATTATAAGATATGTTAAATTTGATGAAACTCTCTTGGCCTATGAGCCTAATTCAATGTCTATGCTATCTTTAGTCTATGATCAATCTTCAACGATTGTGCCATCTTCTCTTCCGACAACTTCTTTAGGGAGAAAAACATTAATGCAGATTCTCTTTTGAAATTAGCTATGGGTGATGTTGAAGGTTTCCTTCACTAGGAGGAATTATTGGAAAATTCCCTTGAATATCAGGACTCGATCTTCATCCCGTCTTAATTTGGTTAGATGTTGATGCTATAATTCAACATTATTGTCTTTCTTGCCTCAGGGGTAGATGGTTATGTTGGCTCTCTTGATCCTTAACCTTTTGTTCAATAAGGGTTGTTGTTTCAATTTTCTATTTTGTGATTCTTTCGAAATATGATTTCTATTTTGTTTTGAGTTGGGCTAATAGTTTTCATAGATGTATTCAATTGGCCCTTGGACTTATGCACTTTTTAATTCTTAAATGAATAATAAAAGTATTTTCTTTCTACTTAAAAAAAAAGCAAAATCATTATAGAAACGACTTTTTTTAAAAACAAAAAATTTCATATAACCTTTCAAATTATCACTATTATTATATTTATTTAAACAACTTGTTTGTTGAATCCATTCTCACTATTTGCTTCTACAAAATTGATCAATAAAAATTATGTAATTATGTTACCTTTATAAAAGACAATGTTTTTGTCAATCATTTTAAGATATATTATTTAAGAACAATCTTTTCCATAAAGATGTATCCATTAGACTTTGACAATGAGAACATCTTGATAAAAAAACATGTATATCTATGATCTATGTAATTTAATAAATTTCTTATTATTTTTTAAGAATTTTAAAAGTTTTCTTATTTACTGCTAGTTTTTTTTATAGTTTTTGTTATTTAGTGGGATTATTTTTCTTCTATAATATTATTTTTTATTTTATTTTAATATTTCATTTATTTAACTAAATATATAATTGGCTAAGCTAAAGTTTAGATGATTTTCATTTTTTTGGTGAGTTTTGTTGGAATCCGGTGACGCGATTTATTGCTGAAATTGTGATTTTCATTGTTGAAATTGCAATTTTGATTGCAAAAATGAGTTTAGCGCCCTCGATTACCCTTGGGACACTCCGATAATGCAATTCCAACAACTTAAAACTGTAGTTTCAACAATTTCCGCTAAATTTTAACCAAAAAAATTGTCAAATAGTAAGTGCAAATCACCTAGGCTTTAGATTACACCAAATATAATAATTAACAATCTTGATATAGAAAACTTACAACTCTTTTCCACTTTTTAGTTTAGATATTAACAATATTCTACTATCCAGAGCCTCTTTTCTAACAGTAAAGTGATTACAGGAGATACCTATATAACAATTATGAAATATAACAATTATGAAATAGGTTCATAGAACAAATATTTGATTTGCTTGGATTTCACCAAGAGTGATGTTCACTCCTAAACTTCATCATTATCACAATCTCATCTAGATTGAGATTGATTCCATCATCTTTGTGAGCTATCTTAAGGTTCAACTCTCTCAAAAAATTCACTCTCATCTTACACAATTCAAGGTTTGTTCTCCCAAAGCTAGGTTGGAGATGGACTATGCCATCAGCTGTCTTCCGGGTCATAATGTTCCCACACGAAGGAAAGATCGTCACAGTCGATCAACTTTCCTTTACCCGGAAGAACAACCATACTTCATCGGATTCGTCTATTTCGTTGATTGATCGGTCCTGTCCAGTCACTGATATTTTGGGAGTAGGTCTCTATGGGCCATTAATAGGAACTTTTGACCTACCTGCTCCCACTTTGTTTATTGGTTCTCAAGAATGTTCATTTCCTGATACTTCCATGGTCCGTTCAATTACAGATACGCGGATTCTCCCTACTGAATTAGAACCATTTGTGCCTGCATCTGTTGCAGCGGTAACCTACTTGGATCCACAACAAACTGTAATAGAACATATCATGACTCCATTGGTCTCTGCTGAGTCAGATATGGACTATGCTCCTGCATGGTCAGTGGACTCTACCCACTCTCCTGATTGTATAGACATGGTTTTTCCTTTTGACGAAACATTTTTGGAAGCTATGATAGGCCTGGACCACCCTTGGGAACAATTACACCCCAGGTCCTATTTACTTCCCGTTCTAAACTTGATAGAGAGAGGTGAGTTCTCTCCGAGACCCATTGAGAATGTTGATTGGTCCTCTGTCCCTTCCACTTCACAAGTTGTTTTTGTCAAATGGAATAGGATGAGTACAACGAGAACCATCCCAATCAACATTTCCACTAAACCTGGGGTCACCGAAAACATCTTTATTGGAGCGGACTGTTATCTTGATGAGATCATTCTGTACACCAATTTTTTTAATGATTTCTATGACATCTTTGCCTGGTCTCATGATGAGATCCAAGGCATTGACCCTACTTGAAGAAGTGCTACGCATCTGTGCTTTTTCATGTATTTTTAGTTGTACATTTTAATTTTGTTTACGGTTGTAGTTACGTCTTATGCATCCATTATTTTGTGTTGTAAATGTCGACTGAACACTTCATAGGATTTGTTGATGGCGCTAGCCGCCACACCCGTTAGTTGGCTTCGGCTGCTTGGGTTATTTACTCACCAACCGACCACCTAGTGTCTTCAGGAGGGGCTTGTTTAGGTCCCACAACGAACAATGTGGCTGAATACAGTGCAGTCATAGAGCTACTCTGAGATGCTCTGTTCCATGGCATTTCACATTTGGAGGTACGACTCGACTCACAGTTAGTTGTTTTTTAGTTATTGGGTGTTTATCAGGTTAGAAATCCTACTTTGCTATGTCAGTTTATGCACGTTAAGCTACTTGAGAGACAGTTTGATTACATCACATATCAACATATTCCAAGGAACTTGAATGCATTAGCTGATTCGTTTGAAAACTATGTTCTAGATTGGCATTTGTATCATTCACACACATAATAATTCATGCATAAAACACAATAACACACATGCAGATAATCGATACTGTATATATATCCGACACTCTATAAAAAAAAATATGATTTTGGATCAAAAGTCTATCACAGAGTCATGTCATAAGATACAAAAATTGGGCTCGATGGCCTAAAAAATATACATAAAATATCCTTCTCCTATGGAGAAGGTGGGGCCTCATCTGCCTCTCGGTAGAAAATGACCAGCCTAGCTACTTTCCACAACAACCTAATCCATGCTGGGGGCACACCAACCACATCCTCCTGCATATCAATCGGCATCCACTCAATCCGATATGTAGGAATGTCATGAGTCAACCGACTCATCTTCCTCTCTATGGTGCCCAGAGTGGCATCAGCTACACCCACTTCCACTGGTCTAACGAAAGTATATGGGTGTCCTTCAAGACGCACTGGTCCAACATCTACATTTGACACTTTGTTTCAGTACTTCAAACTCATCATAAAAATCATATAATGCAAAAATTGAAAAAATTAAATAATTTTTCAAAAGCATAAACGTACCTATCTCTCCCCAGGATTCACCTGGAGGAAGGATCAGCTTAGGATCACCGCGGAAGTCCATACCAACATATGGAAACTGCTCAAATGATGGCACCTATTTCTCCCACTAGCCCCAGAAATCATCCTCATGGTAGCAAAAGTTGCTCTCACCTCCACCTTGGCGGAGGAAGATTTCACCCCAACGAGCCAACCTTGGCTCACGAGGGTTCACTGGGGGTAAAGGCATTCCCAAACTAATAGCAAGCACTCTCTCAAAAAAGAAAGTGCAAAGTATGCTCCCATATCCAAAATTCTTCATCCTCCTGGTCTTACACCCCAAGAGTTGAAGTTTCATGTTTGCCAAAAGACTAGTACACTAGTCATATACATGCCCCTGCAAGCATTTAATACCAATATGCATATAGTGTCTCGAGGCTAAATGTTGTGTAGCACTCCCCCCCATCCGATTCAATATACTCACAATAACTTTGAGCGGGAGGCTGACAATGGTTGAGATGAGCACTTGACTACCGGATTTTTCTGTTCCTGGTACGCAGTAAGTATTCACATATTCTTGTACGGATAAGGCACCCACATTGCATGAGGACCCTTTCATATTCACTTCGTCTCCCCTCCGAGAGAGACCCGTGATAAAGTAAATGTCATCCATGTTGATATCTAAGGTTTCTCCCTGGATATTAAATACCATGACATCTGCATCCCAATACTGAACAAGCCTCTGAAGCAAGCAGTTTTGTGCCCTCATGTTAACGGTTCTATAGTATTTCAACAACCCACACCTTCGGAGTGTATGAAGAGTCCCTGGATCTTGCAAAGCTATCCAATCCATATCCTCATGCTCTCTTTCTCTCCAAACAAGTACCATCCTGCCAAGAAAAGGTCAAATTTTTAGCCCTCGTCAGTTTTTATCTCATCTTCAGGAGTGTGCGCTACTATTGAAGCTAGACAGGCACGTTTGAGTGCTGCTTTCCTTGAAGGAAACTAGCGCACACTACCAGTATGCCCTACCTTTCTTCATACACAGTAGCGCACACGCAAAATACATTTGTACATTGCTAGAAAACGATTTTTAACCATAAAAATTGACAAAAAAATGCATTAAATTGCAAGTATTGGCAGAAATAACTTACTTGGTGGAGGCAAAAGGTCGATTGATGCTCCGGTTTGATCGCAACGAGTGGAAGAAGATCAAGGGTTTGCTCCAAATTTTCCCTACAAATTTCCAAAATGATATTTGAGTTTTTCAATTTGAAACTAATTATATAAAATTGACTTTAATTTTTACCCACTTTTTTCAAAAAGTGTATAGTTTCAAGTTGTGCAAAAAATGTTTTATTTAATCACTCATACTTCAACACTTTGGTGAGGTACATTTAACCTAAATATCTCAATTTTTCACTAGTATCAAACCAGAAATAACTTATTTTCTTATTGATAGATCATATAGGTATTATATCATCAGTATTATGTTAGTGAGAAGATTTGTCGATCATTACTAATGCGATTGTTGAGATTCTAGTCTTTGGTAGGTCATGAACATACGATCCTAGAAGCTGTCTTTTAGGTCCTTTTAAGCTCTTGTTTTGACTATGAAAAACTAAACAAGATTGTCAAGCAAACTTGGTATCTTCAAGCTCATTAAAGGAATTGAAGGTCCATCTGCTTAGGTATAAGTTTAACCCTTTTCCGGACCTTCGCGTATTACTTACGAAAAAGGATTACTCTAGTTATTCTTGGCTAGAAGAGTTCTCCTCTCATTGTTTTATACTTTTTTGAGGGAGGGGACTAAATATACGAAAAATGACCTTTTGGAGCCTTCTTTAGGGTTTCCAGGCTCTCGAAATATGAAAACACCAAGCGAGCACTCACCTACTTGGGCTCGATGTGAAATCCACTAGAGGGTAAATAGAGGATTGTTTAAGTTTTTCAGACTCTATAAACAAGAAAACAACGGCGAGCATTAACCTACTTGGGCTCGATATTAAAATCCACAAGTAGGTGTATGGAGTTATTGTTTAATTTTTTTCAGACTCCTTAAAATTGAAAACACTGGCGAGCAAGAACATATCTCAGATCGATATTAAAATCCAGAGATCAATACTAAAGAGTATTCTTATATCTCTTCTTCGAACTCTGTAAACAATGAAGAAGGTCCTAAGTCTTCCTCCCATGGGCTCGTTAAATTTTTTACATGGTTGGACCTATTGAGTTTTCGATTTTTCTTGGACTCATTAAAACAACAAGAAGAACATTCTTTTACCAAAAAGAATAAGGGATAAGAAGGGTATATCACATCTTTTTCAGTTTCAAAGGCAGTTATGTCAGTCATGTCCTTGAACATAGCACCTACTTGAGTCTTTCAGGTCAGTTGGGTTTTAGTTTTTGACCTTAGGGTCAACCTCATCTCCGAGTTTTTACTCCCCTGGTTGGTTATTCTTCCAACCATATGGAGGGTCTATCAATGTCTCCTACATTGCAAGCTTATATCAATTCCTCTTCATGTTAAAAGCTGCCTAAGTCACTTTGTGTCGTGGTCACTATTCAAGGATACAACCTGTGTCGACCATTCTGCAGTTTACCTTGACTTCATGTGTCGGCCATCCTGGTGTCAGTTTGTTTCATTTTGTTACTTGTCCTACTCCACATCAGCTCATACTTGTGAATGTTCCTCGTGTTGGATGATGGAGGATGCATTAAGGCCTCCCTTCCAGCGAAATTCTTCCCATCGACTTCAACTCATTATGCTCTGGGAACAATGTTTAGAGTTTCGGTTAGTACCTTGGGGATTGCAGTCATCAGTGGCAGTTTCTCTCACTGTTGAATAAATGGGAATACATCAATGTCTCTTATTCGACAGGTTCCTTAAGTGTTCAACTTCAAGTCCTCTTATTCACACTTGTTGGATCGTGCTAGGTACCTTGGGCCCCATTATCATTATTGATGGAAGTCCTCGCGTTTGATAACAGTAAACATCAATGAACGGTAATCAAACGATACCGACCATGTTCGAATTCAGCTCATTTATTCGCATGGTTAGGGTTTGTACCTTGGGTTGTTTGGATGAACACCTTGGGACCATGATAACATCACCATATTTATGTTATCACCCAAGTTGCGCAAGACTGAGCCTCACTCATTTTGGCTCTTCATGAGACCTAGATCCAGCTTGTTGTTATAGCTATGATATCTCTGTTGACATGGATCCACACTTGTATTTCAGTGGCAATGCTCTATATATACATCTCCTAGTTATGTATCGGAGATCATGTTACACATCTATATGATGCCAAGATTGTAATTGCTCGTTGACCTTGATTGTTGTTTCAGGTGTTTTTGTGACTTGGTTCTGCGGTTTCTTGCTCCTCCTCTGACTTGGACTTATAATGTATTTCAACCATCGTTTCTCTCTGACCTCACACATTAGGGGGCATCTGTTATAGGTCAAATCTGCACTTCTCCATCTGTGATCACATTATGATGTCGATCACACAAAAGGACAACATGGATTGAAGAGATAGATTGCCTTGGATGATGTATGGACTGAACCTACCCTCTTCAGTTGTAATGCCCCTAAAATGATTGTGGACTTTAAGGGCACCTGTCGAGTGACCCAGCGGAACAAACTTCAATAAAGTGGCCCTTCAAGTTAGGATGTGTCTTAATAAGGGAGAATCACCTGATGATGTTCATGACTATAGTTGATAAATGAATTAATGAATTAAATTATATGTGTGGAGTGGTATAATTGATTGGTTAGTTCTTGATTATTGATTAGCCTGGATTGATCAAGTCAAAGTGCAGTAGGACAGTTACATTCCTAGCTCTGCAACTTGGGAGGACGCAACTGAGATGCATCATAGCTTTCCATTTTTTATTCTGAACTTCGGGACGAAGTTCTAAATAAGTAGGGGTGTATGTAGTGCCCCTAGACTACTATAGACATTGAGGGCACCTGCTGAGTCACCTGACTATTTGAAACATTAATAAAATAACCCTATGATTTTATTTTGAGTATATTTATGATTACGTGTAAGACCCCTCCTTTAGGGTCCCCTTGAATTGAACCTGAAACTTTAACAACTTCATACAAACAAATTAGCCATCATAGTTATTGGAAAAATAAAATAAAAAGTGTGAATAACTTAACAAAAATAAGCAAAACCTTAACCTGTCAACCCGATCCAGCTGGTCCATTGTCGCCTTCGTCTTCCGTAGGATCTCTCCAGCAAAGCTCGTTTAACCATAGGCGAAGCAACCGTTAGCTTCGCCACCCAACCATAGGCTCATGCTTTCAGTCGCATGGCCTCCCCCGAGCTTTGGGTCGTAGAGCTCACACAATTATTTCAGAAATTCAGCTTGGGCTTCCCTTCCCACCAGGATTTCTAAGCCAAACCCTTAGATAGCAGCAAGTCTTTGAGGCATTCGAAAATTACGACAATCATCCAAATTATGGGCCGTTTACCCATTCCCCAATCCTTCCTTATAAAGGAAAATCTCATGCGACACATGTCGCTTCATGCATAATTACATATTTTTAATTAATTATTTAATTAAAACACTCACCCATCCAAGTGTCAGTTTCTCTGGGAAGTGCACCAACACCCCTAAGTTTGCTCTAGTTTGTCCCCCAGATATTTTAATTAACTCCTAGCTTTTAGTTGACTAGGTGTCTAATCTTAGGATTCTATTTTGCTCCTAAATAATGATTTCTATTATTTTAAATGCTCAACAAAAATAACTATTCATGTGCAAATGCCTAAATTATTTTTATGCATTTGCTAAGTAATAATCTAGAGTTATTCTCATAAGTTTTTATGCAGTTAAATTTAACAATCAAACTCACTAGGATCACGGTGCCGCGCCGTTGGGCTCCTAGTTCCTTAATTTTAATTCCCTGACATGGCACCACTCCGTCGGGTCCAGTCATCCATGGTTTCCATTCCTTGGCATGGTACCGCATCGTTGGGTCCTTGCGTCCATTCTTTCCGTTCTCGACAGGGTACCGCATCGTCGGGCCCTTCTGCCACCATCTTTCCGTTTTGACTTGCGGGAACTCTTGTAGGGATTTTAGGAATCGTTACCATCCATCCTCCGTCTACATGCTATCTAGGGACTAATGGCGCTGAGGAGTGAGTCCGTTCTCACTGCGCGCTCCTCAACTCATACGTGACCAGCTCCGTTGTGGCCCACCTCGTACGCTCTCACGCATTCCTCTTGAGCAAGCGGATCAGTGCTTATCTGCTCATGCATGGTATTCTTGTCGGAAGTCGACATCGTCGTCGCTCCCCCTGTGTGTGATTTACTCATACTCTACGACCCTTCATATTCCTTTATGTGTCCGTTGGTGAACCGTTTCACCTATCGCTACACACATTTCTCACAATCGTAAATTAGTAGCACTGTCCTCAATAATCACAATTTGGTTTATAAATCTGTTGCTTCATTAAGCATCTATAATTTACTTAATCATTACTCTTTCGTCTAATCACATAATCAATTGCACAGCTAGTCGTTAAGCATCATTCATATGTACAGTTTTCATATCAAAGTTAATCATTAAACAACATGAAATTGTCCATTCACAATAACTACCCAAATGCACATATATCAATCAATCGTAATCATAAATATACTCAAAATAAAATCATAGGGTTATTTTATTAATGTTTCAAATAGTCAGGTGACTCAGCAGGTGCCCTCAATGTCTATAGTAGTCTAGGGGCACTACATACACCCCTACTTATTTAGAACTTCGTCCCGAAGTTCAGAATAAAAAATGGAAAGCTATGATGCATCTCAGTTGCGTCCTCCCAAGTTGCAGAGCTAGGAATGTAACTGTCCTACTGCACTTTGACTTGATCAATCCAGGCTAATCAATAATCAAGAACTAACCAATCAATTATACCACTCCACACATATAATTTAATTCATTAATTCATTTATCAACTATAGTCATGAACATCATCAGGTGATTCTCCCTTATTAAGACACATCCTAACTTGAAGGGCCACTTTATTGAAGTTTGTTCCGCTGGGTCACTCGACAGGTGCCCTTAAAGTCCACAATCATTTTAGGGGCATTACATACACCCCCTCTTGTATAGAACTTCGTCCCGAAGTTTAAATTTTGTTCTCGTACTTACGACATTAGGCTTAAATTTTAATTTCCTATTCTCATCTTCTTTCTATTCTCTTATATTTTTCTCCAACAATCAAGGCCCTAAGCACTAGTGGTTCTAATCGTAAGTTTTCTTTTTTCATCCAACATGGTTTCAATACATCCTCAGGAACTCAATTGAAATTTCGTATAATATCAATCCGATAATACATTCAATAATTGTCAGTCCCAACTAGATTTCCTATATGTCCTATTCATTCTTGAAGGTCTACGATGTCCAAATTTTCAATAAGTTGCATTGCGTCAATAACCACCCAATAGTTTATCAAAACATAACAAATCCAAGCAAGGTTTCAAATCTATTTCATTATCCTTTCCTCCAAGACGAGAAGGTAAACATTATAAAATATGCGGTAAGATATAATCACGGTTTTAACATATCAGGAGAGACCCTCAAATTGCCCCAAATCCAATTTCCATAAAACTGCTTCCAAATCCCTAAATGTCGGTTCTCAATTCGATAGGATTCCTAGGGTCGGAACTTAACGACTTAGTCGAAGATATTAAAATTTATCTTTTATACCCTTCATCGGTATCATCATGTCTAGGTTAATGAGTTTATCACATCCTTACTTCATTTCATCCCTTCTGTTGTCATAGGGTTACTTCGACAGACTCATCAAGTCGTATAATGTGTGTTTTTCTTATCCTTATTGAGTTCTATATCGAGGGCTAGTCATCTTTTCATCAAGGTTTGACCATGTCCTAAATTTAGCTTCATTGCGTTCATTTTATTGAGTTGATTGTCTCCATACATTGTTTTACTAAAATCGTCTTCATTTGGTATTTTCGGTGGACTTTCCTAATTGAGAATTATTCTTTTACTGTTGTCCCGATCACGTTGAGTTTGTACTTTTTCATTCAACATATTCATTCTAGAAAATCAGTTTCACTCGGCTCAACTCCTTATGCTAGTAGCATCGATATCTTCTTTCTTAATTTTAAGTCCGTTTCACTTCCTCGCAACCATCTGTTGAAGTCTAGGCAAGTATATGCATTTACACTGCCGTAAGATTTTGTGTTCTCCGTTTCCATAGCTCGAAGTACAAATTAAAATTTTATAATCAAACTTAATCCTAATCTTTCTATTTTTATAATTCAAAGTACAATTATAAATTTGATAAAATATATTTATATTTTCTCTATACGACACAAGCACTATTATCAATTCCTATAAATTCTAAAACATACTTTCCATTCCTACAAGATGTGTAATTTTCAACACAAAGAATTACTCATATTACATCTTCTCTTTTATATAACCAAGATCATTATGAAATGGAGTGTGTATAGGTCACCTCCGTAACTATAATGAAGAACTATACTATAATTAATTTTGCATTAATTTAACATATGAGGTGTAACATATAAAATTACTCATAATATACTTTCTCCTTTATATATATAGCTAAGAGCATTATGCAAATAAATATGTAGCAAAACTTTATGATAATTAAATATGCACTTAATTAATACTTTAGGTGTGATCTATAACATATAAAATCACTCATATTAGGCTTTCTTCTTTATGTATAACTAAGATCATGATGCAAGGATATATGTAAAAGAACTTTATGATGATTAATTATGCACATATCATTTTTCGATAAAAAGTGATATTCAATTGTGACTTGATTTAGACAACTACAATATATAAATATGCTCACATATTTTCATTCACACTCATTAAACAATTATATAAACATATACCTATATTTCAATTCACAACTATTGAATAAACATATGAACTTATTCACATACACATTTAGATAAAAAAATATGGATATATTCACATAATCCTTTTCATACTCATTGAATAAGACATATAAACCTACTCATCTATCTCAATTCCCACTTATTATTATTATTATTTTTTAAATATATAATTTTATTTATATATTTAAATACATACTGATTAAATACATTATATAAATCTATTCATATATTCTATTTCATACTCATGGAATAAATTATATAAATCTATTCATATATTTCAATTCACCTGTATTAAGTAATACTATAAACTTAGTCACATATTTCAATTCATACCATTAAATAAAACCTATAAATATATTCATATAATCCAATTCAATGAATTAAAGCCAAACGCCTATTCAATTAAATAAAATAAAATATTATGATCCTACCACCTACTTACTGATCTAATACAAAACGATGGTGGAGACACAAGTGTCCATTTAATACCCTTCTTTGGCTAAAGATAATTCGGTCAAGTAAAATATATAACTTAATCCAAATTTGCACATAGAGACAAATTTTAAACTATACCTATAATTCATTATGTTTTCTAATAAATTTCCATCGAATATTTTATAAAGATATATTATATTTTCCTAATGCATTTCCATTGAATCTTTTATGAGATACATTATGCTTTTATAATGCATCGAATATTTTAAAAAGGGAATCTAGTCCAAACTTCTTCTTAATCATAACCTTATCAAGTTTGCACATGGAGACAAATTCTAAGCTATACTCATATCACATTATGGCGGGCCTAACAAGCGTTGAACTAACTTCACATATAATAATAATAATTGGAAACACGAACTGAATGATTTTCACTTAAATGACAACTAATTTTTAACATATAGGATTTCTTTTAATTTACGAACTGAAATATATTTTTCATTCGAATAGCAACTATGTTTAACATATCTAACCATTTAATTTGCGAACTCAATCAGAATTATCATTTGAATTATAACAAAGTTAAACCGACCGCGTCCTTCCGATGATTTCATGAAATAAAGTGTTGGGATAATCAGATTTGGTTTAATAAATTCGCAGATAGTTTGGTTAGATCTTCAAGGGAGATGTCAGAATGGAAGAAAACATTGGTTGGATCAACGGAAATTTCCAGATCGGGAGGATTTTGGAATTTTAGACAAGCTCAAGGATTAATTTGCAGACAGATAATTTGATCTGAAATTTCGTTAGCGGTATATTCCAAAGAAGGAATTTTGCTTAGGTTAGTTGGACTTCCAGATTTATACAATTTCAAGAAAACTTATGATACGATTTCTCACAGAACTCGCAACTGGAGTTGGGAATAGGACTTGAGGTTTAGGGTGGGATCTGAGATCTTGGATTTGTTATCGATTGGTTTCCCAACTGGATGCGTTACAATATGAATGTTCAAAAGTCCAGATTCGAATAGTTGAGGTTCATAACATAATCCGAATACATAAGATGAGTTCGGAGATAGAAATACATACGCGATCTGAGATCTGTAAATCAGTCAATCTCCCGATGTATGCGTTAGTATTTGATTGATCAAATTTACTGATTTGAATAGTTTGAAATATGAATATGTAACGGATTCGTAGTCAGAAATACATATGCGATCTGAGATCTATTCAGCGAACCAAGCCGATCTCAGTAATGTATTTCAAAATCAAATTTATTTCAATGAACAGAGATTGCTTCTAACTTTAGAATCTAGAACACATGCATAAGGAAATACCAAATCAATCTCAGGAAGTAATTTCAAAAACCAAATTTATTCATGTAACATACCCAAGTAAAATCTAAGTCTCTTATCCGTCATCCAACACTGAACCAGTGTTCTCATCCATGAATAAGCAATGAAAAATATAACAAAGATATGAAACAAAAATAGCACTAACTCTGTTCTGGCATCAACCAGAAATCAGAGATCAATCCAATGGTTAGAAAACACATTATACTCAGAAAATAATAATATCACGCACCAACCCATCGATACCAAGGATTCTACCCTTAAACGCATCTGGCGACAGCCTAACCAACAAACAGATCCAACCATCAACACGCAGTAATGACCATGAAACAAACAAACAAACAGCAACCCTATCCTGGGCATGAAACAAAGATTCAAAATGTCACAGCACTGTTCACACTCAGATTTTAACATTCAACAACAAATAGCAAAAACCTGGGCATGACAAAAGCAGATCCGGAGTATCACACGGGGATTTTTAGTTGGTGGGGATCGGGCGCCCTCCATGCAACCGAGAAAGATGAGAGATGCTCTCGAAGAGGCCTCTCCTCAACATAGTCCAAAACAACTAGCCCTCATCGGCCCTCCCCCTTCCCTCTACTTTAACGTGTAAAAGAAAAAGGGGAAATGGACGGGTCCTCCCAAAAATGTGTCATCCAAAGCGTTAAATGCGTAACCACCCTTTACATTTGTCACGGGAAGGATAATATATTCATTGGATATTGAGGGGTTCCTCCCTCTCATTTGTCCCCGCGATCAAATGGGAAGCAAGATCCTACAATCAAGGATTCTGTCCCTCATTATTTTTCACGGAGTGTAGTCTCTCCACCGATTGAATGTATCCACAATACCAAAAAAAATAAAAATTATTTATTAAAATACAACTGTCATTCCTTCAGATCGACAAAAATCCATATGGAGTATACTCCGGATTAGATCGAAGGAAGAAATGAGGGCCATTTGTCATTAGATTCGTTACACAGAAATCATGAAACATATGTGTATTAAGGTGAATCGAGCGAGCGATCCCTCCATTAAATTATAGTGACTTCTATCTACACATTCACATAGTATAATTGAAACATATTCGTATACTGACTAATGCAGATCGATTTGTATATTTTATTTATTAAAATATTAATACTAGCTGTCACACAGAGATATGAAGAATGCATACATGCATACTAAGGTAATCAAGCTGTCACACAGTAACTATAAAGATATATACGCACATACGAGGTCAACAAACTGAGCGATTGCCTTGGTAACTGATATTGAATGCCCTCAAATGCATTACACAGTGAATTGGAGACATAGTCGTATGCCTACTAATGCATATTAAATTATGCACCTTTTTCATAAATTAATACTAAATTTGGAACAGAAATTCGAAGACATATATACATTCTTACTAATGAGCTGTAAGATTTCTTTAGCAGATAACGCCGATGGGGATCGACTTGTTTGTATAGCAGATATAAAATTATACGCGCATTAATTTAGCTGCAGTCTGTGCATCTCATTTAATAAGAGTAATATTAACTATCACTACAAATAACATATCTCCAGATTTAAAATGGTGTGGGGGTGGGACTGTTCGTTTCTACAATGAATCCCTTCAGCGATAGATCATGGTTTAGATTTGATGACAGAGAGTAAAAGTAACAGAGGTGACAATTTATAGCACATAATATATATATATATTAAAATTTGGAAGCGATTCATAATCAACAGAGATTCAAGATGATAATTTATGTGCACAAACAGAGATTCGACATCCTTTAACCAAAAATGTCTAAGCCATCGAAAATATACAGAGGCATATTCAAACTGATATTTTATGTGCATAAACAGAGGTTAAGTAATATAAACTTCATAAGTTGCATTCGGTGCATAAAATAGAATATTGCATTACTTCAATATCGTGGTAGAATAAAAGAAACTCCTAGATCTCAAAAACTGATTGCTCGATACACGAAATAAAATAAGAAACAATTAAGTAAATATGCACCTGTAAAAATGGCTGCTCCCGGATGTGTATCTCCACGAAGCTCACACATGCAATCTTGTTGTTGGATAGTCATGATCACCGACGAACTCAAAAGAAAATATACGAGTCGGGTGCCCTCAAGGCTCGACCGGCTCTGATACCAAATGTAAGACCCCTCCTTTAGGGTCCCCTTGAATTGAACCTGAAACTTTAACAACTTCATACAAACAAATTAGCCATCATAGTTATTGGAAAAATAAAATAAAAAGTGTGAATAACTTAACAAAAATAAGCAAAACCTTAACCTGTCAACCCGATCCAGCTGGTCCATTGTCGCCTTCGTCTTCCGTAGGATCTCTCCAGCAAAGCTCGTTTAACCATAGGCGAAGCAACCGTTAGCTTCGCCACCCAACCATAGGCTCATGCTTTCAGTCGCATGGCCTCCCCCGAGCTTTGGGTCGTAGAGCTCACACAATTATTTCAGAAATTCAGCTTGGGCTTCCCTTCCCACCAGGATTTCTAAGCCAAACCCTTAGATAGCAGCAAGTCTTTGAGGCATTCGAAAATTACGACAATCATCCAAATTATGGGCCGTTTACCCATTCCCCAATCCTTCCTTATAAAGGAAAATCTCATGCGACACATGTCGCTTCATGCATAATTACATATTTTTAATTAATTATTTAATTAAAACACTCACCCATCCAAGTGTCAGTTTCTCTGGGAAGTGCACCAACACCCCTAAGTTTGCTCTAGTTTGTCCCCCAGATATTTTAATTAACTCCTAGCTTTTAGTTGACTAGGTGTCTAATCTTAGGATTCTATTTTGCTCCTAAATAATGATTTCTATTATTTTAAATGCTCAACAAAAATAACTATTCATGTGCAAATGCCTAAATTATTTTTATGCATTTGCTAAGTAATAATCTAGAGTTATTCTCATAAGTTTTTATGCAGTTAAATTTAACAATCAAACTCACTAGGATCACGGTGCCGCGCCGTTGGGCTCCTAGTTCCTTAATTTTAATTCCCTGACATGGCACCACTCCGTCGGGTCCAGTCATCCATGGTTTCCATTCCTTGGCATGGTACCGCATCGTTGGGTCCTTGCGTCCATTCTTTCCGTTCTCGACAGGGTACCGCATCGTCGGGCCCTTCTGCCACCATCTTTCCGTTTTGACTTGCGGGAACTCTTGTAGGGATTTTAGGAATCGTTACCATCCATCCTCCGTCTACATGCTATCTAGGGACTAATGGCGCTGAGGAGTGAGTCCGTTCTCACTGCGCGCTCCTCAACTCATACGTGACCAGCTCCGTTGTGGCCCACCTCGTACGCTCTCACGCATTCCTCTTGAGCAAGCGGATCAGTGCTTATCTGCTCATGCATGGTATTCTTGTCGGAAGTCGACATCGTCGTCGCTCCCCCTGTGTGTGATTTACTCATACTCTACGACCCTTCATATTCCTTTATGTGTCCGTTGGTGAACCGTTTCACCTATCGCTACACACATTTCTCACAATCGTAAATTAGTAGCACTGTCCTCAATAATCACAATTTGGTTTATAAATCTGTTGCTTCATTAAGCATCTATAATTTACTTAATCATTACTCTTTCGTCTAATCACATAATCAATTGCACAGCTAGTCGTTAAGCATCATTCATATGTACAGTTTTCATATCAAAGTTAATCATTAAACAACATGAAATTGTCCATTCACAATAACTACCCAAATGCACATATATCAATCAATCGTAATCATAAATATACTCAAAATAAAATCATAGGGTTATTTTATTAATGTTTCAAATAGTCAGGTGACTCAGCAGGTGCCCTCAATGTCTATAGTAGTCTAGGGGCACTACATCAGTTGGGAATTTCCTTGATTTACCTGATATTTTGACAAGTGTGCTACTATGTGGGCAGAAGACTAGTGCACATCTTCTAGTATGCCCTACTTTTCTTAAGTGAAACTAGCGCACACCTTGGAAAAGTTGCTGGAGCTTGTTGCAAAACACAAAAGTTGCGTCTTGTGCGCTATTATGCCTTGAGGAAACTCACACACATCTTAAGATGAAAGCAAAAATATATTAATTTGATGAATTGGGATTAGTTGAAGTTGGTTCTGCAACTTCGCTAACCTCCCAATCCAACCACCTCTCAATTACAACTGCCTACCTTGTCCCATAAATACAAGGAGGATCCATGAGAAAGGGAGCTAGAAAGTATGCATTAAGGGTTGTTATGCTGGAGGAAAGTCCCAAGTCATTGTGAAGAGTAGGAGCCCAGGATCCAGTTGCAGAAACATCTCGACATGTTAGGTATATTGTACTGATTCATGTTTATTTGACAATAAAAAGGTCGAAATACCCTTCCTGTCCCAAATCAGATATCTATTGGATTGTGTATCTATTTGGATTAGTATTTGATTATGTTCGATGTTAAATTGTTTTATAATTTCATCATATGTTATATGGTCATAATACACTGAGGAAGGTATCCTTTGTATTGCAGGTTCATCAAGCGGGAGATCAAGTGAAAGCTAGGACCAGCCGTCGGTTAAATGTATGTCTTTCAATATCCCAATCTCTGTCATTTGTAAGAACTAGTTGTAAAGAAAATAATGTATTTACCTGTCAACCCCGCCCAGTTGGTAGTGTCCATCTCCTCACTATAGGGTAAACATCCCGAACAACAGTCATTGTCTCATCTCAATTGAAAATTATTCTATCATCTTTGTGAAACATCTTAAGGGTCAACTCTCTCAAAACCTTCACTCTCATCTTACCCAATTCAAGGTTCGTTCTTACCAATCTAGGATGGAGATGGACTATGGCATACCTCACAATCAAAATATATATATGTAAGTTATGTAATAGGTAGCTCATATCAAACAAATTCTTCATTTTTCTTATTGTTTGGCTTTTTTATGAGATTTGTTTCGATATTCTTTATTTGGATATCTTGGAGATCCTCACACTTTCAAATCCTATATTCATTACAAATATCAGAGATGTGTTAATATTTTTATTACAAAGTTAAATTTATTTTGAAAAGATTGTCTTTGGATTTAACTCCATCTTGAACATTTTATTTCATTATTTATAATAAATTGAAAAAAATATTTAATTTTAAACTTTTTACTTAATTATCTTTAAAAAAACATTTTCATTAGACTTTAAAATATCACTTAACATCGAATTTACTTAACTATCTTAAAAATAAATTTACTTAACTATTTTGAAAATAACACTTTCATTAATCTTTAAAAAATCATTTAATATCCAATCTTATTTAAAATCTAGACATTAGCATCGACTTCTAGAAAATCATTTAACATCAAATTCTATTTACAATTTAATTCAAAAACAACCAACAACCAAAATGCACAATCATCTTTTCCCGTATTCTCTCCTAGCCAAGAGAATCTTTTAATTTTAATTTTACCTTTTTTAATTAAAATTAGATATTAATAACTTTATAAAACGTGTTTGAATGACAAAAACATTGACCAAATTTACCAGCATGGATATGAAAATGTTGCATGTACCGCGAGGTGTCTTTTAATTAATAAATTTTAATTATATATTAAGTAAAAATAAGTCTCGTTCTCATGAGTTTCAACCTGGATTATATTGCAAAAGTATGTATTTATACATAAAAATCTCATTGGGCTAAACCTAACTGCTTACTTTTTAAAAATAGAAATTTATAACTACTTATTACATCTTTATATTATATTGTCAAAAATTGAATCTTCATAATCTCCAAAAATTATGGAACATATTTTTGCTTCTTTGTTGGAATAAACTTTGGCATAAATTTTCGCTTGACTATCTTTGACAGGTGTCTTCATTGATGCAAATTGTACTTCATTTTTCCAAATTTCTCGACTATCTTCCACTACTCCATGGAGGGAATTTCATAATTTGTCATTTATTTAAGCATAACTTTCATCTCCACATGATCCACATACGATATAGGAGATAATTTAGCTCCTATCATTGTTAATTGATTTAATATCTCAAAATCCACTGGAAACTTATCCATTATTACTTTCCTTGAAAAAACTCGGGTCATGGTTTCAAAAAATGTATGATTCATTCGAATTTGGAACAATAAAGTTTTTATAATCAGTTTGAGAGATTAATTTATTCTCTCCATCCCAAAAGGAAGGGAGTCCTTTCTAAAACAATTCTGTAAATAAACCTTTGAAAGAGTTAACTTGCTGCAACATCGGATTGGCCTTTGCTTGGACATTTTCAACATGGTGATGTTTTCCAATAATCCTCCTAGCCCAAATTATAACTGCAATTTTGTTCTTAATCACTAATGTCTTCAGTTCCTCTTCTGATAAAGTATTGAGAAAATTAATAGTGTTCTGGGTTGTTTCTTTTGGCTTCTTGTCCAAAGTTTCTTTCATGACTGTACATATGTGCATTGTTGCATTCACCACTGCTTCCTTATCTTTAATAAAATTCAAATATGGTATAAATTTTGTAGCTTTAGTTTTAACAAATCCCAAATTAAATGTCTAGCACCTTGCAATGCGAGCTTCCCTGTCACCTGCAAAATTAGTTTCTCATTCTTTTCCAACCATTATCTATTTTTGTTTTCAAATTCCTTCTTTTCTTCTTCCTTTTTCTTAATTTCTTCATTTAGATTTTGATTTTCCACTTTCAATCCTTTTATTTCTTCTTCTTTAATACTAACCGGAGACATAGCTTGAATTATGTCCTCTGTGCTTGTTTCCATATTTTCTTGGTATGTCTCTTTCATTTCAAATTGTCTCTCTTTCTTTTCTTTTTATGCACCTATTTGTTTTTCTCTCAAAATGTCAATCTGAGCTGCGAGGTTAGTTCTTTCTTTCTCCTGATTTATCTGTTGTTCTATAAATTTAAGTAATTTTTCTTTACTAGCATTCAATTCTTGAGAGAGAGTATCTCTTTCCTATTCCAAAACTGTTAATTCAGATGCTTGAATTAATTGAGTAGCTGGTATTTTTAATTTATTCTTAAGCAATTGAATTGTGCTTTCTTTCTCATCTAAAAGCTTTTTAGTGGCCTGTCCTTTATCAGGCTCACTATCCATTTCTACAAGACCAATCTGTAATTTCTTTATTTGTTGTTAGTGGGATTTATTTTTAGTTTTTTCTTGTTTCAATTGGGTTTCTAATCTACCCACTATAGATTGCAACATTGCGATATTTAGAGTGGCGTCCATTAAATCAATGTAAATTACCTCTCCAGCTTTCCTATGTAGATGGATTTTATCTGGGACTGGGATCTGCTGTAAATTAATTTTTATTTATGTGACCTTCTCATCAGAGGCCACTGCCAAATTTAGAGTATTCTTTGCATCGTCCTTAACAGTCATCAATGAAACTCCCTTATTTGATATATCCTTGACTTTAGGAAAAAGATACTAAATTTTTTGAGAAGAATCTCTTTTGTCTTAGCCATATTTGGTATATAAATAAGTTCTTGATTGGTACTTATCACTAGAACTAGCCTCTTGTGCTTTAGCAAAACTGTACTCATGTATCTAAATAGTTGGACTTTGAATTTTTTCTTTTTTCTTTGCCTTCTTACTTTCTAACTCAACCATTTATTTTCCCTGATCTAGCTTAAGTCTTTTTGATGTATCGTGTTTTTGTACCTCCATATGTATAGTTTCAAAAAGGATCCTTTTACCAACAATCTCAACTTTACTGGGAGTGGGCACTAACATAGCTGAAAGTTTTACTAATGCAGAGGGATTTGATTGTAAATCTTCAGAAATTTATGCATCTGATTTATATTCTAAGAGATTAGCTTTCCCAGCCAATCCTTCCACTTCTTGATGGTCTAATGCTTTGTTCTTATTCTGTTGTCTTCGTTGAGATATTATAGGATGTGGATCATAGTTAACTCTTGAAGCCTTTTTAAAATTCATTTCTTGTGGAAGTCCTTCTACAACTGGAAGAGCAGATTTATTTTTTATAATGAATGGACCAACTTTCAAAGGAAACTTGACATCAAAACCTTTTCGAAAGCTTAAAAAATGCTCATTTTCCACAGTAAGCTTATGTTTGATAAATTCCAAAGCAAAAATTCTTGGGGTTAAGAAAGCGGGTAAAATATGAGGCTCATGGACAAAACCATAGACTCTGATAATACTATGTTCTTTCAAAAGGAACCAATCACCAACTTTCTTCTCTGGACTGAATTGTAGCATATCTTTCATCTCTGGAAAAAATATGGATAGTTTTACCTGAAAAAAATTATGTATACCTATGAAGTTATGAGATTCATATAATTAAATACACTGTTTTTTTATCTTAGATGTAAAGATTGCCTGAGGAAGCTGTAAATTTTCTTCATTGGAGTATAAAAAAATATTCATCAGGTAAGATTGAAATCTGAAATGTTTGGTTTTGTGGAAATTCACTAGCTCAGCATGGATATTTTCAGCTAGGAGTTCATCAAATTTAAGGCATGAATATTGACTGGACTCAGACTCAAATGGGTTCAAACTCAATCTAAACAACAAACTCAACATGACTTCAGGGACAACCTTGTCATTATCTAACCCTTAAAATTGACTCAGTAATGAAAGGACAAACTGGGAATCTTCATTAAACAAGGTAATGTCCAAAGGGAAGGGTAAATTATCAATTGAAGTAGTAGGTTTAAGGATTTTTTATAAGAAGGTTTGTTTCGTTTCAACTACAGAATGTATATAGATATTATTAGGTTTTCCTATGCAAAATCTTCGAGGTCCTGAGAAACTGACTGTGGGAACTCTAACGACTCTCTAATGACTGAAGAATTGACCGAACAAAGGAGTTTTTATCTTCCAAAGTCCATAATGACCCTCTCAGATTGGGAATAATTCATCGCACACTAGGAAACAAAATCTGGAAAGGTTAGGGTTTGCTCAGGACATAAATGATAAAAACAGGACTTGTGAACATTATGCACATCTATCCCTTGCCTTTATAAATTCTTCAGCTTGTTTTTAATTTCACTAACTAAACCAATGGATAGAATTTTGTCAAAAATATCTATGTCTCTGTCTTCAAAAATTTCTTCTAACATGTTAAATTATTTATTTTGAAACCCCAATTCACTTGCTTCTTCCATTTCTAGAAAATACTTGGTCTTTTTGGGAAATCGTGGCCTACCTGGCAGTTCGTGACTTGGAGAAAAGACTTATAGTTCGGCTTCTAGCTATGTAAGAGATGTCTTTGTCATCATGTGTGAAATGAAAAATGGCCTGTATTTCATGTGCCCTTTTCCTTTTATAATACCCCGCATAAGCAGTTTCAGAGCTGCAGATGGTGGTTTTTCATTGCCGCTTATCATCCAGCGGAATGCTCCCTGTCTTGACACGTGGTGGGCAATAAAAATTCTGCTACTGCTCACCACTTCCATTGTTGGCGCTAGTTCATAGCCTGAAATCAACATTAGTCGTTGATATTCCTTCCGCTGATCATCAACCATTGATTGCTTTCCATCTTTACCGCATGCCAACGGTCATTTCGCCAATTGCTTTCAACGTTATATATCTTGCACCTTCGTCAAGCGGATCTCTTGTCAACCATAGATCTCAGATTTGTCCAATATGGGTCATTGATTTTTTATGAAACCATGCGAAACTCTTTATTCTCCTATTTTCATCTTGTTTTGGTTTAACATTACGATCATGTGGGATGTCTCCTCTCGGGACTTGGTGAATACTTTCTTTAGCACTCTTCATTAAATTTTGGTCATGTGGAAACAAATTATAAAGGATATGCTCTCGCTCCTTTACGTATATCATTTGAAAGTCCTTCAATAAACCCCAAAAATTAGTTATGCCAACAACTAGCTCCAACTGGGGATGCTATCCTCCCAATGAGGTAGCAAAGAACCTTGCAGACCAATGCCACCTATCGCTTCTTATTTCTTTTTATTTTTCTTTGTACATTCAAATTTCAGAAAACTGACAACATCCAGATCTTATGGTATTCTCTACTGGTTTCAAATCTTTTAAAATTCACTCTCGCATATTTTATGCAATAAAATAGATATATACAACTTATGTACAATTTTTTTTTTTTTTTTTTTAAGAAAGATAGTGTTTGATGAATCTTCCATTCACAGGACCTCCCCCAATGAATTCTGCATCTTGATCTTGCAATATGAAAGTATTATCTCCTTGATACATAGTAATAATATATGGGCCTTTCCATAAATGTTCCAATTTCCCATGTTTATCTTCATTTCTAGCATCCCACTTCAAAAGAAAATCATCTATCTAAAAATTTCTTTCTTTGATTTTCATGCCAAATGTTCTTTTCATTTTTTCTTAATGTACCTGAACTTTGTCATAAGCCCTTTCTCTCATCTGGTGGAGTTATATCATCTAATTGATCCTTCTTTGTATGTGATTAGTTTCTTCTTCTTCCTTCTATAACAATTTCATAACTGGAAAACCCAAAGAAACTGGAAAAATAACCTATGTTCCATACACCAGCTAGAATGGTGATGTGCCAGTAGCTCTTTTTGTGCTTATCATGTCTGCCCATAATGCATATTTACGTTTGGTATGCCATGCTCTTTTATTTTCTTCCACCAATTTTTTAATAATCCTTACCAAACTTTTGTTTGAATATTTAGATAGCCCATTTACCTGAGGATAATATGCAGTTGAATGATTTAAATGGATATGATACTTATGACAGAAACAAATCAATCTTTTTTATTTGAAATCATGTGCATTATCTGTCACTATTCTTCTAGGACATCCAAATCTAGAGATAATATTATCTTCCAGGAAATTAATGATAACTGTATCTGTGGTATTTCTAGTGGGTATAGCTTCAATCCACTTTGTGAAATAATCTGTGGCAGTCAAGAGCCATTTATGTCGACCAGAATAAATTGGGTTGATTTCTCCAATAAAATCCAACCCCCATTGTTGAAAAGGTGCCTCCACTGAAATTGGTTTTAAGGGTAGAGGAATTTTTTTTCTTTTTCCATCCAAGATTTGGCATTCATGACAAGCTGTAACTTATTTATAAACATCAGAAAATATAGTAGGCCAATAAAAACCTGCTCTCAAAATTTTATTGACTGTTGCTTTCCAGGAATGATGGCCTCCACATACTCCCTGATGAAACTCTCTCATAATTTGTTGTGCTTCATTTTCAAGTAAAAAAATTAATAGAATACCTCCTGGATCCTTCCAATATAAATAATCATTCAGAAAACAAAATTTTGCTTCCTTTAGTTTCACATATCTTGCTCTGGTTTTGCTTAATTCTGGAGGTGCCTGCAGATTTTGTAAAACATAAACAATATCATTGTACCAAGGAGATAGAGAAAAATATTTAAGTACCTGTAAATCTGGAGTTGACCCAATTGAAATATCAAAAATGAAATTTATCCTCAAAGAATCACAATTTGATTTTGTCATCAACTTAGCCAAACCTTGTCCTCTAATCAACTTTGTAGGTTTGATTTTTAAATCATAAGTTCCAATAGCACAGTAATCCACTTAGCTCATTTTCCTTCAGGATCTGATTGGGAAAGAATATATTTAACAACATTACATGAGACATAAGCAACTGTATGTGAATGTAAAATATAGACCCTGAAATCCTTTAATGACTTAAATAATGCATATGCTTTCTTTTCCATGATATCATATTTTATCTTTGCATCTCTTCAAATCTTACTGAAAAAAAGAAATTGGTTGTTCTGCATTTTATTGATTCTTCTGTAATAATACCCCATCTATAGTATGTCTCTAAGCAAAAGAAAATATAATAAAATCTTTTAAAAAGTCTGGGCTGATCAAAACAGGTGCTTTTGTCAACGTTTTCTTGATATCACTAAAATATTTTTTAGCTTCTACAGTCCACTTAATTTCATTATCTTTCCTCAACATATTTGTAATATTCCTCAAAATATCTGCAAAACTTGGGACAAATCTTCTCAAAAAATTTACCCTCCCAATAAAACACTGAATCTCCTTTTTACACCTTGGTATTCCAATTTTCTGAATAGTTGTCACCCTGTCAAGATCAATTTTGATACTATCTTTGGATATTATATGGCCTAATAATTTACCTTCTTGCATGGAAAAATTAGACTTTTTAGGATTTAAAGATATACCAAACTTTATGCGCTTCAAAAATACTTTTTCAAGGTATTTTAAATGATCTCCATTAGACTTTGAATAAATTGTGATATCATCCATATATACTACTACAAACTTGTCTTTTTCTTCATCAAATGCAATATCCATTGCTCTTCGAAATGTTGCTCCTGCATTCATCAATCCAAATGGAATTTTTACATACATAAAAGTTACCCAAGGTGTTGTAAATGTTATTTTTTTTTATCTTCTGGGTGAACTTTAATCTGATTATATCCCGAAAAACCATCCATCACAGATATTCTTTCTACTCCAACAACTCTCTGCAATATATGATCCATCTTAGGCAAAGGGTAATTATCTTTTAGAGATACTTTATTCAAATTCCTAAAATCAACACATAATCTTATTTCTCCAATATTTTTCCTGATAGGAACTAAGTTTGCTACCCATTTTGAGAATCTGAGGGAAACAATAATTTTAACATCAAAGAAATTTTTAACTTTTTTTTTCAATCACTGGGAGTAACATAGGATTTATTCTTCTGAATTTTTGCTTGAAAGGTTTCTCATTTGACTTAACAGGAATTGTATGTTGAATAATAAATGTGTCATATTCTTTCAAATATTCATAACTTCATGCAAAAGACATCTGGAAAACTTTTCATTAATTCAACATACTTACTTTTCTCTTTTGGAGACATAACTTTTGAAAGTTTCACCATTTTAGACTGTTCTTTTGTTCCAATATTGCAATCTTGAATTTCATTTTCATGAGGTAATACTTTTGGGTTTTTGGCCACATCATTTCTATCAAATAAATTCTCTAAAGGTATAAGACCCTTTGGAATAAAATTGTTTTTGAGTTGAATGATCTCTTTCCCTCCAATTATACCTTTAAGCTTCTTCTTTTTTTTTCATTTTCAAATGTAGAATTCTCATCCCTTCCACCATCTTCTATGTTTTGATCTTCCGCATCAATAACTATATTGGCAAATTCATCTGACATTTCAAAAAAAAATGATTTGTAAATCATCTTCACAAACTTTCCAATATTTTGAATTATCGGGAATAAAAGGCCTATTGACAACAATTTCATACTTCTTACTTGAAAAACTAGGAATTTGAAAAGTACCAACAACAGAAGTTAAAGAATCTGCCATTGTATTTTGTATTCTGGGAACTACCATAAGTTTATGTTCATTAAAAAAGTTTCCAAGCATATCCCAAACTTCATTTCTATATTCTCTCATACTTGGATTCTTTGTTTTATAACTGCCATTCACCTAATTAATTACTAACTCAGAGTCTCCATATACATCAATTATGTTTTCTTTTATGTCCTTCAACACATTGAGTCCTAAAATCAAAGCTTCATATGTAGCCACATTATTTGTACATTCAAAAGTCAACTTGACAGAGTATACCATAAATTCTCGATCTGGAGGCATTATCCACACACCTGCACCAGCCCCTTCTTTACTTATTGATCCATCAAAATGCATTGTCCATACTCCTTCAGCCCATTGTTTTTGTTTAAGGGTTTCTTTTCCTTTGGAAAAATCGTCATTTTCCTCTTGTTCTTCAAGAAATGGTTGTTCTTCTCTGAAATGAAAATCATTATAAAAAATAGAAGAACCTAGATCAGTGTCTACTGCATAAATAAGATGATTATCAAGTTTTTCTTGACTACTTACTACATATGCAAGTCTCTTTTCTTTGTATAGTTTTCTCTGTTCTCCAAAAACTGGGATTGTAGCAAAAGACATATCCATCTGTAAAGTTCCCTTTAATTTTGAAGCCCAAGATCTAGACAATAACATACCAATTTTGGAGGAATGTCTACGACAACTACATCCATAATGACACTCTTGGTTGGAATCTAAGCAAGGGTAACCACCAAATCTTTAATTAACCCCAAACATCTGACTTTCCTAGAATCAAAGGAAAATAAATCTTTATATGGTCTTGTAATATCCAAACCCAAACTATCTACCACAACCTTTGGCATCAAATTGTGTGAAGCTCCTAAGTCAAGCATAGCATTGTGAAGAATCATATCATGGATGTAAACTGACATATAAAGGTGGAACATCTTCTGCATTACTATATTCTTCTCTAGGACCAAGAAAAATGGTTGGAGCATCATCATTCAATTCTAATGTATCAAGTTGGTGTTGTTCTTCATTTTTTACCATCTTTACAATTTTTTCTTTGTATTCATTGTTCTTCAATAACTCATTGAAAGGGATGGAAATCTTGATTTTGGAAATCTCACTCTGTAAATTGGAAGGAATGAGTGTTTTATCATTCCCTTTGATTGTATCTTTCTTTTTTTTGGAATTCTCTTCATAGTATCTTCTTTTTGTTTTTGTTTTTTTTGTTGACTAGTTGAAGGTTGATCAACATGATTTTTTCCTTTATTTACAACTACATATCTATTTCTAAGTTTAAGCTTTCTCTGAAGGTCATTTACAGCATTTTGATATCCCATCTAATACTGTTATGTTCCTAATTCAAACGTATTACAATCACCTTCTTGGGAAAACATGTCATGCTCTTCTTTTGTTAAATAGAATTCAGATTGAGTAATATCAAAATGATGTATTTCATTTTCTAATCGCTCCATTTCTTCTACTTCATCAACAAAATTTTCAAGGAAAGGAGGCCTCATTGAACTTCTGTATTTATCTGATTTATTTGATCTCTCGGATCTCTTTGATCTCTCTGTCTTATTTGTGGAGGGGCAGGTCTCCTAAAATTTGGATTTCTAATTTGTGGTTCTTGTTGATCCCTGTCCTGAGGTCTATTATCCAAGGCCAATCTATCCATAGTCCTCATCATAACATCAAATTTCGCATCAGTAGAATAGGAAGTTGAAGCTTGATTTTCATCTTTTACTCTCCTTCTATCTGTTTCTATTTTTTGGTTTCATTTTTCCTGATGCCATTAAATTTGCTTCTACTTCTGTTGCATCTTTCAACATATCAGGTAAGGAAGTTGATTTCCTTTCTCTTAATAATAAATCAAAATCACTCTCAAATGCATCAGCATAATGTAGTTTGGCATCTCCTATAGGTGGTTTAATATCAATAGGAATTTAATTGTAAACCTTCATAAATTTGGTAGAAAACTCTTGAACAAATTCAAAATTTCCCTTTTTCAAGTTATTATACTGTGTCAAAATTTGCAATGGATTCTTTTTATCTTCCCATCTCCCAAGAAAAATATTTTCAATTTCATTATAAGAAGGAATAGATCCTGCAGGAATAGCTCTAAACCATTTCTTGACTTCTCCAAATAAACTTTGGGCTAACAATCTCATTTTGGCATCATCATGGTCTACTTCTTTGAGATCAATGAAATCATTAAACCTATGAATATGTTGTTGGGATGTATAATTTCCTTCTCCGTCATATAATGTAATTCTCCGAGCATAATTATGAGGGATATAATGTAAGAGAAGCGGAAAGGCTAGAGGAGCATACCTAGCAGCCATTATTCTAGGGGGATGTTGGATGATATTCTGAACCTGTGGTTGTTTAATAGAGAGAGGATTTTGAATTTTCTCTTTTTTTGTTTCTGTTTTTCCAGATTTTTGTAAATCTTCCCACAGAGATTCCAAAAGATATGACTGAAATTTGTTTTGATCAATAATAGTTTCTTTTAAGTCTATTTCAGATTTTGATCTAAAAAGAGATTGTTCAAAATTTATATCAAAATCAAGATCTTCAAGATTTAGCGGTTCTTCTTGAAATAAAGGAAAAGACTTTTCTAATTGAGATGTACCTTCTTGAAATTTTTCTTTGTTCTTCTTGAGAATCTTTTCTAGAATTTTCACAACTTGTAATGGTTGAGGATCAGGGTTACCTCTCATGTAAATTCTTCTGGAAGGCACAATTTCATCTTTGGAGTCGCCTTTTACTTGAATTTCAAAACTAAAGTCGCCAGGGAAAAATATAACCAACTGTAAATATCAAAATTCTTGTTTTCCCACATAAAATCGATTCTTTCTAATATGTTGTCCCACCAAGGGAAGATTTAAAATTTTGATTCCCGACAACGGCGCCAAGATGTTATTACTTAGAATTTCAACTCTGGTTGTGGAAGGATGCTTCCAAGGTAACCTTTTTGAAACCAATATTTAGGAGGGAATTTGGATTCTTTCCTACCAGAGAGGGATCTGTCAATAAATAATTACAAAGGCCAAAAATATTTAAATAGGAATAAATTAATGATGCAAATGGTTGAAATAGGAGGATACCATTGGGAATGGAGTCAAAATCATGAATCTTTAAAGAAAAATAGGGTTTTAGCAATATTTTTATTACAAAGACGAGATAGTTATTCTTTTACAGTCGGTTTCTTGCTTTTAGGTGATAATAGAAGAGAAATGAACAGTCCATTAACATTGGGAACCAAATAAAGACGAATCCAATATCAACTTTAGAAGAAAGTTTTGTGAATACTTGAATCCTATGAGCATAAGAATATGAACTCTGACTCAATATAATTTCATTCAAGCATGAAAATATAACATAATGGAAATAGATAACAAGAATAACATTCACATGAGAAAATGAAATATAGACTGCAAAATAATAACATGAGAATCTCTGCTCAAGAAAGTTTTCCTTGGCTCTGCAATATTTCTATTAATCTTGAAAATGCTCAATACAAAATAAGTCTCATTCTCATGAGTTTCAACCCTGATTACATTGCAAAAGTATGCATTTATACATAAAAAACTCGTTCATCTAAACCTAACTGCTTGCTTTCTAAAAATAGAAATTTACAACTACTTATTACATCTTTAGATTATATTGTCAAAAATTGAATCTTCAAAATCTCCAAAAATGTTGGAACATATTTTTTCTTCTTTGTTGAAATAAACTTTGACATAAATTTTCGCTTGACTATCTTTGATAGGTGTCTTCATTTATGCAAACTGTACTTTATTTTCCCAAATTTCTCGACTGTCTTCCACTGCTCCATGGAGGGAATTTCATAATTTGTCATTTCTTTAACTAGAAATTTCATATCCACATGATCCACATAAGATATAGGAGATAATTTAGCTCCTATAATTTTTAATTGATTTAATATCTCAAAGTCCACTGTAAGCTTATCCATTATTACTTTCCCTGTCAAAACTTGGGTCATGTTTTCAACTTTTTGATGATTCTTTCGAATTTGGAACAATAAAGTTTTATAATCAGTTTGAGAGATTAATTTATTCTCTCCATCCCAAAAGGAATGGAGTCCTTTCTGAAACAATTATGTAAATAAACCTTTGAAAGAGTTAACCTGCTACAACATTTGATTGGCCTTTGCTTGGACATTTTCAACATGGTGTCGTTTTCCAATAATCCTCCTAGCCCAAGTTATAATTGCAATTATGTTCATAATAATCAATGTCTTTAGTTCATCTTCTGATAAAGTATTGAGAAAATTTGTTCTGGGCTATTTCTTTTGGCTTCTTGTCCAAAGTTTCTTTCATGACTATACAACTTTCAATTGTTGCATTCACCATTGCTTCCTTATCTTTAATAAAATTCAGACATGGTCTAAAATTTGTAGCTTCAGTTATTTTCAAAAACCAAATTAAATGTCTAGCACATTGCAATGGGAGATTCCCTGTCACCTGTGAAATTAGTTTCTCATTCTTTTCCAACAATTATCTATTTTGTTTTCAAATTCATTCTTTTCTTCTTCCTTTTTCTTAATTTCTTCATTTAGATTTTGATTTTCCACTTTCAATCCTTTGATTTCTTCTTCTTTAAGACTAACCTGAGACATAGCTTGAATTATGTCCTCTATGCTTGTTTTCATATTTTCTTGGTTTGTCTCTTTCATTTCAGGTTGTCTCTCTTTCTTTTATTTTTCTGTACATGTTTGTTTTTATCTGGAAATGTCAATCTGAGCTGCGAGGTTAGTTCTTTCTTTCTCCCAATTTATCTGTTGTTCTGTAAATTTAAGTAATTTTGCTTACTATCATTCAATTCTTGAGAGAGAGTATATCTTTCCTGTTCCAAAAATATTAATTGGGATTCTTGAATTAACTGAGTAGCTGGGATTTTTAATTTCTTCTTAAGCAATTGAATTGTACTTTCTTTCTCATCCAAAATATTTTTAATGGCCCGTCCTTTATCGAGATCACTATCCATTTCTACAAGGTCAATCTGTAATTTATTTATTTGTTGTTGGTGGGATCTATTTTTAGTTTTTTCTTGTTTCAATTGGGTTTCTAATCTACCCATTGTAGATTGCAACTTTGAGATCTTCAGAGTGGCCTTCATTAAATCAATGTAAATTACCTCTCCTGCTTGCCTATGTAGATGGATTTTATCTGGGACTGGGATCTATTGTAAATTAATTTTCATTTTTGTGACCTTCTCATCAGAGTACACTGCCAAATTTAGAGTATTCTTTGCATTGTCCTTAACAGTCATCAATGAAACTCCCTTATTTGATATATCCCTGACTTTAGGAAAAAGATTTTGAACGTTTTCAGAAGAATCTCTTTTGTCTTGGACATATTTGGTATATAAATCAGATCTTGATTGGTATTTGTCATTGGAACCTTCCTCTTGTGCTTCAACAAAAATGTACTATTGTATCTGAATAGTTGGACTTTGATTTTTTTTTCTTTTTTTCTTTTCCTTCTTACTTTCTAACTCAACCATTTATTTTCCATGATACAGCTTAAGTATTTTTTATGTATCTTGTTCTTCTACCTCCATATCTATAGTTTCAAAAAGGCTCCTTTTATCAACAATCTCAAATTTACTGGGAGTGGGCACTAACATAGCTGAAAGTTTTACCAATGCAGAGAGATTTGATTGTAAATCTTTAGAAATTTCTACATTTGATTTATATTCTAAGAGAATAGCTTTCCCAACCAATCCTTCCACTTCTTGATGGTCAAAGGCTTTGTTATTATTATGTTGTCTTCGCTGAGATATTATATGATGTGGATCATAGTTAACTCTTGAAGCATTTTTAAAATTCATTTCTTGTAGAAGTCCTTCTAGAACTAGAAGAGAATATTGATTTTTTATAATGAATGGACCAACTTTCAAAGGAAACTTGACATCAGAAGATTTTCTAAATCTTAAAAATGTTCATTTTCCATAATAAGCTTTTGTCTGATAAATTCCAAAGTAAAAATTCACGGGGTTAAGAAAGCAGTTAAAATATAAGGCTCATGGACAAAACCATAGACTCTGATAATACTATGTTCTTTCAAAAGGAACCAATCACCAACTTTCTTCTCTGGACTGAATTGTAGCATATCTTTCATCTCTGGAAAAACTCTGGGTAGTTTTTCCTGAAAAATAATTATGTATACCTCTGACATTATGAGATTCATATAATTAAATACATTGTATTTTTTATCTTAGATGTAAAGATTGCCTCACGAAACTGTAAATTTTCTTTGTTGGAGTATAAAAAAATATTCATCAGGTAAGACTGAAATCTGAAATGTTTGGTTGTGTGGAAATTCACTAGCTGAGCATCGATATTTTCAACTAGAAATTCATCAAATTTAAGGCATGAATACTGACTGGACTCAAACTCAAATGGGTGTAAACTCAATCTAAACAACAAACTCAACATGACATCGGGGACAACCTTGTCATTATCTAACCCTAAAAACTGACTCAGTAATGAAAGCACAAACTGAGAATCTTCATTAAACAGGGTAATGTTGGAATATTTTATATTCCTTGGAAGGTAATAATGTATTTTTATTATGTCGGAAGATATCCACAATCTTATGTAAAATAGTAATACATTTATCCCATATTCATTATGGTAAAATATACTCTTGATATTCATTATTATATAAAGAGATGTTACTATGGAGAATTATATTATCCCACATGTAATATGTGAGAGTAATTCCTCCTCATCTCTTGGTATATAATAGAGTCAAGGGAGACCTATCCATTCATCCATGTGTGGATCAAATTTATTTATTTGTGAATCATCCATTCATCCTTTGTGGAACATATATTGATGATCTTTCTATATTGTATTGTGGTTATTGGCACTGCTCTTTGTAAGTTTGAGGGAGATAATATGGAGATAATAGAAGACAACCTTCCCGTGGACGTAGCTCAATTGGGTGAACCATGTATATCTGGTGTACTCTTTTCTCTTCTTATTGTTGATATGTCATTGTTTTGCATAGATAGGTAAGCTAGTTTAGTATTAGAGCTTGACATGGTATTAGAGCTTGTTGCTATGATCTAGCACCTTTTATTGCTTTCAAACAATATTTTATCATTTGGGCATTGATTATTTCTAATATATTTTCTTTCTATCTGGTAGCCATTAGGCTTCTCTTCAGATCTTGGCATATTTCTGCAGTTTTTTATTTCTAACCCTAACCTTGTTGTGTAGATTTTTGTAGAATTTTTTAAGGGTTTCTTGATTTTTTTTTTGTAGATCTATATGATTTTCTGATTCTCCTCAGGGATATCTATCTTCTGGTTGTCAAAATGAAAATTTTTGTCCAAGTTTGGTAGACTTTGTGCAGGTTTCCGTCTTCGGCAGATTCGACATTGTTTTTAGCCTCATAACTCGATAAATTTTTATTATAACCTATTTTTGGAACTGGAAAAGCTGTTCTAGATCCACCTTCGCGAACATAACAAAATTATGGGCTTTCCGGTTGCCAAAACGACAACTTTCGTCCAAGTTTGGTAGACTTTGTGTAGGTTTCCGTCTTCGACAAATTCGACACTGTTTTTGGCCTCATAACGCGGTCAATGTTTATCGGAATTTGTAATATAACCTGATTTTGGAACTGGAAAAGCTGTTATGAATCCACTTATGGGGACATAATAGAATTCTGGGCAAGCCTGGACACTTTTCAAAAGGGCTGTAAGTAAACGTTTCTTTCCTTTACTGTTTTTCTAACTATGTTTTTTGCAGATTCAGATCAGTAGGGTAAAGTATTTAAGTTTTCTGTTATTCATCTTTTGCATTTAGGTTTTGCTTCTATCATGTTTATTAAGAGATTATTTCTTGTTCTTGATATATATTTGTCTCACCTTTTTATATGGAAACATTGGCATCTTTTAAGGCATGGATCTCTAGTATTTGTCATGATGATAGCTATAAACCATCTAATGCTTAATATTTTAACAAGATACTTAATAACTAATTTGTTCTTTTTTGTTTAATCATGTTGATTTCTAATCATATCATGTTTATAAATGCAATTTTTTAAGAACAATCTCATATGCGTTATCTTGTGATCATTATTTGTTTTATTTACATGTTATTGCCGACCTTTGTGTAAAAGCAATTTCATTGTTTATAAGTAATATCTTTATGATCATTATATGCTCTTGCTAATTAATTTCTTGAGTAAAGTCAATTTTTGAATCTATGTGATATCATACATTTTTGGCTTGTTATAAGTTATTTAATTGGGATATAGTTTCTTTCTCATGTATTGCAAAGATTGTATCTAGTTCCTGTGCTATTTGTCTCTAACATTCCTATACAGAAGAATTGACATGTTTTGTTTGTCTCTAGCATTCCTATATGGAAGCATTGACATTACGAGGGCATCTCATCTCTTGCATATTTACATAGTGTTAACAAGAAATGAACCCATGGTTAAGACCATTAGTGACTTGTCATTTCATAATTATTTTATATGTGATATCATGAGTTGATCATAATTTTCTATATGTTGATCATATTAAACATTTTGATTTATATATCTCAAGTCATGTTTAGTTCAATTGTCTTTTACTCAATATTTATATGGATTTGAGCAAACTTATAATCTTGAACTATTTATCATGAGCACCTTGTTCTTGTTGCAATGAGATTTATATTCTTATGATTGCAGAGGTTATCTTGTTCCTAATTGTCTCTAACGTTCCTATATGAAAGCATTGACATTTTCATGCCATTCATCTCTTGCATATTAACATCATACTAATAAGAAATGCACCTATGCTTCAGATTAGTTGCTTGATGACTAAATTTTCATATATTTAAGTGAAATCTTGGGCTCACTATTTATATGTTGTGGCTGACACTTAATGTGTAAAAGTAACTTCATTTTCCTTAAATGAGCAAGTTAACTTTTTATTTGATCATATCATGCTGCCATCTTTTATATGATGTTTGTTAACCTTTGGTGTATAAGTATTTTCATTTATGTATGAACAATTTGTTTTATGATCTTTATATGCTTTAATCTTGGAAGTTTTTGTGCAGATAAATTCTCTGTTTATGTTTCCAGAAATAATGAAGCATCATATTCTACTATTAAAGTCATGATGTTCATATGCATGATATCATTTTCGATGTATAGACCATTGGGGTCTTGTTTCTTTGATGTTTGAGGTCTTCTACAGATATTTCTATTGCACCTTGATTGGAAGAATGTCTACTATCCACATGTATATTGGCCAACTGGGTATTTTTGTACATTATTGTGGTGTTCTTAGCCACATGTTCTGTTGTATCAGTCGTCAGAAGGTATATGTACACTAGTGTGGATGTTATATCAGAGTTCTTCAGCTATCAGTTATGGTTGTGATGATTCTTGTGGTGATCTAGGCATCTTGTGGATCTAGTAGCCATGATGACTTATCTTTAGATCTGGGCACCTTCTTGTTGGATTGCGTCACATATTCTTGACATCTGTTGGATCTAGTAGCCATAAATTCTTCTCTTTAGATCTAGGAATCTTGTTGTTGGTATTTCATTGTACAACCTGGTTCATGTGCAATTTCATGATTCAGTGAGAAGTGGTTGTTCTTCATCAAATTCCATTTTCCGAAGTGTTCTTCTTATTTACAACTTTGGTTCTTCTGGAAGTTGTCATCAAGGGGGAGCAGTAATGACTCCTTCCTTCCTTTGTTAGTGGGTTTTTCTCCCAGCCATTATTAAGGGGGAGTGTTGGAATATTTTATATTCCTTGGAAAGTAATAATGTCTTTGTATTATGTCGGAAGATATCCACAATCTTATGTAAAAGAGTAATACATATATCCCATATTCATTATGGTAAAATATACTCTTGATATTCATTATTATATAAAGAGACATTATTATGGAGGAGTACATTATCCACATGTAATATGTGAGAGTAATTCCTCCTCATCTCTTGGTATATAATAGAGTCAAGGGAGTCATATCCATTCATCCCTATGTGGATCATATTCATTCATTCATGAATCCTCCATTCATCCTTTGTGGATCATATATTGATGATCTTTCTATATTGTATTGGGGTTATTGGCATTTCTCTCTGTAAGCTTGAGGGAGATATTTTGGAGATTATAGAAGACTAACTTTCCATGGACGTACCCCAATTGGGTGAACCACGTATATCTAGTGTACTATTTTCTCTTGTTCTCTTTATGTTCTTATTGTTGATATGTTATTGTTTCGCATAGATAGGTAAGCTAGTTTAGTTAGATCCATATATTTGACAGGTAATGTCCAAAGGAAAGGGTAAATTATCAACTAAGGTATCAGGTTTAAGGATTTGTTATAAGAAGGTTTGTTTCGTTTCAATTGCAGAATGTCTATAGGGATTAATTAGGTTTTCCTCTGCAAAATCTTCGGGGTTCTAAGAAAATGACTGTGGGACCTCTAATGACTCTCTAATGACTGAATAATTTACTGGACAAAGTATTTTTGATATTCCAGATTCCATAATGACCCTCTCAGATTGGGAATAATTCATTGCATACTAGGAAACAAAATCTGGGAAGGTTAGGGTTTTCACAGGGCATAAATGATAAAAACGGGACTTGAGAACATTATGTACATCTATCCCTTTCCTTTCTAAATTCTTTATCTTGTTTTTAATTTCACTAACTGAACCAATGGATAGAATTGTGTCGAAAATATCTTCGTCTCTATATTCAAAAATTTCTCCTAACCTATTAAATTCTTTATTTTGAAACCCCAATTCACTTTCTTCTTCCATTTCTAGAAAATACTTGGTCTTTTCTGAGAAATCGTGGCCTACCTGGCAGTTTGTGACTTGGAGAAAAGACTTCTACTTCGGCTTCCAGTTGTGCAAGTGACGTCTCTGAGATCAGCTATGAAATTACAAATGGCTTGTCTTTCACGTGCCCTTTTCCTTTTATAATACCCCACATAAGCGGTTTTGTTGTTGCGGATGGTGGGTTTTCTTTATCACTTATCATCCAGCGGAATGCCCTGTATTGACGCGTCACGGGTGGTAAAAATTTTGCTACCGCTCACCACTTCCATCGTCGGCGCTAGTTCACAACCCGAAATCAACATCAGTTGTTGATCTTCATTCCGCCGATCATCGACCATTAATTTCTTTTCATCTTTACCGCATGCCAATGGTCATTTCGCCAATTGCTTTCAACATTATATAGACTGCACATTTGTCGAGCGGATCTCCTGTCCACCGTAGATCTCACCTTTGTCCAATATGGGACGTTGATTTTTATGAAACCATGCAAAACTCTTTATTCTCCTATTTTCATCTCGTTTTGGTTTAACATTACAATCACGTGCGATGTCTCCTCTTGGGACTTGGTGCCTAATTTCTTTAGCACTCTTCTTAATTAAATTTTGGTCATGTGGAAACAAATTATAAAGGATATGCTCTCGCTCCTTTGATTATATCATTCAAAATTCCTTCAATAAACCCAAAAAAGTAGTTGTGCCAACGACACCAATGCTTTACACGATTAAAACCCTCAAAGACAGAACTTAGCAGTCCACGACCTTGACTAAATAGCTATTTGAGGCAATATATTAAGAAAACGAAAAAAAAATTACGTATGAGTTTCTCGCAATCAATCATTAAGCAAATAACCCCCCATGCTATTTAAATAGAGCTAATGGACCAATTGGGTGTTAAGACATGGATCAATAACCGTTAAGATCTAGGTGAAGATGAACTGTCAAATCACTCTATGTCTAGAACATATCGTGGTTGTTGGATTACATACTTGTACAAATACATACTAATGCATACTAAAGAAACACACTTTAGCTAAAGACACATTATACCAAGTTGATCTCAACTAACTCCTAAGTGTTTAAATACCATAACATCCCCCCTTAAGAACAACTTGCGATATGATTGAATGATTTACAAAGGTAACACATTAGAAGAAGGAAGGAAGCATTAGAGCCTATCCCCCCTTAATGACAAATTCTTGAACTCCTAACATAGATCAAAGTTTAGAAAAATTCACTTATGCAAGAGAATTTATGAAGATATCTGCAACTTGATCATTTTTAGGCAAAAGAGCACTTCAAGAACATGATCCTAAACATGATTTTTGATGAAGTGCATCTATAGTTCATTGTGTTTGATGTGTTGATGTTGTATTAGATCTTTGGTAAGCTTGATGGCACTTTGATTGTCACACTAAAAGTTATTTGGATGTTTTTGTTCAAATACAAACACTAAAAGGATCTGCCAAAGGCACAAGGATTCCTAACTTGCAGGAACTGCGGCTCATTACTATGATTTTGTTGAAGAAAAAGAAAGAGCCCGTTGTTTCTTACAAGCCCAAGTGTTAGGTCTAGAACCAATACTGAAAACATAACCTGCAATATACTTTTGATCATTAAGGTTGTCAACCCAATCTAAATTAGTCAAACCAACCAACAAAGGAGTCTTCCCTAAACTGTAATAAATCCCAAACTGAATTGTACCTTGGATATACTAAACTATCCTTTTTGCTACTCTCCAATATATTTCATGGGATTGGGGTTTTTGCATGTATTGGGATACGATATCAACAACAAAGGAAATATCAAGACGGGTACAAGCCAAGTACAAGAGTATACCAACGAGCTGACGATACAAGGTGGCATCTATTTTGGGTGAAGTACAAGTGGCAGTAAGTTTGAATCCATACTAGAAGGGAAACATGATGTTTTACAATCATCATTGTGAAAGCAATGAAGAAGATCACAATCAAACATAGAATGAGACATAAAAATTCTTTCTTTGGTTTGCAATACTTGGAGGCCAAGAAAATAATGCAAATGTCCTAAGTCTATCATTTCAAATTTGTTTTTAAGGATGGATTTCACATGGTTTACAAGGTTATGGTCACTACCAGTAAGAATAAGGTCATCAAGATAAAGTACAAGAATGATGAGATGGTTTCCTACTCTCTTGGTATATGCATTAGGGTTAGAATGGAATCTAGAAAAAATGGTCACAAGGAGAAAGCTATCCATTTTGGCATACCAAGCTTGAGGATATTTATTAAATCCATAGAGAGATTTATTAAGGAAACAAACAAGGCTGGAGTCTTTTTTAACATAGTTGGGAGGTTTTTCCATGTATATTTACTCTTTCAAATCCCCTTGCAAGAAGGTGGATTTGACATCCTTTTGATGGACTTCATATTTATGTGAAGTAGCAAGGGAAATAACAAGATGGGTGAAATTAATTTTGGCTACAAGGGAAAAGCTTTCATTAAAGTCAATTCCTTCAACTTGGGAAAATCCTTTGGCAACTAACATTTTCTTAAATATTTCAACACATCCATATGATGCATACCTGGTTCTATAGACCCATTTACATCTAACAAGTTTTCTTCCTTTTGGAAGAGGTAGAAGATCCCAAGTATTGTTCTCCATTAAGGAACAATATCCTTCATTCATAGCTACATCCCAATCTGGATGGCCAGAAGCTTATATAAATGTGTATGGTGTCAAAGATATGGATCTAACTAAACTAGCTTACCTATCTATGCAAACAATAACATATCATAGTAAACAAGAACAGAAAGAGAACAAGAGAAAAGAGTACACCAGATATATGTGGTTCACCCAATTGGGCTATGTCCACAGGAAGATAGTCTTCTATTATCTCCATAATATCTCCTCCAAGCTTACAGAGAGCAATGCCAATAACTCCAATACAATATAGCAATACTTGTGAAAGTATAGATCATGATCACCAATATATGAGTAAGTGACTATCCCTTGACTCTATTATATACTAAGAGATGAGGAGGAATTACTCTCACATATTAAATGTGGGATAATATAATTCTCCATACTAACATCTCTTTATATAATAATGAATATCAAGAGTATATTTTACCATAATGAATATGGGATAAATGTATTACTCTTTTACATAAGATTGTGGATATCTTCCGACATAATACAAAGACAATATTACCTTCCAAGGAATATAAAAATATTCCAACACCCCCCCTTAATAATGGCTGGGAGAAAATCCCACTAACAAAGGAAGGAAGGAGTCATTACTGCTCCCCCTTGATGACAACTTCCAGAAGAACCAAAAGCTACAAATAAGAAGAAAACTTCGGCTGATGGAATTTGATGAAGAACAACCGCTTCTCACTGAACCATGAAATTGCACAAGAACTGGGTTGTCCGATGAAATACCAACAAAAATATGCCCAGAGCTAAAGAGAATCCTTTATGGCTACTAGATCCAACAGATGTCTGGAACATGTGACGCAATCCACCAACAAGGTGCCCAAATCTAAAGAGAAGCCAACATGGCTACTAGATCCACAAGATGCCTAGATCACCACAAGAATCATAACAACCATAACTGATAGCTGAAGAACTCTAATAGAACATCCACACCAGTGTACAGATACCTTTTGAAGGCTGATACAACATAACATGTGGCTAAGAATACCACAACAGTGTACAAAATACCCAGATGGCCAATACGCATGTAGATAGCAGACATTCTTCCAATCAAGGTGCAGTAGAAATATCTGTAGAAGACCTCAAACATCAAAGGAACAAGACCCCAATGGTCTATACATCGAAAATGATATCATACAAATGAACATCATGACTTTAACAGTAGAAGATGGTGCTTCATTATTTCTGGAATAAGGTGAAAACCTAAACAGAAAACTGATTTGCACAAGAACTTCCAAGATTAAAGCATATAAGGATCATAAATAAACTTGCTCATATATAAATGAAAATGCTTATACACCAAAGTTTAGCAAACATCATATAAAAAGGATGGTAACATAATATGATCAAATAAAAGATTAACTTGCTCATTTAAGGAAAATGAAATTACTTTTACACATTAAGTGCGAGCCACAACATATAAATAGTGAGCCCAAGATTTCACTTAAATATATGAAAATTTAGTCATCAAGCAACTAATATGAAGCATAGGTGCATTTCTTATTAGTATGATGTTAATATGCAAGAGATGAATGCCCTGAAAATGTCAGTGCTTCCATATAGGAATGTTAGAGACAAGAGACACATGTCAATGATTCCATATAGGAACGTTAGAGACAAGTAAGAACAAAATAACCTCTGTAATAATAAGAATAGAAATCCCATTGCAACAAGAACAAGGTGCTTATGACAAATATTTCAAGATTATAAGATTGCTCAAAGCCATATAAATATTGAGTACAAGATGATCGAAATAAACATGACATGATATATATAAAAATAAATCAAAATGTTTAATATGATCAACATATAGCAAATTATGATCAATGCATGTTATCACATAGAAAAAATTATGAAATGACAAGTCACTATAGGTCTTAATCATGGGTTCATTTCTTGTTAACACTATGTAAATAGGAAAGAGATGAGATGCCCTGGAAATGTCAATGCTTCCATATAGAACTTTAGAGACAAATAGCACAGGAACTAGATACAATCTTTGCAATACATAAGAAAGAAACCATATCCCAATTAAATAACTTATGACAAGCCAAAAAAAATATGATATCACATAGATTCAAAATTTTGATTTTACTAAAGAAATTAATTAACAAAAGCAGATAATAATCATAAAGATATTACTTATAGAACAATGAAATTGCTTTTACACAAAGGTCAGCAATAACATATAAATAAAGCAAATAATGATAAAAAGATAACACATATGAGATTGTTCTTATAAAATTGCTTTTATAAACATGACATGATTAAAAATCAACATGAATAAACAAAAAAGAACAAATTAATTATTAAGTATCTTGTTAAAAAATATTAAGTATTAGATGATTTATAGCTATCATCATGACAAAATACTAGAGATCCATGCCCTTAAAAATGCCAATGTTTCCATATAGAAATGTGAGACAAAATATATATCAAGAACAAGAAATAATCTCTTAATAAACATGATTAGAAGCAAAACCTAAATGCAAAAAATGAATAACAGAAAACTTAAGTACTTTACCATACTGATCTGAATCTCCAAAAAACACAGTTAGAAAAACAATAAAGGAAAGATAAACTTTTACTTACAACCCTTTTGATTGAGTGCCCAGACTTGCCCAGAATTTTGTTCTATCTGCGTACGTGGATCCAGAATAGCTTTTCCAGTTCAAAAATAGGTTATAATAAAAATTTCGATAAACATTGACCGCGTTATGAGGCCAAAAACAGTGTTGAATCTGCCGAAGACGGAAACCTGCACAAAGTCTACCAAACTTGGACAAAAAATGTCGTTTTGACAACCAAAAGATAGATCTCCTTGAGGAGAATTAGAAAATTATATAGATCTACAAAAACAACATCAAGAAAACCATTGAAAAAATTCTGCAAAAATCTATACAACAAGGTTAGGGTTAGAAATTAAAAAAAAAACTGCAGAAATATGCCCATATCTGAAGAGAAGCCTAATGGCTACTAGATAGAAAGCAAATCTACAAGAAATAATCAATGCCCAAATGATAAAATATTGTTTGAAAGCAATATAAGGTGCTAGATCATAGCAACAAGCTCTGAAACCATGTCAGAGATATGGATCTAACTAAACTAGCTTACCTATATATGCAAACAATAACATATTACAGTAAATAAGAACAGAAAGATAACAAAAGAAAAGAGTCCACCAGATATACGTGGTTCACCCAATTGGGCTACGTCCATGGGAGGTTAGTCTTCTATTATCTCAAGAATATCTCCTCCAAGCTTATAAAGAGCAATGCCAATAACCCCAATACAAAATAGCAATACTTGTGAAAGTATAGATCATGATCGTCAATATATGAGTAATGTGACTATCCCTTGACTCTATTAGATACTAAGAGATGAGGAGGAATTACTCTCACATATTACATGTGGGATAATATAATTCTCCATAATAAAATCTCTTTATATAATAATGAATATCAAGAGTATATTTTACCATAATGAATATGGGATAAATGTATTACTCTTTTACATAAGATTGTGGATATCTTCCGACATAATACAAAGACATTATTACTGTAATGCCCGCCTCAGCACCTATGATTGATCTGATGATTTGAGACTTATGATTGATTTGATGATTTGAGGCTTATGATTGCTTTGACTATTTGAGGGCACTAGTTTGAAGTAACCTGAATTTATGAAAACTTGGACCATGAATGTTTGCTTTGAAATTTACCATGCGAAATGAAAATGATTAGATAAGAGATAGATATACTTAACTGACTGAGAAATGAGGAGAAATGTTGAAAATGCTTGAAATGAAAATGATGATTAGTTTTATACTCAACTAACTAAGATAAAACAATGAATGATGAACATGCTCGATTGACCGAAGCATGATGTTAAAAACATTTATAAACATTAGACATTTTTAAACCTTAAAATTTAATAATAAACCTTTATAAACTTTAAATAAAATTTTTCCTATGATTAAACTCCATTTAGATAAATTTAAGGAATTCTACAAACTAACCGACATGCTCCAAACTCCAAACCCTAACCCTAATCCTAAACAAACATTATTTATTACTCTGCACCTCCCCGTGCTAAAAGAGAGTGAGATTTGCTTCTCCTGAGGATGAACCTGCTTGAAAGGTTCGAAACTGTCGATTGAAAAAATATTCCGCAGATTTCCTTCCATTTATATGATGAATATTTAGTAGACTCGACCGACTGAGATACTAAAAAGAATGATGAAATTTTTTTATAATGCAGTGCTACTAATGTGTGCTTGAGTGTGTGCAGTGGTAGGTAAGATGATTTACCGACTGACCCACAATGGAATTATAGGGATTGTAAGAACGCAAAGAACACATAGGGGTACGACGACTGACTGTCGACCCTGAATTAGCAATCCACGCATGGGTGAATCCGTTTCAGCTCACCTGGTGAGGCGTGTGCCATACGGGCAAGGCCATAACGATTTGTTCATGTACGATGAGTTGAGGGGCGCGCAATAAGGAGAGCTTTATCCCTCAATATCCCTTATTCTCCAAGAAGTGTAGTTGAGAGATTGCAGTAAGGACTCCCGATCGCTATGCAGTGCTCCCCATAAGAAGAAAGAAATGAAACTGTCAGAAGGGCCCGCCAAAGAGGCATCTGGACAAGAAAAAGATAATGCTATTTAACATATGAAGAAATTGAAAACTTGTCAAAGATAATTTCGAGTGACTTTAAATTAAAAGACCATTAAAATAAAATAACATTCCTTATTTTATTTTTAAGAGAAAAGAAGAAATGTTAGAAATGGAAAAAGAAACAAAACAAAACAATTTGTTTAGTTTAAAGTATTTCACTTATCTACTTGATGAAAAGAAGACAAAATAAAACTAAACTAGAAGTATTATAATAATGTCCTATTAGAAGTTTAAACTTCAAGTTTGCAAATATTTATTTTATAAAGAATTTAAATTAAAAGAAATATATTATAAACTTTTAAACTTTTTTATAGAATTAGATTTTAATAAATAAGAGAAACAAATTCTTTTATATGTTTTTATTATTTAAAAGAAATTAAATAAATAAAAACAACTAGTTTACTAAAAATATATTAAGTAAACTAAAAGAGAACCAAAATAGAAGTCAGACTCTTCGACACCTAACTTCCACTGATTTAGGGAATTAGGTGCACACTAAAGATAATGAGACACTTGTAATTGAGAATAATTGAAATTAAATTATTAAATTAAATTAAATATGTGCATGGACAAACACATGGCACAAAGACTTTTTCTATATAATGAGAGAGGAGAAGGAGAGAAGGACATCTCTTGCTCCCTAATGCTAGATGGGCATGATAATCTCAAATTATGTTATGATTCTTGGGAGTTGGGATTAGCTGGAACGGGGATTGGGAGATCCTTTCGGGAATCTTGCTAGTGTGTTCTTACGACCCCATTAGCTCGCGGGTTTGGGGTGAAGGAGAGTAACCCTGATACAGTAGGGTGGTCAACCGAGGGGTCTCTTGGTAAAATCGGAAAGGCTGGAAGTGACTCGGGGAAGATCGACGACCGTACATACAAGGACTTCGTTGATTTCTGTTGATTTTACTTACATACGTTAACCCCATTTCCAGAATTTGATTTGATCTCTGTTGTGATCACTGTACCGACATTTTAATATGAATCTGGAACATTTGCAGCCTGTTGCGAACATCGTATTAATTTCTTTATACAGGAAATCTGAAATATGATATACTATGAATTTTATTATCTCTGTTGATCAGTTACTTCACGCTCCAGTAGCGTAAATCCAAATTTGCATACTCTGGAATTTTTTTTATTATCTAAAACTCTGTGTATCAGTCACAGAGATCCTCTGCAAGTTATTATCATACTCTGCAAGTTATTATCTACAATTATGTTGGGTATTTATCGCACGCCCAGCTGCGTAGATCCTATCCTCTTGCTCTGCCATTAATTTATTCATTTAAAAAAAAAGGATTGTCAGATTCAATTCGTCACATCCTGGGCAGCGTTGGTCTATATCCCCATTATCTGCGATCAAATGATTTTAAATTTTATTTTACCCATACCTCCATTCACTTCGATTGTTTCGACATCGAACTCTGTGGTTTGCACTCTCACACTTGGGCAGAGATAGCTTGTATCACCATACTCTGTGTATTTAACACACAAACTCTAGGCATCATATTTATGTCGTAATTTCCCAAACCGTACTCATACCTTCAATCTTACAGATTTCGGTAAACAAGTCTGCACCCAAATTTGATTTACATTCTTCTGCGATTTTCCTATGAAACATCTTGATATAAATCTAAAGTCTAATTTCTATTATCATATCGACAGCTATAAATCTGGAGCTGGAACTCCGTTTATGATTTCGATTAACATTGGGATCTGGAGCTCTAAATTCTGTATGATGTTAATCTATAATTAGTGTGACTGCATATTCTCTTGATCTTTGTGTTTACGCTTCAGCGAAGGAATAAGATCCGAAATCTTCTGTTTCAAGAGTGTGACGGATCTGCATTTTGTTCCAAATTAAAATTAGATCCATAACCTTATTCTCCGAAGTTGATTTACATTCTTTTTCGATTTCGTTGTATTCACATAACTCTGTCGAATATATTTATTAAGAGTATGAATACAAACTGAAGTACTTGTGCTTGTGAAATCTTAGATACATAATCCATTCAAGTTTACATTGGGTCCCCCAAAAAGACTTCCAAAATATAACTAACATCATATGCAAATTAATTTAAACTTGAAAATCATCTATAAACCATAAACAAAATTTCATAAACTCAATTAGTATATGAAAATGAAACATTATACCTTTCGATAGTAGTTGAGCACCCCATTGACGAAGTCCTTGTATGTACGGTCGTCGATCTTCCCTGAGTCACTTCCAGCCTTGCCCATTTTATCAAGAGACCCCTCGATTGACCACCCTATCGTATCGGGGCTACTCTCCTTCACCCCGAACCCCTGATCTAATGGGGTCGTAAGAACACACTAGCAAGCTTCTCGAAAAGATCTCCCAATCTCCGTTCCAGCTAATTCCAACTCCCAAGAATCATAACATAATACGAGATTATCATGCCCATCCAGCATTAGGGAGCACGAGATGTCCTTCTCTCCTTCTCCTCCCTCATTATATAGCAAAAGTCTGTATGCCATATGTTTGTCCATGCACATATTTAATTTAATTTAATAATTTAATTTAATAATTTAATTTCAATTATTCTCAATTACAAGTGTCTCATTATATTTAATGTGCACCTAATTCCCTAAATCAATGGGAGTTAGGTGTAGAAGAGTCTTACTTCTATTTTGGTTCTATTTTAGTTTACTTAATATCTTTTTAGTAAACTAGTTGTTTTTATTTATTTAATTTCTTTTAAATAATAAAAACTTATAAAAGAATTTGTTTCTCTTATTTATTAAAATTTAATTCTATAAAAAGTTTAAAAGTTTATAATATATTTCTTTTAATTTAAATTCTTTATAAAATAAATATTTGCAAACTTGAAGTTTAAGCTTATAATAGGACGTTATTATAATACTTCTAGGTTAGTTTTAGTTTTTCTTTTTTTCATCAAGTAGATAAGTGAAATACTTTAAACTAAACAAATTGTTTTTGTTTTGTTTATTTTTCCATTTCTAACATTTCTTCTTTTCTCTTAAAAATAAAATAAGGAATATTATTTTATTTTAATGGTATTTTAATTTAAAGTCACTCGAAATTATCTTTGACAAGTTTTCAATTTCTTCATATGTTAAATAACATTATCTTTTTCTTTTCCAAGTGCTTCTTCGGCAGGCCCTTCTGATAGTTTCATTTCTTCCTTCTTATGGGGAGCACTGCGTAGCGATCGGGAGTCCTTACCACGATCTCTCAACTACGCTTCTTAGAGACTAAGGGATGTTGACGGATAAGGCTCTCTTTATTGCATGCCCCTCAACTCATCGTACGCGACCAAATCATTATGGCCTTGCCCTTACGGCACACGCCTAGCCAGGTGAGCTGAAACGGCTTCACCCGTGTGTGGATTGCTAATTCAGGGTCTACAGAAAGTCGTCGTACCCCTATGTGTTCTTTTCATTTTTACGACCCCTGTAATTCCATTGTGGATCAGTCGGTAAATCATCTTACTTGCCACTGCACACACTCAAGCGTACATTAGTAGCGCTGCACTATAACACATTTTCATCATTCTTTTCAGTATCTCAGTCAGTCGAGTCTACTAAATATTCATCATTTTAACATCATGCTTCGGTCAATCGAGCATGTTCATCATTCATTGTTTTATCTCAGTTAGTTGTGTAATGCCTGCCTCGACACTTATGTTTGATTTTGATTATTATAGACTTAGGATTGATTAGATTATTTGAGACCTATGATTGATCAGACTACTTTTGAGACCTACGACTGATTCAACTATTTGAGGGCACTGGTTTGAAGTGACCCGGGGTTATAAAAACTTGGACCATGAATGATTGTTTTATATTTTATATGCGAAATGAAAATGGTTAGATAAATAATGATTTATGGATATACTTGACTGACTGAGAAAATGAAAATGATGAATGTTGAAATTACTTGAAATGAAAAATGATGATTTGTTTATACTCGACTGACAGAGAAAATGAAAAGGATGATACAAATGTTTTATAGTTCAACGCTACTAATATGCGTTTGAGTGTGTGCAATGGCAGGTAAGACGATTTACCGACTGAACCAAAATGGAATTATAAGCGTCATAAGAACGGAAAGAACACTTAGGGGTACGGCGACTGACTGTCGACCCCGAATTAGCAACAGTCCCCGAATTAGCAATTCACGCATGGTCGAAGCCGTTTCAACTCACCCGGGGAAGCGTATGTCGTACGGGCAAGAACATAACGATTTGGTCAAGTGCAATGAGTTGAGGGGCACGCAATAAGGAGAGCCTTATCCCTCAACATCCCTTAGTCTCCAAGGAGCATAGTTGAGAGATCGTGGTAATGACTCCCGATCGCTATGCAGTGCTCCCCATAAGAAGAAAGAAAGATACTGTCGGAAGGGCTCGCCGAACAAGTACCTAGACAAAGAAAAGTGGAAAAATAAAATTATTCATGCACACATAATTAAAAATAATAATAATAATAAAATACGTGTGGAGATTCTAGACAATTTAATATTAAAAGAATTAATATTTTATTTTTATTATCATGATGGTTATGTTATTATTTATGAGGAAAGATATTTGAAAACTGAAAAATCAATAATCACTTATTTATCTTTAGTTGAAATATATTTCTTTTTGTTTTAAAAGAAAAAGTAAAGAAATTAAATAAAATAGAAAATGTCTTGAGCAAAATATTCTCTTTATTATTATTATTTTAAAAGAAAAAAAATAAAGTAAAAGAAATAAATTAGAAAACTTTTTGTTTTGAATAAAATATTTTAATTATAAAAAGAAAAAGGAAATAAATCTAGATTGAACATGTGGTTAAATACAACAACTATATTTAAGAAGACAAACACAACTGGGACTCCCTTAAAGACAACTACACCTACCTTGCGCTGATTTAGGGAACTAGGTGTACACATTGAGTTAGAAACAGACACTTGTACTTGAGAATAAAATTTATTAAAATATTAAAATTAAATAACATATGTGCATGTGAGGACACATGGCACCGTGATTTTTGTTATAAAAGAAATGAGGAGAAAGAGAAAAGGGTCTTGCTCCCTAATGCTGGATGGTCATCATAATCGCGGATTATGTTATGATCCTTGGAGTTGGGATTAGCAGGAACGGGGATTGGGAGATCCTTTCGGGAGGCTATTGTGTGTGCTCTTACGACCCCATGAGCTCAGGGGTTTGAGGCGAAGTAGAGTAGCCTCGATACGGTAGGGTGGTCAACCGAGGGGTCCGTCGGTGATCGTGTGGAAGAGCGGCGAGGCCAAAAACTGCATTTTCCTAGAAATCTACATTCGACATACTGTGGGAGCATCTGCTCATACAGGTTCTTTGCAAATTAAGTTTTATTGTTTACATTATGTTATATTTACAGAGTGAATGTATAATTCTGGGTTGAGCTATTCTTTTCCTTATTCATTTATATTTCTAGAAATATAGTCTTGTGTTGACAATTTGAATCATCTTATAGAGAAAATAATAAGAGAGTTGAAACTCCTTTAAATCAGATTTACTGTGTAGAATTTAGCACTCTGTAAATCTTGGTTACAGTTCTGAATTTCATTCCCGGATCGATGTTCAAGGTTAATGTTAAATCGAATAGAAGAAACAGAGATCGACTCTGTATCATCAATGACAGGGCTCGATCCAATGTTAACTCGAAATCATTATTTATTGACAGCGTTTGATATCATATCCAGTTACAATGCTTCCATCATAAATCGGTGTTCATAATGCTACCCAATTTAAAATCGATTTTGATGTTTTGCATTACCAATCCGTGTTTCGGTGTTCATAATGCTACCCAATTTAAAATCGATTTTGATGTTTTGCATTACCAATCCGTGTTTGAATGAATTATTTCAGTTATATAAATTCTTCTTACTTCAGTAGATTTGAAATGCAATATTTTAATTGTATCCATTTTACATTTTAATGGATTGAAATAAAGTAATTCCTTTATGTCAATTTTACAGTTCATTTTGAAATGAGATACTTTATTTATGTCAATTTCATATTTCAATAGAATTGAAATAAAATATTTTAATTATGTCAAATTTTTACATTTCAATGAATTGAATTAACTTATTTCGCTTATGTCAATTTTTATAGTTCAAATGGATTGGAAATGAAATATTTCAGTTATATCAATCTTTTATTTCATTTTAAAATAAATAAATTTTATGTCAATTTTATACTTCATTTGAATGAATTATTTTAGTTATATAAATCTATTTTATTTCCATGGATTTGATATGGAATATTTTAATTGTACTCATCTTGCATTTTAACGGATTTGAAATGAAGTATTTCCTCTACGTCAATTTTTCATTCCATTTGAAATGAGATACTTTATTTATGTCAATTTTATAATTCAAAGGGATTGAAATAAAATATTGATATGAAATGTAACTTTTGTATTTAGGCAATTTACATGTATAGAATTGAATTGAATTGATAGATTTGAAGTGCCATTCCCTTGACCATGAAATATTAGCATTTGCTCAAAGGAATGTCGCACTTCCTTTATTATAAAATTATGACATATTCTTGTTTTGGACAAATTTAGAGATTGTTTTACTTAAAGAAATACTCATAGTTAAGATCACAACCACATTTCAAGATAAGTTTACTTTACATCTTATATTCTTAAGGGCAGGGATAAAAATAACTATTATACATTATTATTATGCACATGGTTAGAAAATTTTGATACTTTAAGATTCCTTGTTAAAGTTCTTTCAAAAAAAAATAACAAAAAAATCGACCCCGACGAGTGTTACAGTTGAGTATAAAACTAATCATCATTTTCATTTCAAGCATTTTCAACATTTCTCCACATTTATCAGTCAGTCAAGTATATCTATCTCTTATCTAATCATTTTCATTTCGCATGGTAAATTTCAAAGCAAACATTCATGGCCCAAGTTTTCATAAATTTGGGTTACTTCAAACTAGTGCCCTCAAATAGTCAAAACAATCATAAGCCTCAAATCATCAAATCAATCATAAGTCTCAAATCATCAGATCAATCATAGGTGCTGATGCGGGCATTACAATTACCTTCCAAGGAATATAAAATATTCCAACATATGGATCATGAGTCTCTAAAGAGCCAAAAGAGAAGAGGTTTGCTAGAATTTTGAATGTGTTTGATGTTGATCTGTAGGATCACCGACAAGATCACTAGTTGCTTCCCATGTTGTACAGACCCATAGAGGAAGTGGTTGTGCTAGTGCAACTAGACGAAGGTGAGCAAGCATAAGTGGATTTTCACCCTCACTGTCATTATCAGAAGAAGCTCGAGCAGAAACAATATGAACAAAGTTGGGAGAAGAAGGTGGCACACTCATCAAAGATGGATCTCAAGCCAAAGATCGCACAAACACCAAATTAGGATCGCGATCCAAGAAATTTTCATCAGATTTAACATCTCTTCTAATAATAATTTTATTGTATTTTGTGGAAGAAGTATAACCTTTTATAGCTTCAAAATATCCAACAAATATGCACTTTTTCACTCTTAGGATGCAATGATTTCTTTTTTTCATCAGGAATATGATCCCATGCTTCACTACCAAACACACAAAAGTGGCTTACATTTGGTTTAATGTTACTCCGTGCTTCTTTCAATGTTATATCTTTTAGAGACATGGTTTGAGTGTGATTAACTATTTAATTGGCACAATTAATGGCTTCAGCCCAAAATAGAAGACTTAATCCCTTAGCTTTGATCATATAATTATCCATTTCCTTTAATGTGTGATTATTTCTCTTAGCAACACCATTTTGTTGTGGTGTATAGGGAATAGTATGTTGCATCTGGATTCCTTATGTAGTGCAATAAGTAGTCATTTTTGTTGTTTACGTATTCGCGTCCATTATATGCTCTTAACTTGTGTATTTGAAGTCCATATTGTTTCTTTACAAGGGCCTTGTAGGCCAAGAACTTGTCAAAAAATTCACTCTTAAGTTTTAAGAAGTAAACCCAAGTGAATTTGGAGAAGTAATCAATGAAATTTAAGAAATATTTGAAGCCAGAGAAAGAAGAAGAAGGAAGTAGACCACACAAATCACTATGAACAAGCTGCAAGGGGGTCGAGGTTTGCCAAGAGGCACATTTTTCAAAATTGTCCCAATAATGTTTGCTAAGCACACCATTGGGACAAGCACCATCTCTACAACAGATCAAAGGAAGACCATCCACCATTTTCCGATTACATAGTTTCTGCAATGAGCGATAGTTTAAATGACCAAATCACTTGTGCCAAAGTCTACTCAAGTCATTGCTATGAGCAATAAAAAATTCAGGGAAAAGGTGATGACCCAAAGTTGTTGGATCTGTACAACTTGGTAATATCAAGGATTTCAAGTTTTCGTGGTATGCAGAGTTTGAGTGGGTTGTCGGATAATCCATGGTCGGCATTTTAGTTTTTGTCGAAGTTTCGAATCCTTAGCTAGATTCATCTTCAGGACAGATTCAACAATTCCAGTTTCTAGGGCATGCATAAGATCTTTGAAATCCTTGATTACAACTTGGTGAGGTGCAAAATTTACAGTCTTACATTCACTAGAATGAGTGATTTGATAGACTAACAAAAAATTGTAGGAAATTCTTGGAACACATAATACATCATTGAACTGACCATCATCTAGCTAAACTATTACAAATCCTACAGCATTAAGAGATCTATCATCACCAAAAAATAGTTGTTTGGTGTTACATTCATTTAGATAAGAAAAAATGGCTTTATCCTTAGTCATATAATAAGATGCTCTGGAATTGATGAGCCACTCTTTAGAAGAAGAGGAAGATTTATTGAAGGAAAAATCAAAAGTAGAAAGTGCATGTCCATGAGAAGTAGAGTTAGAATAAGAATCAAGGTTAATGTTGTGCTTATTTATTGCTTCTTCCAAGGTTTCCATCCCATTGAATCCATTGAAATACTTAGATTCCATGAGACCATCTTTCCCAAAAAAGTTGCAATGGCGTTCAATCTTCTTATTTGTTGATTTGGTTCATTTTTCATCATTGAAAGGATGAGTTGGCTAAGAGGGTTTGGGACCCTTGTTTTGCTTATTGTTGTGAGTATGTTGTTTCTTGGGTTGTTTGGACTTATCTTTTTGTTGTGCCACTAAATAATTTCTAGATGTATTGGCAGTGTTGATCACTCCAAGATGTAATAGCTTATATTGCTCTCGAATCAAGGCATCACAAAAGGATTCCAGAGATGGTTATGTATAGTTAGTCCCTAGAGATTCGTTTGTGGAGTAAAAGGTAGATGCAGAAACATAATGAGCGGGACCATGCTTAGAAAGACTATGAAAAACACATTGCTTTTCTTCCTTTTTGATGTTTCGTTCTTAAACTAAGAGTCTAGGTATTTTGTACTTAGATAGATTGTATTGAATGCAAGAGAAATATATTGGATTTAAAGTAACCAGATCATTTTCAAGTTGTTGACCTTGAATCTCATTATGTTTACCAAATACAGTTTCTAACTTTTCCCAGTATGCTTTTTGGTGCATTAACTCCTCGAAGGTGGAATCATAACTCATTAGAGATGGACATCTCAATTAATCCACATGCTCTGTTACTTTTGTTTTCCCATTTTTATCTCTTATCAACATCAGTGGAGGCAGTTTCTTTTCCCAAGGTAATACAATAAAGTCCCCTACTTCACAGTATATCCTCCATACGAGCTATACATGATAATTAGTTGGTACTAGTAAGAAGAATATCATTTGGAGTGGCCATATTATAGTATGCAAGTAGTGCGGCTTCAAATGTAGAAACTGATGGTCTAAATGCAAATATCTCAAAAAAATAGGCAGTTAAAAAAAACGACAATGAAAACGGACTCTAGATGTCAACGTTATACCCTTTTGAAGAAAGGCATAAAAAGGAACCAAGGAGCCATGCGGCAGGAAAAGCTTGATCCATGTGGTGATGGGATAAAAAAATGCAGTAAAGGATATCCCCCCCTTATCAACTTTTCCTATAAGCTCACTTTTACAAATAATTTGCTTTAAAATAAGTGACCCACTTTTATAAAACAAGTGGGAAGCACGTTTACACTTTTGCAAAAAGTAACAAAAGAAGGACTTGAACCCAATACCTCTTACTTATTAAATATTTAGCAATATTGTGGAGGAGAATGGGGTTGTGTTGAGAATGGGGTCATTGTTGTTGTTGGTGTTGGTGGTGGTGGTGGTGGGAGAGTATCTCTACCCAAAAAACCTTGTTTTTTGGCCTGCAAGACACTTTACACAACCACACACACAAGAAAAAAGAAACAAAATTATGAAACTAAAATTTCTCAAATTTTGGGTTAGTCCTTGGTTAGCTTACTCGAAAATCCAAGTTTTATCAATGTTTCTAGTTTACCAAGTTCACATAAGGCACACGACAAAGAGCATATGCAGTAATGGAAACCCTTTCCACTCCGTTTTTTATTTGTCGAGTTCACACATAGCACATGACAAAGAGAATACGTGGGCAAAAAAGGGAACAAACTGGGAATAAAATAGAAATCCAAGCTAGAATAAGAAAGAATATGAGAAATATTAAAAAGAAACTTAAATGTAAAAAGTATACCTTGGGATATGGTAAAATGGCTATATCTTGGGAAAATGGAAACCTTTTTTTTAAATGAAAATTGTTTCCTACTGAAAGTAGTGATTTGGGCAAGGGTAATCTAGTGTCGGACCAGCCAAGGAAGAAACGCAGGTTAGGGTTTTGCTGGAGCGTTTTCTCTAATGGAGCCGCCGCTGGATCCCGGTCGCAATGGCCTGGATGAAGCTCGCCCCCTTGTCTCTGACCTCTTCAGGGCGCTTGTTGCTTCACAACTCGCCTCGTCGAAGGCCACAGCTCCGCCTGACTCCAAGTTTGTTAAAAGAACGGAGGTTCCAGAAGTTAAGCTATCATCAACAGCCTCGAAATACAAAGCTGTTGCTTTAGCAGAAAAGGGACTGGTAGGACATTTCACGGGTCTCTGGCCCTCCCCTCGCTCCATTGAAACTTGGTTCAACAAAAACTGGCGTCCTCTAATCCAAGGAGAAGTACAGCAAATCTTTTGTGGAAAAGGGTTCTTTGTTTTCTACTTCGAAAAAAAGGAGGACCGAGACTTGATCTTCAGAAATGGGCCATATTTTATGGGTCCAAGAGTAATGTATCTTAATAAATGGGATCTCTCCGTTGACCCAAAAAAGGACATTCCAATGGCAGTCCCTGTCTGGGTTAAGTTGCCGCATCTCCCCCTTCACTGCTGGAATGATGAAGATCTACGAGCTATTGGCAACTCGCTAGGAAAATACATTGATAAATCGGAGCCAAAACCCCCAATGTTCTCATGTGCAAGAATTTGTGTTGAGGTCGACTTGGAAAAGGGCCTCCCAGAAGCTATAAACTTGGCAATGGAAGGATGGAGCCACAGACAAACTGTCGATTATGAGCAGATACCTTTTAAATGCAAGGTCTGCCATGAATATGGGCATTTTGCGAGGTTATGTCCTAAAAGAAAAATCCCAGAAGCAGAAGAGACTCAAGGAGGAGAATGGAATGAGGTCTCAAGGAAAAAAGGGGGCAAGAACAATACAAGTACAGTGGCCAAATCTCCACCCAGAAATAAAGAGAACTCCAACAAGTTTCAGATCTTGAGCATCGAGGAAGATGAAGAAGAACAGGAGAAAGAAAAACAATCAGAGGAACATCAGGGAGACCAGACGCAAAATAATATTGAGGATGAGAACCAGAGCCTTCCCGCCTGTCAACACGCAGCGGATGGAATAGAGGCTTCTCTAAATTCGGGAGGATCAGTAAGAAGAGCCAAAGCAAAATTATTTCAAGAAGAAACCTCAGAAAGCAAAGAAGATGATCAAGAACCCATAGTCAAAAGAGGAAGAAGACTCAACAAAACAATAAGAGAACAAGAAGCAGCCAGAGAAAGGGCGGCGGGTAAGCAAACCAGTCTGGATCAACATGTAAGAATAATACCCAGTGGAAAGCAGCCTCAGGAGGAAAGAAAGGACAGAGCAGGTCCTCTTTCAATCAAAAAATAATGAAAATAGTCTCCTAGAATTGCAGAGGATTAGGTGGAAAGCAAAAAGCAGAAGCAATAAAAAGAATAAAAAAAATGGAGAATATATCAATCCTCACAATCCAGGAGACCAAAATGCAAAAGGGGGACTGCATCAATACCATGAAGCATGTCTGGCCCAAAGGAGAAGGAATAGCTGTCAACGCATTAGGAGCATCCGGAGGACTAATATCCATTTGGGATGAAGGTAAGTATAAATGCCATTCCTCTAAAATAAATCGGCATTGGATTTTTATTGAGCTTGAAGATATTTCAAGCAATGACAGGTTCTGGGTTGGAAACATATATGGGTCAACCATGTATGGCCAAAAGGAACAGTTTTGGAATCAGCTAATAGACCTCCGCCACAGCTTGGCAAATCATCCTTGTATTCTTGCAGGAGACTTCAATGTCACTATTTCAGCGGCTGAGAGGAAAGGGGGGTAAAAAATCAAAGACCCGTATGGAGAAAGAATGGAAGATTTAATGTCTGATTGGAACCTTATTGACATCAAGCCCAAGCAAGGTGTCTTTACTTGGAATAACAAGAGGATTGGCCCTAATCATATTGTTGCTCGATTAGATTGGTTTCTAATCAGCTCCTCTTTTCTTTCCAACCCCAAACTCCCTGAATCTAAGATTTTAGCCTCAGCCACCTCAAATCATAGGCCCATCTCCCTCTTCTTCTCCTCACCTGGAAACCTGGGTCCCCTTCCCTTCAGGTTCAACCTGGCTTGGCTTGAGAATCAAAGCTGCTTGGATGAAGTGATATCGATTTGGAAACAGTTTATCCCTGGGTCTCCAGGTTACATCTGGGAGACCAAACTTAAGATTGTTAAAAAAACGCTGAAAAACTGGGCAAAACAAAACAATACGAAGCCTGGAGAAGAGCTTGAGAAACTTCAAAAGGAGCTGGAACATCATCAAAATAGAATGGAGCAGACTGCAGTCACGATGGAAATGCTTAGAGAAGAAAAAGACCTTGACGAAAAAATTCTGAACACTGCTAGAAGAGATGAGGAAGAATGGAGACTCAAATCAAGATGTCTCTGGCTAAAGGCAGGAGACAGGAATACTAAATTTTTTCATGCTCAATGCAAGGAGAGATACAGAAAAAACAACATCATAAGTCTTACAAGGGAGGATGGCCAAAAGATAGAGGGGCAAGATTTCATTCTTCAAGAAGCCAAAGCTCACTTTGAAAGTTTATACAATGAGAATGAGGACGTTTCCAAAGAAGATCTGGATCAAATGAGTACAGAAATCCCCAATCTCATCTCAGAAGCAGACAATAAGAGGTTAATGGATCAGATAACAGAAGACAAAGTGAAAAAAGCAGTTTGGTCACTTCACCCAGAAAAGGCCCCCGGCCCGGATGGACTCTCCATTCACTTTTATAGAAAACTTTGGCACTAGCTCAAAAAATATCTTATCAGAATGCTTAATTGGACAAGGAAAAGAGAAAGAATTGGAGGGGCCACCAATTCCACTTTCATTGCTCTTATTCCCAAGGAAAAAAATCCTCACTCTATAGGAAGATTCCGCCCTATCTCCCTCTGTAATTCTTCCTACAAAATCCTCACCAAAATCATTGCTAACAGAATTAAGAGACTACTTCCCAAAATCATATCCCCAAATCAAGGAGGCTTCATGGCTGAACAACAAATATACGAAAACATTCTTTTTGTTCAAGAAGCAATACACTCAAGCGTTCAAAGGAAAGATTCGGGTATGGTTATAAAAGTTGATATGGCAAATGCCTTCGATAGAGTAAGGCATGAATTTCTTTTCATAGTTATGGCAAAATTTGGTTTTGAAAAATATTTTATAGGATGGATCAAGGAATGCATTGGATCTCCTTGGATCGCCCCCTTAGTAAATGGCAGACCCTCCTCCTTTTTTTGATTGTCTCGAGGGCTGAGGCAAGGCTGCCCCCTCTCTCCCAGTCTTTATGTCATCATGGCAAACTCCTTGAGTAGGAAACTCAACAGTCAGCAAATGAATGGCTCTCTCCCATGTATTGTCATAACCAAAAATGTCTCTCCTATTAATCACACTCAGTTTGCTGATGACACCATTTTGTCAGGTAGTGCCTCTCCCATCATTGCCTCCAGATTTAAATTAACCCTTGACCTTTTTCTCCATGCCTCTGGGGGCAAAACGAATAGTCAAAAGTGTAATATATACAACTGGAACTGTGGAAATCTTCTTCTCAGAAATATAGCTCTTACTCTTGACTTTAAACCCTATTTCGATTGGACTTACTTCAAGTATTTAGGCATTCCCATCACCCATAAACGAATCTCCTCCTCCTCCTGGCAGCCTATTCTGGAAAAAATCAAGAGTAAAATCAACTCTTGGGGAACTCGTTGGCTTAACTTGGCTGGCAGAGTGACTTTGATCAAAGTTGTCATCTCCTCTATCCCCATTTACATCGAAGCCATTCTTTTGGCCCCCACAATGGTTACGAACGCTATTTGTCTGGAGATCAGAAAATTCCTCTGGCAGGGGGGAAAGAATCAAGGAAAGAAATTCCACCTTGTTAATTGGAATATTATCAAGGAGAATCAGGAAAAAAGGAGGATTGGGTATTCGTGACCCAGCAACAATGAGCAAATCCTTGGGAGCAAAAATAGTCTAGAGAATGATATCAGGTAAAAAAGAATGGTGGAAGGAGGCTATAAGGAAAAAATACACCAGAGGACCAAGACATAGATGTCTAAATAATATGAAGGAGAAAACAGGAACAGCCATTTGGAGGCTTATGCTCTCTTTTGCAGGGTTGGTAAAAGATAATATGTATTGGATCCAGGGAAACGGGAATAAAATCAATCTTTGGACGGACAGCATTAATGGAGAACAACCTATTGGAGAAATACAAGAAATTCAAAATGTCAAAATCTGGCTCCAAGAAGCAGGGATTCAGAAGCTGGCGGATTTGGTCAATTGGTCACCCTCAGGAAAATGGAAAGACTGGAAAAATATGGACCCTCCAGGAAACTTAGCAGAAATCTATAAAGTCTTTCTACAATATTTGCATGGGAAATCTCCAATAGGCACTAGAACCAAAGACATCAGAGGATGGGGCAAAGCAGGAAACTACTCGGTCAAAGATGGCTACGCGCTGCTCACTAGGAACAACAACCCTGTCCAAACAAGATGGAAGAAAGTTTGGAACAGAGATAGCATCCCAAAGATAAACTATTTCTTTTGGATCTTAGCTCACAACAAGCAATTAACAGCAGACAATCTCAAGCTCCGAGGAATTGAAGGTCCCTCTAGATGCCACCTGTGTCAAAATGCAAAAGAGAGTGCACAACACTTATTCCTAGACTGCACTTTCGCTAGATAGGTTTGGATTCTGGTTCTTGGTCCCCTCGCAAACTCCTTTACATTCCCTAGGCAAATGAAGCAGTTGATGGATGACTGGAACAATAGAATCCAGGGAGGTCGAAAGAACAAGCCCACTTTAACAAGAATTTGGAAGCTTCTCCCTATGAACATATGCTGGCAGATATGGCTGGAAAGAAACCAAAGAGTTTTTGAAGACAAAAAGAGTGCAGAGACGAGAATAGCAAATAAAGAAATAACCCTTATCTCTGAATCTCTGAACTCCAGGGGAGTGGCTCTACATTCCCAGGAAGCTTTAAATTGGAATGAATTTCAATGGTGTCAAATGTTCACAAAGGTGAGTTCACTTCAGTCCAAAATCCTTACAGCCTGTCACGAGTGGGAGATAAGAAAAGATAAACAGTCCTTTGAGAAATGGTGGAAGGATCAAGCAAGATTCACAATCTTCTTTGACGGGGCCTCTAAAGGGAACCCGGGGGTGGCAGGCGCGGGGGGGATAATTTTTTATCCCAGAGGAAATAAAGTAGCAGACTTCTCTTGGGGACTGGGTATCAGCACCAATAATCAATCCGAATGGTTGGCCCTATATCACTCTCTTGAAATTGCGGTCACCTTCAACATGGAACATTTGCAGGTATTCGGGGACTCCAGGCATGTAATCCAAGCTATGCGCAATGGTAATCCCCACAAAAGTGCTAAAAGTCAGAGATTTCAGAAACGAATCAAGAGTCTCGAACTCCCAAATGATACTCTCTTTTTCCATGCGCTAAGAGACCTCAATTCCATCGCGGATAAACTAGCAAATGTTGGTGTTACTATGAAAAAGGGGCAATCCTCTCTCAACAATGTTTTAAAACATAGTTTTATACCTTAATGATCTATTTCTTATGGGTTTACATACTTGGAGAAACTATTTACAAGGTGGCCCTCTCCACCATTTGGAAATTCGTTCTAGGTATGCCTTGGATTGGCCGCCATGCTTCCACCCACGCGCCCTCCACATGGCCCATTCAGATCTCACGCTTGGGCATTTAAGGCTCCAAGCATCCATTGGCTTCATAGCTCACAGGATGGAGAGTCTTACCCACCCTGCCCTTGCTCCGGCTCTGCAACATCTTCGCATCACCCAGGAACCTGTCGCGCTGTTTGAAGCCGACTCTCCCTCGTCAGCTCGCAGCATGGAAGGGGTCAGACAGGCCATAGCCACGTTAAGCCATCTCTCTTCGGAAATTAAAACCTACCTGTCCAAGACGTATTCAGTTGTTTGCACCACTGCGAACCAAATTGAGGAATTGGCCATGGAAGACAGGTACATTCACTCTCGGCTCTCTTGCCTGGAGTCACGCATGGAAGACATGGACCAAAATATCATTGAGCTGATGGGAAAAGTGGATAGTATCAAAGCAGATACCTCATTTTTTGCCTACAAAACTCATTGCAGCGTTGTGCAGGAAGCCCCAATTGTAAACCAGGAGATGATGGATGAGGCCTCAGTTCAGCAGCAAAATTTCAGTTAATGACAGTCTCTTCATCCTTTTGGATTATCCTCCAATCTGCAGGTTCTCTTAGTTGCTCATACTCTGAATTTTTTTTTGTCTAATATTATGTAAACAATTTGTAAGGGTTTATCCCAACAGTAAGAATAGAATCTATAGGAAGTCAGGAAGCATAGAACTCCATGATAAAAACTCTATTAGTCTCTGCAATTTTCGTTTTTCAGATGCAGAGTGCTGGCTTTTTTTTTGTAATGAATGGTTGTGCACAACCTTTATCTATATAAATCTTTCCCCTGTTTCTGTTAAAAAAAAAGTAGTGATTTGGGCACAATGGAATGCCTCTCTCAACCCAAAAATACACAAAAATAACAAAATCCAATAATACTTTGATGCACACGACTACACCCGTTCAAAATATTGATCAACAACGAAAGTGAGACTTCATAAGCACTCTGATACCATGTTCGAGTAACACATTTATTTCCAAAATGCCGAACACCTTCAGCAACTACTCATGAAAACATATCACATATCAACACACTAATGTTTTACATGGTTAAAACTCCCAAAGAGGGAAATTGTCCACGGCCCTAGCCAAATAGTAGGCAATATATTAAGCAAAGGACAAATATTTCACATATGAGTTTCTCATAATCGATCATTAAGCAAATGATCCTCCAGTCCCTTTAAATAGAGATCATGGACCAAATGGGTGCTAAGACACATATCAATAGCCGTTCTAATCGAGATGAAGATGAGTCGTCTGAACACTCTATGTCTATAACATATCATGACCATTGGATTACATATGTACAAACGCATACTAAAGAAACACACTTTACCTAAAGAGACATTACACCAAGTTGATCATAAATCATAAGTGTCTAAATATCCTAACATACTTAAATTTGAGCTACAAACAATGAAATGGTTTTATAGTTTGATGGCTAAAATGGTCTACTAGGAGATTGACCAATTGGTTGAGAAGAGTCAATTGAGTGATTGCATATAACCATGGATATTTGTTGCATACCATAGTAGAAAGAAGTTCATTGGGGAAATATATGCCTAAACTTTGTTAGTGGGACTATGAAAAATCATGAAACACAAACCTCTAGATGTGGGATCCCATAAATCATACAAGATTGCAAATGTAAATACTCATTAATCCACATTTCTTTAAGATTGATAATAAATGTAGTTTACTACCCATGAGGGTTCTCATTGAAAATATTGTTGTACTATGTATGAATGTTTATTTTCACAATAACAAGTAGATTTTATATTCCAAAAAAAAATTGATCGAACTATACAACATTATAATAGAAAATTTATAAAGCTTGGATGCAATGTATTTACACAAAGACAGTTTATCCTTTAAAATTATCTTAGATTTAATTGTCTTATTCCAACCTCTGAAGGCCTAGCATGTTTATTATCATACACTTTGAAACAATAACAAAACTATTAGACAAAACATAACAACTAGAACAAGGAAACTAGAAAAAAAAACTATTTGGGTGTTCAATTTTTAGGCCCACTCAAATCTGAAAAGCTACATCCACGGGGTTTGCTTCCACTTCATATTGACCTATAGGCCTAAATCCACTTATAATATCCACTAGTTTGCATTTCAAAGTGTATAGGGTGGTTGTGTCCTTCTCCATGCTTAAAGAACATCCACAACCAGAGGGGTCCCTAGAGGTCACAAAATCCAAAGGAGGAAATGATATGACTTCCAAGGGGAGGATAAGATTGATAGAAATCCTTTTAACCAAATATTTTAGAGAACCCAACTATGACACTAATTCCAAATATTTGTTATGATAAATTTGTAAAAAGATCATTACCTCATTCTCCAATTCCTTGAATCCTTAAACTTAGGTTGTCATTTCCGTTGCACATTGATACTTTATCCTATTTTCTGCCTTGAATTTCTTATCACACTCTTCTTAACAACAATTATGTCAAATGGTGGAATTCATCATACTATACTTGTATTCAAAACCAAATAATTCATGTATGCTAATGAAAACCAAATAATTCATGTATGCTAATGAACTGGGGTATATGGAACCAATTTTTTTAAGAACTTTAAACAGAAATGCATGCCTTACTCTTTACTCTTTAAACTGCATTAGCCATATTTATTTGTATCACCATAATTTCTCATTTTTGGATCAGCTTGAGAGAGTGGCCTTCTTGATTCTTTGATATAAGATGGTGTAGCAGTGGACTCAATCTATTTGCCAAGATTTTATAAGAGCCCGTATGAAACCTATAAAAAGAGGAGGGGTTGTGTTTGTTAGGAATTAACTCTTGTTTTTGTTACTTTAATTTTAGTTGCCCAAACATAAGACAAAGATCATTAGTCCACGTGATTTCACATGTATTTTACGATCACTAAGGATTGATTTCCTTGGATCCAGATGGAATTAAACTTAAAAGGAATTGGTCCATAGTTTTCATCTCCCTTGAGATTGAGGAGGATTGGCTTATCATCAAACTTCACTGACAAAAGGATGGAAAATGTGATATGCATATTATATGATATAAAGGAGCTTTAAATTAAAAAATGGTCAACTTTTCTAGCACTTTATGTCTTCGACATAATATTATGTTAGACTAGGTATATTTTAATTTTTGTTTGTTTCTTTTGGATTTAATATACATCCCACTCCATAATCAAATCAACCACCACTTCTCTAATTGAATCACTTATAAGGGGTTCTCCTCATTTCTCTTATAGAGAAAGAATCTCAATTAGATCTTCACCTAAGATTATACTAGCAACATGAATGGAGTCTCTATGTACTCTTAGAAAATCCCAACACTCTTGCTTTATATCTGTAATGCACTAGAGCATAAATATTAAAAAGTTAAATAGGTTGGCCAATTGATTTGAAAACAAATCGGCTGTAAATCCAATGTTGAGATACATGGGACTGGAAGGACTCAATAGTTTATTGGTCCTAAAGTGTGCAGATGCCTCTACAGGCACCTCTTGTACTAATTGTGAAATTCCATTATTGCCCTCTAAATGTCTTCTTTTCAAATCCGTTGTAATACTTTTTTTTTCTATTTTTGCTTCATGGAGGAGAATGATGTACATGCATTTTGATCTTATCAAATTTCGCATTTTTTTCTTGATTTGTTTCACTTCACATTTCTCTACAATTTTAGAATAACAATTTCATTTTGTATTTGATGGGTTTTACAACCATTGCCAAACATTGTTCCAAATGTTGGTTGTGATCGAACATTCTTATATTTATTTATTGTTCTTCTCTTTTTCTTTGTTGGCTTTCCTTTTCATTTTAGTACAAGCCATTTATTCATTATCATCTTCTTCCTCTTATTGTTGAAAGGCCTTTTTCTTGGCTTGAACTTTACTTTGTGTGGATTGATAATTTTTTCGGAATAACAATTGAGGATTTATGGATGCCTTTTGATATTTGAGAGTGTTTAGTTTGGGACAAAGAAAGGTTGTCTAAGGAGGAAAAGGGTGGGGATATGTTAGAGATGATGCATTGCAAAAAGGAGGGATCAGTGAGTTGAGGGATATTGTGGATGGAGGAGAAAGAGATTGAGTGAGAGAATATTGTGCATCCTCAAGTCCTTGCCATGATAAAACATAATAGTGATTCAAATTCAAAGTGGAATTTCATTTCATGCCAATGGGATTAATAAGGGTTAGTTGTTTGTTTATGCTATTTTTGTTTGCTTGTTTAAATTATTCATCATTATCTTAATAAGGTTGGGTAGAGGAGGAGAATTTACAATCTTTTGCAAAGTAATCATATTCCTAACAATATTTGTGCTTAAAGGGTAGCTCTTCATTGTCTAGTTTCTACATATGAGACCAATTGTTCAAGATCACAAATGATACTTTTGGAGTACCTTTCTGAAGATATACCTTAACATTTACTATAGGAAAGGTGGACATGGTATATTTAGGTTCAAAGTTGTCAATGTATCTCCCATAGAATTGCCTATGGATTCTAGGGATTCATCATTCCAACAATGAAGAGGAAATTGAGGAAGGTGAAGCCAAACTCAAATGCTAGAGAACACATTCACATCATAACCAAAACCTAAACTTCAGTAGTTCAAGTGCATTCCAAATGAATCAATGAAGCATTGGCCACTACAAAATATAAGATCCATGTCTTCTTTAAGTTCAAATAGAAAAGTGAAGCAATCCTTTCCATAGAAAAAATAAGAGAGCTTGCATTTTATCAAAGTCTTTTTTAGGAGTCTTTTCATCCATAGTGACAAACTTCTAAAACTCCAAGGCTTCAACAAAGAGGCAGGGAGATGGAGGGGTTTCTCCATCTCCAATCCATGGCAAGGAGGGTCGAGCAACTAGAAACGATGGTAAAAATATCAAACAAGAGATAGAATTTTTTTGGAACCTTTAGTAAAAGCTATCTTATTGTGTGTTAATGTTATTATGTATGATTGTTTTAATTTTTGTTGCTATGACCATATATTAAATAGTAGCACTACACATATTTGCACATATATAGTAAGAAGTTTTAAGTCTAAATGGACTTCGATTTTTGTTTAGAAAAATTGCTTGGACTGACATTTAGCTATTTGGGCTTGCCCATTACATATGTATCAATTCTAGATTGTATATAGAGTAAATGGTAAGTTGTCAATTGGGTCTAGCCTAAGTGGTTGTGGGAAGGAGTGTTATCCTCCCCACCTAGGTTGTATTCCCTTAAATGGTATGTTGAGCTCATAATGAGTATATTGTTGTATGTCCTTGTGCCCTAAAGAATCTATGATTTACCCTAGGTACCATCCCAAAATGAGGGGAAGTGCCAGGGGTTTGCCTTGGGATAATTACTTGGAAAAAAAAAGATTCAATGGTAAGTACTCATTTAAAACTCAACATGCATGCCTTTTCTAAATTGTGTGAATAAAAAAAAAATAAGATAATAAGTCATGAATGAAGCCAAATTTGTGTGGACGTAACAATTTCTTCTAAAACCAAATAATCATTCTAATAACAAGAGAAACATGCCTAAACTATTCATAATAAATACAAGATCTCAAAGTGTGATTATCTCTAAATATGATATAATCTGTACTACAAATCTCAAAACAAAATGATCATAGGAAGACATGAACCATGGTGCAATATTAGGGAGTCCCTTTACTTTGACCAACCAAACAAAGCTACATAGTGAAAATTTTATTTTTAAGCAATTATTCATAAATTAAAAAGAGCAAGCGTTGAATGCTCCAAGTAGCACCTTGTTTGGATCCTATAATGATTTAAATATTAATAGATCTTATTTTTAAGTAATTATTCATCAATTAAAAAGGGTAAGTGTTGAATGCTCCAAGTAGCATCTTGTTTGGATCTTGTAATGATTTGTTTTTTATAAGTATCCACGGGGATTTGAACTTGTGACTTTCCATTTACAACTTCTCAACTCAATTACTCATTACTAATTTCTCTACCTCTAGTGAGCGGATCTTTTAATGATTTAAATATTAATATATCATGATATTTCTGATGGTAATGTTTGGTATCTCACAAGTTTGATGTATTGTAAGGTTTCTCAATAATGTGGTGACTAGCATATATGTTGGACTTTGAGTAGGGTCAAACCCTTTCAAATTATTTGGTTGGTTAATTCATGTTTAATATTTTCTTCGGGCTTTGAAGATGGGTGTCTATCATTGATATATATAAAGTGTTATTATAAACTAGTAAGAAAAAAAGATATATGCATAATATACAAAGAGAGTTTCTAAATCTAAACTTATAAAATTTTCAAGATAAATAGAAAATTAAATCAAATATGAGAAGTCCAAATATTAGAGAGAATCATAACCGTTTAGTTTATTAATGAAATCTTAGAGACTTTACAATATGTTCACATTCTAAATATCCACATAAAAAATAATAAAAGATATACATATCTCTTAATCTCTAATTATAATGCTCTATTTTTTCTTTTTCTTTTTTTTTTTATAACCGAGGAACTATCTGGATCCTCCTTGTTGAGCATCGTCAACCAAGCAGGTTGGAGTACAAATCTTGGGTTGGGGTCAGCCTTAATTTGGAACCGGTTCATCAACGTCTGGGAAGGTATAGCGCATTCAGAGGAGACAACAACAGGTCCTGTAGGGTGGGGCTAAGGCTCCGGACTCAACGGCTGGTCCAAATGGTCCCTACGCCAGAGACCAGGGTTCAACTCCTACCCCCAAATGCTCTATCTAGATGCACACAACTCAAAGGCTGTAAAAAAAAACTTAACAATTCAATCTATTTTAGGGTAGTAGAGTGACATATTTAAGGTGGATGGGGGTGTGGTATAGGAGAATGTGCCTTATTGTCCCATATGACTAGCATATATACGTTGGAATTTAATTAGGCTTGACCCCTTTCAAATTATTTGATTGGTTATTTCATTCCCCATTCTTCTTCCTCGGGCTTTCAAGGTTGGTGTCTAACTACATGTATCATTGATATGTTGGGTGTTATCACAAAGTAACATCCTTCCTTATAGTGAATATTCGTATGGTAATTGTTGTGTCATGGGGTGTTAGTAGTTTGGGAATACCACATGATATGGGTATTTAATTTTCTCTATTAAATAATTGGAGTAGGTGACTTTAAAATTATATAGGAGTTCTTTATAAATTATTGATACATATATTTATGAAAAATGGTAAATTTTCAATATGGGATTATTAATTAATGTAAATCAATTCAATGGTAGGAGATTAGAGAAACAAACTGCATATGCAGTATTATTCTGGTGGGTTAACTCTACTAGATGAGTGCTGTGAATTGCAAGCAAGAGGTCATGAGGTCGAGTCCTCGAGTTAGCTACCTCTATGAATATTGTGGCCTTCATTCAATGTCCTCATCAAGTTAAGTTGTCAAAATTGCAATCAAATGATTTACCCCAAGTACTATCATCAAAATGAGGGGAATGTACTTTGAGGGTTTCCCATGATGTGCATTTTGTCAACGAAAAAAAAAGGTATATACAGTAATTATAAAAGGTAATTTTTATAAGTCTATGAACACATGAAGATTTGTTTACTTCGATTTAACATTTGTGAGGTCAAATTTAAGCTCTAATCACTAATATGATATAGAATTTATAGACAAATATATGTTAACAATGGGAAGAACATTGCTTGTATGAAATTCTTTTTCTATCCATGTATGCATTCAATGAAATCTAATGTATAATTGATATTATTTGTTGATTACATTGAGATTTAACTACCTGTACAGGGGAAAATAAGAACAACATACATTTAGAATCATTCCCCATCAAAATAATTTTCAATTCCTTCTTGGTTTTGGCACTCTCATTAATACCCACAATGATCATACGACCATTTGACATAGCTAAAGGTTAATTTACAGATAAGTGGTATAATTATTCCCTCTACATTACATTAATACCCACAATGCTAATCATACAGCCATTTGACATGTTGAAGGTTAATTTACAGAGAAGAGGTATAATTATTCCCTCTACATTACAAATGAGGAATATAACAACCTTAAAATCAACACATACATATCTTTTAGGTAACCAAATTGTACTCCTCAAAGAATCTTAAAATTTCAGACTTACATTTCCCTTAATTAAGTGCATCTTCATCAAATATAACAATACCCAATGCACAAATCATCAATTCATAAACATAACATGGAACCCTCCACTACTGCTATGATGTATAAAATAATCCATGAAATGGATAACCACTAACCACTAGATGGAAGATTCATCTAAAACAATATTTTAGTTATAAGTTTGATCATCCTGGATTTATAAGTTTGATTAGGTTGGATTTTAAATCATATTTTTATTTTAACATTATCTTGCCTCTCTTCCTGGTAAGATTCCAATTCTTGTCAATACATATTTATCTGATCATCAGGTAAAGATTGAAGACCTCTCCCTTGTTGGTCTACACCAACATATACTGATAGCTTTCCAAAAAGAATGTGTCGCCCTGAAAACACAGAAAAATATCAAAAAACAAATTTTTGTTTCCCAGTTTGCCTGTCAGCAGTTTCGTGAAACTGCCAATTATGGTTGTTTCAAACCTCGTCCTCATAAGGAATCTTCATCTACATGCAATTGACATTCTAAGAACTCCAGCAAAAACTATTGACAACACCGTCCTAAATTCCATTCCTCCTCTCGAAAAATTTCCTCTTACCTAAAGAAACCTTTCTTTCCACATAAACAGAATAGGTTTGTTTTCAAAAAAGGGACTCAGCCACTCAGAAAGTCTACTTGTTATATTTGTGGCAAACCAGGACATTGGGAGAATAAATGTCCCGATAGAAAGACAAAGTTTCAAAATAAGCTTTGTGAGATTTTGACTACTGAATATAATCCTGTTGATTGGGATTTAGTCCCAGCATTGCAAACTAATGATGAAGGTTTCTCTATCGATGAGTCAACCAGTGACTCTGAATATGAATCTGAATCAGATGAGTTAGATATCCAAAAGATTTCTATTAACTCTGACAGTTATGATGATGACAGAACTTTTATCAGCAATTGTTTTATGTTCTTGTTTGCTTCTATAAAAAGTCAGATAGAAGAGCTAGAAGAAAGAAAGGCAAATCTCTCACCTGGTCTCATCATCATTAGGAGAAGAATACAAGAAAAGATTGATGAATTGACAAAGAAGTTTCTAGACTCACAGCAATCAGATTATACTCATGAATGCTCAGATCCCGGCGAAGCCGAGTTACTTTGAAAAATTTTCTTTTATGAAAATAAAATCAAAAGGGGCAGAGAGCAGTTAGCCAATATAGCTACTAGTATTCAAGAATCCTTACACCAGCTAGATGAGTTGAATTTTGAATATATTCAGCTTACATTGAGCAAATCCCACAGCTTTGATTGAATCAGAGTCAAGATTATAAGACCAAACAAGCGTATCCTCTGAGTTATTAATTCTTATGCCATCCTTGTTGAGAATAGTTATGTAACGGTTCCATTCTTCACCCCAAATGTTGTCGAGACCAAGGTCCTGAGCAGTCAGCCAATAATTTCCCGAGCTCTGAATCTATCATGTCCCAAATTTGGAATTGGGTCACAATGGCCTAATCACATTATCCATATTCATTAGAGTTTGTAAAATTGATCTTAAGGGTCAAATAATTGCCAAGGAGGAAAATTACTAGTTTCCTAGGTTTGTGGTGGAAGCTTTGGGATTTGGAATAAGGGGGATAATAAATGATGTTTAGACATTAGAAGGGTTCAAGTATTTAATAAATAGAGTGAAGAAAGAAATTCAAGAGAAATCCTAGGTGACAAATGGTTTTGGAGACATATGGAGGATGTGGGACCCACACTAGCTTGATTTTTCATAATACATGGTATCTCTCTTTTGCAAATTCGAATTAATGGGAATGTGAACACTCTTGGGTGAGTTGGTAAGTCATAACACATGTCATTGAGCATCTTAGGTCGAATTGGGAAGGATTGGTAACCTCCATGGAAGATAAAGAGTCAAAGTGGAAGTTTGTGGACACTTGGGCTAGATTCCCTAGCCCCTATGTCACCAATGATGGAGCATCTATGACAACTATGACAAATTGCAGACCTGACCTCTGACATCTGACCACTATGACATGTCAGCCCCAAAAATAGGCTCAAGGAAGGCGAATTTGGGAGTTGGAGAAGCCGAAGAGACTCAAAATCGAATTTGGGAGAAGATGGAAGGTTGGAACTAGGAGACAAGTGGCAAATGTGGAATATTTCCTAAATGGAAATCTATTGAATCTATTGAGAGGATTTCTACCCTTAGAAGGATAATGTTGGTTATAAAATGTAGAAATGAAGTATGATAATAGCTTTTGATCATTTGTAGAATTTGCAATTGCATTTGTGAAGAGGGAGAGCTAGTGGATGACTAGTTTCTTGCCTTAGCCAATTTCGAGGGTGAAAGATTCCCATCCAAGTTGGTAATTGGAAAGGCCATTCAGACATTTCATTTGGAGCTTTAATGGAGTCTTTATTTTCAAGTGTAAGCTACAGGGCAGCTCATGGTTTCTTCTATTGCAGCTCACTCCTTCAACCATTTCCAGTTTTGATGGCATATTCTTGATCCTTGATGGAGGGCGTTTTTGGTGAGCTATTGTACTCTTTGGGGAAGCTTTTAATGCCCCATTTCTTTTGTAGTATGAATTAAATACTCTGTTCTTCATCTCCAAAAAATTTCAGGTCGAAATTCCAATTAGAAATGTATAAATCTCATTTTTAATGGAAGAACAATGCCATTTCCCCACTACCTTGTTGTGAGCCAATGTATTGATGATGATTTCGAATGAATGGATGGTTCTCTGATATATTTGTGATCAATATACTACCATGGATGTCTTCTACAAGTTTCATGTACTGTACTTGAGCATTTGAAGCATTTTTACTCAGTTTAGTTGTATTGGGAGGTGAAATAGTGCCATTTCCCCAAGGGTCGAATTGGGGATTTTTGCAGTTGAATGGGAGAGGGTGAGAACAGTTGTAATAATCCATTAATGGTGCATATGAGACTTTAATAAAATAATTAACACATTACATACCTCTGTTCATAAATTTGAGTGGGTTTGGAGGCATTTGGGAAGCCATTTTCAGTACTTACCCCAGGGGGATTTGAACCCCAAATTACTAGTAAAATTGCATAATTGGTCCAGAATCTTAAGAGAGTTTGCAAAGGTCTTTTGGTGGACATATGTCATCCATAAAAATCATATTCAAGTTCTAATATCATTCATACACCTTTCTTGAATATTTGAAGGCATTTGGAGTCAATTTGAGACCTAGAGACCAATACTAGTCAAAGGAAAATCACTAGTAAAGTTACCTACATTGATCAGAATTAAAAGAGGATTTGTAGAAGTATTTTAAAGGTCCAAAGGCATCCCTGAAACAAATATTTATGTTCTAATATCATTCATACACCTTCTCAGAATATTTGGGATTATTTGGGGCAAATTTGGGACCTAGAGATCAAAACTAGACAAAGGTCGAACTAGGGAAAAAAAGTGGAAAATTGTCATTTTGATAAAACTCCTAACAAGGGACATTACAGAATCCACTCAGGACGTCGGATATGATCAAGGGTCACAACTCCCAAATTTGTAAGATAGTCTCTGATAAAGGTAGATAAGAGATAGTCTTCCTCGTTTCCAATATAGGTATCTATCCCTATCAACACATTCTGACCATTTCCAATACTCCAAGTTAAATATCTACTAAGCCAAGGATAAATTTTGAGAAATTCGCTCCATATAACAGAGGAGTTCCTTGAACTTTTGTTCGGGTTTCTGATCCAATGAATCAAATTGTATTTTATATACTTACCATGCACGATGTTTGTCCACAAACCTGATCCAAATAATCCACGCCACATACTTTTCAGACAGAGAGCAATGTTGAACCAGAATAAGTTCTTAATGCTCTAGCCACCATGATGTTTGGGAACAAATAATTTTTCCCATTTTGTAAGATGAATCTTTCCACCTTTTGCATTCTTGGATCAAAGAAAATTAAACAGTAATTTTTCTGATCATTTGAAGTATTATTTTAGGAACCATAATCAAATAAAACCAATATACCAACATCCCAATGAGCAATTCCTTAAGCAAAGTGATCCTACCACCTAGAGAAAAATAATTATAGCTCCAGTGAATGATCCCTTTCTCATATATTTTCACCAACCAGTACTAATCACATACACTGTAGCAATTTGGTTTTCTAAAGTAACGAAGGTACTTGAAACCAGTCTCAATCTGGGACATTTGATATGGAAAAAAAACAGAGATACGGTCCAATATATTCACATCCACGTTGTGGTAAAGGAAGGAATATTTATTGAGACTTATATCCATACCTGAAGTCGAACATAAAATCCTAATGATTTCTAAAAACTAACAACAATCACATTTTTAAATGTGGTTTATATTCGTCGATCGATGTATATCAACCATGACCGCACATTTAAAAGTAGTTGATACTCACGAATTGGCAAATATCTACCACATTTAAAAATGTGGTTGTTGCTAGCGGACAGTCGGCCCACCGAACAAATAGCTAAATTAAAAAATTAATAAAAATGTTATTTGGAAATAAAAATAAAAGAAATACATTAAGTTAAAAATAAATAAATAAAAATATTAAAACATATTAAAAATTAAATTAAATTCTTTAAATTAAATTGAATTAACTTAAATTAAATTAAATAAATAAAATAAAATAAACATATTAAAACATATTAAAATTTAAATTAAATAAAACATATTAAAAATTAAATTAAATTAAGTTAAATTAAATTAAATTAAATTAAGTTAAGTTAATTAAAATCAATTAAATTAATTAAATAATTTAATTAGTGTTTTTATGATAATTATTATTATAAAATAAAGATTTTAATTAATATTAGTAAATAAGATATGTTAATATTAATAAAAAAATATTTTTACATGGCATTTATTTTTATTACAAAAATTAAGTTAAATTAAATTAAATAAAAGTAATTAAATTAAATTAAGTTAAGGTAATAAATTAAAATTAATTTAATTTAATTAATAAATTAAATTAAATGAAAATAATTAAATTAAATTAAGTTAATTAATTAATTAAAATAAATTAAATTAATTTAATATAATTTAATTAATTAATTAAATTAAATTAAATTAAATAAATCGTGATGAGTGCTATGTTTGATTTAATAATAATATTATTATTTAACCTTATTTATTAGTTTTATAATAATTATTGTTTTTATGATAATTATTATTATGAAATAATGATTTTAATTAATATTAATAAATAAGATATGTTAATATTAATAAAAAAAATTATATGACATTTATTTTTATTACAAATATTAAAATTTATTTATTTATTTAATAATATTTTTTATTGAAAGGTAATATTATTTTTTATTTAATAATAATACTAATAATCATATTATTATTGTTATTTAATAATATTATTTTTAATATTTATTAATATTAAATATGTTAATATTAATAGTTATGATTAATATTAATATTAATAGCTATGATTATTATTAATATTAATAGTTATGATTATTATTTAGTATTATTATTTATTATTCTTCATCAATATATATTAATTTATTAACCAATAATATTTAACAAAATAGATAGATAAATAAAAGCATAAAAAAGTTGAAATTAAATAATGAAGAAATAAATGAAATAAAAATCAAAATAAATAAATATAAGGAAATAAAATATTTATTATTCTTCATCAATATATATCAATTTATTAATCAATTCATGGTTGTCTTCAATCCATAGTTGACTTCACTCCATAGTTGACTTTTAAGCAAGGTCGATTTCAAAGAAAGGTTGACTTCAATCCATAGTTGACTTCTAAGAAAGGTTGAGCTCAATCCATGGTTTTCTTCAATCAAAGGATGACTTCAATCCACAGTTGACTTTTAAGCCAGGTTTGATTTAATCCATAGTTGTCTTTTGAGAAAGGTTGGCTTCAATCCAAAGTTGACTTCAATTCATAGTTGAATTTTAAGAAAGCTTAACTTCAATCCAAGGTTGACTTTATTCCATGGTTAACTTCGATCCGAAGGTGACATCAATCCAAGGTTGAATTCAAGCTCAAGTTGAACTAAATACATGATTGAACTCAATTCATAGTTGAATTCAATCTGACATTGACTAAAAGGTTGCCTTCAACCAAGTTGACTTCGTCCAAGTTTTAATTAAATGCATTAATAATATTAAATCCATTAATTAAACCCATTAAATCCAAGTTTAACTTTTTAGTAGGGATGATTTCAATCCCTGGTTGAATTTTAGGCAAGGTTGCTTTCAATCCATAGGTGACTTCTAAGTAACGTTGACTTCAATCCAGGTTTGACTTCCATCTAATGGTGGCTTCAATCCATGGTTAACTTCAATCCAATGTCGACTTTTATCCATATTTGAATTCAACCCTTATTCGACTTTTAAGAAATGTTGACTTCAATCCATGGTTCACTTCAATCGAAGGTTTCCTTCAATCCATGGTTAACTTCAATCCAATGTTGACTTCAATCCATGGTTAACTTCAATCCAATGTTGACTTCAATCCATGGTTGAATTCATTCCAATGTTGACTTCAATCAAATTTTGACTTCAATCCATGGCTAACTTGAATCCAAGATTGAGTTCATTTGAGGGTTGACTTAAATCCAAGGTTGAATTCAAACCAACGTTGCCCTTCAATCCATGGTTGAATTCAATCCAAATTTGACTTCAATCCAATATTGACTTCACTATGTAGTTCTTTTTATTGAAGGTTGACTTCGATCCAAGGTTGGCTTCATTCCATGTTTGACTTCGATCCAAGGGTGACTTCAAGCCAAGGTTGACTTCAAGCCAAGGGTGACTTCAATCCAAGGGTGACTTCAATCCTTAGTTGACTTCAATCCAATGTTTACATCACTCCAGGGTTAACTTCAAGGATGACTTCAATCCAATGTTGACTAAGAGGTTGACTTCATTCTAAGGTTTCCTTCAGCCCAAGGTTGACTTCAATCCATGCTTGACTTAACTCCAAAATTGACTTTAGATCAGGTTCACTACAATCCATTAACAATATTAAGATTAATGACTTTAATCAATGGTTGACTTTAATATATAGTTGACTTCAATCCATGGTTGACTTTAATCCATGGTTGAATTTGAACCACAATTGACTTTAATCTAAGGTTGAATTTGAAGCATGGTTGACTTCAATCCATTGTTGACTTTAATCAAATTTTGACTTTGAACAATTGTTGACTTTTAAGCAAGGTTGAATTCAAACCATAATTGAATTTCAAGAAATGTTGAATTCAATTTATAGTTGACTTTTAAGAAAGGTTGAATTCAATCTAAGGTTGACTTCAATCCAAGGTTGACTTCAATCCATGGTTGACTTCAATCGATAGTTGACTTCAACCCACAGTCGACTTTTAAGCAAGGTTGGCTTCAATCCATATTCCACTTCAATCCAAGGTTGAATTCAATCTGTAGTTGACATAAAGCAATAGTTGACTTTTAAGTAAGTTTCACTTCACTACAAGGTTTACTTTAGTCCATGGTTTACTTCAATCCATAGTTGACTTCAATACAACCATGACTTCAATCCATAGTCAACTTTTAGGCATGGTTGACTTCAATCCATGCTTGATGTCAATCGAAGGTTGACTTTAGTTAATCGTGCTTTACTTTGGTTGATGATGGTTGACATTTTGATCAACCATAGTTGACTTCTGGTTTACCATGGTTGACATTGGCTGCCTAAGCTTAACTTTGGTTGAGCTTCGCTCACTTTTGATTAACAATGGATAACTTGAATCCATAGTTGAATTCAGTCCATGGTTAATCTCAGTCCATAGTTGACTTTTAAGAAAGGTTGCTTTCAATCCATAATGGACTTCTAAGTAAAGTTGACTTTTAAGAAAGGTTGCTTTCAATCCATAATTGACTTCTAAGTAAGGTTGACTTCAATCCAAGTTTGACTTCAATCCAATGTTGGCTTCAATCCATGGTTAACTTCAATCCAATGTCGACTTTAATCCATATTTGACTTTTAAGAAAGGTTGACTTCAATCCAATGTTGACTTCAGTCCATGGTTGACTTCAATCGAAGGTTTCCTTCAATCCATGGTTAACTTCAATCCATTGTTGACTTCAATCCATGGTTGAATTCATTCCAATGTTGACTTCAATCAAATGTTGACTTCAATCCATGGCTGACTTGAATCCAAGGTTGAATTCATTTGAGGGTTGACTTCAATCCAAGGTTGAATTCAAACCAACGTTGCCTTCAATCCATGGTTGAATTCAATCCAAATTTGACTTCAATCCAAGGGTGACTTCAAGCCAAGGGTGACTTCAATCCAAGGTTGACTTCAAGCCAAGGTTGACTTCAATCCAAGGTTTCCTTCAATCCAATGTTTCCTTCAATCCAATTATAGTTGAATTTTAAGAAAGGTTAACTTCAATCCAAGGTTGACTTTATTCAATGGTTAACTTCGATACGAAGGTGTCATCAATCCAAGGTTGAATTCAAGCTCAAGTTGAACTAAATACATGACTGAAATCAACTCATAGTTGACTTCTATCTGGCGTTGACTAAAAGGTTGACTTCAATTTAAGGTTTCCTTGAGCCAAGTTGACTTCAATCCAAGGTTGACTTTGTCCAAGTTTTAATTAAATCCAGTAAAATATTAAGATTAATGATTTCAAGTCATGGTTGAATTTAATCTAGGGTTGACTTTGATTAATGATTTCAAGTCATGGTTGAATTTAATCTAGGGTTGACTTTGATTAATGATTTCAAGTCATGGTTGAATTTAATCCAAGGTTGAATTTGAAACATGGCTGACTTCAATCCATTGTTGACTTTAATCAAATGCCGACTTTGAACCATTGTTGACTTTTAAGCAAGGTTGACTTCAAACCATAGTTGACTTCCAGGAAATGTTGACTTCAATTTATAGTTGACTTTTAAGAAAGGTTGAATTCAATCTAAGGTTGACTTAAATCCATTGTTGACTTCAATCGATAGTTGATGTCAATCCACAGTTGACTTTTAAGCAAGGTTGGCTTCAATCCATAGTTGACTTAAATCCGAGGTTGAATTCAATATGTAGTTGACTTCAAGCAATAGTTGACTTTTAAGTAAGTTTTACTTCACTACAAGGTTTACTTTAGTCCATGGTCGACTTGAATCCAAGGTTGCCTTCAATTAACCATTAACTTCAATCCATGGTTTATTTCAATCCATAATTGACTTCAACATAACCATGACTTCAATCCATAATTAAGTTTTAGGCATGGTTGACTTCAATCCATGGTTGATGTCAATCGAAGGTTGACTTTAAGCCATGGTTTACTTCAATCCAAGGTTGAATTCAAATAAAGCCTCACTTCAATCCATGGGTGACTTCAATCCAATGTTGACTTAAAGGTTAAATTCAATGCAAGGTTGTCAGCTAGCCAATGTTGATTTCAATCCATGGTTGGCTTCATTCCATGGTTGAATTCAATCTAATGGTTGGCTTTTAACCATGGTTGACTTTAATCCAATGTTGTATTGTAACCATGGTTGACCTTAACCACATTTGAAAATGTGGTTGTTGTATTGTAACCATGGTTGACTTTAATCCAATGTTGTATTGTAACCATGTAATCAAGGTTGACCTCAATCCAAATGTGACTCCAATCCATGGTTTACTTTTAATCAAGGTTGACCTCAATCCAAAGGTGACTTCAATCCATGGTTGAATTCAACCCATAGTTGAACTTTAAGCAAGGTTGACTTCTATACATAGGTGACATCAATCCTAGGTGTACTTCGATCCATATTTCACTTCAATACATAATTAACTTTTAAGTAATGTTGACTTCAATCCAAAGTTGTCTTCAATTCATAGTTGACTTTAATCCAAGGTTGACTTCAATCCAGGGTTGAAATCAATCCTACGGTTTACTTAAATCTAAGATTGACTTTAGGTCAAAGTTGACTTCAATCTAAGCTTGACTGAAGATAGAATTTCAATCCAAAACTAAAATCTCAACATGGTTAAGAAAAATATACAATTTATACTAAAAATAAATTAAATATTATAAATAATGTGTTTTTTTTTAATTATAAATAATGTGTATAAACATTATAATTTTTATTTTTTTTAATTCTAAATAATAGATTTATGTTATTAACCAAAACTGTTATGTTTCAAAGTGATGTTGAATTCTTATATTCGCGAATGATTGTATCTTATTTTCATGTTCATCTAAAGTTTTGTCCTATTATAATTGTCATTAATTATCAAATTACATACAAATTCTACCATACAACATTTCAATATAGACTATATTGACTGAAAATAGAATTTCAATCCAAAACTAAAATCTCAACATGGTTAAGAAAAAGATACAATTTATACTAAAAATAAATTAAATATTATAAATAATGTGTTTTTTTTTAAACTATAAATAATGTGGAAAAGAGAGTCTATTTTATAGGTTGAATATAAATAATGTTTTAAACATTTTTTTTTGAAATTATAAATAATATGTTTTTTCTAATTATAAATTACATTATATTAATTTTGTATGAAGAAATTGAAGTTTAAAAATAAAATATTTTTTATTAAAAAATTTAAAATTATACCAAATTATCAAATTACATACAAATTCTACCATACAACATTTCAATATGGACTATATTGACTGAAAATAGAATTTCAATCCAAAACTAAAACAGGAAGGTGTCCTACATCTAATTAACTCTTCCATAATTTTGAAATAGTTATTTGCCAATTTCTCTACTTATGTTTTCCCCTTATCTTGTTTTCTAATTCAAACCTACACACTTGTAAACCTTGGGTTATGTTATAATTGTCCTCCATCAATTGCTTCTTATCTTCAAAGTGATGTATCTTTAGAAGGTGGATTTTTTCTTCTAGTAGATGAATCTCATGTTCTTGGTGGCTATGAAAGCCCTCAATGCTTTCAAATTCAATTCCTTCTTATCTTCAAAGTGATGTATCTTTAGAACATGGATTTTTTCTTCTAGTGGATGAATCTCATGTTCTTGGTGGCTATGAGAGCCCCCAATGCTTCAACTGTAAGTGCTATAAATTCTTTTTCTTGTTCTTTTAATTAATCATGACACACTTGACAAATATATAAGAAGAAATAAAATAGATTATTTATAATTTAATTGATCATTGTAGCACCTATGGGCGAATTATAATTTGAATATATTTTATGCTTTGTTGACATATAATTTGATTATAATGTGATTATTTAAATCACTAGTTTCCACAGCATAATAAGTACGTATATATAATTTATAATCTAAAAATTAAACTCATGAATACTGATTTATCATAATTCCAAATATATTTTTATATGAACCACTTTACCTTCAGCATTTCAATCTTTTAATATATAAAAAAAAAATGATATATATAAACACATATACTCATGAATACTCATTTATAAAAGAATCATAATTCCAAATGTATTTTATATGAATCCCTTTACCTTCAGCATTTCAATCTTTTAATATATACAAACGTTATATATATATATAATGAATACTTAGGAATCATAATTCCAAATATATTTTATATGAATCCCTTTTATTTTCAGCATTTCAATCTTTTAATACATACAATTTTTTTTTTATTTTTTTTAAAGGATAATTATATAAACACATATATGCTTTATGAATACTTAAAAGAATCATACTTCCAAATGTATTTTATATGGAACCCTTTACTTTCAGCATTCCAATCTTTTAATATATGCAAACTTTCAAAAAGGATAAACATATATGCTTATGAATACATATTAAAAATGAGTCATAATTTCCAAACGTATAATTATATGAATAAGCAATTAACACTATTATACTCACAGTTCTGATTTCAAGATTTCATTGGTTAGTTAGGCCGATTACATGAGTAGGATTCAAAGGTGGGATTACTATTGTTATACAAGATATGGGTACTCTTTCGAGCTGTAAGGTTATGTGAGCTTACTATGTATTGTAGTTCAATTAATTAAATAACTAATTCTACAACAGAAGTATGAGTTAAACTCCACCAATAAAAGTTAGCAACAGAAGTTATAATAAAAGCACTTCTCAATAATTACTTCCTACGTTTTAGTAGTGTTGATAGCTTAATGATACATTGTACATCATTTATTAGACAACAGTTTTTCCACAGTTATATGATACTCAAATCCGTTTCCACAGTTATGCTTTATAGGCCAAGTTACATAAAGCTATGGGACTGAAATCATTAAAAGGAGATGGTTTTCTACATTTCGGAATTAAATTCAGGAAGGTAGAGTTCAACCCATTATACATAAAACCTTCCATTCTAGAAAACTCAATCATAGATAGTAATTCATGACCCATTATATAAAAATAACCCAAAAAATATCAACCATCTAGTCGTTTGGAAAAGTACTTTTGTCCTTTGCAAAGTTTTTTATAACTTAAGCAATCTCCTCCAATGTGACAGGATTTCTAAGTTCCAACCCCTCTTCGTTTGTAAATAAGGAAGGAAAATTATTTAAAACCCTCATCTGATCTTCAATCCAAGAAGTGCCAGGATCAGTGTAATGATGTGAGAAAAACTGTTTTGCAGCTTTCTCTAAATCACTTTGATATTTAACCACATTTCCATCATCATCTTTAAGATCCCATATTGCATTATGATTTCTTCTATTAAAGGCATAGCTATGGAAAAAATTGGTATTTTCATCACCAAGTGCCACCCAGGTAGCGCTGCTCCTTAACCACCATGATTTTTCCTCTTGCTCTAAGAGCTCATTTTTTCTTTGTTTAAGGATTTGTAATCCCACTTTTTCTTCCTTTGTAAAAATACCTTCAGGATTGAGTTCAAATAAGAGTCTGATATGTCTCTCAATCCCCTCAATATCTTCCGTATCCCTAGAAATCCTATTTTTTTCCCTTTTTATAACCTCCTTCTTCAAACTTTTTAACTTAAAGACCATGGCCTCCATTGTATTTAAATCCTCAGGGATTGAAATCGAAAGCCAACATTTTTTAACTAGAGCACATAATTCATCATCATTCATCCATGAATTGTTAAATTTGAATGGGTATTTTTTCTTTGACTTCATGCCATTAATTTGTAGCATTATATCTCGGTGGTCGGATATGTTTGAGCATTCCACCCAAGATCTGAATTTTTGCATACAATTACATAAAGAGTCTGCCATTTAAAAGCGGTCAAGTATTTTACCAATGCCCTGATTACCACACCTTTTGTATATGTTGCACACATTTTAATAGGAATAATGTCAATCGGGTTGTTTCTCTAAAGCAGGTCGCCAAAATACTCTACTAACTCATCAGTTCGGGCCAAAATTCCCCAAATTTTGGATACCGATAGAGTGAAATTCAAATCACCAATGACAATCAAATTTGGCAGTTTTAAGATACCATAGTTATCCATATTATTCCAAAAAGATTCCCTATCTTTATAGGGACCATACATATTGAAAACAACAATTTGATGATCAAACTCATGAAATATTCCTTCCAAGAGAAGGCCTCGTATGGGGGTAAAAGCCTTGAAATTTGATGTTGAGGGGTTCCAACCAGATAGAAGACCCCCGGAGTGACTGACTGCATCAATGGCACTGAAATTCTAGCTAGGATTTATTTTAGAGAAGGATTCAATTGCAGTTTTCGAGTTACATAGAGTTTCATGTATTAATATGATGTCCAGGTTAGTAGAATTTATGAATCTGGAGAGGGCCCTAACCTTCCCAACCCCCCCTGGATTCCACGGATATTGAAAGATATACATGCCATTATACACCAGTGGCAATGGGATGGTCTGCTCTAAGGGTCGAAGATGAGGATTCAGCTTGGATCAATCTTTCATATAAGGGGATAAAGAATTTCCAAATTTAGACTCTTGTTCAGGGGTAGGCAGCCTGGCTTATCTTTTTTTTACTTTATGTTCCTGATTGTGACGTTTTGACATCTAATGGAAGAAAGTGTGATAGACTTAGAACCAAATGAGGGCTTCTTTGAAAAAACCTCAAGAGCATATTTGTGCCAGGAGTTCTCAAGAGTAGACATATCATACTATAAAGCGTGAGGGAAGTTCAGAGAAATATTTCCAATATTTGAAGATTCCTTGATCTTCAAAGGAGGGTTCCTAGGTTCGAAAGGCACTATGATGTAGTCCCGCGGGTCACATTGTTACCATAAATACATTATATATTACACACAAGCATGCACAGTGATTCAGATACAAGAGACAAGAGACCAATATGAGAGAGAAGCACAAGCCTTTATTAACCAGCAAGAGCACAATACTACATAGAACAGATCTAATCTAGTCCAGTACACAGCTCAACAGCCTATATATATGCATTTACAAGCGGTTATGTAACCGTCTGGTCGGTTCAACCAACCGACACGACCCGACTGATCGATGCATCTGTCGACATACATTTACAATAGGTCGGGCGGGCAACCTAGTCGATAGACCGAATTAGGCTCCTCCAACATCTCCCCCACCTCAAAATGTTTCTTCGTCTCGAAGAAAACGAGGAGATGTAAAATAACTTGGACAAAAATATGTGTAGTTGCTAATGTATTGTAAGACTAGAACTGGTCGGATTCTAATGTTGACCACAGACCTCAAGAATGGCTTCAGCTGAAATAGAAAGTTGATGTTGAAATTCATCCCATGCACTCAGCGTTCTCTGGATATCAATGGTGAGAGAAGTGAGGCTCGACAGTTTGGCTATCTTTTCATGTGTCGACATGTTCTGTAAGTAAGTTAAGTTGGGGCCGAATAGATTGATCTTTTCTTTGGCAGCTGCAAGTAGTCTTTGAAGTGATGGTCGGAGTTGTTCGATTGTACTGAGGCTAGGTCGAGCCTGACTCAACCACTGTCAGGGCCTGAGTCAGGGACTGATCAGCTTCATGTCGTTGCTGGTGGAGTTCATCAAGAAGCTCCTTTGTCTCCTGTAATTGTCAAAAAATAGTGTCGTAATGTGTGTATGAGTTGCGGAAGACATTAGCAACTGTGGATGCCTGCTCGTTGTATTTGACCAACTGATTATGAGCGGAGGTGGACGCTGCATACTGCGCCGACAATAGCGAAGATGTTTCGGTTTCCTCTTTCTATCGGTCCTTGTTAAGTTCCTCTTGTAACCTCGACACGACAGACTGCAAAATTTGAAATGTTGTGTCAAGTGCACTGGTCGTGCGGAGACTAATGGAAGTGGGATAACTTGTTGCACTAAGTCTTGACACTTAGCCAAAATTTGTGTTTGGTCCTCCTACAGGTGATTAGCTCATTCTTCTGCTTCCAATCGGCGGTGTCTTTGCTCTATTTTGATGGCATCCTCGAAGATATCAAGTTCTGCTTGAATCGTCGCCTGCGGCTTATATGTCGATATGGGCCCAAATTGATCCAGGTGTACAGATACCCTGCTTTCTTGTCGAATATAGTCGAGGTTTTTTTGCTGACTCTGTTGCTACTGTTCTTTTTCCTTTCAGCGTTTCTCCTTGCGCGACTTCTTCTTCTCTTCTGGTAACTTGATGCTAGCCTCAGTATGCTGTGCTGGTTCTTTTTGTAACTTGACCGTTGCTGGTGGATTTTCTGCGTCATTTTGAATTTTCCCAACACTTTGTTCTGCTTCTATTTGAATTGCTGGTTCAATTTCTTTGTTTGTTGTATCAGCTTTCGTGCTAGCTGTTGCATTGTCTTGGACAAGTACTTCAATGTCAGCTTCTATGATTTCTTGAACTGGTGTCTCTTTACTTGGTATTACTGCAGGAACTGATGACATGGATCCGTCGGCAGGGGACGGATACGACCTATTACTCACCACTTGAACTGGTGGCGACGACAGTGGATTTTCTACTACTGGGGAGGAATGGGGAAGATCGGGACTTCCAGACGGACCGGACTGACGATAGGTGACAATACTTCAGGGATCAACTGATCCATTTCATCAAGAACTTCTAACTCTGACTGACTCTGTACTGGTTTGAAAGGTTGACGAGGAGGTGAGATGTTCTCATCCAATGGGTTTACTGGGATAAAAGATGATGTTTCTCGGGCTGCAAGAGGGTTGGTTAAGTCGAGGTTCTCATGAAGATGTCAGACATGCATACCAACTATTTGGGTTGACACAGACTCGGGATGGGATTATACGTCGGCTAACAAGACGTCGGATGGGGTAGCTGTAAGTAAGGCAAGGTCGAGAACTGGTTTCTTGGTAACTATTTCTCGCCAGTTTGGGATAAGGGAAGGGAGATTGGAAATAAACAGGTTGAGACCATTATCCTCCTGAAGTTTTTGTTGAACGGCAAGGGGAATATTTTGTGCCATACTTGGAATAAAAAGTAAATCTTCAGTGGCAGGTGAATTAGATACCGGAGTTATAGCAAGAGTTGTTTCCTCCATCACAACAGTCGGGGATAGTGGAGGAGAAGTAATTGTTAAGTCGACGTCGGGTTTGAACGTTACCTTGAGTTTCTATTGGGGCTTTTCTGCTTCTACAAATTTCTTGAACTGCTCATCGACGGATACTTTGTTCTTTGTTGCGTCTTCCAAGATTTGTGTAGCACTATTGATCAGTTCATCTTCATCCTCTACCGACGGCTCTCTTATGTGTTGAAATATTGTAACTTCAAAGAATATTATATTTGTACTTTATTATTTCGGAGATGTTTCAGTCCTCCATAAAGATCTTATTTAATATCCGGAGATGTTTATTCCTCCGTCGGAATGTGGTAACTTGGGTTATTAGACTTCCCTAGTGGGGTTCGGCCCTGTATGTGTTATGTGGGTCAAAGGGTTGTTAGACCACCCTAGTGGGGTCGGCCCAGTCAGTTATAATAGGGTATTTAACCTAATGGTTAAATACGATCCTACATGTACTTGTGTAAAAGATATGTCAGAGTAGTGTATAAATAGAGGAGGTGTGTTCCTCATTTGTTACACACACTCACTTGAGAGAGGCGCACTTGTGGAGGAGAGGTCTGCTATGGTGGAGGAGGAGATCATGTCTTTGGTTTGCATCTTTGTATATTGTTGGTCATCTATATTGAGGAAGCTTTGCTGGGTTTTCTACCCCATGAGGGTTTCCCAGGATAAATCTGTGTCTCTTGTGTTTATGCTATGCTTGTTGTTTCTTCAGTGATCCTGTATATGCTATTATTGTGAAATGGAATGTAATGCTGCTATTTTCTGTCTTAGCATATTAAATCTTAACATGGTATCAGAGCTAACCTGAAGGAAGACAAGGTATGGCACTTACGACACTTGCTTTACTTACGGCAATTTGAAGGTTAGGGTTTTATATAGCAAAAACCAGTCATCGTGGAACTTTCGCCATAAATCCCTTTTGGAGAAGTTTCAGGATCTGAAACGTTTATAGGTCGTAGATAACATCTCCAGGTATCTTGTGTCCAAAGGGAACGCTCATATTCGTTGTACTTTGTAAGTTATGATCAGCACAAGTTAGGGTTTCTGCCTCTTCCAGATCTCAGTCAAAATCAGGTGACCTAGGAAAAAAGGTCATAACTTGGGCTAGGAAGCTCCAAATAAAATTTTGTAAAAAGTGACAGGTAGTAAACAGACTGTACTATCTTAGGAAACTTTTTCAGAGGCCGAAGCTGAACCAGTGACACGTGGCACGTCGTACAAGTTCGCTCTACTGTTTTATCCCATAAACAGGTCACGTTGCGACATTTGGCATAACTCTCTCTCAGAGAGTCCAATTGCGGTCAGACCTATCAGGATGGAAAGATAACAGGGAGGGATATCTCAGGAAAAGTTTTCAGAGGCCGAAGTTCAAACAGTGACACGTGGCACGCCGTACAAGTTCTCTCTCCTGTACTATCCCAAAACAGGTCACCTTGCGACATTTGGCATAACTCTCTCTCAGAAAATCCAATTGAGGTCAGACCTGTCAGGATGGAAAGATGACAGGTCAGGCTACTGTAGAAAAAATTTTCAGACCCTGTGGAGCGAAAATTTCAGAGTTATAGCAAAAACAATGAGGTACATATTTCTGTCAAAACAGAATTATTTTTGGAGCACCTTTATTCATGGCTTCCGGAATTTAGGGTTTCGGAGAAAGTTAGAATTTTTGGAATCGGAATCCACGGCTGAATGCTACTCAAGAAAATTGAAATTTAGAGACCAAGATCGAATTTTTTGGTTGGGTAGAAGACCGGGCTTGATTAAACCCTAGCTCGGGATTTTGATCGAAAAGATGGAAAATTAAGGCTTCAGCGAAAGTTGGAATTTTTGAAGTCTGTAACCACGGCTGGAAGCTCCTCAGAAAAAATAAGAGTTTAGAGCCTTGGATCAAACCTTTTGATTGAGCAGAAGGGTGGGCTTCATCAAACCCTAGTTCGGGATCCTGTCCAGAAGATCCAGAAGTTTCAAAGGCAATTTTGAGGGGTCAAATTTTGGAGATTTCAAAATTGAAGTATGCTAGTTTGATCAGCTCAGCAAGACACATCCTTCCATTCATTCGGAAGTGTGAAAGTCAAAGATTGAATTTTTATGGTTTCTCTAGCAAACCCTAATCAAGCTCCAGATCAATTTTCAGGGGGAGTTGAGGCTAAGGCCTTACATAAGAAGACTACAAGAAGTCTCGACAGGTATGACTTAAGAAGGTTCAGGTATGTCTTGAAATCTAATTCTTGATTAAGTTCATGATGTGTACAATCTTGATTAATGTTAGAATTGTCTTATCACCCTAGTAACAGTATGAATGCATGATCGAATTCATTGATTAGGGCTATATGATTGTACTAATGCATTATGGTGTTGTGTGAGGTTGATGTTGTCTGCTAACAAGATACAGGTACATCACAAAAGACAAATCAAGTTCCATGACCACGACAACATGAAGACAAAGACTCATCCATAATCTTTGTTCTACTTACGAGGTATGTATGACTTTGTTATATTATGCTTAACCTATGAGACATCCAGGTTCTAGCTCAGGATCTCTAAATCATTGAAGAGATTGTTTAGGTATGTTGTACATAACTAAGGAGGTATATTAATCCAGGTATGTTTACCTATGTCAAGTTAGAATCTTACCTTGTGTTAGGATCCCTTATATAAGTATACTTGGTATGATTGGTTATCCTTATTCATAAAGTTAGTAATCAAGGGTTTATGCATACTATGTCTCTTATCTTGATGATTTAATTAACCTGAAGAGTACTATGATCAAACAAGAATATGCATGAGTAAAAGAAGACTTCCTTGAAACTCTGAATACTAATGATCATGACTATACATATTCAAGATTATTTAGAATTAGAATGTTTTGAGAATATACTAATGAATGTATGCTTGTGTATGAGATCATGAGGATGACACTAGTGCACACTTGAGCATGCACAGTGGTACAGAATGAATAGAAGTTCAAAAGACATACAGAAGATCAAGCGGGAGGCAACCACACAAACATAAAAGATAAGTATTTGAGTTGTTATTAGAAATAGTAAATGGCATTGCCTGTAATAGGTTGTATGCATAGAATATATGATGCTGAGTGTAAACATTCATAGAGAATTGAACAGTATACTACTAATATGCATATGATTGGTAAGTTGGACAAACTTTCCATTGTTGATTGTCTAGAATGAAACCTCTTCGCTGACATGCTGAGAGCTGTGCACACTCTCGATAGTATGTTCTGGTAGAGATGGAAGGCATCTAGATAGCCACTGTATGCATACAGGATATGGGAAAGTGTTGTGCCAAAGTATTGGAAAAAATAAGTTGCATAACTATGTAAATGATATCTGTATGCATAATAGGTTATCATGTCAATATGATTTGATGATTATGAAGTATTTCTAATCATGTACTTAATTTTGATTTGTAGGAAACATCATGATGAATGATGAACACTGAACAAGCGATGGATATTCAACAAAAGGATTTACAAATCAAACACACTATAGAAGGCTCGCGGCTAGAAGATTCTCTTAGAAAGAGGAAGAGAATCATGACAAGATGTTTGCTCCAAGTGGCTAGATAAGACCATTCTCTTAATGGTGTAATTAAAGAAGAAGTGTGAATAAGGTTCTGTATAGGTACCCAGGATCGATAATCAATTGATGAGCTTAATGATCACCATGGGTAACAGATGGCATGGATGCAAGAAGGAACTCACCACAGAGTTCGAATGATATTGAGGCCCATATCAGTAGACCCATCTAACGAGAGATGGCACAGATAGATATGTAGAAGATCATTCAATGCAGAGTGTGAATGAGGTTCAATCACAAAGGGAGAATTGACAGTTTCTTGATAAGCCTGGGCTATACCAAAAGTAAAGTTGTTCCTAACCTTTACCGTAAGGTTATGGATCATACTATTATTGTATGTAGATGATATCTTTCTGATAGGGAATGAGAATCAGATCATGAAAAGAAAGAAGAAGATGGCTGCAGAAATGAAAAATGAAAGATCTCAGATTGATGCATTAGTTCCTAGGTCTGGAAGTATGGCAAGGCTCAGAAGGAATCCTTCTCAAACAGGGAAAGTATGCTGAGAAATATTAAAAGGATTTGATGTGTTGGAATGGTCACTCTCATGAATTCCAACTTGAAGTTCTTAGCAGATGACTCATTAGAATTAGTGGATATAACTCTGTACAGACAAATTATTGAGTCATTGATGTGTCTAACGAATACTAGGTTAGATATATGCCTTGCTGTAAACACCTTGAGTCAGTATCTAGTGGAAACTAGAAGTGTTCACCTGTTAGTTGCAAAGCATGAGATGAGGTACCTAAAGGATACAATAGACTTTGATCTATGGAGATCATGAATTCAGATAGCTACACAGATATTGATTGCGGAGAAAGTGTATCAGACAGGAAGAGCACATCGAGAAGATGTTATTATCTGGGATCAGCCATGATCTTGTGGTTTAGCAGGAAGCAGTCTAGCACAAGCGGAATATATGGCTGCTTGCTCTGCTAATTGTGAAACGGCATGGCTTCAGAATTGTTTGACTTAGAGATGGACCCAACTGTGATCCTATGTGACAAACAAAGTTATACTAAAATGGCAAAGAATCCAGTGTTCCATGATAAGTCAAAATCACATAGAGATCTGGCATTTCTATATACGAGATATGGTGCAGATAGGAATTAAAGTTCGAATTTGTAACGAGTTACCAATGTACTAACCAAACCTCTACCGATCCGATGTACTAACCAAACCTCTACCTCAAGTAAAGTTTTCCAAGACAAACTTAATATAGTCCAGAAGGACCCTCCTCGAAAGGGGGAGTGATGTGATCACTTATGATGAGATTGCCTGCATCGACAGTGAGGTCGATGATGTGAATACCTATATTGGTGATGCCGGCAGAGAGGTTGGTGGATGGTCCTTAGACAGGGTCCAAGGTGACAAGGGGATTGCATCATCCTTGAACACATGTTCTAAAAGGAGCCGTAGACGTATGTCTTCGAAAATGAAGTCCTTGGTGGACTTGAGGGGATTGGATCATCCCTGGACTTCAGTCCTAAAAAGAGCCGTAGACGTATGTCTTCGAGAATGAAGTCCTTGGTGGACTTGAGGGGATTGGATCATCCCTGGACTTCAGTCCTAAAGAGAGCCGTAGACGTATGTCTTCGAGAATGAAGTCCTTGGTGGACTTGAGGGGATTGGATCATCCCTGGACTTCAATCCTAAAAAGAGCCGTAGACGTATGTCTTCGAGAATGAAGTCCTTGGTGGACTTGAGGGGATTGGATCATCCCTGGACTTCAGTCCTAAAGAGAGCCGTAGACGTATGTCTCCGAGAACAAAATACTGAATGAATAGGTAAGGGGATTGGATCGTCCTCGGACTTTAGTCCTTTGAATTGAGCCGTAGACGTATGTCTCCGAGAACAAAATCCTGAATGAACAGGTAAGGGGATTGGATCATCCTCGTACTTTAGTCCTTTGAATTGAGCCGTAGACATGATGTCTTCGAGAACAAAATCCTGAATGAATAGGTAAGGGGATTGGATCGTCCTCGGACTTTAGTCCTTTGAATTGAGCCATAGACATGATGTCTCCGAGAACAAAATCCTGAATGAACAGGTAAGGGGATTGGATCGTCCTCGGACTTTAGTCCTTTGAATTGAGCCGTAGACATGATGTCTCCGAGAACAAAACCCTGAATGAATAGGTAAGGGGATTGGATCGTCCTCGGACTTTAGTCCTTTGAATTGATCCGTAGACATGATGTCTCCGAGAACAAAATCCTGAATGAACAGGTAAGGGGATTGGATCGTCCTCGGACTTTAGTCCTTTGAATTGAGCCGTAGACATGATGTCTCCGAGAACAAAATCCTGAATGAACAGGTAAGGAGATTGGATCTTCCTCGGACTTTTGGTCCTGTGAATTGAGCCGTAGACATGAGGTCTCCGAGAATTGAAAGATAGGACTGGATCGTCCCTGGACTTTGGTTCAAAAGGTACATGATAGGACTGGATCGTCCCTGGACTTCGGTTCAAAAGGTACATGACAGGACTGGATCGTCCCTGGACTTCGGCTCAAAAGGTACATGATAGGACTGGATCGTCCCTGGACTTCGGTTCAAAAGGTACATGATAGGACTGGATCGTCCCTGGAATTCGGTTCAAAAGGTACATGATAGGACTGGATCGTCCCTGGACTTCGGTTCAAAAGGTACATGATAGGACTGGATCGTCCCTGGACTTCGGTTCAAAAGGTACATGATAGGACTGGATTGTCCCTGGATCTCGGTTCAAAAGGTACATGGTAGGACTGGATCGTCCTTGGACCTCGGTTCAAAAGGTACATGACAGGATTGCATCATCCATGGACCTATGTCCTAAAGAGAGCAGGATTGATCATCCTGTAATATGATTGTGTGTGTTGATGTGGTTACTTGTATCGGTAGGATACTCGTATTGATGATGTGGTTACTTGTATCGGTAGGATACTTGTATTGATGATGTGGTTACTTGTATCGGTAGGATACTTGTATTGATGATGTGGTTACTTATATCGGTAGGATACTTGTATTGATGATGTGGTTACTTGTATCAGTATGGATACTTGTATTAATGATGTGGTTACTTGTATCGGTATGGATACTTGTATTGATGATATAAATACTTATATTGAAGATGAGGATACTTGTATTGGTATGGATACTTGTATGATGACGATGCTGATGATCGTGTGATGTCGATGCTGATGATCATGTGATGACGATGTTGATGATCGTGTGATGACGATGCTGATGATCGTGTGATGACGATGCTGATGATCGTGTGATGATGATGCTGACGATGCTGATGATCGTGTGATGATGATGTTGATGATCGTGAGATGACGATACTAATGATCGTGAGGATCCAGATGTTGATGTTGTTATAGCCGTTTGAGTGTTGCAGAAGATAAAGACTCAGTACTGAAGATGTTGATGTTCCAGTATTGAAAATGTTCCAGTAACTGGTTGAGTTACTGATGATGTTGAGAAATCTTCCAATGATTTATAGATGTATCATGTATGATGTTGATGACTCCTTGCTCGTGCAGATACTGTTATAATATCCTTCTCGTTAAGGGGGAGTGTTGAAATATTGTAACTTCAAAGAATATTATATTTGTACTTTATTATTTCGGAGATGTTTCAGTCCTCCGTAAAGATCTTATTGTATATCCGGAGATGTTTATTCCTCCGTCGGAATGTGGTAACTTGGGTTATTAGACTTCCCTAGTGGGGTTCGGCCCTGTATGTGTTATGTGGGTCAAAGGGTTGTTAGACCACCCTAGTGGGATCGGCCCAGTCAGTTATAATAGGGTATTTAACCTAATGGTTAAATACGAGCCTACATGTACTTGTGTAAAAGATATGTCAGAGTAGTGTATAAATAGAAGAGGTGTGTTCCTCATTTGTTACACACACTCACTTGAGAGAGGCGCACTTGTGGAGGAGAGGTCTGATATGGTGGAGGAGGAGATCATGTCTTTGGTTTGCATCTTTGTATATTGTTGGTCATCTATATTGAGGAAGCTTTGCTGGGTTTTCTACCCCATGAGGGTTTCCCAGGATAAATCTGTGTCTCTTGTGTTTATGCTATGCTTGTTGTTTCTTCAGTGATCCTGTATATGCTATTATTGTGAAATGGAATGTAATGCTTCTATTTTCTGTCTTAGCATATTAAATCTTAACATTATGATCATATTCCTTTTCCCTTTTCCTTTTGTGTCCTTCCTTTGTCGTTTTGTCGACAGTTCATCTACAACCCGTCAAATATTTTCCTCTGTGAGTGCATAATCTGGGTTGTCGGATTGGGTGCATTCATCAGACTAATCCGTTGTGTCGGGAGGGTCTTTCTATGGTACAAGATTTATTGCTAATGGGTTTGTCTCAGCAGCAGGTTCTGCTCTGAAAGTAAAGTTTCTCATGTATAATCGAATTTCATACTCCTCCTTTTCTGCATCTGTTAAAGGTTCAATCATGGGGACGTTGACCTTGCGTGCCTGTGCTAGAATTTATAACTTTGTGTTCGATTTCCTGCTCAACTCCGTGAAGATTTCATTGACCAAAGGGTAGTAATCAAGCGGTTCTGCATCTCCAACTGCGCCTTGCAAATGCCAAATAGATGTATGATCAAGTGCTAATTGAATATGTGCTGACGGAGGTAGACTTCTTCTAACATTCTAGTGTACTCTCCATCTAGTCGAATGAACTTTTAAATTTTGAAACCAGGATTCTAGCCAAATCCTAACAGTTGAAGGCCCGAGTCAGCTGCCTCCATGTGTAAAACACTAGAAGTTGTGCATCAAAGTATTATTTTCGACTGCAAAGTCCTTATTTCCAGCTGGTTGGATATGTGACATGGCTATCCAGATTATCAAAGATGGATATCGTATAGCCGTAGCATATTCTTGGCACTTGTAGCATATATTCTTGATGATGTCAGCCAGGAATTTAGCCCAGTTGTATATTGTTTCCTTCGACGCCACATTCATCACAGCTTCTAACATGTCGGTCTTAAGGTTTGAACCCCAACCGGAACTTGAAAGTGCAATGTAAACAATTCTAACAGCTATCTTGTAATTTTCAAATTTAATGTGATTGACAACTAAGCCTCTAGAATTCTTACCGGTGGGATGTTCTGTGAATTCTTTGATCAGCTCAGGCCTCTGGTGCCTGCACATCTTCTCCTTTGTTCGACAAGCCTATGATTATGTGAATAATTTCGTCGTTTATTTCAACCGGGACATCAAAATAAAGCTTGCCATTGTGGTAACGGCTAACTATGAATTGTGCTATGATGTCTTTCAGTTTGTTAAAATGCTCCAGTAGAGGTGCGTTCATATATTGTAAAATTGTGGCATTCCTAAGCCTTTCGGCTGGCTCTCTCCAGCGACCATTAGATTCCTTCCCCCATTTACAAATATCGCCCCAGGTTTTTCTCCAATGAGGTTCTAAAACCTTGGCGTTCTAGATCAATTGAAGACGGGTTTCCAAGGGAGATTGAGCTCTCTCCAACTCTCGAAATTTAGTAGTAACAGACCGCGTTGTTGCCTGACCTTTCTTGGGATCCATAGCTGATACAAGGTTTTCTAGGTCACAATCTGGTTCTAATAGCTCTGAGCTCTGGTTCTCAATTTCTCGGCAGAAGAGTATCCAGGAATCCTCGAGCACTGGATTTATAGCGGCAAAGTTTGACACGGTGGGCTCGGGGGTAGATGGCCGCATTAAAGCTTGACTTGATGCAGAGTTTAAGTGTGAATGACAAATTGGTGGTGCCTCGAGAACCGTGTCTCATATTTGTTGCTCCACCAGTCGACCATCCTGACTACTTCTATGTGATGCTTCTACGTCGGGTTGACGCCAGTGTGTCTCTTTTGTGCTATCAGGTCGGCCAGACTTGGTTTGGTGATGTCGATGAGCTCACTCATCCTGTCGACACCACTCCTGTCAGTGGTCATGTGTCGGTCTCCTGTTTTCACCAGTATTTCTTGTCCAGTCCCTTATCATAATGAATTTGATACAACCTGCGTTTGAATGAATTACTTAAAGTATTTTCTCTGCATGGTTGGTTATAACCGTTTTTTTTTTTTTTTGAAGTTCACGACTTGTACCTTTTTAGTCGGCCTCCATTTACAAGTTTCTTGAAAACACTACCTTGTAGTGTTTTCAGTCATACTGAATCGTTAGGATTTATCATTTCAACAATGTAGGGTCCCATCCACTCCGTGTGCAACTTTTTCAGTTTCACTTTTATGCGGCTATTATAAAGCAATGCCAAGTCACCAACTAATAGATTCTTTCGTTTGATGTTTCTATCATGCCACACTTTCTGTTGTTGTTTCTTGATTTGCTGGTGTTCCATTGCTATCTGTCGATTCTTGTCCAATCTCGACAGTTGTAATAGGCACTCTTGTCGTGCATCTTCGACATCAATGTGTAAAGCTACTACAATTGTCGGGGCTTGTCGTCGAAAATGCAGTGGAACGACTGCTTCTTGCCCATAGACAAGCGAAAAAGGTGCTTGACCCGTCATTCTCATGTACGATGTTCTATATGCCCAAAGAACAACATGTACTTTATCATCCGAGTAGTCCTTCTCCATGTTGCACACTTTCGTCAATCCTCTTGTGAGTGTTTTGTTAAATGATTCCACGACGCCATTAGATTGTGGATGGTATGTTGTGCTTATCCTGTGATCAATTGCAAACTCTTTTGTTAAAGCCTCAATCGTTTTGCATACAAAGTGCATACCTTGGTTTCTAAGTAAAGTTAGCAGGCATCTGAAACGTGTAATGATGTTTTCATAGATGAATTTGACAACAACTTCGCTAGAACATGTCACAACTGGTTCTGCCTCTGCCCATTTGGTGACAAATTCTACAGCAGTGATGATATAACGTGCACCTGTCTGTCTATCGAATACTGGGAATGGTCCAATAAAATTAATTGCCCAAATTTTGAATGTCCTGCTGGGGTTAATTGGAAGCAAGGGCATTTCTGTACTAGGAATCCTTCATTCCATAAGTTGACATCTATCACATTTAGTTACAAAATATCGACAGTCTTTATGAATTGTTGGCCACCAAAGTCCATTTTGCAGAATCTTCCTTGCTGTTATATCTGTGTGATAATGTCCTCCTGTCGGTCCGTAGTGTGCTTTTGAGAGTATACTCTGTCATTCATGCTCAAGTGCACACCGACGTAACACATCATCTAAGCCAAGTTTGTAGAGGAATCCAATAATGAGGGTATAGGGTGCAGCTTTCATAGCAAGGATCTTCCTCCTCTTCTCAGTCATTCCTTCAGGAGCTTGTCCATCTTCGAGAAATTGTGCAATTTTTGCAAGTTATGAAGGGACAGCTTCAATTCGAAACAAATGTGCATCTGGAAAGTCATCTTCAATACCTGCTGGATCCTCTCCAGTGTCGACTCTCGACAGTTAATCTGGACCGACATTATCCTATCCTGGTCAGATTATTACTTCGAATTTGAATTCCTGAAATAGGATAAGCCAGCAACACAACCTCCCGTGGTGCAATGGTTTATTGACTAGATACTTCAAAGCCTGATGATCTGTATAAAATATGAATGGGTTAACCAATAAGTAGTGATGGTATTTCTGTAGGGAAAATACCATACCTAATGCTTCTCTTTCTGTAGTAGAACAGTTTCTTTCATCCTTGTTCAGCTTCCGACTGTTGAAAGCATTAGGATAGTCCATTCTGTCTTCTCTGGGTCGTGTTAAAATAGCACCGACTGCTATTCCAGATGCATCAATGTGAATAGGAAATTTCACTGACCAATTTGGAAATCGGAGGATAAGTGCTTCGACCATTTTTCTCTTCAATGTTTTGAATGAAGTATTGCATTCCTCCATGCAACTGTAGTCTTGATTCTCTTTCAGCGATTCTTCGAGAGGATATGTCGTGTCGGAGTAGTGTCTGGTGAACTTTCTATAATACCCCGTATGACCCAACAGGATTCGTACTTGCTTCAAATTGACTAGTGGTTTTAGGTCGAAAATATTTTTTATCTTTGCATAATCAACCTTAATTCCTTCTTTCCATAATACATGGCCCAACAATATCCCAATAGGAGTCGCAAAGATGCACTTTTTAATATTCAGCGATAACTGAATCTGCCGACAACGTTCCAACATCAGTCAAAGCCATTTACAATGATCTCTTAACATTGAATAGATTGTCCAGTCATCAAAGTAGACAGCCATGGTTTTGTATATATACTCCTGAAAAGCTTTGACGATAATGCGGGAAAAGACCGTTGGTGCATTCTTCAGACTGAAAGGCATGACTTTATATGCAAACGACCCAAATTCACATACGAATGTAGTCTTTTTCTAATCTTCTTTCGCAATAGGTACTTGATTGTACCCAGAGAATCCATCCGTAAATGAGTAACACTCATGCCCTGCAACTTCGTTAATAATATCGTCTGCGAAAGGAGTTGGAAAGGGGTCGATAAGTGTTACCTTGTTCAATTCGCGAAAGTCAACAAAAATTCTCAATCGTGTCGGGTCGTGCTTCTTCAGTTGAACAACCATCGGACTTAGCCAATCTGATTGGTCGATAGGATATATAATGTCGGCTTCGAGCATGCTATCGATCTCTTTTTTAACAATGTCTTTATATTTGTGTGCGAGCTTATAGGGCCTTTTCTTCACTAGTTTGGCATCTGGTTTGATGTCAATTTTCATTTCACCCATCTCCTGCACAAGTCCTTTCAGATCTTTGTAATCACGGGAAAATACATCATGAAATTCCTTGAGGAGGCTGGTGATTTCTGCAGTTTGTTCTTCATTCTAGTAGTTGCCAATTCTCGCCATATTTGGTTGGCCGTCATTAGAGATATCCACTTCTTTTGTTTTGATCTTTGCATCCATCCACTCTGGAGCACGGTTGTCATTTATCGGTCTTTCGCCTTCCTTTATTTGTGTGAATGCAGGCGGAAATTCTTTTTCTGTTAATATCTTTGGTTCATCTTTCTCAATAATCTCCATGCTAAAGACTATTTTGACAGGCTTCGACATACTCGGGTGATCTTGTCTCCATTGAAAACTCTTCCCGACTAACTTCTCTGTTTCCAGTATTATTCGTGTAGAATGATGGATTTCCTTCAACGTTATGTTATGACAGGCAACGGGTCGGCGAACAGTCTACATCTTTTTTGCAGGTGCTAGGTTTTCTCTCGACTGCAGAAATTCTTTGATATGTTTGCTCGCTTCGACCAACTGCTCCTCCTTTGGAGAAAAATGGAAGTCATTGATGAAGTTTTCTTTCAAATCTTTCCATGTGAATGTTTCTCCTCTCGCCTCTTCCATCTTATACCATTTATTAGGAAGATCATCCAGCGTGCTGGGGAAGAGGTGAGGCTACGTCCTTTCATCTTTGTAACTCAGTTTCCTCCATTCTTTTTCAAAATGGTCGATATGGAATTCAGGATTCTTTCCTTGTGTGAACATAGGGATGTCGGCCTGAGTGGTCAATTTCTTTCCTCCAAATATTTCTACAAAAAATGTTGAGGCGTTGTTCCAGCTTTGGAGTCTCGACTGGTGAGTATCCCACCATCTCACAGCTTTCCCAGTGAAAGTCTCAACCAGACTCTGTAGTCTTCCTTTCTCTCTAACATGTTTCAAAACTTGTTCGACATGTGCTACTAGGGAGTCACGTTCCTTATATCTCAGCACCAGATTATATGTCTGTGCATTTTTGGCTGGTGCAAGAGTTGGGTATTCTCAATTTTTTCGCTCAAATATTCTTGGAACGGTCGAGATTGAGAGACATTTCTTTACTTTTTTCTTCAAGATGGCTTCCACCATCCAACATTCCTTTGCATGAAGGTCATAATTTTCTATATGCTAGTCGTAAATCCCTACGTTAGAATTATACCCGATTGAGATAGGATCTCCAAGGTGAGGCTCTCCTTGATAATTTGGTTCAATATGATCTTCGATGTTATCTATTCGATAAAGCTGTCGAATATGATTATCTTCTTTGACAGGTTCTGACCATGGTTCTGCTTGAAATGGGAATATTGGTACAATAACCTTATGATCGTTTCCTTTTAGCTTGATGCAACCTTTATCTAATGAAATCGAAGCCTTCATCTTTCGCCCCCAAGGTTGACCGACAAAGGATGGGAAATAACTTGCATCATATTTAGGATTAATGATTTCAAAATCAACTTTTGTTGAGATGCCTTTGATAGATGTTTCAACTCCCTTCCATACTCCAATCGGCTCAATGAGTCCCTGATCTGCGAGCTTTAGATAAATACCTGATTCCTGCAACTATGGTCTACCGAGTTGGTCCCAAGTATCACGAGTCATGATATTGACTTGGGAACCAAAATCCAATACGACTTGGTGTACATGGTATCCATTTACGTCGAGGTCGACAAGACGGTCAGCATCATTTCTGTATTTTTGATTAAGTCGGAAAATGTTTTTGGTTTGTCTTTGCACGACATATTTATGCTTGACTTTATGCAACAGTTCGATCAAATTTCCTACAGCTTCATCATTCGTAATTAAATTGAATAATTCCTTCAGTGCTTCTTGTCGATTTTCTTCAGTATCTTCATGGGCTGCCAATTCAGAAAATATGTCAGACTCATTTTTAAACATAGATTTTTGCTTAGCTGGGTTTGGATAATCTTCTTTGGTTACTATTTTACTTATCTTTGGTCTATCTAGACCAATATGGGTACCTTGTCGAGTAACAATTTGCAAATTTTTAGTACGAAGCACATCATTTTTAGGTACACAGGACAAGACATGAACATTATTTTTATTATTGATTTTTTCAATCATGGTAGGGCAATCCTCTAAAAAGTGATTGCCTACCCCACATTTTGTACAAAACTTTAGATCGGTTCTTTCTTTGTATGGGAATTTTGCATGCCGATGATCTTCACTAAGACATGTAAACCATAGACCAGGTCGATTGGGTTGGATACCGCGACCACCACCGCCATGACCACAACCCTGGTATCCTCCACACCTGTTATATCCATCATATCGTCGATCATATCTGCGGTCATTATATCTGAAAAGTCACCCAATTTCCTTCCTCGGGTCGATGAATCAACAATCTGTCGACTTCATCACCTTCTTCATTACGACGACTCCAGATTCCCAACTGGCCAGCATGGAGACCAAGATTTTCTTCAAAAATTTCTTGCACTCGAACACTTTGCATTAGCTGAAATGGAGAAGGAGGTGTTAACCTCTCGGGTATCTGAACTTGGAGAGCTATACCACGCTCTATCCATAAGTCTTCATCCATCGGTGATAGGTTTTCATCGATGCCCTGATCCTCGTAGGCTCGACTCGACTCTGGCTAATTTCCTTCTGCATCTGTCGTGATACCTGATCCTCGCTTCTTCCGGAGCACACTTTCCTGCTCCCTTAGCTCTTCGCATCGGTGTCTCCTTTTTTCTCTTTCGATTTTCTGGATATCCATAGTGCTTTTGTGACTCATGGTTCTATCTTTATCGGATTTATCAGTTCCTCCAATGTTGGTCATGTCGTCTTCTCATATGTCACTTTTCATCAATTTCGGTACATAAGAACATGTTTCGCCACCCCCCCCGATGTTGGCCCGAAGCTTTCTAGACGACTGGAGAAATGCAGTTCGTCATTTATTCAAGAAGAAATCCCATTCACGCTCTTTCAAGAATCTTTCCCACTGACGGTCTTTCTCCTCCCAGTTAGATTTCGGAAGGGGCAGGAGCAGCAATGGTCGTGTTTCAATAATGTGCGCAATGCCTTTGTTGATAAAAAATTTGAACAATAACATCTGCAGAGAACACAAGAATTGATCAGGTAGCTCAGTGAAAAGATTTTTTTTATTTTGTCCACAGAGACGCGCTCTTCAATCGCTTGCTCTTCACAGAAGTCGTCCGCAACATTTTTGCACCATTCCGACAGATTTGTACGTCCTCTATTGATCAACTTTGAAAACAACCTTCGCTCTTCTTCATCGACTAGTCTTTTCATCCAATAGCTTTTTCAGGGCGGTTGGAACGGACTCTATAAATTTCTCATGGGTCTCTGAGAAGAATATTTCCCTCATTTGGATAATCATCAGCTTGTTTCATCGCGCATAGTTCTGTAAGTAGTTTGCGATTTTCATCCCCCACCAATCCTTAATCTCCTGCTTCGAAATCATATGTCATGTTGTTGTCTCTGAATGCATCACCGACAAAGAAACCAATGTTGTAGTCCCATGGGTCACGTGGTTACCAGAGATACATTATATATTAGACACAAGCATGCACAATGATTCAGATACAAGAGATAAGAGACCAATAGGAGAGAGAAGCACAAGCCTTTATTTACCAGCAAGAGCAGAATACTACATAGAACAGATCTAATCTAGTCCAGTACACGTCTCAATAGACTATATTTATGCATTTACAAGCGGTTATGTAATCGTCTAGTCGGTTCAACTGACCGACACGACCCGACTGGTCGACCCATCTGTCAACATACATTTACAATAGGTCGGGCGGGGAGCCTAGTCGACAGGTTGACTTAGGCTCCTCCAATACACTGGTATAACATTAGAATTTAAAACCCTAGCTTCGACACTAGATTTCAGGTATTTGTCCATACTGGACAACTCGGGGTCAAAAACCTCCCGATTATCAGGGAGAAGGGTTTTAGGGATTAATGAATTCAAACCCTTTTGAGCTGGCATTAAGCTTATATAGCCAGAGCTTTTTCTTAGATCCAACGATTTTTCAACTGAAAGAGAAAAATCTAGCTCCTCTTTAGACACAACTTCATAATGAGTGGAAGAATCAAAATTTGACTTACCATTTTGACAAAGGCGAGGCGAATGAGCTAGATTTACTTGGAAGCAAGGTACTCCACCAAATCCGAAGCCAAACCATCCACAGAAGAATCAGTAGCATGTCAAACCCAAAGGAATAAAGCAGGGCATCGGGCCTTAATGTGACCCGTTTTCCTGTAGTAAAAGCATCTAAAAGGAACATTTCTATAATCCATCTTATGTATAATTGTCTTCGCCCCCCAAACAATCTCCACAACCTCCAGTAAACCCTTGGTGATATCAAACTCAACTATCACCGAAGAAATTTTCTTCTCTACACCAAACAACATCTGCTTTTCCATTCTTACGAATTTTCCCATGAAATTTGCAAGGTCCATAATAACATTGTCAGCCCAAATTTCTTGTGGAAAACTTGGCATGAGTACCCATAGGTGATGCTTTGTCATCTTCTCTTTATCAGGATTGAAATTTCTATGTCATATATTCAATACAAGGGATCCCTCCTTGATCAGCCAAATTTTCTCCAGTATGGTAGGGATAACCTTAGTTGTCGGAAAGATAAAGCATATCCAACCTTTGGATAGCATGTTCATTCTAGGAGCCAAACCAACTAACGGTGTCCAGTTCTGGCTAACCCAATCGATAAGATCCACCCTGGAAATCTTGGTCCCTTCGATTTTGTTGACTATAGCTCTACAGGAAAGGGAATCAACTCTATCCATATTTGCATCCTGAACCAAAACAAATTGACCCAAATCCCTCTGAACCTTGTAAGTTTTCATCTTACGCCTTTTTCTAGCAGCGACACCTGCAAGCTTCCCTTTCGCAACATATTCAGAGGAACCTAGAGAATGATCCCCAACTTCAAGAGAACAACATTTATTGGGTATGTAACCAGGGATACCCTTCAACTCAGTCGGGTTCGAAAATGCCCTAATTCCACCAAACTACAGTGAATGTGGTAAATGATGTGGTTTCTCCAAAATAGGAGATCCTTTTACCTGTTCCATAGGTAGTCCCCGGTGGTAACCGATCGCAGGATGCTAACATCTATTAATATGTGGCCAAAGGAAGTAGAAAGTATAATGATCAGATACGACCCACCAAAATAGGTCTACTGCTAATAAGAAAAAAATTGATATTCTGATCAAAACCAAAATTAGATCTAGTGAGATTAGATCTAATACTGACTAGGGATTTAAGAAAATTGTAGCAAAAAATTAATAAATTCCCTCTTTTTTTCTTGGTTGGTACTAGGCCACCAGGAAGGCGGTTGAACTCCAAGTTGTTGCAGTTTTCAAAAAACCCTAACTAGGGTTTCTACCAGTCTAAAAAAATTTCCTCTCCCTCGTGCCATATTTTTCTTATTTTTTTTTTATGTCATAGCACATGACATCGATAATTATAAAAGATAACTTGATGTTAGAGTCATGAATAAGATTTAAATTCTAACCTAAACAAACTTATAATATCATATAATAGTATTTATATAAATCATCAAACTTATAATATAATTATAATAATATGTATGTAAACCATGCATTATAGATGATATTCAATATTAACTTTTACTTACCATGCGTGCATGTTTGTATATATGCATGTGAATCTTTAATTTTTTCTTCTAAACTTTTTATTATTTTTTTTCTATAATCTATGCTATGAATTGTTTTAATGAAATGTTATATTTTTCTATATTTCTGGGAAATTTATTAGATATTTTTTCTCATTTTTATGATGGTATTTAAGGTAAATTAAATCATATTATGCAAAAGTTAGAGGCTTTTTCAATATATATCTTGTCAAATTTCTATGGCCTTGATTCCATGTAAGAAATTCTACAACTAAGGATCTTGAAGCAAATATAACCTCACTAGATTAGCAACAAATATTAGCAGAAAATAGAGATAGAAGAATAGAAACAAACGCAAGAGATAGAACTCAATTGGGATGAAATCCACCTTCGTATATTATTCAATAAGATGTGTACAATATATAATACATATCAAGAGATAAATTTGTGATCCTTAGGAGGCAGTTGAGTAGCTCACATTAATGCTAGGCTTACTGGAGTAGTTCCCCCAATCTATGACAGTGTGCTAAGTGTAACTCATGTATTGGGCCATAATGAGGTCCAATGAACCTATGAGGACCATGAGGACATTAGGCTAGTCAACTAATGTGGATGGAATCATTATGAGGGCGAATTAGGTGGTTTAGGACTTTGGTAGTGGCCATTAATGAGCAATTTGACAAAATCTATTGCATTGGTGCCCTTGGTCCAACCTTATCCCATAAAATAGGAAAGATGGGCGCCTCCCTCATTACATGCACTAGGTTGGGAACCTTTTACTCCTTGGATTAAGGAAATAGGGCGCACTTGTGGAAAAACTTGGCTATTATGACAAATCAGTAGTCTAAGATGTGGACAAACCCCCTAGACTAGGCACTATGAAGACAAACCATGGAAGAACTTACACTAAACACTTGGAACCTTATGCAAGGATTATTAACCAAGGTCTAGATGGGAATTATGTTCCAACAAAGCTCAAATCCATTACAACAATATACTCATTAAAATTTGAACATATCACTTGCAAGAGTTGAACCTAGGTGGGGAGGATAACAATCATTCCTCCCAACCACCTAACCTAGACCCAACTAACTTAATGACATGTTATATATTACTTGTATTACATATGCATATGAACCTTTAATTTTTTCCTTTCAACTTTGTTTTTTTTATTCTTTATTTTACTATTGCAATCATGTTTTAGCATAAAGCAATTTTTTTTTATGTCTTGGGTTGCCTCTACACTCTATCCCTTTTTGATATTTGTTTCTCCATTTTTCTTAAGTAATTCGAACCAATCCCAACTTGGAATTTCCTTATCTAGAGCTACCTTTAATCCTTGTCCAACTATAGATTCTCTTTTTTATGTTCCATTGGATAATTCTTATCCAAGCTCCACTATGTCTTATAAGACAATTCCTCACAATGGGGCACTTCATTCCCTTTATACATAAGTTTTTTGGCTCATATCCTGCAACTCTTCCAAGCATACAAAAATTTTATCGAGTAAGATGGTTCACCCTTCTCACGCATGAGGTACATGCCCTCTTCATTGTAGTTGAACCTTCGTTACTTGGATACCTTTCTTTTTCTCAAGGGATTAAATGCTTGCATAAAACAAGATGACATGGTCCCTAAGGTGGTATATCTCACACCTCTGCTATTCATTCTTCACAAGTAATTAGACCTATATCGATTGAGATTATTTGTTTGAAAACAAGGCCTCATCCTACATATCCTTATGTACTAAAATATGTCCATATGGTCACAATTAGATCTAACAAATCTACCAAGTTGCACTATAGGGTGAACCCATGTCCTTGACTCATGTACAAGTCACACAACCTTGTTTATGATTTAATTCCAATTGCATTTTAGCTCATTTTCCAGTAGTGTTCATATGGTCACAATCATATCTAACAAATATACCAAGTTGCACTATAGGGTGAACCCAAGTCCTCAACTCATGGACAAGTCACACAACCAGCTATTGCATTTTAGCTCATTTTCTAATATGTAAAGATAATAACATCGTGCTTTACGTTCCTTTGTACTTTTATTCCTTCTTTTATGCAGTTAATTCAGCAAAAACAACCTTTAGACTTCAATTGGAATGAAATGTATTCAACATATCAAGTATATGTAAAGAATGTTTATTCTTCTCCATGCAGTAGATTCAAATTCATTAGAACCAAGCAAATTCAAATTCAAATCTCTCTCATAGAAATCATATTCAAATCCGATCAAACATTATCAGAATACTTAAATTTTAATTGGCTAACATTGGTTCTACTCTTTTTATGGGATTTATTTCATTGTCCATGTTCAAAATTGTTTTCCATATAGTTTTTTTTCTTAACAAGGTCACCAACATGCATGTAAGACATTATATTAGTATTTACTCTCAACCATGTCATGTAACAACTCCCATTGTTAAGGATTCAAAACATCAATTAAAATTTCCATATGTATTGGAAACTATCTCTATGTTGGCACCCTCAAATCATGACTCCTTTACAATTATGTGTGATATTCATTGTTATAGGAAACCTCCACAAATTGTAGGTAATCTTCCCACTTAGTTTATTTACTTAGAATATTGGTTTTCAAGGTGATATTATGACTATATATCACTTAGACAACACTCATTATAGGTCCATTCAAACCTACCATTCTTTATTAGCTATAATGGATTATTACAATTATAATGTCAATATCATTGGTCTTGTCTATCATCATACAAGTCAAACATATCTTTTCATATCATCAAAAACAACAATTTCCAATAATATGTACTTAACAACCAACTTATGGATAGCTAAAAGTCTCGATAAGAAATAAATAATCAATCATTTGTCAGGATGCAAAACTATACATTAAGAGTAGAGTTTAGAAGTTGTGTCACTTACCTTGATATTCAAGGAACTACTATATATAAAAGACCAAGAAAGATTATGGTTTTCTAATACTTCAATATATAACTTCCAAATTCAATTCTTAAAAACATTCTCATGCAAGTTACCACTAGACATAATTCAAAAGGTTCTACAAAGATATGGATTTGGGAAATTGGTGGAAGGAAGACAAGAGATCAATTGTTTTTGGTCAAATTTACCGACTCTGATGATAGTGAAATGGGTAGGATACGTTATACCAAAACTTTGAAATTGGAAATAACACAAACTTATTTTTCTCTTCCTTTGAGCTCTTAGAATCAACAATACTTTGTAAAATGATGCAGTGCTACAACAAGGATTATCTCATAATTTGTACACTAAACTCTCCAAGTAAGAAGGCTAACTTGTTATCTTTTCATGTCACTCAAAACATTGTCATTCACTTTTATTAATCCCACATAGCCCGTAGTGTTGTAACCAAATGATATGATACCAATTTGTAACATACCTTCAATACCAACATCAAAATAGGGTTTGATGGTCTAACAAATCAATGATGGAAATGGGATATAAATAAATTCTACAATGCAATACCATTTTTCAAAACCCTTTTCTCTATGAATACAATGACAAAGTTTGACATTACTTCAAACTGTAAATGCAAAGTTAGACAAGAACGCTCTAAACAATACAAATCAAGTTTCAAGATCTCCAATGAATTAGAAACTAGCAATTCACAATATACCACATAACTCATTTCCAAGATGATGAAAATAAAGCATAGATGGCATTAAAAAATCACCACAAGTATTATCATTTATTTTACAAACTAAATCCATCTTTGAAGTTCATAATTAACCTCAGCTGATCACATAAAATCTCATGTAAGGAGGGCTTGTTCACTATCAAGGATGAAAATCCTAGGGTTTAATGTTTAATGTCTAAGTTAAAATTATTATTTTAACATTGTATTCCTTGATCATTAAGAACAAGAATCAATCATTTATTCAAGCCTTACAAACCTAAAAGAATATTTCCTTACTCAACAAAATTCTAAATTCTATATCATAAGACCTTCATAAGGTAAGAAAAACTAGTCTTGAGACCAAACAATGATATAAACCTTCATATGGTAAAGATAAACACCTCATATAATCCTTTAAGGTCACTCACATTTGTTTATAAACAAACCCTTCTTAAGTTATGAAAGGTATGGGGAAAATATTTTCAACTTTCTTCAAGGAGGCCAATGCAAGTAAATTAAAGAGGTTATACTCAGTCGATTCAATTATTAAACACCATCAAACCAATTTATAAATATATATATCATTCCTTTTAGTTATTACCCCTTTAGGACATTAGTCCCACCCTTTAAACCCAGATAATGCATGTGAAGCCTCTAGGAGAAACTAGTTGGCATGTGGTGTGTTCATGAGTTTCCCATGGACAACTAGTGTGCATCATGCTACTATCCTTCACAAAACCTATTTGCATATACTATTTAAAAAAAAAACTTTTAATTTGTGTTTGTAAGAGCCAATAAAGGTCTTTCAGATTAAACCATTGAATGAGGAATACTCAAGACAAGGAAAATTTCTAAATCATTGAAGAGAATGCATGCCAAATATTTCCTTCTAGAAAACTCAAAAATTAGCTAGAAAAGTGATATGCACCTACAATAAAAAAATTTATAATTCCAAAATTTAAAAGGAAACTTCTTAGCAATTCAATAAATAAATTATTCAAATTATAACTTTGAGTTTACCAACTTAAAAAGATAGAGGGCCCATTCCTTAATGCATTATTTTTCTTAGACACTCAACATACATGTTTTTCTCAACTCATTTACACATTTTGCAAATTAATTCATTACAAACAACCATTTTACTCATCAACACCTACAAGATATTTATAGCAACTTTTCATAATAAATAATGAAATTATATTCTTCAATATAAAAGAATGATTTCATAACCAAGGAATGATATTATAACCAAGGATACAAAAGAAAGAACTTATATTTTCACAAGTTGACTTCCAAGTTTAGTAATTGGGTGTGAGCAATTTTCCTCCCAACTATAAGAAAACCCTCTATGGATGCCACCCACCTGCTAGGATATGAGACCATTATGGTGGAGGAGACAAGGTCAAGATTCTCAAATCGCTTTTTCCATTACCAATAGCTTCTAAGATCAACAAATAAATGTTCTTTAATCAATATAATTACAATCATACCAGCTTTGGCACTCACTCTAATATCCCATACAAAACAGGAAGTCACTCCTTTGTTTGCTCTCTAGTACTTCTAGAATACTCCAACTCTCTACACTTTCCAGTATGTGTAGCAACAGTCCAAAGCACCATCTACTTTTAGGTTTAATCTTCAACGGAATTGTGCTTCTTGGACAACATTTTTTTTATCCTTAGACAATCTAAAAGGTCAACACTATACAAAGATTTAAGAGGATGTATCATTACTCAATCTTGGTCCATATTGTCACATCATAGTCCCTCTTCCATACTTGCATGGTTCATACAAGAGTTGGGTAGATTTTTCTTCATGAAAACTCTTCTTTTCTCTTCGAGAAACTAAGTGTATCCACTCCTCTCTCCTAATTTGATTTAGGCTTCTTTGCAAGAGGGAAATGGTGAGTTGTGAGGAGTCTCCTTTCCACTCCTATCTTGATTCCATGAAAGTAGGAATCAATTACTTCAAGGTAGGATATAATTGCTTAAGTGTAGGAGTCAATTACTTAAGGTAATTAAATCTCCCACTTCTAGATTTCCCTTTCACTTCATTAGCTCCTAATCTAATTGGCATTAACTTTAGGAAGAAGTGGAAATAGGATAATCACATATAAGTTAGGACATGACAAAGTCATAAGACATAGGTCAATTCCCTTGGACCCCCTTACATCCCCTCTGGTGGTATTTCCTAGTCATCCAGCCTTGGATCATTATTTTAATTATAAAAAATTCATGCTTACACATTTACTAGCTAAGTCTTGCCTTGAGCTACACACTAGGAATTTATACCAAACATGTTCATCTATTTCACCCAAGTCATTTAGAACTAAACTCCCATAAATATATCTAGATATGCATAACCCATTCCTATACCTCCAAAGAGTCAAATCTAGAATATTACATTCAACTCTCCTCATATTCCCTTCTAAGTTGTTAGGAAAGCTCAATCTTATATTATTTTTATCTCCTTTCTTTATATTTCTTCAACTATTTTCCTAGCGAGATCTTTACAAACTTGTATTTTTTTATTCTTCAAAGTGTTTTATACACTTATTTTCACTTTTCTATATATTTGTTCTTGAATTTTTTTAAATTATATAAAAATACATATCTTGTTTTGGTGAGAGTTATGAACTTATTTTTTCCCAATTCAAAACCACATTTATTTGTATTCATAAGAAATTAGATTGAGATTAAAAGAACTATATCCCTAACACATGTCACTTTGAAAACTCCTAAATAAGATGCAAAAGCACTATCTAATGAGAAAGAAAAACATAAGTGGAAAAAAAATAAATTAATTTCCCAAATCTTCTAAAATTGTATGGTCATTGCTTGGTATTAATTTTAAAAATAAGTAGCCAAGCCTCATTAGCACAGTTGGTATTTGAGGGATTCTGTTTTTTAGGCATCCCAAGGTTCGAAACTTGACGGTGGTAGGAGGAGACACCAAAACATCCATCCATGCTAAGGGTTGGTGTAACCCAAGTTGGGTGTGATCCACGAGTGATTTTGATGGATTAGATGCCCCTGGATCATGGTTTGTTAGACCAAAGGCCAGTCCCTCGGGTTAGATAAATTCGAGCAAACAAAAAAAAATTAAGTATAATATTACAAGAAATGTAAGGTTTAAATATAGTGTTATTCCCATGGCCCACATGGTGACGATACAATATAATTTATTTTCAATCAATTTTCAAGAGATCACATTGATTTTGATGGGCTCACACGAGTCTAGTGAAGCAAATTTGAAGCTCGCACGTGTCTAGTGATAAGAAAAAGTAATACTTTGATATGATGTGATGTTCTTTTTAATTTACATTTTGACATTAAAATAAATGATGATGATGATGATGATAGTTAACGTAGACTTAGATCAATTTGATTTATCGAACATTAAAAAAAAGGTAAGGAACTATTTGGTTTGTTTTAGGGTTTTATTTTTGTGCTCAAAAATCTTGGAGAGGAGCATTCCTAATTTACTATAATTTTGATGAGAAAGAAGGTTGCAGGGTAGGTTTGTATTGTAACAAAAATTTTGAAACTAAGATCTTATGTGGGAGTATGCAGAGAAATCTAAGAGGAAGTGCTTTTCATCCTCAACACTCATTTCTACTTGGTAATCGAGAGAAATTCAAGTAGTTCCCTTTTCAAATGCAAAGTAAGAAAATAGGGATGACAATTATAGACGTTGAGATTAACTTTAGTTTATTTAAATTATAAATAATAATAAAAAAATCAAAGAATTATTTGAATATTACTAATTTAATCGACATAAGTTATAAGAATAAAAGCATTAAAAAATTATTTGAATATTATTAATTTAATTGACCTATGGTAAATTGGTGGAAATTTAGTAGAATGGAAATTCCTTTGATTTCAAAGTTTTTGAACAAAATTATATCTATTAAATCTCGAATCATTAATTTCTTTGGTAGACTAAGATGAAAAAACTCAATTGGTTGTCCCCCAACTGACAAGTCGCTGTAGGCTAGAGGTCAGGGGTTCAATTCTTGGGTGTTGGGTCCAGGTTCCTCCTTTTGAGGCGCCAATAGGGTGAGGCCCCTTTGGGTGGGCCCCTAGTTATTATCCGTTGAAAAAAAAGAGTAAGATGGAAAAAGTGAAGAGTGTTGAGGTGTAAGGAAAACTTTTGGATTTTTTCATCTAAGGAAATATTTGGTATAGGGATTAATTAACTAACCTTTTTCTTGAAGATGTGGTCCACCTATCTTGATCCAGGTCATCATCCATACCCTTAACACATGTATTTGCTTCAGCTATTTGCACAAACTAATGAAGGCAAATGGAGATCACTTAAATGAGTTCAAACAAAGTCTAACAATTTGGAGCATAATTGAGTTATTTAATTTCGACACATTGTTGAGTGGATAAATAAAGGGAGATATTTTTTCAATCAAGGTTTGGACCTTGTACCATGTAGATATCTTTAAGATATTTTTAATAATGATTATGATTAGAGCATCTCAATTGGATTTTGTATATAAACTTATGACCATTAGACATTGACCTTCTAGACATTGTTCATTGAGAAATTCAATTAGATAAAGTCGACAAGCAGGATCCCTTAGAGAACCACACTCTCAATTTGAAAATGAGGTAATAGATGCATGTTGATGGAGCATTGTCAAAGGGTATTCAATTGATTAAGGGAAAGTGTTTAATGAAAAGGGAAACAAATTTAGTATTCATAATAAATCTGAGATCTAAAAGTGTATGGATCTCTAAATATGTGATAATTTGTAATACAAACCTCAAAATAGTGAAATTGTGAGAAAATGATGTTTATGTTTGGTTTGGGCTCTCCACTGTATGACATATATGTATACTAGTCATAAGGTGTGCGATGGTCAATTTCCATTTTCAACCAGTGAGAGGAAACTGTGAACATTACAAAATTATAATGAAAATTATGAAACATTTGATCGCTAAGATAATTTTAAAAATCTTATAAAATCATTCGTAATAGATATCATAAAAATGAAATTTTAATGAAATGTATATATATCTTAAATTTGGTTTGCAAACCTCTTCTGTAATTGTTTTATTGATGTATGTTATAATCATTTTAAAATTAAAAATAAATACATCACATCATAAAAATTATTGCATCGAGAGGAGTAAGGTGTTCTACATCCCAATATGGGAGAGATGTTGTCACGTACGATAACGTAACGTAACGTTACATTACAAAAAATAAGAAGTAATTTAAAAAATTCATGTCGGCTCATAAAATAAAAACTTAAAAAAATCCATGTTGGCTTATAAAATAAAATTAAAATTAAAACTTAAACACGGATCTATTAAAAATGAGCGGGATCGAATTTCTAGAGTTTAAGATATAGAAAAAAATTTACACCTCAAGAAATTGGATCCCGCTCAATGCTTGATAGATCCGGGTTTAAGATAAATCTTCAAAATCTAAATCTAAAAATTGCAAAAACATTATAAATAAAAAAAAAAAAAATTACACATCAAAAAACTAAAACAACCCTCTCGATGCTGGATAAATTCAAGTTTAAAATAAATCTTCATTATCTAAATCAAAAAGTTGCAAAAATTTTATAATCTTCTACACTAACATTATCGTTATTAATAGTCATACTTGAAGGAATCCACTTCTTATTTTATGAAATTGGAATGTCGTTGCCCTCAACCCTTCCTTTGATACTAAGAAAATACGTTGATACAATCACTATATCTACCTTCCCTCATATTGAATTTTTAACTTACCTATATATTTATATATAAAAAAATAAAAATAAAGATTTTAGAAATCATTGACTAGGTTAACAAAAATAATTAATGAGATTTGTTTTGTTTCTAGTGTGGAATAGTGATATTTGTTATAAAATTTGATTTTGTTTAGGATATGCTAGGCTATGTGGGCCGTCCTATAAAGATTTTAGAAATCATTGACTAGGCTAATAAAAATACTTAATGAGATTTGTTTTGTTTCTAGTGTGGAACAGTGATATTTGTTATAAAATTTGATTTTGTTTAGGATATGCTAGGCTATGTGAGCCGTCCTCAAACGTGGTGATGAAGAAACTCACTTTGATGTTAGTGGGTGATGTTAATAATTATAAAAATATTAAAAAATAAAAAATATATAATATTGATTAGATTGTGTTAATAATAAAAATATTCTACGATATGTGAAGAAGTTTGTTAAGATTTCTTGTGCATTGTTAACTTTCCTTGATTCCTTCGAAATAGCGAAAAAGTGATTTTTCCGCAAATATATATATATATATAATCTTAATTAGATTATGTTAATAATTAAAATATATAATAAAAAAAATAAAAGTTATCACATTCCAATTACCTTAATATAAGACGATCTAAAGGTATTTACCATATGTGTATTTTATGTTCATTTATTTTTTCTTTATAGAATTATATATATTATAAAATTTAATATTTTTTTCAACGGGAAATTTGATAGATACTTTTCTTTATTTTGAGGATGGTACCTAAGGTAAAGCAACTTGAGTGGGTCTAATGGTTAAAAAATGTGTTTCCTCTTAGGAGGTCATAGGTTCAAATCTAGAAAGGGGTAGGGTATGCACACGTCAGTACACTTTTATAGTCAAATCTTTGCATAGAGGGGATCACGTGTCCTGTAAATAAGGGGGCCTCATACATCAATTTGGTGTCTGACAAACAAGGGGGCCTCATATATCAATTTGATGTCTGACAAACAAGGGAGTCTCGTACACGTAGAGGGTCTCATACACCAATTTGAGGTCTAACTAGGCCATGACCTTAAAAATAGATTCTTATTATTATTAAAATTATTATTATCATTATTATTATTATTTATTCACATAAATAAATAAATAAAGGATAACAATTATCACACTCCAATTTATTATTTAAGAAAATTAAATACTTAAGTTAATATAAGATATCTAAGGGTTTTGTGTGTTTTGTGAGACTAATGATTTATCGATTTGAAAAATAAAAAGGAATTATTTGTTTTGTGTGTTTTGTTTTTTAATCATTATTGATTATAAAAATGAATTACTTGGTTTTGTGTTTTGTTTTTTATTATTCTTGATTATAAAAAGAAATATGATGGTGATTATTCTTAACATCTAGTGAAACTAATTATAATTTATTGATTTGAAAAATAAAAAGGAATTACTTGGTATATTTTAGAATTTTGTTTTTCTATTTAGAATGATTTATGAAAAAAATTTAAAGTTTTTATGGTTTTGATGAGTTAAAATATTAAGGTGGGTATTATAATAAATATTTTGAAATTGAGATATATTGTAGGCATACGTAAAACATTCTAAGATGACATTCTTATTTTTAAAATGATGGTTTTTTTCTTTATGTTAGTTATAATGAAAAGATTCTTTTCATTTTTTAAATTAGAGTTAGTTACATTTTCATAATATCTAAAGTTTCTCATATCATCTAATGGTTTATCATATTGTAATTTCTTTTTCAATTTAGATGTAATAATATCTTTAATGATATAAATATGTGTAAAGTTACATTTTTCCTCCATTTTCAATAATTTAATTAAAATTTAACATATGTATATCAACGTTTCTTGAAATACAAATAACTTTCATTAAAATTCAAAACAATTTTTAAAAACCTTATATCTGTTAAAATAATGTTTAATTAAAATTCAAAACAATTTTTAAAAACCTCATATCTGTTAAAATAACGTTTAATTAAAATTTGATAAAATAAAATTTATTTAAAATTTGAAGACACAAATTTACCAATTCCATATTGTTTAATAATTATGTAATATTCCAAAAGTCCATAAATGTGCCTCCTTTCATGATGGATAGATGTGGATGGAATGAAAGAGGATGGGACCTCCTCCCTTTCACCTGGTTGGATAAGGAATCCCATGAGCATGCTTGGTATTATCTTTATAATGTGTAACAAATTTATGGTAGTTTTATTAATTCAATGGTCTCCAACGTCCCTCATCTTGACCTTTTCAATACAAAGGGATCTCTGAGTATCATTGGCATGTCAATGTCAATGTTGATTATAGACACATGGATAGAGATTCAAATTGTGTTACTTATTGACTAGTTAACTTTGACCATTTTGTAACACTATCGTTGACATCATAGCATCAAATGGTGTTTTGATTAACTTTGTGTTTGTATTCATATAAAGCCATTGTGTTACTTGTTTTAGAAGGTGTAAAAGAGCAACGATAAAAACAACAACTTGTTTTAGAAGGTGTAAAAGAGCAACGATAAAAACAACAACAAAATGTGAAAAAAATATGTACATTCTCCTTTAAACAAAAATACCAAGTAAGTATGGACAATATGCCAATTAAAAAGTAAAGATTTACTCATAACCATGTGTGTTTCGTGACCTTTAACACCATGATTTAAATTTATGATATTTTAGATGAAAATGTATTTGTATATTGAATGAATTTTTCCGATCTAGTTTGACAAAAGAATTAAAAAAAGTTCAGTTGTGCAACAAGAAGAAGGACAAAAAACTATCCTATATTAGAGACCTGAGATTTCCATGGTGGATAGTGTTTGAAGAACAAATTTTTGGAGTTTCCATGGTTTTTATTGTTTGAGTCGACGTTTCGAATCCTCTAGTTGGATTCATCATCAGGACAAGCGGTTGAGGGAAAGAGTTGCAATCGAAACATATTTATATAGAGGGTAAAAGAGAGATCAAGTTTTAAGGTTAGCTTAGATTAGAGGTCGACTAGGAATTAGTAATAAGACCAAAACACTATGATGATATATTATAATTAATGATAAAATTAAAGATACCCAATAATTAATATGTGTAATAATACTAATGCATAATAATTAGTATATAGTGATAATAATAATACCTAATAGATCATAATAATTATTAATGATATGTAATACTTTCTAATGAAATGTAATACCTAATAATACATCATGTTAATCCTACATCATAATGCTATGTTAATAATATAAACCTAAATTGCTAAAACCTATGGCATATAATAATGATATCTAATAATCAGGGGAGGCAGGCGCAGGGGGGATTATCTTTGATCTCGGAGGAAAAATTGTCAGTTCATTCGCATGGGGATTGGGAAACAAATCTAATAATGGAGTTGAATGGATAGCCCTTCTTCTTGGACTGGAAATTGCCTCTAAATTAAACATTGATAATCTAATGGTCTTTGGAGACTCGAGACATGTCATTCAAAAAATGAGAGAGGGATACGCCAAAGGAAATCCTTGGTGTAAAATAATATACAACCGAATTTCTCATCTAAACATTCCTCATGAGTTCTTCTACCTACACATTTTAAGAGAAAACAATAAGACTGTAGATGAGATAGCTAATAGAGAAGCCAATCTTGGCTTAGGAAAAGTGCATTATGGGAATGGAAAACAAAGCTTCAAGTTTATCCCTTAGGCTCATTAGCCTCGTCCTCTATGGAACAACCCATTGGAATTATTGGAAGTATGTGTTGTTCTCAACTAAGAACCATGGGAGGACGCGTGGGCATGGGCATGCTTGCGTCCGTCCTTCAGATGGTAGAAGACTCGTTGTGGCATTAAATGGGAGCCTTGTCTAGGACTCTAAATCTCTTGGAATTTGCTCCGACAAGATGTCTCGCACTTCATCTTATTCGAGAGCAGAAGGGATGGTTTTTGAAGAAGGTTATGCGATGTGGTTGTGGGATTATATGGACGGTATCTCCCTCACTCTAGTGGATAGACTAGAGCAGAGGATTTCCCTGTCACCTTCATCTAGTTTTTCTGTTAACACGGATTGCATCAAGATTTCTGAAAATTTGGTAGGTTTTATGGATGGAATGGCCTATCTTAAGGCTAGTATAGAATATTTTAAGAAACATATCAGGAAGGTATATGAAGTGGTTTGCGTCGGACTCAAGGAAAATCGTGAATCTGCAGAGGACATGAAATACATATCGCAACAGCTCTCCTGCCAGGACTCTCACATTGATGATTTGGAGAGAAATCTAACTGAATTCATGGAGACTATGGACATTATCAAATATGAAATCTTAAAGATGGATAATATGACACAATGTATCCATTTCCAGGAGTCTCCAGGTGAAGATGTGGTGTTAATGGATGAAGCCTCTGTCCAGCAACAAGTTTAGAGGCTGCAAGGGTTCCAGGAATGACACTCCTTTCTTCTCTTTCTATTTAAATGTACTTTTGTAAATTGCTCAATTTTCAGTTTGTAAGGTTTTATCCCTCTGTTGTTATGGGAATATCTAGGAAGCAAAACAAAAAAATATTCAGATCGGGGATAGAGCAAATTTTGCTGGCCTCTCTACAGAATTTTTCTAAGCTCAAGCTTAAGCTCTGTTTTTTGTATTGTATGGTTGTGCACAAATTTTTTATAATATAAACCCTCTTTCTAGTTTCTGTTAAAAAAAATAATGATATCTAATAATATTTTATTAGTAATATCATACAAAAATATAATACATTATTATGGCATATAATAATGATATCTAATAATATTCTATTAGTAATATCATACAAAAATATAATACATTGTTAATTGATACTATCTAATAATGTTATCTAATGATAATTACTAATTAATACCATCTAATAATACTTAATTAATTAATACATAGTATGATCTCATAATAGTACTAGAAGTGCCTAAAAATACTATCTAATGAAACCATTTTAATAATAATAATAATCAATGTTATTATCTAATAATACCTAATAAAATTATCCAAGTAATGCTATCTAATACTTAATATTATTGCCTATCTAATAATTAATGTTAAATGAGACCATATTAATAATAATATATGATAAATTAAAACAATTACTAAAACCTAAATGATAAATAATACATCTTAGTAATTAATACCTTACTAAAACCTAAAACTACCTGAGGGAAAAGAGTATAAAAGAGGGAGATGGACACAAGAGGCTAAAGCATGAGAGAAGAAGCAAAACCCTAGACAATCATACATGTTATGCACCCGTAATGTACAATCATACCTGATCTTGTTGATTAGTGGTAGCCAACTTCTACTTACTTCAAAACCCCCATCCCTATTTAGATTGTCAGGATGTTTCATGATTTCCAAAGCTTCTCTGATCCTTCTCTTATAGTAGTGATCTTCTTTTGCAAGCAATTTTGTGTCTTCCAGCTATACGTGGTGTTTAGTTTTGGGGGAATTCTCAACTAGTGTAGAAGTGCGTGTCTGTTCCATTCTAATATCATCTCCATGCTCCTTGATTCTTACATCAAATGAGCGCCACATCTCCCCAATATAACATTTTCTACATGAGCAATCTATTTTGTACACTCCTTTGTATTGATGCCAATCAACCTTGTCTCTAACCAATCTCATTTTTTGCCTGATGGTTTCTATTGGCTTGAATGACGTCCATACTTCCTTTTTCTTTAATACTTTGGAAATACTATCAGTTACTCCTTGAATGTATGGGATGAAGGCCTTAAATGTTAGAATATTGTGAACATATGAAATAATATAATAACACAATATAAACTAAGGAAAGCATTACTAGTCTATCCTTCTATATACCAAGCAACATAAAACATGAAATAAAATTGGAGAAAATAGAACAACAAGAGAACACTGATATACGTGGTTCACCCAATATGGGCTACGTCCACGAGAAGGGTTGCATCTTCCATTAATATGTAAATCGATCTCCAAGATTACATGGCATCCTCACATATGAATCACATCAAGCTCCATCACCCAATCATGTGTGTACAAATGGCATACACAACATGTGATGTGTAATGAACTACAATCAACACATACCCAAAAGGGTCTCCTTCACCTCTCTTATATACCAAGAGGTTTGGATTACAATACATCCCATAACACATGTGGTATAAATGAGTTTCCTCCTCTTTATATAGAGAATGGTTACAAAGGATATAATTACAATGATGCATGTGGGATAACTCTATTTTTTATAATATTAGAGTTATTTATGCATTTAAATGATATTTTACCAATATATCACATAAGTCATCATTACATATTCTAACACTCCCCCTTAATGATGACTGGGAGAAAGAATACAAATGGAAGGAAGGTGGAAACACACCAACATCCCCCTTGATGACAACTTCCATAACGCTCCATAAGATGCCAATAAAAAAACACTTTGCCTCATGGACTTGATGAAGACAACATCTGCTTCTCATGAAACTGCATCCAAACAAAGTTATATGATGAACATTTGCACAACACAACAATGTATGGCCAATACAACAGAACATGTGGTTGCAAACTCATCACAACATGTAACTCAACTGCACGGGGGCTTCACTCAATAAACAGCTATCATAGCACGTTCGATCATGGCATATGAAACAATACCCCTAATTTTACTAAATATTGGAAAATACCTTCCAAAATCGTTTTTTTTAACCCCCTCCCAATATGCCTTCCCAATTTAAAAAAACTCCTATTTTCACTAGATATTGTATGTATCAGTTTTTTCATTAACATTTTTTATACCCCTTTATATTTCTACCTAGTATATTGATATGATACCCCTCTTATGACCCCAAATGCATTCTAAAATGCACCTTGCTTCTTTCAATGTATATCGTGGATGCACATTACTTCACCCACAATGCAATTATTCAACCACATATCATTATGATTTGAAACATTTAATGGTCTAATGAAGAGATAGGAGATCACTTCTTGTATGTCACTAGAGCCAATGCACATAGTACAACATTTAGATTGCATGTTGTAGTTCCCCAATCGCTGACTAAGCCTGTTGTGGGCTAGGTATCCAAGCCCCCAGGGCCTATAACAAGCTCTAGGAGGCTGACTAAACCTCCCAAGGCCTGTAATAGGAACGAGTGGTTGGGTATTCAATCCCCAAAGGCCTATCGAGGGCCTATAACAGGCCCTAGAGGCTTAGAGCCTCCCAAGGCTATTGGTAATAACTGGCTGATTGTTATTGGTAATAATTGGCTATCAATGACCACTGTCTCTCGACTATGATCGAATGGAAAACCAATTCACCACGAAACCCATCGCCTCAAGCATGCCTCAAGATGCAATTTCCCTACGTACTGGTAAGCCTGAGCCTTGCCTCAACCCGATTTCTCATCCGGCTGTGATCCTGCCATCTCCATTTGGCGGATATTTGTCACCCCGCCCATATAAAAAAGACCCCAAAGTATTTTTGTATTGTTACATTAAATAAAAGAAACCCTTTTCCCCTTAATATATAAGCAATATAATTTTTAGGTTTTCATGAATATTTAATACCGCAATATGAATGAACGTGATATTATATTGCCTTCTAGTGAAGCCCCCGTGCTCAACTGATAGCTGAAAGAACTATGCAATAGACCGCATGACAAATACAAGAACCCCAGATCCATACATCGAAATAGTCTTTAGAGAGATTTTACTGAATATTACATTGCGAATACAAGACCCGAATGGTCTATCCATCAAAACATGAGCCAAGCAGACAGACTTCACAACCCAGCTAAAAGATGCATGAACAGTAGAAGATGGATGTCCATCATACAATATTACTGAAATATGGTGATATAATATGATAAAATTCAACATTACATTCTTTCTTAACATCAAACATCTTTGTTGCAGTCAAGGATAAGTTGAAAAGATGGACAATGCTGTAAAAACTAGAGATCCGCAACCATCATATGCTTAAACAAGGAAGGAATAACATAAGCAAGCTATCCCACAACATATATAACTAATCTACACAAAAGAAATTCCAAGAGTAAAGCCTATAATAAACATGACAAGCCCAAAAAGCATAAGAGATAATAAAATGGCATTGCTCTAGAACATATAAATAATAGGAATTGCTTATATGTTATCGCTTCTATGCAAGACCATATATATTTTGAGGAAAAGATTATCAAAAAAGACATTACATGATAAATAGAGGAGCATAAACATGAGTGAACATAATAGATAGCAATATAAAATAATGAGCCAAGATATCACTTAAATATATGAAAAATATAGTCATCAAGCAACTAATCTTAAGCATAGGTTCATTTCTTGTTAACATCATGTTAATATGCAAGAGATGAATGCCCTAAAAATGGCAATGCTTCCATATAGGAACGTTAGAGACAAGAAACACATGTCAATGCTTCCATATAGGAACGTTAGAGACAAGTAGGAACAAGACAACCTCTGCAATCATAAGAATAGAAATCCCATTGCAACAAGAATAATGTGCTCATGACAAAGATTTCAAGATTATAAGATTGCTCAAAGCCATATAAATATTGAGTAAAAGATGATCGAAATAAACATGACATGATATATATGAAAATAGATCACAATGTTTAATATGATCAACATATAGCAAATTATGATCAACCTGTGATATCACTTATAAATTATAAAATGACAAGTTGCTAATGGCCATAATCATGGGTTCATTCCTTTTTAACATCATGTTAATATGCAAGAGATGAAATGCCCTGGAAATTACAATGCTTCCATATAGGAACATTAGAGACAAGAAACACATGTCAATGCTTCCATATAGAAATGTTAGACACAAACAACACATGAACTAAATGCAATCTCTACAATACATGAAAAAAGAAACTATACTCCAATTAAAGAACTTATGACAAGCCAAAAATATGATATCACATAGATTCAAAAAATTGACTTTACTCAAGAAATTAATTAAGAAGAGCATATAAAAGAATCATTATCATGTTAGAATAGTGAGATCATTTTAGAATATTGAGCAAAAAAAATTCATCAAATAAAACAATAATATCACTTATAGTTATGAAAATATAGTCATGAAGCAACTAAGACCTAAGCATAGGTTCATTTATTGATGTCACCATTACCATACTAGAGATCCATGCCCCTAAAAATGTCAAAACATCTTCCACACAAAGAATGTTAGAGACATAAATAAGAACAAGACAACCTCTGTAAATATGATGAATAAGAACATAAACCCTAATGCAAAGAGATCAAGAAGCTCATGACAAGAATTTCAAGATAAGAGATGAATAAAAACTGAACTTTCTCACCAAAACCGAAACCCAACAACTTCTAAAAGATGGATCTGTCACTCTACAACAAAAAACCGAAAGCAGGAAAAAAATGGAAAATTTAAAATGACCATAACTCGGTTAATGTTTCCCGGAATTTTTATTATAACCTGTTTTCGGAACTGGAGAAGTCATTTTTCTTCCACCTCCATAAACAAATCATAAATCTAAGCACTCAATCAAAAGATATTCACTCCGCAGTCCGTGTAGTCATCCTAACAAAAATGGAAAATAACTAATTTTAAAATAGCAATATCTCCACCATCCGGACTTCAAACGAGACAATTTATTTTTTGAAAATGAATATTTTTGCTAGAGGAACTCAGATATACAATTTATTTCTTAAAAATATGCACAGAAAGTGTTAAAAAATTATTTGAAATCCGCCGCCCAATTTTACATTAAATACTTCTCCACAACTAGGGTTAGGGTTTGAAAGAAAAAATTTCAAATATATAGAATAAAGCCCAGATCTGAAAAACTACCACATGGGTATTATAGATCGGGTCACAAAACCACAAAATAAGAATATCCCAAGTAAAATCATGAACATATGTTGCTTAAAAATAAAAAATAAAAATTTACCAAAAAAGGTAGAGCATAGAAACCTGCTCTGATACCATGTTAGAACATTGTGAACATATGAAATAATATCATAACACAATATAAACTAAGGAAAGCATTACTAGTATATCCTTCTATCTGTCAAGCAACATAAAACATGAAATAAACTTGGAGAAAATAGAACAACAAGAGAACACCGATATACGTGGTTCACCCAATATGGGCTACGTCCACGGGAAGGGTTGCGTCTTCCATTAATCTGCAAATAGATCTCCAAGATTACATGGCATCCTCACATATGCATCACATCAAGCTCCATCACCCAATCATCTCACAATCATGTGTGTACAAATGACATACACAACATGCGATGTGTGATGAACTACAATCAACACATACCCAAAAGGGTCTCCTTTACCTCTCTTATATACCAAGAGGTTTGGATTACAATACATCCCATAACACATGTGGGATAAATGAGTTTCCTCCTATTTATATAGAGAATGGTTACAAAGGATATAATTACACTGATGCATGTGGGATAACTCTATTTTATAATATTAGAGTTATGTATGCCTTTAAATGATATTTTACCAATATATCACATAAGTCATCATTACATATTCTAACATTGAACCTACATGTATTATTTCCACCATTGGTTTGAACGACATCCATACTTCTTTTTTATTTAATACTTTGGAAATCATGTCAGTTACCCCTTGAATGTATGGGAGGAAGGTCTTGAACCTACATGTATTAACCGAAACGTCGACTCAAACAATAGAAACTCTGGAAAGTTGTTCTTCAAACACAATCTTATATTAGTTATATTGAACCTATACTAGCAATGTAAAATGTAAAAGGCATATCAATCATGGTTATGCTAGTCCTTTTAACAAAATGGAATGTGGAGGGAGTTAAACAAATATTTATGACATGCAAGTAAACATCATACGTAGAGTGAAAGATTGCAAAGTAACTTTGATGAGAATAGAAAGATAGTACAAGTTATTCATATATACAATATTATCTATGGTATTTACAACACCATTTAAGATTAAGGTTTGGAGGAAGATGTTTGTTTCAACATACCCATGTTGATCTTCTCTTATTAGTCTCATGGGTCATTTCATGGATATGGAAAATGTGTTCTAGAAGTACTTTTAATCTAGAAAGCAACTCAACAATTGGCCACATGTAATAAAGAGGAAGGGTGGAACATGGTATAAATCTATTTTCTATCTCCCATATAGCTTCTTGTTGTTCATGTATTTGTAGACAATAGTCATACAACATGTAAAGGTATTGCATATCCATCTCTGTTAATCAAAATAAAGAAATGAAAAACAACACTATTAAATTATTTTCACATTTAAAGAAATATTATACAATCTACTTCTACGAATTGACAATTTATATTGATGTTGCATAAGACGTTCATTTGCATAACGATAATGTTATGGTGATAGACATAAAGATATATCATGTAACTAAAGCAATCGATAAAGACACAAATGAAAGTAGAATGTGAGTATCTTAGATAGATGAATAAAATGTTTTCGAAACATATACCAAAAAGAGAAGATCTAAACAATTTTCAAATTGAAATAATGATCAAGAACATTTCATAGTTTTCACTCACCTTAATAATATTTTTTGAAATAGGTTTTGAGCTAACAAGAACTATTTATAATCTAAAATACAACACAAACATATAAATTTCAAGTGGATATTTGCTTTCATTGTATTAATTATGGACATCAACTCTTAATGAATATTTGTCCCTTTAGTTCAATAAATGTCAAGTAAACAAAACAAACTAGTAAATAAAACAACTCAACTCGTAATTAGTACTTGACAAAACAACCTAATAGAGCAAACAACTTGACAAATAAATAGTCCTCAACAACATAACTCTAACTCACAAACAATATTTCACAAAATAGCTCTAATTCACATATACCATATTGAAACAGGAGTGGGACATCATGCATATGTCTTTATGGCCTTCTCCAAGCATTGTGAGATATGTGGTAGGTACTTTTAAACAATTCCAAATACACCCACCATCCCACCATAGAATTTATTTCATGGTGCTTGTTACACTCAATTTTTGGAAGTGTTTCCTTTGGTGTAGGATCACCCCCCCAAACTCAAATCTGGTCAGATCCCACCATGTGACCTTTCTAGATTTATTATAAATAGATTGCCTTCTTCTTGCATTATATCCATAGAGCAATATATGGATTTATTTTGTGGGTATGGGGAGACTCATATATGATCTCATTTAAACCTGTATTTCTACACTCTTGGAGGTGAAGGAAGAAAAAAGTTGATTAAGATACACTTGTTTGATAAGACAAGGGTTAAAATTAGCAAAGCCAACATTCCTCAAAAGAATGTCATGATGTGAAGGTCATTCGATCATTTGTTACTATTAAAAAATGTGTCCATATTAACAGAAATAGGCATGTCTTTAGGAATGCACCTAACTTTTGTGAGGATGGGGATTAAAAAATCGATGTGTATTATCTAGAGATGCAAAAAGAAAGATACTGAAAGCCCTGGAAATTGAGTTATATTAGAATAATTAAAATGGGGATTATGGTTTAAAAATCAGTGAAGTGTGGAAAACAGGTTAGAAATACTATTTATTATTCTATTAATACTAGGAATCTCTCTTTTTTTAGTTGATGTTAGAAACTCAAAACCCAATCTATTCTTAAAAAATGATTAAGATTAAATTTTGTTTAAATTTTGTCAATTCCCAAATGGTTTAACATGAGATTTGCTCTGATGCATCTTCCTTTCTAGGGTTTTTAGTTTCTTTTCATATTTTTTTGTGTTATATCCCTGAATCCTTGGTTGGATTTGTTCTGAGTGCAGCTATGGCGATGATGCCTAAGGGGGATAAAGACCCCTCCTACAAACATGTAGTATCAACAGTTGTTGGTGGCCCAAATGAATCACAACGACCCTCATTTGAGATGTCGCTTCATTTCAAGGACTTGAAACCTATCATATATCATGATAAGGGAAAGGAGAAAGCAATGAAACAAGAAACCTTCTGTTGGAGAATTAAAAAACCCACCTATACCATTTTAGACTTAGGATAAATTAATTAATCATTTATGATTCATTTCCTGAGTTTTGACTAGGTAAAATAGGTCAGTTTTGTCTTTTAGTGGACCACAGGCCATCCTAACTCACCAAAACGAATTTGGATGGATTCTAGATAAGATTTCCTTGGATTCTATCTGATTTTATCTATTCTTGAATTAGAAAGACAGTTTCCTGATTTAGACAACGTTATCCTGTTTTTTTTACTTTCTAGTGGATAAGGAAAAGTTAGTTGACTTGGAAACTCTTACCACTTGGGAAATTTGACCTCCACACCTTTTCCTCTCTCCTAAGGTCATCATTGCATTCCATTTACCTCACTCATGAGCTTCCATACCATACTTAGCAAATTCGTGAGCCTCTAGGATAGTTTTGGAAACTACTTTTGCCACCTAGGGGGTTTTTTGTCTTTTCTAAGCTTTTTCTTTTTGCTCTTTCCAAATTGTCTCCAAGGCATTTGATTTTCTCCATGGAAGATGTATTATATACTTTTATAATATTGATGAATAAAATACAGAGTGATTTCCACAATTTATCTTCTATATTCTTCTTCTCTCATTGTCTGAAATATTCCATGTGAAATTGTCTTATGAATCTAGTTCCTAGCAATTGAAAATATCACATGGTATTAGAGCTAGATTGATTCAAAAAAAATTCCAAGACTGTGTTTTTCAGGTATTTCCATCACCAGGAGCCCATTAGTATGGATAAAAATCAAGCCAAAGCTATGACTCTCACTCCCTTCAATTTCTTTGACTGGAAGGCGCATATGATCATCCAGCTTCGGAGCAAAGGATTGTATAGAGTCACTATGGGGCGTGAAACTGAGACAGGAGTTGTTGCATTAAAATACAAATGGTTCAATAGGATTGATGAAGCTTATGGGTTACTTTGTCTCTCTGTATCTCCAGATCTTCTATTCCATATTAATTCTCTATCCACTCCAAATCAAGTGTGGACAAAGCTAGAATCTCTCTTTGGAAAACAAGACGAGCTCAGAGGTCATTTATTGGCGATTGAGTTGATGTCACTTAGTCCAAGTAATTTTGATTCAATGGAGGAGTTCATCTCAAAATTTAAGAACCTAGTGCTTCAAATCAAGCAATGTGGCATAGATAAGAAGGATGAGCAGTTAATCCTTACTATTCTATCAAAACTGAGCTCAAAATACTCATTATTTGTGTCTACTTTTCATACCATGAGACTTGCAGTTCCTAATTGGAAGATGCCAAGATTGGATGCATTCATTGATTTTCTCACTAAGGAGAAGGAAAAGCTGGTCCAAATGAGGGATATATCACCCTCCAAAAACTTTGCACTTGTTTCTCATGGAGCAAAGAGTTTCAAGAATGATAAATCCAAACAGAAGATATTGTCAGATGAAGAGGATTCCAAATCCAAGAAGATGAATAAGGAGAATCCCAAGTGTTCTTATTGCTGCAAAGGAACTCATCCTGATAAATCTTGCTTCAAGAATAAATTGGGCATCATGGCCAAGATGCTTGAAGAGCATAACATAGATGTTCTTTACTTTGCAAAGAAAGAACAAGGCAAGCTTGTTGTAGAACAAGACATTGTTTCCAAGCCTCTCCCAAAGGTAATCATGCTTATGCTTTGAGTACTAGAGTGAAATATAATTCTGATGTCTCTGATTTTGATTCACATTCTGATATATCAGAATCAGAAACCTCCAATTCTTCTTTGGAACAGTCTTCAGTCAGTTCATCCAAGTCTACTCTCAAAACTAGTCATTTTTTACTAGCTTCTGACTTGTCTTCTGAAAGGTATTTACACCTCCGTTCAAATATTTTAGATTCTGATTTAGAAGATGATTTACAATCTGATATGCAGTTCATTACATCTCCCACACCATTTTCCCAACCATTGGATGCACAAAATACCCTACAACCCCCAAGTTCTCCAGTTAAGAAACTACACAATTCCATGTTTTCCTACACTGTGTCACTTGCCTTTGTTGTACTTTTGTCTTTCATATATTTCATTGGTTGGAAAACCATGATTTTGGCCATATTTGGACTGATATTTCACACATATGGACCTGACCCCATCACTCATGGTTCAAAATTCAAGTCCTCACACTCTCTAGGCTCACTCAGCTGTCACGGTGATCTAGTTTCTCGCACTTTTCCTACTGAAACTATGTTCGATCATGGAGACTCCACATATTTACTGGTTTTTTCTCCATATTACTCACATTCTGATATTTCATAGCTGCATGATCTCATTTTCAATATCATAAAGTTTCTACAACAGTTTGAGAAGAAGGTACAAGAACCAGTGCACCACATTGCAGCTACAGAAGAAATTGATCATGTTGAGTTCATTGTTTCTCCTTGGGAAGGAGTATGCTTAGATGTTATTTCCATAATTGATTATATTTTCAAATCTGATTATATATGTTACAACAACAAGAAAAATTCATTTGATGCTCCTCCATCATCATAAGATGAGCTTCATAGAGCTTCTACACATGGTTCTTACCTACATAGCATTGATGCACTGATGCATGATTATGGCATCCACAATCTCTTCATCAATTCTGTTACTCAGAAGCATCCCATTCATCTCATTCGGCTCATTCAAATGAGCAACATGACAGTATTAATACATCAAGCATGTCCATTTTTGAGGGAGGGTTTTGTTCCCATGAGGTTTTCCCTGTTTCCTCGTTTTACATGGACTAGTTATTTTTTGTATTGGGGTGACCATAAGCCTTGTTGCTTGGGCCCTATTTTTCTAATATTTTTATGATTCCCATCACATAAATTCAGGCTTAAGGGGGGGTGTTGGAGAATTAAAAAACCCACCTATACCATTTTAGACTTAGGATAAATTAATTAATCATTTATGATTAATTTCCTGAGTTTTGACTAGGTAAAATAGGTCAGTTTGGTCTTTTAGTGGACCACATGCAATCCTAACTCACCAAAACGAATTTGGATGGATTCTGGATAAGATTTCCTTGGATTCTGTCTGATTTTATTCTATTTCTAAATTAGAAAGACAGTTTCCTCATTTATACAGCTTTATCCTATTTTTTCTACTTTCTAGTGGATAAGGAAAAGCTAGTTGACTTGGAAACTCTTACCACTTGGTAAATTCAACCTCCACACCTTTTTCTCTCTCCTAAAGCCATCATTACATTCCATTTACCTCACTCATGAGCTTCCATACGATACTTAGCAAATTCGTGAGCCTCTAGGACAGTTTTGGAAACTGCTTTTACCACCTGGGGGGTTTTTTGTCTTTTCTAAGCCTTTTCTTTTTGCTCTTTCCAAATTTCCTCCAAGGCATTCGATTTTATACATGGAAGATGTATTATATATTGTTATCATATTGATGAATAAAATACAGAGTGATTTCCACAATTTATCTTCTCTATTCTTCTTCTCTCATTGCCTAAAATATTCCATGCGAAATTGTCTTATGAATCTAGTTCCTAGCAATTGAAAATCTCACACCTCCCATCCAAATGCGGCTCAGGCATGGGAACCAATAAAATGAATCCCTAAAACTTCCTCAGCCCCAAGGTATGTAGTTATATTAGTAAGAGTAGAGGAAAACTCTCAGTTTATGAGGGATCATGCGCTTATTGGAAAACTTCTAGGTATGTGCCCCTCGAAGAGAGGGTTGATTAGATGGATCCAAATGTGGTGGAAGCTGAAAGGTGACGTCGATATTTAGCTAGGATCTAAGGAATTTTTCACTATGATTTTTCACAACCTAGAGGATAGGCACCAAATCTGTGAGAATGACCCTTATTTTTTTAATTCAGCTGGGATTTTTCTAAAGGATTGGACATATCACTTCATCCCAGAGAAGGAATATTTTTCCCATGCCCCGGTTTGGATCTGCCTATATTCCATGCCTCAAGCATTTTGGATGGAGGAAATCCTAGTAGGAATCGACAATACCCTAGGAAGATATGTCAAATATGCAGAGGTGACTAAATAGAGAAGATACACCTCCTATGCCCCAATTTGCATGTGCATGGACATCTTTAAGCCCCTTCCTAGCTAAATATTCCTGGAATATCATGATGAAGACTAGGTTCAAACAATTGATTATGAGCATATACCCTTCAAATGTAGGAAATTCCATTAGCATGGGCACCTATTTAGAGATTTCCCTCTTAATGGCCATCTGAAGCTAATCTATTGAGAATTGGTTGTCATTGATGTCGACTAAATATGATTTCAAGTGTTTGACTGCCATCCAATGTCAAAGAGGATATCAACTAATTCAGTCTGATTCATTGATATCATCCAAAGTCAAAGTGGATACATCATTCCTACAAAAGTATGAAGAAGTATATGGAAGCCACTTTGAAGTAGTATATGCGCAAGAAAAAGAAGATAATGAACGGCAGAAGTATATGCGCAAGTGGTGAAGGTGAACGAAATGTATGCAACTTTGGAGTATATCTAAGAGTACATTCCGTCTAAATATGTATATCAAGGCCACAACATTCAAGCAACTTTGGAGTATATATAAGAGTACATTCAGTTTGAAGATGTGACATGCAGGTCAAGCGTGAAGAAACACATAAGAAAAGGTACATAAGAAGATACTTCATTAAGATCCAGTTCAAGAAGGAACACAAGTAATGTTTCCTACATCATGTGGTCCTTGCATAGAACTTAAGTCCATCAATTCATACTCACTCATGCCATAAAATTGAAGGAGTTAGTTGGACAATGGTGCATGTACTCAAACAGCCAAGGATTTGGTTAAACAAATGGTACAAGTGTGTAAGCAAGCCTGAGCATTGCTTGGTTAATGGTTGGAAGTGCGCAAATAGATTTTGGTTGGACAATCCTGAAAGTGTGCAAGCATAGCCAATAAGAAAATGCTTTCAGTAAATGGAATGCGCACAAGTTCCTATAATGATACAACGATTGAAGACTATCTATGAGCGAATTCCACATTCGACAATACAGCAGGTGCGCAAGTCCCACAAGTGATGACAAAGCATAATTAAAAGTCCCACCAAGTAGAAATTGGAGAATGCACAGAATCCACAGAGTATCAATACATCAAGGGCGCATCACCCATATGTAATGATGAGGCACATGTCATAGTATCACCAAGTAGAAACCGGAGTATGCGCATAATCCACAGAGTATCAATACATCAAGGGCTCATCACCCATATGCAATGATGAGACATGGGTCATAATCCCACCAAGTAGAAGCCAGAAAATGCGCAGATTATGCAAAGTATTGATATCACAAGGGCGCATTACCCACAAGGGTTGGTACAGCAAAGGTCATGAACATATCAAGATGAAGTAGAAGATTGTGCACGTACAACAAGGAAATGGTACATCAAGAGCGCAATGGTACATCACCAAGGTGTGTAGTCCCACTACGTTGTGGACCTTGTAGGTGCTTGATACATTAGAGATGACACATCAATAATGCAAATAAAGACACGTGGCATATGCAAAATCCGTGAAGTAGGGAAGAAGGATGCCATGACCAACTTGTGAACATACAATCCATAGAGAACATGTATAAATAGAGATGCAAGTTGGTGAGTTGAATCAATATTAGAAGATAGTTTCGAAGTGAGCTTCAAGTAAGTTTCAGTTTGTTTTTTGGGGCATCGAAGGGCTCCTAGAAAAAATTGAATGATCTAGCGAAGATCCAAATGCGTACATGCAGTAGTAAGAAGCTTTGATGGTGTGCAGAACAATGTTGTAGAGATGTGATGGTTGCGCAAATACTAAAAGGAAGAAATATTGAAGAATGCGCAAGGGATTGATGTTTCAAAGGACAGTATCACAATCAGCACGTCGATAGTCATAGATTTTGCAGAGACAGAAGCGCAGAGACAGAAGCGCAGAGACAGAACTGAAGGTTACCATATATTGCACATATGTCTAGCTGATGCATAAGAACATAAGCGAAAGTGTGCAAAGTTGAGAACTACATCTAATGTGCAACAAGAGAACAACAGCTGCATTCGATAAGCACATCATGATACAGATGATCTGAGACAAGTGCATTAAACTTAATGGACCAATTATTTAATGCACAGGGTCACAGATTATTTGAGAGACTAACACACTTAAACAGAATGGATGCGTCAAAAAGTGCACAGTTACTTTTGTTATTGGTGCTTCACTTCAGAAAAGAAAGCTATCAATTGAAAGCATAGTATCAATTATTCATTGTAGTCACGTAGAGGAGAACGTTGAACCAGAAATGCAGATTGTAGAATCAACAGAGCACACAATATATGAACCGATTCATCAACAGAAGTGTGATTTGAGAAGCTCGAGAAGTTAAGCAATGTATGCAGCGCAGTGACAGAGTACAATCTGCATACGAAGTGGTGTATAGCAGAATCATCATCAAAAGATATTAAGAAGTGCACAGAGTTGAAGTTCAGTAAGCCAGTAATATACATTGGACATCAGGGTAGTTGGGTGGGACAAGGATATGGGGAGTCGCAGCTTCCTTCGGGTTGGTGCCTCTAAAACAAAGCGATAGGGGGTCGGTGCCTCCTTCTATTTAATGTTGGAGAAAACATAGGGAGTGGAAGCTTCCTTCAGGTCAGTTCCTTAAAAAATAGGGGGTTGGTGCCTCCTTCCAATTGGTTCTGGTAAACACATGAAGTCGGTACTTCCTTGAATGTATTCTTTCTCACTATAAAGAAGCATTCCGTAGTTTTCTCCCATTTGGGTTTCCACGTAAAAATACTGTGTGTTATGTGTTATTGATGTGGTGCATATATGTGTGAATGTTTATTTACTGATACATAAAAGAAGATAAGTATTAAGTAAAGGCTAAGGTGTTAAAGAAGGAAAAATTTGCTAATAATTGCACTAATACTGATTCACCCCCCTCTCAGTATTAAATCGATTCCAACAATTGATATCACAGTGGGTGTCTTCAGCAATAGATTAACATATGGAAAACAATTTTTAGCGCAGAATCTAGCGGACGTGGACTCAATAAATGATCACATGGCTGAAGTATACTTTGAAGTAGAACTATTCAGTGCACTGGACGAACTAAAGAATTCGAGAAAGAAAAGCAAGCTTTTATAGGAATCTATTTTGAGATTAGAAGCAGACACCACCAGGCAATTACAATTAAGGGATGACAAGTGTGAAAGTATGGAAGCTGAAGTTGTATCTCTAAGAAGTGAACTCCAACAATTAAGTCTCCAGCTAGAACAGAGAGGCAGAACAAGCATTGATGAAGAAATCTACTATGCTAAAAGTTATGCAGATGCTCTTAAGACTCCATAGTCAAGAAAAAACATGAGATTAGAAAGAGAACATCGAAGATTGAATATTTGGGAAAATGAGACCGTGCAATATCGAAATTTCTATCATATCAGGTACCAAAATGTTTTCCTTGGAAATTTCCTTTATTGTCATAACTTTGGACATAAAGCAATAAATTGTAGAGCTTGAGCATTAGCATGCGCCAAAATGAAAGGTTTGTACAGTCAAGCAAATCCTAAAACGAATACTCCCATAAATTCGCTTGAAGTCGATTTTGAAGATTCCAATCCTTTCATCATTTTAAATTCAGAAGACGAATATTGTGAAATGTCAAAACATGATACTCATAACTGTAAAGAACAGTAGCAGCCTATGCAATTCACTAAGATAGTTGAAGATCAGAAAGATCGAGATCATCAAGAAGCATGCATTCTAGCCTTACATGCACATAGTAGAAGGGGGAAATGGTATATAGACAATGGATGATCCAATCATATGACCGGAGATAAAAACACATTTCTGAAGTTCGGAGAAGACAAGGGAGGTAGTGTCTATTTTGGGGACAATGTCTCAGTTAAAAATTTTGGTAAAGGTCTAGCAAGCCTAGGAAATAAAAGAACCAAAGCATTTAACGTTCTATTAGTTGAGAATATGAAACACAATCTCTTGAGTGTTATCCAGATGTGCGATCAAGGACATGATCTCACTTTTGACTCAGAAAAATGCAAAATCAAAAACAGAGATACGGGAAGAACCATAGCTACGACATCCAGAAAATCCTAACAATGTTTACATTCTTGACGAAGGAAGAGAAGAGAAATGCTACATGGGAAAGACTAATGAAATTTGGCTTTGGCATAGAAGACTGGGACGCATCAATTTTGACAATTTGGTTAGAATTAGTAGAAAACAAGTTGTGAGAGACATTCCGAATATTATGAAGCCATCAAATTCATTCTGTAAACATTGTCTACATGGGAAACAAACCAGGATAAAGTACCCAACAAAAGAATATACTACCTCAAGACCCTTGGAATTAGTTCATTCGTATCTTTGTTGTCCAATGAGAACGAAAGGAATGAATGACGAGGAATACTTTCTTATGTTTTGTAATGTCCCCATTCAAATAAATATCAAGTAGGGAAAATTCCACCAACCTACTAGTTTCCTAGGTTGGGGTGGAGACATTAAAATTTGAATAAGGAGACTAATAAACCCAAATGGACTTTGGTTTGGGTATAAATATATTAAGAGGGGAAATTAAATATTTATGGTGAGAAAATAAGATGGCACTTGGTCATGGAGACACATTGGTGGTGTGGGACCCCCAAAAAGCTAGATTCCCCATGCCACGTGGCATTCCACTCTCACCCATTCAAATCCAAGGTGGAGTCCACTATTATTGGGGTAATTGGAAGTGAATATTACTTGTCATGACTCAATGAGGTCGAAATGTAGAGGAAGAGTAACTCCCATGGGAGAGGAAGAGGCATTTTGGAGCTAGTGGGATACTTGGGCTAGATTCCCTAGCTTCTATGACACCAATGATGAAGATGCCTATGACATTTCTGAAAAATAAGACTTGATGGCTGACATCTTACATACATGACATGTCAGGGCTAAAAATATCCTCCAAGAAGGCACCCAAGTGAGTTAGGGCAGCCAAAGAGACACCAATTCGAATTTGGTGATGGAGGAGGCTAGAATTGGAAGGACAAGTGGCATATTTGGGAATCTCTTCCCAAATTTTGTTGGCATGAAGCTCATGGATGGAATTCAAATTGGGGAAGCCTTAGGAATTTTATAAAAGAAAAGAACAAAGAATGAGAGTAGCTTTTGATCATTTTACATTTTGCATTTTGCATTTGGAGAGAAGAGCTAGTCTACTTGCCTTAGCACCAATTTCGAGGGTGAAAGATTCCCATCCTAATTGGAAATTGGAGAGGCCATTATGAAATTTCATTTGGAGATACAATGGAGTATTCAGTTTCAGGTTGAAGCTACAGGGCATCCCATGGTTCATTCATCTACAACTTGTTCTTGCGTCTCTTTCACATTTTCTTGCATATTTGAGCCCCTAGAGGAATTGCGCCTTTAGTGAGTTACTGATCTCTTTGTGAGAGTCCAAGAGTATCCATTTCTTTGTATTATGATATATATACTCTGTATTTACTTCTCAGAAGACTCTCAGGTCTAAATACCAAGTGAAACTATGTAAAAATACCAAAAAATGCATAAATGATGTCATTTTCCCTAGATCTTGTTGTTGGAGCTTGAAGAGACATTATTTCGAATTGTATCAGTCATTCTCTGTAATTTTATTGATGTATGGAGTGTCATTAATGTTATGAATAAGTTTCATTAACATTTCACAAGTTATTGTCATGTAAATTTCGAATTTCATAACATATGGTGAAAATTACTAGCTTTTCCCCCTATGTGAAGTCTTGCATATAAAAATCTGATTTAAGGGAATTGAATAAGGAAATAGGAACTAATTGATGATACATTGGGGAGCTCATTAAAGTCATTTATTAGTACCATACCTCTGTTCTGAAATTTGGAAGGGTTTAACAACATTTGGAGAGCCATCCTTGTCCACTACCCTTGGAGGTTTTGAAACTCGATTTGACTAGTACATTTCCCTACTTTGTCCAGATTGTAAATGAATGTTGCAGAAGTGTTTTAAGGGTTGTTAAGAATCCATTAGCATAAATTATATGTCTGAATACCTTGCAAACTCATTCAGACCCCATTCGGAAGAATTTGGAGCCATTCATAAGCAGTTGGGTCAATACTAGTCCAAGGGTCGAATTGGTTAAAAATTGTAATTTTTCCTAGTTTGTGCAAAATCTTAAAAAGGGACACTACATGTTCATTGATGATTTCACTTGAATGACATCGGTATTTTTCCTCAATACAAAATCGGAAACATTCGAGTGCTTCAAGACTTTTAAGGAAACAGTTGAGAATGAAACCAATTTAACAATAAAGTGCTTGAGAACTAACAATGGAGGAGAATACACCTCAACCAAATTTAATAACTATTGTTATGAACACGGAATCAGAAGGAAATTTTCAGATGCAAGAACTCCACAAAAAAATGGCGTGGCAGAAAGAAAAAACAGAATTGTTCAAGAAATGGCGAGGACCATGTTAAATGAATCAAAGTTGTAAGACATGTTTTGGACACATGCCATTCATACAGTTTTTCACATCCTCAACAGTTGTTTAATTAGGACAAACAATTGCTCAACACCATATGAACTTTGGAAAGGATGACCTGCCACTGTTAAGCATTTTAGAATTTTTGGAATCAAATGTTACATTAAAAGAAATGATGACACATTAGGAAAATTTGATTCCAGATCAGATGAAGGGATTTTTCTCGGTTAACCTACAAAAGCAAAGATTATAAATGCTACAATTTGCAACTCAGGAAGATAGTTGAAATTCATGAGGTAAAATTTGATGAAGTATTGACTCATAGAAAAATTGAAGAAGATGATGACTCACCAATGCTAGAACAACCATATGAAGAACATCAAGAAACAAATATTTCATAGGAAGAAGTATATCAATGCGGACTAGAAGAGGTAAGATCAGACACAAAAGAACCCTCCATATTTGTTCATAAAAACCATTCAGAAGATTTAATTATTGGAGACAAAGATGTCGACGTTAGAACCAGAAGGGGTCAAACAATCCAAATGAAGAAGTGCATTTTTCATTACTATCTCAAATAGATCCACAAGGGGTTGAGGAAGCCAAATCAGATGAAGGATGGATGAAGGCTATGATTGAATAATTAGACTAAATAAAAAAAATGAGACCTGGGAACTTGTTCCAAGAAACAAAAATAAAAATGTCATAGGAACGAAGTGGGTGTTCAGAAACAAACTAAATGAGGATAGACAAGTTGTTTGAAATAAGGCAAGACTGGTACGCAAAGGATGTGCGCAAATCGAAGGGATAGATTTTGAGGAAAATTTTTCCCTAATGGCGCAAATGGAAGCTATTAGACTATTCTTGGCCTATGCTTGCACAGAAGATGTCAAGGTATATCAGATGGATGTCAAATCAGCCTTTCTAAATGGAGATCTTGAAGAAGAGGTGTATATTGAACAACCAGATGATTTTTCACTTTCAGACAACAAAGATTATGTCTATGGGATAAAAAAGGCTCTATATGGACTCAAACAAGCCCCCAAAGCCTAGTATTCAAGGCTAGATAAATATCTGCAAAAACAAGGTTTCAAAAGGGGGAGTGTAGACAACAATCTCTACATCAAAATTGAAAATGAAAAAATGATAGTCATGGAATTATATGTTGATGATATCATTTTTGGAAGCAATGATGACAGGATGAGTCAATAGTTTGCAAAATATATGCAAAAGGAGTTTTAAATGTCTATGCTAAGGGAACTATTTTTCTTTCTTGGGTTGTAAATCTCACAATTAAATGATGGCATCTTCATCTCTTAATCTAAGTATGTAAAGGAAATGTTAAAAAAATTCAACATGGAATATTGCAATTCGGTCTGTACACCCATGGTTAAGGCTAAGGAAGTTGATCAGAAGTTGTACAGATCGATGATTGGTAGTCTACTATATGTAATCGCTTCAAGACCATACATCATGCAAGTTGTTGGACTTGTTGCAATATTTCAAGTAGCACCCAAGGAAATGCATGTTCAAGCAGTTAAAATAATTTTCAGATATTTGAAAGGGACTATGTATCTCGTTCTATGGTATCGATGAAGCAAAAATATCAACTTAGTCACGTACACCGATGCATATTGGGACGGAATTATTGACGATAGGAGAAGCACCATTAGTGCCGCGTTTTTTTTGCAGATTGACTCGCCATGTATGGGGTGATATCTAGTTAATAGAGAGTTTTTATGGCCTCGATTTGTATAGACAAGGGGTGGCTAACGGATCCAAGCGTGCATGATCTTTAAGATTTATAGATTCATAACAAATATCATGTCCATTTTGCATAAGGAATCCACCAATTCCTTCTTGGAAAGCATCTGTACATAATATAAAATATTCATTTAGATTAGCAATCTTGAGAATTGGTGTACTTGTGAGCAATCTATTTAATTGATGGAAACTTTCTTCGCATGCTGGTGTCCACTGAAACTTGACTCCTTGCTTCTGCAATGACGTAAGTGCATGTGCCACTTTGGAGAAGCACTCTATAAACCTTTTGTAGTATCTATATAATCCCATGAATGACCTTACTTCTGATACATTCTTGGGTGTAGGCCATCCCATAATAGATTCTATCTTCTCTAGATCCATTGCTATTCCTTAATTGGAGATGATATGTCCCAAGCAATGAATTTTCCTCTAATAGAAAGATCATTTACTCAACTTAGCATAAAGTTGAAGTTCTCTTAACACTTATAGTACCAATATCACGTGTTCCTGGCACTCCTCTTCTGACTTTGAATATATAAGAATGTCATCCAAAAGTGACAATGAAAAAATTATCTAAATACTTCTTGAATATCCCATTCATCAAGCACATAAATGTAGTTGGTGCATTCATTAACCCAAATGGAACCACCACAAACTCTTAATGACCATATCCAGTCCTTAAGGTCATATTTCTAATGTATTCTTCTTTTATCCTCGCCTAATGGAAAACAAATATCAAATGTATATTTGAGAAATATTGCACCTCTTAGCCAATCAAACAAGTCATCAATTCTAGGAAGAGGATACTTATTCCTCACAGTAATCTTGTTCAACTACCTGAAGTGAATACACAACCTTAGAGTTGAATCCATCCTTTTTATTTACAAATAGTATTGGTGCTCCCCAAGGAGATGCACTTGGGTGTATATACCCTTTCTTCAACAATTCTTCCAACTACATTTGTAACTCTTTTAACTTAGGTGTACTCATTATGTATGGAACTTTGAACTAGGGCAACTCCAAGCATCAAACCAATAGAGAAATCAATATCTCGTTTCGGTGGCAATCCTGGTATTTATTCAGACACATATGCAAAATCTTGCAATACTAAAAGTATTGCAAGCTTGGGATTTTATGCTTCTCTAGTTCTTGCACATGAGTTGCATACAACTGACATCTTTTTCTGAAGCATCTCTTCAATTGCAAGGATGAAATTTCTCTTATGGAAATAGTCCTTGGAATGCCTTTCATTATATTTTTCTACCCTTCTTCATCAAGACAAGTAAATGACTTGTCATAACAATCTAATACCATATGGTGTGCATCTAACCAATCCATCCCAATAAGTACATCAAATCAACCAAGTTGTATTATGTTCAAATCTGCAAAAGTGTTCAGTCCATTCACATCCAATGAACAATCCTTTACTAATTCATTAATCTTCCTTTTTGTCCCAGTATCCAACTGAACCATACATTATCTATCATGATTACTTTCTTTAGATGAAATCTTTTAACTAAATTAGGATTAATATAACTATGACTTGCTCCTGAATCAATGAGAATAGCAATAGTTTGATTGGCAATTTTACCTTCAACCTCAATCATGTTGGACCGATGATCTTCATGTATGTTTTCCAAGGCTTCATTTATATTATGGGAATGTTCTTGACTACATCCTCCACAATACTTGCTTCTTGTAAATTGTGTACTGTTATCACTCCAGGAGTCCTTCTAGGCTGTAGGTCAAAGGAGCCTGGTAACTTGCAACTTTTCTTAATGATTTGTGAAATGGATTGAGTTGGATTACTTAATGAAAGTCACTCGCTCAAAACATGCCCAGGAATACTCAGATAGATGAGGCTTTTAACCACGATGTTCAGAAAGTTTATAAAAGGTAGATGGAGGTAGAAATCCTATTATGCTAGCAGACTCATACAAAGCATATATGAATGGCTAATCACAACAGATAAATGATACTTGACATTCAATTTATCAACACAAAGATACGATCACAACTATCAAGCATAGACAAATAGAACATACATGAAAACAGCACTTCACTGCAAGTACAGAAAGATATAAAAGGAAAACTGAACATAAATGGCAAAAGAAGCTCTTATAACCAAGATGCAATGAGAAGTCTGATAATAATATTATAAAAAAGGTCTCCAAAGTCGAACCCTTTCTTGTCCTCTAGTTCTAGGCTTTATAGACTTTAAAACATCTTCCCCGGATCCTAAGAAGCTGGGCCGAAATCACTAAAAACAAAAACCGTTTTGAATAAACCAGGAAAAAATCCTCTTGAATTTGGCCAAGCTGCTGAAAAAAGGGGCTCAGAGATGGATTCTATTCTCCCAATATGTGACACCTGTAGGAAAAATAAGAGAGGTTATTGTTCTCTGTCGTGTTAGGCACAAAAAACTCCGCCTGTATCATAGAATGATTCTCCAATCGCTCAGAATCATCATTTTAAAATGATGACTCTACACAGTAAAAATGCCATTTTTGTTGAAACTGCTGAAAAATAGGCTCAGAGATGGGTTCAGTCCTCCAGACATGTGACACCTGTGTATAAAATGAAAGAGGTTATTGTACATTGATTTTTTGTGAGAAAAAACCTCTCTCAGAACATTGAAATTCGTCTTCATTTTCCCGAGATCTGCATTTCAAAAAACGTGTCAAACAGGCAGATTCTGGGATCCGAAAATTGAGGCTCAGTGACGGATTTGATTCTCTCAATATGCAACACCTGTAGGAAAACAGACAGAGTTTATTGTTCTTTGACATGTGAGGAACAAAAACCTCCGAGCGTTTTGAAAAATGATTCTCCAGTCGCTCAGAATCATCATTTGAAAATGATGACCTTTCATAGTAAAAACGCCATTAATTTCAGTAAATATCCTTGCCTCCACCCTGCTAACACCTTTAAATCTGGAATAGAACCTTGATCACGATGCCTTTAATTATTATATAACATTATAAACTGCCCTTGATTTTTTTGGATCAGTAAAAATCATATCTGTGCAAAAATGGTAACATTATGTCCAGTTTTTTAGCTTTCGGTAGCTAGGAAAGCCAAAGTCTGAATCTGTAAGCTACCGAAAGCTCTATTTTCGGTAGCTAATGAACCATCGCCTTGTCCGCCAAAGCCACCGAAACTGTTCCACGATACCTGACACATGACTTTCCTTTCGGTAGCTGAAGAGTTTTGTCTTCCATTCTGTAAGCTGTCGAAAGCCGGGTTTTCGGTAGCTAATGAACCATCACCTGGTCCGCCTAAGCTACCGAAACCTGAATTTTCTTTTGAAGAAAAAATGATATCCAATGTTGTTGCAAACGTTATTACATGTCTCAAATGTTTATAAAAATGAAGAAATTAAATACTTCCTATCTCTACATAAAATAGATTTGACAAATTTTATTGGAGAGATAACATGTACAACCCTCATCCTCTCTCCTCATTGAGGAAAATATTTATACAAATTGTTTCCTTCACATCCCCAACATTTTAGTTGCTTCCTGGTTACTTTTCCAAGAGATTCTATCATCTTGGGACCATTTTGAGTTGGATTAATTCGCTTATATGAATTTTGTTGATTGAAGAAATATGGTTTGAATCCTTTCTTCCTTTCATCCTGCTTATCCTTCGTCTTATCTCTCCAAGACTTTTGAAAATTTTTCCTTCCTTTGTTATAATCATATATGTGCTTGGCCTTCTGGATTGTTTCTACAAGGGTGTTGATTTCATCATACTAAATTTTATCCCTGTAAAATGGAGGCAATCCACTTAAAAATCCTTATATATTTACATTCTCCTCCTTGATAAACCCAACATATCTTAGCAATTCTAAAAACTTATTTTCATACTCATCAATGCTCATGTTTTCCAACTTGAGTTTAAAGAACTCTTCCATCTTCTTATCATAATAATGTTCTAATAAGCACTTTTTCTAAAAGTACTTCTTGAATTACCTCCATGAAATCCTCTTTTCATTGGTATGATTCACTTGAACCAACATCTAGTCCCACCAAATGGAATCCTTTCCATGTAAGTTGTAAATGGAAATACTAGATTCCATGTTAAAGGAATAATTATGTAGTTGAATATATTTTCTCACCCCTAACAACCGAGCTTTAGCATCTTCTCTCTTCTTGTGCTCACCATCAAATGTTGGCAGCTTAATCTTTCTAATATCCCCTTGTATCACTTTCTCCATGTGTCTTCTTTTATGATGCCTAACTAGAGACATTTATGGGATACTGCTAGAATCCTCAGTTGTATATGACCTTTTGGTTGCTTGAGGTGGTGAATAATGATTCCTATGACCCTTGGTAGCACTCTGAGAATGTCTATATTTTTCATGGAATATCTTCCTTGAACTATCCTTGTCTTCTTTATCATAGCATGAAACTGACCCAACCTGCATTTTTTTTAGCAGTATTAAACTTTGCATGAGTTGAGTGTTCAACATATTTTGCTGCTTTCGAGCCCTCAACATTCTTTCATTAGTTTCCCTACAACTGTATACCTTCATCCTTATACTTCTAATGGTCTCCACAAATTCTAGTTGATTTACATTTTTTGTATGCCTATTTGTTGGTGTTTCTGCATTTCCCACACTGATATCTTGACCTATGACATCTTCTTCATGGTTGTATGGAATCTCCCCTTCTTTTCCATTTTACACTTATATACATCTCTAAAATCCTGTCATGTGACTGTATCTAATTTCAAACTGTCTCTACAATGTTTTCATGTTCTTACATTTGTTAGATGAGATTTAATTCTAAAATTCAATAAAAAAAATTCATATATATATATATATATATTGGGAAACAAATATTTGGCATTTTTTTCAAATATGACCTACAAGTCCCTTTCTGTTTAATTCTTGGAAGGATATGTAATGCTCTCTTTTGATCAACATGATCATATTTATTCTCCTTTTGATAAGATTTCCAATGACTATAGCCATGCTCCATTCAAAGTTCCAAGATGAGAGTTGCAGCCTTCCAAAATTCACAATTTTTCCCAATTTTATATTGTTCATGTAGCTGCACTTAAACTCAAAGACTAACTCATTTTTTTAAATCGTTTGAATTTTGCACAAATTAGTGCATAAGATCCACTACTTTTTTCAATTTCCATTACCTGAAATTTGACATTGAAACCGATGCCTTTATTATTCGTTTAGCCTTTTTTGGTAATGAGACCTGAGACATTGATCTGATTTCACAATCAAATATGGGTCACTCGCAATAAGGTCCACTCATGCGAAACCTCGTTCACCTTAACCTACACGAATGGATCAGATTTATTCTCCAACAGTCCCAAATTAAATCTTAGCCATTTGCACTACTACCCATCGGGATAATCCATGTTCATCTCCTTTTGTGTGAACACTCAAGATTAAAAGTTGGAGCATGCACAATGCAATATCATCCATTCATGCTCATGCACCTGGGAATAAAGTGCGCTCATCTACTTTAGTGCAAATAATCATGATCTAATGTTCGAATTTGCAAGATTTAATCTCAGTCTTTTGTGCGACCACCCCCTTGGATAAAGGACAGTTAACTCCTTTAAGGAAAATGGTCATGATCGCACTATTGAAATTGTGTGATAAAATCTCAACCATTCTCGGGATCCTCCCCCCCTCATTAACCGCTGATCACCTTCCAATGTGCAAATGATGTATATATCATAGGGAAATTTGCTTGAAGCAATCTAGGTCATTCGCAGAAGGACCCCTCCCGATAAAGCACACTCACCTTTCTTTGCGCGAACGATCAAGATCGTGCAATGGGGACTTGCATGGAGCGATCTCAGTCATTTGCATTGGGAATATTTATCCACCACAATTTGATACATTGATAGATTCTCTAGGGTATCTATATTCACCGAGAAGTCAAAGATCCCACTGTAAATTCTGTCGAAATTCTGCAGATTTTCATGCCCTCCTAGCTGAAACAAAATCTTGGTCCATCCCACTTGGCTACCACTCATACATTGAATCCATGTGGCTAGTCCACATCATATCCATATACCCACGTGGATGGTCCACATCATATCCACCTACCCATGTGGTCGGTCCACATCATACTTTGTCCACATGGCAATTGTGGGGCCCACATGAAAATTTCTGAAATTTTTAAAATTTTCATAGATACTTAAATTTTGGAATTATATATATATATGGATAAAAATATGGTTACATTTGGCATATGTGCATCAACAAGTGTCCACCCAAATCTCTACACTCAACCAATAGGAAATTACAACTGGCTTTTCCTCTTAATTATAAAAATTTTCTCTGTCGATTGGCATATTTCTACTAATTAACCCAAGTTGTAATTCCATGGGAATGGTTCAAATTTGCCTTATTTTTACCAATATTTTCTCAAACCTGAACTGATCCATTACAATTTTTTATATCACCAGCTCCCATGTTTAATCTGATAATACTTTTGGGCATTTAAAACCACAAATTTCATAGGAGCATTCCATCAAACAATTAACATGCAAACTGTAATTTTTCTCCCAAATTACACAAAACAACTCTGAAACTAAATTTTTTACTTCATACATCCTCCAATCCAGCCCAACCATTTAAATAATTACCCCATTATTTAGTTAAGACTTGAACTGAACCATTGGAGGATTCCAAACTGTTTTCCCCAAGTTTTTGCACACATGCACTCTACCAAACACTTTGTGTGCAATCTCTAATTCTTCCTGTAGAATCAAATTTCAGACCATGCAGTCCCAGTGTTGCAACCTCTATCTCTGATACCACTCTATGGCATACCTAGTAGCCTCTTTCAATCATAGATACCACAAGGTACTCAAACAACTTACACAATTCACCACTGACATCCAAATTAATTTTTCTTTCATAATTTTAATTATCAATTTACAATTGAAAATAAAATCATATGGTCACCCAAATTAACATATGCATACATTAACAATTTACAAGCAAATCAAGCAAGAAACCTACATATCATGCCAAGCAATTCCATGCATTTAGACATTCACATAACAATAATTAACAATATGGAATACATATAAATTAACCATGGAATTCATACACAGTTAGGAACTTATCTTTTAATGTTCTCCAACTGGCTCTAGATGAAGGGTGTTCCTCCCAGCCATAGGCACTCTGTCAAGACAATTATTTATTTGAAAAATGCCACCCCCGAGATGGGGCTATAAATCCACAAGACCTGAGATTTCCTCAAGGCATTTACATTTCTGAACACTCATGCAACCCCTTGGTGCAAAACCCCCCTCCACAATTGTCTCAATCCTCAATTCTCCTTCCCCGTCAACCTGCACAACGCTAGGAACAAGCCCCCTTCTTTGAGTTAAGAGTCCCTCAGGAATCCTTTTGGTTCCTTTCTAGCACTCCAGCACAGGTCAGAGAGGAAGTCTCCGAAGTGGGACTCCACCGATCATAGCTATAGGCCAAGTTCTCTCTCAAGAGCACACTCCCTTAGTACCAGTTTCTCTGGGGTTAATGGCATGAAAAGGACTCTCAGGTACTCATCTTTGACAGTCCAAGGGGATGGCCAGAACAAGGATAAAAAATGGAATTAATGATTCCAATCCATGAAGGAATGAACCCCTCACAATCCTAAATACTCACTTTTATATGCATGCTTTAGATTGCCATGTGGCTACTCCACATGGGACCACTTTTCCCCTCTTAATCCCCTTTTAATCATGGTTTATGAACTTTGGGTTAAATTTCTAAGGCTAAATAAATAAGCTTAATCCAACTAGGATCATTTCCCTTAGCCCACTATCACTTCCCCACTTGTGGAATCATATCCCCCCATCTCTTCTTTGTCCTTAGTCATCTGTAGCCATCAGGGGTTTTATATTAATATCAAAATGTACATATTTACAATGTCTTGGTCATCTTGGACCATTCGTTTCCAAATTCTAGCCTTTAAATCAATATATACATGATTACATTATGTGGTCAAAAACGGGGTATTACAATCCAACTATGGGGATTTGTTGCAAACCATAGTAGAAGGAAATTCCTCGTGGAAATAGCATGCCTCACCTTTGTTATCAAGAGCATCATACATTGTGAAACGCAAACCTATGATGTGGGATCCTAGAGGTCATGCAAGATTGAAATAATTGATACTCATAAATCGACAATTCTTTGAGATTGATAGTAAATGTAGTTAATTCCCCAAGAGGATTCTCATTAAAAATATAGTTGTACCATGTGTGAATGTTATGTGTATGGTTGTTTTTTTAACTATGTGTTGTTATGATTAGAGATTAAATGGTAGCACTACATTTATTTACACGTATATAGCAAGAAGTTTTAAGTTTAAATGGATTTTGAATTTTGTTTAGAGAATCTATTTTGATTGACATTGGAAAATTTGGAATTTCCTACTACATACAGATCAATTTTAATTAGCAGACAAGATTCAATGATAAGTGCTCCTTTGAAAGGCAACATGCACGTCTTTTCTAAATTGTGTAAATAATAGAATAATGACACAAAAAATACCAAATGGAATTGGATTGAGATGGTTGTAATAACTTCTTCCAAAACCAAATAAGTGCTTTGATGAGAAGGAAAACACACCTTTGGTGTATCACAAGATCTCAAAGTGTGAGCATCATACTCTAACTATGCAATAATATGTAGCACAAATATAAAAACAAATCAAACATGAAAAAATGAAGCTTGGACTCTAACTATGCAATAATATGTACCACAAATCTAAAAACAAATCAAACATGAAAAAATGAAGCTTTTGTCTGATTTAGGCTCTATAGTTCATAACTTACATATATGTTAGTAACAAGGTGTATGATGGTCAATCTCCATTTTAAGTTGGTTAAAGAAAATTCTAAATTGCACAAGATGATAATGAAGGCTATGAAAGAGTTGACTTGTAAGATAGTTGAGAGACCTGATATAAAAATATAGTTGAGAGACATGAGAAAGATAGAAAACAAAATTTATATAAAAATATGATATTAAAAGAAAGTGATATTATGAAATATTATCAATATCCAAAATTAAAAATGAAAAAAAAGTTGTAATTTAATAAGATTATTGATAACCATATTTAAACAAATATAAATAAGTTTTGAAACACAAAACAAGGAGACATTTCCTTATCAAAACTAAAATCAACCAAAATAAAGATACATCGACTTACCCAAACTAAAACTAGCTGGACAACAAAATTGGTACAAATAGATGATATTGGAATGGAAAGGTGATATTCTGAAATAGTGTGATTGAAATATTCCAATCCAATGTCGAAAAATGTTAATTTGATGACATTATAGAGGGCTATAAGAGAGTCGACCAAAAAGAGCTTAAATACATAACATAATCATTCTCAATATAAACTATAATAAGAATGAAGTCTCAATAAATTATATATTCAACCTATAAGCTTTTTTATATAAAAAAAAAATGAATATCTTATTATCATCTCAAAAATAAAAATAAAGATATAAAGCAATGAAAAATTATCAATATCCATATCAGAATAAGTTGTAATCTTCATACATTAACATTGTTGATAACCATACTTCAACAAATACATAAAAAGTTATGAAACACAAAACAAATATTATGGATACATAAAAAAAACCACAAAACAAATATATATTTGCTTTCCAAAAAACAAAAACAAAAACCACACCAAACAAGGAAACATGTGCTTATGAAACCCAAAAACCAACTAAACATGATACTATGAAATATTCCAATCAATCTATGAAAAAGTTCATAGCAATGTTAGGAGGGTGATACTATGAAGTTGATAGCAACGTGGAGGGCGTATATTATTGTGGATTTGATGAAAACAATATAAAACAAAACAAAAAACTTAGAAAAGAGGAGAAACTTCCTTTGTAAAAAGGAGAGGTCCCACTTTGTCTCATCCCTTTGTAAAGCTTTGAGTTAGGAATTTAGTGCCACTTGTTTACCTTTTATTTTATTAAAATGGAATGGCATAGCCCTTATCCCTTCCTTATTAAGATAACACCTTTGTCCAATCACTAAATCTACTTTCATAGTTGAAACATGGAATAAGACATCATCTTTTTATATCTAATAATAAGATATACTTTTATATCTCATAAGACATCATCTTTTATATTATATATATAATAAATTAATAAATATTGCATGATGTTAGACTTTGAATACGATTTAAAATCTAGTTTATCAAACTTGTAACTAAAATAATATTTAGATGAAGCATGCACTTAGTGGTTTTCCCTCTATCATTATTTAAACTCATTCATCATTCAAATATCATTTGTTTCCAAAATAAAAATTGCACTCATTTATCATTCACGCATCAGTTGATTCCAAAAATAATTTTCTCATATAGTTTTGCTACTTGGACAATGATTGATGGAATAAAAAGAAAAATTACACTCATTGATCTATTCACACATCACTTGATTCCAAAAATAATTTTATCATGTGATGGTGAGATGATTTTGCTACTTGGACAATGATGGATGTTGATGGCATATTTTGATTCCCAAAACAATGTTAATGATGTTTGTTAGTTTTGCTATTTGGATGGAGATTGATGTCAATGATAATATATGATTTTTAATAATGGAGAGGTATTTAATTTTCTTAATATATATTTTGGTATAATGGTAAAAAAAATGGGATTATGAGGCTTCACAAATATATATCAGATTTGTTTTAATTATTATTACATCTATTTTTAAGAAAATGGTATTTTTTCAATAAAAGATCATCAATAAATTTAATTTAATTTAACAGTATGAGATTAGAGAAACAATGGGTGTATGAGGTAAATCCTAAAAGATGATTTTTATAATTCTATGAACAAATGCGTTTTGAACTTTTTTTATTAAGTGGTCCTTTATTGTTGTTGATGGGGAGGTCATAAGTCATAAGTTCAAATTTGGTTGAGTCCTTCAAGTTTGCTAATCACTTTTGGCATTAGCGGTTGGCACTATTCTCCATCTGAATATCTCGAGGAAGAAAGGGAGATCTTGTGAAGTGTTTTTAGAAAGAAAAATATAAGATTAGACTTCGAAGTGATTTTAGAAGAAAAAAAGGATTAGACTTTAATCATATGTTATTTATGTTATTGTGCGTACAAATGGTAGAAAATAGTTATACTACATTTATAATTTCCTAGAATACAATATTGGTTCTGAAGTTGGTTGTATTGACCCAGTATAGTTAATATTTTTTTAACAAGAGTGGATATAATTGTGTATTAAAAGGGATGTATCCGAACTAGAGGGCATTATAATACAAAATGAATATTGTATCTAAGTTAAAAATAAAAATAAAACAATTTAGTTAAGAAAAAAGATCCAAAAAAATATGAGTATCCTTCACACATGATTTTAGAGGAGTACTACAAGTATAAACTCAAAAGAAAACACCTAAAATAAGTATCGTCATGCAAAGCAAAAAAAATAGCATTAGTAAAGATGTGCTTGTTGTGTGCTTCAACTTGACCAACATTAGTAGGTTGTAGTCCTCGATTTTCCAGGTCCATATTCTCAAGTATTTGGTGAACAATTTTCCTTCTCTTTTAGCTCCCCAGGTAGAAATCCCAACGGCATTCTACATTGGAGGCAGTTGAATGAGGACCTTTATTGAAATTACTAACCACATTATGAAGCATAGAGAACTATGCTTTCAATACTTGAATTTGTCTTTTTTGTTGTATGAGTGTATCCATTATCACCACATTATGATAACTGCATTAATGTTCATTGCAATGTATTGTGGCTTTCACAAAAAAAATTGAGATCGTGTTATCACTGATGTAATTCTCATGCCTATGCAGAATTCTATGAATTTTGTGAATATCCATTTGACATTTCCCATGGACCCCTAGACAATCCATCATCTTAAACCTCCAAGGATCTATATTCAACTCACCATAATCAAACCAACCATCCCTCAAAGAAGAAGCATTCATCAGGCATAGATTGCACCAAATGCACCATACAACAGATATATAGATATAGAGTGAACCAACTACACCATACACCATATATAGAGATAGAGAGTGAACCAACTAAGCCAATCCAATGACAAAAAGGTTCCCTTAAGAACCAAGTCTTAATCAAACAACAAGGCCTGAGATAAAACAGATTAAGGATAGAAAGAATAGACCAAACCACCAAAGAAAAAAGATAGAATTCTAAGAGTCCAAGGGAGAACTCTCAAAATTTAAGAAGAAACCAAAATCTGATAGACTAGTGTAAGAGAGTCTTCAAAGGACCAGCCCAAATTATATTTCAAAACTACCCTGTAGTGCCACAATGATTTCAAATCCCCATAGATCTATCCAAAAGTATTTGTTCCTTCATCAAAATGAAACCATAATGTGTGTTCGAGGGAACTCCCCAAATTTCTAACCACACTAAGGGAAGCCAACAAAGGTTAATCATACCTCCAACATATGTTCCAAACTCCAAAATCCCACCTACAGGCCCGAAGTTAACCCTTTTCATTTCAAAATGACAATAGATTAATATATTTGGCATGTGTGATGTCATAATATGATTGTGTTGGGTTTCAATAACCCTACCACAAATGCATTCATAGGTTTTGAATTCCCTTATATGTGGCATCTTCAATGATATTGGCATTAAAATAAAACACAACATATAATCGATGGTTACAAATAAATACTTAGGGTATAGGGTGAAATGAAACCAACTCCCACCCCTTCCCCTTGTGTTTTTTTCAAAAATTGCTTTGCTCAGTTTGGAGGCAAGGTTGGATTGAATATCCGTCTAGTGATTGAGCTCTCTCAAAACATGATAGAACTCGATGTCCTCAAAACATCATGCTTCCACTTTAATTCTATCTATAAGGAAAGATAGAATGCCATCATACTAGAAGTGATGCTTGTTCATTAGCTTGATAATTATCACAAAATATTTAATTAGTATGAGAGACTTGACACAATTTGAGACAATGAGTTTGAGACCCTAAAGAAGGGCATACCCCTCAACCTGGTTATTCATATATATTCCAAGGCCCCATTCATAGCCCAATTTAAAATTTCCTTCAAGATCATGGATGATCCCCCCAACACCTACCACCCTTAGATAGTTATGAAATCTTAAGAACAAGGGGGAAACCACATAGATGTTGTCAAATGATGATATAAAATGGAGTTTGAATGCTCATTACTATGATAAAATAGCTCCTTGAGAATATATTTTGATATTTAAATGTGAAAGGTGGATATTGAACCCCTTTAACTTTGATATGTAAGTACATCAACACATTAAAAGTGTGATTTATTTTCTCCTTAAATAGAATGATGATGTTTTCCCTCAAGAAAAAATGATAATAGTAATAATAATCTATTTTGAAGGTCACCGCCAAGCAAGACATCAATTTGGTGTATGGGACCCCCCTTGTTTGTGGGACAAGGGACCCCCTCTGCGCAGCGATTCAACTCCTAAAGTCTACAGAGATGTACATACCCTACCCCCCTCTGGATTTAAACCTGTGACTTTCTAGGAGAAAACACATGTTCTTAACCGTTTGGCCCACTCAAGCCATAAATGATTAATGGAAAAGAAAGACTCAAAAAATATTTCCAAATGAACAGTATTTCTCTTACGTAACGTAAAGACCAAAGAACTAATTAATTAGGTATTAAATGACAGTCATGAATGTTTATAAATGATTAAATGTCAACATCGAATGGGAACATTAAGGGAAAAATACTTTATCTAATATCTATCGAATAATTTCAAAATAACAAACTTCTGGAAATGGTTTGAGAAAGTCCTTGACACCTTTTGTGAAAACAAAGTAATAAATCCTCCTGGACATGAGGTTAAACTACAAATTACATGTTCTAGTATAAAATCTTCATGTATGGGGCTAAAGGCTAGGTGATTTTAGATACCACATGACCCTCTCTAGTAACCCCAACGATGATCATATGGGACACCATGTATTTAGTGGATACTAGTGATTGGTTGAAAGTTCTGTTTGTTTCTAGAGTATGACCTAAAACTACTTCCAATTGGCTAAGAGCTAGTCTTCCTCAGACATAACGAAATAGGTTAATGGACCAAGACTCAAAGGAATCTAGCAAGAGTGGAAGTATGTCCCCTTGCATGTTAGGTATAAGGTTTACATATTTTACTAATAGTCACTTTATGACTTAGTTATTTTTTGTACTTTTTGTGTAAAGAAAATATATCCCACATTCATAAATTGCAATGATTTTCTCCATGGGTAACCATATATGAGGTGAACTTCTCTATAATGATTGCATCAACTATTCATAATATCATATTGTCTTATTGTGTGTATCTCTCTCATGTGTCTTGTGATGTAACCCTATCTAAGGTTTCTAATCTTTTGTAATATGGTATAAGAGCGGGAGCGAGCCTAGCACTAGTCATGTAGATTAGAGATCTATTTTTTTCTTGAAAATTTTAGGCTTGATAGAAATACTAGATTATTAGAAAAATCCATTAAGGAATTGTGATGCAGTATCGAAGGAGTTGAATCATTAACCCAACTTTCATGTTCATGGAGCCATGAAGGGAAAGAGTCAAAAGGTTAAGACAACAACCATCAAACACCAAGGGAGGTTTATCTCTTTGATTCATCATCACTATTAATTATGTTAGAATTCGTTCTTAGCATTTATTCTTACAACATGGATACATGCAACAAATCAAGGATAATATTTTTTCAATTTCAATGGGGGTATATCTAAACAATGGGGTTTATAGAAGTTAATTTATGTCCAAACATTTATATTTCAACAAAAATTATGTTACACAGTAGAGTTTTCAAATAAAGAAAAATAGTAGTTTGTCCTTTTTATTTATCTTATTAAGATGTTAAGCAAGGAAATTCCATAAGACAAATTCTCTAGTTTCAAGTGTTGCACCTAAAAAGTAAAAATTCAGATGCAGGTGATGAACGAAATTGATATTCACTGTTTAGAACAAAAGTTGTGTATGTAAAATTTTCTTTAAAGCCACAATTATTTATTTTTAAGATGTTTTTTGAAGTCATTATGTCTAACCACGTGAGTAATTTGAGATCTCTCATCATACAACTAGGAAAATTCAAACCTATAATTATGGAAGAGGTTGCCAAATCCATCTTGTTAAACAATCTACCTTCTAAATACAACAATGTTATTTTTAGTCTCAATCAAATGTCTTCACAAATTCTAAAACACATGATTGTTTTTGCTTTAGATGAATAAAATAGGACCATGTCAATTGATATACAAGATGATCCTCAACCCGAGATTGCATTGTATTTAAGATACAATCATAGCAAATTGGCTAAAGACAAGGGGGAGATGGAATGTTATTATTACAAGAAAATGAGCCACGCAACTTGGCACTGTAGATTTCAAGATAATGATGTTCTCATGGGAAAAGTTAAAGACAAACCACATGTAGCTAATACAACCATTGTTGAAGGTACACTAGATGCTTACAGTGGTGATGACCTTACTTAAAAAATGGTGTTTTATGCATTTTAAGAAGCCCACATTTTGAAGATAGGAAGGGATCTAATGTAGGCAAATATTATCATGGATAGTTTCCTAGATAGTTTGAAATTTTGTGGATCTTGGGAATTATCCCTCATTAGGATTTTGATACATGCATGTGGTTTTCTATTAAAAAATGAAGTTATGAGACATGCATGTGGATTGTTGTCTAGTAATTTCATTCGAGAGGTTCGTAATTTGGAAGTTCGATGAGGTGGAATACATGAACTTAAGAATTCAACCTGGGAGTTACATCGTTGCAGGGGTTACAGTGCATCTTGATGGAGTTATACTTGGTCCAAGCAGCGTTTTCAAAGAACAAGCTTCTGAAGAATGTTTGGTTTTTTTTACTTTTGATATATTTTTTTAATCAATACTTCTTTGCTTTCAATTAGTTTGGGTTTCGGTACTATACTCCTTAAGAGGGTTGTTAGGATATAAGGCTTACATGTATCTAAAGACAAACCACATGTATTTAATGAAACCATTGTTGAATATTAACTAGATGTTGATAGTGGTGATGACCTTCTTGAAGAAAATACATTTATGCATTTTAAAAAGCCTTCCCTTTGAAGATAGGAAGGGATTTAGTGTAAATAGATTTCAACATGGATGGTTGCCCAGATAGTTCGAGAGTTTGCGGATATTAGGATCTATCCCTCATTAGAGTTTTGAGACATACATGAGGATTGTTGTCCAATAATAAGGTTATGAGACATGTATGTTGATTGTTGTCTAGTAATTTAATTTGGGAAATTCACAATTTGGGAGTTTAGGGAGGTGGGATCTAGGATCTCAAGAGTTCAAATTGGGAGCTACACCTTTATGGGAGTTATGAGGTAGCTTGATTGAGCTCCATTTGGTCCAAGAACTGTTTTCAAAGAAGAAAATTCTAAATAATGTTTGATTCTCGTTACTTCTGATATTTTGTTTCCAATCAATGTGTGTTTGCTTTTAGTTAGTTTCCGTTTCAATATTGTAAACCTTAAGAGGGAGTGTTACGATATAAGTTTTAGATGATGTAATAAAAGTCACTTTATGACTTAGTTATGCTTTTATACTGTTTCTGTTAAAAAATTGTATTCCACGTTCATAAGTGGAAATGATTTGCTCCATCAGTAACCATATACATGGAGGTGAACTTTTTTGTAATAATTGCACCCATTATTCATAATATTATATTGTGTTATTGTGTGTATCTTTCTCATGTGTTTTGTAATGTAACCCTATCTAAGGTTGGGAAGATGTTAAACACATTGTCAAAAATTGTTAGATACCTAACCCTTAGGGATTATGGTACATTGTACATATTAGATTATGTGCAATTACTTAGATTATTTCAGTTATTATTTGGAAATATGAAGAGATGTGGGAGAGCAAGAATTGACCTCTTGAAAGATGAAACCAAAGGTTAGACCCTCGTGTATTTATACAAAGTTCATGCTCAATACAAAGTATCCCGAGCATTGGAGTTATCCCAAGCTTGTCAATGGTATCTGAGACCTATTTTTGTCATAACTCCATGAATTTCTCCTAAGACTATGTACCTACTACAAATTCTTCATAGATCCTTCTAGTAGCATCTCTTGCATAACTGGGTAGTCTGCCAAAGACATGCTCTTATGTTAATATCTCCTTCTATGTTGTGTTTAACCTATCTGAGATCTATGAGTTGCCTAATCTGATGTGTGATACCTCTAGAAATATGAATTACCCATGCATATTATGGTCACCTCAATGTGCTAGTGGTACCGCTCTCATTGTGGTCATGGTCATGTTTCTCATTGTGGTCATGGTCATGTTCTCACTTATGGTGGTAATCTTGTCATGGTATTTCCCTTCATGTTCTAGTACATTGACAAGTCACACCTACACATGCTATCGCCTCCGTTGTTTTCTATCTAAGTATAGACTGGTTATCCACCTTTATGTATTGCGAGCCACTGGTATTCACCTACATTGTGTAATGCCATGATGGTAAGACCCAGACATATGTGATGATGTTATTTGTTATTATTGTGGCACTAGGTTCTTAAACATTAATAATTGAGCATTATTATTATTATTTTATTATTATTTACTTTTAATTGAATATTTTGCTCAACATGGACAACTAACGTGGCTGGGGGGTCATGGATTCCACATGTGAGGGGGTTGGGGGCTAGGAGTTGTTGCTCTCCCTAACATTACTCTTTGATTCCTACTTTTTATTATTTTGACTATGGAGACTCTATTAAACTTATTTGATGTTATTTTTAGCGATGCACTTGATTTTTGTAACTCCCAAACTAATTCAAGTTGACCACCAGTGATTTCGAGTCACCCTTCCAGTTAATTTGAGATCTAGGTGAATTCGAGTTGTCTCCAGTTAGTTAGAGTAATTTTAGGTCAATTGGAGTTATTCTCAGTTAATTAGATTAATTTTGGGTTCATTCAAGTTATTATCAATTACTTAGAGTGATTTTGGGTTAATTCGAGTTATTCTCGGTTAATTAGAGTAATTTTGGGTCAATTCAAGTTATTCTCGGTTAATTAGAGTGATTTATGGTTAATTCGAGATATTATCAGTTAATTAGAGTAATTTTGAGTCAATTCAAGTGATTCTCAATTAATTAGAGTGATTTTGGGTCAATTCAAGTTATTCTCAGTTAATTAGAGTAATTTTGGGTCAATTCAAGTTATTCTCAGTTAATTAGAGTAATTTTGGGTCAATTCGAGTTGTATTAGTCAGTTAGAGTAATGTATGGGTGAATTCGAGTATTTTTTCCAGTGAATTTGATTCGGTATATGTGGACTCAAGTTGCTCTCATGAGAACTCGAATGGTCATCCAATGAACTAGAGAAGCTCTTAGTGAATTGGAGTCACTTCTTAGTGAACATCAATCAGTCTCTTGGAGGCAATTCAAATTGGTTTAAAGGGATTCGAATTGGTCTCTAGTCATGAGTATTGGATTTTGGTAGTTTCTCTCTCATGCATTCGAATACCTATGGATGGATTTGAATTCCTCTCTTGCACATAGCTGCTCAATCCTTTTTATTGCAGTAATATTGTAGACTCTCTAATGGTGATTGAATACTAATATATACCAGTGTGGAGACTAGTTAGAATTCCTATTGAACATAGAAGTACCTCGAGAACCATTATTTGTCTCTGATTTGGTCACGTGAATACTAAAGGTGGATGGTGATGTCCTAAGGGACTAGTTTGGTGAAGGGGACCCATTACACCGAGTAGTGTTGATGCAGAGAAAGTAAGTGGTGAGGGAATGCATTGTGTTTCTTGGGTTGTGGCTCGAGTTTCCTCTTGTTGAGATCTTATTTCGAGAGTAACATAGCATGTGGATCCAATGCCTCAGCTAGGGGGTGACTGACATGCTGAGAGATTGATGAGTATATCATGTCTAAGGCTAGGTGGAACGTTGTCCTATTGAATCTAGTTGCTCTTCTCAGAGATAAATATTTTATTATGCATTTAGTTATTTTTTATGGATGCATGTGTGCCCATGGAGGTTTATTTTATCTATGTTATGTTATGATGCATATCTGAATATGTTCTTGTGTTATGTGGTTGATTTAGTAGTGTTAAAATGGCAGTTCGTAGATCAGATTTGGTTTATGTGTTATTGCAGCTCGTAGATGTTATTTTGCTTATGTTTTGTGGCAGCCAGTAGATCTAGTTTTTAGGTTGCTCATGTGGCTATAGTTGGAAGCTCCGGATATGATATTGCATATGTTAAAATTGGCCGCAGTTTGGTCCCTTAAATATGATCTATTTAGTGTCATAAAGCTTATTTTTTTTAGTGTCCTAAAAAAATATTGTTAGCATATTTAGATCTGATTTTACTTATTGATTTTATGGCTGCAATAGATATGATGTTGATATTTAATTGCATGTGAAATTTTACATATATCTAGTTACATTCATGCTACAACTACCTTGCATCACATGTGCGTTGGGGAAAAGATTTGCATTGCAAGTGTAGCTAAACTTTTGAAAAGGTTGATTGCTTTATTATATCGGCTTATTGGCATGCTGGCCTAGACTTAGTGAACCTTATTCTGTTGTGCATTACCTTGAATCAGCCCTTTCCCTGTTAGGATCCTAGTGTATCTGACCTCGGTGGTGTGATTTGGGGTTGGGTACACTCCAATTAAAACCCTAATACACTTCTGATATGGTATTCACCTATGCATTTTGTATCTATCATTCATACATGCTAGCGTTATTTTTATCTACATATTACCTTAGTGTATCAACTTGATATCGACCTGGTAATGGTATTACATTGGCATTTAGGTATTACCATGTGACATCTATGGAATAGTGTGTGGGCGCATATGTGCAATTCTGATATCATGCCAGTTTGATTTTTACATCTTTAGAGTAGTGTATGGACAAGCATGATGTTATGTTATTGTGTCGTTCATTGGTATAGTGCTATTATGGTAGCATGCTATTACTCTCAGTGCTAGTGCTATTGGTAGAATATAAATCAACTTCTGAGTTAAAAGAATTATGCTAATGTGAAAAGCATCATGGTAGTGCTATTGGCATCATAACGCAAAAGGAATCCGAATTGGAGCTTATAACTTGTCTCAAATTTAAATAGTTTATAGCTTGTAGACTGTAATTTGTACTGCAAAAAAATTGTATTTCATAGATTGAAGATAGCATTACCATCTTTGTATCTTCTTCTTGAAGATGAGTTGCTTGAAGTGATTTTGTCTATAAATATGCGTTCTCTTGTCTCTATTGTCAGTGTGGTGCTCAATGGAAAAGTGAACTATGTAGAATGGTCGCGTAAGATCAAGCACACTTTAGTTGTTAATGATCTGTGGGACAACATTTGTGAAGGAGAGAATGGTGTTGAACCTACAGAGCCTACAATAGGCAAAGAGCTTGCAATATGGATGAACAAAGATATGAAACCCTATGCACTAATTGTTGCTATAGTAAGTGAAGAGCTGAGTTGTCATACTATGTCTATTACATATTCGTATGGTGCTTTGAAGAAATTGAAGGATTTGTATGTCTCACCCTCAAAAATTGGAGCTCATTAAGTTCTTGTTGAATCTCTTCATCCTATAGTTGAAGGATAATGACCCCATGGATTTATCATTAGAATTTAATGCCATTATTAATGAAAATGATGCCTTTGGTGTGAAGGTAGACATTACTCTCACACCCTTTATCAAGGTCCTATACCTCAAACTTTCCCACTATCTTGAGTCACTTCAAGCTAGTGGCCAACTGAAGACCTTCAAATTTGACACTCTAGTGGAGAAAATTGCAGATCGAGAGAAACATTTTGGAAATAATACAATTCAAACCATGGTGAGAGATTTGATCTTCACTATGTATGTTGTGGAAAGAAGGTACATGAGGAAATATTGACATAATTTCATGGCAGAAGATCACAGAGAAAAAAGAGTAGAAAGAAGAAGAAGGTAAAGCTCCTGAATATGCTCATTTCATTGTTGCACATTGGAATATTGGTGTAAATGAAGTTTTGTTCAATGCTTCATTTTCTTCTTGGAGAGATACTTGGTTTTTTTAAACTAGTGCTACCTACCACATTAATTTTAGAAAATACTTCTTTGAAGAATTGAATGGCAATGTAGATGGTATAGTATATTTTGCAAATAAATCCATCCTCGGCCTAAAGGAATTGTAACCATCATGCTTAAATTGACTGGATTCCCAAACCTTACGTTGCATAATGTTCTCTATCTTATGGAGTTGCAGAGAAACTTATTGTCTCTTATGCACATTCGAAACAAAGGTCATTTCATTCACATGTTTGATGGAAAATTTGAGAGAAGGAGATCTTTTTGAAAACCAGGTCGTCATGACAAGATGGGAAGATGTGATATTTTTGAAGTTGAAATGTACATCTACAATGACACATAATTTTGCACACCTATGTCAACATGATAAAGGTACATTGTCATCCAGTCTTTTGTGGCATGCTAGATATGGAGATATCAATTATGATAGTCTCTACTTGTGATGTTAAATCATTCATCCAAAGAGCCAAGCCTGTGAAATTCCACAGGGATAGATCACTGAGCTAGAAAAAACCTCACAATTTCACACTGTTATTACTAAGAAGAATTAGACAAAGACATGGATCAATTCACTCATAAAACTAAAATACGCATGAAAAATTGTTGTTGATACTTTAATCAGCTATAAGCTGGAAATCAAAAAGTGTTACAATATAATGAATTTGATACTCTTGTGAGAATTTGAATTCACCTCAAGTATAGGCTTAGTTTGCATTGGAATCATCTCCCGATAAGGTTCAGTGGTCACCGATGATGAATAATCAGTTAACTGAGCTAGAACTGAGCATAGTTGAATCATGTGGGCACCAAAATAGGAGAGGAGAATTAGAAGGGGCGCATAACTAATTGTCAGTGGTCAAAGAGGGCGCTCCTATACTCAATAGCAATCAAACTAGGAGCTGCAGTCAGTTAACTGAGCAATCAAGAGGACAAGGCTCCCCGAATCATGGAACTGACTGTGTAGTCTCCTAAATCTGTGCATGAGGGCGCATTGGAACTCCATTGATGTAAACAAGGCACTCTGAGTGGATAGGAGGGCTAATAATGGCCAAAAACAAGCTCCGAGGGGGGGGGGGAGGAAGTAGGGACTAGGTGCTAGAAGACTCAACTGCCAATGCATGGATGCATGCAAAGCATGAAAGACCAAAATAAGATGGTGAGAATATTCCAACAAAGCCTTGGAGATTGAGTGCGATTATGACTAAGGATCGGAAGTGTTGGACGCAAAATGCAGCTGTCCATATTAGTTTGGGCACATGTTAGGGTCGAGAAAAGTGTTGGAGGAAAAATATTAGGCATTCACTGAGATATCAAAGGCAGGTATATACATCCGATCGGTGGAGAACCGAACCTGAAGGAGTATCAGGATTGTTATGCTAGGAGCAATCACATTCATTCGATGGTTATCGAGCGTGATTTCAACCATAATATCAAGCGGCAATGAAATTCGATGTATCGGAGATACCTCATTGAATGCTAGTCATCAGAGCATATATCGATAGGCGCGAGGTGGAAGACCAATGGAGTGGAGAGTTTCAATGTACTAGAACCTAGCATATCAGAATTCGAGGCATTAGGAGAAAGATATTAAGAGTGCGACATTGGAGTTGTCACATTGAAAGTGACTCATTGGGAGAGGAATCTGATAGAGAGATACCCAATAGTGCATTAGGGAATGGAATCGAAATTTCCATGTGAAGTTGTTATGGAGAGATGAGGAGAAACATCCAATGATGTATCAGACCGTGGGTATTGCGAATACCAAGAGAGGGCATAGATGGAGGCTCGAGAGTAAGTAGCTGATAGGAAGGGATTTGAGTGCACCAAGGAAGCACTAAGACCAAGAAGGTGTGACAATCAAAGGATCTAAAAGGCACAGATTTGAATGATGGAGTTATGAAAGCATGTACAGGGAAATGTTGAGGATCGATGGAAGGATGCTACCCATGATTTTGAGGCAAGTTTGGGTGGATACCAAGTATCTCACCATGATTGCACAATAATGAGAAATGAAAAGAGTAAATGAGCCAAGTATTGGTGCACATCAAGAAAATTATGGAAAGTAGAAAGAAAACTCGATAAGAAGAGGGGGGAGGCTCCAAATAGAAAGGAGGATGGAGAGACAAAGAGAATAGAGAAGAAAGGGAGGACAAAACAATTCTCCACAAAGAGAGTGACAAGAGAAAAGAAGAAGTATCCACACACAGAGAGGGAGAAAAGAAGAGAGAAAGAGGAAGTATATGGATATAAGGAGAGAGGGAAAAGTCTCTGGAAAGTTGAGACGAAGAAGGAAGGAGAAGGTGGTTGAGTTGAGGCACATAGGAAAAATTCAAGTGTAGGATGAGAGAACAAAGCGTAGAATTTGTTTTGTATGTAACGCCTAGTTGAGACTTAGACCAACAAGGAAGAGAGGAATTGAGAGTGTGAGGAGATTGGAGGGTCTTTGAACCCCTATATGTGATAAGTGTTTGATAAATTCCCAAATGAGGCATAATTGTAATTGTATGTATATGAATTATTGTGCATAATAGACAAAGGACATATTGAGCCCATGTTTATGTGTGTGACTCTATTTTGAGTCTGTGTGCATGTGAATTTTTTCATGTAGGAACAGTTGAATAATTTGCCCTCATGCATAGGGAAGTTGGTATCAGAACAACCATTGCATGATTTGACCCACAGGCCTCATGGAACCTCAATAGGCTTCCTACGTAATTAATGGTATCAGAGTAGGAGTATCCTCCGTGAGATGAGAAGAAACTACGACTACACAGTTGCAATTGTGGGTAGATTTGAAGGGAAGTTGTAAGAGTTGAGGAAGACAACTCCAGATGTGGTTGGGTAGAGCTGTGAGGATAGCTCCAATAGTGAAGGTTGGGTAGAGTTATCAGAAGGAAGAATAGAAGCAAACCCTTGTAGGTTTGAGAATTTGAGATAGCTCCAACAAGGAGGTTGGGTAGATTTTTCTAGTAGAAAAGGAAATCCCACTTAAAGCGAAAGGAAGAATTAAGTTCCACATGGGAAGTTGAAAAAGGTAACAGTTCTAACAATGGGAGCTGGGTAGAATTGTTGAAGGGGAAATCGTTGGAATTTTCTTGAAGAAACCACACACTGTGGAGGTGCATAGAGGGACTATATAAAGCGGTCAAGGATTGGAAGCTTGAATGGAGCAAGTTCATGGAAGGTGATAGCTCTCGTAGATATATGTGGTGAGTTGAGTAGAAAATTAGTGAAGATAGAAGCTTTAGAAAGTGATCGGAGGTTCAGTAAACCCTTGAGATGTGAAATTTTTTTGAAGACATTGATGGAGGGGACAAGAAGCCTCACAATGGAGGAGATGAGGAAAATTAAAGAGCTAATTGTAGAGAGGCTCGAGGTGTTGGATCAATCATTAGAGGCATGCCCTCCCCGGGCATGTGATGAGTAGGAAGTCGATGCATGAGAAAGGGGTAATGGTGTGTTATCCATAAGAAGGAGGAGATTAATTGGACGATGTCTATTACAAGAGATTAGATGGAAAGGAGGATTTTTGGGACTCCCTGAAGCAATAGGAGCAGGTTGTAGAGATATTATTTGAAGAGGAAGAGGATAGAGACCTCTAGTCCCATGAGGGTGGAGAAGAGGAAATATGTGGTGTGGCCACTGCAGTAAAAGTAAAGGGTGTTGCGGAAGTAGAACTAGTGGTAGATAAGGTGGAGAAAGAACCAAGGGATGATGAATCGTTGGAAAATATGTATGAGGAAAAACATAAATTAGTTGGAAACTATGCATGTGTGAGAAAAGAGAAAAAAAAATACAGTGAGCGTGAAGTTGCATGTGATGAGAACAACCGAGTTGTTGTTGTGAAGGATCAGAATATTGAGGAAATTGTAGTGATGGCAGGACTATAGTGGATGTTGAGGAATAAGAAGGAAGAGAGATGGTCAACAAAGCCATAGCAGAGGAAGGCAGGGACGAGGAAAAGGTAATCATAGAAGTTTCCAAGGCCACGGTTCAAACTGTAGAAGGATAAATTGGTGGAGAATCCCTAGATACAATGGATATCTATGAGGAGAAGAATGAGAGAGGAACCACAATTGTTGCAGTAGAGATTAGTGGAGATGAGAAGGAGGATTGTGTAGCGGTCCCTGGTTTTATTAATTGTTTAAACACTTATGAGTGTGCCGATATGGAAGATGGTGAGAAGGGTAGCATTGAGGTTTCCAAACAAGATCACAATGCAAAGAGTATCCATGGAGCTACTAAGAGTAGAGATGGGGAAAGAAGGCACCGTACTAGAGTGCTAAGGATGCATAATGACATCATGGAGCAGATCAAGAAAGAAGAGAAGAAAGAGGCAATTAAGTCCATGAAGAAAGGGAGGAAGGTAAAGATGAAAATGAAGGCAAATATGGACACACATCTTCTATTAAGTTTGGCATTGACATAAGAGGAATAAAAGAGAAACATATTCATAGGAAGACCGAAGTACTCAACATGAGGACATGCCTTCAAATACGCATAGGAGAACCGATGAAGGAGCATCTGGCTGAAGAGTTAGGAATTGGAGATTGAGCATGATTCTGACTAAGGATTGAAAGTGATGGACATAAGGTGTAGCCATCCATAGGAGTTTGGACGCATGCCAACATCGAGAAAAGTGTTGGAGGAGAAATATTAGGCATTCACTGAGATATCTAAGGCATGTGTAGTCATATGATCAATGGAGAAGGGAACCCAAAGGAGTACTGAAATTGTTATCCCAATAGTGACCATAGTCATTCGATGGTTTATCGGGAGTGATCCCAACTATCAGATCAAGCGGCATCAGAATTCAACGTATCAGTGATACCTCATCGAAGGCCATCCATCGGAGTAGATTACCACCATAGGCATGACTTGGAAGACCAATGGAGAGGAGAGTTCCAATGTATCAAACCTAGCATATCGGAATCCAAGGGATTAGGAGTAGGATATCGGTAGCATGGTATCATATTTGTCACATATGAAGTGACTCGTAGGAATGGCATCAAAAGTGCCATATGAAGGTATTATGGAGAGACAAGGAGTGACATCTGATGATGTATCATACCACATGTATCGATAATACTCATAAAGAGGGAATGGATTGAGGCTTGAGAGTAAGTAGCCAACAAGAAGGGATCTGAGTGCATCAAGGAGTCACAAAGACCAGGAAGCTGTGACGATCGAAGGATCTAGAAGGAATATGTTTGAATGATGAAGTTATGAAATCTTGTATGGGGAAATAATGAATATTGAGGGAAGGATGTTACCCCTACGTTAAGGGAAATTTTTGGTGGAGATCGAGGAACTCACCATGATTGCGCAATAATGCAAATGACAGGAGGTAATGAACCAAGGATTCGTGCACGCTAGGAAAATTTTGGAAAGAAGAAAGGAACCTCGAGAAGAAGATGGAGGAGTCTCTAGATAGAAAGGAGGATGGAGAGACAAAGAGAAGAGAGGAAAAAGGGAGGACAAAATAAGTTTCCATAGAAAGAGACGAGAGAAAAGAATAATTCTCCACGCAGAGAGAGGGAAAGAAGAAGAGAGACAAAGGAAGTGTCTAGAGAGAAGGAGAGAGGGAAAATTCACCGAAAATTTGAGACAAAGTAGGAAGGAGAAGGTGGTCAAGTAGAGGCACATAGGAAAAGTTAAGTGTAGGCTAAGAGAACAGAGCGTAGACTCTGTTGTGTATGTAATGCCTAGCTAAGAATGAGACTAGCAGGCCATAGAGGAATTGAGAGTGTGAGGATATTGGAGGGTCTTTTAACCCCTGTATGTGATGAGTATTTGAGAAATTCCCAATTGAGGCATAACTGTAATTACATGTATATGAATTGTTGTGCATAAGAGAAGAAGGACCTATTGATCCCATGTTTATGTGTGTGATTATGTGTTTGATTTTGTGTGTGTGTGAATTTTGTTGTGTAGGACCAGTTGATTCCTTCACCCTTGTGCATAGGGAAATTGGTATTAGAGTGATCGTTGCGTGCTCTGACCCACATGCCTTGTGGTGCCTGGGTAGGACACATGCATCAGTTTGTTGAAGAAGAATGTGTTTCTAGTTTGCACACAATTCCAAGGAATTTGAAGCAGTGTGATGCATGTATGCTTAGCAAACATCATAAGCAATATTTTCATGATTATAATTCTAGAGCATGTAGAAAATTAGAGTTGCAACACTTTGACATGTGTGGACCCATGCTTATTTATTTTGCAAATGGTAATAAATATCTCATGTCCTTTAGTGATGATTACACCAAGATGTGTTGGGTTTATCAATTGACACATAAATATGAGGCATTTGAAACATTTAAAAATTTTCATGTATGGATTGAAAATGAAGCACAATCTCATATTGGTACTCTTCGTAGTGATAATTGAAAATAATATACTTCTAATGAATTTGAAAACTATCTTCATCAAAATGGGATTATGCATCAAACCATCATTCCATATATTCCTTGGCATAATTATGTAACAGAAAGAATGAATACGATACTCTTGTATATGGTACATCCATGCTAATTTTCAAGAATGTGGAATTGATGTTTTGGGGTGATGCAGTTCTATGTGTAGTCTATTTGAGAAACATAAGTCCATTTCATCCTCTTTCCAACAAGACTCCATATTAAATGCATTATGGTCGCATTCCTTCAGTAAGGCATCTTAGGTTTTTTTGTTCCACATGTTAAGACTTAATTCCTAAGGAACAAAGAAACAAACTTGGTGCAAGGAGTCAAAAGTGCATCTTCTTGGGGTACTCAAATACCACCAAGGAATATTGTCTTCGTGATGAGGTAAATTAAAAGTTTAATCTTTCTAGAGATGTATTTTTTCTTGAAATGAAGAAAAATTACAAGACTATGAAGAGGTAGCTTGATCATCTAGATAAATTTACCTATGTAAATACATATCATGAATTTGATATTGAGAGGGGATCCCTATCTTAGATTAATCTTTGGAATCTCATTTTGTATCACCATCTGTATCGCATGGAGAAGTTCTTGCCACTTCATGATAATAGGAGGTTCAATTGGATGATGTGATTGAGAGGATTGGAAGATTGAACCTTGAAGAGAATGAAGCACCATCTCAATCAACTGAGCAATCTGGACCCTCACAAAAATTTCTAAGTTGGGTCATGAAGACACTTGAAAGTGTTCATCCTAATGAGGTTGGAAAGACATGAGCTAGAATTTCAACAAGACAAGAAGATGGAGGTGATGCTAATGATTCAGATTTAGGTGGAGTAAATGATATGGATGTTTCATATGATTGTGAACTGAATTTATTTTTTAACCATGAACCAACTTCCTTTGAAGAAGTTGCTTCTTATGATGTGTTGAAAGCAATTATGTAGAAGGAATATGACGCTCTCATCTAGAATGAGACATGGAAATTGGTGGACCCTCCATTTGGAACCAAACCAATTGGTCAAGTCTACAAGAACAAGTACAAACTAGATGGCTCACTTGAGAAGCATAAAGTAAGGCTTGTGGAAAAATAATTTGGATAGAAAGAAGGCATATACTATGAGGAGACTTTTGCCCCCACAATAAAATAGGCTACCATTTGTATTCTATTGGATTTGGCTACACATAATGGGTGGAAAGTTCATCAACTAGATGTGTAGATTGCTTTCTTGAATGGAGACTTGAAAGAGAATGTCTTATTGTCTCAGCCAGAAGGTTTTGTTGTGAAGGGACAAGAATAGAAGGTAGGAAAGCCCGTCAAATCTTCATATTTCTTGAAACAAGTACCTCGCACCATGTATGAAAAACTAACCAAACATATTTTGAAATTGATTTTCAAACACTTTAATCTTGATGATGCAACTCTTTTTGTCAAGAAAGTTGGCAAAAATGTTGTTTATCTTGTAGTGTATCTAGATGATTTGTTGATGACAAGGAACAATGAAAACTACATTGCATCCATAAAGAAAGAGTTGAAGAGAGGTTTTGGGATGATTGATATGAGACATCTCTCACTACTACTTGAGCATTGAAGTGACTCAAGATACAAAGTATATATTCATCTCCCAAAAGAATTACATTGGAGAATTAGTAAACAAGTTTGGCATGGATAAATGTAATCATATTTCTACTCCAATGAGATAAAACTCGAAGCTAATATTAAAAGAAGGAAATGAATTTGAGGATGCAACCAAATATAGACAACTCGTGGGGAGTTTTATCTACCTTACCACTACTAGATGTGACATTTCAATTATAGTTCGAATCCTTTCAAGGTTGACGAAAAAACCTTATGAACGACATTGGTGTGTTGCAAAGAGTTCTAAGACACTTGAAGGGGACTCGAGGCTTTGGACTCAAATAGTCTAAGGTGGAAGACTTCAAATTAATCAGATATTTAGAGATCTCGCAAACAATCTATCCCAACATATTCCACTGCAAAGGCAGAATATGTGGTTGTTGCAAAGGCAACAAAGGATCTTTTGTAGCCTAGGAAGATACTAGAGGATTTTCAGGAGAAACAAGTGAAAGCTACTCCACTTTTGATTGACAACCCTTTTGCAATCAAGTTGGTCAAGAACCCTAGATTCCAAAATTGAACAATGAACATCAATGCATAGTATCATCTGGTTCGACATCATGTAGAGGCCAAGACCATTCAATTAATACATTATTCCACAAGTGGGCAGACTACAGACATCTTCACCAAAGCGCTTGGAAGAGAAAAGCTTGAAAAGTTCATAAGATGCTTGGACTTACAAACACCCTTTCAGACTTGGAGGAATGTTAAATACCTAATCCTTAGATATTATGACACATTGTACATATTAAATTATTGTACGGTTATTAGACTATTTTAGTTATTATTAAAAAATATAAAAAGAGGAAGGAGAATAATAATAAACCTATTGAAAAATGAAACCAAAGATTAGATCTTCTTCTATTTATACAATGTTCACCATTAATACAAAGTATCCGAAACATTGGAGTTATCCCATACCTATCAAAAACCACATGTAAAAATATCCCATATAAAATTCATTAATAAATAACTTCAAAATGCATCTAAATATTATTATGTCCCCGACATATAGTTTTGAGTTGGGTGGCATTAGTTGGGGTGGCAAAAATCACGGATATGAAATTGCAAAGTTTTTGTTAAAGTTTATATTTATTTGTATTTTTCGATTTTTTTTAAAATTCATTTTACGTGGTTGTGGTTTCATCCCTACGCAGTGACGTTGGCCTAGGGCTGTGTGCCCCAGGCCCCGGCGGCAGGGTGATGTTTGCCGTTTTAAATGAGGTTTAAATGGTCTCGGGACTGAAGACTCCTGTGCGATTTATTCACCAGTCTTGTCCATTTATCGTGCCTTTCGTCGAGCTCTCTTGTGCACCCGCTAGTGTCAGGTTGAGGTGTTGCAGGGGTTTAAACGTGTTGCACTTGGTGTATTCATGCAACACTACAAGTTTAAATGAGGTTTAAATGGTCTCGGGACTGAAGACTCCTGTGCGATTTATTCACCAGTCTTGTCCATTTATCGTGCCTTTCGTCGAGCTCTGTTGTGCGCCCGCTAGCGTCGGGTTGAGGTGTTGCAGGGGTTTAAACGTGTTGCAGTTGGCGTATTCATGCAACACTGCAGGTTTAAATGAGGTTTAAATGGTCTCGGGACTCAAGACTCCTGTGCGATTTATTCACCAGTCTTGTCCATTTATCGTCCCTTTCGTCGAGCTCTGTTGGCGCGGGGTGACGGTGGTCTCGGGACTCAAGACTCCTGTGCGATTTATTCATCAGTCTTGTCGATTTATCGTCCCTTTCGTCGAGCTCTGTTGTGTGTCCATTAGCGTCGGGTTGAGGTGTTCCAGGGGTTTAAATTGTGTTGCAGTTGGCGTATTCATGCGGTATGGTCCAGGGTTTCGTGGTGTTGATGCAGTATGGCGCGGGGTGACGGTGGTCTCGGGACTCAAGACTCCTGTGCGATTTATTCACCATTCTTGTCGATTTATCGTCCCTTTCGTCGAGCTCTGTTGTGCGCCCGCTAGCGTCGGGTTAAGGTGTTCCAGGGGTTTAAACGGTGTTGCAGTTGGCGTATTCATGCGGTATGGTCCAGGGTTCCGTGGTGTTAATGCAGTATGGCGCAGGGTGACGTTTGCCGGTTTAAATGAGGTTGGTGGTCTCGAGACTCAAGACTCCTGTGCAATTTATTCACCAGTCTTGTCGATTTATCGTCCGTTTCGTCGAGCTCTGTTGTGCGCCCGCTAGCTTCGGGTTGAGGTGTTCCAGGGGTTTAATGCGGTGTGCTCGCTGTTTTTGCAGGGGTGAAGGACGGTCTCCATGCTTGGGTGATGGAGCACTCTAAAGCTATATTTTAGAGGTTCTCTGGTGTTCAAGCTCGTTCTGTTTGGTGCGACTTGTTTTTGTGTTGTGGCTGTTTTTGTTGGATTTTTTGCGGTGGCGTGGTTGTTTGTGGCTTATTTGCGGTGGTCCAGCGAAGGTGGGGTGGTTTCTGGTGGTGGGTATTGCTGTCTGGATGCGCTTCATTCATCCAGTAATTTGCGGTGTTCGTGTCTGAACGTGTAGAGCGCTTTCTTGGTGCAACGAGCTGTGTCTTTTGCAATTTCATTGGCGGGTTCTTTGGACGGGTAACTCTTGGAATTTTCTCTTCACCTGAGACTTGTGTTTTCTGTTTTATGAAAAAAAATCCGATTTTGTTATACTGTACGATTAATTGGTTATAAAATTTTATAAATGTAAGAATTTTACAAATGTATGGTTTTCATTTCACAATCTGCGTCAAGAAATATTGTTCAAACTTTTGTTCTGTTTGTGGCTTATTTGCGGTGGTCCAGCGAAGGTGGGGTGGTTTCTGGTGGTGGGTATTGCTGTCTGAATGTGCTTCATTCATCCAGTAATTTGCGGTGTTCGTGTCTGAACGTGTAGAGCGCTTTCTTGGTGCAACGAGCTGTGTCTTCTGCAATTTCATTGACGGGTTCTTTGGACGGGTAACTCTTGAAATTTTCTCTTCAGCTGAGACTTGTGTTTTCTGTTTTATGAAAAAAATGCGATTTTGTTATACTGTACGATTAATTGGTTATAAAATTTTATAAATGTAAGAATTTTACAAATGTATGGTTTTGATTTCACAATCTGCGTCAAGAAATATTGTTCAAACTTTTGTTCCATAATTTATTCCATAGGAATTGTTTGTGACTGTGGTTTAAAAAACACAAAGACTGCGTAATTGGTCATTACCATTTCTTTTCTTGGGTAATGACCTAAACTCCCTGAAATGAATGTACGGGGAACGGAATTGGATGTATGTATGTATCTGAACATTTAATGCCAAGAGTGGCAACCTCCCTCCTTCCCGGGTATTTCGGCGAGGTATGGAGTGGGTCATGATATCATGGACTGCGTCAGCGCTAGGATTAAATGCTAATACCAGCCTGCCACCCAGGCACCGGGTAGCAAATAAATGGCATTATATTATATTATTAATTAAATTTACAGATCTGTTTGTATTTATTTTATTTTGCTTTGTTCTTTTTCCATTTCCATTATGCCATGTGGTATGAATGTGATATTTTTAAATGGTTCTTTGGTCTGCTTCGTTTAAGTGCTTTCTATTTCTAGATTCAGTAAATCTGTATAGTATCTATTTTCTGAGAAAACTTGAAAAACAGGTCCATTGGTCAGCTTGGGTATGCTTGAGTGATCTATAGTTTGTCGCAATAATGTAGATGTATACTTTTTTGGGCTGTGTGGACAGGGGTTTGACACCAAGACAAAGGTTAATGGCCCACAGTCATGGCCGTAACCATAGTAAAGGGATGAGATCCCGATTGTATGATTCTGAACCACTATTTGTCTTATCTTGTTATTACAAATGGGCTTTTCTTATGAGATTCTGATGAGATTCTTATCTTCTCCGTTACTTGAGTCTTGGTATGATCTGTTTTTGATGGATTTGAAAATGATTTTCTGCTAATAACACCACGAAACCCTGGACCAACTGCAACACGTTTAAACCCCTGCAACACCTCAACCCGACGCTAGCGGGCGCACAACACCTCATTTAAACCTGCAGTGTTGCATGAATATGCCAACTGCAACACGTTTAAATCCCTGCAACACCTCAACCCGACGCTAGCGAGCGCACAACAGAGCTCGACGAAAGGGACGATAAATGGACAAGACTGGTGAATAAATCGCACAGGAGTCTTGAGTCCCGAGACCATTTAAACCTCATTTAAACCTGCAGTGTTGCATGAATACGCCAGCCTTTGAGTTACAGCATAATTTAGTTTTAGTTTTTATTTTGCTGACTTGGTGTAGTCATGATTTTTTCAATCGCTTTCGCGAAGATGTTTTAATCTCTTTCACTAAAATGAGTTGTTCATTTATCGAAATGTTTCCATGCATAATTATTAGCAGGGTTACACAAACAGAAATATGAATCCAACTCACACTTCCTAATTAGATGCATCTAGCTTTGTTAATAAGTCGTTTGCAACTAGATTTTTCTTAGCCTTTTTGCACAAAATGTCGAAGTAAAAAACCTAGATTTGCTCAGCCGCTTTGATGGCTTACCAAGTTACCGAGACAAATGATAAACTGCTTCATATGTTAAATATTAAACTAGCAATGCAGCACCCTGCTCAAGTTTGCTTCTGCACCTGTGTTACGTGTTTCAGCATATGTAGATGCAATATGTTCTGATTGCTGTAGGTTATCGCCATACAAACACCTCAACCCGACGCTAGGGAGCACACAACAGAGCTCGACGAAACGGACGATAAATCGACAAGACTGGTGAATAAATCACATAGGAGTCTTGAGTCCCGAGACCACCAACCTCATTAAAAGCAGCAAACGTCATCCCACGGCAAACTGCATTAACACCACAAAACCCTGGACCATACCGCATCAATAGTCCAACTGCAACAGCGCGAGAAATTTATCTCGCAACAAGTACTACTTCCACTTGACCAAGGCATGTGTTATTGCCAACGTCTTTACATCATATGTAGATTTTATATGCTCATTCAGTTGTAACTTTGGACTCTCAAAGGAAATGAAATGTTTATCACTTATGAGCAGAAGTCCTACGCATGTTCCTGAAACATAGTATTCATGGACACATGTTTTCCTGACATCTGGATTTGTCAAGACCAGAGTGAATGTCATTAAGGTTTTCAACTTTTCAAAATAGTCTTTAGCTTTTTTATCCCATATAAAGGCATCACTTTTAAATAATGATGTTAATAGTGCCACAATTTGTGTGCGCGTTCTCAATGTTCTTATTATGTCCCCGACATATAGTTTTGAGTCGGGTGGCATTAGTTGGGGTGGCAAAAATCGCGGATATGAAATTGCAAAGTTTTTGTTAAAGTTTATATTTATTTGTATTTTTTGATTTTTTTAAAGTTCGTTTTATGTGGTTGTGGTTTCATCCTTGCGCAGTGACGTTGTCCATATTTATCATCTAAAACATATATATATAATTTTTATTAAATTAAAAAATATAAGATATATTCTTAACATCTCATCATCTCATCTCTGCAAGCTTCTTCATTGTTGGCCAATTAACAAATTAATATTCCTCCTCTCTATGCAATGGGTTCCCCTTAAAGATTTGATATTTCCAAATTGATATCACTAAGCAATACATGTTCAAATTTGATGAACCAATTTACACTTAAAGACTCATTATAATATTTTTTCTCTACAGAGTATCTTGAGTGTTTCAACATTCTAATAAGAGGCAGATCGCTCTTGCATTTGAAACAAGCATGCACGTTATATCATTTCTTTCACTTGTAGTAATAAGTGATCTTTTTAGCATTATTTTGAGGTTTTTAATGCTATTGTAACTTTTTTTCCCACTTTTTAGCTTTCTTTTGTGATTATTTAATAGTATTTCATATTGAAGTTTTACTTAAATGATGAAAAGAAATTATATTGTTTTTTATAAATAATATATCTCTAAAACTATCAATTTTCATATTAATGAGCTTATTTGTGATAATCAATGTTGTAGATGACATCTCTAATAAATTCATTAGTGTAAACTAGTATGCCTCATGTAAAGAGATTCAAACTGAGCACCTTCTAGCGAAAAGTTGCCCAAATATCCAACAACATTGCAACAACTAGTTGAGCTATTTGCATAGGTTGTTTGTGTGTGTGTTAAAGAAAAACCTTGTGGGATCCCCACCCTTCCTCGAAATATTTGGAGGGTGCTTCAACTATCATCTATAATAGTGGATGGTAACCCCAAGAGAGTTGATCAAATTTGTATATATGATCTATGACCTCCCATTGGCATGATTCTTTGGGTGTACACTTCAACCATTTGAGCCACCACTAGGGGGGTTTCTAAGGAAAACCTCACGATATCCTCCTATTCCCTGGATTATGTAGATGAAGGAAAACTCAAGCACCAACAATAATAGTGTCTAATAATCCCAAGTGACTTGACCAGATTTGACCCTATGAACTATGGCCTGTTATCAACATAATACCTTGTATTGATGATTCAACCACTTGAAATCAATCTTGAAACTCCATACAAACATATACATATCTATGCATGCAAATTAATAAATTTATTGTTGTTATTATTAACAAAATATATGTGATTTTTTTTCTAGTTTTTACCAATTTAAAAGCTATATACATTATATAGATATGAACATTGCAATTTGCCTGAGTTATAAAACACACCTCTATAGTAGTGTATGAGACTAAGAAATCCGCTTGATAATGTCATTGATTTGGGAATAGGTCACTTAGTAATTACCACAATTTTCTTGCGCTTAACCTTGATGATTTCAGTTAAAATGATATGTGCTAAAAACACTTTTTAATTTTGTCCAAAACTGCATTTGAATTTGTTAGCTGCAATTGGTCGAAATGTGTATATATTTAAATTTCTATACACATATCCCAAGTACAGACATCTTTTAGGATAGAGACATTTCAGAGTCATATAACATATAAAAATTTCAGAATCACATAACATCTAGGAAATTCAGTGTAGCTTGAGTGTGAGTAAGATTTGGGTTTTGTGCAAAATGTCTTTGTTTTTTGTAGTAAATAAAAGAGGTCTGAAAATTGGAATTTTTGTTATTTAATAATATAAGTAATTTATTCATTTCCTGTTTACGAAATCTAGTTACAAATTTTTTGTTAAATTGCTGAATATTGTATTAATTAGATTTTATTATTCATTTCATGTTAGGGCTAAATCTAGAGAAATTAGTTATTGTCAAGAATTTCTTTTTGCAAAGTAGTTGTCTATAATGCTTAGTTATAGGCCTTAATAATGGAAAACAGAAAATATAAGTACTTCATGCAAAAGAATGAGTACTCATTATTGCATAATCATCACAATTGAATGCTGATTTAAAACTATGTAATAATGCACCAAAAACTTGTTCTTGGTTTCTAACTCTTTCATTTCATTTGCAAACTGCAAATGTGAATAACTATACTAAGCAAGCATTTACAAACAGGCATTTGCAGGTGTATTTGCTTATCCTTGGATGATTCCTAGAGTTGTTGCATGTAATTTGTTCTCACAAAAAATGAGAAAAAAATTTAAAAGTGCTACTAATCTAAAGCCTTTGAAAAATTGCATTTAAAATAAATTCCTAACAAAAATGTTTATTGAATTGTTTTCCGACATACTTTTCATTGCAAGTGGCTATGAAAAAGACACTGTTCTATTTGGTTCATTGCTTGCAAGTGTCACAAACAATGTGACTTAGTTTTGCTTATTTCCAAAGTTGCATTGGCCATGCAGGTTTTTCTTCCTATGTTTCTTCTTCTGATGGAGAACATTGAACATAATCGATGTTCTGCCATAGGAGAAACATCTGTTCCAATTATACGACAGGCATTTGATGATATTGATGTTGCTTTGTCAACAAACCATTTGTTTCGTTTACAAGATTTTCATTATCGAAATGGAGATTGTCTCTTTGATGCCTTTGTTGTTCTCTTGCATTTTCGCTACACATCCTTGGAGATAAGAGAAGCAACCATAAACCATTTTCGTTTGCGTCTAGCTGCAAACGATCCAGCCGCAATTTCTTCTTTGAACTTGGAATTGGATCCTTTGTACTTGTTTCAATTGCATGGGATAGAAAATAGAGATCTTTACTTGGAACGAATGTCGCAAGCTGCATCTCACCGGATGCAGAAAATGTTTACGGCCTTTGGGGTGATATCTTCTACATAAAATGGTTTGCAAACTGGTTAAATGTGCCTATTGCTATATGGTCATTGAGAAGCAAAAGGAAATATCTTCATTTCAACCCTTCCTGTACTGGATATTGCTACAATATTCTATGCCATGATCACATCCCAGCTGCTGGGCACTTTGAACCTTTGCTTTCATACAAGTTGCTAGGACCTGACTATGTTGTTTTCAATGGACGATCAGATACTTCTTCTATTGATTCTTGTCAAGATATCTTCTTCGAGTGTCATCGTTTAAGAAAAAGTCTATTGCAACAAGGATTCCAATTAATCTCTCGCATTGATGGGCATTGCTGTGACTCATTATTTGAATCAATTTCAAAATTGACAAACACATTTGATAGTGCAAGCCTCAGAAAAACAATAGTGCAAACTTTTTTCAATTGCATGCTTTCAAATGATGCAAGAGCCTTTCGTTGTCTAGAAACATTTCTTCATCTTGAGACAGTGCAAGAAAATCAACTTGTTTCTAGTTGGCAAACCTTTGTAGTGAATTTGGCAGAGCCTTATACAATTGGCCATGTAAATGATGGCCATTTCACAATTCAATGGTTGTGTGAGGTTTTGGAAGTCAACATATTTCTTTTGAACATACACTCTTACAAAGTGGAAAATCAATTCTTCTCAACAAATACATCGTCAAAGATCTATTTCCTTCTTCATCATGAAATTGACAAATGCCATTCGCATTTTCATCCCTTGTGTCAGAGAAGCATTGAAAAAAATTCTTCGATATTGTCAAATGCCATGACTAGGAATCTTCCTATCGATGCAATGATGAAAACAATTGACAGTTGTCATCATCGAACTCTTTGCAATGTCATTGAAGAAGAACATTCTCCTGACCTTTGCAAAGAACATTGTAACATAGAAACAAAGAAAAGGAAAAAAAACTTGTTCCATGCAAAAAACATTGAAAAAAAAAAACCAAGACTCTTTTGCATTGGCCCAGAAATTTCAATTGTGATGGAAAAATGCCTGGAGAAAGATTCCATTATGAGACAGCAAAACTCCATTGCCCCGTTCAAAAACATACATGCCATTAAAAAACAAATGCGTTTGGAAGCACTTCAGTCGTTTCAAAAGCAAAAGGCATATGAGAAGGCAAAAAAAGCACTTAAAGAATACTCGAAAAATATTCAAGATGCCCCTATTCATGCATGTTCTGTCTGTAGACGCTTGCACTTTAAAAGGGATGTTCGCTATATCAATGAAGACACTTTCTATGCATTGAAATGTCTTCCTTGGAATACTATGCCTTCTTCAATTGCATTGTACAATTACATATGCAAATATTGCAAAAAGAATATTTCAAATTCAGAAACACCATTGTTTGCAACACCACTTAACATTCGCTGCAACACTTCATTGCCTCATGTAGACAAATTGACTTCGCTTGAAGAGCGGCTAGTGTCACCAAGAATTGCTTTTGCTCAGATTCGGCAACTAGGTTATAAACGAGCTCAAGTAGGCTTGACAGGAACAATCATCAATGTGCCCGCATCTTTAGACAAAGTACAAAGAGCATTGCCTAGGAACCTAGAAGAGGACAAGACCATTGCAGTTATGCTTAAGCAAAAACTAGAATACAAAAATGCATTTGTTTCTGGAAATGTTCGACCAAATATTGTCATGCAAGCATTGAAAACTCTTTGTGACATGGATCTTTACAAAATGGAGAATGTACATATCAATTCAAATTGGGAAAAGGCATTCCATGAATTGTTGGCAAAGCAAGAATCTAATGAAGTATCAATGTCAGAGTCAAATGATCTAGATCAACCTCTTACAAAGCTAAGAGAAAGCGAGGAGAATACACATGACCAATTCATAGAACCAATCACAGAGACATTGGTACATGGATATGGAGAAACCCATCTAATAGATGATTTGGCCACCAAAATCATTGAGCTTGCACCTTCTGAAAACTACCGACCCCTAGGAATTTTCCAAGATCGGTTATCTGAAGAACTTAATTTCCCTACACTTTTCTTTGGATGTAGCCGCTCCAATGACATGTACAAGCGCTTTCGACACCAACAAATTTTCCAGTGGGAGCTTCAACATGAAAGCACACATTTTGAAGCACATCCCACAAATATATTCTTTAAAGCAGTGAAAGTGTTAATAGGTCAAATCTCTAGTGCTGCTTGGATATCTATTCGCATAGGGGAGTTAAAAGGGAAAAAACTAAAAGCCAAAGATGTAAAATGCAAAGCCAACCTTCTTAACATAATGAAATCGCCAATTGCATATCGTTCACTAAAAGCCGTCCGAACATCTCCTGACTATTTTGACAACATGAGAAAAAATCTTTTCGCAATGATACGTCAACTAGGGCCACCAACCTTTTTTGTAAGCTTCTCTACTGCTGAACATCTTTGGAAACCTTTGTGTGATGCTTTGCACACGCTAGAGAAAAAAGACAAAGAAAATTGTGATGAAATTCTTACTGATGATGTTATTGATAATTTGATGAGAAAACATCCTGTACTTTGTAGCCGTTACTATAAAAACAAAATGAATGCATTAAAGTCCTTGATCTTGAAAAACAAATACCTTTTTGGTAAAGTAACTGACTTTTTCTTTACAACTGAATTTCAACAAAGAGGAAATGAGCATGAACATGGGCTTCTTTGGATTGAGAATGCACCTGTCTTTGGCAAGAATAGCAATGATGAAATAAGTTCTTTTGTCGATTGCTATATTTCAACAGACTCTTCATTGCTTGAAGCAAACTTCATCAAAATTCAAACTCATAGACATACAAGAACATGTAAAAAACATAGACGCTCTGCATGCAGGTTTCGATTCCCGATGTTCCCTATTGATGTTACAATGGTTTTAGAACCTCTTGAAACTAAATCGGATGCGTTGACTGAAAAAAAATAAAATATATATATATATATATATATATATATATATATATAAAATATTCAAAGAACATGACATTTGATTCATTCTTGCAAGAACTAAAGAATATTAGAACCTCTTGAATCTAAAGAATATTCAAAGAACATGACATTTGATTCATTCTTGCAAGAACTACATTTAAACAAGGACGAGTACATTGAACTAGTGCGTTCTACAATTGAGAAACCGACATTGCTATTAAAAAGAGACCCTTCAGATATTTGGATAAATTGTTTTGCAAAAGCAATTCCAAGTTTGTGGCAAGCAAATACAGATGCCCAATTCATCTTAGATGCATATGCAACTGCAACATACGTAAGCTCATACATAACGAAATTAGATAGGCCTATGACAATGGCTTTGAAAACAATCAAAGAAGAGTCTGTTTCAAACAATTGTAACCAGCTAGAAACAATTCGTAGGCTTGGAAACACGTTTCTGAACATGCAACAGATGTCTATTAGAGAAGCAGTACATATTGTGCTTTTGTTACCTTTATATTCATCTTCAAGAACGACAATTTTTATCAACACTGCTCCAGATGATAAAAAAAACTGTTGTTTTAAAAAAACCGTCTCTACTAGAAAAGGAGCATGATGATTCTGAAGACATCATTTGCCCGTCGATAATAGACAGGTACATTGAACGCCTGACAGATCTACAACATGTATCTTTAGCTGAATATGCTTCTTCCTATTGCCTGGTTCATGGAAAAACAATCAAAAGAAACAAACAATCTATCATTCGATACATTCATTACAATCAAGAAAAAGATCTTGAAAATTTTGCTCGTGAAAAGCTATTGCTCTTTGTGCCTCACAAAAATATTTCCAATTTGTTGGACCACCCCATTCAAACATGGATAGAGGCATATGAAAAACACAAAGAACAAATAGCAAATGTTGAAGGAAAAATCATGGCAAAATCAATTTCAAAATGGGGTGATATTGACATTGCAAAAGACAAAGTTGAAGCGCATTTTGAAATACCTCTAGACTTTGCAAAAGATACCAATGATGCGCTCAAATTGGATGGTGTTGAAAAATATGACATAGGCGATGATCTTATCTACAGAGGAAAGAATCGACTATTTGAAACACCAAAAACATTTAGCATAGCTAAAAAACCATTTCTCCCTGATAAAGATGAATACTTTGCGATTAGACGTACTTTAAACAATGAGCAACAGTCCATTGTGAAAGAAATTATTGCTAGGAAAAAAAGCAATCCTGCAAAACCAATCCATATCTTCCTTACGGGAAGTGCAGGAACAGGAAAAACACATACTGCAAGGGCCCTTTATGATGCTCTTGTCTTTTTCTATGAAAAAGAGCTTGGTAGCAACCCATTGAAAAGAAAAGGTCTTATTGTTGCATTCACTGGAAAAGCAGCATATAATGTAGATGGAATTACTGTTCACTCTGCTTTTAAGCTTCCTTTGGGTTCCTCTATCTTGATCCCATTAAGTTCAAACACACTAGATCTTTTGAGCAAAGACTATGAACAAGTTCGTGTTCTATTAATTGATGAAGTTTCTTTGATAGGTTCACGAATGCTACATAACATAGATAAACGTCTTCGTGAGATCATGCATACTCCAACAAAACCATTTGGAAATCTAGATGTCATCTTTTGCGGCGATTTCTGCCAAGCAGAACCTGTTCATGATTCTTGGATTTTTGACTTTCCAAGTTTCAATAATAAAAAATTCCCTTATAGTTTTTGGAATGACTCCATACAATACTATGAATTAAAAACCGTTGTCAGGCAAAAAGATGAAACTTTTATATCGATCTTGAATAGAATCAGAACAGGAAAACAAACATTTGAAGATATACAATATTTGAACCGGAAATGCTACAGACAACCACCAGTTGATCCATCGTTTCCATTTCTTTATTATTGCAATAAAGATGTTCAAGAACATAACTCAAAGATGTTGACTCTTGTTAATACAGAAGCATTTACAATTGCTGCTCAAGACACCAAAATTGATCAAATCGATAACATAGCTAATGTAGATAAGAAAATTCACTTGTCATCTACAATTACTCTAAAAAAAAACATGCTTATCGAAATAGTAGGCGGGAACTATTCAATTGAAGATGCCCTTGTCAATGGTGCTGAAGGCATCTTCAAACATTATAGTCAAGCAACAACAGACATTTTATGGATTCAATTTTCATATCCAAAGATTGGAGCAATTGCACGGGCATCTATGCAACACCTTTACACTGATTCCATCCTATGCACTTGGACACCTATAAAAAGAGTTACAACACAAATTTCTCTTGGAAAGAGAAAGAACTACATCCGAGTACAATTCCCAGTTCAATTAGCATGTGCTCGAACAATTCATAGAGCACAAGGTCTTACACTTGAAAAATTGGCATTTGATCCAAAAGGAGTCACAAAACATGGTCTTGTTTACACTGCATTGTCACGTGTAAAAAGCATTGAATGTCTCTATCTTGTAAGCAAATTACAACAAAAAAAAATTTATGTTTCATCAAAAGTAGTTGCAGAATTAAATAGATTAGAGAAACAGGCTTCTTTGCAATTTCAATATGGACTTAAGTCGTTTCCAAATACTAAGCACATGTTCATTTCTTCACTTAACACACGAAGTCTGCTTTCACACATTGATGATGTTGCAAATGACTTTGAACTTATGCAATCAGACATTCTTTGTTTGCAAGAAACACATATGAATTTGCCACCTACTACTGCAGCATTTGTAAACCAAAACAATTGCACTGCAACACATTCAGTTCATGGCCTTCTGACAGTTGTCAATAAGAAGATTCCTATTATGAAAACAATTTTTGTTAACGAGCCATCAGTCGAGGCAACTGTCACTTACATTATGCTCCCTGACAACATTCTCCAGCTTGTCAATATTTATAACAAACCAAATAATCTTGTTAACAACCTTATTGATGTCTTGGACTCTGTTATGTTACAAAACAACAAGAAAATGCTAACCATAATAACTGGTGACTTTAACATTGACATGTACAAAGAAACAATATCGAAAAGGAGGTTGGAATTGTTTATGCAGAGTAAATGTCTAAAGTTAAAAACAAACATACCCACAACAGAATATGGTTCTATGATTGACCATTTTTGGACAAACATAGACATTGACAGGCTTTCATTTACCATTTCCGATGCATATTGGTCAGATCATTTTACTAGTATCTTATCAGTACCTGCAACTTGCATATAAGAACTGATACAACTTTTTGTCTTTCTTATTTTTTGTATTTTTTTAAGATGCTTTTCTATTTGAAATATATTCTTGAATATTTTAACATGTTCTCAGTCTTCATTGGATGTGCAAATTGAAAAAAAAAAAATACAGCATTTCAAAAAAACAACTAATCAGAAACAATATTCTCAACCAAGGAGAGAATTTAGCCATGTCTACGACATCAGATAGTCCTTCAACAGAAAGAAATGTTTCTTCTTCACAAGATGCTCCAGAGACTATTGCAATGGGAATACTGTCACAGCCAACAAATACTCCTAAGAAGTAATGTTCCTATCCAATAGCTTTGTTCATTCAATATTTTTGACTACATTATTTCATCTTGTACCTAACACAAATTCAAACATTTGAATGAAGCATCTAGTTCAGCTTCTCTACTAATTTCATTTTAGTGTATTCGATACAAAATTCAACATTCAATCAAAGACTAATCCATTTGTTCTTTCACTTTTTGATATTTTTAAATGTGCACAGATTAAAGCAAATGGCAGTTGAACCATCATCAATAATACAGCTATGTACTGCAACACATAGGCATGTATTTGAGGGGGATGTTTTGGTTGTCTATGGACCTGCACAAAATCGTAACCAAAACTCCCCTGTTAAGACAAAGATTCTACATGCAGATGTTGTTGACAAAAATGGATTGATGACAATGACAGTTACAATTAATGATAGTTTGATAAATCGCTTTGGAAATTTCTTTTTGCCTGGCAAAAGTGTCAGAATTTATGGTTTTGAACTGAAAAAGAAAGGTCAATATGACCGAGGAGATGCAATAAATTCAATAGCGATATTGCCAACAACTGTCATAGAGACAATTGACCAAGTATGCAAAATGCATTGCCTTCCACCAGATACAACAATCAATGAGCTGGTTACATCAGATGAGACATATGTCGTTGGTTCTGTTGCAGTCATAGTTGTTGCCTGTGAATACAACAATAAGCAATTGGACTTCTACATAAGAGATGGTGAAAGTACAAACGACTATGCAACTGTAAAGTGGATTCTCTTTAAACAATTTTTTTTCACTATATTTGATTTCATTTTTTATGTTTTTTCTTTCCTGCTGTATCTACTGCTAGATGCATATACAAAAAAAAAAGATAGAACCCATAACAAAAAACATTTGTCTATTCCCAACCCCCCTTCACTAATTCTTCTTCAGTTATTCATGTTCAGTTTCAGGTTAATGAAAGCTATACAAATTTCTTTGTCCGAGTGCAACAACAACTTGCACTTGACGAACCGCCTCTATATCTAATAAAAAATATCGTAAGACCAGGTGCAAAAGGAACTCATCTTATGAAGGCTTCACAAGCAACTTTTATAGATCCCCTAAATGATGAATTCGCAATACAAAGTTTGCTTCCAATAATTGAAGCTAAAACACAGGTGAGATATGAACAATGTCTCCTGTAATGTCACTTGAAATGTTTTTTTGTCATTTCATTATCAATTAAACAAGTTCTTTATATGTAGTTTCAGCAATTTCATAGTTATCAAAACAGATTTTATTTTTTCTTAAATGTTCAGCCTGCTGCATTATTAACATCAAAGTTTTCTGCTTCTGATATAAAGAAAATATAGACTTTTTGCTTGTCAAAATGTCTTTTTTACAGTTCCAGATTTAGTATTCCAATTAGCAGCAACACAACTCATTACAATGATATGTTTTCAAACACCATGTTGCAAAACCTGCATTTGCAAACATGTTTTCATAAATTTGATTCTGTGCTTTTTTCTAGCATGGACTTCGTATCAAAACATGCTCATTGCAATGTTTTTTTATGTTTTCTGTTTACTTGCCTAGAACAGGTATATGGAACATTGAAAGTAAAAAATGTTTTTGCACCACCCTACCACTGCATTTGCACATAGTGTAAACTGCCAATGATACAAAGCACCGTTTTTTGTACATTTTGCAATCGTGAAACACCAATTACTTATGAACATATATTACAATGTAAGCTAGAGACTGAAGAAGGGACTATTGAATGTACACTTCGAGGCACACAATTAAAAGAATGTTGTCCCGATGTTCTAGCTATTTCTTATGAACAATACTCCAATAGTGTTTCCTCATCCATTTACAATCTTCGCAAATTGAAGCAACAAGGGCTTTACACTTTGGCAATGAACAACAGAATTGTCGAAGTCAAAAAATTTTGAACAAAAGGTATGACCATAATTTTCCTTTTTGTTCAAACACTTTGAACAATTTTTCCATTGTTTCAACTTCGATTCAATATTTCAAAATAGATTTCAAACACTCTCTATTGCAACTTCTTTTATGATTTATTTGAACCTGTTTTTTATAAAATACACACAATTTTAAATAATTTTTCTTTTCCCATTCACACAACCCTTGCATTGTAATCATGTTCATTGCTTATATACCTGTCAGTTGTCCTATTTATTGTTTAATCAATAATAACCTTCAACGGCTTTTTGAAGATTCGATTTTAATGTATCTGAAGTTCACTTTTGTTACTGTGTTCATTTATTTGAAGATTGCAAAAAGCACTGAGCCTAGTAAAAGCAGAGGAGTCGTCCCTAGTACAAGATTACCAAAACCATGTTCACTTTTAATAGATTTTTTGCCTTTTGCATCGGTTTACTGTCAATCACAAAGCTCTTGCAATTGTTTTTTTTTTTATATCTTGTCCATTCCAATGGCCAATGTATGGAAAAGAAAAAAAGACATAGAAATATAACAGTCAACAGTATTTGTTTTTCATTTAAATTAGCATTTGCTACATATCTTATCTTCATATCTGTTTTTATATTCTTTCCATAATCACAAAGCTCTTGCAATTGTTTTTTTTTTAATATTTTGTCCATTCCAATGGCCAATGTATGGGAAAGAAAAAAAGATAGAAATATAACAGTGAACAATATTTGTTTTTCATTTAAATTAGCATTTGCTACATATCTTATTTTCATATATGTTTTTATACTCTTTGCATAATTGCTTATAGTAATGCACAGCCCATATGCAGGAATGATAGAAACTGCACATGCTACTGCAACATGCCTTATGTTGTCACTGCTGCAGATTTTGCCAAAGCGTGACTTCTCTTAGCTTTTGATGCAAAGTGCATATGCTATGACTTGAACAAATGCATGTTCTCATTATACATTTTGTAAATTTATGTGGTTTTAAAACCTTTTACATATTTATAAACTTGATGCAACTGAAAGAACTTCCGTTAAAATATTGCTAAACTGTTTTTTTCTCTACCTCTTTCATGGTTATAAAATTGTTAGAGCTGTATAAAATGATATAGAATTATTGATACATAATATTGACTAGATTCACAATTTCGGTCATCTAATTGCTTTGCTTTTTCTTTATCTAATGATTTTGGTTTCAAATTTGGGATTCCACTTATTATTGTTGAATCTAATTTTCCAATTCAAATCTTTGCAATGTTTTCTGAAAAATGCCATGCAATGTGCAAACTTTGCCTCTATATGAAAACCATATATTGGTCAATGCCAGCTAGATAGGAATTATTTCATGAATTTACCCTTGTCATTATGAGTTAGAATGGTGAATTTACCCTTGTGATCATGATTATGGATTTACTGTTGTGACTTGAAACAAATACTAAATCTTGGATAAGTTCACTTCATCAAAAAGGCTACTTATCTTGCCTAAGGTGCATTTTCATCATTTTTTTTTCCTAGTTAATTCTCAGCTTTAGCTAGATAAATCAGAAGAAAATGAATATAAGTCATTCTTTGGATTTTTGGTCCATTCTTCATGTTTGGGAAGAATGAAAATTGAACTTTGTTAAAAAACTCAAATTATGAAAGAAAGGGCAGGGTTAATCACATCTTCAGGTATCATGGTTGCTGTTTCTGAATGCTCTAAAACAACGCATTCCAAAAATGAGAACATCACTGTTAAATTCTTGAAGAACTACATTCATTATTCTAAAACCAGACATCAACATGCGCTGACAGATAAGGTCATTTTCTATCTCAAATTTGTACATATACACTTATTTATGTCTTCTAATTGTCTTATTATATTTTGAATACCCAAATGAAATTAGACAATCTTACACAATGACAGTGATTGTATGGTGATAACCTGCAGGGATCAGCCCACTTCACTCTATTGTGTGTTCATAGACTCTTCCTTCTCACTTCCCGGTTTCCAGCCATCACAGTGTTCACTGCGACAATGATCTCTTTCTTTACACAGTCTGGTAAGAACTCTGAGGTGATTCTCTGAATGATTTTTCAAGCCATTGTACTTGTTTGTAGCTGAATTGTAAAATCATCTCAGAATAAGGACTAGAATCCAATTTATCTTCTGGCATTTTTGTTGAAAATTGATGTTTTTCTATTGTACATTGCATATTTTTTAATTATGTTTGATGTGTGCTTGAATGTGTCAACTTCTTCGAGCTTTATCTAAGTTGGCTTTGACTATTTTAGTTTGTTGGAGCTTTATCTGAGCTGGGTTTCAATTTTTTAGCATAATAGGAGTTTATTTGACATGGGTATGCATTGTTTATCATCTTGGAGTTTTACTTTAATGGAGTTACAGTAGCTACATTTAATGTATGCTTGAGGCTTTTTTGTTTCTGTTATATCTAGGGATGCTCGACATGTGGAAATGCTCAGTGTTTGATGTGCATTTAGTTTGACTTTGTCCCTGGATTTTTCTAGTTTTCTCTTAATGATAGTTTCTAGCTTTCTGCTATGTTTTCAAGTAGTTTGGTTTGGTTATAGTTCTTTGGTTTCATTCTTATTGGTTTTGATTCTGAACGTTCTTGATTCTTGAATGCTATCTTGATTTACATTATCAATGGCTGGATAAATATGCAGTGTTGTAACAGAAACTGTTTTGCTTCTGCATTTGCTGATTCTTGTATGCTTTCTTGCTATTTATAATCAGTCACTAAATCAAATCTGATGATGTAGCAATAACTGCTTTGCTTTTGTGTCTTTCTGATTCTTGAAAATGTTCTTGATTTCTAGAATCAATGCCTGAATACATGTATGGCCTTGTAACAATAATAATCATTTATCTGTTCTATTTGTTTTGGCTCAAGACTATTAAAACGTTTTAAGCAGCATTGCTCTCTGACTTGAGGTTAGTTTTCCTCTATGATTTTCAAACCATCCTATTTGTCTACAATCGAATGATGATTTTTTCTATATTTGTAAATGTTTAGTGATTTGCTTACTTGATACATTGTCCATCATGTATTGATATTGATATCATATTTAGAATCAATAACCGATTAAAAAACTGGTTTAATTGCAGTAATTTTCTTATGTTGAGCTTGCTTTGGTTTGGTGTAGGTTTTGCAACATAGATTTCAAACAAATTACTAGTTTGTGCTGAAATGGTGTGTTGCATTTGTATATGTTGTGTGTTTGGTTTGAGTTTAAAGCAATTGTTTCTAAATTGGATTCGTTTTTGCTCAGGAGGCGGACGAATGCTTTCCTCCGGCTCCAAGCTTGGTGTTTGTCAATAATTTTTAGACCATTCAGATTTTGGTTTGCGTTTACTATAGCTCTGAATTATTCTCTGGGTTTTTATGCCAACTTCGATTCGTATAGGCATATTTTTCATTCTTCCTGCTTTTTGCCCAATCAGTCAATTTGACTCAATGCTATTTTGATTAAATATGTGATTTCATAAAAACAATTGAATCTTTCTTAGATCCATTTTCGTTTCTTAAGAAGTATTGGTGTGCTGCTATCTAGTTTCGAGGTTGGTTTTTATCATTAATTCACAGACCATCCTATTTGTTTGTAGTCTAATATCAAAATCATCTTCGATTTCTTTGTTGGGTAATGGGTATGGCCATTTGCGTCTGTTGTTCAAATTCTCATGTAGTATAATATATACCTGTAAATACAGATGAAAGACTTGTTGGGTCATTCTCCTTTTATTATGTTTTTGTTTTAAATCTACTCAAGTGTGTTGAAAATAGTCACTGAATAGATATAAATCCTCTTAAAAGTAAATTTTCTCTATGTTAAATTGCTTTTGACTCCCAAGTGCTAGCTCTGTTCTCTGGACATCAGCTTTCTTTGTAATAATCGGTGATTTTTCTTTCATTATAATTAAAATTGTAAAATCATCTGGATATTGGTCAAAAACTTGTACTTTTGGGTATATTTGAATGCGATTGAAGAAACTTGGGTTGGTGTGATTAGTTGACGATATGTTGGAATGTGATTAAAGAGTTTTGATCCAGTTTGCTGGTTTGTACTCATGAATATTTGTTGGCTTTGTTGTTTGTTAACCAAAGTAATATACAAAATGTTTTATTTATTTCTACCCAAAATAAACAAATCATCTGGATTCTGGTCCATAGTCTTTAAGTTTTATCTGTTTCTGGGAATGTGAATCACATAATTTTCATGTACTTTGAACACAGGTTTTACAATGGAAACCAACAATGTTTCAGACCCGGATGATGGACCAGAGCCTTCTTATACTCAGTCAACTGAAATTCTTCCAACACCACCCGAAACTCCTCCTCAAATGGAACCACAATTGGGTCCTTCTTTGGGAGTTGAAAATGTGCCACCCCACCTCCATTGCCTCCTTAAATGGCACTGAAACTGCCAGAGCTCTTGCATTATGTTCTAACCAAACGACCTGGACAAGGTCAAGCTGATAAACCTGTTAAATTACTCTGTAATCTCTTCAGAGTAAGCTTTACTAATGTCTAGGACTCGCTCCAATACAATGTGAGTAAGTTCAACATTCTATTGTCTCTCTTATCTGTCTTATTTATTAGATTCTGTTAAGGCAGATGATAATTTTCCTTTCTTCGATTTCAGGTGAAAATAACTGTTGAACGTGGGGGTTAAGAACAAGAATCTGCCAGTAAAATCTTGTGTAGAAAAATTATGGATAAAGTCAAAGAAATATATAGTCATACTAAACTGGGTGGCAAAGATTTTGCTTTCGATGGGAGGAAGAACTTGTTTAGAGTTGGGCGTCTTAGAAACAATATCATTCAATGCAATGTTGTTGTTGATGACAAAAGAAATAAACGAAGGTAAGTTTTTCTTCCTTACTTATGTTTGTTAATTCTTTCCTTTGCAAATATTGATTGAGTTACAAGATTATCTCTCTATTACATGTTTTAGTATGTAGCTTTAAGAGATTAAATATTCAAGCTGCATTTCATGACGTTGCTCTGTGAACACATTTCATAATCCCTACACTAGTTAATATTGGTGATCTTACAACGCATACTTGTCTAATTGAGCTACAAGGTCTTCTCTCTATCATGTGTCTTAACGTTCAATTTTTAAAAGTTTCAGTATTCAAGGTACATTTCTTTTAACTCTATGCACAAATAAAGAGATCCAAATTTGCACACTCCCTTTTGTTGATATTCTTATCAGAGAAATCTGGAAGCTTGCTTTCAGTAATAAGGATTCAGAATTCAAAGCAGCTATAGCAATTTGATATTCTCATCAGAGAAATGTAGAGACTTGATTTCAGTAGTAGAGTTTTCAAATGTAGCCGTAGAAATTAGTTTGGAATTACACATTTTTGCTCTTTTAAAATGTCAATGCATCAGAAAACTGTTAATGATATCCATTTTTGCTAACTCTCATTATCAATTTTCATGTTTTAATCAATAGAGATACACAGTCAAATCTGGCCAACAAGAAAAGAACTAGTGGCTAAAACATTCTGTTAAATATTTTGCATATTCAGTTTTGTTCAAAAATAAAGTTGAATTGTAACTCTTCTTTCAATGTAATTTCTTTCTGTCATATGCTCAGCAAGTTAATTTTCTAAATTATACTTAGCAATGGTTTTAACCTGTCGTGCATTCAATCATGATCAATATGATTTCTTATGTTTTACATCTTTTAGAGTTACTGCAGGAATTATGTTTGAAGTTTTACTGCCTTGTTACCATTTTGTGTACATCTGTCAACAACAATGCTCACCAACGAAAGTGTTGTCATTGATTTTTTGTTGCCGAGTCAAGATGTTGACAATCCATGGAAGATTATTTGGGCTAAGGTAAAACATAAAATGTAACTCGAGACATCCTTACCTTGGATTTATGTCATGCAACTTTTATTTTTATTTTTTAACAATTGAAATGTCAAATTCAGTTGCCTGATTTCAGACAAAACAAGTGCTCAAAGGACTCCACATTGTAACAGTACACACTAATATGAAGTTTAAGATCCTTGGTTTTAGTGAAAAACCATGCAAACACAATTTCTCCAGGTATGATCGTAGCTGACAACAATTCAAGACAGGCAGAAGAACATGATACAGACTTCGCAACATCTATTTTTGTGAAGAAGTACATTATTATTTTAAAGGCAGACATCAACCTCTGCTCAAACATATTGCATCTACATATGCTGAAACACGTAATGCAGGTGCAAAAGCAAACTTGAGCAGCGTGCTGCATTGCTAGTTTAATATTTAACATATGAAGCAGTTTATCATTTGTCTCGGTTACTTGATAACCTTACAGGAATTCGAATGGCTTAACGCTTCAGCATTATACAACCAATTGTGACTATTCCACCTCCTTAAGACTTGTTCAGGTAAAAAAGTCTTTGTCAATACACTCTACTTATTATTTATAATTTTGTATTTGTTATTCATTATGTAACTCGAATGCTAAATTCCTTTCAATGACTTTGAAGGTAGTGGTCACCCGTTGAAACAGAAGCCAAGGATACTCTATGTTTACCCTGCAGGAGGTCAGTATCACTTTTATGTCATCTCTTGAATATTTTTGTACTACCAGGTATGCCAAATTCACTTGATTATTTCATAAAGCTATGATTCTGTACGCTGATGATCTCCACGTTTTCAATTATTTCTTTTGAAAATATATAAATTTCTTGTTGAACGTTTTGATAATGATAAGCCATGATTACATACTTGTTTAAATGAGCATACCAATGTTTGAGACATAATGTGTTTTTCAATCAGAAGAGATAAGCTTCCTTACAAATTCAGTTTACGGTCAATTGCAAAAACCATGCAAACATAGTTGCTCATTATCTTTTTACGATGTGCAGGAAAAAAACATTGCCAATTCTGCCACAGCACCGATTATGCCACTGCAAAATGCAATTTTCAATATGGCTGGCATTTTTCGGTGTTCAAATACAAAGCAAGGGTTTACCACTTGCCCTCAAGGTGATTGGGAGCTCTTTGAGCAATGAACCCCAGCAAATTTGTGAAAATTCTAGGAAACTTTCAAGAGCAGAATCTATATCACAATATCATAGAAAGGAGCTTCGTAATTGTTTAGAAACAAGTATAAATGTCCTTGATGATGAATCGGAGGAATGCTTTTTGGACTTGGCAGCATTTCCCAAGGGTAGAAAGTACAATGTAAATTCACTATTGGATATTTGGATATACATTTGGATATTTGGATATACATTTGTAGGAGCAAAAGACAAGAAGCTTTTGTGATCTTGTTTTCAATGCGTTTGTTTATCACGCATGCAATGTACCTGAATTAGTTAGTGATCAAAATACTTTGAATTTATATTAATATTCAACCAGCTCTGCCATATTTCTAATTACACAGTGAGTTATTTCCTCATCTGAGCATTATGTTTTTCTGTCGACTTTTTATTTGCTTAGTGTCATCCATTTCGTTAAAAGCACATGGCTTCAATTCAAGCCCTTCATATTGCACTTAACTGTTTCCTGCCTTTAGTGCTCACAACTTGTGTTTGCAACAAAAAAATAGATCCCATGCAAGTTGCATACACTAGAGTCTCGGTGATCCTTCAACTACTTTAGACAAGCTGTTTTCCTGCAAATGTCGAGTCTCAATGACCCCACAGTTGATTGTTTTCTTTTGTATTTAGTAATTAATGACAATTTCATATACACTTGACAATGCCCCCACTACCAATGTCGGAGACATCGCCACCTTGTGGCTCTTGTTTTAATTATAAGTTTCATAAGATTATATTTTAAATCCTATTCATAGTTTAACATCACTCTCTCTATATGTTAAGTTGTTTGGACCATCTTGAAACGTAGTGATGAAGAAAGTCATTTTGATGTTGATGGATGATATTGACAATTATAAAATTATTTTCTAACATTAATTAGATTATGTTAACAATAAAATAGGTATATTAAAAATATCAAAAAAATCCAATTATTTCTCTTAATAAAAAAACAACTCTAAAGCATTGGGTATGTTTATTTTATTTTATGGGTAAAGCGATATTGATATATAAAAAACTTAATTCTAGAAAATTAAATAAATAAAATTATATTTTCAAAATTTTATTATAAAAACCTTAAAATTTTGAAAAAAAAAATGCAATTTGTAACCAAGTGGAACTTTTTGAGTTTTACCTCCTTGGATAAGGAAGCTCAACTGCATGTTTATGTGGTTCTTTTTATTCTTAGTTATTGTTGTATTATCTTTGTAAATGTTTAATATAGAATAAGTTAAAAGAATAAGGATTTGTATTTTTTTAAGTGATTTTTGTTTTTTTATATGATTTTTTTATAAAATTACGATTTTGATTGTTGAAATTGTATTTTTTTTAAAGAAATAGATTTAATGACTTTGATTACCCATAAAACATTTTAATTATACAATTTCCATTAAATTTTAATTAAATACAATTTGTAACCAAGTAGGACTCTTCAGTTTTACCTCCTTGTGTAAGGAAGCTCAAGTGCATGCTTCTCTTGTCCCCTTTTATTTTTAGTTATTGTATTATCTTTATAAATGTTTGATATTCTATTACCTCCAAAGCCCCTGATCTTGACCTTTTCAATGGAATGGAATTTTTGTGACATGTCAACATTGATTACCGACACGTGGATAGAGAGCCAAAACCTTTTACTCTGCCGAGTCGCCGACCAGCCCACTCCTACCATTCCGTCACGGCAACGTCAGCAACACAACGTCAGTTAACGGCGGGGTGACTGAGGGTCTCCGTCTCTTTATAATTTCTATGGAGCCGTCATTTCTATCAAATATTTCCACTCGTTTTACTTATACAAAGCCGTCGAATTAGTATTGAAGTCAGTCAGCGGTGTATACTATATATACCAAAATATTGTATGAAAAAATAGTATATTGTTTTTTTATGACCAAAGCATGTTGTAAGCTTCAAATATAACTATTTAGAGTAATTTGAAGAAGTTTTTAATTGTTTTGGTATATTTTTTTTTTTGGAAATCTTTAAAAAAAATAGAATTAGATATATAGGTTTTTTTTCTATAGAAAAAAGTTATAATCTATTCAATTTTTCTATGTCTAGATTACATCCTTAAGGTGTCTTGCATTGTTCTATAAGAGAATTTACATCATAATAGATTGTGCTATCACAAAAAATAAAGCTTCAAGCTTGTTTAAAATTTACATAATTTCCTTTCTCAAAATTTTACAATGCCAATATTATATCATATACCAAATATAAACTTCTCTCTTTCATTTTGCAAAAATACAAAAATATTATGAAATCCCTTTTTATAGTTTTCAAGACATAAAGTCCAATGTAACTCTAGTTACTTCCCAATGCCCTTCCCTGCTTTTGATCTTCTCGCAAACTCCAAAGGGAAGAAGCAACCCTTAGATAAAGAATCGGTTGTCTCATTCTGTTCTCGGTATACATGACTGTACCTTAGGACCTCAAAAGTCTGAGCTAAAGTTTCCAGCTGATATCATATTCCTATCCAGTTCAAATTAGTAATTTGCTGCTCTTTTAGCATAGCTTTTATCCAGATTTCAGAATCTCCAAAAATATAAAGAGATTGTATTGTTTATTCTCTTGCAATCTGCATTAGTGTTCTCATTGCCAATCCTTCAGCTTTATTATTGGTGCCTAAACCTCCATTAGCTTTGAACTCTATAGTTCCCCCATCCAATAAGTGTAGAGTCCCTCACCTACCAGGATCCTCAGAGGCCCCATCAAAGTAATCAGCACAATCTGCTTCTAAAACCATTGCCTTTATGATCATGGAACTTTTGGTTCTTTCCTTTTCTATGAAATGCCTATAGGTTGCTTGTATATTTGTATATAAACATTTCCAAATTTAGATTTTACCCAAAAAATTTAAAAATTCCAAAATATAGAATAAATATACTCCAAATAAAAATATCTAAATAATTGATATATATATATAATTTATTTTATTTTTTAATAGAAATTTATTATATATTTATCCTCTTTTCTAGGATAATACTTAAAGTAAACTAGATTTTTCAGATTTTTCAGGATTTAAGATCAATACAATCATTTACTCATTAAAAGTTGAACATATTACTGATTCAAAAAGATAATAATCATCCTCCCAATAACTCAACTTACACGTAATTAACACAATTTTTTCCATGACCCACCTTGAGAGATGATACCATAAAGAATTGGCTTTGATCAAACCTTACGTTTATGTGCATTAATCATTTTAATAAAACCATGTGCTTGAGAGGCAAAACCATGAGTCAAATTTTGCAGCTCACATGTGACTTTGTGGAAAAGAAAATAAGACATTCTGACGTGTCTTTGAATTCATAACTATTATGATATTGTAAGTGAAATGCCCCTTTTAAGCGGAATAAAAATCCACGTTGGTTGTCACCAAGTATTTTACCGGGCTTAAACATCATTGATAATAATTTAGCAAATTAACCTTAGTCTTCGTACCATGTGGATAACGATTATTTATGTTTTCAAGAAAAGAATCTATCACGTCGATGACAATGGTTTCTTTTTTGAAGAAAAGAATCTAAATCTATCACCGTAGGTGAAAAGGGATTTAATTATATGAAAAAGTTTTTATAGATAATTCTAATCCTTTAGTAAAGGGATCCCATTGGGGGAAGAGGGATTTAATTATAGAAAGAAGTTTTTATAGATAATCTTTATGTGGGGATCCTACGGTAAAGAGTATCTTGGGGATAATGTTGTTTATTTTTTCCAGTTTAAATTAATCTAAATGTTTGAAAAATTGTTGAGAGATTTTCATATTGATCAAAAGTTGATTTATTTAATCGATGATTTAACATCGGAAGAAAAAGACGGTTACAAGATTAATCGACTTCTTCTCGAGAAAAGAAAATCTAATAGGTTAAAAGTTCAATATTCCTTTACCAAATGTAGAAAAGAAAACAATATATTTAAGTGAAATGGACAATGTGGAGTAAGTTAGTTTTACCATGATACCTATGTCGAGAAAAGAAAATCTAATAGGTTAAAAGTTCAATATTCCTTCACCAAATGTAGAAAAGAAAACAATGTATTTGAGTGAAATGGACAATGTGGAGTAAGTTAGTTTTACCATGATACCTATGTACATGAGTGTAGGTGAACTAGTGACTCAATGAGTGTATTTAGTATGTAGTATTGGAGTATTTTTTTTTTAAGAATTATAATATTAATTTATTTTTATTTTATGTATTTCATATTTTTTGTTCATTGAAAGTAGAATAATTGGTAATGAGTAAATGAGATGAGAAGTTGTAAATGAAATGTTAAGAGTTCAAATTTCTATGGTTACTAACTTAAAAAAATGTATTCCATTTTTTCAAAAAAAAATTCGTAATTTTCATTATAAAACTTGTTTATGATTGATATACAAATATTTGTGTTATGAAAACTATCAAGGTGCACTAGTGACTCAATGAGTGTATTTAATATTGGAGCATGGATTTTTTTATTTTTTTTCTTAAAAAATAGTTATAATATTAATTTATTTTCATATCCTTCCACATCAAAGATGTCTGATAGTTATAAAAAATTTCATCATAAAAGTTGTTTATGATCGATATACAAATATTCATGTTATGAAAACTATTAAGAAACATACAAAAAGGAACCCATCAATAATATTAATTGTTGTAAAAACAATTCTTCTAGTCTCTGTAAGCATAGGGTCATCATAGGTGTGGTCTCGAGGCTAGTTCATTAACCATGTCTTCCCTTCCTTCCCACTGCTGCCATGTTCCTTCTCCTAACTGGAGACCCAACTTAGAAAGATGACTAGTTATATTGTACCTTTCCCTGTATATGTGTTGATAGGAGATAACCTAAAATGTGCTTGCAATTTTGATGATATCTTCGTAGAGGGACTTGAGAAAAATGTTATTTGGTGGCTTCTTCATTTTTAACCAATCGATTACCAGCAATGAATCCCCAAAAATTTGTATCTTCTGGACCCCCTATGAGAGAGAAACAACACAAGTTTGAGTGCCATCAATTCTACTAGGTAGTTTGTACTCCTACCTAAGCCTGCTAAGAATTTAAACCACTAAGTGTTTGAAATGAAGAGGTGTCCCCCAAACACCCCTCAAGCCAGGTCTGCCTTGTGAGGCCCCATCAAAAAAGGCCTAGCTACTAGATTTATCTATTGTCTCAATAATGACCCTTCTTTGCTTCATATTACTTGTAGATTGTGGGGAGTGTTCCGTAATAGCCAGACTTTTTTGTTGAATAGACCTGAGGAGGAATGAAAGTGTCCTGAAAAGTAGCCTTGTTTTTGGCTAGCCATGGCCCCATATCATAAGGGCTGGTAGGGCCCTGTAGTCATTAAAGGTTGTATTGTTCAACCATGTATATAATGTTTCTTGAACATCATCCCCATTCCATATGAAGTGTAAACCTATAACCTATGAGGCATGTGACCACATACTAATCAAATAATGGTAGGATACAAAAACATGATTTATACTTTTACTATCTTCTTTACAGAAAGGGAGCCTACTTGGGCCACATCCATACTTTTTAATTAGGTTATCCCATACATGGACCTTTCCAGATAAATCCAACCACATGAATATTTTATGCTTCATAGGGCAATGTAGCTTACATTATAGCTAAGTCCGCCACTCAAGCTCAGGTGGATCCTCCTCCTCCCTAATCACTCTATATCCTAGATTGGGCACATACGTACAACCTATGACATTTCTAGACCACAACATATTATCATCCTTGTCCATCAATCTGATGTGACTGTCACAGAGAACTTTGATGTATCTCTCCCACTAGATCCTATCTTCCTCCACAAGCCCCATTTCCTCTACAGATAACTAGGTTTGTCTCAAGGGAGTTGTATTATGATGATACTATATATGATTGAGGAAAAGAAAACCCCTATCCACCAAGGAGTGAACCATCTCCTCAGGGAGTCTGTGAAAATATGAACAACCTATCCATGGGTCCTACCCAATCCTCACTCTACTCCCTTTACCAATGTCCCAAGCAATCTAGTCCTTTATTAATCCAAATTCCCTAATCATAGGTTTCCACATGATAGATACATTTCTTGTGGATTTTTCTCTTGTTCTAAATCACTCTTCTATGGTCAAAAGAATAATGTACTTTTGATGTATCACTTTGTCCCATAAATCTCCCCCCTTTAAGACTCTCTAGGCCCCTTGTGCAGCAAGAACATTGACAAAACTTGGGAGGTGTTTCAATCTCCATCCTCCTAACTCTTTTGGAAGAGTTATTATTTCCCAAGCCACCCAAGGAAAAGCATTCTCTTTTGAGTTCCCTCATAAAAAATTGAAACACAACTTTATGATGGAGTCCAAAATACCTACATGAACAAATGCTATGAAGCCCAATACGCAAGACGAGTCTCTAGAATTGACTTGATCATAACTAGTTTTCCACTTTAGATAACCACTTGTTACACCAGAGGTGTCGCCTCTTTTCGATTTTATGTATTCCACTTGCATACTCTAATTGTGAAATAGTTAATTAGATTTAATTGCCATCTTTCCTCTATTTTCCATGAATTTGTTAAATATATGTACATCATGACACTATTGTTTATGACTTATTATGTTTATGGAAAAATAAAACAAATAAAAAGTATCTACTTTTACTTAATATAAATTTATTATTGTTTAATATATCTTATGTTGATTTATTTGTATATTTCATTTTGGAGGCTTGATTATGACTTAATATGTTTATGGAAAAATAAAAATAAAAAATAAAAATAAAAATAAAAAGTGTCTACTTTTACTTAATATAAATTTATTATCGATTAATATATCTTATGTTGATTTATTTATATATTTCATTTTGGAGGCCTTCGGTTGCGATAAGATAGGAGAGAATATATGGAAACAATTTCAAATGAGTACGCTATAAAATAAAAGAAAAAAAATGTAAGTCACTTGAAAATTCAAATTTAAGATGAGCACACTAGAAAATAAAAGAAACAAAATGTAAATCATTTAAAAATTAGTTTTTATATATAAATATAAACATCATTGGCAATATGAAACAAAAAGATAATAAAAGTTAAAAAAAAACAATAATAAAAAATAATTAATACAAGAAAAATTATTTTCTATTGATATTTATAATGATATTTTTTTAAGTATTTCAAATATCGAATTTGCAAATGTCAAAAAATGCAATGACCACACCAACAAAGGACCATAATGCCGAATAAAATATGTGTTTAGGATATAACTATGATTGAAATGGTCACGTTCTAGAAGTAATAAAAGGATAGAAAGATTTTGTAAGAATATGTGCTTTTCACTTAAAATACGAAAATAAACCAGTAATTTTAGAACCATATTATATCAGGTTTATAACAAATATGTGTGGAGAAATGGTTAATGAGATAATTAAGACTTGCAATGGTAAAATTGCATGATAACATAAAGGAACTTTACAAATATATTGTTGTTAAACTTGTGTTTTATGTATTTTTAAATTTAAATATATAAAATATGAAATTAGGAATTATTATTATTATATAATATATTATTTCATAAATATTAATAAATGAATATTTATGTTTTTAATAATTTTTTTAAGAAGAATAAAAATATTATAAGTAATGTATAAAATGATTTGTTAGAATATGTTTAAAAAAATAGGTAAAAAATTGCAAAAAGAAATTGTAAAAGAAATTAAGATTAAAATTAAGCACTTAAAGAAATAAGTCAACTAACAGTATAGGAATAAATTTTTTGAGCTTAAAATTTGTGGAAATATTTGCATTTTCCTTACTTATTTCTAATTTAGATTTGTTTTTATTTATATATTTATTTTATTTTAGATTTTTTCTTATTTATATATTATAATTAATTTCTATATTTCTATAAAATTCTAAGATTTTATTTAATCACAAATTTATTATCACATTTCGATCAATAATATGATTGCATTTCTTATTCTCAATAAATGTAATGCAATATTATGTGGTTTTTTATTCTAATATAGTTATTTTTTATTATGTTGCCAACTAAATATATGTATGCTTTACAATATTAAAATGAAAAAATATTAATATGAAATATATCAAGTCAATTTTCTTTTATTTAATTACACAATTTAATATATTTATTTAATAACTAAATCAAAACCCAATTATCAAATATTATAAATTAATATTATTAAAATAACTAATATAAATCATTTGATTTTTTATTTAATTATACCATACAATATATCTATATAATAATTAAATAAAAGTAAAGATCAAATACCTTAAATTAATATTATTAACATAACATAATTTTTATATTATTATTTAATAATTTAAAAAAAATGATTACATTTTCATATCTAGTTTCTTTATTATGCATCAAGAATTGTTTAACCAAAATATATTGATGCTCTTCGAGTTACTACATCTACAGGTGCTTTTTAGATAATATATGCATGGTGATTGTAACTAAATAACACATCAATGCACTATGGAACAAGAACAAATAATATATACATGGTGGTTGTAACTAAATAAAACATTGATACAATATGGAATAAAAAATTGATGCAATATGGAATAAGAACAAATGCTACTAATGTGCTTTATATCTATTAAGCAACAATCTATCAAATTCTTATAGATGTCTCAATGCTCTTAAATATTAAGAGTATGCACCAAGGCTCCATATTATAACATGTGTGTAGGTGTAATTATGATGCTTTATATCTATATAAGCATCAATATATCAAATTCTTATAAATGCCTTAATACTCTTAAATATTAAGAATATGCACCAAGGTTTCATATTATAACATGTATGTAGGTGTAATGATGATGAATTGTATAGTTGATACAATTTAGTGTTGTTGTTTTGACAACCTATGTAGTTGTAGTAGTATAATGTATTGATGTATATGGATAAACATTTGTGTGTATCTTTATATAATGTTGAATCCAAGATACTTGAATATGGTACATATCTTTATATAAAGAAAAATGTACCAAAGGACAAGGATTATAGTGTAGTTTTTTTTATTTAATTTTGAATAGTAAGAAGTTCTTTTTCTTTTGGAAAAAAGTACCTTTATATAATGTATCGATTTATCTGCACATAACACATTAAGTAAAATAAATTTTCTTTCAAATTTTTATTTATAAATAATTTTTGTAATAACTTTTGTAAAATTTATGTTTTTCAATCTTATAAAATTTAAAACTTTGATCGTAATATTAGGATATTATGAAGAGACAAAAAAAACACTAACACTTGAGAGAGTTGAAAAGATAAAAAGAAAGGGGAGAGTTGAAAAGATTGAGCACTAAGTCCTGAAAAACATCGAGGTGAAAGGAGTATACAATATTCAACTAAAAATCAAGACTTTAACGTTAAAAAACACCAAAAAGGAGAGACTATCTTCCAAGCAAAAGCAAAATATGTAGAGGCAAAAGGGAACAAACTATGGCAAATGTCACATGGACCAATGAAGTAAGGCAAACCAACTACCCTAAAGATATTAGAAGGCCACCTTAGTGGGAAAGAATAGATAGAATTTGACAGAATAAAAAGACAAAAAATACACTATTCCACACATATATTTAAGTATTTTCCATTAATCTTTATTTTTAGATAAAAAAAAATTTATATTATTATATAATGTTGAGCCATGTCAATTGTCAAAAATGTATGAAAAGTATCCCCAAAAAGTGTTGGGAGTAAAGGACCTTTAAAAAATATTTTATATTTTTATATATTGTTGAGCCATGTCAATTGTCTAAATGTATGAGAAGTATAAAAAAATGAGTTGAAAGTTAAGGACTTGCAAAATTAATGTAGATAGCAGGCTACGACTAGGATTGTTTTTGAATTAGTAGTAGATAGTCATAACTATATTTTCACATATTAAAATATATTGAATGATGATAATCTACAAATTGAAATACTTACTAAAAAACTATATCATATTACTCAAATCTACAAATTGAAATACTTACTAACAAAATTAGATCATATTACTCATTTTTTATAAAAAATCTAAAACTATTATTTGATTAATAGTTATATGTCATATATGTGTTGACTTGGTTCTTATTTTATAAATGATATTTCAATTCTCCACAAATTGAAGAAGTAAGAAAAAATATATTAAATACTTAAGATATTTACAGAAAAACATGTTAATTAAGTTTAGTTTGATTGTTATTTTCTTCATTCAAATTCAAATATCACTTATTATATGTTCATTATTTTTTAACAGATTGTTAATTGAACTTTTTTATAAAATAATTATTGATTGGGATAACAAGGTACTAGCATGGATTGATTGCCATCATCTTATTTTTCATGTAGACTTCTCTAAAACACGATATATACATACCATGTTAAACCTGTAAGGAGCTTCACAAAATGAAAATTATATAATCAACGAACTACCAATACCATGACTATTCTTCGATCAAAGTAAATTGAAAGAATGTGCATATCATTACCATGATTGTAATCATCACTATCCATACCACCATTGGAAACCAATGGAAGCCATACTCAACCATATACTTGTATTAATAATGGAGCTTCACCTTCACCAATTCCATTTTCATGCTAGAGAAAATGAAAATCTTTGAATGTGTCACTAACTTTGCTTAGATCGCACCCTCTACACCTCTATTATTGCATTTGGAAGAATTCCCAAACTTGATGAGGGTGCAATTTTTTATTAGACGTCTATATTGGGATAGAGGCATGTGATAAGGTCAAAAAAAAATAACATAGTCCCTGCTTCACCTCCACCAATTCCCTTTGAAAGCTAGAGGAAATGAAAATCCTTGAATGTATCACTAACTTTGCTTAGATCACACTGTAATGCTCGCCTTGATACGATTAATTGACTAGACTATTGAGGACACTGATATTGAAGTGACCCGGTTAAATAAACATGAACATGTTATGCTTTAAATTATTATTGAATGGAAATTGATGATTGACTAGAAAATGATGAATATGCTCGACCGATTGAGAAATATGATGAGGTTATGCATGAATGTAATGAATGATGCCTTTGATTCCATAGACGTGAATGAATGATATTGAATTAAATAGAATTGAATAAATATAAAAATGCATGATGATATGATTTATATATGCAGCGCTGCTAATGTGCGCTTTGAGTGTGCTTAGTAGCAGGTAAAACGAACTACCGACTGATTCTCAATGGAATGAAAAGGGGTCGTAAAGAACGAGAAATATACATAGGGTTATGACGATAGACTGTCGACCCTGAAATAGCATTCCACGCACGGGTCGAAATCCGTCTCAGCTCACCCGGGGAAGCATGTGTCGTACGGGAGAGGCCACAATGATTTGGTCGCGTACGATGTGTTGAGGGGTGCGCAATAAGGAAGATTGTATTCCTCAATCGCCATTAGTATCCATGGAAGTGTAGTTGGAAGATCACAGTAACGATTCCTGGTTGCTATATAATACTCCCCACATAAGGAAAATGAAGTTGTCAGAAGGACACATAGAAGTGGTACCTAGACAATGACAAGAAAGGGAAGATTTACATTCTTGCATTAAAACATTTAGGCATATAGATATAAAATGTTGCATATGGAAATATTAAATTGAGAATAATTGAATGAAAGAGCATTTTAAATTAAGAGATTATAGAAAAAGGGATATTTGGGGTAGAAGTTGTGCACACCCATTGATTTACGAAAGATATGCATTAGCTTAAAAAAAAAAATTAGAGATAACTAATTTTGGAGCAAATCTAGACTAGAAAATATCTAGATTTTAACCCCACATGCACCCACTGACATAGGGATTGGGATTTTAGACTAGGGAGACAACTAAGAGATAATTAAGGAACTTATGTGCACTAGTATGTGAGAGTGACACTTGTTGCATGAGAATGAATATTAGAGAATTAATAAACTAAAATTAAATTGTGCATGAAAGGACACATGTCGTGCCAGACTTTTTCTATTTAAGAAAGGGAGAATGAAGAGAAAATAATCTCTCTTTCTCCCTAATGTTGGATGGACTTCGTAAACGTTGGCATTTGAGTGTGGTTCATAGGATTTTGGTTGATAATTTCTCTGGGGATTGGGATATCCCATCAGAGAGTGAAGGATTATATGTTCTTATGACCCCTATTTGCTCGGGGGATCGGGAGGAAGGAGAGTACTCCCGATAAGGTAGGGAGGTCAACCGAGGGGTCAGTCGGTATTAGCGTTGAGAGTTGATTGTATCGTGCGGCAACTACTTCGAGGAATTCGACAAGATCGACCATCACGGAATAGGTTCTTTTCAAATTTTTGTTATAAGTTTTGTATACAATTTTAAGGAAGATTTATTGTAGTAATCGATATGATGATACAAATTAAATTTTAGTTATTTTAAACTATATATTGTTTCAATTTTGGCTAGGGTACCAAGGAAGGCCTTACACACACCCTCTACACCTCTATTATTGCATTTGAAAGAATTCCCAAACATGATGAAGGTATACATTTTGATTAGACATATATATTGGGATAGGGGCATATGGTAAGGTCAAGAAAAAATAACATAGTTGTTGGAATATTGCAAATATACATAAACATACAACAATATGTTTGTTAACATGCAAAGCAAGAATCTACTTGTCTAGCTTTCTATCCATACATGAAACAATAATCATGTAAGAAACAAGAGAAAAGAGAAAATAACGATACACCAAATATACGTTGTAAAACCCCAAGTGGGGAAATATCCACGAGAAGGTATTGTTTTATTATTCTTCAAAGATATCCATCTTACAATACATGGCATCCTCACATATGCATCACATCACACTTCATCTACACTTCATGTCACAATGATGTGTGATTTCACAATATATCAAAAAGGGTCTCCTTCAACTCTATTCTATATCTAGAGGTATGGAATATTTACATCCTATAACATGATAAATAGATTTCCACCTCTCTTATATAAAGAATGGTTATGAGAGAATTTATTACATGATGCATGTGGGATAACTCTATTTTATAATATTAGAATTATTTATGCCCTTTAACCAACAATACCACACAAGTCATAATTACATATTCCAACACTCCCCCTTAATGATGAATGGGAGAAATAATACAAATGGAGGAAGGTAGAATCACCTTAACACCCCCCTTGATGACAACTTCTTGAATTCCCCATAAGATGCGAATAAGAACACACTTCATCTTGTGGACTTGATGAAGGTAACAATCACTTCTCACTTAATCATGAAATTGCACCCAAACCAAGTTGTACAATTAAATCTTGCAGAACAACACAACACTATATATAAACCTCAAATGGCCAATACAACAAAAAATGTGGCTAACAAATAGTCACCACAACTGTAGCTCATCTTATAGATGAAATAAATTTGTAAGAGATCTCATCACAAATACACAAACCACATATCTATACATCAAAATAATGAGAATATGCATAAACATAACAATATGTTTACTAACGTGCAAAACAAGAATCTACTAGTCTAACCTTTTGTCCATACAAGCAACAAATAATCATGTACGAAACAAGAAACAAGAAACAAGAGAAACGAATGATACACAAGATATACATGGTAAAACCACAAATGGGGAAACATCCACGGGAAGGTATTGGCTTCTTATTCTTCGGAAATCCCCATCTTACAATATATGGCATCCTCGCATATGCATCACATCACACTTCATCATCACTTCATGTCACAATGATGTGTGTTTCCACAACATAGCACAACATATCCAAAAGGGTCTCCTTCACCTCTATTATATAGTTAGAGTTATGGAATATTTACATCCCATAACACATATGGGATGAATAGCTTTCCACCTCTTTTATATAAAGAAGGGTTATAATAAAATTGATCTCATAATGTATGTGGGACAACTCTATTTTATAATATTAGAGTTATTTATGCCTTTTAACCAACAATGTCACACAAGTCATAAGTTACACATTCTAACACTCCCCCTTAATGGTGACCAGGAGAAAGAATACAAAAGGAGGAAGATGGCATTGCATTAACATTCTCCTTGATGACAACGTCCAAAATTCCCCATAAGATGCAAATAAGAACATACTTCGTCTCATGGAATTTATGAAGACACCAACCGATTCTCACTAAATCATGAAATTGCACCCAAACCAAGATGTACAATTAACTCTTGCAGAACACCACAATAGTTTATAGAAACCTCAAATGGACAATACAATAGAAAATGTGGCTAGCAAACAATCATCCCAACCGTAACTCAACTGATAGTTGAAAGAACTCTATCATCACGAATATAAGAAGTCCATTTCTATATATTGAAATGTTTTCAACAGATAGTCTTCAAAGAACTCTACTGAAGATTACATTGCGAATACAAGACCCTAATGGTCTATAAATCGAAAATGTGTCGAGCAATCAGTCTTTACAACCAAGTTGAAAGATGAAAAATTTATGTAGTAAGCCTCATGAAAAATACAAGAACTGTAGATCTATACATCAATATGTTTTTAGTAGACAGTCTTCGTAACCAAAGAAATCTACTGAAGATTACATTACAAATACAAGCCCTAATGGTTTATCCATCAAAATGTTTTTCCCATAGATAATCATAATGACTTGCAGTAGAAGATGTATGTTCATTTTATACATTATTACTAGAATATGGTGATATGATATGCTAGTTGATTACATTACGTTCCTTCTTAATTACGAATTCAACCATTTCATATAACAAAAGGTTTCAACTTTGCTGCTATCAAGGATAAGCTGAAAAATAGGAACAATGCTGAAGAACCAGAGATAACCACAACAATATGATTATGATAGGGAGGAATGGCAGAATCAAGCTGTCCCAAAACTCTTAAAAAATACCCATGTAGAGAAAGTGAAGTAAATAGAGAGTTAATCTGCACAAAAAAGCTTCCAAGCGTAAAACATATAATGAACATGATATGCCCATAATCATAAAGGAAAATAATACGTGACATGATATATGAAAGATATAAGAGCATATGAAATTGCTTTTACATAAACAAGGGTCATCAAGATCATACAAATAGTGAGAAAAATATGATACCAAGATAGAATATTGAGCAAAACCTGATCAAATAAAATATGATATCACTTATAGATATGAAAATATAGCCATCAAGCAACAAAGCCTTAAGCATAGGTCTATTTCTTGTGGTCACTATGATAACATACTAGAGAGACATGCCCCTTAAAATGTCAAAACATCTTCCACACAAGAAGGTTAGAGACGAGTAAAACATGAACAAAACAACCTCTAGAAACATGATGACTAAACTAAGAACATAAACCTTAATGCAAAAGACAAGAAAATAATGATAAGAATTTCAAGATAAGAGTGAATAAAACCATAAATTTCTCACCAAATTTGAAGCTTAACAACAACTAACTAACGGATCTACAGACCTATAGCATAAACAAAGAATAGAGAATCGAATTCGGTGATTTTTTTTTCCAAAAAGGACGCACATACGCTTTCTGTACAGAACAGTCACGATTGAGACACGCTTTTTTGAAGTAAAAGTGCATGGCACAAGCTTCCATAGACTAGAAAGAGTGTTTATGCCTTAAACTGCCCACAACTTATCAAAAAATCGGAAAGTTGCCAACTAGTTTCCATCATGTAGGGAAACTTGCGACAAAACACAACCAGAGCCGAAAAGACAGGATATTTGCTGCAAAAACACTAGATCCTTAGTAGCAAGTTAGTATGCAATGGATTTCAACACAAATCTACAAGGAAAACCTGAAAAATAAATCGTGAGGGTTAGGGTTTTAAAAAAAATCTCAAACATGTAGCAAATGTCCATATCTAAGAAATAACAACAAGGGTTTAATAGATCAGATGACAAATCTACTAAATATGGAGGACCCAAGAAAAAAATTGAAGAATTGTTGCTTGTAAAAAAAATTTCAAAAAAATTACCGAAGAAGCATAGTAACTAGTTATGATACCATGTTAGAATATTGAAAATATGCATAAACATACAACAATATGTTTGTTAACATGTAGAGCAAGAATATACTAGTGTAGCCTTCTATCCAATGTCCAAGCAACAAATAATCATGTAAGAAACAAGAGAAAAGAGAAAAGAACGATACACCAGATATACGTGGTAAAACCACAAATGGGGAAACATCCTTGGGAAGACATTGTCTTCTTATTCTTCATAAATATCCATCTTACAATAGATGGCATCCTTACATATACATCACATCACACTCCATCGTCACTTCATGTCATAATGATGTGTGTTTCCACAACATAACACACCATGCCCAAAAAGGGTCTCAGGCTTCACCTCTATTATATAGCTAGAGGCATGGAATATTTACATCCTATAACACGTGGGATAAATAGCTTTCCACCTCTCTTATATAAAGGAATGTTATAAGAGAATTTATTATATGACGTATTCGAAATAACACTATTTTATAATATTAGAATTATTTATATCTTTTAACCAACAATACCACACAAGTCGTCATTACATATTCCAACAATAGTCTCCTCGCTCCCTATCCTTAAATTAAAAATATTTAATCCATTTTCGATCCGTGGGTACTCATGTAGCCATTTTAATATAAAAAATAGAAGGAGAGTTTCCCTACTACCATTCAAAATCTAGAGCGCCATATGTTTTAAAGACGTGATTTTCTGGTTAACAATTTTGTCAACTCTATAAATATGGATGAAGGGAAACTTTAAACCTTTGTCGTAAACATAGAATACCATGTAGTGGTATGCTAAGTCACTATTGTGTTGTTGGATTGATGGTTTTGTGATTATGAACTGCAACTTTGAGTGTCTTAATAATCATAACAGAGTTATTTTTCATTATCCAATTTTTGATATAAGATTTGAATCATTTACAAATTTTTTGAGTATGGATTAAATATTTAAAATAATTTAATACATTTTAATACAATGTTGGGAAAATTGATATTTAAAAAAATGAGTTACGTTATAATTTTAGAACTTTTTTTAAATAACACCAACACATTCATATAACCTCATATTTGTATATATTCAATATCAATTATATTAGCCTTTATATATCATACTTTCACTCAGTATACATATGGATCTCTTATTAAGTCAATATATATCTCTTTATTGTACTAATCTTGAGACTTTCTTGTTTGTGGGATAAGGGATCCCCTCCAGGCAATAATTTGATTGTTAAAATTTGAGGTATACATATCTCACCCCCCGAATTTGATTAAAAGAAACACATGTTCTTAACAATTAGGCCCACTCTTATACAATTATACATAGTGAGAAAAATTCATTAAACACACTATATATTATTATATTAAATTTTAATATATAATACATAACCACTAAATAAATAAATCTTTTATAAATAATATTCTAATTTTTAATTATAAATTTTAATTTTATGCATAACCTAACTCTATAAATCTTTTATAAATAATATTATAATTTTTAATTATAAGTTTTATGCCTAACCTAAATGGATAAATATTCTATAAATAATATTCTAATCTTTAATTATAAGTTTTATATGCTTGGATTTTTAATCTAATCGTGTATTATATATATTAAAATTTGATTATATATATATATATATATTTTAATGAATGTGAATTTTATATATATATATATATATTATCGATTATGATTAAACGAAATCGAAGTGATGATCAAAGCTTTTAATATATTGGTAATAGCTTTAGAGTGTGGTGGTGTTGAGGAGGCAATATTAATAACAAAAAAAATAAAAATAAGAGTTGTAATATTTAATATTAATAAATAAATTAGTAAGGTGTATAAAACAAATGAATGAATTAAATTAATTAGTAATATATATAAAACAAATGAATGAATTAGTAAATTAGTTAGTCCATTGTTTTTAGTTTGGGTGGTTGGGAGGAATGATTATTGCCCTTTTCACTCAAGTCCAATTCTTGTAAATGATATGATGCTCTTGTTGAGCCCCTATTGTAATGATTGTATTTCTAGCCATCCCTTGATTCTCTACCTGGAATAGCAAGTGTTGGCATCTCTCCGGTGGACTAACCCTTTAACAAAGGGCGAACGACCATTTAGAGTTAGTAAATTAGTTAGCAATATATATAAAACAAATGAACGAGTTAGTAAATAGATAAGGTTTTTTTAAATGAGAGTATATTTTTAGCATATGTGTGTTACTTTTGTAAACTTTAGTCTAAAAGTTTGACCACTTTGAATGGAAAAGTTTGATTTTGCTGCACGATTTCAAAAAAATCCAACATAAATTAAAAAAAATCATGGTTACAATTGTCAAACTCTGAAAGTTTGGGTGCCCCAAGAGTTTTTGATGGTGTTGATTATGTTTCTACCATCAAAATCGCCATTAAAAGACAATTAAATTCAAATTTTGCAAAATAAAAAACACTGGATTTCGATGAAAAGCCCCAGTTCGGACCAAATCGTCCAATATTTAGGCAACTTCTTTTTGTAAATATATATATAGAAAGAGATTGTAATTTTTTCTAATAAAAGAAATTAAACTCTTCTAAAGATTTTTATTTTTAGTATTCTTTATATTTATTTTATTCATGAGTTTACTATTTAGTTAAGAATATGAATGTAAAAATTTTCAGTTGCTTCCAGCTTGGATCTCATGGTTTGTATGGAATATAAGGAACAAAACAATCTTTGAAGATCAGAGTCCAAATATTTTAGCAAACTGTGCTAAGATTATTCATTTTGTGGGGGAAGGAGAAACTTTAGCTACTATTCCAAAAGTTCGAAAGATTGGCCTCTTTAATCCAGGGTATAACAACCTTGTAGTCTTTTTTGATGGAGCATCAAATGGTGGCATCTTAGCAGCTGGTGGGGTAATCTTTCTCACACAAGATCACTTCTTCAAGTTCAGACTAAATTGTGGAGTTGGAACTAACATGAAAGCGGAATTGATGGCACTATGGTGCATTTTGAAAGTTGCTTCTTATTTTGGCATAGGGGAACTGAAGATTTTTGGTGACTCTAGAGTAACAATCAAATGGGTTGAAGGAGATTTTAAATTAAATGTCATCTCTCTTGCCCATTGGTGTAGAAGGATAAAGGAATTGCTAAAGTCTTTCATGTCAGTCACAATAGAACATATCTATCACCAACACAACTCTATTGCTGACAAACTCTCAAAAGAAGCTTTAGAGTGTATCGAGGGTGTCATTTTGTGGGAAGAAGTCTTGAATCAAGTAATATGGGACCAAGGGGAGGTCCATATATTTGAACTTTAGAAAATTACAGGTTTTTTTTCCAGAAATAGAAGTCTGTAGTAGCTATATGTCGATGTTTTTTTGCTGATAAGCTATTTTATCATGTAAAGCTGATAAGCAAGAACAAGGCTTTATCATGTAAAGCTGATAAGCAAGAACGGGGCTGGTTTAAAAACTGCTAAACTCATGTACTATTTGATTCGTAATGAATATCAATAGTATGTTTTTTTTTTCGCTAAAAAAAAACACAATATTTTTACTTTAATCATGACCAGACAATGTTATAAAATTGAATCCACATTCTTTAATCATGAAGTGAACTAGATAAATTAAGATTTTTACTCATATTCTTTGTATCTTTTACTCATTCTTTATAAGTAAACAACATTCTTGACATAAATGATAACGATATAAAGTGATAAGACAAATAAATTGAATCCACATTCTTTATATTTAGTTAATAAAAAACTTAAAAAATATCACTATAATAAAATAAACCAAAATAAACCATCATAGATAAATCTTAATACCAAAATGCATAAATTTTAGGTAGGAGTATAATTATATCATGATCCCTACACTTTTCTCTAGGGAAAAAGGGGAAAGTATTGGGGATCTGGTCACTTTGGAGTAGGTTGAATTTGTCTTTAAGTTATTTGCAAATGATAAAAGCCCTAGTCTTGATGGATGGACCGTTGAGCTTTTCCTTGCTTTTTTTTTATATCATGGGAAGGGATTTACTATATATGGTCGAGCAGTCTAGGGTGGAAGGTTATGTTTTAAAGGCACTTAATAAGACCTACATTTCCCTCATTTCAAAGAAAAATAAGCCTGAATGTTTTAATGATTATAGGTTGATAGCTTTATGCAACCTTGCATATAAGCTAATTACCAAAATTATTGCTATTAGGCTGAAGTTGAAGCTTTCAGAATTGTTGACAAAGGAACAATTTGGTTTTCTCACAAATAGACAGATCTTGGATGCGGTTGGAATCACATAGGAATGTGCTCACTCAATAAAATCGAAGAATATGGATGATGTCATACTAAAGATGGACTTAGTAAAAGCTTACGATAGAGTTAATTGGGTTTATCTTAGATTGATGCTTCTCTAGATTGGGCTCTCATTGGAGGTGACAAACTGGATATTAGCATGTGTGTCTACAACAATCTTTGTTGTCCTAGAAAATGGTTCACCTTCAATTTTTTTTCAAAGACTAGGGGCCTTATATAAAGCTTCCCTTTGTCCCCTTTATTGTTTTAACTTGTCATTGAAGGTTTGAGTAACATGATTCTTGCAACAAGGGAGAATAGGAAATTTCGTGGTATAAAAATTGAAAAATCTGTCTTCATTTCTCATATCTTCTTTGTAGATGATGTAATCCTATTTGGTAGAGGGTCTACGGGGGAATGGAATGTTTTTTCAGAAATTATATACACTTTTTGTCTTGCCTTAGGTATGGAGGTCAGTTCATCAAAGTCGACTCTTATACATTACAGGGTGGATGCACAAGTGATGGAGTTGATCTTGGGCTTTTTTCCTTTTCAGACTACTCATCTTGAAGAGGGTTTCAAGTATCTGGGCTATTTTTTAAAGCTAAATCGCTACAGGATAAATGATTGGATGTTGTTAGTTCAAAAATTTGAAAGGAGAATTGGGAGCTGGACTTATAGATTGCTCTCTCTAGGTGGTTGACTGACACTTCTCAAGGCGGTCTTGATAGGTATACATGTTTATCGGTTTTCCTTAACAGATATCCCGAAGTCTATCTTAAATCTTCTTTAGAGAAGGATGTTCAATTTTCATTTGGACATGTGATGTGGATGGGAGAAAAATGCATCTACTAAAGTGGGAAAGGTTATCTAAGCCTAAGAAGATGGGCGGCTGGAATATAATAAACCTGGATTGGTTCAGTAAAGCTCTTAGAATGAAAAGCATGTGGTGTGGGCTCTTCGTATTTGTCTGTGGAGTACTGTGTTAAAAGGAAAATACATTAAAAAGGGCATTTACAACTGGATCAGAGACCCATGCTCTTCGATAGGTAAATATTCTAATTTTTGGTTGGGTTTCTTGAAATCTTTTCGATGGATTAGTAGCAAACTTGCATGGCGGGTCGGTTCTGGTAATCAGATAAAATTTGGTATTGACCCTATGGTGGGGTTTGAAGAATATTACATGCTCTCTAAAGATATTTTGGATTATTTAAGTGAAATCGATTATTCTTATCTATCTCAGATTAAAAAACCTGCATGGTGATGTCATTCTGAGTCATACTCGTATTCTGGTTTGGATTTGGGTTTTAACAATGCTTGGTCAAAGGAATGGGAGGGGTACATTGCTAATTTGAATAAGTTTGGCATCATAATACATCCTGTCGATGTCAAGCTCGTGTGGACCAGTGAAAATGCAAATGGGAAGGTCTCAGCAAAAGTGACATATAATTTGATTGCTGCTGAGGATTTAGTCACTGTCCCAAAATGGTGGTTCGAAAAAATTTGGAAATGGAAGCTTCCGCCGAAATTAAAATGTTTTCTTTGGTTGACTTTGGAAAATACTATTCTGACATGGGACAATCTAATCCAAAGGGGTTGGTCCGATCCTAATCGCTGTGCTCTATGTTGTGGTGAGGCTGAATTTGTGGATCATATCTTTATACACTGTTCGTTTTCAAAATCTTTGTGGTTTGTTGTATGTTCCAATTTGAATATTCCGATGGCTTGGGGGACTCTATTAATTGACTATAATCTCTACAGTTGGAGTAAATTTGTTCCAATTCATCGCACTCTTCCAGTCTTTGGTTGTTAGGTTTTATGGACTTTAAGGAATGATGCATTTTTTGAAGATAAACAACCATCCTTATGGGTGGGTGCCTTTAGAATCTTAAAACTTTATCATGATCACATGCCTTCTTCAGGATATGATTTCAAAAAGAGAATGATTTCAAATGCGCCAGAAGTTCAGGGGGCTGGTGGTTTTTTCGATGGAGCGGTCGTGGATGGCTTCTGTGTAGTGGGTGTTCAAATTAAAATCAATCCAAATCATTGCTTCCAACTCAAACTTAATATTGGTATTGGTACAAATACCAAGACTGGATTACTTGCTCTTGGGTGTCTTTTAAAATTTGCAGTTTATGTGGGTATTGACTCCATCAAAATCTTTGGTGACTCTTCAATCGTTGTAAATTGGGCCAATAAGAATTTCAATTTATAGGTGCTAGATTTACAATAATGGGCTTGGAGGACTAAGGACTTTTCGACTTCTTTCAATCACATGGAAATCTCTCATATTTTCAGGGAACATAATACAACTGCAGATCGCTTGTCCAAGGAAGCATTGAAGTCTAGGGAAGGGTTTCTTGTTTGGGAATAATTGATCGATGATAAGCTGGAAAATGGTGGATCTCTCTACTTTTTTTATTAATAGTTACTGTTGGTTTTTGGGCCTATTGATGGGGCCAGGTTTTGTTGTTGTTTAGTATGCTCTAAGGAGGGCATTTTTTGTGGCTTTTTAGTAGGCTTAGTATATTTGTGTTGATGCTTGGTGTCGTTCGGACGGCTTGTGCTTATGTATTGTTTTTTATTAACCCTTAGATGGTTTTTGTACTCTTTGATTTGTTTTTGAATAACAAGAATATGGTTTTTTTCTTCTTGAAAATATAACACTATCTATTTGTGTAAATTTCATGGTCAAAATTCCTTTCATATTTGGGAAAGATTTTTTGCTCCAAAAAAGTTAAGCTTTTCTATTTAGTAACTTAACCCATAATAAATGTCTCACTCAAATAAACCAAACCAATCTTTAAAAAGTTAATATACATATTTTGATTTGAATCTAAGTATGAATACTAACAATTTTTTTTCACAACTACTCTAACTACACCATTTAACTTTTAATTTTAAAAATATCATAAATAATATATATATTTTTAAATTCCTATCTACTACCCTTCCATCCTCCTCCCTATATCCATCACCCTCCACATAAAAATATCCCTTGTAAAAAGTAGATGGAGATGGCATGAAACAAAGTGGGGCCTCCTCCTTTAACCTAGTTGGATAAAGAAGCTCATGAGCATGCTTATCTCCTCTTTTGTCTCTAGCCATTGTACCATCTTTGAAATTCAACAAATACATGCACATAGTAAACTATTGATTCTATGGCTTTGAAAGGCCCGTGCCCTCATATTTTCGCTTTTGTTTCCTTGTCAGTACATTCAGGTGGACATGTCAGTGTTTAATATGTCCACGTGGACTTGGTTAAAAGCCTTTGACTTATAGACCAACCTCCGACCAATCAGAGCCGATCATTGCGTCACGTCAACGTCAGCACCACAACGTAAGTTAACTGCGGCCTGAGTCAGGTCTCTTCATAATTTCCACGAAGCCGTCAGTTATTAAAATGTTTCCCACCATTTTGTGAGGTAAGTCCACTTTATAACACTACAAAGCCGCCAAATTAGTATTGAAGTCAGCGGACTTAATGTATACACTAAAATATCACATGAAAATATTATTTCCTTTTTAATGACGAAAGCATGTTGTAAGCTTACCATATTTTTTTATTAGATGTAAATGATACTAGTTAAGATAAGTATAATCATAGTGGTTGTCAAGGATACGGTGGTCTATTCGTGGGGTTTGATGGATTTTATTCCATCCACCTTATTTCGTCTAGATATTTTCTGGTTTGTGGATCTACCATCCACAATATGTGAGAAAATTGATTGTCACTTTAATTCTAATGCTCAAGCTAGGTTGACATAAAGATGGTGTGTCTTGATTAAAGATGTGGAGGATTGAGGAAAATGTCACTTTGCTAAAATAAGAACAAACTCTTATGAGCTAACCTTTCATAATACTCGGTGTCCTAAAAGAATCTGCCATCTTTGTGAGACTATGCGCACATTCAAAATTTCATGCCCACTTTTCTATTTCATCAAAATTATAGTAATTTAGGAATGCTCCTCTCCAAACTTTTTGAGCAAAATTAACTCTTAAAGTTTAATAAACCAAAATTAGACGTTAACTATCATCATCATCATTAAAAATAAATAAACATAAGCTTTAAATTAAACATGGATTTTTTTTTCTAGATAATTAAAATATATTTAATTAATAATTAAAATAATAAATTATCTAATATATAAAATAATATTCAAACTAATTAATTTTTTTTAGTTAGTATCAATAAGTTTTTGAATTAGTGATTTAATATAAAGAATGCCTTAACAATATATCTATTAATTTTTTATTCTATATTTAATAAATAATATTCTCAATGAGTATATTTATAATAAATTTAATTTTAAATTATTTTAAATTTTAATTAAAATAATAATAATAATAAACATCAATACAATTTTAATTATTTAAATAAATTTAAAAATAATGATGTGAAAAGTAGATATAACAAATAAAATATTTAAAAATTCAAAAATAACAATATTTAAGAAAATAACATTAATATATACCACTTTTATCTTTTAAATAGAACTTAATCATACCTTCTTTGCAATTAAAAAAAACAAAGATTACATAATCTCGCAAACATCATAGGATTACTGCATCTTTGACAACGAATTTTATTTTTAGAAATTTTCAGTAGTAGTTGTTGAAGGTTGTGGCCCCTAACTATGATTATTTTAGTAGTAGGAAGAGTGTTTATACACTACTAGTAACTTTGGAATTTCCTTTCCTTATAAAGTTGGAATTGTGGACCCATTATAAATATAGATATTTTGGTTAAAGATTTATCAATAGGTATTTTTAATTTTTAAGTTATTTACAATAAAAACTATTTTATAGGTTTAGTTTATATATATATATATATATAAAAGGAGTTTTTTATTAGTTTATTTTTTTTATAAAGGTGGAGTTTCTTTTTATCAAGAGCATTTAATTATGGTTTAAGAGAGGATGCTATAAAGAGGCTATGGCTTGGTTAAATCATTGAGGAATTGGGGAAAATGCCACTTTGCAATATATCAATAACATTAAAAATATTATCACATCTAAGTTTAAAAAAAAAATGTGGGGGAAAGAATTAGAGGTTAAAAGAAAGTTAAGATACTATAAGAAGGTCATTAACTCTAATCTAAAAGATCAAAATTATCTCTATGTTTTAACTAGTTTGAAGAAGAAAATTATTATATCCAAAATAAATTTTCATGAGCTTCATAGTGAAACAAGATATTCCTAAAACACCATGGGTGGAAATGATTTTCCATTTCTAAGACTACATACACCCACCTTAGATCGCAGTTTTATAATCTCTATTACAATACAAGCCTCTTTAATCTTCTAAATTGTCAAAGATATTGAGTAAAAAGTATATTTTTGATTGATATTAACTTATTTTATATTTATTTAAATACATTGTTTATAAGGAACATCAATTTTTTTACTTTTCAAAGATAAATTAATAAAGGTTGTGTTTGTTTTTTTGGAAAGAGCTACTCAATTTATGTGATTAAAAAAATAATTTAGTATCAAATTTGATATCCAAGTAGACTATAGGAATAAAAAAACACTAAAAGAACATACCAAAAATAACTATGAAACTCATCATCAATTGGAGAGCTTGTCACTGTAATTTTCAAAGTTAGAAAACTCAATTAAAAATAACTTTTTCTACAAAGTTGTTTACAAAACTATAATGAAATTTGACTTATTAGACTTTGATGAATTAAATAATCATGTATTTTTATCTCAATGCTTTCAAAATTAAAAAATCTAAAATATCAAATTTTTATGTTTTATTTGACCTCTTATCACATAGGTATTATTTTATATTATCATTTTCTTGCATTACCTTTATTACTTGCTTATACATAGGTATTTTTTTGCACCTTAATCTTCCATGCATGTGGCCAAGCCTAATTATCAACAACAATCTTGATATAAGAAATTTATAACTCTTTCTTCACTCTTTATTTTGATTTAGATATTATAATCTTCCAAAAAAAATAGCATTTCTATCTTAATCCTTATGCTAAGGTGCTAAAATAGATATTGATATAGAATTATGGTATAATAAAAATTAGAAATATTAGGTGCATTTATGGAGGCAAGAAAAGGCCTCTCCCAGTGCCAATCAATTCCACGCATACCCACTAGATTGATTACTTCAAGTGGGTAGACAAGTTTCTCCTCACAGGAATGAAAGGAAAATGGATTTATAAAAATTATCATAGATTTATCTAACACATTTAAATTTTGAAAAAAAAATACCTCTCTTCTAAATTCTATCACTATTATTGGACTTATTTATAGTCTTAGACTAATTTTCTTATAACTTTTGTTTTTGTTATATCTATATATAATTGAATATTTTCTTTCAACAACTTACAATTGCTATTGACCATCACATACCTCATAACCAACATATGTATGCTATAAAAACAAGAAACCCAAATCAAACAAACACTTCATTTTCTTTTAATGTATTATGACATTTTATATATATTACTACATGTTTAAAATTCTTTAAATTTTAAAATCTTAGGTTTATTATAAGATGTTACATATATTTCTATTACCATTTTCATCCAAACATCTTATCTTGTTGTACGATTATTTATCTAGATTTTTCATCCAAACATCTTATCTCATTGTACCATTATTTATCTAGATGGAAAGAGACATTCCCATTATATTTCAAGTTTCAAATCACTTTTGATATATAAGTTAAATATCTTTTTATTAATAATAATATTAAATTAAATATAAAATTATATGGTTTTTTTTCAATAGAATACATCATGGAATCTCTTAAGCATTTCTCATATTTTCAAGGATGGTACCCAAGGTAAACCATCATCCCTAATTAGAAGGCCTAACCTAAAAATTAAATATTATCTTTTTCTCACCGTATAAAATAATATATTTTATTTTTCTAACTGTATATAGTCCCTTTTAATTATTATTATTAAGTTAAATATAATATTAGAAAGAGATATTTAATTCTTGAATAGAATGTTCCTCCATGGCTCTACTTGGTGATGGTACAAGAGCACATTCGCGCGTCTCGCTTTATGAATTTTTAATTATAATGCCACGTCGATTTTGATGAGCATTAATAATATTATAAAACCATGTGCTACAGGGGGCAAAATCAATAGTCAAATTTAGAAGCTCGCATGTGAAATGTTACATCAAAAGTGTACGGTGATATGACTTTTAAAGTGTAAATTTTTATTTTATGATAAAATAAAAATATACCAAAGAATCCACGTAGGATGGCACCAAGTTGTTTGCCACGTTGCCACCTCACAATCATGACATAAACCTTGGGTTAAATTTACTCAACCCTAGTACCCTACCATGTGCATAACATTAATTTCTTATTCCATCAACGGAATTTATCACGTTGTTGGACTTTTTTTCCGTACATTCAACGCCGCGAATATGCGAAGAAGTATTCTCGAAATCAGAAAATGCAGCGTCAAATGCTTCGGGATCCAGTCAAAAGTCCTCCAAATGTAGAGAAGAAGAAAACGAAATGACGCGGTCAATGGATACCAGGAGTAAGATCACTGTAGAACAAAAAAATTTAGAGGTAATTCCAAGAAATTTCCTGTCAATTTGGATCACTGTAGAACAAACAAACTGAACATTTATAAAATTAGAGGAATTTCCAAGAAATTTCCTGTCAATATGGATCACTGTAGAACAAACAAACTGAACATTTATAAAATTTATAGGATTTTCCTAGAAATTTCCTCTCAATTTGATCGATTTAGGTTTTTCATATGGTGAAAAGGATGTTTCATAGGTTTTCTAGTTAGGTTTCTTGATTTAAATTTCAAATCAAATTAGTGAATTCGGGAAATATTTAAAAAGAATTTTACTACAGGTAACAGGATTAAATATCTCCCAAATTTATTGGGCTGTCGGTGAAAATTCTCGGTGACTTCAAAGATTTTTAAGTAAAACCGTAGTACGAATTTCTTTTACCAAACCACAGCCCATGTAAAACCAGACTTATCGAGTACCGACCAGACACGCATTGAAACCAAAGAGGTTTGGTGATAAACCATCAAACTGTTAGGACCCTAGTTTATGGATTAATAATTATTTTTTATCGTCATTCTAAACGTAACGGCGTTAAGGCGCCAAAATCCTGGCCACTAGAAACGCCCGCCGGCAAAACCGCGTGCCGGACACTTTGGTCGTGGCCTGCGGTCCCGGGCTACCGGTTGTTACCTGCGGTACCGGTAAGAGCCGGCTGGCCTATATATTCTCTCGTTTGCTTGGCTTTACGTTACTGATTTACAGAAATGTCATTACAAGCATTTCCATTTCTATTGATTCGAGCTTTCGGTGGATGGAACTTGGAACGATCTAAAATTAGGAGCCGTGGGCGACCTCCAGTCTAATTTTATCTAGGTGGGTATTCGATCTTATCCCGGAATTTTTGAATGTTTCAGTTTGAAGGTCTGGCAGTGAACGAATATGCATCGATGCTTCATTGTATTGTGCTTCATGAGCTCCTTTTGTGTTTATTTGGTGTAGAATTCATTAGTTTGTATCCATTTTCCCTCTTGTTTTGAGGGGTTTTCATTATTATTGGAATCAAAGTTTACAGTATTCTGGTATAGGATTTCCCAAACTGAGAATAGGCACTAGTTTTTTTCCTTTTTCTTTTAGGAAAATCAGATATATCGAAGTCCCTGTCGGAGCCTTTTTTTAACTGAAGTTTACTCACTCTGGATTTTTTTTGTTCATTTTCATTTGGTTGTGAATGGTCAGGATTCAGAAAAGGATATGCCTTTGAGTTTTGCTTCCTATTTGTGATATGTGTGGGAATTGACAATACGAGGGTTTTGCCTCCTTAATTACTGAATCTTCATAGTTTTTCAATTGAACACTGCCCAGCGCGTTTCTCTGTTAAGTTCCTGCCTTTATATGTTGTCGCTTTATCCGTGGCTTTTCACACTGGTATTTTAGGCCACTCATTGAGGTTTAATTACCCCGAGTTAGAACAAGTGCTTGTGGTCGTGTGAAGTCCGGGGTGTGTTTGACGGAAGATTACAAGCTATTATAACAGCTTAGCCAAGAACAAGTGCTTGTGGCCACATGCAAGTCTAATGAAAGTCTTTACAAGATTAAACATGCAACAAAATGCACTTTCTCGGCAACCCTTAATTGGGATCCAGTGATAATCTACTTCGAAATTGGAATCACCAGGAATCCGGACGAAACGCATTCTGGTGAGACCATAAATCGATCTGTAGACGCCAAACACCCCCATTACAGGCAGAATTGTAAGCAGATGGGGCGCGTTGTTCGACAGTTCTGTAATCTTCTACCAGGTTCCAGCAGGAAACACGCCGAAAAAGTTTGCCGGAAACAATGCATTCTGTTGCACTTTATTGTATTCCCGGCAGTTGAGTGGGTCATCCGTTCAGGGCATTTTGGCCGTGCAAGCATGCTGCTTGTGGTGACCAACCTTTCCCAAAAATTAGTCTTATTGGGCAGTCGACTTGATTTTTAGGGTTATGCAGTCGATCTCTTATTAATTATTTGTCTCAGCAATTATTTCAATGTCAATTATATTTTCCATCCAATATTTGGAATCTATTTACTGCAAACTCTAAGAGACAGTTTATTTCCCTGACAATTGCTTGTTTTGTATGGTCAAATTTGACCATTATCGGGTTCAAGCTACAGGGAGTAATGGGAGGCAACGCTCTAGGTTGTATACAGCCCACGCAATTGATTGGTCATGTCTCAAATCACCATTTGCGGGACTGCGTTTGTTTCTGTCAAATTGCTTTGTCACAGAGTGGGAATGTCTGTTCTTCTGGTAGACTGGCAGTTAAGAACAATCTCAGGTTCAAGAAGAACCATTGTAATCTCTATGCCTTTTCCTCTCTTTCCTTACAAAGGGTCAGCATTGAAACTAAGTAGCCTTTTAGGGTCTTTAATGAGTATAAATAAATACATTCTAGCCATCTTCTTGTTTTGTAAAAATTGCAAATTTTTTTGAGTGTAGTTTTTTACAGTTAAACAAATTCATGTTGGGTTTATGGAATGGTGTTAAAAATCAAAATTGAACTGACCACATATCTGTTCTGATTTTTAACACAGTTTATACCAAAAACTCACCATGAATTGCAAAGTTTATTTGAATAAGCAGCTTTGTTAAAAAAAGACAAGGGCTTTCTTATTTTCCTCAGCCCATCCTTCTGAGCTTCCAGATTTAGTTTGATTTGTCATTTAAAGTCTCCTGTTAGAAACGCTCTGAACACCAGTTGTGCCTAGGCTTACAGCAATAGTCTGGGTTGCATGAAGAAAGGGCTGACAAACGAAATGGATTTCAATTTTCAATCACTAGGAAGTTTAGGAGATTGCCTTCAGAACGGCTCTACTATTCACTGCTTGCCAGCCCTCCTACAAAAGAGAGGTTCCGATCTCAAACTCTCTCCTCCTCAATTTCTGCTTCTATCTACGCTTCTTTTGACCACTTATATTGGCGCGTGGGATAAGGTCTCTCATTCTGCAGCTCCTCCAGACCCAATTTCTCTTTCATTTGACCGCTTATATCGGCGCGTGGGATAAGGGCACTCATTCTGCGGCCCGTCCAGACCCAATTTCTGGCAAGAATCTAGAAGGATTTAGCCTGTGACAATCGGCCGGCGGCCCTACTTTTGGAACAGTTGTTGAATTATGCACGGACTTATCTGGCCGATATCTTGTAGACCTGTGTGGAGAGAGTTATTTATCTCCATTCCGACCTTATTGTTATCGATGGTCATTGCTTGGAGGTGGGGAGACGTCTCCAGACAGTAGACTGGGCCGCACTATTTAGTGCCTCGGTGGATGGATTCCAACGTTTTATTTTAGGTTTCTGACAATGAAGGGCATTGCCTTCCCTCTCTCGCCCACGTTCTTGCGTCAGTCGAAGAAGAATCTACTGAATTTATACTCGAGTTCTCTCGGTTCTGTGTGCTACCTGTGACTCAGTCACAGTTCCAGACCCAGGTGCAGGAACCTTTCGCCGACGACGTTTCTCGGGAATCTCTCGGCAGCCTCAGAAGATTTGCGGTTTTTACTTTTTCCTGTGGATCTACAAATGGTCATTGCGGCCCTTTTGTTTTCAGGTCATGGCCAGATCACGGCTGGGGCCAGAGAAGGTTAAAGCATATGTTTTATACTGGGGGAGTTGTTTGTGTGTAATGCTTAATGCCAGGGATTCAATCCCATAATCACCATATGTTGCTGATTAAACTCTCGCTTCTCTCATTTCCAAGGAGGAGTTTGTTTGTTTGAGGCACTTTTGGCATAGGCCTTTTTTTCCAGATTATTGTAATGAGGTTATTGGGTAGTTTTTGTCCGAACTTTCATTGCATTGGTGTTTCCAATTTTCTTTATTGTTTGAGGTGTTGCAAAGAGCATTTTGCTCTCTTTCTAATGAGGGGAGTGGTTGCACATTACATTGATTTGCTTAATTGAGAAAGTGATTTTCTCAAGGGTTCAATAAATTTATGTTGATTCCTCGTTGTAAATGGGTACCTAATATGACCTTGTTTGTAGAAACCCATATCAAGGATTGTTGTCCGGGATGGCTATCAATGGTATCTCTGGTTCTGCAGATTTGAATAGTGGATTCTGTGCCACTTGCATATAGTCTTTGGAGTGTCACAATGCATCTGTTTCCCTATATTGCCTTGTTTTGCATTGTCTCGGAGCTTGTAACTTTTAAGTGTCTCTTGCTTAGGTTGTTTTGCATTTTGCCACCTTTAGCTTGTATCTCCATATTTTTGCCATCAATTGTGACATCCATTGTCATCATTTTTTCCACTCAGTTCAACATTGTGGAGGGTGTTATGCAATGCTTTCCTGAAGTGTTAGGATATGATTTCTCCATTGTAAATGAGTACCTGATCAAACTTTTTTAGTTGAGACTCATTTCAGAGGATCAGTTTCTTTGTTTGAGAAGTTTGAAACTTTGCTACTTAGATTTCTTTAATGGCATTGACAGATTTGCGGTTGCTTGGCCCTCTTTAGAATTTCATTCCCGGAAATCCCCGAAAACTCGAAAGAAATGCTAGTCCCAGTTAAACAACGCCCTCGTTTTCTAAGAGGCTTTACTGCTTTGAATTTCATTTTCACCAAACTGCCTCTAGTCATCCATGCCATGCAGCCATGTATGCGTATAGTTACGATATGAAACGCGTCTCAATTAGGGCCGAGGAGGACTAAACATGCAACAAAAGGCACTTTCCCAGCAACCCCTAGTTCGAATCCGGTGAGTTAAATCTAGTCTGAATTACCTGGAATCCGGCCGAAACACGACCTGGTGGGACACTAAACACCCCTATAGCAGGCAGAACTGTAAACAAACGGGGTGGTGTTAGACTTTTTACAATATTTCAACCGGGAACCCGCCATAAAAAGATGCCGGAAGGGTGCGGTTTGTTGCACTTTTATCCTAGTTCTTTCGAACCATCAAACAAAATCATACTCAGCCACATTCTTAATTTGATAATAATCATACTCATCTCAATTTGAATATCTGATCTAAGTCGAAAATCTAGCGATTGAGTGTATCCTTTAGGTTCTGTCATGCCAACATTCTTGTAGCCTGACCCCTTCATTGGCCTTCTTATCTGCCAAAGTATATTAATCTTCTTATTAATCTTCTTCTGGAAGAATAATATAAATATTCCTAAGAGAGGCAGTCATACTCCTATCTTCAATCAACTATACATCACGCCACTCTGAATTCATGAGCGCTAATTGCCCTTTCATAATTTTTATTGCTAGCAATGAATCCCCAATTGCTGTAAATCTCTTGATTTACATGCACCTACAGAGTTGGAGACCCTGGGCTAGAACAATTAACAGTCATTTTTTCACACCAGGACGATGCCAATAGAATAAGAGACAAAATTCATTCCATCCCTTTTTCATATATTGGCAAGAACGGTATTGTATGTGATTAGTATTTTTTTAGAATGTTCAATAAATAAAGGGCACATTGTCATTTAGAGGGAAAAAGTGCATTATTTAATTAATATCTGTGCATAGCTTTAAGGGTTGTTTAACGCATTAAGAATTTATGCATATGCATATAATATACTTGATTCATGTTTTTGAAGAGGATTGAGTTCCAGTTTCCGAAAATTGGATTTTTAAAATGTTAAGAACATCTCATAGGTGAGACTCATTTCCCGCTTTTTGCAGATTACACCGAAAATGGAATAACAGCTTATGAATTGGATGCTTGCAAGCAGCCCTTAACAGCATTTCAAAGATATACTGCGGTTAATAACCAAGCAGGTAGAAATCTTAGGTGAGTACTGTGATTTGATCCGAGAGATCTTTCAGAAAGCAATGTCTTTGGCATCTGCATGCCAGGAATCAATGAGAGGAGATGATAACAGTTGTCGGACTAGCTCTTGGTACCATGGAAATCTCCCAGTTGTTCCCGAAATCCCTAAAAACATCAGCGTGCAGTATACGCCTGGAGAAATTCTGAATCTCCAACGTAGTTGGTTCAGAACATGTTCAACAGAGTTAAGCCCAAAACAGGATGGTAACTTTCCTATCGTCCACACATCTACAACTGGTGAGTGTATTGGCGGAACCCCAAAGATGATTGATCAGAGATCTCCTATTTCTCCTCTTTCTCCTCAAGGGACTGGATCTGATGGTTTGCCTCAGACCAGTCAGAGTCAAAGATTTTATTGTAGTGAAAGAAACCAAATGAGTGATGATTTAATCCAGAATTCTTCACACACTGATGGTTCCTTTAATGACCAAAGCTACATTCATGAAAGTTTTCCGTATAACACTGAACATTCACATGAGAGCTCTATATGCATTCAATCTTCATCTGGTGGAAGTCCTATATCTTCGCAGTCACAATCATATTCTTGCGATTCTAGATATTTCCAGTCAGCAGAGGATGCAGCCGACCCAGTTGGAAATGGTTATAGTGGCAATGAGCAGCCAGCGGCTTTGAAGATTTTAGAGGAAATAAAAACAGCACTGTTCGATTCTGATGGGGATGATCCTGTAGATATGGATTATGTCTATGGGGATCATACTAATTCGGAGTGGGGTCTGGAGGCGTGGAATGATGACTTTAAAGATATTCTTGACCTAACCTCCAACGCTTGTTACCCCCAAACAAATAAGGCAGATAACTCCAGGGCAGCAGATTACTCACAGCAGCTACCAAATCACAACCCAGGCTACCCCCAAACAAATAAGGCAGACAGCTCCAGGGCATCAGATAACTTGCAGCAGCTACCAAGTCACCGGGATCGAAATGTTAAAGTAGAAACAGTGAATGAAGTAAACTTTAAAACCGAACATTGCTCGCCCTGCAATTCTCATGAGGAACAGCAGGACATGGAAAAGTTGGAGATTCCTCAGGGTGATGTAAAATCTTTGCTTATTGAATGTGCTAAAGCTTTTGCAGATAATCGTAATGCAGATAATTTGATTGCAGCGTTGAAAGAAGTCGTAGACATACATGGGGATCCAATTCATAGGTTAGCTGCATATATGGTAGAAGGTCTTGTAGCAAGGAAATATCTTTCAGGGGGACATATTTACAAAACACTAAAATGCAAGGAACCTACCAGTTCCGAACTCCTTTCTTACATGCATCTCCTATATGAAGTTTGCCCTTATTTCAAATTTGGGTATGTAGCTGCAAATGGTGCGATCGCAGAAGCATTTAAAGACAAAGACAGAGTGCACATAATTGATTTTCAGATCGCTCAAGGTAGCCAGTGGATAACATTAATTCAAGCATTTGCAGCAAGACAAGGTGGCTCGCCTCATGTTCGCATTACAGGTGTGGATGACCCTACATCAGAATATGCTCGAGGTCAAGGATTAAATTTAGTTGGTGAAAGATTATCAAAGCTTGCAGAAAGCTGTCAAGTTCCTTTCGAATTTCATGCTTTGTCTGTGTTTGGCTCTGACGTTCATGCTGAGATGCTTGATATTCGCCCTGGTGAAGCTTTGGCTGTAAATTTTCCTTTACAGCTCCATCATATGCCTGATGAGAGTGTGAGTACAAGTAACCATCGAGACCGACTTTTAAGAATGGTCAAAAGCTTTGCTCCAGATGTGGTAACGCTGGTGGAACAAGAAGCTAATACTAATACTGCACCTTTCTTTCCCAGGTTCATGGAGACTTTGAGTTATTATACTGCTATGTTTGAATCTCTGGATGTAACTCTGCCAAGGGATAGCAAAGACCGTGTCAGCGTGGAGCAGCACTGTCTAGCACGTGATATAGTGAATGTTATTGCCTGTGAAGGTGCTGAAAGAGTGGAAAGGCATGAGCTTTTTGGTAAGTGGAGGTCTCGTCTGACCATGGCTGGCTTTAAATCTTACCCTCTGAGCTCACATGTTAACTCCACTATCGGGGTTGTCTTGAGCAAGTATAATCCGAATTACAGGTTGGTAGAAAAGGATGAAGCTCTTTATCTAGGCTGGTTAGACAGGGACTTGATTGTGGCTTCAGCATGGAAGTAATATGTTAACATAGCCTCTCCTAGTGAAGGAAAGCTTTGTTTGTCTCTTGGGCTAACTTATTGAAAACATTTAGCAGTAGATGTTAAATTTCATCAATAGGACCTGTATGAATGGAGAGGGTTGCTTATCCACAAGGTTATCGAAGTTGGTAGGGCTCAGCTCAAAAGCTAAAATTAAAGTTAGTCCCAAAAATACCAAAACTGAAAAGCAAAGGTCTGCGAACTTTTGTTATTTATTTTGAATTGTCTTTGCTCCCGACTTTAATGCACACGATTTTGTTAATAACAGATTGTTTCATTTCAAGAACTAAAGTCAAACATGTGTTCACGGACACAGATTCCTTAACTAAAATTTAGAGATCACGCAGCAGTATTGATGGTGTATATAAACTTTTTATTCGACATCTTGGTTGGTTATTTCATGGACAAATGGGTTACCTGGTTAACATCTCTGCATGAAACTTGATCAAATTTCCAGTTTGTGGTAGCAGTTACAACTCTAGTTACCCGGCATTGGCACGTTTAAAACAAAATCGAAATTGGCTGAATCTCTAGCACTGTAGAGTAAATTTGTCAGATCCTCAGTGCCACGATTAGAATCGGCCAGGCAACGTCATTCTATAAAATTCGTTACAACCTTTTTGTTTGGTTTAAACTTAAAAACACACAATTTTCAATCTTGACATTCATATTGATTATTGGATCAACTTTGTTGTTATAAAGAGTATCCCTAATTCTTTAATTTTTGAAAATATGAAGTGATAATAAAATTGTAGCAAATTTGATTTAAATTAGTTAATAACTTTTTTAATAAAATTAGTAAAATAATAAGATTTTTAGAGTTAAATTTAAAGAAAACAAATCATATGCAAATACATATAAACAATTTTTTTAAAACTTGTTTTCAAATATTTCTGAATTATCAAATTAAAAATTAAAAAAAAATCTGTATTATCTTTTTCTGTTAATTAATTCTGAAGTGGTGAACAAATTTGCTCGTTCTTTTTGCCAAACTTGTGGCAAATTTGTCCCATTTTTCATACTGGAAATGTTTTTAACTGAATTTCATTGCAAATTCATTGTTTTGCAATGAAAAGGAACCAGGTGTTTAAGGTGAAATCAATTTCATTACTTCTGGAGCTGCTAATAATTAAATTAGAACGGGCATAAAACTGTTCTCAACCTTCAGTTATTAAATGGAGCTTTTAAACAAGTTTGTGAAGATGCATTCTTAGGAAGTTGGTTATTTCTGCATTGATACCATTTTTCTCCAGGACATCTCTATCCATGTATCATAAATCTCTGTGGCTCCTTATTCATTTTTGTCGAGGACATCTCCATCCATGTATCATAACTATCTGCGGCTCCTGATTCTGTTTCAAATTTGAAATACGTCAATTTTGACGGGCTTTGGTGATTTGAAATTCCTACCCTGATTACACAGGCATATCGAGCTCGTTCTATTTGAAAGTAGCACGTGCCTTCTGTTTCACTATACTACGTGCGCGTATTTTACAAGCATGCTGGGTTTTTATTCCAAATTTCTTAATCTAAACCATCAAAGGAATGCCCTATCACTAAATCGCATAGGATAAAAGACAACCAAAATGCTCGGTTTTTCTGGTTTGGTAATTTCAGCGATTGGGATTGTTTGTCCTAGACTAATTACCTAATTATAAAACTACCTAGATGGCTGAAATTGTGATCTGAACACTCCAAATTGCTATTTTGATCAAAATTGCTCTGCCAGATTCCAACCAGTCAAGGGTGTTCTAGTTAGCATTTATACAGCTCCATCACTAATAGGTAAAAATGACTTAATTTTAACACACTAATGAGATAAAAAGGACTTAATTATAACAATCAGGTTTACAATTGATTATTAATAAGAATCAATTACATTATTATAAATAAAAAAGTAATTAAATTTTTTTATGTCAGTTCATAAAATAAAAATTAAAACCAAAATAAATAAAAAATCCATGTTCCTATATAAAATAAAAAAATTAAAACAACATATATCTTAAACCAAGATCTATCAAATACCTAGAGGGATTAATTTTTTTTGGATGTGTAAAATTTTTAAAAGTTACACCTCAAGAAATTGAATCCTCTGGATGCTTGATAGATCCAGATTTAAGATGGATCTATGCTGGTCGTGAGGCACATACTGATTATGTCTGTTCAAAGCATAAAACATTTGGCTACCACCTTGTTTCTTCTTTTGGAAGGTGTTCCCTTGTGGTGTTTTCTAATGGAAGTTCATGTTCCCATTTAATCCTAGATTGGGAGATATGCAAAGATTTCTTCTCTTGATATCTTAAACATAGCACACATCGTGCAATGGCCTTTTATGGAGCTCTCTTTATAGTACACACAATTTTTCTTGTGACAAACACATGGCATGGTCCATACACATTGAGGTCACTATTCCATGTCACACACTCTTCATTAGAGTTATTTGAATGGTTGATGGTAAACACCAGCATAGATTCATCTTAAACCGGTATCTATCAAGCACGCAGAGGGATCCAATTTCTTGAGGCGTATTTCTTTTTTTAAATTTAAACTCAAAAAATTTGATCTCTCTTGATTTATAGATCCGGGTTTAAGTTTAAAGTTTATATTTTATAAACGAACATCTATTTTTTAATTACTTTTCATAATATTTTATTTTATGAACCAACATGGATTTTTTTAAAATACTTTCCATAATTTTTTATTTTATGAGCCGACATGAATTTTTTTAATTAAAAAATTACTTCTTACATTTTATTAGATGTAACGCAACATACACGTTAGAACATCTCCCCCATACTAGGCTGTAGAGCACCTCGTTTCACTCGGTGCAATAAGCCCACTACTTATTTCAAAGTGGCATTCAAGCTTATACATGTCTCTTGATTGCTTTTGATTATATGGGTGATGAGTTGGGTGCCAAAAAGTTGAAACAATCTCATACATAAACAAAAGAGGAGAATGAACGGATAATCAATTTTATTCAATCCACATAGTAGAAATTAAGCTTATTATTACTTTGAATGGATAATGAATTTTATTCAATCCACATAGTAGAAATTAGGCTTATTATTACTTTGATATGGAGGTCTTAGTCTCTCTTGCATATAGTATAATGCAACCCACAAAATTTCTAGTTGCATTTTGGTTTCAAATTCTTTATCATCAATGAGAACATAGTCAATACAACTTATGTCTCTCGATAAACTTAGGCATTAAACTCCCTTTCTATCAAGAAAAACTATTTATCAATTTCCCTCATGTCCTTTCATTTCCTAGCTGAGAGATCAACCATGTCCCCTTCCTCAACAATTCCTTCCTATAACATTGTCATGTAAGATTCAATTTTCTTTTGCAACACGTGTGATTTCCCTCTTGCTACATGTTTTCTTTTCCTTCTAAATTTCCGAACTTCTCGTTGTTAGATAGTTGATACCATGACATTATGTTGTAAAGTGGTTGCAAGTATGATTGAAGTAACACCATTTCTCATAGGAAGTAGTAGTAAGGATGAGGATTTTGGGGATAAGGAGAAGTTGGCCTCAAAATATTTGAAGGATTATGATGGTGAGGGTTGGTAGGATTGTTAAGTTTTTGGGGGGATAGAAAGTTTTTAAATTATAATGAAAACTCTACCCATTCCTTTGAATATTGTTGAGTACTTAAGTAGCAATCCCCCACTCATTCCTAACACCCTTGACCTCTCAATCTCTCCTAAAATGTTTACCTCACTCACACCTTGGGTAGTATTGTCTCAGGCCATCCCTTCCACACCTTATGGTCATTGTCTTCTATTACCAAAAGCATATAACAATGATTTGGTACATGTTGCTGCTGCAACTTGATCCCCAATTTTTTTCAAAATTGTGGGGCTCCTCCTTTTCTCTTGAAAGAGTTTTAGAGTTCAATTCATCCTAGAAAAATCCTACCCTCAAAATTAGATTTTTTTTCTAAGGATCAAGCAAAGAAGTTCAAATTTTGACTAAGTAAAACTCAACTTTTTGAGCCGAAACGGTCGGATTAACTCAACGTTTAGCACCGATACAGTCGGAGAATTTTTTTTTAAATTTTTGGACGACTTTTCTGTTTCGGAGAAACTCGCCGAATCACGCCGAAATGGTTGGAGAAACTCAGCTAACTCTGCCGAAATGGTCGGAGTGCTTTCGGATTCGCATTTCCAACACTTAGATTTCTTTTCGAATTTCACTGTTTTGAATTTCATTCCACCTAACTCATATAGCAACGACATATAAGCTACCGCAAGCCCAGGTCATGTTAACTGAAGACTGGATCAAAGGTATAAACATAGATCCTCTCGAATATGCTAAGAAAATGATAGTATCAGGAAAGCAGCGGAGATAGAAAGCGAGTGGAGAATATGAGTGTCAAAGCTTGAGGACCTATTTCAGAATTATAGCCCTGATGCTAAGTAGAATTTTCGGCAAGGCAGATGGAACTATCTACAAGCTAAATTGGGTACCTCTGATTTACTACATAGCCTTCCATGGCACAGTTTTTAATTAGGCAAACCTCATCTTAGACACCCTGTCATCATCAATAGCGGCTGCACAAGGAGGTTTAACCCAAAAGAAGGCAGAATTCTATATGTCTTCATACCTTATAGATTGCATATTAGCTAGTCACCCATTTCCTAAGTTAGGGTGCATATGGAATAGAGCTGAATCTCCGATCTATGTGACTTATCAGACCATGTGGACCCATAGATATGCAAGTCATTATAAGCTCATATGTGAAGAGTTCATCATGCCCATCTACTGGATAATTTCCAATAAAGAACCAAACTGCTTGTCTAAAAATGCAATGGCAGTCATAAATGAGTACAGGGACTACTACTTCTCACAGGAGGGCACACACATCAGAATGTTTGGAGGTTCCTGAGCTCCATCTCTTTTGCCCAAATATGCGACTGATTTTGTGGTCCATAAGGAAGCAGTAAGGCAAGTCTTCATTAATGGGATTGGCAAATTCTTGCATGATCATAAGAAAGCTTCATTCCCGCCTTTCCCTTTCTGTATCAGGGCATACATATTCTCCAAGGTTAAAACTGTCGAACCTTTCGTTCAAGATTTAGAAGCATTTCTTTTTGGCGAAAAGAGTTTTGCGAGAAATGATTTCCTCGGCAAGGTTGCCGAGCATTGTGCATTGATCAAAATACATTATGAATATGCCAATTACTTCGACAAGGATGAAGAAGTGTACAAGAGAGTAAGCAACATGATCGAGCTGAACAAACGATTTCGTCCCAAGACCAAAGCTGGTTACAGTACTGCTGCCAACATTGCTAAGGAAGCAGAATTACAGAGGCAAGTAGTAGAGGCAGAAAGGAGGCTAAAGGAGGAAGCTGACTGAGAGAATCCAGAGGGAAGACGCTGAAAGAATGCAGAATGAGGAAGTCGAGAGGTTGCGAAAAGGAGAAGAAGAAGAAATAAGAGAAAGAGCAAAAAGAGAAGCGACATAACAACAAAAGTAAGAAGAAGAAGAAGAAAGGTCCAAGAAATCTGTGGAAAAGGGAATCCCAAGTATGCAGGATATGGACATAGACCCACCTGAGATGTCTAGTGTAACGCTCACCGGAGGACACCTCCCATTTGTTGAGCTCAAACTCACCCCATTCACCCCGTCAAAGCAACATACTGTGGCTCAATAGGACACGATCATCTTTGATCAGAAAAGAAAGACCATCACGAAGAGGACATAGAAGAGACTGAAAATGGGCGCCCAACCCGATGTCGTTACTATTTAGGAAAGCACCATCATGGAGGGTACCACAAGGACCCTAAGTTCATGGCATCTGTCAACAGAGCTTCTGTGCAAGCAAGTGTAGATAATGTTGACAAATTGATGAACGACATTGAGCGAAATAAAGAGAAGACGCTCAAATTAAAAGATAATTTGGTGAAAGTGTGAGGAGAAGGGATAGAACTGAAGATGAAACATGACGCCATTCTATCCTAGAAGGAAATGATAATGAATGAATACCAAAATTTGGATGTAGAAAAGGATGCATTAACTGTGCAGTTAATGATTATGGAAGGGGAAAGGAGTGACTTTGAAGCTAGAATCACTCAGTTAGAGTCGACCGCAAACCAACAGGTCGAAGAATGAAAGCACAGGTGGAGGAGTTGGTTAAGGAGAAGGAATCTTTGGCAGAGTAGCTCGAGTTGGCAGACAAGAGAAAGCAAGATATAACTTTGTTTTTTTATCAATCCTGCAAGATTCAGGAACAGATATATCATTCTCAAGAAATTCTCACAGATGAAATATACAAGATGAAGCTAATGATGGCAAGAATGAAGGTGATAGCAGCGGAGTCACTGGCATTTAGGAAAGGGATGTTAGATATTGCAGATAAGGTTAAGAACCAGATGGAATGGAAGGAAACTAACTCAGAGTTCCCTGATCATTTGCCCCAAAAGACAACAGAAGACCTGAATTTGGAGATGGCACTTCTGGAATTTTGTAGGAAAGCTGCTAGGAGGCTAAATAATGAAATTCCTAAGACCATCGAAAAATGCCATGATTTTTACAAGAAAAATAATCCATCAGATCCATGAAAAGTGTCACATCCCTTTGGTCCCGAAGATAAATGAACTTCCAGCAAAGGACCAACTCATAGCATAGTTGCAGGATGGGTTATGGGGAGATCTACAGTATATCAGAAAAGTGGATGCTCTCATAGAAGAAGACATTCATCACTTAGTGGGACATGATTCTATAAATGCATATTTCCTGGAAGATAGTTGCAAGGCTACAGCGGAAGGGGTGGCGCATATAGAGGCACAGTTGTCAATTCATGAAGTGACTTTACAAGTATTGGAGCCTATCAAATATAAGACCATAGCTGAAGAAGCTAATGTGTGGGCAGAATATATTTCTAGTTTGGTAGGGCCCACCTATTTTTTCAATTGTAAATATCTTTTTGTATTTTCCTATGTAAGCACTAAATGACAAATTTTGGGGAATCCTAGGGTTAGGGTAGATGAAGAGTCACTAGAAGACGAAATTTTTGTAAGATAAATAGACAAGGAGAATAAGGCGCCAGTACTTTTGCTAGCATAATAGAGGCCTGAGGATTTTTGTAAGAGAAATATTTTTCTGATAATAAGGCGCCAGTACTTTTGTTAGCATGCACAGAGATTTTTGCCTGGAATGCGTGGAATGTTTAATGTGGAACTACTTCTTCTTGCATTCGTAACTCATGCTGTGAGATTGTTCTAACTTTATTGAACTAGTTCAATGGTGATGAATGGTTTTACTTTCTATGCAAATGTTTATGTGTGAAATGAGTAATAAATTGTTTTATCATATCAGAGCTATCTTTGGTATTCTTTCTACTGTAAATGTGAATATTGTGTTGAAACAACTATCTGTTAGATTTGTATGAACATTTCTAGTATATTACTCTTAATTCAACTTTTCTCCTTGCAGGCATAGGATAGTTATCTTAAATTAGAATAGTAATAGATAATTGAAAAGGCGAGAGCGGTAAGACGGGAGGTAAGAACCTACGCATCGCTAGTGTGGTTTCTTCCTGTCAATTGTATGCATTTAATTAGGGCACTTACATCTCATACTTTAAAATAAAATACATAAACAGTGATCCGAGCCGCAACCAGTAAAGAACTTAAACAAACACACTTACGGTAGTCGGACTGTTAACCGGACGGATTCTCCACACCAAACGGTGAGCGATCTAATTGGGCTTGCTTACCGAGAAGAATCCCTACTGTTGTTGCTGCGAATTTCGGGACATCAACAGTACCAAAATGGAAAAATTGTCATGGTAGACATTTGGCATTAGGTAATCACTCCTAGTTCCTTGCCATGCCACCTCTTGTATTTCAACACTTAGCTTGGAAAAATATTCATTTCAATCATTTTCTTCTATCTAGGGCCATTCCTTAACTTGGAAGCAAGCAACACACTTTTTGACTCCACTTCTCTATACTATTCATCCCTCTAAATGTAGTGTTATTTCTTATAGTCGCACTTTTCTTCTTGGTTTATTTCAAGGTTTATGAAGAAAGTGAGGACGCTTTCAACCTATTAAACTTAGAACAAGTGATAAGGAGCAATAGCACATCAAAGAAGGCATACCCTCTCTTGCCATCTTTTAATGAAAGTGTTGGTTATATTAGTTGCATTTTTTATCATTTCCTTTACATCACTTGAGCTGCATGCACATTATTTTATTATGTTATGTTGGGTAGTTTCTTTTAAGGAAGACCCATTGTAAAATTATAAGGAGGCCTTTTGGCCAAGTGAATAATCAAGCAATCTATTTGTTGAATATTGTAACTTCTAAGAATATTATATTTGTACCTTATTATTCCGGAGATGTTTCATCCCTTTGAGGTGATTCTATTATGTATCCGGAGATGTTTATTCCTCCGATGGTTTGTGGTAACCAGGGTTATTAGACCCACCATGTGGGGGTCGGCCCCTGAGTTTATTATTTAGGGGTTATTAGACTTCACTAGGAGAGGTCGGCCCCATTAGGGATTTTAGTCAGTCAGGAACTAGTATAAGTAGAGGAGATTGCTCCTCACTTATCACACACTTGCTCAACTCAGAAAGTAGCGCACTAGTGTTTGAGAGGTCTGCATAGGAGGTAGAGAAGGATGACAAGTCTTGGAGCACATCTTGTATTTTGGTTGATCATCTTATTGAGGAAAGCTTTGCTGGGTTTTCTACCACATGAGGGTTTCCCAGGGTAATATCTTTGTCTATCTTGTGATTATGTTTCTTTCAGTGATCTTGCTAGTCAAATTAAAATAAACTTAACATGGAATCAGAGCTATCCTGAATAGAACATCTTTCACAAGGTGAAATTATCTTTCTCCCTCTCTCCCAAAATTAGGGTTTCTGCAAAAGTTAGTATTTTTGGATTCTGGTTGCATGGCTGAATAACCCTTCTAAAGATCTATCTTTTGAGCCCTGGATCGAGGTTTTTGGTTGGGTAGAACTCAAGGAAAGTCAAACCCTAATTTCTGCAAAAGTGCGATAAACCAGAAATTCTGTTGTAGATTCGGAAAAGTGAAAAGGTAAAGTTTCCTGGTAAGTACTACTCTGTTTCTTATCTCTTGGACTCCCCTAAGAGAAGATGGCTCCAAACACTAAGCTTGAAGACAAGCTTGAAGGTATAGAGAATTTCTGGGCATGGAAATACAAAAGTGGTCTCATTCTTGAAGAGAATGATCTTACTCAATATATCAAGGATGAAGTTGCAGAACCTGAAGAAGATGAAGCCAAAGAGAAGCATAGGAAGGATTTGATTAGGGAAAAGAGAATCATAGCTGATTCTATTAAAGACCACTTGATTCCCCAAGTGGCTTCCAAGAAGACCCCAAAGGAAATGTATGATGCCCTAGGAAGAATGTATGAAGGAAAGAACATCAATAGGAAGATGAACCTAAGAACTCAGTTGAAGAGTACCAAGATGCACAAAGGAGAATCCATTCAAGACTACTTCTCAAGGGTCTCCCAAATCAAAGAACAAATAGATGCCATTGGTGATACTCTTGATGAAGATGAACTTGTAATGACTGCTCTAAATGGTCTCACTAGACCTTGGGAGTCATTTATACAAACTATGTGTGCCAGAAAAGAAAGCATGAAGTTTGATGTAGTATGGGAGGATTGTGTTCAAGAAGAAGCTAGGGTAGCCAACAGAGAATCCCTTCTCAAGGAGGATGACCAAGCCTTGGCTGCTCACACTAAGAGGAGGAATCAATCTTACTTCAAGAAGGACAATCACAAGAAATCTCAATCTCCACAAAGATTCCAGAAGAAAGGGAAAGGAAAGTTCTCTTCTTTCCAATGCTTCAATTGTCATAAAGAAGGACACATTGCTAGATTTTGTCCCTCAAGGAAGAAGGAAAATCTTCACTACAAAAGACATCAAACACATCTTGCAGAAGATGATAGTGAAGAAGAAGAAGAAGAAGAGGAAGTAAGGCCTCATAGGAAAAGATCTAAAAGAGATGAAGAAGAAGAAGAAAGTCCCTTTCCTAGGAAAAGATCTAGAAGGAATGAAGAAGAAGATGTAGAAGAGTATGTTCTATTTTCTGCACTCTTTGGATCTGTGTCTCCTGGAGAAGATACATGGCTCATTGATAGTGGTGCTTCAAAGCACATGACAGGTCAGAAGAAAACTCTCTCAAGACTTGAAGAAAAGTCTTCTCCACAAAAGGTATCTCTAGGAGATGATTATCAATATCCCATCAAGGGAATTGGTGAAGCAAGCTACAAGCTTGATTCTGGAACACCTTTAAAGATGAAAGAAATTTTATATGTACCAGGTTTAAAGAAGAACCTACACTCTATCTCAGCACTAGATAAGAAAGGTTTTAGGATTGCATTTATTGATGGACAAGTACTTATGTGGCCCAAAGGAAAATCAATTGAAGATGCAATTGTTATTGGTGAAGAAGAAGGAGGTCTTTACAAGCTCAAGGGTTACCCAGAAGCTGCCCTTGTCCATGAAAGCACTAGCCCCAGTGAGCTATGGCAGAGAAGGCTTGCTCACATTAATTACAAATCCCTACCCTATGTGAGCAAGGTGGTCATAGGATTACCAGACTTGAAGGTTGATCATAATGGCACATGCAAAGGATGTGAGAAAGGGAAGAATGTCAAGAACCCTTTTCCAAAGAGTGAAACAAAGACTAAGAACATTCTAGAGTTAATACATTCAAATGTATGTGGACCAATGCCCACCACATCCTTAAGTGGGTTTGAATACTATCTCTCATTCATTGATGACTATTCAAGGAAGACTTGGATATACTTTCTAAAAGGAAAGAATGAAGTTTTTGGAAAATTTAAAGAGTTCAAGGCCTTAATATAAAATCTCTCAGAAAAGAAAATCAAGATTCTCAGAACAGATAATGGCAGAGAATATACTTCAAAGGACTTTGAAGACTTTTGTAAGGAAGCTGGAATAAAGAGGGAACTAACCACTCCCTACAATCCCCAACAAAATGAGGTTGCTGAAAGAAAGAATAGAACTATCATGGAAGCTGTAAAGACAATGATACATGACCAAGATCTACCCATGTATCTATGGGCTGAAGCAGCTAGGACAGTAGTCTATGTACAAAATAGGCTATCTCATAGTGCTCTTGAATTCAAGACCCCAGAAGAAGTGTTCACAGGAAAGAAGCCTGAGGTAAGTCATCTCAAAATATTTGGATGTCCAGTGTACATTCACATTCCAAAAGAAAAGAGAACCAAGTTGGATCCTTCTAGTAAGAAAGGAATATTTGTTGGATATTGTGAGTCATCAAAAGCTTTCAGAATTTACATACCTGATTTTCATCATATGGAAATAAGTAGAGATGTAACTTTTGATGAAGAAGCAGCTCTCAAGAAATCTAGGAAGTGCCAACTTGAAGAAGTCTATGAAGAAGATACTCCTCCTAGAATCTCAAAAGCTGTGCCAATCCCTGAAGATGATACACCCGAGGACCATGACATGTTGGAACCACAAGAACCCCCCATTACAAACTTATCTAAGAAAAGAAGGCTAGCATGGGCTAGAGACATTATTCAAGGAGCTGAAAAATATGGAGCTCCTGAAGGCTCCACAAGAGAAAGAAAGAAACCAAAACTAGTATCCAACTATGTGGCCTTGATGTGTGATCTTGTGGATCAACAACCTACTAGCTATGAAGAGGCAGCTCAGAAGAAGGAGTGGGTAGAAGCAATGACAGAAGAATACCAATCAATAATGAAAAATGATGTTTGGGATCTAGTTCCCAAACCAAAAGATAAAAGTGTGGTTTCTTCCAAATGGATATTCAAGATAAAACATGCTGCTGATGGTAGCATTGAAAAATACAAGGCAAGATTTGTAGCCAGAGGATTCTCTCAAAAGGAGGGAATTGACTATGAAAAAACATTTGCACCAGTTGCTAGGTACACTTCAATCAGAACTATCATGGCACTTGCATCTATGATGAAGTGGAAATTACACCAGATGGATGTTAAGACAACCTTCCTGAATGGTGTAATTGAAGAAGAAGTGTACATAGAACAACCACAAGGATTTGAGGTTAAAGATGGAATAACACATGTATGCAAGCTGAAAAAGTCTTTGTATGGATTGAAGCAAGCTCCCAGATCTTGGTACGGAAGGATTGATAGTTTCTTAACAAGCATGGGCTTTACCAAGAGCAAAACTGATCCAAATCTTTACCTCAAGCTTATGGATGATGAACCTATTATATTACTGCTGTATGTAGATGATCTATTTCTAACAGGAAATGAGAATCAAATTATCGAATGTAAGAAGAAGCTTTCTTCAGAATTTGAAATGAAGGATCTCGGATTAATGCACTACTTCTTAGGTCTAGAAGTATGGCAAGAACCAAAAGGAATCTTCTTAAATTAAGGTAAGTATGCTGTGGGGATCCTAAAAAGATTCGATATGTTGGAGTGTAAAGCCATGGCCACTCCCATAGACTCCAACTTGAAATTATTAGTTAATGACTCATCAGAATTAGTGGATGTAACTCTATATAGACAATTCATTGGGTCATTGATGTATTTAACAAATACCAGACCAGATATATGCTTTGCTGTAAATACCTTGAGTCAGTATCTAGTAGAACCTAGAAAAGTTCACTTAATAGCTGCAAAGCATGTAATGAGGTATCTAAAGGGTACATTAGATTTTGGTCTATACTATCTTGGAAGTCATGAACTCAGATTACATGGTTACTCAAACTTTGATTGGGCAGGAAGTGTTTCAGACAGAAAAAGTACATCGGGTGGATGTTATGGTCTTGGATCTGCCATGATCTCATGGTTTAGCAAGAAACAATCCAGTGTGGCTCTCAGTACTGCTGAAGCAGAATATATAGCTTCCTGCTCTGCCAGTTGTGAAGCAGTATGGCTTCGAAAATTATTATCTGGAGTGTTTGACTTAGAGATGGATCCCACTGTGATCATGTGTGACAATCAAAGTTGTATTAAGATGACAGAAAATCTAGTATTCCACGATAAGTCAAAACACATAGAGATACGATATTTCTATATACGAGATATGGTGCAGAGGGGAGCTATTAAGCTCGAGTATGTGAGCACTGAGGAACAAATTGCTGATATATTGACCAAACCTCTGTCTCGAGTAAAATTTGAGTATTTCCGAGACAAGCTTGGTGTGGTTCAAAAGGACCCTCCTTGAAAGGGGGAGTGATATAGTCAATGATGATGAGATTTCCCACATCGACAGCAAGGTCGATGATGAGGATACCTATTTATTACACCTAGATATTTATATGTATGCTTAGGATTATTATATGTATATTTAGAATACTTATATCACTTATATTTCTGATATTTTTTTTATGTATTGATGAGGATACATGCTTATATTGATGTGTTGATGAGGATACATGCTTATATTGATGTATTGATGAGGATACATGTTTTGATGATATGGATACTTGTATGTACTAATGATGTACTAACGATATCTGTATTGATGAGGATACAGGTGGGGATTGGATCATCCCTGGACTTCAGTCCTAAAGTGAGCCGTAGACATATGTCTCTGAGAATGAATTCCTTAGTGGACAAGTGGGGATTGGATCATCCCTGGACTTCAGTCCTAAAGTGAGCCGTAGACATATGTCTCTGAGAATGAAGTCCTTAGTGGACAAGTGGGGATTGGATCATCCCTGGACTTCAGTCCTAAAGTGAGCCGTAGACATATGTCTCCGAGAATGAAGTCCTTAGTGGACAAGTGGGGATTGGATCATCCCTGGACTTTAGTCCTAAAGTGATCCGTAGACATGTGTCTCTGAGAATGAAGTCCCTAATGGACATGATCGGACTGGATTGTCCCTGGACCTCGGTGGATTAATCATCCTTAGACCGTAAATCCCATAATTCCGAAAGGAAGGATAGTCTTAAAAGAGATTGAGTGTGGATTAATCATCCTTAGACCGTAAATCCTGTAATTCCGAAAGGAAGGATAGTCTTAAAATAGATTGAGTATGGATTAATCATCCTTAGACCGTAAATCCTGTAATTCCGAAAGGAAAGATAGTCTTAAAAGAGATTGAGTATGGATTAATCATCCTTAGACCGTAAATCCTGTAATTCCGAAAGGAAGGATAGTCTTAAAAGAGATTGAGTGTGGATTAATCATCCTTAGACCATAAATCCCGTAATTCCGAAAGGAAGAATAGTCTTAAAACATGATTGTGATGAGATTGATCCCGTAATTCCGAAAGGAAGGATCATGTGGGTTGCAGACGATGCTGATGATCATGTGATGACGATGCTGATGATCGTGTGATGACAATGCTGATGATCATGTGATGATGATGCTGATGATCGTATGATGACGATGCTGATGATCGTGTGATAACGATGCTGATCGTATGATGACGATACTGATGATCGTGCGATGACGGTGATGATGATAATTGATGTTCCAGTAACTGGTTGAGTTACTGATGATGATGTATTGAAGAAAGATTCCAATGATTTATAGATGTATCATGTATGATGTAGTTGATGACTCCTTGCTCCTGCAGATGTTCGATGACTCCTTGCTCCTGCAGATGTTGTTATAATATCCTTCTCGTTAAGGGGTGTGCCGAATATTGTAACTTCTAAGAATATTATATTTGTACCTTATTATTCCAGAGATGTTTCATCCCTCCGAGGTGATTCTATTATGTATCCGGAGATGTTTATTCCTCCGATGGTTTGTGGTAACTAGGGTTATTAGACCCACCATGTGGGGGTCGGCTCTGAGTTTATTATTTAGGGGTTATTAGACTTCACTAAGAGAGGTCGGCCCCATTAGGGATTTTAGTCAGTTAGGAACTAGTATAAGTAGAGGAGATTGCTCCTTACTTATCACACACTTGCTTAGCTCAGAAAGTAGCACACTTGTGTTTGAGAGGTCTGCATAGGAGGTAGAGAAGGAGGACAAGTCTTGGAGCACATCTTGTATTTTGGTTGATCATCTTATTGAGGAAAGATTTGCTGGGTTTTCTACCCCATGAGGGTTTCCTAGGGTAATATCTTTGTCTATCTTGTGATTATGTTTCTTTCAGTGATCTTGCTAGTCAAATTAGAATAAACTTAACACTATTTATGGTTTTTTATTGTAATTTTCTTTTCTCAGATAATCTTTTTTTTGTTAAATTTCATTTCCCATAGTTTATTGAGTGATGCTCTTTGAGCCTTATCAAGAAGCCCCTTTATTTTATGCTTGACAACGATATGAATATGTTTATAACTTTTCATCTTAAAACCAACATGCAAATAGTGTTTGTGAATGGTACGTTTATGCATTTTCTTTGAAGTAGTCATAGGAATTCATTCACAATGGATGAAACCATAATTGTGCTTAGAATTTAACATGACACAACCTATCCCATTTTAATCTTTGGTTTTCAACTACTATCAAGAAAGGATTTTTGTAGCTCTATGCTTGAGTTAAGTTCTTATAAGTAGAATTGATTTATATATGTACTTACCAGGAACTTCGATCTAGATTTGTGTACAACTGAAAGAAAGGATTGGTATAGGTTTTAGTCCCTCAACCTCGCTTAATTTTCAAATTGAAACTCTACTTGTGAATCAAATAATATTCTATGCAACTTGCCATGCAAGTTCACATGGTTTCATGGAATAATTGTGTAGTGACCTATGGACACTGGTTGGGATAACGGCAAATTAGATGAGTAAATTCATGTATATATTAATCCATAAAATTAAGCATAATCAACATAGTTCATGGTTGCCCCTGATCAGTAATGAACATTTAATGTCACTTCAAGCAAATAAGGATCATATCTTGAGCGACATAACTACACTTGAATACCAATTAGTTTAATCTTCTTTATCACATCACTTAATGACAGGGTAGTGGAACCCACAACAAATTCTTAAAAGTTATCATATTTTAGAAATTTTATCATGTTATCATATCTTAGAAATTTTACCATTACTTCACAAGTGTTTTGCATGAAGATAATATAAAAGGAGTATAATAATGTAAAAGATGTTTTAATTGATGTATAAGCCAAATCCACATGCAAAATCACTTGCATCTAATAGTTGGCCTCCCAAGTATAGATTGCAAGTTCATATGTTTTGTACTAGTTTTTTTCAAGGATTTTGGATTTTGAAAGTTGTAGGACAAAAATATTAGAAACATTGCCTCTTGTTTAAAATTCCACTAGCAAAAAATGCACACTATTTGATCATACATGCATTATAATTGAATAAACAAAACTTTTTACTAAATAAGATTCCAACATAGGTATAATCTTCATTTAAAAGAATGAACACTCATATGTAGCATATTAAACTTTCTATTTGATCATGTATGCATTATAAGTGAATAAACTGGGGGGGAAACGAGGCTCTACAACTAGGGTTTCGACCTAGCAGGATCTCGGCAGCTATGGTTTCTTCCATAGCCGCCATCCCCTTCCTCCCCTGTGCAGCTACCTGTCAAGGATACATTTCCTGCGCTTGGAGCGGTGGTGGAGCCTTCACGGCGACCCAAGCGGTGTTCTGCTGTGGCGGCGGCGATGGTTTCATTGCAGAGGGGAGCCGAATGGCAAGGCGACCTTGGCGTTCGACTGGCGGCCATCTCGATCTGTCACCTGTGGAGCAGTTCAGGGCTCTAGTGGGCATCTTCCTGTGGCGGCGGTGGCTGAGCTTTGCCGTGGTGGCAACGGCCAAGGCGTTGGCCATTCGACGGCTGTGGAGATGCTGTTCTGGTGTGGGCTCCTGCGTGGCGGTGGCGGCAGAAGACCTGAATCGTGGAGCTGCCTACTCGTAGTCGGTTGATGTCGGCCGGCTTGATAACCACGTCTTGAAGGGCTGCGGAAGGAAGCGGTTTCGGGGATTCTGGTTTCGTCGGAGCTGGAGGACTACTCGGGGCTTTTACTGCGGTGATTTCTTGCAAATCCATGGCGTCTGCCCGCGGTCACGGAGATGCAGGCTGAGAAACAAGTAGGGGATAGAACACGAAAATCAAGACTCCGCACAAGCTACGACGGGGAAACGAACGCCATCATTGAAAGAGTCACCTGCTCCAGAGGGAAGTTTGTGACGGGGACGGCTGTTTCCGGGCCGAGGTGCCTTCTTGTTTGTTGGGTAGATTGCTGGTTCTATGCAGGCGGTGGAGGCATCGCAGGATCTGGGGCGTAGGGTGTCTGGCCGTTTTCTTCATCAGTAGTTGCTGGCTGTTTCGCCGGTTTTGGGATCCAGAGTTTGCTGCTTGTCCACAGACTTGGATCTGCTGTTTTCTTCTGCTGAGGGCTTCGGTCTGAAGACTCCCAACCACCTGGTCACCTGCTGCACAAGATCTTTTTCTTGTGGCAACGTTTGGTTTTCTCTTTGCTGTTCAAGACTCATCTTCTTGTGGCGAAGTTTTATTGGGTTTATCTTTCTTTTATTGGTTCAGCTCTTTATAAGCTGTTGTATCTGCTTATATGGGACATAAATATGTGAAAATGTAGGGATCCTTGCGATTCTACTACATCTGCAGAATGTAATTTTAATCATCTTTTTGAAATAAAATTACGGACATTTTCCCAGGAAAAAAAAGAAAAAAAAAAGTGAATAAACTAAACTTTCTACTAAATAATATTCCAACATAGGTACAATGTTCATTTAAAAAAATGAACACTCATATATAACATACTAACGATAACAATGAAATCACATTTGCAAAATTAAGTATCAAACTTACATCTTCTTATCAACATTTAAAACATCAAATTCAATTGGGACTAAACTAAGAATGCTTGCTAACTTTAGATTTCCTTTGTTTTAAAAAGAACTTGTAGAATTTAGAAACATGCGCATGTTTCTAAATTATAACAAGAGAAAAAGCTGCATTGCAGCAAATTCCCTGCCATAGGGATAGTAAGGGATGTGGAAAAAAAAGCATAGCCTCAAAATTTTGATGATAATGGTAAGTAACTTGCCTTTTTATAGCTCAAAGCATTGTTTAACCGTGCTTCACCCGTTTTCCTCTGCCTCCTATAACTGAAGCTACAAGTTCCTAGCTATAACTAAAATTGCAAGTTATAATGATATATATCTACATATCTCCTATCTGGACAATGTTCTTTATACTTTGTTGAAATTCAACAATAAGAACTCAAACATATTTTCCAATTAAATTCATAAAAAATAATATATTGTTCAAAGAGATTTTTTTATGTCCAACTTTAAACATTGAAACAAAATTATATTAAAACCAATAACGAGGAACTAGTGACAATGTATTGACCTGATGGCGAGGATAATAATGTATAAAGCAAAGGTAAATATTCATTCTCTTTTAAATTGTGTATGGTGGTTTGCAAATCCGTAAATCTTGTGTTCGATTTTTAGCGTTTCATTTTCATGTCTAACCATTGTTCGATAAAATAATCAAATAATGGAATCTAAAATTGGGCCAGCTTATATCTCATGGCTTTATGCACACCTTGTTTGAACCGTGATAATTAATGTGAAAATGCCTTTCCTTAAAAATGAATTATTTAACTCTTAATATATTACAATATATACATTAACTTGTGTATAATGTAGCCACCGCTAATACTCTCAAAAGCATTAAAAGCCACAATATATAAGTCAAGTGAAAAAGAAAAGGATATAACATTTAAATATTATCATCATGGCAAGTACAAATTTGTGCATAAATTAACAACATAATCATAAAATTCAAATATTGCGCAGTGGGCAGGATTAACATAGCGAACAAAGGTTTGTTTGAGTCATTCTTATGGTTTAAGTCATCTTTTTGATAGAAATTGTCGTTTGAATTTAGGACGAGTGGATATTTGCTGTCAAACAAGGATAATTTTAGGGGCGAAATTTAGTCCATGGGCTATTTTTCCATGTTTTTTTTTTTCCAGAAAATGATTTGTCAATTTGCATTTTTTGAAGCCCCATTTCACCCAATTTTGATGGGGTGAAATTTTTTCACTCTAAAAATCGCCAGATTATTATATAAACTATATAAAATCTTTAGGAATTGAATTAATTTTAGAAAAATGTTGCCAAAAAGTTTATAGTTGACATTTTAAGAATTGGTAAGATTCACCAAGGTTTATACACTTTTAAATAAGTACGGGTTCTTAAAATTATCCCTGCTGTCAAACTGTAGGAATAAAAAATTGACTGTAAGCTTCTTGTTTGCATTTCCTTAAATTTTATGTCATCTCTCGCATCCATCGGGGGAGACTATTTTGGCTTTGTCTTAGCCGAACAGTTTATGAAATGATAAATCTTTAAGAGAATAGCTTGATTGTGTAATTTTTATGGGCTACAATTTTGAATAATTTGTCTAGCTGATTCTTTGTGTTCATGAAATAACTTTAGAGGGATTTTGAAAGATATATTTTCCCTAATACATGAATTGCTTTGCAGCTTTTGTTAAATTTAAATAGATTCATTATGTGTATGGCATTTCGAGAAAAAGAATGGAAGGGTAAAATTTGGTTGAGTAGAACAAGCATAACTACTTTTACTTTCGATACAAAATTTAATAAAGACTTCTTTCGTTGGAAGTTGGTTTGAGAAACGCGTTGCCTATGTTTCATTTCCTCCATCTTATCAGTGAGCCAAGGACATGTTAGCAAAATTTGATGATTTGAATATTTTGTCCGACGTTAATTCCAGGTGTAGAATTTGGGCGTTGAAGTTTTCTCTGGAATTATAAGGTTACTTTGGGATAATTGACTAGCAACACAGAGTTGGGAATCATGAGGAGATTATGGAGAGGAAACATAGGCAATTTTTAGTTTCCTAAGGCATGCCCGAAGTTTGCGATTTTCCTTTAGCCAGATTGCCATAAATGAACTAGAGGAGTCATATTTGTAATCAAGTTCCAGGGGGTAGACAAATTAATTCATTGATCATTGAGATGTTAAGGTGGAATTAAGAAAAATTAGCGTTTTAAATTTCCTGTTGTTTTGCACCATAAAATTGCTGCATGGAACGCGTGGGGCACTATTCAATAGTGCTCTCACTACACTGTGTTTTAACGATAACAAACATAAAATTACTTTTGCCAATGTTTTTACACTCTTCTCCCATTTGATAGTGGGGTTCGATTTTCACTGCGTGCGCCGAAGAAGCTATTGACAAGCTTTCATTTATCAAATAATGTATAATTAATGTCTTCACGACCACTTTGCCACACAACATAGAGAGTGGGAGAAACAAAATTCATGCAGTGGGCTTCACGTTTCCAAAGATGATAAGAAATAAATAAACTATTAGAGCTTTAGGGAAAATAATATAACTTTTGTTCTTATCAGGATCAGAATGTGTACCATGGAAGCAATAGTTTCAGTATGTAGCAATGGATTACAGTGCACATCAAAGAAAGATGCACTGATATACAAGATGCACTCTCTCCTCAGACACTACATAACCGCTGAAGAAATCAATGATATCTTCCTTTTTGGCAAAAAAAGAGAGGCCATTGATCTTCAGAACACCCTCAACCTCGTTATGGCCGTGTTTGTGATGTGTGAACTCAATATCGTGATTGATTTCGGCAAAGATGGTATGGTAATATTTTGTCTTCATGCAATGGAGAACCCCAAAAAGAACCAAGGCGATGTTCACCTTCCAGGCCAGGCCAAAAAGAACCAAGGGTTTGTGTTAGTTTCTCATCATTTAATTTAGTATAATCTAGGATCTTAACTGAGAGAACAATATGTACAACATATCAAACACAAGAGACAAGAGATACAATACATTTCACCGGGGAAAACCATAAAGGGGAAAAACCCCGCAACTTCCTCAAACATAGAATAAGCACCAATACAAAGATCACAAAGATGAAACCCCAAAATATAGATGTCTCCAACAGTTAATCCTCCTCCACTTGTGTGCACTCCTCTCTCTCAACTATGCGAGTTGGATGAATGAGTGAATGAGCAAATAGAGTGGTGCAACCACTCTATTTATACTTTAACTTGACCTGCCTTTTTCCCTAACTGGGCCGACTCCTTAAGGGAGTCTAATCACTCTTCCACTTAACTCATACAAGGACGACCCCTCTAAGGTGGTCTAATAACCCATCAAATATAAGTTACAACACTTACAATATAACTTGCGACACTTGCAAATACAAATGACGACACTTCCGATCGGAGGAATAAGACATCTCCGTCGGGGATACAATAAAGTACAAATGTAATACATACAATATACAAGTGAATATATTTCGAAGTTACAAATACATCAACACTCCCTCTTAACTAGGAAGGTATTCTCTTGACAGAGGTCATCAATACATATAGGCACAAGTCTTCAATACTGTAGCTGGATCATCGTCACTAGATCACTGGAGCATCATCGTCACTACTGTTGTACTTGTCATCTCGATCACTGGTGCTATCTCTCAATTCTACTCGTCATAGAAATTTCTACAGAGCCAGCCCTTTTTCATGTTGGATGTAGGCCTAGCCTCCATGTAGGGCTTCATCATCTCTGTGAGCAGCCCATCCGGTGGAATCTCAGGACTAATTATGTGCATCTGCAAAACCTCGAAAGAGCATCCCAGGACTGATTACGAGCTACTACGCAACCTATAGGATCTCCCAGGGAGCGATTGCATGCGACCAAGCAAAACCTTGAAAGAGCATCCCAGGACTGATTACGAGCTACTACTCAACCTATAGGATCTCCCAAGCAGCGATTATATGCGAACAAGCAAAACCTCGAAAGAGCATCCCAAGACTGATTACGTGCCAAGCACAACCTGCAAGATCTCCCAGGGAGCGATTATATGCGAACAAGCAAAACCTTGAAAGAGCATCCCAGGACTGATTACGTGCCAAGCACAACCTGCAAGATCTCCCAGGGAGCAATTATATGCTACTGCACAACCCGCAAGATATCCACGGCCATAGAGCATCATATGGATGCTCATGATCATACGGATCATCATCATACACGGTGCATCATATGGATGCACATGATCATACATATCATCATCATACAGAGCATCATGCAAATGCTCATCACACAGCACTTACAACCACAGCCATGGGAGGACCCGCCTGCCACCATGCTTGGAAGGGTTCCTGCATTTGTGTCCCGTCACTTCCTCCTGGAAGTATCTTCAATCTGAAAAACACCAAGCCTCTCTCTAAAGTACTCGAACTTCACCTTGGCTAGTGGCTTGGTCAACACATCTGCTATCTGCTCGTCTATCGCAACATACAGGAGCTTCACTACTCCTCTCTGCACCATATCCCTGATATAGTGATACTTGATCTCGATGTGCTTCGACTTGTCATGGAACACCGGGTTCTCAGACAACTTCACACAACTCTGGTATCATAGAAGATACAAGTAGCATCCAACTGGATATCAAACAAATCAGACTGTAGCTTCCTTATCCATACTGCCTCACAACTAGCCGAACAAGCTGCGACATACTTTGCTTCGACTGTACTCAGTGCTACGCAGGATTGCTTCCTGCTAAACCAAGAGATCACACCTGATCCCATCCTGAAGCAGCACCCCGAAGTGCTCTTCCTATCTGCAGCACTGCCTGCCCAATCTGAATCAACATAACCCTCCATGTTAACCTTTTGATTCGCATCATACTTGAGCCCATAATCAACCGTACCCTTCAGGTACCTCAGAATATGCTTTACAGCAATCAGGTGAACATGTCTAGGATCCGTTAGGACCTGGCTCAAGGTGTTCACTGCAAAGCAAATATCTGGTCTCATGTTCGTTAGGTACATCAAGGACCCAATCATCTGACGATACATCGTGGAATCAACCGACTCTGATGAAGCATCACTCAATAGCTTCAGGTTCGATGCCATAGGTGTGGCCATGGCCTTGCAGTCCATCATCCTGAACCGCTTCAGGATCTCTACTGCATACTTCCTTTGTCCAAGGAAGATTCCATATGTACTCTGCCACACCTCCATACCTATAAAGTAATGCATCATACCCAAGTCCTTCATCTTGAACTCGACAGCGAGCTTCCTCTTCGTATCAACAATCAACCCAATCTCACCTGTCACAAATAGGTCATCTACATACAGTAGGAATATCACTGGATTGCCTTCCTCAACCTTGTAGTGAAGTTTGGAATCCGCTTTACTCTTGGTAAAGCCCAAACTAGTCAGGAAGCTGTCAATCCTGCCGTACCATGTCCTGGGTGCTTGTTTCAAACCGTATAAGGATTTCTTTAATTTGCACACATGTGACTCCCTGTCATGTGTCTCAAAACCGAGTGGCTTCTCCACATACACTTCCTCTTCAACTACACCATTCAAGAAAGCTGTCTTGACATCCATCTGGTGTATCTTCCATTTCATCACTGCAGCCAGAGAAAGTACTATTTTGATGGAAGTGTATCTGGCTACAAATGAAAAAAATTCTTCATAATCTATCCCTTCTTTCTAGGAGAAGCCACGAGCCACAAATCTTGCCTTGTATTTATCTATGCTACCATCTGCAACATGCTTGATCTTGTAGATCCACTTGGAAGTCACAACATACTTCCCTTCTGGTCTCAGGGCCACATCCCAGACATCATTCTTCATGATCGACTGATACTCCTTGATCATGCCATCCTTCCATTATTGTATCCCTGATCCTGGGAACTTCAGATTCTTCAATATCTTCAATAGGTAGTTTTCTTGAACTTCGTCGTTGGAACAAATGTTGTTGTCATTCTTTTGTAGGTGATTGTACACGATCTTTCCTACAAGTCAAATTCAATTGCATGATTAGAACTTTCTCATAGTTTTCAGAACAAAATCTTACACATAAGGAGATATGTCATACAGTCATGCAATTATCTTAGCCAATGCTTCAATACAACATTTATCCATATCCTGTAACTTTATAGATGCCTTCCATCTCTACTAGAACATTGTTAAGAGTGTGCACTACTCCCAACATGTCAACAAAGAGGTTTCAATCTAGATAAGTAGCAATGGAGTGTTGTATAGTACCATAGGTCACTTACCCATTACTATATTAGTAGTATCTTTTTCATTAATGCAACTTTTCTAAAATGCATAATATACATCCTAAATATAGGAACATAAGTATGTACATGGCTGAACAACATCATTTAAGTAATCATATATACAAGAAATGACAATTCAAATACTTATCTTTGTTTGGTTGTTGGGTGGACTCCCTCTCAATCTTTGCTTCCTTGCAGGAACTACTGGAGTCTCTAATAGTGTGCACCTTAACCAATGTTGAAAATGGATGAGAGGTTCTTCCATAGATTATTTGTTTTCCGGAGCCCAACTCTGCAGTAGCTTCTTCTACTTCTTTCATGTAAAACTTCATTACAATACATATTCTTCATCACTTGAATAATCTTCACTGTCTTCCCTGGTTCTCTTCCTTGGAGTTTCATCATCCTCTGTAGTGTGAGCATGATGTCTTCTCTTGTTGTTCTTCTTCTTGTGGGAGTTTCTTTTGTTCCTCGGACAATCTCTGGAATAGCGTCCCTTCTCATCACAAGTATAACATCGAATGTGAGAAAGATCTCTCATGGATCCTCCAAAGTTCTCCCTCCGATTCTGGTGGTGGTGTTTACCCTTCTTATGATGAGGATGCTCCCTCTTGTAGTTATTATTCCTAGTGTGTGTTGTGAGAGCCTTGTCTTCATTATCCATCTTTTCTTCTCGAGCTACAAGTCTAGCTTCTTCTTGTGAGCATTCCTCCCACAGTCTACTAAAAGAAATCAATTTATTTCTTGCTCAAATTCCTTGGATGAAGGAGTCCCATGACCTAGGGAGGCCATTGAAAGTGGTCATCACAATTTATCCATTCTCCACCACTTCATCCATAGCTTAAAGTTGTTATTTGATTTGAGAGACCCTAGTAAAGTAGGATTGGATGGTCTCTCCATTCTGGATCTTCACACTCTTCAATTGGTTCCGCAATGTCATCTTCCGATTTATATTCTTTCCTTCAAACAACTTCGTCAAGGAATCAAACATCTCCTTGGGTGTCTTTAGAGAAGACACATGTGGTATGAGATGGTCTTTGATAGAATATGCAATAATCCTCTTGGCCTTGACCAAGTTCTTCTTATGTAAGGCCTTAGCCTCATCTCCCTCTGGAATTGGAACCTCTTCACTTATGTAGATATCCAATTCATTCTCTTTTAGGATTAACCCAATCCTATACTTCCATGCTCAGAATTTATCAACCCCTTCAAGCTTATCCTCAAGCTTGGTGTGGTGAGACATCTTAATGAGAAACTCAAATGGAAATAAAATATTTAGGTCTTACCACTTGATTTGTTGAAAATGGATCTGGAGTTGTCTAGGGTTTGCCAGAGAAACCCTAAAAATCCAAACTTGGAATTTCAAACTTTTTTCTGGACAGGGAGATGCAATTGACTAAGGCGAGTAAGCTGGTGTGCTCAGATTTTGAAAACTCCAAAAATTGATCCTCCAAAAATGATCTACGAATTTCGGATCTGCAACTTCTGTCAAAATCTGGTTTTTTGGTTTTTCTGGTCCAAAAATCAAATTAGGGTTTGACTTTCCCGGAGATTCACCCAACCAAAAAATTCGATCTTGGTCTCTAAATTTTGATTTTTCCGAGGAGAGAAATCCTATGCTGAGAGCACTCCAAAATTCCACTTCTGTCAAAAGCCCTAATTTCCCGCAGCAGTGACAAGCCAAAAATGAAAATGCTCAGAATCCAATTATGTTTTAACAGAAATATATGCCATATTGTTTCTGGTGAATCTCTAAAATTTCAGATCCTCACGGTCTGAAACTTCGTCCTGTGGTAGACTGACCTATCATCTTTCCAACCCCACAGATCTGAGGTTCAATGGATTCTCCATGAGAGATATATGCTAAGTGTTGCAACATGACCTGTTTATGGGATGAAACAACATAACGAACTTGTACAGAGTGCAACGTGTCACTATTTCAACTTTGGCCTCTGAAACTCGGACCTGTGAAACTATGGTATGTGTCCTAACTTTCACTTTTTAGGGAATTCAATTTGGATCTTCCTATCCCAAGATATGACCTTTGTTCCTAGGTCACCTGTTTAGGGCTACATTCTGAAAGAGGCAGAAACCCTAACTTGTACGGATCATATCTCACAAAGTACAACGAATATGAGGATGAAATTTTTAGACAAGGTACATACATGTCTGATATTCGGCCTATAAAAATTTCAGATCCTGAACCTTCGCCAAAACGGATTTATAGCGAAAGTTCCACGATGAATAGTTTTCACTATACCAAGCCCTAGCTTCCAATTTGTTGCAAGTGCAACAAGTGTCGTAAATGCCATAGAATGCCTTCCTTCAGGCTAGATTTGATACCATGTTAGTTTTTCATCATTTAATTCAATATGATCTAGGATCTTAACTGAGAGAAAAACATGTACAACATATCAAACACAAGAGACAAGAGACACAAAGCATCTCACCGTGGAAAACCATAAAGGTGAAAAACCCCGCAACTTCCTCAGAGATAGAATAAGCACCAATACAAAGATCACAAAGATGAGACCCAAAAATATAGATGTCTCCAGTAGCTAATCCTCCTCCACTTGTGCGCACTCCTCTCCCTCAACTATGCGAGTTAGATGAATGAGTGAATAAGCAAATAGAGTGGTGCAACCACTCTATTTATACTTTAACATGACATGCCTTTTTCCCTAACTGGGCCAACTCCTTAAGGGAGTCTAATAACCCTTCCACTTAACTCATACAGGGCCAACCCCTCTAAGGTGGTATAATAACCCATCAAATATAAGTTACGACACTTACAATATAACTTGTGACACTTGCAAATACAAATGACGACACTTCCGATCGGAGGAATAATACATCTCCGTCGGGGATACAATAAAGTACAAATGTAATACATACAATATACAAGTGAATATCTTCCGAAGTTACAAATACATCAACAATTTGCCCGAGAACAAGCCCTACTTCTTCATGAACAAAATGTCCAGGATGTCCAGCTCTGAGAAGAAGTTGCATACATTACTCTACGTGCACTGGTACGGGATCTTACAGAGGTGCATAGCGGGCAATTCCTTGTCCGTCTTGCCGATGATTCCAGCTGAGCGTGCCCATAATGCGTAATAGTTGGGCTTTCCTCTGACTCCATAGTAGGAGCCATAGTAGCCTCCATATGGAGTAGGTGGTAATGGCTTGATAATATGTCATCATTACCTTCTGGAGAACCTCTTTTTTTTTTTAGGTGGTAATGGCTTGATAATATGACATCATTACCTTCTGGAGCACTTTTTTTTTAATTTTTTTTATTTTTTTTCATGGAGATTTGAACCTGCGCTAGGATGTGAACTGGGCCGATCAGTGGTGGGATTTATTTGTATTTTTTTTCTTGAAGAACATGCAGAAGAGAGAAGCTTTGTCCTGATAATCCAGTGCGGGATATCAAGCAATTCTGAACATGAAGCTCCAAGTTCTCTCTTTGGGTGTTGTATTTTGGTGCTTAGATAAATCAGTCCGTTAAATACCACCAACGGTAAGAAATTGAGAATATTAATCCAATGTACTAAGCAGTTTTTAAATTAATAATATTATTAATTAAAAAAATGATTTAATGTTTCTAATGAAAGGTTTTTTTTTTAGAGGAAAAAAAAACATACTTTCGTTATTTATGTGGAAATCAAAATGTACATAGATCTCTGATAGCAGAGCTTGATATACACACAAAAAAAATTCCATGCTCATCTTCACTGCTGCACATTCTGATGCTGAAGAAATACCTATGACTCCATCGGGTAGAGTCGAACACACTTCAGACACCCCTACTCCTCGTGAGGCATGGGGTGGTGATCCACCTGAGACTCAACATCGTTTGTTTGGTTCGGACTAAAAAATATCATCAAAAAACCACATTGATCTAGTTTGAGTGATGGCTCCTTCCACCCACTCTTCCCGGAACACGACCCCAACTTTTCCATCAAGCGCAATCTTTGATAAAGAATATGCAACATCATTGTATTCCCTATAGATATGATCTATTGTGAGATCATTGAACCAATTCATCAAATTTTTAACTCTGTCACTCCAGTGTTTTAGCTGGATAGTTTTCAACTGAAAAAGATCCTTTTCCCAGTTTACAATAAACATAGAGTCTCCAAATATCCTGAAAGTACCTAATCCGCACCAAATTGCCACTTTTAGAATACCCCACAAACCAAGAAGTTCATCCTTTGAATTTTACCATGACCACCTGATATATGAAATTTATAAGTGAGGTTTTCACCACAGTTTATATGAAAGTCGGCTCCACATTTCTGCCCCGTAGCCGCACCATCAAAGCAAGCAAAAGCAAAACCGGAAGTACCAAATTTCCAATTCAAATATCTAGTAGGGTTCAGAATTTTTGGCTAAGGATTTCTGTAGATATAAAAAAGCTTCTAAAAACTGAAAAGCACATGATTTTCATTTGGATATTTGTTCTAAAAAATAGCCAAATTACGAGTCTTCCAAATGGACCAAGGCACTAATCCAAGAGTATTCTTAACAAACAGATGCTTCTGTATCCACAACTTATAAGTGAAAGCAAATTTAGAGATAGGCCATTCATCATCAACTTTGAGAGCTGAACAAACAATTTTCCACAACTTTTTTGAGAAGCAGCACTGAAAAAAGAGGTGATCAACGGTCTCACCAGCGTTCCTGCACATATAACACAAATTCAGACCCACCTTTCCTCTTCGTTTTAGGTTATACCATGTCAGGATTTTGTCATTGAATGACAACCACATAAAGAATTTTATTTTGAACGGAAGCTTCCATCTCCACAAGGGGCTAAACCACCATTCCTTGTTACCTTCATAGTGTGATTTTGCAATAGTTTGGTAGGCCGTGCTAGCATTCACCTTACCAGAGTTAGGATTTTTTGACCATAGCAGAGTGTCTTTTTCATCAGACAAGCGAATGCCATTCAAATTTAAAAGGTGAATATAATGGTTCCACTCGGTATCCCAACTACCAGCCAAGCCAAGATCAAACGTTGTGAGCCAATATGAAGGGTCAGCAATAAGACTGCCGAATATTTTAAACTGGTTAAGAGTAAAGAGCCCATACTCAGAGAACATGGATCGCAGGTCCCTGGAGAGTGTATAATTAGACTCAATCCCTAAAATGGGATCAATACCAACAACAAATTGTTTGTCGTCTCCCACTCGCCAAGACAAGAAGCTGCAAATCCAAGGAAGAATCTTCAAAAATACTTTCCAGTAAAAAGAAGCATTCTGGAAATTTCCAACAGGTCTTCGAAGCCAACTAATAGTATCCATTTTGATATATTTTACCTGCAAAATATTTGACCAAATATTATCCCCCATGAGTCCACACCAACAACTTTTCAATGGCAATGCTGAATTAAACCAAAAGATATGTTTAATATTCCAACCTCCCCACTATTTTGGCAGGGAAAGAGCTTCCCATTTGGCCAAGTGATAGTGACCTCCCTCCATGTTTCCGGAGCATAAAAATATGAACATTAAAATTTTTAAAATATGCAGAATCGAGGAAGGAATTTGAGCCATCAAAGCCCAATAAATAGCTATACTGCTCCAAACAGACTTCAGTAAAATAAGTCTACCACCTAATGACAAAAACTTCAGGCACCATGAATTAATTCTCTTTTCAAACCTTTGAATCAGCCATCTCCAGTCATGCAAACTGTAACAATTAGGTTTGATAATGAAACCTAAATATTTAACCCCATCCTCCACCTTGGAGCATTTTAGTGGAAAAAGATCCATAAACTATTGGTCCAACGAAACCATATCTAGATTGGTAACAAAAGATGATTTTCTATGACTGACTTTCATACCCGAAGCTTTACAGAAAGTATCAATTAGAGTCGCAAAAGTCCTCCATTTTTCTATAACAGCTAGACCAAAGAGAATCACATCATCTAAAAAAAGCAGGTGTGAAATGGAGAGAGACTTTGAAAAGTAAATACCTCGAATTTTGCCTTCTCTTATAGCATTGATGATCAATCTGCTCAAGCCTTCTATAACCAGTAAAAACAATAAAGGTGACAGGGGACATCCCTGTCGAAGGCCCCTGTAGCTTCTGAAGAATGCCATTGGATTGCCATTGATTAGGACATAAAAGTTAGCCGTACTGACAAAGGCCATGATACATTTAATTACAGACCAAGGCAACCCAATCTGAATAAGAAAAAACTTGAGGAAATCCCAATTAACTTGATCATATGCTTTAACAAGATCAATATTTAGAATCAAAGCTTTTTGCTTTCTGATTTTGACCGAGTGTAGTACTTCTTGTGTAATTCCCACAACGTCCAGAATTTGTCTATTATCCAAGAAACCAAACTGTTCTCTTGACATACATTCATAGAGCTTGGGTTTCTATTAGCAATAAATTTTGTGATTAATTTATAAGCCAATTTGCAGAGGGAAATCGGCCTGAACTCATCAAAATACTTTGGTTTGTTGGATTTGGAATAAGTGTCAGAAAATTCGAGTTCATTCCACCCGCCATCCATCCTTCACTTCTAGAAAACTCGACCAACTGCAATAAGTCTGGTCCCATTATATCAAAAAAATGAACGAAAAGATCAACATACCACCCATTGGGCCCGGGGCTCTTATCTCTTTTGAAAGCTTTTAAGACATCTTCAATCTCCTTTAAGCTGACAGGATTACCAATGTCTACTCCATCTTCCTCAGTGAAAAAAGTTGGAAAGTGTTTAAGAACACTAAGTTGGGTATCAATACTGGATGACTCCGGATCCTTAAAAAGATTTTGGAAATGGATGTGAGCCATCTCCTCTAGTTTCTTTTGTTCACAAACTTCATTACCCATATTGTCTTCAATTGACCAAACAGAGTTTAAATTCCTCCGATGAGATGCATAATTGCGGAAGAACTTAGTGTTATCATCACCCAATTCAACCCACAAATCACGACTCTTTAATCTCCAGGTGCTTTCTTCAATTTTTAGTAATTCATCAAGTCTAATCTGGAGATTTTTCAATGTCAGACGATCCTCTTCTGCAAATAAACCATCCAAATTGAGTTGATGGAGCTGCTTTATCTAGGATTTAATAGCATTCATTTGTTGTTGGTTCTGTTCTTTTTTTACCTTTCCCCAAACCTTTGTCTTTTCCTTTAATCCTTTTAATTTGAAAATCAATGCTTCAATCGGATTAATATCAAGGGGAATATCAACTTGGTTCCATAAGCTACTAACCATATCACAAAACCCTATATCTTTAAGCCACGTACTGATGAACCTAAAGGGCCTATGAGCTTTGAAATCCATATCATCGAATTGCAAAAAAATTGCTTGATGGTATGAAATGTTTGAATGTTCAATCCAAGAACGGTATCTGTGAAAATTTGAGGCTACCGTATGTGCAATGAGAAATCAATCAAGCCTTTTGCTAATACAAATATCACCTTCACGTTTATTGCTCCAATTTGATCCCATCTTCCTTGGGACAACATCCATAAGCTAAGCCTGTTCAAATAAATCTTTGAAGAAGTCTACTAAGTCATCAACCAACACATTTTTTCCCCACACTTCAACCGCTGACAATGTGAGATTTAGATCACCTGCCACAATTAGATGCCGTGAATTTAGAATGCCCGAATCTTCAAGGGCAGTCCAAAAATGCTCCCTATCCCTGTAAGGACCATACATGTTAATTATTTCCAGGTCAAAATCATTAGAAAGGAATCAAACTTCCAATAAAATGCCCCCCATAGTCTTAAAAGGTTTGAAAACAATAGTCTTAGGATTCCATCCTGACAGTAGACCACCTGAACTGCCACAAGAATCCATGGCACAAAAATACCACTCAGGCATGTACTTTGAGAAAATTTCCACAGCATGTTCGGCCGAGCACATCGTTTCTTGAATGAAAATGCAATCTGGGCTAGTAGATTTTATAAAATTGAACATTGTCCTAGCCTTTGAAACCCCGCCAATGCCTCGAATATTAAAAGACTTTAATGACATTAGACACATTCTGGATGGAATCACCTGCTCTAAGGGTCCTATGTGATGAAGAAGACTCTGCGGGAAAAGAATATGTAGTAATCAAATGTTTTGACAATGGAATGAAAGCATCCCCCTCCTTTTGGTCCTTAAGCGGCTTCTTTTTACGAATAGTAAAATTCATACAACGTATTGAAGGAATGACGTCTTCACCAAGGCACTAGGGTTTTTAGCAAAAACCTCCAAAGGGGTTTTTGGTAGACTGGACAGAGGCAATAAGGACAAGGAAAAGGAGTTTAATGTTGAACCTTTTACAGCCTTTTCTAGTTCCAAATCCGAAGGGCAAGTAATAAAGGGTGGAACAAATGATGGGTCATTCAAGGGGGTAGTGAGAGCCAAATCTTCGGAGTGTTCAGAAACCCTAACCCAATCCAAATCTGAATCCACCAAATGTGAATCTAAAGCCCTAGCTCTATCCTGAGCCAAATTGCTTACATGTTCAACAATAGGGGTAGAATGTATTGCCCCAACAGGGGGAGAAGAACGTTTCGAGCCAGAATCCCCAAATAAGATTCTAGTAACAGGTTTAATGGCCGAATTTTTTAAATCAAGTGCTCTTTCCATAGAAAGATAGAAATCTAACTCAACTTTTGAAACACCCTCATACACAATAGGTTCATTGAGAGACTTACCAGTTTTTCCTTGAGAAACTGGAGAAGGCAAAGAGGGCGTCAAAGAAGGAGTTGTAGAGACAAGAGCAGGACTTGTATGTCGACCAAGGAGCCGTAGACAACTCGCCTTGACATGTCCAGTACACCAACAAAAGAAGCATCTTAAGGGGACATTTTTGTAATCTAGTCGTTGCTTGAAGGTTTTGTCTCCCCAAACAATATCCACCTCAGCAGGTAGACCCTTCGTGACATCAAACTCAACCAACATTGACACAGTCTGGTTATTTATGTCAAAATTCAAATTCTTTTCCATTCTTATAAAACGACCTAAGGAGTTACCCAAACCTTCAAAAATATTTGGACTCCAGAGTTCGAAAGGGAACCCCAACATGAGGACCCAGAGGTGTCTTCTGCTTAGGAACTCAGAGTTGGGATTGAAATTTGTGTGCCACCATTTAAGAATGAGTGAGCCGTCCTTAACCATCCAAGTGCACTCCATAATGGAGGGGATGAGATCTTCATTGGGAAAGATAAATGCAACCCAGCCTTTGGACAATAAACTGGTTCTTGGCGCAAGACCAAACTACGACGTCCAGTTTTTATTCACCCATTCAACTAACTCCAGTTGGGTGAGTCTCATACCCACAACCTTAGCAACAACAGCCCTCCGAGACAGCATGCTGACCCTATCCAAGTTCACCGAGCCATCAATGGTATACACTGCAGCTTCTTGCTTAGGTTTCAGCGCTTTCAGTCTTCTTCTCGCTCTGGCCTCCTCACTCGACAAGGGTTTCAAACATTGGTTTTTATTTTTTGCATGGACAGGAGGAAAAACAGGGTTTGAAACGTGGGTATAACCTTCACAAGTGTCTCCAGGACAAAAGGGGACATGTTTTACCCCCACCTCCATTAAAATAAAGAAAAGGACACAGGGAAAACAAACTCAAGACGACAACTAAAACCCACTAAAAAATTCCAAATCAGCCTAAAAGGTCTGAAGTAAACCAACAAAAGCTGAAAAGACTACGACTAACCTTAAAAGACACACACTAAGTACGAAAAGGAGAAAACTGCATCATGAAAAAATAACACTTTCCCACTTTTTGAAAATTGGTTGGTACTAAAACTAGTCATGCGACTAGTTGGAATCCAAATCTGATTTCGTAATTCCGATCATACTCAGACTGGATCCTTACAGACCAAAAAACCCTAGCCGCCATGGCCCTAAGATCTTCCATCTCCATGCAAATCCACAATGTACTTTACCAATAGAAAAATATGATTTTTATTTTTCAAAAATTAGAAAATATATTTTTCATATTTTTAGAAATTCAATTTAATAATTATTTATTTGCAAACATTACAAAACTTTACAATAAATAGCAACAAAATTTGGAATTAATACAAAGTCAAAAGAATTTGACTTTCAAATGAAAAGTATATCCATGCCTTGGTAGGGAATAATAACATGCATGTGTTTGATTAAACTATCAATAAAAAGTAAAGTTCCCCCCACTGCCCCTCATTTCGACTGCGCAAGAACATGCTCCTCTATGTCAGTGACATAACGAAACTCCATTTTGATTTCTTGGGTCATCACATCGATAAGGAATTGTCCACTGGCTCTGGATTGGTCAATGGATTCAAGAAATATACCATTGGCAATATTTGGTGAACAACAAATTGATCAAGAGAAATATGTGTATTTATATTTAAGTTTTGAATTTTTAATTATTTTAAATCCTTTTCTTATTGCCTCAAGAAACATGTCCAAGAAGCATTCGTAATTTTCAATTTTCTTTTGATATAGCATTGCAGTGCTTGAATATTTGGTGAACAACAAATTGATCAAGAGGTATATGTGTATTTATATTTAAGTTTTGAATTTTTAATTATTTTAAATCCTTTTCTTATTGCCTCAAGAAACATGTCCAAGGAGCATTCATAATTTTCAATTTTCTTTTGATATAGCATTGTAGCGCTGGAATATGGCTTCCATAAACCCAAATCCTCAAGTGGATAATCAAGAAAATCCAAACAAAAATCCCGAAATAGTCAATGTAAACCCTGATGACAATGCCCCACCACCAATGGACCCCAATGCTGAAACCTTAAGAGAAATTAGTAACTTACGAAATTTGAGTAATATTTTTAGGGTTGGAGACCAAATTCGATGCTCACTAGCTGATACTATAGATGGAATTGTCTAGACAATTATTCAAGCAAATGGGGCCTTGTACGATATAGCTTCTTATAGGGAGCATAAGCGTCGTGAATATGCAAACGAGTTGGATCACAATGGTGTTAAAAAACTAAAATTTACCCCCCAAAAAATATTTTCCCTACTTATAGACCCTTGTACAAATGATATCCCTTACATTAACAAATCCCATATTTATATTGAGTGGTGCATACATTTGACATAGACCATAGGTTGACATGCCACATTTGTTGAGAGTATTGACCAGTCAAGGACACCACCTACTTTTGGGTCCAGGCCATCATCTCTTGGTAGGGAAAGGCCATCATCTCTCAGTGGGGTAGGACCATCTTCTCGCAATGGGGCAATACATCCATCTATCACTAGGGTGGAATGCCATCTAATAGTTCCCACCACTAGTTTGCACATCCATGCACATCATGCTCCCAACTTTTCCATGGCCATTAAGGAGACATCCCTCTTGGTGGATTTATGAGCGAGGTAAGTAATGTTATTTTATTTAAATTGTTCTTTTAATTTAACATGCTATTGGATGACCATAATTAGTGTGTAGTGTGATTATTGGATGATCATAATTAGTATGTAGTGTGATTGTTTATATTTGATGTTTATCTCATAGTGTACATTTCATGTTCTTTTAATTTAAATGTATTTTTTAAAATTGTAGTTGTTAGCTCCATCTCCCCAAGACATGATGGATGAAGAATCACCACCAAGCACTGTAAATCCTACACCAACAAAATATTATATGCGTAAGGGTGGTTGTGGGTAGGGAATCAAGGAAAACACAATAATGTACATTTTAACCTATTCATAGTTGTTGGATGAAATGCTTTGTTGTGCATGCAGATTTTTTAATTGTTGAATTATTTGTTTTTGCAACCAATAATAGAGAGTTCACCTGGTGAAATAAATATATTTGATTTGACGACAATGGTTGATGAATTCAGGGGGTCTCGGAGAATCCACAGTATCCATGTTTAGTAATCGATGTTTCAAATCCATAACAGGGATTCATCCTTAGGACGAATTGTCAATTTGTGAAGATCACAAGATCTAGGATATTAATAGTTAATTAATGAGATGCAAAGATAAGCACGGGTCAACAAAGGGAATTGGATAGAAATTAGGGTTTTGGTGAAGTTAACACTTAAAAGATAATTTATTAATTTCTAATGAAGCTTTAAAAGTCTTAAAGCTAATCCTAAAGTCATAAATTTCTAGCCCTAAATTAGTACTATGCTAACATTAGTTTATTGTTCAAAATAAAACTTAAAACTAACACTACTATAATATTATTAATTTCTTAACCTTATTTAAAACCCATGCTAACATTAATTTGATGAACACAATAAAATCTAAATTTTTTATAATATTTTGCTAATATTAGTTTATGGACCTAAGATAAAATAAAACTTAAGAATGATATTATTATAGATTGTTATAAATTTATTAATATTATGTTGTTAGTGTAATTATTGGTTTAGTTTAATAAATTAGTGAGGATGTATTAAACTAATTATTAATGTTTCCTTAACTAATATAGGTCGGGAGCAATGCATAGAGGCTGATGTTAGTGAACGATAATGGCTCTATCAGTGATAGTCCTTTTGGTAGGTGGGACTTGATGAATTGTGTGGTGAAAAATGTTAGAAATGAGCTCCAAGCTAGCAAGGTTAATGAACACATTAACAAGGTATTGATTCCAACAACTTCTTGATTCCTCATATATCCATAAACAATTTAAATATATCCCAAAAAATTCTCATAATGATTTTCAATATGGAATCCAAAAAAATACTTAAAATGCTATGGTTAAATTATAACCCTCTTCATTGAGTTTGTGTGGTATTTATCATGTGCATATAATTACCCCTCCATGTTAAATAGACACCAAAAATGGGTATACTTATAAATTTTCCACTATAAAATAATTGAAAAAGGAATGTGGAAGATTACCCACCATGTCTTGTCAACTTGATAAGTTTAATACCACTTTCTAAGTTTAATAATGACAAGAAGGAAAAATATAAATTTATGATGGAACTAGGAGATGGAGATGGACATCTCTGATATTTGATTGAAGGTATTGCTTCAGACCCAAATATATATGGATGAGGAAGTAGGGCTTGCTGATTATGTTTATGATGCTACTAAGGTAATGAGGATCTTTCAATATGGAGGGGCTAATCAAATTTGGGATCCATTAGTTGATATCCTCAGGGAATATTTCATTGGTGTCCAAAGTGGTGGTGTTTTGGACTTGTGAAAAGCATTAGGCTATGAGGGAAAAGTGGATGGGAGTGACGCGGGGAGGATGTTGTAAGGGAGAAATAATTGCTCCATCAGTGATCGTCCTTGTGGAAGGTGGGATTCAATGATTTGTGTGGTGAAAAATGTTAGCAAGGAGCTCCAAGCTAGTGAGGTTAATACTAATTTGCATATCACTGAGCAAAAACCTAGTTTGCAAATTCGACAAATAAGATAATTTTCTGGCCATGGGAGCCATGGGTGAGGGGTGCTCCTAGATTTAATCCACTTACAGGAATCCAATGGAGAAGATGGTTGATTGACCCGAGTCCTTATTTTCATTTTATGTCCAATTGCATCTCGCTTCCCAAACTCATTTTGGGAATATTGTCGAATTGGTCCTGGAGCATAAAAACATAACGAAAAAACACTTTCAAGTTCCATTAGCTGATACAAGTTTTCTTTGGTAGGTTCTACGTGACCACACTATCTACATTCTCTTGAGGTAGGATTTCCAAGATTGGACCCCTAAAACCAAAATATGCATTGCCTTTCACTGAGAAAAACCCTAGTTTGCAAAATGGACAAATAAAACAAGCTCCATATAACCATGGACGCCATGGGGGAGGGGTGCTCGTAGATTTATCCCATTGCCGAGAATCCAATGGAGTCAATAGTTTGTCGTTCCGAGTCCCATTTTTCATTTTATGTCCAGTTGCATCTTGCTTCCCAAACTCATTTGGGGACTCTTGTCGAATTGGTCCCGAGGAATAAAAACATAACGGAGCAACACTTTCATGTTCTTTCAGCTGATATAATTTTGTTTGGGAAATGTCTATCTACACACTCTCGAGGTAGAGTTTCCAAAATTGAACCCCTGAATCCAAAATGTGTATTTCCTTTAACTAAGCAAAACACTAGTTTGCAAAATGGACAAATAAAACAAACTTTGAGACACAGAAGCCATGTGGGAGGTGTGCTCCTCACTTTAATCCATTGTTGGGAATCCAATAGAGTCAATGGTTCATTGATCCAATTTCCTATTTTCATTTTATGTCCAGTTGCATCTTACTTCCCAAACTCATTTTGGGACTCTTGTTGAATTGGTCTTGGGGCATAAAAAGTAATGGAGCAGCGGTTTCAAGTTTCCTCACCCGATACAATTTTTTTTGGGAAAGATCTTCATGGACACATTGTCTACATGCTCTTGAGGTTCCAATGATTAGACCCCTGAATCCAAAATGTGCATTGCCTTTCACTGAGAAAAACCCTAGTTTGCAAAATAGACAAATAAAACAAGCACTTGGCCATGGGATCCATGGGGGAAGGGCGCTCCTATCTTTAATCCGTTGTCAAGAATCCAACGGAATCGACGGTTCATCGGTCCAAGTACCTAATTTCATTTTATGTCTAATTACATCTCACTTCCCAAACTCATTCGGGGACTCTTATCAAATTGGTCATGGGGCATAAAAACATAATGAAGCAATGATTTCAAGTTTCGTCAGTTGATACAAATTTGTTTGGGAAAGGTCTACACGAACACACTGTCTACACGCTCTCGCGATAGCATTTCCAAAATTGGACCCTTGAATCCAAAATGTGTATTTCCTTTCACTGAGCAAAACCCTAGTTTGCAAAATGGACAAATAAAACAAGCTCTAAGCCATGGGAACTATGGGTAGGGGTGCTCTTAGATTTAATCCATTGATGGGAATGCAACAAAGTCGACAGTTCATTGATCTGAATCATGGTTTTCATTTTATGTCAAGTTGCATCTCGCTTCCCAAACTCATTCAGGGACTCTTGTCAAATTGGTCCTAGGGCATAAAAACGTAACAAAGCAATAGTTTCAAGTTTTTGTTGAGTATGTGTTGTATTATTATCATGTGTGTGTTGGGGGGGGCATGCCGATGTTGATTGAGTCGTCATTGATGCCAACAAAGGACTTACATTGGTGTTTCAGTTATTATTGATGCCACCACGACGCCTTGTAGTGGACAAGCTTGATGGATAGGTATGTATGATGCTAGTGCCCCTACATGTACCCTCACAAGTGGTAGCTTTGGATTTGGAACCCATAAATAGGTGGTTTATGCCTTGGAGCACTTTGTGGAGCCCTGCACTTAGTTGACATGGTAAAAATACCCTTATGCCCTTGCATATTATGGAGCTTGGCATATACACTCTTATTGTACTCATGGTTCATATTCTTGGGTGATGATGTCCTTGGCTCATGGTTGTTGAAGCCCTTGGATCTTGGAACCCATGTATATGCCCTTGTTGTTGTGATGAATATCTTAGACATTGTATGAAGTCCGTGCATAAATATCTTGCACACATGATGAATGGCAGTTTGATGTTGAGCCCTTGAAGTGTTGTGGGACTTTTGTACTCACGCCCACAAGATTGTTGGAGTTTCCCCCTTGGTGCTTGATGGTGAGATAAAGTAGAAGTCCACAAACTTGGGTATTGAAGCTCTCTTGCTTGGTGGTTTGATGTGGAGCCTTTGGACATGCCCAAGTACTTGAAGAAGCCATCAATAGGAATTCAAGTCAAATCTTAAAGGCATCAAGAGGAATTCAAGTCAAATCTTGATGTCCCGCACAAATTGAAGAAATTAACGGTGAAGGACCATGTATTTGCAAGAAAGACCTCCATGGATTGATAGTCCTCGTCAAGCAATTTCCGTTGATATGTGGAGCGTCCACTAACTCTTCACGGTTGAAGAGATATGAATTTTTAAATTTGACAATGCATTTTTACCCCATCACAAATGTTAGCCTGCTAAAAAGGGGGTTATTTAACTATTTTAAATAATATTTTCAATGTCGGCCAGCCTAGAATTAAGGCGGAATTCCTCCACGTTAATGTATATATATGTTGACTCGTTCTGTCCTCTCAAATCCAAGCTCGCAAGTCTGTTTTAACTCTGATTTCGGGTATCATTTTCTGAGGTAGCAACAGGTGTATTCTTCAAGCAAGTATTTTGCAGGTATGAAAATAGCAGCGAAGGTGTAGGGTTGAGAGGAGCAAAGAAGCATCTTCTAAGAGGAAGAGAATGGGTCAAAGTTAGAAGATGAAAATCATAGATCAATGATGACTAATTTTGGTAAAGTATTACTTGGTTGTCTTGGTTGCAAGTATTCCTAGTTTGATCATTGTTTCTTCTCCTATCTATATGTGTTTAAGGTTGTGGTTTTAGTTCTTCATATCCATGCATTAATTTCAAGACCTTGAGATCTCTATCTCGTACTGTTATTGAGCAAGAAGTATGTCCATGAGCTCATGAATTCATTGGAAGTCCTACATGAGAACAATTTATTTGAGGACTGCCATAGAGAGCTGGAGGTTGACTTAATATAGACCTGATCTTAGAGGAAAGTCAAAGGTCTCTTTTGGAGGGATGCTTGGTGTGTGAAAGGAAGTCTTAGGGTGACACAAAACTATGTGCAAGGACTGTTTCTAAACAGATATTAAGTGCTATCTATGAATCTCTAAAACAAGGCAGATTTGGAAGGATGATGACAGTCACTTGTTGATGACTAACTGCATGATCCGCGACTGATTTAGAACACAGTTTGAGGACAACTTGGAGTCTTTGAAAAGTACTAGAAGAAGCAATGTAACTCATTGAAGAGAGCCCAGTGGAAAACAATGAAGAAGAATTTAAAATAGTTTTATATGGTAGCTACAACAGTAGGAAAATGTAAAGACAAATCTCTGTTTTGGATATATATTAGATGTGAAGAAAATTTTAAGATCCAACTCCAGCCATAAGTGGAGATCAAGCTTTTCCTTGGTGTTTTCAATAGGTAGTCAAAGGTCTGATCTTGTGAGATATTTTGGTCATCAAACAAGCTCTGAGTTCATGCATTCAAGAGGCAGTGACAAGCTTAAGAAATCAAGCTTTTCGGGGACTATTGGATGTCTTAGGCACAAATTATTGATCATAAGGTTGAACATGGTTCATGAGAAGCTTCTATATAGGCAGATCCTTATAAGCAAATGTTTGTGCACTTGAGTAGATCTCTAGTTGATTGAGGATGATTTATATGAGCAGTAGAACAATGTGCTACAACAACAGTGACAATTATCTTTGAATCAACAATGACAGATATGTATTTGATTGTGACGGTAGTTGATTGATTTGATTGATTTGTGGTTGATATAGTGACTCGACAGGTTAACATCATATTGCAAGGTGAGTCTTGCACTTTAGGATTGGATTCCTATCTCTTCTTAGTTGGCATTGAGAAAATCAAGTTGGTTCTTTCCTGGGAATCAGAGCTCTCTTTTTCAGTTGGAGCTGATTGATCGCAAAGATTGTTGTCTTCCATGTAATCCAAAATACTATACATATAAAGTTTTCCATACAAATATGGTTTTCTTCTTGTGATGTGATTTGTGCTATGGATTTTATATGTTGATGACATGTTAATGATATATAATGATGATGATCCACTTAGTTTATGATGAACTCTGCTTAGTTGTTGATGAAAAGAATTGAAATAGTGTTAAATTGTTTGCACATTGATTCACCCCCCCCTCTCAGTGTGCCCATTATGTCCAACAATTGGTATCAGAGCCGACCTTCACCACAAGCCTTACCAGCTTGAAGGAGGTCAGTGACACACAATGGATGAAAAAGTAGAGCGTTCTGATAATGATGTGCCTCTCTTTGATGAGATAGACTATTTTGGATGGAGAACCAAAATGAAAGGGTACTTGAAGAGATTTGGTGTTTGGGAGATTGTCATCAATGAATCAACTCCTTCCAGCAAGAAATCCAAGTCAGCTATACAAAAGGAAGCCAAGAAGAACAATGCAACAACCTTGAAATTTATCTTGGATGGGATTCCAAGTTTTGTCAAAGGAAATGTTGGGGAATACAATTCTACAAGGGATCTATGGTTGAAATTGGAAAGAGAATACCAAAGACAAAGACAAGACAAGAAGAAAGCAGAGCATGAAACATAAGTCAATCCCATTGAAGATGTAAAGCGAGAGGAAGTGCAAGACATCACTGAAGGTAAGGATCTTTTGGATTGCAGTATTATTGATTGTGATGATATTTAAAATGCTTTGCAGATAATAAAGAATATTTGTTGAAACCCAATGATGTATTAGCACATATTCTAATGGATATTGATCTCAAATACAATTTGAGGATTAAAAATAAAATTTTGGGGTCCTTCAAAAAGTACCAAAAGAAGACCATGGTACTGATCAAGAAACTAAAACACAAGAACAAAGATTTACAGGATCAACTAGAAGAGAAAGAAAATGAAATTGAAAGATTGAACACTGAATTGATCAGTCAAGCAGAAGAACAAAAAGGAATAATTGACAAGCTTGAAAAAAACCCAGAAGAACTTGAGGAAACAAGAGCAGTTAATGTAAGCTTGAATATTAAACTTGAGGAAGCCAAAATGATAGAATAGGTCTTGAAGAATCAGTTGGATGAAAAAAAAAATCATGCCAAAAGCTTGAAATGGAGGTAATTGAACTCAGAAATACAAGTGAAAAGTCTGTTGCATATGTGAAGTTTAGGAACAACTCAATAATCTTGGACGAGATCTTGGACTGTCAAATATCACCATTTGATAAATCTGTTCTTGGGTATAATAAATAAGTTGAGAAGTCTGAAGACACATTGATGCCTAAGATTCCTAAAGCAAGCCCCTCTTTCTCCAACTGTGAAAATAAAGCTACTCCTCAAGTACCTGCACAGAACAAAGAGGACATCAGACAATTAGGAAGATATCAAGAAGTTGGTTCCACTTCTCCGAGCAGATTCAGAAGAGTGACAACTCCAATATGGTACCAAAAACCCAGGTATGAAAATGGTTTCAATGGTTACTATTTTTCTTGTATTGAATTTGGCCACAAATCCCTGGATTGCAAATATCATGCAAATAGAAGTGTTGGAAATCCCAAACACACAGTTAGATTTTGGAGGTGCAACCATGTTGGTCACATTGTTGCATTTTTTCGCACCATGAGATGCTACAACTACAATGGATTTGGACACAAATCCCAAGACTAATGGTATTCAAGAAATCAACCAATGAGAAATGTCCCATACATAGCAACAAAGAAAGAAAATGAACCATGGAAGAAGAGCAATGATGAAATGATACAAGCTCAAAGAACATGTGCTAAAAAACAAAGATGGATCAAGAATACTGAACAAGAACCACCTCAGATCTGGATGAGGGAGACTGGACAGTTACACATGGGAGAGATTGATCATTTCAAAGGAGATGGATGCCATGTGGAAATCCCACTCCGAGGTTACTCAAAGACCTTGGAGCACCTTGAGTTCACGGAGTTTGGAGGAGGAACTCAAGGGTAGGAAAGAGAAGCCGATGGCTCTTTCAAGAAGTAGGACAGGTCCCGAGATCATGTTACAAGAACATGGAAAGTTATGTATGTTGATAGGGGGAGAAGTTAGCAGTAACCTCATGAGGAGAAATTATTATGTGTGGCCACCATTTTCCATTGATTCTAAAGGGGTGGAGAAGCAGATGAAAGGGGGAGCATGATCTTAGGGGGAGTCATTGAATTATTGTCATCAATGACAAAGGGGGAGAATGTTGATTTAGTTGTAATTGATGCCAACAAAGGACTTACAATGGTCTTTCAATTATTATTGATGCCACCACGACCCCTTGCAGTGGACAATCTTGATGGATAGGTATGGATGATGCTAGTTCCCCTACATGTACCCTCACAAGTGGTAGATTTTGCTTTGGAATCCATACATAGGTGGTTTGTACCTTGGAGCTCTTTGTGGAGCCCTGCATTTAGTTGACATGGTAAAAACACCCTTATACCCTTGCATATGGTGGAGCTTGGCATATACACTCTTATTGTACTCATGGTTCATATTGTTGGGTGATGATGTCCTTGGCTCATGGTTGTTGAAGCCCTTGGATCTTGGAACCCATGTATATTCCCTTGTTGTTGTGATGAATCTCTCAGACATTGTATGAAGTACTTGCATAACTATCTTGCACACATGATGAATGGCAGTTTGATGTTGATCCCTTGAAGTGTTGTGGGACTTTTGTACTCATTCCCACAAGATTGTTGGAGTTTCCCCCTTGGTGCTTGATGGTGCGGTAAAGTAGAAGCCCACAACCTTGGGTATTGAAGTTGTCTTACTTGGTGGTTTGATGTGGAGACTTTGGACATGCCCAAGTACTTGAAGAAGCCATCAAGAGGAATTCAAGTCAAATATTGAAGCCATCAAGAGGAATTCAAGTAAAATATTGACGTCCCACACAAATTGAAGAAATTAAGGGTGAAGGACCAAGTATTTGCAAGCAAGACCTCCATGGATTAATAGTCCTCATCAAGCACTTTCCTTTCATATGTGGAGCTTCCACTAACTCTTCGTGGTTGAATATATATGAATTTTTAAACTTGGCAATGCATTTTTACCCCATCACTAATGTCAACCTGCTAAAAAGGAGGTTATTTAATTATTTTAAATAAGATTTTCACGGTCGAACAACCTAGAATTAAGGAGAAATTCCTCCACATTAATGTATATGTATGTTGACTCATTCTCTGCTCTCAAATCCAAGTTCGCAAGTATGATTTAACTCTGATTTCGGGTATCATTTTACGAGGCAGCCGCAGGTGTATTCTTCAAGCAAGTATTTTGCAGGTCTAAAAATAGCAACAAAGGTACAGGGCTGAGAGGAGCAAAGAAGAAACTTCTAAGAGGAAGAGAAGGAGATGAAGTTAGAATATGAAAAGAATAGATCAAGGATGACTTGAGGATTGATTTCTGTAAAGTATTACTTGGTTATCTTAGTTGCAAGTAGTCCTAGTTTGATCACTGCTTCTGTTGCTATCTATATGTGTTTAAGGATGTGCTTTTAGTTCTTCATATCCATGCATTAAGTTCAATACCTTGAGACCTCTATCTCAGACTGTTATTGAGCAATAAGTCTATCCATGAGCTCATGAATTCATTGGAAATCCTACATGAGAACGATTTATTCGAGGACTGCCATAGAGAGATGAAGGTTGACTGAATATAGAGCTGATCTTAGAGACATTTCAAAAGTCTCTTTTGGAGGGAGGCTTGGTGTGTGAAAGGAAGTCTTAGGGTGACACAAAACTATGTACAATGACTGATTCTAAGCATATATTAAGTGTTATCTATGAAGCTCTAAAACATGGCATATTTGGAAGGATGATGATAGTCACTTGTTGATGACTATGTGCATGCTTCATAAGTGATTTAGAACACAGTCTAAGGACAACTTGGAGTCTTTGAAAAGTACTATAAGAAGGCATGTAACTAATTGAAGAGAGCCCCATGAAAAATGACAAAGAACATTTCAAGAAGAATTCAAGATAGTTTTATACGGCAGTTACAATAGTAGGAAAATGTAAAGACAAATATATGATTTGGATATATATCAGATGTGAAGAAACGTTTAAGATCCAACTCCATCCATAAGTGGAGATTAAGATTTGCCTTGGTGTTTTCAAGAGGTAGTCACACGTCTAATATTGTGAGATATTTTTGTCATCAAATAAGCTCTAAGTTCGTGCATTCAAGAGGTAGCCACTTCCTTAAGAAATCAAGCTCTTCGAGGACTATTGGATGTATTAGGCACAACTTCTTGAGCAGAAGGTTGAACATGGTTCATGAGTAGCTTCTGTATAGGCAGATCCCTATAAGAAGATGTGTGTGCACTTGAGAATATCTCTAGTTGATTGAGGATGATTTATATGAGCAATAGAACAATGTGCTACAACAACAATGACAATTACCTTTGACTCAACAGTGACAAAGATGTACTTGAAAATGACAGTAGTTGCTTGAGTTGATTGAGTTGTGGTTGAGATAGTGACTCGACAGATTGAGATCATATTGCAAGGTGAGTCTTGCACTTGAGGATTGGATTCCTCATCTCTTCTTAGTTGGTACCGAGAAAAGAAAGCTGCGTCTTGCCTAGGAGTTGGACCTCTCTTTGTCAGTTGGAGCTGATTGATCGTGAAGATTGTTATCATCCATGTAATCCAAAATTCTATACATATAAATTTTTCCATACAAATATGGTGTTCTTCTTGTGATGTGCTTTGTGTTATGGATTTTATATGTTGATGACATGTTAATGATGTGTTATGATGATGACCCACTTATTTTATGATGAAATATGCTTAGTTGTTGATGAAAAGAATTGAAAAAGTGTTAAATTGTCTGCACACTGATTCACTCCCCCTCTTAGTGTGCTCATTTTGTCCAGCAGTCGACGCCCTCCCCCTTCCGCGAAGCGAGTTCGAAATTTTTTGGGCTATTTTTTGGTTCTTTCTAAAAATATGTAATTTAATCCCAGTTAATGGATTGGTGTATATTTTCTAATATGGGTTAACAGATTAGGTTTTTGAATGCTACGTAATACCTATATTTGTATTGTGAGTGGTGAATAATCAGTATGAGAAAATAAGATGCGCAACTCTAAGTTTTGTTGGTTTTCCTAGTTAAGGGTTTCTAGGATAAATCTCTGTGTATTATGTGTCAATGTTGTGGTGTAATCTCTATTTTTATTAAAGAATATGGATGCTTTGCTTCTTTGCACAGGTTTAAAACTGTGATATTTTAGAAATTGGATCACTCAGCTGCAGCAGAACTCACTAAAACTCACTCAAGAAGTGCAGAAAGAAGAAGAGGAAATGTTGATTCAATAATCACTCATACACAAGAAATGACAAAAACTGATGTATCATACATCAGTTGTAAGCTGGCACTCTGAATAGTGAATAATAACTAAATACAATCAATTGAATTCGAATGTCTCCTAAGGTCATTCAAATTCTCCTCAATGTGTGGCTTGGATGACATTGAAGACATCATCCAATCAGTAATAGTAGTCACAAGTGGTCAAACATCAGTCAAATGAGTCTAACTGGTTCATGTGGCACAAATATAGGGAAGGAGACTCCAATGTGGGAACATGAGGAGCTGTCAGGAGTTAGTATAGCTAATCTAGTCTCTCTGGAGATCTATCTAAGTGGTTCAGTCAGTTAAACTAATAATCAGTCTTCAGATCAAGGAACATATCCACTAATCAAGGAACTAACTGAAGAATCTCCTAAATAGGTGGAAGAGGGCACACTTGTACTCCAATGATGAAAACAAGGGAGCATATGTGGCTAGGAGGGATAAAACTGGACAGAAACAGGCTCTTGGGGTTGAAACATTGGGGACTAGGTGCTGAGATACTACCATACTGATGACTGGATGCATGCATGATGACTAGATGCATGCAAATATATAAAATGATGGTGAGAATATTCCAACAAAAAATTACATGTGGTATCAGAGCTCGATTATTGGCTTCGGGGGGACGCCTTTGTTGCTGAGGGTTCGACATGGTTGATAGATCTTGGATCCGTGATAAACATGGGTTTAGTGGGGGGTTTGTAGTGTTGATTTGTGCATTGAAAGAGAATGGCGAGTAGTTCTATAATTTAGATTGAGAAATTTAACGACCAAAACTTTGAGCAATGGAAGCTCAAAATGGATGATCTTCTTGTAGATCGACAATAGTGGATTGTTGTGGATCCGGGTAAACAACCCATTGGAATGTCGAAAGAAGATTGGAAGAAATTAAATAGAAGGGCGAGGAGTACAGTCTAACTATGCTTATCAAACTTCGTGTTGTTGAATGTATTTGGAGAATATAGTGCAATAAATCTTTGGATGAAGCTAGGGAGTTTGTATCAATCAAAATCCCTGGTAAACAAGTTGTTTTCGCAAAATAAATTGTATCACCTCATAATGGATGAAAACGACACAATGTCAAAGCATCTAAATGCATACAATAATATTGTAAGTCAAATAAACCCTATTGGACTTAAAATGATTGAAGAAGATAACATTATTGTGTTCCATTCCAGATTCTCTGGATAACCTAATTGTGGCAATAGGTAGTGCTAGTCAAGCAACCTTAAAATTTGATGAAATAGTAACATCCATGTTGTCAGAAGAGAAGAGGCAAAAAGCCATGGATAATCATAGCATGGATTCCTTATCTATGAGAGTTCTCCCCCAGGAGAGAAACACAAATAAGGGATATGGGGGGAGATCTAAATCCCTAAGAAAATTGATAAGGGTGTTGGAAATGCGGTAAACATAGGCACTATAAAAAGGATTCTGTATCTAAGAATGTGGAGAATATTAATGGATCTGAGGATACCCCTTACACAAAGGTGAAGATATCCTCAGAAGAAGGAGGGGATGTGTACCTAGCTTCCAAAGGTAATCATCCAAAACATGATATATGGATGATTGACTCAGGTGCTTCAAGTCATATGACCCCTCATAGGGAGTGGTTTTGTGAATATGAAAAGTACAATGGAGTAGATGTGTTCTTGGGATATGATTCACCAGCCAATATCATTGGAAATGGAAGAGTCAATCTAAAAATCAAGGATGGAAGGATCAAAACTCTCCTTCGAGTACGACACATTCCAAATCTCGTCAGAAACTTGATATATGTCGGGAAGATGGATGTTGCGGGTCTACAGACTGTCTGTGGAAATGGGAAATGTAAAATGGTTCGAGAAATAATGGTATTGATGAGGCGATTTTGGTTTGGAACTTTGTACAAACTATTGGAAAGCGCCATCATCGACGAATGTAACAGTTCTGTTGTTCCTGAGGGAGGAGATAAAGAAGATAGAACCATGATTGCATCAAGAGGAAAGACAATGCTATGGAATCAAATATTAGGGCACATCGAAGAAAAGGGCCTTCGAGCATTACAAGGTAAAGGTATGGTTGGAGGTATGTCTGATTGAACACTCGATTTTGATTTCTGTGAACATGGCATATATGGAAAACAAAATTGAGTAAGATTTGCATCTGGTACTACAAGAGCAAAGGGAATTTTAGAGTTAATACACAGTGATGTGTTTGGACCTGTTCATGTTCCATGATTAGGTAGATCTATGTATTATGTTTAATTTATAGATGATTTCTCAAGGAACACATGGATTTATTTCCTTCGAAATCAATCTGAAGTATTTGCTAAGTTTAAAGAATTTAAGGCTCTTGTAGAGAATTAGATAGAAAATAAAATAAAGTTGTTGAGGAAAGATAACGATGGGGAGTTTTTGTTAATTTTTCGATAATTGCATTCAAACATTATTTAGGATCCTACTAAGAGAATAACAAGCACAACATAACAATCATAAGCCACAAGAGACACAGAGTTTCCTCGGGGAAAACCAAGAAGGTGAAAAACCCTGCAACTTCCTCAGAGATAGAATAAGCCCCAATACAAAGATCACAAGGATCAATCCCCAAAAGATAGATGACTCCAGCAACTACTCCTCCTCCACTTCTGCGCACTCCTCTCTCAACTAATTGGAGTTGGATGAGTGAGTGAATGAATAGAATGAGACACATTCACTCTCTATTTATACACAACTTAACCTGCCTTTAATTCTAGTTGGGCCGAATTCCTAAGGAAGTCTAGTAACCCACTCACATGACACAAGCAGGGACGACCCCACACTGGTGGTCTAATAACCCATCAAATATAAGTTGTGACACTTGCAACACTTGAGACACTTACGACACTTACAAATACAAATGACGACACTTATGATTGGAGGAATAATACATCTCCATCATGAATATAATAAAGTACAAGTGTAATACATAGAAGAATATCTTCCAAAGTTACAAATACATCAACACTCCCTCTTAACTAGGAAGGTATTCTCTAGACATAGGTCATCGATACATATCACCACAAGTCTTCAATTCTGGAGCTGGATCATCGTCACCGGATCACAGAGCATCATCATCACTGTATCACGGAGCATCATCATCACTGTTGTTGTACTTGTCATCTCGATCACTAGGCTATCTCTCAATTCTTCTCGTCATAGGAAGTTCTACAGAGCCATCCCTTTTTCATGCTGGTTGTAGGCCTAGCCTCCTGTAGGTCTTCATCATCTTTGCGAGCTGGCCATCCTGTGGAATCCTCAGGACTGATTACGTGCGTCAACAAAACCTCGAAAGAGCATCCCAGGAATTTTACGAGCACACAGCTCACCTATCGGATCTCCTAGGATCTTTTACATGTGACCTTTACAAAACCTTAAAAGAGTGTCTTGCCCAGAAAGAACTCTAAAGAGCATCCGAGGACTTTTACGTGCCTAGCACAACGTGTCCGGATATCCAGGACTTATTACATGTGGTCCCCACAAAACCTTAAAAGAGTGTATTTCCCAGCAAGAACTCTAAAGAGCATCCGAGGACTTTTACGTGCCTAGCACAACCTGTCCAGATCTCCAGGACGTATTACATGTGGTCTAGCAAAACCTTAAAAGAGTGTCTTGCCCAGCAAGAACTCTAAAGAGCATCCGAGGACTTTTACGTGCCTAGCACAACCTATCTGGATCTCCAGGATGTATTACATGCTACCCTTGCACAACCTGTCCATGGCGACAGAGTACCATCCTGATACTCAAGATCAACCTGATCATCCTCGCACAAAGCATCATCCTGATGCTCATGATCATACTGATCATCATCATACAGTACATCATCCTGATGCACATCATCATCGCATGATCATCCTGATCATCTTCACAGCATTGTCCTGATGCATATCATCATCACATGATCATCCTGATCATCATCATAACATCGTCCTGATGCATATCATCATCGCAAGATCATCCTGATCATTGTCACAATATCATCCTGATGCATATCATCATCGCATGATCATCCTGATCATCGTCACAACATCATCCTGATGCATATCATCATCACATGATCATCCTGATCATCATCATGTAGAACATCATCTGGAGCATCGTCCTGATGCTCATCACACAGCACTTACATCCATAGCCATGGGAAGGATCCTCCTACCACCATGCTTGGAATGGCTCCTGCAAATGTGTCCCATCACTTCTTCCTCGAAGTATCTTCTATATGAGGAACACCAAGCCTCTCTCTGAAATACTCGAACTTCACTCTGGCTAGTGGGTTGGTCAACACATCTACAATCTGCTCATTTGTCGCAACATACTGGAGCTTCAGTGCTCCTCTCTTCACCATATCCCTGATATAGTGATATTTGATCTCAATGTGCTTCGACCTGTCATGGAACACCGGGTTCTACGACAACTTCACACAACTCTAGTTGTCACAGAAGATACAAGTTGCATCCAACTGGAGATCAAATAAATAAGATAGTAGCTTCCTTAGCCATATTGCCTCACAACTAGCCAAACAAGCTGCGACATACTCTGCTTCGGCTGTACTCAGTGCTACACAGGATTGCTTCCTGCTAAACCAAGAGATCACACCTGATCCCATACTGAAGTAGCACCCCAAAGTGCTCTTCCTATCTGTAGCACTGGCTTCCCAATATGAATCAACATAACCCTCCAGGTTAAACTTTTGATTCGCATCATACTTGAGCCCATAATCAATTGTACCCTTCAGGTACCTCAGAATATGCTTTACAACAATCAGGTGAACATGTCTAGGATCTGTCAAAAACTGGCTCAAGGTGTTCATCGCAAAGCAAATATCTGGTCTCGTGTTCGTCAGGTACATCAAGGACCCAATCATCTGATGATACATCGTGGCATCAACTGACTCTGATGAAGCATCACTCAATAGATTCAGGTTCGATGCCATAGGTGTGGCCATGGCCTTGCAGTCCATCATCCCAAACCGCTTCAGGATCTCTACTGCATACTTTCCTTGTCCAAGGAATATTACATATGCACTCTACCACACCTCCATACCTAGAAAGTAATGCATCATTCCCAAGTCCTTCATCTCGAACTCGGCAGAAAGCTTCCTCTTCGTGTCGGCAATCAATCTATTCTCACCTATCAAAAACAAGTCATCCACATACAATAGGAGTATCACTGGATTTCCTTCCTCAACCTTGTAGTAAAGGTTGGAATCTGCTTTACTCTTGGTAAATCCCAAACTGGACAGGAAGCTGTCTATCCTGTCGTACCATGTCCTAGGTGCTTGCTTCAATCTATACAAGGATTTATTCAATTTGCACACATATGACTACCTGTCATGTGTCTCAAAATTGAGTGGCTGCTCCACATACACTTCCTCTTCGACTACACCATTCAAGAAAGCTGTCTTGACATCCATCTGGTGTATCTTCCATTTCATCACTGCTGCCAAAGCAAGTATTGTTCTGATGGAAGTGTATCTGGCTACAGGAGCACAAGTCTCTTCATAATCTATCCCCTCTTTCTGGGAGAAGCCATGAACTACAAATCTTGCCTTGTATTTCTCTATGCTACCATCTGCAGCATGCTTGATCTTATAGATCCACTTGGAAGTCACAACAGACTTCCCTTCTCGTCTTGGGACCACATCCCAAACATCATTCTTCATGATCGAATCGTATTGCTCAAATCATGGAATTCTTCCATTACTGCATCCCGGATCCTAGGAGCTTCAAATTCTTCAATACCTTCAATAAATAGTTTTCTCTGAACTTCATTGATGGAACAAATGTTGTAGTCCTTCTTTTGTAGGTGATTGTACACGATCTTTCCTACAAGTCAAATTCAATTGCATGATTAGAAACTTCTCATAGTTTACAGAACAAATTCTTACACATAAAGGCATATGTCATACATTCATGCAATTATTTTAGCCAATGCTTCAATGCAACATTCATCCATATCCCGTATTCATACGATAACTTTCTAGATGCCTTCCATCTCTAACAGAGCATTGTTAAGAGTTTGCACTACTCCCAACATGTAAGCAAAGAGATTTCATTCTAGATAAGTAGCAATGGAATGTTGTACAGTGCCATAGGCCACTTACCCATCACATGCATATTAGTAGTATACTGTTCATTAATGCAAATATTCTAATATGCATAATACAGAACCTAAGTCCAAGAACATAAGTATATACATCTTTGAACAATATTATTTAAACAATCAGATATACAAGAAATGACAATTCAAATACTTATCTTTGTTTGTTTGTTGAGTGGACTCCCTCTCAATCTTTGCATCCTTGCAGGATCTACTGGAGTCTTTGATAGTGTGCACCTTAACCAATGCTGAAAGTGGATGAGAGGTTCTTCCTTTCTGCAACTCCATTTTGTTGTGAATTGTAAGGAGTGGTCAAATCCCTCTTAATCCCTGAATCACTGCATAACTTCTTGAAGTCTTCTGAAGTGATTTATCCACCATTGTCGGATCTAAAAGTCTTGATCTTCTTTTCAGTGTGGTTTTTCTATCAAGGCCACTCAGAGAACTGGATGACATTGGTCCGCATATATCGGAGTGGACAATCTCCAAGATTCCTTTTGCTCTGCTTTCACTGCTTGGAAATGCCTTCTTTGTGTTCTTTCCTTTTGCACATCCTTTGCAAACACCTTCATGCTTTGACTGGATTTCAGGAAGACCTTCTACTACTTTGCTTGCAATTGATAGTGCCCTATAGTGCACACGAGCAAGCCTTCTATGCCAAAGTTCACTTGGTTCCATGGATTCATGTACCATGGCATTTTCAGGTTGTCCCTTCAATTTGTACAATCCTCCCTCTTGCTCTCCAATCACTACTGCATCATCTATGGTCTTACCTTTTGGCCACATAAGTACTTGGTCATCCACAAATGCAACTCTCGTCCCTTTTACATCCAAAGATGATATGGAGAGAAGATTCTTTTTGAGTTCAGGTACATATAGAACATCTTGCATCTTTAAAGACTTCCCAGAGTCTAGCATGTGGGAGGATTCACCAGTTCCTTTTATAGGGTATTGATAGCCATCCCCAAGTTTTACCTTATGAGGCGACTCATGTTCAGATAGGTCCATAAAAGATTCTTTGAATCCCGTCATATGTTTGGAAGCCCCACTATCAATAAACCAATCATTACACCCATGTGTAATAGTACCTGTAAGAGCATAGATTAGAACATATTCATCATCACTTGAAGAGTCTTCATTTTCTACCTTAGTCTTCTTTCTGGGAGGTTCATCATCCTCAGCAGCATGAGCATGATATCCAAATCATTCTCTTTTAGGATTAACCCAATCCATACTTCCATGCTCGGAAGTTGTCAGCTCCTTCAAGCTTATCGTCAAGCTTGGTGTGGTGAGACATCTTAATGAGAAACTCAAATGGAAATAAAATATTTAGGTCTTACCAATTGATTTGCTGAAAATTGGATCTGGAGTTGGATTAGGTTTTGTCAGGGAAACCCTAAAAATTCAAACTTTGAATTCCAAACTTCTGAATGGATGGAAATATGCGCCTTGCTGAGCTGATCCAGCTAGTATACTTCAATTTTGAAATATGCAAAATTTGACCCCTCAAAATTGACTTTGAAACTTTCGGATCTTCTAGTCAAAATCCCGAACTAGGGTTTGATAATGCCCCGGGTTCTGCCCAGCCAAAAGTTCGATCTTGTGCTCTAAACTTCGATTTTTCTGACGAGCATCCAGCCGTGGTCACTGATTCCAAAAATTTCAACTTTTACAGAAACCCTAATTTTCCACCTTTCCGATCAAAATCCCGAACTAGGGTTTGATGATGCTCGGGGTTCTGCCCAACCAAAAAATTCGATCTTGGTCTCTAAAATTCGATTTTCTTGAGGAGCATCCAACCATGGTTTCGGATTCCAAAAATTCCAACTTTCTCTGAAACCCTAATTTCCCGCAGCAGTGACGAGCCAAAAACTGAAAATGCTCAGAATTGAATTCTGTCTCGACAGAAAGATGCGCCCTTGCAAGGAGAGTCAGCCTAGCCTCCTGCCTTTGATTATATGATGAGAGAAACCCAAATATTAAAAATCCCTACCTTCCGCAGCTGCACATTGTCTTCTTCTTAGCACGGCTCTGATTCCATGTTAATTTTTCAATAATTGCATTCAAACATTATCTAGGATCCTACTAAGAGAATAACAAGCACAACATAACAATCATAAACCACAAGAGACACAGAGTTTCCTTGGGGAAAACCAAGAAGGTGAAAAACCCCGCAACTTCCTCAGAGATAGAATAAGCCCCAATACAAAGATCACAAGAATCAATCCCCAAAAGATAGATGAATCCAACAGCTACTCCTCCTCCACTTGTGCGCACTCCTCTCTCAACTAATGCGAGTTGGATGAGTGAGTGAATGAATAGAATGAGACACACTCACTCTCTATTTAGTGTTGCCCAAGGGTACAGCATGGGGAAATATCGGTAAGAACAAAACCCTTGTATTTTTTAGTTTTGTATATTTATGATTTTTTTTGTTGTTGTAGTGCTGACAAGTATATAACATGTGTGTGCAGATGTGGGTCCCATACGGCCCGTAGGAGTCTCTCTTCTGGCGAGGAGAGATAGAGGTGGGGAAGTAGTTGTGCCCCCAGGTGCTCATGCTGCCATTGTAGAGATGGAGGATGTATACAGGAACTTGTCCCAGTTGATAGTGGATGTTCCTGAGCCAGCAGTAGATGAATTACCAAGACCTATGCAGAGGTTTGGAGTTGGAGCGTCTGTGCGCTTCAATGCCTTACTCCGCAAGGTAGCAAGGACCGTGGAGTGCTTCCATTCTTAGTGACAGAGAGCTGTCCGTCCTAGGGGTGTACGAGCCAGGCATCAGGCCTGATGAAGTTATTATACTTGTACTAAGAGCTTAGAGGCCTCAGATTTTCTACTACTGAAAGCTTTGAGGCTTTAGATTTTGTAGAGACTTACTGAAAGCTATCCTGCTTCAGATTTTTGTACCAACACTACTTTTGATGATATATATATAAAGACATTCCCGGCAATTTATACATTATGTGTTTCAAAAATGATGAATGATGTGATCTTGTTCATATGCTTTTCTTTTTATACAGTGGATGATTTACATGTCGTGAATGCTTTTACATATTATGAGTATTATGTGTGTGCGATGTACCAATCTAGAATGAAGTTGGCCATCGAGTCAACAACTGTGTTTAACTCTCGTGGAATGTGCAGGTATTGAATGGATTCAAATGACCTTTCCAGGAGACGTACTCGTCTAAAGAGACGGAGTAGGGTAGGATCACGGATAGCGTAAATCCAGAACATGGTATAAGAAGTGGAAACAAGATCTAAAGACACTCAAAAAATAACACGTCACACCACACAAAAACACACAAACACGCCATGTAAAGTATATACAAAAAAGTCTATACATGATAGGTTCAGGCATAGTACCTCTTCAGGTAAAGCCCATTACGGGGTTCACCCAAAGATATTCCATCATAATCTTCAAGCTCGTAAGCTCCCTTTTCCAAAACACGTTTGACAATGTAAGGTCTGTGCCACATGGACTCGAACTTTCCTGCTCCTAGTTTGTCATGTTTCTGGTCGTATGTGAGAACCAGGTCACTCTCATTGAAGATACGAGTGCGGCAGTTTTGCTGTCGTTTTAGTATGTAGGCATTGCCTCGGCCCACGTTTTGAAGTAATCCAAAGCCACAATGATGTAACTATGCCCCCCGACCAAGGTAGGCTTACAATGCATAAAATCGATACCCCATTTTGTGAATCTCCCACGGAAATAACTGGGTGTAACGGGGCTGGATGGGTGTGCTTCTTCGTACGGAAGTGTTGACATGGAGGACATCACTTTACGGCCTTAATACAATCTTTGACAATAGTAGGCCAATAATATCCTGCGCGCAAAATCTTCTGGGCTGTAGCCATCCCAGAGAGGTGACTGCCACACGCCCCAGCGTGACAGTCATTCAGAACGCGTTCAGCCTCATCGTGAGTTAGACAATGTCGAAGAATTGAATCGACGCCACGGCGGTTCAAAGTATCACTGATGATCAGATAATACTTCGCATGGTGACGTATTCTACAACGGTTTTCGCGAGACAGTTGGGGGCTGAAGCGTTGGGTTTGAAGATATAACGTAATATCTCCATACCACGGATCAGTCGTACTAATGAGAAACAATGATTCATCTGGAAAAGAGTCATTGTGCTCAACTTCTGCATCAGGATGGGGAAAATCACAGATAAGCTTAGCAAACACCAAAGACTTCTTAGACTTAGCTTTCTCGAAAAGAAGGTCAAATTCTTGCAGTATCACGATCCAGCATGAATACTTGCCCCCAAGCACGTGACGTGTGAGTACGTGGTACATGGGGTTCGAGTCTGCGATGATGGTGGTGGTGCGGAGCAAGATGTAGTGCCGAACTTTTGGACGACGATGACTGCCGCAAAAGCAAGTTTTTCGACATGTGAATATCTAGTTTCAGTGTCAGTGAGACCCTTACTCACATAGTATATTACATGTTCCTGGGCGTTTTGATCCTCCTGTACCAAGACCATGGCGATAGTGGTAGCAGAAGCAGTGAGATATAGGATGTAATCTCGGTAATAGTTGGGCGGTTGGAGCACGGGAGCATGCGTGATGGCATGTTTAAATAAGTCACCTTCCCTTGGAGACTTTGAAGTTCCGTCACATCAGTTGGAGGTGGTAGGTTTGTTACACCTAAAATCTACCCATCATGAGATCCAGTGTATACACCCCTGAAGATATCTTGACTGAGTAATTAACCTGGGAGGATTTGTACCCATTTGTACTAGGCTTTGAGAGGTCGTCGCAGGTTGCACTCATGCAACATGCGACGTCGCAACTTGCTTCATTATAGGGTGCGACGAAGTCAGTTAATGGGAAAAAATAGCTTCTTCGAGGTTCTTCTCGAAACTTGCTGACTTGGGGCCCTATCCCTGACCTCTAGGGGAGTTGGTACTCGATTCCTAATACCTTGGGAGGATCCCCTATCTCTCTTCTACAAAATCTCAACCTATCCTATCCATACCCTATCCACTTAGTCCTATATAAGAGAAACTCTACCCCTCTCCAAAAAAGGAAGTCTATGGTGTCTACATGCTGGTGAAATCACTCTTGAGAGATCTCTACTCATTCTTGAGAGACTCAAGCTTCCTTAGGAGGAAATGGAAAATGGCTTTGTTGGAGAAGGGATGCAGTGTTAAGCCTCGGTTTTAGTTCTATATCTCTGCTATGTACTTCCCTATTTTTACAGTAATACAAATGCTTTCCACCAATATTGTTCATGTGTGTAACGATATTGATTAGTTTACCTGCTTAATTGTTCACTTAGATCTCTTATTGTATAGATGCCCTTTACTTGTTTCTCTTGTTTCTTGTCTTGACAGGTCTTGTAGCTTGGATCTGACGACCATGAGACGTGGAGCAGCCTTCAGGAGAAAGGATAGCAAAGTGAAAGGTAAGACATCTAGTACTCGATCCTTAAGTAGATCTAGGAAATGCATTCATAGCCTATCTTATTTGTTCTAGACTCGCATTGAGCTAGGGAGATCCGGCTCGCGTCCGCTCGAGTGGATTGTCCGACAAACAAATCTGGAAACTCCACTGGGGAGTACAATGTGTCTGATTCTGTAATTGCCTGAGAGTCATTTTCAGTTGATTGCTTGACACGAGCCTTACATTTGTCATTTGTTTCGTGAGTTGATTTCACTATCAGATCTTCGTTTTGAAGACTCTGATCAGCTTCCTCTGAGTTTATACCACTCATTTCCAAACCATTCTATAGTTCATTTCTTGGAGATCTGATTCATTTTCGGACTTAGATCTCGCCCGTCGCACCTGGTCAATGGGAACAGAGCGGCAATGTGTCATTTCTGGCCTCTGTTCTTTACTTGTTAGTCACTCGTCACAGCCTTTTCATTGGTATACTGCGATGTCATCGCACTTCCCACATTGGTAAAGTGCGACGTCGCTCTGTGTATAAGCATAGAGTGCGTCGTTTTGTAAAAAATTGACATGCAGGCATCCCCTCTCCATTTGCCAATTATGAACTTTTGTTTGCTGTATGATCTCCCTTTGTGCTGCAAGATCCATCCAGAGATCCCATTGCTTGATTCGTGTATTAGGTGTTTGGTTTTGTTTGGATCGATTTTGGGTTCCGTTTTGGACAAGTCTGAGGACCGGTAGTGGTAGGTACTCTTGTCTCCTCCACCTTCATCCGCTCACCCTTGCATTCCATTCCTTCCATCCCTGATCTGATCATTACATTAGATCAGCTTCCAGATCTCATTTACATTATTTTTTGAGCTTTGCTTGCTTGGTTTGCTTGCTACTGTTTGATTTTGAGTTAAGTGTGTCTTTTAGGTTGATTGAGTACTTGTCTTTTCTTGAGTTTTATGAGTGTACCAGTGTTGCAAGTAGTGTTTTCTTTTCGTTCATTTAGATCTGAAAGCTCAATTGTTGTCAAGTTTATTCTTTGATGCATCCATTGAAAAGTTAAAAAGTGCTTCTTTCCGATCATTTCTTGAGTGTTTTTGAAGAAAAGCATTCTTGCATTGAAATGTTTCATTTATCAATCTTTTGGAAAGTTGAATGAATGTATGATCATTTTTGTTTTTCCTAAATTATGAATCGCTCATCTTCTTGAAAGACTCAAACTACACTTCCAATTTTGCAAAAGTATTTCCATGCTAGGGAAAGATAGGTGCATTTTTTTAGTTTTCATTGCTTTTAGACCATTGAAAGTGAAATTGAAAAGCTTGCATACTCCATCTTAGGATTCTCTCTTTTCATTACCTAGTATCATTTTCGTTTTGAAAAGAAAAAGAAAAAATGTTGTCATTTGGATTAGTAATGTTGTGATTTTATGTTTCATAAAAATGAAAAGAATACTTTCATAGTCAAACTTGTTTGAATTGGGAACTGTTGCATTGTGTTGTTTTGGCAATCTTGTCGAAAATAAAAAGATTTCTCCTTCCCATAGCTAGAATTCATTGAAAGAAAAGAATATTTCATGCATATAGCTAGGACTTGCATTATGCTTCCGATTATGTACTCACCTCATGCATTCACCTAACCGTCCAAGATAAAATTAACGGTAGAACTAGGTAAAACTTTTAGCAACTTGTGTGTAAGTTAGAGACGTGTTCCAGCGTCGTTAAGCGTGGCAGCTGTCGTTATTTGCCAGCACTGTATCCCGGGGGTATTGTAGTCTTCCACGTACTTATCGATATATCGAGCTCCTTCATGTACCCACCAAGTACCATAATCCGTACTTGGCGTATATCGAAGGGTGTATCACGTACTCGGTAGTATATCGGAAGGTCTCTTACCAAACGGTTGTGCATTAGACAGCACCACTACGGATTTGAGCTCCCACGTACCTTGTGTATATCGGGAGACACCACTAGGATTCCTGAAACCAACTGAGTTAACCATTTGGCCGTCTTGGCAAAGCAATACACCGAGAACAGCACTCGAGGAGATTAGCACGCACGTACTGTCCAGGTAATCGGCTATGCAGGCAAGGGTATGGTCCCAATCCTCCTTGTCACGTCATATTGTTGGACCCTGCAGTATATCGCGGTTTGCGATGCCTTGATAATCCCGTGAGGTTCCAGACTTTTGAATCCACTCTGTCACATAAGTCTGCTTGTTGCCTTAGTTTGTGTAGGTTTTTCTGGACTGCTTTTCTTTCGTAGCATAACCTTAGGAGAAACGTTGTTTCAGCCACTCTGGCTAACATTCCTGAACTTCTGGAGGATTTTCCCTAGAGAAGGTCCCGTAGGATCTTAAACTTATCACCCGAATATCCCCTTAATTTGGAGGTTATTTCGAGGGTAAGAATGGATCAGCGTAACACAGTCGTAGTTATTGAAGTGGAAAACCCCACTCTGAATATTGGAGGACATTTGTTTCCACAAACTCCTCCGGATTCACCTGCCTCTCATCCCCCGCAGGATGAAGAAGCACAAATCCCCACTTCGCAAGATCTTTCTCCCGTCATGTCAGGAGAACCTGGATCGTTGGAATGGATAAACCAACCCCGGGACGACCCTACAGTAGTTGTTGGTCCTTCAGCAGCTTACTGGACATCTTCTACTGGTCACCCAGTGGCTCATTTTGCCATCACATCACCACCCAACTAGACTACTCTAGAGCTCTCTAGACCCTTCTACATGCCTAACCCCACCGAAATATTTGCACCCATTCACAAACGCTTGGATCGGTTACGTATTAAGGGTAATGAACTTAGAAGACAAAGTCTCGAGCAACGACCTGGGTATAGAGATACCTCAATTCATCCGATATCTTATGGCTCACCCGAACCATCTTCCCACCACGTGACCGTCAATGAGACTGGTCATCCCTCACAAGAGTCCAGTCTTGCACTTCAAGCGAACCGACCGGTGGAAGGACAACAATCCAACACATCTGTTACTACCACAGTTACTTTACCAACTCCTCCCCCACCTCAAAATTCAAGGGAAGGATATTCCATTCCCACGGATTATCTCATTGGTAACGTTATTACTACGGTAGCTAATCAACAACCTACGTTGGTTCAACCTTTGTATAGTGGTCAGCTTGTTGTGGCTGGGGGGAAAACCCCATTTCCTAACCAGAACGTAGGAGGTGGAATCCCCAACGGACCTCTCGTTGGAACTTCTCAACCCGCTAGACCATCCACCATGGGATTATCTCATGTTGGGGGGCCATCCAATGTAACTCAACCTTCATGAAGTGAAGCGTATCCAGGTTCTATTAACCCTGTGCCGGGTCAAACTCACCCCGGAAATGCACCATACAGGAGACCTTATCCCGGAAACCCATACACTCTATGGGGGAAACAACCCGTTTTACGACATGGACCCCAACAAACTATCCCTCAAGCACCACCACCCCCGATCGGTCCACCTCCACCTCCTACCGGAGGCAGTGGGCACCCACGGCCCCCACCCTTCCAATGGGGGCAGGAACGGTCCACCCCCCCCCAAGCGGAGGTGGCGGAGGACCACCCTACTATGGTGGGGGAGGACATTTCCCTTCGGGTGGTGGAGGTGGTCCCCCACCCCCTCCAGGCGGAGGAGGTGGCGGGCCTAATTATTATGGTGGTGGTGGTGGAGGCCCTCATCCCTCCTACGGCCGAGGCGGTGGAGGCCCTTATCCTTCTGGCAGTGGAGGTGGTCCTCCACCCCCTCTAGGCGGAGGCCATGGCGGGCCACCTTATTACAGTTATGGACCTCCACCTCCCCTCGGCGGGGGTGGTGGACCTCCACCTCCTACCGGTGGTGGAGGTGGAACCCTGCCTTATTGGAACATACCACCTTATGGTAGCGGACCCCCTTATGGTCTGGGTGGCACACCCCCCTATGGTCATTTTACCCCATGGTCACCTTTTAATCAGTCTATACGAGGTCCTATTGGTCCTTACATGCCTTACCAGTACTCGCAGCCTAATGAACAGCTTCCCTTTTTGGCTACTTTGGACCTACCCGACCTGTCTCGACTAATGAATGACCCCATCTACCACGAAACTAATTGGCCCCCGATTCTGGTGAAACTTCCATCAGATATCCCCAAGTTTGACGGCAAGCCGGACGAGGATCCTAAACACCACGTGATGACATACCACTTATGGTGATCATCCAACTCTCTGATGGACGACTCGATCTGTCTAAGGTTATTTCAACGGACTCTCACTAGTTCGGCTGCAAAGTGGTATATTGAACTACCACCACATTCTTTTCATGATTTTGGGTCTCTTGATATGAACTTCTTGACTCACTTCCAACTCCCTATACAGTACGAGATTGGTACGGACCTTCTCACCTCTCTCCGTCAGAATACCGCTACTCATATCTCTACTCATATACATGAGTGGCGAAGGAGAAGACAGTTGATTAAGGCTCCCATTCCCGATAAAATCCTAGCAGATTGGTTCACGAAGTTCCTCATCCCTCACATAGCTCGAGATGTCGCCATGGGCGGCGTTGTCACTAAAGAGCAAGCTATCGCTCGTGCCCATTACCTAGACTTGGTCTATGCTCAATCGGGCACCCTGTTTGAACTTCTTCCTGACGCACCCCGTGACACTTATGACCCCACGAAACCTCCTAAGGGACCCCAAACTGATGGCATCATTAGATCCCTTAACACCCAGCTTGTTGCCAACATTGTTGAACCATCGAACCTTCATGGTTCCTCCCCAGCACCAACTCAGGCTAGCCACAACAACACCAAATCGACCACTCCTGCTATAACTAAAGAGGTGAATTATGTCCAATCAACTTCATCTCAGAAGTTCGGCTGCAAGAAGAAGAACAAGGGGAAACCCAAGAAGTCTTCCACCCAGCAGGAACAAAGGAGCACTCCTGATGATACCAAGCAGAAACGGAAGCTAAAATATCCTTGTTTACTGTGTGGAGATGATCACTTCTCCAAAGAATGTCCCCATAGAGACAAAGTTCAAAAGTTTCTTCGAGGTAAACCAACTCCCGCAGTCCTCAACGATCCATTCCCCACTCAGAATCAGCAAATGATTGCTCAACCCCCCCTAGCCCAAGGGGAACCATCCAATACCGCGCATGTTCTCATGGTGCGTAACGAAACGATTAATTTGAATACTCGCTCGCGATCATACGACCCGGTCCCTTTGAAGGAACCTGGTGGAAGTAATGCCGAAAAAGCTTCCAGCTCCTTACCTGATGTCACTGTACCATAAACTTCTCTCACCATTGAGAAGCTGTCTTTAGATTCGATATTGCGACCACCCAAAAGCACGATTCGAAAAGTTGTTTTCAATCCTAATGCTCGGGCGACACAGAATTACAATATCGTCGAAGACTTGGCCCAAGCTCCTTGCACCATGTCCACCTTGGAAGATTTGTAGAATTTTCCTAATCAACGCAAAACGCTCCTTGCAGCAATCGGTGCAGTCAACCCCGACTCTTCGAATACCATCATGTTCCAACTTGACTACTTCAAGCCGAGGCTCTCCCACCAGCTCAAATTCCAAGTTGCTACAAATATTGCTGGGAAGATTGTCCATTGTACCCTTTTAGACGAGGGTGCCTCTACTTCTGTCATGTTGATCGCCTGTTGGAGAGCCATTGGCTCCCCCGAATTGAATCGTTCTCCTACCACATTGAAAGCATTCGATGGGTGTGGCTTTCAACCTCATGGGCTCTTACAAGCTCTTGCAGTCGAGTTGGGCGGAAAGACCGTAACTGTTAACGTGGAAGTGGTCTCGACCCCAATAGATTATAATCTCTTGCTTGGTCGCAATTGGTTTTACGCCATGCAGGAGGTAGCCTCTTCAGTCTTCCACGTAGCACAATTCCCCCACCATGGCAGAATTGTGACTGTTGACTAATTAGATTTTTTCACACCGGACACTACTACTCATCCTGGTGACCACATTCCTTCCATTGGACAAGTGTCAAACCAGTATGAGAGTATAGGGGTTGGCATATTGAAAGATTCATCTCTCATGGGCATTTTTCCACTTTCGGACCCCCCTAATCATGTTGCCTCAGTGAACATGATCTCCACAGAGATTTTATCTCACCCCACTAACGCTTGGCTTGTACCGGACGAAGCCACAACACACCTGATTGGAAACGCAATGCCTCTTTCACCCGTGGAACATATTTCCGAGGCTATCCAGTCATAACCTGAGGACCACTTAGTTGTGGCTCCCCCATCCTGTTCTCTACGATGGACATCATCTCTACCTGATCTCTTACTCCGGACTTTTCATTCAGACGAGTTCATCATGGAAGTTATGAATGTTGATGATGGTCTGTGGGATGACCTCCATCATAGGTCGTATTTTCTTCCACCGTTGGAGTACATAGAAGACAACATTAACGCCATCTTTTCACCAGATATCTATCCGTTCCCCCAGTCTCCCATACTTACATGTCTTTCAAACACTGAGGGTAACTTGGCCAACATTGAGCCTACCACCCCGGTAGACATCTTAGTAAAACCTGGTGTAGTGGAACACATTCACATAGGCCAAAAGTGTTCCCTTGAAGAAATAGCTATGGGTACGGCCTTATTCAAGCGATTTCGAGACGTATTCGCTTGGTCCTATGAGGAGATTCCTAAGATAGACCCCACGATTGTTTCTCACGAAATAAAAACCTATCCCAACATCAAACTTGTACATCAAAAGTTGCGACCGGTACACCCCCGGAAGACTGCAGCGATCAAGGCAGAGATTGAAAAACTCTTAAAGGCTGGTTGCATTTATCCTGTCCTGTTGACAGATTGGGTCTCAAACGTCGTCCCTGTAAACAAAAAGTAGGGCACCATTCGCGTATGTGTCGATTATTTGGACCTTAACAAGGCTTGCCCAAAGGACAACTACCTAACCCCTTTCATTGACCAGATTATCGACAATTGTGTCGGAAGCGTCATCTTTTCATTCATGGATGACTTTTTTGGTTACAACCAAATTGAGATCAATCCAGCCGACCAACATAAGACGGCTTTCATCTATCCTTGGGGGACATTTGCATATCGCAAACTCCCATTTGGCCTTAAAAACATCGGTGCCATGTTCCAGTGGGCCATGTCGTATGCCTTCCATGATATCAGGGACTTTGTGGAACCTTACCTATATGACCTCCCTGCTCATTCGAAGCAACGTGAGTTCCACATGGATCATCTGACGGCCATTTTCCTCAGATGCAGACGGTACAATATCCATCTGAATCCTCATAAGTGTATCTTTTGTGTTGAGTCCGGACGCCTCTTAGGATTTATCGTCTTGAAGGATGGGATCCGCATCGATCCCTTAAAGGTGGAGGCCATTGTCAACCTACCACCTCCAACCAATGTGACGGAACTTCAAAGTCTCCAAGGGAAGGCGACTTATTTACAACATTTTGTTTGCAACTTCGCAGAGAAGACTAAGGTGTATATGAGATTGCTTAATAAGGACGTCCCATTCATTTGGGATGATCAAGCGCATAAATCCTTTGACAGCATCAAACATACCATCACGCATGCCCCTGTAATCCAACCGCCAAATTATTTCCGAGATTACATCTTTATCTCGCTGCTTCTGCTGCCACTATCGCCATGGTTTTGGTATAGGAAGATCAAAATGCCCAGGAACATGTAATGTACTATGCAAGTAAGGGTCTCATTGACACTGAAACTAGATATTCACATGTCGAAAAACTCGCTTTCGCGGCGGTCATCGCCGTCCAAAAGTTCTGACACTACATCTTGCTCCGCACCACCACCATCATCGCAGACTCGAACCCCATGTACCACGTACTGACATGTCAAGTGCTTTGGGGAAAGTATTCACGCTGGATCGTGATACTGCAAGAATTTGATCTTCTTTTCGAGAAAGCCAAGTCTAAAAAGTCTTTGGTGTTTGCTGAGCTTATCTGTGACCTTCCCCGTCCTGATGCAGAAATTGAGCACAACGACTCTTTTCCAGATGAAACGTTGTTTCTCATCAGTACGACTGACCCGTGGTATGGAGATATTTCTTTATATCTCCAAACCCAACGCTTCAATCCTCAACTGTCTCGGGACGACCGTCATAGAATACGTCACCATGCGAAGTATTATTTGATCATCAGTGATATTTTGTACCGTCATGGTGTCGATTCAATTCTTCGACGTTGTCTAACTCACGATGAGGTTGAACGCGTTTTGAATGACTGTCATGCTGGGGCATGTGGCGGTCACCTCTCTGGGATGGCTACAACACAGAAGATTTTTCACGCAGGATATTTTTGGCCTACTATCTTCAAAGATTGTATTGAGGCCGTCAAAAGATGTCCCCCATGCCAACACTTCCATACGAAGAAGCGCACCCATCCCGCCCCGTTACACCCAGTTATTGCCATGGGCCCCTTCGCAAAATGGGGCATCGATTTTATGCATTGTAAGCCTACCTCGGTCAGGGGGCATAGTTACATCATAGTAGCTGTGGATTTCTTCACAAAGTGGGCCGAGGCAATGCCTACATACCAAAACGACGGCAAAACCACCGCACTCTTCATGTTCAATCATGTAATAGCGCGGTTTAGAGTTCCGCAGGCAATGGTGACCGACCAGGGTTCTCACTTCCAGAACCATATGGTCGATGAACTGAGCAATAGATTGGGTTTTCATCATGAAAACTCAACACCCTACTACCTGCAATCCAACGGACGGGTCGAGGCCATTAACAAGGTCTTGAAAACTATGGTCCAACGGATGGTAGGTACGCATAAGTCCAATTGGAATAATATGCTCTTTTCAGCATTATGGGCCTACAGAACTTCTGTTAAAACCGCCACAGGTTTCACTCCTTTCCAATTGGTATATGGATTGGAGGCTGTCCTTCCAATAGAGTGTGAAATCCTGTCTCTACAACTCGCTGTCGAACTTCTTCCTAACACTACTGCCAAGGAAGAACGTTTCCTGTACTTAGCAAAACTTGACGAGTCTCGCCGAGATGCCACTCTTGCTAATGAAGCACATAAGAAACGCATCAAAGCTCAATATGACAAGTCTGTTGAACCCCGTATCTTCAATGAGGGTGACCTGGTCCTCACATACGACCAGAAGCATGATAAACTGGGAGCAGGAAAGTTTGAGTCCATGTGGCACGGACCTTATATTGTCAAACATAAAAAGGGAGCTTACGAGCTTGAGGTCTATGACAGAATATCTTTGGGTGAACCCTGCAATGGGATTTACCTTAAGAGGTACTATGCCTGAACTTGGCATGCATAGATTTTCTTGTATATACTGTACATGGCGTGTTTTTGTGTGGTGTGACGCATTATTTTTTTAGTGTCTTTAGATCTTGTTTCCGCTTCTTATACCATGTTCTGTCTGCATGTGCAGATGGCAACGTGCTACGGATTCGCGGACAACGCTAGCCGGCATACCCGTAACCTTGCTTCGGCAGCCTGGGTACTGTATTCCCCAACAGGCGATCTCATCAGCTTAGGAGGAAGTTGCCTTGGATTTGCTACCAACAATGTCGCAGAATATCTATCGGTAATTGGAGCTCTAACCGACGCTTTTTCCTTGGGTATGAACCACGTTATCATCCACATGGATTCTCAATTATTGGTTTCCCATCTTAACCGGGTCTATGCTATCCGTGATCCTACCTTACTCTGTCTCTTTAGATGAGTTCGTCTCCTGAAAAGGTCATTTGAATCCATTCAATACCTGCACATTCCACGAGGGTTAAACACAGTTGCCGACTCGATGGCCAACTTCATTTTGGATTGGTACATCGCACACACATAACACTCATAATTTGTAAAAGCATTCTCAACATGTAAATAATGCACTATATAGAAGCAAAGCATACAAACAAGATCAAATCATCATCATTTGTAAAAAAACATAATGTATAAACCGTCGTAATGTCTGTATATATATATCTCAAAAAGGTAGCGCTAATACAAAAGTATGAAGCACGACGGCTTCCAATGAGTCTCTACAAAATCTGAATCCTAGCAGCTTTCAGTAATACAAAATCTGAGGCCTCTAAGCTCTCAGTACACACACAATGACAACATGTGGCCTATCGCCTGGCCTGTACAACCCTAGGTGGTCTAGCAGCCCTAGCCGACTGAGTCTGGAAACAGTCCACTGCTCTCGCGACCCTACGAAGCAGTGCGTTGAAGCGCATAGTCACTCCAATTGTGTGCACCTGCATAGGCCGCGGCACCTCATCTACCATCGGTTTAGGAACAGCCAGTGTCAACCCACTCAAGTTGGTATAGACTCTGTCCATCTCCATGATGGCAGCATGCACAGCTGGATCCACCATCTCTCCCTCTCCTCTCTCTCTCCTAGCCAGAAGAGAGGTCCCACTGGTCGTACAGGCCCCACATCTACACACACATGTTGTTCACCTGTCAGCATTATATCAAGAAAAAAAAAATCATAAATGCACAAAACTTAAAAAGTTCAAGGGTCATTTGTCCTTACTGAGGTCTCCCCATGCTGCTCCCTCTGGCAGCGGAAAGTCTGGGTCATCTATGAAGTCGGTGCCACTATATGGAAATTCCTCCACCATCATTAACTGGCCCGCGAGCCAAGTGAAGAACTCAAGAGGGAATCCGATGATAGGACCCCCACCATGCCAAGCCATCACATCGGTCCACCTAGCCATGTGTGGATCCCCGAGGTCCCTATCCTCTAGTGGTACCTGAGGACGCAAAAGGGGAACCCGTTCTAGCAAGAACGAGATCACGATAGATCCATAGCCAAACTGTAGCTCTCCCCGCCGACATTTTGTCAGCTGAGCTCGTACGCTTGCGAGGACCCCCTCACACCAGTTGAAGATCTTTGGAGACAAGAAGTCCTCCGCATAAAGCATCTGTGCTCTGGTGGCTAGGTGAGTAGCTTGACTCCTCGCCATTCTCGTAATGGTGAATAAAATGGCCCGCAATGGGTGCTCCCGTACATCTTTAATGCAAATCTTCCTGCTAGATGCACGGGCGTTGGGACCACAATGCTGTCGAATCAAATCTTCCACGGTTCGATCACTCCCACGTGATCCAATGAGTGTCACATTGTTCCCCCTTCGAGACAAACCAGTCAAGAAATAGATGTCCTCGACATCTATGTGAAGCTCATGCTCAACAACCATGAAGTACTGCTGGGCTGCATCCCAACATTGGAGCATATGGTTCAGTAGTGGAAGTTGGGATCTCATCCCCTGAATGCGGAAGAACTTGAGAAGCCCACAGTTTCTCAAAGCTTCCACGCAATGTGTATCATTTGCAGCTTGTTCATCATCTAATTCATGTTCCCTTTCCCGCCATTCCAAAACCATTCTGGATGCTTGGAACTTGTCAACAGGAAGTTTTTAACAATGTTAGGACTTGCTTCACCCACTGGAAGTCCTTCTTTTGAGTTTTGTTTGAGTTTGGGGATGGACGTCGCCGTCGTCACACCCCATTTTTGCAAATAGGGAAACGTCATCGCAGTCCATGTATATTCCATTTGCGATGACTCGGTCTCGTCGTAGTTCCCGAAAAGGCCAACTGCGACGAACTGAGGGCGCAATGGCCCTTCCCAAATCAACCCAAAACCCAACAAAATGACTGAAATCAAAATTGTAAACCACTACGATTTTGCTAGCTAAAGTTTAGGGTTACGTCTTCCTAACGGCAGGTGAAATGGCTGATCGTAGCTCCCAGAATCGACAAGTGAATATCTGGCAGCAAATGGCACTATTCCTCCCAAATTTGGCAAATAGAACAATGGTGACTATATTTGGTTTTATTTCTATTTATAAAACAAATGGAATATTCCTTTTTCAAATATTTGATGTCGTTATGCCATTTGCTCTAGTTTGGATCAGTTTTATTGTATTTGAACATTCGGTTGACTATTTGACCTAGTTTCCAAGTGTGCAGGAGTTGTGAAGTGCCTTTCTATGCCATTTTCATATTGGAACGTCCATCTCAGGTATGAACATCCCTTGTAAGTTTTTGTCGTTTACCCATTTTTTCATAGATTGCAGTTAATGAGCTTACTCTTTGTTCTTTCTCGTTCTCTTGAAACTATGAGAATACATTACCGAGTTACGATTTATCACTTTTCTGGGCTCTTTAAACTCCTACGGAAAAGGAACCCCTCGGAGTCTACCTTTAAGCTCTTTTCAAGCTCTCAAAATACAAAAAGATTGCCAAGCGAACTTGTTGCGTTCACGCTTGTAAAAGAATTTGAATGGTCATCTTCCTGGTGATAGTTTACCCCTTTTTCAGACCAGGGGGCACTAGTTACGAAAAAGGTATACTCCAGCCAATCATGACTGGAAGAGTCCTCTCCCGCGTTGTCTTACCCTTTTTCGGGCGATGAGGCTAACTTTACGAAAAAGGACCATTGGAGTCTTCTTTAGATCTTTTCAGACTCTCTAAACATGAAATGACGACCGAGTTTACCTTTTATGGACTCATTAAACTCTTACATTGAAGGGCCCGCCCTGGGACGAACCCCTCCTATCCCGGGTTCGAAAAATATTTGGGATTGGACTCATTTATGAGATGAGCTATACCGAGCATCTGGTTACCCTCATCAAGCTTGTAAAAAACACATGAGGCACTCATCGTTCATGATGGGGAAAAAGGAAATTTTTTGGGTTACGTACCTTGTTAGTGGCAGTATGTAGTCGTTATTAAGCATGGCACTCATCTGCATTTGCATACAGCGCTTGGATCATCTGTTTGTCCTTGAGTTCCACTTACTTCCTGAGTCTTGTTACTCCTTTGAGTCATTCAAAGAAAGCTTCCATCATCTGTCGCATTAGGAATTGGTGTCATACTCGTCATGTCAATATTGCCAAGTCATGCCATGCCCATGTTCAAGAATATGTCCGTCATTTATCATCTGCAGTCAGTAAGCCCGCCATCATGTCGGTCTACTCTGAGTCAGTCTTATATGTTACTGCACCATCCAATCTACTCTACACATCTTTTGTCGTGTTTCGTGTCGATTGATGAGGGAGTCATTATGGCCCTCCTTCGACGGATTCATCCTTGTCAAATTCAACTCATCATCTGAGGGTTGAATCTAGAAACCAATCAAGCACCTTGGCCCCGCATGCCTCAATGGCAGGTTACCTCGCTTTCAACATGAGTTTACATCATTGACTCTTGATTGAAATATTTCATCTTGCATTCGACTTCAACTCATTTATTCACGCTTGATGATATGTACTGTGATACCTTGGAAATCATTGACATCAATGGTATCTCCCTCACGCTTGTTAACGGTTTACATCAATGGCCAGTAATCAAGTGGTTTCTACCATGTTCGACATCAAGACATTTTTAATCATATGGATAGATTCGTATCATTGTGGGTTCAGCTTGAAGACCCTGGGAAGTCATGTTTTACCCAGGCTACAATGGAGTTTGTATTGAGTTATATTACACGGATCCACATTTGTATTGGTCATGGCTGTGTTATCATCTCATCATGGATCTACGCTGGTGTCTAGTAGCCATGATTGTGTTCAGTCGGTCATTACTACCATGGATCTGCATTATATTGGTCGGCAGCCATGTTGTACTTCATATGAGATTGTCAGTTCAGATTCAGTTGTACTACAGTAGTGTCCTTTGTCCGACAAGTCTATTGCCATTTCTTCTATCAAAGCACTTCACCTGTCTATCTTCAACAGCTTCATGCTTTGGGGGGTATTTTGTTACACCTAAAATATACCCATCATGAGATCCAGTGTATACACCCCTGAAGATATATTGACTGAGTAATGAACCTGGGAGGATTTGTACCTAGTTGTACTAGGTTTTGAGAGGTTGTCACAAGTTGCACTCATGCAACATGCGATGTCGCAGCTTGCTTCATTGCAGAGTGCGACGAAGTCAATTAATGCGAAAAAATAGCTTCTTCTAGGTTCTTCTCGAAACTTGCTGACTTGGGGCCCTATCCCTAACCTCTAGGGGAGTTGGTACTCGATTCCTAATACCTTGATAAGATCCCCTATCTCTCTCCTACCATATCTCAACCTATCGTATCCATACCCTATCCACTTAATCCTATATAAGAGAAGCTCTACCTCTCTCCAAAAAAAGGAAGTATATGGTGTCTACATGCTGGTGAAATCACTCTTGAGAGATCTCTACTCATCCTTGAGAGACTCAAGCTTCCTTAGGAGGAAATGGCAAATGGCTTTGTTGGAGAAGGGTTGTAGCGTCAAGCCTCGATTGTAGTTCTATATCTCTGCTATGTACTTCCCTATTTTTACAGTAATACAAATGCTTTCCACCAATATTGTTCATGTGTGTAATGATATTGAGTAGTTTACCTGCTTAACTATTCACTTAGATCTCTTATTGTATAGATGCCCTTTACTTGTTTCTCTTGTTTCTTGTCTTGACAGGTCTTGTAGCTTGGATCTGACGACCATGAGACGCGGAGCAGCATTCAGGAGAAAGCATAGCAAAGTGAAAGGTAAGACATATAGTACTCGATCCTTAAGTAGATCTAGGAAATGCATTCGTAGCCTGTCTTATTTGTTCTAGACTCGCATTGAGCTAGAGAGATCTGGCTTGCGTCCGCTCAAGTGGATTGTCCGACAAACAAGGTTGACAATGGCCTCCACTTTTAAGGGATCAATGCAGATCCCATCCTTCGAGACTATGAATCCTAATAGGCGTCCGGACTCAACGCAAAAGATACACTTATGAGGATTCAGATGGATATTGTACCGTCTGCATCTAAAGAAAATGGCCGTCAGATGGTCCATGCGGAACTCACGCTGCTTTGAATGAGCAGGGAGATCATCCAGGTAAGGTTCCACAAAGTCCTTAATGCCATGGAAGGCATACGACATGGCCCGCCCGAACGTGGCGTCAGCATTTTTAAGGCCAAACGGAAGTTTGTGGTATGCAAATGTCCCCCAAGGACAGATGAAATCCGTCTTATGTTGGTCGGCTGGGTTGATCTCAATCTGGTTGTAACCAGACAAGCCATCCATGAATGAAAAGATGACGCTTCCGGCACAATTGTCGATAATCTGGTCAATGAACGGGGTCAGGTAATTGTCCTTTGGACAAGCCTTGTTAAGGTCCCGATAATCGACATAGATGCGAATGGTACCTTGTTTTTTGTTCACAGGGACAGCGTTTGAGACACAATCCGTCAACGGGACAGGATAGATGAAGCCATCATTTAATAGCTTTTCAATCTCTGCCTTGATCCCTGCAGTCTTTCGTGGGTGTACCGGTCGCAACTTTTAACGTACATGTTTGATGTCGGGATAGGTTTTTATTTCATGAGAAACAATCGCGGGGTCTATCCCAGGCATCTCCTCATAGGACCAAGTCAATATGTCTCGAAATCGCTTGAATAAGGCCATACCAATAGCTATATCTTCAGGGGAACACTTCTGTCCTATGCGAATGTGTTCCACTACACCAGGTTTTACCAAAATGTCTACCCGGGTGGTAGGCTCAATGTTGGCCAAGTTTCCCTCAGTGTCTAAAAGACATGTACGTATGGGGGAATGAGGGAATGGGTAGATATCCAGTGAAAAGATGGTGCTAATGTTGTCCTCTATGTACTCCAAAGGAGGAAGAAAAGATGACCTATGGTGGAGGTCATCCCACGGACCATCATCAACATTCATAACTTCCATGATGGACTCATCTAAATGAAAAGTCCGAAGTAAGAGATCAGGTAGAGATGATGTCCGTCGTAGAGAACAGGATGGGGAGGCCATAGTTAAGTGGTCCTTCGATGCTGATTGGATAGCCTTGGGTGAAAGAGGCATTGCGTTTCCAATCAGGTGTGTCGTGGCTTCGTCCGGTACAAGCCAAATATCAATGGAGTAAGACGAAATCTCGGTGGAGATCATGTTCACCAAGGCAACATGATTAGGGGGGTCTGAAGTCGGCAAAATGCCCATGAGAGATGAATCTTTCAAAAGGCCAAACCCTATACTCTCATACTGTTTTGACATTTGTCCAATGGAAAGAACATGGTCACCGGGATGAGTAGTAGTGTCCAGTGTGCAAAAATCTAATTGGTCAACAGTAACAATTCGTCCTTGGTGGGGTAATTGTACTACGTGGAAGACTTAAGAGGCTACCGCCTGCATGGCATAAAACCAATTGCGACCAAGCAAAAGATTATAATCTATCGGGGCCGAGACCACTTCCACATTAATGGTTACAGTCTTTCCGCCCAACTCAACTGCGAGAGATTGTAGGAGCCCATGAGGTTGAAAGACACGCCCGTCGAATGCTTTCAGCGTGGTAGGAGAATGATTCAATTCGGGAGAGCCGATGGCTCTCCAACAGGCGATCGACATGACAGAAGAAGAGGCACCTTCATCCAAAAGGTTACGATGGAAAATTTTCCCAGCAATGTTTGCAGCTACTTGGAATGCGAGCTGGTGGGAAAGCCTCGACTTGAAGTAGTCAAGTCGGAACATGATGGTATTCGAAGAATCAGGGTCAACTGCATCGATTGCTGCAAGGAGAGTTTTGCGTTGATTAGGACAATTCTGCAAAACTTCCAGTGTGGACATGGCGCAAGGGGCTTGTGCCAAGTCCTCTATGATATTGTAATTCTGTGATGCCCGAGTAGTAGGATTGAAAACAGCTTTTCAAATCGTGCTCTTGGGCGATCGCAATATCGAATCTAAGGATGGCTTCTCAATGGTGAGAGAACCTCATGGTACAATTACATCAGGTAAAGAGTTGGAAGCTTTTTCAGTATTACTTCCAGTAGGTTCTTTCGAAGGGACCAAGTCGTATGATCGCGAGTGAGTGTTCAAATTGATCGTTTCGTTACGCACCATGAGAACATGTGCGGTATTGGATGGTTCCCCCTGGTCTAGGGGAGGTTGAGCAATCATCTGTTGGTTTTGAGTGGGAAACAGATCGTTGAGGACTGCGGGAGTTGGTTTACCTCGAAGAAACTTTTGAACTTCGTCTCTATGGGGACATTCTTTGGAGAAGTGATCATCTCCGCACAGTAAAAAAGGATACTTTAACTTTCGTTTCTGTTCGGTATCGTCAGGAGTGCTCTTTTGTTCCTGTTGGGCGGAAGACTTCTTTGGTTTCCCCTTGTTCTTCTTCTTTCCGCCGGACTTCTGAGATGAAGCTAATTGGACAGAATTCACCTCTTTAGTTACAGCAGGGGCGGTCAATTTGGTGGTGCTGTGGCCAGCTTGAGTTGGTAATGGGGAGGAACCATGAAGGTTCGATGATCCAACAGTGTTAGAATCAGGCTTGGTGTTAAGGGATACAATGATGCCATTAGTTTGGGGTCCCTTAGGAGGTTTTGTGGGGTCATAAGTGTCGCGGGGTGCGTTGGGAAGAATCTCAAACAACGTGCCCGATTGTGCATAGACAAGGTCTAGGTAATGGGCATGAGCGATAGCTTGTTCTTTAGTGACAGCACCGCCCATGGCAACATCTCGAGCTATGTGAGGGATATGAGACTTTGTAAACCAATCTGCTAGGAGTTGGTCTAGAATGGGAGCCTTAATCAAACGTCTTCTCCTCCGCCACTCATGTATATGAGTAGAGATATGAGTAGCGGTATTTTGGCGAAGAGAGGTGAGAAGGTCCGTACCAGTCTCGTACCGTATAGGCAGTTGGAAGTGGGTCAAAAAGTTCATAGAAGAGACCCGAAATCATGAAAAGAATGAGGTGGTAATTCGATGTACCACTTGGCAGCTGAACCAGTGAGAGTCCATTGGAATAATCTCAAACGGATCAAGTCGTCCATCAGAGAGTTGGATGAACACCATAAATGATATGTCATCACATGGTGCTTAGGATCCTCGTCCGGCTTGCCATCAAACTTGGGGATATCCGACGGAAGTTTCACCGGAATTGGGGGCCAATTAGTTCTGTGGTAAATGGGGTCATTCATCAGTCGAGACAGATCAGGTAGGTCCAAAGTAGCCAAAAAGGGCAGCTGTTGATTAGGCTGCAGGTACTGGTAGTACTGATAAGGCATGTAAGGACCAGTAGGACCTCATATCGACTGATTAAAGGGTGACCACGGAGGAAACTAGGGGGGTGTTCCGCTCGGACCGTAAGGAGGTCCGCCACCATAAAGTGGTCCATTACAATAAGGTGGGGTTCCACCTCCACCACTGGGAGGAGGTGGAGGTCCACCACCACCGCTGGGGGGAGGTGGGGGTCCATAACCATAATAAGGTGGCCCACCACTGCCTCCGGCTGGAGGGGGTGGCGGACCACCTCCGCCGCCAGAAGGATGGGAGCCCCCACCACCTCCGCTGCCAGAAGGGTGAGGGTCTCCACCACCACCATCGCCACCATAATAATTAGATCCGCCACCGCCTCTGCCTAAAGGGAGTGGTGGACCACCTCCACTGCCCGAAGGGAAATTTCCTCCCCCACCATAATAGGGTGGTCCTTCACCACCACCGCCTGGGGGGGCTAGTGGACCATTCCCGCCTCCGCCAGAAGGGTGGGGGCCGTTGTTGGTAGAATGAGTTGGACCTCCACCAGAAGGGAGAGGTCTGCCTCCTCCAAAGTTGGGTGGGGGGCCACTACCTCTGACAGGAGGTGGGGGTGGACCGATCGGGGGTGGTGGTGCTTGAGGGATAGTTGGTTGGGGTCCATGTTGTAAAACGGGTTGTTGCCCCCATAGAGTGTATGGGTTTCCGGGATAGGGTATCCCGTATGGTACGTTTCCGGGATTAGATTGACCCGATGCAGGGTTAAAGGAACCTGGATACGCTTGACTCCATGAGGGTTGAGTTACATTAGATAGCCCCCCAACATGAGATAATCGCATGGTGGATGGTCTAGCGGGTTGGGAAGGTCCAACGGGAGGTCCCTTGGGGATTCCACCGCCTATGTTCTGGTTAGGAAGCGGGGGTTTCCCCCCAGCCACAATGGTATGACCACTAAAGAAAGGTTGAACCAACATAGGTTGTTGACTAGATATTATAGTAGTAACGTTACCAATGAGATAATCCGGGGGAATGGAGTATCCTCCCCTCGAATTTTGAGGTGGGGGAGGAACTGGCAAAGTAACCGTGGTAGTAACAGGTGTGTTGGACTGTTGTTGTTCAACTGGTTGGATAGTAGGAAGTACCGAACTGGTCTCATGTCTGGGAGATACATGTGCAGGGATGGATGGTTGACCAGTTTTAGTAGTGGTCGCATGTTGTGTGGATGATTCCGGTGACTCGAAAGACAAAGAGTGACCTGGGATTGGTCGGTCGTCGAACCTTATTTGAAAGTTCCGACTTCGAAACTCCTCACCCATGGCACATAAACGAGCCAATTGCTCGCGATAAGGTGTCAAGCGGTCGTCAGGACTAGCCTGACTGGGTGGGGGTGCAACAGAAAAATGAGCCACTGGGTGGCCGGTAGAAGATGTCCAATAAGCTGCTGAAGGACCAACAGCTGCCATTGGGTCATCCTGGGGTTGATTTATCCATTCCAATGATCCAGGCTCTCCCAGCATAACGGGAGAGAGGTCTTGTGAAGTGGGAACTTGTGCTTTTTCATCCTGCGGGGGATGAGAGGTAGGTGAATCTAGAGGAGTATGTGGAAACAAATGTCCTCCAATATTCAAAGTGGGGTTTTCCACTTCTTGTGACCCGAGCCTGGCTTGAGGATCCATCCTTGCCCTCGAAATTACCTCCTGGTTAAGGGGATATTCAGGTGGTAAGTTTTGGATTCTATGGGACCTTCTCCAAGGAAAGTTAGCCAGAATGACTGAAACAAAAATTTTCTCCTAAGGCAAGCTAAAAGAAAAACAGACCAGACAAAACCCTACGCAAACTAAGGCAACAAGCAAACTTACGTGATAAGAGTGGATTCAAAGTCTGGAACCTCACGGGATCATCAAGGCATCGCAAACTACTATATACTGCAGGGTCCAACAATATGACGCAACAAGGACGATTGGGACCGTACCCTTTCCTACATACCCGATTACCTGGACAGTAAGTGCGTGCTAATCTCCCCGAGTGTTGTTCTCGTTGTATTGCTTTGCCAAGATGGCCAAATGGTTAACTCATTTGATTTCAGGAATCCTAGTGGTGTCTCCCGATATACGCAAGGTATGTGGGAGCTCAAATCTGTAGTGATGTTGTCTAATGCACAACCATTCGGCAAGAGACCTTTCGATATACTACTGAGTACGTGATACACCCTTCGATATACGCCAAGTACTGATTATGGTACTTGGTGGGTACGTGAAGGAGCTCGATATACCAATAAGTACGTGGAAGACTACAAAACCCCCAGGATACAGTGCTGGAAAATAACGACAGCTGCCACGCTTAACGACGCTGGAACACGTCTCTAAGTTACACACAAGTTGCTAAAAATTTTACCTAGTTCTACCGTTAATTTTATCTGGACAGTTAGGTGAATGCATGAGGTGAGTACATAATCGGAAATATAATGCAAGGCCTAGCTACATGCACAAAATATGCTTTTCTTTTGATGAATTCTACCTATGGGAGGAAGAAAACTTTTTCTTTCCAACAATCTTACCAAAGCAAATGCAATAATTCCCAGTTCAAACAAGTTTGACTATAAAAGCATTCTTTTCATTTTTGTGCGAAACGCAAAAAATCACAACACTACTAATCCAAATCACAACATTTTTTCCTTTTCTTTTCCTTTTCAAAACGAAAATGATGCTAGGTAATGAAAAGAGAGAATTCTAAGATGGAGTATGCAAGATTTTCAATTTCACTTTCAATGGCCTAAAAGCAATGAAAATAAAAAATGCATATACCTTTCCTTAGCATGGAACTAATTTTGCAAAAACTGAAATATACTTTGGATTTTTCGAGAAAATGAGAAGTTCACAATTTAAGAAAAACACAAGCGATCACACATTTATTCAATTTTCCCAAAAAATGCATGAGCAAAACATTCCAATGCACGAAAAATTCCCTTCAACAATGCTTGAGAAATGATGGGAAAGAAGCACTTTTAACTTTTCGATGGATGCATCAAAATATTAACTTGATAACAACTGCACTTTCAGATCTAAATGACTGAAAAGAAAACACTACTTGCAGCACTCAGTACACTCGGGAAACTCAAGAAAGGACAAGCACTTAATCAGGTTGAAAGACACGCAAGACTCAAAATCAGACAGTAGCAAGCAAAGCTCATAAAGTAATGCAAATGAGGTTTGGGAGCTGATCTAATGTAGTAACCAGATCAGTTAAGGAGACGAGGGAATGCAAGGGTGAGAGAATCAAGGTGGAGGAGACAAGAGTATCCACCACTACCGGTACTCAGACTTGTCCAAGACGGAACCCAAAATCAATCCAAACAAAACCAAACACTCAACACACAAATCAAAGATGGGATCTCTGGCTGGATCTTGTAGCACAGAGGGATTTCATGCAGCAAACCAAGGTTCAGATTAACAAATGGAGAGGGGATGCCTGCATGCCAAACTCGACAAATCGGCGCACTCTGTGCTTGTACATAGTGCGACATCGCAGTTCACCAATGCGGGGAGTGCAACGGTGTCGCAGTATGCCAATGAAAGGACTGCGACGAGTGGCTAACAGACAAAGAACAGAGACCAGAAATGACACAGTGTCGCTCTGTTTTCACTAACCAGGTGTGACAGGCGAGTTCTAAGTTCAAAAAATGAATCAAATCTCCAAGCAATGAACTATAAAATGGTTTGAAAATGAGTAGTACAAACTCAAAGGAAGCAAATCAGAATCTTCAGAATGAAGATATGATAGTGAGATCAACTCAAGAAGCAAATGATAAATATAAGGATTGTGTCAAGCAATCAATTGAAAATGACTCTCAGATTGACAATTATAGAACAAGATGTAACTCCCCAGTATGGTCGCCAGATTTGTTTCACGGACAATCTACCGAGAGCGGACTCAAGGCCTGATCTCGCTAGCTTAACGTAAGTCTAGAACAAATAGGACAGAACATAAAATACTTTCCTAGATCATATAGAAATACAAATGAAAGAGTAGATCGTTTACCTTAGATTTGTAGATCCCTTTCTCCTTCATTGATCCAATGCTCCAGCGCTGCCAGATCGCAAGTAGCTAAACCCTGTTGAGCATGTAACAGACCACGAGAAGTGAAATCATATATCTCATATGACAGATCTAAGTTAACAGTTAAGGAGGAAAACTCTAAACATCATCAAGGAGACAACATTTATGGAAAGCAATTATATTAACTGTATTGAAGAGTGAGGAGTACAATAGAAAAGAGGATTACAACCATAGCCTTAACGCTGCAAGCTCCTTCCGACAAGCCATGCCAAAGCTCCTAGAGATAAGTGAAGGTCCTCCAAGCTATAGTGTTATATCATGAGATTTGCAAGATAATACATTTTAAGTGATTTGCAAGATAATACATTTTAATAAGTGATATGGGAGCCTGTAGGATATTCAAAATGATAACACCTTAGATACACATGTATAACAATATATAGATAAAACCTCCATTTTCCAATTTTCTTCAAATACACAAAAAAATAGAGCATGCCATTGTGGTGTCTAAAGACACCAGTTTCATCTTCCCGTGCTATTTAGATTCAGTGTAGAACCTGGGCACAGAGAAGAAAAAGTTCCTTAGTCAAGTAAAACACTACATTGAAAATAACAAATTGCATGAATGATAATTAAATAACATACCTCGTACCTCATAATTAAATAGCATACTTCATTTTTCAACATACCGTATCTGTCAAATTACCCGTTATCATTCAATAAGACCCACTGGATCATCTTTGCTACCGATAGTCTGCATTAACCTCTCATGGTCAACATCCGGTAGGAAGTATCGTACCTTTGATGAGTTTCTTCTGGGCATTGTTTGTAACATAAGGTTTGTACCAATGATTAAATTTTTAAAGTGGTATATGCTTGCACATACTTTGTAATATCTAAACACATAACCACCCTTCTTTCTTGCGTTCTTGTCTTGTGTCAAGTATTTTCCTTTAACAACCATTGACCCAATCGGGAAGTGGTTTCCTTCATCGTCAGTTACATATATGTTGAGTGTTTGCTTTACCTCTAGATAACGTGCCAATCAATAATCCCCACCCCATTCATTATCTTTTGGGGCAAGCACTGCATATATGTGCCCTGCAATATGGAATGTATAGTGAGATATATGGATATATAAGACAAGTTAATATATTCTCATTAATGGTTAGTTCTATTGACAATAAATATGTTAAAGAGATTGGAAAACGTACTAGGAAGTACAAGATTTGAGACATGATCATAATCAGATGAAATAGATGATTGGTTTGTATCTAATGGGGTTATTTCAAAAATTGTAGGTTCATCAACATTAAGTGAAACATGATCCCATGTATCTACCCAGATTGATTATCCACACTCATCCCATTCACCATTACTACATTGCAGACAGAAGCAAGCAAGTTTCTTCGTCCATATTTCAAATATAGAGTTGTCAGAGCTTCAAACCAAATGAAAACCAAGGGTCTCGGGCACACTCCTGCATCATGGGTGTGAACACTCTACATCAGCCACCTTCCAAAAAAAATATTTGCATGTGTCTTTTCCTTATTTTTTCCACTTGCAATATTCCTCCATCTACCATTACTGATGTATACCATTCAACTATAGATTTTGCATCTCAAATAGGGTTATTTTTAAATAAATTCAGCTCCTCTCTATTAAGATTTGTTTTGACACATGCCTCAACTCCATCATGTTGATCACCTCTCCCATCGGTTATCTCAAAATAGTTCCATAAATGTGGCACCTTATATCTTTTATGCAATGAACTCAACCATTGAAATATGTAGGAATTTTTTAACTAAGCAACACAACTGTCGGACCAAATCCAATGTTGCTCCATATGTATATTTTTCTCATTCAACTGATCATAGAACAACTGGAATTAATCTCATATATAATGGAAATCATGGCACCTATCATCACTTACATATAAGTGATACTCCTTCAATGTTACTTGTTTATCTTCACAGCTATCCAAACCATGCCTATATGTGATATGGACCATTAAGGAAACCTGCTCTAAATGATAATATTGACTTTGTATTTGATTTTGGGGCTGGAGGATGTAGTTCTCGGTGAAATAAACCGTTGAAAGTATAGTATTGAGGGGAAATGTATATATGCAAATTCTAAACTGGTCATCCTACCATTGATCCACATGGACATGCCTAGCATATTGATGCACCTTTTCCATGAAATCCTTCATAAAGTTGCAGACTTGTACCTGATGGCACAAAGAGATCTTGGCATAATTAGTTATAATTTTAGAGATGACATTTGGAAGAAAATAAATGCTAGGTTATAGAAAGGTGCTTTCCTCAGATGTCACCAACTGTATCTATTTGTTTTCTTTCCTAGGGCTATGCCATATTTGAAGCTTTACATGTCTACCATTATATTCTCGAATTCATGATATTCACTCTTGTGAATGCATTTTCTCCACAATTCCATTCCACCACACTCGTGGCATGTCCCATCTAAATAAGAATTTGCATAATATGCTTGTCTCTCTGGCCTCCTACACATGATGCTTTGAACAAAGTATTTTGATGAATTTGGTTATCATTGCGAATTCTTGCACATGGTTAGAATGCAAAACATCATGAATGTATACGTATGTATCATAATAATAATCAAAATCTATGTGGTACCTACAAAAACATGTGTTACGATGTGTGTTTATTTTTAACATAACAAGAATTGCATTTCTCAAAGGTTTTTTGCCACAAGTTCAATGCCTTGTGCTCGTTCTTGAATCTCTCATATAGTTTTTTTGTGTTGTGTCCATAAAGTGTTTAATGTGGGGTTCACAGTCCCTATAACTACTTTTTAATTTTATTGCATCCTTCTAGTTTGAAGAAGGCCTTGTTTTATCATGCCGAATTTTTTGCACTAGTCCCATAATTGCTTCGATTAACTTCATGTCGGAATGTCGATAACCTACCAATGAGGGCCCAAAAATTTGTTTGTCCAGTTTTATCAAGATGTTCTCTTCTAATATAATAGAATTGTTTTTCATTCACTTTAAAAAGCTTAGCTATTGGCTTGAGCAAACAAAGATTTATTGTGTTCTTGTTTACTATTTATTATGACAATATACAACAAGATGCATTGTGATCTATCGAATGAGTTTTCTTACCAATTGTTTTAAAAGAATCGATCATGATTCTAATAATATGATTACTTGGTTCTGACTTATTTACCATCTTTATGTTCAACTGTTTTCTAATAGCAACGAAACACCTAGATTTTAACAAAGATAAAAATAAGTGACATTTATCTCCATCACATTTTGATTCAAAGTAATTTCTAATTATTTCTCGAGTATGATAAGCAATAGATTGTTTATATAACTTACCTTGAAGGGAACTTATGAGACTTTCATCCACCTAGATACGTTTTGTAGTTCTTTGATGCACTTGGCACAATGGAGATAAGGAAGTTGCTTCTATAGTATGGAACATATGAACATGCATTTGTGGTGACCTAGATTGAACTTGTAGCCTTTCATTCCATTGTTGTTTAAAAAATGTTGGTGAGTGGCCATTCTCATGAGAAGTCTCTAGATCGTCTACGTGTTCTAACAGAGGTTGGAACCCTGAAATGTTTTCAACAAAAGGGTCTATAGGAAATGCCAATGGAATTTTGTTATCTAAATAATTAACATCGGCCATAACTTAGCGTATTTCCTCTTCTGGCATTATTTGATGTTGAAATTGAAACGAATCCTAATGATCACCTATGCTTCACTTGTCGATTAGGGCTTTGAGGTGTTTTTTCATCCATTGTTGTAGAAAATGAGGGTCCTCTGTTGAATGCCTATGCTTTTCATGTTGTGAATTGGTGGGAATATTTGGGGCACCAATTGTGATTGGAATTGAAGTCGTGCCCGATCAATTCCTTTGATTTTCCATGTCTAACATTTCCTTTTCTCCAATTTCTTGAATTGTTTCCAAAGGCTTCTTTTTCCTCATAGATTTTCTTGCTCGATTACGTCATTTTTCCATTATCCCAAGGTTCGATGTTGATAACCTGTTAAAAAAAATCCTTAAATAAGTCCCGAAATGATTGAATTCTTTGTATAAACAATATTATTGATAGTTCTCTGTAAACAACTATGCAACTTTTGACATATTTTTGGATGGAAGTGACCTCGGGATTGATGAATGTATGATTATATAAACAAACTGTTAATATTTGGTTGAGCTTTGATCTTTAATTCTTTTAGATGTTGAAACTTGGAGCAATGAGGCAATTCAATCACATGAAATTCATACAACCATAACACAAGATATACCCTGGGAAAATACTCAAAACTATGAGAACAAAAAAACCTCACCAATTATTCTCAGTATAATATAATGGATAGCAGAGAATGATTTCTTTTACAACATATCAGATTTCTTTTGGAAGATAAGATATCACCAAACACTCTTGGTGAATATATGGAAGCAATAGAGAAGAGAGGTCAATCGGAGAAGCACCTTGCCTTCAATAATAATATCATGCACACAAAGAGAAGCGCTTTGCTTTCAAAGGAGAAGATAATTCACTTCACATTGAATTCATCAATCATGTATAACATATTTATACATTCTTCTCTTCTATTTTTATCTTCTAACTTCAGGATGAACTCACCCTCAAACTGGATGTATCAATCTTGCATGCAGAGGTGTGCCCCACTTCTCATGTAGTGTGTTATCTCAATGAGATATCACTTAGGATGAACTCGCCTCATAACTGACAACTTTCCCACTTACTTAGGTGGATAACTTAAGTGTCGTCACTTAGTTAACTAGATATTCTTTGTTGTCACTTAGTTAAATCTCTTTATCTGATTCTCCTTGATTTACTGAAGTGTCATCTTTTAGTTTAACTAAAGTGAAAACACTTTAGTTAACTAGTCCTTATTTAACACTCAGTTAACTGAAATTATGCTGAATGATTTACTTGAAGTGACCACTGTGAGTTCTTTAGTTAATTGAGGCAATTTAACTGATGCTTTAACTGAAGCATTAATTGAGGCATACATTGATACTTAACTGAAGCTTTAACAATTCGAGTTCTCTTTAATTAGTTGAAGTGTATGCATGGGCAATTTTGAATTCTCTTGATATCTATGCTTTATATTTTATTTCTTTATCTCTTATTGCATGGTCAATATGTGCTAACTTTAATTATCCATCACATTACATTATACTAATAAGAATTATTGGATGGTGTGATCATGTTATATTATTCCGGACTAAATGATCATATGATAAAGTAATTCACTTTAGAGGTGATCAATCTCTAAAGGAGATTTAATAGCAATCTAGTGATCACAGTTAATAATACATCACACAACATTAAATGCTTTTAACAAGTAAAGCATGACCTTTATACGGAAGGTCCACCTCTATACGGGAGGTCCATCCCATGGATACCTTTATACGGAAGGTCCACCTCTATATGGGAGGTCCATCCCATGGATACCATTATACAGAAGGTCCACCTCTATACGGGAGGTCCATCCCATGGATACCTTTATACAGAAGGTTCACATGAGAATCATGACTTGACACACAAGTCTGGATCCTTGTCCAACAAGACTTTACAACATCATTACTTTGATCAATTACCTCTACACGAGAGGGATAACCTTTACATGGAAGGAAATCAAAGTGCTCACCTCTATACAGGACGATCAATCTTGGATACACAAGATTGGTTTGGAGAATGTCTATTGATGTTGTACATTGAACACAAACCACATGCATGCGTTTTTTCATTTACAAAATGTGCATTTTTTTTTAATTAACAAAAATCTCACATGTTTATAAATTCATAAACCGCACGTATTATTCATATTTAATAACATACAAAATTAAATTATATTTCTACTTGGTTCTCATTTAGTCATTATTGGAATAATTTTGTGGGACCTTATTACCCATAGGGATTTATGAACCTTATCACCTAAGGGAATATAACGATTAAGGCGCAGGGATTAGGGAATTCAAGTGCATATATGGATCACTATTTCCCAAGGCTCATAGGAGAGGGATTACACCATGGTTTCTAGGTGTTGATTGTGGCTCTTCAGCTCAAGAAGGTTCTATTAGGACATAAGGCCATTCTTTCCCTTCAAACCATGCTTCTACCTTCACACCCATTTCCAATGCATAATAACTAGTCTTAGCGCATGTATCCCACTTGAAGTCCAAGGAACACCTACAATGTTCTTGTGTGTTGTTTTGAGGACTTGTAAAAGGATTTTGAGATCGAGAAGCTTTGAAAAGATCCTAGGGCACAAGTTTTCATTCTTTGATGATGGTTGAAAGGCCTTGTGACCCATCCATGGTCTGAAAAACATTCTAATGGCATTCATATTGGTCTGAAAAACATTCTAATGGGATTGGTTTTCCTCCATTCAAGTTGGTTATACATAAAGAACCATTTATAGTTCCCAAAGCCTAGATTTATTACTCCTATTTCCCTCTAGTAGGCCAAATATACCCTACAAGGGTCAACTCCCATGTGGTGGTTGAATGATGCGTTCATGTTTCTTGAGCATGATAATATATGTTTAGTGCATGTGGTCATTATATCCCTTCCTTGACCATGGTTAAGTGATTAAGGCTATTTTTCCTACCACAAGCATGGTCAAGGATTTGAGACCCATTTGTGACATAAAAAATATCATAATATTTAGTGGTGCCCATATCCAACTCCTTTGTCAAAGACCCTTTAGTGAGGGTTAGTGTCACAGCTTCTAGGTGTTGTTCATGGCGCTTAAGATTGAGAAGGTTCAATTCTAAGTCTTAAGGCCTTTATTTCCCCCCTTGACCATGTTTAGGCCGCAAGACCCATTTATAATGCACAAAACCTACTGATAGTGTACATGATATTACCTACAGGGGTCTCAAGTGTTGGTTTGAGGATGTGTTCATGGAAATACATGTGTCCTTGGAAGGTTCATGGGTTATTACACAGTTGATGTTCATGGAACTTTAGCTCAAGTAGCTTCATTTAGGGCATAACGTCGTTGTTGTCCTCCCCTAACCTTGGTTAGACCTTGAGACCCAATGTGGGGTTTACAATTTATTCTTAGTCATGGCAGTCATACCCCACATGGAAGTGACTGATACACTAAAAAGGTCATATGTGTTGGTTCAAGGAATTTCCCATGGTACTTGATCCTAAGAAGAAAGGCGAGTAGTACTAGAGGCTCTCATTTGATGGCTCACAAAGAACCCCTATAAAGGAATTTTGTGTGATGCTTTGAGGACTCATTCAAGGATCTCGTGCCCAAAACATTTTTTGTTGTGGACTCGAGACACATTCCTATTTATGACTTATGTTGTGGTTTAATCATGGTTCCCATTTATCTCTAGTATGCTAGATATTACCTATAGGGGTCACATGTGTTGGTTTGAGGATGTGTTCATGGAAATACAAGTACTCTAAGAAGGTTCATGGGTTGTTACATAGTTGTTGTTAATGGAACTTGAGCCTGGGAAGCTACATTTTGGGCATAAGGTCATTGTTATCCTCCCCTAATATTAGTTAGACCTTGAGACCTAATGCGGGGTTCACAATATTCCTAGTCATAGAGGTCATACCCCACTTGGAAGTGAATGATACACTACAAAGGTAATATGTGTTGGTTTAAGTAATTGTCCATTCTACTTGATCCTAAGAAGAAAGGCAAGTAGCACTAGAGGCTCTCATTCAAAGGCTTGCAAAGGACCTCTACAAAGGAATTTCGTGTGATGTTTCGAGGACTCATTCAAGGATATTGGGCTCAAAACGTTTCTTAGTGTGGACTTGAGACACGACATTCATATTTTGGACTCAAGTGTTGTGGTTTAATCATGGTTCCCATATATCTCTAGTATGCTAGAGATTACCTATGGGAGTGTTAAGTGTTGGTTTGATGATGTATTCATGGTAGTACATGTAGTCTGAGAAGGTTCATGGGTTGTTACATAGTTGCTGTTAATGGCACTTAAGAGTTAGAAGCTTCACTTAGGGAATAAGGCCATTATTGTCCTCCCCTAACCTTTGTTAGACCTCAGACCCAATGTGGGGTTCACAATATTCCTAGTCATGGCAGTCCTACCCCACTTGGAAGTGAATCATACATTATAAAGGTCATATGTGTTGGTTCAAGGAATTGTCCATGTACTTGATCCTAAGAATAAAGGCAAGTAGAAGTTGAGTGAAACAACTAGAGGCTCTCATTCGGAGGCTCACAAATAACCCCTACAAAGGAAGTTCATGTGATGTTTCGAGGATAATTCAAGGATCTTGGGCTCAAAACTTTTCTCGGTGCTGACTCGAGACACATTCATATTTCGAACTTGTGTTTTGGTTTAATCATGGTTCCCATATCTCTCTACTATGCTAGAGATTACCTATAGGGGTCTCATGTGTTGTTTTGAGGATGTGTTCATGACAATACATGTAGTCTGAGAAGTTTCATGGGTTTTTACATAGTTGTTGTTAATGTCACTTGAGCCCAAGAAGCTCATTTAAGGCATAAGGCCGTTTTTTTCCTCCCTTAACCTTGGTTAGACCTTGAGACCCAATGTGGGGTTCACAATTTATTCCTAATCATGGAATTCATACCCCACTTGGAAGTGAATGATACACTACAAAGGTCATATGTGTTGGTTCAAGGAATTGTCCATGGTACTTGATCCTAAGAAGAAAGGCAAGTACCACTAGAGGCTCTCTTTCCTCCCTTGACCATGGTCAAGGATTTGAGGCCCATCCATGATACCCAAGACCTCATAATGGCATCGATATTAAAATCAAATGCTAGAAAATTCTCAAATAGGGATTATGTAATGATTTCTAGGTGTTGTTCATGGTGCTTGAGCTCAAGAAAGTTCAATTTGGGCTTAAGGCCATTGTTTCCCACCTAACCATGTTTATGCCTCGATATGCATTTCCTGTGTACAAACCTACTCATGATGCTTGTATCCCACTCGTAGCCCTGCAAAGGACCCTAAAAAGGACTTGTTTTTTCGGTTCTAGGACTTATTCAAGGTTCTTGATCTTGAAAAGATTCAACAATATCCTGAGACTCTTCTTTTCTTTTAGGCACATTAAATCTCTTCACCCCAATAACCCTTAACAACGTCCACTATAACTCCTAACTACTAACACATAATGACTATATATCCCTTAGTCCTTATCACTCACAACCCTTCAATCCAAATACCCATAACCCCTTAAACCTAACCAATATAAGTCTCAAATCCTACTAATAATTAACCCCTAATCCCTTAGTCCATATAACCATACCCTCAGTCAATAGTTATTATGTGCAGAGGGTGCAATATAGAGATTATTGATTTTTTTGTTGTGTAGACACATAATATTTTAATGTCATTAATAATGCGCATTCATTATATATCTACATAACATGCACACATTTTTTGTCAAAATAATGTGCATGCATTTTTTATCACTACAATGTGCACGCAATTTTCTTATGCAAATTTTAAATTGGCAGGCGAGAGTTTGTCTGGCCTGGAAAATTTGAATTTCAAATGAACGCAGTCGCATTTATTAAGCCCTTCTAGTATTTTCTATTTGTCATCTATGATCCTATGTGTATGCTTCAGACTTAGGTTCGAAGTTACCATTCCAGTGGTATGGACTGCACAAACCATAGCAAATTCAACATTTTTCTTTCATTTTTCAATATGTATTTGATAAACAATTGCAATATGGTACACACAGTACATAGGGTTTCTGGTGGTTTGGGAGGCCCTCCCTAGTTATGTTTCTGTGTACTATGTGAAACAAATATTACATATATTATCATCACTTACAAAATAATTAATTTAATAATATAGTGTTTTTAATTCACAAGAAAGTGGTTTATCAGGAAGTGATCAAATTCCTGATTTAGTATAATTGTAAATATGATATTATAAATAGAAAAAGTATTTCTTAAAAGACTATAAAGTGATTATATATTTATGATATATATATTTAAAAATAAATTTAAAATCAATTAAAAATTTAATAATTTTGTAATATGATACATTTTCTATTTTCATATTTTTTCAAAATTTAAAATTAAATTAATCACTTATTATTATGTATATTTTTTTTAATAATTAAAAATTGAAAATTCAATAATATTACTTATTCACATTCATTGCTTTCATTTACATAATACAAATAATGTAACCATCTCAATTCTCCTTTATATTATATCTTGTGTGTATCAAACTTTTGTTACTATGTGTATTAGTATCGTGCTTGTATCAAACTTTTCCTTATCAACTATGTGTATTTATGATTAAGTACATAGAAAAATCTTTATTTTTATTTAAATTTACATATATTATGAATAAAATATATTATTCTCAAATCATTAATAATGGGTCATTTTATTGATGACTTGTCTATATTGGTATAACCAAAATCATTCACCTTTCACTTATGGCTTCATTTTCTTCACAATTCTCTCATCATTGATTTCCTTCTTCTCAGATTTAACCAATTTTCAACTTTGGAGGCCAAGCTCTCAGTGTTTCTGGGACTTGCTCCATGTAAAGAGCTTTAACCTCCTCCACATCATGTTGCACTCTAATCTAAGATGAATTGTTACGTATTCCTCATGGTGCCATCCTTCTTGTCTCTATCCACAACAAAAGAGAAAGACGCAGGTGTAGGTTCCAACCATAAACAAGAGCTAGAAGTCGACCCAACTACCAAGGAAAGGACCCATGACAACCACTGGCAAGCACCAATGAAGAGGGAAAAAACCATTATTATTGAACACCAACCAAACACAACACACAATGGGTTGAAACCTCCATTTCCCCTCTTACTAGAACAAACAGATGAGGGTCTTCCCTCTATTGGTCGAACTTACCTTCCCTACCTAGAGTTAGAAATGACCAAAAAAATCATGAAATTCGGGACTGATATAATGTTGAAATGCTTACCAAGAAGGTTGTTTAAGCTATCCTTTAGCCCCCATAGGTGGAGAACGCCAACTCAAAAATCCACCATCCTTCTCACTTGCACCCAAAATCCACCTTCTAGTATGAAAATTAATGTTCTTCTCCATCATCAAGCTAACTTGAGTTAGTACCGCCACCTCCCCACGTCCATGCAACCTCTCAAGAATCCCATCCAACCTTCTCGATATGCTATTGTTCCAAGTCATGATCACTAGTGAGAAGGAAGTGTACCTCTTCCCCGTTTCACTTGGCTACGTGGATGGAGAATAGCCACCATCTTAACTCCCTATCACCATAAAAATATATATATATATATATAATATCACATTCCAAATGTAATCTTTATGTATATATTTTAATTTTTAATATTGAATAATAATGTAAATTAGTTTACACTATTACAACAATGAACAAATATATATTACTAAACTCTTTTGAGAGAATATTTATTATTGATATTTTTTTAATAATTATATATAATGTGTAATAGTTATTAAAATTAATTATTAAAATTTAATATACATAAAATATGAAAATGTATATAAAAATTTATAAATTTTTAAAATTTAAATTAAAAAAAATTCTTGTAAAATATAAAAGAAAAAAAAAAGAAATTGTTTTCATCTAAATTAATTTTGAATATAAATATATTCAAAATAACACTCAAAACTTTCTTGCACCAACATAAGTTTTCTCATTAGAAGACATTGACTTTGGGGTTAGGCGCCTAGCAAATGGGAAAACTAAACACATTGAAGGTTACATGGCTGAAATCCTGAAAATTGAGGGAACCATTCTCATTCCTTACATCCACAATCTTTTCAATCTGGCGGTCATGCAAGGTCTCCTAATCCTTGGACTCAGGGCCTCATTATTCCCATCTTTAAAAGTGGCAATAAAAATAACCCCTCTAATTTTCGAAGCATTATGGTTAGCCCTCTCTTAGCCAAACTTTATGGTATCATTCTAGAGAAAAAAATCAATGTTTGGCTTGAAAGTGAGGGCAAGAGGACTAAAGGCCAGGCGAGGTTTAGAAGGCATCACTCTACCATAGAACACCTCATTACTCTTAGGATAATTGCGGAATATTGTTGTAATATTAATTCCAATCTCTTTTGCTGCTTTGTAGACTTTAGGAAAGCTTTTGATACAGTGCCCATAAATAACTTATGGATTAGATTATAAGAGCTAAAGGTTCCTTTAGAGTTGAGAGCTGTCGCAATAAGGTTGTATGAGAAAGTCATTGCCAAATTTAAGAGTACTAAGGGGTGCTCAAAAGATATTAATTGTAATATTGGTGTCATACAAGGATGCCCCCTCTCCCCTACTCTTTTTGGCATTTACATTGATAAGCTAGAAAGATGTTTAGAAGAAGCAGGATGCAAAGGAATGCCCTTAGCTGGAATAGTCATAATCCTACTTATCTATGCCGATGATATTGTTCATTTGGCAAGGAGTCCCTCTGACCTTGTTAATCAACTAAGCATTCTCAAGGTTTTTTGCTTTAACATGGGTATGTGTTAGAAAGTGACAACAAGGAAGGTATTCCTACATGCATGTGTCCTTGCATGCAGAAGACTTAAATGGAAGAAGCCAATTAAATGTTTTTAATTTAATTTTCCTAAGTTTACTTTGGAAAATAAATTAAAGTGATCTAATTAATTATTGACTTAATGAAACACTTTTTATAAAGTGTAAGTGAAATATTTAAGTGATGGCAAGATCTAATCTTGGCCATCCAATCTCACTGGAGGATCTCAACCTTAGATCTATAGTGAGATTAGGTTATTCGCTTGGCATTGAGTTATAAAAGAAAGATCAATTGGTGGAGAGGACACACAATTGCATTCCGACATAGATGAAGGAAAATAAGTGTGAGAGAGAGAGTTTTGTTAAGAAGACGAAGGAGCAACAATCCAGTGAAGGAAGGAAAATTTGCAGAGAAGAGAGACAACAACAGGCAGAGGTGACCATACGGAAATCTGTACATCCGTATAGTCGCACAGATTCTGTACAGCAGGCCGTACGGATCCATACAATAGGTCGGACAATTGTACAACAATAGCAGCACTGCTATGTTGGGATCCGTGCCCACTTAGAATTTTTTCTCAATGATTTCTGTGGTACGATTTTTTACAATTTGGCATAATCAAAATCTGAATTGTATTGCTCCATATTTTCTGAATAAAATAAAAATCTCATACTACTGCACCGGTTTTCCCATCTTGGGTTTTGTCCGGGAGTTTATACCCAAAAAGATAGTGTTGTCTCTATTGATGTGATTGCTGATATTTTTCTTTCAGTATTTATTTTTCGCTGCATAGTGAAGAAATCCATGTGTGGTTATTTGTTAGAAATTAATTTGGCATGCATTTAGCCCTAGTTGGATTTTAAGGAAATTTACATGGTATGAGAGCTCTTCTGAGCGGGCTGAGAGAAAGCAACAGGTTGGTTGGATAGATCACTGCATATCTATCCAAGGATTTACAGGTACCATTCACTATGGCCGTATAGTTGAGATTTGAGGATAGACTCCAGGGGGCACAAAACTTTCCTACTTGGAAAGAGAAGATCACCAGGATCCTTGATTGCAATGATGCTGAAGAGCACATTGATGATCAGAAGTCTGCTCCCATAGATCCGGCAGATTTGGCTAGATGGAAGAAGATAGATTCCAGAGCTATGTTGATCATCTTATATGGGGTGAAGGACCATATAGTCCCTCATCTGTCTGGGAAGAAAACCGCATTAGAGATGTGGAAGTCTTTGGAGAGTCTCTACCAAAGCAAGAATGAAAACCGAAAGATGGTGTTGTAGGAGAGATTGTGCAGTACCAGGATGGCCAAGGGTGAAGGAGTGGTGCCTTATCTTACAAGGCTCACAGAGATTAGGGATGAGCTTGGAGCAGTGGGCTCTAAGACTGAGGATGAGGAGCTAATTCGTATAGCTCTCAATGGCTTCTCTAAGCAATGGGGCGTCCTTTTTAAAGGCGTGGTGGCTAGGGAGAAGTTCCCTGACTAGCAGAGATTGCGGGATGACTTTGCACAGGAAGAGACCCGAATGTGTCAAGGTTCAACTTCATCCAACGGTGCTACACAGATCGTGGATGAAGAGGCTCTAGCCCTAACAAGCAAAGGTAAGGGGAAGGAAAAGAAGAAGAAGGGTGGAAAGAAGAACTTGGACATGGAAAAAGTCAAGTGCTTGATTTGTCACAAGCATGTCACAAGCATGGACACTTTGCTTCCCAAGTCCCAGAGAGGAAGAAGAAGAATACCAACACTCAGATGGTAGGTTCTGCAGAGGTGGATGATTTCAGCAAGAGTTTTGATGAGGACTTTTACTTGATAGCTTGCATGGCAAGTTCCGTAGACGACAGTATCTAGTATGTGGATAGTGGTGCATCTTGTCACATGACAAGACATAGGTATTTCTTCAAGAGCTTGAAGGAGGGTGGATTAAATCTCCATATTGAGTTAGGATATGATGCACGGTATCAGGCGCAGGGTGTTGGCATTGTTTCGTTTCAGAGGGAGTCTGGAAAACCTATCAGCTTTGTTGATGTGCTATATGTCCCAAGGATGACCAAAAATATCATATCAGTTTCCACACTATAAGACAAGGGTTTTCTAGTGACTTTTCAAGACAGGAAAGTATATATCAGGCCATATGGGTCATATCAGAGATTGGACAGGATGATTGGGGTTCGAAGCAGGAAGGTTTACAAACTATAGTTTGAGCCTGCAAAGGCTCTGGTCAGTAGCAATAGTAGTGATTGTGAGTTGTGGCATAGGAGGATGGCACATTTACATCATGGTGCACTAAGGCATCTGAGACAGGCAGTCATTGGAGTTCCTTCAGTATAGGAGGACAAGCACAACCACTGCAAGGGTTGTGCGTTGGGGAAGAACATCAAGAAGCCTTTCCCACATAGTGAGCACAAGTTTGAGAAAGTCTTAGACTTGGTGCATTCGGATGTATGCGAACCGATGAGCATCCATTCTTTCAGTGGTTACAGTTACTGCGTCACATTCATGGATGACTATTCCAAGAAAACCTGGATCTATTTTTTGAAGGCCAAGTCAGAGGCCTTCGATTGATTCTGAGAGTTCAAGACTCCTGTGGAGAACCAAACAGGGAAGAAGATCAGGATTTTGAGGACAGACAACGGTGGTGAGTACACCGACAGAGATTTCATGGAGTACTATGCATCAAAGGGGATCAAGAAGGAACACATTGTTCCTCATACCCCACAACAAAATGGGGTGGCAGAGAGGAAGAACAGGACACTGGTGAGTGCATCCAAGGCCATGTTATTTGATCAAGGATTACCACTATTCCTATGGCTGAGGCATTTCGGACTGCAGTATATTTCTAGACACCTGAGGATGTAGTCACAGGTACTAGACCAGATGTGAGTCATTTGCACATATTTGGGAGTATCTGCTATTGTCACATTCATGTTGACACTAGGAAGAAGCTAGATCCTTCTGGAGAGAAGGGGCTTCTAGTTGGGTATAGTGAGACTTCCAAGGCTTATAGAGTATATGTCCCAGCTCGCAAGAGTATCATTGTGAGAAGGGATGTCCAGTTTGATGAGGACAGAGCCTTGAGGAGATCTATGGACTTACTAGAACATGAGCAGCCAGTTGAGGACTCAGGAGGATTCAAGTTGGAGGAGTCATAGGTACAGGTTTAGACACAGGGCACGGGCTCTAGTAATCATAGGGAGTCAAGTGGACAAGATCTTCCTATCTTTGATGGGGAGCATGAGCAGCAACAACATGAGAATATCTAGCAGCTACAACATGAAGACACTAGGCCACGGCCTAAGTGGTATAGGTCCACAGTTCATGATTCCAGACAGGTGAGTCTTCCACAGATATCCTTTAGACAGAGCATACCACCAGATAGATTGAGTTATATGTCATTGATGACATAGTTGATTGAATATGAACCTTCTAGTTTTGAGGAGGTTGCACAACATGATGTGTGGTAAGAGGCCATGGTTGAGGAGTATGACTCAATCATGAAGAATCAGGTATGGGAGGATGTTTAGAGGCCATGGGATAAGAAGGTGGTGGGATCTAGATGGATCTACAGGGTAAAGCATGCATCAGACGAAAGTGTGGAGAAGTACAAGGCACACTTCGTGGCGAAGGGGTATTCGGAGAAGGAAGGTATTGAATATGAGGAAACCTTCGCCCCTGTCACTAGGTATTCTTCTATTCATACTATCCTATCATTGGCAGCAGAGATGGGTTGGCGCGTTCATCAGATGGACGTGAAGACATCCTTCCTCAATGGAGTGATTGAGGAAGAGGTTTATATTGAGTAGCCAAAGGGGTTTGAGGTGGAGAGTAGAGAGTCTCATGTATGCAAGCTGCGGAGAGCTCTTTATGGGCTCAAGCAGGCACCTCGAGCATGGTACTCAAGGATTGACAACTATCTACGAGAGATGGGGTTCCAACAGAGTGAGACAGACCATAACCTGTACTTCTTGGCAGGTGAGCTACCTCTCATATTGGTTCTATATGTGGATGATCTCTTTCTTACAAGAGATGAGGAGCTGATCAGGGACTGCAAGTCCAATATTGCAATGGAGTTTGAGATGAAATACCTTGGGTTGATGCATTACTTCCTAGGTCTGGAGGTTTGGCAGAGAGATGGGTGCTTCTTCATTGGACAGGGGAAGTATGCAGTAGATATCTTGAAGAGATTCAGGATGGAGTACTGTAGACCTATGGCCATACCTCTAGTTTCCAACTGGAGAAAGATTGATGTATCGGGATTAGAGGAGTTTGATCCTACACTGTATAGGAATCTTATCGGGTCGCTTATGTATCTGGTCAACACTCGACCAGACATTAGTTTTGCAGTCAACTCTTTGAGTCAGTTCATGGTGAACCCTCAAAGAGTACATTGGACAGCTGTGAAGCACATACTTCGCTACATCAGAGGTACAGTGGAGTATGGTTTGGTTTATGAGCGCAGTGGGAGTATATAGTTGGCAGGGTTTACAGATGCTGATTGGGCAAGATGTGTAGAGGATCGGAAGAGTACTTCAAGTTGCTGCTTCAGCATTGGATCAAGGGTTTTCTCTTGGTTTAGTGGGAAGCAGAAGTCAATTGCATTGAGTTCAGCAGAGGCTGAATACATGGCAGTCAACATGGATGCATGTGAGGGGATGTGGCTGAGGAAGTTGCTCTTAGGATTGTTCGAGAGTGAGATAGAGAATACTATAGTTCACTGTGATAATCAAAGTGGTATCAACCTTTTTGAGAATACAGTGTTCCATGACATGAGTAAACACATTGACATCCGATATCACTTCCTTAGAGATTGTGTTCAGAGAGGAACCATTCGGTTGGAGTACATTCAAATAGATGAGCAGGTAGCAGATATATTCACCAAGGCACTTTCCAAACTCAAGTTTGTGAAGTTAAGAGACAAGTTGGGGTTTTTACTGAATCCCTTCCTCGTTGAGAGGGAGTGTTAGAAAGTGACAAGAAGGAAGGTCTTCCTACATTCATGTGTCCTTGCATGCAGAAGATTTAAATGGAAGAACCCAATTAAATGTATTTAATTTACTTTTCCTAAGTTTACTTTGGAAAATAAATTAAAGTGATCTAATTAATTATTGACTTATTGAAACATTTTTTATAAAGTGTAAGTGAAATATTTAAGTGATGGAAAGATCTAATCTTGGCCATCCAATCTCACCGGAGGATCTCGACCTTAGATCTATAGTGAGATTAGGTTATTCGCTTCGCATTGAGTTAAAAAAGAAAGATCAATTGGTGGAGAGGACACACAATTGCATTATGACGGAGACATAGGAAAATAAGTGTGAGAGAGAGAGTTTTGTTAAGAAGACGAAGGAGCAACAATCTAGTGAAGGAAGGCATATTTGCATAGGAGAGAGACAACTGCAGGTAGAGGTGACCGTACGGAAATCCATACAGTCGTACAGATTTCGTACAGTAGACCGTACGAATATGTACAGCAGCAGCAACACTACTGCGTTGGGATCCGTGCCCACTTACAGGTTTTTCTGAGTGACTTCTATGGTACGATTTTTTCCAATTTGGCATAATCAAAATCTGAATTTTATTGCACCATATTTTCTGAATAAAATAAAAATCTCATACTACTGCACTGGTTTTCCCATCTTGGATTTTGTCCGGGGGTTTATACACAAAAAGATAGTGTTGTCTCTATTGATGTGATTGCTGCTTTTTTTCTTTCAGTATTTATTTTCCGCTGCATAGTGAAGAAATCCATGTGTGGTTATTTGTTAGAAATTAATTTGGCATGCATTTAGTCCTAGTTGGATTTTAAGGAAATTTACAGTATGTCTGTTAACACCAACAAAACTAAAGTAACGATAATCAAATCAAAGAAAGACACTCATGCTAATTTTGTTTATGACAATAACAACTTGGAGGAAGTGTCTTCTTACAAATATCTCGGAATTGATATCCATCACAAGCTCAACTGGAACTATAGCATTGATAAAAGGATTAACGGAGGGTGGAAAGCTTATTTTGGCCTAGAAAACAACTGTAAATAAGTAAATTGGTGATGTGGGATAAAAAGAAGTTCCTGTCCGAAATTCTTGTCACTCCTGCTATCTTGTATGGCTATGAAGTTTGCGGTTGTAGCATCTCTCGAGAGTCCTGGAGAAAGATCGAGCAAATTCAAAAACATTTTATCACGTATAATCTCAAAATTAAGAACAATACACCCTATCCTATTCTTCTGATAGAAGTGGGTCTCCCCCCCATCGAAAGCATCGCTATGTATAGATACTTGATGTACAAGATCAAAATAAATAACATGGCAGACCAATGACTCCCTAAAATTGCTTTAAATTCCAGTCAAGGTCATCTTCGACTCAAGAGAGCCTGGTACAAAGATGCCATGGCTCAGCTTAATCATTAGGGGATCGACGAAAACACCATTTTGCAAGCTATCAACAGCCTAAAAAAACTATCGCATATAAGTTCAAAGCGAGAATGTGGGATGAGAAAGATTTAGAGAGTAAAAGAAAGTCAAGGTATTACAAGGAAGTCATTAATCCTAATCTGGAAGATCAAACGTACCTCTCTTTCTTAAGTAGTTCAAAGAAGAAGATTCATATAGCCAAGATAAGAACGAACTCCCATGAGCTTTATAGCGAAACATGACTCTGGATAATTCCTAAAACCCCATGGGAGGAAAGGATTTTCCAGCTCTATGAGTCCATGAGCGTTGAGGACGAATCTCACTTTCTTTTAGAGTGTCCTCGTACACCCACATTTGATCACAGTTTCCTAATCTATGCTACAACTCTAATCTCCATGATCTTCTAACATCTCAAAACTATGGGAACCTAGGAACGCTTCTTTCTCAACTTTTCCATCATAGGAATCAAAATTTAGAGAAATCCAAATAATTCATTTTTCTTTTTTTAAGGTCCAATAGATCAACCGGTCTCCAGAGACGTTAGTCATCATCATCATAATCATTAAAAATTTTAAGGAATACAAATCTTTTAGTTGTAAATTTTTAATTTCTTTATATATAATTTTTTGATGAGGACGAGGATCTTAGTTGATAGTTATCAATATTCATTAAGATTAATTGGAACCTTAAAAAATGTCAAAAATGATTTAGTTTTCTTTAAAAAAATTATTTTGTATTTGAATTTTTTTAAGAAAAACTATTTTTTTTATATTAAAAATTTACAATTTATTTGAGATTTATATTTCAATTTGTATACATCATTTAAATAAATATTATAAATTCATTATAAAAAAATATTATTAAAACAAAATCTAAAATTAAAATTGTCAAATAATATAAAAAACATTTACCATTAAAAAATATAAATTAATTTGTCAAATAATATAAAAAAACATTTACCATTAAAAAATATTATTTAAATTTTTATTTTGATATATTGATTGGTATCTTTTATTTCCTTTCTTTTTATATATAATACATCTAAAACAAAATTATAACTCTACAAATTTATATATAAATATTAATTTATTGATAAATTGTTCAGATATAATTAACTAAAATGCCTTTTTCTTTACCCACCCAAATTGTACAACACCTTCCATAATTAAAACAGTAACTGTGTGATCTCAAAATACTTCAGTCCCATTGTAAATATACATCCTTTAAAGTTCAAACACCACATAAAACAAATCCAGTACAGTTATGGAAATAGATCAGGAAGACCAAAGAAGTTACCATGCTCAAGTTTTATTATATTCATTCAAAAGAAGGGCTAAATCATAGACTGTTTAAATCACAGACAACACTGTGGGTGGTCCGTCCTGTAGGCAGAGCAGAGTGACCTCAAAACATTAGGCTTAAGCTACATGAAGACAATATCCAAAATCTATTATATAATCTACAGGGTGCCAGAAGAGAAGCAGTGAATCCAAACACCCATAAATCTATGATGACCAACCATACTCAGTAAAAGAAATCATCCTCGTCATCTGGCAAAGGTTGGTCAGCAACTTTCCGGATTTCTTCCTCAATGCGTTGTTGCTGTGAGATATCAATATCAACTTCTGGTGGCTTCAATGCAGGGGAGGCCACAAAGTGAAGATTTGGATCTCTGCAGTGTGAAAACATAAATATTCCATGAGATGAGGAAAATAGTGGGGCTAAAAACTATTCCTTTTTAAAATAGACCCAAAAAAAGTTCAGTGAAAATACTTACCCTGCAAGTTTCTTTGCAAGATAAAGGAATGGCTTTTCAAAATTGTAATTGCTTTTGGCTGAGATCTCATAGTACTGCAGATTCTTTTTCCTGTGAAAAGTAACTTGCTTGGCCTTGACCTGTCTGTTTTTCACATCAACCTTGTTTCCACATAAAACAATGGGAATGTTCTCACAAACTCTGCACAGGATGACATGGCGTTGAATATCTAATGCTCTCTGATATATAAATAAGTAAGTTACATTTTTTTTTAAAGAGGACCTGGCTTCCCTTACTAGATGTCTGAACCCTTGATTTCATATCCATAATCAATACACTGTTGTCACAGATAAACTAAAACAGAAATTTAATGACACCAAGAATGTATCTGAAGTCACCTACCTGCAAATGTCTCGGTGCCAAGTGGGAACATTTTTATAGGTTAGGCGGGCAGTAACATCAAACATGACGATTGCACATTGGCCATGAATACTGTAGTCAGAGTGATCAAAATGGTGTCTATTTAGTAGATGAAACTGATTTCAAAGCTGTCAATCAAATATGTTTTTAAGGTTGAAGTGAATCTATCATGATATTATTCTATAATAAATAGACAGCTTACTAGTATCCATCTCTTAGGCCACCAAACTTCTCTTGTCCAGCAGTATCCCAACAATAAAATCTGATTTTCCCGCAGTTTGTATAAAAGTCCAATGGATGCACTTCTACACCAATAGTAGCTGCAAGAAACACGTGAATTCATTAAATCTGTTGAAAATATTGATGAGAAGGATTTTATTTTAAAATTTATTTTAGTAAAAATAGAAAGATTATTTTTTCAAATTTAATTTATTGTATTTATTTGAGAAAATTTTGGATTATTTTTTTAGATTATATTAGGCTAACAATCATTCTTCCCAAGCATTCAAATTAAGCTAAACTAAATTGACAAAATATCTTTTTTACTTTTATAAAAAATAAGTAAAAACTATCTTAAATTCTAATAAACCCTTGATGGTCAAATAAGTTAGATCACACAGCAACCAACTAAAATAACATGACACCCAGATATTTGGAGATGCATGTAACTCAGTGTTGGAAAGTGAAATAAGTTAGATTACACAGCAACCGACTAAAATAACATGACACCCAGATATTTGGAGATGCATGTAACTCAGTGTTGGAAAGTGGTGACAACAAATTGAAGTGATGTGATAAATTGGATAATACTAATGTCCAAATTCATGACAACAATATCAATAAGCTGAACACACATCAACCAACTAAGAAGAAACATTCCAAATCCATGACAACAATATCAATAAGTTGGAACACACAGCAACCAACTAAGAAAAACATGACACTCAGATATTTGTAGATGCCCGTTACTGAGTGTTGAAAATGGTGACAACAGATTGATGTGATGTGATTACTGCTTAAGACTAATGCCCAAATTCATGACAACAATAACAAGAAGTGGCAGGAAGAAAAACAGTATGAGTCAGTAATATTTGACCTCAAAAAGCCCAGGACAGAGTCCCACTGTGAGAATGATAAACTTTATTCAAAATCCATCAATTTTTAGTATATGTTTTTGGAAAATCGTGTTTCTGTTCATAATTTTACTTCCATTATGGTTTTCTGTAATGATTTTTTTGGAGTTGTGAATAGTCTAAATTCTCAAAACCAGATTATAAAATTTGTTTTCACAGATTCCCCATAAAACAGCTACAAAGTACCTTTGCTTCATTAAATACCACTAAACCAATGCCTAAAAACACCAATTTTTTAAAATAATTATTATTTCAATGAATTAATTGACATGATCAAAGACTGCTTCCTTGATTCCAATGTTGCTTTGGTCTGTTCCAGGTTTTGCCTACAAAGGAGCAAAATAAATAATCTATGTAGGGGAATTACTCAATCATTTATTTGTAAAAGCCTGGGATGCACCCAACCTCTGAAACCTAGAAAAGAGAGGAAGTCCCACCAAAATCTTTTTAACCAAACAAATAAGTAGCATATTAGAAACAAAATTAAAACTTCACAAGTCATCTACAATTCATTTTATAAACGGTGTCTTTTAACTTAAGAATATTAATTTTTTATATGATCTCTATAAATATATAGGATGCATTTTCATCTGCAATTTATAATTGTTTTTTATTTTTAATATTATTATTATTATTAATGTTCGGTACTTCATATATTTTACAGTCATTAAAACTATTATAATACTCTATATAATAAGTTAAAAGAAAAAATCCTGGTATAGATGGAAAACAGTGTGGACACATTTTAATTTGGGATGGGATTACAAAATTTACTCAAAATTAAGATAAATCTATAATAATAACAATATATTTGAAGAACAACATACAAAATCTGGCAGGATTATAACTGAGAAATTATTTAAATCCAACATAATATGGTTTTAGTGATGAAATCAATAGGTTTAATGTTTGAAAACATTACAAAACTATCAATATAGGGAGATCTGGGCACAGAAGATATACAGCGTTATGATTTATGCAGTAAAACAAATACAGCTAAAACATACACCACCTTAAACTTTTACTATAATATTCAAGTCCATGGGAAGAGTTTGCAATCTTACGTTCATATTTTTTCTCAAACTCTCCAGTCAAGTGTCTCTTCACAAATGTTGTCTTGCCTGTGAAATACAGGAGAAAAAAAAATGATCATTTAATTGATTTAACATTTGATGATATTATAATAACAGTACATTAAAAACCTTTTGCAATCCTTGATAATGCTTTGGACACACAACTTCGCTGAAAAAGGTGACTAATTCCAATATATATATATATATACCTGTGCCTCCATCCCCTACAATGACAAGCTTGAAGCTGGGGCAGTTTACATTTGCCTGGACATGAAAGTTCGTAATAAGGATCTAAATTATATGTGATCAAACATCTAAATACTGGGGAAGGTCCCCATTAAATCATCCGTATCAAAATTATGAGAAAAAGAGAAATTGCATGAATAATGTCAAATCTAGGGTCTAATTTCAAAACCAATTTGCAATCTCGGCCATAACATACCATTTGGCCGGCCATTTTGAGAACTTCTGTATATATATTTTTAACAGTGATCAAATCTACTAACAAGCAAGCAGAGTGTGTTGTGGCACACAAGATAGCAGGACAGGCAACCACCTCTAATTAGTAGTAGTGGCAGCACTAGTAGAATATGATGCCGATGGATGTATGCCATTCCTGAAGAATCTTTGAAAAACAAACTCTAAAGAACAAGTTCATTAATCCACGCATGCATGGATGACACGCACAGTATAATCTTCATATTTAACACCTTCAAGTCGTCCCCCGCAAGCTTCAAGGGTTGCCCTTTAAGGTTTAGTGGGGTAAGATGCAAACAAACCATTATAGTGAGTTTATTTTGGGTTAAATTTAGCTCATAATGGATGGAAATTATGTTTTTGTTGTTATTATAAATAAATTAGTATATTAGTATAGATTGATTTTATTTTTTGATTGATTAAATCTGTTAAGATTTTAGTGGGCGGTCTTTACTAACACTTAGGGTTTTTGGTGTAACTGTTCGTATCATTTGGTATTAGAGCTTCCACCCAGGTTCGAGTCATGGAGCGGGTGGTAACGTCGGCATTGCAGTGTTCGTCCGGGGCTCGGCTCAAAGGGGACACCACGGTACGGGTGCACATCCAGCCCACTGCGGAGCGTGGTGGGATGTTAAGATCCTAGTGGGCAGCCTTCACTAACACCTCCGGGTTTGGTGTAACGGTTCATATCATTTGGTATTAGAGTCTCCACCCAGGTTGGAGTCACGGAGCGGGTGGCAACGTCGGCATTCCAATGTTCGTTTGAAGCTCGTACGGCTCAAAAAGGGACACCACCGTACAGACGCACATCCAACCCAGAGTCCGGACTGCGGAGATTCATATTCATATCGTATCTATTCAATTAATTTAACATTTATCAAAAATATTTAGAAGTGTAAATTTATATATCCTTAAATTTAAATCTTAAACCAATTTGATTCTTCTCTAAAATTTTAATAAATGACAAGTTAAAATGAATCTATACTAATTTTGAAATTTTATCCCTAATAATAAACTAAATTTTGTCAATGAAAAAGCTCAATCTCTAAGAGTTTTTTAGAACTTTGATCTACTTTTCCAGTACCGGATGTACAGGATGCTTTTACACCTGATATGGATAATATAATATGTATGATAGCATAAACCTGATAATGATATTATAATATGTATGCATGGTGATAGAGACTCGCTTCAATACAACGCTAAAAGGGATCTACAAAGTACCAGTAGAATTTAAAAGCTTAGAAGGACCAGGCACATTTTTTTAGATTCTCAAACGGTTCCAGATAGTAATACTACGTCATATTCTTGTTCATTACCGTTGGGTTTCCAGTGGAAGTTTGACAGTTCAATTCCATCATGTCTGAGGAATTTTAGATTCCACTCTAACCAGATTTGTACACATAGAAAACCAGGATAGCCTGTGGGTAAGGACTGGGCACACTGATTGCAGCCATTAATTATTTTCAGCATGGAATCGAATTTGTTCATATGAAAGATGTAAGGGAATCTGTGGGCTAAGGTATTCTGGTCAACTTTGCTTTTGTGGAGTCACTTCACTGCTCCAAATGCCTGCCTGGCTGAATTAATTAAGATCATAACCACACTTTATCTAGTCATGGAAATTTTACTTATCTGATAGCAGGAATCTTAACTTGGTCCCTGTGAGATGACATATCATTAAGCATCTCAACTCAAAAAAGTTAAAGGAGAGGAACATAGATAGGTACCACTTACCAATGCTAAACTATGAACGAGTAGGTACATAAAACCAGAGAAAAGGAGTATCAAACTTTTTCCAATATATGAACAGGCCTCTCTGGTCCCAAAGAGTTTATTATTTTCTCAAGTTACGAATATCAACAGACATACATGATGATTGATATTTGCAAGGTTCCACTGGAATATTTAAAAGTCTCATACAGCTCTATAAAACGATGTGCACCCACATTTATTTCAATATCAAATGCTTTTGACATAAATAAAAATGTGAATGGCCTACCTAGTTTACCAATTGTTTAAAAGTTGGCCAATATGCTGTGCTTGTCCTTTTTTTTCCTTGTACTTTAAACATGATGCGATGTTATCTCGAAATTTACACGTATTTGAGTAATATAAGATTGACATAAAGAGTTAATTTTTCTATTAATGTATATCTATGTGCCACGTTCACCTCAACATTCTTAAAGTGTTAGTAGCATTAGAACATATGGTATATTAATTTATATGTGCAATTTTTTTTATAAAAATCAATTCAATATTAAATAAGATAAATATATTGAAATTTTGTCAAACATATAGTAAGGTATTATAAATCTTGGCTCTATCCATTTCTATATAAGAGCTAGAGAAGAAACATGCTATAATGATAAGAGATGTTGCATTCATATTTAGTTTGTTAAAAAGGTTGGTGGTTAGGGCAACTTTTTAAAGATTCCTTCGTCGTATATCCATATAGTCCATAGTATCGTATGGTCATATAGTTCATAGTATTGCACTTCCATTCTTTCTTTTGAACTTCCATCATGTACTTCTCATTAGGCTTATGGAACTGAGTATTTTAACCTCATGCAGTCTTGACCACCATTATCCAAAGTGCTTGTTTAAATGGACATTTTCCTTTTATTTTTCTAAATTGTTCATATTCTTTCGTTCTTGATAACCTCTAGAAGTGATGTTAATTGCAAATAAATTCCTCTGCAAGGGAGGCTCTTTTTTTTCTATCAATTGCTCATAATAATCTCCAATCCCATCACAAGGTAGAGTACAATCACCAATCATATCCATTGGCCTCGAGTCATGTGCATTATCTGTTGGCAATAGGGCATATTGTTGCTTAATTTCTTCCATCTAAAGGTATTCATTGAATGAATCCTTTCCCCAAGTAGATTTTTAGTTTCTTCTCTGTTTGTCCTTTGAAGTATTTTCCTTTGGATAAGACTACTAGGTGATATTGTTGGAAGTAGTGCCAACAATAGAAATATATGTTTTCATACTTCAATAATCATGACCAATTATTGTCTTCTTACTCCAACAAGATTTATGTAGGACAAGCCTTCGCTCAAATCAATATAGATGTAAATTCAAATAGTGATCCAAATGTTGACATAACACCATTCAAAGGGCCCAAGGAATGAACCCACCTAGAGTATTATTAATGTCCATCAGAGAATTTTTAATCTGAAATTCCAAGGGGATGCTTTGCCAATTTCATCCAAATAAAAACTTATGAAATCCATTTAGAATGCATATTGAAGCCAATAACCTATTGCCTCAAGACGAGATCCACTTAGCTGATTTCCTTAAGTAGAGACGTTCTTTTCCCATGAACCAAGGAACTTCTTCATGAACAATAAAAACATTCATCCCTACAAGAAATTCTAAAATGGCAAACCCCCTAACATATGGGTGAATCAATTGTTTCTATGATAACACATACCAAGTATCAGTTGATCCAAGTTTGGAGGTATTTCAACTTTGTCCATGAACCATTTAATTTGCATATCAACCCATGGGTATATAAGTACTTCTCTTCCTCTTTGACCCAAGGAGTATCTAACTTCAAAACATGGACAACTAGTGGACAACCTTCACAACAAAATAAATGAGACCAAGGACTTACATGAAAATTCAATGCAAATTTGAATACTGACCTAGATGTTGACATAACACCCTTCAAAGGGAATAATGAAATAATATTACCTAGAGTATTACTAATGACCATGTCAGAATTTTAATACAAAATTCCATGAGGAGGCTTAGCAATTTCACCCAGTGAAAAACTAATGAAAATTATTTAGAGTGTATATTGAAGGAAAGAGCCTATTGCCTTAAGAAGAGACCCACTCAACCTATTTACTCAAGAGAAGACTTACATTTCTAATGAACCAAGGGCCTTCTTTGCAAATAGTAAATGCATCCATCTCTACAATAAATTCTAAAATAGAAAACCCATTGATATATAGGCAAGTCAATATTATTTATTTGAAGAAAGCACATCATGTATCATGGTCAATCCAACCTACTTTGAGGTCTTTTACTTTTCTGAATAAGCTATTGAATTTGCATATCAATCCATGGGCAAAGAAGTATTTCATTTCCTCTATGACCCAAAAAGGATCTAACTTCTAAAATAAGGACAACTCAAAAACCTTATGAGCAAAAATGATGAGAACATTGATGTAAATGAAGACATCTTGAAATGATGAGCACTTCATAAGAGCAATAGGAAGGTGTATTTTTATCACAAATTGCTCAAATGTATTTCCCATAAACCTCCACTTTCTAGAAAAACACTATATTCTCCATAATTAATTTGATCGTAGGTTTCATTCTAGGTCCCTCTACACAAACTCTAGATTCAACTAATATATATGTTTGAACTAGTGTCACAATTATAGTATTTTTTTTCTAATAGTAACGGTTATAAGTCTGTGTTAAAAAGATTGCAATTGAATTGTACAATAAGGTAATACAAAAGTGAGTGTTATACTGGGCATATTCACTAGTACTTCCAAAAAACCAAAAATATATCAAAAATGGACTATTGGCCTTCATAGGGAAGTCCTTAAAACTATCGAAAATATAAACCTAATAAAATATTCCTAATGCAAACCGATTTACAAAACATTGCATAAATTCATTGAAAGAAGTGTTGACTATGTTCTTCTCCTAGATCTCCAATGGCCTAATGTATTCTCGAGTTCTCTACTTCCATGTCTTCAAACAATTGGGAAAATGTATTTTCTTCCTTGGTATCTACCGAAGTGGAGAACCCTAAGGATTGTTGATGATTTGAAGTTGTTGAATGAGTTCCTTTCTTGATATTTTCAATGATGGATTTGAACTTCAAACACATTTCCTCTAAAGCTCAAGTTCGTCTTGTTTGTTGCTGTTAGAAAAACAGGATCGCAGAGCAATAACAATAAACAAAAATGCAAATATAATCACACAAACACATTACAAGAGAGACACCAATATATAGTGGTTCACCCAAGATGGGTTACGTCCACACTAAAATTGCCAATCCTTATTATTATATCGTCCAACAAAGTGAAGGGATACAACTTGCAACACAACCATTGCACTTCCTCTTCACTGTCTCACAGTCTCTCTTCCGATCTCAGAGATATTTACAATGCATAATACCTAATACATCAACCCTAGGCGTATTACAATGTCTTTCCTTTATAGGGGAAATACCATGGGATACCCAAAACCATGGGCCCGAAAACTGTTGGCGAAACAGCCCAAAAAATTTCCTCGGGGGCACTGGCCACTGCGCCCCCCAGCCGAGGGAGTGTCAACACTCCCCCGGACCCCCTGGGGATCGTGCCGAGATCATAACCAAACCTGGGGTTCAAACACGGGTGAATCATCATCTATGAGACTGGAAGATCAGGCTCCACAACCAACAGTTGCATCACAATTCCCATGACCTTAGAATTTTATGAATTGAAAAGATGCTCATTGATTTGAATTATATCAGAAAGGGATATGATAGAGATTTTGTTTTCATTTTTGTATTCTTCTTGTCTCCGGAGAATCCTCTATATATCATAAATATCCTTTTGACGTTTCCCATGAAATCTTGTGTTGTCCATGGATCTCTGGAAATTTTGTGACTCTTCAATATTAAATAGAGGAGTGAACAATGAATTGCTTACCTAGTTGTTGTCAAAAGTACATTTCTCACAAAGCTTTGATAACTTGAAAACTGGGGTGATTTTCAAATTCAACCATATGAAGGTTTGTCTACCATTGTTATCTATCTGACCTTCTATGAGAACAAAGGGAGACCTAAAATATTGATATAAAAAGACAAAACCAAATCCACAAAACAAACTAGGCTTCCCCAAGAACAATGGGTCTTGGGTATTGGTTGACTCTCCTCATGAAGATCGCATCCCGCATATACATGTAGGGGCTTCCGAACACTACATAACAAATATCCATGGGTACTATTTATACCTCCACTTCATTGACATACTCTACACTTATGGAAAACTCAATTTTGCAATGTTTTGTGACCCTAAGTTCTACATCCTTATTTACCCATCCCACTGGGTAAGGACTGGGATGATCATGTACTTCCAATCCAAGCTTACATATCAGATCCCCTGTTGTGAGGTTTTCCATTGAACCAAAATCAAATATAGCATCGATCTTAGTCTTCTTGACTTGGATCTTAATGTGGAAGAGTTTTGTCATCTCTCTGAGTCTTCTTTAGGGTGAAGGATACTTATATCCACCTGCTTCTTTACTGTGGTACATGTAATCTTTTCATCCACATCCAAGATGATTTATAACTCCTTTCTTGCCTCCATGGCTAGATGTTTCTTCTTCTTGGCATCCTCCTTGCGGTTCCTGGGGTTCAACTCTGAACGTATACTCTGACACTTTTCTTCAGTGTGACCATCGATATCACAATGTTTACAGTGGTTTTTCGGATCCTTGAATTGATGTTTCATGGTTGTAGTCTTCTTCTCCTTTCCATTCCACTTATTCTTACCCTCCTTGGTAGCATCTTGGCTCTCTTTGTGTTTTGAACTGCTTGGTTGTCCTTTCTTTTGGCCTATGTTTTCCAAGTATTGTGCATGTACCCATGTTTCATCAATTGAATTGGGATTGAAGAGAATCTCCTGCCTCTGTATGTGACTATGTAACCTCCCCAGATACTTGAGGAGTACATCTGGATTCTTGGGTGAGATACCCAACATGATAGCCATCTTCTTAAACTCGATGGTGTATTTATTAGGATAATTAATACTCCATCCTTGTCCTACCTACCATTATTTCTTTTTTCCTAATAGTTGATGATGTCATTTCCCCCTAGTGGTGTGTAGATGTCATCTAGGATCCATCATCCACCTAATGCGCCATGCATGCATCATTTTAGGACCACTTAAGTCGGTTCCCTATATTTTAGGATCCAACTCATCGTTCTAGTTCAATCCACTTGAGTTAGTTGACTCTTGTGGGGAGTTTATGCTCTGATTGCCACTGATTATGGCCTCATGCGACCTTTTCTGAGTGATTTGCATGAAAAAATCACTAATGCTCCCTTCTTGGTCAGTTAATTGATTGTGTCTTTAGTTAACTGAGTTTAAGTTCAATTGAGTTGAGTTTAGGTCTTTCGGAGCAGTCCTGTGGTGACAATTCCTATGCTAGACAGACTGAGACTCGAATTCCCCCAAGTGATTCAAATTCTGTCCATTGTAACATCATTGTTGGCTATACTTATTATTCGATCATGTGACATTATTTTGTTCCAATCCGAGTTTTCATGCATGTTCAATTGTTTTCTCTTTTTTACTGCAATTTTCACTGTAACTCAATTTCTCTGCTCATTCTTTCTCTGTGAGGTATACTCATGTCCATGATCTGCTGTGATTTATAATTTCACATGGTATCAGAGCTTAGTGAGCATAGGTTGAGAAGTTACTTTCAGTAGTGCACCAGAAGCCTCTTGATTTCCACAACAAATCTTGGTGCCATTGCATTGAAATCGTTGGAGAAATCCTTTGAGGTCTAGCCAGGTGTGAAGGATACAGATAAAAGTGCCTATTGTCCTAAAGCAGTGCTCAGTAGTAGTCTATCTCCAAAATTGAGATTTTTTTGCAGGTTATTGAAAGTTTTTCAGTGCAGCAGTACCACAATGTATTCGCTCCAGCAGTTCTAATGGATAATTCGAATGCCCCTCTCTCTCCTAGGATCCTGGCACCCTTCAATTACCTTGATTGGAGGGTTAATAGGAAGATGGTATTGCACAACAAGTCACTATATAGGGTAACAGTGGGAAAGGAGTTCAAACCTCAAGCAGTTGTTGAGAAGGCCATGTATCTGAATAGATTGGATATTGAAGCATTTGGTTTCATGTGTATTCATATTTCCAGAGATCTACTCTTCCACCTTGATGGATTGAAGACTCCAAAATAGTTTTGGTTGAAGTTGGAGACCCTCTTTGGAAAACATGATGAGATAAAGGGCCATATTCTGGAGAATGCGTTGATTACTCTTCAACCTAGCAATTTAGAAACTATCCAACAATTATTTTCCAAATTCAAATATTTGGTCATGCAATGCAAGCGGTGTGGCATTGAGAAGAAGGATGAACAGTTGATTCTATCCATTCGGAGAAAGCTTGGTCTTGAGTTCTCCATCTTTGTTTCTACCTTCCATTCAAGGAGATTGTCAATCCCTGGATGGAAAACTCCATCCTTAGATGTTTTCATTGAATCTCTCATCCAAGAACAAGACAAATTGATGTAGATGGGTGCCTTCAAGGCCTCCAAAAGTAAAGCTCTTATGGTTGGAGAGTCAAAAAGTGTGAATGCAAAAGGGAATCAAAAGGGAAAAGAGAAGAAGCAATTTGAACCCAAGCATAATGCCAAGTCTAGTTAATAGAAAGGAGACTCCAACTCCAAGAAGGACAAACAAAAGAAATTTGAGAAATCCAAGTGTACATACTGTAAGAAGGGTAACCATCCTGAGAGTTCTTGTATGAAGAATACCATAGATCAAATGGAAAAACTCCTTGAACAACAAAAAATTTCCCTCCCTAGAGGTGCAAGGAAGATTGATCCAAGTGGCAAGTCAGAAGATCATGAGAGATGCCATGCATTGAAGGTTGGATTCTCACAATCTCAAGATTTTCTTATTGATTTTGGAGCCTTTAACCACATGGTTTCCTCCAGAGAGCCATTTTATTCATTAGATCTCACCGATTGACCCAACATACACATGGGAGATGACTCTCAAATCTTTGTTGAAGGGAAGGGTACTATACAGATTGAGTATGGAAAGTTCAACAATGTGTTGTATGTGCCTTCTCTAGCAGCTAATCTATTGTTTTTAATCAGATGGCACACACAGGTTCACCAAAGAAAGTAGTATTTGGACCTAACACAGTTGAGTTTGCAGAGATCTCATTTGGGAATTTGATAGCCAAAGTAGTTTCAAACCATGCCTCCAAGGCATATGAGTTCTCTTGCTTCTTTCCATACTCTCATCAAAGTGCTCTCTTGACTCATGCAAATGAGACAAGCAGACTCTGGAATGAAAGATTCAGACACCTAAACTTCAAATACCTACAATAGTTGCTCAAGGAAGAGATGGTTGAAGGTTTACCAGACATAAATTTCTCTCAAAGAATCTGCAAATGTTGCTTGGTAGCGAAGCATCCAGAGCAAAAGTATGAAGTTGGGAAGGCAAAGAGAGATTCCTCCATACTAGATCTGATTCATAGTGATGTTTCAGGACCGATGCCCACTGCTTCAATGAATGGATCCAGATACCTTCCGACCTTCATTGATGACTACTCTAGGTTCTGCTGGATCTACTTTCTCAAACAGAACACTGTTGGAAGGAAGATCAAGGCACTCAGATCAGATAATGGAGGGGAGTACATCAAGAAGGAGTTGCAGTAGCTATGTGCTTCCGAAGGTATTCAAATGAAACATTTTGTCCCATACACACCACAGCAAAATGGTGTAGTAGAGAGGAATAATAGTTCATTGAAAGAGATGGCTACCTTCTTGCTTGAAGCAATAGATCTCCCATCAAATCTCTAGGCAGAAGCAGTGAACTGTGTCACATACATTCAGAATAGGGTACCCCAAAAATCTGTTGATGGGGTCACTCCATTCGAAGCATTAAAGGGACAAAAACCTGATGTCTCTAATATGAGGGTTTTTGGATCCAAGGCATGGGCCAGAATCCCCTCCGACAAGAGGAAATCACTTCAACCTCAAAGTAGCGAATGCATTCTTCTTGGATATGCAAAAGATGCAAAGGATTACAAACTGATGGAGATTGCAACCAAGAGATGCTTCATTGAAAGAAGTGTTTAATTCAATGAGAATCCATTGCATGATCTACAACCAGTTGAAGAAGAAGGTATAACTGATCTACCTCTTCCATTTTCTCCTAATGATGTTTCTACAGGTGATCCACATTCAGATTCTGAAGAAGAAGAACAATATGATTCAAATCTAGATATATTGATTATGAAGATCTAGCAAATCCAGATTCAAATCCATCACCTACTCCTAATCCAAAGCCTAAATGGTCTCAAAATCTTATTGAGGCATCTGGGGACATTGTTGGAGATCCATCTAACTACAGAAGAACAGGATCTCAATACCAAGATACAAACATTGCACTTTGCCATACATATCCACTTCTCCTTGAGAGGTGCTTCATGATGGTGGGGTCTAATCCACAGTCTTACAGAGAGGCTTGCTATGATCCAAGATGGAAACAGACATGGATGAATAACATGAGTCACTACAGAACAATCAGACATGGGACCTTGTCGCTCTTCCCCTAGGGAGGAAACTATTTCAGTGCAAATGGATCTACAAAACAAATTTTGCATCTGATGGATTTACAACCAAGTACAAGGCTCATTTGATTGCAAAGGGGTACTCACAAGTTCAAGGCTTGGACTACAATGAGACATTTTCTCCTGTAGTAATAATGGATTCAGTAAGGGTTGATTTGGCCATTGTAGCTTCGAATGCATGGGAGGTACATCACATGGATGTAAAGAGCGCCTTCCCGCATGGTGACTTAGAAGAAGATATCTACATGAAACAACCTGAGGGGTACACTGATGATCCTTCCCCCGTATGTAGACTGAAGAGATCACTGTATGGGATAAAGCAAGCCCCAAGGGAATGGTATGCAAATAGGGATTCCTTCTTACTGTCACAAAAGTTTGAAAGATGCAAATATGTTTGCAATGTGTACATGCAACAGAAGGGAGGATGTCTACTATTGATTGTTTCGTGTGTGGATGACTTGCTCATCACTGGTGGATCTATTACTGGGTTGAAGCACATCAAGTATTCCTTGAACAAATAATTCACTATGACATATCTAGGATTGTTAAAACAATTCATTGGTCTTGAAGTAACTCAAAATGCTTCAGGGATCATGATTTCACAGTCAAGGTATGCATCTGATTCATTGAAAAAGTTTCATATGGCTGATTGCAAATCCGCATCTTTTCCCTTCCTATATGGCATTAGAATGGAAGAAGGTGGTTCCATTCCCTTAGTTGATAGCACTCTTTACAGATAGCTGATTGGTAGCTTGTCGTGTTTGACACATTCGAGACCATATCTATCATATGCTATTAGTGTTGTGTCTAGCTACATGCAAGAGCCACATGAGATGCATTGGAAAGCAGCTAAGAGGATCTTGCACTATGTGCAAGGTACGAGATATTTTGGTATTCATTATTCTGCTGGTGATCAACTAGATATGGTTGTTTTTACTGGCTCGGGCTGGGTTGGAGACAATACTGATAGGAATTCTACTTTAGGGTACATATTCATGTTGGGATCAGGACCAATCTGCTAGTCAAGAAAGAAGCAAGCAACACTCGCCCTTTCTTCAGCAGAGGAAGAGTACAAAGGGGCTATGAATGTAGTTATCCAAGCAGTTTGGTTGCATGGGATCTTGACAGAGTTTGGAATTCGCACTTCTCCTTCAATAGACCTAATTTTTTATAATCAAAGTGCCATCAGGATCTCCAGTGAATCAATATATAAGCAAAGGACCAAACATATTGAGGTTCAAATGCACTACATGAGGGAGCTAGTGCATAACAGGACCATCTCACTGCATTATTGTCCTATAGAGGAGATGATTGCAGACATATTCACTAAGATTTTAAATCCGAAGAGATTTGTTTATCTTAGATATTTACTTGGTGTGAAAGCTGTTTGAGCTCCCTACTGTCCTATTTTGAGGGAGGGGGTTTCCCAAGAGGTTTTCCCCATTTCCTTGGCTCATGTACAATTATTTTATTTTCATCATTTATTTGATTGTATGGGTGACCTTTGTTCTTAGTAACCAAGGCCCAAGATGCACAAGTTTGAATTAAGGGGGGGTGTTAGGATAATTAATACTCCATCCTTGTCCTACCTAGAATTATTTCTTTTTTCCTAATAGTTGATGATGTCATTTTCCCCTAGTGTTGTGCAGATGTCATCTAGGATCCATTAGCCACCTAATGCGCCATGCATGCATCATTTTAGGACCATTTAAGTCAGTTCCCTATATTTTAGGAGCCAACTCAGTGTTCCAGTTCAGTCCACCCGAGTTAGATGACTCTTGTGGGGGGTTTATGCTCCGATTGCCACTTATTGTGGCCTCATGCGCCCTTTTCTGAGTGATTTGCATGAAAAAATCATTAATGCGCCCTCCTTGGTCAATTAAATGAGTTTAGGTTCAATTGAGTTGAGTTTGGGTCTTTCAAAGCAGTCCGGGGGTGACAATTCCTATGCTAGACAAACCGAGACTTGAATTCTCCCAAGTGATTCAAATTCTTTCCATTGTAACATCATTGTTGACTATACTGATTATTGGATCATGTGACATTATTCTTTTCCTATCTGAGTTCTCATGTATGTTCAATTGTCTACTCTTTTTTATTGCAATTTTCACTATAACTCAATTTCTCTGCTCATTATTTCTCTGTGAGGTTTACTCATATCCATGATCTGTTGTGATTTATAATTTCATAGTATTCTTGCACACTTTGCCTCTTCCTTTTCCTGAAGTAATTCCAATGGATCCACTAGTCCTCTACATACCTAATAGGGTATAACATAGACTTGATGAGGATTTTAAAGTCCCCCCACTTAGTTACTAACCGATCAACCTCTAACCTAAGTGATTTCGTGTGGCTTTCCCACCAATTAATGCATGGCCCTCTAAATTTAGTTGGGCAAATGAAATATTTTGATCCTTGGCTATTTGATGGATACAAAAATAAAACTCAAACTATTGCAACCAATGATTCAATTTTAGAACATCAATCTCAACTTGATACTATTTGATGTCAACTTTCTCTTCCATCTTTAAGAGAGACATGGAGGGAATATTGGTACTAGAACTCGCCTTCTCTCTCTCAATATATTTTTTTGGCTCCTTTTCTAGGTCATTTTTATCTTCTAATTTTCCGTCAAATCTGAAATCTGAGTTAGAGCCTCCAAAATCTACAAAAGTTCCAAACTTGCTATCTAGAGCTTCCCTGAAGATTGACATGTTGTGTGAGATATCAACGACTTGTATTTACAGTTTTGAAAATAGCTACTCATAATCATTTGTCACTCCTTGAACAGACTCATCCACCATGGCTAGGGTTTGAATACTTCTTTTACCAACTGTTGGATCCTAGGATTACCCAAAAAAGCCAAAGAAAAACTGCTCCAATATCATTATAATCTGTAAACTACCGTGGATATTCCACTGGATTAGTTCATCGCAAAGGATCTTACAACTTAGTTCATCATGTTAGTTTAATTTCATAAAATACTAAATACAATGGAATTGAAAGAGAAACTAGAGAAAATAAGTACACAATCCACACAATAACATAATATATACCCTAGGAAAACCCACTATGGGGAAAAACCTAGCCACATATGAGGACTATGCCTTGCTCTTCATATCAAAATGAAAATACAAAGGAAATGGTACTATCTATGGAGTTACCTATGACTATATGACCCAAATGGTTGCTATAGGATCTCCCATCTCCTCTATTTTTCTCTTGCATCCACTCTTGTGCTATTGCTCAACTATGGAACAATACAATAAATCAGAAGAATGGCTCCCCTTCTTCTTCTAGCGACCCATATTTAACATAGCCTAATAGCCATCTAGGGTTAATTTTAGGGTTTTTTCATGCCTCAAATACTGATTAGGGATAGGGTTTTGGTCCTTCTATAATGTTCTTGAATGTCCATGTGTGTGAAAAATGAGAGCTAACATGTAATCCAATCGATACCATGGTGGTCAACTGGATAGGTCAACTTGTGGGAGGCATACATTTTGCATACAAACTCTAATTGAGCCAATATTTGGACTGTTGGAAATGCCTTGGATGTCGATCAACTCATGGTCCTTTTTTTAGGCAAAAAATTGTTATTTAAACCCTCAAAAAAGACTTGGAAGGTTCTGGACCCCAAATTTGCAAAATGAGTCTTGCCCATAAAATGAGCCCTACAAGGCAATTCCTCCAATATTTTGACCCCGAAAGTGCCAAGTGGATGATAAATTATATGTTGATCCATTTAAGATCACAAACCCCCATTTTGGGAGGATTTGGGTCCCCAAAAGATTTTATTGAATGACGTAAGGAATTTTTTCCTCTACCTTCTCACTGGAGTACCATTTAACCTTTTTGGAAGTTCTCCTTTTAGCCTCACCTTCCAGGGTTCATACTATCCCATCTTGGTAGTTATGGAATTCTTTTACAACACTGTGTCTTATATTAACTCTACTTGATCCTCTTGTGCTAAGTCCTCTACAAAAAGTAAGACCTGCTCATGTTCTTGATCCAACATGGAAGGTTCATAGAAATTCAAATTTTCCACATTCACTACAAAGTAAATGTGCATGCATGGGGGTAGATCGATTCTATAGGCATTATCTCCCACCTTCTACAATACTTCAAAAAGACCATACATTAGAGCATTGATCATTTTACCACGACCCTATAGTATTTCCTTATTTAGGTGTAATTATACTTTGTCTCCCACCTTGAATGTTTTCTCAACCATGTGTTTCTCATGTATTACCTTGTACTTTTCCTGTGACTTCTTCAGTGCCACTTGTACTTGCAAATGGATCTACCTAATCTTATTAGTGAAATTTTCAAATATTACCGCTTCACTTGTGGTGTCTTCCCTCACTCCCCCTTGCTATCCATAAACAACATCTAGAGGTGAAGGTGGAAAGTATCCAAAACAAGTTTCAATAGGGGACTTCTCAATGGAAGTGTCGAATACTTTGTTATAAGAGTGTTGTATGTAGATCATATTTTCATCCCAAGTGTGCGGATGTTTTGGATTGTAACCCCTCAAAAGTTGTACCAAAGTCTTGTTGACTACTTCCTTCTATCCATCTGTATGTGGATGTAATGTTGTAGACCTCTTCAACTTGGTGTTGATCTTTTCCTAAACTATAGTCCAAAATATACTAAGGAATATGGTATCTATGTTTGAGGATGATGCTCCTTGGTATCCCAAAGTGCACCCATACCTGTTCAAAGAACGTGTTTGTTGCTTCTTGTCCTTTGATGGTATTTTTACAAGGCCTAAGAATGCACATCTTGCTAAATCTGTCAACTACCACAAATAAATAATCATGTCCCTTCCTAGCAGTTGGAATGCCACCCACAAAATCCATGGAGATGCTCTACCATGGTCTCGTAGGAACATGTATGTGATGGTATAGACCTTTATTACTATTGTTGAGATTGCTTGTACAATAAAGTATGCATCCTATGATAAACCGAGCTACATCTTCTTGGATTCTAGGAAAGTAAACATACCTCTGTAGGTTTGCAACTGTCTTCCCTACACCAAAATTCCTTGCAACTTTGAAGGTGTGTGCCTCTCTGATAAGCTGCAATATCTCATCTTTAGGAACACAGAGCTTGACATCCATCTTGTAGAGTAACTCATCTCCTATATGATAGTCATCCTACCTGTCACCTTCTTCTACATGGAAATGGAATTGAAGTTGTTGAAATACCTACTTGAAGTCCTCATCTTCTATGTACTCCTCCTCGTATGCATCATGGGTAGGAGGTTCCATGTACATAAGAGTTCCCAAAGTTGTAATCTTGGTTGTAGGTGGCCTTGAGAGCATGTATGCTAGCTTGTTTATACTACCCTTCTTATACTTGATGATGATATGGAATTGTTGTGTTAAAGAATCCCATCCACTTATAATGTATGGAATTTCAAAGCTTACTCTAGGCCTACAAATACTGCAATCGGTGATGATCAGTGTGAATGATGGCCTCCTTTCCCATTAGATAGTTGTTCAACTTCTTAACAGCTTGGACCAGGTTATAGAGTTCCTTATCATAAGTAGGGTAGTTTAGGAATCCCCCATGAAACAATTCAGAATGATAAGATATTAGTGGTCCTCCTTACATCAAAACCTCTCCCATGGCACACCCACTTGCATCTATCTCCAATTTGAAATGGTTCTACAAATTAGGTAATGCAAGAAGTGGTTCCTGACTGATCTTTTGCTTGAGCTCTTCAAAGGATTTATGTTGATTTTTCCTTCATTGGAACGCCTTGTTGTTGGTTTTTATAGCATGGAGGGGTGTAGCCACAATTGAAAAGGAAGCTATAAAATTCTGAAGGTATTGTATTGATGCAGGAGCATCAGGGCCTAGGCATATCAGTCGAAGTTAGTCGACTTGCGGAAGGCCGACCAGAGGGAGTGCCAACGACCACTGGTGCAGGGAAGAAGATTGGCTATCTAAGTCAATAAGTCGTGAAAGAGCATTCGGGATGCAACCGACAGAATCAGCGAAAGGTTGAGAGTCGACATGTCAAGGGTCGACAGACGACGGGGTAGTAGCAGAGACGTCGAGGGTTGACATGTGGTCGAACTGCAACTCCGACAGGTTTTGGACTGGCGAAGCTTGAAGAGTGTGAAAGAAAAGCCGATGGATAAGTCAAAGCTGACAGACAGTATGGCTAACATGACAGATTACTGTAGCCTATCAGAAGGACACGTAGAAGTTGAGGAGAGTACTTGGAAACAGTTCGGGGTTGCTAAGGAAGTTAATGGCAGTTATTGAAGGTAGTTGGGATCGTGAGAGATGTCAACACAGACAGGGATTGTGCAGCACGGCAGAGGCACTAACAGTTGCAGTTTTGCAAGATCTGAGGAGATCGACAGACAGAGTAAGCATGTCTTGGGGTTCGGAGTGATCTCAGGAACAGCAGCAGCATAGTAGAAGGCTTGTGCAAGGTCCCAAGAGTAGAGAGTTAGTTCCATTTTGGAGTTAGCACAGATCAAAGTTCAGGGAGAAGATTGGTAGATTGAAGAGAACAGTCACACATCTTCCGAACACAGAGAGATTGAGCCATAGCTTAGAGTTCTATAGTGAACCCAGAGAGCGTGACAATCGACACACTGAGATAGCACACAATTACTTCTGTATTGTATTTGGCCGAGGCCAACAATAGTTAGTTATTTTCATTCCTTGTAGTTTGCATTGTAACCATTTCGGTAGAAGTAATATAAGCCAACTTCTGGCATGTTGTTTGCATCTTGTCTATGTGAACGTGTGTGTTGTGTGTAATTGTTAAGAAAGAACCTTAATTGTCTAAGGAACCTTGCGTCATGTGTTATCCCCAAAACATCCTAAAATTAATGACATTTGTAGGAGTAGGCCACTTAGTGATGTCCTCCATATTTGTAGGATCAATCTTGAGTTCTCCTCTACCAATCACATACCCCAAATACACTAAGGACTGCTAGGCAAACTCACATTTATGCAAATTATCTAGTGACTGGTGTTTTTCCAAAGTCTCTAACACCTGTTTGAGATGTGAGATGTGCTCTTCCTAGGTAGAACTATAAACTAGTATGTCATCTAGATATACTATAACAAATGAATATAACAAAGGGCATAATACATTAGTAATCAAACACATAAATTTAGTTGGTGCATTGCATAAACAAAATGGCATTACTAACCATTCATATAGACCTTTCTTAGTCTTGAAGGTGGTCTTCCACATGCCTTCTTCCATCACTCGCACATGGTGATATCTCAAATTGAGGTCCAACTTGGTGAAGTAATTGGCATGTTGAAATTGGTCCAACATATCAATGATCTTGCGTAGAGGGTATCGATTTTTAAGTGTGATCTTGTTCAAGGATTTTTAGTCGATGCACATCCTCCAAGTCCCATCCTTCTTGGTTACTATGATGATAGGTGACACACAAGTTGAGGTGCTTGGTCGGATCATGCCTTACTCCAACAACTATTGAGTGACTGCTTCCTCACTTCATATTCTTCTATGATAGAATGTCTATACCATCTAATGTTTGGGAATGGAGAATCCGTCAATAACTGTATCTCATGCTCCACCTCCCTCTTAGGAGGTATCCCCTTAGGCTCCTAGAACACTTCTATGCATACCTGCAAAAGGCTCTCCAACTGTTGTTTATGCTCTTTGGTGCATATCTCCAGGGATCCCTTCACTTTTACCAATTCACCTTCTTTTTTATTATGTCTTAAGAAAAGCAACACAAACTTTCTACTTGAACTGATCAACTTTTTTGCTTGGTTGGAACTTACCTGAGATATATTTGATTTACCTTTGTGTACATTAACGATGAAGGATTTCCCATCCTTGATAAAGTGGTCATGGTTAGATCTCCTCATGAAGATCGCATCCCTCATATACATGTAGTGGATTCTGAATAATACACCACAAACATCCAGGGGTAATACATCTACCTCCACTTCATCAACATACTCTGCACTTATGGAAAACTTGATCTTGCATTGTTTCATGACTTTGAGTTATGCATCCTTATTTACCCATCCCAATGGGTAAGGATTTGGATGATCATGTACTTCCAATCCAAGCTTACATACCAGATCCTATGCTATGAGGTTTTCCTATGAATCATAATCGAATAGAGCATCAATCTTGGTCTTCTTGACCTGGATCTTGATGTGGAAGAGTTTCAACATCTCTTTCTCTTCCTTAGGGTGAAGGATACTTAGATTCACCTCCCTCTGCACTGTGGTACATATAATCTTTTCATCCACATCTAAGATGATTTCTAAATCATTTCTTGACTCTGTGGCTAGAAAGTTCTTCTTCTTGGAATCCTTCTTGTGGCTCTTGGGGTTCAGCTCTAAATGTAGCTTCCAACACTTTTCTTCAGTGTGACCATCAATATCACAATGCTTAAAGTGGTTTTTTGGATCCTCAAACTGATGTGCCATGGTTCTAGTCTTCTTATCCTTTCCCTTCAACTTATTATTACCCTCCTTGGTAGCATCATAAAAATTTTCACCAACGATAGAGGCCTCATTAGCCCGCGTGACTTGTGTTCTAGCTTCACTCATTTTCCTACATGATGTTTATTCAAACATTTTGATGTGTTGTGTCCTTGTACTCCACACATGTAACAAGTGATAGGATACTTACTTTTTCCTATTCTAAATCCTCTACATATTCTAGTACCATTTCCTCCTCTGCTACATTTATTATTGGCATATTCATCCTCCTTTTCACTTCCTTTGGTAGAACTTGTCCTACCCTTTCCTCTAGGGCCCTTTCCGTGAAACTTTTGCTGGAATTTTCTATCAATATTTCTTCGAACTTCAAATCCACTTGATAGGATTCATCTACATGACGAAATAAATGTGTGTTCTTCTCATCTTGAGTATGGAATTTTAACCCATTCACGTATCTTGTCACTCTTTGATACTCTAGTTCTTTTATCCCTTCTCCAAGACAGTCTAAAAAAATCCTCAGTGTATTCCCAGATAGAGATCTCTTTTTGCCTCAACTTTTGTACTTGCTTACATAATTTTTTCTAATAATCGGCAGGAGGGAACTTTTCCTTGATTTTGATCACCATCTTCCTCCAGGTTTTAATCTTCTCCTATCGGTTGTCTACCATGTCCTTTTGTAGCATATCCCACCAAAGTGTAGTATGCCCTTTAAGTTTCATTATTTCAAATCAAACCTAATTGTGGTTTTGAACATTATCATACTTGAAGTACCTTTCAAGCTCCCCTATCCAATCCAGCAGAGTCTCGGCCTTTAAATTTCCATCGTAGCAGGACAGTTCCACCTTTGCGCTACCTCTATCTATCAGGAAAGATATCAAATACATTGTTGGGTCTATTTCATCAACATTTCATTCTTCTCTTATCTCATCTTCATATGATGTGTTTTCTTCAGCATCCCCAGTTCTTATGTTCTCCAATTCTTCTATGCATCTTCTCAATTCCTCTAATTCTTGGTTCCTAACAGCTATTCTTGCTTCTCCTCTATGTGGCAGAATTCTTCCAAGTTATCTTGTAGTCCTCACTCTAACCAGCATTGACAGGCCTTACCTCCAGGATTTGTTCCACACAAATTGTATCTCAAAAATCGTGTTGAACCACCATCACCCAAGGATTTTGGTTACAACATTCTACAAGAGAAAATTTGGGAACCAATCCTCAGGATCAATCTCACTCTAATACCACTTAATGCAACTATAATTCTTAGCCTGCTTAGTGTCTAAAAAACCCATGTTGACTAAATAGAGTACCTAACTACCAACATTCGCAAGAAATTATATAAAAGATTAATGAATAGTGCAATGAAGAATTGAAAATGAATAATATAAGTGACATGAAATTATAATAGAGTCCAATGCTTTATTTCTCCAATTGAAACTCAGAATATACACAACCATGAGATCTCAGTCTCCCCTGTTTTTTTACTAGATATTTGATTACTCTACAGTTCTAGTCCATTCACCTCTTTGGTCTTCTGAGCACTTATGTGTTGAGTCTATACATGTTCCTATTCTCTTGTATTCAGAGTTGTCTTCAAACTCATTAAGATAAAACCCCCCTTCTCTCATATTCCCACCTCCTCTTAAGTGATAGAATGTTTGGGTTCTAGTTGGGAGATGAATGGTTTGATGGTTTAACTCCTTCATCCATTTTCAAATATACTCCCCTTCCCTGCTCGTTTTGACCCACCATTTGTCTTGCCACATGGATGTGCATCCTATGTTAGGTTGTGTCTACTCTCGCAACAGTGGATCTGTATTTTCTGCAACATCTTATCCGTCCTATGACTATTAACTTATAATTAAAATGTTTTGGGTTGCTACATATTGCTTGAGACCTGAGGATGATCTTATATCACTTTGACTACATGTCTGGATAGATTGATATAGTATATTCCTGAGTATTTTCGTTTCCAACTTACGGTCGATGATGGACACCAATCAAACCAAATGGAATAGCTTCCACCCCTAAACTAATGGAGAGACAGAGGTGGTCAACATGATGATTGTGCATATACTAAGAATGTACAACTCTAAACAACCATGCACTTGGGATGAGATCCTTCCTTATGTTCAACATAGATGCAATAGATACCTTTATGGTTCTATTGGACATAGCCCCTTTCAGGTGTTCTCGGGGTTCTATTCTTTAGGCCCAATCAACATAGCACTAACCATTGTGTTGATGTATATGTAACTTTGGAATGTATTTCATCTGTGTATTATATATATATTTATTGTACCCTTATAAGAGATGTGTTATTCCTCTATAAGGAAGTGTCGTCATGTGGATTGACAAGTGTCGCAAGTGTGTGTACTTGCTGATGGGTTATTAGACCACCATATGGGGTCGGCCCTGATTAATATATAATATAATGTGGATGTATCTAAGTAGACAAGTCAGCCCCAGTAGGTCACTGGGCAAAAAGGTGAGTATAAATAGAGATAGGAGATCTCTATTTTACTCACTCGGAAAAGTAATTATCTCTCTCTCTGAAAAGTGGCGCACTAGTGAGGAGGAGGAGGATCATCTGCTAGGAGACTATCTCAGTGTTATTTGGTTGTATTTTGGTTGAGCCATTGCTCTCTCTATCTCTGAGAAAGTTGTGCGGTTTTTCACCTTAGGGTTTTCCCCACGGAAACTCGTGTCTCTTGTCTCTATGCTTTTGATTCTTGTGATGCTTGTGATGCTTGTCATATTATGATTGTCATGCATTGATATACTGTAGATGTTATTCTCTTAGCAAAGATCCTATAGTATTGTAATTTAATACTAAAAATTTAACATGGTATCAGAGCTAACCTGAGAAGAAGACATTTTGCAATGACGGAAGCTTGTATTCCTTGTTTATCGGGTTTCTCTCCACAGATTTTTGAAATTCAGTATAGTAGATTGGATCTACTCATCAAGGCGCATCTATCTGTCCAATCAGAATTCAGTTCCGAGCATTTTCAGATTTGGCCCTAAAAATTAGGGTTTCCACAAAAATAGGAATTTCTGGAAACTGAAGGCACAGCTAGAATCTCCTTGCAAAAATCGAAGGTTAGAGCTTTGGATCGAGATTTTTGGCTAAGTAAATCTCCGGGAAACTCAAACCCTAATTCAAGGCTCTCCCTAGTGAACCCGGGAGGACAAAAAGGCAATTTTGAAGGGCAAGACTTTGCTGATCTCAATTTCTGAATGTACTAGGCTGATCAGCTCTCCAAGGCGCGTCTTTCTATCCTTTCGGAATTTTGAAATTCACATTTTGAATTTTTAGGGTTTCTCTGACAAACCCTAATCCGGGACCAGATCCAGTTTTCAGCACTTCAAGTGGTAAGTCCTAAATCCTTTATATTTCCATTTGAAGTACTCTTAAAAGATGTCTCTCCACACCAAGCTTGATGATAAGCTTGAAGGGGCTGATAACTTCCGAGCCTGAAAGTATAGGATTGGATTAATCCCGGAAGAGAATGAATTGGACTCATATGTGAAAGAAGACATCCCTATCCTAGAGGATGAAGAAGCCAAGGCATTGCACAAGAAGAACTTGGTCAAGGCAAAGAGAATCATTGCTGATTCTATCAAAGACCATCTCATACCTCGTGTGTCTTCTCTTAAGACACCCAAAGAGATGTTTGAATCTTTGACCAAGCTATTTGAAGGAAAGAACATAAATCGGAAGATGACCCTGCGGAACCAATTGAAAGCAGTGAAGTTTCAGAATGGAGAAACCATTCAATCTTACTTTTCAAGGGTCTCCCAGATCAAGGAACAATTAGAAGCAGTAGATGAAATGGTGGAGAATGGTGAAGTGGTGATGACCACTCTAAATGGCCTACCCAGGTCATGGGATTCCTTTATTCAAGGAATTTGTGCAAGGAAGAAATTGATCTCCTTCAACAAATTGAGAGAAGAATGCTCTCAAGAAGAAGCTAGACTTATAGCTCGTGAGGAAAAGATGGGAGGAGAAGATCAAGCTCTTGCAGCTCACACCAAAAGAAGCAAAACCAAGAAGAATCACTCTCACCACAAAAGATTCCATCAAAAGAGTAAGAAGGACCTAAGATGCTTCACATGCAATGAGAAGGGTCACTTTGCTTCAGATTGTCCCAAGAACAAAAGGGATAATAACAACAACTCTAGTAAAAAGAAGAAGGGCAGCAAAAGAAGGTTTCATGCTCATGCTGCCGAAGATGATGAACCTCCAAAGAAGAAGGCTAGGGTAGAAAGTAGTAGTGATGATGACTCATCAAGTGAAGAAGAATATGTTCTAATTTATGCTCTTACAGGTACCATCTCCCATGGATGTAATGATTGGTTGATTGATAGTGGGGCTTCCAAACACATGATTGGGTTTAAAGAATCCTTTGTGAACCTATCTGAACATGAATCACCCCATAAGGTGAAACTTGGGGATGATTATCAATACCCAATCAAAGGAAGTGGTGAAGCCTCCTACAACCTAGATTCTGGAAAATCATTGAAGATGAAAGAAGTACTTTATGTACCTGGGCTCAAGAAGAACTTACTCTCCATCTCTGCATTGGATGCAAAAGGTATGAGGGTTGCATTTGTGGATGGCCAAGTCCTAATGTGGCCAAAGGGAAAGACCATAGATGATGCAGTAGTAATTGGAGAGCAAGAGGGAGGCTTGTATAAACTGAAGGGACAACCTGAACATGCCATGGTGCATGAATCCATGGAGCCAAGTGAACTTTGGCATAGAAGACTTGCTCACATGCACTATAGAGCACTTCCAATTGCAAGCAAGGTAGTAGAGGGTCTTCCTGAAATCAAGACCAAACATGAAGGTGTTTGCAAAGGATGTGCAAAAGGTAAGAACATTAAGAAGGCTTTCCCAAGCAGTGAAAGCAAAGCAAAAGACATCCTGGAAATCATCCACTCAGATGTATGTGGCCCTATGTCATCCAGTTCCCTGAGTGGGTATGTTTACTATGTATCATTTATTGATGACTTCTCCAGGAAGACTTGGGTATACTTCTTGAAGGGCAAAGATGAGGTGCTTGATAAATTCAAGGAATTCAAAACCTTGATGGAAAATCAAACTGACAAGAAGATCAAAACATTCAGATCCGACAATGGTGGAGAATTCACCTCAAATGACTTCAAGAAGCTTTGCAGTGATTCAGGGATTAAGAGGGAGTTGACTGCTCCTTATAATCCTCAACAAAATGGAGTTGCAGAAAGGAAGAACAGAACTATCATGGAAGCGGCAAGGGCAATGTTGCATGACCAAGATCTTCCTATGCATCTATGGGCAGAAGCATCTAGAACAGCTGTATATGTGCAGAACAGAACACCCCACAAGATATTGGACAACAAGACACCAGAAGAAGTATTTTCTGGTAAGAAACCTGAAGTTAGTCATCTCAGAATATTTGGTTGTCCAGTATACACTCATGTCCCAAAGGAAAAGAGGACTAAACTAGATCCTTCAGGAAAGAAGGGTATCTTTGTGGGTTACAGTGAAAGCTCGAAGGCTTACAGAATATACTTTCCAGGGTTCAAGAAGATTGATGTCAGCAGGGATGTAACATTTGATGAAAACTCAGCATTCATCAAATCAAGGAAGGCACCTACCGAAGTTTATGAAGAACCTAAGGAAACAAGATTTCAGGATACTACCATGACTAAAGCAGTTCCAGAAACTGTTCGTGAGTTTGAAGATCCACAAGAACCTGTAGATCCACCCCGTGAGAATAACTCTCACAAAAGGAAACCTGTATGGGCTAGAGAGCTCATTCATGATGCAGAAAGATTTGGCATTCCAGAAGAAGAACACAGAGCAAAGAAGATAACCAGATCACACACCAGTTATGTTGCTTTACTCTGTGACATTATGAACAAAGAGCCTTCCAGTTATGAAGAGGCAGCAGAAAAGAAAGAATGGAAGGATGCTATGGTTGAGGAATACCAATCAATAATGAAGAATGATGTTTGGGATGTTGTCCCAAGACCTAAAGAGAAGTCTGTTGTGACTTCCAAGTGGATCTACAAAATCAAGCATGCTGCAGATGGCAGTGTGGAAAAATACAAAGCAAGATTCGTAGCTCGTGGTTTCTCTCAAAAAGAAGGAATAGATTATGAAGAAACCTTTGCACCTGTAGCCAGGTATACTTCCATCAGAACAGTACTTGCCCTGGCTGCAGCAATGAAATGGAAAATACACCAGATGGATGTCAAGACTGCTTTCCTGAATGGTGTAGTAGAAGAGGAAGTATATGTGGAACAGCCACTCAGTTTTGAAATACATGACAAGGATTCATATGTATGCAGATTGAAGCAAGCTCCCAGAACCTGGTATGGTAGGATGGACAGTTTCCTATCTAGCTTGGGATTTACCAAGAGTAAAGCAGATTCCAATCTTTACTACAAGGTTGAGGAAGGGAATCCAGTGATTCTACTCCTGTATGTGGATGACCTATTTGTGACAGGAGATGACAGACTGATTGCAGATACTAAGAGGAAGCTTGCAGCTGAATTCGATATGAAAGATTTGGGAATGATGCACTATTTCCTAGGTATGGAGGTGTGGCAGAATACAAGTGGGATCTTCCTTGGTCAAGGGAAGTACACGGTAGATATCCTGAAGAGATTCGGGATGATGGATTGCAAGGCCATGGCCACACCTATGGCATCGAATCTGAAGCTTCTATGCGATGCTTCATCTGAGCCAGTTGATGTCTCTATGTATCATCAGATGATTGGATCCTTGATGTACCTGACGAACACGAGACCAGACATTTGCTTTGCTGTGAACACATTGAGCCAGTTCCTGACGGATCCGAGGAGTGTTCACCTGGTTGCTGTAAAGCATGTTCTGAGGTACCTGAAGGGTACAGTGGATTATGGGCTCAAGTATGAAGCGAATCAAAAGTTTAACCTACAGGGTTATGTTGATTCAGATTGGGCTAGCAGTGCTGCAGATAGGAAGAGCACATATGGGTGCTGTTTCAATATGGAATCAGGTGTGATCTCTTGGTTTAGCAGGAAGCAGTCCTGCGTAGCACTGAGTACAGCTGAGGCAGAGTATGTTGCAGCTTGTTCAGCTAGTTGTGAGGCAGTATGGCTACGGAAGCTACTATCTGAGTTATTTGATCTCCCGTTGGAGGCTACTGGTATCTTCTGTGATAACCAGAGTTGTGTGAAGCTGTCTGAGAACCCAGTGTTTCATGACAGGTCGAAACACATAGAGATCAAATATCACTATATCAGGGATATGGTGCAGAGAGGAGCTGTGAAGCTTCTGTATGTTGCGACGGACGAGCAGATTGCAGATGTGCTGATGAAGCCACTAGCCAGAGTGAAATTCGAGTACTTCAGAGAGAGGCTTGGCGTTCTTCAGATCGAGGACACTTCGAGGAAGAAGTGATGGACACATTTGCTGAAGCCATTCCAAGCATGTTGGAAGGAGGATCCTTCACATGGCTATGGATGTAAGCGCTGGATAATGGGCATCAGGATGATGTTCTGGTTTCTGCTTGGATATGATCAATTGGATCATTTTTATGTATGTATGTACGCATCATGTTGGATGCTGGATATGATCAGTTGGATCATTTATGTATGTATGCATCATGTTGGATGCTGGATATGATCAGTTGGATCATTTATGTATGTATGCATCATGTTGGATGCTGGATATGATCAGTTGGATCATTTATGTATGTATGCATCATGTTGGATGCTAGATATGATCAATTGGATCATGTGTATGTATTTTGTATATGCATCATGTTGGATGATTGGACCATGTATCTGTATATGTATCAGGTGGATACATTGTATGATCAGGTGGATCATGTATGGTGATATGTATCATGTATCAGGTGGATACATTGTATGATCAGGAGGATCATGTATGATGATATGTATCAGGTAGATACTTGGTATGCATCAGGTGGATGCATTGATGATCAGGTGGATCATGCAGCAGGATGTTGCAGTGATGATCAAGATGATCATGGATGATGAGCTTCAGGATGTTGCTCCAGATGACATGCAGCAGGACGTTGCAGTGATGATGATCAGGACGATCATGAGTACATCAAGATGATGTATGGTGAGTATCAGGTTGATACTCTATGGCCGTGGATCAGGTTGTGCAGATGAGCATGTCTGGGAGATCCTATAGGTCGGAGTTGTGTACCCGTAACAGCTTGGGATGCTCTTTCGAGACATTGCTCTGGGAGGACATGTAATTTGTGCCCTGGGAGATTTCAGGTCGGAGTTGTGTACCCGTAACATCCTGAGATGCTCTTGCGAGGTTTTGTCCTATGGCATGTAATTTGGGCCCTGGGAGATTTCAGGTCAGAGTTGTGTACCCGTAACATCCTGAGATGCTCTTTCGAGGTTTTGCCATGACCACATGTAATTTGTGCCCTGGGAGATTTCAGGTCGGATTTGTGTACCCGTAACATCCTGAGATGCTCTTGCTAGGTTTTGTGGTGGACCACATGTAATTTGTGCCCTGGGAGATTTCAGGTCAGAGTTGTGTACCCGTAACATCCTGAGATGCTCTTTCGAGGTTTTGTGGTGGGGTCACATGTAATAGCACCCTGGGAGATCCTACAGGTCGGAGTTGTGTACCCGTAACATCCTGGGATGCTCTTTCGAGGTTTTGTGACGCACGTAATAAGTCCTGAGGATTCCACAGTATGGCCAGTGATGATGAAGACCTGCAGGTGGTGGGCCTACATCCAGTATGAAAAAAGGACTGGCTCTGTAGAACTTCCTATGACAAGTAGAGACAGAGATTGGTTGAGATAGTAGCAGCAGTGACGATGATGATGATGATGCATCGATGACGATGATCCAGAGAAGAAGACTTGTCTAGCAGATATGTGTCGATAAATACCTTCCTAGTTAAGAGGGAGTGTTGATGTATATGTAACTTTGGAATGTATTTCATCTGTGTATTATATAAATATTTATTGTACCCTTATAAGAGATGTGTTATTCCTCTATAAGGAAGTGTCGTCATGTGGATTGACAAGTGTCGCAAGTGTGTGTACTTGTCGATGGGTTATTAGACCACCATATGGGGTCGGCCCTGATTAATATATAATATAATGTGGATGTATCTAAGTAGACAAGTCGGCCCCAGTAGGTCACTGGGAAAAAAGGTGAGTATAAATAGAGATAGGAGATCTCTACTTTACTCACTCGAAAAAGTAACTATCTCTCTCTCTGAAAAGTGGCGCACTAGTGAGGAGGAGGAGGATCATCTGCTAGGAGACTATCTCAGTGTTATTTGGTTGTATTTTGGTTGAGCCATTGCTCTCTCTATCTCTGAGGAAGTTGTGGGGTTTTTCACCTTAGGGTTTTCCCCACGGAAACTCTGTGTCTCTTGTCTCTATGCTTTTGATTCTTGTGATGCTTGTGATATTATGATTGTCATGCATTGATATACTGTAGATGTTATTCTCTCAGCAAAGATCCTATAGTATTGTAATTTAATACTAAAAATTTAACACATTGGTTCTAAACTGGATGAATCCTCCCATGCTCAAACTAAGGATGATTGGGAAGCCAAATATATTGAAGCAACCCATCACATATAACAACAAGTTTGTGGTGTTTTGTAGAAAGTAAATGATAAGTATAAGTAGCACCATGATCAATATTGGCTTCCATGCAATTTCCAGGTGGGAGATAAGGTATGGTTCCATTTTTAGAAAGAGCGTCTCATAGGACCCCATCAAAAAAATTTAAGCACTACAATGTGGGCCTTACACAATCAACAAGGTTGTGGGTGAGAATGAATTTGAGTTAAGTATTGCCCCTTTACTCATTTTTCACCATGTATTCAATGTGGAGATGCTTTACCATATTTTCCACCTCTCCTGGACACCTCAGAGGTAGCTAAGAACTTGGCCCCTGCATATCACAATCCTAACTGTATTGAGTAGACATCAACCAACTAGACCATCATCATTGAGATGAATAGCACTCACCAATAGAACATCCAATTATATTGGGTTTTTAATGTGAAATTCTAAATCACATTAGATCATGGAGCTGAGTATACCTCGCAGAGAAAGAATGAGCAGAGAAATTGAGTTACAATGGAAATTGCAGTAAAAAATGAGCAGACAATTTAACATGCATGAGAACTCAGATAGGAACAGAATAATGTCACATGATCCAATAATCAGTATAGTAAAAAATGATGTTGCAATGGAGAGAATTCGAATCACTTGGGAGAATCCGAGTCTCAATCTGTCTAGCATAGGAATTGTCACCACTGGAGTGCTTCGGAAGACCCAAACTTAACTAAACTGAACCTAAACTCAACTAATTGAAGACACAATCAATTAACTAACCAAGGAGGGCACATTAGTGAGTTTGTCATGCAAATCACCCAAAAAAGGGTGCATGAGGCCACAATCAGTGGCAATTGGAGCATAAACCCCCCACAAGATTCAGCTAACACAGTTTATGTATGATGTAATACCCCTAGTTTTGACTTGGAATGTATTATCCAAACTTATGTAAATGATGTAAATATTCTAGTGTGAATTCCTAGTGTGGAGCTCAAGGCCAAGGCCCGACTAGTGAATGTTTAGGCATGTATGATGTTATATTTCTATTTTGGACCATCCGATTGGCTTATTATGCCTAATTCGAAATGTATGTAAATATTATGCTGAAAATTAATAGAATGGTTCAACAATGGTTGTGTAAAGAGCACCAAAGGGGCTATGATTCCACCAGAGGGGAAGAGAAAGGGGGCTTATTGGAAACCCAATCCTATGTTTCCATGTTGGCGATGCGAAACGGTTGTGGGCCGTTGATATTTTCACCACCCGATCAACGACCATTGATCTCATCCACTATTTAACCGTACTCCAACGGTCATGTCGCGTGTTATATTTCGTGCTTCTTTTCCCAACGGAACCTACCTCCATCGTAGTCTCATCTGCTGCTCCAATATAAACTGTTTATCTTTTCCACCGTTTAACCGTAAAGGAGGAAGCGTGAAGGTGGTTTCACAGTGGTGGAAGGTGGTTTCCCTTACCACCCTACCAACTTGCGAAATCATGTGATGCTGACAAATTGATGGCGGTTTATGATTTCGCAACCGCTTATCACTTTACTCTGGCGTGCATGTTCTCGGCGCAAAATGAATGTAAGTCATTGATTTGCTACCAATCGATCACCCACCATTGATCTTCTCCCCTATTTAACCAAGCCTCAACGATTATTTCAGCGATTTGCAATGTGTTATATTCCTCGCTTCTTCCTCCTGTGAAACTTACCTCTGTCGTCGATCTTGATCTTCGCTCCAATCTGAACCGTTGATCTGGAAATCGTTATGTAGAACAGGCCAATAGCCATTTGGGTGGCTTCTGAAGCGTGCAAATCTGGGTAAACACAACATTTTTCATAGTCTATTCTTGGGTTCTCGAAATTGAAGATCACAGTCGATCTTATGTGCCAAATTGCGCGAAATCGAATGATTTATAAAAATAAAAATAAAAAACGAGGCAAGCCCCCTTGACCCCCGTCGTCCCCCTCATATGTCGTTGGGTGTGAGAATTTATGTTGTTTGACAGAAATGGTCAATATGAGTTGTTCCCAAGTTGCATGAAGATCATGTTGTAATTTTCTAAGGATGTAATAAATCTAACAAATGTGTTTATAAACACTTTTGCAGATTCAGAATCCTATCAGTGACAGTTAAGGATCAACATTTCAGTCTAGTATAGTTGGGAAGTATTTGATCTTGGTTGGACCAAGAAGAAGAATATCATCATGGAGGATTCACAGGATCCTTATAAAGTTGAGGCAGATGCAATGGGAGAGAATGTACAGGTTGATAATGCAGAGACAGAATCTAACGGAAGAAGAAACCAAGCAACTCCCCCATACATAGCAGAAACCATGCGGATCTTAAGGGTGGAATTGCAGAGTTGCATAGCAAACAATGACAGGCTAATTAGAGCCCAAGAGGAGCAGAATCAGTTGAATGCAGCTATGCTTCAAAGCTTGACTAAAATTCAAAGGAATATAAACCATGGGAAGGATTCAGAAAATACGGAAAGGAGTGGGGGTAGCTCAAGGAGGAAATCCCACAAGAGATCCCATAGTTCAAGAAGGATTTCTAGAGATATGACATATACTCCAGAAATCTCTTCTAGTGAGTCTTCCGACTCTAAGGAATCCATTGAAGGTTCAAGCTCTTCATCTCATAGAAATAAGAGGAAGAGATATTCGAAGAATAACTCTCATGGAGAATTTAAGAAGGAAAAACCTCCTATATTTGATGGTGAGGTTAAATCTGATCAAGAAGCTGAGGCTTGGATTCTTGGGATGAGGAAGTATTTCCAAGTCCAAGACTATTCAGGAAATATGAAGGCAAGAGTGGCCATCTTCGATCTGAATGGAAGAGCATCTATATGGTGGGAACACCTTAAGCAAGTAAAGAGGATCAATGAAAAGAAGATTGCGTGGAAGCAGTTCAAGAAGTACTTCAAGGATAAGTACATTTCTGATAGGTATTATGATGACAAGATTAAATAGTTCCATAAGCTGAAATTGGGACAAATGACAATGGAAGAATATGCAAACGGATTCTTGGGGCTGCTAAGGTATGTCAAATATATCAAGGATGATAAGGTGAAGATTCAACGTTTTCTAAGTGGACTTCCATATTCATATCAAGATAGAATTGAGTTTGATGAACCTCGAACTCTAGAGGAGGCCATAAGAAAGGCCAAGTATTGTTTTGATCAAAACAAAAGCAAACTAGAATTCCATAAGGCATGGAAGGATAAGAAGAATGAAAATTTTGACCAAAGGAAGAAGGGTTTCAAGCATCCTCAATTCAGAAATCAGCCAAGGCAACCACCATAGGGTGTGACTAAGTCAGCTAGAGTGATGGGAGACAAGCCAAGAGAACCAAGAGAGCCTCTTCAATGTTGGGGATGTGGAGGAGATCACATGCTTAGAAACTGTCAACATTGGAATGGGAATGAAAAGCAAGTTCACAAAATCCAAGGAGCTGAAACTGTGGGTCAAGTGGCAAGGACCGTCCCTAGTATTTATGCAGCACTAGAGGACTGCCAAGCAGACCATCGGTCAACTGTGGTTGAAGTTGAAGGTAAGATTGCTAAGCAATCTATTTCTATTTTGATTGACCCTAGATCTACTCATAGTTATATTAGTCCTAAAATGGTTGAGATTTGTGCTTTTAAGAAATCAAAGCATAGTAAGTCATGGTCATTCCAACTAGCCAATGGAACCAAGAGGAAAGTTAGTGAAATCATGGAGAAATGTACATTGGAAATGGGTGGACTATCCACTTTTGCAAATTTGAATGTATTGCCACTTGGTTCCTATGATATTCTCATTGGAATGGATTGGTTGGAATCCCATAGAGTTAAACTTGATTGCTACAGCAAGACTTTTGAGTGCATTGATGAAGAAGGAAGCCTAAGGGTTGTAAAGGGAATTCCAAAGGTAGTTTCCGTTAGACAGATTTCAGCTATGCAGTTGAATAAATTATGTAGGAAAGGTTGCAAATTGTATGCAGCCCACATTTTGGAGAAAACATAAAATGAAATTTCCAAGTTAGAATATCATTATGTTTTGCAAGAATTCAGGGATGTGTTTCCCAACGAAGTTCCAAGACTTCCTCCAATGAGGGACATTTATTTTACAATTGATCTTGTTCCAGGAGCTACTCCAGTTTCCAAAACTCCTTACAGGATGAGTACACCAGAATTATTAGAGCTGAAAATGCAACTGCAAGAGTTGTTGGAAAAGAAGTACATAAGGCCAAGTGTGTCTCCATGGGGAGCACCTATACTTTTTGTGAAGAAGAAAGATGGAACGCTCAGGTTATGTATTGATTACAGGAAGCTTAGCAAGGTTACAGTGAAGAACAAGTACCCCTTGCCTCGAATTGATGATATTTTTTATCAAATGAGAGGGGCAAAGGTGTTCTCAAAGATTGATTTGAGATCTGGTTATCATCAAGTGAGAATCAAGGATGAAGACATTCACAAGGCAGCCTTTAGAACAAGGTATGGGCACTATGAGTTTGTGGTGGTGCTATTTGGTCTCGCCAATGCACCAACTACATTCATGTGTCTCATGAGTAGTGTTTTCAGCAAGTATTTGGACAAGTTTTCTCTTGTATTTCTAGATGACATTCTTATTTATTCCAAGAATGAAGAAGAGCATGAAAAACACTTGAGATTGCTTTGCAATTGCTAAGGGAGCATAAGTTGTATGCAAAGCTAAGAAAATGTGACTTTTATAAAAATAAAATTCATTATTTGGGTCACATTATTTTCGAGGAGGGAATATTGGTGGATCCCAAGAAGATTGAAGCCATCATGAATTGGCCAACTCCAAGAAATGTGACAGATGTGAGATCTTTTATGGGTCTTGCTGGTTACTACAAGAGGTTCATTGAAAGATTCTCCAAGGTTGCACACCCAATCGTTTCTTTGCAAAAGAAGGGGATAAAGTTTGTGTGGACATCGAGATGTGAAGAAAGCTTCCATGTGTTGAAGAAGATTCTCACAAGTGCTCCAATTCTAAAGATTTCAGATCTGGAAAAAGATTTTGTAGTATGTATAGATGCATGTAAAGATGGACTTGGAGGAGTTCTTATGCAAGATAACTTTGTGGTATGCTACGAGTCAAGGAAGTTGAAAGAGCATGAGAAGAACTATGCTACTCATGATGTGGAGCTTGCATCCAAAGTACATGCTTTAAAGATGTGGAGGCATTACTTAATGGGAAGGAAATTTGAGCTAAAGACAGACCATTATGGTCTGAAATATTTGTTTGAGCAACCCACGTTAAATGTTAGGCAAGCTAGATGGCTGGAATTTTTATGCGAGTTTGATTTTGAAATCAAACACATCAAAGGAAAAGAAAATAAGGTGGTTGATGCACTTAGCAAAAAAGTACATGAGATGCATGTAGCAGCCATTAGTATTTTCCAATTAGATTTTAGGTAGCAGATTGTTAATTGTATTGTTGAAGATGAAATGTATGTGCAAATAAAGGATAAATTGCAGCAACGGAATTAGGTATGAAGGTTACCATTTGGAAGGTGACGGACTTCTTGTTTATAAAAACGGATTTTTCATTCCTAATGTGGCAGATTTGAGAAGGATTGTTATGGATGAAATACATCAAATTCCCTATTCTGGTCACCCAAGATACCAGGAAACAATTGCTACAGTGAGAAAAAAATATTTTTGGTCGGGAATGAAAAAGGACATTGCTAAGTGTATTTCTAAGTGTATGAAATGTCAGCAAGTAAAGGTTGAACATCAAAACCCAACAGGTTTGTCGCAGCCCTTGCCAATTCCGGAATGGAAATGGGATGTGATTTCCATGGATTTTATTACAGGTTTGCCAATGACAGTGAGGCAACATGATTCCATCATGGTTGTGGTGGATAAATTATCTAAGGCAACACATTTTATATCGGTTAAGGCCACCTATAAAGCCGATGCCATTGCCAATATTTTTATGAAGGAAATTTTCAGGTTGCATGGTTTGCCTAAAGCAATAATTTCAGATAGGGATACAAATTTTACTTCAAATTTCTGGAAAACTCTTTTTGTTGATTTGAGTACTCAGCTGAACTTTAGTACCGCGTACCATCCACAAACAGATGGGAAAACGTAAAGGGTAAATCAGGTGCTTGAAGACATGCTATGCATGTATGTGATGGAAAAACCATCCAAGTGGGAGGATTATCTACATTTGGTAGAGTTTGCATATAACAATGGGAAACAAGCATCGTTGGGCATGAGTCCATTTGAAGCTTTGTATGGCAGGAGGTGTAGAACACCAGCTACTTGGGATAATCCAGTGAACAGAATTGTACTTAGGCCAGAATTGCTTAAGGAAATGGAACAAGAGGTTGAAAATATTAGGCAAAATTTGAAGGCAACCCAAGATAGAAAGAAAATTTATGTAGATAAGGACCGAGTACATAGAGAGTTTCATGTTGGGGATCATGTTTACCTTAGAGTGAAGACAAGGAATATTTCCTTGAAGCTTGGAAGTTGTGCCAAGCTAACACCAAGATATTGTGGGCCCTTTGAAGTGCTTGAGAGAATAGGACCAGTTACATATAAAATTGCATTGCCTGCTAACACTAGAGCTCATAATGTTTTTCATGTTTATTTGCTTAAGAAATATGTACATGATCCTAACCATGTGATTGATTGGGATGTGATTCAGGTGGAACCCGAGGGAGAGTTCCAAACCGAGCCACTATGCATCCTAGATAGGAAAGTAACATTGCTCCGGAACCGAGCCATCGGACAAGTAAAGGTGCAATGGAAGCACTTCGGTCCCGATGAGGCTACGAGGGAATTAGAGGATGCCACCAGAGAGGCATATCCATTTTTGTTCCAATTTTGAGCAAACACCAAGGACAGTGTTATTCCAAGGGGGAGGGGATTGTAATACCCCTAGTTTTTACATGGAATGTATTATTCAAACTTATGTAAATGATGTAAATATTCTAGTGCGAATTCCTAGTGCAGAGCTCAAGGCCAAGGCCTGACTAGTGAATGTTTAGGCGTGGATGATGTTATATTTCTATTTTGACCATCCGATTGGCTTATTATTCCTAATTCGAAATGTATGTAAATATTATGCTGAAAATTAATAGAATGGTCCAACAATGGCTGTGTAAAGAGCACCAAAGGGGCTATGATTCCACCAGAGGGGAAGAGGAAGGGGACTTATGGGAAACCCAATCCTATGTTTCCATGTGTCGACCTTTGAACTCACCCTAAATTATTTCATGTGATGATAATAAGCCAATTATATACTTTTTTGACCATTTTCCAATCATTTATTGCACATGTGAGGTTGCAGGAAAAGTCACTTCATGTAGTTATTGAGCATGGGAATTGTGACAGTTATGTCAGTTGTCGGCTGTCCTATTTCTTCTATGGTCAAAATCCATGTCAGCTGTCTTTTCACCCTCACCTCATATCCTTGGATTGAACGCTCTTTTGATCATTATTCCATTCTCATTCTCCCATGCAAGTTGTTGCACTACGTAGAGTTACCATGGTTATTCATGTCCATTACTAGAATGTATGCTTAATCCAGAAATTCAATTTAGAGGACAAAGCTACATTTTTGGAAGGGGAAAACAGTTGGTTGTAGGTAAGCAGAGAGGTTGTGCAACTAGGAACCTTACCCATGGAGTTATGTTGCTTGTAGGTGCTTGTGAAGTCACAATTCAAGGCTACAAGTGGTTTTATAGAAGCCATATCAGATCGTACTTCTTCTATGCACACACTACAAGCACCCAACAAGATGGATCACCCAAGAGAACCGGGGATTGGTGAAGGGGATGCTTGAGCTAGAAGGGTGTTGTTGGGGATGGTACTATGGAAGCCAAGGCTGTGAGGGATGAGTGAGACCCTTGTAGAGCTCTGTATGAGAATTTGACTAGGCACAGAGAGCAAAACGAGTTGTGGGATGAGAGGTTGAATCCTGTAGATGTTTCCTTTTCCCTAGTGGCCTCATAGCCTAGCTTGGGGGTGGCCTCAGCAGCAGAAAGAGTATATGTTGGACTGAGTTCCTATGGTTGGGTGGAAAAGTGCTCTTACACAACCAGTTGCTTGGATTTGCGTTTCTTAAAGATAAATACTCCCGTGTATTTGAATCTGAACTGTTGTATTTGATGCCTGTAATGTTTATGTTGGTAATTGCATGCTAGATATGTGTAATTGGATTTTATTTTTCCATTTTGCTTGTTTATTTCATTTCTGCACATATTCCATGTTATTAGAAAATCGTATTATGCATTGGGGCGAATTATTAGAGCCCAGATTTTGCCAGCGTCCCCTCCCGATGGTCGGATTGGGTGAGGGGGATGTTACATATGATTTCGTTATCATATATTTATTTAAACATTGTGGATTTTACACTTGTATTTATTTAAACAACGTGGCTTTTACACTTGTTTTTATTGAGATATGGTTGTGGACAAATCCACATAGAAAAGTTCACGTGTGTGGTGAGTGGTATATATCCACATATATATACATCTATGTTTTATATTATGGGTTGTTCAATATACATATATGTTTTATATTATGGGGTGTTCAATATACATATATGTTTTATATTATGGGTTGTTCAATATACATCTATGTTTTATATAATTTTGTTCAAGGAAATATAGTTTTATATCACGGTAACAAAAAAACCATGATGTAAAGACTACCCTTTACCAAGGAGGTTGTATGTTATTGTGCTTCAAGATTGTCTAATTGTTCAAAGATTAAAGTTCAATTATATGGTTGTACATCTTTTGAAAAGTTGGTAGGCTTTTTAATTTAATTTAAATGATTTCTAGAAATTAGAACAAGATGTTAAAACATTTGAAGATCATAAAAATAGTTTTGAATCTTTTTAACCCAAAGAAAATATATGTGGATATTTTATTTTGTATGAGTTATATATTCATTTTTGTTTTTGTGATATCATTAATTTCATATTGATTGAGATACGTTGTTCAAAACATTATCATGGTATTTATGTCAAGGGCAATAGCAAGGAATTAATATCTCTTACTTGCATAATGGTTGATTAGTTGTAATGTGAATATTTGTGTTGGTGTAGGGAGGGTGTAAGTCGAAATTAGAATGGAATATTTTAACTTTTAGAGACCATAAAATATTGTTGGATGCCTTTAACCCAAATAAAATATATGTTAGTATTTTATTCTACATTAACTATATGTTTATTTTTGTTTTTATTATATTAATATCACTATATATATATTTTTCCAAGGAAAAAAGCATAATTCTATTAAGAATAATCAAATTACATATTGCAGAAAGACTTCTAAGAGCCCTTTCCAGTAACATCTAGCTTCATAGAATAAAAACTGTAGGTACCAAAGCACCCCAAAACTGGTATCTAATAAGCCCTGTACCAGGGAAGCCAAGATTGGCTCAAATACAAAGAAATCCAGCTCATAAGGAGCTGGAGAAAGAAAGAAGGAAACCAGATAAGTCGACTGATGGAGAATACAGTAAAATGAGATTCAGAAAGCAGAGGTTTGTGAGTCACCGGCTACAGTATTCTGCAAGGGCCGACAGAACACCATCGCACCGAGGGCAGCCAACAAGTTTTGGCTCCCCTTTCAAAGCTACCACCTCCTCCCTATGAAAGAAAGAGTCTGATATGCACACATGTAGTGCGCTCCCATCTAAAGTCTATCGTCGTCTCCCTAGTTCCGAGGATGCACAGCCAAAACGGCCTCCCACATCAATGTATCCACCGCCACCGCCACTGTTAAGCAGGAGGATCCCACAATTAATGGGTGGTCACGCAGAAGCTCAACCACCTCGCCGCAGAAACCCTCCTGAAGATGCCACCAATCGACCAATTTAGGTAGCCACAGGGGGAAAGGGGGGCGACCATGGAAGGAGCCATGGCCGTCAAATTCATCTCTGGACGAACTCTCAAAACCTAGCACTCCCAAGCGGCCTAGTCACTCAATCATGTCCTATATATATATAATTAATTTTACATTGATTGTTCACAACATCATATAAAATTTAATATATCATTATCTTTATGTTAACAAGGGCAGTGACAAGGTAGTAATGTCTCTTATTTACATAACGATTGATTGATTCTAGTGTGAATATGTTTGTTGCTACTCTATAGTATGCCCTTCCACGTGCCTTCCTAAAAAATGCCCATTAAGTTAGCTACGAGATAAATGCCTCTTTACGCAAAAAATTAATCCAGCATGCATTTCTAAAATATGCTCATTACTAAATTGGAATTGTTTCTAGATGCCAAATGGGGCATATGGGACCTAGAACAACATATAAGCTCCAATATACCATAATCTTTATTCCAATGGAGGCATTGCTTGGCATCCTCCTCCCTCTATGCAATTTTTTTATAAACAATTATTGTACCCCTTTCACATGCACCAAAAAAATTCCCATTACTAAGTTGGATATTCCTAAAATATCTGTGACTTGGAATTGTTTTTATGACATGAATAACTCTCTACACAAAAATTACCCCACATTTATTGAGAGATGTGGCTACACCCTAACTGATCTGCATCGCGGTTGGCAAGTCATCGACGTTGATGCAACTTCAACAAGTTTCGACTTTGACTCGACAAGTTTCAAGTCCGACAGGTTATCTCCAACAGATTTCGAATTCGACACAACCCTGACGAGTATCGAATTTGACACACCTCGACACATTCGCACCTTCGACATGTTCAGCAACCTCAAAGTTCATGACATCGACAAGCAGCGTCGACATGCGACCAACGACTGTCGAACTTCGACAGATTGTCTCTTCGTCTTCCAGTTGACTGTAACGGTTGAACTATTGAACCGTTCTAACTTCTTCTTTGTAATTGAACGTATCGGGCAGGAACCCAAGCATATCAGAATTATATATAAGCATGTATAATATTGTAATATACATCATCAGATCGGTAATTCACCTAGTAATAGAATCATTTCGCATTCCTGCATATTGTCTGTGTGTATATTTGTTTATCGGTGTAGTGTAATCCTGCTTTGCTCATTCTGCTTATTCTTAATTGCTTCTGCCATAACAGAGCCGACTCATTCAGTCGAATTGTTGTCCCCCTCATGCTTCCTGAAAACGACATGGATCATTGGTATTAGAGCAGATTCAAATCAGAGCACTCAGTTTCTTGCTTAAGTTTTGCATATACAATTCTCTCGAAGTTACCTGACTTATGCCGGTTCAAACTCGCTCGCAATCTCAGCAATCCAAGCAGATGCTACCTCCAGAAATGAAAGAAGAAACAAACGATAGACATGCAGCCGAAGAGACAACACAACTTATTAAACAAGCTCTGGCTTGACAACGGACCAAAATGTTAGCCCAGTTCAATGAAATTCTCACACGATTTGCTTCGACATCCGGAGGACTTTTGACAAGAACTCACTCCCATAAAATCAACCCCTTCAAAGTGCAAATGAATTTGGACATACCTAATCTTGAAGGTAAGATTGACACAGAATCCCTCAACAATTGGGTACAACAACTAGAATCCTATTACGTTGTGAATCAACTCTCAGAAGCTGACAATATCACCATTGCATCCTTAAAGATGTCAACCTCCATGCACTGTTGGTGGGAGAACCTCTCGAAAAAGATGGAGAAAAGCAGAGACCCCATCAACACATCGGATAAATTCGTCAAACACATCCGGAAGGAATTTTACCCATCGAAATACCTCGAGCAGCAATATAAGAAGTGGCAGTAGCTAAGGCAATGGAAAGACCAATCGGTACAAAGTTACACCAACAAGTTCTACTGACTCATGGCTAGACTTGGCGTCCAAGAAGAAGAGAAATTGCTTGTTCTGAAGTTCGTTAGCAGATTGTCCCAGTACATTCAGCAGGAGATGGAATTTCTGACTGTTAATATGCTTGCGGATGCTTTCCACTACTCCAGCAAACTGGAGACCAATCAAAAAGGAAAAGCACGTTTCGCAACAAATTCGACATCAGGACGACCACCCAACAAGAAGGCACCAGCTGACTTCGACAAGTCGAAATCTTCTCAGCCGACACCGCCAAATCCAGACCACAGTAAGAAGCCTTTTAACAAGAGGGAACATAGAAAAAAACCGTCGACCGGAAAATGGTGCGATTACCACCACTCATCTTGGCATGATACGTCCGAATGCAAAGCTCGAAAGACATTTTTGGAAAAAGTGTCGACCTCCAATGTGCTCGACAAGACGGTGGAAGAATCTGATCCAGTCGCAACGACCCTTTTGACCTCGACCACTCCAGCAGCTTCAATTATTGTCGACGAGGAGGAACGAGAACGCCTGTTCCATACACGGATATGGGTCCAGAGCAACCCATTGCATCTGATTATGGACAACGGAAGCCATAAGAACTTTGTTTTTGAATATCTCATGAAGAAACTAGGTCTTGTTACTACTCTGCATCCTCATCCTTACAACATCGGTTGAATGAAGGATGGACAAGAACTACAGATCACTAGACAATGCAATCTCACCTACTTCATAAAACCTTTTGAAGATGAAGTACTCTATGACGTGGCACCACTCTCCGTAGCCGACGCCCTATTTGGGAAACCTTACCTCTGGGCTAGACATGGAAGTTATCAGTCACGACCTCAGAAGGTGATTGTTAGAATCTGAAATCGATGGTTCAGTATACCAGAGCGTTAACCTACACCAATGGTTGTACTGATATATGCCAAACAGACAAAGAAGCTCATCAATCATGCTCATAAGTTCGCATTAATCATGATCAAGCCGCAACATTCTAAGAAGATTGCAGCAACAAGTCGAGTCACCGACCAATGCAGTGCTTGACAGAAGTAGCAAGTCGATCATATTATCGATGAGTACCAGAACCTCTTTCAAGCTCCTGATGGAGTACCTCAACATTGTCAGGTAAAACACTCTATTGAACTTGTTCCTAGTTCTTCTTTGCCTAACGCATCTGTTTACAGAAGATCCATTCTCGAAAATGAAGAGATTCGCAAACAGATCCAAGAATTAATTGACAAAGGTCATATACGACCCAGCTCCTCTCCTTGTGAAAGTTTAGTCGTCCTAGTTCCGAAGAAAGACGGGACTTGGCGCATGTGCATCAACTACATAGCTCTCAACAAAATATCAGTGAAGAATCGATACCCTCTGTCGCGGATAGACGAGCTCATCGACTGTCTGAAAGGTGCTAAATTCTTTACTAAACTTGACCTCAAGTCGGGATACCATCAAATTCCAATCGATCCCTTATATGTGTGGAAAACTGATTTCAAGACCAAGGAAGGATTGTTTGAATGGTTAGTCATGCCTTTCAGCTTAACCAACGCACCTGCGACCTTCATGCGACATATGGATAACCTTCTTCGACCTTTCATCAAAAAATGGGTTATTGTCTATCTCGACGATATACTGATTTTCAGTCGATCATGGGAAGAACATGTCGGACATCTTCGACAAGTCCTTGACACTCTCCAACAACATCGGCTCTATCTGAACACTGACAAGTGCTCTTTTTCGATGACCAACATCAAATATTTGGGGTATGTAATTGACTCTGCAGGCATTCACATCGATCTAGACAAAGTACAAATCCTCAAAGATTGGCCCATTCCTAGAAGCATTCAAGAACTAAGAAGTTTTCTTGGTTTGGCGAATTTCTCTCGACGATTCATACTCGACTTCAGTCACATAGCCTGGCCCTTGATCAGTTGACAAAGGGAAGTGGGAAAACTGTCTTTCAGTGGAAAGCTAAATATCAAGCAGCTTTTGAACAGCTCAAACACAGGCTCTACACTGCACCAGTACTTGTGTTACCTGATTTGCATCAGCCCTTTGAGATTGAGATGGACGCATCGACTATGCCTTGGGCGCAGTGATCACTCAGTATGGTCACCCAGTCGCTTTTCATTCCGAGACTTTTAACGACACAGTTAGAAGATACTCGACATACGAAAAAGAACTATACGCCATTGTGCAAGCTCTCAAGCAATGGAGGCATTACATCCTTGGAAAGGAAACGGTCATTCTCACTGATCACAAGCCTCTACAGTTCGCTCGGACACAATCAAAGTTGCAGACAAACCGACAACTCGAGTGGATTAATTACCTACAACAATTCCAATTGGTGATTAAGTATCGGAAAGGTAAAGCTAATGCCATCGTCGATTTCCTCAGTCGACCACCCATTACTCTCCTTTTGAAAGTGATGAGTATGCAGGGATACGACACGACCACTTGGCCACAGTTGTATGAGGACGATAGCGACTTCTCAATAGTCTACTGACAGTTATAGACTAACAAGTCGTTGACCTCAAACTCCAACTACTTCTTGAAAGACACCTTGCTATACAAGCTTCGACAGCTTTGTGTATCGACCGATGAGCATCGACAACAACTCATTTGGGATGCGCACTACAACAAGACTGCAAGACACTTTGGAGTAGCAAAAACACTTGCTATTCTACAGAAGTATCTCTTTTGGCCTACACTTAAATCCGATGTCAACAAGTACATTCGATCATGCGTGGTTTGTGCTATTGCTAAACCTCCTAATTGACGACAGGGATTGTACACACCTCTTCATGTTCCTAGTCGACCATGGGAATTTATTTCTATGGACTACTTGACAGCATATCCTACTACCAAACATCAACATGACGCAATCTTAGTAGTAGTCGACTAATTTTCCAAGATGGCCATTCTCATACCATGTAAGAAGACCACGACAGCGTAGCAAACCGCTCAGCTCTTCTTTACACATGTTTGGAAACACTATGGTTTACCAACGACTATTATTTCCGACCAAGATGCCAGATTCGTCAGCATATTTTGGAAGACCCTCTGGCAATTTCTAGACACATGACTCTCATTGTCGACAACTTTCCATCCTTAGACCAACGGATAGACGGAAGTTGTGAATCGCTTGGTAGTACCACTACTTCGCATGTACAATCACTAGCATCAATGCACATGGGATGAAATTATTCCATACATCCAGCATAGCTATAACCAAGCTCAACATAGCTCTACAGGCAAGAGTCCATTTGAAGTCTGTTACGATTTCATCCCTCTGCACCTATCAACTTGATCAGCTCCTCGACACAGCCGAGCAACACCGACTACAGCTAGCGAGAAGTTGATAAAGCAGTCAAGTTCAGATATTAGATATGCGATATCCAGAAGCAAGCACAAGAAATGTTGCAACGAGCAAGCGAGAAAGCTAAGGCCCGACATGAAAAGCATCGTATTCCTCATTCATTCCAAATTGGGGATAAGGTCTGGTTACATCTCAAGAAGGAGCGCTTCATAGGCCCATTCAAGAAGTTGAAACCTTTGCTATATGGTTCGTACAATATTCTTCGACAGATTAGCGAGAATGCTTTCCAGCTCAACATTCCTGCGTGCCTGGGTCTACATCTAGTATTCAATGTGGATCTACTTCGACCATACTATGCACCCTTGTTGGAACATAACAAATTTCAAATAGCAGAACCCGAATACATCCATCTAGATGTTCAGGAGCCTCTTCCTTGTGACACCATTGTGGGATGATGAGTATTCCATACAAGGATGAACACAATTCCCTTGTTTCAGGTTGCCAAGGCTGGCCAGATCCCATCTCAAGGAAAGTGGTACTCTATTACTGAATTGATCGACAAGTTTCCTCACCTTCATGAGCAAACAATGGGGTCCATTGTTTCTTAAGGAAGGAGGTCTAGTCTGCATCGCAGTTGGAAATTCATCGACATTGATGCAACTTCGACAAGTTTCGACTTCAACACGACTTCGAATCGACAATTTTCCAGTCCGACAGGTTATCTCCAACAGGTTTCAAATTCGACACAACTCTGACGAGTCTCGACTTCAACACACCTTGACACATTCGCACCTTCGACATGTTCAGCAACCTCACAGTTTGCGACATCCACAAGCAGCGTCGTCATGCGACCAGCGATTGTCAAACTTTGACAAATTGTCTCTCTATCTTCCAGTCGACTGTAACCGTTGAATTGTTGAACCGTTCTAACTTCTTCTTTGTAACTGAATGTAACAAGCAGGCACCCAAGCGTCTCAGAATTCTATATAAGCATGTATAATATTGTAACATACATCATCAAATCGAGAATTCACCCAGTAATAGAATCATTTCGCATTCCTTCATATTGTTTGTGTGTATATTTGTTAATCTGTGTAGTGTAATCCTGCTTTGCTCATTCTGCTTATTCTTAATTGCTTCCGCCATAACAGAGCCAACTCATTCAGTCGAACTGTTGTCCTGCTCGTGCTTCTTGAACACGAACTGGATCACCAACTTACCATGATATTTATTGCAATGAGGGAAAACATGAGGGAATGGTCCCCCTTAATAGAATACTGGATTATTGGTATACCAACTTCCAAGGTTACATAATATGAGGCATCTTATACCCAATGGCTCCATTTTTTCACTACCATTTTATCAACGATCCACTTCAACACCTACCATGTTCTACCATGTTTATAGATTGTTGAACATTGCATTTCATTGACTTAACATTTCACTCATAACTGTTTAATGAAACAAAGTCACTCTCCAATGGGGTGAATGATAAAAATCCATTAGTCACTCTTTATATATCTTCTAAACAAAACCTAAACCTCACTAGTAAGATAGGTCTCTTCTTATCATCTATGTTAGGTCTATTTATTACCTATGTTTTTCTTGTCCATGCTTCAATCACCACTATCTCCATGCTCGTAAAAACATAATCAAAGTTCCAACTTTCCTCCCCCAAACAACATGAGATCGAAAAATTATTATTGTCCCATGTGCGGTGATGTGAATGCCTATTTGATTTGAGTAAAATGTTAATTGAAGGTATTTATCATCTTGTAGGGTTATGGATTGACAAAGACTAGTGGGTAATTAGCCATGACTAAAACGGAAGAAGAAAACATCCATTATGGAACAACATGCTTGCTTGTAACTAATGTAGAAGTTAAAGCTTTTGACACAACCACTAGCAAAGCCATGCCCCCCAACCATAAAGGATAGATCTAGTTGTAGGGACCTACAATCATGAAAGGTACTCCCAGGTCATCATCGTATGCCTTATACTTTTAGAGATCTTGGTTGGATGTCATGTTATATGTATTTGTGATAATCAAGTTGCAGCGTAGGACTCAATGCCATTCTATGCTAATTAGTGATTGAATGGGTGCTATATTGACTTTCATAGCCTCATGTATTTTTAATATAACTTCATAAAATATGATTCATAAACTTTAATAACTTGAGTTTAAACTTACATTTTGCGAAAAATTAGTTTTAAGGTCTATGTTGCAATATTGTAGATATGAAGATTGTGACTTTGAATAATATCTATGAAAAAATTAATAGAGACACATGCAAATGCTAGCTTGTTTTGATGAAATTAACATGCTCTCTGGATAATTATTCATGGCTCAATGTTATGTCCTTAATGTTCCTTTATTACCAAATATCCTTGCTCCCAATAAAAATCCCTAAAAGTTAAAAGATGTAGGGGCATTGCTACTATGTGGCCCTTGTTATATCCAGTAATTTGTTTCAATCTTAAATCATTGGAAAAAAAATTAACAAATGCAAATGGATCCAAGACAAAATGGTCCAAATTTGAAAATTAACACAACGTTTAAAGAAAATCCATATTAAAAATATAAAAGTGTGGAAGGTTTCATATCTATAAATACTAAATATAGGAACACAGTCCACCCTTCTAAAAGTAAACTATAAATCCATCGAAGCAAATAACATCATTATAATTGAAAACTCCTACGGAATCAAATTCTAACTTTTAATTAGTAAATTTAAGGATTGAAATTTTATGTTGAGAAAAGGTATATCTTATAATTGAGTATGAAGGAGATGTGATGCAAGTGTTCAAGCGTAATCTAATATTGTGTAATCTTACGTTGTGTTGGTACATTTTAAGTGGACCTAATGGTTAGGATCATGTGTTTCCCCATAAGAGGTTACATGTTCAAATCCACAGGAGGTAGGATATATACACATCTGTAAATTTTAGCAGTTAAATCACTACGTGGAAGGGGTCCTTTATCCCATAAAAACAAAGATGTCATACACCAATTTAGTGTCTAGCTTGGATGTGACCTTAAAATTAGATTTTATATATGTATGTCTATATATACACGTGCTTTTACAATAATAATATTAAATTTTTTTAAAAATATTAATAAAATATTTATAACATCGAATCCAAAAAAATTAGCTCAATCTGCTAATATTATTGGGCATTTGATTGACTCTATAACAATAGATGCTTGATTTAAATCCCTCTAAATTAAACACATTAGTATACACCAAGTTTACTAAAATGCCATTTACCATAGCTAATAAATATTAAAAAAAATCCATATATGTACTCAAAACTTTACTCCAAGAAATGTAAAATGCAACAACATTTATGCCATCTAAAGCAATGAAATAGCAACAGTTGGAGGAAGTAATTTTAAAGCACGTGACCACCAATGGGCTCTCTTATCTTCTAACTTTATAATATCTTATTCGTTATTCCCATCAGCAATGAGATTTTCTTAGACATCTTATTCTAGATGCCTATCAACAATTACATGTTCTTAGAAAGCTTCTAGAAAGTGTATCTTGGATTGATTTCCTTTTAATATTTTAACATGTGTACTCATGCTTTTTAGAACTTTCACTACATGATCTCATGCTTGTGTAATGTATGTACCCATACTTCTTGACAACCTTATAACCGAAGAAAAAGATTAAAAAAATAAAATCAATGTCCAAATGGGAAAAAGAAGCTTTGATATGAGACCTTGGCTAATGGAAAAGGTAACCTTTATAGGACATAAGAATGGACTTTTTCTTATTATTCGTTGCTTATGGCATAGACTATATTCCTTACTTTATATTGAATCGTATTGTCCTATGGTCGGTGCATTATTTATATTTAAGTGTGTAATCATATCATACCATGTGAATATTGTAGTAAGAAAAAAAATACTTTATGTAAAATATGAGTTGTTTGTTCACATTATCTTGTCGGTGCATCGTGTATATCTATATGTATTGATTGATGTATAACATGTCATACACATTATGCACGTTAAATTATGTTGAAATATTTTATAGAAAATTTGATTATTTATTTAAAAATCAATATATTCAATAGATTGTTTGTGGGGTAGTTCTAGTGGTAAAGATGAGAAGTTGTAAATGGAAGGTCACAGGTTTAAATCTCGCCAATCTTACTCGTACGCCATGGTTCGAGCCATGTGGATGCACCTAGGGGTATAGTGGTAACGAGATTGGATCCCTAGACCCCGTGTCACGCGAGTACCAACCCAACTCCAGTTGTCGATTCCCCTAGTACAAAAAAAAATATTAAACAGCATTGATGTATAGTTTTTTTCCAAGAAAAAAATCACATTTTATTCTTTATATTGAAAAAACAAAACTGATGTATAATTATATTAGTGTATTATGTTACATTTATAATAATAATAATAATAATAAACAACTTAACAATATTGCATTTAATAACATTAGTGTGTAATCATATCATGTACATGAAAACAAGTTAAAATGCTTTTAAAAAATATGCATCATTTAAATAAATAAAAACTAGTGATGCATCCAATAGAGAAGACAATATCAATGTGTAACCAAAGGTAAGATTAAAATATTTTTAAAAAAATATGCATCATTTAAATAAATAAAAACTAGTGATGCATCCAATAGAGAAGACAATATCAATGTGTAACCAAAGGTAAGATTAAAATATTTTAAAAAAATTGTCATTTTTTTCAAAACATATTTCAATGTGATTATATATTTAATTGTACTAGTGCATAACACTACCATGTACAAAACATATTTCAATGTGCATCATATATTTAATTGTACTAGCGCATAACACTACCATGTACACTAATGTAGCTTTAAATAAATAATTTTAAAAATATAAACAATGCAGCAGACATATAAGCACACCAATGCATCAGTATATTAAGCACATCATTCTAAGGTAAAATAAAATAACATGAAATACCAAACCAATTTTTGTCATATAGTGATTCACACCCATACAAGCATTTGTGATTACCATCCCTCGAAGTTGCTCAATTATATGGTGCTATTGGATTGTCGCATTTTTTTATTTTTTCTTCCATGGTGGATTTGTGTTTATTTTGGAATTTTCCAAATGGTACCAAATTTTTATTTGTGTCTTTATGTTCAACTATGCATTCTTGATGGAGAAGAGACTAGGTAATTAATTATTATCCTTTTATTTAGATTTTCAATAGTTTAAATTTTAAAATTAGGTTCTCATTTCGTAGTTTAAAAAATGTTTTTTTTGTTAATGTAGACTTAGCATTCAACTCTCACCGCATGTTGGTTTTCTGATAGGCCACAATGGTAAGCGATGCCCCACTGCATTGTAAGCACATCTAAGAGTTAATTTTAACACACATAAGTTTCCTTCACTCTCCAGTGCACTCATTGTTAAGATATTTAGATCACACATAGGAGTTAATTCATATCAACTTGACCTAATGTGTCTTTAGGTAAAGTGTGTTTCTTTAGTATGCAATTGTACCTATGTAGTTTGACGGTCGCAATATGTGTAAAATATGATGATCACTTGCAAGAGATCAAATAGATCTAGAAATCTAATGAACAACAATATACTTAGCAATTTTGCAAGGGAAAAGGAAAGGAGAGAGTGAAGAGAGACAAAATATTTGAGCACACATTGAATTCTCATTGATCGGTTCAAAGAATAAAGAATATTGGTACATAAAGCGATTCAAGTTCAAAAGGAGGCAATTCAAATTGTATTAATGATGCATGAATACCTAGTTGGGATTAACCCAAAGCTAAGATTCCCTAGTTATCCACGCAATCTCTTAATAATGAGTTAACTAGCTCATAACTAGACTAGGATGACAAGGAGAGCTTTAATTTCCTAAAATAAGGGACCTGATCCATGCATAAATCGTGCATGACATGAAATAGCTAAAAATGGTAAGGTAAAGGAGAGCTCTCCCCTTCCTTGATTCATGGGATAAGTTTCCTTGAGTCACTCTAGGAACTCAAACATAGAAGATAGGATCCTAAAATCAGGGAATAAAATCCTAAAATCAAGGAATGTACCTTCACTAGCTAAAAATAGTAGATTCCCCCTTGAATCTAGGGATGCAACTCTCTCATGGCTCATTTGGTAAAATTTAATCAAATTTAGTCAAAATTGGACCAATAGAATCATGAGACCAATCTCTAAAGTACCCAGGTGAGAGATTAATGCTCAGGAGAGTAAAATTATGCTCTAACACCCTCCATAAGCCTAACTTGGTGAAAATAATGCATAAAAAGAAATGGATCCCAACCAAAATGATGTCATACTAGGTACCCAAGTATAATAAAAATCATCATGAAGTGAGGAAAGAGGGAAAACCACATGGGACCTCCCCCCTCAAAATAGGATGATGAGAAGAAGACTAGGAATTCTCCTTTAAAATCTCTACCACTCCCAAGTGTCCCTACAAGTCTATGAACCATTGTTCTCTAAAGGACTTAGTGAAGAGGTCTGCAACTTGATCCATTGATGGACAGTATTGCAATGCAATAACCCAATCATGTATGAACCCCCGAATGTAGTGCATGTGTATCTCTATGTGTTTGATACTCTGTCTCTATACTAGCTGATATGTGGAAATCTGAATAGTAATCTTATTGTCACCATATATGACTGTCATATGGTGGAATTGTAGACCAAAATCTATAAGAATACCCTGTAACCAAATAGTTTGTGTAGTTGCATTCAATGTCCCCCTGTACTCTACCTCTACATATCATAAAACATAATTGATTTCTTATTACGTGAACAACATATAGGCCTTGATCCAAAGTTGAAAACATAACTAGATGTGAACTAACTATCTATGCCATCCAACCAAATTTGACTCTATATAACCAACAAGATCTAGTGTGAAACCTGCAACATAGTGAATGCCAAAATTAGGAGTACTCTTCACATACCTAAAAATTCTCTTAGCATCTTTCCAGTGTAGCTCATGAGACTCCTACATGTTCCTAGAAATTAATCCAACTACATAAGAGAGGCCAGGTCTAGTGTGACTGAGGTATACTAGACTCCCAACCAACTGCATGTACCTAGTACTATCCACCAAAGGTGTAGTACCCCCATCCTCAAGCTTCACTCCAAAAAGAAATGGTGATATTTTTTATTTATAACCTATAATTTTAAACCTGATAAGTATATCCTAGGTATACTTGCATTGTTCTATCTTGATCCCTGAATCAGACTGGCTGATCTTTAGTTCGAGAAAATAATGCAACAATACCATATTTGTCATGGCAAACATGTCATGCAATGTAGATTTTGTCGAAGCAATGGAACATGTTGAGATCATTGCGATAAGTAAATAATCTACATAAATCACTATCAATAACAAGAATTCCACCTGTCTTAGCATATACACATTTGTATATGAATGGCATTGAAAGAATCCCAAGTTAACAACAATAAAGATTCATCTTTTCATACATGGTTGAAGGTGCATGCTTGAGGCCATACAAGGATTTCATCAACCTAAAAACAAGTGAATAATCCTAGACATATCCATGTGGCAACTTCATATAGATCTCCTTTGCAAGGTCATTGTGAAAAAGGAACTCTTCACATCCATGTGGTGAGCTCCCTATTAGGTATGGTTTCCACAATGGATAGAACTAGTCTGATGGAGTTCATCTTTGTAACCATTGCAAAGGTATTTGTGTATTCTATCCCATGAACCTGTGAGAATCCCTTGGCTATAAGCTAAGATTTGTACTTTTTAACAATCCCAAATTCTACCATATTTGTATGGTATATCCACCTACACTTAACTAGATTTCTACCAGGAAGAAGTGTAACCGACTCCCAAGTTTGATTCCAAATGAGTGAATCATTTTCCTCATCCATGGCAGCCTCCGAATATGGGTTTCCTACAACCTCTAGATAAGACTGAGTATTTGATGTGGATACAATGTAGCAATGAATAGGTATCAAGGGATGTGTAAGAAAGAGTGCTTTTGGAGCACCCTAAAAATGTGATCTAGTCCTCCATGTATCCACTAGAACACCCACTAATTCTCTTGTTGCATGTAGAGTTTGTTGTGCCCAAACTAGTCTCAATGTCGGATATGCAATGAACTTCTCATCTAAGTCACTTGCTGCCCCATAATCATTTGAAATCTGATCTGAATCTGAAGTCTAATCAGAATATGAAAGATCTACATCAACAAGAACCGGTGGATCTACAATGGGTTCCTCCTGAAGTGCATGCACTAGACCTTCTTCGAATTTCGCACTTCTTTCAATGAAGAGTTTTTTTGTAAGAGGGTTCAATAGCCTATACCCCTTGAACTAGATACCCAAAAAATATAGACTCTTGACTTTGAGTTTCAATATCGCTCTACTTCTCTGTTGGTATAAGTGACAAAGCATGAGATCCAAAAACCCGAAAATGTGTGATTCCCAATTTCTTACCTATCCAAGCTTCAAAAGGGGCGACTCCCTTCAAATATTTGTGAGGAAATTTATTGCTCATTTCAATGTAATGGGTTAAAAGTGTATTATATGTATATTTAGGAATGAAATAGGAAAAATTGTATAACATGGATTGATGATCCATTGCCCCAACATCAACCTGTGACCCATTAGAAATTTCTGAAATCACCACAGACTCTAGAGTGAATACCACTTTCTTTTGAAAGACTAAATGTTTGATATGATATATGGAAAAAAAAATTGTGGATAGTGAGGTTGCATGCAGCACGTTTTTAAAATACCCACCATCTCGATCAATCCTACCTTTCCCACATACTGGAATAGGTGTATCATGACCCATTAGAATGGGAGGACCAATGCAAGGCTCCAAAGAAGTGAAGGAATGTCATGATGATTCCATGTGATTAGAGGCGCCTAAATCAAGACTACATGTGGATGATTATGAAGAAACAACAACCAAAGCATGCTTTTCTATTTGTTTACCTTGATCATCAAGAGGCTTTTCAACATCCTTTTTTCAAGCATTTTCTGGTACTGCTAGATTGTTCTACTAAAGAGTTTGTGCCATATGATCTATGGTATTCCCTATGCATAAATTATTAGGATGAAATCCTATTACATTATTTTCACTTTGATTTTCTCTTATTGTTGCCTCCCCTTGTGGTTGGATTTTTCCACATTGGATTTAAAGCATTCATACCCTTTTTCCAATTTTCATTACCATCGTTTTTCTTGTTGCTTGTATTAGCTCCCTCGTTTTTTGCAAGGTAATGGTCCTTTGAAGACTTAAGGGAACCCATATAAACTATTTTATACTATTCTTGAGTGAGTGTGAAATAAGAAAAAACATCCAAATTTGGCATCTTCAATGTGGTTCCCATAGCTAGTTTTGTAGCATGGAAGGAAGATACAAACATTGAGTGTTCTGGATCCAATTTTGAGAGAATAGAGAGTATAATATGCTTATTTTTCTTCTCAATCCCACAGAAATTGAGTTGCAATAACAAGGCTTTAAAGTTAGTGAAAAAGTATTGAATAGTGTTGAAGTTACTTGGGCTCAAAGCAATGAGCTCGTTCTCCAATAGGTGTCCCGCAACATATCCTGCCTCCCAAAAAGCTCCTCTAAGATGGTCCATACTTCACTCAATTTTGAAGCATATTCAATATGAAACCAAATATATATAGAAATTGAAAGGCACAACAACCCAAAGGCCTCATCGATCCCGTTAAACCTCTTTGCTCTTTCCACTACAGAATTTGGTTCAACCTCTTGTCCCATAGTAATCCTATAAAGATCCTTACTGCTCAAAAGAATAATGGCCTCAAAATTACACTCATGGTAATTGAATGGAGTAAGAATAAAATGTTGGGGCTTATCCATCTTATATGTTGTAGTTTCTATTGATGTGTCTTCTTCCTGCAAAATAAAAGTATGTTCCTCCTAGATTCTAGCTAGCTCTTCAATACCATGTAAAATCTGATGATCACCTACATTAAATCAAATAGATCTAGAAATCTAATGAAGAACAATTCACTTAGAAATTTTTCAAGGGAAAAGAAAGGAGAGAGTGAAGAGTGAAAAATTATTGCAACATACACTTCTCATTGATCGATCCAAAGAATGAATAATATCGGTACATAAAGCAATTCAAATTCCAAAGGAGGCAATTCAAATTGGACTATTGATGCATGAAGACATAGTTGGGATTAACTCATAGCTAAGATGCTCTAGTTAGCCATGAAATCTCTCAATAATAGGTTAACTAGCTCATAACTAACCCAAGACGACAAGTAGAGGCTTAATTTCCTAAATAAGGGATCTAATCCATTTATAAATCATGCATTATAGGAAATAACTAAAAATAGTAAAGGAGAGCACTCCCCTTCCGTGATTCATGGGATAAGGTTCCTTGAGTCACTCCAGGAACTCAAACATAGAAGATATGATCCTAAAATTAGGGAATAAGATCCTAAAATCAAGGAGTGCACCCTTACTAGCTAAAAATAGCATATTCCCGCTTAGATATAGGGATGAGCACTCCCATGGCTCACTTGGTCAAATTTAATCAACATTGGACCATTACAATCATGAGCCCAAGCTCTAAAGTACTTAGGTGAGAGACTAATGCTAAGGAGAAGGAAAATATGTTTTGGACATAAAGTGTTTCAACAGTGCATCTTCTCCTCGATCTTAACATCTATATTGATTGTGGCTTAAACTCAATCGGTTTATTATCTCTATTTAATGAGAATGGAGGTCCATTTTCTCATGATCGATTGTGAGAAGTTCATATGTAAAATATTTTCCTTTTTCATTAATATATTGCCTCAAGTGTTGTGTTGGTTGGGGCCGTGGACTATTTCCCTTTTTTAGGAGTTTAACTATGCAATACATTAGTGTGATGACATGTGATATTTTTGTGTGAGCAGTTTCTTAAGGTATTGGATCTATGTGGAAATACCTTGTTTTATGGTATCAAAGCACTTATGAAGACCCACTCCCATTTTTTATCGGATCTTGAATTTATGTAGCTGTATGCATAAAAGGATGTCTATATTTTTCTATTTATGTGCATTTTGGGCCAAAAGAGGTGTTCCATTGCATCTAGAGAATTGCTTTAGTTGGAAACACTTTTTGTTTCATTCGAAAAGGTTACATTTTTTCCAATATGCGTCCATTTTATTAGATCCAAAGGCATATTGTTTGCATTTATGGACTTGTTTTTTAGATTGTATGGTACACTCAATAAACATAACATGAATATCGAGTAAGATTAAAATATTTATAAAAAAAATTATCATTTTTTCGTCGGAAACTTTTTTCATTTCATTCGAAAAGGTTTTCGTTTTCCCAAGATACGACAATTTTATTATATTTGAAGGTATACTATTTACATAGAAGTTAATTAATATCAACTTTATCTAATGTGTCTTTGGGTAAAGTGTGTTTCTTAAGTATGCAATTGTACTTATGTAATTTGATGGTTAGAATATGTTCTAGATGTAAAGCGATATGCTAGTCCATTTTCTCCTCGATCTTAACCTATATTGATATGTGGATTAACACCCAATTGGTCCATGATCTCTGTTTAAAGAGCATGCCTAGTCATTTGCTAATGATTGATTGTGAGAATCTCACATGAAAAATATTTTCCTTTTTCATTAATAGATTTCCTCAAGTGTTGCATTGGTTGGGGACGCAAATTATTTCCCTCTCTGAGGGTTTTAACTATGTAATACATTGGTGTGCCAATCTGTGAACTTTTTGTGTGAGTGGTTGCTTAGAGTGTTGGACTTGTCTATAAATACCATGTTTTAGTTTAGCATGCTACCAGATCCTTTATGAAGACGTTGTAATTCCCATAATAACTATGTTACATACATTATATAAACATAGATATTACAAGATCAAAAAGTTAAATAAATACAAATAAAATAAATGAAATGAAAACTAAAATAATAATTATAATTTTTAAAGCCTTATTGTCATAAACTTAATTAAAAATAATAATAGTTTGAGGATTACCCCACTTGTCATCCATGCAAAGAATCTTTGCATGGATTCCAAGTGGAATCATCCATGCAAGAGGACATTTGAAGGAGGGGGAAACACAACGAGCGGGGAGATCTTTGGTTTTGGGGGGGAGAGAGGTGAAAGAGGAAAAAAAAAGAGTTGGCCTAATTTCATTGGTTGAGGGCTCAAGGGATATCGAATTTCAACAGAGGGGGTTGGTTGGGTGGAGATCCACCCCCCAACTTGTTGTTTCCAGTAGTGAAGCATTGTGAGGGAGGATACTATTGGTGGGTTTCTGATCTACTGCAAACTCCAGGTAAGTACATTTTTTGGTTTTTGATCTTATAATGCTTGACACAAAAGAAATAAAAACAATTTAAATTATTTAAGATCGTGTTTTATTTTCCTGCTATCTTAAGGTGTGTGTTTTGGGTATGCGTAGTTGTTTTTCTATGGTTTTGAAATTTTTTTATATATTTTTTTTATTTTTAACCTTGTAATATCTATGTTTTTATAACATATGTAACATAGCTATTATGGGCATTAAAGACGTGCTCATGTTGTTGATCAAGACCTTGAACTTGTGTAGATACATGCATAAAATTATGTTTGGATTCTATTAATTTTGTGTTTTTTCGGGATAAGAGAGTTGTTCATTGCGTTTGAATCACTACTTTCAATTGGAAACACTTTTCTTTTAACTTGAATATGTTTCATTTTTCCCAAGATAGAACCATTTTATTATATCTAGATTTATACTATTTACATTTAATTATTTCTTTAAATTTTTTTTCATACTGGTTAATATTTCAATATAGGTTTAGATTTTTATTTTATTTTATTTCCATTACTTTCCAGTTTGCATATGCTCTTTGTTGTGCACTTTGTGTGACCTTGATAAACATAAATGGAGCAAAAAGTTTTAGGTTTTTTTAGCATATGCTATTTGTTGTGTGCCTTGTATGAACTCGGTAAATCAAAAACAAAGAGAAAACCTGTATAATCTAAGTAATCTATCTAAGAGCTAACCCCAAGCTTGAAAGTATATGTTTCGAAATTCTGTTTGTGTATAATAGTGTTGAAGTGTTTTGAGAACAAAAATAAGGGTTTTGGGGGTAAGCACACAATAAAAAGATAAGCTCTTTCATCTTACCAAATGCCCTCTTTTAAAGATTTTTGTGATTCCTTTATTATAGAGAAAGATAAGCTCTTTCATCTTGGAGTGATCAGCACTGCATGTACATCTAACAAAGCCTCAATGATCGAAATAAAAGGATAAAGTTAAGAATTTGAAGGAGCAACATCCTCACAACAATAAACAAAACAAGGGTCCTAAACACTCTAAACCATATTATCCTCCCAATGGTGATAAGGGAATCAAATCAAAATGCAAGAAGGCTAAGAGACATTGTAACTTTTGTGGGAACTATGGTCATCTAGAGTCTAAATGTTTTAAAAAGATGAAATCCTTGGAAACAGCAATGAAGAAGCACAACATCAATTAACTCTTATTCTAATTCTTCTTCTCATGGCCATGCACCTTTTTCCTTCAATGCATCATCTAATTCTTCTTATGGGTGGCTTATTGATTTCAGAGCATCTTATTACATGGATAAGGATAATGCCATTTTTTCTACTCTTGATGAATGTCACACAAAAAATATATTTTTTGGCGATGATAGATCCCATAGTGTTGTAGGGCCTAGACCAGTTCAACTAGATGAAGTTCATTTCAATGATGGGTTATGTGTTCCAAGTCTTTCCTACAATATCCTCTCAATCTAACAGATCACTCATTCGGGTGAAGATAAGATTGTAGAGTTTTCACCTCACCAAGTTGTAGACAAAGGATTTAAAATATCTTAAGCATGTCCTAGAAACTGGAATTGTGTATGATATTACCAAGTTGTACAAATTTGACAACTTTGGGTCATCATATTTTCCCTAAGTTTGTATTTCTCATAGAAATAACTTGAGCAAACTTTGGCATGAAATATTAGTTCATATAAACTATTGCTCATTACAAAAGTTATGTAATTAGAATATCGTGACTAATCTCCCTCTCATTTCTTGCAGAGAAGGTGTTTGTCCCAAGTGTTTCCTCATAAAACACCATTGGAATTTTTTTGACAAATGCACCTCTTGGAATACTTAGTCCCCCTCGTTTCTTGTTCATAGTGATTTGTGCGGTCTGCTTCCCTTTGCTTGTTTCTTCAAGTTCAAGTACTTCTTAAATTTCATTATAGACTTCTCCACACATGGTGTTATAACACTATCATGTCCACCATAGCCCAAGACATGTTATTATGCCTCTAATCTATCAAAATCATTGAATATTCTTCTAAAAAAACATATTTTACATGGCCCCCATGAGTTTCCCTTTAGCTACTTGCAAGGCCTCACGTGTTTCCTTAGAACAACATGCGGGGGCATTTCAAAAATTGCAAAAAAAAGGTGTATTAATTGTTCTCTCTTGAGTAGGTTTTCTATTGTTCATACACCTGGACATGGTTATGGCCTATACCAAATAACTAAACCACTTTATCATAGTATAAAATGAGGCATTGAGGTTGGGAAGGGGCACCACATCATTATTGTACTCTCATGCTAGAGGAATCAAGCAATGATTACTCATGATTTTAGATTCCCATTTCTATTAGAATCCATAACTTCCTATCATTGGCCTCTTCAGTCTTGAGTTGGGGCTCTAATATCCCATGATTTCCCCTTCCCTTCGATATTAACAAGTTTTGATGGATTGGAAATTTATGAGTGGTCGGGATAGGAGGAATCCATAACTCGATGAAGGAGGTGGTAAAGTAGAAAATTAGGTATAATATCACTTTTTGTTGTCACTTTTTATAATACAATGAAGATGTCTCCTATTTCCTCCCCCTAAACACTTATGTTACATGCTTTATACACTAATTAATGTATATAGTGCAGGAACTATTTTTTCCTAAAAGATAGTTATCTAGTTAGTTATTAATTTTGCATTATATTGATTATTTCAACTAGGAGTTAAATGACTTCGATAAGTGTTTCTTTTTACCATGTGTGTATATTTCACATAGAATTGACTTGTGACAAGAATTTAAGTTTGGATCAATAGATTTTGACAAGAAGGTTATCCATCTACCCAAATGTACTTTTCAACCATCTATTTTGCTTAATTCTCAGTTAACAAGCTAAAAATTAAATTAGTGTTGTTATTCTTCACTTTCAATCTATTCATTGTTCAAACCTCGCCATTTAGGATCAATTTTCATCAAATAGAAATGGCAACCATACTGGGGAAGATCTATTTGATTTACTCCTTGTAGGGTTTTTGCTTAGTTTCTTCCAACTTTAAGTATTGTGGTAGTTAGACAATTTTTGTTTCTATCTTTTATATTAGCCAAGCCCCATAAACTAAAAAAAATTCTAGTATTCCAAGTTGTTTCCCTCATCCTGTAGCCTACCCACATGATTTATGTGTCCAGTATTCATGAGGACCCATAGTTTTCTACCCTATCAGTTGCATGACCCTTCTACTTTCCTATGAGAAAGTCATGGCTTCATGTAAGTTTTCCGTTAAAGACTCATGGGGGTCTTCCTAAGTGGAAAATTTTCTACTTGTGGTGTTTTTCATTGGTTTACCCTTGGATTATCTGAGGCTAAAGAAGGCCCTTGGTTGCATGTTTAACTAATTTAACGTTAAATTTTCCATCATTCCTTGCATTTGCATCGAATTGAAAAGAAAATTAGGTTGCATTCCTTCATTTAATAGGTGCATTGTTGCATATTCCTACAAGTTGTATTCTCATAATTAGAATTTTTGTTTTTCATTATCAACTGGAAAATAAAAAGATATATCCATATTATAGTCATTTAGACATTGATCTCTTTGTTCTTGCATTGTTTACAAATTGGTTGGAGCATGTAGTTTTAGTGAAATATTTAGTCCAATTTGCTTTGTTAAAATGTGAATATATTTCACAGTTCAGTGTTCTTGCTTGTATCAAAAGCATCATCAAGTCTCACATCCACTTCCTTGTTTTGAGTAATCAGCAACCTTTAAAAGGATCTAGACTTTTATTTGTACAACACCATAGTCTAGTTTTAGGGCCTTAGTTTAGAACACCAATATTGAAAAGTACAATTAGAACTGCTAGGGAGTGAAAATCCATTGGTAACATAAAGCATTTGTTGGGAAATAATGCCTAACATGTGTGTCAAGAACTAGGTTTTAAGCTACGCAAGTTCAGTTCTTTGTTTGTTCTTGCATTGTTTACAAATTGGTTGGAGCATCTAGTTTTAGCGAATAAGATTACGTACAATTTTCTTTGTTAAAATGTGAATATCTTTCTCGGTTAAGTTTTCTTTCTTATTTCAAAAACATCATCAAGTCTCACATCCACTTTCTTATTTTTAGTAATCAACGACCTTTAAAAGGAACAATAACTTAAAGGGGCTAGACATTTCTTTATAGAACACCAATATAGTCTAGGTTTAGGGCCTCGGTTTAGAACACCATTATACAAAACTACAATTAGAATTTATTGGGGGTGAAAATCCATTAGTAACAGAAAAAATTTGTTGGGAAAGCATGCTTAACCTTCGTGTTCAGTAGTAGGTCAAGATACGTAAGTGTGGAGATCCCTCCTTGTTTGATTAGTGTGTTATGCATGTCCATGAATCTTAGGTGAAGTGGCAAGTCCTTAGGGTGACACCATTTTCATATGAGGTTTTAGGTCTAGAATTTAGTCACACGTTCCCTATCCTTACATAGAAACTTGGTCCACAACTATTCCTCTAGACTATTTATCCATGAAGTGGTATCCTTAGTGGATTTTATTTGGGCTCTTCTTCCTAGGTGACAAGAAATGGGAAGTGATTGTGCTACTTATGATAGATACATAGCATCTACCTCATCTCCCTTGGAGGGTGATTGTATTTGCAAGGGTACTTGCACCTTGGGTGATTCTTGTGAGAGAGTTACCATAATTATCTCTCGTTCCTTCATTGATTGTACTTGGGCCCTAATCATCCTAGGATAAATTCTAGAAAGTCTTCTTGATCAACTCATCACTGACTTGGTTTTTTGGGCCTCATCACCTCATAACTAGTCTTTGAAAGAGTTTGTTGATTGTTGAAATCTATTAAGATTTTTTGTACTGGAGTGCTTGTTTTAGGTAGCCTTCCTACGTTACACTTGGTTGATTTGATCAGTTCAAAGTGGCTAACCAACTACTTCATCACTCTCAAAGGACCAAAGGTTTTTCCTCGAAAATCATGGAACCACCTCCTACAAAGAAAAGACTCAATACCAACACACCCACCAATATGTCAGGAAATGATAACCAAGAAATCATGAACAATCCTAAACAAGAATTTTGGCTAGAAGAAGGTCAAGGCCTTGAAAGGAAGAAAAATCAAAGAGATTCGTTAGGACCTGGAAGGGTTCATATCCCTCCTCTAGTGATGATTTCAAGCCTCCCAAGATCAAGGATATTCCTAGACCATCTATGGATAATTCCAATACTCCTTTGAATGATCCTTAGAGTCCTCTTAATATACACATATGATACTTCTCACATAGATATCATGTCCCATGTTCAAATACTCTAAATCAATGGAACAATATGAGTACTATTGCCTATATGTCAGTCATAGGGAGCACTTATGCACCCTAAGATAGTGTCCCTCTTGGAGGAAATAATACTTTTGTGTCTGACATCTTGTTGGAGGGCACCAATCCCCCTATCTATGGGACACCTATTAATCCCACCCTTGTGGGTGCTCTCAATAGTGGGATTGACTCCTTCTCACTACTCCTCAAGGTAGTGGCCCCTTCTCATTTGGTATGCTAACATTCAATGTTATGACCCCTCCTATTTTCCTGAACCTAAATATGCCAATAGGTAGATTTGCAATCCAATTCACCTTCAGAAATAGACACATCCACGCACTCTCTAAGGATTGGTTACTTTCCATTAGATGGCTTCTTAGCCATAAGTGTTTCTTTTTAGGGAACAAGGAAATTTATAAGTGATGTTTTTCTACATAACACAATGGTTTAGATGTGCCCTTGTTACGCTACATGTTGTGCAAATCCATCAGGAGGAAGCTTATTTGGGGGCAATCCAATATAAAATCCTATAATGGGGAAACCCAAAAACCATGGAATTCATTTTCCCAAGAACAATTCTCATTTATTGAGATGTTGAATATCTCAAATTTGATGAAGCTCACTAATGACCTAGTGCATCATTGTTAGAAAAAAAACAAGATCGTAGAGCAATAACAATAAACAAAATGCAAATATAAATCACATAAACACAATACAAGAGAGACACCAATATAACGTGGTTCACCCAAGATGGGCTACGTCCACACAGAAATTGTCAGTCCTTATTTTTATACCATCCAACAAAATGAAGGGATACAACCCACAGCACATCTATTGCAATTTTCTCTTCACTCTCTCTCTCAGTCTCTCTCACAATCATAGAGATCTTTACAATACTACAATACATAGCTGTATTACAATGCCTTCCTTTTAAAGAGGGATTACCATGGGGAAATCCTATGGGACACCCAATACCATGGGCACATAAATCACCCATTATTGACCAAGTCATGACTGTGAAATTACAACATTTTACAAGGTATTTTTTCTAAAATTTTCGCTACGGGGTCGTTTCCCCCGAACCCCCGCCAGGGGGGGCTCCCAAACTAGTCGTTGCACCCCCCATGGCGACTGTAGTCCCCACACCCCTGGTCATGGGATGGGATCCAGACACGGCTGAAACACAACCTCTGAATCGGGAAGATCAGGCTCCACAACCAACATCACCCCAGCTAGCCTCTGATCCAAATCAAGTTACCCTCGGTCATTCCAAAGTTCAAAGGGAAAGTTGGTGAATATCTCGCAAACCATGTAATGGCATTCCGTATTTGGTGTTCCTTGAACTCTTTGATGGATGACAACATCAAGTTGAGACTATTCTAGTACGCCTTAACTAGGCCCACCGCCAAATAGCACATAAAGATCACAATATCTACTTATAGTGACTTTGCTTCCTCAAATATGATGTTTCTCATACACTTTCAATTACCAATCTAGAAAGAAACAAGGAAAAAATTGTTAGCATCATTTAGATAAGACATCTCCATCCACATCTCTGATCACATCCATGAATGGAGAAGGAGGAAACACGTGATTAAAGCACATATCCTTGATGCCTTTCTAGTTAATTGGTTTGTTAAGTCAATGTTTCCTTTCATAGAAAAGGGCGTGGACCTATATGGGGTTATGAATGAAGAACATAACATTTTTAGAGCCCAATAGTTAGATTTGGTTTATTATCAACCCAAAGTTATTTATGATATTTTTTCAAATGCACCATGGGTCTAGATGGACCTAATGAAGCCAAATCTAGGACCACACGCCAATGGTGTTGTTGGTTCTGATGAGAATCTATAGTGAACCAGGTATCTAGTCAGATGATACAAATGTCTCTATAGGCTAAGAAGACAACCAATGCTTAGAATAATGTGAGCACAACATGCCCTTCACAATCCTCTGATGAAATTTTAGTTCAATGTTCTAACAAGAAAGGGAAACCAATAGGACTAAGGAAAAAATAAAGGTCAAAACAAGAAGCAAGGGTCTCAAAATAACACTAACAATAATAATGTTGGTGGGGGGTAAGAGAAAAAGAAGGTGAGTTTTCCTTGCAAGTTGTGCCAGGAATATCACCTTACTCACTAATTCCCAAAAATGGAGGAAGCACAACACTTTTTGGATCTTTTGAATGCCACCCAACAACCCACTGTACTAACAAATCCTTTCCCTCCTCAAGCCCACTAGCTCATTGTTGGAGTCCCCAAGAACCTTGTGCTCCCACAAGGGAGAAATCAAGGTGCCCTCTCCTAATAGGACAACACATCAAATGATAATGTTTACATGTGTGAATGTGAGATAAGTATTCAAACCAAGGCATGCAACTATTCTTCTTCTAAGTCTAGTTCTAAGGACAAATATGTTTCTTGGGTGTATTACAAAAATATGCACATAATCCGAATGCTAGGGCTACCCAAAATTTTAGTATTATGGAGGATTTAGCCTAGGCACTATGTGTCATGTCTACTCTAGAGGTTGCTCAAATTTTCCTTGTGCAATGTAAGGATTTGTTTTCAGCTATAGGTTGGTTCAATCAGTACAATGTACACTTTATCAATTTCGACATAGATAACCATAAACCATGCCTCCCTCATCACACCACATTTCATATCCATGTCTTGTCTTTTGGTACTAACATCTTTCATACTTTTTTTATGAGGGAACATCATTGTGTGTTATGTCTCTTTCATGTTTGAGAGATCTAGGTTCTTCAGAGATTGTTTTGTCTCCCACCATGTTAACCAGTTTTGATGGTTGATCCTTTAGACCTCACTGGATTATATTCTCTTTCCCTATTGAATTGTTGCCATGGTGTTATCATTAATATTTCGATTGATTTGCGTCCCTCACCAAGGACAAACCATCATCTTGACTAGTTGTCATATTGTTGGTCTGATCTAGCCACCACCTCGGGATTGAATGTTCCGATGGTGGACAATTCCATGAGGGCACACGAAAATATGGGTTTCAAATTATATTCCACACCGATGGGAAATTTTGACCTTCCTTCACCTATATATTTTTTTAATCTCATCCAATATATGTTATTTTTCTAGTCATAATGTGTCCTAGCAATTCATTGTCAAGTATGAGTTTTGGGACACAATGCTCAACCTCATTTAAAACAACCTATTTGAACAATGGTCCTTGGATTTTTCCTATTTAGTTTTCCTCAATGGATGAAGAAGGATATGTCAAAACAAATATGCCATTGTTTGTAGTTGAGATTGCTTACCAAGATATTCAAGTAGATATTGTAGACCTTGATTAGGTTTTCTCTCCTCAGGAATAAATTGATCAATTTACCTCACCCATCTAGACCATCAACTTTGCAACTTCACAAGACTCCCTGGATATGGTATTTCCATCTAACGAGACCATTACAAAAGCCATGACTGGTCTTGAGATGGATTGGAAGGATATGCATAATTGATCATGATTCCTCCACAAGTTTAATAAGTTGGAAGCCGAGGAAAAGAGTTTGACGACCTCGCGAGATTTTGATTGTTGTTGGACGCATATGCTTTGTAAGTTGTCCCATGAATATATTGTATTATCCCACATTCATGGGGAGTAATAGTTGTTTAGCTTAGACTTAGTATATAAGTACGTGTTGAGGCAAATGAAGGCATCCACGAGTTATTTGAATTGAACTTGCTCAAAGGAGGATGCCCCCTCGAAGTGGCCTGCAATCAATAAATCCCTTATGTGTTCTGTTATTTCTGATATATCGTGCATTTCATCATTTAATTGCTGGAGGTTCCCCACACAGGGAGGAATGTGGCTACAAACATTTCTCCTTGGTGTGAGGGTGATCATAGATTTGCAAGGAAATTGTTCCATTATTACATTTTTATTTTCTAAATCTCATCGTAATCCATATACAATGTCCAAGATTAATTAAAGGCTCTTAAAATAGGTAAAACATACGATAATGCCTTAATATTTGCTCATAAGATGGGTGAAACATTTTTTTTTCCCAAGGAAAAAAGCTTTTTGTATTATCATCAAAGAGTGTCATGATTACATATGTATGCAAGCATACAACTTTTGTAACAGTGCTATGTGAGCGTTCTGTTCGAAATGTCAAAAAACCTTCACTATAAAAGTGAGTGAGCGTAAAGTTCTGATTCATGAAAGAATCCGGTGTCTAAATAGCTTAATTACAAAAATATACGAGAGGATAATCCATGAAGTGCCCAAAATTGATATTTTGGAAAATAGAAAAAACCATGTTGGTGAGAAGAAACTGATGTGTTTACTGGGGGAGTTGATTTTCTATAAAGGGTCTATGAAAAAACTCATAGACTTCAGCGTCTTTGGTTTCCACGATTTTCCATGTCCCGAACTCCATGGTCAGCCCCTGTTTGGATAGTCGGTCAGCAACAATGTTCCTTTCCCTGTATACATGCCGACACATGATGGAGTCAAAATGGACCATGAGTCTGTGGACTTCTTCAAATAATGTAATAAGGGAGATCGTTCTGCAACTTTGGATCTTGTTCACCCAGTTAATGACTATGAGAGTATAAGATGGGTGAAACATATGATAATGCATTCATATTTTCCTTGATTTGATCAAACTTTGTATAGTACATTAAGAGAAAAGGATTTGACAAAACTTTCTAACAAGGAGATTGATAATCAAGTGTATAATAGTGCATCCTTCATTCACTCCTTGTTAGCTTGATTCATGGCTGGGATAAAGGCAATGATAGGATTCTTGACCAAATTTAGTTTTAAGTAAAGGTAGAACAATGCTCATTGTTGCACATGTAAGATCAACTTTGTTTAATCGTGCATAAATAATGTCAAAGGGTTGGGTCGATCTCCTGGAATGATCTCAATAGGTGGATTAAATCTCCTCTTTTGCATCGATGGACTCCAAATACGAGGGTCTCAATATAGTAATTACAACCAATGTAAAGTGTCCATTCATGACAAGGAAAAAATATTAAAATAGGTATGTAATGATGCTCATTTTTAGGACCATACTAGGATTACTTCCCTCAAGCATCTTTAGTGGGAGATAAGGAATGCATTTTTAAGATACTAAGTATGTAAAGTGGCTGCTTGCTCTGACCAAACTAAGATATTAGATAAGCAGTGTAGCTTCTTGATCCAACCAAACTTGGTTATGAGGAAAGAGCATAAAAAACACTAAGCTTATGATTCTCCCCTCCAACATCCATGGGTTGTGTTTTTGTTGTTTTCTCATTTCATTGATGTGCATTTTTGTGGATTGTTGCTCTAAGGTAGTATTGATTGCTTGGTAGTGGTCTAGTAGGATCGATTCTTTGATAGTTGGTAGGTTGATTGGTTGGTTTCTTGATTGGTGTATCCATTGATAGAGAATAATTTCATTCGTCACATTGATTCTAAGGTAGATTGATATTGTGATTTATTCTAAGGTAAGTTGATGATGTGATAGGGTTAGGTTGGTTGTGTAGTGATGACTTATATTTTTTATAAGTGATAGCTTCTATCTATCATATGCATCACCATCATGATCATTCGTAGGTACGATAAATGCCATGATCCGTAGGTAGCATCAATGCCATGCTTCTAAGGTAGTATGATACCCTTGATTCATGGATAGGGAGTTGATGGTGTGATGATGGTTGCTTCTCCCTCCCATATTTATGGTTGGCAGGATCATCCCTTCATTTGTTGATAGGTGGTAGGATCAACATTCCCTTAAATCCTTAATATGGGCGATGAACTCATTTTCTCCATTTGCAGGTAAGTGGTGGGAGCATCTCCTTCAATCCTTGATCTCAAATAGTAGGGATTGGGATAGGTGGTAGGATTATTCCCCTAATCTATTGATAGTAAATGTTAGGGATTAGTTGGTGGTGATGGTTTTATTTATTCTTGGATGGTGGAACATGTAGATGGCATGAAAGTTTCATTGATTGCTAATAGGAAAAAAGTAGTCATTGTTTTTTATAGGATCCGTCATTGCTTGATTCAACCATCCTTTGTATAGTGCACTAATTTTTTGGCATTGAATATGGTAGTATGTGACATTTCTTCAAAGCCATATAGTTTCTATCGACAATGTTTTCATATGAAAACTGAGCAAATTTTCATTTTCATTTTCCTAATTGTTATTTTTTCAACAATGCCTCTTCAATCAGCGTGTCCTATTCACATATTGATTTGAGGGTTTCTTCACTCATAACATGCACACATTTATGCTTTGAATGAAACTGCTCATGACAAATTTTAAAGATAACCCTTATTCAGATGCTATGTGGCATTGCATATGACATGTTAATGTGTGTAATTGAATATTGAACAAATATACAATTTGAAAATTTTAAATGTTATTTTTATATAATAATTCTTCTTACTAAAAGCCTTGCAGTTGCACCTTACGGGACACTAGGTAATCATAACACCAATTATAATTTATAATTTGTTCGTGTGAGCAGAACAATTGCTCATTATAACATCAATTATAGTTTAAAATGTGTTCGTGTGAGAAGAAGGTTTTGTTCGTGTGAGAAGACTTCATTACTACTTGAGTCGAAATCAGGAGACTAGAACGTATGGTATCTCAATATCGTGCAGGTCGGGAGCAAATTTCCATGCCTTGAGAGCAACTTATGAGATCAATATATAATGAAACGGACATATTTGATAATGGTGGCAAAATCAGTGATGAAATCTGAAAAGCATGCATACAAGGAGCTTGAAATTGATGATTTTTCACCATTACCAAATGGGAAGTTTCATCAAATTGGTAAGATATTCCATGGCTACTTTCAGATTTATTGTTCACATTCGAATTTTGAATCGGGACCTTATTTTAATCTCAGCAACATTGATGAGGATAAATTTTCTGTTGTAAATCACAAAATATGATAACGATGGATAGATATAGAATGCGCCCCAATCATCCTGTAACAATATGAAGAGGGGTTTTAAGACTACCCAAATTATTGGTTTTGCAAATCTCAGGGTTTTGGGTTGTCTCAGTAGCGGATACCCTAGATGTTTTCTGCATAATGCAGCAGGTTATACTAAAACAGAACCCAAAATCATAAAACGCAATGTAATCACGGAAATGTGTAGGCCTGAATATGGAGAACTAGGGTTTAGAAGGATAGGGCATTGCCAGATCAGTAGACTGGTTTCACAGAATGCATTTGGAAGACCTGTAGAAGAAGAAGAAAAAGAGGAAGAAGAAGAAGAATGCGACTTCGTGTCCGTGTTAGGAAGCAAAGTGGGAAGTTATGGTGCAGAAGAGAATTTTGTTAGAGGAAGAGAAAAGGAAGAGGATGAAACTGAGCACCCGCATGTGAAAGAAGTATGCAGACTCATTGAGCTGCGGCATGTGTGGGAGCCAAAGCTTGAGAAGGAGCTCCGGTGCACGCTTCGCAAACTGACTCCTAGCCAAGTCAGTGCTGTGCTGCAAGCCCAGGAGGATGAGAGGGTAGCTGTGAACTTCTTCCTTTGGGCAGACAGGCAATCACGCTATACGCATGGCATTGGTGTGTATTATTCCCTGCTTAAGATCTTGAGCAAGACTAAGCTCTGCCAGGGATCTCGCAGAGTACTTAAATTGATGATCAGAAGAGGCCATGAATGCCTGCCAGAGGCCTTCAATTGTGTGATGATCTCCTACAGTCGTGCAGACAGATTGCAGGACGCCATGAGGGTGTTGAAACTGATGCAGATATATGGTTGCAAGCCTGATCTCTCAACCTACAACACAGTTATCCACGTGCTTGTGATGTCAAACCGTTTGGATAAGGCCCTGAAATATTTTAATCAAATGCAGCAGCTAGGAATCACTGCCACGATCATCACATTTAACATTCTTGTCAAGGGGCTCTGTCAAGTGCATCGGTTGGACGAAGCCCTGCAGCTAATGCAAGATATGCCCTTTCGGGGCTGTCCTCCTGACAAGATAACTTATAATACAATACTCAGTTTTCTCTGCAACCATAGGAGGATTGATGAAGCAAGAAATTTGCTGAAGACAATGAAGCAGAATGCATTGGTTCCAGATCAGACCACTTATTCCATTCTGGTTCATGTACTTTCAAGGCATGGTTATGCGCAAGAAGCATTAGACTTCCTCAGGGAGATGGAAGGCAAAGGCTTTAGCATTGACGTAGTTGGATACAGTGCAGTGATCAATGCATTTTGCAAGATTGGTAAGATGGATGAGGTTAAATACATTGTGAATGAGATGTTTTCGAAGGGCTGTATACCTGATATAGTTACATACAGCACAGTAATCAATGGTTTTTGCAGAATAGGAAGAGTTGATGAAGCAAGAAAGCTGCTTCACAATATGGTCCGAAAGGGTTACAAGCCTAACACTGTGACCTACACAACCCTTTTGAATGGACTGTGCAAGATTGGCAATTCCATGGAAGCAAAACAGCTTCTTGATGAAAGTGAGAATGATTGGTGGACACCAAATAGCATCACATACAGTGTAGTCATGCATGGCCTCCGAAGAGAAGGCAGATTGGCAGAGGCTTGCCAACTCATTAGTGAGATGCTGCAGAAGGAATGCCTTCCATCCCCTGTTGAGATTAACTTGCTGATGCATTCTCTCTGCAGAGAACACAAAGTGGATGAAGCAAAGACATTGATAGAAGAATGTTTGTGCAAGGGTTGCGCTGTAAATGTGGTGAATTTTACCACTGTGATCCATGGATTCTGCAAGGAAGGAAGGATAGAAGCAGCTCTTTCTCTGTTAGATGACATGTATTTGAATAACCGTCATCCAGACGCTGTAACTTATACTACTTTGATTGATGGACTAGGAAAGGAACGTAGACTGGAAGAGGCAACACAGATGACAATGAAGATGCTAAAGAAGGGTATGCTTCCTACACCAGTTACTTATCGAACTGTTATCCACAGATTCTGTGAGAATGGTAAAGTAGAGTCATTGTGCCAATTGTTAGAAAAGATGATGGAGAGGGAAGGCTTTAGAGATGCATATAACCTAGTGATTGAGAAACTTTGCAAGAATGGAATGTTGCAGGAGGCTTACAAATATCTTGGCAAGGTGTTGAGGACAGCTTCTCTTTCTGATGCTAGAACATGCCATATACTGATGGAGAGCTTTCTGAAGAAAGCCCAACCAATGGATTCCTACAAAGTGGCTTGTCGAATGTTTCAGAGAAACATGATTCCTGACATTCAGATTTGCAGGAAGGTAGAACAGAACCTACTTTTAGAGGGAAAATCATGGGAGGCAGCAAAGCTGATGGAAAAACTTTTGGAAAGAGGATGCATATCACCCGGATCTGAGAAATCTGGAAAGTTATAAACCATAAAGAGTGGAGTCTGGCTGAAATGCAAGTTAGAACTAGATTCATGGGATCTAAATCCTGAAGAAGCAGTACTCTGAACCAATGTCTATTGACATTATTAAATATTGCTTTTTTAGTTTTTTACATATGTTATACTTTTAGTGGTCTGCACCCAGTGCTGAGAATTAATGAAATCATTGGGAAATCATGAATCCTAATTGTGATTCTGTTGCCTATTTTGACCTTATTTTGGTTGTTCCTGCCTATTTATTCTTATTTCTTAGGATCTCTTTGTAAAGTTATATGACATGAGTATCTGAATTACCATAATGCACCTGGCACACATGTATACAAGGAATGTTTTGCCAGATTTGTAAGGAATGGAAAACCTGCACGCTGAGCTTTTGAAACCCTACGTTTCGGACTTCATAGACTGGAGTCCAACCTCAAGGGATTGCCACGGAAAGCTCTATTTCTGACTTCATATACTAGAGTCCATCCTTAGGGGATTGCCTAAGGATGGACTCCAGTCTATGAAGTCCGAAACGAAGCTTTCCATGGCGATCCCCCGAGGATGGACTCCAGTCTATGAAGTCCGAAACGTAGGATTTCAAAAGTTCAACGCGCAAGTTTTCCATTCCTTACAAATTTGACAAATCTAGCACTTGCGTTCACGGCGATCCCTGAGGATGGACTCCAGTCTATTACGCCTCAAAGTCTCTGGAGCGTTCCTTCCAGATGTACAAGAGTGAGGGGTTTCTTTTTCTTTCGTAAAGGCCAAGTATTTGCGGCTATATTATATCGAGTGTTGGTTTTGGGGCTAAATACCCCTGATTAGGTCATGGCAAGTCCCCTTGGTTTCCACTCAAGGAGGTGCAAGCCTTGTGGCTTTGCTTACTACCCTTTGGGTGGGTGTCCGGTGCCCTTGAGGCAAATCGTTGGGACACATGGCCACACTCATATTTTGCTTTGTAGAGGTGATTGTGGATGTAAGGGTTGTCATACCTAGTTTAGCACACCTCATTTTTCCCACTTGGACCTATTGTTTTGGTACAAAACCCCTCCTCTTGCTCTCCAGACCTATGATGCCATTCCTTAAAGAAGCCTACATTGTTAAAAAAGAGGGCATTGGGGGACAAGCATTTGTTGGGGTTAGTTGGGGCATAATGGCCTCCTTTTGGCTCACCTTACACTTAGTAGAGTCTAATAGCACATTTTTATTCTTAATTTATGTCATTGTATGGTTTAGTCCCCAGTTTGTGGGTGCAATAACCTTAAATTTTATAATTTGTCATTAACTTTTTAGGCTCAAATTTGTAAAAGGTTGAGCGTTGTCTCTTATAAATAAGACAACCTCACCTCATTTGAAATCATGGACAAGGGTTCAAATTATGTATTCTTTTATTTTTCTCTTGATATATTGGAGCACTTGAAGCTATGCGCACCTCTCTCTTGGATGTCTTTTTTTGCTTGAAGGATGAATTGATGATGTTTTAGGGTTTGATTTTGCACATGCTAAGTTGATGCTAGACTAGTTGTAATAAGTTAATAACTCATGCTCAAGGGTGACCTAAGAGTCAAGACACGCTATCTTTGTACATTCTTGATCAATGTTGGTAAGTTTATCTCCTAATCCTAGTTCCACGTTGCTTTTGAAGTGCTTTGGCTCTAGTTAGGGTTTGTTTGCTAGCATTTTATCAATTTCCAGGAGACCTTCCTACCAAGGAGTTCTCCATTGTTTCACTGGGCCTTGGACTTCTCTATTTGCCCTAATTAGGGTTTTGATACCTAACCCTTGAGGTTGCTAGCTTAGGCCTAGATGCAAGTGTTCAATACCATCTCAAGAGGAGGGATGTTAGCCTCAATCTCTCATTAGCCCTAGGGTTTGAGACAAGAATCTAATACCCTATCTATCAATCCTCTTTTATCAATTTTTACATGTTTTATTTTATGTAAAAGATACATAAAAATATTTTACTATTAGAAAAAACCTTAAAAATCTAAATAAATCCTAAAATCCAAAAATAGTTGTGATTTGGTATTTCTGGTCCACCCTAAAATTTCATTCTAGGGTTTTATCCACAGACCCTAGAGGGCGTCCTCTTTTATCAATTTTTACATGTTTTATTTTATGCAAAAAATACATAAAAATATTTTACTATTAGAAAAAACCTTAAAAATCTAAATAAATTCAAAAATAGTTGTGATTTGGTATTTCTGGTCCACCCTAAAATTTCATTCTAGGGTTTTATCCACAGACCCTAGAGGGCGTCCTCTTTTGAAGAAGTGCACTGGGATACGTGAAAACCTTGTAATTAGTGAATTGGAGTGTGTTTGGTATTTTTGGCTTTACCTACCATTGCGCCCTAGTCCAATTGTCTTCTTTCCCTTGAGAGCACACTTTTTGGAGTGGTTGCATTGGGAAGTGTGACATTGTCTAGGGAAGCGTGAAATTGGTTTGAAAGGCATGATATTTATTGAGTTTTGTGATAAAGTGAATAACTCCATTATTGCATGATTATTGTGTCTTGATTTGATATTGTTTGACTCCGATGAGGCACTGATCATATCTATTCAGGTTTAGTCAAAGGTATTTGTGGTTTGTTGGTGGTTGTAGGTATCTTTCATTGATTAGGGTCGCTCCCTGAGTTTTGGAGTTACCCGAAGTGTTGAAAGGTTAGACTATGGTGACATTGGGTTTAACTCTCTCCCGAGCTTACTGTCATAGCACTAGGCCTACATAGCCTTGACTTGCAAAGAGGTGCTAGTTTGAGCAGTAACACAGTTTATGAAGTCCGAAACGAGGGTGTCAAAAGCTCAGCCCGCAATTTTTCCATTCCTTACAAATCTGGCAAATCTGGTACCTGCGATGGATTCTCTATTCTTAAAAGGATTCTTATTACTAATAGAAAGAATTTGAAACAATTGTTTTCCATTGTGATTATAAACCATTTTAATATAATCAATTTCTTTGCCTTAGATGACACGTTGAAAGTTACGAGTACTGCTATTATCAACCATTGATTTCAAGCTGCTTTGTCATTTCTCATTCAATGAAAGAAAATCATGCCAATGTGTATCATTTCTTTCTCTGACCTTAACCTATCCATACAGCAAACGCTATCCCAATGGAAGAGGTGCTGTTTTGGTTTTATTCTTGCCACAGTAAACAATTTTCTTTGTTTTTCTCAAAAGTTCCATTGGCTTTTGAAGGTCAACCGACCTTTGGAGTTTTTATCATTGTCCCTTTAATTCTAGAAAAGCCCTGAAGTCAATCCTTACCACTCGTGAATCAATTCTGATAAGATTAATGGGAAGTGCTGGGTCCGATAACATGCAAAGTTAGGACCATGTTAATATGTACTCTTCGAGGCTTAAATTCAGGCAAATTGCCATGGTTGCAGAGCCATTCTACCTTTGTCCAGGATAGATTGTTTTGAGGTGGATTAAGAGCTTATGTTAACTTATGTGTTTTAAATATAATCAAAGCCTCACATTTTTGTCTAACTCCCTTGAGCTCCTTTATGACCATCACCATACAAACCCCAAAAGTACCAAGGAGTCTGCAAGATAAATATCTCTCACAAGGATACGTTTAGTGCCTTTCTATTCCATAACACAAGTGCCATCCATACGTACAATGCATATTTCTCAGAAGTTTCTTGCCTTTCTATTCCATAAAATGATTGCTATTCATAGTATTAAAATACAGAGTCACGGAGACATTTGGTCCCCTAATAAATGAACTGACTACAGATTAAGAATGTAGGATGGCCTTAATCGACAACACATCTAGCCGAAGAATTCCTAAATGGAAGCATGTGCATGCTCTTGTAAATGTTTTCTTAGTACTTTATTGAAGTAATCTTTTATCGAAACCTATCAGATTTCCATTCAAATTTCTATTGCAAAACAGTTAACCCAAGGATCTAACAAGATGACCTACATAAAACATTCAAAATTCTGAGCTGTCAACATAAACCGCCAAGTCAAGTTGTTTTTAGAGACTAGTGCACTAACAATAGAAATTAATCAAAAGATCACATAATCCCAACATATACAACTTTATCCCATGCAATCACACCCTCGAAGGATCTTGTCTTCTAACTTGTTACATCCCTATCAGGCAGCAGCCCCTGCCGGGTATAAAGTAGCTGCATGGGCTTTAGCATGTTCTATAGTGAAACTATTTATGAACAATTACCTCCACCTGAGCATAATGTATAGTTTCATGATGGTCGATTTTACTGCGGTTTAGTTCATTAATCACAGTAGAAGTGATCAATAAAGGATAGCCATAGTAGCAAGAATGGTAGAATTGTAGCATGAATTTTAAAATTCAGTGAATATTCTCTATACTACAAATACAGTAAAGTTGATTAAATACTTAAATATATTTACAATTTTGAATTTTCAAAAATTGAAAAAATGTTATTATTAAAATCTAATTGCTAAGATAAAAGTGGAATTTCAACTAAAATAATTGAAATTTCGTTTAACTTTTAACAATTCAATTATTCATTAGTTATTAATATAAGAGTGGAACTAATATTGTAACTTCACCAGCACAAGACAATGACCCCATTCATGAATCTTCAGCTATTTTTTCATATAAATAAATTTAAACTCAAATCACTTAAGCAAGAACGATTTTACATATCAAGACAGTAAAAACTGAACACACAAAAATTCAGGAATCATTCAAACAAATTTGTGACTATTATTCCAGGTAATATTTTAAATCAACATTGGAAGAACACACATTACTTAATCAACATTAAAAAATACTTACATTGAGGCCATATTAAACTCTATATTTTCATATTGTTATATCATATGTTATGTTTCGAATCTCAAATAGTTGCAAGTTGCTTATAATAAAGAATGAATGTGACTTTAAAATTTTGAATGTTTTTGTATTTATGAGATGCCTATTTCGATATTTTTGTCATACTAGATTTTCTCTATTCATATCCATATCCACACTCCAATATTGCTACCATGGTGTGTACAAACATAACATTCATTGCATCTGCATATAGGTCACTTTGCTTTATGGTCAACCGTCATTGTTACTCGATTTGGTGTTATAATTATGATTGGCATTTTGGATAGAATGGCCAATTTTGTTATCAAATTCAGGAGTAGGACTTTCAAGGAAAGAAAAAAAAGCTTCAAATAGCCTTGGATCAAACTCCTGGAGTTAACTTCAGAGCTATCTGAATCTGAGATTGACAGGATAAACTGAATTTAATAACTGTTGCTTCAAGTATTATGCATCTAAATCTCTGCTATGATTTAACTCATATGGGTTTTATATTTAACTTATGGCATTGGATTCATTATGTGTGTATGCTTATTTACATCCACTGTAAACTCTGTGCACCTCAAGCTTATCCACAGAAGCACTCCCGGTCAGTACATTCAAATTTTTATTGCCATGGTTTCTACTCACTGTGGTAGGATTTCGCATGCATCATTGCTGTCTTCTTGCAGCATTCCTGATTTTGCAGGTTAGCGATGTTCTTCGTTATACTGATTGGTAAAACTGAACAAAGAATAACAGTAATCATCAAGGCCATATTGACATCAATACTCAACAATTAACATATTTAAGATGCACATTTAGTACTAGATAAAGTGAGGTGGTTGGCATTGTTCTATTGACATGTTTAGTTGTTGTTGCTTTGTTAATGCTTATAGCAGCATAACCAGGATCACTAAAAGAATGGAAGAGCACATAAACAAAATGAGTGTGGAGCTCGAAACCAAGATCAACACTATTTAAAATGATTTTCTACATTTTCTCTTGTGTAGGGCGTTGCGCTTTACAACTCCTTATGATGGCGCTTTACAACTCTTTGTGGAAGAGATGTTGTAACATTTATTATGTTAACTAAACCAAAGATAATAATTAAAAAGTTTATGTTGATTCATAAAATTAAAATCAGATGCCTTTTAAAGGATCAAATTTTTTAAGATGTAATTTTTTTTCTTGATGTGTAAAAATTTTAAGATAAAAAAATTTACACCTCAAGAAATTGGATTCCTCTTAGTGCTTGATAAATCTGGGTTTAAGATGGATCTATGCTAATGGTAGTACAATAATTATATTACTAACACAACCATTTAACTTGTGGTCGGTGAATGCCCATAGGTGATGACAACAAATCAATCAATGACCTCCCCTTACTTACAAAATGTGGCAATGCCCTCCACTCGATGGATGGAAACATGAACATCACAAGTTTTATCATGAAAATTTGGAGATTGAATCATATAATATGAAAATGAATAGTTTTTATTATTAGGACATTTAAGAGATATCACACACATTTATTATCTACAACATGCTTCACAAAAATTCAAATTTAGGCGTCATTTTGAAACTACGACCACTGAGTAAAACATACCCTTTTTTTTAATTGATGAAGCATCACCCATGCCAATCCCCAATGGTGCCTTAGCTTTCAATATAACCATAATACCCATAAATGTTTTTTTTGTTTACACAAAAGCAACCTCTCCAAAAATTGGGTTTTTTTTTTTAAATAGAAGCAACCTCTCTAAAGATTCTGGGGTCTACCCCTCCATCCACAATGGTGCTTTGGTTTCACAAGTTTAAAAATTGAAGAAGCGATGGATTGGAATTCTGATCATGGAAAATAAGCAAAGAAACATAAAACAAAGGCAATGTCGTTGTAGTTGTTTCCACCACCAACACCTAAAAAATCAGAGCCAAGGGACGTTAGAGCTGATTTTTCATTTCATAGAATTTCAATTAAAGATTTTGCCCAAGATCAAATCGACTTTGATCTGGTATTCGGAGTTGGAAACCCACCCTCCATGCCACCTTGCGCCCTTGTGTCCGTTCACCAAACTATAAAAGCCGAGCCAAAAGCAAAAGGTTCCTTAACAATTCTATAGTTTAGAGTAAAGTAAAAATTCATTAAAAACCGACGATGAAGAATCTCTTGGAATCTAGGATTTTTGGAGATTGATCTCCATCATAGATTAAAGATTAAAAATGGAGAGAATAACATTGATAAGTGTTATTTTAATTATATATTATATTTATAAAAAGAAAGTTGTAAATTTAAATATATGGAAGAGATTTTTATGAAAACCATTTTTGCATATTTTTTTTACAGTAACGAGTAGGAAGTTTTATATTAAAAGGGATGGGAAACCCTCATCAGTACATAAGATCAACAAACAAAAAATGGCCTCTAGCCATAATGTCCACAACGGATCGAACAAACAACAAGTGAAATAGCTGCGAAGCAGCTAGTCCCTGCTTAAAAAATTGATTTATTGTTGAAAATTTTAAATAACAAAAAATATAACAAAATGAAATATAAAAATATAAAATAGTAGAAAAAGTTTTTAGTTGAAGTCCATGAATCCTCTAATGCTACAGCAGTTCTGCTTCTCAAAGCTTGGAAGTGAAATTGGCAAAAGGATAATGGGTACAAGCCTACTAAAGAGTTTGAGACTAAGTCTTCATCACTTTCTACAATGTTGGGTGTGGCTACATTTATGAGTGTTCTTTGCATCATTTTTCCACCGTTGTTCTTTTTTGTTTCCCTCAAATTTTGTTCATAAAGTTTTGGTCATTTCCTTAAATGGCTAATGTGACTAAATTTTCTATGAGAAACGTGTGCAAGAAGCACGGTATGAATCTTAATTTGGGTGGTAATGTTTTCTAGCTGGAAACATCCATTAGTTATTCATAAGAGTTTTTTATGTATGCACGAGAAGCTAAAGCGAATAAGAGAACCCAACTACATTGGATTTGAGTTTATGTCGTTCCTTTAAGGGAACGTTTTGACATTGCACTTTGTACTAGGAAACCCGTCATGAATGAAAAAAACAAATCCCAATGATTATCAATGCAAAACAAAAAGCAAGATCAAAGGAATTATGAAGGTAATGATGATCCTAATATCACTATCCTAAAGGTTGATAAAGTTAATGCCCAATTAGTTATCCTAAAAGCTGATAAAATTAATTCAAAATTAGTTATAAACACCTTAGATTATGAATTCCTTACCCTACGAAGGGCCTAAAAGCTGATAAAATTAATTCAAAATTAGTTATAAACACCTTAGATTATGAATTCCTCACCCTACGAAGGGTTGGCCCTATGAATCCCTAAAGCTTCTTTTGAAAAAGTGGATGTGTATAGGGTCATGACTCGTAATTCCTTAGTCATCTCAAGTATAGATATAGAGTTAAATATATTGAGAAAAATATGGGTAATCTGGATCATCAAAATTTTTAATAATAATGAGAGTTCTTCAATTTCAAATCTAACCAAGCCAAATATTTCTATATACGAAAACAATTTTGATTTTTACCATATATTTCAAAATTTATAAATCTAATTTTATTAATTTTTTTATAAATAAATAAAAATAAATTTAATATTTTAAATTGATTTGTGTAAATGTAAATACTTCAAAATACAAATAAAAATAATTTTTTTTATCAATACGTCATTTGTATAATTTATGTTTTTGTTCATAAATATTATCTTTCATAAAAACTTTACAAGTGATCATAACTTATATAACAAACAAAAATTTAAAAACAAGTATTCTTTAATTTTATACCGATTCAATCTAACATAGGTATTATCGTTAGAAAAACTTTACAAGTGATTATGACTCAATATAACATAAAAAAATTTAAAAACACTTATTTTTTAGTTTTATACCGATTCAATCTAACTCAAGTATTAGATATTCTATGTTATTTTCATAAAAACTTACGGACCTTTATGCAGTGGAGATAACGAGATCAACTGTTTACAGCTGAAATCTACACCATATGAATTTCCACATTGGATGATTATACACTATACATAAGAAAACACTTATAAGAAACCGCAATGCAGATCTTGCAATTCATCTTTTCCTACCGAAATCTAAACATCCCAAATAAAATACAACGAAATAATGAGAAAAAGCTTCCGGTATGCGTAAAGAGAAAAAACATCCCAAATAAAATACAACGTAATGAAAAAAAGCTTCCATTATGAGTAAAGAGAAAAAGCCTCCGGTGGCAGATGACATTTACTTCATGGGTAAGGGAAATCATTATTTGTGAAAGTTTCTCTGATTTCGAGCGTGAGAAGCCATTTCAAAAAATTGTGTAATGTACTCAATATAAATGTTTGAAACCATCAGAAAATGGCTCTTGAACAAGAAAATGGCTCTTGAGCAATTAACTTACGGTTCAATATTGTTTGATCTCTAACAATGGGTGCTCATTTTCTGAAATAATTGTGAATTGGAAAGGAGACTACCCAATACCCATCAATGACCCCAGCAACGCTGATTAAATTAGCAACAGACCAACGGGTTAGAACATATCCTAAGACCTTCAACATTCTATTTTCAAGTTGATCCCAGCCTTCTAGATGCTCGTTACTTTTTTGCAAAGTCTTCGAACCTAATCCTGGCTTGTCAGAGTAATAACTATTCACAATTGCATATGAAAGTCATTGCATATTCCACATATGAACGTCATTGCATATTCCACATATGAACGTCATTGCATTGCATATGAACTAAGCTTTTCACTGATGATATCAAGAATAATGAATAAAAAATTGGCAGTCCTGGAAGAGTAGCTTCTCACCGATTAACATCAATAATAATGCTTTAAAAAATGGAAGTTCAAGCCACGAAGAAGGCGTTGAATTTTTCTTGTAGAGCTTTGGAGATGGATAAGGGCCCATTGCAATGACCAATACATCTGCATGGAAGCTACGTTAGATTTTGATCAGGGCTCAGATTGCACCGGAGTAAAGAGTTTTAATTAATAGGGGATCAGTGTGGGATTGTTAACTACGTCCTAACTCAGATTAGGATGTGCGAGTTATTAATATTAGATTAATTATAACAAAACCGAAATGGAGAAAACAAACTGGCAAACTAAACCTTTGATGTAGTGAAGTATCAAACTCATAGAACAATGCGCTCTATCCATGACAGAACAAGTGGCATTAAAGTATATCACCTCTTCTAGCTACCTGAGCTACCTGGAATAGATTCGTGGCCGCATGCATGTATTGCAATTGTAAGGTGTAGTTCTGATGGTCTTCTCAGAATTCGACATTGTTCAAACCCCAATGCCCATAATGAAAAAATGCAGAAGAAATCCACATGGCATCATTCTCTATTTTTGAGATTACACTGGTCTCTATGACATATCAAATTTTATTACCTGCAACCTGGTGTGTGAGAGTCGGAACTCAAAGGAAGGAAGATGTTAACCAGTGAGAAGAAAACCAACCTGTAACATGGTCTGTGAGAGTCAGAACTCATAATTTCACCGAAAATCAAAGGAAACAAGATGTTAGGCAGGGAGAAAAAAACCAGAGACTGGATGTACAACATAAGTTTTCCAATGACGTGGTTCCAATACAACAATCCCACAGTAAGACAAGGAATCCATAGAGCTATCGCATATTCAAATCCAAGGAATACACTCACAGTACTAAAAGAAACTTTGCCGTTGCTAGGTCCAGAGTTTGAATCCCTTGAAGTTGCGAAGGTAATAAAACTTATGCGCCCTTCCAGGTACAGAGTTTGAATCCATTGGGCATGCATTGATATCTTATCATTCTAACCATGGAATTCTACTAGAAAATTCACCCTTTTCTTTCTTAAGTTCCGTCTTTGAGGCCCCTGCAGCATCCATTTGGAATTTCACTTATCGCATGCTTCTTTCGGTGGTTTGGAATTTCAAGCATATGTACTATTGAGCTAGCTACCAGCTCATTCTCAGCAGAGGAACTTTCATTCTGGAGTTCCCATTGATGAAAACAGTATTCACTGCAGATCCTGGCAATGTTGATTACATGCTCAAGACCGGGTCCATAGCTTCGTCAAGAGCAACGTTTGGGGATAATAATCAGATTCTGCAGGACGGTGACTATTTTAAGCACTTCAGCAGTTTCACCTTCTGAAGCTGTGGCATCCTCTTAATATCATCAGAGCTCAATTTTGTGAGAAAGTATGATTTTTGAGTTCTACTAAACGCAGAATGACCATTGCTTCGAGTGTAGAAAGATGTGTTTTGCCTAACTGCGACTGAAACTATCTCTGCCTTGTTTATAATCAGGGAGTGATACATTATTATGGAGCATTTTATTTTTTTATTGATCCCAGTACTAACTCACGATACTGTAGTCTAGGTTACAAAATCGTCCATATTTTGTCATCAAGATATTTCTTACGACTGTTTTTTTTGAATAATTTTGGAGCATCTATAAAAGAAAACTAATAAAGGAATTCTTTGAAAAGAATGCTACAGAGGCTAATTATGGTAAAATATCTGTAAGTTCAGTTGTCCTGTATAAATCTTGACAGAAGTTGTGACCATTTTTTCAGGCGTAGGATTGTAGTATCTTCTTCTTGGAGAGCCAATATATAAAATGGCCGCTACTGCAGCTCAGCACTTTGTAGCATGCCAGCCTCGCATTGCTAATTCCAGACGTCGATCTTCAGGGACTGCATTGTCCTCAAAGAATAGAGGTTCTATCAAAACTTTTATAACCGTACAGGGGAGGATGTTGTCTTCATGGCCAATGATTGGCATACAGCTCTTCTTCCTTGTTACTTGAAGAGTATCTACAAGCCTGCAGGTTCTTTCACAAATGCCAAGGTACGTATTTTACAATTCATTTCTCTTGCAATTTCAATCAATACATGTAGAATTGAACAGTATGAAGCTTACTTTTGGAGGATTTTACTCTGAAATCGGATGCAATTCATGAATTCAGGTTGCATATTGCATACACAATATAGCCTATCAAGGCAGATTTGCTTTCTCAGACTTCTTGCTTCTTAATCTCCCCGATGAGTTCAAGAGCTCATTTGATTTCATTGATGGGTAAACATTTTCCCTACCTACTCATCCATCTGTGCTTTAATGTTTTAAAGGTGAATTGTTTCAAATGATCAGAATCCAGATCTCTCAAAACCTATTAATTTGTGCAGGTATGAAAAACCAGTGAAAGGAAGGAAAATTAATTGGATGAAAGCTGGAATACTAGAATCTGATAGGGTTTTTACAGTGAGTCCACATTATGCAAAGGAGCTTGTTTCTGGAGCATACAAGGGAGTGGAATTGGAATCTATTGTTCGGAAAACTGGCATTACAGGAATTGTGAATGGAATGGATATCCAAGAGTGGGACCCTTCAACAGACAAATATCTTGAAGTGAACTATGATGCAACGACTGTAAGAAAACATGAAAATCTAAATCTACTACCTTTCTCATTTATAAATTTGTTCTACCATGATTTTTAATTTTTTCACAGGTCAAGAGATCTTTGAATGTTTCCAGTTGTAATATAACCTCTCTATGATCTAATATAAAAGCTATTAAACAGACGTGGGCTGCTGCAGGTTGTGGATGCAAAGCCTAGTTTGAAGGAAGCACTACAAGCTGAAGTTGGGCTAGCCGTGGACATAAAATATATCAACTGAAGATGTGAATATTGCAACTATGAATTGCAGAGCCGAAAGAGAGCAGACAAAATGATCGGAAGAGAGCAGACAAAATGATCGGAAGAACTGTGAATGGGGGGTGAGAGGTCAAGATTTATGGGCAAGGGAGCGCAAGGGATTTAGCTAGCTAGAAGGTTCATGGAAGGCACGAGAAACTTCTCGATCGCCACCACTGAATAATAAGGGTAGAAATCTCCACTGAATAATAACTTTTCAAATCGTGATGATTTCATATTATTAATGTGACCCGCAAAATCATAATGACCTGCAAAATCATAAAGGAATGAGGACTTCAAAGTACATACGTGGCAAGTTTATGGTTTTTGCAGTTTTTTTAATTTTTAAATATTTTTATAATTTGATAATTAATTTGCACACCAGGGGAAAATTGTTAAATCTGAGTGATCCACCAATCACGAAATTAGTTAATCTAATTTTAAAAATTTATAATTTTTATTTTATATTTTGAAAAAATAAATTTAATAAAAAATATTTCATAAACTTTATGTAACATTGGAAAAAAAAACATAAATAATTAAAAGTCAAACTAGTTGGGCGACCAAGTGATCGCTATAATCCCTGCGGAGCAAGGACTAAAAAATGGCCTCTAGCCATAATGTCCACAACGGATCGAAATCGTGACTGCCTTACCTCAAAACATAACTGATTGTTCCTAGCCCTAATATGTTCAAATTGATAGCTATATATCCTAATAACATATTACATTGACAAAGCATAAAAAAATTATCAAAATGATTAGAACTTTCAGGGAACCTGGTCTTCAAACTTCATTGGGAGCTGGCGAGAGGAGGATTCCTCCATGACATCTTTGTCCCGCAACTTCAGCTGTAACACTTTCACGACCGCTTCCATTTCTGCTATCCTGGTTTCAACCTTTGCATTGTGGGGTTGTTGCTATTCAAAGTTGGCACCAAGGATGGCTAGTTGGCATTGCATGTCTCCACGCTCTGCGAACTGAATTTGGTCATCCTCATCCTGTCAGGCTTCCAAACATTTGTCTCTGCTTCGCAAGTCCTAACACAGAGGACATACTTTTCGTTTAAGGCGCCTATGACTCATAGACAGCCTTCTAAGACCATGACCTGCACAATAGACTTCATCGTCGACCCAACTATCATAGTCCATCTTGCCGACGAGAGAGGCGAAGGATAAGGTTGGGCCTCAACACTGTTCTTGGCAAACTTAATTTCACGAAGAACTCCTATTTCGATTGAATTCCAATGGCCATAGTTTATAACTTTATCTTCAGTATTTCATGATTTTATAAGCCTTTCCCCATAATGTTGGATGAAAACTCCCGGGAAATCCCACACATGAGAAGAGTACCTGCTTAAATGTCCATAGCCAAACTTGCCATGTCTACTTAATTCGCCACCTTTGGTAATCAAAATCGCTTGCATTTGAATGATGATAACCCGATCTCTTGGCTCGTGAGAGGGATGAAAAACCATCGTTCCAACCCTCTGCTTGTCATGTCGAGTTAATTTCCCACTCGGGACAATCATTTCCACAGATGAAGGAGAGTACTTCCCAGCTGGGGTATTAATTGCAAAGTTCCATGAGCCTGCATGATGCAACCTCCCCTACGTTTCCACTTGTGTCTTTGTTATGACATGTAGGATGCCCACATGCCAGACCGGTCGACCTGCTTGAACCTTCTGAGTTCTAACCTGATCGCTCTTGATTATAGGGATCCATGAGACCGAGCCTAATTGTCTTGAGAAGCCTTCCTAATATTTTCCGAAGTAAGTATAGAAAACTAAGGGATCGATTCCTAATTGGATCTGCCATTTAAGAATTTATTAGGTTCTTCAGACCGGGTTGAGGCTTGGTTTGTCAACTTGTCTGCCTCCATGTTGTTTTCTCTAAGGACATGAAGGAATTCCTTACCCTCTAAGTTCATCTTAATCTTTCCAAAATCTGATCCATTTTGATGTTCCTGAACGGATGATTAGATATTAAGGCACTTATAATAAGTTTTGAGTTTCCAATGATTATAACCTTCTTGATTCCCGCCTTGTTTAGAAGTTTTGTCCCTTGGAGTAATGCTATAAGCTCTCCTATGTTATTAGTTTCATGTCCAAGACTCTATGAATATATTTCCTTCATAGCTCCTTTGGGATCCAAAATGATCCCTCCGCACCTACCACACCTACAATTTCTACGTATTATTACTTTGTATTTTTTTTCTCGGGAAAAAAAATCGTAATTTTATTTCTCATAGAGTATAAAATTACATTTGCAAATATATGTCGTGCATATGGAGGTCGAGGTGATGGCGGCAATGGTTCCTAGGGTTTGAACGGAGCTAGCAGGCGACTATGCAGCCCACTGCAAGTGGCAGCAGGCCGTCAACCGTGTCAGTGGTGTATGCACGGTTCCCAAGCCCACTATGTTGGCGGTTTCATGGTCAGCTAAACCGTCGAGACTTTGGTAAGTTTTTTTTACTGTGACCTGTTTTTCTACCCTATTCTCTCCACCAGAAGTCTTCGCGGTTCTCCAGGTATGGATCAGCTCGATGAGGTGGACTATGGTAGCGACACGTTGCACCACCGTGACATATGGAGCTCGCCACCTGGCGCCATCCGGGTTTTGAATGGGGAAGGTGGTTTCGGGGGTGGTGGTTTTGTTGAATGCCATTCGACTGATGGCTTGCCTCTTCCTGGCACTAGGGCTATTCTGGAGTCTGTTTCTATGCCTTCTCAGTCGGTCTCACCGTTTTGGGACAGGACTGGAGTCGGTTTTGTGCCGGAGGTTAGCGCTGATAATATTTGGGGCGTCAAGGATCTCTGCTCCTTCCCACCTGATCCATTATGTTCAGGGTTAAGAGATTTTCCAGATTATCTTAACTCTTCGGGCGGCTCTCTTAATGTATCACCAGAGAGGGATAACAGTGTTGCGTCGATAACTAGGGTGGATTTACAGGTTGGGTATGGTCGCGGTGCATCCCTGGGTGGTAACATTGCAACGATTTTGGACTCGGCGGAGCATCGTGGGTTTTCAAGCCCGTCCAGGGATTCTGCACTGAAGGTTTTAGGTTGCGGGGAAGGTCATGAGGGGATTAATGACCTCCGGGTGAAGACGCGTAGGAAGTGGATCAAAAACACGGGTAAAGCCCCGAATTACGCTCTTGGCGAAGACATTGACTTCCAGCATATTATTGAGATGGTTAAGTCGGTTCTGGTGGGTAGGGTGTATGGTAAAGCGGTGAGCCATAAATCGATGATACAGTGGGCTATCGGAGCATGGCTGGGACACTGTGGATATGTCCCTCGGATTGTGGGTCTTTCTGGAGGCTAGTTTGCTTTTCATTTTACTTCAGATGCCCATGCACTGTGGGCACTGAGCATGAATTGGTCGATTTTCAAGGTTCCGCTTCTACTTAAGCCATGGAATCCGCTGTTCGATGCTAGTCGTGAAAGAATGGACACTATACCGCTTTGGGTTAGGTTACCGGGTCTACCTTTACAGTATTGGGCTGAGGAACATTTTCAGAGGATTGGCAATCTCTTGGGCAATTATTTGGAAGCCGACTTCTCTTTCGAGGCAACAACGATTTAGACGGTGGCAAGGATTCTGGTAAGTATTAATGTCTGGGAAAGATTATTTGATAGTATGGATTTGAAATGGGGGCCTTACACCTTTGCACAAACACTGGATAATGAAAATGTGTCGTTTCGCTGTAGACGGTGCCATGAATATGGGCATCCAGCCATTGATTGCTCCTTACCGGTCCATATGAAGTTTGGCAATTCTCTGAAACGTCGGTTTGTGGAGAAGGAGGCAGGGGTAGTATTGGAAGAAGTTTTGTTGGGTCAGCAGGAAATTGAACGTCCCTCTGTGGAGGTTCCTACGGGGGTAGTGGAGAATGATAACACTCTGGTGGAGGATGGCACTGTACCGGAGGTGGGTGCTATCATGGGCACTGCAGAGAACGAACTCCTTCAGCCATTGACCACTGCTCCGGCGGTATCCCTGCATTCTATTACTCGGTCATTAGACAATGCAGCTGGTACTTCTTCTGCTCCCTTTTTAAACCCTTCCTTCAGTTTTTTTTGTAAGAACTTAACTTTTCTTGGTTTTGATTGGGTGGATGGGTTTAGGAATTTACATATATATTCACAGTCGATGGCATCCCTTTCACTTCCCCAGCATCATGCTGCTATTTCCCCTGTTTTGGAAACTTTCCGGATTGAATGTCCCCCCCTCGTAAATCTTGATGATACCCCTGTCCTTGTGCAAGTCGTGCCTGAGCCTTCTTCACCCACCAGATCCTCAGAGTCTGGTTATTTTTTGCGCTCCATGAACAAGTCCACAGCGGGAGGGTTAGGGAAGGAAAAACCAAAACTACCTAAAACTAGAGGAAAAAAGTCTTTCATCTCTCATGCTAAGTCCATAGCTCGCTCGGATCTTAGGAATGGCAAACAACTCTCAATTGAAAGGGCACTTAGAGCAGTGGACGCCCATAAGGATGGGTTGAGATGAAGGTCATGTCATTTAATTGTCGAGGTCTTGCTGGTCCCTCCAAAAGACCAGCGATGCGACGGATGTTGCACCTTGAGCATCCCGATGTTTTGATTCTACAAGAAACTAGGTGTGGTGGTGATGAAGCTATTGGCAGGTTAAAAGCTTGGTTCCCGGGGTGGGGATTTGAAGCCTCGGATGCTAGGGGTCGCTCAGGAGGTTTGGCGATTGGATGGAACGAAGCTAAGGTTTGCGTGTCCTCTCTATGGGGGATGCATTCGGTATTGAGAATTTCATGCAAATTCTTGGATTTTGACAAAATTTTCACTATTGTAAACATTTATGGTCCATATTGTGAAAGGGAAACGTTTTGGACCTCTCTGTTGGATAGAGAGTTGCTCAGAGGGGATTCTGTGATATTGGGGGGGGATCTTAACTTTTCTCTGGGTCATGCTGAGGTTTGGGGGCCGCATGCTCATGTGGATCCCCTTACAAATTTCTTTGTTAGGAAGTTATCTGAAGGAAATTGGATTGATGTGGAGCCTGTTCATTAAAGCCATCTTGGAGAAATAAGAGAAGGTTTGGAAAGAGTGGCAAAGAGGTTGGATCATTTTCTCCTTTCTGAGAAGATAGTGGAGTCAACATTCTTTGTTCGACAATGGATTGGATCGGGGGAAAACTCAGATCACGATCCAATTTTTCTGGAGTTGAAGGTTGGCCCTATTAAACCTCCTGTGCCTATTAAATTTAATAAGGTATGGCTGGAAGATTCTACTTTCATGGAGCTTATTCAGCAGCATTGGATACCTTATCATCCGGGGTCGATCCATTATGCAGCCTTCCATTTTGCGGAGAATATTAGAACACTTAAGGAACTTATTAAAATATGGGCTGCAGAGAAGAGGATGAGGGACGATAGGGCACTTAAGACTATTGAAGGAGAAATATCCTCTATCTTTGATGAGTCAGGAGGTGGATACGGTTCTCAAACTACTAAGGACCATCTAGTTCATTTGGAGAATCAGAGGAACAAAATACTTTTACAGAATGAGGGGACTTGGCGATTGAAGAGCAGGGCCATCTGGTTGGAAAGTGGGGATGATAACTCCAAATTCTTTCATGCTTATGCAAAAGGAAGAAGATCTGCCAATACTATTTGGAGCCTTGAGGACTTAGAAGGTAATTCTATGTCTACTTTTGAAGGGTTGGCTGCCGTTGGGGTTACTCATTTCCGGGATCTTTTCAAAGCCAGTGAGAGAGTGAATATTGAAGAGGTCATCAGGGTAGCACAGCTATTCCCTCGGTTCGTTGAAGCGGATGATAACAGAAAGTTGATGGCCCCTATTTCAAGGGACGAATTGAAGGCGGTCTAGGATAGTTTTCAGAAGGATAAGAGCCCTGGGCCTGATGGGTGGACTATTGAATTCTTAATAGCTCTTTATGATACTTTAGGCAATGATCTTTTACAGCTTGTCGAGGATTCTAGGAAGGCAGGCAGGGTCCCAGCTAGCATCAACTCCACCTTCATTGCCCTAATTCCTAAAGTGGATACTCCTTCCTCTCTTAATGATTTTCGGCCTATTTCATTATGCAACTGTGTGTATAAGATCGTTACTAAAGTGATTGCTAGAAGGCTCAAACCTATCTTATCTACACATATTTCAGAAGAGCGGTTTGGGTTCCTGGAAGGGCGTCAGATTCATGAGGCGATTGGAATTGCTCATGAAGGTTTACACAACATTAAGACTATAAAGTTGAAAGGAGTTGTTCTTAAAATTGATTTGTCAAAAGCATATGATAAGGTGAGCTGGATTTATATTCGTCTTATGCTTACCCATTTAGGTTTTGAGATTGGTTTCATACGATGGATTATGAGCTGCATTTCTACTGTTTCCTTCTCTGTTTTAATGAATGGAGCGGCGACCCCCTTCTTTCATTCTGGACGTGGTTTACGTCAAGGTTGCCCCCTTTCCCCATTGTTATTTTTGTTGGTGGCTGAGAGCCTGAGTAGGGCTATAAAGGAAGCAAAACGAGTAGGCGATTTTGAAGGGATTTTGGTGGCTCCGGGCATCTCTCTTACACACTTTCTCTTTGTGGATGACATCTTGATTTTTTGTTCTGGCTCAAGAAAGGATGCTGACAAACTCAAAGAGATTCTGAACCTTTTTTCTACTGCAACTGGAATGGAGATAAATGATGGGAAATCTTCTCTTACTGTTTCTCTATTAAGGGAGGAGGAATTTAATTTATATACTAATTTATTTCCCTTCAGACTTCTTACTCTCTCGGAAGGGTTAAAATATTTGGGGTTCAATTTGAAGACTAATGACTATTTAAAAAAGGACTGGTTTTGGCTGCTGGAAAAGATGGAAAAGAGGTTGAAGAGTTGGAGTTTCAGGTGGCTTTTGCGAGTGGGGAGGCTTGTCCTGGTTAAGTCCGTGCTGGAAGCTATCCCGGTATACTGGATGTCACTTGCTTGGATCCCTAAAGGTATTTTAGAAGCTGCAAGGAAAATTTGCTTTAGTTTTCTGTGGAATGGTAAGGAGGATGCTCACGTTACTCCATGGGTGAAGTGGGACAGAATTGCAGCCCCAAAAGCTTTGGGTGGGTGGGGACTAAAGAATATTTTTCATTTTTCTAAGGCACTAGCTGCTAAGTGTGGATGGCGGTTAATTAAGTTTGATGGCTTCTAGGCTAGGGTTATGGTTCAGAAATATGTTGAGCCTGATACTGTGGAAGAATGGATCAGGTCCCCTCACAAGTCTCATACAGGTGGATCGGTCATTTGGAAAGCATTGGTGTCTTCCTTTGATGTTATAGAACATAATCTTGTCTGGGATGTTGGTAATGGACATAGAGTGAGGATTGGCCGTGATCCCTGGGTAGGATGTGAAGCACAACACATTCTTAATCAGTTGGTGGATGTTGAGAATGTTTGGATGGGAAGCCCAACTTGGAGGAGGGCAGACACATTTGGATTAGGAGTGGAGTTGGAGGAAGAACTAAGACAGTATTTGAGAGCACTTAGTAGGGACTAGATTTTCCTGAATGAAGAAGATGACAATCTTATTTGGGATGGGGATCCTTCCGGAAATTACACACCAAAATTCGGATATCAGTGGATTAGTGAGAACAATGTGGACAGAGATCTGGTTTGGTGGTGGAAATCTGTATGGAAACTTCAATGCCCATCCAAAGCTAGATTATTCATGTGGTGTGTTTTGGCTAATAGGATCCCGATGTGGGATTTTCTGTAGAAAAGAAGTTTTCATGGTCCTAGCAGGTGTTACTTGTGCAATTTGTATGAGGAAACCGCTCTTCATTTGTTTCTTCAGTGTAGTTTCTCTAGGGAGGTATGGAATATTGTCTCCAGAATCTTAAAAATACTTTTTCCGTGGGATGGGAACACCCTTGAAGAGGCATGGAGAAGGTGGACAAACAATTCTGCTTTGAATGACTTTAAAGCACTACCCCCGGTTGTAATATGGGGCATTTGGCTCTCTCGAAACAAATGTTTGTTCAATGATAAACTGGGACTCCCGGCTTTAGTGGCTATTAATAGTTGTGGGATCTTCTTAGCCCTTAAGTGGATTCGTTAGGCTTCAAGTCCTCGAAATATTCAACCTGTGGAAATTGATCGATCCCAGCCGTGGGGTTTTTTTTATGGGGCTTGTCAGAATGATCATTGTGGGGGAGGGGTTGTCCTTTACTTGTCACCTGTTCACTACTATGTGATGTCGTTTGGTTTTGGGAGGGGAACCAACAACTGGGCATAGATTCTCAGTCTCAAACTTCTGATTTCTTATGCTGTGGAACTTTCTATCCATAAACTTACTGTTTTCGGAGACTCTTTGAATGTGATCAATTGGGTTATAGGCACTTATCATTGCAACAACCGGAGGATTGCTGCAGTTTTGGAACAAATATAGAACGTCACTCACACATTTGAAACTTTTAATTGTAGGCACATTTACCGTGAAAACAATGTTGAGGCGGACTAGGCCTCTAAGGAAGGGCTGCTCATGGGGGTCGGAATTTGGAAAATATCTGAATTTTTAGATGGAATTGAACGAGCTTTTTATCATAGACCATTCATAGAATGATCGAGTCAGGGCAGGTTTTTTATTGCATTTTTTTGCTCTTGTGGTGACACTACAGCTATCTCCTTCAAACAGTTTGGTGAAAGACAGATTTTTGCAGATACACATTTTGCAGTTATATAACTCTGTTATGACAATTCTCTGTTTTTCAATAGTTATTTTGTAAATAGAGGATACAAATTTTGTATAGTTTCAAAGGAAGTTATTATGCACGTTATTGTAAAAGATGTTAATGCTCACATAGTGAGAGCATCGGTATTTATCTCAGCTCTCAACAGGATGCTTGATTCAGCAGTTCTATATACCACTCTAAATGAGTGTGTCGATCAATGTAATTTCGTACTCTAATGGATGAAATGAAATTACGCTTTTTTTTCAAGGAAAAAAAAATGTCGTGCATATATTCCAAATTCAAAGTCAAGTATGTTGTTCTAAGCTATGCTCTTGGCATTACAACATAAACAAAATGCCCTTACATGAGCTCTGCCTATTGGCTAAAACATTGTCAAAAAGAATTAACTATCCAAATATGATCCATATAGTATTTCATAATGTTGCTGGTGAAGAAAAACAAAAATTGTTGGGAGCATCAACGTTGTTTGTCGGCCATCGCCCTTTAACATCTTATGTATATTTTCCAAAAGAAGAAGTACCCAGAATTGGTTCAAAAAATTGTCTCAAAATATTTATGTTGATGACTGTAGCAAACCTGTTGTGGCATGTAGAGTAGTTGTATCTTGTCAAGTGTCCTCATCTGATGGCCCAGCTTTTATAAAGGGTCGGTGATATTATTGGGAAAAAATTTCACCATTGTGTTCTTCTATTTTAAATTGGCCTTCAACCAGTTGTAGACCCACTTTAGATAGGGAGTCTACTGTCTTATTCCACTCCCTGTATGCATGCATACATGAGAAGAAATTAAATCTTTCTTTGATTTCAGGTATCTCTTCTAGCAAAGGTAATAAACGAGTGTGTGGACATCTTTGTGATTCTTTAAGACAATTTATACACAGCATGGAGTTTGCAGACACTTGAAGGTTCTAGCATCCCTTTTCCACTGCAAAAAGAAGAAGAATTTTAAGAGTGAAAAGCTCGACATAGTTATTTGTTCCCTCCCCTAGTCCCAGTGAGATCTTGAAGAAGTGGGATTCTGACAAATAAAGAATAGTTCCCCCTCCACATTATGTCTGTTAATTTTGTGACGCTCCATCAAAATATTCCCACGACATTATTTTGTTAATATCCTCCACTCTAACCCTTCATACTGGTGCTTCCCCTTTGCCTTGTGGAAATTAAGACATTATATTTATGCTGTTTGAAACGACCATTTCAAGCACAATTAGTTTCTCCTGGAAGATTATATTGTTCCTAGCAATCCATAAGCCCCAACTAATAATGAGTGGGGGGGATTTAAAAGGAAGATATAATGAGTTTGTTAACCATGCTTGAAGAGCCGATTCAACAGAGACCCTATTCCAAGTAACTTCTTGTCCAATCATTCTCGAACACTCCTGCCACACCATCCTTTTGAATGGACAACTTATGAAAAGATGGAATACAGAATCCTCATCCAATTTACACAATGAGCACCAACTCGAACCTTCAATTCTATGTTTTTGAATATTATCCCATGTTGGGATTTTGTTTTCTAAAGCATACCGCATCAGTAGCCAAGCCTTTGAAGGGCATTTTACCTTCCACGGTTTCTTCCACCACCATAGAACTTCCCTATTGAAAATATCAGTATTCAGCTGTATGTATCCCTTCTTGGGTGTGTATTTCCATGATTGGGATAAATCCCAAATTAATTCATCCTCCACATCTCTTATTCAAATATGTCCATCTTTGAGAGAATTTATATAATTAGTCTACAAATCCATCCTCATTTTCTAAACCTAGAGACCTAGCGGAAATCCAGCCCTGGCTCCACATAGTAGTTTGTGGATCTACCACTTGGTTCAATGTGAAGAATCCTTGTTCATGTATATTTTCCACCAGAGATAAAGGAAGCAAATGGCGCCCCCTGCTCCCTGGACATGGGTCCATCCCAAGCCGAACACCGTTCCCGTTTTCTATTCTCCAAGCCAGTCCTTTTCCAATAAGATCAAAAGAGTTTACCACAACTCTCCAAATAATAAATTCATTAGCCCTCTTTTTCGATGGTAATCTAACCCAATCCATTATATAGTTGGACGATATGTACTTTGTTCTACCACCATAGTCCAAAGACCGTTAGTAGAGAGAAGTCTCCAAACACATTTAGCTGCCAACGCCTTTGAGAAAAGGAAAACATTTTTCAGACCCCATCCTTCTAATGCTTTCGGGATTGCAATCTTATCCCATCTGACCCAGGGTAGAAAATGTTCCTTGTGTTCGCTCCATAGAAATTTGTAGCACAACCTTCTAGACATTTCCAGTATGCCATTAGGAATCCAGGCCAACGAAATCCAATAGATTGGAATGGCTTCCAATACTGATTTGACCAGAACAAGCCTTCCAGCTCTAGAGACCCATTTATGGCTCCACACGTGGATTCTCTTTTCGAGTTTTGTGATCATCCATATCTAGTCTTTCTTTAGATAGTTATTAGGTTTTAAATTAAAACCCAAGTATTTTAAACCATCGTCCAAATTTAAATCTAGGAAAGAGAAAAGGGATTTATAATATCTAATCTTTGCCCCCTCCATATTTATGCATGACAAGGTGGACTTTCAAACCTTTACTTGTATTCATGTAGCTTAGCAGAATAAATCCAAGATTTTTGCCAACGTGTTCACATCCCTCCTGGACCTGTCACAGAAGATTAGGATATCATCAACGAGGAGGAGATGAGTGATGTGAAGAATATGTGACATCTTGATGCCCTTTAATGAACCATCCCTTTTTACATCATCTAGAGATTTGCTTATCCCTTCAACTACCAAAAGAAAGAGAAGGGGCGAGAGTAGGCATCCTTGTCGAAGTCCTCTTTCAGCTCGAAAAAAGGGGATGGAAATCCATTTATTAGAATTGCAAAGGATACCAAGGTAATACAGCTCGTGAACCAATTTATAAATGGAACTTCAAAGCCAAGATGCATGAGGAGGATTATGATATAGATCCAGTTAACTTTGTCTTATGCCTTAGACATATCAATTTTAATGACTACTCCTTTGTCCTTCCTACATTTCATACTTGTTAGTTTTTCTACTTGTTTAGCATAATAACATTAAATAATCTAATCACTGAAAGAAAGACAAGCACAACATACACAAAGAACACAATATTTCTCTCGGGGAAACCACAAGGGAGAAAACCCCGACAAAACTTCCTCAATATAGAATTCACAAGTACAAGATAAAACCCCAAGACAAAATCATCTTCTCTCCTTCTCTTGTGCGAACTTCTCTCTCTCCTATGCGAACTTGAGTGAGTGAGATGAGTGTTCCAAATGAGAAACTCAATCCCCTATTTATACTTTACAATTGACTTGACCTTTTACTAATTAGGTCGGCTCTAACTCACCTAACTAGGCCGACCTATACTCTTTACAATAAAATATTATTTTCTAGTTATTCCAGGCCGACCTAATCAGTTAGGGTTTACATTGACTCTTTCAATGACTCTTACATTATCAATTACATCAATGACATCTCCCGAAGGAGGAATACAATAATACAATTGACAAATACATTTAGAATATCTTCCGATAGTTACATTTCTTTAACACTCCCTCTTAACTAGGAAGGTATTATGCGAGCAACATCAACATATGTCCAATTGACTTGTGAATCTTTATATGTCGTAGGAATTTTTTGGATCATCATATGTCTGGGGTATCATCAACATCATCTGTTGGAACATCTTCATCATCATCATCATCATCATCTTCTGTTGGAATATCACCATCAGCATCATCATCATCGTCTGCTGGAATATCACCATCAACATCATCATCATCGTCTGTTAGAATATCACCATCAGCATCATCATCATCATCTATTGGAATATCACCATTAGCATCATCATTAATGTATGAACACTGGAACACCATCAATCATCAGTCGGCAAGTACTAGAACAACAATCATCAATAAGTAAATACTGGAACAACAACAACATCAATCATCAGTAAACAAATACTGGAACAACAATCATCAATAAACAAATACTGGAACAACAATCATCAGTAAGTAAATACTGGAACAACAACAACAATCATCAGTAAACAAATACTGGAACACTATCAATCGGAAAGTACTGATCTTCAGTCGGTAAGGACTGGCATATCTATCAGTCGGCAAGTACTGATCTTCAGTCCGCAAGTATTGATCTTCAATCGGCAAGGACTAGCATCTCTATCAGTCAAAAAGTATTGATCTTCAGTCGGCAAGGACTGACATCTCTATCAGTCGGCAAGTGCTGATCTTCAGTCGGCAAGGACTGGAATCTTTATAAGTCGGCAAGGACTGATCTTCAGTCGACAAGGACTGGCATCTCTATCAGTCAGCAAGTAATGATCTTCAGTCGGCAAGGACTGGCATCTCTATTAGTCAGCAAGTATTGATCTTCAGTTGACAAGGACTGGCATATCTATCAGTCGGCAAGTATTGATCTTTAGTCGACAAGGATTGGCATCTCTATCAATCGGCAAGTACTGATCTTCTTCAGTCGACAAGGATCGACATCTCTATCAGTCGATAAGTACTGATCTTCAGTCGACAAGGACTGGCATCTCTATCAACATCACTCCCTCTTTCTAGGGAGGTCTTTCTAGACCACACCAAGCTTGTCTCGAAAGTATTCAAACTTTATGCGAGACAAAGGCTTAGTTAACACATCATCAACTTGTTCCTCTGTAGGAACATCCTTGAGATTTATATCTCCCTTCTGCACCATATCCCGGATATAGTGAAACTTGATCTCGATATGCTTCAATCTATCATGGAACATTGGATTCTCTGTCATCTTGATACAACTCTAATTGTCACAAAGAATATCAGTCACATCTATCTCTGCATTGAACAATCCTGCTAACATCTTGCGAAGCCACACTGCTTCGCTACAAGCTGAACATGCTGCTACGTATTCAGCTTCTGCTGTGCTGAGAGCAACACAAGGTTGCTTTCTACTGAACCATGAGATCATACCTGATCCCAAACTAAAGCAACATCCTGAGGATGAAGTGCTTTTTCTATCTTCAGCACTTCCAGCCCAATCTGAGTCTGTGTATCCATACAGTCTAAACTCACTATCTAAAGCATATCTGAGTCCATAGTCTATCGTACCTTTTAGGTACTTCATCACATGTTTTGTTGCAATCAAGTGAACATGTCTGGGCTTCACCATATACTGGCTCAAGGTGTTCGCAGCAAAACATATGTCTGGTCTATTATTGGTCAAATACATCAATGACCCAATAATCTGTCTGTACATCATGACATCTATTGTCTCTGATGAAACATCATTCGAAATCTTCAAGTTTGTCACCATCAGAGTAGTCATGGCATTACAATCCATCATCCCAAATCTCGTTAGGATCTCAACAGTATATTTTCCTTGACTCGGGAAAATCTCATCTGGGAACTGCCATACTTCAAGACCTAGAAAATAGTGCATCATCCCAAGGTCTTTCATCTCAAATTTTGTAGCAAGCTTCTTCTTGCATTCAGTGATGGTCTTGTCTTCTCCTGTCAGGAATAAGTCATCCACATATAATAGCAATATCATAGGTTCATCATCTATGACCTTATAATAAAGAATAGAATATGCTTTACTCTTGGTAAATCCCAAGCTCATCAGGAATCCATCAATTCTTCCATACCATGCTCTAGGTGCTTGCTTCAAGCCACATAATGCTTTCTTCAATTTACATACATGTGTTTTTCTGTCTTCTGTTTCAAATCCTTCTGGTTGTTCGATGTATACCTCTTCTTCTATCTTTCCATTCAGAAAAGTTGTCTTTGCATCCATATGATGTAACTTCTATTTCATTTTAGTTGCCAAGGCAACGATGGTTCTAATTGAGGTATATCTAGCCACAGGAGCAAAAGTCTCCTCATAATCAATTCCTTCCTTCTAAGAGAACCCCTGGGCTACGAACCTTGCCTTGTACTTTTCAATGCTTCCGTATGCTGAGTGTTTTGTTTTGAAGATCCATTTCAACAAAACAATTGACTTGTCCTTAGGTCTTGGTACCACATCCCAAACATCATTCTAATTATGGATTGGTATTCTTCATTCATGGCATCTAACCAATCCTTCTTCTTTACTGCATCTTCAAAACATGTAGGTTCTTCTTCAACAAGGTTACACATCAAGGCTACATAACTGGAATATGGACTTGGTCTCTTGCTTCCTTCTGGGGCACCATATCTTCCTGCATCTTGTATTATTTCTCGTGCCCAATCTGGTCTTCTCTTCCGTGGATTTTCCTCGTGAGGTGTCTCCTCAAGTCTCTGAGGTTCTATCATCTCATGATCTTCTGGAATAGGTTCCTCTTCAATATTTATGTCTGGTTCATCATTAGTTTCTGTAGTTCTAGGAGCTTCATGCTCCTCTTCATCCTCATCAGTCTTCTTAGACTTGTTGAAGGTTGTGTCTTCATCAAATGTAACACCCCTACTAAGCTCGATCTAACAATATCCTAGGATGTAGATACGGTAAGCCTTTGATTGCTCACTGTAACCCACAAATATTCCCTTCTTTCTTGAAGGCTCCAACTTCGATCTCTTCTCTTTTGGAATGTGAATAAATATTGGACATCCAAATATCTTTAGATGACTGACTTCAAGCTTCGCAATGGTAAACATCTCTTCTGGGGTCTTATTGCCAAGAGCACTATGAGAGATTCTATTATGTACATAGACTGCGGTTCTAGCTGCTTCAACCCATAGATGCATGGGTAGGTCTTGATCATGGATCATGGCCTTCATTGCTTCCATGATAGTTCTGTTCTTCCTTTTAGCTACACCATTCTGTTGTGGATTATAGGGAATAGTAAGATCCCTCTTAATCCCTGCTTGTTTACAGAAATATTTGAAATCGCCTAAAGTGTATTCCCCTCCATTATTTGTCCTTAGTATCTTGATCTTCTTTTCAGAGAGGTTTTCTGCTTAATGAAGTAGTAGACATAAGTCCACAAATGTCTGAATGATTAATGTCCAATATGCCTTTAGCTTTGCTATCACTGCTTGGAAATGGATTCTTCGTACTCTTTCCTTGTGCACATCCTTTGCACACTCTTTCATGATCAACCTGGAGTTCTAATAATCTAGTCACGACCTTACTCACTATTGGTAAGGCTTTGCAATGTGCATGAGCTAGTCTTCTATGCCATAGTTCACAGGGGCTCATGGTACTAGCCATCAGTGTTGAATCTGCATGACCCTTAAGTTTATAGAGTCCTCCTTCTTCAACTCCAATAACAATTGCATCATTGATTGTCTTCCCCTTTGGCTACATAAGAACTTCGCCGTCTGCAAATGCAATTCTAAGACCTTTCTTATCTAATGTTGAAATAGAAAGAAGGTTCTTTTTCAAAACTGGGACATATAGTACTTCCTTCATGTTCATGGACCTTCCAGAGTCCAACCTGTGGGAGGCTTCTCCCATCCCTTTGATAGGGTATTGATAATAATCTCCAAGCTTTACTTTGTGTGGAGAATCTTTCTGCATGAGATGTGAAAGAGACTCCTTGTATCCCGTCATGTGTTTTGAGGCTCCACTGTCCACTAGCCAAGTATCACTTCCATGAGATACTGAATTAGTGAGGGATGAGATTAGAACATATTCTTCACTGGAATATTCATCTTCTTTGGTTTTGACTTAGTCATCATATTCACTATCTTCGGTTGCATGAGCATGAAATCTTTTCTTTTGCTTCTTAGGTTGTCCAGATTTGGATGGAAAATATCTTGTTATGTGTCATGTATTGTGACAAGAGTAACATTCAATTGAGGAGAGGTCTCTCTTGAACCTCTTACTCCTTTGAGATCTTCTGGGAGAGTGGTCATGGGTACGTACATCATTATTTCTTTTCCTTCCTCCTTTGGCATGAGTTGCCAAGGATTGATCTTCATTGTCATTTAATTTCTCCTCTCTTACTGCTATTCTTTCTTGCTCTTGCACACACTCTTCCCATAGTTGTCTGAACTGGATTAGTTTCTTCCTAGCACATATGCCACGAACAAAGGGTTCCCAATCTCTAGGAAGACCATTCAGAGTGGTCATCACAACTTCAGCATCTTCCACCATATCTCCAATAGCTTCTAATTGTTCTTTGATCCGGGACACTCTGGAAGTATGAGTGCATAGTCTCAGACTTCTGGATCTTCACACCCTTGAGTTGATTTCTCAAGGTCATCTTCCTATTAATATTCTTTCCTTCAAATAGGCTGGTCAAAGCATCAAACATTTCTTTCAGAGTCTTCTTTGAGGATACTTGAGGAATCAAGTGATCTTTGATAGAGTCAGCTATGATCCTCTTAGCCTTGATCATATTCTTCTTGTGTCTTGTTTTGGCCTCATCTCCTTCTGGTTCTGTAAGTCCCTCTTTTATAAAACCTTCTAGGTCATGTTCTTCAAGAATGAGCATGACTCTATATTTCCATGCCCTGAAGTTCTCAGCTCCTTCAAGCTTCTCATCAAGCTTGGTATTGTTTGTCATTTTGATCAAATGAGAACTTCAAATGGAAAGAGAATATATGTAGGACTTACCAGCAAAGTTGTCCTTCTAAACACTGTTTCTACCTTGACCTAGGGTTTGTCAGAGAAACCCTAATTTTCCAACTTCGGGATTTTGGAAAACTAATTGGATGAAAAGATGCGCCTCCCCAAGGAAAGTTGAGCAAAGTACTGCTTCTCGTGATTATGTGAGCAGATGATCCAAAAACTTGATGCCCCAGTTTCTCCGAGTTGTAGTGGGGGACCCAAAAATGAAAATTCTCGGAATTGGATTATGCTTCGATAGAAAGATGCGCCCTAGTGAGGTGAGTTAGATGCATCCTATTTTTCAGTTGATCTGTGGAGAGAGATCCCAGAATAAGAAGCCGTAGTTTATGCAGTTGCGGAGGCTGCACAATGTTTTCTTCCAGGCCTGCTCTGATACCATGTTAGTTTTTCTACTTGTTTAGCATAACAACATTAAACAATCTAATCATTGAAAGAAATACAAGCACAACATACACAAAGAACACAATATTTCTCTCGGGAAAACCACAAGGGAGAAAACCCCAGCAAAACTTCTTCAATATAGAATTCACAAGTACAAGATAAAACCCCAAGACAAAATCATCTTCTCTCCTTCTCTTGTGCGAACTTCTCTCTCTCCTATGCGAACTTGAGTGAGTGAGATTAGTGTTCCAAATGAGCAACTCAATCCCCTATTTATACTTTACAATTGACTTGAACTTTTACTAATTAGGTCGGCTCTAATTCACCTAATTGGGCCGACATGTACTCTTTACAATAAAATATTATTTTCTATTTACTCCAGGATGACCTAATCAGTTAGAGTTTACATTGACTCTTTCAATGACTCTTACATTATCAATTACATCAATGACATCTCCCGAAGGAGGAATACAATAATACAATAGACAAATACATTTATAATATCTTCCGCAGTTACATTTCTTTAACAATACTATGTAAAACCTCATGTGCTACCCCAATAGCCTCATGGATTTGTCTTTCTTCTAAAAATCCAAACTGTTCTTTTGAAATATGTTTTGACAAAATAACCTTGATTCTCCTTGCTATGATTTTTTTTATTATCTTGTAAATGCCATTAGCAAGACATATTGGTCTGAAATCATCAAATGAGGTTGGATTGTCCACCTTGGGAATGAGCATTATAAAAGTGGAGTTGAAAGAATCCAGAATTCGACTAGATACTCTACACTCCACCACCTTCAGTAGATTTTCTGCCAATATGTCAAATGTTTCTAGAAATAATTCCATCGGCCACCCATCCAGCCCTGGGATCTTGTCTTTTTGAAAGCTATGAAGCACCTCTATCAGTTCATCCCTAGAGACCACATCCATTAGATCTTTGTTGTCCTCCTCATTAGCAAATCTTGGAAAAGGTTGGGATAGTTGAATGGTCTCTGCAATAGAAGCTCTTTCTTGAGCTTTGTAAAGGGAATTAAAGTGACATTTTCCCAATTTAGCAAATCCTTCAAAGGTAGAAATCTCTTGTCCCTCTAGATCTAGCATCCCCCAGATAGTGTTCCTCAATTTTCTCCCTTTGGCAACTGCTTGAAGAAATTTTATGTTCTCATCTCCACAATTTATCCATAGGGCTCGACTTTTCAGTCTACATACCTCTTCACGTTCTGCTAATAGCTTCTTCCTCTGCCTTTCCATCTAATAAAGGAGCTTCTTCAATTCATTTTTCAAGAAGCCCCCCCCTCTGATTCATACATAGCTTGTAGAGATTCTTCCACCTTTATGAGCTCTTGTTCATCCTGAATCTTCTTTTGATGGGCCCATTTGACAGTCACCTGCTTCATTTTTTTCAAATTGTTTTCGAATTGAACCGAGGCTAACCTTTGAGAGCTTGTGTCAGGTGACTGCCAAACCCCTCTTAGAATAGCTTTAAATTGCTCATCCTTTAACCAACAATAATTGAATTTGAAAGGGTTGGAAGGTTTTTTCCCCGAACCCTTGAATTCCAAGAAAATAGGATCATCAACCAACTATGCAGCTATTAAAAATCTGTCCAGCCTTTTTGAGATGTGGTCCTCTCTTGACCTCATATTCCTCTAGGTGGGCAACAAATTTATTGGTTGAATGTCCATGAGACTTTTGTACTCTAATTGATGTAGAAAAAATCCTACAAGTGGGTCGAGGTTAGCCTTTGGACCCCAAACCTCTAATGCACCCAAATTAAAATGGAGATCTCCCCCAATGATGAGATTTTGGGAGTTTATGAACGATTTATCCATTAATCCATTCTAGAATGCCTTCCTATCTCCATATGTCCCATAAAAATTGAGAATAGTAATTTCCATCCCCTAAGTCTTCCACCAGAATATCAATTGTCAACCCTGATTCACAACCCCAACTGTCATTAATCTTGATAACTGAAGGATTCCATCCCACAACTAGTCCCCCATATCTTCCCCTCGCATCTGAGGCGGTGAAATTCCAGTCCATGAATAAACCTTTAATAGTATTTTCAACTTGTTCCCCCTCATCTAAAGTTTCTTGAAGGAACAGTACATCAGGAGAGTTGATGGATACCAACCTCCGTAATGACGATTTTTTTGGACAAGTTCGCTAACCCCCTATAATTGAAGGATAGAATTTTCATTTGGAAACCCTTTATAGGGTTTTCGCTGCTCTAAGTGTGTCATGTTCCCATTTTGACATCACCATGGATTTTCATGCACCGTCCCTAAGGATCCTTTATCATCCCCTAATCCATCTAACTCCATGGGTCCTGGTGACATTTTAGCATTAATTAATTAAAAAGGGGTAAATTTTGGTTTAGTCACCAATGTAAATTAAATAATTAAAGGTGGGTCATAATTGTGTTATTTATTAATATTAATTAATATTTGGATAAAGTTATTGATTCTCATGTCTCTAGGAGGTGCATTAGGATAAGGTGGGCCTCAAATACTTTCTTTTCAAAAGATGGCAGCTTGAAGAAAATCAAAGAAAATCAAGAAAGCCGCTAAAAAGATGGATGACAACCCAAAAGCAGGAAACTCAAAAAAAACAGAAAGCGTGCAGAGAGGAAGGAAAGTCCATAAAAGAATAAAGAAGAAGAAAATCAAGCAAAATCACTAAAAGAGTAGGGAAAATCCAATGAAAAGTAGAAAAAACAGAGGAAAAGCATAAAGTAGAAAAAAATCAGGCTAAAAGCAAGAAAGGTTGCACTAAGCAAGTAATTTCCAAATTGACTAAGGAAGGCACTTGGATGAGACAGGGACAACATACCACGACTTTAATGACTTTCCTAAGAAGATATAGAGTCTATAAAAAAGAGAGAGAGCACCATTCACATATTTTGACAGTTTAACTTTTGCATTGAGAAAGCTCTGAGCTTCTCTAGGCTTTGGAGATGTGCCCTTAGCCAAATGTGGGAGATGTGCCCACAGTTGGCAGATGTTCCCAATTGTTCCATTCGTATTATTCTCAGATAATGTATAACAATTATATCATGAGTTGCAAGTCTAAACTATCATACATCCGGAAGAATTTGAGCCTCCAGAATTGGTGCAAAGATTGGTGCAAGATCGTTGAAGATTTGTGTTGGTATTCATCCGGAGAAGAGATGAAATGGAGTAATTTCACCCCTGTGAGATATATCAGTTGTATTTCATGCCTCCCATGAGCTATTTGATGTTCATTCTCATCGTATGGTCGTGATCCAGTGCAGCCAACACTTCTTTCATGCTCCCATTGAAGAATTATGCTCCATTGTTGTAAGATCTTAAAGATCGAGGACAAGCTGTAAAGTATGAGTTATGAATGCCTTCTAATGTTGCTAATAAATTCAGATAAATCTAGCTACTGCTTATTTACTTGTGTCAGAATTCATATAGTACTTCTGAGAAAGAATTTGTGAGCCTTTGTGGTTGTTTGTGCTTCATTATTTCAAGACTAGCTCTTTATGCCTAGAATTTTGACTAGTCTTGCAGTATCTTTTACAAAAAGGGTTCTAAGAGTCAATTTTGTATTCTATAAAGTGTTGCAAGTCCTTAAGAACCTACTGAATCCAACCCAATCCTCAAACTCAGTATTCGTGACCTCCTAAGCCTGTTTGGAAAAGTCAGAATGAAAACTAGTTGAGCAATCCTAGGTAGCACACTTTCTCCTTTGACCTCCAAACGTTGTCAAACCTTCCAAAAATTCATGTAACTTTTGCACATCAGTATATTAGAGGGTAAATACATGTTATCCACCTTCTGGTTGCATTCAAGTGTTAGTGGAGGAATCTAGTATGCATATGTTGGTGTACCCAGGAAGCTTTAAAGTAGACTTCAGCGTCAATTGTTGTTGAAACATAAATGGTCTCAGTACCTTGTGCATAGGATTATGAAGCTATAATTTCCTTGTTTTTTATGCTACAACACCCTTGTTATAAGACCTTGCATATCCAAAAGAGTCCAATTATCAAGCTTTGGGTGGGTTTAAGTGTGACCAAGACTAGTTTGTTCCATACTAATTTTAATAACCAGTTTCAGTCTTTGCAATTTTTTGTTTTAAATTTTATAATAGAGTTAATATCGTTGAAATCAGATCTTAGAATATTACAGTGGTATCAGAGCACTTTCCTCTACTCCTGTGGAAAGTAAGCTCTCAATTTGAAAAATTTGCAGCCATGTCTTTGTTCAGTGAAGAGGATTCCTATTGGGATGAGAAAGAAGAGACCATCTATATTGATGGGGGCCTACCCCGAGATGTAATACCCCCATTTTGACCCTTAGGATATATTGGATTTAATGTAAACATTGTGCATATGTGATGTATAATTCCTAGCATGGAGCTCAAGGCCAAGTCCCCGCTAGTGAATTATCAGCTTTAAGAGGCAAGTATTTGACATTGTGTGATCCATGTGTTATTAAGCCATGGAAATTGTAAACTGATGTAAATATCATGTAATAAAAATACTAAGGGTTGGCTATGGATGCAACTAAATGAGGGGGAACTATGCATCCACTAGGGAGAGGTGAGGGGGTTATGGGATGGAACCATAGACTGCCATATGTCACCATGAGAACCCCTTTGACTTGTCCTAGATGCCATTTATTTCTGCTGTAAGTAAGTACTTCAGAAATCAAATTCATGAGGTGTAATGTCCCCAATTTGGAATTTTTCCCAATTTGGTCAATTTTCGAAACTTGGACTAGTGAAGCCCCAAACTGTCCCAAATGATCCCAAATGGTTTCGAACTGTGTCTAGAGTGGATTGAGGTGTAATAGGACACATTTATGCAGCTATTATAGTCTTGGATACTGTCGTAATACTTCAGCCACTTGCATTTACAATTAGAGAATGAAAGGCAGAATTACTAGGAAAAACTATGTTGAAACCCCCAAGGGTAGATGGATCCAAATGCTCTCAAATTGAGTCTGAAGGTATATGAATGGTATTAAGACATAAAAATGAACATCATGGTTTCTTAGAAACTATCAGAAGTCTTATGGAACATTCATTTATAATCAGGCAAAAATAGGGAACTTTACTAGTCAAATCGAGGTTCAAAACCCCCAAGGGTAGGGGACAAATATGGCTTCCCAAACACTGTAATACCTTCCCAAATTTTAGAATAGAGACATGGTACTGATAAAAGACTTCAATGGTCTCCCCAATGCATCATCAATTAGTTTCTATAGGCTTTTGCAACTCCCATAAATCAGAGGTTTGTATACATGTCTTCACATAGAGGGAAATGATAGTAAACTTCACCACTTGTTATGAAATTCGAAATTTAGGTTCCAAGGACTTGTGCAATGTTAATGAAACTTATTCAAAACATTAATGACACTCCATACATCAACAAAATCACATATATTGACTGATAGAAATCGAAATAAAGCCGCTTCAAGCTCCAACAACAAGATATAGGGAAAATGGCACCATTTATGCATTGTTTGATATTTTTGCATAGTTTCATTTGGTATTTCGACCTGAGAGTCTTCTGATCATAAAATATAGAGTATATATATCAGAATACAAATAAATGGATATTCTTGGACTCTCACAAAGATATCAGCATCTCACCAAAGGCGCAATTCCTCCAAGAGCCAAAATATGCAAGGAAATGTGTGATAGAGATGAGAACAAGTTGTAGAAGAAAGAACCACGAGCTGCCATGTAGCTTCAACCTGCAATTAATAACTCCATTGTAGCTCCAAATTAAAGGTCTGAATGGCCTCTCCAATTTCCAGTTAGGATGGGAATCTTTCACCCTCGAAATTGGTACTAAGGCAAGTAGAGTAAACACTCCACTAGCATGGACAAGCTAGAAGCTCTCCACATTGCAAAGATGCAAATAAAAAATGATCAAAATCTCCTCTCCTTGTTTGTTCTTTTCTTTTATAAACTTCTCAAGTCCTCCATGGTTCGAATTCCTTCCAAAAGACTCATTCAACTCAAATTGGGAAGAGATTCCAATGTGTTCCACTTGTCCAACAATTCCTAGTCTCCATCTCCCCTCATTTTGAATGGGTGTCTCTTTGGCTGCCCTAAATCCCATGTGCACCTTCTTGGAGGCTATTTTTATCCCTGACATGTCATATATGTTAGATGTCAACATTCAGGTCTTATTTGTTTCATAGGTTTCATAGCATCTTCATCATTGTTGTCATAGAAGCCAGGGAATTTAGCCCAAGTGTCACAATTCTTCTAAGATGCCTCTTCCTCTTCCATGGGAGTTATTCTTCCACTCCAATTCGACCTTACATGACTCATTCCATGATTAATACCTCTTAAAATCCCCCAAGTATGTTATCCTTCATCTTGAACTCGAATTGGTGAGAGAATCATGCCAAGTGTAGTGGGGAATCTTGCCACAAGTGGGTCCCACAACCTCTTATGTGACCTCATGGTCCAATTCCACATTATTTTCTTTGTATTATTATTTAATTGACCCATTTAATGTGAATTTGTAATTCTAAGGTCATGTTGGGTCTTGTAGCTCCTTTACTCCAAATTTTAATGCTTCCACCCCCAACCTTGGAAACTAGTAATTTTCCTCCATGATAGTTCTTCTGGATGAGAATATTACAAACTTTGAATTGAGAATTTTCTCTTAATGTGACCCACCTTGTCCACTTGGATCTAATTTTACATTATTACTAACTTAGACGTCATGCTTGGTAATTATTTGACCCTTATCATCAATTTGAGAGACTATCATGAATATGGCCAAGTGGTTTAGGCCATTATGACCCAATGCAAATTTTTGGGACATGACAAATCCTCCCTTCCCAATATTGCTTGTCCTCAAACAATTTCAAACATGGATGTTGAAGAACCTGCTTTCTTTCTAAAACTTTGCTTCCCAGAGCTTCCCTTCTAAAACTCTGAGTAGTGGCACTTATGAACTACAATTTTGTGCTTCCAAAAGCAAGGAGATGTGGATTCTCTTTTTCATATTGATATTCCCTGTGACCTCACCACTAAATACCAAAATATTAATTAAATCCATCAAAACAAAGTTTTCACAATTACTCTTTTACCTCTTTCATATTTTGGAAACCCTTTCTGATACCACTGTATAATTCTTGAAGTTGCCATTGATTTGCCCAACTTTGAGATTTCAAGATTTCATGAAGATTTTGGAGAGGAACCACCATACTTGTTGCTAAACTACTCTGATTAAAATCACTTTATTAAGTGGGGACTCAATCTCTCATACTACTTGCTTCCCCAAAAAATTGAAACCAATGAGGCTAAAAATTATCCTAGGGTCCCATTGCTTGTATTGCACTCCAACAATTAGGAGTGCTCTCCAACCCATACCATCATGAAGAAGAATTATTGGATCCCATTTTCTTGTATGCATTCTTCCAAACATCATGAGTACAAAAGATATATCATCAAATTACATAACAACATAATAAAAAGGTACATCAAGGAGGTGCCTCATCAAAGAATCATGAAAGTGCTTATACCTCCAAGTAAGTAGACCACCATTTGCCAAGTGCATAGAAGCTTCAAGTGACCAATCAAATCTAATCCAATGACACAGGTGAGGATCCCATGTCCTATAATGCTGCTCCAAAAGGATGTAATATGCATCAAAATAATCATCCATGTGTTCTTTCATCCAAGAAGTGAATGAAGAACCTCCACTAAAATCTGAACAAAGTAGGGATCGAAGAAAACAATGAGCCTTCAAGGGGATCACATAAGTAGAATTTGTGCATCCATGAACATGTGTATCATCAAGAAATAATGAAGGATGTTACTGCCAATAAGAATTTTCTCCAATCATATATCTCTTCACCCAAGTAGTGGATGAAGTTCCTCCGATATGACTTGAACTAAGCAAGGAGCAAGGAAAATCATGAGTCTTCAAGTGACTCAAGTGAACATCATAAGTGCATCCATGTAGATGTTTTTCATCATAAGGTAACAAGGGATGTTGTTGCAAATGTAAATAAGAAATGGCTCTAATAATGTGATCATATAAAGGAGATTTAGGAGTTTCATACTCGTCATGTGGAACCATAAAAAATAAACCTTTCAACCATACTTCATTAGGATGAATGTTGCAAAATATGGAAGTGTAGGCTATAAGAGAATGAACCAACACACCCAAATGATCAGAAAGTGCATAAGTGTCCTCATGTGAATGCTCCACAAGGGTAGGATCATGCACCTCCCTCAAAAGTGAAAAACTTTCCTCATAGGCTTGTTCCAAGGTAGTGGAATCATACACTTCTTCAAAAATTGTATCACCATTTCCAAGAGGAAGCTCAAGTTCCTCTTCCACCACATCAAGTGCTTGGATCTCATCAAGCTCATCTTCAAACACATCAAGCCCCTGCAAATTTCCATGTTTCTCATGATCTACCATGTCATGAGAATCCTCCATGCAATCTACCATATGACAATTTGAAACATAGGAGGACGAACAAGTATATTGCAACCTTTCAAGAAGTTGCTCATTTTGAATTTTTAGTTTATGAATATCCGCATTATTCTTCAAGTATGCATCATGTAACAATTCATTAAACTCAACCCAAATGTTTCTATCAAAAAGCAAAGACATGAAATTATCTTTGATGTTGCACATTGCTCTTTGAATCTTCTCCATGTCTTCAAGGAATGATGGATCCTTCAATGAAGAAACTTTCCAACAAGAATTTGACACTAATGCTTGAGTGTCATGGACCATGCTAAGGGTCTCTTGGATATTCTTTTCATTCATCTTTAATGACCCTTCAAGAAAAAAAAAAAACTCTTGCAAATGAACTTCCTCGTCTTCTTCCTTCTTACTTGGACCAACTTCATGAAGCTCAAGTGGTGATGGGGAAGTTGATCTTGTTTCTTCTACAACTACTACAAAGTCTTCATTTTCATGCTTAATGGAAGTTTGGCTTGCAGCAACACTTTCAAAATGGCCAAGTGGTTTAGGCCATTGTGACCCAATGCAAATTTTTGGGACATGACATGAGGTTGATGGAGTATGGGCACCCCTAGATTCCGTAAGGCAGGGTATGGAGCTCTGGTTACTTGTCCCATAAGTCACTCCAACTCATGGAGGGACATTTTCACTCATCCCCAGGCCATGGTGATTCATTCTAGCTCAGTTAGGAGGAAGAAGCGGAGGGAGTAGGAGATAGAACCAGAAATCGCAGATAGAACCAGAAATCGCGATTCAAGGAAAGCCACGATTTGCAGAGCCAAGACCACTCAAAAATATGTGTGGGAAGGGAAAAACCATTTGGGGATCCATAGACCCAAACTTTGGAGCGATTTGGAGAGTGTTAGATGCCCTGAAACCCAAAGGGAAACCCAGATCTGTTAGCCCGAAATCGTAGACGCGAGACAGAGCCTTTCGGCCTTAACCCTGAGGAGATCCAAGCGTGGATGACACAGTGCAGATCATAGTGGGGAGAGACCAGGAGGTTTTAGACTGACTGGTAGAGCTAGTGTGGGCTCATTTACCCTTGATTTAGCAGTCGGGGCTAGCCATACCTGCCCAGGTCAGCGCTGAGGGAAGGAGCGCTCGAGGGACTATGCAATAGAGAAGGGGACCTTAATTAGGATAGGAGTGGAGGTTATGGGGGTTCATGGACTGTCTAAGGCCATTTGGTTATGACTACAGCTCTGTGGATGATCTCATTGACCTAGAAAACCCCTTACCTGTCTCCCACTTGCTTGACAAAGCCAACTGTGTGCTGGATGACTTGAATGAATGAGAATCCAAGGCTATGAGTGAACCTTAGTGGTACTCCTTAGTGGATACATAGCCCCAGCTCAAGGGTGGTCTTTGAGTGCTGAAATAATACAGCTTGGGCATATAGACCTATGGTTGCGTTGGAACGTTGCAGTCCATATCTAGTTTGCTTGTTGGTTTCAATTAAAGATAAGTGTTTCCTGTTGTCTCTGAATTATACCAATTTATATACATGGTTGATTGTTTGTTTATGTATAAATGCATGGAATGATACAATTGGTTGATGGACTGAGCACTTGTATTTATGTTGTTATTATGCACATGATGAATGTTGGTAAATGCATCTAAGTGTGTGTTAATATGGGTTAATGCAGTTGTGTTCTGCCTCCATGTGCTTTACTTATATGTAAATCTATTCATTAATGAACAGGGATGAGTTCGGTTCAGGCCCTAAGTGTGCTGAGGGTTCAGTTAGGACTGTGGGGAAGAAATAGACATCCCCCTATGGTTTTCAGGTTCCCCCTGTGGATCAAATGGAGGAAAGGGGCCATGATAGAGTATTATAAGAGCCTTGCAGAGTGGCGAAGAGGCCTTGAGGAAGTTTGGGGCCACCTTTTAGGTTGGAAGAAGGATAGGACTAAATTCATCAGATGCAGCAGAGGATCATGTAGTTCCATAGGGCTCACTGAGAGCTTTCCAACGGTACTGGATTTTCCCAAAATGGAATAAGGATGAAGAAGTTATCACCCTTAGAAGTTGGTGGTCACAGGGGTATGGCCAGCTTCCGACTTTCTGAATCCGCAGTGCGGAATGCAAAAGTCGGGGGTGCATTTTCTTCAACGATGGGCATTTTTGCGTTTTGATCTCCCGACTCCCGAACTACGGAATGCAGAATTCGGGGGTGCATTTTCTTCAACGACGGGCATTTTTGCGTTCCTATCTCCTGACTCCCGCACTGCAGAATGCGGAAGTCAGGGGCGCGTTTTCTTGGCGCAATGTGTTTGGTGTCCCGACCTTCCGACTCCCGCATCGTTGATGCGGAGTGCGGAAGTTGGAGGCGCATAATCGTCGAGATAGTGAAGTTGGCGTTCTGACTTTTCGACTCCCGCATTGCGGATGCGGAGTGCGGAATTCGGAGGCGTAAATCGTCAAAACGGTGAATTGGTGTTCCGACTTTTCGACTCCCGCATCGCGGACTGCGGAGTGCGGAAGTCGGAAGAGGAAATCTACGAAGTTGGATTATTGGTGCTCTGACTTCCCGAGTCCCGCATCGTGGATTGCGGAACTACGGAATTCGGAGAGGTGTTTTTGACGTCGTGTGATTGGTGCTCCGACTTTTCGAGTCCTGCATCGCGGATTGTGGAACTATAGAAGTCGGATAGGTGTTTTTGACGCCAGGTGATTGGCGCTTTGAATTTTCGAGTCCCGCGTCGTGGATTGCAGAACTGCGGAAGTCGGAGAGGTGTTTTCAACACTGTGAAATTGTTGTCCATATCCCGACTTCCGACTGGCGGCTGTGGATTGTTGCCTACGTAATTGTGGAGTTGCGGACCAAAGACAATTGCGGCTGTGCAAAATATTAGAGTTGTGGATCAGTTTTGGAAGATAAAAAAACTAGCAGGTGGATTCAAGATTGTTCCCCCATCACTCTTAAGGGCACTGAGGGGATCGAGGAGGTGACAGAATGGTAATAGAGCCCAAGGTTAATGTAACACTAAGGCTACTTGGGCCAAGGTATGAGTTACAGGTAGGTAACCAGGAATTCGAATGAGATGCAAGGGCATACAATGTGCCTTGAAGGACTCCATATGGAGTTGGAATTGAACAGATTGCAGTATTGATAAAGAGGGCAATTTCTCACCTTAAACTATTTTGTTTATAGCATCATAATTGCATGCCTAGAAAATATCAAGTATAAAGGTTATACATATGTGTATGCATAGTAGGCATATTAAGAAGATAAGGCATAGTGCATGTGAACTTGCTTGTGCTTGCATGTGGTATTGCATATTGGAAAAAGTAGTTAATGAGTACCTTGCATTTTAATTTGAATGCACACCTAACAAGGAAGCACATCCACTAAAGGGATTGTGGGGAAAGCTTATGTTGCATGCTTGTGATTCTTGCAATGTTGCATGCTTGTGATTCTTGCAATGTTGCACAAAGATATGGAGAAATATTTTTGATATGCCTTGCTTACACTTTGATTTGACAAGTGACAAGGACCAAGATGATATAAGTATGGCTGAAGATGTTGATGATGATATTGCATATGAATAGTAGCCTTGTGAAGAAGGGCTGGAGCACCAACCCATGATCAAGAGGTTGGTGGAAGGAATGTGTAGCCCTGGTAAGAGGCCAACTGATCAGGTAACATCATATGATATGTTGATGGCAGCCATGCAGGTAATGTTTATTATGCTAATTGTGTAAATGTTGAGAAAGGATGGGTAAGAATCCCTTTAACTATGTTTTTATCATCATAAAATGGTATGCATGTAATAGTGAATTCATTTATGTGAATGACATCCCACATGGTATGGTGAAGTCGGTGGTAGTAAAGAAATGTGCATTATACCATGTGACTATTTAAATTTTGAATGCATCAATAAGAAATAAGAGCATGCAATGTGTGAAACCATGAAAATGATGGGTTGTGAAGTCTGCAATGCTCAACAAGTATCCCATGAAATCCCTATTGGTGTTAATTTGGGATTAAATTTCTTTTCCAACAACCAAGGAGTGAGAGAACTCCTGATGTGTTGTGTTTGGATGAAGAATAAGGCACCCAATTTGTTAAACAAGTGATTGGGGGGATGGTTGGGTATTGTGTTGAAGCATTGGCTAGGGTGTCCAACTTACCATGGTAAGCAACCTGTTTTGGCACAAGAATGTTTAGATCACTGATGTAGTGCATCACGTATACAGTAACTAAGTAAATGTACATTAACAGACTATGTAAATGTTGTGAATGTGCATGCATATGTGTGAGTGCACATGTTGGAATGCATTGTGTGAATGCATGGTTGTGATATATATATTTCATTGCAATTAGATAATAGATGAAATGATGAATCATTGTCAATTCTAAGATCCTTTAATGAGATGCCATGGGGATAGATTTGCAAGAAGGGATATGATTGTGTAATCATAAATATTGGAAATTTTGTTGAATTGCATAGACCATGTGACTGTATCTTGGAATCTATTTGTGAATAAAGTGCACATAAAGTAATTGTATTTCATTGCATTTGAGATACTAACAGTTGATAGTGTTTGAATTGTGGTTTGGTTATAATTCTGAGATCACCCCAGTGGTTGTTATAAATGTTGCAATGAAATGATTATGTGCATGGGTACTCACCAAGTGCTTGGCTAATTGAAATTTCAGATTTACAGGTAGAAATGTCTTGGGTGTGGCAATGTGGGTAAGTCCATGATAAGACTGGAACCTACCATGTACAAAGCCAAAAATTGTGAGGAGGATCTCATGGGGATGAAATCTGATTTTTGGTGTAAAAAATATCGGTAAAATTTCTTATTTAAGTTTATGAGAAGGATGTCGTGGTTGAAAATATATATATATATATATAGTGAACAGAATTGTAAATTCAGATTTGAATGTGATTATGTGTTTCTATTTCAGACTGTTTGAATGTGATTATGTGTTTCTATTTCAGACTGTTTCAATGTGATTATGTGTTTTTATTTCATACTACTTGAGTGTGATTAGGGCCTACATGACTCACATCGGAAAGGGGTGCACACCTTTCGGGTGTTGTGTTGTGTTATGGTTGTCAATAGTGACTACACCCTAAAGGAATGAACAGATTCCTGGTGTTTCAATATTAGAGAGTGAATTGTATGAAGTATGTTACAATTTTATATCAACAATACTAATGAGCTTACCTACCTATCTTGTGTTGTCAAGTATTACACCTACAATTGATAATGCATGCTAAGGAGAGAAGTGAGGTGGGTGTCGAGGCTGGCTAGAGCGCGTGGAGATGCCTATGGCTCTGTAGTAGAGCCCTTGACCTGGAAATGGTCATGGTTTAGTTTCCTTCCATTGGCCTGTTAACCCAGACGGGAGTGTTGGTTGGAAATGGAGAGGGTAAGGCTCTGTAGTAGAGCCCTTAACGTGGAAATGGTCATGGTGTAATTTCCTTCCATTAGCCTGTTAACCCAGACGGGAGTGTTGGCTTGGCAATGGAGAGGGAAAACCAGGTATGGGATTGGTTTGGCACCATAAATGCTTGGTAAATCCATTTGGTGCACTGGTTGAGCATTAAATGTTGTGTAGAAACCTGAGTGCTGGCCAAACATTCCTTAAACACTTGGTAAATCTAGTCGGTGCATTAGTTGGGGCGTTGAATGTTGTGGAGCATCCTGTGTGCTGGTCAAACATTCGTTATTGTATCAACAGGAGATCCAAGGCTTGTAAAGAAAAGAAGGAGCATGTGGAGTAGCTTGAATACGTCCAATACAGATAAGTATTTGCTTGCATCTTCTTGCTTATTTCATAGGAATATACATATGTATATGATTTGGTTATGATTTGTAAACCCTTGTTTAGAGATAAATCCTATGACCATAAACTTGACATGTGAATTGATTCAATGTTTGAGTGTAGGTATTGCTAAAAGCAAGGACCTTGAGGGAACCCTAAGGGTGCATGTGGACATGTGACTGTCCTAGAAAGCTCAGTATGACTAACAATGGAAAGTGGTGCTAGTGGACTTGTGTGGGTCCTAGCAGCCAAAGGTTCTGTAGGAAACAATGGGGAAAGGCTCCGTGGTTGAAAAGCCTTGGACAAACCTTAGACACCAAGTGTCATTGCCAAAAATAGGAAAAGGCGAGTCAAGCATTCACATTGAAGTGAAAGAGACCAAGGAGCATGGAACCACAGTTGTGGTGGAACTCCAAATTGGAACAAGATTAAGAGGGGGGAAATATTACTTTTCTCTTTCTTTTTTATTGATGCAATCTTGAAACAGAAAATTGTTGAATGCATGTCATGAATGAAGGTTGACTATGTTTATTTTTGCTTGAAATAAATTGTGAATGTTGAATTAGTTAATTCCCTGTGAAGGGATGAACATGAATGGGTTCATTTGTATGTTGGACAAGCATGAAATGTATGGAAATCTCATGGATTAAGCATGAACTTTCCATGTCAATTGGGCAAGTAATTGACTGGTCTTAATGCTTATGTTATGCTTGGCCTAACAAGAATTGCAATGATAAATTTCACAGGTGAAAATTCAATCAATTGGTTGCAGTTGTTACAAGACAAGTGCTGCTAGTATTCAAATTGTGGATAGTTGTGCACATTGATCAGGGCAGCGGGCCAAAAGATATTGGACTTGGCTGAAATTCTTCTTCAAACAACTTCCAAGACCCAAGAGAATCTTGGGGAAATTCTCAAGCTACAAAATCAATAGAATGAGATGAACCACAAGGTTTTGCAGGTCTCTATTTGTCTGCAAAATGAGGTAAAAGGCATTCAATCTATCAGCAATGGAAGGGACAACATGTCAATGAAGAGGAAATCACCCAATCATCCCATTAAGAAACGCTCAAGGATGGAAGACTCAAGGGAAAAGGAGCAAGTAAAGAAAAAGCAGCCACTGAAATGTTGGGAATGTGGAGGAAATCATTGCCTCCATAACTGCCCAACAAATAACAACAACAATAATTGTAACCATAAAGTTTCCAGACTTGTGGATTAGCTGGAAGATAAAGAAAAGGAAGGGGTTTTTGTAGAGATGGAAGGCCTATTGAAACCAAGTACTTTATCCTGGAAGCTCAAAGTAAAAGATGAATGTAGGACAGACCTGCCACATTTTGTGAATTTTGGACATGTGTAAATTGTGTATGTATTCCTAAGTATTGGAACACCGAGGATGGTGTTATTCTAAGGGGGAGGGAAATGTAATACCCCCATTTTGGCCCTTAGGATATATTGGCTTTAATGTAAACACTGTGAATATGTGATGTATAATTCCTAGCATGGAGCTCAAGGCCAAGGCCCCGTTAGTGAATTAACAGCTTTAAGAGGCAAGTATTTGACATTGTGTGATCCATGTGCTATTAAGCCATGGAAATTGTAAACTGATGTAAATATCATCTAATAAAAATACTAAGGGTTGGCTATGGATGCAAATAAATGAGGGGGAACTATGTATCCACTAGGAAGAGGTGAGGGGGTTATGGGATGGAACCATAGACTGCCATATGTCACCATGAGAACCCCTTTGACCTGTCCTAGCTGCCATTTATTTCTTCTGTAAGGAAGTACTTTAGAAATTGGATTCACGAGGTTGATGGAGTATGGGCAGCCCTGGATTCCGTAAGGCAGGGTATGGGGCTCTGGTTACTTGTCCCATAAGTCACTCCACCTCATGGAGGGACATTTTTCGCTCATCCCTAGGCCATGGTGATTCATTCTAGCTCAGTTAGGAGGAGGACACAGAGGGAGTAGGAGATAGAACTAGAAATCATGATTCAGGGAAAGCCACGATTTGCAGAGCCAAGACTGCTCAGAAATCTACGTAGGAAGGTAAAAAACATTTGGGGATCCATAGACCCAAACTTTGGAGCGATTTGGAGAGTGTTAGATGCCTCGAAACCCATAGGGAAACCCGGATCTGTTAGCTTGAAATCGCAAACGCGGGACAGATCCTTTCGTTTGTAACCCTAAGGAGATCCAAGCGTGGATGACACAATGTAAATCGTAGTGGGAAGAGACCAGGAGGGTTTAGACTGCGTGGTAGAGCCAGTGTGGGCTCATTTACCCTTGATTTAGCAGTCGGGTCCAGCCATACCTGCCCGTGTCAACGCTGAGGGAAGGAGCGCCCGAGGGACTGTGCAGCAGAGAAGGGGACCTTACTTAGGCTAAGAGTGGAGGTGATGGGGGTGCCTGGACTATCTAAGGCCATTTGGTTATTACTATAGCTCTGTGGATGAGCTCATTGACCTAGAAAACCCCTTACATGTCTCCCACTTGCTTGGCAAAGCCAACTGTGTACTGGATGACTTGAATGACTGAGAATCCAAGGCTGTGAGTGAACCTGAGTGGTCCTCCTTAGTGGATACGTAGCCCCAGCTCAGGGTGGTATCTGAGTGTAGAAAGAATACAGGTTGGGCAGAGACCTATGGTTGGGTTGGAACGTTGCAGTCCATAGCCAGTTTGTTTGGTGGTTTCAATTAGAGATAAGTGTTTCTTGTTGTCTCTGAATTATACCAATTTATATACATGGTTGATTGTTTGTTTATGTATAGATGCATGGAATGATCCAGCTGATTGATGAACTAAACACTTGTATCTATGTTGTTATTATGCCCATGATGAATGTTGGTAAATGCATATGAGTGTGTGTTAATATGGGTTAATGCAGCTGTGTTCTGCCTCCATGTGCTTTACTGATATGTAAATCTGTTCATTGATGAATGGGGATGAGTTCGGTTGAGGCCCTGAGTGTGATGAGGGTTCAGTTAGGACTATGGGGAAGAAAACGACACCCCCCTTTGGTGTTCAAGTTCCTCCTGTGGATCAGATGGAGGAAAGGGGCCATGATAGAGTAGTATAAGAGCCTTGTAAAGTGGGGAAGAGGCCTTGAGGATTTTGGTGCCACATTTTAGGATGGAATAAGGACAGGACCATAGTCATCGGATGTAGCATAGGATCATTCATTTGCATAGGGCTCGCTGAGAGCTTTCCAACGGTACCATATTTTCCCAAAATGGACTAAGGATGAAGAAGTTATCAGCCTTAGAAGTTAGTGGTCATAGGGGTATGGCCAGCTTCCGACTTTCCAAATCCACAGTGCGGAATGCGGAAGTCGGGGAAGAATGTATTCTTCTATGGTTATTCCGAGATCCAATAAGAACATATCAAAGGACACATTCTTTGGGTAGCTTTTATGCAGTAAGATGCAAAATATTTGTTTTTTTTTCAATGTTTGTATCATTGCCATGTTCCAAGGGTTGCAAAATAGTGGTTTTGTCAATCGGACGCAACAAGAAATCAAATTTGCAGCTAGAACGATGGTATTTTTTCAGCTTCTTATGTGGTGAAGAATTTGAATCTTTATCAATTGATTAGTACGGAGCGATGAATCAGTATAAAAGTATCTGTTAACAAATGTTGTAATGTCATGTTCATAATCTTGGTGATAGACATAGGAATTTTTTATCCAAAGTAATCCATGCTCATGTTCATTGCCTCTACTTTGGAATTCGGTAATGAAGAAATAATCTTTCAAGTCTCCAAAGTATTCATTATTACTTGAGATCAATTGGTGAATGTTGTTATTCTATGTTTATAGTAATGGCTACAAGTGATAGGATGCTTTCTTATCAATGATTCGATAGTTTCTACAGATTTTGTTATACTAAATTCACATGGAGAAATGTTTCTAGTTTCTTGCAATGCATTACACAATGGAACCCAAAGAAGTTCAACACTAGTATAAGTCACAAAGAACGTTGGGGGGGCAAGTTGACGTATCATTGCAAAAACATCTTTTCTTATGTGTTCAAAGTAAGTAGGTGATGTGTGTATGATTTTGAGGTAGCAATAGGAAATTTGTGGTTTCAATATTTTTTCAAGGCTGCTCCTATATTTTACACCCTTCACAACTAGTTTTTCCCCTTTAGTTCTCCTTTTCAAATTGAAGTCCAAGTTGAGCATGAAACTTTGTTAATAAGAACTTGAACTGCTTTGAAGAAAATGTTTGTTTTACGTGTTGCAAAGTCTTCAGAAGCATACAAGAGCTTCCACTATGTTATTTGCTGGTAAGTAAATCGGTCTGTAATATCACTAGGTCGTCCATATCCATAAAACAATACAAGGAAATTAATTTTTTTCAGAAAAAATTGTCTTCGAATATGCTTAGTGGGTGAAACCCTTCAAAAGGTGCAATTTGTATTATTTGATTATCCAGATCATCTATTAAATGGCCTTGTCCATAGCCATGGACCATTGTTTCATACATAATTTGGGTTCCTCATTCTCATCAACATAATCAAGGAATTCCATGTTTATTGCATCATGTCTATGTTTTTTACTGTCTTCATTGAAAATATGTTCTCGTTCATTATTGATCATGACACCCTCAGATTTGTAGAGCAGAGTGTTGCATAATACATTTAGATCAAGTATGATATTTCGTGGCTAAATATTGCCAAATAAATAGGCACTTATGTATTCGAGTTTTATTTTTAACATCATAACAATTGTCGTTGAGTTTGATAAACTTCTAGGCAATGTTGTCTGAACTCTACCTAGGTCTACATGGACATTTATGATTGTTCCAGTAAGTGCAGTTTGAACCTTTGTGTAGCCCAGATGCCTAATTTGTGCAAAGGCCATTCTTGGTGACACTAATGTTTCTTCCAAGGGTGTCAATATTGATACATGTTCTAGTTTATTGTTACGATAAATTTTTGAAGGTCTGCAAATGTAGGCAATTCTTGGTTGAAAATATTTCTCTTGCATTTTTTGCATATTTCTTGATTGACCTAGATGACTATCAAGCTATTTTCAAATATGAAAGACGAATAACTCAACACCATTTTATTGTCAATGATACCAAGTTATTTTTTTAACTGCATTCATTTACATATAGTGCATGCATGATTTGGTGTATCTTCAATTGAGGCTAAATATATGGCAATTGTATTTTTTGCATATTTTGTTTTTCTTTGCGATGCACAGAGCCATGTTGTCTTATTTCTTGTTTTAGATGTTGCAACCTTGTAATATTATTACTGGGAATGGGAAAGGAATGTGTTTCTGCTCTTTTGACAGTTGTATCTTTAGGATATTGCAAATTTGCATTTTGTTCTTTTGGAATATTTGAATGATTTGTATATGTCTTTTTTGTTTGTGTATTATTTATTTTATTTATAGGTGTGCAATTCGAACGAACAAGATGTTCAATTCGTAGATTCCTGTGTGGATGGATTTGAGGAGTGGTGTCTGAGGTAATCATAGTCTCCATTTTTAAGAGTCGATGTTTCGAACCTGCATCTTGGCTCATCATTAGGACGAATGTGTCAAGATGGAGGAGTAGCAGATCTAGTTCAATTAATATACAAATTCAAGAGAAACCAATCCCATAGGTCATCTAAATGAGGAGAAACCCTAACCCTAAATTTTATTAAGAAATTATTCTAAAGTAACTTTCATAAGATGAACATATTTTAGAAAATGATGGATGCTCAAGGAGGAGCTGCAGGTGGGGTTAGGGTTATGGCAGCAGGTTGATGCTCGATTCCATGGGAAACAGATGGTCTGAAGGTGGCCTTCTACTGTCAGTCAGACTGCATGGATATCAAGGTTCATCGACTCTAGGAACTTCGTGCTTGTTACCTGGGTTGTAATACATTTCAAGGTATTCCTTTTCCTTTTCCTTTTCCGTTTTCACTGCACAGTTAGGGTTTCTATTGTTTTTTACCATGGGTTTGGAGCGCAGTGATGAATTGGATTACAACAGTGATCAACTAGGGCATCGTGACATTTGGACTTCTCCACCTGTCAGTTTCCGTGATGGGCAGAGTGTTTGGTCCTCCGATGTTGGTGTGGGTTCTCCATCACAACCCATTGGGTTAGGGTCTCACATTCCGATGCCGGTTTTGGAGGAGGGTGTGAATGGTATTCCTTCCACTGATATGTTTTTTGAGCCTGTTTTTTCACCGGATAGGACAGAGTTCTTGATTGTCGTGGTTTTGGATGGGAACGGCTGGCTTCCTACAGCTGCACAACCTTTTTATCCTCCGTCGCCTCCTTCGGTAGGGTTTGACAGTTCTCTGGACTTCTTGAATGATTTTGGGGTTGGTCTAGAACAGCCAACGGCTAATGGGGCGGAGGGGTCTGTCCGTCTTGGCCATATTTCGGTTGAACCCTCTAGGAATGGTTTTTTTCCCTCGTCTTGAAAGGGGTTTATTGCATGCGGGTTGGACATTAATGAACTAAGGGGTTTTTCGAGTCCGCAGGATGCTAGGGTTAGGACTTCGGATTCATTTCAGAACGGGGTCGTGGGGGATGGGGATGTATGTTCTTGGAAGAAACCACGCCGAAAATGGTTGAAAAATACCGGAAAGGCGCCTAATTATTCCTTGGGTGAAGATATTGGGTTTCAACACATTTTGATGATGGTAAAGACTATGCTGGTGGGTAGGGTTTACGGGCGTTTGGTAACCCTCAAGACTGTCATTAAGTGGGTGAACAGGCTGTGGATGGCCCATCTGGGCTATTCTCCTGAGGTTGTGGCTTTATCGGGTGGATGGTATGCCTTCCATTTCACTCAGGATGCTCATGCGCTGTGGGTACTTAGTCGGAATTGGAATTTGGAGAATGTTCCATTTTTATTAAAACCATGGGATCCATTGTTCAATGCTAGCCGGGAGAAGATGGATACCATTGCGTTATGGGTAAGGCTGTCGGGACTTCCATTACACTACTGGTCAGAGGAACATTTCCAGAATATCGGCAACCTGCTTGGTACGTATTTGGATGCGGATTTCTCCTATATTGAATCAAAGTATCGAAAGGTTACCCGCATTTTAGTCAGCATTAATGTTCGTGAGGGTTTGGCGGATGGTATGGATTTAAAATGGGGCCCTTATATCTTTCCCTAGACTATGGATTATGAAAATGTTCCTTTTCATTGTAGAAGGTGTCATGAATATGGGCATCCGGCGGTTGACTGCACAATTCCTCTGTGTGCGGTTTGGTGCGATCGCCCATGAAGGGGTGGGGATGGAACATGAATCTAAAGGACCGGTATATGCTCCCTTTGAGTCTCCACAAGGAAATGAGAATATTGTTCCTCCTACTGTTCCGGACGGAGGTTTTCAGAATACGGTTTGCTCGGGTGACGATGTTGGTGGTTCCCCGGGGGATTGTAATGAACATTCATTACCTTCTGCGGTTTCGGCATGTGCGATGGTTCCGAACTCTCTTCCTCGACAGGCCAAACATACCTCGGGTAATTCTTTATTTTCTAGATCCGAGTCTATTAATTTTTTTGTGAACAAATTTTCTTTTCCTGGTATGGATTGGTTGGAAGGTTTAAAGAACCTACATATTTCCTATGATTTGTTGCCTCCTCCCTATCCTGGTGGTTGATCCACTAGTTTGTTGGTCTCACCTGTTACCCCTCTATTGGATCAGGTTCTCACTCCAGACCGCCTTGGTCCACCCACTGCAGATCTCCCTTCGTCCAACTCTACATCCCATACTGGTTCTTCTGATTTCGGTTATTTTCTCAGATCGATGGTTAAGAATTCCTCTGGAGGGCTGGGGAAAGTTAAGGTCAGCATGGCCAAGGGTAGGGGACGTCAGTCCTTCATATCTAAGGAGAATTCCAGAGCTTGATCAGACCTATTAGAAGGGAAACAATAATCCATTGAAAGGGCACTTAGAGATGTGCGGGCCCAGAAGAAAGGAATTACAAGAAGATCATGTCTTTTAACGTTCGGGGTCTTGTTAATCCCTCCAAAAGATCAGCTTTGCGGCGGGTGGTTGAAATTGAACACCCGGACATTTTGTTGCTACAGGAAACTATGGGCTCTGGTATTGAGGTTATTTCTACTATGAAGTGTTGGTTCCCAGGGTGGCTCTTTGAAGCCTCAGATGCCTGGGGACGTTCGGGAGGTATAGCGATGGGGTGGAAGGAAGGAAGTATTCTGGTAACTGGTTCTTGGGGGATGGAGTCAGTATTGGGGATGAATTTTAGAACTCTGGACTTTGGTCAGGACTTTACTGTTTTAAACATCTACGGGCCTTATTGTAACCGTATTCCCTTCTGGGATTCTATGCTTAGTAAAAACATAGTCAAGGGATATTATGTGATCATGGGGGGGGGATTTGAATTTTACTTTGGGACACTCGGAGATTTGGGGTCCTCACGCACAGGTGGACTCCCTTTCTAATTATTTTATCAGGAAATTGATAGCAGGAAATCTAGTTGATGTGGAACCGGTATGTCTCAAACCCTCATGGAGGAACAATAGGGTTGGATATAGTCGGGTGGCTAAGAGGATGGATCGGTTTTTACTTGCTGAACATTTGGTGGAGCATTTTTTTCATATTAGTCAATGGGTCGGGAGTGGGGGGTCTTTAGATCACTTGCCCATGTATCTGTAAATTAAAAATGGCTCGGTTAAGTCGCCTAGCCCCCTTAAATTCAACAAGAATTGGTTGAATGACACTACCTTCGTTGATTTATTTCAATCAAACTGGATTCCTTTTACGCCAGAGGGTCATTTGTCTGCTGCTTTTCATTTTGCTGAAAACATTAAGCTGCTGAAGGGTCCGATTAAAACTTGGGCTGGTGAGAAGCAATGTCGAGAGAATAAGGAACTAAAACAGATTGAGGCAGCCCTTGCTACTATTTCTATGAGCGATGGGGGGGGTTCTTTTACTCAAGAATCTAAGGACTCTCTGGTTCGCCTTGAAGCCAGGAAAAATACTCTTCTTTTGGAACAGGAGGAAGCTTGGCGTCTCAAGAGAAGGGCCCTTTGGTTGGAAAGTGGGGATGAAAATTCAAATTTCTTTCATGCTTATGCAAAGGGAAGGTGTTCGGCCAACACTATTTGGACTTTACAGGATCATTTGGGTACTAAACATAACACTTTTGATGGGATGGCGGAGGTTGGGGTTAATCATTTCAAGGATCTTTTTAAGGGGGACAGAGTTAACATTGAGGAAGTTATTAGAGTGGCACAACTCTTTCCTCGCTTTGTGGAGGAGGAGGACAATAGGAACCTGATGGGAGTGATCATGGAAGTAGAATTAAAGGAGGTTCTTGCTAGTTTTCAAAAGGACAAAAGCCTTGAGCCTGATGGATGGACCATCAAATTTTTCCTGGGACTGTTTGATATTGTTGGGAATGATCTATTGAAATTGGTTGAAGATACCAGACTGGAAGGAAGGATCTCAGCAAGCATAAACTCAACATTCATTGCTTTAATCCCTAAGTTGGACTCCCCTTCTACACTGAATGATTTTCGACCAATATCATTATGCAACTGTGTTTACAAGATGATCACCAAGGTAATTGCTAGATGACTTAAGCCTATTCTTTCCTCTCATATCTCTGAAGAACAATTTGGTTTTTTGGAAGGAAGGCAGATTCATGAAGCTATAGGGGTGGCTCAGGAGGGTCTTCACAGTGTAAAAACTCGGAAGCTGAAAGGAGCAATTCTGAAGATTGATTTGTCAAAGGCCTATGACAAAGTTATCTGGTTATACTTAAGATTGTTACTAACTCATATGGGATTTGATATATCTTTTATTTGGTGGGTAATGAGTTGTATTACTACTATCTCTTTCTCGATTCTCATCAACGGGGCTGCTACTCCTTTTTTTCACTCTGGTCGTGGACTTAGGCAGGGGTGTCCCCTCTCACCTCTTCTTTTTCTTTTGGTTGCGGAAGGTTTGAGCAGGGCTATAAAGGAGGCTAAAAGCAATGGTAATCTATGTGGCATTTCGATTACCCTGGATTTTTCCATTACTCATCTGCTCTTTGTGGATGACATTCTCATTTTTTGTTATGGCACGGTCAAGGATGGGAATAAACTTAAGGAGACTTTGGAACTTTTCTCTCAGGCCACTAGGATGGAGATAAATGAATCTAAATCAACCTTGACTACCAATCTCCTTAGTATTGCAGAAGTTGAGACCTTTACCAGACTATTTCCTTTCTCACATCTCCCACTCTCAGAGGGACTCAAATATATGGGTTTTAACTTGAAACCAAATTGTTGCCTGAAGCGGGACTGGTTTTGGCTCATTGAGAAGATGGAGAAGAGACTATTTTGTTGGAGTCACAAATGGCTCTCTAGGGCAGGGAGGCTGGTCTTGATCAAAGCTGTGTTAGAAGTTATTCCTATCTACTAGATGTCTCTGACCTGGATTCCGAGGGACATATTGGACAAAGCTAGAAGATTATGATTTCGGTTTCTGTGGAATGGGAAGGAGGAATCACATTCGGCTCCTTGGGCTCGTTGGGATTCCCTTGCTCTCCTGAAATCCTTCGGGGGGTGGGGATTGAAGAATATTTTCCTTTTGTCCAGGGCTCTGGCATCAAAGGAAGGATGGAGATTAATTATGTCTGGAGGATTATGGGCACAGGTTATGCAACGTAAGTATATAGCACTGGATTCCATTTAATCTTGGATTCGAAAGCCTGCTAAGACTCATCTTGGGGGTTCTATAATCTGGAAGGCAGTGGTAAATTCTTTTTACATTATTGAACGAGATTTGGTTTGGGATGTTGGGAATGGACAGAAGGTCAGGATTGGGCAGGACCCTTGGGTGGGATGTATGCAACAACACTTGTTACCAGGGGCAACTGTGGAGGCATTACATGTACATGGTTACATTTTTCTCTCTCAGCTGGTCGACCCTGTTGATCTAGCTATCAGTCGTCATGCTTGGCGTCCTGTTCATACGTTTGGATTAGATGCAGGGGATGAAATTGAACTGGTTTGTTATTTTCGGGCCCTCAACCTTGATCACATTTCCCTTTCTGATCTTGATGATGCTTATTGTTGGGATGCAGACCCATCAGGCATTTATACTCCTAAGGGGGGCTACCTGAAACTTAGTGCTAATATTATGCGTGATGAAAATGTCTGGTGGTGGAAACTTTTGTGGAAACAAAAATGTCCACATAAGTCTCGAATTTTTATGTGGTGTGCTCTTCGGAACCGGGTTCCGACTTGGGATTTTCTACAGAAACGAAACAAAGTTGGGTCGGGATGGTGCTGTCTATGTAAAGTTTCGGGGGAAACTATTATTCATCTTTTTATTCACTGTCCATTCATCAAAGCGGTTTGGGTGGTTTCCTCTCGGGTATTAAAGGTTCTTTTTCTTTGAGCGGGGGATTCCATTGAACATTCCTGGAACAATTGGTATCATAATCCTCTTTATAAAGATTACAGACAGCTGCCATTATTGGTGATCTGGGGTGTTTGGCTTGCTCGTAATCACTGTATCTTCAACGATAAACCCTTCTTACATACCCAGACTGCTTTAAACTGTTGTGGCATTTTTCTTACCCACAAAAGGGTTATTCGTCCATATACTGTCCATGATATCCTGCCTGTGAACCTTGATCGATCCCATCCTTGGAGTTTCTTCGACGGAGCATGTCAGAATAATCACTATGGGGGTGGGGCTCTTTTATTTTTGTTGCCTGCACATTTCTATGAGATGTCTATGGGGTTGGGGGAGGAAGTAATAATTTTGCAAAAGTTGTTAGCCTCAAATTACTTGTTCTGTTTTCCTTTGAGAAGGGATGCCGAGAACTGAATGTGTATGGGGATTCTCTAAACGTGGTCAATTGGATCGCTAGTACTCATCAATGTTATAACATTCAGCTCTCCAGCGTTTTGAGAGCTATCTGAGACAGCAGCAGTGTTTTTGACTCCTTTCATTGCCATCGTGTCTATAGGGAAAATAACACAGCAGCGGACCGGGCATCGAAGGCGGGGCTCCTTTTGGGGGCTGGTCAATGGAAGATATCAGAATTTACCGATGGCTTGGTTCGGGAGTTTTATCATAGACCCTTCATAGAATGAAGGCCACTATAGGATCTCTATGGCACTTTTCTGTTACTCTCTTTTAGGACTCTGTTACTCTCTTTTAGGACTGTTTTTTGTTTTACAAGCTTGTGGAAAGCTGAAACTTATTCTGTGGTTGTACAGGAACTTATCACTCTTGTTTTTTAAGATGATGCATTCAGTATGCCTATATTTTGTAATATTGTTTGAACAGTTGTAACCGCTTATCAGAGCAGATACTCTGAGATACTACATAACAAAAACACTCTTTAGGATGTTAATGATCATATGTAATTTTGTTCTAGAAGGATGAAATAGAATTACTACTTTTTTTCTGGGAAAAAAAACTTTCATAAGAAATTCTATAAAAATTTATTAATAATTTCTAAGCTAAACTATTTAGAAACTTTAAACTAAATCTAAAGCCTAAAGACTTACTAGATTATTAATAATTGATAATTTGATATTATAAATTACTAATAAATTAATATTAGTAAGTATTATTAATTATTATTAAAGATGTTCAATGTTTTTGTTTGCCTTAATGCTTTTTTTTTCATGGAGAAAATGTTTGTTGCATTTATGTCTAGCTGCATTTGAACAGAAGTATACACACCTTGTGAAAGTGTCCCCATTACAGCCTCAATAAAAAAAATTTAAGCAATGGCAAAATTCGCACAAGTGAACCACTAATAGGAAAATGTGTTAGATAGAGTATCTTTGTTGAAGTATATGTTGAATAAAATCTTTAGTCTATTGTTTATGATTCGATGCTCAAAATTTATATGTTGGTGCTAAAGAACTCACATAACAATTGCAATGCAAAATCACTTCCTTCTATTTTTCTATGTCTATATAGCAATGACAAATTGACAATATATCCCTCCCAATTAACAATATATTGCTCACTCCTTGTAACCTTTTCATCAAGATATTTTGTCAAACAATTGATTTCCCTAATTTTGTTTGCATTATAGTAATTGCAAAAAGTTTTGTGTGATTGTCCTTCTCAAAGAAGGCACATCAATATATGATATCAATCCACAAACTGATTCAAACAACGAGTCATGGCAATCATTGAAAAGGATGTCAAGTATATAAAGGTCGTGCTTCAATAAAGCTTCTTCAATAAGCAAGATGTCTATTTGAGCAATAGTAGAATGGTCTACAAGCTCACATTGGGTTGGTTCTTTTGATATCAATTCTACTTGTTCATTTGATCTTAATGACGAGAACGTCTCAAAGTGTCTGCATGATGTAACCTGGTCATGGACCAAAAGGTTATATTCATATGCTATTAGTGTTGAACGTCGTAGTACTTTGTTTTCTTTTCAAACGACCGAACAGAAGCTGGGACTTTTAGCCAATTCAAAAACCATTTGATGTAGAAAATATCACCCCATAGGCCAAGTTCAAAAGGCTCCTGGAGATTTGATGCAGACAAAGACATTTTGTGCAAATATGCATCCGCATTTTTTACAGGATGCAAATCTTTTAGGAAATCACTAGTCAATGTTGTTTTCATTGAATGAAGAGCTTCGGGATCTTGACAAGATAGATTAGCCTTAAAGTGGTTTACTATTTCTTGTCTTATCTCGATATATGTAAATCGAAAGTGCACCAAGATGGCAAGTGCATCGAACAAGCAATCTCTTAGGTAATAGTGGAATTTTTTCAACCAGAAGAAGATGTGGCTAGCCAACATGTAATCAATTTCTTGAAGATATGCTCCTTGCATTGCAAAAACACGTGGTTCAATGAAATAAGTCGACTTGTTAAAAATTTTCTCCTCTTGAGAAAGAGAAACCATTTTTTTTTACATAAGAAAAATATCAAATAGATCGGATTGTATCGTCAAACTCAAAACTATAGCAAGAAGGGGGGAAACCAAGAAGATGTTGACATTTCAACTATCTCTGTATTTGGAGGAAAAATGCAACTAACAATAGCCCCACTTGAAATAACAAATGTGAAGTTCAAAGTTCGATATACTAATAAAAGATTCATTATAATTCAAGATGGCAAGTGCATCGAACAAGCAATCCCTTAGGTAATAGTGGAATTTTTTCAACCAGAACAAGATGTGCCTAGCCAACATGTAATCAATTACTTGAAGATATGCTCCTTGCATTGCAAAAGCACGTGGTTCAACGAAATAAGTCGACTTGCTAAAAGTTTTCTCCTCTTGAGCAAGAGAAACCATTTTTTTTGCATAAGGAAAATATCAAATAGATCGGATTGTATCGTCAAACTCAAAACTTGAGCAAGAAGGGGGGGAACCAAGAAGATGTTGAAATTTCAACTATCTCTGTATTTGGAGGAAAAATGCAACTAGCAATAGCCCCACTTGAAATAACCAATGTGCAGTTCAAAGTTCGATATACTAATAAAAGATTCATTATAATTCAAGAGAAGAGACAATAGTGAAGAACATAAAAAAAAAAATGAATTAAAGCACACATCAAGTAAAGACAAACATAAACAAAAGCATACTAGGATTCCATAAACCTTGTTACAAGCTTCAAGAGGAATCTATAGAGCACATTCAAATTTTTTTCACATACTGTGGAATCTGAATGGCTAAACACCTCAATAAATCGAAATATCAAGCACATCAAATGATGAAGATTTGTTCCAATTGGATACAATGCCTTCATTCTACTAGATCATGTATTGGAGATGAATGACTATATTGAAACCTATATAGAGTCTATTATGGCAATAGTTTTTTCAATGTAGCCTAAAAATATTGCATAAATAAAATGAAAAAAGCATTAGTTCCTTTCTATCTCTAGTTAATATATGCACATATGCATCCAAGAATTGGATATTATTGTAGTATGTATACAAATTAATGGTCAAGTTTTTGTTGTCAAGTGCTTCCAAGTCTTAGGACATACTTGGAAAACATTAGGGTAGTTGATTTTGGTAAATAAAGCAATGCCCTAAAAGAGAAAGTATTTGATTCCAAGACTAACAAGTAGTCTAGATATACAGTTAATTACTTGGGAGAAAAGGCTCATTTGCAAATGATTCTAGGCTCGAACTTTAAAGAGCTATTGCAGTCACGAAAATTTGCACTATGTCTCTACTCTTTTGATCAGATGATATCACTAGATACATTGTTATGAATCTATTTTGATCTTAAACCATAGAAAATATCCCAAGCAAGTGTAAAACCTTATATCTTCGGTCCATACAATATCTCTCTACAAAATATCCCAGTGGCAAAGGCGATGCCAAATATAGCATTATATAGAAATATTCTTGTATATTTTGCATATGCCTATTCCATATTGTTATTTGATAGAAGACATCAAATAAGTAGTACTCTTGTTCATTGCATTGTATTCAAATTTATTGAGCCTTTTTTATTATTGAGTGTTACTTTTTTTTTCATTACCAACAGACCATGTGATTCATGTTCAAAGCAAGAACAATCGATCTATGGAAATGGAAAAAGCATTTAGAACAAAGTTCAATATAGAATAGCTTTTCAACATAAGAGCAACACTAGAAGCATGTTCCTACTAGCTTACCATGCAAGGAAATTTGCATGTGGCCTATTGCAATGGCATCCAAATATTGTCATAGGTGTATGTAAAATGTAGAAATCTAGGTACGAAAGGCATGGATCTAGTGCCTGGTCTTGTAGACCTAATTGCATGCAACCTATTTCCATGCCATCTCAATCTTCATGTAGGACTTACCAAAATTGCTAATTTTCAATTTATTTCAGGATTTACCAATATTGCACTAAATTATATGATCAACTTACATGCTTCAATGGACAAGAAAAAAAAAAAACTTACAACTATTTCTAGACGATAAGAATATGTTCCTACCTTTTTTTCCCGATATAAACATAAGTCTATTTTGTTCAAAACAACATAAAAGGATTGTATGTAGCTAGCCTTGGAAGTAGCAAAAGCATGTCCACGATAGACAAGCCAATCAACTCGATAGGATATATTTTTTAGACAATTTTCTAAAAGAATGGAAAAAAAAATATGAAACATTGGATGCAGCAACATGATACATAGTTATGAACTTTATCAACATGAGAACGAAAAACAACAAATTTTGAATTCTAGCTATCAAATCCAATGCCAAAATCCATAAAGGTTCTATATCCATAACATACATGAGGACAAAAAAGTTCATGATTGTCCTTAGCCTGGGTACTAAAACACTGAGCACATGTTTTTCGATTTTTAAGAAAATGGTGAATGGCAATTCAATGTTCCAATACATCAGTCAATCGATGCATGCCCCTGAAGCTATTTCAAGAAATAACAACCCACCCAAACAAATGATTAAAATGACAAGGAATCTATGTTCATAATTATAAAATCCAGAATTCAAGGGAAACATCCACTGCACGATAGAAGTCTCAAGACTACCATGTCCTTTAGTCCACTTTGGATATTAATGAATATCCCATAGAAGGGTCTATCCCAAGGTATACAATGACTGCTAAATAGAATCAATTGATAGAGAAAAGAGTTATTTCACAGTAACTTTTCCAATTGTGAACACAGGCATGAAACCTAATTCAAAATTGGATAGTTGCTAAAAAACTATTCACTAGACATTTGTCTAAAGCTATTGCTAGTGATTGCGATCTATCTAGAAAATAGAGTAAAGATGAAAAACCTACAAAAGTGTCTAGTCCAAGGCACACAACCATTGTTAATTAGAATTTATTTATGGAGATACTAGTTACAATATAATTTTGCAATTGTGACTGCAGATGCAAAAGTTGACTGTAGTTCAGATATTTGCTAATAGCCTATTCAACAACCATTATTCTATTGTAGCATATGACTTTGCAAGCATTTGATGAGGGAAATAGGACCTTATCACTAATTTTTGTTGACATGTTCACTGCCCATAAAATGCAGGGAAACCCTAGTGTGATGTCCCCATCCCCTAAACCAAGGCCAAAAACACTAGGAACCCTAAGGGGCAGCCTGAATAAGGGTAATCCACAGTTGAATAATGGTTACTAAGGCTAGGACATCATGATAAAAATCCCATAAAATAAAACATTCATCCTATTTAATTTGAAATGCAAGAAAAAAATGCAGATCATTCCCCAATACACATGTTATGCAAGGTAAATGCAAACATGAAATGCGACTAGATATGAGCAAGCTATTAGCATGATTTCAAACATTAAATATTAGATCTATTACAGCCATACAAACACTAATAAAATAAGATCTGCAAGTTTCCATAAACAATGTAATAATCAAATCTACAGGTTGTCATCCACAGCCACATTAATAGTGTTAAAAATCAGATCTACTATCTTGCACCTACAACCATATAAACAAAAAGGAACTTAGATATGAAGGTTTCCATCTTCAGCCATATAAACGATAATAACATCAGATCTCATGGTTGTCGCCTACAACCATGTAAACAACAATAAAATCATATCCACACACACACACACACACATATATATCAAAAATTGTAAATAAACATATAACAAAATACTCATCTTAATGAAAAGTAACTAGCTTAAACAGGACAATGTTCCGCTCATCCATAGGCATGCCATGCTCATGCTTCTTTCAACATGACAGTCACCCCTGACCTAAGGCCATAGATCCACAAGAGAGGTACTCTCAAACCAAAAGGTAGGGTGTGTTCTTCTCAACACAGGGAACACTGCCACACCAAAATAGCTATATGTTAGTCATACGGAAACCTTTTTCAATGAGACAAAAAGTATTCCTTATTGGAAAAGACGTTCCATACACAATGAAATAGGTTTTACAACCCATAAATGCTCAAAAAAATTTGAACCAGAACATATGGTTGTGCCTTTCTAAACATTGTGAGAATACTTAAACTACACCTTTCACCATATCAACTTTCACTTCCATCTACACTACTTTGTGAGTTGTGACTCCCCTTAATGCACAAGCCCTCAAGATATCACCACCCTCACCCAGGCTTTCCAAGATATATTGGATATAAAAAATCAATGGGAGAAGGACTCATGTCGTGTAAGCATAGATCAATCTTCAATCCCCATTACAGGGTCTTCAAACCTCATTACAAGGCCTTCAATATTCCTGCAATACAATGCATCTCCTAATCGAGAGCATGTATTTCACATACAAGAGATCATTCCACTACACTAGAGAGCTCAGAGAGAGAGAGAGAGAAAAGAAGAGTGAAAGAGAGTCTATTTGAATTCCCAAGGAAGTGACTGATCCAATTCCAAGAGAGGTAACTCATATTCATTGGGGGGTTACTCAATTCATGAGAGAGAGGTTAAAATTCGATATTCCCTTTCTCATAATAGAAAAAGGTGCAACAAGAGGCGAGTCACACTTTTTTTAAGGAGTGCAGGCTAAAAATAGCCAGTGAGGGAGCACTAGCACATGAGGAGAATCACAAGAGGCTTGGAATAGCTAAGGATGGCACACTAGCCAAGAGGGTCCCATCAAACATCAAAGAGGGTGTAATAGTACCTCCATAAACCAAAATAATAAAAAACAGGGTCCCACAAGTAATTTTAGGGAGAGAAACAAGTCCTAGTCCCCAACCCCCTCACATGTGGAATCCATGCCCCCCATTCTCGTTAGTTGTCCATGTTGAAGCTAGTTATTTAATTAAATAATAATAATAAATTCCACAGTCCCAGCACCTAGTGCCCAATAACAAACAAAATAATAACATATGTTTGGGTATTAACAACCGAAGTATTACATCCCCCTCCCCCTTAAAACAATGCATCATCCTCGATGCATACTTATGACATACATGCCGCAACACAAAATTTCTAAAAAGATGAGTGTATGCCCCCCTCATAGCATATTCCAGTTCCCAAGTAGCATCTTCAAGGTTGCAGTGGGTAAATTGGACCCTTACCTGCCTAATCTTTCAATTATGGAGCAACTTGACTTTTATGCCCAATATGGTAACTGGTTGCCCCCAAAAATCCCCTTCTGATTCCACCTAAATCACATTCCAATCAATCACATGATTAGCATCAAGTATATACTTTTTTAACAAAGATACATGAAATACATTATGCACTTTTATGCAAGCAGGCAATGCAAGCTCATATGCAATGGGACCTATCCTTGCTAAGATCTCAAAAGGTCCACAGTATCTAGCAGCTAGCTTGGAATAGTTCCCCAAGTTCAAGGAGTTCTTCTTGGGTCTGACTTTCAAAAAGACATGATCTCCAATTTTAAATTGTTTATCAGTTCTATTATGATCTGCATAACTTTTTTGTTTGTCTTGAGTTGCATTCATATTCTACTTGATCTTAATTATCTGATCTTCCATGTCCTTCACAAGTTCAGGTCCAATCATGATTATGTTTGTTGGATTATCCCAACTGATAGGAGTATTGCACTTTATCCCATACAATGCCTTAAAAGAACTCATCTTTAGAGAGGCACGATATCCATTATTATAAGAAAACTCTACCAAGTGCAAATAATCATCCCACTTGGATGGTTGATCCATCACATACATTCTCGACATATCCTCAATCACTTGATTGACTCTTTCTATCTGACCATCTCTCTGAGGATGGTATGTTGTACTCATGTTCATATATGTGCCAAACCCTTTGAACAAGCCTTTCCAAAAGTTAAAAGTAAACTTGGCATCTTTGTCTGACACCATAGCTTTTGGAATTCCATGTAGTTTGGAAACCTCTTTCATATAGATGTATGCAATGTTGGTTGTCTTAAGAGTTGTTTTCATTGGAATAAAGTGTGCAAATTTAGTCAACTTATCCACTACTACCATGATGGCATTGTCAGGCCTAATATATGCACTATTAATTCGACATTAAATTATCAACCGGGGCTCATAAGCTTTGAGGTGCTAGCATTGTATGTGCAGGATCGAAACCTAGTCTAACCTAACCTAAAGCTAGCAACACACTTCAAACTAGAAAATGAATTTAATTAACAAGAAATAAACTAAGACCTTAGGTTTAAACCCATTCCGGTAGTCTAACCTAACCTAAAGCTAGCAACACACTTCAAACTAGAAAATGAATTTAAGTAACAAGAAACAAACTAAGACCTTGGGTTTAAACCCATTCTGGGAAAACTATATCCCACAAGTTAGGTTTTTAATCTTCCTTTGACATTTAAAACCATAAAAAATTTAAGTACAAAATACCAAGTACAGAAATGAATACTAAGTACAGGGATTCAAAATGCGGGAATGAAATTAAACTAAAAAAAACAAATATAAAAATAAAACAAAAGTAAACTAAGTCAAATGATCAATTAAAATATTCTAAATTAAACTTGCATCTAAGTATTTCTAAACTCAAGTGCTCTCAACAACAAAAATATTATATCACTCAATCCTCCTTATATGTATTAACACAAAGCTATAAAATAAACATTTAATTGACATGCATATATTGCAATACAAAGTTATAAAATAAACATTTATTCAACATACATATATATATATTACATTTAAACGTTGAAATGCATGTACATTGTGAAATGTTCCTTTAAACTATGTACAGATTTTAATGTGAGAGGTTACATTATGAATTTAATGACATCACATGTCAACGCACATGGAATGAGATGGATTCTATTATTCACAAAGCTATATTTAACAATATGACATTGAATACTTTGCAGTTATTTGACAAACAAAAAATCGAATTGAAATGTACGGAAATTTCAATTGACAATGTAAGTTAACAACACAAGAGTGCATCAAAGATCTAAATATTGACACTATCACAATCATACGCTGGGAATAAAACCAAGAACACTGACAAACTCAAAGGCTTTAAATATAGAAACGAGCTCTTCTTCATCGAATTTAGAACTATTAATTCAAAACTCAGCAGTCTTTAAGTATAGGAATAGAATTTTACAAGGGGATTGAATTATAAATGTGAGAGACACAAAGAGTATGTAATGTATGATCAATGTTGCAAGTATAAAACAAAAACCTTCAAAAAATATGAAATTCGAAACCAAGGTTGCAATGAATTTAGAGAGTAACAATACGATTACAAATGGACTAGGTATTTGAAAAGAGATGCACAGGAAGAACTTAAATGCATAAACAAAGTTTTGTTAAACAAATCTACTAATTGCAATTTATGATAAACTAATCACATCTCATAGAGCTGTCAATTATCAATCTACGTTCACTCCAATAATCAGATTTGCAACTTTAGATATATTGTTCTACAGGATTCTATAAAATGAGAAATATACACTACACTAGAAATAACACAACTATTATATTGATATAGCAGCGCTTTTTGATATAGCTCAATGCTGGATACTCTATCTGACAGGCATTTTAAATGCTTTCTACAATATGTAATTTGGTTATTCTCTTAATTAAATTACGTTTTTTCTTTAGAAAAAAAAAACACAACTATTATATTATTATATTGTCTATCATTTATCGTGGACGATCTAACTACATTAACAGTAAACAAAGAGAGATTCACAATTCGAATCAGTTGGCCCTTACTGATTGAACTATGATCATGTGAGCTAGCACTAGCTACGAACTGAAGATTACGATCAAAATACTCTTCAACACATAAATTATAACAGGTGCATGAACAAATCTCACATCTTGAAGACAAATAACATCATAGACTCAGAATTAAATAACATAATGATATTTCATTGCTATTTATTCCTCCCAACTTCGTTACATACAGATATTTATAGCTCAGACTAAGCTCATCCCCTCCAATGCAACTCAACAATGCTCATTAAAACAAGAACTGGTTCGATCCCTGTAGGAATATATGCTACTCAAGATTTAGATGAATATTGACTCATCCTCATGCCAATAATAGGCATGATCTTACAACTCATGAATAGAGTAATTTTGAGCTAACAACATGAGCATCCATTTGGCACATGATTTTGAAAACCGACCGCCATCTAGAAAATCACGTTCTGTTCAGGCGAATATTCCTCCCAACACATTCAATTTATGGAAAAAAAGTCTCCTGATCTAGCTAAATGGGTCCGTTATCGAAGGGCGTGTGATAACTGGCACTCAAATCGCCCCCTGCCGACGACGGAAAATTTTTCGACGAGGCACAGTTCCACCCCTTCTCGTTATTTTTTTGGAATTTGGGCGATCTGGGTCGTCTTAAAATGGGCCAAAACCCCTAAGGGCACAGTTCCATGGCATAGTTCCACAGTAAATGGGGTGGAACTACGATTCTGCCAGTTTTTATAACCGAATCTAGGGAACAAATCGCCGGAAAAGTGGGGCGATTTGAGTGCCAGTTATCCCACGCCTTATCGAAGTGGGTTTTCGACGGTTTTCCAAAATACCTTACCGTTTGTTCACAAATCAAATGGCAACATGGCCTCTTGGTAACTGACATAAATTAATTGCACATCTTTGACTAAGTGCCTCTCTTCCCACATGACCTGGGAAGGAACCATGAGCAACAAACCATGTTGAGGCCAATATCTTCAAAAATTATATCATGCTTTGGTGATTGGAGTGGCAGATATATGAAAACCTTGGACATCGGTAATAATACTCAGAATTGAACATATCATGCTTTGGTGATTGGAGTGGTACATATATGAAAACCTTGGACATCCGTAACAATACTCCATATTGAACTTGGTACAGAAATGAAAACTTTGTACCAAAATAGGTGTTGAAATGCCAAACTAACTTCCACCGTTAAGATCATGAGCCCAAGGTAAAAAATTCCACATGTTTGATAATCTTCTATGTTAAGATTGAACCTCATGATTTCATGTGGCCTTTGGACTATAGTGAAATAACACAACCAAAACAACTAAGCACAGAATCCTAGGTGCAGAAAGCAATAAATTAATTTAAACTCATGGCCAATGTGTTAAAATAATCAATTAGTTGTAAACTTATGTTAATTACTTTCGATGCTATCAAATAAAGAATTTTAAGCAAAAGATAGGTATTCACGATTAATATCTTTGATGAATTGAAAGTAAAAAGTCAACAACATGACAAGATTAAGATAGTAATAATGAACAATGCAGCGACCCAACAGGCATCATTATGGTGTCATAGGCACCTTTGTGATGAAATATATTGTCACTACATCCCACTTCCATTCAAGTATTGGTAATGGTTGCAACAAACCAGTTGGATGTCGATGCTCCACTTTAACCTTCTGGCATTCCATGCATCTAGCTATGTACTCTACAACATCATTCTTCATTCATGGCCAATAGTATTGCTTCCTCACAGATGCCAATGTCTTCCGATAACCTGAATGCCCAGCATAAGGTACATTATGCATCTTCTTCAGAACCATTTTCCTTATATCTCCAGAGTTTGGCACATAAACTATGTCCTTATGCATGAGGATTCCATTCTCTTCCAACCTATACTTATCAAACTTATGTGGTAGTTCCTACTGCTGCAATCCATCTCTTACATGCTGGTAATCCTCATTTGTAACATTAGCTTCAATGATCTTATCTTTCAAATATGATGTACCAGTACTTATAGCTGCTACATGCATCACATGTATCTTCCTATTGAGTGCATCAACTACCTTATTATCATTGCCTTTGATGTGCTTGATATCATAGTCATATTCACATAGCAATTTCATTCATCTTCTATGTCTTGCATTCAAAGTAGGTTGCTCAAACAAATACTTCAAACCATCATGATCTGTCCTTAATTCAAACTTCTTACCCATCAAGTAGTGTCTCCACATATTCAAGGAATGAACGATAGTTGCAAGCTCCAGATCATGAGTGGAATTTAGTTGTGTTCATGTTCTTTCAGCTTTATGGATTCATAATTGATTACATGGCCATTATGAGTCATCACTCTACCAATACCTTGCTTACATGCATCGATGCATACTACAAAGCTTTCATCAGGATTTGCAATATTCAGAACCGATGCACTGGTAAGCATTTCCTTGAGTCTTTGAAAATTGTCTTCACACTTGGAAGTCCATTCAAACTTAACTCCCTTCTTTTGCAAGGATGTAATGGGATGAGATAACTTTGAGAAACCTTCAATGAATCTTCGATAGTACCCTGCTAACCCCATAAAAGATCTTACTTTTGATACATTCCTTGGTGTATGTCATTCCACAATAGCTCTTATCTTTTCAGGATCCATTGAGATGCCTTCTTATGATATGATGTGACCCAAGTAGTGGATTCTACTCTAATAGAACGAACACTTACTTAGCTTGGCATACAATTGATGTTCTTTGAGTACTTGCATCCCCAATCTTAGATGCTCTAATGTTCTTCTTTTGACTTGGAATAGATAATGATGTCATCCAAGAATACAATTACAAACTTATCCAAATACTTTATGAAAAATCCATTCATCACACACATGAATGTTGTTGGTACCTTTGTCGATCCAAAGGTACCACTGTAAACTCGTAATGACCATACCTGGTCCTGAAGGTTGTCTTACTAATGTCTTCATTCTTGATTCTTACTTGGTGATATCTTGATCTTAGGTCTATCTTTGAGAATACATTGCCTCCTCTCAACTGATCAAACAAGTCATCAATCCTTGGCAAGGGATACTTGTTTCTGATTGTTGCTTTGTTCAACTATTTGTAATCTATGCAGAGTCTTGGAGTTCCATCTTTCTTCTTTACAAACAACACAGGAGCTCCCAAAGGTGACACACTGGGCCTTATCTAACATTTCTTCACAAGCTCTTCTAACTACATATGCAACCCTTTCAGTTATGGAGTACTCATTATGTAAGGTTCTTTAGATGAAGGAATTACACTTGGTACCAAATCAATAGAGAAATCAATGTCTCTTTGAGGTGGCATTCCTGGAAATTCTTGGAATATATCTGCAAATTCTTGTAGCACTGGGTAGTCTTGTAGCTCTAGTTCTTTTCCTTCTTTTAGCTCTATTGTGGAAAAAATTGCATAAGTGCACTCTTCCACTTGGTAAGGGGCTAAGCCTCGTAGGTTGTTGCAAGGTCTCAGTCCTTGGAGCCCCTTTTGATGTGGTTTGGTATTCCTCCAAGTGACCCTGCAAGATATTGTTAGTGTATTTCACATCCAAACATGAAAATATTGATCAAACCAAAATTAAAGAGATGGGGAAAGAATGCAAACTTCAACAACAACCAAAGATATGCTAAACCACTCTTGTATTGCCCGATGGAATAGTTGTACAACACCTAGGAGGTGAAGGCTTCAAGGGAAGCCAACAATCTCCCTTAGGGAGTCCTTTCTTGTCCAAACTAAATGCTATGTAGATGGAAGAATAATGGAGAGAAACACTTGCCCCTTGATGGTAAGTGGCAAGCAAGCTTGGGAATGCTCACAATGGTAGGAAATGGTGGGTTATGAGGAAGCTCCAACTCAAATCTAGCATCATAACCTTGCTATAATTTCTCTCTACAAAATGCATGCCAATGGCTTCCTTTTATAGGCCAAGAGGTTGTTGGTTGTGGAGCTTGAACTTCCAATCTCATAGATGGTGATTCAGTCGTGTTTGTACCCTAGGTTTGGTTATGATCCCCAGGGGATCCAGGGGAGTGCTCTGCGCTCCCTCGGCTGGAGGGCGCGGGGGCCAGGGGGGCCCCGTCAGGGGTTCGGGGGAAGCACCCCCGAGAAAGGGGGTTCGGGGGAAACGCCCCCGAGTTACAGGGGTTCGGAGGAGAAGCCCCCGATAAATTTTTTTGGGTTGTTTCGCCAATAGATTTCGAGCCGATGGTTTTGGGTATCCCGTGGTATTTTCCCATTGTATTTCCCCTATAAAATAAAGATATTGTAATACGGCTATGGTTGATGTATTAGGTATTATGCATTGTAAATATATCTGAGATTTTAAAGAGAGACTGTGAGAAAGTGAAGAGGAAGTGCAACGGATGTGTTGCAGGTTGTATCCCTTCATTTGTTGGATGGTATAATAATAAGGACTGGCAATTTCAGTGTGGACGTAGCCCATCTTGGGTGAACCACGATATATTGGTGTCTCTCTTGTAATGTGGTTGTGTAATTTGTATTTGCATCTTGTTTATTGTTATCACTCTGCGATCCTATTTTTCTAACAATTGGTATCAGAGCCAAAGGTCTATTTGGGAGATAAACCCGCAGGAAACTAGGGTTTCTGGTTCGAGTGGGAGCAATGGCAGAAGAAGGAAAGTTTAAGGTCAAGAAGTTTAATAGCTTAAACTACTAGTTATGGAAGATGCAAATGGAGGACTATCTGTACCAGAAAGATCTATTCCTATCGTTGGGAGGAAGAGAAAAGCAGCCTGCGACTATGAAGGACGAAGAATGGGAGGTTCTTGACAGAAAGGCATTGGGGACAATACGGCTGTTCCTGGCTTTGTCGGTGGCTTTCAATATCTCAAAAGAAAAGACAACGGAGGATTTGATGAGTGCATTGGGTAAGTTGTATGAAAAACCCTCGGCCTCCAACAAGGTATTTCTAATGAAGCGTTTATTTAATATGAAGATGTATGAAGGTGGATCTGTTACTGATCATTTAAATGAATTTAATACAGTTACAAATCAACTAAGTTATGTAAGTGTGAACTTCAATGATGGGGTTAGGGCTCTTCTAATCTTATGTTCATTGCTAGAAAGCTGGAATAGCTTGGTCATGGTTGTAAGTAACTCTATCTCTAGTTCAAACACCTTGAAATTTGATGATGTTATTGGTGTTATTCTTAGCGAGGAAATGCAAAGAAAAAGCACAGGTGAGACATCAGGTAATGCGTTAACCATGGAGAGCAGGGGAAGGAAAAAGGAGAGAGGAAAGAGCCAAGGTAATCGTGGCAAGTATAAAACTGACAGATCCAAGTCCAGACTGGGCAAAATAGAGTGTTGGAACTATGGAAAGAAAAGACATCTGAAGAAAGACTGCAGATCTCTAAAGAAGAAAGGAGATGGACAGCAGGAAACTACCGAGGAAGCAAATGTAGCAGGTGATGTGTTACAATATGTTTTGATTCTTGCATTAGATAATACTAATGATTATTGGGTAATAGATTCAGGGGATTAATGTCATGCTACACCCCATAGGAAATATTTTCAAGATTATGTTCTAGGCGATTTTGGACATATTTTATTGGGTGATGATGAGCCATGTAAAATTGTTGGAAAGGTAAGGTATGGATGAAATTTAAGAATGGAACTGATTGGATGCTAAAAGATGTTAGGCATATTCCTGCTATGAAAAGAAATCTAATCTCAACAAGGCAGTTGGGAGATGGCGGTTGTCTATCTACGTTTGGAGAAACGTGGTGGAAGACCACTAAAGGATCAATGGTGATAGCAAAAGGAGACAGGGTAGGTACGTTGTATTTATGTCCTCATAATACTGACCATTCTATCTCTTTAGCTTCCACAGGAATAGATACAACATTGTGGCATCATAGGCTTGGCCACATGAGTGAGAAGGGGATATAGATTCTCCACTCAAGGAAGTTGCTGCCATATTTGAAGCAAGTAAGTTTGGAATTTTGTGAGAACTGTGTTTATGGAAAACAGAAGAGAGTCAGATTTCTCAGGGTTGGGAAACAGAAGAAGAATGAAAAGTTAGAGCTTGTGCATACAGATGTATGGGGACCGGCTCAAGTACAATCTCTTGGTGGCTCTCATTATTATGTTACATTTATTGATGATACAACAAGGAAAACTTGGGTTTATTGCATTAGACAGAAACCTGATGTGTTTGCTACTTTTTAGAAGTGGAAAGCTTTGGTTGAGAATGAGACAGGAAAAAGGTTGAAGTGTCTCAGATCTGATAATGGAGGTGAGTATTGCGGCAAGGAGTTTGATAGTTATTGTTCATACCATGGGATTCGTAGAGAGAAGACAGTCCCAGGAACACCACAAGAAAATGGTGTGTCAGAAAGGATGAATAAAACGATCATGGAGCGTGCAAGGTTATGAGATTGCATGCAGGGTTTCCCTTACAGTTTTGGGCAGATGTTGTAAATACTATTGTTTATTTAATAAACAGAGGGCCTTCAAGTACTTTGGATGGTGGTATTTCAAAGGAGGCATGGACCAGTAAAAAGGTAAACTACTCATTTCTAAGAACGTTTGGTTGTGAAGCATTTGTCCATATTGATAAATAAAATAGAACAAAGCTTGAAGCTAAATCCAAGAAATGTACCTTTATTGCATATGGGGTTGATGATTTTGGTTATCGCTTATGGGATTATGAAAATAACAAAATCATTAGGAGTAGAGATGTGATATTCAATGAAAAGGTCATGTATAAAGATCAGTTGCAAGGAAAGAAACAGGAAAAGGAAAACACAGAGTACGCAGTACTTGATGAAATTGAAGAAAATGAAGTTCCAAAGGTGCCAAAAAATCAAGAATAGCAGCAAGTACCTGAAACTCCTGCAAGTATAAGAAGATGTACCAAGTTAAGTAGACTCCCTGAACGATACTCTCCTTCAATGTATTATTTATTGATGACTGATGCTAGTGAACCAGAATGTTATGAAGAAGCAATGCAGCTGGAAACTAGAAAGAAGTGGTAGCAAGGCATGAATGAGGAGATGGACTCATTGATAGGAAACCAGACTTGGGATTTGGTTCAGTTACCTGCTGGAAAAGAGCATTGCAGAACAAATGGATTTACAGGTTGAAGGAAGAAGAAGGAGGTAAGAAGCAGTACAAGGCCAAACTTGTTGTAAAGGGGTTTGCACAGAAGAAAGGTATAGATTTTGATGAAATATTTTCTCTTGTTGTTAAGATGACTTCAATTAGGACTATCTTAAATCTAGTGGTGGTAGAAGATTTGCATCTTGAACAGTTAGATGTAAAAACAACCTTTCTCCATGGGGATTTGGAGGAAGAGATATATATGCAGCAGCCACAAGGGTATGAGGTCAAAGGGAAGGAGGATTTGGTATGCAGGTTGAAGAAGAACTTGTATGGCTTGAAGCAAGCTCCAAGGCAGTGGTATTTAAAATTTGACAGGTTTATGACAGAACAAGGTTATAGTAGATGTCATTCTGACCACTGTGTTTATTTCAAGAGGCTAGACAATGAAAGACATATTATCTTGTTATTGTATGTGGATGACATGCTTGTTGCAGGGTCTAACATGTAGGATATAAATGTGCTCAAAAGGAAGTTAGCTAATTCGTTTGTGATGAAGGATTTGGGTGCTGCAAAGAAAATCCTTAGTATGAGAATTACAAGAGACAGGAAAAATCGCAAATTGACATTGTCTCAAGGGGAGTACATACAAAAGGTGTTGGAGAGGTTCATAATGTAGAATGCAAAACCAGTAAGTACAACTTTGGCCAGCGATGTCAATCTAAGTAAGGAAATGTGTCCCAAGACACAGTAAGAGATAGATTACATGTCCAAGATTCCCTATCAATCAGCAGTTGGCAGCTTGATGTATGCCATGGTGTGCACAAGACCAAATATTGCACAAGCAGTGGGAGTTGTGAGCAGATATATGAACAATCTAGGTAAAGAACAATGGAAGGCAGTACAGTGGATTCTCAGGTATATGAGAGGTACTACCAATCATGCATTATGTTTTGGAGGTTCAGACATTGTTCTACAGGGATATGTTGATGCAGATATGGTAGGTGATAAGGATATCAAGAGGAGCACCACAGGGTATGTGTTTACTGTAGGTGGAACAACAATAAGTTGGATTTCGAAACTGCAAAAGGTTGTTTCACTTTCAACAATGGAAGTAGAGTAAATTGATGTTACAGAGGCTAGTAAAGAGATGATTTGGTTGCATAGGTTTATGGAGGAATTGGGTAAGAAGCAGAAGGATAGCAGGTTGTATAGTGACAGCCAGAGTGCCATTCATCTTGCAAAAAACTCAGCATTCTATTCCAGGACTAAACATATACAGCTCAAGTACCATTTCATACGCTCTGTTCTAGAAGATGAACTGTTGAAGCTAGAAAAGATACATACTAGCCATAATCCTGCAGACATGTTCACAAAGGTAGTGACCAGAGAGAAACTGAGTTCCTGCTCGGTTTCAATTGGCCTTCTAGCATGAAGGTGAAAATGAGAAATTTTCCAAGTCCAAGGTCCAGCAAGTATAACAGCAGTGAAGTTGTTGTGATCAGTCTCCAAGTGGGAGATTGTTGGTTGTGGAGCCTAATCTTCCAGTCTCATAGATAATGATTCAATTGTGTTTGTACCACAACTTTGGTTATGATCCTGGCACGATCCCCAGGGCGGTCCAGGGGCCAGTGGGTTCGCCCCCGAGAAATTTTTTTGGGCTGTTTCGCCAACAGATTTTGGGCCCATGGTTTTCGGTATCCCGTGGTATTTTCCCATTGTATTTCCCCTATAAAAGAAAGACATTGTAATACGGCTAGGGTTGATGTATTAGGTATTATGCATTGTAAAGATCTCTGAGATCATAAAGAGAGACTATGAGAAAGTGAAGAGGAAGTGCAGTGGATGTGCTGCAGGTTGTATCCCTTCATTTGTTGGATGATATAATAATAAGGACTGAAAATTTCAATGTGGACGTAGCCCATCTTGGGTGAACCACGATATATTGGTGTCTGTCTTGTAATGTGTTTGTGTAATTTGTATTTGCATCTTGTTTATTGTTATTGCTCTGCGATCCTGTTTTTTATAACAGAGGTGGCCATCAAACAACTAGATCCAAATGTGAACTCTCCTCCTTCATGAATTAGTTCCAAGGTACACAAGGGGGGATGATTAATGCTCCCAAGTGTGTGAGGATCCGAATTCTGATCGTTGGGGACAATTGAGTCTTCAATGTGCCACTAGGAGTGAGTGGTCCTACCATTTTTATAGTAGCACGGTTATCGAAGGAAAATTCGCACAGGTGTAGCGCAGTTATTGTTCAGGTAACCTGCACTATAGCGTGGGTCAACTGTGTAATACCCACGCTACCCTTTGTTTCGACTGTTTCTTGGCACTTATGGACTAATGCTATGCTTTTGATCTGTTGAGGATGCCTGCGGTGAGATGCATTCTTTATGTTGATGATGCCTTATTGGATGAATAGTCAAAATGTCACATGTGTGCGACTTTTAGGTGTTAACAGATGCCCCCTGATGTATGAGGTTCAGAGGGTACTGTTGAGCCGATAATGCATCATGTTTTCTGTTGTTTCTCTCTTGTTCTGTAGGATGAAGCATATGTGGAAAAAATAAGGTTCTCCCATGGGAAAAGATTGTTGGTGATGATCGTTGGAGCTGTAATAAAGAATATTTTTTATACAAACAAAGCAGGCATACCCACGCTCGTGGAATGCTGTCAAAGTGATTACAATGAGGGAGGACAAAGGTGTTGACTCTACTATACTGCTAGGACATGGATGAAGGCGAATTCAATCCATGTTAGAGTAAATTCCACCGGAGCTGCTGTGAAATATTGAAGAAGTGGAACTACTGGTGACCATGATAAACCCACTATGGTGGGGGACTAAACTTGGTATGTAAATCTGCCTGAGGGCTTCACCGTACCAAATAGACTGCTATCATGATTTCCAAATGTGAACACTACTACCTTCAAAAGTACGTTCCCCCTGATGCGATGATGTGTTCACATCAAGAATAGGGGAAACCACTTAGTTAGGCATCACTAATGACGCTCCCTACTAAGTTCAAGGTGATCCCTTATAGTGATTGAAAGGGATCCCAAGGTACAACTACTGCAACTCTCGAAATATAATGTTTTGACGTCAATAAGAGCTAGAGTATATGATAAGATGAGGGTCCTATACTAAGAATCGAGATCATATTGCAATCAATTGGTGGACGGACATACCTGACACAAGAATGGTTGATAAGCATGGGGCTCATAACTTCCTTTGATCGATGTAAACATGGAGAGCGGGGACGACAGCTTTTCTTTTGGGACGGCACAGATTGAAACTGGTGGAAAACAAACTACAAGTGAAATGGCTTTGATGGAGATGCAAAGCAAATGGTAATGGTAACCAACAAAACAAATATTGTTGAACATATGGAGACTCAAATACATCAATCAAAGGAGACCATGGGTTGCTGCCAAAATAATATGGTGTTCCCTCAATGTGAGGTGACGAGGAAACGTGTTTGTACATGAAGAATATCGGCGAGGTCCCCACAGTTTTTGGTGTATCGGGGGACCAATTTGATGATGGGAGGAATCCCCACAGTTTTGAGTGGATTGGGGGACACTTTCCAATGATGAAGTGAGGATTAACTTGTAGACACAAATACGGGTGCCCCAAGAAACGATGCCATGCAGTGTCTACATGCGGGATAACTGAATAGAACTGGCTGCTTGTGAGGGTGGGGGGGCATAGGTGTCTTTGCGGGGGTGATGATACGAGGGGGATTACGAAGGGTAAAGTGCTCATGGAGGTATGAGGGGGATTTTTGAATCATTCTCATAACATTTGCCGACGGATATGATGAGTGTCTTCTTGGTGGAGTAAATGCCCAAAAGAAAAAATGGTACTCGAAGAGGGGTCTTTTCAAGTTGGGTCAGATGCCTCGGACTTGTAGGGGGTGGGTCAACATCATGGGTGCCAATTGATGATGGGGATGGAAATGGTGCATACACCCATGGGGGAACATGTTGTTCATAGGAATGATGTTGAGGGAAAACTAAGGCCATGAATGAGGACCCTATGGCTATCAACGGGAATACTGGGATATGCTTTATAAATAGAGCGTAAATAGAGTCTATATGCCAATTTCATAATGATACCTGCGGTAGGGTGTGTGCCCCTTGTTGTTAGAGGTCTCAGAAATCGGTACAAACATGAATAATTCCCTGTATTTTGTTAACCAGGACGAGGTTATGCACCCATGATGTGTAAGCGATGGGAAAAATAAATCTGGCTTGCAAGAGTTTTTCGACCTTGGATTTGATTGTGGGGGCCTTAGAAGGGTGGACCGGGAGATGTTTCTTTCAGACGCGAATGGCATCGGGCCAAGTGTCAATGTGATGTTCAACCATTGTTGGGTCAAGACCCGACATTTATTCATAGGACCATGCAAAGACGTCGCGAAACTCTTTAAATAGAGCGATGAAATCAGTAATTTCCTACGGTGAGTAGGAATCCCCAATAGAGATGTTTTCAACGAATCCTGGTGTGATGGAGATATCAACTTGTATGGTAGGGAATATATTGGCAAGGTTACCGTCTTCGAACGCATCTGGGGCGGGGATAGGATTTTTAAACCAATCGATGTGACTAGGGTGTAAAAATTATTTTGACTCGATGGTTTATTATTGTTCAGTGGGGAGTGTGTGTGGTTCGTGCCTGCTTGCTGCTGAGGACCTATGATGGAAAGAGTTCCATGGGGGTTCTGTAACATTCATGACCTCGATTATCTCATCATATGTGGTGAAGAAGTATTCTTCTCGTATATCCTCGTCTGAATACCTAAGGTCTTCATTCTGGGAAGAAAGAGAAATTGAATCAAGATGCAGGATGTCAAGGTACTCATGGATGGCTGCGGTGAGTGCTAGGATTTCATCTTGAGGGAATATTAAGGGGTCTAGCACCTCACGAGAAATTAGTGATGGGGGATCAAGGCCTGTCGCGGTATTCAAAAAATGTGACATACTGTTGTCCCCATTGTGTTATGTTGGTTCAGTATCATGTTCGATTACTATAGGGAGGGTGGTTCCACACGGGGTGAGGTTATCATCTAATCGACTTTGGGTTGTCCGCAAAGTGCGAAATGTGGAAATAAGAGGGCATTGGAACGAGTGGTGAGACGTTAAGTTGCACGAGCGACACGGTAGGGTGGCATTCGTATGATTTAAAAAAATGGTCGAGATTTGTTGATTTCGCGACGACTCTTGGTCGGATATGGAATCATCCCACCGTGGAAAGAGAGTAGTCAGGATCACTATAGTACCCATGCTGATAGGAGCCTCTTATGGAGATGAGGGAGGTGAGGTATCTTTCAAGGGTTCGGTGAGACGAATAGTTGACAAGGTCTCCCGATAGCGAGGGAGTTCAAGGCAATAATGTGTATAGTGCCCATATTGAGAACATATGGAGCACCCGTGATTTATACTCAGAGTTATGGGATTAGATGTGGGCGATGGGGATTTAGCCCCTTTCTCCATCGGTGGAGCGTGGGTGACGCTAACGGGGGTGTCAAGAAAATTCCTTAGCTCTGGTAGAGTAGGACATAGATTGGTTGCATGGCCTTGCTGCTCGCAAAGAGAACCTGGCGATGTAACTCTTTGAGTGGGAGTATTGATCATAACTGGAGATTTTACCTCATGATGGTTGATGCCCCCTGCTTTAGGCTTTGCGGTTTCTACTGATTTAGATGTTGGGTTAGGTAATAGGGGACCTTTCAACTTCAGTTGTTGGGTGCCCCCATTGGTGGTCTTAGTGATGATCGATTGTGGTGTAGTTGCGGATGTCATAGGTTGGGTTGTCGTAACAAAATGTATTACGGGCCTTGTAGACGTACTAGCCGAAATAGGAACAAACTCATCGTGGGTGACTAGTTTGGAAGCCATCTCTGGGAAGGGTGGTGTAAGGTACCACACTGGGATTCCCAAATTTATCCCAAGTAGAGTTAACTGAGCCATAATCGGCGTCCCTTGTACACCCATGGGAGGATACAAGAATGGGATTTGAAAAATAGGTGGTACCAATGGACTCAATGTTTGTTCAATGCCATGACTCAATGATGGTGTTGATGATGATGTTGAGGTGGAGGTGGTGCCATTTTCAGCAGTGAAAATTGTGCACATTAGGCCATCGGTCGATGTAGGGATCTTAGGTGGTGGTCCTGTATATGCTCCTAAAAAATTGGAGTCCTCATACATATCGGGGGCAATTTCAACATATGGTTGATCATCGCCTAATACAGTCGGTAGGACATTGTCAGGGTTTCTTGTGGTATTAGGGTCATAGTATTTAAGCTGGTCAAGGGTAATTACCTTCCCATTTAAGGGAAACATCATGATACAGAAGACTGAGGAGGCTACCGCATTCATGGCGTACATATAACTACGCCCTAAGAGGATGTTGTAGTTGATTTTTGTGTCAACGAATTTGAAATTGATCATAACCATCTTGCCCCCCAACTCTATGGGGACATTTTGATACAATCCTCTTGGTTGGGATGGTCTCCCATCATACGCACGAAGAGCAATAGACGATGGGACCATCTCAGGATATCCTAATGGTTTCTAGACTTTTACGAACATAACGCAAGTGGATGCGCCTTCATCGATGATACAATGGTCGATCATGATGTTTTTTACCATGACTAATACTTGAAATGCGACTGATGATGGTAGTCGCAGATCACCTTTGTCAATATCAAGGGTCATGAGGTGCGAATTGGATGGATCGATGGCATCGAGTGAATTGGGTAATTCCTTTCTCTGTGTTAGGCAAGACTGTAACACCTCTAATGTGGACATAGCTACAGGGCATTGAGCCAAGTCATCCACAATACTATAATTGTGGGCGGCTTTCATGTGAGGTTTATTAGGGGTACGCCAAAGTGGAATTTTTGGAATCCGAGGGATTTGTTAGGTATTCGGGTGTGGTATCTGTAGAGGATCCCCTGAGGGGATAGGAACGTCTTCTGCTTGGGGGATGGGAGCCTCGTCATAACCTTTGGCTCGCATCTGAAGGTTTGCGTCTAGTGTATAGATATTTTGAAAATAGCCATCACCTGGTGGGCGAGGGTCTTGTTGTTATGTCACTGCCCCTTGATTGGAAAAGGGTTTTTGAAACACGACGGTTTGTGGTTGGGGAGGATTCTCTTCCTGAGGGGGGTTCGCCATCGTCTTCTTTTTGGATTCCACTAACTATTGATAGTCGAGAATAAGAGGACAATGATGTGTGTAATGACCATAATCGCCGCAAATGGAGCAACAATAATTGGTTCTCGGGGTTCTTCCCTTGCTTGGGGGGATTGTTAGTCCCTGCATTTGGATCATTCGTATTCTGGTTTTGCTGAGGAGGGGGAATGCCCCCTTGCCCCGACTGCTGATTTTGTTTGTTCTTACCTTTCTTTTTCCCCTGATTCTGTGGATTCTGGGGATTTGCAGCGTTCAATTGGTTGAATTGTTGAGTTTGTTGAACATAAGAAGGTTGAACTAAGTTAACCCCCATGTGGGGGGTTGTTTGCTGACCATTTGGGAATGGGAATGGATAATATGGGTTTATCCCGGTGGTGGGAAAAATGCAGTTTGCGTACCATAAGAGGTGGACGTAGGAACGACTTGTGCCATTGGCGGTGTGTGAACCCTCATCACTTGGATAACGTTTGGGTAGGTAGGACTATATGGTCCATTGTCATGTCCAAAATTTGGCATTGGGTCACAATGGCCTAATCACATTGGCCCTATTCATTAGAGTTTGTCAAATTGATGCTAAAGGTCAAATAATTGCCAAGAAGGAAAATTACTAGTTTCCTAGGTTTGGGGTGGAAGCTTTGGGATTTGGAACAATGGGGATAATAAATGATGTTTGAACATTAGAATGGAATAAATATTTAATAAAGGAGCTAAATAAATATATACAAGTGAAAATCAAAGTGGCATTTGATCATGAAGACACATGGAGGAAGTGGGACCCACATATGGCTAGATTTCCCCACTACACTTGGCATCATTCTCTCACCAATTCGAATTCAAGGTGAATGGTAACATACTTGGGGGAGTCCAAAAGGTATTATTCATGGCATGACTCATCCAAGATCGAAATATAGAGGAAGAGTAACTCCCATGGAAGAGGAAGAGGCAATTTGGAGCTAGTGAGACACTTGGGCTAGATTCCCTGGCTCTATGACAACAATGATGAAGATGCTATGACACCTATGACACAAATCAGACCTGAAGGCTGACATATGAAATATATGACATGTCAGGGCTAAAAATAGACTCCAAGAGAGCGCTCAAGGGTGTTAGGGCAGCTGAGATGCTTCCACATGTGATTTGGTGGAAGTGGGAGACTAGGAATTGTTGTACAAGTGGCGTTCTTCGGAATCTCTTCCCAACTTGAGTTGGCATGAGTCTCTTGGAAGGAATTTGACCCATGGAGGACATTATAATTTTATAAATGTCAATAACAAAGAATGAAACCATCTTTTGATCATTTGTAGAATTTACAATTGCATTTGTGTAGAGGGAGAGCTAGTGGATGACTAGTTTCTTGCCTTAGCCAATTTCGAGGGTGAAAGATTCCCATCCAAGTTGGTAATTGGAAAAGAAATTCAGACCTTTCATTTGGAGCTTTAATGGAGTCTTTATTTGCAGGTGTAATCTACAGGGCAGCTCATGATTTCTTCTATTGCAGCACATTCTCTCAACCATTTCTAGTTTTGATGGCATATTCTTGATCCTTGAGGGAGGGCATTTTTGGTGAGCTATTTTACTCTTTGGGGGAGCTTATCATGCCCCACTTCTTTTGTAATATGAATTAAATACTCTTTTCTTCATCTACAAAAAGTTTCAGGTCGAAATTCCAAGTAGAAATGTATAAATCTCATTTTTAATGGAAGAACAATGCCATTTCACCACTACCTTGTTGTGAACCAATGTATTGATGATGATTTCAAATGAATGGATGATTCTCTGATGAATTTGTGATTAATCAACTGCCATGGATGTATTTTATAAGTTTAATGTACTGTACTTGAGAATTTGAAGTATTTTTACTCAGTTTAATTGCATTGGGAGAAGAAATAGTGCCACTTGCCCAAGGGTCGAATTGGTGATCTTTGCAGTTGAATGGGAGAGGGTTAGAACAGATATAATAATCAATTAATAGTGCAAATGAGACCTTAATAATATCCTTAATACATTCCCTACCTCTGTTCAGAAATTTGAGTGGGTTTGGAGGCATTTGGGAAGCCATTTTCAGTACTAACCCTAGGGGGATTTGAACCCCAAATTACTAGTAAACTTGCATACTTGGTCCAGAATCATAAGAGAGTTTGAAGAGGTATTTGGTGGCCATATATCATCCCTGAACATAATATTCAAGTCCTAATATCATTCATACACCTTCCTTGAATATTTGAAGGCATTTGGAGTCAATTCGAGACCTAGAGACCAATACTAGTCAAAGGGAAATTACTAGTAAAGTTCCCTACATTGGCCAGAATTGAAAGAGGATTTACAGAAGTATTTTAAAAGTCCAAAAGAATCCCTTAAATACATATTTATGTTCTAACATCATCCATATACCTTCTCAGAAAATTTGGGAGCAATTGGAGCAATTTGGGGACCTAGAGCTCAAAATTAGTCAAACGTCAAACTAGGGAAAAAAGTGAAAAATTGTCGTTTTGATAAAATTCGTAACAAGGAACATTACAGTGGTATCAGAGCATGGTCCTTGCACCTGTGGATTAGTTACATACATTCAAGATTAATTGGCAGCCATGTCTTACTATTATGATGAATCCTATGAGTACAATTCTTATGAGGAATATGCAGATGCTTATGAGCAATATGAAGCAGAATGTGAATGGTACGAGGAAGAGGTGCCATCATGCAACACTTCTTACAATTTCAAGAGAAATGAATATTATTCTTATGACTTTAAATCTAATGAATATGAGTGTTTCACACCAACTAAGGATAATTATATGAGTGAGTTCCAAAGATGGAGAGCAACATATAAAACCTTGCCCCAACAATATCAAAAATATCGAGAATATCTTGCTTCAAGCAAAAATACACAAAATGCCATGTCTTTTGAGTACTATGTTGAACATGTTTTTGAAAATAGGCCAAAAAATGAAGATGTGGAGTTAGTAAAGAAAGGTTTATGCCCTTCTTGTAAAGAACCTTGGAGTTAGTATCATATATGTGTGCATGAAATTATGTCCCACTTGAGGAGAGCTTTTGGGAATTCTTCAAAAAGAGATTCCAAAGATATTGATCATAAGGAAAACAAGGGGCAAAATGCATCAGCTTGCTTGAAGGAGCAAAAGGAAGAGACATCAAAAGAGCATGAAGAAGATTCTATTGAAAATATGGAAGATCATTTCGAGACACCTTCTAGCTTAGACATGAACCAAAGAGCATCTACTGATGGATGCTTAAACTATGAAGGAGTACCTACTGATGGGTGCTCACACCTCTATGTTGGTGACATAGAGATCACTTTTGAAAGTGTTGCTGCAAGACAAAGTTTCATTAAGCATGATAATGAATACCTTGTAGCAGTTGAAGAAGAACCAAGATCAACTTCCCCATCACCACTCGAGCTTCATGAAGTTGGTCCAAGAAAAAATGAAGAAGATGAGGAGGGTCATTTGCAAGAGCCTCATTTTCTTGAAAGAGTCCTTAAAGATGAATGAAAAGAAGATCCAAGATTCCCTCAGCATTCTCCATGACACTCAAGCATTGGTGTCAAATTCTTGTTGGAGAGCTACTTCATTGGAGGAAACATCCTTCATTGAAGACATGGAGAAGATTCAAAGAGCAATGTGCCACATCAAAGGTAATTTCATGTCTTTGATTTTTGATAGAAACCATTTGTTTGAGCTTAATGAATTGTTACATGATGCATACTTGAAGAATAATGAGGATATTCATAATCTCACAATTCAAAATGAGCAACTTCTTGAAAAGTTACAAGATACTTGTTTTCCCTCCTATGTTTCAGATTGTCAAATGGTAGATTGTTTGGAGGATTCTCATGACATGGTGGATCATGAGAAATGTGGGAATTTGAATGTGCTTAATGTGTTTGAAGATGAACTTGAAGAGATTCAAACACTTGATGTGGTGGAAGAGGAACTTGAATTGTCTCTTGATGAAGGTTATGCAATTTTTAAAGAAGAGCATGATTCCTCTACATTGGAACCAATCTATGACAAATGTTTCACACTTTTGAAGGAGATGCATGATACTACCCATATGGATATTTCCCATGATGAAAGTTTTTCACTTTTTGATCATTTGGGTGAGTTAGTCCATTCTCCTACATCCTACAATTCCATGTTTTGCAGCATTAGTCTCAATGAAGAATGGGTGAAAGGGTTCTTTTAGATGGTGCCACATGAGGAGTATGGAACTCCTAGATTTACTTTTTATGATGATATGGTTAGAGAAAATTCTTATTCACATTTGCAGCAGCATCCTTTGTTACTTTATGATGATGCACATCTACATGGATGCACCTATGATATGCATTTGAGTCACTTGAAGACTCATGGTTTTTGTTGCTCAACACTTGATTCATGTGATGTTGGAGGAACTTCATCCAACACTTGGGTGAATAGATTTATGATTGGAGAACATTTTTGTTGGCAGCCACATACTTTGTTATATCTTTATGATTCTCACATTCAGGGATGTATGGGTGATACTTCTTTGAGTCATTTGAAGTCTCCTTGTTTTTTCTGCTCATTATTTGGTTCAGATTTTAGTGGAGATTCTTCATTCACTTCTTGGATGAAAGAATACATGGCTGAATATTTTGATGCATATAACATCCTTTTGGAGCAACATTATAGGACATGGGATCCTCACCTATGTCATTGGAGCATATTTGATGGGTCACTTGAAGCTTGTATGCACTTGGAAAATGGTGGTCTACTTGGTTGGAGGTATAAGCGCTTTCATGACTCTTTGATAAAGAATATCATTGATGTACATTTTCATTATGTTGTTATGTACTTGGATGATATATATTTGGTACTCATGATGTTTGGAAGGATGCATACAAGAAAATGGGATCCAGGAATCCTCTTATCTAATGGTGTGGGTTGGAGAGCACTCTTAATTGTTGGGGTGCAATACAAGCAATGGGACCCTGGAATAATTTTTATATCATTGGTTTCAAATTTTTTGGGGAAACAAGCAGTATGGGAGATGGATTTCCCACTTAATAAAGTGATTTTTATCAGAGTAGTGTAGCAGCAAGCATGGTGGTTCCTCTCTAAAATCTTCATGGAAACTCAGAGACTCAAGGTTGAGCAATTCAATGACAACTTCAAAGAATTATACAGAAAGCAGGTTCTTCAACACCAATGTTTAAAATTGCTTGAGGACAAGCAATATTGGGAAGGGAGGATTTGTCATGTCCCAAATTTGGCATTGGGACACAATGGCCTAATCACATTGGCCCTATTCATTAGAGTTTGTCAAATTGATGCTAAAGGTCAAATAATTGCCAAGGAGGAAAATTACTAGTTTCCTAGGTTTGGGGTGGAAGCTTTGGGATTTGGAATAATGGGGATAATAAATAATGTTTGAACATTAGAATGGAATAAATATTTAATAAAGGAGTTAAATAAATATATACAAGTGAAAATCAAAGTGGCATTTGATCATGAAGACACATGGAGGAAGTGGGACCCACATATGGCTAGATTTCCCCACTACACTTGGCATCATTCTCTCACCAATTCGAATTCAAGGTGAATGGTAACATACTTGGGAGAGTCCAAAAGGTATTATTCATGGCATGAATCATCCAAGGTCGAAATATAGAGGAAGAGTAACTCCCATGGAAGAGGAAGAGGCAATTTGGAGCTAGTGAGACACTTGGGCTAGATACCCTAGCTCTATCACAACAATGATGAAGATGCTATGAAACCTATGACACAAATCAGACCTGAAGGATGACATATGACATATATGACATGTTAGAGCTAAAAATAGACTCCAAGAGGGCGCTCAAGGGTGTTTGGGAAGCTAAGATGTTTCCACATGTGATTTGGTGGAAGTGGGAGACTAGGAATTGTTGTACAAGTGGCGTTATTTGAAATCTCTTCCCAACTTGAGTTGGCATGAGTCTCGTTGAAGGAATTTGACCCATGGAGGACATTATAAGTTTATAAATGTCAATAACAAAGAATCAAACCAGCTTTTGATCATTTGTAGAATTTGCAATTGCATTTGTGTAGAGGGAGAGCTAGTGGATGACTAGTTTCTTGCCTTAGCCAATTTCGAGGGTGAAAGATGCCCATCCAAGTTGGTAATTGGAAAGGCCATTTAGACCTTTCATTTGGAGCTTTAATGGAGTCTTTATTTGTAGGTGTAATCTACAGGTCATCTCATGGTTTCTTCTATTGCAACACATTCTCTCAACCATTTCCAGTTTTGATGGCATATTCTTGATCCTTAAGGGAGGGCATTTTTGGTGAGCTATTTTACTCTTTCGGGGTGCTTCTCATGCCCCATTTATTTTGTAATATGAATTAAATACTCTGTTCTTCGTCTACAAAAATTTACAGGTCGAAATTCCAAGTAGAAATGTATAAATCTCATTTTTAATGGAAGAACAATGCCATTTCCCCACTACCTTGTTCTGAACCAATGTATTGATGATGATTTCGAATGAATGGATGATTATCTGATGAATTTTTTATTAATGGACTGCCATGGATGTATTTTATAAGTTAAATGTATTGTACTTGAGCATTTGAAGTATTTTTACTCAGTTTAATTGCATTGGGAGAACATATAGTGCCATTTCCCTAAGGGTCGAATTGGTGATTTTTGCAGTTGAATGGGAGAGCGTTAGAACAGATATAATAATCAATTAATAGTGCAAATGAGACCTTAATACATTCCCTACATATGTTCATAAATTTGAGTGGGTTTGGAGGCATTTGGGAAGCCATTTTCAGTACTAACCTTAGGGGGATTTGAACCCCAAATTACTAGTAAAATTGCATACTTGGTCCAGAATCTTAAGAGAGTTTGAAGAGGTATTTTGGTGGCCATATATCATCCCTGAACATCATATTCAAGTCCTAATATCATTCATACACATTCCTTGAATATTTGAAGGCATTTGGAGTCAATTCGAGACCTAGAGACCAATACTAGTCAAAGGGAAATTACTAGTAAAGTTCCCTGCATTAGCCAGAATTGAAAAGGATTTGCAGAAGTATTTTAAAGGTCCAAAAGCATCCCTTAAATACATATTTATGTTCTAAAATCATCCATATACCTTCTCAGAATATTTGGGAGCAATTGGAGCAATTTGGGGACCTAGAGCTCAAAATTAGTCAAAGGTCAAACTAGGGAAAAAAAGTGAAAATTTGTCATTTTAATAAAATTCCTAACAAGGGACATTACAGTGGTATCAGAGCATGGTCCTTGCACCTATGGATTAGGTACATACATTCAAGAATAATTGGCAGCCATGTCTTACTATTATGATGAATCCTATGAGTACAATTCTTATGAGGAATATGCAGATGCTTATGAGCAATATGAAGCAGAATGTGAATGGTACGAGGAAGAGGTGCCATCATGCAACACTTCTTACAATTTCAAGAGAAATGAATATTATTCTTATGACTTTAAATCTGATGAATATGAGTGTTTCACGCCAACTAAGGATAATTCTATGAGTGAGTTCCAAAGATGGAGAGCAACATATAAAACCTTGCCCCAACAATATCAAAAATATCAAGAATATCTTGCTTCGAGCAAAAATACACAAAATGCCATGTCTTTTGAGTACTATGCTGAACATGTTTTTGAAAATAGTCCCAAAAATGAAGATGTGGAGTTAGAAAAGAAAGGTTTATGCCCTTCTTGTAAAGAACCTTGGAGTGAGTATCATATATGTGTGCATGAAATTATGTCCCACTTGAGGAGAGCTTTTGGGAATTCTTCAAAAAAAATTCCAAAGATATTGATCATAAGGAAAACAAGGGGCAAAATGCATCAGCTTGCTTGAAGGAGCAAAAGAAAGAGACATCAAAAGAGCATGAAGAAGATTCTATTAAAAATATGGAAGATCATTTCGAGACACCTTCTAGCTTAGACATGAACCAAAGAGCATCTACTGATGGATGCTTAAACTATGAAGGAGTACCTACTGATGGGTGCTCACACCTCTATGTTAGTGACATAGAGATCACTTTTGAAAGTGTTGCTGCAAGACAAAGTTTCATTAAGCATGATAATGAATACCTTGTAGCAGTTGAAGAAGAACCAAGATCAACTTCCCCATCACCACTCGAGCTTCATGAAGTTGGTCCAAGAAAAAACGAAGAAGATGAGGAGGGTCATTTGCAAGAGCCTCATTTTCTTGAAAAGTTCCTTAAAGATGAATGAAAAGAAGATCCAAGATTCCCTCAGCATTCTCCATGACACTCAAGCATTGGTGTCAAATTCTTGTTGGAGAGCTACTTCATTGGAGGAAACATCCTTCATTGAAGACATAGAGATGATTCAAAGAGCAATGTGCCACATCAAAGGTAATTTCATGTCTTTGATTTTTGATAGAAACCATTTGTTTGAGCTTAATGAATTGTTACATGATGCATACTTGAAGAATAATGAGGATATTCATAATCTCACAATTCAAAATGAGCAACTTCTTGAAAAGTTACAAGATACTTGTTTTTCCTCCTATGTTTCAGATTGTCAAATGGTAGATTGTTTGGAGGATTCTCATGACATGGTGGATCATGAGAAATGTGGGAATTTGAATGTGCTTAATGTGTTTGAAGATGAACTTGAAGAGATTCAAACACTTGATGTTGTGGAAGAGGAACTTGAATTGTCTCTTGATGAAGGTTATGCAATTTTTAAAGAAGAGCATGATTCCTCTACATTGGAACCAATCTATGACAAATGTTTCACACTTTTGAAGGAGATGCATGATACTACCCATATGGATCTTTCCCATGATGAAATTTTTGCACTTTTTGATCATTTGGGTGAGTTAGTCCATTCTCCTACATCCTACAATTCCATGTTTTGCAGCATTAGTCTCAATGAAGAATGGGTGAAAGGGTCTTTTTGATGGTGCCACATGAGGAGTATGGAACTCCTAGATTTACTTTTTATGATGATATGGTTGGCGCAAATTCTTATTCACATTTGCAGCAGCATCTTTTGTTACTTTATGATGATGCACATCTACATGGATGCACCTATGATATGCATTTGAGTCACTTGAAGACTCATGGTTTTTCTTGCTCAACACTTGATTCATTTGATGTTGGAGGAACTTCATCCAACACTTGGGTGAATAGATTTATGATTGGAGAACATTTTTGTTGGCAGCCACATACTTTGTTATATCTTTATGATTCTCACATTCAGGGATGTATGGGTGATACTTCTTTGAGTCATTTGAAGTCTCCTTGTTTTTTCTGCTCATTATTTGGTTTAGATTTTAGTGGAGATTCTTCATTCACTTCTTGGATGAAAGAATACATGGCTAAATATTTTGATGCATATAACATCATTTTGGAGCAACATTATAGGACATGGGATCCTCACCTATGTCATTGGAGCAGATTTGATTGCTCACTTGAAGCTTGTATGCACTTGGAAAATGGTGGTCTACTTGCTTGGAGTTATAAGCATTTTCATGACTCTTTGATGAAGCATATCATTGATATACATTTTCATTATGTTGTTATGTACTTGGATGATATATATTTGGTACTCATGATGTTTGGAAGGATGCATACAAGAAAATGGTATCCAGGAATCCTCTTATCTAATGGTGTGGGTTGGAGAGCACTCTTAATTGTTGGGGTGCAATACAAGCAATGGGACCCTGGAATAATTTTTATCTCATTGGTTTCAAATTTTTTGGGAAACAAGCAGTATGGGAGATGGATTTCCCACTTAATAAAGTGATTTTTATCAGAGTAGTGCAGCAGCAAGCATGGTGGTTCCTCTCTAAAATCTTCATGGAAACTCAAAGACTCAAGGTTGGGCAATTCAATGGCAACTTCAAATAACTATACAGAAAGCAGGTTCTTCAACACCAATGTTTAAAATTGTTTGAGGACAAGCAATATTGGGAAGGGAGGAATTTTCATGTCCCAAATTTGGCATTGGGTCACAATGGCCTAATCACATTGTCCCTATTCATTAGAGTTTGTCAAATTGATGCTAAAGGTCAAATAATTGCCAATGAGGAAAATTACTAGTTTCCAAGGTTTGGGGTGGAAGCTTTGGGATTTGGAATAATGGGGATAATAAATGATGTTTGAACATTAGAATGGCATAAATATTTAATAAAGTAGATAAATAAATGTATACAAGTGAAAATCAAAGTGGCATTTGATCATGAAGACACATGGAGGAAGTGGAACCCACATATGGCTAGATTTCCCCACTACACTTGGCATCATTCTCTCACCAATTCGAATTCAAGGTGAATGGTAACATACTTGGGGGAGTCCAAAAGGTATTATTCATGGCATGACTCATCCAAGGTCGAAATATAGAGGAAGAGTAACTCCCATGGAAGAGGAAGAGGCAATTTGGAGCTAGTGAGACACTTGGGCTAGATTCCCTAGCTCTATCACAACCATGATGAAGATGCTATGACACCTATGACACAAATCAGACCTGAAGGCTGACATATGACATATATGACATGTCGGAGCTAAAAATAGACTCCAAGAGGGCGCTCAAGGGTGTTAGGGCAGCTAAGATTATTCCACATGTGATTTGGTGGAAGTGGGAGACTATGAATTGTTGTACAAGTGGTGTTCTTTGGAATCTCTTCCCAACTTGAGTTGGCATGAGTCTCTTGGAAGGAATTCAACCCATGGAGGACATTATAAGTTTATAAATGTCAATAACAAAGAATGAAATCAGATTTTGATCATTTGTAGAATTTGCAATTGCATTTGTGTAGAAGGAGAGCTAGTGGATGACTAGTTTCTTGCCTTAGCCAATTTCGAGGGTGAAATATCCCCATCCAAGTTGGTAATTGGAAAGGCAATTCAAACCTTTCATTTGGAGCTTTAATGGATTCTTTATTTTCAATTGTAATCTACAGGTAATCTCATGGTTTCTTCTATTGCAGCACATTCTCTCAACCATTTCCAGTTTTGATGGCATATTCTTGATCTTTGAGGGAGGGCGTTTTTGGTGAGCTATTTTACTCTTTGGGGGTGCTTCTCATGCCCCATTTCTTTTGTAATATGAATTAAATACTCTGCTCTTAATCTACAAAAAGTTTCAGGACGAAATTCCAAGTAGAAATGTATAAATCTCATTTTTAATGGAAAAACAATGTCATTTCCCCACTACCTTGTTGTGAACCAATGTATTGATGATGATTTCAAATGAATGGATGATTCTCTGATGAATTTGTGATTAATGGACTTACATGGATGTATTTTATAAGTTTAATGTACTTTACTTGAGCATTTGAAGTATTTTTACTCAGTTTAATTGCATTGGGGGAAGAAATAGTGCCATTTCCCCAAGGGTCGAATTGGTGATTTTTGCAGTTGAATGGGAGAGGGTTAGAACAGATATAATAATCAATTAATGGTGCAAATGAGACCTTAATAACATACTTAATACATTACCTACCTCTGTTCAGAAATTTTAGTGGGTTTGGAGGCATTTGGGAAGCCATTTTCAGTACTAACCCTAGTGGGATTTGAACCCCAAATTACTAGTAAAATTGCATACTTGGTCCAGAATCTTAAGAGAGTTTGAAGAGGTATTTTGGTGGCCATATATAATCCCTGAAAATCATATTCAATTCCTAATATCATTCATACACCTTCCTTGAAGATTTGAAGGCATTTGGAGTCAATTCAAGACCTAGAGACCAATACTAGTCAAAGGGAAATTACTAGTAAAGTTCTCTACGTTGGCCAGAATTGAAAGAGGATTTGCAGAAGTATTTTAATGGTCCAAAAGCATCCCTTAAATACTAATTTATTTTCTAAAATCATCCATATACCTTCTCAGAAGATTTGGGAACAATTGGAGCAATTTGGGGACCTAGAGCTCAAAACTAGTCAAAGGTCAAACTAGGGAAGAAAGTGAAAAATTACCATTTTAATAAAATTCCTAACAAGGGACATTACATCCATACTGTAATTGACCAACTGATGGTGTTGGTACCGTTGTAGGGGGGTACCAATGTAGGTGGCATGAATGGGTAATACATAACCATGTTGAATGGCATCGATGTGGTAGGAGGAGCCTTTCCTAGATGGGAAATGGACCCAATAAGCCCATTCACCGAATGTGACGAGCCCGAAGGTGTAGGATCCAACGACCGATGGTGAGGGGCATCAGGGAGGATTGTGTAAAGGTAGTGGGATTGTGCATATATGAGGTCAAAATGTTGTGCTTTTAGAATGGCCTCTTCCTCGCTTTGTGGCATGGAGGTGGCGACATCTTTAGCTATGGTGGGTTAGATAGATTTGATAAACCAATCCAACAAAAAAGGTGGTTGTATTTCAATCTTGCACAGTGTGCAGCATCTACGCAACTCGTGGATGCGGTCCATGATGTGGGTGGAAGTATTTTGGCGAAAATCAATGATAATTTCGAGGCCTAGATTATGTTGGATTGGAAGTTGAGAGTACGTAAGAAATGCGGTGGACAACGTCGCAAATGTGGAATAGGTTCCACTTTCTAGGTTGGTGTACCACTTTACTGTCGTTCCGGTGAGGGTACGTTGTAAGAGGCCAAGCCTCACAGGATCATCCACTATGATATTGTTAGATGAACACCATAAGTGGAAAGACATAACATGGTTGGCGGGATTGTCTCCTTGTTTTCCTTCAAATGTGGGAATGTCGAAAGGAAGCTTGTCAGTCATAACCGACCATGTTGCATCATGAGAAATGGGATCATTAGTCAGTTTGGCCAAATCATGTAGATTTAAACTAGCCATAAATGGTAAGGTAGGGGCGACTAGTCTTTCCATTTTGTTTGGGTTGTGATTTCCATGAGGGGGAGACCCAAGTGGTGTTTTAAACAACGGTTGACCTCCTATGAGAGAGGATGGGTCAAAGGGATCCGAGGGATCTTCGTGGGGAGAAGCCGGCGTGGGACTACTTCCAATGGGGGAAGAAGTGGTGTAATTAATAGATTCTCTGAGGGGATAAAATGTACCTAGCAAGGCTTGGTCTTGACTAGATGATCATATCAATGCTGCCTGGGAATGACCCCGGCTTGCATTCCCTCCGCGTGTAACACAGTGGAAAGATGTGAAAATGGCCCTCGAGAGAGGGGATAGGCCTTGCAGTCTACGAGACTGTCTTAGGATGTTGTTTTGTTCCTGAATGGTGAAGGCTTTGTGTCAATATGAGAATGATATTGGAATTTAAACACAATTTGTACAAATGCAAAAATATGCCAACCAAAACATATGCAAAATGGTGCAATAAGTGAGTGATATGTGCAATGTCGATTTTAGTGCATGGGTTCCCACATGTAGATTCTTTTTATTACGAGCTAGTGAACTTGTAGTTAAAAAGAAAAGTAAATGTAAATTCCCTAAAAGACCTAACATCCTTCCTCTCAAATGTACTTGGGCCTACCAAAAGCACAATTAATGGTGATAATGGTATCCACTCACCAATCGATTAGTGGAGGTAACAAAGAGCTAGTTCTACCGAAAATGGGGCCAATGTTCCAATCAAGAAGACTTGGAAACACCTCCCAACGACAATAGCTAACTTCAGGAGTCAATTGCACTCACAATTGCTCCTTGGTGATATCCTAAGTTGGGCCACTAAGATACCTTGCATCAAGTGTGGATCAATGGTTCGGCCTGCACGGTATAGTGTCGTCTCCCTACAACAAGCTGAGTGGCTTGTAGGGGAGAGCAAGGTAGTTATACCTCGACGTTCACCTCTTTGGTCACGACGCACTTTTGATCTGAGTTTTCTTTTAACACTTGCTTACAGTAGGATTTTGTAAGTACCCTATGAGACAACAATGCTATATTTCAAAATCTTTCTAATGAAACTAGATTGGTGGGCATTAATGGATGCCAAGCCCAATCAATACTACCTAACTAAAATATTGTTTTGTGACCTCCTGTGGAGGATTTTAGTTGGTTAAGACAATTACAATGTTGATTTTAAGGGGTTTGAATGTTTCACTTATGGAGTGTAAGAGGGGTATTTCACAATCCCTACCTTTCTGAGTCACCAAGCTCACATGAAGTGTGAGGTGAAGAGCATACTAGGGTTGGAAGAGTCTTTATGCCTCTTATTGTGTGTTAGTGGTGAAATCACATGTGATGAAGGAAAAAAATGATTTTATCATCAAATTAACTAAAAGAGTATATCAAGTAATATGTACTGTTAACTCGAAGAGATGCTCATGATGCTTTGCAAAATCAAATATTTCTAACTAATAGACAAGTGTGCAATGGAGGAATTTCACACTTCTCACCCTTTTTCTGATTCACCAAGCTCACATGAAGTGCGAGGTGAAGAGCATACTTTGGGCAACAAGTGTCTTTAGGTCCTTGCTTGTGTGCAAAAAGTGTTTTCTACACTATCAATACTACTAAAAACAACATGTCGATTGATGCATAAACAAGAAATGGTCTTAATACTATTGATGACAATGGGGCCCTCTGAAAGCCTCAAAGTTGGTTACCTAGGTAAGTTTCAAGAGAGATGTACTCTTTACTTCCTAATATTGGTCTAAGTGCACTAATTACTAACAAATTAAGTAATTGGGTGAATTAGCCTTAATTTAAGTTCACTAGTAAGCAACAATTGGGCTTCCAAACTAAGCTATGCAAATAAAAATCAAATAAACAACAGTAGTGCGGCTAAACTAGACTTTGTCGCACGGACATCGTGGTCCAATACAAAACAGATGCACTGTAGCGCGCGTAATACACTAACATTTTGTGCGGGTGCGATGAGAGGTGTAGCTCGAGTCTGACACTAGTAACCTGCGTTGTGCGCATGACTGTCCTAGTCAATTCCACGCTATCGGCGTGGCATAGACGTCGGGAACCGCGTGGTTGCGAAAAAATAAATGGGGTCATGATGGGGCCAAATTCTGGAAGCAAGAGGTGGAATACCTGATCTCCTGCAAGTGACAAATACCCAGAATTAGCTACTTAGCATAAAACAACCTAGTTTAATAATAATTGAACAAAAATAAGTATGGTCGCCATTAGAACTGTTGTGGAAAAAATTGCACAAGTGCACTCTTCCACTTGGTAAGGGTATAAGCCTTGTAGGTTGTTGCAAGGCCTCAGTCCTTGGAGCCCCGTTTGATGTGGTTTGGTTTTCCTCCAAGTGATCCTGCGAGATATTGTTAGTGTAGTTCAAATCCAAACATGAAAATATTGATAAAAACAAAATGAAAGAGATGGGGGAAGAATGCAAACTTCAACAACAACCAAAGATATGTTAAACCACTCTTGTATTGCCCAATGGAATAGATGTACAACACCTAGGAGGTGAAGGCTTCAAAGGAATCCAACAATATTCCTTAGGGAGGCCTTTCTTGTCCAAACTAAATGCTAAGTAGATGCAAGAACAATGGAGAGAAACACTTTCCCCTTGATGGTAGGTGGAAAGCAAGATTGGGAATGCTCACAATGGTAGAAAATGGTGGGCTATGAGGAAGATCTAACTCAAATCCAGTAGCATAATATTACTCTAATTTCTCTCTACAAAATGCATGCCAATGGCTTCCTTTTATAGGCCAAGAGGTGGCCATCAAACAACTAGATCCAAATGTGAAATCTCCTCCTTCATGAACTAGTTCCAAGGTACACAAGGGGGTATTATTAATGCCCCCAAGTGTGTTAGGAGTCGAATTTTGATCCTTGGGGAGGATTGAGTCTTCAATGTGTCACTGGGAGTGAGTGGTCCCGTCGTTTCGGCAATAGCATGGCTATAGAAGGAAAAGCTATGCGGGTGTAGCACGGGCATTGTTCAGGTAACCTTCGTTATAGCGTGGGTCAACTGTGTAATACCCACGCTACCCTTTGTTTTGACTATTTCTTGGAACTTATGGACTCATGTTGTGTTTTGGATCTGTTGAGGATGCATGTGGTGAGATGCATTCTTTATGTTGATGATGCCTTACTGGATGAATTGCTGAAATGTCACATGTGTGCAACTTTTAGGCATTAGCAGGCTCCTTCACACAAGTTGCACACAATTGGAAATTTTTTCTAAAACACTTCTCAACTTAAGAGTTGTGACCTATCTCAAATATATGGGTTTAAGTATACCTCTCATTGTCACTTGATTGCCTTCTTCATCCCGAAAAGTATAAGTTTTATTGTGACAGTCAAGAATGGCATGATGTGCATCCAACCAATCCATGCCAATCAATACATCATATGAACCTAAATGTATAATGTTCAAGTCTGCAAAGGTCTTCAGACCATTCATTTCCAAAGGACACTTCCTTGTTGTTTATGTGACCTTCCCCTTGGTGCTTGTAGCCAAATACACTAGACTTGTTGTCTCAAGTTTACTTTTCTTCAAATAACATATCTCAACTATGTTAGGTGCAATGTAACTATGGCTAGCTCCAAAATCAATTAGAATAGATATAGGTATATTAGCAATCTTACCTGCTACCTCAATCATTTGGGGCTAATGATCAGCTTGTATGTCATCTAGGGATGCATAGATTCTTGGAATACTTCTTCCAACATCACCGACAGTTGAGGCTTCTTGAATGTTTTTAATGGTACTTCCTTTATGTGGACATTTCCTGGCATAGCGGTTCTCCTTACATATCCAACATTCAGTAGGTGGTATTAGTTTTATGTCTGAATCTTCTCCATTGGTTTTGGTTTGCTCTTGCTGATAGGATTATCACTATTTCTGAATGATGGAGGCTTGAATCCTTTCTTTCTCCATTCTTGCTTGTCTCTCTTCCTATATGTCCAGTACTTCTGATATGGAGCTTTATTCTTATTTTGATCATATAGATGCTTTCCTTCCAAATGACATATTTAAGGGTATTTGGTCTATCATACCAGATCTTATCTTTATAGGAATTTGGTAGACCAGTGAGGAACCTCTGAATCTTCACTTTCTCATCCTTTATGAAATATGCAGACTTCAATAGATATAGGAACATTTTCTCATAAGCTTTCACGATCATGCTACCCAACTTGAGTTCAAAGAACTCCCCCATCTTCTTGTCATAGATAGATATTCTTTCTGAAAATATTTCTTTAAATTTCTCCAAGATATTCTATCTGCATCAATATATTTCAACTTGACTAGCTGATTCCACCAAATGGATGCTTTACCTTGCAGATGGTAGACGGCTACCCTTGTTTCCATGTTTAGTATGTACTGATGCAACTGGAATAACTTTTTAAGTCCCAACAACCAAGCTTCAACATATTCACCTTGCTTCGCTTCTCCATCAAAGGTTGGAGGTTTGATTCTTCTTAGTTCTTCCACTAGTTCATTCTATGCAAACCTTCTCTTCTTATATCTTATTGGGGATCTTTTAGGGCTGCTTGATGAATACATTTTCTTATTCACAACAGAGGGCTTATGATGAGGTCTTCTTGAGGATGATCTAGATATTTCATAATCTCTTCTTGGTACATGTCTTCTGGCATCTTGGTTGTTTCTTGGAGTTGTTCCTTGGGTTATTTGCAATTGTTTCAAATCATGCATGATTTGTTCTTGAATGTGAATTATCCTTTCATTATCTTCTTTGCACTTTCTTAATGAATCTTCCAAACTTAAGGGTTCACTGCTAAGTATCTTGTGTCCATTTGTCCTAGTTTCTCTTCTTCTGAACTCCTCTTCATGGATGTATGGTATCTGTCCTATTTCGAAATCCATTTCTAATCTTTGGAGCTGACCTCTGATCTCTTGTTGCCATAGCTTCCTCTTCACTGTACTATTGAGTCTTTGGTCTTCACTACTTCGTTTGGGGTTTAAAATTGTATTTCAATAACCACATTGCATGCTCATTCATTAACTAATATAACTGAGGCTTCAATGTGTTCATTATTGTATTGTACCCAGACATGATTTATGCACGCTAACTCGAAATTGACTAGTTTTGGGATAGATGTTTAAATTTATGTCCCAAGCACCACTAGACCTTCACTGATTATTCTAGACATGGATGCATGGGTGACTACGGACTCTAGAGAACCAAATACACACAACATAAATCTTTATAGAGTTGACTCAATTGATTTGCTTTGACAATTTGCACTTTTTAGGATGCATCACACCTGAGCAGACCATTTGGGCAAGCCAAATGACCGGAGACAATTTCCCCAAGAATTCTGCGGAGATCCTTCCGCTTTTGGTGCAGTACCTGAAGCAACTAAATAGCAGTAAGAGTTTATATTTCAAGTCTGAAAACAGCTATATAGCTTATAGACTCATACATAAGGAAACCCCAAATAGATTCAAGACTAGGTGCTCAAACTGCAGGGTTTGGCAACAACACCCTGCTTACCCAAGACTTCCCAAACACAACCCAACTAACTCGAAATTCCTCAATAACATTGTATTTCGGCCCTAACTCATCCAAACTAACTAAAATGATTAACATATTGATTTATGGAATCACTTAAGGAATATTTGCAGCGTAGAACTAGAAATTGCTTTTCATTGGCACATGAGGGTTATAACAATATAATCTTAACAATAAACTGGTAGAAATGAAAACCGAGACTTCATTAAAAATAGAGGGTCACTTCCAGGATTCCCATGGTTGTTTCTTGCAGCTGTAAATACACGAGAATTTGATACAAATAATAGACAAATAGATCTAGAGAATTACAGAAAGAAAGATAGGCAACTTTTGCTCCAATGGAAGATTTTTGCCTTCCAAAACTCAGTATTTCTGGTGGATCTTGAATTCAATATTCAGATCTACTCCATACGGTGTACCCTCCACCTAATATACTTAGTATGCAACCCACAATATGGACAACAACATAAATCCACACCTACAGGTGCTCCCTTCTCAATCCAATGCACATAAACTAAAACTAGCTCTTGAAAATGCAAAACACAGGAACACTACTGCAACTGAAACTCTTCAATGCCAATCTGAAACTTGAACTAGATATACAAAATATGTAATTAATTGTTATGAAACTCCATGAAAAGGAATGAATATCCCTTTACTCATCACCAGTTGAAATGATCTTTCAATCTCTCAACTAGTTTATTGATCTGCAAGGGGAACATCACCCAAGCAAGCAAGGGGCACATCTCCCAAGATGAGAAAAGCACAGAGCTCTTCAACATATGAAAAAATTCACAAGAATATCCTTCATAGAGGCTCTCATACTCATTTTATAAACTTCTGATATCTTTTCTCCTCCTCTAGAGCCTTCTTTCTTGGAATTTGATCCAATGGCGTGTTGGTTGCTTCTTTGGTAAGTTACATTGCATATGGACCCCATTCTCTCATCAATTGCGCCCTCGCTGGCTAAAATTAGTACTTGTAGATTTCATGGGATTCTTTACTTGCTTTATTGATAGTTGATGATCCTTCTTGAGCATTATTGCAAAAATCTGGAAGCTTCTGTCTTTTCTTCTTTTCCTGCTTTTAGCAAAAGTCTGTAAACTTCTACCTTCCTTGATTTTCTGTTGCTTTCTTGTTTTTAAACTGCTTTCCTGCTTTTCACTGTTTTTTTCCAGATTTCTTTGAGGGAGACAACTCATATGATCTTATCCATCTTCCTAAGCGCCCTCTAGAGCCTCCTAGACCATTTCCACTTATTAAATAATCAATATTTGGCCTCATCCATGACTTATGCTACCAACATTAATAATTAACATTATTTTATCAAATAACTTTTGGCCAAGTTTAATTATTTTAATCAAAAGATTAAAATTAAAATTTGGGGACATGACAATTATCAATCATTTTTAGCAGATTACATGTCTCATACATTATGATTCCAAAACATAACGCAGAGTTATAAATCTGTAGAAGGCCCAATTGTCGCAAAGTTGAAACCTAAGCTCTGATACCACTATGTGATGTCCCCAACCCCTAAACCAATGCCATAAACACCTGAAACCCTGAGGGGAAGGTTGAATAAGGGTAATGCACAATGGCATAAGGATAACTAAGGCTAGGCCAGTAGATCACTCTCCAATACACATGTTATGCAAGGTAAATGCAAACATGAAATGTAACTAGATCTGAGCAAGCTATTAGCATGATTTGAAACATTAAATATTAGAACTATTACAACCATACAAACACTAATAAAATCATATATGTAAACTGCCATAAACAATGTAATAATCAAATATACAGAGTGCCATCCATAACCACATAACAATGTTAAAAATGAGATCTACTAACTGCCACCTACAACCATATAAACAAAAAAGAACTCACATATGAAGGTTTCCATCTACAACCATATAAACGATAATAACATCAGATCTCTTGGTTGTCATCTAAAGCCATACAAACAACAATAAAATCAGATCCATGAGCACATAACCACATATACTATATGGTTTCATCACCATATATATACGATTGGATATAACCATATTACATGGTTAACCCAATATTTGTTTGACTACTATTATGTTATATGGTGGTTTTGTTCCAAAAAAAGTATTATATGTTTAATTGAGCATATATTTTACTACCCAAAATATGTTAACCATATCTTTTAATTTGGGATTAAATGTTTTCTTATCCCATTACATTTGGAGTTTGGTTATGAACCCTTTGGTATATAACCAAGGGTGTATCTCCATGTGGAGGGGGGTTCTTGAGAAGAATTCTTGGTGGGAATTACTGGATGAAGTTGTGTGAAGTTTAAACTCTTCTTAGAGTTTTGTAGAGTTGAAGAGATCTTAAAGAAGATTGTTGAAACTTTTTTGGCAACTTTTCAAAGGCCTTATTATACTTGGCGAAAGATTGTATTTTGGTGCATCCAACATTTTGACCACATAATAAGATCTATCCTCATTGGAGAGTGGGCATGGAGACGTAGTCCATGTCGGACGAACTCCATTATCAAGTTTGGTTGTCGTCTTTTATATGCTTGGAATTTATCATTTTTGTAATTGTTGCATTGAATTCATTTATGTTTTTAAATCATGATTTAAGCATTATTTTAATGAATTTTGCAACATTATTATGGAACTAAAATGAAACGGAAAGCATGATGACATTTTGCACACTCACATTAAAATGAACATTGTCATTGGATCCTTGGGTCATCCCGGATCAAGTTGGTATGAAAGCAGGTTTGGCTGCATTTTTTGGAGTGTGAATGTTAACCAGGTCTGGATCTAAGCTCGGAGAAGGACAGATTATGGAAGGTGATCCTAACACTAGCACGAGGAGAACATTTTCACGGATAAAGAAGTCTTCTCCAAAGGAATTCATGGAAGGTGAAAATACTTATGAAGATGATTAAGCATTCCTCGAAACAATCCTAAATATGAAATCGATGGTGGAAGAGATGCACAAGGAATTCAAGGAAAGAACCGAAGGAGGTGGTACTTCTACATCAGATAAAGGTAAAGCAGTATGAGTTGGTGGTAACCCTCCTGAACCTCCTCCATTTACTTCAAATCCTCCTTCTACTTCCAATCATAAACCGTTATAAAAGCTTGATGTGAAATATGTGTTTCCCAAATATAATGGTGAACTAGGTGAAGAAAAATTAGAGGATTGGGTCAAACAGATCGAGGTTTACTTCAGGATACAAGGATTCACAGATGATCCATCAAGGATTACGTTGGCCTCTCTTCATTTGGGTGGTACTACTCTCGTATGGCGGGAAATTAAAACTCAGCAGGATCTTGCTCAACATGCTAAGATCATTTCAAGTTGGGTTGAATTGTGAAAGTCTTAAAGAAGCAGTTTTATCGTCTTGGTCATATGCAAAAGTTAACCATGCATTGGAAAAAATCTAAACAAGCTAAAGGACAAGATGTACAGGATTACACTCATGAATTTAGGAATAAAGCTCTAACATTCGGCATTCCTTTACATATGTCAAAGACTGTGTTAAAATATATAGGCAGATTACATAGCTATTTAAGGCATCGGTTACTTATGTTTAATTAGAATGACATTGATGAAGTTAGTGTGCAATCCATTCATCTTGAGGCAGGAGAAAGGAATGGTCATGGAATATCTTTGAAGGAGTTCTTACCACTGAAAGAAGGCAAGCATAAGGATAAATTCAAAAGGACTACTACCATGAAGAAGGATGATGAAAGTGTTAATATTTGGTTGCGCTTTGATCTTTAATTCTTTGAGATGCAAAAACTTGAACCAATGAGATAATTCAATCACATGAAATTCATACAACCATAACACAAGATATACCCTATGGAAAATCCTCAAAGCTCTGAGAACAAAAACCCCAACAATTCCTCTTAGCACAATATAATGGATAATAGAGAATGATTTCTTTTACAACATAGTATATTACTTTCAAAAGATAAGATATCACCATAACACTCTTGGTGAAGATACGGAAGCAATAGAGAAGAGAGATCCATTGGATGTGTTTTCCAATGTACCCAACACATCAATAACAAGCAAGAAAAATAACCTGCACAAATAGAAGCGTCTTGACTTCAATGGAGAAGAGAATTCGCTTCACATTGAATTCATCAATCACGTATAACATATTTATACATTCTTCTCATGCATCGGCCTCTTCTAACTTCAAGATGAACTCGCCCTCAAACTGGATGTATCAAAGTTGCATGAAGAAGTGCGCCCCACTTATCATGCAGTGTTTTATCTCACTAAACTGTCTCTTAGGATGAACTTGCCTCTTAACTGAAATCTTTCCCACTTAGTTAGGTGGCTAACTTAAGTGTCGTCATGCAAGTGTCGCAACTCAAGTGTCATCTTTTAGTTTAACATAAGTGTCGTCGTGCAATAACACTTAGTTAACTAGATCTTCATTGTTGTCACTTAGTTAACTCTCTTTAACTGATTCTTTCTTGATAACATCACTGTAGTGATCAATTCGAGGTCTCCTTGATTTACTGAAGTGTCGTCTTTTAGTTTAACTAAAGTGAAAACACTTTAGTTAACTAGTCCTTCTTATTTAGCACTTAGTTAACATTATTAGCTGAAATCATGCTGGTTGATTTACTTGTAGTGACCACTGTAAGTTCTTTAATTAATTGAGGCATACATTGTGGCTTTAAATGGAGCTTGACAATTCAAGTTCACTTAGTCATCTCTTGATCAATTTGAATTCTCTTTTTTTCTATGCATTTATCTTTATCTCTTTATCTTTTACTGCATGGTCAATATGTGCTAACTTTAATTATCCATCACATTACATTATACTAAGAAGATATATCTGATGATGTGATCATAGTATATTATTACGGACCAAATGATCATTATGCTAAAGTAATTCACTTTAGAGGTGATCAATCTCTAAAGGAGACTTAATAGCAATCTGGTGATCATGGTTAACAATACAGCACACAACATTAAATGCTTTTAACAAGTAAAGCATGACCTTTATACAGAAGGTCCACCTCTATATGGGAGGTCCATCTCATGGATACCTTTATACGGAAGGTTCACATGAGAATCAAGACTTGACACACAAGTCTGGAGCCCTATCCAACAAGACTTTACAACATCATTACTTTTATCAATTACCTCTATACGGGAGGAATAACCTTTACACGGAAGACAATCAAAGTGCTCACCTCCATACATGAGGATCAATATTGGCTACACAAGATTGGTTTGGAGAATGTATCACGATGTTGTATATTTAACACTCCCTCTCAACGAGGGAGGCATTCTCTGCCATACCAAGCTTGTCTCAAAAATTCCTGAACTTCTTCACTGACAAAGGATTTGTTAACACATATGCAATCTGCTCATCAGTAGCAATGTACTGAAGTTTCATTATACCTTTATGGACCATGTCTTGGATGAAGTGATACTTCATTTCAATGTGCTTCAACTTGTCATGAAACACTAGTTTATCAGAAAGCTTGATGCAACTCTAATTGTCACACCTAATAACTGTAGGCTCAAGCTTTTCACTGAACAACCCTGCAAACAGGTTTATAAGCCAAACTGCTTCTCGACAGGAAACACTAGCAGCTATGTATTTTGCTTTTGTTGTGCTCTGGGCTACGGAGCCCTGCTTCCTGCTGGATCAAGATATCATAGCTTATCCTAGGCTATAATATTAGTTGGATGTACTCTTACGGTCCATAATGATTTCTCCCCAGTCTGAGTCTGTATAACCAAGTAACAAGACTCCTCCACTGGAGGCATATATGAGTCCATATGAAATTGTACCTCGAAGGTACTCAATCACATGCTTAGCAGCTATCCAGTGTATGTGTCTTGAATCATACATAAATTGACTCATAATGCTCATGGCATAACATACATAAGGCCTAAAATGTATCAAGTACGGCAGTGAGCCTATAAGATGTCTATACAAAGTGGGATCTACTGGATCTAATCCAAAGCCTGACTCATGAAGTTTCCTCAAATTAGAAACCATCGTTGTAGTCATAGATTTGCAATCTATCATGCCAAACCTGCGCAATATGTCCACAGCGTACTTCCCTTGAGATAGAAAAATTTAATCTTTTCTTTGCCATATCTCAAGGCCAAGAAAGTAGTGCATCTGATCTAAGTCTTTCATCTCGAACTCTGAGGTGAGTTCCCTCTTGTACCAAGCAATCAGATGTTCCTCTCTAGTGAGAAACAAATCATCAACATACAGAACCAATATCGATGGTTGGTTCTTCACTACTTTGAAGTAAAAATTTGGATCAACTTCACTCTTACAGAAACCTAGTTTCTGAAGGTAGCTATCAATTATGGAGTACCAAGCCCCGAGGGCTTGCTTAAACCCATACAGAGATTTCTTTAGTGTGCTCCAACATGGGACTCCTTACCATGCACCACAAATCCTTCAGGATGTTGAATATAAACCTCTTCCTCAATCCCACCATTGAGGAAGGTTGTCTTCACATCCATCTAGTGAAGTTTCCATCCTAGAACATATGCAAGTGCAATAATTGATCGGATTGTGGTGTACCTTGCTAAAGGGGAAAAGGTCTCATCATAATCGATGCCTTCTTTATGAGAGAAAACTCTGGCAACTAATCTATCTTTATACTTCTCAATGCTACCATCCGCAAAATGCTTTATCTTATGAATCCATCTGGAAGTTACAATGGACTTCTCATTGGGTTTGGGAACAATCTCCCAAACATCATTCTTCATTATAGAGTTGTACTCTTATGTCATAACATCTTTCCAAACTTGCTGCTTTGCAGCTTCTTCGTATGAGGATGGTTCTGAATCACTGATGTGACTCATTAGTGCAACATACCTTCAATATCTGCCAGGTTGCTTGCGCTCTCTAGAGGAGCCTGCTGGTGCTCCATGTTTCTTTGCATCTTGTAAGATATCTTGGCACCAACCAGATCCTCTTTTAGCGGGAGGTTCATCACGTGACCTCTCAACCAGTTCTATTGGTTCTTCTAGAGCTAGCAAATCTAAGGCATCTTCTGGTTTTCCCCTCTTAGACTCTGAAGGGGGAGAATCAGACTCAGGATCCTCCATCTTTGAATCACGTTAAATCTCTTTTGATCTTTTGAAATCAACTTCCTCATGGAAGCTAACATCTCGGATGACTTCAATATGTCTCTCACTAGGTACACATATTCGGTATGCTTTGGATGACTCAATATAACCCACAAAGGTGCCTTTCTTTCCAAAAGACTCCATATTTGTTCTCTTTTCTTTCGATACATGAATGTATATTGGGCTCCCAAAGATCCTTGATTGTGAGATGTCTGGCTTCTCACCAGTAAACACTTCTTCGGGTGTCTTCTCATATAGAATGGCATGTGATATTCTATTATGGATGTACACAACTGTACGGGTAGCTTCTGCCCATAATCAGGTAGACATATCTTGATCATGCATCATGGCTTTTGTAGCCTCACATATGGTTCTATTCTTCCTTAAGACAACCCCATTTCGTTGAGGGTTGTATGGTATTGTTAACAGTCTACATATTCCTACATCACTACATAGCTCATTAAATGCATGTGAATCAAATTCACCTCCATTATCAGACCTTAATGCATGGATGTGATTTTCTTTCTGATTTTCAACTAGGCTTTAAACTCTTTAAATTTTCTAAGAGTTTTATTTTTAACCTTCATGAAATAAATCCATGACTTCCTAGAAAAATCATCTATGAACAATGCATAATATAAGAAGCCACTCAGGGAGGGGGATGACATGGGACCACATACATCAGAATGTATTAGATCTAAAATCCCTTTAGATCTAGTAGTACTGTTGGAAAAAAAAATTCTTAACATTCTTCCCAAGTGCACAACCCCGACATACAATATCATGCTCAAAATCAAATACAGACATACCTTTCACCATACTTTGAAGTCCTGGTAGTTCTTTGTAGTGTAGGTGTCCAAGACTTCGGTGCCATAGCTCACATGGACTGATAGTGTGGTGAATCATAGCTTGAATGTACTTCTCAGGTACCTTGTAGAGTCCTCCCTCTCGAACTCCAATCATAGCAGCAAATTCTAGGCTTTTGTTCTTCAGCCATAAAAGTGCTTTGTTATCCATGAGGATAACTCAGAAGCTTTTGTCTTCAAGAACCGAAACTGAAAGGAGGTTCTTCTTCAATCCTAGAACATATAGAATGTCCTTCACATGGAAGATATCACCGGTGCTCAGCTGGAATGAGGTGGATTCAACTCCTTGGATCGAATATGTTGAGTTGTCCCCTAACTCTACCATGCATGCGAACATTTTCTCCTTTAGGTCAGTGGTGGCACTCTTGTAACCAATCATATGTTTGGATGCACCACTGTCAATAAACCATGTGTTTGCACTTGTGATGACAGATCTTGAAAGGGATGAGACAAGGTAATACTCCCTTCTTGTCTCCTTTTCTTCTGATGCATTCTTTTGAGTGGTTTCATCTTCTACGTTGGTAGAAGCATGGAACTTTCCTTTCTGGTTTGCTTTGCACTCTCTTAAGAAATGGCCTTTCTTGTTGCAATTGTAGCATCTAGATTTTGATTTGTCAAAGACTTTGTTGAACTCCTTCTTCTTTGGATGAGAGAACTTCTTTCGGAAGAAGGGTTTCTTTCCTTTCTTCATTCTTGTCGTGAGGGCAATATTTTCTGTTAAATTTTGAGCATTAATTCACAATACTCTTGGATCTTTACTGAGAGAATAACATATACAGTATATCAATGCATAACAATCACAATAAGCATGACAAGCATCACAAGAATCAAAAGCATGAGAGACAAGAGACATAGAGTTTCCGTGGGGAAAACCCCACAGCTTCCTCAGAGATAGAGAGAGCAATGGCTCAACCAAAGTACAACCAAAATACACTTGAGATAGTCTCCTAGTAGCAGATGATCCTCCTCCTCACTGGTGCGCCACTTTCTGAGTGAGAGAGATATGACTTTTCGAATGATCCAAATAGAGATCTCCTGATCTCTATTTATACTTAACCTGTTTGCCCAGTGACCTTATGGGGCCGACTTGTCTATCTAGATACATCCACAATATAATATATATTTTAGGGCCAACCCCACACATGGTGGTCTAATAACCCATCGGCAAGTACACACACTTGCGACACTTGTCAATCCACATTACGACACTTCCTTATAGAGGAATAACACATCTCTTATAAGGGTACAATAAATATATATAAAATACACAGATGAAATACATTCTGAAGTTACATATACATCAACACTCCCTCTTAACTAGGAAGGTATTTCTCGACACAGTTCTGCTAGACAAGTCTGCTTCTCGGGATCATCGTCATCATCATCGTCATTGATGCTACTATCTCAACCAATCTCTGACTCTATTCGTCATAGGAAGTTCTACAGAGCCAATCCTTTTTCATACTGGTTGTAGGCCCACCACCTGCAGGTCTTCATCATCTGTGCGAACGGTCTGATAGAGGTGGCCTCTCAGGACTAATTTTATGTGCGGATGCAATACCGAAAAGAGTATCCCAGGAACATTTATGTGCCTAAGCACGACCAGCAAGATCTCCCAGGACTGATTACATGCATCTCCTCCACAATACCTTTAAAGAGCATCCCAGGAACATTTATGTGCCGCAGCATGACCGGCAAGATCTCTAAAGAGCATCCCAGTACTTATTACGAGCACACAGCTCAACCTCTCGGATCTCTAGGACTGATTACATGTGGATAGACAAAACCTTTAAAGAGCATCCTAGGAACATTTATGTGCCACAGCACGACCGGCAAGATCTCTAAAGAGCATCCTAGGACTAATTACGAGCACACAGCTCAACCTCTCAGATCTCCAGGACTGATTACATGTCTCCGTAGTAATACCTCATCCCAGTACTGATTACGAGCACACAGCTCAACCTATCGGATATATGAGGATTGATTACATACTACATAGCAATACCGGAAAGAGTACCCCAGGAACATTTATGTGCCGCAGCACGACCGGCAAGATCTCCCAGGACTGATTACATGCTATTTGCACAACCTGCCACATATCATCTCTGACCTCCAAGTATCAACCTGATACTCATGATCCAACGGATCATCATCGCACGAGGCATCATCCTGATGTCCATGATCATACTGATCATCATCACTGTACCATCCTGGTACATATCATCTGGAGCAACATCTTGAAGCTCATCATCACGATCATCCTGATCATACAATGCATCCACCTGATGCATACCAAGTATCTACCTGATACATATCATCATACATGGTCCACTTGATCATACAATGTATCCACCTGATACAAATACAAATACATGAACCACATGATCATACCTGATACATATCAACATACATGATCTACCTGATCACACAATGTATCCACCTGATACATATACAGATACATGGTCCAAGCATCCAACATGATGCATATACAAAATACATACAAATGATCCAACTAATCATATCCAGCATCCAACATGATGCATACATACATAAATGATCCAACTAATCATATCCAGCATCAACACGATGTGTACATACATACAAATATAAAAGATCCAACTGATCATATCCAGCATCAACATGATGCATACATACATACTAATATAAATGATCCAACTGATCACATCCAGCATCCAACATGATGAATATACAGAGCAATAACTGGAGCATCGTCCTGATACTCATCATCCAGTGCTTACATCCACAGCCATGTGAAGGATCCTCCTTCCAACATGCTTGGAATGGCTTCAGCAAATGTGTCCATCACTTCTTCCTCGAAGTGTTGTCAATCTGAAGAACACCAAGCGTCTCCCTAAAGTACTCGAACTTCACCTTGGCTAGTGGCTTCGTTAGCACATCTGCAATCTGCTCGTCCGTTGCAACATACAGGAGCTTCACGGCTCCTCTCTGCACCATACCCCTGATATAGTGATCTTTGATCTCTATGTGTTTCGATCTGTCATGAAACACTGGGTTCTCAGACAGCTTCACACAACTTTGGTTATTGCAGAATACACCAGTAGCATCCAATGGGAGATCAAATAACTGAGACAGTAGCTTCCATAGCCATACTGCCTCACAACTAGCTGAGCAGGCTGCAACATACAATGCCTCAGCTGTACTTAGTGCTACGTAGGACTGCTTCCTGCTAAACCAAGAGATCACACCTAATTCCATACTGAAGCAGCACCCAGATGTGCTCTTCCTATCTGCAACACTTCCAGCCCAATCTGAATCAACATAACCCTGCAGGTTAAACTTTTGATTCGCTTCATACTTGAGCCCATAATCCACTGTACCCTTCACGTACCTCAGAACATGCTTTACAGCAACTAGGTGAACACTCCTCGGATCCGTCAGGAACTGGCTCAATGTGTTCACAGCAAAGCAAATATCTGGTCTCGTGTTCGTCAGGTACATCAAGGACCCAATCATCTGATGATACATAGAGACATCAACCGGCTCAGATGAAGCATCACATAGAAGCTTTAGATTCGATGCCATGGGTGTGGCCATGGCCTTGCAATACATCATCCCAAATCTCTTCAGGATATCTACTGTGTACTTCCCTTGACCAAGGAAGATCCCACCTGAATTCTGCCACACCTCCATACCTAGGAAATAATGCATCATTCCCAAATCTTTCATATCGAACTCAGCAGCAAGCTTCCTCTTAGTATCTGCAATCAATCTGTCATCTCCTGTTACAAATAAGTCATCCACATACAGGAGTAGAATCATAGGATTCCCTTCCTCACCCTTGTAGTAGAGGTTGGAATCCGCTTTACTCTTGGTAAAGCCCAAACTAGATAGGAAACTGTCCATCCTACCTTACCAGGTTCTGGGAGCTTGTTTCAAGCCATACAAAGCTTTCTTCAGTCTGCACACATATGAGTCCCTGTCATATATTTCAAAACCGAGTGGCTGCTCCACATATACTTCCTCTTCAACTACACCATTCAAGAAAGCAGTCTTGACATCCATCTGGTGTATTTTCCATTTCATTGCTGCAGCCAGGGCAAGTACTGTTATGATGGAAGTATACCTGGCTACAGGTGCAAAAGTTTCTTCATAATCTATTCCCTCTTTCTTAGAGAAGCCACGAGCTACGAATCTTGCTTTGTATTTCTCTACACTGCCATCTGCAGCATGCTTGATTTTGTAGATCCATTTGGAAGTCACAACAGACTTCTCTTTAGGTCTAGGGACAACATCCCAAACATCATTTTTCATTATTGATTGGTATTCCTCAACCATAGCATCCTTCCATTCTTTCTTTTCCGCTGCTTCTTCATAACTGGAAGGTTCTTTGTTCATAATGTCACAGAGTAAAGCAACATAGCTGGTATGTGATCTGGTTCTTTTCTTTGCTCTGTGTTCTTCTTCTGGAATGCCAAATCTTTCTGCATCTTGAATGAGCTCTCTAGCCCATGCAAGTTTCCTCTTGTGAGAGTTATCCTCATGGGGTCGATCTACAGGTTCTTGCGGATCTTCAAACTCACGAACAACTTCTGGAATTGCTTCAATCATGGTAGTGTCTTGAAATCTAGTTTCCTTAGGTTCTTCATAAACTTCGATAGGTGCCTTCCTTGATTTGATGAATGCTGATTTTTCATCAAATGTTACATCCCTGCTGACATCAATCTTCTTGAACCCTGGAAAGTATATTCTGTAAGCCTTCGAGCTTTCACTGTAACCCACAAAGATACCCTTCTTTCCTGAAGGATCTAGTTTGGTCCTCTTTTCCTTTGGGACATGAGTGTATACTGGACAACCAAATATTTTGAGATGGCTGACTTCAGGTTTCTTACCAGAAAAGACCTCTTCTGGTGTCTTGTTGTCCAATATCTTGTGGGGTGTTCTGTTCTGCACATATACAGTTGTTCTAGCTGCTTCTGCCCATAGATGCATAGGTAGATCCTGGTCATGCAGCATTGCCCTTGTTGCTTCCATGATTGTTCTGTTCTTCCTTTCTGCAACTCCATTCTGTTGAGGATTATAAGGAGCAGTCAACTCCCTCTTAATCCCTGAATCACTGCAAAGCTTCTTGAAGTCACCTGAGGTGAATTCTCCACCATTATCGGATCTGAATGTTTTGATCTTTTTGTCAATTTGATTCTCCATCAAGGTTTTGAATTCCTTGAACTTATCAAACACCTCATCTTTTTCTTTCAAGAAGTATACCCAAGTCTTCCTGGAGAAGTCATCAATAAATGAGACATAGTAAACATACCCACTTAGAGAACTGGATGACACAGGACCACATACATCTGAGTGGATGATTTCCAGGATATCTTCTGCCTTGCTTTCACTGCTTGGGAAAGCCTTCTTAATATTCTTACCTTTTGCACATCCTTTGCAAACACCTTCATGTTTGGTCTTGATTTCAGGAAGACCCTCTACAGCCTTGCTTGCAATTGGAAGTGCCCTATAGTGCATATGACCAAGTATTCTATGCCAAAGTTCACTTGGCTCCATGGATTCATGCACCATGGCATGTTCAGGTTGTCCTTTTAATTTATACAAACCTCCCTCTTGCTCTCCAATCACTACTGCATCATCTATGGTATTTCCCTTTGGCCACATTAGGACTTGGCCATCCACAAATGCAACCCTCATACCTTTTGCATCCAATGCAGAGATGGAGAGTAAGTTCTTCTTGAGCCTAGGTACATAAAGGACTTCTTTCATCTTCAAAGATTTTCCAAAATCTAGGTTGTAGGAGGCTTCACCACTTCCTTTGATTGGGTATTGATAATCATCCCCAAGTTTCACCTTATGGGGTGATTCATGTTCAGACAGATTTACAAAAGATTCTTTAAACCCAGTCATGTGTTTGGAAGCCCCACTATCAATTAACCAATCATTACAACCATGGGAGATTGTACCCGTTAGAGCAGAGATTAGAACATACTCTTCTTCACTTGATGAGTCATCATTACTATCATTACTTTCTGCCCTAGCCTTCTTCTTTGGAGGTTCATCATCTTCGGCAGCATGAGCATGGTACCTTCTTTTGTTACCCTTCTTCTTCTTGCTGGAGTTGTTGCTGTTGTGTTTGTCCCTTTTGTTCTTGGGACATTCTGAAGCAAAGTGACCCTTCTCATTACAAGTGAAACACCTTAGATCTTTCTTGTCTTTGTGAAAATGATGAGAAGATTTCTTCTTGTGATGGGATGGCTCCCTCTTGAACTTGCCCTTCTTAGTGTGAGCTGTGAGAGCTTGATCTTCATTTCCCATCTTCTCTTCTCTTGCCACAAGCCTTGCTTCTTCTTGAGAACATTCCTCCCATAATCTGCTGAAGGAGATTAACTTCTTTCTGGCACATATCCCTTGGATAAAAGATTCCCATGACCTAGGTAGGCCATTCAAAGTAGTCATAACAATTTCACCATTCTCCACCATTTCATCTATAGCTTCAAGTTGTTCCTTGATCTGAGAGACCTTGGAGAAATAGGATGGAATGGTTTCTTCGTTCGACATATTGACCCCTTTCAATTGATTCCGCAGGGTCATCTTCCGATTTATGTTCTTTCCTTCAAATAGCTTGGTCAAAGAGTCAAACATAGCCTTGGGTGTCTTTAGAGAAGACACATGGGGTATGAGATGGTCTTTGATAGAATCAACAATGATTCTCTTTTCCTTGACCAAGTTCTTCTAATGCAATACCTTAGCCTCTTCATCCTCTGGGATAGGGATGTCTTCTTTTATATATGAGTCCAACTCATTCTCTTCCAGGATTAACCAAATCCTATACTTCCAAGCTCGAAAGTTATCAGCCCCTTCAAGCTTATCCTCAAGCTTGGTGTGGTGAGACATCTTAAAGAGTAATTCAAATGGAAATAGAAAAGATTTAGGTCTTACCACTTGAAATGCTAAAAACTGGATCTGGTCCCGGATTAGGGTTTGTCGAAAAAACCCTAAAAATTCAAAATGTGAATTTCAACTTTCTGAAAGGATAGAAAGATGCGCCTTGATGAGTTGATCAGCCTGGTGTATTTAGAATTTTAGATCAGCAAAGATTTACCCTTCAGATTTGCCTTTTTCTCCTCTCGAGTTCACTAGGGAGAGCCCTGAATTAGGGTTTGAGTTTTTCGGAGATTTACCCAGGCAAAAATCTCGATCCAAAGCTCTAAACTTCGATTTTTGCAAGGAGCTTCCAGCTTTTTCTTTAGATTTCAGAAATTCCTATTTTTGTGGAAACCCTAATTTTTAGGGCCAAATCTGAAAAAGCTCAGAATTGAATTCTGATTGGACAGATAGATTCTCCTTGATGAGTAGAGTCAATCTACTATACTTCTTTTCCAAAAAATGTGGAGAGAAACCCAATAAACAAGAAACTCAAGTTCTCGTCACTGCAAAATGTCTTCTTCTCAGGTTAGCTCTGATACCATGTTAAATTTTGAGCATTAATTCACAATACTCTTGGATCTTTACTGAGAGAATAACATATACAGTATATCAATGCATAACAATCACAATAAGCATGACAAGCATCACAAGAATCAAAAGCATGAGAGACAAGAGACACAGAGTTTCCGTGGGGAAAACCCTAAGGTGAAAAACCCCACAACTTCCTCAGAGATAGAGAGAGCAATGGCTCAACCAAAGTACAACCAAAATACACTTGAGATAGTCTCCTAGTAGCAGATGATCCTCCTCCTCACTTGTGCGCCACTTTCTGAGTGAGAGAGATATGACTTTCCGAATGATCCAAATAGAGATCTCTTGATCTCTATTTATACTTAACCTGTTTGCCCAATGACCTTATGGGGCCGACTTGTCTATCTAGATACATCCACAATATAATATATATTTTAGGGCCGACCCCACACATGGTGGTCTAATAACCCATCGGCAAGTACACACACTTGCGACACTTGTCAATCCACATGACGACACTTCCTTATAGAGGAATAACACATCTCTTATAAGGGTACAATAAATATATATAAAATACACAGATGAAATACATTCCGAAGTTACATATACATCAACATTTTCTTCTTTAGTGCACATAGCTTTGCTTTGGATTCACCCTTCCTATTGGATACTCATACCTCAATATTTCGAACCCAAGTTGCAATTCTAAGCCATTGATAACAGCCAAGAATGTCTCCCATGAAGATGGGAGACCATCAATGGCGGTTTGGATGAGATCATCTTCATCCACTACAACTCCAATGTTAACAAGTTGATCTATTACCTGAGAGATCTTAGTGAAGAAGGAGGCCATTGTCTCATCATTCTCCATATTGAGGTTTCGTAACTTGTTCTTCAATGCCCTCTTTTGAGTTGGGGCCTTCTTCTCATATAGATTAGTCAAAGTATCATAACATTCTTCTGCGATCTTCAGCGATGTGATCATGGGCTTCTAGTTATCTTTTACCGAATAATAGATTATCTGTTTGGCCTTAGCTTGATTCTTCTTGAATTTGATGCGCCCTGCATTAGTTGTAGGCTCCTCAAACACAGTGGACATGTAGCTATCCAATTCATGTTCCTCTAGGATGTTGAGAATCCTAGCCTTCCAAGTGTTGAATTTTGAGGTGCCCTCAAGACAGTCTTCTGATCGTATAGATATTGATGCCATAATCTTCAAATCTTGTGCTCAACTTCTCAAAATCTACGTAGGCTCTAGATGGAATGCAAAACTGAGCTCCTTCACGCCCTAAGCTCTAGTACCATGTTAATATTTGGTTGAGCTTTGATCTTTAATTCTTTGAGATGCATAAACTTGAACCAATGAGATAATTCAATCACATGAAATTCTTACAACGATAACACAAGATATACCATGGGGAAAATCCTCAAAACTATTAGAACAAAAACCCCAACAATTCTTCTCAGTATAATATAATGGATAGCAGAGAATGTTATCTTTTACAACATAGCAGATTGCTTTCGGAAGATAAGAGATCACCACAACACTCTTGGTGAAGATACAAAAGCAATAGAGAAGAGAGATCAATCGAATGCGTTTTCCAATGTTCCCAACACATCAATAACAAGCAAGAACAATAACCTACACAAAGAGAAGTGCCTTGCCTTCAATGGAGAAGAGAATTCGCTTCACATTGAATTCATCAATCTCGTATAACATATTTATACATTCTTCTCGGGCATCGGATTCTTCTAACTTCAGGATGAACTCTCCCTCAGACTAGATGTATCAATCTTCCATGAAGAAGTGCGCCCCACTTATCATGTAGTGCTTTATCTCACTGAATTGTCTCTTAAGATGAACTCGCCTCTTAATCGAAAGCTTTCCCACTTAGTTAGGTGGCTAACTTAAGTGTCATCGTGCAAGTGTCGCAACTCAAGTGTCGTCTTTTAGTTTAACATAAGTGTCGTCATGCAATAACACTTAGTTAACTAGATCTTATTTGTTGTCACTTACTTAACTCTCTTTAACTGATTCTTTCTTGATAACATCACTGTAGTGATCAATTTGAGTTCTCCTTGATTTACTGAAGTGTTGTATTTTAGTTTAACTAAAGTGAAAACACTTTAGTTAACTAGTCCTTCTTATTTAACACTTAGTTAACTATTATTAACTGAAATCATGCTAATTGATTTACTTGTAGTGACCACTACGAGTTCTTTAGTTAACTGAGGCATACATTGTGGCTTTAACTTAAGCTTGACAATTCGAGTTCACTTAGTCATCTCCTGATCAATTCGAATTCTCTTTTTCTCTATGCATTTATCTTTATATCTTTATCTTTTACTGCATGGTCAATATGTGCTAACTTTAATTATCCATCACATTACATTATACTAAGAAGAATTATTAGATGATGTGATCATAGTATATTATTCCGGACCAAATGATCATATCCTAAAGTAGTTCACTTTAGAGTTGATCAATCTCTAAAGGAGACTTAATAGCAATCTAGTGATCATGGTTAATAATACATCACACAACATTAAATGCTTTTAACAAGTAAAGCGTGACCTTTATATGGAAGGTCCACCTCTATACGGGAGGTCCATCTCATGGATACCTTTATACAGAAGGTTCACATGAGAATCATGAATTGACACACAAGTCTGAAGCCTCGTACAACAAGACTTTACAACATCATTACTTTGATCAATTACCTCTATACGGGAGTAATAACCTTTACACGGAAGGCAATCAAAGTGCTCACCTCTATACGGGAGTATCAAAATTGGTTGCACAAGATTGGTTTGGAGAATGTCTCCCGATGTTGTATATTTAACATAAAGGCCTACTTGTTCTCATTGTGAAAAGAAGGGCAGTGATGAGGATCATTATTGGAAGTTGCACCCAGAATCAAAACCAAAATGGGCGAAGCATCAAAAAGATAAAAGGAAGATAGTTTCCATGTTGTAGGATCTCGGATCCGATTCAGGAGATGAATCCAAGGTAATGGTTATGAGGCTTAAAGGTGATGTTTCTATTGCTAGTTGTTCATATGCTTCTACTTCCAGTTTTGATGTAAGCCATGATGAAAGGAAGAAGACAAAACTATTCCATATTCGAGTTATTTCCCGTCATACTAATATTGATACACTTGTAGATAGTGGATCTCAAGTTAACTTAATCTCCGAAGACATTGTAAAGAAACTAGGGTTGGGGATTAAACCACGTCAAAAACCTTATCCTTTAGGATGGGTTCATGAGAATGCTTGATTGCATGTATCTAAGCAATGTAAGCTTCTATTTGCTATTTCTGATAAATTTATTGATGAAGTAGAATTGGATGTCATTCCACTTGATGTATGTGAGATTGTGTTGGGCAGCCCATATCTTTATGATAGAAAGGAAATGTTTTACAAGGAGCATAAGATGTATCATCTTTTTAAGAATCAGATCAAGTATATCATAAGAGCTCACAAGATGAAACATGATTTGTCTGTGATTGCAACAGGGAAAATGAATATGTTGGTGAATGCGAGCAAAAGTTTATCGCCCATGTATGTTAAAGAGTGTGATATTGAAAATGCATTGGTTAATACTAATGATGCACAAAACATATACAACATGGGGAATTGCAGTGAGAAGGCATCATTAACAACAAATCGTAGCCTACTGATGAGGGCAAGCTTCATATTGGTTCATTTTTTTAATCATCTCCATTCTTAGTTTTATGCTTGTTTTGTTATTATTCAGTTGTATTTGGATGGCAGTAGCAATATTAAATGCATATTTATGTGGAGATGACCTAACGCTTAAGTTTGTCAACAATTTTATGGGTGTATTCATCTTTTTTATTGTGAGCCAAGTGGGGATAGACAGGACAAGTGGGGATAGACAGTCCCCACTCTTCTTCTTAATAAGAAAAGGTTGTTGGGGTCCAAAAGCTTCCCAGTGGGGAGGTTTGATCCAGGAGGATCATCACCAGTCAAAAAGTGGTAAAAAATTTGCAGTCTCAAATGCTGAAAAGAAGTACTCCATTGCGTAGGACTCATCGAGACCTTTCCTTCGACATTCATTTCGTCCCAAACAGATGAGATATCGCAGTCTAAATTTTTTCACAAACACGTAAAAAAAATGGTAAAAGGGTGCCACATGGCACACCCACAGAGCGCCATGTGGCAGGTTGCAGGTGTTGAGTTGGCATACCAGTTGGAAGGTTGATAAGTTGGCAGTTTGGAATAGACTAGTAATTATGTGATACATGGTACTCCATACATGACTGGGCACACAGGTGGATGAATCGGATGTTGCCACGTGGTATTCTAATTGACCTATAACATGTAATGTCTATCAAAAATATGGTGGAGGCGATGGGAGTTGAATCCATGAACTTGACCTCCCACAAGTCCGTCATTTACTTCACCAATCCACCTTTACCACTACACCATCACATAGTTCTTGTTCTATAGATGGTAAAAATATCATTTAACATATAATCATATGCCATGATCTGCGAGGCTTATCCAAGATTCAACGATCATATATATATATATATATATATAACCACTCCAACCACATTCCATGCTATGACCATTTGTTTAGGGATTAAACAATAAAAATATATTTTAAGTTGGACCCAAAAAGGGGCGTACCTCCATGGAGTTGAAACATAACCACATATAGTATATGGTTTCATCACCATATATATAATATTGGACATGACCATATTACATGGTTAACACAATATTTGTTTGACTATTATTATGTTATATGGTGGTTTTGTTCCAAAAAAGGTATTATATGGTTAATTGACCATATATTTTACTACCCAAAATATGTTAACCATATTTTTTAATTTGGGATCAAATGTTTTCATATCCCATTACATTTGGAGTTTGGTTATGAATCCTTTGGTATATATGAAGGGTGGTTTTCTATGTGGAGGGGGGTTTTTGAGAATAATTCTTGATGGGAATTTTTGGATGAAGTTGTGTGAAGTTTAAATTCTTATTATAGTTTTGTAGAGTTGAAGAGATTTTGAAGAAGATTGTTGAAACTTCTTTGGCAACATTTCAAAGGCCTTATTATACTTGGCGAAAGATTGTATTTTGGTGCATCCAACATTTGGACCACATAATAAGATCGGTCCTCATTGGAGATCAGACCCAGAGACGTAGTCCATTTCGGACAAACTCTGTTATCAATTTTGGTTTTTGCCTTTTATATGCTTTGAATTTATCATTTTCGTAATTGTTGCATTGAATTCATTTATGTGTTTAAATCATGATTTAAGCATTATTTCAATGAATTTTGTGACATTATTATGGAACAAAAATGAAATGGCAAGCATGATGACATTTTTCACACTCACATTAAAATGAACACTGTCACTGGATCCTTGGGTCATCCCGGATCACACTGGGAACACTGCCACACCAAAACGACTATATCTTAGTCATACAAAAACCTTTTTAAGTGAGATAAAAAGTATTCCTTACTAGAAACGACATTCCAGATGCAATGAAATGGGTTTCACAACACATAAATGCTCATAAATATATGAACTAGAACATATAGCTACAACCTTCTCAACACCATGAGAATACCACAACTACACCTTTCACCATATCAACTTTCCCTTCCATCTACACTACCTAGTGAGTTGTGACTCCCCTCGCTGCACAAGCCCTCAGGATATCACCACCCTCACCTAGTATTTTCAAGCTAGATTGTATAAAGACAAGCAATTGGAGAAGGACTCATGTTGTGTAAGCATAGATCAATCTTCAATCCCCATTACAGGGTATTCAAACCTCATTACAAGGCCTTCAATATTCCTGCAATACAATGCATATCCTACTCGAGAGCATGAATTTCCCAGACAAGAGAGCATTCCACTGCATTGGAGAGCTCAGAGAGAGAGAAGAAGAATGAAAGAGAGCCAATTCGAATCCTTCTATAGCCATTCAAATTCCCAAGGAAGTAACTCCAATTCCAAGAGAGGTAACTCAAATTCAGTGGGGGTTACTCAATTCACGAGAGAGAGGTTACAATTAGATATTCCCCTTCCCATAATAGCAAAAGGTGAAACAAGAGGGGAGTTACACTTTTTTTTAAGGAGTGCAGGCTAAAAATAGCCAGTGAGGGCGCACTATCACATGAGGAGCATCACAACAGGCTTGGAATAGCCAAGGAGGCCGCACTAGCCAAGAGGGTCCCACCAAACATCAAAGAGGGTGTAATAGTACCTCCATAAACCAAAATAATCAAAAATAGGGTCCAACAAGAAATGCTAGGGAAAGCAACAACTCCTAGTCCCCAACCCCCTCACATGTGGAATCCATGGCCCCCCATTTTCTTTAGTTGTCCATGTTGAAAGCTAGTTATTTAATTAAATTAAATAATAATAAAGTCCATAGTCCCGACACTTAGTGCCCAATAATAAACAAAATAATAACATATGTCCGAGGCTTAATAACCGAGGTATTACACCTAGCCATATATAGCTAGATTCCAATTGCACTATTCGATATGGATTTATACATTTTCAATAGGATTATCCAAACTATCACTACACTCCCAAGGAAATCTATAAAACCATCGAGGTCAAACCTTGTGCCCAACAAAGAGACACAACTACACACATAATTGTCTATTTTAAATTGCTAAGATTGACAACATACATCTGGTAGGCTTTGTTGACAAACCAAGCACAAGCTTAGTAGCCACAATAATCTGCAAGCACACAGAAAGTCCACAATGATTTGTTATATTTCTATGTATATAAATATTTGTATACATGCCATATGAAATACATTCTCCATTGCGAAAACAATGTCTACAACATTAGTGCAATAAAGAAATCAATTGCAAACAAATTGCTAGCAATAACAAACCATCGAAGACAACAACTAAAATAACAAGGAATCTATGCTCATTATTGCAAAATTTAAAACCTGAGGTAGAAATTCACCACACAATAGATTTCTCAAGATTACAAGGCCCTCTAACCATTGGATAACCTATGGCATGGCCTAGTTCAAGCTAAATAACTATTGCTAATAAAAATTAATGTGTGTAGATAAAATATATCATGTATTTTTCTATTTCTAGCAACAAAAATGAAACCTAATTCATATTGTGTTGGTTTCCAATGACCCATTGACTAGGAATGCCTCTGAAGCTATTACTAGCAACAAAAAGTTGTTCGAAAGCAAGATTAAAACAATAATGGGACAGAATCCACTCCAAGATACGCAACTATTACCAAGTAAAATCAATTTGCACAGACAACCAATCACTGCACAATTTTGTAATTATCACTACAAATATCAAGACCAATTGAAAGTGAGATAATTGCCAATAGTTTTCCCACTAGCCATAATTCTATTGCGCTCAATGATCATTGACATTCCACACATGCAATGAAGGAAATAACACCTTAGCATTAATCATTGTTGGCATGTTCACTGCCCATAAACTAGAGGACAATCCCAGGTATAAATAGATAGATCCATATTGTACTCCAAGGATTTAGCTCTACATAGTTGCAATATGACTCCTCACAACATCATTGATTTATTAGTAACCAAACCTATACAACCATTGGAAACAAACCCAATGTACATCAAGGAGACATAGTGGTACCCAAAATTGCAAATTCCAAATTGCTAGTAGTGACAACACACAACCAACAAAGCTACACTAGCAAAATAAGCACAAGTCTAACACCTACAGGAACATAAAATTTTACAAAACACTGGACATGATAGTAGATGAAATAACAACCCCATCGATTAGACCCCGAAAAAAAAAATCAACTCACAAAAGAAGTGGTGACTTTAGAGACCTCATGGAAATATTTAAGCCACAAGTTGGATCTGTGCAAAAGGTTGTAGATAGCCAAACCACAACAAAAGGAACCATAATAAACCCCTAAACACATAATAAGATTGGAACATGAGCGTACAAATGAGTACAAATTCACAAGAGCTTTAGAATACCATTGATAACTTGCGGCTAAATCGCAAGCATTTGCAAGCCAATCATCTTTTAGATATGGGAGTAGTGTGAAAATCCTCACAACAGATCTAAGAGATGATGTATACCTCACAAGAGAATAATGGATTAAGCAAGAGAATAGAAGAAGAGTGATACATGCAGTATAATGAGCAACAGAATAATATGGTACAGTAGAACTCAGATAGAAGCAATAATACTTCGGTCATACTAGATTATTAATCACAAATGGACATATAAATAATACAATGCATGAGGAATTCGAATGCCTAAGGTGGCAATTCGAATTAGCCTTCATGGAGTGATCAAAGGATCACTGGAGTGTCATCGGAGCACAACTAGGTGTCCTCATGATCATCGGAGCGCAACTGGAAGTCTTCATCATCATCAGTGGAGTCATCAATGCTCAAGTAACTGTCAACCATCAGTCAAACTAACTCTGGTAGGTGTAACTGAGTGTAACTCAATGTAACTGAGTGTAACTGAGTGTAACTAAATGTAACTGAGTGTAACTGAGTGTAACTAAGTGTAACTGACTGTAACTGACTGTAAGTGAGTGTAACTGAGTGTAACTAAGTGACAACTGGACTGGTAGGTGAAGGAGGGCGAGTTGCTCCCTAAAATCAAGGAAGAAGGGCGCATTAAGCAACTGGAGGGCTAAAACTGAATAGTGAGAAGCTCCTGGGGGCTGGCTAACTGAGGGCTAGGTGTTGGACTGATGACTGGGATGCATGCAAAATGCATGCAAACCCTAGAATGCATGCAAACCCTAAAAAGTGCATGCATGACTGAAAATGTAAATGATCAAAATACTGGTGGGACTAGGATGGAGTATAGGAATATCCTAACACCCCCCCTTAATCCATCCTGGGCCCTGGTAACTAAGACCAAAGGTCACCCAATACAATGAATAATAGCAATCAATAAACCAAGGAAGTGGGAAAATTTAATGGGAAACATACCCCCTCCTCAAAAAATAGACTGTAAGGCACACATAAAAATAAATGCTCCAAACTCAAGCATGTGTGATGCTTGGTCATATGTCTGGAGGTATCTTCTTCTTGGGAAGAAGTGGATCATGCTCAAAAAGCATGTGATTGTACTTGCTCTTCAGATCGAATGTGATGAGAACAAATCCAACAGTATGAGAATGATCCTTGAACCTGTGATTCGAATCAGCTGAGGTAGGATCAAATCTGTGAAAGTGCATATAGTCTTTTGTCTTCTCCTTCGAACCACCATGGGTGAGATTATGCCAAAAATAACTATTACATCTTTGCTTGAAATCAAAATCAGATTTAAGACTTTCAAAACAATTTCTTGAGATCTCCTTTGAACCAGCAAGGGTGAGATCAAAACTATCATATGCATGAGAAATTATCTCAAGCGGGTGGCAATGGCCATATTCTTCAATAACCTTCTGAAAGCATGTGCTAATGATCATATAGTAGTAAATAAGAGATGTTTGTTGAAGAGGAGCGAATGCATTACCTCCAATAGCTGATGTTACCTCTGAAATAATCATGTGATCATGATGCAAACCAACAAACTCTGGTGCAAGAGAGGATTTAGGACCTTCTGCAATATCTAGAGTGTGAGCTGGCATAGAAAGAGAAGAAAGTTTGAGCATGAGCGGAGAATCTGCAAGTTCTTTGTCAACAACTTCAATATGAGATGATATCGGTTTATGATCTGAGAGATCATCAAGGGGAGCGAATGCAACATGATCTGAGAGACCATCAGGAGGAGCGAATGCATCATGATCTGAGAGACCATCAAGTGGAGCGAATGCATCAACTTGCTTGCTTTTGAAGGGATTTGGACCAAATCCATCATTCTTTTTGCCGAATCTTTCATCCAGATGAGCCCATAACTCTTTTGGAGTTTCAATATCAAAGATGGTCAGGTACAATATGTAATCAGTCATAGTAAGCTTCATTCTTCCAATGTGCATGTCACCTTTATTCAACCATTTAATCTTCTTTGTAGAGGATTCGAACTCTCTTTCAAAATAGCAATCAAAGAGATCACGGCTCTTCAAATATGCTATCATTCTTGGTTTCCATTCATCATAGTTGAATGGAGAAAGAGGAGTAATTTCTTCTAAATTCATTGAAGTTGTAGAAGACCTGCAAAAACAATATAGAATAACTGCAACTGCTACTACTGCAAAAATGCAGAAACTGCTGCAACTGCTGAACTCGAAATCTTGGTAATAACCCGCAAAAAACTCTCAAGAATGGAGATAAACAATACTCTCAACATGCTCTGATACCATGTGAAAATCCTCACAGCAGATCTAAGAGATGATGTATACCTCACAAGAGAATAATGGATTAAGCAAGAGAATAGAAGAAGAGTGATACATGCAGTATAATGAGCAACAGAATAATATGGTACAGTAGAACTCAGATAGAAGCAATAATACTTCGGTCATACTAGATTATTAATCACAAATGGACATATAAATAATACAATGCATGAGGAATTCGAATGCCTAAGGTGGCAATTCGAATTAGCCTTCATGGAGTGATCAAAGGATCACTGGAGTGTCATCGGAGCACAACTAGGTGTCCTCATGATCATCGGAGCGCAACTGGAAGTCTTCATCATCATCAGTGGAGTCATCAATGCTCAAGTAACTGTCAACCATCAGTCAAACTAACTCTGGTAGGTGTAACTGAGTGTAACTCAATGTAACTGAGTGTAACTCAATGTAACTGAGTGTAACTCAATGTAACTGAGTGTAACTGAGTGTAACTGAATGTAATTGAGTGTAACTGAGTGTAACTGAGTGTAACTGAGTGACAACTGGATTGGTAGGTGAAGGAGGGCGAGTTGCTCCCTAAAATCAAGGAAGAAGGGCGCATTAAGCAACTGGAGGGCTAAAACTGAATAGTGAGAAGCTCCTGGGGGCTGGCTAACTGAGAGCTAGGTGCTGGACTGATGACTAGGATGCATGCAAACCCTAGAATGCATGCAAACCCTAAAAAGTGCATGCATGACTGAAAATGTAAATGATCAAAATACTGGTGGGACTAGGATGGAGTATAGGAATATCCTAACAAGTAGTACCAATAAGTGTCTATCTAATCCTCTAGCAAACCTCTATCTAGTTACTAGAATTTGACGATATAGAAAACTAAAATTACCATAGATCTAGAAATCCAATGAGTGTAATTTTTGACAATTTGGGTTGGTCCAAGGTTCAACAAAACAACAAAAGCAATTGTTCCGCAATGAACGAGTCATCTAAAGTCACAGGATCAAGAACGACTCTCAAGCAGGTTTACACCAACCAACACGCAAACTGCCATTTCCAATGCAATTACATGCCCCCAACAAATTTTAGTACACAAACAAAGCCCCCAACATGGGCATAATTAGGAAAACATAGCTCAAAATGAAAAGCATAAGAACATGATTTCCATCTATTTTTTACTTTCTTTTTTCTTTCCTTTTATTTTTGTTTTTGTCCTTCTATGCTTTTTTACAAAGAACAACACACCTATATACATATTACATTGCCAAAGGAAAGTCTAAAACATAGACACAATAAAGAAAACAACTTGAAACACATAGCACCAGAACACCATTTTCCCCTCTTTTTTCTAGTTAGAAAACTCATAATCAACGAAGATGCAAGCAAATATAGATTATCAAAATGAATAAACAAAACCATTGTCATTAAACAAGCAATCGAACAATACAAGAGGAATAATTGCAAAAAAAAAATATATTCAGGAAACATATAATCAATTTTTACATAGCCAAACTAAATAAACCCAGCCACTGGCATCAGAGAAATAACCAAACATCACAACTGCTCTCTGTAAAAAGGCTCTACATCCAACCCAGTCCAAGTTCATGGCTTTAGGCTTCATATTAAAGCTTTTGACTACAAACCAGAGGCCAAGGTTTTTTTTTTTTGAAATGAACAAACTTTGGAAATAATGAACATGCACACCCAATTCTATTTCATATTTTTAGGGAATAAGCTTCCCATGTTTCTTGGAACACCGCTCTACCATTCCAGGGATGTCTACAAAACGGTTCCACCTGCGCCAAACCCACAAGTTATTTCTCAAACTCGTCACTCAAGCAATGCAGTCCAACAAGCCATTCAACTCAAACAAGCAACATCACAAGCTAGACACCCGCATTGTATTTAGTGAACTCAATTGCAGAAGGATATATAGGCTTCAAGGATTCCATACCAAAGAAGGAGCAAAGCAACTCATGCCTATACACCCAAAGGTCCCATCCTCCAAAGGCAACAATCAACTTTCAAGGCAATCCACATGAAACCAAACACTTCGGGCCACAAAAATACTTCCAACTGAACTGACGTATATAAACTTTGTTATTGACCTTTTCCCAAATACCCATAGCCAAGCCACCACCAGAAACCATCACCCAATGCCGAACAGATTTTGTTCCCTTTCACCAATTAAAATCATAGTATAATAGGAAGCATACATCATTCTGATTATACAATAAAGGAAAAATCGCAACACTGTAACCAAGTCCAAGTCTAAGTTCCTTAGTTAAAAGACACAAGAGAACATACCTCTCAATTTTCCAGCACTCCTCGTCATCGCCTCCCTCTTCTCGATGCCCTTGTAATTCAAATTATTGGAAACCCTTATAGACCTGAGCCTCTTTAGACAAAGAACTGTTGAAATATTGTAACTTGTAAGAATATTATTATTCCGGAGATGTTTCATTCCTCCGTCGAGACTTTATCATGTATCCAGAGATGTTTATTCCTCTGAGAGAATGTCGTAACTAGGGTTATTAGATCTCCCTTGTGGGGTCGGCCCTGAGTTAGTTGTTTAGGGGTTATTAGACTCTCCTAGGAGAAGTCCGCCCAGTTAAGGTGAAAAGTCAGTTAGGAGTTGAGTATAAATAGAGGAGGTGTGTTCCTCATTTAAGTCACTCATTCACTCACTTGTGAATTGCGCATAGAAGAGAGAGAGATCTGCATAGGAGGAGAAGGAGCTCTTGTTTGGGTATTACATCTTTTTAATTGTTGATCATCTATATTGAGGAAAGCTTTGCTTGGTTTTCTACCCCATGAGGGTTTCCCAAGGTAAATCTTTGTCTATCTTGTGATTGTGTTTCTTTCAGTGATCTTGCTTGTGAATTTAGGCTAAACTTAACATGGGATCGGAGCTAGCCTAAATAAGACATCTTTCACAAGGTGAAAATACCTATCTCTCCTCCTCCCGTGAAAATTAGGGTTTCTGCAAAAGTTGGAATTTTGGGATTCTGAGAGCATGGTTGGAGAACCATGCATAGTAGACACAAAGTTTTACCTTAGGAAAACCAAACTCTGGAGAAAACCCAACAGCCTTTCTTAAGAAGAAAATTTCCAAATAATAAGAGTACAACAATAGAAGAACCCTAGTTCACAAGGATTTGACAAACATCGCTTGATACCCAATCACAGAGAAGGTGTGCACTGTTGGAGAGAGAGAAAGATAGCGAACCCAAGAAAGAGATAAGAGAGAGAGAGAGATAAGATCACTTCAATTTGCTTCTTCTTCAATCTTCAGTTTGCCCTACTAGACTTACGCACCAAAGATAGAGAGATGTCTTGTGTGTAAGAGTGTGTTTAAATGAGGAGATAGAACACTTTATTTATATTCATCAAATCACTTGATTTCCACTAGTGGGGCCGACTGCTCTTTCTGCCAAGGCTGACTTGCTATTTGTCCACTTCAATTGTTATTTATTTGTTGACCACTTTATTATTGGATTTTCCATCTTCTTAGGAAGGTTGTCCATTGTGATGATGTTATACTTCTCCATCACATGCATGTCTATTCACCGCATAGAGCCCTAATATTGATTTGACCCACACTAAGAAGTCCCAGTCACTTCTTAGTGCTCATGTCCAATTCAACATTAGGCTAGACTTGTATATTTCAAGAGGGGATGAAAGCCCCTATTAAAATAAACAAGTCACAGTCTAACATAGAATAGATCACTCCATTACAGGAGCAGGCAATGTGAGAGCATCTCCACACCATATGATTGGGAGAAGCACTACCCCTGCTCGAGTCATTCACCTCTAGAATGTGAATGTATCATTCATTACTAGCCAAATTTGCATGGCCTCACTAGCCAAATCAACATGATTATCCATGAGTGAATGTTTGCCTGATGCTGCACCTGGAGAAACATCAACAATCCCTCTCAGCGAGGAAAACATTTTGCATTACGCCAAGTTTCACACTTGGGAGAGAATGTCAACAATCTGCATCTTGAGTCTGTTAAGGCTACTCCTGGGCCATTCACCACTAGCAAAGCCCCGTGAGTGAATGTATCATTCTCCACTACCATGGATGTTCTATGGAGAATGTCTACTCGATGCAACTCATCTGTACTGCATCTGCATTTGTACTGGATCTGCATCCGTATTGTATCTGTATTGCAACCGCATCTGTACTGCATCTGCATTTGTACTGGATCTGCATCCGTATTGTATCTGTATTGCAACCGCATCTGTACTGCCATTTCGGTATCTAGGCCATTCACCTCTTGTGAATGTCTACTGCTCATCTGATGAACCATCACGGTATTCGAGCCATTCATCTCTCGTGAATGTCTGTCGCTCATCTGTCAATATGTATTGGAGCTTTACTACCCCCTTCTACACAATCTCTTGGATGAAGTAATATTTGATCTCTTGATCAAATAGTTCTGCCTGAAGCCACACTGCTTTATGTTTTACGACACTGGCTACAATATACTCTACATTTGCCGTATTGAGTGCGACAAAGTATGTTACCTGCCAAACCAAGATATCATGGTTGATCTCAAGTTGAAGCAACACTCTGAGGTGCTATTTCTATCCACTGCACTCTCTGCTAAATTAGAATTTCTATATCTTTGCAGCCTCACTCCACCACCTGAGATATATCTTGAACCATATCTAGCTGTACCACACAGGTAGCTCAAAAAACGTTTTGTCGCAATCCAATGTACATGGTGCTTACAACAAAGCAAATATTTGGCTTGGTGTTAACTAGGTACATCAAGGATCTAATCATCTGCTTGTACATTGTGGGATCTACCAAATCTAAATCTGAAGTGGAATCACTCAGCTTCTTCAAATTTGTCATCATAGGTGTAGCCATGGACTTGCAATACATCATATCGAATATGCTCAAGATCTCATTTGTGCACTTCCCTTGATTGAGGAAGGTCTCACTTGATCTTTGCTACACCTCTAATTCATCAAGGCAAGATTTGACATCTCGAATTTAGAGGCCAACTCCCTCTTGCACTTAACACTGAGCTTCTCCGTTCCCGTAATGGAACAGATCATCAATCATACAACACCAAGATCAAATGTTCACCATCAACATCCTTGTAGTAAAGGATGGAATCCACATCATTCTTGGTGAAGTCCAAGCTCATCAAGTACACATATATCCTAGCATACTTAGTCCTAGGTTCCTGCTTGGGTCCGTACAAAGTCTTCTTTATCATCAACAAACTGTGCTGCACCTACTCCCTATGTGTGAGAGCGTCCTACTCCCTTTGCACCTGAGTATCCTGCTCCCTTTGCATTTGGACACTCTTGCACTTGAAGCAACTTGCTGCCTTCTACATTGTTGATCTCTGTGCATCCATCTGTGTCATCTCCCATCAAATGGGTCCACTTAGACAAGTCTCTTGCTCCCTCAGTAACTGAATGCTTGATCACTTGGAAGTCACAATTGATTTCCCCTTTGATTTCGGATTTATCTCCCTGAAAGTATCACCGGGAGGTGCATGCTTCTCCGCATCTTGACAGGGCTTTGGATATGACTCACTGGATCTCAAACTCCTGTCTCTCACTGTGTACTGACCATCACAAGAGATATAACTGACTCTTGTCTTACTTGTCCATTCAAGACTCACTCTTGACTTATAGAATATATGACTCACTTCTGCCATTCACAAGAGATATGAGTCACTTCTGTCATTCACAAGAGATATGACTCACTCTTGTGAGCATAAATTGTCGTACTAGATACCTCTGCCCATAAGAACATGGGTAAATCTTGATTATGAATCATCGTCTCCACAATCTTTACAATGGACCTATGATAGAAATGTTCATAAGAGTTAACAAGTACTAATTTAAACAGTTATGCTATTTATCAATAACAATTCAATTTGCACAAAAACATTAAATACTTATCTTTGCTTGTTTTTGTTGACTCCCTCTTGATTTTTGCCTCCTTGCAAAAATCACATGGAGATTCTGGAAGTGTACTCTTCTCCATCGTTTGATATGAAGACTTGATCTTCTTCTTTGTCAAGTCCTGAACTTTATCCTTGGCATCTGAATACTTCTAGAGGAAATACTCATTTTGGAGTTCATATGCAACTTCATCAAGCTTTGTCTTCTTTTCTGGTGGATGCTCATCAACATTGATTGTTAATGCATTTTCCATTCTTTTCTTTTCAGGACACTGCAAGACATAGTGACCAAAATCATGACAATTATAACATTTGATCTTTGAGAGATCCTTTTTTTTCTTCTGTTTTTGAGCTGGAGTTGATCTTCCACCTGTATTTTTCCTCTCAAAGTTTCTTCTTCCTTTTACTTTTCTTGCATGAGCTGCACGACCTTGAGTTTCTTCATTCTGAGATTTTTGCAAGTTGCTCTTAGATAGTACTCTAGCCTCTTCTTGGACACAATCAACCCATAGCCTATCAAATTTGGGCAACTCATCTCGACCACAAACACTTTGAACAAATGACTCCCAACAAGAGGGAAGTCCATTAAGAGTTACCATAACAAGTTCTGAATCATCAATGGTATCTCCAATGGCTTTAAGTTGATCTCTTAACTAGGAGACCTTTATGAAATATGTAGCAACTGAATATGAGTTGGTCATCATCATACAACGAAGTTGGTTTCTCAGGGCTAGTTTTTTGTTGGTGTTCTTACTCTTGAACAATCCTACTAAGACATCAAACATTGCTTTAACAGTCTTCAACTTTGCAACATATGGAATCAAATGATATTTTATAGAATTTATCAAGATCCTTTTAGCCTTTCCTTCATTTTTCTTGTACTTGGCTTTCTCTTCAGCATTCTCGAGTTCTTTGACACCTTCTTTTACATAATCTTGGATCTCACTTTCATCTAGGATTAAGAGTATCTTGGTTTTCTAGGATCTGAAGTTAGAGGCACCATCCAACTAGTCTTCTACTATGAGGATGGACACCATTTTGTCAAGAGCTGAAATATGACCTAGAAAACCTAGTAGGAAGTAGGTCAAAACTGAAGTTTACCTCAATAGATAGATGCGCCTTCCTAGGGCGACCTCTAGAACACTATTTTTCAGTCTAACTTGTGATCCAGAGAATTCAAAACTAGAAGCTACCTAGTTCCTTGATTTCGATAGAAATTAGGTCAAAATTGAAACTTCATAAAACTGAGATCTGCTTCCATAGATAAGTGTGCCCTCTTAGGGAGAGCTCCAAAGTGTTATCTTCGATTCCAATCTATGGACAGAAGTGTCCAAACTTGGAAGCCCTTGTTTCCAGATTAGGGCAAAAACAGTCAATGGCAATGGCTTCTATTCAGTATTGCTCTGATACTGTGTTGAATTTTTAACTTAGCAGTATAATTTTAACTTTAAATTTTCTAGCATAAAACGAAAGGATCACTAAAAGAGAACCATGCACGGTAGACACAAAGTTTTACCCTAGGTGTTAGGATATTCCAATACTCCGTCCTTGTCCTACCTAACATTATTTATTTTTCCTAGTTGTCGATGATGTCATTTGCCCCCTAGTAGTGTGCAAATGCCATCCAGGATCCATCTACCACCTTCTGAGCCCTACATGCATCATTTTAGGACCACTTCAGTCAGTTCCCTATTTTATAGGAACCAATTGAGTGTTCTAGTGCAGTCCACCTGAGTTAGTTGACTCTTGTGGGGGGTTAGAGCTCTGGATGCCACTGATTGATGCCTCATGCGCCCATTTCTGATTGACATGCATGTCAAACTCACTATTGCGCCCTCCTTAGTCAATTAACTGATTGTGATTTCAGTTAGTTGAGTTTAGGTTCAGTTCAGTTGAGTTTGAGTCTTTCGGAGCACTCCAGTGGTGATAATCCCTATGCTAGACCAACTGAGGTTCGAATTCTCTTGTGTGATTCAAATTCTCTCCATGGTAACATCATTGTTCATTATACTGATTATTGGATCATGTGACCTTATTCTGCTCCTATCTGAGTTCTGCTGCATAATTATTTCTCTGCTCTTTTTTATTGTAGTTTTCACTCTTATTCAACTTTTCTGCTCATTCTTTCTCTGTGAGGTATACTCAGCTCTTAGATCTGCTGAGACATAGAATTTCACATGGTATCAGAGCCATTGAGCGAATAGGTTGAGCAGTTGCTTTCGGTAGTGCACCGACAGTCTCTGGATTTCCACAACAAATCCTGGTACCATTGCATTGAATTCATTGGAGAAATCCAATGAGGTCTAGCCAGGTGTGAAGGATACGGATAAAAGTGCCTACTATCCTAAAGCAGTGCTCAGTAGTAGTCTACCTCCATTATTGAGATTTTTTTGCAGGTTATTCAAAGTTTTTGAGTACAGCAGCACTTACAACATTTTTTTGCACTTGCACGAGTGTTTTGCAGCAGTTTTTTGCACTTGCACCAGTGTTTCTGCACCTGTGTTTATTCAAAGTTTTTGAGTACAGCAGCAGATGCAATAGTTTTCTGTACTTTCAGCAGTTTTCTGCACTTGCACGAGTGTTTCTACACCTGCGTTTTTCTGCACTAGTGTTTTTGCAACAGTTTTATGCACTTGCACCAGTGTTTTTCTGCACCAGTGTTTCTGTACCTGTGTTTCTGCACTCAATTTGCTTAGCAGCAGTTTCACCTTGTATTTGCTCCAGCAATTGTAATGGACAATTCAAACTCTTCTATCTCTCCCAGGATCCTAACACCCTTCAATTACCTTGATTGGAGGGATGATATGTAGATGGTATTGTGCAACAAATCACTATATAAGGTAACAATGGGGAAGGATCTCGAACCACAATCAGCTATGGAGAAAACCAAGTATCCAAATAGATTGGCTTAAGCATTTGGTTTCATGTGTATTCATATTTCCAGATATCTACTCTTCCACATCGAAGGATTGAAGACTTTAAGAGAGTTATGGTTGAAGTTAGAGACCCTCTTTGGCAAACAAGATGAGCTAAGAGGCAATATTCTGGAAAATGAGTTGATTGCTCTTTAACCCAGCAATTTCAAGACTATCCAACAATTCTTTTCAAAATTCAAATCTTTGGTTATGCAATGCAAGCAGTGTGGTATTGAGAAGAAGGATGAGCAGTTGGTGCTATCCATTTTGAGCAAGCTAGGTCCTGAGTTCTCCATCTTTGTCTCCACCTTCCATTTTGGGCGAATATCAATCCTTGGTTGGAAGATGCCTTCCTTTGATATTTTCATTGAATCTCTCATCCAAAAACAAGATAAGTTGATCTAGATGGGCGCCTTGATGGCCTCCAAAAATAAAGCTCTTTTGGCTGGAGAACCAAAAAGTGCGAATGGAAAGGGGAAGCACAAAAGCAAGGATAAGAGGCCATCTGAACCCAAGTAGAATTCCAATTCAAGTCCATCGGAAGGAGCCTCCAGCTCTAAGAAGGACAAACAAAAGGGATTTGAAAAATCCAAGTGTCCCTATTGCAAGAAAGGAAACCACCCAGAGAGATCTTGCACGCAGAAGAAGATAGATCAGTTGACCGAGCTTCTTCAACAACGCAACATTGCCCTCCCAAAAGGTGCAAGAGACTGATTCTGGAAGTGAGTCAGATGGTCATGAGAGATGCCATGCACTGAAGGTTGGATTTTCAAAATCACAAGCCCTCTGCATAGATTCAAGAGCCTCCAACCACATGGTTTCCTCCAGAGAATCATTTTCTTCTCTAGATCTCAAAGATGGTCCGATTATTCACACGGGAGACAACTCTCAAATCTTTGCTGAAGAGAAGGGCACAGTCCATATGGAGCACGGTAAGTTCAAAAATGTTCTATGTGTGCCTTCTTTGTCACCAAATTTGTTGTCTATATATCAGATGACTCACATAGGTTCATCGAAGAAAGTGGTCTTTTCTCCTGACACAGTTGAGATTGTAGAGATCTATTGGGAAGATTATAGCGAAAGGGTTTGCAAACTATGCCTCCAAGGCATATGAAATCTCACATTTTTTGCCATACTCTCTACCTACCCCATCGGAATCTGATGAAGATCAGAGTGATATCTCTTCTAATGAAGATGAGGTTCAAGATCTTGATGTTGAGAATAAAGTTCAAGGAGATTCAGATCCAGATCCAGATCCAGATCCAACACATGCTCACAATCCATGGCCAAGGCCAATATGGGCTCACAAAGTCCTTGTAGCTGCTGGGAACACAGTTGGGGATCCATCTTACCATAGAACCACCAGATCTCAGTATCATGCAAAACTTGCACTATGTCATGCAGATCCACTTCTCTCAGAGAGGTGCTACATGATGGTGGGGTTTGATCCACAATCTCTTTGAGAGACTTGCCATGGGGGATCTACAACCAAGCAACAATCTCGGTTGTTTGACAAAAGGTACTTAAAGATTCATGATTTGGACCATAATGGGCCATTCGCTCCAGTAGCAAGAAGGGTTCCTGAAAGACTTGTTTTGGCAAATACAACTTCTACACAGTGGGAGGTACATCAGAGGAGCTGATCCAGATCTAGCACCTGCATTGCTATCCTACATAGGAGGAACCTGCCAATATTTTTGCGAAGGCTTTCACTGAGGAAATGTTTTTCCTTCTTTACTTAGTATGAAGGTTCTTTGAGTTCCCCAATGTTGTTCTTTTGAGGGGGGGTATTTTTCTCATGAGGTTTTCCCCCATTTCCTTGGTTCATGGACAGTTCTTTATTTTTATCATTTATTTGATTGTACGGGTGACCTTTGGTCTTAGTAACTAGGGCCCAGGATGCAAAAGTATGGATTAAGGGGGGGTGTTTGGATATATTTTAATACTCCATCCTTGTCCTACCCAACATGATTTATTTTTCGTAGTTGTTGATGATGTCATTTGCCCCCTAGTGGTGTGCAGATGTCATCCAGGATCCATCTACCACCTTCTGAGCCCTGCATGCATTATTTTAGGACCATTTCAGTTAGTTACCTATTTTATAGGAATCACCTGAGTGTTCCAGTGCAGTCCACTTGAGTTAGCTGACTCTTGTGGGGGGTTAGAGCTATGGATGCCACCGATTGTGGCCTCATGCACCCATTTATGATTGACATGCATGACAAACTCACTATTGTGCCCTCCTTCGTCAGTTAACTGATTGTGACTTCAGTTAGATGAGTTTAGGTTCCGTTCAGTTCAGTTTTGAGTCTTTCGGAGCACTCCAGTGGTGATAATCGCTATGCTAGACCAACTGAGGTTCGAATTCTCGTGTGATTTGAATTCTTTCCATTGTAACATCATTGTTCATTATACTGATTATTGGATCATGTGACATTATTATGCTCCTATCTGAGTTCTGCTGCATAATTATTTCTGTGATATTTTTAAGGAGAGATCACACAGCTCGAGCAAACCTCACTAAAACTCACTCAAGAAGAGCAGAGAAGAGAAGAAGAATTGTTGAATCAATAATCAATCATTAACACAAGAAATGACAAAAACTGTTGTATCATACATCAACTGTAAGCTGGCACTGTGAAAAATGAATAATAACTTGTTAAATTTTCAGTATTAAATCACAATACTATAGGATCTTTGCTGAGAGAATAACATCTACAGTATATCAATGCATGGCAATCATAATATGACAAGCATCACAAGCATCACAAGAATCAAAAGCATAGAGACAAGAGACACAGAGTTTCCGTGGGGAAAACCCTAAGGTGAAAAACCCCACAAACTTCCTCAGAGATAGAGAGAGCAATGGCTCAACCAAAATACAACCAAATAATACAGAGATAGTCTCCTAGCAGATGATCCTCCTCCTCCTCACTAGTGCGCCACTTTCCAGAGAGAGAGATAGATACTTTTCCGAGTGAGTAAAATAGAGATCTCCTATCTCTATTTATACTCACCTTTTTGCCCAGTGACCTACTGGGGCCGACTTGTCTACTTGAGTACATCCACATTATATTATATATTAATTAGGGCCGACCCCATAAGGTGGTCTAATAACCCATCGGCAAGTACACACACTTGCGACACTTGTCAATCCACATGACGACACTTCCTTATAGAGGAATAACACATCTCTTATAAGGGTACAATAAATATACATATAATATACTGATGAAATACATTCCGAAGTTACATATACATCAACACTCCCTCTTAACAAGGAAGGTATTTCTCGACACAGATCTGCTAGACAAGTCTTCTTCTCTGGATCATCGTCATCGATGCATCGTCATCATCATCGTCACTGCTGCTGCTATCTCATCCAATCTCTGTCTCTACTCGTCATAGGAAGTTCTACAGAGCTAGTCCTTTTTCATACTGGATGTAGGCCCACCACCTGCAGGTCTTCGTCATCACTGGCCATACTGTGGAATCCTCAGGACTTTTACGTGCGTCACAAAACCTCGAAAGAGCATTTGCCAGATGTCCCAGGGCACAGATTACATGCCATAGGCAAAACCTCGAAAGACCATCTGCAAATCTCCCAGGGCACAAATTATATGTGACCTCACCACAAAACCTCGCAAGAGCATCCCAGGACTGATTACGAGCACACAGCTCAACCTCTCGGATCTCCCAGGGCACAAATTACATGTGGTCATGGCAAAACCTCGCAAGAGCATCCCAGGACTGATTACGAGCACACAGCTCAACCTATCGGATCTCCCAGGGCACAGATTACATGCCATAGGACAAAACCTCGAAAGAGAATCTGCCAGATATCCCAGGGCACAAATTACATGCCATAGGCAAAACCTCGAAAGACTATCTGCAGATCTCCCAGGGCACAAATTATATGTCCTCCCAAGCAAAACCTCGAAAGAGCATTTGCCAGATGTCCCAGGGTACAAATTATATGCCATAGGCAAAACCTCGAAAGACCATCTGCAAATCTCCCAGGGCACAAATTACATGCTTATCTGCACAACCTAATCCACGGCCACAGAGTATCATCCTGATACTCACCATACATCATCCTGATGTATCCATGATCATCCTGATCATCATCACTGCAACGTCCTGCTGCATGTCCTCTGGAGCAACATCCTGAAGCTCGTCATCTATGATCATCCTGATCATCACCGCAACATCCTGCTGCATGTCATCTGGAGCAACATCCTGAAGCTCGTCATCTATGATCATCCTGATCATCAATGCATCTACCTGATGCATACCAAGTATCTACCTGATACATATCATCATACATGATCCTCCTGATCATCAATGCATCTACCTGATGCATACCAAGTATCTACCTGATACATATCATCATACATGATCCTCCTGATCATCAATGTATCCACCTGATACAAATACAAATACATGATACATATCACCATACATGATCTACCTAATCATACAATGTATCCACCTGATACATATACAGATACATGGTCCAAGCATCCAACATGATGCATAAACAATACATACACATGATCCAACTGATCATATCCAGCATCCAACATGATGCATACATACATACATAAAAATGATCCAACTGATCATATCCAGCATCCAACATGATGCATACATACATACATAAAAATGATCCAACTGATCATATCCAGCATCCAACATGATGCATACATACATACATAAAAATGATCCAACTGATCATATCCAGCATCCAACATGATGCATACATACATACATAAAAATGATCCAACTGATCATATCCAGCATCCAACATGATGCATACATACATACAAAAATGATCCAACTGATCATATCCAGCAGAAACTAGAACATCATCCTGATGCTCATCATCCAGCGCTTACATCCACAGCCATGTGAAGGATCCTCCTTCCAACATGCTTGGAATGGCTTCAGCAAATGTGTCCATCACTTCTTCCTCGAAGTGTCCTCGATCTGAAGAACGCCAAGCCTCTCTCTGAAGTACTCGAACTTTACCCTGGCTAGTGGCTTCGTCAACACATCTGCAATCTGCTCGTCCGTCGCAACATACAGGAGCTTCACAGCTCCTCTCTGCACCATATCCCTGATATAGTGATATTTGATCTCTATGTGTTTCGACCTGTCATGAAACACTGGGTTCTCGGACAGCTTCACACAACTCTGGTTATCACAGAAGATACCAGTAGCTTCCAACGGGAGATCAAATAACTCAGACAGTAGCTTCCGCAGCCATACTGCCTCACAACTAGCTGAACATGCTGCAACATACTCTGCCTCAGCTGTACTCAGTGCTACGCAGGACTGCTTCCTGCTAAACCAAGAGATCACACCTGATCCCATACTGAAGCAACACCCAGATGTGCTCTTCCTATCTGCAGCACTGCCAGCCCAATCTGAATCAACATAACCCAGCAGGTTAAACTTTTGATTCGCCTCATATCTGAGCCCATAATCCACTGTACCCTTCAGGTACCTCAGAACATGCTTTACAGCAACCAGGTGAACACTCCTCGGATCCGTCAGGAACTGGCTCAATGTGTTCACAGCAAAGCAAATATCTGGTCTCGTGTTCGTCAGGTACATCAAGGACCCAATAATCTGACGATACATAGAAACATCAACTGGCTCAGATGAAGCATGGTAAAGAAGCTTCAGATTCGATGCCATAGGTGTGGCCATGGCTTTGCAATCCATCATCCCAAATCTCTTCAGGATATCTACTGTGTACTTCCCTTGACCAAGGAAGATCCCACCTGCATTCTGCCACACCTCCATACCTAGGAAATAGTGCATCATTCCCAAATCTTTCATATCGAATTCAGCTGCAAGCTTCCTCTTGGTATCTGCAATCATTCTGTCATCTCCTGTCACAAATAGGTCATCCACATATAGTAGTAGAATCACAGGATTCCCTTCCTCAACCTTGTAATAAAGGTTGGAATCTGCTTTACTCTTGGTAAAGCCCAAACTAGATAGGAAACTGTCCATCCTACCATACCAGGTTCTGGGAGCTTGCTTCAAGCCATACAAGGCTTTCTGCAATCTGCATACATAAGATTCCCTGTCATGTATTTCAAAGCCGAGTGGCTGTTCCACATATACTTCCTCTTCTACTATACCGTTCAGAAAAGCAGTCTTGACATCCATCTGGTGTATCTTCCATTTCATTGCTGCAGCCAGGGCAAGTACTGTTCTGATGGAAGTATATCTGGCTACAGGTGCAAAGGTTTCTTCATAGTCTATTCCTTCCTTCTGAGAGAAACCACGAGCTACGAATCTTGCTTTATATTTTTCCACACTGCCATCTGCAGCATGCTTGATTTTGTAGATCCACTTGGAAGTCACAACAGACTTCCCTTTAGGTCTTGGGACAACATCCCAAACATCATTCTTCATAATTGATTGATATTCCTCAACCATAGCATCCTTCCATTCTTTCTTTTCTGCCGCATCTTCATAACTGGAAGGCTCTTTGTTCATGATGTCACAGAGTAAAGCAACATAACTGGTGTGTGATCTGGTTCTCTTCTTTGCTCTGTGTTCTTCTTCTGGAATGCCAAATCTTTCTGCATCATGAATGAGCTCTCTAGCCCATACAGGTTTCCTCTTGTGAGAGTTATCCTCACGAGGTGTATCTACAGGTTCTTGTGGATCTTCAAACTCACGAGCAGTTTCTGGAACTGCATCAGTCATGGTGGTGTCTTGAAATCTTGTTTCCTTAGGTTCTTCATAAACTTCAATAGGTGCCTTTCTTGATTTGATGAATGCTGAATTTTCATCAAATGTTACATCCCTGCTGACATCAATCTTCTTGAACCCTGGAAAATATATTCTGTAAGCCTTCGAGCTTTCACTATAACCCACGAAGATGCCCTTCCTTCCTGAAGGATCTAGTTTAGTCCTCTTCTCCTTTGGGACATGAGTGTATACTGGACAACCAAATATTCTGAGATGGCTGACTTCAGGTTTCTTACCAGAAAAGACTTCTTCTGGTGTCTTGTTGTCCAATATCTTGTGGGGTGTTCTATTCTGCACATATACAGCTGTTCTAGCTGCTTCTGCCCAAAGATGCATAGGAAGATCCTGGTCATGCAACATTGCCCTTGCTGCTTCCATGATAGTTCTGTTCTTCCTTTCTGCAACTCCATTCTGTTGAGGATTATATGGAGCAGTCAACTCCCTCTTAATCCCTGAATCACTGCAAAGCTTCTTGAAGTCATTTGAGGTGAATTCTCCACCATTGTCAGATCTGAATGTTTTGATTTTCTTGTCAGTTTGATTCTCCATCAAGTTTTTGAATTCCTTGAATTTATCAAACACCTCATCTTTGCCCTTCAAGAAGTATACCCAAGTCTTCCTAGAGAAGTCATCAATAAATGATACATAGTAAACATACCCACTCAGGGAGCTAGATGACATAGGACCACATACATCTGAGTGGATGATTTCCAGAATGTCTTTTGCCTTGCTTTCACTGCTTGGGAAAGCCTTCTTAGTGTTCTTTCCTTTTGCACATCCTTTGCAAACACCTTCATGTTTGGTCTTGATTTCAGGAAGACCTTCTACTGCCTTGCTTGCAATTGGAAGTGCCCTATAGTGCATGTGAGCAAGTCTTCTGTGCCAAAGTTCACTTGGCTCCATGGATTCATGTACCATGGCATGTTCAGGTTTTCCCTTCAATTTATACAAGCCTCCCTCTTGCTCTCCAATCACTACTGCATCATCCATGGTCTTTCCCTTTGGCCACATTAGTACTTGGCCATCAACAAATGCAACCCTCATACCTTTTGCATCTAAAGCAGAGATGGAGAGTAAGTTTTTCTTGAGTCCAGGTACATAGAGGACTTCCTTCATCTTCAGAGATCTTCCAGAATCTAGGTTGTAAGAAGCTTCACCACTTCCTTTGATTGGATATTGATAATCATCCCCAAGTTTCACCTTATGAGGTGATTCATGTTCAGAAAGGTTCATAAAAGATTCCTTGAACCCAGTCATGTGTTTGGAAGCCCCACTATCAATCAACCAATCATTACAACCATGGGAGATGGTACCAGTGAGTGCAGAGATTAAAACATACTCTTCTTCACTTGATGAGTCATCATCACTACTGCTTTCTGCCTTAGCCTTCTTCTTTGGGGGTTCATCATCTTCGGTAGCATGAGCATGAAATCTTCTTTTGCTGCCCTTCTTCTTCTTACTGAAGCTGTTGTTGTCTTTCTTCTTCTTGGGACAATCTGAAGCAAAATGTCCCTTCTCATTGCAAGTGAAGCATCTGAGTTCTTTCTTATCTTTATGATAATGATGATGGTGAGAGAATCTTCTATTATGAGATGATTCCTTCTTGGATTTACTTCTTTTAGTGTGAGCTGCAAGAGCTTGATCTTCTCCTCCCATCTTTTCCTCACGAGCTATAAGTCTAGCTTCTTCTTGAGAACATTCTTCCCGAAGTCTACTGAAGGAGATCAACTTCTTCCTTGCACAAATTCCTTGGATAAAGGAATCCCATGACCTAGGTAGGCCATTTAGAGTGGTCATCACCACTTCACCATTCTCCACCATTTCTTCTACTGCTTCCAATTGTTCCTTGATCTGAGAGACCCTTGAAAAATAGGATTGAATGGTTTCTCCATTCTGAAACTTTACTGCTTTCAATTGGTTCCGCAGGGTCATCTTCCGATTTATGTTCTTTCCTTCAAATAGCTTGGTCAAGGATTCAAACATCTCCTTGGGTGTCTTGAGAGAAGACACATGGGGTATGAGATGGTCTTTGATAGAATCAGCAATGATTCTCTTTGCCTTGACCAAGTTCTTCTTGTGCAATGCCTTGGCCTCTTCATCCTCTGGGATAGGGATGTCTTCTTTCACATATGAGTCCAACTCATTCTCTTCCAGGATTAGCCCAATCCTATACTTCCAGGCTCGGAAGTTATCAGCCCCTTCAAGCTTATCCTCAAGCTTGGTGTGAAGAGACATCTTTAAGAGTACTTCAAATGGAAATAGAAAAGATTTAGAACTTACCACTTGAAGTGCTGAAAACTGGATCTGGTCCCGGATTAGGGTTTGTCAGTGAAACCCTAAAAATTCAAAATGTGAATTTCAAAATTCCGGAAGGATAGAAAGATGCGCCTTGGAGAGCTGATCAGCCTAGTACATTCAGATTTTGAGATCAGCAAAGTCTTGCCCTTCAAAATTGCCTTTTTGTCCTCCCGGGTTCACTAGGGAGAGCCCTGAATTAGGGTTTGAGTTTCCCGGAGATCTACCCAGCCAAAAATCTCGATCCAAAGCTCAAACCTTCGATTTTTGCAAGGAGCTTCCAGCTGTACCTTCAGTTTCCAGAAATTCCTATTTTTGTGGAAACCCTAATTTTTAGGGCCAAAACTGAAAATGCTCGGAACTGAAATCTGATTGGACAGAAAGATGCGCCTTGATGAGTAGATCCAATCTACTATACTGGATTTCAAAAATCTGTGGAGAGAAACCCAATAAACAAGCAATACAAGCTTCCGTCACTGCAAAATGTCTTCTTCTCAGTTAAGCTCTGATACCATGTTAAATTTTCAGTATTAAATCACAATACTATAGGATCTTTGCTGAGAGAATAACATCTACAGTATATCAATGCATGGCAATCATAATATGACAAGCATCACAAGCATCACAAGAATCAAAAGCATAGAGACAAGAGACACAGAGTTTCCGTGGGGAAAACCCTAAGGTGAAAAACCCCTCAAACTTCCTCAGAGATAGAGAGAGCAATGGCTCAACCAAAATACAACCAAATAATACAGAGATAGTCTCCTAGCAGATGATCCTCCTCCTCCTCACTAGTGCGCCACTTTCCAGAGAGAGAGATAGATACTTTTCCGAGTGAGTAAAATAGAGATCTCCTATCTCTATTTATACTCACCTTTTTGCCCAGTGACCTACTGGGGCCGACTTGTCTACTTGAGTACATCCACATTATATTATATATTAATTAGGGCCGACCCCATAAGGTGGTCTAATAACCCATCGACAAGTACACACACTTGCGACACTTGTCAATCCACATGACGACACTTCCTTATAGAGGAATAACAAATCTCTTATAAGGGTACAATAAATATACATATAATATACTGATGAAATACATTCCGAAGTTACATATACATCAACATAACTGAATACAATCAAATGGATTCGGATGCCTCCCAAGGTCATTCGAATTCTCCTCAATGTGTGGCTTGGATAACATTGGAGACCTCATCCAATCAGTGGTAGTAGTCACAAATAGTCAAAAGTCCATCAAATGAGTCTAACTGAGTCTAACTGATTCATGTGAGCACAAATCAAGGGATGGAGACTCCAAGGAGGGTGCATGAGGTTGATGCGGCTATTAGTAGGTCAAGTGGCACATCGATATAGACAACTGGAAGCTACAGGCAGTTAAATTGAACAATAAATGCTGCAACTAACTGTTAGTGATCCAAGTAGTGTAGTAGGGCGCATATGTCATCCATGTGAGGAAAACAAGGCGCACTAGGTAGGTAGAAGGGCTCCTGAGGGCTAAAAACAGGCTCTAGGGGGCTGAACATAGGCTCCAGGTGTTGGGGAGACTACCATACTGATGACTGGATGCATGCATGATGATTGGCTGCATGCAGAATGCATGCAAATATGAAAAATGATGGTGAGAATATTCCAACACCCCCTCACAAGCCAAACTATGAGGAAGTAACTGAAAACTAGTAGGGCCCTAGTAAATGAGACCAAAGGTCACCCCATACAACAATCTAAATAAATAAAAGTGAGGAAAGAGGGAAAACCCAGTGGGAAGAAAGCCCCCCCTTGAGATAGACTGTGGTAGGATAATCAATCATGTACATCACTCGCCCCAAATGGTAAGTGCACTTCTCCACCGAAGAAGGATCTGTCGACAAGAAATGAATCAGTAATGTGAGAAGGATGAAACCTTCCATTCTAAAAATCAGATCTAGTTCTCCTTAGATCAAGTGGATCTCCCACAAGATCTCCGACATATCTAAGAGTAGTGGCTTCCCATCTAGGAAGAGGAGGATCTACAAGTTGTAGATCTGGATCTTGGCCTTCCATTCGCTCATCTTCACTAATAGGTGCTAGATCTTCAGGTTCTTGTGGATCTGGATCTAGCATTCTCTCAAAAAGAGTTATCTTCCTCTTGGGAAGAAGTGGATCATGTTCCAAAAAGATGTGCTTGAGTTCTCCAACAATGGATGCAAGCGAATCTGGAGGCTTCCTGAACTTACTCTTCCTACCAATCATGGTGGGAACAAATTCAAAAATATGAACATCATTATGGAGCATGTGATTCGAACCAATTGAGGTAGAATTAACTCCATGAATGTGTGTGTAGTTCTTTGATATCTCCTTTGAACTGACATAGGTGAGATCATAACCAAATGAACTAATACATGATGGTGGTGGCTTGGACTTCAAATTAGATCCAAGAATTGATAGATGGCTTCTTATGATCTCCTTTGGACCAGCAGAGGTGAGATCAAAACCAAAATCACAAGGATATGCATGAGACTTGAAACCAAGCGAATGATGGTGTCTTCCATCTTCGGTAAAACTCTGAAAACATGTGCCAGTGACCAAATAGGAGTTTATAAGAAGCATTTGATGAGGGAGGGCGAATGCATCACCTCCAAAATCTGATTTTACCTCCAAAATACTAAGTAGATCATCATCTTGCACATCGACAAGCTCATGGGAAGTAGAGATTTCAAAAGTCTCTTCAACTTCTAGAGTAGTAGCTGACATAACTTGCTCAGAATTTGAATTAGAAAATGGATCAACTTCATCAATGGTGATGGACCATTTTGCAATAGTAGATCTTGATATAATGTCTTGGATTTCGACTTCATCTTGAACAACTTCATCATGAGAAATGATTGAGGTCGAATCATGAGTAGAGAGAGCACTGAAGGCAGTATTACTGGGCTTGTTCTCCAAATCATCCTCTTCCTTCTGCTTTCCAACTAATATGTCCAATCTTGTCTAGTTATCACTTGGATGTTCAGCAGTATTAATGAGGTACTCCATATTGGAAAGCATAGCAGTACATATTGTTGCTGAGGCTCTGTCACAATCATCTAGCCAATCTTCTTCCTCTTCACAGGAGGCAAAATCTCTCTTAACACCAATACACATATTGAAAAGACCATATCTCTTTAGGTATGCTGTCATCTTTGGTTTCCATTCTTCATAGTTGTATGAAGAGAGAGAAGGAATTGCTTTCAGATCCATGGAAGATGTTGTAGAAATCGAATCTACTGCTGCAACTACAAAAAACTGCTGCAACTGCAGAAAACCACTGCAACTGCAAGAAATTTTGAAACTGCTGCAACTACAGAAAACATTGAATAACTTGCAAAAACAATGGAGATCCATAGTAGCTGCTGAATTCAAATATGTTGAAGATGGATTCGAATGATGGAATAAACCTGCAAAACAAATGAGAATTGTAATTGCAAAAGAAGATTGTTGAAACTTCTTTGGCAACATTTCAAAGGCCTTATTATACTTGGCGAAAGATTGTATTTTGGTGCATCCAACATTTGGACCACATAATAAGATCGGTCCTCATTGCAGATCAGACTGAGAGACGTAGTCCATGTCGGACAAACTCTGTTATCAATTTTGGTTTTCGTCTTTTATATGCTTTGACTTTATCATTTTCGTAATTGTTGCATTGAATTCATTTATGTGTTTAAATCATGATTTAAGCATTATTTCAATGAATTTTGTGACATTATTATGGAACAAAAATGAAATGGCAAGCATGATGACATTTTTCACACTCACATTAAAATGAACACTGTCACTGGATCCTTGGGTCATCCCGGATCACACTGGGAACACTGCCACACCAAAACGACTATATCTTAGTCATACAAAAACTTTTTTAAGTGAGATAAAAAGTATTCCTTACTAGAAACGACATTCCAGATGCAATGAAACGGGTTTCACAACCCATAAATGCTCATAAATATATGAACTAGAACATATAGCTACAACCTTCTCAACACCGTGAGAATACCACAACTACACCTTTTACCATATCAACTTTCCCTTCCATCTACACCACCTAGTGAGTTGTGACTCCCCTTGCTGCACAAGCCCTCAGGATATCACCACCCTCACCTAGTATTTTCAAGCTAGATTGTATAGAGACAAGCAATTGGAGAAGGACTCATGTTGTGTAAGCATAGATCAATCTTCAATACCCATTACAGGGTATTCAAACCTCATTACAAGGCCTTCAATATTCCTGCAATACAATGCATATCCTACTCGAGAGCATGAATTTCCCAGACAAGAGAGCATTCCACTGCATTGGAGAGCTCATAGAGAGAGAAGAAGAATGAAAGAGAGCCAATTCGAATCCTACTATAGCCATTCAAATTCCCAAGGAAGTAACTCAAATTCAGTGGGGGTTACTCAATTCACGAGAGAGAGGTTACAATTAGATATTCCCCTCCCCATAATAGCAAAAGGTGAAACAAGAGGCGAGTTACACTTTTTTTTAAGGAGTGAAGGCTAAAAATAGCCAGTGAGGGCGCACTATCACATGAGGAGCATCACAACAGGCTTGGAATAGCCAAGGAGGCCGCACTAGCCAAGAGGGTCCCAACAAACATCAAAGAGGGTGTAATAGTACCTTCATAAACCAAAATAATCAAAAATAGGGTCCAACAAAAAATGCTAGGGAAAGCAACAACTCCTAGTCCCCAACCCCCTCACATGTGGAATCCATGGCCCCCCATTTTCTTTAGTTGTCCATGTTGAAAGCTAGTTATTTAATTAAATAAAATAATAATAAAGTCCATAGTCCCGACACTTAGTGCCCAATAATAAACAAAATAATAACATATGTCTGAGGCTTAATAACCGAGGTATTACACCTAGCCATATATAGCTAGATTCCAATTGCACTGTTCGATATGGCTTTATACAGTTTCAATAGGATTATTCAAACTATCACTACACTCCCAAGGAAATCTATAAAACCATCGAGGTCAAACCTTGTGCCCAACAAAGAGACACAACTGCACACATAATTGTCTATTTTAAATTGCTAAGATTGACAACATACAACTGGCAGGCTTTGTTGACAAACCAAGCACAAGCTTAGTAGCCACAATAATCTACAAGCACACAGAAAGTCCACAATGATTTGTGATATTTCTATGTATATAAATATTTGTATACATGCCATATGAAATACATTCTCCATTGCGAAAACAATGTCTACAACATTAGTGCAATGCAAACAAATTGCTAGCAATAACAAACCATCGAAGACAACAACTAAAATAACAAGGAATCTATGCTCATTATTGCAAAATTTAAAACCTGAGGTAGAAATTCACCACACAATAGATTTCTCAAGATTACAAGGCCCTCTAACCATTGGATAACCTATGGCATGGCCTAGTTCAAGCTAAATAACTATTGCTAATAAAAATTAATGTGTGTAGATAATATATATCATATATTTTTCTATTTCTGGCAACAAATATGAAACCTAATTCATATTGGGTTGGTTTCCAATGACCCATTGACTAGGAATGCCTCTGAAGCTAGTACTAGCAACAAAAAGTCGTTCGAAAGCAAGATTAAAACAATAATGTGACATAATCAACTCCAAGATACGCAACTATTACCAAGTAAAATCAATTTGCACAGACAACCAATCACTGCACAATTTTGTAATTATCACTACAAATATCAAGACCAATTGAAAGTGAGATAATTGCCAATAGTTTTCCCACTAGCCATAATTCCATTGCGCTCAATGATCATTGACATTCCACACATGCAATGAAGGAAATAACACCTTAGCATTAATCATTGTTGGCATGTTCACTGCCCATAAACTAGAGGACAATCCCAGGTATCAATAGATAGATCCATATTGTACTCCAAGGATTTAGCTCTACATAGTTGCAATATGACTCCTCACAACATCACTGATTTATTAGTAACCAAACCTATACAACCATTGGAAACAAACCCAATGTACATCAAGGAGACAAAGTTGTACCCAAAATTGCAAATTCCAAATTGCTAGTAGTGACAACACACAGCCAACAAAGCTACACTAGCAAAATAAGCACAAGTCTAACACCTACGGGAACATAAAATTTTACAAAACACTGGACATGATAGTAGATGAAATAACAACCCCATCGATTAGACCCCGAAAAAAAAATCAACTCACAAAAGAAGAGGTGACTTTAGAGACCTCATGGAAATATTTAAGCCACAAGTTGGATCTGTGCAAAAGGTTGTAGATAGCCAAACCACAACAAAAGGAACCACAATAAACCGCTAAACACATAATAAGATTGGAACATGAGTGTACAAATGAGTACAAATTCACAAGAGCTTTAGAATACCATTGATAACTTGCGACTAAATCGCAAGCATTTGTAAGCCAATCATCTTTTAGATATGGGAGTAGTACCAATAAGTGTCTATCTAATCCTCTAGCAAACCTCTATCTAGTTACTAGAACGACGATATAGAAAACTAAAATTACCATAGATCTAGAAATCCAATGAGTGTAATTTTTGACAATTTGGGTTGGTCCAAGGTTCAAGAAAACAACAAAAGCAATTGTTCCACAATGAACGAGTCATCTAAAGTCCCAGGATCAAGAACGACTCTCAAGCAGGTTTACACCAACCAACACGCAAACTGCCATTTCCAATGCAATTACATGCCCCCAACAAATTTTAGTACACAAACAAAGCCCCGAACATGGGCATAATTAGGAAAACATAGCTCAAAATGAAAAGCATAAGAACATGATTTCCATCTATTTTTTATTTTCTTTTTTCTTTCCTTTTATTTTTGTTTTCGTCCTTCTATGCTTTTTTCCAAAGAACAACACGCCTATATACATATTATATTGCCAAAGGAAAGTCTAAAACATAGACACAATAAATAAAACAACTTGAAACACATAGCACCAGAACACCATTTTCCCCTCTTTTTTCTAGTTAGAAAACTCATAATCAACGAAGATGCAAGCAAATATAGATGATCAAAGTGAATAAACAGAACCATTGTCATTAAACAAGCAGTCGAACAATACAAGAGGAATAATTGCAAAAAAAATATTTATATTTAGGAAACATATAATCAATTTTTACATAGCCAAACTAAATAAACCCAGCCACTGGCATCAGAGAAATAACCAAACATCACAATTGCTCTCTGTAAAAAGGCTCTACATCCAACCCAGTCCACGTTCACAGCTTTAGGCTTCATATTAAAGCTTTCGACTACAAACCAGAGGCCAAGTTTTTTTTTTTTGTTGCAATGAACAAACTTTGCAAACAATGAACATGCACACCCAATTCTATTTCAGATTTTTAGGGAACAAGCTTCCCATGTTTCTTGGAACACTGCTCTACCATTCCAGGGATGTCTACAAAACGGTTCCACCTGCGCCAAACCCACAAGTTGTTGCTCAAACTCGTCACTCATGCAATGCAGTCCGACAAGCCATTCAACTCAAACAAGCAACATCACAAGCTAGACACCCGCATTGTATCTAGTGAACTCAGTTGCACAAGGATATATAGGCTTCAAGGATTCCATACCAAAGAAGGAGCAAAGCAACTCATGCCTATACACCCAAAGGTCCCATCCTCTAAAGGCAACAATCGACTTTCAAGGCAATCCACATGAAACCAAACACTCCGGGCCACAAAAATACTTCAAACTAAACCGACGTATATAAACTTTGTTATTGACCTTTTCCCAAATACCCATAGCCAAGCCACGACCAGAAACCATCACCCAATGCCCAACAGATTTTGTTCCCTTTCACTAGTTAAAATCACAGTATAATCGGAAGCATACATCATTATGATTATACAATAAAGGAAAAATCGCAACACTGTAACCAAGTCCAAGTCTAAGTTCCTTAGTTAAAAGACACAAGAGAACATACCTCTCAATTTTCCAGCACTCCTCGTCATCGCCTCCCTCTTCTCAATGCCCTTGTAATTCAAATTATTGGAAACCCTCACAGACCTGAGCCTCTTTAGACAAAGAACTGTTGAAATATTGTAACTTGTAAGAATATTATTATTCCGGAGATATTTCATTCCTCCGTCGAGACTTTATCATGTATCTGGAGATGTTTATTCCTTTGAGAGAATGTTGTAACTAGGGTTATTAGATCTCCCTAGTGGGGTCGGCCCTGAGTTAGTTGTTTAGGGGTTATTAGACTCTCTTAGGAGAAGTCGGCCCAGTTAGCATGAAAAGTCAGTTAGGAGTTGAGTATAAATAGAGGAGGTGTGTTCCTCATTTAACTCACTCATTCACTCACTTGTGAATTGCGCATAGGAGAGAGAGATCTGCATAGGAGGAGAAGGAGCTCTTGTTTGGGTATTACATCTTTGTAATTGTTGATCATCTATATTGAGGAAATCTTTGCTTGGTTTTCTACCCCATGAGGGTTTCCCAAGGTAGATCTTTGTCTATCTTGTGATTGTGTTTCTTTCAATGATCTTGCTTGTGAATTTAGGCTAAACTTAACATGGGATCAGAGCTAGCCTGAATAAGACATCTTTCACAAGGTGAAAATACCTATCTCTCCTCCTCCGGTGAAAATTAGGGTTTTTGCAAAAGTTGGAATTTTGGGATTCTGAGAGCATGGTTGGATGCTCCTCCTAAAAATCGAAATTATGAGCCCTAGATCAAACTTTTTGAGCGGGTAGAACCCCGAGCTTTGTCAAACCCTAGTTTTACTTTTGGACCAGAAAAACTAGAAAACCAGTGAACCATAAAAACTGCGCACATGTGGACCAGTGAACCAGAAAAGCTGCGAACCTGTGCACCAGTAAACCAGAAAAAAAGTGCAAACCAGAAAACTAGAAAACCTGTTGCAGATCCGAAAGTTGCTGGTCAGATTTGAAGGGTGAAAAGTTGAAGTTTCTAGAAGCAGATTACACTAGTCATCTCAATTCAATCAAGCACATCTCCTAGTAAGTTCTATTCTACCTTGTGGGAAACTTCAATTTCTGTGACCTCCTAGATAAGATGGCTCCAAGCACTAATCTTGAAGACAAGCTAGAGGGTATAGAGAATTTTCGGGCATGGAAATATAGGATTGGTCTCATTCTTAAGAGAATGATCTTGCCCAATATATCAAAGATGAGGTTGTAGAACCTGCAGAAGATGAAGCCAAAGAGAAAAATAAAAGGACTTGTTTAGGGCAAATAGAATCATTGCTAATTCTATCAAGGACCATTTTATTCCCCAAGTGGCATCCAAGAAGACCCCAAAGGAAATGTATGATTCCCTAGGCAGAATGTATGAAGGGAGGAACATCAAAAGGAAGATGAACTTAAGATCTCAATTAAAGAGCACCAAGATGAATAAAGGCGAATCTATTAAAGATTACTTCACAAGGGTCTCCCAGTCAAAAGAACAACTAGAAGCCATTGGAGAGAACCTTAATGAAGATGAACTAGTCATGACTGCTCTCAATGGTCTCACTAGACCTTGGGACTCATTTATCCAAACCATGTGTGCCAAAAAAGAAAGTATGAAGTTTGATGTGGTGTGGGAGGATTGTATTCAAGAAGAGGCTAAAGTAGCCAATAGAGAAGCACTACTCGAAGAAGATGATAAAGCATTGGCCACCCGTACCAAGAGAAGAAGAAGTCATCCAAACTTCAAGAAGGGAAACCATAAGGAGTCTCAACCTCCACATAGGTTTCAAAAGAAAAGAGGAGCAAGTTCATGAAGAGATCTCTCCTCATTTCAATGTTACAATTGTCACAAATTGGGACATCTTGTTAGAGATTGTCCTTCAAAGAAGAAGAAGGACCTTCATCACAAAATACATCAAGCACATCTAGCAGAAGATGATAGTAAAGAAGAAGAAGAGGCAAGGTCTCAAAAGAAAAGAACTAGAATAGAAGAAGAAGATGCAGAAGAGTATGTTCTATTCTCTGCACTCTTTGGGTCTGTAACACCTGGAGAAGATACATGGCTTATTGATAGAGGTGCCTCAAAGCACATGACAAGACAAAAGAAGACTATTTCAAGACTCGAAGACTCGAATAGACTATCTCATATTTCTCTTGAATTCAAGACCCCAAAAGAAGTGTTCATAGGGAAGAAGCCTGAGGTGAGCCATCTCAAGATATTTGGGTGCCCAATATATATTGACATACCAAAAGAAAAGAGAAGCAAGCTGGATCCTTCTGGGAAGAAGGGAATATTTGTTGGATATTGTGAAGTATCCAAAGCATTCAGAATATACATCCCAGGATTCCATCATATGGAAATTAGTAGGGATGTGACATTTGATGAAGAGGCAGCTCTCAAGAGATCGAGGAAGTGCCAGTATGAAGAAGTATATGAGGAAGATGCACCTCCCAGAATTGCAGAGGCTGCACCCACCCTTGAAGATATAACACCTGAAGACCATGACATAATAGAACCACAAGAACCCCCTGCCATAAACATATCAAGAAAGAGAACGCCAGCATGGACAAGAGACATTATACAGGGAGCAGAAAAGTATGGAGATCCTAAAGGCTCCACTAGAGTGAGCAAGAAACCAAAGTCATTCTCCAGGTATATGGATTTGATGTGTGATCTTGTACATCAAGAACCCACTAGTTATGACGATGCATCTAATAAGAAAGAGTGGGTAGAGGGAATGACAGAGGAATACCGATCAATGATGAAGAATGATGTTTGGGATATAGTTCCCAAACCAAAGGACAAGAGTGTGGTATCCTCCAAATGGATATACAAAATAAAGCATGCTGCGGATGGTAGCATTGAAAAGTATAAGGCAAGATTTGTGGCCAGAGGATTCTCTCAGAAAGAGGGAATTGACTATGAAGAAACATTTGCACCAGTTTCAAGGTACACTTCCATTAGAACCATCATGGCACTTGCATCCATGATGAAGTGGGAATTACACCAGATGGATGTGAAGACATCTTTCCTAAATGGTGTGATTGAGGAGGAAGTGTACATAGAACAACCACAAGGATTTGAGGTTGAATATAGAAGAACCCACGTATGCAAACTAAAGAAGGCCTTGTATGGGTTGAAACAAGCTCCCAGAGCTTGGTATGGAAGAATTGACAGTTTCTTGACAAGCTTGGGCTTTACCAAGAGTAAAGTCAATCCTAATCTTTATCTCAAAGTTATGGATGATGAACCTGTCATATTGTTGCTATATGTGGATGATCTATTTCTGATTGGAAATGAGAAACAAATTATCGAGTGCAAGAAGAAGCTCTCTATAGAGTTTGAGATGAAAGATCTCGGATTGATGCATTACTTCCTAGGTCTGGAAGTATGGTAAGGCCCAGGAGGAATCTTTCTCAACCATGGAAAGTATGCTGTGGAAATCTTTAAAAGATTTGATATGTTGGAATGCAAAGCCATGGCCATTCCCATGGATTCCAACTTGAAGTTGTTAGTTGATGACTCATCAGAGTTAGTGGATGTGACTCTGTACAGATAGATTATTGGGTCATTAATGTATCTGACGAATACCAGGCCAGATATATGCTTTGCTGTGAACACCTTGAGTCAGTATCTAGTAGAACCTAGACCTGTTCACCTGATTGCTGCAAAGCATGTGATGAGGTACCTAACGGGTACGATAGACTTTGGTCATGTTACCTTGGAGATTATGACTTCAGATTGTATGGCTACACAGATGCTGATTGGGCAGGAAGTGTATCAGACAGGAAGAGCACATCGAGAGGATGTTATTGTCTGGGACCTGCTATGATCTCATGGTTTAGCAGGAAGTAGTCTAGTGTGCCTCTCAGCATAGCTGAAGCGGAATATATTTCTGTTTGCTCTGCTAGTTGTGAAGCGATATGGCTTCGGAAGTTGTTATCAGGATTATTTGACTTAGAGATGGACCCCACTGTGATCCTCTGTGACAACCAGAGTTGTATCAAGATGACAGAGGATCTAGCGTTCCATGATAAGTTGAAGCACATAAAGATCCGGTATTTTTATATATGGGATATGGTGCAGAAAGGAGCTATCAAGCTCGAGTATGTGAGCACTGGCGAACAAGTTGTTGATATATTGACCAAACCCCTATCTCGAGTAAAGTTTGAGTATTTTCGAGACAAGCTTGGTGTCATTCAAAAGGACCCTCCCCGAAAGGGGGAGTGATATGGTCGACGATGATGATATTTGGATACTGGTATCGATGTGGATACCTGTATCGATGATGAGATTGCCTATATCAACGGTAAGGTCGATGATGAGGATACCTGTATTGATATGGATACTTGTATCGATGATGAGGATACTTGTATCGATGATGAGGATACTTGTATCGATGATGAGGATACCTGTATCGATGATGAGGTTACCTGTTCCGACGATGAGGTCGATGTGTGGTCCTTAGACTTTGTCTAAGTGGACGTGATAGGACTGCATCGTCCCTGAACGTTTGGTTCAAAATGTACGTGATCGGACTGCATCGTCCTTGGACGTTTGGTTCAAAATGTACGTGATAGGACTGCATCGTCCCTGAACATTTGGTTCAAAATGTACGTGATGGGACTGCATCGTCCCTGAACGTTTGGTTCAAAATGTACGTGATAGGACTGCATTGTCCCTCAACAGTTGGTTCAAAATGTCCGTGATAGGACTGCATCGTCCCTGAACAGTTGGTTCAAAATGTACGTGATAGGACTGCATCATCCCTGAACGATTGGTTCAAAATGTACGTGATAGGATTGCATCATCCTTGAATGGTTGGTTCAAAATGTACGTGATAGGATTGCATCGTCCTTGGATTTATGTCCTAAATTGTTAGGGATTGACCATCTCGTAATTGGATCATGTGTGTTGCAGAGTATGCTGCTATGATGCTGTTGATTGGAAGATCCAGACGATGAGGCTGTTGATCGAGAGATCCAGATGATGATGTTGTTGATCGAAAGATCCAGACAAAGAGGCTGTTGATCGAGAGATCCAGATGATGATGTTGTTGATCGAAAGATCCAAATGATGAGGCTGTTGATCAAGAGATCTAGATGATGATGTTGTTGATCAGAAGATCCAGACGATGAGTCTGTTGTTCGAGAGATCCGGATGATGATATTGTTGTAGCTGTTCGAGTGCTGTAGAAGATGAAGACTCGGTATTGAAGATATTGATGTTGCTGTAGCTGTTCGAGTGCTGTAGAAGATGAAGACTCGGTACTGAAGATGTTGATGTTCCAGTATTGAAGATCTTGAAGATGTTCCAATAATTGTTTGAGTTACCGATGATGTATGAAGAAAGCTTCCAATGATTTATAGATGTATCATGGATCATGTAGTTGATGACTCTTGCTCCTGTAGATGTTGTTATAATATCCTTCTCGTTAAGGGGGAGTGTTGAAATATTGTAACTTCTAAGAATATAATTATTCCGGAGATGTTTCATTCTTCCATCGAGACTTTATCATGTATCCAGAGATGTTTATTCCTCCGAGAGAATGTTGTAACTAGGGTTATTAGATCTCCCTTGTGGGGTCGGCCTTGAGTTAGTTGTTTAGGGGTTATTAGACTCTCCTAGGAGAAGTCGGCCTAGTTAGGGTGAAAAGTTCGTTAGGAGTTGAGTATAAATAGAGGAGGTGTGTTCCTCATTTAACTCGCTCATTCACTCACTTGTGAATTGCGCATAGGAGAGAGAGAGATCTGCATAGGAGGAGAAGAAGCTCTTGTTTGGGTATTACATCTTTGTAATTGTTGATCATCTATATTGAGGAAATCTTTGTTGGGTTTTCCACCCCATGAGGATTTCCCAGGGTAAATATTTGTCTATCTTGTGATTGTGTTTCTTTTAATGATCTTGCTTGTGAATTTAGGCTAAACTTAACAAGAACATTGAATAGCGAAGAAAGTGTCGGGATATACACACTTGAACGCTACAACAATGCCAAATGCCGACGGGCATTAGCTGGCCACCTGCTCATCCCAAACTCCCAACCACAAAACGATGAAGAACACCAAACCCTAGATGCAAGCAACACAATCCAAATCCCGGATGCAAGCAACACAATCCCAAATACCAGATTGAGCATACTCACTATGCAATCCTTGGCTTCAGACTCATCGCCAAAACACTAGAAAATCAAATACAAGCACCAAGACTCCACATCGCCCAAACATTGCAATAGGAGGGGCCTCACCAAGCCACCCCTAACCCTGAGCTTGACATAAAATGCAATGTAAGGAACTACCAACCAACAACAAAGAACCTGAGCGAATCATTGGCAACAGAGAACCCGAATGAGTTGCACTGCACCAAGGACACCAAATCCCAGACACAAGGAACACAAACCAAAATACCGCGACGAACATAAATGTCAAGGGGCCTCACCAAGCCACCCTTGCCTCCAAACTCACGGTCAATACGCTAGGAAAATAAATACAGACTTGACTTGAAGATGGGCCTCTCTAGTCCACCTCTCGGCCCTGCAGTCCAAGCAAATCACACCCTTGTCCCAACGAACTTAATGCAATTTGCATACAACCTCCACACCAAATGCAACTAGCCAGTACTCGCTGACGTCTGATAGCCATCGAACCCCCACTGCATAGAATGAGGCTAGCGTCATCGTACAACCAACCAATCACACGACCCATCACAAAATCCAGATTTAAATACAAAGCTTAAAACATTGCCCGACTGCAAATTAAAAAAATTCCCATCTATATGATAAGCATAATATGGCCAAACGATCACTATATGTCATGGACATATTTTAAAAAAACCCTAACTTTAGAAATCTTAAAAATTAAGTCTTGTATCATCATATCAGTTTATTATTAGAAAACTAAACATAATAAAAACAAGTAAAATTAGCACAAAAATGCTTATACCTACCATTTAGAAATGTCGTAATGCATTAGTTATTTATAATCCAAAGTTAAATAATTGAAATAATGATAATGTGAAGTAAATTGGGACTTGATTTTTTTTAAAATATTTTAGTATATTAGTTGTGTTTAATCGGATGTCAAAATAATTATAAAATATGTTACTACATGTCCAATTAGACAGTAAAAATCAGGTTTTAGAATAAAAATATATATTATAGTCTTTCTACCAAAAATTGTATATTGAATATAATTTAATTAATAGTTGTATCATTTAAGGAATCCATATTTTTTAATCTAGTAGAATTGTAGGGACAAAGATGGTAAAATGAATACAATATTTTACAAAGATAACATTATAAAATATAATGAACATAATAAAAAAAGACAACTTTTAATTTTACTTTGCCTGCAAAAATCCATAATAAAATATATACGGATAATTTCATTTTGTACTTTGCCTGTTAAAATTGTTTGCATTCATTTTATTACTTTAAAAGTATATTTTATTGTGAATATAAAAGTGAAATTTTATACTTTAGAAATATTGTAAATGTAGCCATCGATGCCATCCGGGGCTACGTATAGGAATACATTATATATTTATGGTGCACTTGACCCATACATACCAAAAAAAACGCTTGCTTTTGTTTAAAAAAAATAATGATAACATGGTACTTTTTAGATATCCAAAATCTACATAGTGATTAATAATTAATATTATTAAAAAAATCTAGACAAGTACTAAAACCATAGGTTTTTTTAAATCAAAAGTTGGTCTAAGCACATAATACGAAGAGAATAGGGAAACATAGATATAATATTGAGGGGGCAAATGTTTGTACAAGAATATGGGGGTGACTCAAGAGGTTGGGAAAAAATGATTAATATGACTTTATTTTCAATAAACCTTGTGCTTTGGATTGTAGATATGATTTGATGTTGTATGATCTCTTAGGTTTATTTATTTTTAATAATATATAATGTATTTTTTTAAACTAAGTTTATTATAAAAAAGACAATGCATTTATAATGTATTTTTTAATCATTCCAAACTATATATTATCTCTATTAAATTTTATAATAAAAAAAGAAACATTGAAGTATGGTCATTACTATGCTAGAGATAAGGTTATGAGATACTTGATCCATGAGATACCTGCAAAATGATGATAGAAACCTTTTTTTTTTTTGAAAATCAATATTATAATAGGTTTATTTATTTTTAATAATATACAATATATATTTTTTTAACTAAGTTTATTACAAAAAAGACAGTGCATTTATGATGATTTTTTTAATCATTCGAAACTATATATTTTCTCTATTAAATTTTATAATAGAAAAAGAAAAATTGAAGTATGCTCATTACTATGCTAGAGATAAGGTTATGAGATACTTGATGCCTAAGATACCTCCAAAATGATGATAGAAACCTTTTTTTTTTTTTAAATCAATATTATAATAATGATTAAGTTTGAGATAAAGAGATTCTTTAAACATTTGAATTTTTCATAAATTTTTATAAATATATCTTTTAGATATTCTAAAATAGAAATTAAAAGAAGAAAATAAACTTTATAAAATTTAGATTTTTATTAACATAGTAATTTTGTAGATATAGTTTTTAATATTTTAAAATAAAAAAATAGAAAAATGAGAAGATACTTTTTTGAAATAATATAATATTATTAATTTCCTTATACTATTAGTGTTTTTTCAACTTTCTGTAAGGAAGTAAAATATGTCGCAAATAAACAAATTGACTCAGATTTAACAAAATTATGTAATTTGACATATGCAAAGATGTTATTTAACATGGTTGCTCTTTGACATATATGTTATTGTAACAAGTCAAGAATTTTCTAGTTCATAAGCGAGCAAAATAAGAGGCAAATAGATAGATTTACTCTGATGTAACTACATTATCAATATGTCCAATGTGTCGCTATGTTTGTCATAGTATCCTATTAACATTTAACAAAATGCTTCACATTTTCCCAAAAAATGCAATTCTTCAAGATCTACTTAGATTCAATGTGCTTCTATGTTTATCATGGTATCCTATTAACATTTAACAAAATTCCTTATGTTTTTCCAAAAAAGACTACGTTGGTTCACCAGATCATTGCATCTCCAAAATTTTGGATAGGTGCATATTTGAGTATGAACTATTGACGACAAAGATTTCAGTGGACATTAGATTCACGATGATTCATTCAGACAACAACAATGTATGTTGGCATAGATGGAGCATGTGTGCATGTTATTGACATCTTGATGAAGCCTCTGCCAAAGTACTCTATGAAACCAGGGAAATCTGATACCAAAATTAAGAAAACCATCATTAAGAAATATTTGAGAACTTGCACGGAAATAAGCAAAATCAGTAAGAAACATAAATATGCATAAGAGCAATTTCAGTAGACGAATCTATTATTTCACCAAGGGAAAAATAAAGCTAAAGTGGGAAAAATACCTCGTTATCAAATACCAAATGCAATATCTAGTACCTTAGGTTTCTTACTAGTCTCTTGGACATAAAAGGCATTTATCTAGATCAAATTGTTGTCACTATTGTCCACTTTTCTGAGTTTTCCTTTTTCTGCATTTATTCCTAATAACCATAAATATCATAGTACAGCACAATTAAATGTTGTACATTTTGTTGCAATTGTTGTTGCACTTACACTGAAAACCCTATAATAACTTCATTAATTTAATGTTTGAATGACAAGAAAGATTAATAGGACAAAAAGCAAAAAATCCTACAATGACTTGATTTATTTGATGTTTTAACCACAAGCCTGTAGTAACATGTTGTTCATATGAGCAATGAAATTAAACAAACATGCAGAAAACATGGAAATTATTTCAGATCCATTTGTTAAATTTCCAAATAAGGCTTTAGTGTTCATTTTTTTGTCTTTTCCTTTTTTGTGCATAATTTTCTAAGAATCATAAGTAGAAAAATAGAAAACATATCTGCACACAAAGTATAAGCAACAAGAGCTTAGTGACAAAAGCTTAGAACAATTTTGCAAAAAAATGTTCAAGATTAGTCTCCAAAATCATAGTGCTATTGATCAAGTAACCTTAATCTTGGAAGATGAAAACATAAATTCTGCCAAATCATGCAACAATATCAATGCTAATAAGCTGACAAATTGACCAAGATAGTGTACAACAATGCTCTCTAATGAGATGCCCAAAAAATTGTTAACTTTAAACAATTCACTTCATATGATCATGTTTGGAAAGAAATCATTTGTTAGTTGCCAATTGATTGTCCAGCGACACTCCATGTTATTTCATTTCACAACAAAATCAAGTTTAGGTTTACACAACCTAACATCCCATCATTGAACAACTTAGCATGATAGTTTACTCAATATTATTAATAACATTCCCCATGAAATACATGAAATACTACTTAAGGGTTAAAAGAATAAAAAGAAAATAATGGTATCATCACAATTGTCAAGAAGCCTCACAAACAAGGCCTCAAATTCAAACTTTCCCACAAGCATACATGACATCAAGACCGTAGACTTTGATAGAATGAAAAGACGAAATATCGTCCTGCTGATACTGTACTGATAAAGACTATGGGAGCCAGGTGACTCATCCAGTAGTATATGGAAATCCCTGCTGTAATGAATTCTGATTTCTTAAGGATGATGGTATAGTCAAACGATGTCAAGTTTGCTGAATCAAGATTCATAAAATAGGTTTTGATATTGCACTCTTTTCAAAATCGTCCATTATGCTCATCAAAAACTTTAAGACAAATATGAGAAAACTGTAAAGTCACCGACTTCATTTGCTACATTTCTGTTACATAGCTGTCTAATTATTAGATTTTTTTGACCTATTTTCATATCATATCAATTATATTTTTATCATCATTTAACAGATTCTGGTCATACGTATGTCCAAACTGTCCAATATATACAGTTGATATTAAGTATCGCTTCAAGGTGCACTACATTATCACCTCTTCAAGGGGTTTTGATGTTGAGAACATGGAAAGTGGGCAAGTGATTTACAATGATGCAGAGACTGTGCAAGTGCTTTCAAGTTATTGGAGGTTTACTAATATAAAGAATATGAAAATTTAGCAGGTATTTTACAATTAAAGAAGGTTATTTAAACATAAAGGATATATATTGAGAAGAAGAAAGTAAGTTAAAAATGATGAGAATACAAAAAAAAACAATAATGATTCAATATATGTAAACTTTTCAGAAATAAGCAAACATAAATGTCAAATTTTTTAAAGTTATCATAATCCTACAGCCAACTAATGCAGATTGACAGATAGTAAAGATGATTCCTGGTGGTAGGCTTCGCAATATGACAAAAGATAAAAACCCAAATCCATTGTCATGTAGGATGCATTTCCTAATATCTTTACACGATTGAAATCATACATTCAACAATTAAATGTTTTTGTGGTCACTTGTCCCCACTAAATGTGATTGGAATGGCAATTAAATGTGATTGAAATACCAAAATCAAAGCCTACTCCTAGCCGTGGGCTTTGGGGATGTTGTTACGAAATCACCATTTATGACAATTTGCAATTGAATATTATTTAGAGACATGTTGCAAATCACCAAACTGACAATCTGCACTTGATTATTTACAAATTCATGAGTCTATTATCCCTCGTGAGTCATGCTCCTACACCAACCACAAGTAAATTTATATCTAGTAAAGCAAATTCCTGGTGATAGGCTTGGTGCAAGATGAAAGAAGATAAAAGACCCAATTTCAATTTCATGTAGGGTGTATTTCTTAATTTATGTACATGATTTTCCAGCCCCACTAATTAAATCTTGAACACTTGCATTTAAAGATTAAAAAGTATTCTACTCACTCATCAAAACATACAGAGATGTATATGATACTACAGGAAATGTAATAAGACAGATCCAATAATGAAAAGGAAAATTCACAGATCCAATACAGGGATTAAGCTATAAAAGATTAGTAGACCATTGCCAACACATATAACTACACCTATTTTAAAGCATAAACTCTACCAAAAAACCTGCACAATATAGATCTTACTTTAGACATGGAAGCCACACTTTTATTACAATAGTGAAGCTTTGATTCATATGAAACTTGAAGGCATAAGTAGCAGCCAGATCTTAACAAAAAGCGTTTTGCTGAAGGGGAATGATACCTTAGAAAAACATAAATTAGTATTTATGAAAGAAAACAAAAACATATATATTCAAATGAAACAACCAATTTCAAGTATTGCCCTTCAGAGATTTTGATTCGAATATATATATATATAATATAAGGTTGTGGATTGAAAATGTTCAAAAAAATATTTTGACTCTAAGAGCAAGCAACCAAATACAGAAATCGATACATTGAAACATTGACAAAATCTATAATATCCAGCTTCAGAATCTACAAATTCCAATGTGCTGATGAAAGGCATATATACTGGTCTTTGAGGTTGATCAAATATCTCACAAAGAAACTGGGTAAAACAAAAGCATATAATACCCATTGAGACTAAATAATAAATATGCATAGGATATTTAGAAGATGAAATAGACTATATTGCAGAAAATAAAGAGAATATTTCAGAATACAAAATATTAAAGAGAATACCACATTACAGCATGCTTAGAGATTTAGAAAGAAAAAAAAATGTCGAAACATAGAAAGATACAATTTCTATGCATAAATACTTGCTAATTGATAAATAGATTGTCAGTGAATTAATTTTGTCATCAATCTACATCAAAATTTCTGCTAAATATACCTCACAATTAATGAATTTGAACAAATCCTCTTACTCTAGGAACAAACAACCAAATAACAGAAATTAATATATAAAAACATATAGCATCCAGCTCTAGAATCTGCAATTCTAATTTGTTGATGAAAGACCTACACTGATCTTTAAGGTTGGTCAAATATCTCACAAAGAAACTGGGTAAAACAAAAGGAGGTATGCAAATTGCAGAATATCAAAAATATAAAATAAAAAACACTAAACAACATAAAACAATAAAAGGAAATTTACAAAATCTCCATTTAAAATAGTAAATAGTTAATATCCAAATGACCCAGAAAAGAGAACATGTAAAAACAACTTGGTGACCCTACTCTCCAAAAGAGCATGCACCAAGGATTATATTTCTATAATTATTGCGAAGAATTATATTTCAAACGGTGACCCTACTATAATTATGACTACTTACAAATAAGTAGAATCCTTATCCAATATTTTTGGACATTAGTTTTGTATCCTCCCATCAAATAATGGGTCATAAGAGCATCATCAATGTAATGAAATTATGGGAATAAAAGGAATAAAACTAAGCATATTTAGAAACTCCTTGCAATCCTTATAAACTAATAATTAATATGGCGGATATTCCCTGACATGTCTTCCATTAAGGATTTATTAAATAAAACAATGAAATCCTAGTACTTAAAGAGAAGATATAGAATAATATATATTAAATAATAAAAAACAAATCCTTCAGTTATTTGTATATTAAATTTCAATAAAATACTTTTTAGTGAAAACATCTACAAGTACACAACCAATCCTAAAACCAAAAACCAAAAACCAAAAACAAGAAAATAAATTAAAACTGAATGATCTATAGCATGATAGCATGAAAGGAACATAAAAAAATCTCAAATAAGAATTTATCATAAGTCTATTGTACTTTGGCTCGATCAAAGAAAAAAAGAATCTAAATGTAAGTAGCACTTATACATAAAGATATGGTGATAAGGGCATCATCAATGTAATGAAATTATGGGAATGAGGAAAATATGGGAATGAAAGGAACATGGCTAAGTGTATTTAGAAACTCTTTGTAATAAAAAACTTCCACCAATTTCTATTCATAAAATCCCTATAAAACCACCACCAAGCAATAGAGTGGCTATTTGCCACCATATCCCACCACCAAGCAATAGGGTGACTATTTCCCACCATATCCCTATTAAGAGTTTCTTAAAGAAAACAACATGATTCTAATAACAAAATGAAAGATAAAAATTAATATATTTTCAATATAACAAATCAAATCCTCTAGCCATTCAAATATTAGATTTCAATAAAATACTTATCAGTGAAAACATCTACAGGCACACAACAAAGCCTCAAACCAATAACAACAAAAATAAACCAGAACTGACTAATTTACAACATGAAACAAACATGTGGATGAATTATGCCCATAACACAACAAAATATCAAATAATAATTTACTCGGACTATTGTACTTTAGTTCCCATAAAGGCTTTGAAGGGAAGTAACACTTGTACATAGGATATCGCTTGTTACTTACCACGGTAGAAATGTTATTAGTCAGAATTTTACTTCAATCGGGTTTTTGGACACACTTGAACCAGATTAATAAAGTCCTCTCTCATACAAATATAATCGAAAAATATGCATTCAAAAGTGAAGAACAAGCAATTATTATTCAAATCAGCCAAGGCCCAAAACCCATTGGAACTAATTATAAGACCTAGAAGATGAACTAATGTGATGATACCTAGAAGATGAATAAGACCACATTAGACAATATATTGAAAATACCCAATACATCAGAAAAAAAAAAATAATAAATCTAAAATATGAAAAATAAAGAGAATATATCCCACCCATTACTACTACAATTACATTATAGAGCTTGGATTATCACCCTTATTTAGTACAGCATACATGAATAACATTCACCACATAAAAATAAACACATCTATCAAAATGAAACAATGAGCCTTTATTGCCCTTGAGAGATTTTGATGCAGATATACAAAAATAAAGTAGTGGATAAAAAACACTTCATTCAACTAAATATCAATGATACACCCAAGATTCAAACCAACAATTAAAACCTAAACACACTAAAAGTAGGACAATAGATTTGAGACTAAGTGTGCATCCCATATTGAGAAGCTGAAAGAGATTATACTATAAAGCATAGATTCTTCTAAAATACTAAAAACAAACAAATGCCCTGTTATAGCATTAACATAAGTATTATAGCAAGCCCATCCAAAGGTTCAGGAGGTTTTTTATTTATTTTTATGATATCCAATTTGCAAATAGCAGGCCCTAAAAATTAGTTAGACCACTAAAGGTAAAATGAAGTGACATTGATTGTTTGGTCTATGATGAAAATATTAGCAAAGCATAATAGTTTCCTGCCATGTTTTCTTCCTGTTCTGAATAGAATCTTACTTCGATCAAAAAAATTCTAAGGATTATATGGATCTAGTTCTGGGAGTAGAAAAAGCATCTCCAGGCCATCCAAGCCAACTAATTCAAGTAGATATTTTTCATTCAACTGTCTAAAAGGATGACAGAACAATGCTAAAACGTTGGACATAGCAGTAGGAGCCATGGTTCTAAAATTCATGAGATGGAAAGGTGAACAAGTACAATAAATTTTGATTTTCATCTACTAGGCATGATGCTATAAGGCATACAGGTTCTCAAAGCATAAAATCTATGAAGACAGAAAGGCTCAATACTATTTTCATCCTAAGCATCAAAATTATAAATACATGTCTTCCAATTTTTAAGACAATGTCGAACGACAATCTGAGCCATAAATAGCTAGCCTATGCAATGTTAAATCCTATTAAATTGAAACTCAAGTTGAACGATGGCAATTATCATTTCTCTGGCCTTCTCCTCCTCCTCATCTACTGCGCTCTTAAGTCCAAAACCTGCTCACAGATTTCTTGCTTCTTTTCGTCCTCGCCCTCGCACACCTAATTATTGTATCACCAACATCCATGGCTTCGTTATCTGTTGCTCCTCTTCTTCTCTAAAAGAATCAACCTCCATTTCCATTGTTTTAAGTAACGGACAATCTTCCGAGACTCGTAGATGGAACTTGGATGAGCTGCTTAAACATCTGGACAGGGAACCTCCTTCGGGGGATTCGAACCCGGGCAAGGTAGAGCTGAAAGATCTCGAGTTGGTGGCGGAATATGCAATAGTGCCAGCGGCTCAGTGGCATTCATTCATGAAGCGCCTCTGCAATTATGGCAATTACGTTGCGGCCACCAAAGTCCTGAATTGGGTTCGAAAACACAAGCTCTGTTACTCTTACGAGCTCATGTACTCCATCCTAATTCACGGAATCAGCAAAGCAGGCAGAGTGTACGAGGCGTTCTTGCTAGCGGATGAGCAAGGCAAGTCACTGGGAGCCTTAACCTACAATGCGCTTATTGGTGCCTGTGCTCGTAACGATGAATACGAAAAGGCTCTTAATTTACTCTCCAGAATGAGGCAGGAAGGCCTGCAGTCTGATATTGTTAACTACAGTCTCATAATTCAGGATTTAACCAGAGCAAACGTAGATAGCTGTGTCGTTATTAATTTATACAAAGATATGAAGAGTGATGGGTTTGAGCTCGATGGGAAATTGTTTAATGATTTAATATATGCATGTAGTAAGGCTGGGGATGCAAGTCAGGCTATGTTTTTCTTGAGTAAGATGCAATCGCAGGGTTTGAATCCGACAATGACTACTTATACTCATTTGATTTATGGGTTAGGTCAGTCTGGGAGAATAGACGAAGCAGACGCCATTTTTGAGGAAATGAAAGGTCACGGGTTCGAACCCAAAGCTAAAACGTACAATGCTCTGTTAAAGGGGTATTTAAAAGCAGGGCATTTAGTTGAAGCAGAAGGGATAGTGTCGGAGATGGAAAAAAATGGGCCAAGATAAAGAACCAGACAAACAACGCACGAAATGCAACCAGTGACAAAGCTATTACAGTAAACTAAGTGCTAACATGCCAAATCACCAGGAGAATGAAAAAAGAACTTACCTCTTCAACAAAGCCTTTCAGTTATAGACCTAGAACCACAACACCTCCAAGCTCTCTCGACGAAAGCAGCAGACCTCCGTGATTGCACACCACCCCCAGCGCCACACAAGAAATCTCCTTGAAACAGTTTAGAATACACTCACCTCACTCGTTAAACAACCATGCCAGCCCCAAGAAGAGTCTAGAATACACTCACCTCACACAAGAAATGCATAAATGTTGATCACCTCACTCTCTTCTCCAATTAAACACTGCAATAACTCCTGACCTCGCTCTCGATGCCTCACCACCTTGCTCTCCCTGGTAATTAAACGACAGTCACAACACACCGCCGCCATAAGCCCACTACAGATCCCAAGGATGACGCGAGGCAAACATCCGCCAATGAAATTTTTAAAAACTATAGCACGTATTAATAAAAAAATTCCAACCCTGTAAAACATTGGCGTGTTTTAAGCAACACAAAAATCAAGCAAGTGTATAGGCATCTACCTTGGCAGAAGTATCGCCAGATGGGATGTGTAAACTGCATCGGGATACATGCAGGTATGAAGGACCATCATGCAGGTACGAAGGACCATAATGAAGAAACAGATGTCAAAATAAGTGTATTTTTTTTTTTCGACAATTAGATGTCAAAGTAGGGGAAAATAGTCAATTCAAAGTTTTAAACCAATTACAAATTAAAAATTTTAATTTATTAAATTTAGAAATTGATTTTTATTTTTTAAAATATTCAATTTAATATAAAATATTTATATAACTTTACAAAACTATGGAAAAAATAATCTTGAAAACAGTAAATTAATTAAAAATTTATTGCAAATCCATTGCTATATACCTTGCCTTTGGCCGGTATAATAAAAACTAAAACTAAAAACATGAAAATGGAAATTAAATATCGCCGCAGGAACATAACATCGAAACATTGTAACTATTTTAAAATTTAATTGACACGACCAAACATTTTTGTTTTGCCTCTGCACCTCACAACGATGAAAAATATTGGCGCTGTGTATCAACCACTTTCCACAACCCTCCCTTGTGGAAATTTTGAAAAATGTTTTATAAATTGACATGCGATAGTGAGGGATGAATTTTACAATATGCTTGCAATGCTTCGCTAAACTCTGCAAGTTAGAAAATCTTTCTGTTCAACTGTACCAACGTCAAGTTCAAGCTCTGAACGCATGGAGTATATTGGCTATCAAACTGGCCGGGGATGTTGAGGATCCGTGTTTTTCTTCGAGGAGGCGAATGCAGTGAACCCAACTCAAATCACAACGTGGAAAATGAAGCTGGTAAGTCTTGCAATCGAAAATTTTAATTGCAAATCTGAATCCTGTTATATACGATTAAGTTTTCCTCGCTTGCATGCTGCAGACTTGTTTAAATACGGGAAAAGGTTATCATTTTCCCGCCTGTCACTTGCTTCAAATGTGCGGGGTTCGAATTCTGCTTGAGTGTCCCCTGGACTTGTCATCCCTGGACCTTTTTTCGCCCGTCAATTGGTCTGCTCGCGGGAAGCTGCCCTCTGTTCCATTTTCCTCACAAAATTGTTCTTTTCCCGATCTATCTCAACCACGAAAGCAGCGCAAGATCGAGGGAGCGGAGAATTTAAGGGATTCGGGCTCCCCATTTAAAGACTGTGAAGGTTCGGTGTTAATAGATGCAGAACCCTGGTACAAAACTGCAGACCTGCACATTTGGGATCTTTCGTTAATTGATGTGGTCTTGGTTTCGAATCCCGCTGGCATGCTTGGGTTGCCTTTTCTTACTCGCAACAAGAGCTTCTCCGCAAAGGTATGCTTTACCAGGCCCCCGGCTCTTGTTTGTTCTACACTTGCTATGGTTAGTGTAAGTGTTAGTGAAATTTAAGAATTTTAACGCATTCTTGTTGAGGCCCCTCCCATCACCCAATACATCCTCCTTGCTGATATGATGCTTACCTTCTTGTCCGTCCCTGCAAATTTTGTTTTCTGATAACGGTTTAGGAAAGTGCATGATTTAGTCACTCCCTAAATCTCATTTGCAAATAATTATCATTTTTTTGGTGGGGTGGTGTTGGTGGGAGGGTGGGGGATTGGGAAGGGCAATCAATCAGGACGTGTACAGACTATGCTATTGCTCCCAACTTTAAACAAATGCTAAAGATCAAGCAGGAAAGCTCTGTTTGGAGTTGGAAGGGTTATCATAGGGTTTAGGAGGAATCGAAGGATGTAGGGTAGCCCCAACTTTAAAGTTTTAAACAAATGCTAAAAATCAAGTAGGAAAGCTCTGTTTGGAGTTGGAAGGGTAATCATAGGGTTTAGGAGGAATTGAAGGATGTAGGGTAGCCCCAACTTTAAACAAATGCTAAAAATCAAGTAGAAAAGCTCTGTTTGGAGTTGGAAGGGTAATCATAGGGTTTAGGAGGAATTGAAGGATGTAGGGTAGCCCCAACTTTAAACAAATGCTAAAAATCAAGTAGGAAAGCTCTGTTTGGAGTTGGAAGGGTTATCATAGGGTTTAGGAGGATTTGAAGGATGTAGGGTAGCCATAGTGTAAGCGAACATAGCTATATCACATAAAAACTTTTATGCCACATGCAGATGACAAGCTGGCAAAATGGAATTGAATGCTTTAAATAGGCCTTTAATGTTTTGTTGCTGGCAGTCAGCGAGAAATGGACTCCTTGTTCAAGTGCAACACCCATACTGTTTGTGAAGTCTCCTAGGTCTAACTTGGATTCTATGTTGCTCCCAGTTTCAGGCATGGGAGGATGAGTGTGAAGGACAGCTTGATGGTACCCCCTAATTTCCATGCGACAGGGGGACAGAGCCAAATAAAACTATAGTAAAAAGTTCGAAACTTATTAGACAAGTAAATATGTAAAAGCCTAACAGAATAATATAAGAAAAGATAATTTTATTAATCTCCAATAAATCACCACAAAGGTAGGCCAGTGGGACTAAAAGGTACACCGAGTGTGTTGATACGGTGGGAGTGCAAAAGCAACTCTTATATCAGTGTTGAAAGCCAAAAAGAAGTGAAAATAAAGGAGCATAACTAGATATCTAGCTAAGCTATTCACAATACACAGTAAATGAAGGAAATCCAAGTGGAGATAACTTATAAACATAAACAATGATCATACTGGACAATTTTGGTGAAACATATTCATTATATCGATGATATTCATGATTCCTGAAAATGATGAAAGAAGACAAATGCCAATCTATTCACAAAAATATATTCACCTATGTTGCATTGGCTTTGGGGACAGCAGAACAGTTGGAACCCCCGGGGGGGGGGCTAGAGCGCACCCCCAATTTTTCAAGGGACGATATATATATATTATAAAAAGCTTTAAAAAGTCAGAATTCACCATAAACATTTGTAGTTGCTTGTAAGCACAATAGTCTATACTATATAGTATTATGCACATCCCTTACACTTGCTAGTTCTCAAAAAGCTCAAGCAAACAAGAAAAGGGCTGAGTGACATTCCATTATTGGCACTTGAACATGAGCAAAATGCAACTTAGATTTAGGAAACTTAAGTGTAACTATTTTCAACCTGCAATAAGGTCCATGAAGGGTCTATGAGAAAAATGCTTGATTCTATAACAACTTTTCTTCCTTATATTTCTTGTTTATGATGATTAGGTTAAAAGGCAATCCCTTCTCAATAGGTTCTTTAGATTTTTATAGCTGTGTTGAAAACCATGACAAAACACTTTGGGATATACATGCTTGCATTCTATAAAGAGATTAGATTCATATTTTAGATTAAAAAGAATACTGAGTAGGAATTTATTCAAATGTTTATCACCCCTATGTCTTTACTATCCAATTGTTTTCACAGTGCTTGAGGTTGGGATGGGGGAAGAGTGGGACTTGAATAACCCTTGGACACCTATGTACAATATGTAAAAACTAAGATGACCCTAAAAATGAGAAGAACGAGAGCAATACCTAGAAGGACTAGACCTTTGAGTTGTTGCATTTCTTGGTTTGTTGACATGGAGGCTTTGTTGCTTGTAATGATGTTGCTGAAAAGATAGTAGTTAAATCACCAGAAACCCAAATCAAAATCTATCATACAAAACCCATATTTTGAGCTGTAACTTGTATAGATTTAGATTTAGATTCGCAATAATATGAAAAATATGGATGGGATAAATAATCATCATATTGTCCAATCATCAATGTCCATTGTTAAAACTGAAGATACATGACCGAAACATCTCCAAAATCTGCCTAGGACATTTATGAAATCTACTTGGAAGTCCCCAAAATATGTTAGGGACGTTTTGAGTATGGCCAACAAGTCTCCGACAGATTGGGGATGTTCCCTAGGTGTCTCCAACTCCCTGAAATGTAAGGACAGTGGGTACGTGGCTTTTTTGGGTGGGACGCATCCTTGTGTTAGAGAATAATGGTGAAATGCCATGATTAGTAAACTATTGCTATCCAATACTATTATTTAGAAACTAAGTGGTTTGAGATCCGTCTCTTATGGAATCTGTTGAAACCATTCATTCACTATAAATGTATTTGATCTGCAAGTAATAAGAGCGGTGTGTATTTTGTGTGACTCGCTTTGTGCTTTGCTCTGTGAACTAATTCTTCCAATTTTAAGCTGGTATCAGAGCCTGGCTGGGCTTAATTCCCTCACGGGAATGCCCAGGAAGATGCAAGAGACCAGTCTGCTACCAATGTAGGAATAGAGCCAGCAGACGTTGTTGTGTGTAGCTGCATGAAGGATCAGCTGAAGAGGATCGCTGAGAGGGACGTGAACCTATGCGAAGTGTGCTGCCGCCTGTGTTAGACTGTGCTGGAGGTGAAGTCAGTGCTGTAGAAAACGTGTTGACGAAGCCGTGTTCCTTTGTCTACTACGTAGAGCCACTCGTCAGCTCCATGGCAAAGGAAAGATCGCTGAGTGGAATCACTGTCCAGATCTGATTGGACCTGTGTCGCTGTGCAAGACGAGCTGTCGCTGCATAGAACAAAAGCCGAAATTCATTGTTTGCCCCCGCCCATTGTGAAAGAATTGGCCTCGGTCTGCTATGGGAAGAGGCCTGTGCGCTGTTCTTTGCAGGACCTGAAAGGGGAGATCCGAGTGTGCAAATCACCACTGTGAGGTAACAGTGTTTTTCTAAATATGGAGTACTTAACATTGGAAAAGTTTAATGGAAATAATTTCCACACTTGGAAAGTTAAAATTCAGCTACAGATGATGCATAAAAATTTATGGGGAATTGTAAATGGTACAGAAATTCAACCTACTGATCCTGCTCAATTAAGTGCTTGGGAGAAAAAAAACAGAGAAATCTAAGTCTATAATTGGATTGTCTCTATCAGATTCCCAGTTGCATCTTATTGATTTGGACAAATCTTCTGCAGAAATATGGGAACATTTGAGTAAAATATTTGGGGAAAAGGCTGTAAATGCAAAATTTTCCTTAAAATTACAATTATTCAAACTGAAAATGCATGAAGAGGCATCCTTGTCTACTCACATTAATGAGCTTAAGTCTATTATAAGGCAGTTGACAGTGATTGGCAGTAAAGTAGATGATGATGATGCAAAGGCTATTTTATTAAACAGTTTACCATCTACTTATGATAATGCTATTTTTACTTTAAGTCAATTGTCCTCTAAAGTTTTGATGACATGATAGCAGCTTTATTAGCAGATGAAAAAAGGATGAAAGAAGGAAACACAGATGCCAATTCATCAGCTGGAATTGCCCTATTTTCCATGGGAAGAAAAAATAAAAACAGAAATTCAGTAGAGTGCTTCTACTGTGATAAACATGGACATACAGCATTGAATTGCAAAATTCGTGCTAAAGATCTTTTGAATGGAAAACTGAAAGAGTCAGCGAATTTATCCATTGTTGAAGATATATCAGAAGCCTTTTCTGAAGACTCAGCAGATCCTGACAGTGATAGAGAATTCACTTCTCAATCTCTCAAACTTTTTGAGAATGCTTTGCAGTACATATATATAGTGTGGTGTGGATTGCAATCTTTATGTTGTTTATTTGCTTGTAAGAAGGATTGATGGGTCGTGTGAAGCCAAGAACGTCAATTCTTATGGTTGTGTTTAAAAGGTCAAGTTGTTTGATCAATTTCTGAATACATCCTGTATTCAGACTATTCTCCTAGATACTGATGGATAGCCGAAAGCTAAGTATCCAACAGATGGAGGAATCTCCATAGGATGATTCATTACTTGACAGCTCTATTGTGGAAGCCCCGACAAGTCCAGTATGTCAATATTGTTGATCATTTCAATTTCTTCATTGATGATCTGAAGCGGTTATGTCTTAAATGTGTCAAATGGGAAGCTCGAAGATGAGGTGAAGAAAGACCGCATACTGTGAGACTTCAAAGTGGGTGTAAATGCTAAGGACGACTAGACAGACAAATAGCAGAGTTCCAGAATGTTTATTATTGTTGTGTATTGTAAGAATCTCATTTCTCCATTAAGGGGGAGTGTTAGAGAATAATGGCGAAATGCCATGATTAGTAAACTATTGCTATCCAATACTATTATTTAGAAACTAAGTGGTTTGAGATCCGTCCCTTACGGAATCTGTTGAAACCATTCATTCACTATAAATGTATTTGATCTGCAAGTAATAAGAGCGGTGTGTATTTTGTGTGACTCGCTTTGTGCTTTGCTCTGTGAACTAATTCTTCCAATTTTAAGTCCTTGTGCAACATAGATATTACTTTGCTCATACTAGATAGCCTGAGGTTGATATGGTGATATGTGTATACCAATTTAATAATTTATGCAATAGAATCGTTTATATTAATTTCCATTGTTGTGTGTTTCTTTTTTGTCTTTGTTTTTTTAATGGATGCTTCTGGTCAACATGAGCATAGGGACGTAGACTTGTGAAAGCAAGCCTTTGGCTATCCTTCTGCAATTAGGGGATATGTATTCCACCAAACTTGCCTACGACTTGCACCTTGCCCCAACTGTTGTTGCAGGTACTGTTGTACAATAAGCATGAGCACAAGCACAAATGTATCTTAGTTGAGACTTGAACCTTGTTGATGGCTTGAACAACACCCTGCTTTCATGATTCATCAACCCTACAAGTCACCATTGACAATTGTTATGTGTTTTAAGATAATTGAATTATAATTTATGTTGTTATATTTTCTTTATGGTTGGAATCTTAACTATTGAGCATCACAAAAATAGAACAGTAGGCAAGCCGCAATACATTGCAAAAAAGATACTAAGTGTCAAGATCATCAAGTAGGAGATGATCGTTTATCTGATATCAAGTCATCTCATGGTTGTAGTATCAATACATACCAAGAATACATTTTAATGTCAAGATCATCAAGTAGTATATCATCATGCATTGATATCTAATGGTCTCATTCTCATAGTTGCTAGAGGTATGTGATTCCAATGCAGACCCTAAAAAAACCTATTTAAAAGGTGTCTTCCACTTTGGCAAATTGAGTTCGTAAAGAACAAGGATCCATGTTCATGCCTTTGGGTTCCAGATGCAACTCTTGATCGTTGACATCTATATCTAAATTGTTTTCAGCCCTCAATATTAGTTTGAGATACGAGACAAAAATTGAATGGATGATGGCAAGATCTCCAGCTTCAATTGAAACCATTAATTTGCTTTATAGTAACTTAAAGCCATAGATTTTTCAAGTTCCTCTCCATAGCCTAATTGCTAGCTACTCTTGAGAGAACATATTTACAAGGGTCGGTGACTCTTTTACAGTTGCATGATGAAGGGTACTCCATTGTACAAGTTGCAATGCTTATCATTAGTGGCAATAATATTTGCAAAGGTCTCTATTTTTAAGCAGATTTGGCAAATTGCACGTAATAAGGGCTCTATTGTTGCAAAATTTAGCAGTCTTGTGATTGCAAGGGAAATCAATTCTTAAACTAGCAAAACTTAGAGATCTACCCCTGTTGAATTTTTAACTTAGCAGTCTAATTTTAACTTTAAATTTTGCAGCGGAAAACAAAAGGATCTCTGAAAGAGAACCATGCATAGTAGACACAAAGTTTTACCTTAGGAAACCCGAACTCGGGAGAAAACCCAACAACCTTTCTTAAGAAGAAAATTTCCAAATAATAAGAGTACAACAATAGAAGAACCCTAGTTCACAAGGATTTGACAAACATCACTTGATACCCAATCACAGAGAAGGTGTGCATTGTTGGAGAGAGAGAGAAAGATAACGAACCCAAGAAAGAGATAAGAGAGAGAGAGAGATAAGATCACTTCAATATGCTTCTTCTTCAATCTTCAGTTTGCCCTACTAGACTTAAGATAGAGAGATGTCTTGTGTGTAAGAGTGTGTTTAAATGAGGAGATAGAACACTTTATTTATATTCATCAAATCACTTGATTTCCACTAGTGGGGCCGACTTCTCTTTCTGCCAAGGCTGACTTGCTATTTGTCCACTTCAATTGTTATTTATTTGTTGACCACTTTATTATTGGATTTTCCATCTTCTTAGGAAGGTTGTCCATTGTGATGATGTTATACTTCTCCATCACATGCATGTCTATTCACCGCATAGAGCCCTAATATTGATTTGACCCACACTAAGAAGTCCCAGACACTTCTTAGTGCTCATGTCAAATTCAACATTAGGCTAGAGTCTAGACTTGTATATTTCACGAGGGGATGAAAGCCCCTATTAAAATAAACAAGTCACAGTCTAATATAGAATAGATCACTCCATTACAGGAGCAGGCAATGTGAGAGCATCTCCACACCATATGATTGGGAGAAGCACTACCCCTGCTCGGGTCATTCACCTCTAGAATGTGAATGTATCATTCATTACTAGCCAAATTTGCATGGCCTCACTAGCCAAATCAACATGGTTATCCATGAGTGAATGCTTGCCCGATGCTGCACTTGGAGAAACATCAACAATCCCTCTCAGCGAGGAAAACATTTTGCATTACGCCAAGTTTCACACTTGGGAGAGAATGTCCACAATTTGCATCTTGAGTCTGTTAAGACTACTCCTGGGCCATTCACCACTAGCAAAGCCCCGTGAGTGAATGTATCATTCTCCACTACCATGGATGTTCTATGGAGAATGTCTACTCGATGCAACTCATTTGTACTGCATCTGCATCCGTATTGTATCTGTACTGCAACCGCATCTGTACTGCCATTTCGGTATCTAGGCCATTCACCTCTTGTGAATGTCTACTGCTCATCTGATGAACCATCACGGTATTCGAGCCATTCATCTCTCGTGAATGTCTGTCGCTCATCTGTCAATATGTATTGGAGCTTTACTGCCCCCTTCTGCACAATCTCTTGGATGAAGTAATATTTGATCTCTTGATCAAATAGTTCTGCCCGAAGCCGCACTGCTTTATGTTTTACGACACTGGCTACAATATACTCTGCATTTGCCGTATTGAGTGCGACAAAGTATGCTTCCTGCCAAACCAAGATATCATGGTTGATCTCAAGTTGAAGCAACACTCTGAGGTGCTATTTCTGTCCACTGCACTCTTTGCTCAATTAGAATTTCTATATCTTTGCAGCTTCACTCCACCACCTGAGATATATCTTGGACCATATCTAGCTGTACCACACAGGTACCTCAAAAAATGTTTTGTCGCAACCCAATGTACATGGTGTTTACAACAAAGCAAATATTTGGCTTGGTGTTAACTAGGTACATCAAGGATCTAATCATCTTCCTGTACATTGTGGGATCCACCAAATCTAAATCTGAAGTGGAATCACTTAGCTTCTTCAGATTTGTCATCATAGGTGTAGCCATGGACTTGCAATCCATCACATCGAATATGCTCAAGATCTCATTTGTGCACTTCCCTTGACTAAGGAAGGTCTCACTTGATCTTTGCTAGACCTCTAATTCATCAAGGCAAGATCTGACATCTCGAATTTAGAGGCCAACTCCCTCTTGCACTTGACATTGAGCTTCTCTGTTCTCGTAATGAAACAAATCATCAGTCATGCAACACCAAGATCAAATGTTCACCATCAACAACCTTGTAGTAAAGGTTGGAATCCACATCATTCTTGGTAAGTCCAAGCTCATCAAGTACACATATATCCTAGCATACTTAGTCCTAGGTTCCTGCTTGAGTCCGTACAAAGTCTTCTTTATCATCAACAAACTGTGCTGCAACTACTCCCTATGTGTGAGAGCATCCTACTTCCTTTGCACCTGAGTATCCTGCTCCCTTTGCATTTGGACACTCCTGCACTTGAAGCAACTTGCTGCCTTCTGCATTGTTGATCTCTGTGCCATCTCCCATCAAGTGGGTCCACTTAGACGAGTCTCTTGCTCCCTCAGTAACTGAATGCTTGATCACTTGGAAGTCACAATTGATTTCCCCTTTGATTTCAGAGTTTTCTCCTTGAAAGTATCACCGGGAGGTACATGCTTCTCCGCATCTTGACAGGGCTCTGGATATGATTCACTGGATCTCAGACTTCTGTCTCTCACTGTGTACTGACCACCACAAGAGATATAACTCACTCTTGTCTTACTTGTCCATTCAAGACTCACTCTTGACTTATAGAATATATGACTCACTTCTGTCATTCACAAGAGATATGACTCACTCTTGTGAGCATAAATTGTCCTACTAGATACCTCTGCCCATAAGAACATGGGTAAATCTTGATTATGAATCATCGTCTCCACAATATTTACAATGGACCTATGATAGAAATGTTCATAAGAGTTAACTAGTACTAATTTAAACAATTATGATATTTATCAATAACAATTCAATTTGCACAAAAACATTAAATACTTATATTTGCTTGTTTTTGTTGACTCCCTCTTGATCTTTGCCTCCTTGCAAAAATCACATGGAGTTTCTGGAATTGTACTCTTCTCCATCATTTGCTATGAAGACTTGATCTTCTTCTTTGTCAAGTCCTGAACTTTATCCTTGGCATATGAATACTTCTAGAAGAAATACTCATTTCGGAGTTCATATGCAACTTCATCAAGCTTTGTCTTCTTTTCTGGTGGGTGCTCATCAACATTGATTGTTAATGCATTTTCCTTTCTTTTCTTTTGAGGACACTACAAGACATAGTGACCAAAATCATGACAATTATAGCATTTGATCTTTGAGAGATCCTTTTTTTTTTCCTGTTTTTGAGCTGGAGTTGATCTTCCACCTGTATTTTTCCTCTCAAAGTTTCTTCTTCCTTTTCCTTTTCTTGCATGAGCTGCAAGACCTTGAGTTTCTTCATTCTGAGATTTTTGCAAGCTGCTCTTAGACAGTACTCTAGCCTCTTCTTGGACACAATCAACCCATAGCCTATCAAATTTGGGCAACTCATCTCGACTGCAAACACTTTGAACAAATGACTCCAAGAAGAGGGAAGTCCATTAAGAGTTACCATAACAAGTTTTGAATCATCAATGGTATCTCCAATGGCTTTAAGTTGATCTCTTAACTGGGAGACCTTTATGAAATATGTAGCAACTGAATATGAGTTGGTCATCATCATACAACGAAGTTGGTTTCTCAGGGCTAGTTTTTTGTTGGTATTCTTACTCTCGAACAATCCTACTGAGACATCAAACATTGCTTTAACAGCTTCAACTTTGCAACATATGGAATCAAATGATCTTTTATAGAATTTATCAAGATCCTTTTAGCCTTTCCCTCATTTTTCTTGTACTTGGCTTTCTCTTCAGCATTCTTGGGTTCTTTGACACCTTCTTTTACATAATCTTGGATCTCATTTTCATCTAGGATTAAGAGTATCTTGGTTTTCTAGGATCTGAAGTTAGAGGCACCATCCAACCAGTCTTCTACTATGAGGCTGGACACCATTTTGTCAAGAGCTGAAATCTGACCTAGAAAACCTAGCAAGAAGTAGGTCAAAACTGAAGTTTGCCTCCACAGATAGATGCGCCCTCCTAGGGCGACCTCTAGAACACTGTTCTTTAGTCTAACTTGTGATAAGAAGAATTCAAAACTGGAAGCCCTAGTTCCTTGATTTCGATAGAAATTAGGTCAAAATTGAAACTTCATAAAACTAAGATATGCTTCCATAGATAAGTGCACCCTCTTAGGGAGAGCTCCAAAATGCTATCTTCAATTCCAATCTATGGACATAAGTGTCAAAACTTGGAAGCCCTTGTTTCCAGATTAGGGAAAAAACAGTCAATGGCAATGGCTTCTATTCAGTACTGCTCTGATACCGTGTTGAATTTTTAACTTAGCAGTATAATTTTAACTTTAAATTTTGTAGCGGAAAACGAAAGGATCACTAAAAGAGAATCAGACACAGTAGACACAAAGTTTTACCCTGGGTGTTAGGATATTTTAATACTCCGTCCTTGTCCTACCTAACATTATTTATTTTTCCTAGTTGTTGATGATGTCATTTCCCCCCCTAGTGGTGTGCAGATGTCATCTAGGATCCATCTACCACCTTTTGAGCCCCGCATGCATCATTTTAGGACCACTTCAGTCAGTTCCCTATTTTATAGGAACCAATTGAGTGTTCTAGTGCAGTCCGCCTGAGCTAGCTGACTCTTGTGGGGGGTTAGAGCTCCGGATGCCACTGATTGTGGCCTCATGCGCCCATTTCTGATTGACATGCATGTCAAACTCACTATTGCGTCCTCCTTAGTCAGTTAACTGATTGTGATTTCAGTTAGCTGAGTTTAGGTTCAGTTCAGTTGAGTTTGAGTCTTCCGGAGCACTCCAATGGTGATAATCCCTATGCTAGACCAATTGAGGTTCGAATTCTCTTGTGTGATTCGAATTCTCTCCATTGTAACATCATTGTTCATTATACTGATTATTGGATCATGTGACATTATTCTGCTCCTATCTGAGTTCTGCTATACTGATTATTGGATCATGTGACATTATTCTGCTCCTATCTGAGTTCTGCTGCATAATTATTTCTCTGCTCTTTTTTATTGTAGTTTTCACTCTTATTCAACTTTTCTGCTCATTCTTTCTCTGTGAGGTATACTCAGCTCTTAGATCTGCTGAGACATAGAATTTCACATGGTATAAGAGCCATTGAGCGAATAGGTTGAGCAGTTGCTTTCGGTAGTGCACCAAAAGTCTCTGGATTTCCACAGCAAATCCTGGTGCCATTGCATTGAATTCATTGGAGAAATCCAATGAGGTCTAGCCAGGTGTGAAGGATCCGGATAAAAGTGTCTACTATCCTAAAGTAGTGCTTAGTAGTAGTCTACCTCCATTATTGAGAGTTTTTTGTAGGTTATTCAAAGTTTTTGAATACAACAGCAGTTGCAACAGTTACAATATTTGCACTTGCACCAGTGTTTCTGCACCAATGTTTTTCTGCACCAGTGTTTTTGCAGCAGTTTTCTGCACTTGCACCAGTGTTTCTGCACCTGTGTTTATTCAAAGTTTTTGAGTACAACAATAGTCGCAGCAGTTTTCTGCACTTGCACCAGTGTTTCTGCACCTGTGTTTTTTTGCACCAGTGTTTTTGCAGCAGTTTTCTAACCTTGCACCAGTGTTTCTGCACTTGTGTTTTTCTGCACCTCTGTTTCTGCACTCAATTTGCTTAGCAGCAATTTCACCTTGTATTCGCTCCAACAGTTGTAATGGACAATTCAAACTCTCCTCTCTCTCCCAGGATCCTGACACCCTTCAATTACCTTGATTGGAGGGATGGTATGCAGATGGTATTGCGCAACAAATCACTGTACAGGGTAACAATGGGGAAGGATCCTGAACCACAATCAGCTGTGGAGAAAGCCAAGTATCTGAATAGATTGGATGAAGCATTTGGTTTCATGTGTATTCATATTTCCAGAGATCTACTTTTCCACATCGAAGGATTGAAGTTTCCAAGAGAGTTATGGTTGAAGTTAGAGACCCTCTTTGGCAAACAAGATGAGCTAAGAGGCCATATTCTGGAAAATGAGTTGATTGCTCTTCAACCCAGCAGTTTCGAGACCATCCAACAATTCTTTTCAAAATTCAAATCTCTTGTTATGCAATGCAAGTAGTGTGGCATTGAGAAGAAGGATGAGCAGTTGGTGCTATCCATTTTGAGCAAGCTAGGTCCTGAGTTCTCCATCTTTGTCTCTACCTTCCATTTTGGGTGAATATCAATCCCTGGTTGGAAGATGCCTTCCTTTGATATTTTCATTGAATCTCTCATCCAAGAACAAGATAAGTTGATCTAGATGGGTGCCTTGATGGCCTCCAAAAATCAAGCTCTTTTGGCTGGAGAACCAAAAAGTGCGAATGGGAAGGGGAAGCACAAAGGCAAGGATAAGAGGCCATCTGAACCCAAGCAGAATGCCAAGTCAAGTCCATCGGAAGGAGCCTCCAGCTCCAAGAAGGACAAACAAAAGGGATTTGAGAAATCCAAGTGTTCCTATTGCAAGAAAGGAAACCACCTAGAGAGATCTTGCATGCAGAATAAGATAGATTAGTTGACCAAGCTTCTTGAACAACACAACATTGCCCTCCCAAAAGGTGCAAGAGAGACTGATTCTGGAAGTGAGTCAGATGGTCATGAGAGATGCCATGCATTGAAGGTTAGATTTTCAAAATCACAAGCCCTCCTCATAGATTCAGGAGCCTCCAACCACATGGTTGCCTCTAGAGAATCATTTTCTTCTCTAGATCTCAAAGATGGTCCGATTATTCACATGGGAGACAACTCTCAAATCTCTGTTGAAGGGAAGGGCACAGTCCATATGGAGCACGGTAAGTTCAAAAATGTTCTATTTGTGCCTTCTTTGTTAGCAAATTTGTTGTCTATATATCGGATGACTCACACAGGTTCACCGAAGAAAGTGGTCTTTGGTCCTGACACAATTGAGATTGCAGAGATCTACTGGGAAGATTATAGCGAAAGGGTTTGCAAACTATGCCTCCGAGGCATATGAATTCTCACATTTTTTGCCATACTCTCTGCCTACCCCATCGGAATATGATGAAGATCAGAGTGATATCTCTTCTAATGAAGATGAGGATCAAGATCTTGATGTTGAGAATAAAGTTCAAGGAGATTCAGATCCAGATCCAGATCCAGATCCAGATCCAGCACATGCTCCCAATCCATGGCCAAGGCCAATATGGGCTCACAAAGTCCTTGTAGCTGCTGGGAACACAGTTGGGATCCATCTTACCATAGAACAACCATATCTCAATATCATGCAAAACTTGCACTGTCATGCAGACCCACTTCTCTCAGAGAGGTGCTACATGATGGTGGGGTTTGATCCACAATCTCTTGGAGAGACTTGCCATGGGGGATCTACAACCAAGCAACAATCTCGGTTGTCTGACAAAAGGTACTCAAAAGTTCATGATTTGGACCATAATGAGCCATTCGCTCCAGTAGCAAGAAGGGTTCCTGAAAGACGTTTTGGCAAATACAACTTCTACATAGTGGGAGGTACGATAGAGGAGCAGATCCAGATCTAGCACCTGCATTGCTATCCTGCATAGGAGCAACCTGCCAATATTTTTGCAAAGGCTTTCATTGAGAAATTTTTTTTCCTTCTTTACTTAGTATCAAGGTTCTTTGAGTTCCCCATTGCTGTTCTTTTGAGGGGGGGGGGTATTTTTCTCATGAGGTTTTCCCCCATTTCCTTGGTTCATGGACAGTTCTTTATTTTTATGATTTAGTTGGTTGTATGGGTGACCTTTGGTCTTAGTAACCAAGCCCCAGGATGCAAAAGTATGGATTAAGGGGGGGGTGTTAGGATATTTTAATACTCCATCCTTGTCCTACCCAACATTATATATTTTTCTTAGTTGTTGATGATGTCATTGGCCCCCTAGTGGTGTGCAGATGTCATCCATGATCCATCTACCACCTTCTGAGCCCTGCATGCATCATTTTAGGACCACTTCAGTTAGTTCCCTATTTTATAGGAACCAACTGAGTGTTCCAGTGCAGTCCACCTGAGTTAGCTAACTCTCGTGGGGGGTTAGAGCTTCGGATGCCATTGATTGTGGTCTCATGTGCCCATTTCTGATTGACATGCATGACAAACTCACTATTGTGCCCTCCTTCGTCAGTTAACTGATTGTGACTTCAGTTAGATGAGTTTAGGTTCAGTTCAGTTGAGTTTGAGTCTTTCAGAGCACTCCAGTGGTGATAATCGCTATGCTAGACCAACTAAGGTTCGAATTCTCTTGTGTGATTTGAATTCTTTCCATTTTAACATCATTGTTCATTATACTGATTATTGGATCATGTGACATTATTCTGCTCCTATCTGAGTTCTGCTGCATAATTATTTCTGTGATATTTTACAGGAGAGATCACACAGCTGGAGCAAACCTCACTAAAAATCACTTAAGAATAGCAGAGAAGAGAAGAAGAATTGCTGAATCAATAATCAATCATTAACACAAGAAATGACAAAAACTGCTGTATCATACATCAACTGTAAGCTGGCACTGTGAAAAATGAATAATAACTGAATACAATCAAATGGATTCGAATGCCTCCTAAGGTCATTCGAATTCTCCTCAATGTGCGGCTTGGATAGCATTGGAGACATCATCCAATCAGTGGTAGTAGTCACAAATAGTCAAAAGTCAGTTAAATGAGTCTAACTGAGTCTAACCGAGTCATGTGAGCACCAATCAAGGGATGGAGACTCCAAGGAGGGCGCATGAGGCTGTCAGTAGGTCAAGTGGCACTCCGATATAGACAACTGGAAGCTACAGGCAATTAAACTGAGCAATAAATGAATAAACTGGTCAATAAATGCTGCAACTGATTGTTAGTGATCCAAGTAGTGTAGTAGGGCGCATATGTCATCCAGGTGAGGAAAACAAGGCGCACTAGGTATGTAGAAGGGCTCCGGAGGGATAAAAACAGGCTCTAAGGGGCTGAACATAGGCTCCAGGTGCTCGGGAGACTACCATACTGATGACTGGATGCATGCATGCATGCAAATATAAAAAATGATTGTGAGAATATTCCAACACCCTCCTGCAAGCCAAACTATGAGGAAGTAACTGAAAACTAGTAGGGCCCTAGTAACTGAGACCAAAGGTCACCCCATACAACAATCTAAATAAATAAAAGTGAGGAAAGAGGGAAAACCCAGTGGGAAGAAAGCCCCCCCTCAAGATAGACTGTGGTAGGATAATCAATCATGTACATCAATCACCCTAAATGGTAAGTGCACTTCTCCACCGAAGAAGGATCTGTCGGCAAGAAATGGATCAATAATGTGAGAAGGATGAAACCTTCCATTCTGAAAATCATATCTGGTTCTCCTCGAATCAAGTGGATCTCCCACAAGATCTCCGACAGATCTAAGAGTAGTGGCTGCCCATCTAGGAAGAGGAGGATCTGCAAGCTGTAGATCTGGATCTTGGTCTTCCATTTGCTTCTTCAGGTTCTTGTGGATCTGGATCTAGCATTCTCTCAAAAAGAGTTATCTTCCTCTTGGGAAGAAGTGGATCATGTTCCAAAAATATGTGCTTGAGTTCTACAACAATGGATGCAAGCGAATCTGGAGGCTTCCTGAACTTGCTCTTCCTACCAATCATGGTGGGAACAAATTCAAAAATATGAAGATCATTATGGAGCATGTGATTGGAACCAACTGAGGTAGAATCAACTCCATGAATGTGTATGTAGTTCTTTGATATCTCCTTTGAACCGACATAGGTGAGATCATAACCAAATGAACTAATACATGATGGTGGTGGCTTGGACTTCAAATTAGATCCAAGAATTGATAGATGGCTTCTTATGATCTCCTTTGAACCAGTAGGGGTGAGATCAAAACTAAAATCACAAGGATATGCATGAGACTTGAAACCAAGTGAATGATGGTGTCTTCCATCTTTAGTAAAACTCTGAAAACATGTGCCAGTGACCAAATAGGAGTTTATAGGAAGCATTTGATGAGGGAGGGCGGATGCATCACCTCCAAAATCTGATTTTACCTCCAAAATACTAAGTAGATCATCATCTTGCACATCGGCAAGCTTATGGGATGTAGTGATTTCAAAAGTCTCTTCAACTTCTAGAGTAGTAGCTGACATATCTTGCTCAGAATTTGAATTAGAAAATGGATCAACTTCATTAGTGGTGATGGACCATTTTGCAATAGTAGATCCTGATATCATGTCTTGGATTTCGACTTCATCTTGAACAACTTCATCATGAGAAATGATTGAGGCCGAATCATGAGTAGAGAGAGCATTGAAGGCAGTATTATTGGGCTTGTTCTCCAAATCATCCTCTTCCTTCTGCTTTCCAAATAATCTGTCCAATCTTGTCCAGTTATCACTTAGATGTTCAACAGTATTAATGAGGTACTCCATATTGGAAAGCATAGCAGTACATATTGCTGCCGAGGCTCTGTCACAATCATCTAGCCAATCTTCTTCCTCTTCATAGGAAGCAAAATCTCTCTTAACACCAATACACATATTGAAAAAACCATATCTCTTCAGGTATGCTGTCATCTTTGGTTTCCATTCTTCATAGTTGTATGAAGAGAGAGAAGGAATTGCTTTCAGATCCATGGAAGATGTTGTAGAAATCGAATCTACTGCTGCGACTGCAGAAAACTGCTGCAACTGCAGAAAACTACTGCAATTGTAGAAAATTTTGAAACTGCTGCAACTGCAGAAAAAACTTTGAATAACCTGCTAAAATAATGGAGATCCATAGTAGCTGCTGAATTTGAATATGTTGAAGATGGATTCGAATGATGGAATAAACCTGCAAAACAAATGAGAATTGTAAATGGAGATCTTCTGCAATTCGAATTGAACACTGCCTTAGGACAATGAGCACATGTGACTGGATCCTTCACACTTGGCTAGACCTAATTGGATTGCTCTAGTGAATTCAAGACAATTGCACTAGGAATTGCTGTGGAAACCAGAAGTGGGCCATCTCCAAATCTTTGGTTGTCCAGTCTATGTACATGTGTCCAAGGAGAAAAGATCGAAGTTAGAACCTTCAGGCAAGAAGGGAACCTTTGTGGGATACAGTGAGTCTTCAAAGGCTTACATAATTTACATTCCAGGATCCAGATAGATTAAAGTCAGTAGGGATGTGATGTTTGAAGAAGAAATGGCTGTCAGGAAAGGCATAGGATTAGACATGGAGATTGATGATGAAGAAATGCTAGAACCAAAGGAGATGAGATCATCTCCCCCTCCAGTTCAGAGGGAGTTAGCTGAAAAGGATGAACCTATCGATTCCATTGATCCAGTTGATATCCCTAGAAATGTTACAGGTCGGAAAAGACCTAGATGGGCACAACAACTCTGTAGGATGCAAAAGGACATGAAGCTCCACATGGCGCTTCCAGAGAAAGCAAAAGACCTCAGAGGTTCTCCAGTTATGTGGCACTGATAAGTAACATCATTGATTCAGAACCAACCACTGATGAAGAAGCATCCAAACATAACGTTTGGAAGGATGCCATGATGGAAGAACATCAATCCATCATGAAGAATGATGTGTGGGAAGTTGTGTCGAGACCTGAGGAGAAGTCAATAGTGACTTCTAAATGGTTATACAAGATCAAGCATGGAGCATATCGAAGTGTTGAAAAATACAAGGCCAGATTTGTTGCTAGAGGATTCTCTCAGAAAGAGGGAGTCGATTATGATAAGACATTTGCTCTTGTGGCTCGATATACTTCCATTAGATCGATCATTGCTATTGCTTCAACTATGGGATGGGAGTTGCATTAGATGGATGTGAAGACAACCTTTCTCAATGGTGTTATTGAGGAAGAAGTTTACATCGAGCAGCCATATGGGTTTATTGTCCACGGAAAGGAGTCTCATGTATGCAGATTGAAAAAGGCACTGTATGGACTCAAGCAAGCACCTCGTGATTGGTATGGACGGATAGACGGATTCCTGGTGACCTTGGGATTTACCAAGAGTGATGCAGACCCTAACCTTTACTACAAGGTTGTAGATGATGAGCCACTGATTTTGGTACTATATGTTGATGACCTGTTTCTGACAAGAAATGAGAAACTTATCGTATGGTGTAAAAAGAATCTCGCCTCTGAGTTTGAAATGAAGGATCTTGGATTGATGCACTACTTCTTGGGATTAGAAGTATGGCAGAGGCAGAAAGAGATTTTCCTAAGACAAGGAAAGTACACCATAGATATATTGAAGAGATTCAGAATGTTGGACTGCAAGTCTATGGCCACTCCGATGGATGCGGATTGGAAGAAGCTGAGAGATTCTACTTCAGACTCAGATTTGATTGATCCCACCATGTATCGCCAGTTGATTGGGTCATTAATGTACCTGACAAACACCAGACCATATATATGTTTTGTTGTGAATGCTCTCAGTCAGTTCATGTGCGAACCAAGGCAGATTCACTGGATTGTTGCAAAACATGTGCTCAGATACTTGCGTGGCACTGTGGGATATGGTTTGAAATATGCTTCAGATTGTGACTTGAGATTGCAGGGGTTTACAGACTCAGATTGGGCCGGATGCATTGCAGATAGGAAGAGTACTTTCGGATGTTGTTTCAGTTTGGGTTCTGCAGTTATTTCCTGGTGCAGCAAGAATCAAAACTCGGTAGCACCTAGAACTGCAGAGGCCAAGTACATGGATGCTAGTACAACTGCTCGAGAAGCAGTTTGGCTTCGTAAACTCTTGGCAGGATTGTTTGGCCAGATTCCAGAGTCGACTGTGATTCACTGTGATAATGAGAGCTGTGTGCAGATGTCACTGAATCCTGTATTTCACGACAGGTCGAAGCATATAAAGATTCAGTATCACTTCATACGTGATATGGTGCAGAAAGGTGCGGTTGAGTTACAGTACGTGCCGATAGATAACCATACTGCAGATGTTCTCACCAAGGCCCTTCCAAGGTGAAGTTCGAATACTTTCGCGAAAGACTTGGAGTAGAAGAGAACGTGTCCCTCCTTGAGAGGGAAAGATGACATCGAGATGCTTGCCTTGGTTTCACCCAGGTACCTTCACTCGTCCAGGTATGGGAGAAATCCCATTGGCAGATGAGTCGGACAAGTAGTAGATGGTCGGGTTCACACAGGTGCCTCTGCTCGTCCAGGTTCTCAGCTAGGTATGGGAGACATCCCATCGGCAGATGAGACGGGCAGGTAGTAGATGGCCGTGTGATTACATAGATACCTCTACTCGTTCAGGTTCTTAGCCAGGTATGGGAGGACCCCATCGGCAGATGAGACGAATAGGTAGTAGATGGTCGTGCCCATTTGCTCGTCTGGGATCTCAGCCAGGTATGGGAGAAATCCCAACGGCAGATGAGACAGACATGTAGCAAATAGTATAGCAGAGTTGGTATAGCTGATATCTCAGATATCCAGGATCGAGTGATTCTCCTGGATTCTTCGAAGGACTGGTGAAGTTGATGCATGAAGACACTTCTCGAAGGACTGAGACTGTGCTGACAACCTTCAGTATGTATAGAGATGATGGAGATAGTATAGATGTACAGATGAAACCCAGATGATCGTGATGCTGATGAAGACCGAAGAATATCTTCCTCGTTGAGAGGGAGTGTTGGATTTTGTGCAACTTCGGAAGAGATTATTTATTGTATTTCTATTGTATTTGATTGTACCTCCTAAGGGAGATGAACTTGATGTAATTAACTATGTAAACCCTTGAGAGAATCAATGTAAACCTTGGGGTGAAAAGAAGCAAAAGAAAAGATTAAATTTAAATTATAAATTGCCCCCCAAGTGGTAAAGTCACATCATTATCACACTCACTCATTCACTCAAGTTCGCATCAATTGAGAGAGAGAAGTTCGCAACTGCTGGAGAAGAAGATTGTTTTGGGGTTTCTACTTTTTGGAAAGCATTTCCATATTTTCTCTTTTATGATTGTACTATGATCTCAGGATTATTGTCTCTATACGAAGGTTGCTGGGTTTTCTCCCGTTTGGGTTTCCCAGGATAAACTCTGTTGTTATTGTGTTGTGCTTTGTCTTTCTTCTAGTGATCTTGTTTATGCAATTGAAATATTAGGCTATGAATGTATGAAATTTAACAATAGAGTGGGATAGATCATACTAACCTGCATGTGGAAATTGCATCAAAGGAGTTGAGAGGGGTCTCCCTTTACAAACAAGCAACCAAAGGCTTGTTAGAGTCACTATGAATCACTGCTGGAAGTTGAGGAGTAGGCCTTATATCACCAACCACAACATCCAATAGAAAGGTACCAACCTAAGGAATACAAGGGATGTTTCCGAAAGGTAGAGTTAATATCGTCTTGTGAATTTGGTACAACCCAATTTGCAAAGTACATTGCTATATGTGTCTCAAAGAAATAGTCCATTTGGTCCAACAACAAGAAGTCTTTGTGTAAGCCTCAAGCAAGCTTGTAAATGGTCCAAGAAGGGTTTGAAACTCTACAATACAAGCTGATCCAAAACCCCTAGTTTCGCTTCCCTGAAGGCAAATGCCGCTAGTCAATAGTGTTGCCGCCTGGTTCCACACCTGGGGAAAACGCAGCAGAAGTCTTCAAGCTGCTGGTGTGGCCTTGGGGGCAAGTCAGAGTCAAGTGCTGTCACTTGGGACTCGACTCCTCCGTCTAGGCTTTCCTAGCGAAGCCAAGGGGGGTAGACCCTAAAAAATAAAAATAAACTAAGGCCTCTAACCTAGGAGTTAGGAAAATATTTTGGTAACCAAGAATAAACAGCATATACTTTGATCAAATAAAACAGTCATTCATCATTTACTCCCATTTTAAAAAATAACCATCATTTAATTGCACATTAGTCAATTATAAAATAAATTTGAAGCAAGACCAGTGCCTTATAATGGAGTCAATAAACAAATGCATAAGCAGGGAAGTAGATGTTGTGCGAGTGTTCTTGGTTTATTTTAAAATTAATGTGAATGTGATCTTTTTATTATGGCAGGTGGGTTCCCAATATACACGAGGTACGGGGGAACATGTCCGGAATTTTGAAGCGTGGCTTCCCTCTCAGGCTTTGGGCTGAATCGGAGTCTCGAGGAGGTGTTCAGATGCTATACCAACGAGGGCAAGCCTAACGGTTTCCAAGAGGTCACTATTCAGTGTTATCCCAAGCCTTCTGGGAAATTTGCCCACGACAACAAAATGCGTGTTGTGCCGGATTTTCACAAAAAGGATTTTTTATTGGGGCGGTGTTAGATCCTATTACTAGTCATCCCCTCCTTTCTGGTGTGTACCAACTGGATCAGACTGAGCTGCAAGTTGGCCACAGAGCATACGGGAGAAGACCTTGGTATTTTTATAAAAATTTATGAACCCAAATTTTATCTTTTCTTAAAAACCCCAGGAGTCTCTTTTCAGGCACGTATTTCGGGCAAGCCCTCATACAGAAACCCTACTTCGGGAAAGCAAGGGGGGCGTTATGAGTTTGTAAAAAAATGTGAAAAACTAGGTTGTGAGTAAACTTGTGGCCCGCCAGTGGAACGGACCAACAAGGTTTATTTTAATCCTAATTAATTTTATTAAATGCCGGAAAACAAAGAAATAAACTACTCTAACAATCACGCCATGAAAATGAAACGACACAGGCCACCCCTGGGGGGATGGGGTGTGGGCGCTGGCTAGCCCACTTGCTCTCGTTTAATAGTTGTTTACAATGATTTAGAGAAGTGCCCCAGTCTACTTTAAGTGACTTGGTGGCTTACAAATTCTAGGAAAAAATGACCGGTTTTTTGAAAAATATGAAAATTTGTCCTCCGGATTGCCTGGATCTTCAAAATTTCGGCAGCACTTCCTCCTACCTGTTCGTCTTTTGCTGCAAACCAGCAAGCAATGATTAGTATAAGATGCCCAAAAACACTTTAAGAGTGTCTTTGGAACACCTCCTAAAAAAACCCAAAAAATTCTAAGTTAAAAACTAAGTAAAATGACGAAAAGTAACCAAGTAAAACAAGCTATGGGGCTTGTCTACTTGGGATCTTTGCTAGCCTTTAATGGCTGCAAATTTCAAGCTCTAGGGCAGCCAGGTAATACTTTGAAATCAGATCTAATACTACTTCAAAAAAAAAACTTGAAAGATTTTGACAACTTAAACCAGTTTTTGAAAAGAAAGTATTAGATAACCAAGAAGCTTTGATCTATGAACAATAAACTCTTTATGAAATAAAAAAAAAAACTTCTTGATGACAGAATCTGATTTATTTAAGTTTTTAACAGCAGTATGTAGATCAGATCCACTTTTGATTAGTAACTAGTAACCATAAAATTTGATTTTTTCTTGAATGAGAGAGAGAGAGAGGGAACAAATCCTTGTTGAAAATCGAAGCTTTGAAGATGGTTTAGTGATGTTTGAAGGGACTATATCTGCAAACAATGATTAGTAAAAGGGGAAACAAACAAGATCCTCCTTCTTGCCAACTCAAGAAAACACCTGCACATCACAGATCTCACCAAAAAAAATATTAAGTGTAGATATATACTCACAAGAAACTATGATTGCATATCCATAAACAAATGAAAGATACAAAAATAATCTCTTACCAAACACACATCACTAAGCTGCTACAATAAACAAATTGAAAACAACTTATCTCATAGATGAGCACACCACACCCTTGAAGAATGAAACTTATGCACAAGTCATCTTGGAAAAGAAATCAAGATATTACATCCACATATGACAAAACACCACAAGCTGACCTCCAAAGTCTTCTTTTATTCAAATGAGAAAAAATATTACAATCATAAGTCTCTTGCTCCAATTCTCACTCTAGAAAATGGAGTGGGCAGCCATGCTTAAATAGCCAAAGATGGAGAGAAATGGGTGGAATGAGTGGCATAACTCATGGAGAAAATGGGGCTGCCCACTCCCATGTAATGGGCTGCCAAAATCAGCCCCAAATCAGCTAAAAATCAGCCATGTGACAGCCCATAAACATAGCTGCAAATTCCATGATTAAAGGGGCCCAATTTTGGGAAATATGCCCCCCTCAAATAGGGAAGTAATCCCACTAATATAGCTGCCCAGAATCTTTCCAAAATCAGCTCTTACAACTCCTAAAACATAGCTGAAAAAATCAGTCCATAAATCACTCCCAAAATTTAATATTTTTATGAGTCATTTTTTCACTTTTTTTATTTTTTCATGACTTTTTTGGGTTTTTTGGGTTTTTTGGCCATAGGTAAAAATTTAAGCACCCAAACATTAGGAAAAGTGGGTTTAGGGGTTAAGGGGGTGCTCTGAGTTAGAAAACGAGCACCCCTAAGGCAAAAAATACCTCCAGACGCCCCTTATAGGCCAATTACAAATTTTTTAATTGAACCATTAAAAAATGGCCCAATTTACGGAAAAATTAAAACTTGCCGAAAATTAAAAACAACCTAGGGGGACTTAGCACATGTCCATATGACTCAAAATTAACGCCTAGCATGTTCATATACATTGACCCATAGACTTTAACAACCCCCTAAGGCCCGTCAGCCTCCCCAGGCATTCCAGCTTTGGAGGAGCAGGAGAAAAACCCATTAATTATGTTATGCACTAATGCAAGACATAATAGATAGGTGAAAAAACTCCTTGGAATACCTGACTTAGCCAAAAAGTCCTAGGGAACCAAGTCTTTTACAAAACACCATGCTAGTACGTTTTGTTACAAACCCCGCAGGGCCATGGACATGTGGAAAATTTTAAAAACGGGGGCCTTTAAAAGGCCAGCTGGATATCAAATCACCAAAAATGAACATGTATCATGTTCCACTCTGCCCGCTCGCTTGATAATCCAACCAAGTACAACTTAGTTGGCAACAAATAGTTTGATAGATCCTTTGAATTACCCATAATTTTTTTCTACCAAGTAATCCTCTCGATAAAAAATGAGAAGTGGGCCCCCAGGTGCCCTAAAGAAGAATTTCAGACCTTGCTGTTCCACAATAATAATGCTACTAGTAAAAACCTTAGAAAAACCTCTAGAAAACAAGAGAAAACTAGGCAATACCATTGTTGTTCCAAAAACAAAAGAGAATGTAGGTGTAAATAGAGAGAAAGATAAGGCGCATTGCCTTAGAAGAGCACTGATTTGCCAAAATTATCACTCAAATTCATTGGAAAAACCAAAAAAAGGAGGGCATTGAGGGAGAAGGTAAAAAAAAACTAGTTTCAGACTTAAAGAAGGGCACAAAGTTGCAAAAGATCCCCTTAATTCCCTTGAAAAGACCAAAAGTTGTCAAAGGAGGGTGTTGGTGAAGGAGAGGGTAAAAAATGTTAGAAATTTGTTTATGTCCTAAAAAGAGTGCTAAATCCTAGTTCTAAACCTAAAACAACCCTAAAACAATGCTGGATAGAGAAGGAAGAGTACACTAGCTCTAATGCTTTGTTACGATGATAAAGAGATTGTGGATCTACGGTAAACACTTCAATAAACTCCAACATAAACTATGAACATAATATCACATAAGTAGAAATGAATCCATGAAGAAGAAAACAAGAGATATGTTGCCCTTGGGCAAAATAATATTTTTTTCCTTGGAAAAATTGTAATTTCATTCCAAGATAGAAAGAGATTACATATTGTAGATTGTATTTAGCATTTAGACATCAACATTTAAGCATCACAATGCTTGGTCTTCAAGAAACCTATCTCCTAAATCTCAAAAAAGAGAAAATTAACAGCATAGACTATCATAAAAAGTACATGTCTATATATCTATTCTATTACATTCTAATCAAGTCACTATACATCGTTGTTTTCATTACAAAAATTAAAAAAATGTTTGAAAATTGATCAACCGTTCATCCTTCATATATCAATAAAGCATACTTTAAGTTGTGGTACAAGTGGCGAGATTTGATGATAGTGGGCTACCATCTTTGTATTCAAATTGCTCTTAGTGCCCTTGTGCAGCCTCTAGGCCCTCGTTTGATAGAGAATTAGCTGTAGTGTTCAATTCTTTGTATACACATCGATAAGAGATTGAGGTGAATAGTGCATTGATTCTTTTTAATTGATTGAAAATGGGAGATGATAACAAGTTTCCATCTTGTATATGTCCTTCATATTAAGCAAAAGAGTCTATCACTAATGCATCCATGATGTCTATATAAAAGATTCATAGGGTCTGTATACAAAATTTATGAGGTGGGGCATAATCCTTCATAAGGGGGTTATGGGCCAATATAAATGCCTTGGTTGGCCTTAGGCACCTAGAATGATATAAAATAATGTTGACTAGGTTGACTATTAAACCATAATCTACTAATACATTATTGAGGGCGCTTAGCCATAATGTCAAGTAATCACAAGTGAAGATTATCATCATTTCAACACCTCAAAGGTCATAAAATACCTTCATTGGAACATTTTTATGGATAACATCAAAACATTTAGTGATTTCAACAAAAGATGTGAGAAGTAGCCTAACTAAAGTCATCAATGAACAAAATGAAGTATTTTGTTCATTGAAAGGGATCTCTCTTTTGTTTGCCAATTATACATGCTTCACACTTAACAGTTTTCTTTTTGAAAATAGGCAACCCCTAAACCATCTCCTCTGTTTTAAGTTTACTTAAAACTTTCAAAATTTGACGGGGGGAATTGGTGAACAGCACTAGATCCAAACAGTTAATTGGAAGCCTCATTTATTTGACAAATACTCGTCCAGATTTGTCATATGCAGTCAATATTCTTTCTAGGTTCATGCAAGAATTGAGAGAAAGTCATTGGAATCCAAGAAAAAGGGTTCTCAGGTATATTAATGGTACACGGGATTATGGTCTACTTTGAAAGAAGAATGAGAAATTCACACTTGTTGGCTATTTGGACGTAGATTTTGCAAGTGACATTGATGACAAGACATCAAATTCAGGTTATTAGATGAATATGGGTTCAACAACAGTATCTTGGAGTTATAAAAAGTAGGCTACAATGGCAAATTCTTCAGCAGAGGCAGAATACATTTCAACATGGGAAGCAACATGTGAAATTGTCTAGCTACACATGATTACACATGATTTTACAGGATCTTGTCATTATTTAGAAAACACCAACCACTTTATGGATTGATAGTCAGTTAGCAATAAAGATGGCTAAAAATCTAGTATTTCATTTCAAGACTAGGCATGTCAACATCAAGTATCACTTCATCAAAACACCAACAACGACATCATCAAGCCATAGAATTGTCCATTTGAAGATCAAACTTCAGACTTTTTCACCAAACCACTAGGTAAAATAAAATTCACCAAGTTTTCAGATGAACTTGGCATTTGTAAAAATAAACCATTCGATTAAAGGGGGGAATGTTTGTTAGCCTATGGCTTACCTTACCAATCACTAAGTCTTCATGTCACCATTAGTTGTATGATTTATTTAATATAATAGTGAATTATCCTCAATAATAACTGAGTGAGTTGGGATTGCCCAGCCTAATCATAATGCTTGATTTTAGGATTTAGAGCAAATCTCTCTATGAGGTGGCATCACCCATTATACTATAAATATGAAGCATTGGTATGAATACAAGCATGGACCGGTATAGAGCCTTTTTTTTCATTTTGTTGTTCTTGTGTTGATTTTATCCTGGTATTAGAGCCCTTAAGCTCTTAAGGGTCTAGCAGCCTCTCCATGGTAGTCATCCATGTGGTGTTCATTCTGTGTAGCCGATAATATGAGAAGTTGGTGCTAAGGAGTGAAGGAAAAGAAGAGCAACCCATGTATAGAAGCTACATCATCAAGAGTTTGCAGATTGTTTTTTTTTCTCTTCTATATTTTCATTTTTTTGTTTTTATCTATGAATGGATCAAAAGTTTGCTCCTCAAGTCTACATTTGTCATTGATGTTTGTTTTTGAAGGAAGTGACCTCGATTTGGTTCCTCAATATTGAGAGATTCGTTACCATCAAAAGAGAGCAGATCTAGAGAGATTTGACCTTGATGATGGGTATCACACTATTGTAGCTCTATGCTGTCGATCCGTGCTCCAAACATGTAGAATACGTTCGATTTTCCTTCTCTTATATGGCAGACTATCTCTTCTTAAGGTCATCCAACTCTTTCTTCAAGTGCTCCTCAAGCAGTGCACCAGATCCTGATCCCTTTGCTGGCACAACTAGTGATGGATCTGAACGCTATTTCGTTGGATTGGACAAGCTGGTGGCGGATTTAATTTTCTCATGGTGTAGCTCGCCCTCTAGACAGCTCGATTGATTAACAAACCATATCGATCTAGTTCAGCTCTACAATACAAATGGTAATCGCACTCCTTTTCCCACATCCACAGCCAAAGAGCCACGGAAGTCCCTCATATCTGCCTTGACATCTTTTGCTTCAATGCCCACGTCATCACTAAAAGAGGATTTGAGTTCATGGTTTGTTGATATGACTGACACGTTGTTGTTTTAGTTGAAGCGATCTTATTGACCAACAATCCATGTACATGCACCAGCTGGAGAAAGGAGTTGAGAATGCCCAACAAATTACACAGGAGCACAGATCGACTAGGTTCCTGCAATGTGTACCATGTTTTGAAATTAGGTTTTTTGCTCAGTTTTCATATCTTTGTGACTGGGGTAATCAGGTGTATTCAATTCCAGACATTAAGCCACGAAGAACCATGGTCAGTGTTTTACCATGCCATCTTTGGAGAAGAAAGCATAAAGGTATTGAAAGAGACCGTTAAATGTTGAGCTGAGTAGGTGCTCATTGCGAAGAAAGGTTAAATTTAGTTGTCATCTCCAAGTGCATGCATCAACTAGAATGCATCAAGGAGCATCCACATGCACACTGTTTTAAGAATGGGGGCCTACGCCCAGTCCATAGCTGAAATGAACTTGCACATGCACTCTGCCTTCATCACTAAGAAGTTATACAAATTTTGTTTGGAAGGCTTTATAAGTTTATCCTACATGCAATTCTTCTTTGAATGAGGCCTTGCTTGAGAGAAAGATCTCTGAAACAAGGTGTCACCCAAACTTATTAATGTAATCAGACTTGTTGAAGTGACTAAGATCACGTCTCTAGGTATGGTGTTCAAGTCTTTATGATTTAGGTTGATCAATCAAATAACGTTGCTTTTTACATCGAAAATAAAATGACATTATGAGCTTGTGCAAATAGAAAGATAAGACTTAACAATGTTGCACAAAGACAAATTCCAGAAATTAATTAACACTTAGCCAATGATTATGTGAGTTTAGCAATTGCATTTAACCATTAAACCAAATGACATTTTCTAGAATTTAAAAGTGTAGTTATTTAGCCAATGTGTTTGAATAAAAATAGGATTATAGACCAACCATTAACCAAATAAATACTTAAGTCGTCTTGCTGTTATAGGACATCCAATGAAGTAGAAAACATAATTAAATTAAACCACTTTAGTCAACAATTATGAGTCATTCAATCAATGAGAGTTGATTATTAATCAAGTGAGATTTTCTAGAAATTTAACCTTGCTGTTCCAATGACTTTACACTGCTGTACAGTGATAAAAGGAGCAAGAAAACTAAATGAAACTCAGATTTTAACCTAGAAAAATTATGCAGATATCTCAAAATACTAAAATCTAAATTTTGAGATGCTAGACTGGCTTAAAAAGTTTCCGGAATTTAGAGTACTTGCTGTAGTAATTTCCAGAAATATAAATTTGCAAATTCAGCCAATATAAACTACTAAAATCAACAAGAAATTCAAGATCTAAAACCTAGAAATTTCTGTGGTCAATTCTAGCATGAAACCCTTACTGAAATATAAGATTTGAGGACTAAATAGATTATTTTTGTCTCTGTTTTTCCTACAACAAACCAGTAAACTAAAACTTTAATAAAATTGGAAATCTGAGCCTAGAAGATATAAATAAAACTAGAAATTTACCTATGCTTATTTAAGGAAAATTTCTAAAAATTTCAACCATGAGATTTTGTGATTTAACCATTAAGACAAAACAAAAGGAAAATGATTTTTTTTTTTTGATTTTTTGGTTGAAGATATGGAGTCAGTAGACTAGTGGCTTCAATCCCTTGGTAAAAATTGAGTCTTGGGAAGATCCTCCTTGGGCCTTGTTTGTATGTGTTTGGCTAGAACCCCTGCAAAGCATGACAAATTCCGATCCCAAACTATTGAAGCTTTTTGCAAATTCACCAAGGGTTTCCTTTGTAAATTTCCTTAAAATCCAACTAGGGCTAGAAGCATGCAAACTAATTACTACCAATAACCACACATGGATTTCTTCACTATGCAGCGGAACAATAAATACTGAAAGAAATATAGCTGCAATCACATCAATAGAGACAACTTAGTCTTTTTGGGTATAAACCCCCGGACAAAACCCAAGATGGGAAAACCGGTGCAGCAGTATGAGATATTTATTTTATTCAGAAAATATGGAGCAATACAATTCAGATTTCGATCATGCCAAATTGGCAAAAATCGTACCACAGAAAAACAATGAGAAAAACCTGTAAGTGGGCACGGATCCCAACGTAGCAATGCTGCTGCTGCTGCACGGATCCGTACGGCCTGTTGTACGGATTCCGTACGATTGTATGGACTGTACGGATATACGGACTGTACAGTACCGGACTGTACGGATTTCCATACTGTCACCTCTGCCTGTTGTTATTTCTCTCCTCTGTCAAACGGCCTCTGCAAATCTGTCTTACTTCACTGGATTGCTGCTCCTCCGTCTTCTTCTCAAAAACTTCTCTCTCACACTTCTTTTCCTCCGTCTCTATCGGAATGCAATTGTGTGTCCTCTCCACCAATTGATCTTTCTTTTATAAGTCAATACTAAGCAAATAACCTAATCTTACTATAGATCTAAGGTTGAGATCTTCCGGTGAGATTGGATGGCCAAGATTAGATCTTGCCATCACTTTAAATAATTCACTTACACTTTATAAAAAGCGTTTCACTAAGTCAATAATTAATTAGATCACTTTAATTAATTTTCCAAAGTAAACTTAGGAAAAATTAATTAAATACAATTGGCTTGCAATTAATGTCTTATGCATGCAGGAGACCTTCCTTCGTTGTCACTTTCTAACATCCTTAACATACACCTTTAATCTATGAACCTAACTCACCCCTAGCCTATCCTTAACATACACCTTCAATCTATGAACCTAGCTCACCCCCTGGCCTACTTAAGCTTGATTAGTACCCTTCCTAAGGTGCCAAATACTCAATCAAGTTACAAAAGTGAAGTATCATATAAGCATAAAAGATTCTTACACTTAACCACTGGAGCAAGATTGCCATTCTATGGACTAGATTCATAAACCTTAAAATGGAAAAGAAATAAGTTACCTCAATATTTAGCCATCAAGTTGCACCTCACATGAAGAAATCCCAAGAGAACAAAGAGCCAAAGATGTAAAGTGATAGTATTATTCTCCAACAACAACAACAAATACGAGTGAGAAAGATAACTCTTATATAGGAGAGAGATATGACTTCCTTCTCAAAAAAATAATATTACATGTGCTAAAACCCTAGATCTATCTTAGGGACTCTCCAAATAGATAAGGTGAGATAATTCTATTAATGTCCAACAAATGACCACAAAAGTAGGCCAATGGGATTGTGTGGTACCATGATGTCAATACAAAGTGGGAGCACTAAGGCAGCTCCTATAAAAATCACAAAGCGAAACTCTAACCTAAAGACCAAATCAAAAGGATCTAACTTCATAGATGGAGAGCCGATCTAGAAGAGAGATACACAAAGAGATATGATCCAGAAGAGAGAGTATATTTTAAAATTGTGATACAAAAATGGTGAGTCCATCATGGAGTGCTGGAAGCATCTCTCCAACCATCAGAGGTCGACTGGAGAAATCTCAAAAGAGTACACTGTCTTGAGGAGGAATGAGAAGAGGAGCTGAAGTGGGTAGTATGTCGTTGCCTGGAGTGGGGAACTTGCTGCTGTGCCTTGGGTGGAGTTGTCTGGCTGTTGGGATGGGGTCGAGATTGGTCATGCTGCCGGTGTCATGTGGAAGTGGAGGTGGTCCTTCATCTCCTATCTGCTCTACGGTTAAAGGCAGTATTGTCCTTCATCTGTTTGTTGGTGCCCCTAGAGGAAGGAAGCACCAAAAAGAAGGAAGTAATACGCTGAGTGGAGGTTGGTCTCGACTGAGAATGTTGCTGGAGGGTGAAGGAGCGAAGTCGAAGGGCCTCCTGCACGTATAAGGACAGGCATCTATGATCAGGATATTTGAAGAAGCTAGTCAAAGTATGAATCTTCTTGAGAAGAAAAAATGATAAAATAATCTCAACCAACCAACCAACTTCCATAATAGAGGGGGCACATCTCCTAGTCATGGTCAACATGAGGATACTCAATGAGAAAATGGTCCAAACCATGACCACATGTCATAAACAAGCCCCAAAAGAGAGGGTGCTACACTCAAATGGTCACATGTGGCCAAAATAGTTCCAAAAGGGTGATCTCACTCCTCAAATGGACCATGACCTTCAAAAAAGTAGGTGCGCTAGCCTCCAAACAAGTGCCACGAGGTATAAGAAGTGGTGGATGAACCATATCCATGGAACACCATCCTCAAAGTGATGAATAAACCTCCCATGTGTGAGACGTCACGCTTAAACTGTCATCAACATGTCACCTCCACGGTCCAAAGTGAAGTGGCATGGTCCAATCCTAAAGATAGAAGTGACTAGAAGCCTCTCCAAGCTTCATATGTGCTAAAGGAAGGGTCACCATAGGGTGCGACCTCATTCTTAGACTAGGAATGTGATGTAGAACCCTCATCATGTGTAGCGCTCCATGGGAAAGTGCCTAATAACCCTCAAACATACCATATCAGGTGTCATAGCATGTGTGTAAGATAAATCACTCTAGTGCTAAAGATTAACCCATCATTTAACTTAGGCAATGTTGTTAAACATGAAAATAATACTTGAGATTAAGTTACAATCATACCTTTTTAACAATTCAATGACTTATTTAACCTTTACTCATCCAGTCTAACATTGGTGTCACCCTATCAAAACCTTATTAGATGTGACACCCCTAAGTTATGATGCACAACTTAGTTACCTAAGTCAAGTGGGGGTACATGAAGTGAATTACATACTAGGTAAGATACGACAAGATAATTGTATTAATGTCCATTGAATGACCACAAAAGTAGGTCAATGGGATTGGAGGATACATTCAATATTAATAAGAGTACAATGTGGGAGTGCGAAAGCAACTCTTGGAGAATGCTAAAAGCAAGATAAAGAAAGATACATGAAGTAAAGGTACCACCTAAATAACCATCATAGCAATACAAGAGTGATAGGTCTATCCTTAACTTTCAAGAGTTAGGATTTAATATGTTTGTTCCACATGTGTGCCTAAGGAAGTGCTTGATATGGGTCATCCATCCTTGCGCCTTCGTATTGAGATCATTTTTTTTAATTTTTCATTTGATATTTCATTTATTTGCATTTCATATCCCTTTCATTGGCTTAGCCCATTTTGCTTTAGATAAAATTAGATTTAGCTTTGATAACTTGGGAAAGGGGAACTTGGCTTTTTGCAAGGGGAGTATTTCCCATAATTTTCTATTTGCATTTACATTTAATTCATCAACATCATTCTTGAGAGTACAAGACTCTTTTAGCTTTATTTGAGGTATTTATACATGGGAATAGTAATGAGACCTTAGATTATTACTAATGATAAATCATTCACAAAGGGGAAAATGAAGGGCATGGATGAACTGTCTAGCGAAATGAAAAATGGCTAGGTAAAATGTTATGAAATGATGAAATCACTTTAACTTAGTTCACCAAAGTACAAATTAACCATCGAATACACACTTCTAAGGCAGAGCACACCAAGGAAATACTAAGACATGTGTAATTGTTTTAAACATATAAACCATTATACGAGCATAAAAGTAACATCCCATGCAAACATATCGTCATATAAGAAAACATGCTAAGAGTTAATCAGGGTTAGAGATGTCACAGCACTTAGAGCATTGGTCTCTATCTTTGGCGAGGCACATCCAAGGCACATGGACCATCTAGTGTATGCTGAAAGACCTCTGACCAATGATCTATGGGGAGCCATAGATCTCAACATAGGAACAACTGATCAAGGCCAACCCTTGCTGAAAGAGGGGTAACAGGCTCATTCTCAGGATATTGATCTGAGCAACATCTAGTCGAGCCTTGATGACATTATTCTCTACTGCCAACCGTTTCTGATGTTCAAATCCACAACATGAGCAATAGATCCAACATCATATTGGACAGATCCATCAGAGCTACATGCAAAAGTATCAGTTCTGAGCATTCAAGCAGCCGTTTTGCATATCCATGAGCAAATCGAACTTTTCCAGCTTTGGTTCCCAGTTTCACATACTACTCTCACTAGAGAGTCCAAGCGTACCTTGGAATCAATACTATGTTAGGGTTTCAAGGGTAATCAAGTCAAATAGTGGTGTTCGAACACCTTTAATCAATGAAGCACATCTTCATAAGAAGATCCCCAAGAGCACAATGCGTTGTGTGTATTGTGCATTATAGAATGAGGCTAGAGCCTCACCAATAAATAGATTTAGGGTTTACCCCTAGGAGTCCAAAGGGTGGGGCCACAATAATCACTAATGTGGTTAACCATAAATGATTGCACTGAGAGTAGCGAGTGCTCTATAGCCCAGTATGGGGGAGATGTTGTCACGTAACATTGCATTATGTACCAAAAATAAAAAAGAAATTAAAAAAATTCATGTCGGCTCATAAAATAAAAAATTAAAACCAAATAAAAAGTAATTAAAAAAATCCAGGTCGGCTCATAAAATAAAAATTTAAAACCAAATAAAAAGTTATTAAAAGAATCCATGCTGGCTCATAAAGAAAAAAACCCAGCATAGGTCCATCTTAAACCCAGATCTATCAAGTACCGAGATGGATCAAATTTCTTAAGGTTTAAATTTTTTCTGGACATGTAAAAAATTTAAGATGACAAAAAAATTACACCTCAAGAAATTGGATCCCTCTCGGTGCTTGATAGAGACAGATTTAAGATGGATCTATGCTTGTGCAGTCCCAAAGGCCCAAGAAATCCCTCAAGTTGGGTTGACATTAATTATTCTCACATACTCCCTTGAACACAAATTGGAGGATTTATGAAGGTGGCATTATATTAGCAATCATACCAATAACTCTATGTTCATTTCTTTCTGAAAGTCTAGTTCCTGTCTTTTTCATCTAAAGCTATATTGGCAAGTATCTGTCAAAGATAATTTCTGAATCAGCTTTTTTTTAATCTTTTGGCTTTTACTGATTTCTTATTTTCTCCAGATATATGCAACAGAGGCTACTGCTAAATTGGGTCAGCTGATGATGGAGGAACTTCTCGCTATGCATTCAGAGTTTGTAAAGTTATATGGTCCTCCAAGTTGTATGTTACCTCTCTGGTTAGATTGTAGAGAACTTGAAGCAGCACCAGTAATGTTAAGAGAGAGAATACTTGGGAAAGATGGCACTGATTTTGGAAACTGGCACCGTTTGTACAGGTATTTCCAAATTTTGTTTCTTTCCAAAGAAAGCTCTTTGTGCATGTTCCATGTTTTGGATGCTTTTGTCAATGCTCTTATACTTTTGATTTCAGGGCTAGCTATATGGAGTCATGGACTACCATTAAAATAAAATATAGAGTCAGACAATTAAAATATACGTGCAAAGTCACATACTTTTAAATTGCATGAGCAGTGGATTTTTTCAGGGTTACCTAAATATGAGCTGAAAGAGGGTTTAAACATCAACTTATATATCCATGAAAGAAATTTGATTGACGCCAAAGCGTGACTAGAAGTGGTCAATGGGTCTGGATATTTGAACAGTTACAATCTAAGACATGAGTTCTAAAGGCATCTTTAATATAAAAATGAAGAAATAACATGACAAAAATGTGTGACAAAACTTGTTAAAAATTGGAATAATAGAATATATATCTATCAATAAACAATTATGTGGTATGCAGCTATGTGGCCCATTGTATTCAATTCCAGGACTTGCATAAGGATGCTAGGAATAAGTGGGGTCAAGACTTTGGTTTTACATCATGAGAAAAATCATCTCCTTTCATTTAATGTTGAAGCTCCTCATGGTAATCGAAGTTGTTGGGATTTGGGAATAGTCTAGGAGGCACTAGTGCATGCGATTGAGAATCCGCAAGGTGTGGTGCTAGTGTGATTCTGCATGTGAACTTCTATTCATGGGTTATATATGATACCTGTTGTGGTCCAACTAACCACAATGGGAGATAAGGTTGTCTTCATAGGCACCTCCCTAAGTAAATAGGCAAATATCTTGGAAATAAATAAATTTACATTGATAGTGGTTGATTGGTGAATGATACAAGGAATAGGACCAAGTATTTATTGTAGATGTGCCCTATCATGAAACATACTAGTTGTCATGACCTTAGGCTAATAGAGTACGTAAAATATTGTTTAATTATCATCATTATTATTTGATTAATATGTGGTGACATATATATTGCACCTTTGGGCACAATGTGCCCCCCTTGAGATGATTTATCCTGAAGCATCACTGGAACTTTTGTGACTTCTTCGCTCAAGCAAAATATGAATTAGTCTCTAAATTGTAGAAAAAAATCTTCGATGGTTGTGACAATCTCTGTAATTTGCAGCCTTTCTAGAAAAACAGGACTTGTTTTGCTAACAGAATACTCAATTCTCTTTGAGGACGTTACTGATCTTTAAGGAAAGCCATGTTTAGCTTTGAAATCTTCAATAACCAAGGAGATGAGTACTTTTGCATCTGAATATTTTGAGTAATAGGCCTGCGTGAAATTAGGAAATTCTATAGTAATCTTAGATTTAAGTTCAGGTGAATCTTCTACCGTATACCTTTGTATAGTTGATCGCATTTATAAAATCCAAAGTTGTTTGCAAACGTTTTGTTATAGTCAGGTGCATTAGTTGGAATAATTTCTTTCTCAACAATTTCCATTAGTTCAAAACCTTTTTTTTTAAATAATTTTTTAAGTTTTAAAATATATATGAATAGATATAATGTAAAAGTGAATAAAAAGCTGACAAGCATATATATATATATATATATATTCTGTTCTGCTTTTTATTCACTTTACATTTGTAAGTGTCTGAGTACACTAGATACAGCAAAGTCTGTTAAAATCTACTGATGATCTGATGAAAAACCTAGAGAGCAACCTTGCCTCACGAACAGTACATCGTGCCCTGAGGGCTTAACAATGAATACCTGAAGACCTACTAGCTAGAACCTTCCTGCCTCATATGTGGATTGGATTTTGTAGAACAACCGAAGTGGAGGAGTGTACCCATGGAAAATCATACAGTGTAAGCCAAAGGGCCCAACAAACAACCAGTGGAAGTGATTTACAAGAGATCACTGCAGATTTGTCCGGCCAATTCCGAAGAGCATTCTCAACAGAATCTCCATCCCAATTCCCACATCCAGCAGTCAAAGATTGAGCTGCAGGCCATACTTCTTTGGAATAATGGCTGTCAAAGAAGACATGTTTGATGGTCTCGACTCTCACCATTACTTTTGCACCGAATAAAATATCTTGGCCCTGCCACGATTGTCTGAGAAGGGTGTCCCAAGTTAGAACTTTGTTGGATATGGCCAACCAAAGGAAAAGTCGAGAACAGTGGGGCCTTTATACACCAAATTTTTGTCCACCACCATTAGTTCTCCTCTCCTTCTCCTTGCTAAAACATTGCAGTGTAACTGAGCCAAGCCTTTTACTTAGCTCCCAATGGATTTTTAGACCAGATGAGAGAATCCTGATAAACTTATAGCTTTACATAACATGCTGTTGGTCTTTGTGTATAGCCTGCTCATTCCTCTGCAAATATCCTTCCAGATCAAAATCTGCTGCTGTTCTCCACCCTTCATGCCATAAAGTTGAGTGTACTGGGGCATGGGCATCTACTAAGGAAGAAATCTCTCTGAGCCTTAAGTGATTTAGGAGGTGTTAACAGCCAGTGTTGTCCTCTGCCTTTTTCATGGCAGAATTCAAGCATGAGACAGATCTTGCTCACAGGCATCCATTTGCTTTTGTAGTGAAAAACCTAGCAGGCAAACCTGATAATAGTGATCTTTGCAATATCACTAATAAAAGGTGAAGGAGAACGGATAACACCTGTTTCAGCTTGACGAGCACCAAAAATGGTTAAGAGCTATGTGTGAAAGCTATGATAAAGAGGAAAGGGTCTATGGAAGCCTTTTCAAAAGACCAAGATCTAGAAAGGATTTGCTGATCCACAAAACGTACTATCTGCAGCCTTGGAGTATATCATTTGTGAGGGGTTGGATGGTGACCCGGGTGAAGTTGTGTGATTTACAGGCCAATGGAGTGTCCTGAAATTATTGTTCACCAATGGGAATAGCTGAAGGCTCCTGCATTTATTGATTTATTACATATAGATCAGGTCACTAAGTTTGATGTAGATAAGGGATTTGCAATAAGAGAAACCTTTCAGGCAGAATTTGTCTTGCCGAAGGAAATTATGGTAATCCTGAGGCCACATACTGTTAAAGCAGATAAGCTGCCGAGTAGAAGCTCATATGATTCAGATCAGAATATCAGTGGAAGACACTATCTAGCCTTCATGGATTTTTTCAAAGTGATGAATTACAATATGGAGTAGAGTATCTGATGGTGCGTTACTAGTTAGTAGCAGCTGCTGTTCTTTGAGACCGATATATTAGTAGGCGTATGCAGTTGACCTGTTGATGAAGCTGCTAAAAGAATGAAAATGGGCATGGATTGGTGACTGAAGGTTAGATTCATCATTCTGTGTTAATAGACAGCAGAATGCCTGTGATGAGACCTGCCTTGTATTGTTTGATGCGGAAGACAGAATTCAGAGACCCTTAAAACTGTCACGAGCGTGACTTAGATGATACTGGATGGGTGCCAACATGTCTAAGGTCTTCCACAACAGTAAAAGGAACTAGTTTTGAGTGGGCTGCCTGTTGTTTATATTCGGAGAAGCCTGTAGCAGTATCACTGTCTGCAGAAATACTTTGGCCTGTAGCAGCATCATTGATAGCAGATATTGACTTGTATGATGTAAATGAGATGATGGGTTGTGGCAGCTTACCTTTGATCATAAATACTATGACACCCCTGCACATTCAGCCAAATAAGCTGAATGGAAAACGTGATTGAAGATCCAACGTGCTAAAAAGTATGGAATATGAAAATGCTTAAGGCTGCAGCATACCAGTTCTGTGAAAGTAGTAAAAGCGACATGTTACAGGTGTTAACATGCAGCATCTTTGGAATGAAGGAGTCTCAGCAGGGCATGAACTAGCATAAAAGAAGCCTCAGATTCAGCACATCACTGAATGATAGGTTATATGGCAGACCAAAACATACATTGACCCGGTAAATGACATGCCTGAAAATGAGCATAAATCTACTAACCTAATCACTTCAATTCAGAGTGTGGGTTACTAAATCTTTACATGAAGAGGGCGCTCCACTCTTGCTTATTCTGGACCTATTCTGATAGGCGATATATCATATAACAGCAGCAGGTCAGTTTTTTAAGTGTAAGAAGGGTCCTGATCTGTCTCTATTTTAGACCCTTTGAGGGTGCAGGTATGAGTCATATGACAGCATATTGCAATTCATAGGAGCCAGTTATATTATATTCTGAGAATGCATGCAGGGAATATCACTGAAGAGTTACATGTACTGATTTAAGTAGGCTGCTGCCAGCTGGAGCATGTACCCCTTAGGATTTATCTCGGACCTGTTTTAAACCTATTCCTGACAGAAGTTACACTTTCCATTTCAAGGTGGCTTGTCAGTGGCAGTTACAGGCCTATTTAGGGAAATAAGACAATAGCGCAGCAGTGGTGGTGCTGTCTCCAGAGTAAACCAGCAGTTCACCTTCCTTTATTTAGCAACATGCAAAGCTCAGTATCCCCCAAATGTCTTAGATCTACTCATGGACTATGTGTATGATAGTTTTAACTTTCTACTCCAGGCAAGGAGGTGGGTGCATGAGTACTGGGTGATCTCATGCATGTCTGGGCACACCCGTAACTTATTTCCAGATTCATACAACTATGAGCAAACAAGAAGTGATCAAGGCAGTTGAGAAACAGAATTTCATTTGTTGTGGGGCAGCACGCATACTTGACTAAGCTGTTTCAGTGCATGTGCATTCATATGTCAGTTTTCAGCAGTCTTTTAGTCTATCATTATAAATTTCTGAGGGCGCAGACATGGGAAGCGTGATACATATAAAAGCATAAGGCTGTACCCTCTAGGAGGACAGAGGTCTATTTAATGATTGATAATTGATTGTTTTGAGGTTGAACTCTGTGAGATCCAATGTCTGCCATTGGAGATTGAGAATCTGACATGCTTGTAATTGCCTGAAAGTCTGTACTAAATAAAACTTGAGTACCTGGTCTACAATTCTTTTTCATTCTCGGGTATTGTTCACTGTTAATGAATGTTTTTAGCTCTCTTGTTCAGGCTAGTCAAGTTAATTTGATGATATTGCGTGGTTTTTCCTCCCTTGGTTTCTCTGAGATTTTTATTACTCTCAGCAGTTGTCCTTGACCCTGATGGTTTGCAGGGTAAGAACTTGCCTCTGATTAGCTTTGAACAACTAGGATAGGGTTGTCTAGGCATGCATTGTAGGGTTCAAAACATTGTTATCTGGTGAGATTCATCTAATACAGATGCTTCACTGAAATTCTGTGTCTTCCAACAGACATTTGTTTTAGTTTTTATACGACTCCATGACCCAATCATAGGCACTGATTGCCAGATCTTTCTTAAAACTTACAAGTTTTTTCTTTGTGTGTTTTACCCAGTGTTACAAATATCGTGTCGGCAAATATATCGCTGAGGGTCCAAAAAGAAATTATCGGATTTATTGGCGAAAATGTCGGTAAACATCGGCAATATATCGGCAAACTTAAAAAATACAAAAATATTCGTTTTTTTTTCAATTTTATAAACACTAAAGCAACAAGAACATCAAATAAACACTTTGCCACATGAATATGGAAAGAAAACTAATATATAAGATGTATAAGACGTCTAGTGGTACATCACACATTAAAAAAGAATCATGTCTTGAATCCTGAGTCCCTGACTCATGAAGCACCAAAAAATACAATCAATGTATCTCATATACAATGAAATCAAGTAAATAAACTATTGATTCCCTCTATCTCTTTTACGGGAAAAGGTAATCAATTTGGTAATGGATTTGGCTCTAGAGCTAGAAAGCCCTAGCGGTCGTGGGGGTCATCATGGACTCTATGTATATTTTAAATCACTATGTATGTATATTTATATTTTAAATTAATAAATTAGCAAGGACATTTAAAAAGATAAATGTGAAACATAAATCATAAATCATACGTGTCAATGAATCATTGCCTATATGGGATCCTATTCATCAAAAACACCCTATGCCTCCCTCCTCCAGGCTCTAGTCCTTGCCTCTACCTCAAATCTCAAAGTTGATCGTCCAAGGACATTAGTCAACGACTCAACACCTTACAATTTTGATGAAACTTCCTAATCCAATCGTTAAAATAAGGTAGAAAAAACTTCCCATGCTTAATAAGTGATTTTGCTTGAGTGAAGAGTACATTTTTATTAAGGTCATGACAGAGGATTCCAACAATCAACATGACCAACATCAATGTACATAGAGGGGTTGATGTGCTTGATTAAATGCCAATCCCATACCCTCATACATAATAGAATTCAGTAGAAACTTTGTAATCTTGAAATCCTGAAAACTGTTAAGTCTGTTGAATTTTGAATGGGATCTAAAGTTCTACTTTTTGCGTATGAAGTCCGATGAGGTTGGAACCACTCTCAAACATCCTGAAACAATTAATGGTAATATTAAAAATTTAAGTAAAAGGATAGAAAATGAAAGATTAGGAGAATGTCACTTTTACTAAGTAAAAGGATAGAAAATGAAAGATAAGGAGAATGTCACTTTTACTTAATGATATTACCATTAACTGTACCAATTACAACTAAACAAGGCAACCTTTTCTATGCGAACAACGAAATTATTTTCCAAACTGTGGCATATGAGCAAAAAGAGGGCAATAAATCGCGATATTTTCGAAAAAATCGCCAAAAAACGCGATAATATCGGGTAAAAATCGCCAAAAAATTGGGGAATATATCGGCTGATATATTGCCGATATATCACCGAGGGGTTAGCATCGCGATGTTGCCGATATATCGGTGATTTTTGTAACACTGGTTTTACCTGCTTGTTGAATTAGTTCATTCCTATTGGTTCCCTGGTGTTGGAAAGAACCAACCTGAAGCAAGTGGAGCTCAGGAGGTGACAGGTCTTCTGCTTCTAAACAGTTTCACCTGAGCCTCATTTTGGGTGACATCAAGAGGTCACCTTGAAAAACATGAGATCCATCACTACCAACTCAAGGGTAAATCTCAATTTTAACATTGATCCCATTTCCTATGTTCCAAGCAAGCCAATTCCCTACCAAAGGGAATGAGAGAACTAGGGCTTTCCACATTATGGAGGCATTATGAACTTTGTTGTTGGGGCCTGAATCCTTTCTTTTGCCACATACTTCTGAACCATTACATTTTTCCACATTCATTCCACTGAAATAACCAATAAGCCTACAAAGCAGGTAGAGCTTGGTAACCCAAATTCTTTCCCCAAATGCTTTTTAATCCCCAAATCCTTAGGCTTGGTAACCCTTTCCCATCTGACAATTGGTATTCCCTCTTTTTCCTTCTTACTTGACCGCAAGAAACTGAAGCACTTCCTTCAGATATTGTTGAGTATTACGTTGGCAATGCATGCCATAGAATGCCAATAAAAAGGGATTGCTTCTAGAACAAACCTGACCATAGTTAACCTTCCACCTAAGGATAACCACCTTGTTCTCCGTAATCCTATCCATTTTTTGATATAATCACAACTAGCCCTTGAAACTATTCTCATTGTCTTTGAGTTCAGAACCCAGATACTTAGTACTTTATTGAAAGCTAACACCTTCAAATGGTTAAGAGTTATAGTCCTTTCTTGAGATGGGATAGTCCCACTAAAATATATGGAGGACCTTTGGACATTGATTTCCATCCTAGTAGCCTTGCCATAGATTTCCTAAAACTCCATTGTACACTTTAGCATCCTTTAGGGAACCATCACCAAAAAGTAAACCATCCTCCACAAACAAAGATATGTTAAGATCAAACTTCTTCCAATATTTATACCTTTTAAAGATCCAATGTTTCTTTCATGGATTAGGAATCCACTGAGTCCTACTGTAACTAACAAGTAGAGAAGAGGTGACAGGGGGCAGCCCTGTCTTAACCCTCTTTAAGGAGCAAAAAAAACTAGAGCTAGGTCCATTGATAAGCAAGGAGGTAGATCCATTGATATTTCTTACGTGTACGTGCATGAAATCCTCATATGAGGAGTTGTTTGACTCCAAGATTTCCACTATTTTCCTGGAAGGAATCTTTTTATCCTCACCAAAATCTCTCATTTCCTGGCCACAAATGAAAGCATCTACCTGTTCTCTCCCTTCACACGCTATAATAAAAACCCTATTCATGAGACAAGGAGAAGGGACCGAGTGAAACTCCTTGCTAGAACCATCCTTTGCCCCATCCACTTGGCGCTTGAGCCCTTCATATCCATTAGGGATGAAGCAGGTTTCTGTTTAGGGCATGTCTTTTCCCCTTCCCCCCTTTAACTTTACTCTAAATATCGTCCACAAAAGATTGTTTTGTGGAACATTTTTTAACAAAGGGAACTTCCATTCAATGCTCGAACAATACTTGAACTTCTTGGAAAGCATCAAAGTGGATTCTTGTTAGAGGGACAACATTGAAATTTTTAGTATTTGCACTATCCTTGAGAATTCTATCCACTATTACACAGGTGGTTTTTACACCGTCATGTTCCAGTTAGTTACCTTTACGTTTTGCAAAATGAGTACCTTTCTTTGAAATGGATGTTGGAGTATGGCACTCCAATAGTATATACAAATGTTCCACCAAGTTTTTGGAACTTGGGAGCGGGGAAATGCACAAGGGGGATGTGTGGAGACAGCCCCCAAAATTTAGGAAAATTCACGGGGGACATGGGAGTGTCAGGGTTCATGTCTCTAAAATGATAAAACTAAATAAAATCCCAGCTTAACAATTCATCCCATGTAAATTCATCATTCTGCAATGTCAATACTAAATGCCATGATACAAACATGATTCATTAATCACTATTGTTATTATGATTTATCATATTTGAATATTTTACATTAATCAATGATACATTCATATCTTTTCAAATTTATAACTTGTAACAGAATAATAAATTAAATATATTGATTTATATTCAACATTCTAAATAGTAAAGTGGAACAGGTTTTGTATTAATTAGTTTTTTTGTTTTATTATTATTATTCTTTTATAGTTTTAGGGTTTTTTGAAAACAATTTGGTGTGAATGCCCAGTGATGTCTCTTTTTGTGAGGGGGCACCCACAAGCCCCCCATTTTGCGAAACATGTTCTGCTTTTTTTTTTTTGGGGGGGGGGGTGCAATCAGGTAAATGAGGTGTGGAATTTTTGTGCAAATAGGCAATTAATGAAAAACTGAAATTTCATCTTATTATTCCCTGAAGGTTTCTTGGATCTTAGCCCGAAAATTTTCTGACTTAGGACTGCTGTAAATAAAACTGTAAAACAACAGGGGAAAGATCACAATAATTCACTTCTAGCAGTCCCAAACTTCACGGCAATTCAAGGAGAAAACATACAAAACAATGAGATAAGTTTCAGCCCTTTCTAGAGAAACTTATCAGCCAATAAGTAGATCTGAAAATGTACTTTGACAGTAGTATAACAACAGTAAATGCAGGCCCTTATATTTTTCCTTTAAATGTTAAATCACTTAACAATATGCTCTTTTACTTGTGTCAAATCAACAATATGTAAATCACTTTAAATAGCAAAACATAAAGAACATATAGATGGAAATTCAACTATACAAATGCTCAAGACATGGACAGCTGGAAACTTCATATATAAGTTCAAGATGAAGTACAAGTACATATCATAGCCTTATCTGAAGTCTAGTACACAAATCCAACCATCCAAAAAGCCCTAGGTAGGGTAAATCATCAAGCCTTAGCTCAACCAATAAGATCCAAGTGCAAGAATCTCTCCAACACTATCTCCAAGGCAAGATGTCCTCCTCTTCTTCTTGACAAATCCACCCTAGCGTTCTCTCAAAACCCTAATCTCCAATTGCCAAGGGTAAAACCCTAACCCTAGAACTCCAAGATGCACAAGAAGACCAAGAAACCTTAGTACCTTAAGAGAGAGAGATAAACAAGTGCAAGTGAAGATTCAAGAGAGAGAAAGCTAAGAACATTACCAACGTTTCCTATACAACAGTAAACCCTAACCATAAGAGCAAACTCCACCAAAAGACATCCTCCTTCCCTTCCATTAGTTTCTCCTAGGGTTCATGAGGAAACCCTAACAAATCTCTCCTAGAAGACAAGTACAAAAAGAAGTGTACAAATGATGATGTGATGATGTTTATAAAAGGACCCTCTCCTTCCTCTATTTGTGAGGTAAGGGAGGCCAACAATACCATGTGGGCCTAAGCCCTTATAAGCAACCTATATGAGCCCATATAGGCCACACAAGTGAGACATCCACTCAAGAGTACACATGTCATGCTCCAATGGCGATAGAAAAAAATTCAAAATATAGTAAATTTTGTGCACAAAAATATATACTAATGACATTTCTAATCCATATAAGTTATAAAACCACATTCTATGCCGAAATTCATTGGATCACCTCATAAAAAATGATAATACAACATTTGATGCTCCATATTTATATGCAAAATAGCGGACTGAAAGATGATTCTTTGAACATATTCCTAATGACTACCAATTTCAACTACATAACTCAAAGCATAAGTAGAAAATCAAAATAGACAATGTCTCGGTCTCCTCATCAAGTCAACTCAAATCATCAACATGAGATTCATCCTCCAAGATCCAATCAGAGACTAGATTGATCTTCTTCCATTGATCTTGGGTTGATTGATCTTTTTCTAGTGGTCATTGTTGAATCTTGATGTTGAAGCCTCCTTCAATTGCCCTCCTATCTAATGATGAGCTCACCGCCTCATAGTGAGAGCACACAATAGTGAAATGGAATGAGAAAGCAGTGAAATGAAATGACGGAATTAGAGAATGAGGGAAGAAATGCCTTCTTAAAGGCTTCTAATCCCTCAATCATTTCATTTCCCTCCTAAATTTCACTTGAAACCCAAGTTGACTAGTCAAACGACCTCACATGTGTGGATGAGGCGATGGAGAATGACTAAAAACTCTAAATACCCTCTTGTAACAACTGGTTGGAATCAGAAGCTGAGCAAAAACAACATGAAAAGCCCCTGGAGACTAGGTGACCCTGATTGTTGCTATTGGAAATAAATGAGATCAACATATAAACTTTTTGGGTGTGATATTAGTTGTTTTAACTGCTATAGACCCTTGTTTTCACTCAGGTTCGCCAAGAATTGGACAGGATAATTGATACTTGCCCACTTTTTGCAAAGTATCACTCATAAGGATATGTGATTGCAAATTCAAATAAAGACGCCCTTTGCACCTCAACATACCCGACATACTCAACAAGCCATGGGTCTATGTTGTATCTAGTCGCTCTCTTTCCATTTGGTATCTCTACCAAATCCTGTGTTTGACTCCTTCCCATTCGATTTTGTGTTTTTCTTCTTTAATTGTAATTTCTTAATGTGAAATAAGTATAGTGGTCAATAGAGCAATACTTACCTTAGAAGGTGTTTCTTCTTACTGTCTAATTGATCTTGTTCTTTCATCTTCCTAGGATAATTTGTACAACTCTGTAATAAACATTTGTAAAAAGACTAAATAATAATAATATATACTACTACAAATAATAAAACTATTAAATTAATTTAATAAAGTGATATAAAGGGACATGCCTTTCCAAACGAAAGGGCATGATATACCATATTTAAATGGTCATGATATTGTAATTGCAATCATCCTTCAATAAATTCATACTTTATTTATTTATACTTTTTTTGTATATTTCAAAGTTCTCCGTGTTAACTGTTGCAACACTGGTATCAGAGCCGTGTTTGGCTCCTCCACTGCACTACTCCCTCCTCGACCCCACACTGTCCACCACTCCTGCTGCCATCCCTCTCTGTTTCCCCTTCTCATCCCTCTCAAGCCTTGGGCTCTAGCTCCTTTCCATCCTCCTTTTCCCTCTTGCTCATCCTCCCCGTCACTCGTTGCACACTCTCATGCCCTCCTCGTCCCACACCTCGTCCACCGCATGCACACTCCCGCGCCCTCCTCGCCCTACACCTAGTCCACCGCGTGCAGACTCTCGTGCCCTCCTCGTCCCACACCTCGTCCATCTTGTGCACTTCCTCCCGCAGCCCTTCTCCTCTCCCCTGCAAACCGCTGTTCCTCTTCTGCGCTCCCCCCGCACCCTTCCCACACTAGCACCTTTTCACCAACGCGCACTCCATGACCACACTCTCCCCATGCCCGCGTCCATCCACTCCCCGCTCTTTCGCCTACCCCTCCTCACGTCGTCCCTCTCCCACGTCCATCTGCTCCTCGCTAACTCTCCCTTTGCTATCCACCTCTCTCCCACGCAGACTGCCACACCACCACTCCTTGGCACTCTCCCACTTGACGTAGTCTCTTGCAAGTCCATAACACTTCTGCCACCCATCCCTTCGGTTGCTCCCCCTGCTGGTCTCACTCCACAATCACGACCTTTCCCCACGTCATCCCTACAACAACACAAAAAAAAGAGTTAATGAAAATTATATTTTATAATAATCATATTATTATTATTATATATTTTTATTAACATTAAAAAAAGAAAATTGTAATAAATAAAATAATATATTATAGTATTATTATTTCTATTTATTTTCAATATATATAAAAAGTGGAGGCACAACGAAAGAAAAATGACGAATTGAGCAAAGAAATTATTACACAAAAGGATGAATTAAATTCTATCAAGGAACATCTGAACAAATTGGAAGTGGGACAAGCAAATCTACTGTCAAGTGCTGATGAAAACAATACAAGGTTACGGAACATTCAAGATCAATTCCATAATTTAAATATTGTCAAGGAGACGGAGCAAAAAGATAAGGATCAAACTAATTTGGTGCTAAGTTCAATACTAACTTAACTATCACAAATAAAAAGACAATTGCCAGAACAACGGAAGCCGGAATCAAGTGAATCAATTATTCTGGGTGGTCCACATTTTCCAAGAACTCAAGAAAGAGACTACCAGAAAATAAAAAAAGAATTACGAAGGTATGACAGAAAAGACCATAGAGGAGCTGTTGTTTGGGTCAATAAAATGGAAGGCATCTTTGAATCAAACCCTCCGATGGGAGAACGAGAGAAAATAATGACAACAACAAATAATTTGGAAGGAGAAGCTTATGACTAGTTTTTATGGTGGAGTGGGAAGTGTACTGCTTGTGCTTTCCTTTGGAAAAATTTCATCACATCCTTATTAAAAAGGTTCCATGATGAAGAAGAAGATGATCTCTATAATAAGCTCATTCATCTAAAGCAAAAGGGGAACGTCAAGGATTGCACACACGAATGGGAAGTCCTCGCAACAAGACAAGATGGATTCTCAGATGAACAATTACTAAAGATGTATATCTGCAGGTTAAAGGATTACATCCGTGGTGAAATCAAGCTATGGAAACCTAAAACCATTAAGGGCGCCACATATGCAGCCAAACTAATCGAAAACAAAAACAAGTACAACAAGCCGTCTTTCACAAGATTGGAGAAATCAAATAAATATTCAAATGAAGGATCTAGTAAATTCTCCTTGTATAAGTCTAACAAGTACGTACCACCCCACCTAAGGGAGAATGAAAAACAGCTGCAAGACACAGAAAAAAAAAGGGTAAACAAGTGTAGATATTGTGGAGATAAATGAGTGAAAGGGCATAAATGCAGTAATAAAAAATTGTATAACTGTGAAGCAGAGAAGGAATCAAACTCATTCATCAGCGATTCCGAGGATGAAGCTAGCAAGGAGGAAGATCCTGATATCAATGTAGAGGCTGAAGAGGCAATGCCCAAGATATCTTTAGCTGCAATAACAGGTACCGCACAACCGCAAACATTGAAATTAAGAGGGCATGTAAAAAACGAGAATGTCATCGTACTTATAGACACATGAAGCACCCATAATTTCATAGACGTGAATATGGCAAAGAGGTTAAACCTGTTCATATATCCAGCAACATTTATAAGAGTTATGGTACCAGATGGGAAGAAGATAGATGGTATAGGAAAGTGTCACAAGGTCAAGTTACAAATAGACGATTATAACATGGAATTTGGATTCTACACAATACCCTTAGGAGGCGTAGACATTGTCTTGGGAATTCAATGGCTACTTACGTTAGGTATGTATTCCGCAAATCATTAAAAGCAATTCATTAAATTCAAGTGGAAAGGAACAAAATACAAATTGTATGGATTCCAACCACCCCCCACACAAATTATATCTTCATGACAAATGGAGAAACTTATTCGAAAAGGGTCACCAACATTTGTGGCACAATGTCATCAAATAGAGATATCAACAACAGAATTGGCTCATGACCAATAGCAGAAATCCAAGGATTAATCCAAAAATATGAGAATGTATTCCAAGATCTTCCTATGAAGTTACCACCAGAAAGAGAAATAGACACATAATTGAGGTTAAAGCAGGTTCACCTCCTGTGAACATCAAACCTTACCGATATCCTCACCATCATAAGACATAAATAGAGAGGTTAATACAAGATTTATTAAGATGTGGAGTTATTGCGAGAAGTAGGAGTCCATATGCGGCCCCATGGTGCTGGTTAGAAAAAAGACGGGTCTTTCATACTATGTATAGATTATCGAGGTCCTAACAAGATAACAGTAAAAGACAAATTTTTGATTCCATTCATAGATGAGATGTTGGATGAACTCCATGGGGCCAAATACTTTTCCAAGCTAGATCTGAGATCAAGGTATTATCAAATACGAGTAAGGTTAGAGGATGTTGCGAAGACCGCCTTCTGAACTCACGAAGGTCACTATGAATTCAAGGTTATGCCATTCGGACTAACCAATGCGCGTGCTACCTTCCAAGCAACCATGAATGAACTTTTTCGACCCTACTTAAGAAAGTTTGTATTGGTCTTTTTTTACGACATTCTTATCTATAGTAAGTTCTTATCTATAGTAAGACATGGGAGGAGCATCTTAAGCACTTAGAAACGATACTCTCCCTCTTAGAAGAAAATCAGTTTTATGCAAAAATATCGAAATGCACCTTTGGGAAGGAAGAAATAGAATACCTTGGTCATATCATATCCAAGGAAGGAGTAAAAGTAGATCTAATTAAAATCAGAGCAATCACAGAATGGCCAAAACCCGATAACATAACAAGGTTAAGGTTTTTTTTGGGTCTAACTGGTTATTATCGAAGGTTCATAAAAAACTATGCCCATTTGACATCACCACTATCAGATCTATTAAAGAAAAATTCCTTCCAATGGAATAACAAAGCAGAGGAGTGTTTCAAAACTTAAAAAAAGGTTATGACATCCACACCCGTGTTGTCAACTCTTGATTTTACGAAGCCAAACTTTAGGTTTCGGAATAGGTAATAGGTGCAGTGCTGATGCAGGATGACCATCCGATTGCTTTTGAAAGTTGAAATCTCAACAAGAGGGAAGGATTAAAGTCCACTTATGATAAGGAGATGCTTGCTATCATACACGCATTAGCAAAATGCGACAATACCTATTGGGTAGTAAACTCCTGATACGTACCTATCACAATAGCGTTCAGTATCTACTTCGACATAAAACCTTATACACAGAACAACTGAAGTGGATAGAAAAAATCTTTGCTTTTGATATGGATATATTACACAAAAAAGGAAAAGATAATATAGCTGCAAATGCATTATCCAGAAAAGATGAAGAGATAACATCATATGCAGTATCACTCGTAACGCCTGAATGGTTGGAGGAGATACAATTAGAATATGCCAAAGATCTAGAAGCTTGCTCCATCATCAATAACCAGGGACAACATTCCAAGTTCAAATGGAGAAATGACATTCTTTGGCGCAAGGGGAGAATTTATCTCACACCAACTTCAAAGTTCAAAATAAAAATCTTAAAGGAATCTCACGACTCACTTGCTGTAGGACATATGGGTATCTTTAAAACTTACTACAATGCGTGACATTCATTTTGCTGGAAGGGAATGAGAAAAGACATCCAAAAATATGTTTCTGAATCTGATATTTGCCAAAGGAATAAAAACAAAAATGTTCTACCACTAGGGTTACTTTACCCTCTACACATCCCAAATCAAAAGTGGGAAGAAATTTCGATGGACTTCATCAAAGGGTTGCCCATGTCTGATGGGAAGGAAAGAAAATAGATTGACCAAGTATGCTCACTTCACGGGAGGAAAGAAAATAGATTCAGTAAAACAAATAGCTGAAACATTTTGCAAAAATGTTTACAAATTACATGGGTTTCCAAAGGTCATTATCGGTGATAGGGATGCAAAATTTAAAGGGAATTTTTGGAAGGAGTTTTGTAAACAAACCGAGATATCCCTTAATATGAGTTTAGCATATCACCCTCAAATTGATGGACAGATCGAGATAGTAAATAAATGTTTGGGAACATACTGTAATGTCCCATTACTGACAATCAAGGAATTGATTGCGGACTGATACCATTCGGAACAAAAGAAGATCTTAATCAGTGTTATTAGGTCATCTGTAGATAAAAGAGGGCCACAGGAACAAGGAGCAACTTACATGCATTACAGGAATAAGGAGCAACTTACATGCATTACATGAAGCACATTAATTAAGTTGCATGCATGTAAGAAGCAGTGCATGCAATCTCAACTTCAAAATAGAAAAGAAAAGCGACTCAGGGCATGCAATCTCAACATTATAAAAGAAGGAAAAAGCGAGTTGCTCAGGAGGCTAAGTTTATTATTGATTAGTGAGATTCGTATTGAGAGCTCTGTGAGCCAAGTTAGGGTTGAGGGTGCATCCCTTAGCCAACAAGTGTGTCTCGTCAACGAAATCTATCTACCCTAATCACTTCCAGGGGTAAATCATACAAGTTTACTATTGTGCTTTATCATTACATCAAGGATTCAGTGTTCTTCTTAAATATTCGAGCCAACGGATGGAGAGGGCGCTTCATATCTTCTGAGAACATGGAGGGCGCATTCATCTGAGCCATTCAGGCTCTATTCTTCTGACTATTCATCAAGCATACTGCTATTGATCCTTCCTACAACTTATTGGATCCATTCCATTATTTCAGAAGCTAAATCCAAAGATCTACAAAGAAGGGGACGCCCTCACCTTGCATTGGTGAATTTATCTATTGGAGGTAACTCATATCTCATCTTAACTAGATGTATGGCCTGCATGTCTCTTCTATATTGCTGAGAGGGCTATTATAAGCATTGCTGTGGAATATTGGGTTCCTATCACTCTTGTGGAGCTATATATATTGACCTTAATATTGAGGAGGGCACACTTATGTTGCATGGGTGAATTGCCATTGAGATCCAAACTCATAACCTAACCTAGGGTTGATGCATGGGATGCATGCTTCATCCATGCTGATCAGAAGGCCACTATAAGCCTTATACTTGCTTCTTGGAGCCATATTACCTTTATGGAGCATTCTTTATTCAATCTACAGATTGAGGGAGGCACATTCCTTGCATGGGTGAATTATCATGAAGGAGACATCTCATATCTTGGTCTATTCTCAGTGCATGACTTGCATGTTTGCATTATATTGTACTACAACTCAAGCACAAACCGTTGGTATGTACATGCATCGTTTCTGATTTGGTCTTATTGCATATTTGATTACTTGGGTCTTTAGGGTTTATGCAACCCCATGCAATTTGCATGCATTATCATGCAACCATAGTTCTATGCATGCATTCATATTTTCTTTAAGTTTTGGGTATTGAGGCATCAAAGGAACAACAACAACTTCATAATCTCTACACAAAGATAGAAAATATCAGTTGGGATATTACACATACCTTCGTTGTTTTGCGACAGACAATCAAAACAAGTGGTTCCAATGGTTTCATTTACTTGAATGGTGGTATAATACTACTTACCATACTTCTGCTAAAATGACCCCGTTCCAAGCATTATATGGATATGAACCACCCAAATGGAAGGAATATGCTCTCCTTAACTCCAAGGTACCAACAATAAAGAATCAACTAGTGGAAGATCAAAAGACCATCCAAATATTAAAAGAAAATTTAACAAATGCTCGGAATCGAATGAAGCAGCAAGCAAACTTACGAAGATCAGAAAGAGAGTTTGAAATAGGTCACTGGGTGTTCGTAAGACTACAACCTTACAAACAATTATCCCTCAAGCAGTAAGGCAAGAACAAGTTGGATCCAAAATTTTATGGGTCATACCGGCTTAACAAGATAATAAGTCCAGTTGCATATGGGTTGAAATTACCAGACAATTGCAAAATTCACAACGTGTTTCATGTCTCCAGTCTCAAGAAGGTATTAGGGCAGCATCAAACAGCACAATCTGAACTACCTATATTGGATGAAGAAGGACGGTTGATACTAGAATGTGAAGGCATACTAGCTATTAAAGAAAGGAAGTTTCGTTCCAGGAATATAAAGGAGTATCTCATTAATTGGAGGAATTTACCAGAAGAAGATTCATCATTGGAAACCGAAAGCTTCTTCCAATAGCATCCTTCTCTACCCTTGCTTTGAGGACAAAGTAGTTCTTAAGGAGTGGGCAATGTAATAAACATTTGTAAAAAAAAGACTAAATAATAATAATATATACTACTATTAATAATAAAATGATTATTAAATTAATTAATCAAGTGATATAAAGGGACATGCCTTTCCAAACGAAAGGGCACGATAGACCATATTTAAATGGTCATGATATTGCAATTGTAATCATCCTTCATTAAATTCATATTTGATTTATTTATACTTTTTTTGTATATTTCAAAGTTCTCCGCGTTAACTATTGCAACAAACTATGGGCCCTACAAAGTTTGTTGGTATGAATTTGGTCATTTAGAGGTGTCTTGAACGCTAGGGTTGGACTCGCAAATCTCTGGCAAGTCTGGCGTGTCTCAGCCGAGTGTGGCGATTTTCAGCTGAGCCTGGCAAGTGGCGAGTCTGCTAGGCGAGTCCTTTCCGAGTACTCATTTCGCAGGAGATTCGTGCAGACTCGTTAGTTTCAGCGAGTCTAGTAACACTGGTATGTACAATGTAATGACAATCTTATGTAAAGGCCATGTTAATATAAGTGACTAATAAAAAGATAGAGATAAGTTAATTAGATATTAGTAAATGTGGTAGCTAGGTTGGCAACATAACGACCTAGCAAATGAAATAAAAGGGGGTCAATACTATTGTATCAAATGATTTCATTGTAATAAAAGCATATATTTTACACGAGTCCATTTCTAATCATGACTTTGTCTTTCTTGTGTGCTTAAAAATGTAACAATAGAATGAATAGATTTTGGCGACAATTGTGCACCTTCTCTCTCTTTATCTAGGTCATCAATAAGCTCTCATTTGGAAGTTTCTTTTTAGGGCAGTGCCTTCTCAAATGACCATAAAGGTGACAAATGTTGCACGAAAATAGGATCTTCACATAATCTGTTTCCTGTCTGAATGATCACACTTCAACCTCTATATCTATAGAATTCAGGTCATCATTCAAGTTCATTTCCATGCAGATGCCTGCCACCATTGTAGATTCCATGTTATTGGACTACTTGGCTTTGTCTATAAACTTCCTAATATGATCAGCAAGCAGCTTCCAAATCCACTCCTGCCACATCTCCAATAGAAGAGATGACAATTTTACCCATAACCACAAAATATTTGCTCGCTCCTTCATTGGATCAAAACATGGAGTCCATGGTTTAAATGTAAGTTAACGGTTACTCTGATTTGAAATATGGAATTAGAATTTAAGCGAATCTTAAATACCAGATAAAATTTGCCAAAATTTTATGTAAATTCAGCAGTCTTCAACGAGGGTACTCAACGACCAATAAAGGAGGTCCCAAGTGTCAACTTATATACCTCCTTGAAATTCGCTTCCCAAGTGATGAGAACACATATTCCAATGTCCTGCGATCCTCTTGCTGTCAACATCGTGTTTTATTGATTATGGTTAAAGAGATACCCATATCGTGATACACTGACATCCTGCTCAACCATCACCATGATGTCCTGCCACAGACTCCTAACGCTCGTCTGCTGCTTCGACAGGATTCAAAATGATTGACACACCATTGGCAGGATGGTTTACATAATGTACAGGTCTCTTTGTTTTTTTTTCCATAGAAAATAATCCTTATATTTGATATTTCTGAGAAGGAAATCAAAATCAAAATATATTTGTCTAGTATGGACTCAGAGCCTAGCAAGTGCTGCCTGCACTGTCTACTTCAAAAATGTCAAAGCAAAAACATATTAGTCATCCTGTAGTGTTATGTAGACATACAGCTATCATGGACATCAAAAGGCTACCTAACTCTTTTGAGATTTAAAAGATCGCACAAAGAGTTTACAAAAATCTTAAAAATCTCCTATACCATTAAGTTAACTGATCAGAGATTAAAACAGTGTTCTTTCTGAGGCTGATTTAGAGTGCCTCCTCTGAACTCAGTTTCAGATAAACTACCCTGCTGCAAAAGCAAAACATCCTTTGACAGGTTGTCTGCCTGAGTGTTGAATTCATGGAAAACATGAGTGAAAGTAATAGAATCAATTCTTTTACCTCCTTGACTTTATTCATAATAGTAGCTAGGCCCAGATTTCTAATGTTAATCTTTGGGTCTCTGAAAGCTTGGATAGTTTCTATCCCTTTTTCCTCAGCAGTTTCCAGTGATAACCATAGTGCATAGAATTCAGCTCGATTATTTGAACCTTCACCAGCAAGCATACTCAACAAAAAATAACGTGATGGACAGGGAAAGAGGGCAGCCTCTGCTCCTCAAATATCCGACAATCTTTGGCTTTCCCCATCAAAGAAACCCCAAGATTTCTCATGGTCAATTCTTGACATCAGCAAAATTCTGTTGGATTTCTAAAATTAGGCAAATATTTGGGATGAATCATATAAACATTTCAAAACATTTGTCAAAAAACAGCCAAGTCAAAACGTTTGTCAAAACATTTGTCATATAAACATTTGGGATGTATTTCTGATTTATGAATATTTTTTTCAAAACATTTGTCAAAAAATAGCCAAGTCACAAATATTGGCCCCTAAAATAACCTTGGATGTTATCTTCTAAGGTTTGTAGCATTTGTTGCTAGAATGATGCTCTTTAACATTCATTCTTTTATTATATACTCATTGATGGATCCTTGTTTGTGTTAGTGCTGCAGATGTGAGGGTGTGCATGGAGAAAGTTCATTTGCTTCGATTTGCTGAGGAAATCTGTTATAATGGTGTGCTGATCATTAAGCCAATCAGTTCGGGGTTGGAAATTGGTGCCTCAAATTGGATAGTTACAGGTCCTAGGAGAAGCTTAACATACATGGCAGGCTCTATCATCGACTCAGGCCATACAAAGGGTCTCGATATTCCATTATTGAATGGAAGCGATTTGATCTTGTTTTCAGATTTTTCATCTTTGACTGAAATGGATAAGCTGCCTGAGGAGAATGCTGCGCACAACGAAAATGATAAGTCTAACACAAAGGACCCTAAACATCCAGCTGCCCCAAAGTTCAGATACAAATTTCCAGTATACAGACATTTCAAGCCTTCAACTAGTGCCCATGGATTGCAGTTGCCAAGTAATTCTTTTTCTTCCGCAAGCCCTGGGATAAGTTCTGTAGTAATGCTCGACTCAAATAAGTCACAAGCAGTAGAGATGCTTTGTTCATCTCCTGTAAGAAGCAATGTTCAGAAAGCTATTGGCATTGAGCCTCTTGAAGCTTCAGGAAGTGGATGCGTGACTCCGCTTGAGAGGGAGAAATTTGTTCTTATATGCAATTCAACAATAAAAGCTGTTGAAGCAGGTGGTTCTGTTCTGATACCTATAAGCCGGACAGGTTATATGCTCCAACTAGTGGAGGAGATATCTTCAGCACTTCATTCATCAGGATTAAGGTATGTACTATGGATTGTTTTACCCTCCTTTTGTGATTGAAATTGTGCATTTTACCCAGTAAAAAATATCAGTGCTAAGTGTGCACAGTCCCAATATGACATTGTCTCATGTACATGGAACCAAACCATAAACTGGGATCACCTGATGCTCAAGAACTTGGGATGTGGCTGGGATATGGGTCACTCAAGCTCCCCCTATTTCTGGCAAGTTTTCTGATTGAAATCTTGTAAAAAATTCGACAGAAAATATAGTTCCATCATAGGTAGAGTTTGTCGATGGAGGAACTCTACATGTGTGGGTTTTAGCCCTCTCTAAATTGACCCGGAAACTTAAGATTCCTAAAAAATGAATGATCAATTGGAATCGGAATTTTGCCTGTGACTTCTCATTGGATTCACATATCCAATCAACACCGCAAACCTTTATATTTAATATTCTTATGAAGTCAGCTTTTATATTTGGTATTCTCTTTAACCTCTTCTATTCAAGGTCCTCTTTAGGAGACTGCTGCCTAAGCAACCTCCCCTATTGGAGCATTCCACAGCAGGAGACTGGAACTATCCATGCAAGCAAGCAAGCATCCATTGTTTTTTATTTTAGGAAAAACAAAAATCAAAATTCTCTCTATTTTAAGAGCTTGGATGTGCATCTCCTCAATCTAGCATAGCTTGCCGGAAATGGGATGCTTTGAGTGCCCCTTATAAACGACTTGGGATGTTGTTCAACTTCAGAAATATGAACACAACCAAGCATTGATTTAGATGGATCATCCTTGTTTCTTCAACAAGAGGAAGTGATTTAGTTGATTAGATGTTCTGTACACTTTATATGTTTCTTATGCACAACTAATACAATCCTGACTTTATTTTTTAAGCAATATTTATCCATCCTTCAATTTTAGGAAAGGAGAAGATCCACTGATGAATTCATTGCTCGTAACTTTAATGACCATACTGCGAGTTTATGCATGGCAATTTGGCAATATGACTGTAATGACCATATTGTGTAGTATGGATATGGTACAGCCACAGGAAACCCTAGATTTTCTGTGTTCAAATTTAATTCACATGTGCTGATTTGAATTGTGAGAAGGGCATCTAAAACTGAAACTCCATGCTGCAGATGAATCCAGGGATCTGCATTCTGTCTTGGTCTTTTTCCTTTGTTGTACAGCAAGCATCTTCCAGTATTGTTGTCCAGGATTTCATGCAGGTCATTTTGCTGCTAAATTGTTGGTTATAGATCATTGTTGTTGGGGCTTACTCCAAGGGATGTTAGGGCATTCTACTTGGACTCCCTGCTATTGAATGGCATCTCAATTCTAGGTTCAATGCTGCCCCTGCTACTCAACGGAGACTCTGAGATTGTTGATGCTTTGCCATTGTATGAACATTCAAAAGATTGTGCGTATACAAATTTAGGGGCATGTGTATCTCTGTGAATGTGTGCAGGTGCCTTCTGTTTCATGTCTGATATGGCTTTAAACTGCAATGAGAAATTGCCGGCAAAATACCTTTAGAGTTTATTAGTGGATTCACACTTCTCTATCTGGTCATTGTGGGGACCGTCGATTGGCTCTTTCAAGTTTTAAAGCCTTTCAAATAAATTGTGTACGAATATGTTAAAATTTTTGTCAAAGTCTACATATTATAATATAAAAATTAATTTGATATATATATATATATATATATATATATATATAGGTTGCACTAAACTTGGAAATGGGTACAAGTTTCAGGAATGGGAACTCATGGAAATGTGAGTCCCCTCAAATGGGGACGTTGGGGAAGCATGGTGTGTGTGTGTAACCAAGGAAAACCTTGAGCGGAAACCCCTAGGCACTTCCTTGCATTTCATGGATGGTACCCTTTGTAAATCCTTATGGTGGTGATTATTGCATTTGGCCTGGTAGGGACATCAAGTGAGGCATGCAATAGAGGCAGCTAGCTTAGGGGATTGATCCAAGACCTCTTGCACTTATGACTCAACCATTTAAGCTAGCCCACTATGCTATATATATATATATTCTCTGGGCTTACCCAAGTACCCATGAGTGGCATGGGACCCATTGGAAGCCTAAAATCCCATAATCTATGGAAACGAAAGTGCTAAGGAAAGTGGTTGGATCCCATAAGCAACCACTTTCCCCTAGACACTGCACTCCCATTGCTGGCAGCGGTCAGACATGCCTCAAGGGAAGTGCTAAGGAAAGTGTGTGTATCCATAATAATGCCCCTATATTTGTCAAATAATCCGTAAGTTCCATCCTACAAATGTTTGTCACGTGTGATGAAAATCACAAGGTGAAACCTCATGCAATGAGGGATAACAACTAGCTCCACATGGTGACATGTTCTTTGGAATAGAGTGCATGAGAACTCCAGAATCTGTTAATGTTTTTCATGTGTGATGAAAATCAGAAGGTGAAATCTCATGCAATATGAGGGATAACAACTAGCTCCACATGGTGACATGTGCTTTGGAATAGAGTGCATGAAAACTCTAGAATCTGTCAATACCTGATACAACGCAACATGAAAGAGATAAGATCCTATGGTGGATTGAGATTCTCACCTTGACACACCACATAGTGAAATCAAGATCAATACATAATGTCCATAATTCTAATGCATGATGTCAAAATTACTAAATAAGACTTGAGCCAAAATGTCAAATGATGTCTGAAATGAAACAACTATTATCTATTGCTCATACAAGCTTATTCATTTTCTACTCTTCTATTCTACTTATAGTAATAATTTCCATCATAATATAAGTGCTTCAAAATTTGCCAGTTAATGGGTAGTGGAAACTTTTCTCCATCAAGGTGGTTGAGGTAGAAAGATTTTGTGCCTGCGGCATCTTTGATTTGGAAGGGATCCAACCATACGCTGTTGAACTTGTCCTGTTTTCTCGGCTTCTTTTTCTTCTTGTCCCAGATAAGAACAAGCTTTCCTTTTTGCAAAATCCTTGGACAAGCCGTTTTGTCGAGTGTACCATTGACTTTATCTTGGCTCTCATTGACTTTGTCTTGACTCTGAATAAGGTGATCAAATGCCTTTAATTTGTTCTCTTCAAGCCCCACAAGCTTGTTCACCCTCGCCTGAATTGCTTCATGATTTGACATGAAATGCTGTAACAATTAATACACTGAGATCTTCATATGAATAGGCAATGTTTCCTCCATATCGAATACCAACCAATGTTATGAAAACCGGACCGATCATTGAATTGGTCAAATGCAAAAATGTGAACCACATTGGAACTGGAAAAAAACATGAACCAAAAAATTGGTTGACCAAAAAATACATAAAATATTCAAATTTTGAAAAAGACATATATATTCATGTGCATCCATATGAATCTAAACCATTATACACAAATATGCAATGTTTCTCATGTATATAGTAGGTAAGGGTGCATATAATAAAATAACATCGAGTGCAATCTATATTTGACCCAAACACCTAAACAAAGTGTTAAATTTTTGATAGGGTTAGGGTTTGAAGCAGAATAATAAAAATCAATGTACTTTAATGCAAAATTACTTTTAACAAACTAATACTGAAACGAAATAGTACAACAGTAAGTAGTACTGAAACATAATTTTCATCTCTTTCAACTTTTCATCTTTAACACTACCAATTGTGTCGCCGTGTTAAAGTAATCTTCAGTAACATGTAATCAACAATATAATATTAACAACAACAATTCTAATTTGCAAGTTAGGGTACTTACTTGGAGTGTGGGACCCTTCCTGTTTTATACTCAGAAATTTTTACTTTCAGAATGAGCTGAGCCTCTCAGAGGCCAGTCAACACTAGGAACCAGCAAACCCTGCTGGAGGGTAAGTACAAACCAGAGAGAGAGAGAGATGAGAGGACTGTAGTTCAGTCAAACAAGGATGGTCAATGACGGTCAGAGAAACACAAAGGCAGTCACAAAAAAATAGTCCCAAATAATAAATGTTCAATAGGTGTAAGCTCAAGGGTTCCAGACCCTAAGTGATGACACAAGAGATCAGCATAGAGATGAGATCTCAGCAATCTGGTCAAGGTAAATCTCAGTAGTGAAACAGTCAACAAGAAACAGACTTTAACATATGAGATCACATCAAAGAGGGTTACAACCACTTCAAATCAACCCACAGAAAGTAGATTGATCACCAAGTCAGACAGGTCTGATCCCCAGAACTCACGGCCTCCACAAATGGAGATATGGTCTGACCCCAGGCCTCACGGCCTCCTCAAAATTTCAACCAGCAGACTGAAAAACAGAACCTAAGGTCTTACGGCCTCCTCCAGTGGTCAGATGACAGCCTTCCAAGCAAGCAGGTGTAGCAGATCAGAGCTCTTAAAAGGTATGTCGGACCTGTGTGGCAACTCAGTGAGCAGATCGGTGTTTATCACAAATTCAATCATGCAGATCGGACCTCCATAAATCAGTTCGGACCTGGTTCAAACCTTATTCAAGCAGGAATGACTTCAAACAAGCAGATCAGGTCCCTTTAGCAGCAGGTCGAACCTCTCAACAAACAGATCTGGACAATGCGAATTGGAACAGGTTTCAACTGAGCTCACGGCCCTCCCTTAACAGGTCACGGCTAGGGCAGCAGCAACACAATAAAGCCTTCACGTTAACCCTTAACATCAGATCCGGGACTTGAAGCAATCTATAGAAGGTGGGCGACCTCAACAAGTGAACTAGCAATCAACATGTAACCACAAAACCCATGACGTCAAGCAGGGATCAGTGAGATCTGAGATGTAATGTCTTGACATGACATAATGAGGAGGAAAGACTTCATTATATAGATTATTAAAGACTTCAAGAAGAGTCATAAGATAATTCTTTAATTAATTTAGGGTTCCACTAAACAAGGAAAGTACCAACACATAATAATGATGTCTTATGTGTTTACAATAAAATATAACAAGGTGACTTAGGTGGGTATTAGTACCAACACATGATACAAGTTAAGATATAAAACAAAGGTGGGTACATGACCCATAACCCTAGGACCAAGGGGTATACCATAAGGTGGGAAAACAACCATAGTACCCATAAGACCAAAACATCAAGGTATAAATCAAAACAACTCAAGGTGGGTAGAAGACCCCATTAACCACAAGTCAAAGGCAAAGTACCACATGAGCAAGAACAACAACTACAAGGTATAAGGACCAAAAGTGAATCAACCAAGGTGGGGTACAACCAATCATCTCTCTTTCAAATGTACAAGTATTCCATGAATCCATACAACCTGAAAGTTCATCATCACTATATAAGGAAGGGTCCACACTGGATGATGTGATCATGTGGTCCTCTAGACTGCTCCTGAGGTCAAATGTTAGTGGTTCTATCTAACTCAACCATCTCGAAGACCTAGGAGAAGAGGACATCACACATCATCATCTTGGTCCATTGACCAAGATCCACTTGGTTAATTGACCAGGTATGTCACTGTAGGAACTACATGGTCCTTGTGACCAAGAATCTGCCTGGTCCAGGCCAGGAGGTCTCTGTCTCAACCTGCAGGACCTGCTTGGTCCTCGTGACCAAGAAACTGTCTAGTCCCAGACCAGAATACTCTAGAGAGACAAGTAGGGGCCCTAGCCACATACTAGGGACTTTGCCATGGCATCAACCTGCTTGGTCCTCGACCAAGAACCCCAGGGGACAGTTGGGGGCCCTAGGGTACCTTCTAGGGTCTTACTCTTTACTCTGCCTGGTTAACTTGTCCAGGAACCCTAGTTAACTGACTAGGCTACCATCCTCTCTGAGAATGGGTCTCATAGTTGCACTAACTTATTTCATGCTACAGCAAATAACTCCATATCATCAAAATCATTACCTATATTGGGATTCTATTCTTAAATAACACTCTGTGCCCCCCTCCTCTGGGCTCTAGCCTTTGCCAGTTCCCATTGCAATTGGGTGTCATGCTAACCGAGGCACTCTTCACTTTAGATCTAGCCTAAGCAAGACCAAGGGGGAGACCCTAACTAACCTATGAAGGCTAGCGAACCTACTCAAGACCTCCTAGGGAAATGTGAAAGATGAAAAAGGAGAAGATCAAGAGTGGACAGATTTAGATCTAGGATTGATAAGTGGACCCAAGGAGTTAGGGCTTGGTTGAAGAGGCTTATGAGATGGACAAATGTTCAACCAAAGAATGACTAGGCCACTTATGGGTTACGATTAGTAGATCTAGATAGATCTAATGCCAAGTCGAAAGACCCAAGTGGGGCCCACCCTTAAAATATGGAAAATGGTCAAAATGGGGCCCACAAGGTGAAGATCAAAGTGAAATAGCACTAGGGGGTTTGTTGCCTAATGGATCGATGGATTTGAGAAGGAACAAGCAATACCCACGATGCGGATCTAGCAAAAGCCCACCTACCCAACAAGTGCGACCTCCCTTGGAGAGGTCCAGTGCCTTAGATGAGGGGGTAAATGGAGTCGGATGCCCACCAAACTTTAGATCCAAGGTTTGTTAATTATTATAGAGGTGGGTTTTAATTATTAAGCCCAAGGAATTGCTAGATCTCCTCGGATTTAAAATAAAAAATAAAAAAAGAGGGTTTTCAGATATGAGGGTTTGAGATCTAGAGAACAAATGGGTAAGTTAGAAAAATAATATACGTACCTCTTGAGCGTACCTGGATAATGAAAATGGATGTCGATTATGATGAGGATTACTCCCGCAAAGATCAAATGAAAGATTTGGTAGTTTCTCTTGCTCCCACGTTTTGCCCAAGCCCACTAGTGCGTCCCTCTCTTCCTGCAAAACCAAGGAGACAACGCTCAATTAGCAAACAATAATGCGGGTAGATGCAAGTAAGAAGAAAATGGTAGAGAATAATTGGTACAAAGACAAAATCACTCCTTGTTTGATCCCAAATTTGATATAAGCTTGCAAGGTAGGCCTCCCCACCAATGCGCACTCCTCCAAATCGTCCTCTTGCCCTGCAAATCGATATAGTGGAACAAAAATGGAAAATAGCTACCAATATCCCTTAGTGCAATGGAAAAGCATTTACAATCATCATAGCGTAAACATCCATCTCAAGATCCAACTATGTACTCAAAAGATATTTCTTGTATTCCAATAACCAAGAGCTAAAAATCTCTAGATGCCTTTACAATAGGGGGGCCTCTTCCTTAAATAGGAGGAGAGAGACCAAAACCCTAACCACTTTATGAACGAGTGGTTGAGATCAAAAGATAAAAACAATACAATCAACGACTAAGATGAGCCGGTACAATATAACATGGATCCACTCACATGAGGTGGGTGCGCACTCACTAAAAGAATCCCTAGGGAGGTGCGCACCACATAAAAGTGACTAAAACATAAGTGTGCCACATAAGATGCCAAGGACAAGTGACTAGGAGCACATGGTGGGGCTAGGAGGCTTTATTATCCTTCACTAGCATCACCCCATGGCACAATAATATAACATATGACTCAATAACATGTCCAAGTGAATAAATGATCAAATCCTGCCCCCTTCAACTGAGAGAAGAATGCATCAAATGACAACCCAGAGACTGTGTGGACCCCACTGAATGTTGCAAGTTGATCTGGAAGGAGTGGGATACATCATAGGTGACCTTTGAACATACCTCATGCCAAAACCTTGCCTCAATAGCCCAAATCGATTTCCTTAATGACCTTTTTATTCCATTTTTTTTCCACTTGAAAAACCATCAAAATGCCTGAAACCCACTGCCAGATGCCCGAGCACAAAATCTGACTGCACCATCATGTCTGGAGAGGGGGTAATATGGTAATAACAAGTGGCTGGACCACCCTTCTCCTCTGTAGCGCCATAGGCAAACAAGCAAGCTCAAGGCAACTGTTGGACAAGCCATTTCTGCATGGCAAAACGGGCCAAAAGTGGAAATATGCCAATATCATCTCTGAGAGTGCTTGAAACTGATAATTGAGTGTCTCAATAGACTAAAAGGTTCAAATCTACTAGAGATGAGTACCCATACACACTGTGGCAACTTGTAAGATCATCTGTAGCCTCAGCCATACTCGGATAATAATAATATAATGGTCTGGAAATAATAATAACCAATAAAAACGTGCATCAACCATCATCTAAAACCTGTGTCCACTGTATGGAGCCATCAAAGGTGTATCAAAGGACCATAAATCATTACTGGTCCGACTCATCACGGATCCCAAGGTTGACCAAGTCAAACTGGGTTTGAGCAGGTCAAAACTGATCAAAATATGACCCAGGCTGAAAAAGCCTACTGCTGCAAGTGCAAATGGTTAAGACATGCTCTTTTAAGCATTTTCATAGCAAGACTTAAAGCATTAAGCATCATTTCACTGGCAATTAATTAATAATAGCATAAAGCATAAGTTCAAATAATTATTTACTTTACAAAAGAACCTCAAGGATATACTCATTCTGTAGACACGATCAATTTGCTAGCAAAGGGTGAAGGTGAAAAATACAAGGCTAGGACAAGGGGATGACTCAACTGACACAACACTGTGATACTTTGGATAAGGGAAAGGGAATACACACTTAAGCATGTGTCGGATAATAAATACACAGGGAATGGCAGTGTCTCACAAGTGGAATAAGTTGTTTAGAGGAGTGCTTATTCAACCTTGGCAAATGTCTACAGATCACATCATTTCATTTCATTTCCTTGGCCAACAGTCTTTGGATTTAGCATATATTTAACCACTTCTTACATTAGGCCAATATAACCCTTTGGGGATTTTGCATGTGCTTAGAAGCACAACTACTAAAGCTTTCATCCAGGGTGCTTTTAGTTTCCAAATAATTTCATTTGACAACCCTTTTGGCGATTTTGCATGTGCTTAGAAGCACAACTACTAAAGCTTTCATCCAGGGTGCTTTTAGTTTCCCAATCATTTCATTTGACAACCCTTTTGGGGATTTTGCACATGCTTAGAAGCACAACTACTAAAGCTTTCATCCAGGGTGCTTTTAGTTTCCAATTCATTCAATTTCACAACCCTTTTGGGGATCTTGCATGTGTTTAGCAACACAACTACTCAAGCTTTCATCCAGGGTGTTTATTCATTTAAGTTTTCATAAATGGTGGTAGTATAATTTGCTTCAGGTCTTAGCCAACACAACTCAAACAACTAGGGGGACTCTCTACAATCAAGACCAAACATTGGGGCAACCGACTAGAGTGATCAAGGTATCAAATCTAACTCACCAAACGGTAAGTTCTGTTGCCAACTCGGAGCCGAGACACAAACTAACAGGGATGCTATCCAACACAGAGGCAAAAGTGGGGAAGTCCTCCATATCACAGGCTGAGGTGTAAGTCAGAGTAAAAACCAATAGTGGGAAAGACAACGAATGGATGGGGAAAGTGAAAGTGATGCCTAAGCTAGCAAGCCATAAAAGGTGAGAATGATCATGTCCACACTCCTAAGAGGGTAAAACCAACGAGTATAAAACAAGAGCTTTTTAAGTGTAAAAAATACAACCATTTAGATAATCATCAACAACTATATTCATTTTATATAGATATACTGCCAGATCATGATTACTGTATACTAAGTCAAGCTATCAAAATGACCAAAAGAGCAAGATAATAAAACCAATGCACATCATATACCTGCTGGGCCATATACCTGTATCTGCAATCTGGATCACCTGTAACCACTGAGACACCGCTGTTGATACTCTGGGCACTGCACTACTCTGTATGGAATAAAAGGTCATCTCGGTCGTCAAATCTGAGGTCAAGAGGCTCAGTCGTGGCATAAGGTCTACTGCATGTCTGATCTGGGGCTGCTATGATGTGTGAGTGATCATAAGTAATACTGCTCATCATAGCTGATCTCATTGAAACTGTGTAAAGTCAAAGCTCAAAAATATATACTGAACATGGTAGCCCGGCTACTATGGATATTATAACAAGTCCATAGCACATAAATTTCTATAAGGCCAAGTGGTCATGGTGCCCAACTGATTCATCATCTTGAGTGACATGACATTGGTTGGTTGATGCTCTAGAATCTATGATGCAATTATGAAACAATATATAATTGATCATCAAGGTGATAAATAAAGGGTTATGGCTGCCATTTTTCCTCCCCTGGTTAATTGCTTGCAATGTGGGAAAGTTTCTATGTCAGGGTTTACCTTCTTGGTTTATCCATTCTCTCACTATATTTTAATTTCACTTGCATTTATTTCTTTCTTTGTTAGGAGTTGCCTCGACATTCCATCACTATTATTGTGGCTTGCAGTACTCTCTAGTCCCATTGAACTAGTTTTGTTACTTGTACACATTAATATCATCTTATCTTATCTCTATACCAGAAATCAGTTTATATTAGGAGAAAGTAATCATAAATTACAAAAAATTCTAAAGAGAATCTTTCCTAACCCTTTAAAAGTTGGATTGAATTAAAAGAAACTATAGTCAAAAGATTCTCAAACCTAACTGATAAATTTGAAGCTCTTGTTTCTGATTGAGAGAGGCCAAACAACCTAAAGACGTGAAATTATTATCATTCATCATGTCATAATAGGATAGGAATCTGAAATGGATCCGAATAACTCCAAACATTGTAGAAGGAAGATTATTGACAAAGTTTGAAGTCAATGGTCCTTGAAGACCAATGGCCAATCACCTGATAATTGGCGTTTGAAGACAGCATTATAAAAATAAATGCTTGCTTGATGCAAACACAACCAAGAGAGAAGGAAAAAAATGCAGCTTCAGAAAAAGAAGGGCAATAGCAGAAGGGTGAAGGATGAAGTCTGTTTGAGGATCACAGGACAAAGGAACTTTGAGCCCACCCACTCTGAACAAAGGCTTTCTCGGGGCCAAAGCAACCTGAAAATATTGCCTGTGAGTAAGAATACACAATTCTCTGTTGAGTGTACAGCTCCAGTTGTAAATTCCTAAGCAGTAGAAAGTTGAAACCATCAAATGTTAGTTTTCCTGTTTGGGTTTGCAGGGTAATCTATTGTCTCTGTGTGAATTACTGTGTGAATGAGTTTCACTGTGTAATTGCTTCAATTTGGTGGAATTGTTTGTGGCTTAAAACTACATTGTATAGCACATTGTGGCATCGAATCATCTTTAATTGAATAGTCATTGGAATTTGTGGGCCAATCACTCATTTGCGCTGTTTAAACTTTGCTGGATAATTAATTCATTAACTCCGGCATTGCTATTTAGTATTAATTGTTGAATCACTGATAATGAATTGGGTGGTGCTCTGTCTAAATCTGAGTAATTCAGTGCTGTGACCAAGTGATGAGATAGTTGGATGTCTATTCCTTGAACTCCCACAGGTGTTGAGTTCTCTTTAAGAAATTGCTGCCATGGAATACTGAAGCCTACTACTACAGCATGATTGATCATTTAATTGAGTCAATGGTTTTACCCATCGGTCGTTGTTCCCTTTATGGTTGAATTGTTGGGTTGTTGAACCACCAGCTGGTGTTTCCCTTGCTATTAAAAGTATATTAAAGTCTCATGGCTGTGTGATAGGTAATTGGCATGGTGCATGTTTAAATGTGTATATCTCAAGTTAACAGCACTGCAATAAATGATGTTTCTGTGGTGTTTACCTACAGCCAGTCAATTGAGTTGACCAAATTCTGATATGGCAATACTGATGTTTTCATAACATGCCAGCCGATTACATTATTAATGTATCGCAGTCTCCTTTATAAACAATTATATGTTCACTGCTTGTCTTTTAGTTTGAGAAACGATTGAAGAAAGCAATGTTATATATAAAAGAATGCTCCAATGTGATTGTTAGTAATCAATTCAACAAAGATAAGAGTGCTGGGCTGAACATCATACACAAACAGCTTGTTAATTGGTTGCCATCATAAGCAAAGCAGAAGTGTTCTTCTTGTTGAGTATTTGCCTGAGTGTAATAATAATAATAAACATAAAATTATGTGAAAAGACACATCTTAACTAAAAGGTATGATCCAATGTAGGGACATGACCATTCATCCACAATGACCAGTCAATGCATATATAAGTATATACCATTCCATGGCATTGTATTCATATTCTATCGTTTATTCAATCATATATATTTTAATTTTTTATTACTGTCCTATATGGATTCTGTTTACTGTCCTTATGTTGGATATTTGCTAGTAAATGAAAATTTGTTCATTTCGTCGTTTGGTATCAGAGCTTCATGTTGCTTCGGTCTTTGGCCATATCTTATTAGACTGTCTGATCCAGCCTTTGGTCACTCAAAACTCTCAGAGTTCACTGACCTCTGGTCTTTGACCACAAACCGGCTTTTGGCCACATTTAAGTTCAGAAATTTCGTAAAGAAATAATACTCCACTACTAACATTTGTAAGAGTGAAGAGCAGTAGAAGTTGACAGTGACACCCTATTAGATTATGGTAACTTCGGGCTGTCCTCAATGACTCAGATGCCTTACATGGAGGTACATCAGTACCATAGGCATCAGGATGGAGTAGAGAGTGAGATGCACTCTACTCAGTGGCATGAGCCCAGTGGGGGCTGCATGCGGAGCTTCAGGGGAGATTGACCTATGCATGCATGAGTATTGCATGACCTGTTAGCATTCAGTGACTGCATGCAAAAGTGACCTTTTGTATGCACCGGGAATTAGGGTTTTGACAAACCTAATTCATTGGTGAGATTATTTATAGAGGCAAGGGGTCCCCAGATGAGGTTACTCAGTTGTATCATCAGAGAGAGATACTGCTAGAGTGAGGAGGACGAATCTGCACATGTGGGGTGACTTTCTGAGATATAGAGGAGTTGCTGCAGGAGCTAGGAAGGTCAGATCTGAGCTAGATCAGTGACCTTTAGTTCTAGAGAGGCTAGATACCCGTTCTTGTGAGCTGAGAGAGCTCAACAGTGAGATTACTGTGGAGATTGGAGGAGGCCGAGTTCTCTTGGAGGAGGACGTTTTTCCTGAGGGTAGAGAAGCTCATTGTGAGCTGGATTGACCGATTAGGAGTCTGTGACTTGCAGGATAGCCTTGCCTCGAGATTTGAGGAAGGTAAGGGACGATCGGAGCTCAGATCTGTTGAGATCCGGAGCAGTATGAGCATTTGACATCTAGAGGGGAGGGCGCACTTGTGCATGCAGAGGAGGTCGATTTCATCAGTGGGCAGTCTTCAGAGCGAGTAGATCAGAGCAGAGAGATCTAGAGAGGGCAGATCTATCAAGGCACCGTCAGAGCACTCAGATCCAGATTGGCAGTTAGGGCATACTTCTTCAGTGCATGCATCAGTTGGATGCATGCAAATTAGAGTTTGTCCTGTTCAGAGGGATTGAGTTACCGGCTGAGGTAATTCTGTATTGTACTGTCTTTTATACTTCTATATGCTCTGGGCTCGAGAGGGAAGATAGCCCCATAGTTAGCTGGTTTTTCTCGAAAGGGTTCCAGGGTATATCTGTTGTCTATGTGGTTGATTGCATTTATGTTCAGTTGGTAAATGCAGATCTAGTTGTTTGAGTTTATTTCTTTATGAGCATATATTGATTTAGAGACTCATACCACTTGAGATCTCAGGGCGAGCCAAAGGGAGTAGTGATCTCTGGATCTATATATATTTACATGGTATCAGAGCCCTGTTAAGGATCAGGGTGAGTAGGCACACATAGATCTGCAGTGGTGGTGACTAGATCTGAGATAGATCTAGTAGATCTGTGGAGATAGAGACCAGATCTACCAGATCTGAACATTCCCGTTCAGATCTATCAGTTCAGTTGGTTTGTGGTTAGATCTGAGACAGATCTACCAGATCTGTGATCAGGAGAGACTCTTGTTCACTGTGGGTTACAGTTTCTTCAGTTGGGTGAGTATGGCTACTGGTTTGAGAGTGGAGGACCGGTTGGATGGTGCCTCCAACTATAGTGCATGGAGGGCACGTATTACTCTCTTGCTGAAAGAGAGTGAGTTATGGGATGTTGTGAACAACACGACAACAAATCCCATTACTGTTCCGTCTGATGCCACTGCCAAAGCAGTGTATGACAAGAAGAATGTGAAGGCTCAGAGGATCCTGCTTGATGCGATCAAGGATCACCTCATCCCACATGTCTTTACCAAAGACAACGTGTTTGAGATGTGGGATGCTTTGACTAGTCTGTACCAGAGCTCCAATGAAAACATGAAGATGGTTCTCAGAGAGAAGCCGAGAAGTATCAAGATGGGGAAGGATGAGAGCATGGTTACCTATCTCACCAAGATCTCTCAAGTGAGAGATGAGTTGGGAGCAGTCGGTGAGAAGGTAGAGGACAATGAGTTGGTTCGACAGGCCTTGAATGGCGTGTCTATGACATGGGCAATGTTTGTTCAGTCTATCATAGGTCGTGAGAACCTTCCCAAGTGGGATCGACTGTGGGATGATTTCACACAGGAGGGGACCCAGAGAGGGTACATCCAGAGTTTAGTTTCTGCTATTCCTGAGGAGGAGGATGTGGCTCTTGCAGCAGGCGGGAAGCAGAGGGGCAGACAGAAGAAGGATCTGAGCAAGATCAAATGTTTCGCCTGCAATGAGTATGGACATTATGCGGGACAGTGTCCACATAAGAAGAAGGGGAAGCAGGCGAAGGATGAGCAGGTGGCAGCAGCAGAGGAGGTTGATGAGTTCTCTTCTCGGTTTGAGAAGGAGTTCTCACTAGCCACAGTTCAGTTAGGACATGATAGTAGCCCACCAGAGATTCAGGGTGATCAGAGATGGAGAGTGGACAGCACTCTCAGTAGTCATATGACAGGAGTGCGAGATGCATTCCTGATCCTATAGCATACAACAGTGCAGTTGACTCGGGATGGTCAGGGGGTTGACCATTTAGTTACTGGTGTGGGCAGAGTGAGATTTCTGCTTGACCGTGGGGAGCTCCTGGAGGTTTCAGGAGTGTTCTTTGTTCCAGGACTGAGAGGGAATGTTCTCTCAGTGGCAGCATTGGCAGCTGCAAGATACCCTGTAGTGTTTCACAGGGATCAGTTCTTCACCTATCCTAGAGGAGTAGACCCAGTTTTACTTGGTTACAAGATCGATGGTGATTACTTGGTTCATGGACAACCTACTTCGGGCACATCAGGATGGCTGAGTGCATCCTCTTCAGATGCAGAGGAGGATGATGAGCAGGATGCTCATAGCAGAGATGAGGCCAGGAGGAGTGAGCCTGTTCAGCAGATGGGTGGGCGAGATGCTCACCATGATGAGGATCAGGGCAGTGATTCTGGAGTTCAGTTGGATGAGCGAGATGCTCTTGACAGTGATGGAGATGTGGAGATTGAGCCCTTGGGCTCATATCAGAGGGATGAGCATGCTGCTCATGCAGGCACTAGTCAGAGAGTGAGTTGGTATGACATGGTTGAGATGGACTTGGCTCAGGAGAGAGCTCAGTCAGTTCAGTCAGTGCAGAGACAGAGGGAGTTGACTTACAGAGATGAGTCAACTCAGGGTCATAGGCAAATGATCTACAGAGCAGTGAATCCACTTGATAGAGGTCTTCAGAGTTGGTTAAAGCAGCAGAGACTCAGAGAAAGTCTGAGTCAGAGTGTAGTGGTAGAGTCAGCAGTGGTTGACAGGAGGGCTTCTTCCGAAGCCACACATATGGAGATTGATCAGGATGGTTCAGGTCAGAGTGCAGCAGTGACAGGCAGATCAGTTAGATCAATGTCAACTACAGAGGACTTGTTGGATCCAGGTATTCATGGTAGGACTTCCCTCGTTAAGAGGGAGTGTTAGATTATGGTAACTTCGGGATGTCCTCCATGACTCAGATGCCTTGCATGGAGGTACATCAGTACCATAGGCATCAGGATGGAGTAGAGAGTGAGATGCACTCTACTCAGTGGCATGAGCCCAGTGGGGGCTGCATGCGAAGCTTCAGGGGAGATTGACCTATGCATGCATGAGTATTGCATGACCTATCAGCATTCAGTGACTGCATGCAAAAGTGACCTTTTGCATGCACCGGGAATTAGGGTTTTGGCAAACCTAATTCATCGGTGAGATTATTTATAGAGGCAGGGTGTCCCCAGATGAGGTTACTCAGTTGTATCATCAGAGAGAGATACTGCCAGAGTGAGGAGGATGAATTTGCACATGTGGGGCGACTTTCTGAGATAGAGAGGAGTTGCTGTAGGAGCTAGGAAGGTCAGATCTGAGCTAGATCAGTGACCTTTAGTTCCAGAGAGGCTAGATACCTGTTCTTGTGAGCTGAGAGAGATCAACAGTGAGATTACTGTGGAGATTGGAGGAGGTCGAGTTTTCTTGGAGGAGGACGTTTTTCCTGAGGGTAGAGAAGCTCATTGTGAGCTGGATTGACCGATTAGGAGTCTGTGACTTCCAGGATAGCCTTGCCTCGAGATTTCAGGAAGGTTAGGGATGATCGGAGCTCAGATCTGTTGAGATTCAGAGTAGTACGAGCATTTGATATCCAAAGGGGAGGGCGCACTTGTGCATGCAGAGGAGGCCGATTTCATCAGTGGGCAGTTTTCAGAGCGAGTAGATCAGAGCAAAGAGATCTAGAGAGGGCAGATCTATCAGAGGCAACGTCAGAGCACTCAGATCCAGATTGGCAGTTAGGGCATACTTCTTCAGTGCATGCATCAGCTGGATGCATGCAAATTAGAGTTTGTCCTGTGCAGAGGGATTGAGTTACCGGCTGAGGTAATTCTGTATTGTACTGTCTTTTATACTTCTATATGCTCTGGGCTCGAGAGAGAAGATAGCCCCATAGTTAGCTGGTTTTTCTCGAAAGGGTTCCAGGGTATATCTGTTGTTTATGTGGTTGATTGCATTTATGTTCAGTTGGTAAATGCAGATCTAGTTGTTTGAGTTTTTTTTATTTATGAGCATATATTGATTTAGAGACTCATACCACTTGAGATCTCAGGGCGATCCAAAGGGAGTAGTGATCTCTGGATCTATATATATTTACACACCCATCTGCTAATTGACAGCGCAAAAGCAGGTGATGACACTAAAAACAATTGAGGCAGTCTGATGTTGGCATGAAACCTTGTTCATTTCATTTCCCTGCAAATAGAAAGGACTTTGTATAAATTCGTATGCATAATTGTATTTTCAGAAGCCGCCTAAGCCAGAACATAAAAACTGCCAATAATAAATTGTGTGCAGTAATTTTCCAGGCTGAGAAAACAAAACATTGCCAGGATTTCCCTCAGGTATTGTTGCAGACAGGGTTTGCTTTATCTTGCATGAGTATTTCAGATTTAAAGTTAAACCATCACACCATGATTATAGTGATTTGGATGGAATATTAGATCCATGGAAAACTCCTAGGTTATTAGTTGTTGAGTTCAGTGCCGGTGACTTTTGAAAAGAAAAAGAAAACTAAAAACGGAAGTTAATCGGTGAAGTACTACAGCTACCACCATTCAATACACTGCAAAATAAGGTAACAGGGATATATTCACAAGTTTTGGGCATCAAATCTATCAAATCTAGGGTGAATTTACTGTCAAGAGAACCACTATAGAGTCACTGGGTGATACATCCAGTGGGTGAAGGGAAAGGTGAAGGTGAAGGGATTACAACAAAGTATATCGTGACACTAGCAAACTAAGGTTAAGGTGGAACTGCCATGACATTAGCGAACTAAGGTTAAGGTGGAACTGCAGCAAAATATCAGAGAAGTGGACAACTTTTCAATTGTCACTGCCATTTGATTCCAATTTCCAATTCCACAAGTTTTGTTGCCAAATAACCATCCTTCGAGAAGGACAACAATGAAACCATTGTGGAAAGACTACATTTTGTGGTGCTTGAACTCCAAAAACCTAAGTTGAACGAAACTTGGAAACGTTTCCAAGTTTCTAAAACGGGAACTTCTGGAAACATGACCCCCCCAAAATGGGTACGTCTAGGGAAACATAATATATAAAAAATATGAAAATATAGATATGTAGTTTTTTTAAAATAACTCATTATCTTGCAAGAAAATAAGCAACAAAAATAAGAATGATATACATAAATGACACTTTAGAAGGAAACCCATATGGCTATATTAACTCTCATAGATTATTACATGATGCAAAATCCTATAGCTTGGTGGTTTGACTAATGCCAATCTCGTACCCTCATACATGATAGAATCCAGTGGAAATGCCACAAGCCTGAAATCCCGAAAACTGTTGTCTATTGAATTCTGAAGTGGATACGAAATTCAACTTTCTCCATATGAAGTTTGATGTGGTTGGAACCACTCAAACATCCTGAAACAATTAATGGTAATGTTAAAAATTAAGTAAAAGGATAGAAAAGTTAAGATAAAGGAGAATGTCACTTTTACTTTAAGAATTTAATATTAGCATTAATTACAAGATGACAAACTCCCCAAAGCCCAATCCTCTATTGTGATGAACAAGGCGACATTTTTCTATGAGTTTCACATCCCTCATGGGCACATGGGTGGCCCTGGAAACTTTCAAAAACATGCCTGAAACGCCACTGAAAAATGGATGAAACTCCTTGGAAACGTCCTTGGCCATATCATACGACGTTTCCAAATTTGGAAACACTCTACAAAACGACCTAGGACATTTCCAAGGTGTTTCGTACCTTTTTCTATGTTTCTAGTTGTTTCAGGGATTGGTACGCTACCATTCTAGGCGTTTCCTGCAACATAGCCAAAAACACTGCCACTCATTAAACTTCCAACCTTTAGTTTAGTAACTGACAAGATCCTTCATAGAAGCATCCACATATACATTTGTGGCGACTTTATTATTAATAAAAGGCAACTTAAAGTAGAAGTTTTAAATTAAAGTATAAAAGTTTCGATATAAAGTTATAAAGGGGTTGATTAAAGTTATTCCAATTCTAAGTCAATCAAAGGAGTTATAAAATAATCTCTAAGTTTCAATCCAAAGATGTTTGACGAAGGTAAAGAAGATTTAAAGAAAATGATTTTATTAATAAAAAGGGTAGGTTTTCTTATAAAGGTCTTTCAACCCTGTCTTTACAATAATAAAATTCCAAGGTATTATTTGTTAAACTTTCCAGAGGTCACTACTCGCTCTGGAAACCTTGAGATCTCAATGACTTTGAGTCTCTATAAGCCAAATAAGCAAACTGACTTATAACAAAGTACTAACAGATCTCTTAACAACTTGAAGAAATAATAAGTAATCACACAAATGAACTCACAAATTTATCCTGGAAACCCCAATGGGGAAAACCAACGTTGATGGGGCTTTCTTCTTTCTCGAGCCCAGAGCATATAAGATGAGTATAGTTACAAACATAAACTTAGAAGATACTATCGAACCTAACGGGTATAAAACCCTAGATCTGCAGCAGCTGCAACTGTTGCTCTTGGGAAATGTGCCCCCTCTGTCTGTTCATATCTGGATCTCTCTAAAGGTCTGTTTCAACTGCTCTTAGGATGTAGTCTCACTTCTCAATCTCCTTTGCCCTGATCTGCTCTGTCAGTGGAGAATTGATGCAACCTCCCTCTGTAGAATGCGCCCCCTCTACATGGGAAATGCGCCCCTCCCTCTGTGAGGTCGCCCTCTCTTTATCTCTGATCTCTCTTTGCACATATGCTCTCACTTCCATCAGTAATGATGGATTTGTGCCTCTGATCAAGTGAGGATTGATCCAACTCAGATCCCCTCACTCTCCCTCTCTGCAGATGCGCCTCCCTCTCTTAGAAAGTCGCCCACTCTACATGCACAAGTCTCCCTCCTCTCAAACTCCTCTCTCTCTGAGAAATCTGTTGAGTAACCTTTACCGGTGGCCTTCTGCCTCCTTATAACAACTCATTGACCGATTAGGGTTATCGAAACCCTAAAGTGAGTGCATGCAAAAATCTCGCTTTTGCATGCATTTTAATTAAAAACTGTGCATGCATGAGGCAAATCACTTTGAAAGGTCTGCATGCATCCATCGTTGGATTCATGCCATCTGGTAGAGTGCATCTCACCCTCTACCCCGTCCTGATGCCTATACTGCAAATGTACCTCCATGCTAGGCATTTGATCATGGAGGACAACTTTCTTGGTTAACTTTTCCACATTATTCAAGGAAAAGACACTAATATCCATCTTTGTCTAGGCAAGAAGGAAAATTACATTAATATCGACTTGGCGAATCAATTATTATACCCAAAATCTAGTATAATAAAAAATAAAAACATTCTTGGCGATGGATATGAAATTACGGACTTAGAATTAAACATAGATGATTATAAACTCATATCCTAATTCAATGTTACAACTGTGTCTAAAGAAGGCGTTGATATAATTCTTGGTTCATCATGGATGGAATCTTTGGGAATCGACGAAATTTTTAGCAGCGAAATTTCGCCAATTGGTTATTTTTTTGGGTTTAAAAAAAATTGCTATTTGGTCATTTTTATTCTCTAATATCCCCTATATTTACATGAAATATGTTTTTTATCATAATATTTGCTAAAATTTACATGTCTTAGTAGTAAATTGTATGTTTCATATTTAGTATTCGCCTATCAGTCTATATATATTTTTTTTCAATCCAAAATAATCGCCTAGAATACTAGACTTAAGTATTCTTATATAATCCTTAAAAAATATCCTGTTGGGAACCTTCATCCTAAACATGAAAAATAAATTTTTGTCCTTCTCCTATAGGAAGAAGAAGATAGCACTACAAGATCTTAGAATGGAGTCATATTTAGAATCTCCATCATCAGAAGACTTCAAAGATATCTCAAAGGTGATCTCTTAGGTTAATTAGAAGTCAATACAAAAGATACAAAAGGAATTTGAAAAGGTTGTCGTTGATAAAGATGAAGACCTTTCTTTTCTAAGAAACCATAATTAAAGATTACTAGCCCAAATTAAGAAGCTGAGGGTTGATAAGAAGTTGCTATAGGGGAAACTAGCGCAGTTTACCAACAACGAACAAGCAATTGATAAAGAAACAATGACCGATTTGTTGAAATACAGAAGTCTTCAGATGTAAAAATCAAGATGTTTGAAATAAGAACCAATACAGATCCAATCGAAATCTTATCAATAACCAGTGTGACTAGTCAATGTCTAGTGCTCAAGATCATTCAATATCCAATTACACGAAAACTTCACTGTATCATTAATTTAACAATGATGTGGTTACTTGCAGAGATGTGTGTCAACAATAAGAATTCCCAACAAAGCCAAATCTACTAATAAGATCAAAATGCTGAGAACTAACCTAATTAACCAAAGAGAGAGGGATAATACTGTATGCAAAAGAGTGATTTCCAGATCTGCTGTAGATAAATTCTGAGTTATAATTTACACAGTGCAGCAGGTGAATGTATTACATGAAAATCAAACTTATTATTCTCCAGATTTGTGTGCATAAAAGGTAATAGCTTGATCATCCACCAACCATATATATCAATCCAAATCAGTTTTAGCAAATTATTATAAGTCTCAAGTCTGTGACAATGTCAATAATTCTTTGGCACTCAAATCAGTTTTTTGTCATTTAATAACATTCATAGATAATGACGCATGTGCCAATGCTTGTAAACATGTCAAGAGTTGATATCAGCGATCAAGCACTCAAGATCAGATCTTTTGTATGTTGCCAATATGAAAAAAAGAGATAAAAGCCAGCATTCAATCTTAAGTACTTTCAGATCTGATCTAGGGTAATTTCAGAGTTAAACATACACATAAAAATTCTCTAAAAAAGGGCAAAAAAATGATTCCAAACTGTGCTAACTTTGTTTTGGTTTTATGTTACAGGTATAGGGTGAAAGGGTACTACACACGGGATTGCAGACCTGTGTTGAGCTTGGGAGAGGGCTCAGATTAGGGTAGCGAAGGAATGGGGAGAGAATGGAGAAGTGTAGGGAGATGGTAGGGAGAAGGGGAAAGAGGAGAAGGAGATAGGTAGGGAAGTGGAGAAATAAGGGCTCGAATAGGGCAACAGGTGGGCAGCAGGTAGCAGACTGTGGGAGCAGCAGGGAAGCACATCTGTGACGGGCCAGTGAGGAGGAAATTTGGGAGGCCGAGGTGTAGGCTTGGAGAAGAGGGGGAGGTGAGTAGGATGGTGAAGAGGGCGAAAATCTTTAGGGCAGAGAAGGGTAGGTCGCATGGGGTAGAAGGTCTGCAGTTTCTGCAGTTTAGGGTTTTGACAGGGAAAAAAAACAGAGTTAGGACTTTAATTTAGGGTTTTTAAAATTAGTTTTAACACCAATATTTAGGGTTTATTCAATTAGAAATTAGGTTTTATTAACATAGACATTAACAACTAACTCATAAAATAAAATGTAAGACTAATTAACATAGAAAGAACTAGGTTAAGAATAATATTTACAAACATACAAACTCAGAAATTTAGGTTTAGAAGTAGATGAAAGAGCAACTTAGGGTTCAATAGAAAACTATCTACCCAACCCTAGGGCATCAATGCCAGGAGTTGCCCTTCTTAAGATGGTACTTGGAAAGCTTGGCAACGAGGGCTAACCTCAACAATCTTTGAGATTCGTTGAGGAGACCTAGCCTAGCAAAACTTGAAGACCTAAAGGTCAAACTTGAATGCAAGGGTGATCAAAAACAAAAATGAAATGCTAATCAAGACAAAATGAAGCAACAATGGTTTCCATTCAACCCTAACAAGCATCACTTTCATACAAATTGACTAAGAGACATCAAACCAAAAGTATAGATACCTCCAAGTGCATGTGTTAAGCAAACAACTCTAGCCTCACCTTAGCAATGGCATGAACAATAGTAAAACTTCCAAGAAATGCTTGAAATTTGCAAAATAACCTTCATCAAGGAGTGCATCCCTTCAAAGAGCCCTAGTTAGGGCAAATAGCAGACATAATGAAATTATCCCAAGAGTTGATGATGAAAAATGAAGTGAGGAGATTGAATTTATATGATCTCACATTCACTTTTACATAAAATAAGGTCAATTTAATATTAAAAATGTCAACTTAAAAATAAAACAAAAATAATATAAAATAATGATAAGAGTGGGCGAATTGAGACTTTTTCCCCAGTATTCACCCCTACATGTCAAAAATGACTGAAAAAGGCCACATCGGGCTGAACTGAAGGTTGAGATGCGGAGGGGGGGGGGTCATCATACCCCTACTGACCCCAGAAATAATGAAAATCCCTCAACGCCCCCCCTCAAAGCAAGCATTCTGCAGCCAAGGAAAGGATGACGTCATCCTTTGTGGAGGCCAGGGAGAGCTAGGGCTGGTGCATCAGGAGGGTGTAGGAGAAGACTTGGGCCCATAACATGGGCCCCAGTGCTGAAGAAAATCATGCCATCAGTGTAAAAGTAATGGGGGGGGAGTCATGTGGTCCAATGACCCATCCTTGGGGACCCTAGTCACCAACCTCAGGGTTTCAAACCCTTTTGTGAGGCCATCAACAGTGCCGTGAGGATCATTTATCTTTACATGTGCTTGAGGAGTGTGCAGAACGGTTTGATGAAAACCAAGCACCTGATCTTATCCTGAGGGAACTTGAGCAGTTCCCTGAAGACAATCACTCTGCCATAGGAGAGTGGGATGAGATCACCCCACTTGGACCAGCCAATAATGAAGAAGATGCAGCCATAAGTCTTGTTACTGAAGGTTGCAGACATACAAAGAAGGTTCACAGTTCTTTCTCACATGTCCTAGATTCAATAATAACAATGGGTGAAGAAGTTTTTCTGGTTGATGCCACATGTACAACAGGAGGATCATGATCTGTCCTTATGGGAGATAGATCCTATTGCAACAGAGATGGCTGATTATAGCTCATGTGAATCAGCAAGCAAGATTTTTGATTCATCCACTGAATGGATGGATAGAGGCATCATTGAAAGGGAAAATCTGGAAGGTAAAAGTTTTTTGTCTTTCTGCAAGAAAATTGTTTTTAATATTGCTGATTTTTCTATGATTTGCAAGCAGTAGAAAAGGCATAATTTGCAGCCATTAGATTCTTCCAGTTCACATTCACATAAGGTTCAGGTGTACAAGTGCATATTAGAAATTTTCATGAGCATTGGAAGCAGAGAGATTCCAACTTGGTATTGGGATCATGGCATCTTTCAGAATGCCACAATTTTTGGAAGAATGTTGCACAATCCATGGGATCCTGGCATTCCTTGGGTTGAAAGTTTGTTCTTGATGTCATTTGGGCTTGGGAGAAAGCACCATAGGCAGTGGGATCCAGGAGGGTAATCCAGCTTGCTTTTCTTGTTAGTTTTTCAGAATTTACTTCAATTTGATCTAGGATCTTAACTGAGAGAACAACATGTACAACATATCTACAACATATCAATCATGGACACAATAATGCAAGCACACAAGAGACACAGAGTTTACTTGGGGAAAACCATAAAGTGAAAAACCCCAATAACTTCCTCAGAGATAGATAGAGCAATGATACAACCCAATCATAAGAGATAGACATCTCCTAGCAGCAGCTTCTCCTCCTCCACAAGTGCGCCACTCTCCAAAGAGTGTGTGTGAGAATAGAATAATAAAATAGAGTGTCTCCCGTACTCTATTTATACTTGACTTGACTTGCCTAATAACCTTTACTAGGTCGGTCTTAACTTAACCACATAACATAATGCTGACTGGGTCGACACCCAATAGGGTGGTCTAATAACCCTTTGACCCACATGGCCGACCCCCAATAGGGTGGTCTAATAACCCTTCGACCCACATGGCCGACCCCAACAAGGTGGTTTAATAACCCCATCAAGTATAAGTTACGACACTTACAATATAAATGACGACACTTCCGTATAGAGGAATAATAACATCTCTATAGGAATACAAACACTTTCGTATAGAGGAATAATAACATCTCTATAGGAGTACAATATACATATATGAAATACATTCCGAAGTTACATATACATCAACACTCCCTCTTAACTAGGAAGGTATTTCTCGACACAGATCTGCTAGCACAAGTCTTCTTCTTTGGATCATCATCAGCGAATCATCATCCTCGAATCATCGTCATCATCACTGCTGCTGCTATCTCAATCAATCTTTGAATCTACTTGTCATAGGAAGTTCTACAGAGCCAGTCCTTTTTCATACTAGATGTAGGTCCACCATCTGCAGGTCTTCATCATCACTGGCCATACTGTGGAATCCTCAGGACTTATTACGTGCGTCACAAAACCTGGCTGCAGCATCCTAGGCTGTTACGAGCACACAGCTCTACTTGTCGGATCTCCCAGGAGCACATTACATGTGACTGTCACAAAACCTTAAAAGAGTTTCTTGACTAGCAAGAACCCTAAAGAGCATCTGAGGCCTTTTTCATCCTGTCCAGATCTCCAGGACTTATTACATGTGACCCCCACCACAAAACCTTAAAAGAGTGTCTTGTCAAGCAAGAACCCTAAAGAGCATCTGAGGCCTTTTTCATCCTGTCCAGATCTCCAGGACTTATTACATGTGGTCATGGCAATGCCTCGAAAGAGCATCTGAGGCCTTTTTCATCCTGTCTAGATCTCCCAGGTCTACTTACATGCCATAGGACAAAACCTCGAAAGAGCGTTTGCCAGATCTCCTAGGGAGCTATTATATGCCAGCGACAAAACCTAGCAAGAGAATCTGCAAACCTCCCAGGTCGCTATTATATGTCCTCCCAAAGCAAAACCTCGAAAGAGCATTTGCCAGATCTCCTAGGTAGCTATTATATGCCAGCGGAAAAACCTAGCAAGAGAATCTGCAAACCTCCTAGGGCTATTATATGCTTGTCTGCACAACCTGTCCACGGCCACAGAGTATCAACCTGATACTCACCATACATCATCCTGATGTACACATGATCATCCTGATCATCATCACTGCATCGTCCTGACGCATGTCATTTGGAGCAACATCCTGAAGCTCATCATCCATGATCATCCTGATCATACAATGCATCCACCTGATGCATACACAGTATTTGCCTGATACATATCATCATACATGATCTACTTGATCATACAATGTATCCACCTGATACATATACAAATACATGATCCACCTGATCATACCCGATACATATCAACATACATGATCTACCTGATCATACAATGTATCCACCTGATACATCTACAGATACATACACATGATCTAGCATCCAACATGATGCGTACATACATATACATATAAATGATCCAACTGATCATATCCAGCATCCAACATGATGCGTACATACATATACATATAAATCATCCAATTGATCATATCCAGCATCTAACATGATGCATACATATACATACAGAGCAGTAACTGGAGCAGCGTCCTGATGCTCACCATACAGAGCTTATATCCACAGCCATGGAAGGATCCTCCTCTCACCATGCTCGGAATGGCTCCTGCAAATGTGTCCATCACTTCTTCCTCGAAGTGTCATCAATCTGAAGAACACCAAGCCTCTCTCTGAAGTACTCGAACTTCACTCTGGCTAATGGCTTCGTTAGTACATCTGCAATCTGCTCATCCGTCGCAACATACAGGAGCTTCACTGCTCCTCTCTGCACCATATTCCTGATATAGTGATATTTGATCTCTATGTGTTTCGACCTGTCGTGGAACACTGGGTTCTCAGACAGCTTCACACAACTCTGGTTGTCACAAAGGATACCAGTAGCCTCCAGCGGTAGATCAAATAACTCAGACAGTAGCTTACGTAGCCATACTGCCTCACAACTAGCCGAACAGGTTGCAACATTCTCTGCCTCGGCTGTACTCAGTGCTACGTAGGACTGCTTCCTGCTAAACCAAGAGATCACACTTGATCCCATACTGAAGCAGTACCCAGAAGTGCTCTTCCTATCTGCAGCACTGCCTGCCCAATCTGAATCAACATAACTCTGTAGGTTAAACTTTTGATTCGCATCATACTTGAGCCCATAATCAATTGTACCCTTCAGGTACCTTAGAATATGCTTTACAGCAACCAAGTGAACACCTCTGGGATCCGTCAGGAACTGGCTCAATGTGTTCACCGCAAAGCAAATATCTTGTCTCGTGTTCGTCAGGTACATGAAGGATCCAATCATCTGACGATACATCGTGACATCAACCGGATCAGATGAAGCATCACACAGAAGCTTTAGGTTCGATGCCATAGGTGTGGCCATGGCGTTGTAGTCCATCATCCCGAACCTCTTCAGGATCTCTACTGCATACTTTCCTTGTCCAAGGAAGATTCCATCTGCACTCTGCCACACCTCCATGCCTAGAAAGTAGTGCATCATCCCCAAGTTCTTCATCTCGAACTCGGCAGCAAGCTTCCGCTGCGTGTTGGCAATCAATATATCCTCACCTGTAACAAACAGGTTATCCGAATACAAAAGTAGTATCACTGGATTGCCTTCCTCAACCTTGTAGTAAAGGTTGGAATCCGCTTTTCTCTTGGTAAAGCCCAAACTAGATAGAAAGCTGTATATCCTACCATACCAAGTTCTGCACATATATGACTCCCTGTCATGTGTCTCAGAACCGAGTGGCTGCTCCACATACACTTCCTCCTCGACTACACCATTCAAGAAAAGCTGTCTTGAAAACCATCTGGTGTATCTTCCACTTCATCACTGCAACCAGAGCAAGTACTGATCGAATGGAAGTGTATCTGGCTATAGGTGTAGAAGTCTCTTCATATCAATTCCTCTTTCTGGGAGAAGCCACGAGCTACAAATCTCACTTTGTATTTCTTTATGCTACCATTTGCAGCATGCTTGATCTTATAGATCCATTTGGAAGTCACAGCAGACTTCCCTTCAGGTCTTGGGACTGCATCCCAACCATCATTCTTCATGATCGATTGGTACTCCTCGATCATGGCATTCTTCCCGAATCTTGGGAACTTCAATATTTTTAATATCTTCAATAGATAACTTTGTTGTTGAACAAATGCTGTAGTCCTTCTTTTGTAGGTGATGGTATACGATATTTCCTACAAAACAAGTTAAATTGCATGATTAGAAAACATCTCATAGTTTTCAGAACAAATTCTTACACATAAATAAATATGTCATACAATCATGCAATTATTTTAGCCAATGCTTCAATACAACATTTATCCATATCCCGTAACTTTCTAGATGCCTTCCAATCTCTACCAGAACATTATTAAGAGTGTGCACAACTCCCAACATGTCAACAAAGAGGTTTCATTCTAGATAAGTAGCAATGGAATGTTGTACAATGCCATAGGCCACTTACCCATGTATATTAGTAGTATACTGTTCATCAATGCAACTATTCTAATATGCACAACCTAATTCTAGGAACATTAGTATATACATTATTGAACAGTATTATTTAAACAATCAAATATACAAGAAATGATAATTCAAATACTTATCTTTCTTTGTTTGTTGGGTTGACTCCCTCTCAGTCTTTGCTTCCTTTCTGCAACTCCATTCTGATGTGGATTGTGAGAAGTGGTCAACTCCCTGTGAATATCTGCATCCTTGCAGAAACTACTGGAGTGTGCTCCCTCTTGATCTTTGCTTCCTGGATTACCTGTCCTTGAACTTATATCCATCCTCGATCACTATGCATGCTTACAAGTATCATTATTGTGATATCCTCGAGATCTCATACATAATCATACATTTATTAGTATATTCTCAATACTATCAAACCACAATAATCTTAAGCATGTATAGTCATGATCATTTCAAACAGAAATAATAAGCATTAGTATTCAAGGACTCTTATGGTTAGTCATATCATAAATTAAAGTAAGAAACATAATATGTCTACACCCATGATTATTCAAACCTATGAATAATCATTATCAATCATGCCATGTATACTTTACACAAGGTAGGATTCTAACTTGATATAGGAAAAACATACCTGGATTAATATGTTAGTAGGTTATTGTCTAACATACTCACATGATGTCTTCTTGTTCTCTTAAGTGACTTGTGCTAGTAACTTGCATATCTCATAGGTTAACCAAGTTATACATACCTCGTAAGTAGATCTTCTATGTGATCCATGGCAATGGATGAACCTTTGTCTTCATGTCACCATGGTCATATGTTCTTGAACTAGAACATGATTTGTCTTTCTTGATGTACCTTTCATGTTAGTGGACAACATCAACCTCATCCAACATCATAATGCATTAGTACAATCATAAGTGTCAAAAACCCTAATTGATGAATATCTTCTATCATGCATTCATAATTTTATTAAGGTGATACGACAAGTCTAAAATTAACCAAGATTGTACTAACCGTAATAATATGAAGACAAACATATCATAAACTTAATTATGAACAGAATTCGAAACATACCTGAAGAGATTGCTTGTAATCTTCTTATGTAAGACCTCAGCCTCATCTCCCTCTGAAACAAGAACTTCTTCACTTATGCAGGTGACCAATCCATTCTCTTCTAGGATTAACCCAATCCACTTGATTTGCAGGAACTGGATCTGGAGCTGGATTAGGGTTTATCAGAGAAACCCTAAAAATTCAAACTTTGAATTTCAAACTTCTGAAAGGATAGAAAGATGCGCCTTGATGAGCTGATCAAGCTGGTATATTCAGAATTTGAAAACTGCAAAGTTTCACCCCTCAATTTTGCCTTTGAAACTTTCGGATTCACTAGACATGACCCCGAACTAGGGTTTGATAAAGCCCACCCTTCTGTGCAATCAAAAGGTTCGATCCAAAGCTCTAAGCTTCTATTTTTCTGAGGAGCTTCCAGTCGTGGTCACAGATTTAAAAAATTCCCATTTTTGCAGAAGCCCTAATTTTCCACTTTTCTGATCAAAGTCCAGAACTAGGGTCTGATCAAGCCTGACCTTCTGTCCAACCAAAAGTTCTGATCTTGGTCTCTAAATTTTGATTTTGATGAGTAGCATTAAGCCGTGGTCTCCGATTACAAAAATTCCATCTTTCTCCGAAACCCTAAATTCCCGAAGCCATGAATGAAGGTGCTCAAAAATAATTCTGTTTTGACAGAAATATGTACCTGATTGTTTATGGTGTAACTCTGAACTTTCCGATCCACAGGGTCTGAAACTTCTACCTGTGGTAGCCCGACCTGTCATCTTTCCAACCCCACAGGTCTGACCTCAATTGGATTCTCTGAGAGAGAGTTATGCCACGTGTCGCAACGTGACCTGTTTATGGGATAAAACAGGAGAGCGAACTTGTACGGTGTGCCACGTGTCACTGGTTCAATTTCGACCTCTGAAAATGTTGCCTGAGAAAGTACAGTCCGTGCACTACCTGTCACTTTTTACGAAATTTCATTTGGAGCTTCCTAGCCCAAGTTATGACCTTTTTGCCTAGGTCACCTGTTTATGACTCAGATCTGGAAGAGGCAGAAACCCTAGATTGTACAGATCATAAAACACAAATTACAATGAATTAGAAGTTGTCCTTTGGACACAAGGTACATGGGGATCTGATCTTCGACCTGTAAAAGTTTCAGATCTGAAAACTTCGCCAAAATGAATTTATAGCGAAAGTGCTACGATGACTGGTTTCTTCTATATCAAGCCCTAACATCGTAAGTGCAACAAGTGTCATACATGCCATACCATGCCTTCTTTCAGGCTAGCTCTGATACCATGTTAGTTTTTCAGAATTTACTTCAATTTGATCTAGGATCTTAGCTGAGAGAACAACATGTACATCATATGTACAGCATATCAATCATGGACACAATAATGCAAGCACACAAGAGACACAGAGTTTACTTGGGGAAAACCATAAAGGTGAAAAACCCCAATAACTTCCTCAGAGATAGATAGAGCAATGATACAACCCAATCATAAGAGATAGACATCTCCTAGCAGCAGCTTCTCCTCCTCCACAAGTGCGCCACTCTCCAAAGAGTGTGTGTGAGAATATAATAATAAAATAGAGTGCCTCCCGTAGTCTATTTATACTTGACTTGACTTGCCTAATAACCTTTACTAGGTCGGCCTTAACTTAACCACATAACATAATGCTGACTGGGCCGACACCCAATAGGGTGGTCTAATAACCCTTTGACCCACATGGCCGACCCCCAATAGGGTGGTCTAATAACCCTTCGACCCACATGACTTATACAGGGCCGACTCCAACAAGGTGGTCTAATAACCCATCAAGTATAAGTTACGACACTTACAATATAAATGACGACACTTCCGTATAGAGGAATAATAACATCTCTATAGGAATACAAACACTTCCGTATAGAGGAATAATAACATCTCTATAGGAGTACAATATACATATATAAAATACATTCCGAAGTTACATATACATCAACATTTCTTAAGATCTACATTTGTTGAATGGTGGACTAGTTCCTTTCATGGGGAACTGCATGATGGACTAGACTCTTGGGGAAGACATGAGCAACTTATGATCACAGTTGAGCAGCAGTAGCATGATGGACCCTCTCAGATTCAGTTAGGGAGTTTTACAGATATATGGAATTGTGGAGCATGCTTAAGAGAGCATATGTTTCAATTCCATTGAATTGATGGGACCCATGATTCTGATGATTTCTGTTGTGGTGCAAAGAATGGGTGACTATTGTGGTCACCAATAGGAGGAGAGATAGAAAATTCATAAGTATGTTTGGATGGAATTGCAGTATTAGTCCCTGGACTAAATTGCTTGAGGACAAGCAATCTTGGGAGGGGAGGACTGCCATGTCCCCAATTTTTGCTATGGTCCATGGGGGTGATTTTGGCCTAAGTCACCTAGGCATTAATTAATTAATTAATAGGTGAATGTGGAAATTGACTTATAGAATTTGCCTAAGGGTGAAATTGGGTGATTAAATGGATAAGGTGCCCCCCCCCCCCCCCCATGAAGATATTAATCCCCAAACTAGATGCTAGGATGGATTATGAATTAATTGGGGAATTTTGAGCCAGGCTTATAGTTTAATTAAATAATTAATGGTTTTGAATTTTGGAGTAAGGAATTAATTATTTTATTAATTATCCTTATTTATTAATATTTTGGCAAGTGGATGATGTGTACAAGGCTAGGAGGGTGCAATAGGGTCAAGGTGGACCTCACCTTCGCATGACAAGAAGTAGAAACATCAATGTGTCAGCCAAAAGCAGGAAAGAAGCAAAAAACAGACGAAAGTTGGAGAAAAACTGGCAAAAGCACAAAGCTGGAAAGTTTTGGAAGATGGAAAGAGCAACAAAAGCCGACAGTTGGAAAAAGCAGGAAACATCCCAGTCCAAGGAGGGCGCACTTGCCAATTCTAGTGAAGGAACAAAGCAAGGAAAGCTAGGAAAGCACAAAAGTTTCCATCTTTCTCAAGGAGGCCGCCTCCCTCTCTAACACGTGTGGGTAGCTTGAAGGAGAAGTTATCCAAATCTATAAAAGAATGGATCCTTCTCCCATTAACAACTTTTGATCATTTGAGAATTTTGCTTGAGAGCTCTGAGCTTCTCTAGTGTTGAGAGATGTGCCTCAAAAACCTTGGGAGATGTGCCCCAAGTTCTTGACAGGTTTCCAATCTACTTCCAGAGGTTCATGTTGCTGCTGATTAGATGTTTATCAGCGATACTTGAAGATTATGCAGCCATCAAAAGAGATTCCATCATCCAGAGGTGCTTGAAGTGAAGACAGTGGTAGATCTAGTGGGGAGAATGCTCCCATTCTTGAAGGAGGAGCCCAGATCATTTGAGAGAAGCAATGCGCAACCCATGAGCTCTGTTCTGCACCTGTAGCAGTTCATCATTCAGATCTATTAGAGATTTGATCCTTCTACCCTTCCTCCAACCCTTTCTCCTTCCCTGTGGGGGAAAACTAGTTGTTGGAGGCCTCCTGAGGCACTGTTGAAGAGATTGTTTGTAATACTTCTTCCATTGTTGTGATTTCGACTTAAAAGACATTTTGAAATGTTATCAGAGGTATTTTGTTAAGATCCTAGTGGGCGGCCTTTATTAACATCTCGGGGTTTTGGTGTAACGGTTCGTATCATTTGGTATCAGAGCCTCCACCCAAGTTCAAGTCACAGAGCGGGTGGCAACGTCAGCATTGCAGTGTTCGTCCGGGGCTCGTACGGCTCAAAGGGGACACCACCTTACGGGCGCACATCCAGCCCAGGGTCTGGACTGCAGAGCGTGGTGGGATGTTAAGATCCTAGTGGGCGGCCTTCACTAACATCTCGGGGTTTTGGTGTAACGGTTCGTATCATATTTACATGCTTATAACTGATATTTGAAGTTTGAGGATGAGTTTGGCACTTCCAGTGATTGAAACTAGCTTTTCTAGCTTTGTGGGAATTGTAGTTAATGGAGGAGTCTTAATATTTGAGAGATCTTTATGAAAACTTCTGATTCGACCCTTTGAGTTAAATTAAGTTATAACAGAGCCATTGAAGTCTGAAAAACAAATTATTATGTTCTTTTAATGAGTTTTTACCATTCATAATTGAAGACTTGCTCAACGGGCACTTTTAACTAGTTAGTTTTGGCATATTTTTCTTTATGACTTACCTATGCTGCAAATTAATGATCTAATGGTTCTATGAGTTCATAATAACACTAATAAAGACCCCCATGCTCTGTTCCTGAGGTTTTGGGTGCATTACAACTTCTTTGGAAAAGCATGGAAATCTCCTACCTGTGCAATCCCCAATAGCGCCCTTGACTAGTTTGCCTCCAAAGCCATCTACAACCTCCCAAACTCTTATGGGACCTGCTCCATTATGTTTTACTGATATTATTGACTTAAAATAACCCTTACTGCCATCCAGCACCCACTCCTAGTCTAGTATGCATATGCTGGAACCCCAGGAAGTCTCGAAGTAGGCAACATGCTTATCTGTTGTTGAAAAGTGAAAGGCTCCAGTACCTTGTGCATAGGACTCACTGTTCAGACCTGACTTGTCTTGCTGCTGCACATTTTACATATAAATTCCAGAACCAAAAGTCATCCCTACCATCCCTAATCAGTGAACCGGTACTCCTCACTTACACCCTGCACACCTTGAAGAAATTGTTTAAAATTACAAGTAAAAATTCTGATCAGTTTGGAAGTTGGAGTTAGTATTCTGGCCAATTCTTGGCTGGAACACTTAGTCACTGCGTTCTGTGATATATTTTTGAAAAAAAAAGAATTTTATCGAATCTCACACCGGCAAATTTAATGCCAGGTGGATTTTTGGTTTGTTTGGCCTCCATCATATCATGGGAAAGTCACTCCTTCCTCTCTTGTGTTGTTTCTGTGTGCTTTTATTTAGTGTCTAAGGTAGATGCAAACCTGTTATTTCATTTGCTGCAGTAGCTTGTGGATGTATAAATATAGCAGAGTTAGCATTTCATTTCCAGCATATAATTTCTTGAAGTTTGTGAAATTCTTTGCCTTCTGAAAAATAAATGCCAGAAAAATATAGATCACACCTGTAATCCTCATGTTTTGGTGGTGAGTTGAAAGCATAGGTCATTAGTATGTGACCCTGCATTGATGCAATGTGGAAGATTTCACATGGATATCCATGATTCCATTGTGCAGGTTTTAACCCTCATTTTTTTCCTGACAATATATCCACTTGATGTTCCTTATTTTCTGCTATTTTATTTCAATCTTTTGCTTAGTATCTATGATATTCATGGTGCATGCATGTGGAAAATATTGTTGTCATGAATTGCTCTCGGGATTAAAGAAATATGGGATGCATATAGAAGATTTTATTTTGGTTAAATGGAATTGTAACCATGAATAAATTGTGACATTTTTGTTGATAATTGAGACTATAATTACGTATCCGTATTGATTAAAGAGACTATGTTTTACCTGAAATTTGGAGAAGATTTTACAATTATTAGAGCAGATTTTTACTAATTTCTTTCCCTGCACTGAACTGATTGATTGATAGACAGGTTCCCATCTTTTATATATCATCAACTGCTGAAGAGACTTTGGCGTTTGCTAATACTATACCTGAATGGCTTAACAAGCAGCGGCAAGAAAAGGTATTTTATTTGTTGCCACAATATTGATAGAGTAATGGAAATTTCAAAAATTTTACAATGACTTTGTGATGCAGTTATATGCAGGGGAGGCTTTATTTGGCCACATTGGCCTAATGATGGATAAAAGGCTTCACTCATTTTCTGCACTTCATTGTCAGCAGCTTGTGTGAGTATCTCTGTTGACAGTTTCTCTGATTCATTTCTTTCTTTATGGTACCACAGTAAATTCTAATGCACACAAGTCATTAGATAGATCAGCTCTTTAAGATTACTACGTTTGAATACTATAGACATGGATGCAGATTATAGCCTTGCTTCTAAGAAATATTACTTACCGAAAAAGAATTAGTTATACTCATGTGGCTTATATATGCTATGAGGATAATATGGATGGCTCAGAAACTATTACTTCTATTTCATGCTAGTTTTTGCACACCTTCAGTAGATTGAGAAGTTCAAGAGAATTATTGAATGGAAGTTCCTAATAGTAATTGTATTGTAACTTTTGTTTCTTGATTGCCCCATCTATCATGGAATTTAAATTTATATTGTGCTTACTCTTAGTAAATCACTAATGTAGATGAATCACTTTCATGTATGTTGGTCGGATTTATCTTTATGAGTCTGCATCTCAATGAGGATGCAGCAGTATAAGAAGTTGGGTGGGATGTACCTGACAGGCATCCTTTCACAGTTCGGTTTCTAAATCAATCCACAATCCAGCGTATAGCTAAAGCTTTGGGATGAACTTAACGGAACCACCAATAGCTTTGCACAACTTCCTATTGTTGCTTAATTAGCACATAGGAAAGCATTTTGCACCTGTATGCAGAACTAATAGATGGAAAACCATTACAATCATAACAACTCAACCATCACATAAAACAGAAAGTAACACTTATCTTGTAATAAAATTTGAACATGCCAATTACTGCCAAGAGTCAATTTTCCTCCCAGTTCTAGGCAATTTTCCTCCCGAGCTTACCATTGCTAGCACTAGGTCTACCTAGCCTTGATTTGCAAAGGGGTGCTCCTGGCTATGTCATGTGTTGAAACTCCATGTATTGTGTGCAATGTGAAAGGACATAATGTTGTAAATAAGAGATAACTCAATAAGATAAGATAATTTAATTAATGTCCAACTAATGACCACAAAAGTAGGTCAATGGGATTGCTGAGTACAATGATGTCATTACAATGCAGGAGTAGCAACAGGTCTCCTAGAAAAGGTAAAATGCAATGAGTAAAGTAAAGAAAAGTAGAATAAAGCATGAAGTCTATGTTGAAACATAAAAAACCCTTGACACCTAGCACGAGAAAACGCACGGGGGTGGAGATGTACAGGAGAAAAATATCCAAGAGCAAGGAGATCCAAAAGTAACGAGGGAGGTCTGTCATGGAATAGATCCATCTCTCCTAACATTTGAGGCCGAATGAAGGAAACTCAAAATAGTATGTTTTCCAGAGGAAGAACTGATGGAAGGTCTAGATCACTCACTGCAATGCTGTCTAGAGGAGGTAGCTTGCCATTGAGGTTTGGAGGGTCTTGTTTACTTCTTGGGGAGGGATCAAGCTAGGTCATGCCTCTAAGATCCTAGGTGATGGGGGAAGGTCCCATGGGTCTGCAGAGAGAGTTATTGTTTTAATTGTTAAAGCTAAATAGCATAATCAATGCTAAATGATATTGAGAGCATCATGCCTTATGTGTCATTTTAATCAGTGGACTATGCGATTGTTCCTGTGATTGTTGTTCTATTCAGTGTGCAATATTCTCGCGTATAGAGTTGAGTCCTAGCATAATCTCTTGTCTTTGAACAAACCATTGAGGATTTCACGCTTGCTTAACCTTACTAAAATGATATACTGCATTGCTTAGCAGCAATATGCATAAAGCTTGCCCCATTGATAACTCACAATTGATGTTTGATGTGTCCTAATCAACTAGACACTGATCTCTTTGGTGTCTGTGTGATCACTTGTATCTCATGACTTGTGATGGTGGTAAACAACATGGGTTCTACATAGGTCTATCAACTCCCAACAAGTGAAGATAAGGAATGTAAAATATTTCATCAGACTTGATGGGGGGTGTTACCCTTCAAACTAGCAGTCTTGAATAAGCAATGCAATGTAACCTTGATGCTAGTGATAAGTAAGCATATGGGAGAATTCTAGGCCCAAATGTCACCACAACCTAGTCTCTTAACTTTTTTGGGTAACTCCTAAACCTAGGGGAGAGACCTTAAAGATACCTGCAAACAACAAGATACATGGACATACCTTTCTACAATCTTGTAACCATATCAGTGCCTTATATGGAGTCAACAATGAATAATATAGACACATAAATCAAAATAAAGGAGTTAATTCAATTTATGAATGAATATCACAACTTTCAATATACTTTACGAATCCCCATGCAAGGGCTTCACACCTCCCAAGGCAACACCGCAGAAAGGTGCGCTCTGAAAGGGAGAGAGTTAAGTGGCCTAGGGTGCACCTTTTGGCCCAATCAGAGCTGCAAAATACCTTGCAGAAACCCTAATTCAACAAATTCATGCTTCCCATTGCACTAGGGCAAAATGGGACATCCTTCAAGATCTGTGGATAAATCCACTAGGGCGAAATTGATGGCTGGGCTAGAATTCCCAAGTTGCAAATATTTTTAAGTTTTTGAATTTATTTGAATTTTTAGGGTTTTTTGGATAATATATGATTTTTTACCAAGGTAAAAGAGGAAGCCCTCAGAGATCTATGGATAAATCCACTACAACGAATTTGTAGGGTGGACCAGAATTTTCAACTTCCAAGTATTTTTGTATTTTTTGGAATTTTTTAGTGTTTTAGGGTTTTTAGGATTTTTCAGATTTTTAGGGTTTTTATGCATAAAATTGCAGTAAAATAAAGTACAAGTAAATTGATAAAAAGGTAATTAAATGACAAACAAGGGGATATGATTTTTGTCTCAATCCCTAGGGCATTGAGAGATCAATGATCAACATCCTTCTCTTGAGATGTCCTTTAACACTTGCAAGCTAGGACATCACCTAGCAACCTCTAGGGTTCGGTAGGAGAGCCTAACTAGGGAAAATGAAGAAGTCCAAGGCCTGAAATAGCAATAGAGAACTCCTATGGATGGACATTCCCCTTCATACAAAAGTTGACAAAAAGCCCTAACAAATCAACAAAATGCACCATAAAAACACCATTCAACTAAGATAGGAGCATAAATTACCAACATTTAACAAGAATGAGCAAGGAAAGAGACCTTAGGTCACACTTGTGCATGAGTTCTTCCAACTAGTCTAGCATCAACCATTTGCATGTGTAAAAATAAGCCGTAAAACATCATTCATCCACCTTCAAGCCAAAGTATTCATCCCAAGAGAAGTGCTCATCACATTAATGACTCAGAGAGTAGGAGAAAGAGAGTAAAAAACATATTTGAACCCTTGTCTTATGATTTTACAATGAGGTGAGGTGAACTATTTATATGATTTCATCCTCAACCTTTTTAATTTTTTGAGCCTACAAGTCAACATTAAATTAGAATATTTTTAGGGTAAATCCCCCACAAGTTAGGGTGTAAGCCCTAAAATAGACATAAAATAGCAAATAAGACTAAAATAAGGCTTCACTTGATGACATAGTGAGCCAAAGGGGGACGTCATGCCCCAACTAACCCCAAAGTGTTGTTTATCCCTCAACGTCCCCACTTCCAAGCTTGTAGGCTCAATTGTGGAAGGATGACGTCATAGGACAAAGAGCTAGAGGAAGGGTTTCTCTGTGCTGGAATAAGGTCCAAGTGGGTGAAAGAGATGTGCTAAATAGGGGACAACAACCCTTTACAAGACGTAATCACCTCTGCATAACAAAACCAAGGTGGTCATGTGCCCCAGTGGGTCACCCCTAGAGGCCTCGAACACCAACCCATGGGATTAAAGTCCTGCATGGTGGGGACATCCATACACTGAAGGGGTAGTCAGTTGTGCCACAATGCCAAGTACTTCTAAGAGTGAAACCAAGGGAGCCTGCCATGACCAATCCAGGGGGACAACAACCCCTAATCCAAATATCCATACAATATAACCCACTGTGGCCTTTACAATAAAAAATTTTGATCCCTTGCTCTAGGTTTGGCCCTATTGGAATGCTTCTGTAGCTCTGAGGCGTAATAGGGGGAATATGGACAACAAAAGAAAGGAGATCATATGTTTTGAGTTGTCAACCCCAGGAAATATTAAAGTTAACTGACACCAAGGCTTTATGGGAAGAAAGCAAGGACACCTTTGTTTGAATGGCATGCTATAATGTAAAGTTGGAGAAAAGATCCAATCCAATACCTGGAAGTTGACAACATAAAAATGGATATCATTTATGAATGTACAACACATAAAGTAAGAGTAGAAATTTAGAATATGAGACTTGGCTATGATTAGATTGGTGCTGAGAGCTACATGGAGACAGCTAGTTTTAGGGATTGGTAAGAGCTTATAGACATCATACAACAACCTAAGAATTAAAGAAGATGAAAACATCGCAATAATGTCCGAGCTAGAGTGAGCAACCATAAACTTTTCTTTTTTGAGGGGAGCGGTGGGAGTAGGGGTGTGCTATAGTGCCATACATGCTTGGAGAGTACATTAATGGAAGGAAATTGAGTGAAAAAAAGGAAAGCATTAATGTTTTGAAGAAGCACCGGAAGAAAAAGAGAATATGGATGAATTCTCTGCAGTACTCAGCGGGTATGTCGAGGAGATTTCAGGACAGATGGTCTGGACACCAATTAAGGGATAGTTTCAATTCAGTGATGATTTTAGTGCAAATCTAAAATGTTATGAAAGAGAGAAGATGTCTGTTATGCCTTCACTTTCTATATACTATTGGTGCATAAGATTGTACCTGAGAGTAACAATAGCACTTTACTGGCATGACATATTGCGTGTGATTCTTGCAGCATGTCAAAACTGAAATGACATACATTTATAGAGGTTTGGTTTAGGGACAATGTTCTTAGGAGTCCATAAGCAGAAGACTTGCAAATCTGTTGACTTGATTCATCTACAAATTCTAGCCATGCTCAATAGGCATAGAAGCCATCTTCCTTACTTAAGTGTCCCTCGAGCCATCTATGATTCTACAGAACTGAGTAGACATCACAAACTGTTCCATACCAAGGAGTAATCCACATGTCATATTTGTCTACATTTCTGCAACACAGCAAAAGGCAACATTGGAGGTTATTTTAATCTTGTTAGAGACTCCCAGATTGAACCTATAATATCTTTAGTGAACTGTATAGTAAGTCATACATTGTTGGACTTCCCGATTATTCTTGACCATGACGATATGTTTTTGAGAGGGCCAATTAGATGCTCTGCGGCAACCTCTTTAACCGGGTCATTGATTCTGCAAGGTTGAATATGACAACTGTTTTCCAGGTTTTTGTCATGGTAGATGCACAGAATTGTCTTGGACAGGACTAAGTCCCGATGTGTGCTATTACTCATGACTGCAAGCGATTCCTACAGTTAAGAGCTCTGAATACAAAATAACTGGATCAGACTGTCACTAGCACAGGTCGCATTCCATATAGTGTCTGCACAACATCAGGTTGTGCAGATGTCTTGTGCTGCTTTGAGGGGGAGTGTATTACGAGTGCTGACATTCTGACCGAGTAAAGAAAACCAAATACCATAGCAGGACGATTGATTGTAATTTGTGGCTCTTTGGTCGATTAAAGCATAGCGATTGTCATACTAGAATGCTTGATTGAATCCAGTAACTAATGTAATATCTGTATGAACAGGGTGTAGAATATTCAATAGATCATCCAGCTGTGGCTGGCTGTCCATTAACTAATGTAATGCGTTGATTTAAAAAGGGGTGCTCATCTTATGTTTGACTATTACTAGTGAACAGATACAATTGGGTTCTTTTCTCAGTTTCCTCTGTATTTTAACTCACTTTTTGATATTTACATACTAGATATGATCCTAATATATGAAGTTCCTAATAGCATTTTAAATCAGGGATGTGTGGCAGGAACCATGTGTAGTGTTTGCTTCCCACTGGAGTCTACGAATTGGCCCAAGTGTGCATTTGCTTCATCGGTGGCATCGAAACCCAAACTGTTTGCTTGTTATGGTAGAAGTATGTTTAATTCCAATGTATTTCCCACAATGTTTTCTTTGGGATGGATATGCTTTTTGTAATGTCATATTGATTTGTGTTTATTAAGAGTTGCATAGTTTGTAGCTTCAATTAGAGATTGTATTTGCATAAAAATTATGTATGCCATAATATATTCCTTGTACCCTGAAATTCTATTTGCAGGGCATGATTGACATTGATGTGGTACTTTCTCCCTTCAAGCCAATGGCGATGCAGCTTCTTCAGTGTTCATTTCTATCTGGACTGAGGTAAATTTATTATACTTGTTATTCTGCATGTCTGTTGTTAACTTATTGTGAGTCGTGACCCCAAAGGATGCCTAGTGGAACCAAGTGAAACTACAACTGCTGCAGTGATCATTCTTTCATACACAGTTAATAGAATATGACAACACAAATATTGAAGCGATCATATAATATCAGAAATGGATTCTCAGAATATATCCATACACAAATTGGCACAGTAAATTTGGGCAGATAAGTCTATTAGTGTCCAACAAATGACCAAAAGTGAGTCAAAGAGAATTCTCAGTTCATAACTGACTGTTCATAGCAGGAGTGCAAAGATCACTCCTATAAAAGAAAAAAGCAAGGCTAATCTATGATATCTAAACTCTATTGGTGCAAAACTAAAGTGAAATACAATGCTTTGGAAGAGGACACAAGTAAAATAGCCTTGAAGCTTCAAGTGCTTGTTGCCAAAAGGAGGGGGGGGGGGGTGCGGGGCTGTCCCCACTGAAGTATCCTTTATCGAGTATGCAACTCTACCTCCATTGGAGGCCAAAGGAAAGAAAATCTAGATGGAGGACTGGTTGGAAGAGTTGGATCTGGCCTGAGGAATGTTTATCTAGAAGATGTGTCTCACTTCTGGGAAGTGGAGGAGGAGGGATGCACACTGGTCTAGTGTATAGTCCCTAGAGCAACAACTGGCGAGCAGAGTCCCAGAGTACCTTCGACAGTAGAGTGGCGAGACCTCGAGTCTCCCTTCAACCTCCCCCTATGGGAGATCGATTGACTCTATTGAGACCGGTTTGGAGTTGCCGAACTATACACCAGTCTACTCATTCTCAGAGGACTAGAGGGATTAGGCCCAAACGGATCCAGAGCTGGGTGCTCCTCGCCAGTCATATTTCCTCCCAGACCCAGCACAGTAGCCAGCGATTTATACAGAGTTTCTTTCCTTCCACCTCAGATGTTAGGAGTATCCCTCGCTCCTACATCCCCTCGAGGATCATACAGTCGGGCATCCTAATGGCTCTAGAGAGCCCTGACAGCGACAGCGAGCAGGCGCCCTGTTCGCTCCCCTCGCCATCGACCATCAGGCCTAGGAGATCCTGACGCCACTAGACCATCTTCATCTCTCTCACATTCTTCCCCTTTCTTGGCAGGCTTTTGAGCAGTTTGAGTTGTCTAGCTTTGGACAATACCACTTTGTAATTTGCCTCCCGTACCTTTGCTACGGTTTTATACATGTTGACAAGGCTTTACTATTGATTGTATTTTTATTTTATCTTATTTTTTCCTAGTTTCAGCACATTCTGGGAGATGCATTTGCACTTCTACATTGTAATCATATTGGATGTATCATCTAGTCCCATTGATCTACTTTTGTGGTCATTCGTTGGACATTAATAAAATTATCTTCTCTTATCTTATCTTATTAAGTCGACAACTCTGTAGGTGTCTTTGCTGCAGGGGTATGGATTGCCTCCCTGGGTTTGATGGATCTGGGCACTGAGATGGTGCTACTCTTTCTTGCCTCTTGGTGGCCATATCCAATAGGAGCACTAGGCAGAATATCAACTCCGAATACTCATTAAATGTAGTCTGTTGTACTGCACAACTATGAAATGAACAGCATGGAGTTTTACCAACTTAAAATAAAAATTCATCTACTACAATCACCAACTCCGGGATTTGAATGAAATGAATCAGATGTACTAATACAATCAACCCCATTTCATTCTGAGAGGTGTATAAATAAATCTGCTAAACATAGACAAAGCATTTTGCTTGTTTCCTATGTAGAGTTTTTAATATGGATAAACACATCACATAATCACTTCACAATCTTTGCTAATGAGCCCATTTAAAGAACACAACAAAAAATAGAGACCACCATGTGTAAGTGCCTATAGACATAAAACATGTGATATTAGAGCAATATCTCATAAGAGGATATTGTACAAATGTTGTTGAGTGTATATTTATACACACTCAAGAAGTAGGACACCTTTCCCAAGAGTGGTTATGGGCCCACATAAGTAGGGCACACTCCCCAAGAGGGTTGTTGAGGCTACATCAAAGTTAACTAAGTCAACTTTAACCATAATCTAGTAATACAATAAATCATCACATTAATGCCCAACCGATTGCATTAATGCTAGAATAAGAGTTGGATGTAGCCAAATGTGAGGATTACACCATTTTCAACACCATCCAAGAATATGACAGAGGGATTTTGAGAGAAATGATACCTAGCTCAATACAAAGGTTGGTCATGGCCAAACTATGAAGAGTCGGTTTATGGATACCTAGCTTAATATAAGATTGGTTGTGGGAAAAATATGAAAAAGAGTGGGTTTATGAATACCCAACTCAAATACAATTGACAATGGGTTTGTGCCTAAGTTGCACGAAACATGGAAACATGTACAAGATTCAGAAACGAGATCGCTTGGAAACAAGAACCCCTCCAAATGGGTTCGCAAGGGGAAACACAATATATATATATATATATATATATATATAGAGAGAGAGAGAGAGAGAGTTTTATTTTTTAATAACATATTATCTTACAATAAAATAAGAATGATAGGTTAATTTGTAGGTAGGTTAGAAACGATTTAGAGGTTAATTTGTTTTAATTTTCCATAAACTAGGGTTTTTAGACTTCCCATGTGTCCCAAGCTATTCATGGGCCCTTGGGTGTTTCCCAGAAGTTTTTGAGAAGTTTCCAAGTTTCCACGAGTTTCCAATACTCGTGCGTGGGCATTTTAGGAGTTTTGTGCAACATAGGTTTGTGGGTTTGTGAATACCCAACTCAAATACAATTGATAATGGGTTTATGGATAGCTAACCCCAATATTGATCACCCAAATACATTTAAGACTAAGTGTATGGGTGCCTAGCTTGAATTCAATACAGATACCCAATTTGTTATAAGGTTTCCCTTAGTAGAGACATGAAGAAGAGTGGGACTATGGATACTCAACTCAAATATAGGTTGGTCTTGACCAAGATACATAAGTGACTGGGTTTACATACATCCAACTACATATATTGTCAATTTTAGACAAAGGGAAGGATTACACCCTTTTATTCAATACCTCCCCTTAATTTGAACAAGAGGCTTCAGAGAGAAGGAATACATCCCTCTTGGAAGATGAGCAAGAACCAATAACCACTATGACAAACAATAAATCAAGAAGAACAATGTGCATTGTACGATTGTACACTTGATAGAATACATTGATATGAAGTTCTCAAACAATTGCTCAAATGTTTCCATGACCAAATCATCAATACAACCACTAGAAACTCTAGTAGTCAGCATTGATCTAAGATTTTGCCATCTATGCTTATTCTCTATTGATTTGAAAGAAGAGTTTCCACCATACCAAGAGAAATTTCAATGAATCCCTTCGATTGGTTGGGTGTAAAGACATTTGAGATGGTGATGGCGAAGAATTCTATTCCTATTGAACAGAGGGTGCAGGATGTGCTTCTTGCTCAAGAATAGTAGAATCATTAGAGGTGATTGGCTCAAGCTCTAGCATATCATCAATGGATGATTCAAAATCTCAAGACGTATGTAAATCAAGGGATAAAGGGAATGAATTGTATCAGGCGATATATCCAAGGCCTACTCTCACTAATCTCATCAAAGGTTAGATAGGAGCAACAATACTCTATCCATGCATTCCAAGCCCACCACCAATATACCCCATCTAACAAAGCAATTTGAACCCAATGCCTCGAGTATGTTGCTCAACATTAGGGGGCAATAGTCCATCAATAGGCACTAAAGCACCAAAAGAAGAGGAAGGAATATCTTGTGATACGGGCCAAGTATCCCCTTGTATCATGTCATCTTTGTCTCATATTTCATCAATGTCAACAGAGGAGAGGTTGTGTGCCCACTAGTGTAGAAGTAGATACATAAATAGTAGGAAAAAAATATGTAAAGAATTATGCTTCTCCCTATTAGAGGAAATTTGAGGTCTAACACAGGCCTCCTAAATAAAATATTAAATAATAAGAGCATATGGCACATCATACTACATTAGAGGTCTTATCTATTGTAGGTGAACTATATTTTCTCATTATTGATGCTTTAGATGTAAGCTAGGTTGATATATAGTTACAATTTCAGAGTTAAACATAATAATGAGAACTTTAGATTGTTGTGCATGCACAATAAATGAGACAATGGTAAAACATTTTAATTTATTTAATATGCTACATTAGAGGTCTTATCTATTGTAAGTGAAACTATATTTTCTCATTAGTGATGCTTTTTACATGTAAGCTAGGTTGATATAGAGTTACAAGTTGAGAGTTAAAAATAATAATGAGAGCTTTAGATTGTTGTGCATGCACAATAAATGATACAATGGTTAAACGTTTTAATTTATTTAACATTTTATTTGATATCATTTAACTTATTGCATGTACAACTAATATTTGTATATTTAATATTAGACTTAAAACTTTTAAAATAATAAAAAAATTATTTTATATAATTATTTAAATATGTAGCACGGGAACCACTCCTTGCCTTTAGGAAACTCGTTCCCGAAGTTCCGATGTTCTAGGGAACTTGGGAACTTGTATGGAATGTTCCAAATCCAGCATGAACCGTTCCGGATGGTTGGGAACTTACAAGAATCTTTTACTGTCTAAAATTGGGAACTTGGGGATGTTTTCTTGTGTGTTTCCTTCATCGGGAGCTTCCATGCATTCATGATCGCCATCAATCAAAACTATAATTTCCAAGGAGTGAATGTATGGAACACTAAAGACAAAACAAATCCAAGTTGCAATGTCATAAAAGTTTTGTATGAGTAGTTCTTGTATTAAATATATACATGGCCCACCCATCATCGTCGGTGAGATCATTTCATCTTTATTGCTTCCTGGTTTATTTGTGCATGTCTTTGAAAACGTGGGATCCTCTCCTTGGAGGGTGGTTAATGACATTCCTATTTCCTCGTGACCATACATATACATAGTTAACTTAGATTTTTTTTCTCGAAAACTAAGTTGTAGTAAAAGTCTAGTGCTACCTTGTCGAGTTGGTGCACTAATCTCTTTCTAACGGCTGTGCTAGAGTATTCACTCGTCCCTACATTGAATTGCAGTTACCGCTAATCAATAATAAATGTAAATCTATTTTGAATTTTTATATATTAAATAAAAGAAAGTAATTTTTATATTTTACTATTTACTTTTATGAATAAAAAAACTTATAACTAATTGAAAATAGTTTTAAATCTTATTATAAAACTAAATTCATAATTACATTTAAATAAAAATTATCTTGATTTTTATTTTATAATAATTTAAATTTGATTATTTATACACCTTTGCAAACACCCTAGCATAGAATGTCTTGTAAACATATAATATTCTAATCTATTTTAATCCTAGTTGACATGAGACTGAAAACTTACTCTATACTTATAGCCACAAATATAGGGACTATAACTTCTAAAAGTCCCCACTCTAGAAAGAGTCTACCTTATATAATTAATGATGTGGATGGTAATCCTGATTTTAATATAAGGGATATAATATAAGGTAATCATGATGGTAATATAATGATGTGGATGGTAATCCTGATGGTAATATAAGGGATAAGCTAAGTCATCTGGTTTGTGTTAACATTTCTTTTCTTCTCTATGTTTCTTCTCTTCTCATGTTTTTTTAATTATTTATTTTTATATTTTATATATATTTTTAATATATATCATTATAATTCCCAACCTACCGTTTCTTGCAAATTTGGGGGAAACTTATAGACGTATATGATGCTCATACCCATGTTCCCAATTTTCCGGAAACATGTGCAATTAGATAATTAAACAACACAATAATGCTAAAAAATTCATTATGATTCCTTTCTGTAACCCTTTATACTTGTATGATATCAAAAGGTATAATTTCTCACACATACATTGGAGGATATTTGAAAGAAATCCTCCAAAGATAAATGTGTTTTATTCGCTAAAACATGTAGGGGTGGCAAGTGCAGGGGAGGGGGGGTCATTCTAGAACTCGATGGAAATCTAGAACCTTCATATGCTTGGGGATTAGGCGAGTCATCAAACATTGAAGCTAAAACTCTCACTTTGTGGCAAGGAATAATGATACTCAAGCAAATGGACCTAAGAAGATCATGGTGCTAGGGATTCAACTATGATTAGTCGTCATTTTGTTTTTAAATCCCTTCCTCGTGAACCCCGGCTAAAACGAATATTAACAATAGTTCAAAAACAATTGGAAAGCTTTGAATCAATAGAATTTTTTCACATCCTTCATGGGTTGAACAGAACAATGTATGCAATGGCCAACAAAGGTTGTGGTATCCAGCTTGGTATTGCATGGAAAGGAGGGGTGCTTTTGCTGCAATGCCGCCTTCCCTAAGTACCAAACCCAAACCACATTTAAGAAATTCGCACAATATTGACCAAGTGTCATAACCAAGATTGGATGCACCTCCAATTTAATGGAAGGAACTTTGACCATGCATCACATCCTATTCTTCACAATGCTCTCATAATGAATGAGGCTAGGATGGAATGGATTGCTGTGTATGGGTTAATGGATATCTCTTGTGGTTCAAGGATAGTTGCCTAGCGTCCATCCAGATAATTTTGCAGGCAAACTTTGAGGAAATGTTGGTGTGGGTTATTCGATGTAGTTCTCATTAGTTCAAGCACCCCCTGTGAGAATTGAGATCTTAGGAAGCTTGTTTCGGCACCTCATTGGAGGATTTACAATGGGGAATATGGATACCCATGGGCATTCTAATCAATGTGCCCAATGTGAGAACTTGGACATGTGAAGGTCAATTCGTAGTTGTGAGCGCCACTGTGATGATAAAGTACTAGGAGCTAAATTATGCCAAGGATCTCAAGGAAACAAGAAGACAGTTGATAGTGATGAAAGCTCTTCTCGAGATACCAAAGGCAAGCTGGTTTTGCTAGAAGTAGGAGAAGAAAGTAACAATGAAAAGCTTTAGGAGGAAGAAGCCAGAATTAAATAATTGTAGGAAAATGTATTACACTTGAAACTGGAACAAAGGCCTGGGTATGAAGAGCTAAGAATCTTTGTCTCTAGCAGTCTCAGTGTGTTCCCTTAGATAGGACTAAGTGGAAACAATGGAAGAAGATACAGTGGAGTAGCAGTCTGAGTAGATTGGAAAGCAGGATCCCTCTTTCCTCACATCAGTAGTAGGCAAGGATAAGAATGCCCACGGCTGGCATGGTTGCAAAAATTCTCTATTCATTAGTATGTTTTATAAGTCTTTTTGTTCTTGAGATAGTTTGTAAGGCTTTACACAAGCCAAATAGTGGATAGTAGGGTTAGAATTCTTAGAATAGGGAAGTCTAGTAGTAGCTTTTTGGACATTTTGAAAGTTCTGGAAGTTAGTTGGACTGTTTCATTTCCATTTTTTTGTATTGAATAGCTGGGTGGTGAGGCCGCAACCCTCCCTTTTTATTAATACAAATGGTAAATGTTTCTGTATAAAGAAAATACATTCAGAGGATAAAATATACAAAATACGTTTTTTCGTGTACTTTCAGCTTATGTCATTGTAGATTCACTCAAAGTATCAACTGTAGGTAGTCATTGGACGCAAAATTTAATTCCACATCCGATGAGTACCCACACTTGAAACTTTTAGTGAGCCCACAGTGAGATAAAATGAAAATACTTGAATAAATTATTTCTATTTTTCCTCCAAAATACATAACATAATATAAAATATTTTAATTATTTCTCTTAAATGAATGAATGATAAATATTTATCATATTCAATGTGATTGTATTCCAAGTTAAACTCCATTATGATCATAATAAATGTGAGATTTTTTTTAATTAGTAGAGGTAGTGATAATTCAAAATACTATATATTTGAGTTGTATAGCTCCAACTTAACGAATATCATTGAACCAATTTGTTGAAATTCTATTGGTTATTGAATTTCCTACTCAACAATGGCCCTTTTCCTTGCGAGGCCCATTTTAGACCTCAATTTTTCTTTAATGTTAAGTTCTACATTTTCATTCTTCAAATGAGTAATGGTAGCTTGTTGAGAAGCATTAATGTCTTGCAAAGAGATAACTTCATCATGAAGTTCATTGATTTGTTCATTGAACTCAGCAAAGGTTTCATGCAGTGAAAGAATATGATTTCTTCTTTCTTTTTCCACACGAATTATTTCTTTCTTTGCCCAGAGCATCTGAAGAGACAAAGCTTCTTCTTGAAGGGTATCCATGGAAATAGAATATCTTCCCCACAGAATAATGATCCTTAGAAATCTAAAAAGATCAACCAACATTAAAGAATGCAACCAAGAAGATTTGAACATTGGTTTGCTTCACTAACACAATAAAGCTTCACCAATCCAGCCACAACAAGCTTGTTAACATATGAAATTCAAAAAATAATGCTCAAGAGCTAAACCTGTATGCCTTCAAGAATAAAAAAGGATTTGCACCCAGGTTTTGTAGAAATTTCTGTGATCTATGAATCTCTGGAATCTCGCACCAAAAAATCTTATAACTAGTCCTTACAAGGTCCAGTATACAACACAAGCTCTCTACACCTGTGTTTTAAAAATCGGTGAAATCGGAATTGGAATCGGCCGATTCACCGATTTAAGGCAAGACCGGTTCAAACCGGTCTCCAAATCGGATCGGAGGACCGGTTTGGTACTGAACCGGCCGATTCGGTATCAAATCGGCCGGTTCGGTACCGAACTGGTCTGGTCCACCGATTTTTGACAAAAATCGGCCAATTTTTTGCTGTGGGCTTGCGGGCCATTAAAAAATGGTTTTTTTAATTTTTTTTTGAATTGTTAACCTATATCCCCATGGTGCTGTAGTACTTGATGATACTAATGGTAATGTTAAATTCTTAAAGTAAAAGGATGGAAAATAAAAGATAAGGAGAATGTCATGGAAAATAAAAGATAAGGAGAATGTCACTTTTACTTAAATTTTTCACATTACCATTAATTGTTTCAGGATGTTTGAGAGTGGTTCCAACTTCATCGGACTTCATATGCAAAAAGTAGATTTTTAGATCCCATTCAAAATTCATCAGACTTAATAGTTTTCAGGATTTTAGGATTGCAAGGTTTCCACCAGATTCTATCATGTATGAGGGTATGGAATTGGCATTTAATCAAGCACATCAACCCCTATATGTACCTTGATGTTGGTGGTGTTGATTGTTGAATTCCTCTGTCATGACCTTAATAAAAATGTACTCTTCACTCATGCAAAATCACTTATCAAGCATCGAAAGCTTTTTCTACGTTATTTTAGCGATTGGATTAGGAAGTTTCATCAAAATTGTAGTGTGTTGAGTCGTTGACTAATGTCCTTGGAGGATCAACTTTGAAATTCGAGTTAGAGGCAAGGGCTAGAGCCTAGAGGAGGGATGCATAGGGTGCTATTGATGAATAGGATCCCAATATAGGCAGTGATTCGTTGACATGTATGATTGATGATTTATATTTCACATTCATTTTTGTAAATGTCTTTGCTAATTTATTAATTTAATATATATATATATTGCATTTCCTCATTTCCACAATTTTGGGGGTCACGTTTCCCCTGTTTCGAAGTTTCTCTGTTTCATCCTCGTTTCCCCGTTTCATGCAACTTAGGTTGAATTTGTTCAAACCCTCGTACAAAATTTTTGAAGCAAACATGTGCCTATTATGAGCTTTGTAGCAGTAAAAAGTCATGAAAATCACCTTAAAGGCTAAAAATAAATTGTGAGCAGTACTGTGGATGAAAGCAGCCCTAAACAACAAGTAAAGGTGCTCTTTGGCCTTCAAACAACAGGTCTAGGTCATAACAACAGTCCTAAAATCTTGAAAATGTTGTTTTTCTTTAAAATTTAAATATTTTATGTATTTTTGAGTAAACCGATTCATTAAATTCAAATCGGCCGATTTATGACCGATTCATTACCGATTCCGAGTTGACCCTCGACCGATTCCGAGTCCGATTTCGATTTTTCAAACTTTGCTCTACACATAGCCATGTTCCATTCTTGCAACTCTGCCTATTTTAATATGAAATCCTCCAACCTTTCCTCATCAATTTTTGATCCTGTACTTATAAATTCCCCTTTCCATCCATCTAATATTTACCGTTTAGCCACGACCTCAACAACGAAACCATTTTGTTAGCATCAAGTTGAGACCATGGTTCTCATTCAAGGGTTAACAAAGGTCCACTGTAGTCTAGATGCATTGGCATTTTCCTTCCTCCCCAAGGGAAGGTCTCACCCAAAGCACAACCCAGTCCATGGAAGTATGGTGGAAATCTTAAAGGATGGATGCAACTTGAGTCATAACGTTGGATTGACATCTAAACATTACTTCTATATGTGAATGAACAACATGCAATAGATGTGAAACAAAACCCATTATAATAGATATTTTACCATATCCATATAAACAGTAAATCATATTCAACATTTAGACATATTAGACATAAAATTTAAGTGGGGGGGGGGGGGGGGGGGGAATACTCTCCTTTTATCCACCTTTTTCAAAATATAACCAAAAATGAGTTTCATTTTATCATAGAAGCTTCAGACAACATTCTCAATTGACAAAGTTGATTCAGTAACCCTTATCCTGCAACCTCCACTACAATAAAAAACCCAACAACATGAGGAACCTGAATAACCCAAGTAACACTAGTACCATGGGAAATGCAAGTAACCCCTTTTCTGTTATGGCCCTCCCTAGGGGTGTAATGGGGGGGCTAGAGGGCCCGCCAGAGTATTAGTGGAAGCCATTCAATGTAAAGTGGACTAGGTCTACTATATTGTTATTATTAAATAAGGCCCACTATGATAGTAAATAAATGTAATGGGTCCTTATTAAAGAAGGTCAATTAGTGGTTAGAAGGTTAGAGTTGTATTGTCATTCTATAAATAAGGATGTATTCCTCCTCACAGTGTGTGGAGAAGAATATTGTATGTTGAGCTTAGCTCATTAGGAGGTAGCCCCCTTGAAGAGGCAAGTGAACATGGTTGATTCATCCCATCAAAATAATCATTTCGATAATAATAAAATTGGAGCTTATTGGATAACTCTTGTATTGTTTCTTAGGGTGGATATCTCTTGTGTATGATCTAAATTTAATATTTGGTCTATAACAATTGGTATCAGTGCCACTTTCTTGGGCCCCAACATTGGAAGAATTTTTTCTCTTCTTTGCAAATTTTTGAAAAGAGAAAAAGAGGGCCACGATAGTCAGATCCATTTTTGAGTCTTTTCCAACAGGATCTTCAGAATCTAATTGCAAATCTGAATTCCTCTCAAAAAAATATGCGATTTCAAAAAAAAAATCGCTCAAATCCAAGTCTAGGAGAGGGATATACGAGTATTTGAAATCTGCAAAATTTTCAGTGTTATGGGTGACGGCTATGGACCTTGCAGAGGTCATAACTTTTGATAGAGTGGTCAGTTTACAGCAAGACTAGTGTCGTTGGAAATATAATTTTAAGGGGTTTTATCTTATATATTATATGCCCTAGTTCAACTACTTTCCCGTATGCTATCACCCTTGCAACAATTCTCGCCTCCAACCCTCACAACATTGAAGCATGGCAAAGTGTTGAACAAGCCATGGGAGGATACACAAGCCATTTTTGCTTCTCTAAAGCAGCAATTGGCTAAACTAGAGGAAATTGGTGTTACCCATCCTCTCATCGTTGAAGAGTATATGCAAGAAAGATTTGCTTGGTATTATTTGGAGTATGAATGTGAGGATTGGTGTATGGATAGTTGTAATCTTTGGGATGAGAACTATTTCCGTTTTCTTTTTGATGAATCTTCTCTTTCAGGTGAAGAACAACAATAGTACGCTTATTCTATAGTAGAAGACTTCCTCTTAGCTCCATCATTTTCCTACTCTTTAGAGGATTCACTTGCTTTGGAGGGTTATCTGGATCCATATTCTTGGGTATATGACGCACGACACTTAGTTGTTTGTGGAGTTGTAGTGTCAGCGATGGGGTGAGCTGCAACACATGGACATTAACCCTAAAGGGGTTGGAATGTTATTGCCCTCCCTAAGGGTGTAATAGGGGGCCCAGAGGGCCCATTAGAGCATTAGTGGAGGCCGTTCAATGTAATGTGGACTAGGTACACTATATTGTTATTATTAAATAAGGCCCACTATGTTCATAAATAAATGTAATGTGACCTCATTAAAGAAGGTCCACTGGGTGGTTAGAATGTTAGAGTTGTAATGTGATTCTATAAATAACAATGGATTCCTCACGGTGTGTGGAGAAGAATATTGTGTGTTGAGCTTAGCTGATTAGGAGGTAGCCTCCTCGAAGAGGCAAGTGAACAGGGTTGATTCATCCCATCAAAAGAATCATTTCAACAATAATAAAGTTGGGGCTTATTGGAATCTCTTGTATTGTTTCATATTCCTGAAATCTCTTGCATATGAGCTAAATTGCATATTTGATTTATAACATTTTCCTTAGCCTTCGTGGGTTCTTATACAAAATGAGTTGCTAATATTGACCTTGTCAAAACAGTTACAAAAGGATAAGGATGACCATATCGACCGATTACTTAGGTCGGTGCATTAATTATATTTCATCCTCTCAACTGTTGGCAGCCAATTTGCACTGTTTCCTTATGTCTTTTGTCGCATATCCTATGTTGATCCCCATGCTCTTTTGTTGCTCTTCCTAATTGTCCATATTCCACAACGCTTACTGAAAAACGAAGAGGACAACATAGATCATTAATGCACAACAATGAATATTGGTTCATGATTGTGATCACGTTCAAGAGATGATAGTCCACACACATTCTCCATGTGCCATTTTTTGGAACCATAATTATAGAAAAACCACAAGGTGATGAGTTGGGTTGAATGTGGCCCTTGTCCAACAACTCTTGAATTTGCCCCTTGATCTCCTCACTTTCAAGCAACGAGGTCGTCTATAATATCTCATTTAGCAAAAATACTCCCTTTTGCAAGTAAATGGAGTGCTTGATTGTTGCATGGCTTGGAGACATCTTTTGCAGTTTAAAAAAAAACAAGAATATCGTTGCAATAATTTGTTCAATCTCTTCTATTCTTTTGACTTTCCCTATTGTGTTGAATTTTCACACAATGAGACCTCAATGTCCTTGAGCGCCTAATTGGAGAGTGTCACTTTCTTGTCTTTTGGGTTTGTAAGATTAACACGACACAATGTCTCAAGGCTTTTATCAGTGTTTGAGCTTTTGCAACTGAAACAAGCGCTAACGATGTTGGATCCTTCTATGTTGTTATCGAGTAATCTCAACCATTTTTAACGATTTGAAACTACAAATTAAATGATGGTCAGTGGTTTCATCTCGATCCCACAAATATGGATTGCCAAAAATGACATAAAACATCAAACTTTACCTCATCAATGATCCTTAATGATTGTATCTTGATCCCATGGATATGGATTGCCAAAAACGACAGAACAACATCAAACATTACCTCATAAATGTAATCGTCTAAGATGGCAAATTTTATCTTGCACTTACATTGAAACTTAAGTCCTTATTCCATCTAAGCCAACCTGAGGAGTAGGGATTAGGACGCACAATTAGGCAAGTTATGCTTCTTTACTACCACTTATGAGATTAGATCTCACTTGCTGCTAGTATTAAACTCAATGCTCACAAGATCCTTCTTAATCTAAATCTTAATAGAGAATATTTTCTCATGTTCTCTGTGAATAGGATGCATGGATGCCATTAAAGAAATGCCATCTATCACACTATTAGGGACTAATGTTTCCTTTCTCCCTATTCTGGTGTGGTTGACTTTGGTGCTTCTCTAGATATATCCTCCAACATTCATCCTTGGGATGCCCTCTAAGAATGCAATATTTGCAGAAGGGGATTTTCCTATTTTTCCTTGGCCTTCATCATCATCCTTTTGGCAATTTGGATTCAGTGATTTGTTGCATTGTACTGTTGAGTGGCTTATTCTATGCACCTTCTATTGTGACAATCTTTTCTCTTTGACTGGAATTATTGTCATCAACATTGTTAGGTTTCCTCCAACTATTTGTAGCCTTTCGACAAGGGTCTTCAAAGGTGCAGATGTCTAACATTTCAAGCTCTTTCTAAGTCGGTGTTAGTCCTCTAGTGAACATGATTACCAAGTTGGCCTCTTCATCCATCACTCCGAGCCAAATTTTGTAGTGGGTGGATTCCTAAATATACACATCTACCATTTGATTGGAATTTTGTTGCAGGTGTTACCACTCAAAATAGCACTCTCAACAAAGGTCACGGATCATGGTGTGACAAGTGGTAAGCACGGGAGGATCTAGTGCCCAATGTCACCACAACTTAGCTCCTTGACACTTTAGGTCAACTCCCAAGACCAAGGGGGAGTCCGTAGATTTTGGTGAATGATATTTGCAATTGCTTGAACACATGAACACCTTTCCCAAGAAACCTCTCAATGAAGATCAATGCCTTATCGTGTCAAGACAATGAAATAATAATAACAGTAAGTGCAAGGTAGGAGTTTTATCACTTTGCCACGTATTCCAAGAAAAATATCTTCAATATGTTACTTCTGTTATGAAGTTGCAGCAGCCAAAACACTAAAGGAAATTCATAGAAATCAACCCAAAAAATGCCACCTTACCATGTATAGTGTACCTTGTATCATAGGGCAAGTGACGTGCTTCTAGAGTCTGAACTGATGCCTTAAAACAGATTTGAAAGTGTGAAACCAGATTTGGTTTATGTCCTAGTCAACCCTCAAATAGATGGTGGACCCGCTTAAAACACTTTTCAGCAGATGTCCAACCTCCTAGGGGTCAACCTTGGCCTTAAATCCTTGCTTTTTAGGCCTTCAAACTTAGCTGAATTGATCAATGTACTTGTTGTACCTGCAATAACAAATCTGCAAAACAAAACATTAGCATGCATAGGTCACCAAAAACTTCACAATTCAACCACGGGAAAATGGCGCCTTTAAGAATCTACCATTAAATTGCCTAGGGCACACTTTTTCATCCAAATAGAAGTTCCAAATTCCAAATATTTTTGAGATATGATCTTTTCTAATTTTTTGGGTTTTTCCAATATTATATTTTTTGGTATTTTTACAATAAATATACAACAAAATTTTGATAAAAAAAAGAAGGGGTTATGAGTCATGACCTTAGTCCTCAACCTTAGGGAAATTAGAGATTGAGGTCAATGCCCCTACTCAATTTGGCTATTCAAGTTTTACCAACTAGGGAAAAGGCTAATAACCCGATACTAGGTCGAAGTAGCCACACCCTAATTAAGGCAACAATGAATCCCAAGGCCCATAGTGGAGAACTCCTTCAAGAGGAAAGTCTCCTCAAACAAGACTAACAAGATGCCAATAAAACCCTAATTTACTTGCTAAGGTACAATAGCACGCCAAACAAGAAACTGGAGAGATCTTACCAACATCAACCAAGGAAAGAGCAAGAGAGGAAGAGTTCTGCGGTCCTCCTTAGCCACGAGTTACTACAACTATTCTTTGAATCAATCTTGGAAGATAGTAAACCCTAGAAATTTCACCATTCAACCTTTGTTGAAATTTGTAATGAGGAAGGTCCTTCCCCATGATTTTGATGTCACATGGGGGGGACAAAGTTGTCTTTCCTAGTGTTACTTTGTAAATATAATAAAGTGACTTTTATATTTTAAAAGTGAGTTTCACTTAAGTAATGTGGGTTCCTTATGTAAATGTGCATTTATTTATTATTAAAAGGAAATAAATGTGCAATTAATGATGACCCTTTAGATCTTTAAATCCTAGCCATTCATCAAGGAAGTTAGGGTTATAAAAGGTAGTTAGGGTTTTTGAGGGGTTTAAGTGATTATTTAAACACTTTGAAAGAAGAAGAGAAGACATCAAGAGAGAAGAAGAGAGTGAGAGAAAGAGAAGTCATTTTTGATTTTTGAGAGCATAGTTCCCAAGAATTTTTTTGCAAACGGTTCGTATAGTCCGTACATCCCTTGCTGGCACAGAAATCGAGGTAGTTCGTACACCTTTGTTGGCACAGATTCTGAGGCAGCTGTTTACGTAGAAATCGAGGCGGTCCGTATAGCAGTTAGAGATTGTACAATCCGTACAGTAAACTATTGGCACAGGTTTCGAGGCAGTTTGTACCCTGTCCGTACAACAGTCTGATATTTGTAGAGATAAGTTGGTTTATTTGCATTTATGATTTTTCTTGCTAAAGGAAAGATGAATTTCTGAGTTGAGAAATTCCAGTTTTGTTCTCATTTAATAAAAGTACATCTCTCTGGGTTTTCCTCTTGTGAGGTTTTTACCTTGGGCTTGGCCCTAAGTTTCTGTGTTGCATTCATCTTCAGTTCAAGAGTTTGGTTGTATGGTGTTTATGCTTAAACTATCAGAAATTTCATTGTATGAATTCATAGTTCAGAAAATTTATAAATCAGATTTACAATCAAAGTTTTTGATAAAAGTCCAATAAGAAGTTTTATGATTTTTATAAAAAATCTTCATGGTATCAGAGCTTGGTCGCTGAAGAAAGTGTGTTAAGTTGTGTTGATACAGAATAGAAGAGGTTCAAGTTAGGGTCAGAAAAAGTTTATTAGTAGAAGAGTCATGGCCTCAGTAGGGTTAAGGTATGAAGACATACTAGATGGGTTTGATAATTTCAGCCCTTGGAAAGAATGCATGACCGTGTTGTTTAAAGAGTTGGAGCTATGGGATATTGTTGGTGCTTCGAACACCATCACAGTTCCCTCAGATGCTGCTCAGAGGAGTGCCTTTGAGAAGAAAGATATCAAGGCACACATAATCTTTTTGGATTTCATTAAAGATCATGTGATACCCCACATCACAGGTAAGTCACATGCTTTTGAGATTTGGAATTCTTTATGTACTCTTTACCAAAGTAAGAATCGGAATAGAAAGATGGTTCTTAGGGAAAAGCTGAGGAACACAAAGATGGTTGATATTGATACGGTAACTACTTATCTCACAAAGATTACCCAAGTTAGAGATGAATTGGGTGTTGCTGGTGAGAAAGGGGAAGATGAAGCGCTAGTCAGGTATGCTCTTAATGGCTTCACTGCAAAGTGGCACACATTTGTGCAAGGAGTAGTTGCTAGAGAGAAACTTCCAGATTGGACAAGGTGATGGGATGACTTTGTTCAAGAAGAGTCCCGGGAGGGGACATTCCTGAATAGCACTCGAAGCAGTGAAGACAATGTTGCTCTTGCAACTAAAGGCAAGGGCAAATGGAAGAAGAAAGAAAAGACCTCAGCAAGGTTCGATGCTTTAACTGCAACAAAAATGGCCATTATGCTAGTCAATGTCCCAAGAGGAAGGGGAATGAAGAAAAAGAGGGAGCACCATCAGCAGAAATGGGAGATTTTGCTTCCTAAATTGAAAAAGAATTTTCCTTAGTTTCAGTACAGACTAGTGTAGGCCACTCAGTAGGTTTCCATGACATGTGGGTAGTTGATAGTGGATCAACTAGCCATATGACCGGGAAATATGGAATTTTTTAGAGAATAGAAGAAATAGCCCCAGGACATTTTGTTGAAACAGGTATTGGAAGTACTCAGGAAGAAATAAGAGGAGTTGGAACTGTGAAATTCCAACTGAGTTTTGGAGAGATTCTTGAAGTAGACAGGGTATTGTTTGTCCCAGGTATGAAAGTTAGTAGACTTTCTGTATCATCATTGGAGGATGATGGATATGGAGTTTTTATCAAGAAGGGACATGTGTTTCTCTACCGGATAGAGAACTTAGATGATACAATTCTACTTGGGAATAAAAGAGACAAACTTTACTTTCTGCATGGAGAGGTGATACTTCCAAGTTCAGGTGGATGGCTATCCGAATCACAATCTGAAAATGAAGCAGAAGCACAGATGATGCCTTCAGATGGGGAGAGCAACATTGGCAGAAGACTCAGCCAGCATAGAGAAAATAAGTAGGATCCAGAGTTTCAAAATAGGCTTGTAGATTTAGTGGAAGTTCTTGACAGTGGTCAAGATGATTGTGTTGGGACCTCCCTCATTAAGAGGGAGTGCTGAAATTTGTAATGAGGAAGGTCCTTCCCCATGATTTTGATGTCACATGGGGGGGACAAAGTTGTCTTTCCTAGTGTTACTTTGTAAATATAATAAAGTGACTTTTATATTTTAAAAGTGAGTTTCACTTAAGTAATGTGGGTCCCTTATGTAAATGTGCATTTATTTATTATTAAAATGAAATAAATGTGCAATTAATGATGACCCATTAGATCTTTTAATCCTAGTCATTCATTGAGGAAGTTAGGGTTATTAAAGGTAGTTAGGGTTTTTGAGGGATTTAAGTGATTATTTAAACACTTTGAAAGAAGAAGAGAAGACATCAAGAGAGAAGAAGAGAGTGAGAGAAAGAGAAGTCATTTCTGATTTCTAAGAGCACAGTTCCCAAGGAAAACCATTGGCATAGTTCCCAAGACAGTTTTTGCAAACAGTCCGTACATCCCTTGCTGGCACAGAAATCGAGGTAGTCCGTACCAATGTTGCATGACTCGGACTCGGCAAAGACTCGACTGGCATATGACTCGTACACTCGGGAAAGACTCGGGACAAACTCGGCAAATAGGAAAAAAATAAAAATATTGTACATTTTGGACAAAAAAGAGATTAAAATTATTTCCAATCCATATAAGCTATAAAACTACAATTTATACAATAATTCATAACATTGTCTCATAACAAAAATAAAAATATATATAACAAAAATAAATCTAAAATATATAACATAAATACAAATTTAAAAATAAAAAATAATAAAATATATAAGATAAATAAAAATTTAAAAATAAAAAAATATATAACAAAAATAAAAAAATATATAACAAAAATAAATCTAAAATATATAACATAAATACAAATTTAAAAATAAAAAATAATAAAATATATAAGATAAATAAAAATTTAAAAATAAAAAAATATATAACAAAATTAAATATAAAATAAAAAAATAAAAATTATATAACATAAATAAATATAAAATATATAACATATAAATAAAAATTTAAAATAAAATAATATAATATAATATATACCAGAAATTAAATAAAAAAAACTATATATATTATATTTAATATAAAGAAAAAATATATATATGACAAAAAAAAAATTAAAAGTTGATTGACTTACCTGGAAAGAAGCTCGAGCCCCGAACTGCACCTTCACGACCTCAAACCTGCCTGCACCTTCACGAAAAACACGACCTTCGATCCGCCTGCACCTTCACGAAAAACACAACCTTCACCAACTCTCCACACTTCAACTCTCCATGCTTCACGGGCTCGATCTCTGTTCTCAGTCAACTCAATTCGCGGCCAAAACCGAAAAAAGGGTCGGCCAGAACAGTCAACTCGCGGCCATAAAATTTGGCGTCCGAGTTCGGCGAGTCTGCGACCGAGTTCGACGAGTCTACTGCCGAGTTTGACACGGGTCTGTCGGATATGCCGAGTGTGAGAAGTCGGCAAGTACAGGGCCGAGTTTGGGCCAGTTACCCGTTGCGGGAGGTCATTCGGGGAAACTCGCGAGTACCCGTGAGTCCCCAACGTGTGGTGCTTCACTGGTCCGTACACCTCCGCTGGCACAAATTTCGAGGCAACTGTTTACACAAAAATCGAGGCAGTCCGTACATAGTCCATACAGCAGTCAGAGATTGTACAATCCGTATAGTAAACTGTTGGTATAGTTGTTGAGGCAGTCCGTACCCTGTCCGTACAACAGTTTGATATTTGTAGAGATAAGTTGGTTTATTTGCATTTATGATTTTTCTTGCTGAAGGAAAGATGAATTTTTGAGTTGTGAGAAATTCTCGTTTTGTTCTCATTTAATAAAAAGACATATCTCTGGGTTTTCTTCTTGTGAGGTTTTTACCCTGGGCTTGGCCCTAAATTTTTGTGTTGCATTCATCTTCAGTTCAAGAGTTTGGTTGTATGGTGTTTATGCTTAAACTATCAGAAATTTCATTATATGAATTCATAGTTCAGAAAAGTTATAAATCAGATTTACAGTCAAAGTGTTTGATAAAAGTCCAATAAGAAGTTTTGTGATTTTATCAAAAATCTGCACATCACACAATATTCATGCCAAAGAGAGAGGTTCACATCACTCAAGTGCTCTCATAAACCAAGATAAAGAGAAAACAAATACATAATTAGAACCCTTGTCTTGTTTACAAATGAGTGCTAGGAGCCTTTATTTATGTGAGGCCTCCTAGTCTTTTTTAACTTTAGAGCCTACCTTACTAAAATATAAAATAACTTAAAATTAGGGTTTGCCACCCACAAGCCGGGAAATAAACCACAAAAGACTAAAAATAATGATAAATGATGCAAATTGCTTCAATCGAGTGGAGTGGCAATTCGGAGGAGGATGTCATGCCCCAACTAACCCCAACTACGTAGAGTTATCGCAATGATGGGTCTTGAGCCTAGCTAGACCAACACTTTTACACAAAGAAGCCTAGACTTGGCCTTTTACAATGGAAAAAGCTCTGTTGCGGGGGAGTGCCCCCCCGTTCTCGCTACCGAAGCTTGCTCCCAAAACCCTCCCAGTTTTGGGAGAGCTCTCCCGAAGCGCTCCCTACCTCTCCTATACTAAAAGCTCTTATACTAGGTGGATAATTTGATGACAATGTTATACCTCCTTTCTTTGCTTAGCTCCTATAAAAGCTGTTATGGTTGATCATTTTGTGACAATGTTATAAGTTATAACTACTAGATGATTGATGTTATATGGTTTAATCCATGTTTTCTATAGCTAATTCAACATCCTACATGTTTTTTAGATATAAATCCATCAAAATATATTAAAATATATACTATATAAAAAACGCTCCCAAAACGGGAGCTTTTGAAAATTTCGTTTTTTGCTTCGTTCCTTCTCCCCGCTCCCAACAACGTAGGGCAAAATACCCCCTCACTCGGGTATATCCTGGTAAGCACGTTGTAGACAGTTTGGGGCGTAACAATAGGGACCACCACTCTTGTTGTTGTTCCTTCCAATAATTGATAGTATAAATTGTGTCTTTGATTGAGGCTTGCATGGCATTGGATTTACTCACTCACATAAATGCCCCCACAAGAGCAAAGCTTCTCTGCATGTTTGTGGCTTTTCTAAGGAAACTTTGTCTTCATTTGTGAATTGTTTTTCTTCAAAAAAGGAATCGAATTTCCTCAGTGAATAGAGTTGCAAGGCATCCATCTGACCATTGTAGGGTGAAATCTTCACCTTTGTTTTTGTTACCCCCTGGCATGTATTGGGGTGACATGATCATCATTTCCTATGTGATTTTACATCACATCTAGCAGTTCCACATATGAGATCTATTGCTTTCCCATAGACACTTGATAGAGACACTTTCAACTTGCTTAGAGATTCTTCCATCCTACTCAACCTTCCTTGCCACTTTACAGAGGAAGATGGGGACAACCAATTGGTACCAGTGTTATGACATATCCTCTCTATCTGGCTTATGATAAAATGCTTTCTTATGTGTGGGCATAACACTAGGAAGTCAAAAGTGTTACTCTATAATGACTCATGCATCCTCAATATTATTTTAGTAGCTTAGGGGCTTCATGGTGTGGTTATTATTCTTCTTTCGTCAATCAGATTAAGTGTATGACCTTATGGGATTAGGTGTGCTCCTAGGGATTTAAGCAATTGTGACCCTCATTTCATGTCATTTACAACATTTTACCTAGCCATTTTTCATATTATGCCATTTCATCCATTTCCATCATGCCCCATTTGTCGCAATCAAGTAATTATGTGTCACGTTTTAAAGTTTTAGTTGGGTATGTGTTATATTCTTTGCATGTGTCTGTGGGCATTGGCATTTGGCGATCCCCACCCATCTAGTGTCCTTTGTTGTATGCGTCGGGCACTGCGCGTGGCATGCCGGGGGGGGGGGGGTTGTTGGCGCCCTCCCCCTTCCTCAAAGCCAACATTGGCAATTGGGGGGGTTGTTGTCCCATTTTTGATATGAGCCAAAGGTGAGTTCGAATTGTTTTGGGCTATTTTTTGGTTTTTCCTAAAAATGTGTAATTTAATCTTGGTTAAGGGATTGGTGTCTTTCTAATCTGGGTTAAGGGATCAGGGTTTTGGGATGCTACGGAATACCTACATATTGTATTGTTAGTGGTTAATAATCATAATGAGAAAGTGAGAGGTGTAGCTCTAAGTTTTGTTGGTTTTCCCAGTTAAGGTTTTCCAGGGTAAATCTTTGTGTATTGTGTATACTGTGGCATAATCTCTATTTTTCTTAGAAGAATATATATGTGTAGCTTCTCTTCACAGGTTTAAAACTTACAGTTTCTACTTATTATTCCTTGTTGATGTTGTAGCTACGTGAGGTATCCTCACACATGTCGTCCCAACAGAAAGAAACAACAAAACAATAATCCTTGTGCACCCAGGCAAGTCAGCCTCAGCTAGATCAACAAGTCGGCCCCACAGTGGAAAAAGTCAGCCACCAAATCAATATAAATAAAGGTGACGTCCACCTCATTTACACACCAAGCAAGTTCGCAAAAGCTATTTGATCTAGTGCGCATGAGAGAGAAGCAGCAGCACAAAAGAAGTCTATCACTGGGTTTGAGATTGCTCTTGTATCTGATATATCTGATGTACTTGTATCTTGAATTATATCTCTCAATAAGAAAGGTTGGTTGGGTTTTTCCTAAGGTTGGGTTTTCCCAAGATAAAATCTTTGTCTCTTTGTTTCTGTGCATGGTTATTCTTTCAGTGATCTTTATTTGTTTCCGCTGCAAATAATTGAAATTATTCTGCTATCTTAAAAATCAAACATTATATCAGAGCAATGTTGAAAGAAGCCATTATCAGAAACTAGGGCTTCCAATTTCAGAGGTTTCCAACCATAGATTTGATTCAGAAAGAATGTCTTGGAACTCGCCCTAGGAGTGCGCACTTATATGTGGAAGTAGATCTTCATTCTGAGAATTTTCAGTTTTGTCCTAATTTTTACCAGGGCAGTTTCTCTGGAAACTAGGGCTTTCTATTTTAGCCCTTTGTCTCCACACGTTGGTTTAATTCTTGGAGTTTTGGAGCTCACCTTGGCAAGGCACACATATTGGTGAAGTCAGATTCCGGTTTCAACAAGTTTCAAATTTTGATCCTCTCCTACTAGGGTTTCTAGATCAGGTTTCAGTTTCTAGCCTGCAGTCAAAATGAACAGTGTTAAAGTTGAAGATAGACTTTATGGGGCTTCCAACTTCAATTCATGGAAGTCTAGGGTACTCATCATCTTAGAAGTTAGAAGAGAATGATCTTCTAAAATTTGTGGAAGGAGTACTGGAACCAAAAGCAGAAGTAGAGAAGCCATCATGGAAGAAGAATGATGCTAAGGCAAGAAGGATTTTGATAGACTTTGTTAAAGATCATTTGATACCTCAAATCTCCCAGAAGAAGGCGACCAAAAGAATGTTTGATGCCTTGAAGGAGCTTTTTGAGAATAGTAATGTCAACAAAGCACTTACCTTAAGACAACAACTCTCAAATGTCAAGATGACTAGAGCAGATTAAGTTGCATCTTACTTCATGAAGATTTTTGAACTAAAGGATCAGTTGGGCACCATTGGAGAGGCAGTTGCAGACATGGAGCTTTTCATGATGACCCTCAATGGTCTTCCCCATTCTTGGGAACCATTCATTTAGAGCATTAGTGGGCGATCCAACTTTCCCAAGTTTGACCGGTTATGGGCAGATTGCATTCAGGAGGAGTCTAGACTTGCAGTAAGAAACAATTTGTTGCAACTGTAGGATGTAGAAAATCAAGCCTTTACTGGTCATGCAAAGAAAGGAAAGGGAAGAAAGTTTGAGAGGAAAAAGTCAGATGGAAGACTAGCCTCAACTCCAGATCAGGAACCAAAGAAGAAGAAGGATCTTTCACACATCCAGTGTTACAAGTGTGGCAAGTTTGGTCACTATGTTGTAGATTGTCCTCAAAGAAAGAGAGGGAAGCAACATGCATCAACAGCCCATGTTGATGAGGAACCTCGACCGAAAAAGGCAAAACCTGACAAGATGACAACATAATATTTCTTTTGATTTTTTTTATTGTAATTGGGCCATTTTCCCTAGTACAGGAGTCCAACAAATTTCTTATTTTTCTTTTAGGTTGTCATTATAGTAATTGGGCCATTTTCCTTGGTATGGGAGCCCAAAAGAATTGATTCAAATTTTTTTATGTTAAATATGATGATATCATTTAGTCAAGGAAAGTGTCATGACTCATAAGATACATATGAGGCAACAAGTATTGCTTCCATGACAAAAGGAGCAATGACAGAGCCTTAAGATAAATGGGAAGATGTCCCATTTTCGCAGATTTTTGTACTTGACGAGTTTGAGCTTCAAAAGGAGCATAGAAACTCATTATTAGAGGAAGTTGGCTTCAGGTTGTTTCAGTGCAGGTTACTTAGTTACAGAGGGAGCTGAGTGTCTAGATGCAGAGGGAGCATGATACTCAGGTGTAGATGGAGAAGGGTGCTCCAACATTGAGGGAGTAGCTACAACACAGGTTGTCGATGATGAAGGTACAACATTGTGAGGAACCTGCAACAATTAATTGATAAAATGCACAATATATTGGATCACAGAATAGTTTATTGATTGCAGGCCACTTCGAGGGGGCAACCTCCTTTGAGCAAGCTCAATACAAATAACTTCACGGTACCTTCATTGGTCTCAACACAATCTTATATACTAAGTCTAGGCGCCAATACCATGGGTCAATACCATGTGTCAATACAAACCATGGGCCAATACAAACTATGGATCAACAATTACTACGGGACGACTTACAAAGCATATGCGTCCAACAACAATAAGACAAACTATGGATCAACAGATACTACGGGACGACTTACAAAGCATATGCGTCCAACAACAATATACTAACAAAGTAAATAGAAGGGTTGACATGGGTTCCTAACATCCCCTCTCCCTTAGAAAAAGCTTTGTCCTCAAAGCTTTAGATGTGGAAATTGATGCAGAATCTAAAGGAGTGGTTCCCCTGTAGCATCCTCGGGTTGCATTCCGGGCCACTGACGCCTTGTGAGTTTCAGGGAGGGTTGCTTGGAAGGCTGTAGACGAAGAAGAACCATATTAGCTGCGTGAAAAGTGTGCTCAGAATAGTGCTGATCGACTTGTTGTTTCAGTCAAATTCTTGCTATGTGAAGATTGTCCTGTAGAATGAGAAGAATCTGAGCGCGGTTTCGAAGAACCGAGTCAATTGCCTGAACTGGGGAGCTGCTGAGGGTGTATGGAAGAAGAATTGGCGGTGCCTGTCCATAGACTACTGCATATGGCGTCCTTTTAGATGTGGTATTGTACTATTGGAGCGCTTCTAGGAAATCCATAGAAATAGTTGTCCAAATCTGTGTAGGGATTGGCAAGGGTTCGAGTAGTCCCAAAAGGAGTGTCGTTTCACCCTTGTTGACCTGGCAAGTATCATATGACCTGGCAAGTATCATAGTCAGCCACCATCTGTTGAATTGTCATTTTTAGTCCCTGCCAAAAGAAGTTACATTGTTCCCGGTCATACATTTTGAGGAACCCAGAGTGCCCTGCTGATGAAGAAGCATGGAGTTCATAGAAGAGATAGCCTTGTTGAACAGATTGCAACCAATTTGGAACAAGTAGAGAAATAGATGTAAGAGAAACTGGGTCATCAAATGTGCGAGAAGGAGCATTTGCCACCATATTGTTCTTACCCTTCTTGTAAGTGATCGCATAGGCATAACCCATGAGTTGGATAACCCATTTCAGGTGTGCTAGGGAGGAGACCCATTGTTCTAGGAAATTTTCCACACTCTGGAGATCAGTCTTGATGCATAAATAATTCCCTAATAGGTATGGCTGCCACTTATGTACTACATGCAAAATAACCATCATTTCCTGCTAAGATGTAGATGTGGCTAAATTCTTACCGGAAAGGTCTCTTGAAGGCGACAAGCCTACTGGTTCAGCAAGGTCACCTGCATATCTATCCAAGGAAGTACGGGAGACTGTTGATGGGTGCATCTGAATGGAATGGAGTTGAGCGATGACACCATGTGAATTCTTCTTAAGGATCTTTTCCAGGCAATGTGAACTGATGATGCGGAGAGACCCTTGTTGTAAGCCCTTAAATTTGTGTTGTTTCCCATTGACTGAAAACTACATCCAAAGTTCAGCAAAATCCCATAAAATGGGGCCAAGTGTGCGTAACCTTTGAATGCCCAAAACCACATCACATCCTCCTAGGGACAAGGCAAACATGTTAGAGCGCAGGTTATAATCTTCCAGAGAGATACGCACATTGTGACACTTCCCCCTGTAAGGTAAGGTGCCCCCATTGGCAACCATGACTTCAAAGTTGGAGCAAGGATGGACAAAACAATCAGCATGTTTGGCGATCCGGGGATCAATGAAGTTATGAGTGCTACCAGAATCAATGAGTATTGTAAGAGGAAGCTTCTTGAAGTAACCCTTGACCTGCATTGTTTGGGGGGTGGTGACGACTGATAAAGCATGGAGAGATATCTCTGGTTGTTCATCCTGAGATGGGGGGTCAATAGGTGGCTCCTGAATGTCGACCTGATCATTCATTGTATCTGGAGTTTCTTCACCAATTGTAGAGGTAGGCGGAGCATCCATATCCAAGAGATAGAGCTTTTGTTGAACACATCTATGTCCTCGAGTGAATTTTTCATCACAATTATAACAAAGCCCTTTTTCTCTGCGTGCTTGCATCTCTGTTTCAGACAAATGCTTGATAGGAGTTGGTTGAGGAGCTGGCGGGATGGGAGGTCGTTGAGAACCCATATTTCGAAAGGAACAAAAGTGGGTTTGGAGCACTGTTGGGCTACAATCTTGTTTTCTGCCAACTTAGCCAACCCTAGGACTTCCATCATTGTGTTGGGATAGAACATTTTAACCTCTGATCGGATTTCATCCATAAGACCACTGATAAAACAACTCCTGTAGAATTCATCAGACAATCCTTCTGTGTGATTGGCTAGTTTCTCAAATTCTGTCTGATACTCTCTCACAGTGCCACTTTGACGAAGTTTAGTGAGTGCTCCGGTGAAGTCATCAAAAGCACTAGGACCAAATTGTTGCAAAAGGAGTTGGCAAAAATCTATCCATTTTGGCTCGTCATGAGCCTTGATGTACCAACGGTACCATTGAAGGGCTTCCTGTTCCAAATGAAAGGATGCAAGTAGAACTTTTTGGACATCAAAAGTATTATGCAGACTGAAATACTGTTTTGCATGATAGATCCATCCAGTCGGATCAGTACCATTGAAGCAAGGAAATTCAAGCTTCGGACCACGGAAATTGCTGGAAGAAGAGAACCCATTGGCTGCAGAAGATTCTTGCTATCGGTGATTGTTCATGGCTGATTCCTGAAGATGGAGGCTGAGAAATTTTTCATACAGATCTTGGAGTTTGGTTTGGATGGCTGCAAGTGCTTCCTCCATGGTTTTTGCTCCTGCGCGGGTGACAACCATAACCAGGAGTTTTTTTTTTTTTTTTTTTTGGGAATGGATAGAAAAACACAAACAAAAGCTTATTTAGTAAAGGAAAATTTGGATTTGGGGAAAACTCGGTGGGGTAATTGGGGTTTGACTAGGTTTTGGACACTTTCTGATGGACAAGGAAGCAAAAAATGGGGATTTCAGAAGCGGGGTGAAAGAATGAGAAAATTTGTCAAAGAGGGACAAAGAAACAGAAATAGGGAATGAACACGGTGGCAAAATTTGGAGGCGAGTGGGTGAAAATTGAAGAAGTTATGGCAAACCCTAAAAATAGACAAATGTGGGATTTCTGGCTTTGAGAAGTGGAATTTGGGATATGGTCCTCAGGAATGAAATATGCAGAATGGGATTACAGGTTAGCTCTGATACCATGTTAAATTTTGAGCATTAATTCACAATACTCTAGGATCTTCACTGAGAGAATAACATATACAATATATCAATGCATAACAATCACAATAAGCATGACAAGCATCGCAAGAATCAAAAGCATGAGAGACGAGACACAGAGTTTCTGTGGGGAAAACCCTAAGGTGAAAAACCCCACAACTTCCTCAGAGATAGAGAGAGCAATGGCTCAACCAAAGTACAACCAAAATACACTGAGATAGTCTCTTAGTAGCAGATGATCCTCCTCCTCACTAGTGCGCCACTTTCTGAGTGAGAGAAGTGTGACTTTTCGAATGATCAAAATAGAGATCTCCCGATCTCTATTTATACTAACCTGTTTGCCTAGTTACACTATGGGGCCGACTTGTCTATCTAGATACATCCACAATATAATATATATTTCAGGGCCGACCCCACACATGGTGGTCTAATAACCCATCGGCAAGTACACACACTTGCGACACTTGTCAATCCACATGACGACACTTCCTTATAGAGGAATAACACATCTCTTATAAGGGTACAATAAATATATATATGAAATACATAGATGAAATACATTTCGAAGTTACATATACATCAACACTCCCTCTTAACTAGGAAGGTATTTCTCGACACAGTTCTGCTAGACAAGTCTTCTTCTCGGGATCATCGTCATCATCATCATCACTGCTGCTACTATCTCAACCAATCTCTGACTCTATTCGTCATAGGAAATTTTGCAGAGCCAGTCCTTTTTCATGCTGGATGTAGGCCCATCACCTGCAGGTCTTCATCATCACTGGCCATACTGTGGAATCCTCAGGACTTATTACGTGCATTACAAAACCTGGCTGCAGCATCCCAAGCTATTACGAGCACACAGCTCTACCTATCGGATCTCCCAGGAGTACATTACAAGTGACCCATCACAAAACCTGGTTGAAGCATCCCAGGCTGTTACGAGCACATAGCTCTACCTGTCGGATCTCCTAGGAGCACATTACATGTGATCTCACCACAAAACCTGGCTGAAGCATCCCAGGCTGTTACGAGCACACAACTCTACCTGTCGGATCTCCCAGGAGCACATTACATGTGGTCCACCACAAAACCTAGCTGAAGCATCTGAGAGCTTTTTCATCCTGTCCAGATCTCCCAGGAGCAAATTACGTGTGGTCGTGGCAAAACCTGGCTGAAGCATCTGAGGCCTTTTTCATCCTATCCAGATCTCCCAGGAGCAAATTACATGCCATAGGACAAAACCTCGCAAGAGCATCTCAAGATGTTACGAGTACACAACTCCAACCTGAAGCTCTCCCAGGGCACAAATTACATGTCCTCCCAGAGCAATGTCTTGAAAGAGAATCCCAGGCTGTTATGGGTACGCAACTCCGACCTATAGGATCTCCCAGACATGCTCATCTACACAACCTGATCCACGACCACAAAGTATCATCTGATACTCACCATACATCATCCTGATGTACACATGATCATACTGATCATCATCACTGCAACATCCTGCTGCATGTCATCTGGAGAAGCTCGTCATCCACGATCACCCTGATCATACAATGCATCCATCTGATGCACACCAAGTATCTACCTGATACATATTATCATACATAGTGTATCCACCTGATACATAGATACATGATCCACACAATGTATCCATCATACATGATCTACCTGATCATACAATGTATCCACCTGATACATATACAGATACATGATCCAAGCATCCAACGTGATGCATATACAAAATACATACAAATGATCCAACCGATCATATCCAGCATCCAACATGATGCGTACATACATATAAATGATCCAACTGGTCATATCCAGCATCGAACATGATGCGTACATACATATAAATGATCCAACTGATCATATCCAGCATCCAACATGATGCGTACATACATATACATATAAATGATCCAACTGATCATACAAAGCAGAAACTAGAACATCATCCCGACGCTCATCATCCAGCGCTTACATCCACAGCCATGTGAAGGATCCTCCTTCCAACATGCTTGGAATGGCTTCAGCAAATGTGTCCATCACTTCTTCCTCGAAGTGTCCTCGATCTGAAGAACACCAAGCCTCTCCCTGAAGTACTCGAACTTCACCCTGGCTAGTGGATTCGTCAGCACATCTGCAATCTGCTCATCCGTCGCAACATACAGGAGCTTCACAGCTCCTCTCTGCACCATATCCCTGATATAGTGATATTTGATCTCTATGTGTTTCGACCTATTATGAAACACTGGGTTCTCAAACAGCTTCACACAACTCTAGTTATCACAGAAGATACCAATAGCATCCAATGGGAGATCAAATAACTCAAACAGTAGCTTCCGTAGCCATACTGCCTCACAACAGGCTGCAAATACTCTGCCTCAGCTGTACTCAGTGCTACGCAGGACTGCTTTCTGCTAAACCAAGAGATCACACCTGATCCCATACTGAAGCAGCATCCAGATGTGCTCTTCCTATCTGCAACACTGCCAGCCCAATCTGAATCAACACAACCCTGCAGGTTAAACTTTTGATTCGCTTCATACTTGAGCCCATAATCCACTGTACCCTTCAGGTACCTCAGAACATGCTTTACAGTAACCAGGTGAACACTCCTCGGATCCGTTAGGAACTGGCTCAATGTGTTTACAGCAAAGCAAATATCTGGTCTCGTGTTCGTCAGGTATATCAAGGATCCAATCATCTGACGATACATAGAGACATCAACCGGCTCAGATGAAGCATCACATAGAAGCTTCAGATTCGATGCCATAGGTGTGGCCATGGCCTTGCAATCCATCATCCCGAATCTCTTCAGGATATCTTCTGTGTACTTCCCTTGACCAAGGAAGATCCCACTTGCACTCTGCCACACCTCCATACCTAGGAAATAATGCATCATTCCCAAATCTTTCATATCGAACTCAGCAGCAAGCTTCCTCTTAGTATCTGCAATCAATCTATCATCTCCTGTTACAAATGAGTCATCCACATACAGGAGTAGAATCACAGGATTTCCTTCCTTAACCTTGTAGTAAAGGTTGGAATCCGCTTTACTCTTGGTAAAGCCCAAACTAGATAGGAAACTGTCCATCCTACCATACCAAGTTCTGGGAGCTTGCTTTAAGCCATACAAGGCTTTCTTCAATCTGCACACATATGACTCTCTGTCATGTATTTCGAAACTGAGTGGCTGCTCCACATATACTTCTTCTTCAACTACACCATTCAAAAAAGCAGTCTTGACATCCATCTGGTGTATTTTCCATTTCATTGCTGCAGCCAGGGCAAGTACTGTTCTAATGGAAGTATACCTGGCTACAAGTGCAAAAGTTTCTTCATAATCTATTCCCTCTTTCTGAGAGAAGCCACGAGCTACGAATCTTGCCTTGTATTTCTCTACACTGCCATCTGCAGCATGCTTGATTTTGTAAATCCATTTGGAAGTCACAACAGACTTGTCTTTAGGTCTTGGGACAACATCCCAAACATCATTCTTTATTATTGATTGGTATTCCTCAACCATGGCATCCTTCCATTCTTTCTTTTCCGCTGCTTCTTCATAACTGGAAGGTTCTTTGTTCATAAGGTCACAAAGTAAAGCAACATAGTTGGTATGTGATCTGGTTCTCTTCTTTGCTCTGTGTTCTTCTTCTGGAATGCCAAATCTTTCTGCATCTTGAATGAGCTCTCTAGCCCATGCAGGTTTCCTCTTGTGACAGTTATCCTCATGGCGTGGATCTACAGGTTCTTGCGGATCTTCAAACTCACGAACAACTTCTGGAATTGCTTCAGTCATGGTAATGTCTTGAAATCTAGTTTCCTTGGGTTCTTCATAAACTTCGATAGGTGCCTTCCTTGATTTGGTGAATGCTGAGTTTTCATCAAATGTCACATCCCTGCTGACATCAATCTTTTTGAACCCTGGAAAGTATATTCTGTAAGCCTTCGAGCTTTCACTGTAACCCACAAAGATACCCTTCTTTCCTGAAGGATCTAGTTTGGTCCTCTTTTCCTTTGGGACATGAGTGTATACTGAACAACCAAATATTCTGAGATGGTTGACTTCAGGTTTCTTACCAGAAAAGACCTCTTCTGGTGTCTTGTTGTCCAATATCTTGTGGGGTGTTTTGTTCTGCACATATACAGCTGTTCTAGCTGCTTCTGCCCATAAATGCATAGGTAGATCCTGGTCATGCAGCATTGCCCTTGCTGCTTCCATGATTGTTCTGTTCTTCCTTTCTGCAACTCCATTCTGTTGTGGATTGTAAGGAGCAGTCAACTCTCTCTTAATCCCTGAATCACTGCAAAGCTTCTTGAAGTCACCTGAGGTGAATTCTCCACCATTGTCGGATCTGAATGTTTTGATCTTCTTGTCAGTTTGATTCTCCATCAAGGTTTTGAATTCCTTGAACTTATCAAACACCTCATCTTTGTTCTTTAAGAAGTATACCCAAGTCTTCTTGGAGAAGTCATCAATAAATGAGACATAGTAAACATACCCACTTAGAGAACTGGATGACATAGGACCACATACATCTGAGTGGATGATTTCCAGGATATCCTTTGCCTTGCTTTCACTGCTTGGGAAAGCCTTCTTAATGTTCTTACCTTTTGCACATCCTTTGCAAACACCTTCATGTTTGGTCTTGATTTCAGGAAGACCCTCTACAACCTTGCTTACAATTGGAAGTGCCCTATAGTGCATATGAGCAAGTCTTCTGTGCCAAAGTTCACTTGGCTCCATAGATTCATGCACCATGGCATGTTCAGGTTGTCCCTTCAATTTATACAAACCTCCCTCTTGCTCTCCAATCACTACTGCATCATCTATGGTCTTTCCATTTGGCCACATTAGGACCTGGCCATCCACAAATGCAACCCTCATACCTTTTGCATCCAATGTAGAGAGGGAGAGTAAGTTCTTCTTGAGCCCAGGTACATAAAGGACTTCTTTCATCTTCAAAGATTTTCCAGAATCTAGGTTGTAGGAGGCTTCACCACTTCCTTTGATTGGGTATTGATAATCATCCCCAAGTTTCACCTTATGGGGTGATTCATGTTCAGATAGGTTCACAAAAGATTCCTTAAACCCAGTCATGTGTTTGGAAGCCCCACTGTCAATTAACCAATCATTACAACCATGGGAGATAGTACCTGTGAGAGCAGAGATTAGAACATACTTTTCTTCACTTGATGAGTCATCATTAATATCATCACTTTCTGCCCTAGCCTTCTTCTTGGGTGGTTCATCATCCTCGGCAGCATGAGCATGAAACCTTCTTTTGCTGCCCTTCTTCTTCTTGTTGAAGTTGTTGTTGTCCTTCTTGTTCTTGGGACAATTTATGGCAATATGTCATTTTTCATTACAGGTGAAGCATATTCTTCTTTCTTTGAAGTGATGTGAAGATTTCTTGGAGTGAGATGGCTCTCTCTTGGACTTCCCTTTCTTGGTGTGAGCTGTGAGAGCTTGATCTTCATTCCCCATCTTTTCTTCTCGTGCCACAAGCCTTGCTTCTTCTTGTGAGCATTCTTCCCGTAGTCTGCTGAAGGAAATCAACTTCTTTCTTGCACAGATTCCTTGAATGAAGGAGTCCCATGACGTAGGTAAGCCATTCAGAGTGGTCATGACAACTTCACCATTCTCCACCATTTCATCCACTGCTTCTAGTTGTTCCTTGATCTGGGAGACCCTTGAAAAATAAGATTGAATGGTTTCTCCATTTTGAAACTTTACTCCTTTCAATTGGTTCCGCAGGGTCATCTTCCGATTTATGTTCTTCCCTTCAAATAGCTTGGTCAAAGAGTCAAACATCTCTTTGGGTGTCTTTAGAGAAGACACATGGGGTATGAGATGGTCTTTGATAGAATCAACAATGATTCTCTTTGCCTTGACCAAGTTCTTCTTATGCAATACTTTAGCCTCTTCATCCTCTAGGATAGGGATGTCTTCTTTTATATATAAGTCCAACTCATTCTCTTCCAGGATTAACCCAATCCTATACTTCCAAGCGCGGAAGTTATCAGCCCCTTCAAGCTTATCCTCAAGCTTGGTGTGGTGAGACATCTTAAAGAGTACTTCAAATGGAAATAGAAAAGATTTAGGTCTTACCACTTGAAATGCTGAAAACTGGATCTGGTCCCGGATTAGGGTTTGTCGGAAAAACCCTAAAAATTCAAAATGTGAATTTCAACTTTCTAAAAGGATAGAAAGATGCGCCTTGATGAGCTGATCAGCCTGGTGTATTCAGAATTTGAGATCAGCAAAGCTTTACCCTTCAGATTTGCCTTTTTCTCCTCCCGGGTTCACTGTGGAGAGCCCTGAATTAGGGTTTGAGTTTCTCGGAGATCTACCCAGCCAAAAATCTCGATCCAAAGCTCTAAACTTCGATTTTTGCAAGGAGCTTCCAGCTATGTCTTCAAATTTCAGAAATTCCTATTTTTGTGGAAACCCTAATTTTTTTAGGGCCAAATCTGAAAATGCTCAGAATTGAATTCTGATTGGACAGATGGATTCTCCTTGATGAGTAGAGCCAATCTACTATACTGCTTTTCCAAAATCTGTGGAGAGAAACTCAAGTTTCTGTCACTGCAAAATGTCTTCTTCTCAAGTTAGCTCTGATACCATGTTAAATTTTGAACATTAATTCACAATACTCTAGGATCTTCACTGAGAGAATAACATATACAGTATATCAATGCATAACAATCACAATAAGCATGACAAGCATCACAAGAATCAAAAGCATAAGAGATAAGAGACACAGAGTTTCCGTGGGGAAAACCCTAAGGTGAAAAACCCCACAACTTCCTCAGAGATAGAGAAAGCAATGGCTCAACCAAAGTACAACCAAAATACACTGAGATAGTCTCCTAGTGGCAGATGATCCTCCTCCTCACTAGTGCGCCACTTTCTAAGTGAGAAAAGTGTAACTTTTCAAATGATCAAAATAGAGATCTCCCGATCTCTATTTATACTAACCTGTTTGCCCAATTACACTATGGGGCCGACTTGTCTATCTAGATACATCCATAATATAATATATATTTCAGGGCTGACCCCACACATGGTGGTCTAATAACCCATCGGCAAGTACACACACTTGCGACACTTGTCAATCCACATGACGAAACTTCCTTATAGAGGAATAACACATCTCTTATAAGGGTACAATAAATATATATATGAAATACATTCCGAAGTTACATATACATCAACATTATGCAGACTGAAATACTGTTCTGCACGATAGTTCTATCTAGTCGGATCAGTACCATTGAAGCAAGGAAATTCAAGCTTCAGACCATGGAAATTGCTGGAAGAAGAGAACCCATTGGCTGCAGAAGATTCTTGCTATCGGTGATTGTTCATGGTTGAATGCTGAAGATGGAGGCTGAGAAATTTTTCATACAGATCTTGGAGTTTGGTTTGGATGGCTGCAAGTGCTTCCTCCATGGTTTTTGCTCCTGCGCGGGTGACAATCATAACCAGGAGTTTTTTTTTTGGGGGGGGGGAATAGATAGAAAAACACAAACAAAAGCTTATTTAGTAAAGGGAAATTTGGATTTTGGGAAAACTCAGTGGGGTAATTGGGGTTTGACTAGGTTTTGGACACTTTTTGATGGACAAGGAAGCAAAAAATGGAGATTTCAGAAGCGGGGTGAAAGAATGAGAAAATTTGTCAAAGAGGGACAAAGAAACGGAAATAGGGAATGAACATAGTGGCAAAATTTGGAGGCGAGAGGGTGAAAATTGAAGAAGTTATGGCAAATCCTAAAAATAGACAAATGTGGGATTTTTGGCTTTGGGAAGTGGAATTTGGGATATGGTCCTCAGGAATGAAATATGCAGAATGGGATTGCAGGGGTGTCAGTGAAGTTTCAGGGAAAACGGAGTTAAAACAAGGGATATGTGGCAAAAAAATGGAATTTTATACCTCACGGGTGGGAACTAGTCAATCAGGTAGGGGTCGTTGCCCTTTTCGCTGGCAGGTCCTCTCAATGGGCCAGCTACTTTGGGGTTCCTGTGGTACTCCTCACAATGAGTTTTAGGGCTTATGCCCAAGTACTTCCCACAGTTAAGCGGATAGGGATTATTCCCAGATCTAAAGTTGCAACAGATGCGAAAAAAAAAATTTGGCAGAAATTTCACCCAGCGAGCCCAAGAAAGTGATCTGATACCAGATGTGAGAAACCTGCAACAATTAATTGATAAAATGCACAATATATTGGATCACAGAATATTTTATTGATCGCAGGCCACTTCGAGGGGGCAACCTCCTTTGAGCAAGCTCAATAGAAATAACTTCACGGTACCTTCATTGGTCTCAACACAAACTTATATATTAATTCTAGGCGCCAATACCATGGGTCAATACCATGTGTCAATACAAACCATGGGCCAATACAAACTATGGATCAACAATTACTACGGGACGACTTACAAAGCATATGCGTCCAACAACAATAAGACAAACTATGGATCAACAAATACTACGGGACGAGTTACAAAGCATATGCGTCCAACAACAATATACTAACAAAGTAAATAGAAGGGTTGACATGGGAGCTTCAGAAGGAGCATAGAAACTCATTATTAGAGGAAGTTGGCTTCAAGTTGTTTCAGTGCAGGTTACTTAGTTACAGAGGGAGCTGAGTGTCTAGATGCAGAGGGAGCATGATACTCGGGTGTAGATGGAGAAGGGTGCTTCAGCACTAAGGGAGTAGCTACAACATAGGTTGTCGATGATGAAGGTACAACATTGGGAAGATATTCCCCCAGTATTAGCCATGAGACTTGGCTAGGGGTGAATGCTCTGGTGGCAGGACAGTATCTTCTTCCGGACACCCTGTGACGGGGTGGGGAGATTGGCTCTTGCATGATGAATAGTGTTGATGCATTGAGCATTCCCTCAGTTTTAGCCACATGACTTTACTAGAGGTGAATAGCTTAGAGTATGGCAGTGCCTTCTTCTGGACATCTTGTGACGGGGTGGGAAGATTAGTCCTTAATTGCACAATATCCTCCTAGAGGTTGAGCATCGAGCATTTCCCCAGTATTAGCCATGAGACTTGGCTAGGGGTGGGTCAAGTGAGACAGTGTCGTCTCTCGGACACCATGTGGGGTGGAGAGATTAGTCCCTAAGATGACTCAGAACTGGGTAGTGCCTTCTCTCGGACACCAAGTGGGGTGGCGAGATTAGTCCCTAAATGCTTGGAGCGGGGCAGTGCCTTCTCCTAGACACCTTGGCAGGGTGGGGCGATTAGTCCCTAGATGCTCACTCATGCACTCATCACTTATGCAAGTGCATGGATTTAGCCATGAGACTTAGCGAAGAGACCTTGAAACCATTAACCTGAAGCAAGCTCGTGATCAACCTTTCCTTGAGATGATTCGTTGAAGACAAGTCATGGCATGAAGAATTTGAAGAAACCCAAGATGTGTTTGGGAAGAACGAGCAAGAAGAATACCTCCCTCATTGAGAGGGAATGTTCTCCCTGAGATAGGGAGAATGGTGTGACTCTCCTTGAGAGGGAGAGAGAGGGAGCTGGTTGTTCTTTATGATCCTCCTTGATGGATTGAGTAGAGCTGATCTAGACTGCAGTGAGCATAACACTTCTCGATAGACTTAGTTGTGTTGTAGTCACTGGGTTGGTTCCCACCAACCCTTGGCTTGTAGCCCATAGAGGACGTCATGAATATGAGAAGACCTTTCTTATGATGACAAGATGTGCAATACAAGTCTTGATGCTTAGATGATATCCAGATGTGTTCCAACATGATACCTCCCTAGCTAAGAAGGAGTGTTGATGTTGTAGCTACGTGAGGTATCCTCACACAAGTCGACCCAACAGAAATAAACAACATAACAAGCATCCTTGTGTACCCAAGCAAGTTGGCCCCAACTAGATCAACAAGTCAGCTCCACAGTGGAAAAATTCAGCCACCAAATCAATATAAATAAAGGTGACATCTACCTCATTTACACACCAAGCAAGTTTGAAAAAGCTATCTGATCTAGTGTGCAAGAGAGAGAAGAAGCAACAACAAAAGAAGTCTATCTTTGGGTTTGAGATTGCTCTTGTATTTGATATATATGATGTACTTGTATCTTGAATTATATCTCTGAATAAGAAAGGTTGGCTGGGTTTTTCTCGAGGTTGGGTTTTCCCAAGACAAAATCTTCATCTCTCTTTGTTTTTGTGCATGGTTATTCTTTCAGTGATCTTTATTTGTTTCCGCTGCAAATAATTGAAATTATATTGCTATCTTAAAAATCCAACGTTCCTATGTGTGATGCCTAAATTATAAGTCAAAAGAGTCAAAGTACTCTAAGGGAAATGAAGTTAATGATGAATATGAGCTATGCCCCCTTGCAAAAAGAAAGCCATGATCCTACATTCCAAGCTTATCAAAGCCAAATCTAAAGCAAAGGGACTAAACCAAAATATGGCTAAAAAATAAATTAAATAAATAAAAAAGATTGTAAAGTATGGAACAAAGAAAGGGTAACTCAAGAAGAAACAATTCTCTTCCAGATGACATACATATTAATGAAAATCACTAACCCCTAGCTCTAAAAGAAAACTAAGGGGAAGACTTGGAACTTAGATACTTTCTCATGATAGTTAATTTGCGAACCTCTTTCCCTAACATTTCAAGTAACAATGAGGTTTGTTGGTTCATTGGTAAGGTCGACAAAGTGATAAGTTACTCACTAGGTTCCATTCTTGCCTTATTCTTTATCTACCCCATTCATATGGTATGGATTTTGAAGGGATGAGCATTGGTGCAGGCCCAAGACAATTTTAGTGGAGTAGACATCTCTCAGACATGATACCTTAGTTGAAGGAAGTTGCTCTTTATCGTGTACTGCCTTAGGGCATGCTTCTTGAAGCATTTTTGGGAAAAAATAGAAAAAAGGGTAAAAAGAGTTTCCCATGGACAAAGAATATGTGAACACCATGAGAACAACTTTTGATGTTGAAGAGGAACAAAATGCATCCCTGTAACAAACCTCCATGAATTTCTTGCAGAACTAATGCAAATTGTAAATTCAATTGCAAGCAATAATCTGGTTAGAACATTTACTATGAAAATATCATAACAATGCAAGATGAAGCTCGAACTCAAACATCTCTTGTGATCATTGTTGGAAAAATCAAAGATACATGTAGCCTTTGTATAGAACTCTTCCTTCCAACTTTGAAAAAGTGATTGAATTTTTAGAAGGAAATACAATGAAAGCATAGCATGCAAAGGCCTCCATTATGCAAATCAACACTCCTATACTTGAGACAAATTAAGAAACTTGAGGACAATGATGAAACGAATAAGGCCCTAATGAACACTAAATTGGAATCCATTGTTTTCAAAACAAAGTTACATGTGTTGGACTTGACAATGACTTGTCAAAACCAAAATGTAGAGTCAACTTGACAATTCAACAATAACTCAACATATTAGAAAACATAAAATATTTAAAAAGGGCTAAGGGATGTAAAATCAAGTAGGATAATGTAGTTTAGGGATACTCAAATTTGGTCAAACACAACCAAATTCACTTTGGCTTGATTGCTGCGAGTCTAACCAAGTTTGATTGAGACTTTCCTCATTTCAAGGCCTCCTTGATTTGACTTGTTGAACTTGTTGATTTTGGGTGAGTTGTGTTACTATGATTCCAATTAATAAAAGAGAGCCTAATTCCTTATCAAGTAAAGACTATTTCTATAGTCATTGATGAAAGTTGTCTTAAGCCTAAGATGCAACGAAGAACTTGAGCTAGGTCGACTTGAAGTGGGAAAAATGAGTGAACAATAATAATGCTTAAATTAGGACCATTAGGCTAGCTTATAGTGTGAATATCTTTGTAGATTTTACTCATGTAAGTACCCTATATTCATTCAATTTTTTACACGTTGTAATTTGTACTCATGTAAGTACCCTATATTTGGGCACTTTTTTATGCACTTTGCCCATTAGATTTATTTTCAAAAATTGCATTGTCTTCTCAAGGAGCTTCAATCTTTGACCAGTTTCTTTAGGTATCTTGACCAGAGATGTTTAGCTTTATACTTGTAGGAGGTCCTTTGACTTTGCTCCCTCATCCTATAGCCACATTCAAATCTTGGATCAACCTCCACTCAATGGATTACTTTCTTTTTCTCGGTGCTCCCATCTTTTAGGGGCACTAAGAGACATATGGATAGGGGTAACTTCTTTTTACCCCAGATCAGTTCGGATAACAAGGACCACCTCCACTTTAGCTAAACCCCAACGACATGGCTAGTCTTGGCACCATCCCAGCAGTCAGAAGATTTAATCTAGGTCACAGCGGTAGGTCCCCAACTCTAGACAACGACACAATACCCAGACAAGGCACATTACCCAATCTAGTCCCTACTCCAACTCTTCCTCCAGACATAATTCTATTTTGAGATTCCTCCATTTGACCTCGGATGTTAGGAGAGATGGTTCCAACGAACCATGATATACTTACACCTTTTGTATTATAAATCCTAGATCCACACTCTCTGTACATGTCTCTCCTGGATCAACTCTCCATCTTTGGAGTTAGCTTTCTGGCACTTAGGTTAGAGTCATACTTTTCTTTATGCATCTTGCTTTTTTATAGGAGCCGCCTTTAGGCTTCTGCTTTGTATTGACATCATTATACCAAATAATCCCATTGACCTACTTTTGTGGTCATTCCTTGGACATCAATGAAATTATCTTATTTTAACTTATCTAAAAGATCATGTATTCTTCTCCAACACCAAAATCTTTTCTCTTACTGCAAAGTTATCATTATGAAGTTGTAGTGTGAGCCATCATGTGTATGTGGATTTTCTGTCATTAGAAATCCTGATGCACTCCTTTTGGGGGTTGTCTTGCTAGAGATTTTATTTTATTATTGTTTTCTTTAATTATTACGGTAATTTATGAGGAAGTCTCCTTTTGCTTTATTTTCTTGGATTTGCAATTTAAGCATGCATCATCATAATCCTTAGTTCTTTGGTTGAGAGTGGTGGTCAAATGTTATGTAGGTACTTCTTCTTTGGAGCTTTGATACCTCTTTTCTATATTTTGAGAGTTATAAGGAGTGTTTTGAGTTTGCCCTTAAATTTTTAGAAGTAGATGGAGACAAATAAGAGACCCTTTTTGCCAAGCAAAAATTGTGTCGTGTTGCGTGTTGTTGAAAATACATTCATTTCATGTTGTGGGAAAATAAAATATCAACTCTAATCCAATGCCATGGTGTGGGAAAATCAATGACCCACAGAGAGAATCTCCTAATTGGGCAACATTCTAGGTAATATTGGCTAGGAGCAAGGAATGGGAAATAATGAATGTGCAATCCCAAGTTGATTGAGCATATTTGCAGAACTGGAATAAGTATTTTGGAGTTTTTGTCTTGCAGCATAATGGGCATTTGGGCTACATAATTCCCAAGTATTTCATGGGTTTGCCTATGGGTAAGCCTCCATGCTAAAAAGATCAAACACAACATACTTTTCTATGCTGAAGGTGCCACTTGTAGATGGGATTCAATCTATATCGCTAGGTATTCTCTGTCGAGTTGTTTCCTTAGACTTCATTGAGCTTGGCCTCAAGCCTACTGGAATTAAGTGCAACGACAACAACTACAATGGATTATTCTTGCATGCACAGTCAATAGCATATGGAAAAAGAAATATTTAAGTAATCGTATACTATCAGAAATGGATTCTCAAAATATCCAAACACATTTCCATAATAAATCTTGGCAGAATATTAACTCTGAATATTCATCAAAAGTAGTCTTTATAGCAATATGATCAGCATGAAGTTTTTGTTTTCTAGGAAACAAATCCTGGGGAAAACCCCCAGGTACTCCCATCATTTTGAGGATGGTACCTAGGGTAAACCCCAGATTCTCCAGGGCACAAGGCCAAGTCAACAAGGGCACGAAGCCATTACAACAATATTCTCATCATGAGCTCCATATGTCACTTATGGGAATACAACCTAGGTGGGGTGGATAACACTCCACCCCACAAGCACTTGAGCTACACCCAATTGACATGATCAGCATGAATTTTTACCAACTAGCGGTTACAATTCATCTACTACTAAGTTGCATGATATAGGGAAACAGGTGGGTGGTGGAAATGTGACCCCTCAAAAATTTGGAAACGAGGAAATCCGATATCCATATATAAGTAGCACATTATATTGAAACTTTAAAAGAAAGCATTTAAGCATTACGATTTAGATTCATGAATAAATGAGCAATAACATTTGAATGAGAGACATAATGACAAGTGATGCATACAATTTACTTCTAACCCCATCTCTATATTGTTTATCATAGATGATTACACAATGCAAGCAGTAATATTTAAAAACAACCTTTATAAATGAGGCTATATATCCAAAATCAGTCTTTATATATGAGTCTACAATGTTAAATGTATCAAATTGTGAACAATGAACATGGAAATAAAACATGAGCTAAAATTGTAAAGCCTAATAGTCATCATCCTAAGCTTCATACTCATCATGAAAATTAAACAAGATGCACATTCGGCAGTGGAATGTGGAGTGGAAGAAGAATATCCAATTCCACTTCTAGTTTCTTCAAGATTCAGTGCAGCAAGAGAGATGTCCAAGTCAGCGGTTTCTAGATCCACATCCCAATCACTAGAAGGCCCACTACTATATTTTGGACTCCTTCGAGATGCAAGGTGAAGGTTGGAATGCAGATAAACGATAGTTTCAGCCTTTTACGAACCCAACCTATTGCGCTTCACTTGATGAATAAAACCATAGGTGCTCCAATTCCTCTCTGTTGATGAAGAGCTCGCCACTTGTGACATACTATGAGATGCAAAGGTTTACAAATGTACACCATTTGCTCCATGACAAATCCACCATCTAATTGAACCCATGCTACTACTCTCATCCAAAGCTGATATGTCTGAGTAATCACCCAAACCAGCAACAATACTATCAAATTCTTCCTTGACCTCCCTGTGTAGATGAGGTGGAAAGATTGAGTAAGGAATCCTTTTAGTTCATTTTCCACCTCCCTATCCTTATGTGATGCCTTCCTTTTTCCATTGCTTTGCGGAATAAGGTCTTCATCATTAAATCTTGGGTTCATGGCATGTACTAAAGTGTGCAATGGAGTGTTGAACTAGTTCCATCTCTCAACCATGTTTTTTTCACTAAATCAGTGAAATGAAGATTAACAAATAAAAGCTGAGGAGACTCTTGTAAAATGATTTCCATAGGTTTCTCAATTATGGTATCCATACCATTGTAAATCTCTCCCAACTAAGGTTTGTTTGTATTAGCCCTTTTGAGAAGCTCAAATGCAGGGAATGTGAACTTGAGCAAGAAATCTATCTTGCTTCACCACTCTTCATCAAGACACAATTTGCACACCATAGTTTCCCACTCTGAGTTTGCTTGAATCCACTCAGCATAAAGTTGACTCACCACAATTGAAACTAGTGGATTCTTAACCTCAACAAGGCGACACAACAGGATGAAGTTGGAGGTGTATCTTTTCTCAACAACTTTCAACTCCAGTTTAGAGTATTTTTGAAATATTGCTTGAGACAGGTGGTGGTTGGTGATGAATTTGATTATCTCCCTTGCTTTCCTCGTGAATTTCTTGATCCATGGAACTTTATTATCAATCTCTTCTAAGATCAGATTTAAATTATGGACATTGTAAGGAGTCCAAAAATTGTGATCACGCCTACTCTCAACAATCAAACTTGCAGCTTTGTAAATTGGTGCATTATTTGTGATAACTTGCACCACCCTAGCAGTCCCTGTCTTCTCAATGACTTTCATTAAAATATCAACAATGAATTGAGTTTCCTTTACCTCCCCTGAGCAATCTTCAACCTTCAAAAGCATTGCTCCTTTTGGTGACGTGGCATTAATATTGAACAGTGGCCTATGCCTAGTATTTGACCATCCATCTGATACATTGGTAACCCTAGAGCTGCTCCATGAAGCACAAATAGGTGCTATAATATCCCCAACAAGCTCCTTCTCCCTTTTGAGTAGATTGGTCCAAAGTTTTTCATATTTAGGCCCCTTGAACCCTTGAGTAGTTGTGTTAATTGCATCACCATATCTTGCCAATAGAGACCAAACCATGTTAAAATGGATACCACAAGCATAGATGGCCCTTGCCACTCTTGTTTCAACATCTTCCCTCCCCTGAACTTTCACCATTTTAGCTATTTTAATCTCTTGAATTGCAGAAGATGAACCTTCAGAAATTTTGATCCTCGTAGTTGTTGTTGAGCTGCTTTCCTCTTCCTTGCTTCATGCATAATCTTTGGATTAATGTTTGGAGCTTGAGGGGTAGCATTAACAAGCTGATCATGTCTTCTTTTAATCCTATCAATGTCTTCCTACTCACTCTCGTACTTCCTCTTCTCCACTAGGTCAGCTATTTTTGGGCAACAATCCATACCCTTTCACAATTCTTGCAAAAAATGTGCCTTCACTATTGGGTAAGAACCTTTATTGGGTTTATTGCACAAATTGCACTGCCATTCCCAAGAACCACCATTGAGAATTCTTGCAATCTTTGTAATGTCTCCAAGAGGATAGTAGTCAGTGTTCTTGTTGGACTTGGGCATGAGAGGAAGAAAGGTACCTTGGTTGGAAGCCATTGCTACTTATAAAAAACAAAACAGATCTGCAAAAATTAAAAGGAAAATGGAAGCATAAACCCTAAATAACTAGCAAAAAATACTAAATGACCAGCAAAAAACTTCAAACAAGCTTACTGCTCACCTAAACACAGAAAATTGTTGTTGAAGCTGCCCAAAACACCACAAAAAACATGCTATAGCTGAAACTGCCCAAAAACACTATGGAACAGCAGACAAGGATGGCGGTAGCTGCCCAAAAGATTGTACTCCCTCTTGCTGGAAACACCCTTGCTCATGCTGCCTCTCAGATGGCCCTTGCTCAAACTGTGTGAGGCAAAATGAGAGTGGAATTCTCTTTATAATTTTTTTTGTCTTTAGAGGCATTTAGAAGTCTCATTAATTAATATTTAACCTCTAATTAGCAATTAAGTGTGACATTGTGGGTCCCAGCAATAAAACATGAGGTAAATCAGCAAAAAAAATCACCGAAATGCATCGTACGAACACTGGTATAGTCCAGAAACACATTTCTGGCTTTACAAAACCCATTTCCCACAAGTGGGATGTGTTTCCAAGCCGTACAAAATGTGTTTCTGTCCTGAAACATGCCTGGTGCAGCTTCCTGTATGACATTTCCTGCAACTTAGATCTACTACTATCACCAACACCAGAGATATAAATGAATTGAATCAACTGTACTACTACACCCAACCCTATTACAACCCGAGAGGTGTATAAATAAATCTGCTAAGGGTACACAAAGCATTTCCCATCCTGTCTGTTCATATCTAACAATACATCAATGTACAATGTCAGAAAAATGAAAAGATATAAAAATAACACCACATTCTATTACTGCTGGCCTTCCATTTTCAACAGTTTGCTGAGCTGTCCAACCTTGTCATTGCACATGCACTGAGCTAAGCTGTGTATGTCTTTGACCTTAGTGTGTGCCTAAGTAGCGTGGTGAATCTTAGTGTGCCCATTACACAACAAGATTGACAATTTGATGTGCACCGAAGCTGCCACCACAATTTGTCCTCATACTTGGGACTCCTTTTAGGTTGAATTCCATCTTGTACGACTGTCTCGAACTTAGTTGATCTCTCACTCTGTAATGGATCATATTGCCCACTCCAATAAATTAAATGGCACTCGACTCTTTTGGCTTAATGTCTGCAGAACAATTGGTGTTTTTTCTTCTGATTGGGTGTTTTCCTCATTCTAATCTGATATGCGTCCAATGCTTTGCTCTGGGCTAGAAAATGCTTTGCAATTCTGATCTGACCAATCTTTCTATGACTAGCATTGTATTTGCCTGAGAGACAAAGTATAAATTATCTCGGGTTTCAGATATATTGGGATAATTTAAAATTTAAATAACAAAGGATATGAAATGCTTCAGCTGCATAGTGTAAACTGATACTGATTTGTTTTATGGTTGCAGTCTTTGATTTGTTTTGTCCATTTGCTTGTTAGGTTCAATGAAATTGCCTCAGTTATGAAGAAATTGCAGCCAAAGCTTGTTCTGGTGAGTTGAATGTAGAAGTTGGATTTTTTTTTTTAAATTTATGGGGTGGAAGGTATATTCTATTATTAAGCATATAAATGAATTATTATAGACCGGAATATGCAAGTTATATAAAGAATCATAATAGATATCAGTAATATGTTTTCAGTTTCCGGAAGCTTTGCAGAAGGGGATACACAAAATGGCCTTAAAAGAACAATCGATTTTGTTCTACTGCAAAGGACAAACATTGCGCATACCCTGCTTAAAGGATGACATTGAAGTAGATATGGCAACAGATTTAGCATTCCAGCTTAGGCCAAAGCAAGTTGGACAAGTAAAATCTGCAGTGGCTAAACTGAAAGCAGAACTTCACATAGAAGATGGTAGATTTTTGTTAAAGTCCATAGCACCACCAGGTCCTTCATCAACTTTCTCCAACCAGCAATGCAGAAAAGGAGTGGTTAGTCCAGACATTTTATTGGTGGCTTTGAGAGATCGGGGGATATGTGCTTCTATTGAAGATGAGGTAACGTCAGAAATGATCATAGAGGACAAAAAGGAAAATGACAAAAGTGTATTGCAATTTATTGTCAAAGTTACTTCCCCATCAAATGCTATAATAGAAGTCAGAGATAAAGATACTTCGATTAAAACAGATGATGTAGCAATTTGTGACCATATTTTCAATGCTCTAAACAGTATTATGGATGTCACTTAGATATTATCTCTCTTGATTCTATAAGGTTATGAACACAAATAAAGTTTCAAATCAATTATTCGAGCCACTTCTCTAGTATTGATTGTGATGAATGATATTTCTAAACCTCAATTGTATTGTAGTGTAATCGATGTCTATATTAGTGCAATAATGACCCTTTAAGTATAATTTGCATTACAGTTCATTTCAAAATCTAGGACACTTGTTTGCTAACAAAGACAAGTTTTATAAAAATAAGGTATGAGCATGCATATCTCCGTGTTTGGGAGAAAGAGGAGCTTTTAGATTTTATTTATAAAACATAAGAGGTTCCTGTGGCGTCTTGAGAAACTTTTGGTATTTCTTTTGGCTGGACGTTTCTTGTAATCAAGAGAAAACATAAAAAGGTGTATCAGCACTGATATATGTAGCAGGTAGTATCAGATGTTAGTTAAATTGGTCAACTTGTGATCAGTATGTAGCATGTAGTATCAGATACTAGTTAAATTGGTCAAGTTCTGAGAAGGGAAAGACATTTGAGAGCAAGTACATTGGCACTCGTTTATTTCAGGGATGGCAAAGAACATACAATGTTCTTGTATTTAAGAAGTCCAAGAATTAAATTGTGCCGTATACAAAAGTTTTGTACTTTTTAACATTACATGACCTTGTATTTCCTCCGAAATCCCCAACTGGTAAATGGTGAGTTAACATAGCAATTAGTTAACATGAATTTTTGTTAACTATGTTAATAAATACAATTGCTGCAGCCAGCTTCTGCAATATTAATAATGGCAACATATGTTAACCTAGTCAAAATTATGGGCAATAAGTTATCGTTGCCAAAATTAATGCTGAGAATAATTACCACAATATAATTACTCGCAAAGTTAAGATGACTAACTAGTCCAAAATCACAATGGCCATCCAAAGAAATGCCACAACCATCAATTTAGACACTTTTATGAACAAACGGGCTTACTATAATTTCACATCCAATCCCTCTGCCTTGTAGTGTGTCAATTGAGCTTATATATCAGCATATCAGCATTAAATCATCATCATCATCTATATCGATTTCTTATCTCTCCTTATTCCTTACTGAGCAGATTGGATTGGGGGGTGGAGTTTTTCATATGCAGAAGCAAAATGAGTGAATTGGCTTTGTACACCATGGTCCTTGTACTCTTTCAAGAAGTGGGTATTGCCTAGCTTCTTGTATAACAACGTCAACCCTCTAATGACTGATTGTCACGTATGGGGTTCACAAATTATAGATTGCTCGCATTGTGGCCAATTGAGGCCTTCTGACAGTTATTTTGGAGATATAGATTTGTATGTGCTTGTTGGGACTTAGTGTGGAGGCCTTGAAGATGCATATCCTTTAGTGAGACCCACTCGAACATTATGTCGCTAGCCCATGTTACCTTAGAGGGGTTTTGCATTGCATCCAACTTTAACTTTGTATGCATTTTGGATGCTTCATTATGAATTAGTTCTTATTGGTAGTGTTTTCCTTCTTGGGCCTTTTAACGTGTAAGTTGTATTATGAAATTATTTGTAATTTAAGGTCAAAAGAGCTCTCCCGTAGAGGATCACACAAAATTAGAAACCTTGATACATATGAAAGGTACACAAAATAACACAATATGGTATTATGAGTAATTGGTGCATCTACTACAATGGAGTTCATCTCTTTATATATCATTGTTCACTAAGCAAGTTATTTCTGCGTCAATGTGGGATAAACAACTTCACACAAAGTGAACGTTTTCCCAGCCTAAAGTCATATAGTGATTTCATTACATAGTAAGCCTTATATTCTAATACCCTATCTTAAGGCTTATTATATACTAAAAGCAAAACATACTAACTAGAGACAAAACACACTAGCTGAAAAACACTAGAATTGAGTAGGAACAAACATTCTTCAAAAGATTCTTTGAAAACAATACCTAGATCAAGTAGCACCCAACCATACTGCCTAATAGCCCTCATAAAGCTCCCAAGTTGAATTCTTAAAGTGTGGACTTTGTAAAATGCATAGAAGGTCTTTTTGTTCAATAAGGTCATCATTATTGTCAACATTCAATAGATTTTCAACAATGGTTGTATGAGTTGCATGTGATTTGTTTTTAACTTTTCCCTTGAGGACATCATTGGCTTGAAATCTATAGTTCCAAGCTATGTGCACCATTCTCTTGCAGTAGCAGCATTCCATTTGTTAGAATATTGAGAATATGCATAAACTTACAATAATACATTTGCTAACATGCAAAGCAAGAACCTACTAATCTAACATTCTATCCATACAAGCAACAAATAATCATGTAAGAACAAGAGACAAGAGAACAATACACTAGATATAAGTGGTAAAACCCCAAATGTGGAAACATCTACGGTAACGTAGGTGTTCTTTATTCTTTAGAAATCTTCAATCTTACAAGTGAGCTCCTCTCCACATGTGCTTCACAATGTTACAACACAAAGATATCTAATATGCCAAAAGGCTCACCCTCACCTCCATTATATACCAAGAGGTATGGAAGAATTGCATCCAAAATACATGTAAGATAAATGATTTTCCTCCTCTTTATATAATGAATGGTAATAGGAAAATATTTCTCCATGATGTATGTGGGATAACTCATTTTACATAAGATTAGAGTTATTTATGCCTTCCAATGCTAAATAAGACATCTTACAACATCATATTGGACATCATTACAATGTAATGTTAAAATTACAGATTCCAACACTCCCTTTAATGATGATTGGGAGAACAACACATAAATGGAGGAAGATGACATTACCTTAGCTTTCCCCCTTGATGACAATTGCCTCATTCCTAACAGACTGCGAAGATACACGAACTTTGTTTTTGTCATGGATTTGGTGAAGATATCAGTTGCTCGATTTTCTGTGGGAGAATACTCCAAACAAATAACACCATCTGCAACAAGATCTCAAATGTAATGAGTATCCAAGTCAATGTGTTTAGTCTTGGAGTAATACACTAAATTGTACGCAAGCTGAATTACACTTTGATTGTCACCTCATAATTCTGTAGGAGACTTATGAATTAGTCCAAGCTCTATTAGAACATGTCAAATCCACATTGCTTCTTTAATTGCTTCCTTAGCTGCAATGTGCTTTGCTTCACAAAAAGAAAGAGAAAGAGTTCTCAATTTCTTACTAGACCCTGACATCGTACTTGAACTAAGATGAAAGATGTACCTTGCAGTAGACATTCTATTTCATTAGACCAAATTTGGGGGTCTAAAATGGGTCTCCTGAGGAAAATATTAAAAAAAACCATGTCACACTAAGTTAGAGGTGTTATATAGTGAAGGTTAATCTATATTGTCTCATTAGTAACAATTGACAAGTATATTGGGTTAGTGTAGAGTTAAGAAATGATGACTTAAAATATTAATGAAAATTTTAGATTCTTATGCACACAATAAATGATATAAAAGTGTTAAAAACTTTAAAATGATATCATAATTTATTTAGGATAATTAATAATTTATTAAATATATCTTTTTGTATATATAATTATAAATTTGAAATTCACAAAATTATTATTGTAATTAAAATTAAATAATAAAGTATAGTAATATTAACAATTAAATAATTAATTTTTATCAATATATTATATATGTTAACTTTAATATACATTAAATGTTAATTAATATGGTATGTGTTAACTTTAATTGTCTTGTTTGAAAAGATTTGTGGTCTAGATATGAATCCCGAGGTTCTAAAATCTTGCGCTAGGGGGAGGAGACCTCTCTTTCATAAAGCACAAGAAAAAGCTTTGGTTGAGGTGGCAATGGGTTCACAAAAATCTATTTCAGGGATGCTTAGAGCAGTGCGTTTCCAGTCAGTGGTAACTTAATGCTTTTATGCTCCTTAAATTGCACAGGGATGGCTAAACCCTAAAAAAAACTAGTCATTCAGAGGTTGATTGAAGCTAATAAACCTGATGTAATTCTTCTTCAAGAGATAATGACTAACGGTGGGAAAATTGTAAAGGATTTACAAAAGCTTCTACAAGATTGGGAGTTTCACTTTTCAGATGCAAAAGGTAGGTCTAGTGGACTAATAATGGGTTGGAGATCCAAATCCCTATCTTTGACTTACTCTTGGTCTATGGATTTGGTATTGCATACTAGTCTTTTCTCTCATAGCCTTGGTAAGGATTTTTGAGTTGCGAATATATATGGCCCTTACTTTGAAAGAGTACCTTTTGGGGATAATTTGTTTTCTAAGGAGGTAATGGGAGACGGGAATTTGATTTTGGGTGGGGATATGAATTTTTCTTTGGGATGCTATGAGATATGGGGGCCTGCAGCACAAAAAGACTGTATATCTGATTTTTTCATTCAAAAACTAGAACTGGAGGGATTACTAGATATTGAGCCTTCAAAGCATTCCCCCACCTAGTGTAATAGACGTGTGGGACACGACAGGATTGCAAAGCGGATTGATCGTTTTCTAATTAGTGAAGGTTTGGTTGAGACCCAACTTAGATTCAGACAATGAGTGGGAAATGGAGGAGATTCAGATCATCATCCAATATTTCTGGAAATGTTGGATATGGGTACCAAACCGCTAGCAACTTTTAAATTTAATCCTATTTGGCTAGACACTTTGGATTTTGTTAAGATTCTCAAGTCTGCATGGACCCCTTTTGACCCAGCTAGCAAAGAATCAACATTAATTCAAATTATTCTTGAAGAATCTGAAAAAGTCTAAAGATGTTTCACTTGAATGGTCTAATCAAATGAGAATTTAGGAAGACAAGGAATTAAAGGATATATAGTCAAGTTTAGCTAACTGGAATGACTAAGAAGGTATGGGGTTTGTCTCGAATATTTCAAAGGAATTAGTTCTAATTTTGGAGAAAAGAAGAAGAAAGCAACTATTATTACAAGAATTGGAATGGAGAATAAAGAGTAGATCCTTATGGCTTGCAAAATTTGAAGAAGATACTAAGTTCTTTCATCATTTTGCTAATCACGGGAAGAATGTAAATTTGGTTTGGAAGATCAAGAAAGAAGATGGAGAAGAAATCTCAAATTTTGAAGACTTAGCAAATGAAGGGATTCAACATTTTGATAAGCTTTTCAAAATTACAGAATCTGATGACATAGCGAAGGTGGTAAAGATTGCACAATACTTCCCAAGTATTGTTCAGGATGAGGATAACAAATTATTCATGCAGGAAGTATCTAAAAAGGAGCTAGAGGAGACATTAGAAAATTTTAAAAAGGGAAAAAGTCCCGGCCCAGATGGGCTCTCTGTAGAATACTTTACAACAATTGGGAAATCATTTATTAAGGGTTATTGAGGATTCCAGGAGAAATGGGAGGATCTTAAAAGCCTTCAATTCAACTTGTATTGCCTTGATCCCAAAATCTGATTGTCCTAGCTCTTTTGAACATTTCAGACCTATATCCTTATGTAACACAATCTACAATATCATAGCAATTGGAATTTCTCCATAACAGTTTGGTTTCTTGCCAGGAAGACAAATACATGATGCTGTGGGTGTTGTTCAGGAAGGGCTTCACTCCATCAGAACTAGGAAAATCAAGTCGGTTGTAATAAAGATTGACCTAAAGAAGGCTTATGACAAGGTAAGTTGAGTGTCCCCGAGGATGATTCTACATCAGTTGGGTTTATGTGTGAAATTCATCAAATGGGTCATGGCTTGCATCATAACAGTCTCATTCTCTATACTTTTCAATGACGCAGCCTCTAAATTATTTCGACTTGGAAGAGGAATGAGGCAAGGGTGCTCGATTGCTCCTTTATTGTTCTTGCTTGTGGCAGAGGGAGTAAGTAGATCTATTTTAAAAGCAAAATCGACCGAGAGATTCAAGTATACACATTGAAGGTAATTGTTGGTTAACTAGTACATTATTTGTAGATGACATTTTAATTTTCTGTGATGGAACAATTAGAGATTTGGAGAACCTTTCCAGTATCATTGGTATTTTTTGCTTTGCCACTGGTATGCGAGTCAATGAACATAAATCAAATATCGAGTGTGAAGGTATTGATGGTGAAGAGTTGGAAAACTTCAAGAGTATATTTCCTCACAACTTGTTTAATTTGGATAATGGCCTAAAGTATGTAGGTTTTATGCTTAAACCAGTGTCTTACTACAAAAACGATTGGAAGTGGTTAATCACTAAATGTGAGAAAAAATAATTGCTAATTGGAGCTACTGGTGGCTATCTAAAGCGTGCAGGTTGGTTTTAGCAAAATCTGTACTCGAGGCTACGCTAGTGTTTTGGATGTCCCTCTCCTAGATTCCTTGAGGAATCTTGGAAGCCATAAGGAAATTGATTTTTCGGTTCTACGGATCTGGAAATCTAGATGGGAAAGGAATGGTTTGGGCAAAGTAGCAAGATTTAGCTTTACCTAAAATACAAGGCGGTTAGGAGGAAATTTGAGGTCTAAAATGGGCCTCCTAAGGAAAATAATAAAATAATAGTTGAAATAATGAAATTATAGTTAAAATAATAAAATAATATTTATTAATTTTGGAGGAAGAAAGAAAAAAACTATTTTTTTGTTTGTATTTTCAACATATCTCCTTGTTTTGTTACTCAAATTTTGAGCGGGAGCACTCGTTGGATGCGGAATTAAATTCCGCACCCAACGAGTACCCACACTGTATACTTTTTACAGACGTCGCTGCCCCAAAAACAAGAAATACCTAAAAACACGTGATGATGTCATCATCACGTTTTTTTCAAGTATTTCTTATTTTTGGGGGCAACGAGGTTCGTCAAAAATATGTAGCGTGGGTACTCATTAGATGCGGAATTTAATTCCGCATCCAACGAGTGCTCCCGCTCGAAATTTGATTAAAAACACAGGGAGATATGTTGAAAATACGAACAAAAAAATAGTTTTTTTATGACAAATATTTCAAGTCAACCATTATGGTTGACTAATTTTAAAGAAATTCTATTGGTTCTTGAATTCCAACTCATCAAGAAATTATGGTTGGCTCGTTTTTTTATTTGATGGCTCGTTTTCTTATAAGGCCCATTTTAGACCTCAAATTTCCTCTAATGGGTATAAAAAAATCGTTTTATTTTCTCAAAAACCCTTGCAGTAAAGAGCATTTGGAGATTACTATTTGGCTTAGGACAGTGGAGAGAGGTTATCATACAAAAATATAACACTCCCATATCACTGCTGGAATGGATAAAAAAACCAAACAAATCAATCCAAAATGTTTCCAATATTTGGAAAGCAGTTGTTTTCTTGTTTAATATTATTGGTGAAGCTCTATCTTGGATGTTGGGTGATGGACGTAGTCTCGGGGTAGGTGAATACCCCTGGGTTAGTAGGGGGAAAGCACATATTCTTCCTTCTAACATGATTCTACAGCTCATATTTAAAGGGATCTATACTCTTAATCAGATTGTTGATAACACAAACACATATATACTTGAGCAAAGGTGGAAAAACGCTAAACATTTGGGATTCAGGGAAGCTAATGTTGTTTTTTGGGGGACTAATCTGAACCAGCTCAAGATATGTCATGTTCTCCTACACTCAAGAATTGATAAAGTGGTTTGGATACAAGACTCAAATGGGAATTACTCTCCAAAAAAAGGTTATGAATATCTGATGGGGGTGGATAGATCCAACAATTCTGTATGGCGATGGCACACCTTATGGAAACTAAAATTCCCTACGAAGTCTAAAATAATCATGTGGTCCTTCATGAGGAATAAATCACTAACCTGGGTCCTATTGCAACGCAAAAGCTGGGAGGGACTAGGGGTATGTACCTTATGCAAAAATGTTGAAGAATCAAATTTCCATCTTATTGTTGAATGTAAGTATATAGTTTAAGTATGCAATTCAGGTTTGGAAGAAGCTAGAAGTTATTTTGAAGTTCATAGCTATTTGGGTTGGTTTAACTATCCAGGATTGCTTGAAAGTGTGGGTGACAAATCCATACTACAATGAATTTATGAGTTTGCCTATCATTGTTGCTTGGAAAATATGGAATTCTAGGAATCAGAATATCTTCGAAGACAAGATTATCTCACCTTTAGGATGTGTAAATAGATCAGTGGAAATCCTTAATTGTTTCCTTCGGAATGGAACTGTAGTTATCCCTAGACAGGTAAACGCGGATTTTATTGATGAAGTCTATCTATGGTCATACTTTGACGACACAACACAAAAGGATCCCATGGCAGTAGGAGCATGAGGAGTGATTTATCTCTCAAAGGACATGCTGAATTATGTGCTCTCAGACTTTTATTACTTTTGGTAGTCAAGTTAGGCAGAAAAAAGATACAAGTTTTTGGAGATGCAAAAGTAATTATAGATTGGATAAATGAAGTTCACCACTGCCACAATATTATCTTGATCCCTATCTTGGAGGAGATAAAGATTATCAAAACAATTTTGGAGATGACTACTTCTCACATTTTCAGGGAAAGAAATTTGGATGCAAACTTACTTTCAAAAAATGGATTGATGATGAGGCGTGGATAAATTATTACAATACAAGAGGAATTAGGCATCATGATTGATCAACAACAGTCCTTCTGGGATCCTCCTTGAGGGGAGTATTATTAGTTCTGTTATTTTGGGCCTTAATAAATCTCGATAGCTATGTAGAATGATCTGATTCCTTTGGGTTTTGTGAACAAGCGAAAATATAATACTTACAACATATATATTAAATAGTTTTATTTATTTATTTTTGAGATAACAAGAATAATGCTTAATCAGGTGACCTTTCGAATGACTTGAATGATTTGTAACATGGAAGAAGATTGACAAGAACCCGTGTACAAGTTTTCTATCAGTTTCACTTTTTACATTGAAGAATGTAACCTTTTATATATATAAATAAAGTTGTGATTTTTTTTCTCAAGAATAATTATGTAACACACTAATACTTGTGATGAACCTGCAATAATTAATTAATGAAACACACGAGATAGCAGAAATAACAGAACTCATAATCACTTTTATATTGATCGCAGGCCACTTCGAGGGGGCAACCTCCTTTGAGCAAGTTCAATACAAATAACTTCACGGTACCTTCATTGGTCTCAACACAAACTTATATACTAAGTCTAGGCGCCAATACCATGGGTCAATACCATGTGTCAATACAAACCATGGGCCAATACAAAATATGGATCAACAATTACTACGGGGGGACTTACAAAGCATATGCATCCAACAACAATAATACAAACTATGGATCAACAAATACTACGGGACGACTTACAAAGCATATGCGTCCAACAACAATATACTAACAAAGTAAATAGAAGGGTTGACATGGGTTCCTCCCTTAGAAAAAGCTTTGTCCTCAAAGCTTTAGATGTGGAAATTGATGCAGAATCTGAAGGAGTGGTTCCCCTGTAACATCCTCGGGTTGCATTCTGGCCCACTGACGCCTTTTGAGTTTCAGGGAGGATTGCTTGGAAGGCTGTAGACGAAGAAGGACCATATCAGCTGCGTAAAAAGTGTGCACAGAACGGTGTTGATCGGCTTGTTGTTTCAGTCGAATTCTTGCCATGTGAAGATTGTCCTGTAGAATGAGAAGAATCTGATCGCGGTTTTGAAGAACCGAGTCAATTGCCTGAACTGGGGAGCTGCTCAGCGTGTATGGAAGAAGAATTGATGGTGTCTGTCCATAAATTGCTTCATATGGTGTCCTTTTAGATGTGGTATTGTACCACTGGAGCGCTTCTAGGAAATCCATAGAAATAGCTGTCCACATCTGTGTAGGGATGGGCAAGGGTTCGAGCAGTCCCGAAAGGAGTGTCGTTTCACCCTTGTTGACCTGACAAGTATCACACTCAACCACCATCTGGTGAATTTTCATTTTCAGTCCCTGCCAAAAGAAGTTACATTGTTCTCAGTCATAGGTTTTGAGGAACCCAAAGTGCCCTGCCGATGAAGAAGCATGGTGTTCATAGAAGAGATAGCCCTGTTGAACAGATTGCAACCAATTTGAAACAGGTAGAGAAATAGCTGTAAGAGAAACTGGGTCATCCAATTGGCGAGAAGGAGCATCTGCCACCATATTATCCTTACCCTTCTTGTAAGTGATCGCATAGTCATAACCCATGAGTTGGATAACCCATTTCTGGTGTGCTGGTGAGGAGATCCATTGTTCCAGAAAATGTTCCAAAATCTGGAGATCGGTCTTGATGCAGAAATAATTTTCTAATAGGGATGGCTGCCACTTCTGTACTGCATGCAAAACAACCATCATTTCCTGCTGAGATGTAGATGCATCCAAATGCTTACCGGAAAGGTCTCTTGAAGGCGGCAAGCCCACTGGTGCAACAAAGACACCTGCATATCTATCTAAGGAAGTAGTGGAGACCGTTGGTGGGTGCATTTGAATGGAATGGAGCTGAGCGATGACACCATGTGAATTCTTCTTAAGTATCTTTTCGAGACGATGTGAACTGATGATGCGGAAAGACCCTGGTTGTAGGCACAGAAATTTGTGTTGTGTCCCAGATTGAAAACTGCATCCAAAGTTCAGCAAAATCCCATAAGATGGGGCCAAGTGTGTGTAACCATTGAACGCACAAAACCACATCACATCCGCCTAAGGACAAGGAAAACATGTCAGAGCGCAGGTTATAATCTTCTAGAGAGATACGCACATTGTGACACGTTCCCTTGCAAGGTAAGGTGCCCCCATTGGCAACCATGACTTCAAAGTTGGAGCAAGGATGGACAAAACAATCAGCTTGTTTGGCGATCCGAGGGTCAATGAAGTTATGAGTGCTACGAGAATCAATGAGTATTATAAGAGGAAGCTTCTCGAAGTAACCCCTGACTCGCATTGTTTGGGGGGTGGTGACGTCGAATAAAGCATGGAGAGATATTTCTGGGTGGTCTTCCTGAGATGGGAAGTCAATAGGCGACTCCTGAATGTCGACCTGATCATTCGGTGTATCTGGAGCTTCTTCACCAACTTTAGAGGCGGGCGGAGAATCCACATTCAAGAGATAGAGCTTTTGTTGAACACATCTATGTCCCCGAGTGAATTTTTCATCACAATTATAACAAAGCCCTTTTTCTCTGCGTGCCTGCATCTCGTTTCGGACAAATGCTTGATAGGAGTTGGTCGAGGAGCTGGCGGGATGGAAGGTCGTTGAGAACCCATATTTCGGAAGGGAACAAAAGTGGGTTTAGAGTGTTGTTGGGCGACAATATTGTCTTCTACCAACTTAGCCAACCCTAGGGCTTCCATCATTGTGTTAGGACAGAACATTTTGACCTCTGGGCGGATTTCATCCTTAAGACCACTGATAAAACAACTCTTGTAGAAGTCATCAGACAATGCTTCTGTGTGGTTGGCTAGTTTCTCAAATTTTGTCTAATACTATCTCACAGTGCCAATTTGACGAAGTTTAGTGAGTGCTCCGGTGAAGTCATCAAAAGCACTAGGACCAAATCGTTGCAAAAGGAGTTGGCAAAAATCTGTCCATTTTGGCTCATCATGAGCCTTCATGTACCAACGGTACCATTGAAGGGCTTCCTGTTCCAAATGAAAGGATGCAAGTGGAACTTTTTGGACATCAAAAGTATTATGTAGTATGAAATATTATTCTGCACGATAGATCCATCCAGTCGGATCAATACCATTGAAGCGAGGAAATTCAAGCTTCGGACCATGGAAAGTGCTGAAAGAAGAGAACCCATTGGCTGCAGAAGATTCTTGTTGTCGGTTATTGTTCATGGTTGAATGCTGGAAATGGAGGCTGAGAAATTTTTCATCTAGATCTTGGAGTTTGGTTTGGATGGTTGCAAGTGCTTCCTCCATGGTTTTTGCTCCCATGCGGGTGACAACCATAACCAGCATTTTTTTTTTTTTTGGGGGGGGGGGGGATGGATAAAAAAACACAAACAAAAGCTTATTTAGTAAAGGGAAATTTGGATTTGGGAAAAATTCGGATGGGTAATTGGGGTTTGACTAGGTTTTGGACACTTTTTGATGGACAGGGAAGCAAAAAATGGAGATTTCAAAAGCGGGGTGAAAGAATGAGAAAATTTGTCAAAGAGGGACAAAGAAGTAGAAACATGGAATGAACATGGTGGCAAATTTTGGAGGTGAGTGAATGAAAATTGAAGAAGTTATGAAAAACCCTAAAAATAGACAAATGTGAGATTTCTGGCTTTGGGAAGTAGAATTTGGGATAGGGTCCTCAGGAATGAAATATGTAGAATGGAATTGCAGGGGTGTCCGAGAGTTTCAAGGGAAACGAAGTTAAAACAAGGGAGATATGGCGAAAAAATGAAATTTTTTCAAGAATGGATCTGCAAGGGATCGGAAACAGATAGATCTGCAATGGCGCGGAAGGGATCGGCAACAGATGGATCTAAAACGATGCCGAATGGAAAAAAACGACTGGATCTGAAACGGCTTTCAGAATAGATCTGAAACTACTGGATCTGGAACGACTGTCAGAATGGATCTGAAACGGCTGGATCTGAAACTGCTCGGAAGTGATCGGCAACAGTTCAGCTGAAAATAGATATGGACCCCAAGTATGTGCGGCTTCCTATCGGTTCAGGGGATTCACTCGGCCACCAATGCTTTCTAACAGCTTGCATATTGGGGCAGTACCCCTCACTCCACAGCTCAGGTAAAACTGATAACCGCTTTGCCACAAACGACAGCTCTTGGTTTACCTCACAGGTGGGAACTAGTCAATCAGGTAGGGTTCGTTTCCCTTTTCGCTGGCAAGTCCTCTCAATGGGCCAGCTACTTCGGGGTTCCTGTGGTACTCCTCACAATGAGTTTTAGGGCTTATGCCCAAGTATTTCCCACAGTTAAGCGGATAGGGATTATTCCCAGATCCGAAGCTGCAACATATGCGGAAAAAAATAAAAATAAAAAATAAAAAATAAAAAATAAAATAAATAAATAAAAATAAAAATAAAAATAAAAATAAAAATAAAAAATAAAAAATAAAAATAAAAAATAAAAATAAAAATAAATAAATAAATAAATAAATAATAAAAAATGGCAGAAATTTCACCCAGCGAGCCCACGAAAGTGCTTCGATACCAGATGTGATGAACCTGCAATAATTAATTAATGAAACACACGAGATAGCAGAAATAATAGAACTCAGAATCACTTTTATATTGATCGCAAGCCACTTCGAGGGGGCAACCTCCTTTGAGCAAGCTCAATACAAATAACTTCGCGGTGCCTTCATTGGTCTCAACACAAACTTATATACTAAGTCTAGGCGCCAATACCATGGGTCAATACCATGTGTCAATACAAACCATGGGCCAATACAAAATATGGATCAACAATTACTACGGGACGACTTACAAAGCATATGCGTCCAACAACAATAATACAAACTATGGATCAACAAATACTATGGGACGACTTACAAAGCATATGCGTCCAACAACAATATACTAACAAAGTAAATAAAAGGGTTGACATGGATTCCTAATAATACTATATAATATGCGTTAGCTAAAAGTTAAAATACATATTATAATATATTTTATACTATATAATATAATTTTATATTATATAATATAATTTTATACTATAATATAATATAATATATATTATAATTTTTAACTAGCGTGTACCATATTCATATTAATATATTAATATAGTAATAGTATATACATATATTAGTTAATTATATTACATGTTAGTTAAAATTTATATTTAATATTAAGTGTTAGTTATTGTATAAGATAAGTTAGTTGTTTATATATATATATATGAATGATACAAAATGTTTATAATTCTCTTTTACTATATGTTATAATTATTTGGTGATATATTAATTAATAAATATATTTAGATTTTTTAAAATGATATATTATTTAGTAATATTAGAGATACTAAATGCTTTTATTTAGTATTTCAAGGTAACTCCATTTAAAATTAAATATTATTTATTTTATTTTTTAAAAATCAATTATATAAATGCTTTTAGTATTTCAAAATGACTCCACTGTCATTTTAATTAATGGAAGATTTAAGTTTTAAATAATTTGGAAGTAGTGATAACATAAAATATTATATATTTATTATTTCGAGTATATTTATTGTATTTCGAGGTGAATTTTTCACAATATTAACTAATGTGAGGTTTATATGGAGTTAGTTATTGTCGAATGGAAATGTGACACAAACGTCATTGCCTTATATGTCTAATTCAACCATAACGGTTGACCAAAGCTATTGAAATTATATTGGTTTGAGAAATCCAATACATCCATGGCACATTTTTTGATAAGGCCCATTTTAGACCCCAAATTTTCTCTAATAGGAATATCCTCTACCCAATCAAAATTTGTATAACCAAGAAGTGAAATGGTAACCTTGCTAGAATAGAAAACACCATATTAATGCATTGTCCCTTATAAATATATGAGAATCCTCTTTGCCACTTTCTAATGACTTTCATGAGGCTTTTGCACAAACCTCAAAACCATCCTGACTGCAAAAGAGATAGCAGGTTTGTTGTGTGTCAAATATATCAAGCTCCCCACAAGTTGACGATACAAAGTGGCATAAACAAGAGGACTGCCATAATCAACATTTAACTTTACACCGGACTGGAATGGCGTACGTGAAGGCTTACAATCACTCATATGAAATCGAGCAAGTAAATTTGTCGCATACTTAGGCCGAGAAAACAATATACCATCAGCCATATGTCAAATATGTAGACCCAAAAAATAATGCAGTACTCCTAAGTTGGTAATTTCAAATTGTTTTCTAAGATTATTCTTTATTTCATGTATAAGTGTAAACTGGATGCCAATAATAATAAGATCATCCACATAAAGTACATCAAAATTCTTCACATATAGATTTGGATCAGATGCATACCGCTTAAAACCATTTTTCAAGAAATAAGGATCAATTTTTTAATACCAAGCTCTAGGTACTTATTCAAGACCATGTTAAGACTTGTTCAATTTGCATACCAAACTTGAAGTTTTAACAATAATAAAAACAGGTGGTTGTTGCATATAAATGTCTTCACAAAGATCACCATTTAAAAATGCACTCTTGACATCCATTTGGTGGATTTCCCATTGATAAGATGCAACAAGAAAAATAATAGTTCTTATTGTGTTCATTTTAGCAACTTGAGCAAAAGTTTCAGTATAATCAATACCTTCTTGTAGGGAAAATTATTTTGCTACTAACCGAGCTTTATGTTTTTCAATATGTCTTTCTGTAGTAAAATTTGTTTTATATATCCACTTACATCCAACTAAATTCTTTATAGGAGGAAGAGGCACAATAGTGCATATCTTGTTTTTCATTAAAGAGTCATATTCAGTTGTCACTGATTTCTTCCATTCATGTTTATCTTTAGCTTGAGCATAAGTAGAGGGATCATTTGCAGCCAATACTTTAGCCATAAGAGCAAAGTCAAATCTAGTTCGATGAGTATCGAAAGGAATACCAATCTCGGAACCTGGGGATTCAAGAGTTTTTTGGGCCGAAATAGGAAGAGAAGTAGTGGTTGGAACCACACTAGTATCTTCGGGATATTTAGGAGGATCACTTGAAGAAGAAGGTGACCTAGGATGAAGGGTAAGCACATAAGGAGCGAAAGGGGAAACATAGATAGGAGTAATAGAAGATAAAGTCAAATTGAAGATAACATGAGGCTCAACAAACTTAGGAGGAAAGACTTCATTGAATTGAACATCTTGGCCAATGATGACACCTTGGGTAGATGAATCAAACAACCTACATACGCTTTAAAATCCTCACAAAAACCAATGAAAATACATTTATGAGACTTGTGTTCTAACGTTTTCCATTTTTCATCCAAGATATGAACCCAACATTCACTTCTAAATACCTTAAAGTTACTAATATTAGGATTTCTTCCATTCCATTTTTTCTCGAGAGACAATCGGCAAAACTGCTTTGGTAGGGACTCTATTCAAAATATAGTTAGCACAACAAGTAGCTTTAGCCCAAAAGCGTTTATGTCATCCTTTAAAATAAAGCATACATCTAGCCATTTCAACCAAATTTCTATTCTTTCTTTGAGCTACCCCATTTTGTTGAGGTGTATAAAGAACAACTTTTTGATGCCGAATACCATGCTTAGATAAGTATGCATTAAATTCATTTTTAATGAATTCCCCCCCATTATTAGTTTTTAAAGTCTTAATAGTTTTACCAGATTCTTTGTCAACCATGGATTCAAATTCTTGAATAATGTACCAAAGGTTTCACTTTTATGCTTCAAAAAATAAACCCAAGATTTACGACTATAATCATCAATAAAAGTAAGAAAATAGACTACATGAGACAAATAAGGAGTTTCAAGAGGACCACCAATATCACCATGAATTAGTTGCAATTGTTCATTAGCATGCCAAACTTTACCTTTATCAAACATTTCTTTGTGATGTTTACCAAGCACACAACATTCACAAACACCTTTAGTGGAAGAAATTGTCGGTAAGCCATGTACCATTTTAGACAATATTTGCACTTTACCACAATTCAAGTGACCTAGTCTTGCATGCCATAATTTACTTTGTTGAATGGCGTGAGCAACACAGAATAAAAATATTGATTTTTGCTTGAATTAAAATCAGTAAACTTATATAATCTAGTATTATTATCAACAGGACCAGAAGAGACAATTTTGAAGTTATGTTTGATATCTTTTAACACATACTTATCATGCCAAATTTCAAATTTATAACCTTTCTGACATGCACAATAAATAAAAAGAAATTTGATGGGAATTCCTTAAACATGAAACATATCTTCCAAAGTACCAGGATCATGAGTAAGGGTCGACTCGCTACGCTCAACAAAGTCTTGTCCCTGATCCGAGCTCCTTTCCTTCTCCCAGGGGAAGCTAGGATGGTATGGGCCTTATGAGAAGCAAATCCAAGCGCATATTGAGATCCTTAACTCTTGGCTCGGCTAGGTACGGATGCTTAGCTCTCATTAGATGCTGATATATGTTGGCTGCTAGATGATTACCATCACTTATAAATACTTTATGTTGTGTGTGTTTTTTAATGTCATAAGAATTAAATAAAGAAGCTAAACCATTCATGTGATCAGAAGTGCCAAAATCTATTATCCATTCCACATTAGAAGACGACTTACTAGGTTGAACAAAATAGGCACACAAGGACACCGACTATTCTTCGGAAAAATTCTTCTTTGTTTTTGCAAGTTCACATCTCCATTTAAAACGAATCTTTTTGGGGTGGTTGGTTTTTCCACAATGCTTACAAATATTATACACTTTATTTTTATTAGACACCATGTTAGAAGCACGATCACTAGAAGTAGATCCTTGATTATTGGGTTTAGAATGTTTATTAAAACTTATATTATGATTTTTTTTATATGTGTCATTAAAGCTTTTCCACTAGATAATTGACCACTTGCAGTTAATTTATCTTGCTCATTTATCAAACCTTTACAAAAATATTCAAAAGAGGGTTTTAAAGTACCTTTAGAAATTTCAATGGCCCTATTCCTAGTTTGGATGATCATATCAAAGCATGAATGTAAATTTTGTTATAAAAGAATAGTAAGATCATTATCATTTTACTTATAATCAGAACCACATTTATTTAACGTTTCATTAAAGGTTTTAATTTCAGCAAGAAATGACTCTATTCTATCAAGATCTTTAGGGTCTAACTTATGGGGTTTTCTTTTGAATATAGTAAGCATAAACATCATCACTTTTATTAAATAAAGAAGCTAGGGTTTTTCATACTTTAATGGGACTATCCTCAGCCTCAATGTGTACTTGTAAGCTATCCAAACAGTTTGTCCAATGAACCATCTTGCTTGATCACATCGATCTTCCCATCTTGTCAAATCTTTTGTATTGGTTGGTTTTTTTTATCACCTTTGACTAATCTCCATAAGTTCTTATACCTAGGAACATCAATCATCTTTCTCTTCTAAGAGAGATACTTAGATCCAACTAATGCAGGAATGTAAACAACTTTTGAATTCATAGTGTAACAAAAGAATGAAACCCCTAAATGCAAAAAAAAAAAATGATTTGTTGCAAAAAGAAGAAAAGTGATAATAAAACCAGAAATTTATCACCAATTTTGAAACCTTCTTGTACCTAATCGACAGATCTATAACTCTTTTGCACATAACAACGAAAATAATTTCTCAAACAACAAAAAAATTTGCTGGAAAAAGGGGCATACACGCCTTTATTGAAGGTAGGGGGCATGTGGGTCTAGGGTATACATGCTTTTGTTGTATGTAGGGCACGTATCTATTTGTCAAGACCTAGATTTGCAGAAAACGTTGAATCCGAAGCCGTCTAGATGAAAACCTACAAAAAATTGAGCTGGAAACAGACAAACCACCATATCTACAAACCAAGAGATAGATCATTGATGCTAGATTAGTATACAATAGATTTCAATTTAGATCTACAAAAAAAATAAAGAAAAACTTGAAAATTTTCTCAACATTAATGATAAGGGTTAGGGTTTGAAAACAAATTCTCAATATAGTAACAAATGTCCAGATCTAAGAAAAACCCATAAGGGTTTGATAGATCATATGAGAAATCTACAAAATGTGGAGTGCCTTTGAAAAAAATGTTGCTTGTAAAAAAATTTAACAAAATTTTATCGAAGAATGTAGAGCATAATAACTAGTTCTGATGCCATGTTAGAATATTGAGAATATGCATAAGCATACAACAATACATTTGCTAACCTGCAAAGCAATAATATACTAGTCTATCCTTCTATCCATACAAGCAACAAATAATCAAATAAGAACAAGAGACAAGAGCCCAAGAGAACAATACACCAGATACGTGGTAAAACCCCAAATGGGAAAACATCCACGTGAAGTTTTGGCCTTCTTTCTTCTTCATAAATATCCAATCTTACAATTATGATCCTCTGCACATATGCTTCACAACTTTACTACTCAAATATATCCAATATGCCAAAAGGCTCTCCCTCACCTCTAATATATACCAAGAGGTATGGGAGAATTACATCCTAAAACACATGCGAGATAAATGATTTTCCACCTCTTTATATAATGAATGGTAATAGGAGAATATTTCTCCATGATGCATGTGAGATAACTCTTTTTACATGAGATTATAGTTATTTATGTCTTCCAATGTTAGATAACACATCTTACGACATCATTACACATGTAATATTAAAACTACACATTCCAACATCATCTATCCCTTTTCTTTAGTTGATTTGATTGGATTGTTTCTTAAGTATAATGCCATCTTAGGTTTATGATCACCTTTGGTCGCATGCAAGGGTTCTCTTTTCTTCGGCAAAAAGAGAAACAATCATATATTCTAGAGTTTGAGAAAGAAATTGATAGAGAATAAAGATTACATTGTTTCATTGAGAAGTCAGACTATTTACTAGAATGACTTTGTCATATTCTTCTACTGTAGCTTTGACTTCAACTAACTATCTAAAGAGAGATCTTAGATTATTTATCTAACTAAACATAGTGACTTTGATGGACATCTTGAATCTAAATAATTGTTGCTTCAAATAAAATGTTGCATTCATTGTTGTATTGAAAATAACTTATTCATATTGTCCCAAATTACCTTAGATGATTTTTCCAAGTCTATGTGATGCAATTTAGAGTATGAGATAACAAGGCAAATAATAGCCTTGGCTTTATTGCTTTTTCTTTTGTCATCCAAATAATTTATTTGAATCTATCGATGTTGTCTTAGTCCCTTCTACAATCGCACAGATTTGTATTCATCAACTACATTTGGATTTTTAATTTCCTAGTGTGGAAATTGAAGTGCATAACAATAGCCAAATCTACTCACACGACTAATTTTTGCAACAAATTGGTAAAACACAGCTAGAACATGTAAGACATACTCGGATCTATCACTATTACGTCTAAGATCTTGTTGATAAAATGGAATTTTATCCTAAGAATACAAATAAGTGATAAATGTCTAGCTAGAGAGATCAATATACAACACACAGCATGTTAATTTTATATCTGATCTGCTAAAACATATTTTAATTGGCAACTAAATCATTTGAAAAAGAACTTGTGCGTCAAACTATACAACAATGTATGTATTGTATGGATGATAGAGATGTACAACACCTAAATCATACAATGACGACTAAGTCTATGGATTTGGTGGTTGTAGTACAACAACAAAACAATTCATATAGCGACAACAAAATTCATATAGAGACGATTGAGATAAATTGCATGGGTTACAATGAAATATTATAACACGGTAGAGAAATTTGATCTTGTGACACAAGAGAAATCATACTTAGTGAACTAGACTGAGGTGCTCTCCTGCTTCGATACAGTATCACACAAAGCAAATAACCCTAATACATGTGAGAAATACACAAAATAACACAATATGATAATATGAGAAATACACAAAATAACACAATATGATAATATGAGTAACTGGTCATTTATTACAATGAGTTCACCTCTTTATATATTAATGTTCACTAAGCAAATTATTCCAAAATCTATTAACAAATTTTTATATTGAGTAAATTTAAATATATCTAATGCATAAAACTAAGATAGAGAAATATCAAATTTAATAGAGATCAATATAGTTTCCTTGACACGAGTTCACTTTGTTCTTGAAATTAGCCAAAAGATGAAGTTGGACACAATATTGATTAGGAACATGCCATCTATCCAGGGATGACACATTGCTTGTTTATTATGAGATTGATAGAGTATTTATGTAATTGTTTATTAAAATATTGAGTTAAAAGTGATGGATACGAATGATGTTGTTACATTGATCTTTGTGCATGTATACTTATATGCATTGACTGGTCACGAGGAGGTCAAGGTGTCTATGACCTTTACATTTCATTAACCTAATTATTATTTTTATTATTTAGAATTGTTAATATTGTTATGTTTATTACAATCTACTCCATGATAGTATGACATAAATGAAAGCATTAAGATCCAAATACAAAATCTAATCCCTACAATAGTATAAGTGCCATATAGTACAACTTTCAAAGGCACCATTGTCAACGTAATAAGGGTCACAACACCATCTAACTCTTTTTCTAAAGTTGCAAAATAGGATTTGTGTAAAGATACCATACCATTACAATTTTGGTTGAAAAATGGGGAAAATGAAAAATTATACCACTTCACAAGATAAGAGTGGCAAAAACGGTAAGTCCCACCTATAACAAAACTCAATTAATACAATTACAAGCAACCAAAATGAAATTGAATTTTTTTATCAAAAGATAAATGAAATAAAACCAATATAAAATATGAAAATAGAAGTCTGCAAACAATAGGTATTTATAAGAGAATTGCATAAAATGTAAAAAAGCATGGCATGAAAATTCATTAGTGTTGAGAAGGAATCATAGTTTTTTCAATTAGTGTTTTCCCTTCATTTCTTTCATAATATTATCTTGTTTATTAGAAGGCATTACTAGAGATATATAAACATATGCTTGGTACTTCACATACATGGGATCCCCACACCATTAATTGCATCCTTGAATTATGGTTTGTGTATCACTCACGTAGGATCCATCCTCTACATGGGAATCCACCCTTGTCTACCTATTGATCTTCTACTTATCCAATTCCCCAATCTAACCTCTGATTACTTGCATTTGGCGATTTGAACCTTCTTTCTCTACCCCTAAAATGTTTGCATCTATGAGGGGGAAGCTTGCCCCTTCTACAAGTTCCCCTTTCAATAAGTTTTTGATGTTAAGCAAGGATCTCAGTGGACTTTCATTCATTCATGTCTACTTGGAAATAAACTTGTGTAAAAATTGAAAACACTACAACTCCCAAATTGAATGTAAGGAGCTTCATTTTCCTATTCTTATAGTGTTCCTTGTTTTGGACCTTCAGCAATAGCAATACACATTCTATTACAAAATATTACAAGGACTTTTCCAAGGTCAACCTAAATTCATATAATCTAAAGAAACATTTTGAATATATTCCCAAGAAATATATCTCTGAGTAGTCAATTATCAATGGTTTAGGAATATTTTAGTGTCAAAATTGTTGGCAAACAAACATTTAGAAAGTGATGCATGAGACTTTCATTATGAGCACAAAAGCAACATAACCAGAAATTAGAATTTCATTCTAATGAGTAGGAATTTTATCTCACCAAGAACAATAGTCAAAACAAAACTTTTTGTTTCCAAATTTGTACCTATATTATAATAAAAAAATTCATTCCCGAAAACTTGGACCTAAATCAACATGTACAACTCAATAAGAGACTATGGTTTACTTGAATATTTGAAATCAGCATAGTAATAATGCCTAATGTCTAGTATTTTTTGATAAATTTCCCTCTTATCATGTTGTGACAAGCATGTCCTTTCCAAATTTGGAAGTATATGATGAAGTTTAGTAGGTTACAAAAGTCACCCATAACTTACACCTAGTCCCAATTGCTTGAAATAACTTGCTTGTAGAAGTGAGATGCCCCATGTGTGAAACATGTCTTTGGGGGGTTTGAACCTTGATGGGGGGAATATCACCACCCTTTCTTAACCATTGAACCAAGACCTCATTGATTGCAAATGTCTAAAAAGAAACTGAAATATTGTGATTTCACAATATTGTAATCCTTATCCAAATATCAAATGCATTAGACTTAGCACAACAAAATATCAAAGTTTTATAAAGAACTATAAAAGAGATATCATCCTCTCATAAATCAAATTCATCTCACAAACACCAAACATAGTTCAATCATATAGAAAAAAACTAGAAGTCTTAGTTTGATCCTCTAGTAGATTTATATTTGCATAGAGCGATATTGTAATGAGTAGAATTGTAGAGGCTTTTAGTGTCAATTTGATTATATATATGGTGAAACAAAGGCCTATCTAACCAAGTAAAAATGATAGGTGCAAGTTGTTGTCTAGCTCCAACAAGTCAATGAATGGTGCATGAACATTCATCTTCCTTTCAAATGTTCTCTACACATAGATAACACATTGTTATGGTGGATTCTTGTTAGGGTCATTAAATTCCCCACAAATGTGTAGCCGGAAATTTATGTAGTTGGAAATTTCAAAGGCAAATTATGTTTGAATAGATCGAAGAATTCAAAATAAATAAACAAGAATACTAGTAGGTTGAATTAAGCCTTATTTAACTTTATAATTCCTAAGTAACTTGTCAAAGAGGTGCTTACTACATGCAATGATACTTTATTACAAATACACTTATTGCTAAAAATCAATACGAGTTGGCTTCATTCAACATCCCATTCAAAACTTTAGTTTGTTTTACTTTCACTATAAATAGCCACAACATGAAATCTTCGTACATTAGTTCATTTTTTTGTTGATATCAATTGATCAACATTAAGAGTAGATACAATATCTTTCAATTTCAATGAAGTTCATCAATTTCAATCCTTACATTATTAAGACTAATCTTATTTGGATTGATTCTAGCATTTCAATTTTTTGCCTGTTGTCTCATATTCCATTGATTTTCCTTTTGACCTTCTAATTGATTACTATTTTATTTTTACTATATTTATCTTCAAAACCATAAGATATTACCACTATGTATTATTATCTTCCGCTTCATTAGCAACATTGTTATTTTACTTTTTTCTTTCAGTCTAAATAATGAACACAAAGTGTTCACTCAAAACACGGATAACAACTTTTACACAATTCAAACCAAAAAATTATGGCAATTATATATCTCAAATGCGTGCACCTTTTATGCATGACAACTAAATATCTACTAGAAGGTTGACTACTTTTCCCTTGTAAGGCCTCAAAAAAGATGGTATATTGATCTGAAAATAACCTTGAATTGCATGTGAAATAACTTAAATTGTTAACTTGAAAAAGGATTTAATAAACAAGCTCAAAATATTATAAGTACATAAGTTCTTAGAACACTTTCAAACTATGATGTTCAAATGCAGAATCTAACACTGCCACTGCAATCCTCTCAAAATTTTGAGAAAAACGAGTATAAACTCACCTATATTCCACACAGGTGCTTAAGGACCTCCGTTGATATGCAAAACAAAATAGCATCACTGCAAACAATCCATACAGTCACCTCGGGATGTGTGTTGTACCATCGGGACTGCCAACTCCAAACTCCAAAAATCCGAACGGTATTGTGTACTCAACACCAAACTTGGCAACGTAATATATAGGGGGTGGGGCTAAACCCACCACCCCCAAAACCCATGGCTTTATTTTTTAAACTTAAATAAAATTTATTGTATTTGGCATTACAAATCCCATCGGTAGCATACATGTTGGGGCATTGGCACAGTATATAGTGGGTCGCAAAGTCAAACCCTGTCGATAACGTTGTTGTTTGTGTTTTGTTGCAATATGTCATTGTGTGTGTGTGTACGTCGGTGGTTTCAAAGCTTCATTCCATTGGTTGAAACTATATAATATAACGTGGCTCGTGGGCTTGGTCTTGGCTCCAAGTTACAAAAAAATAACACAGGACCAAGGGCTATGCCCTCGGTCCTATTTTGCTGCCAAATAGAACTAACTTCAAACTTAAATATAATTTCAACCGATACATAATAAGAAACACATGCGGGCGTAGTGGTAAGATGTTGGAATTGTAAGCGAGAGGTTTGGGGTTCATTTCCGTTGGGATCGCCACATTTTTTTGGTAGATAAAACTGTAATGGGGCCAATCAAGACTTCCATGTGGCAGCCTTTGGTTGGTTCACCTATTCAACCAACTATACAATATGTAGCCACATGTCAACACTTGATAGGTCCACATAACTGCCACATCACTGTCGACTTGGATGTCGAATCAGCACACTATCTACCACGTGTCCATCTGTGGAACTTCCACATCAACGTACATGCCACATGTCACCCTTTCAGTGGTGCCACGTGGCACCCCTTTCCCTTTTTTCCTGTTGTATCCAAACTTTAGAACGTGATATGGCAAGCATACGATGTCCGTTTGAGACGATTAACACGCGTCGTCAGAAATCTATTGATGATATCTACACGATGGTATACCTCTGTTCATAATTTGAAGACTTCATTATGGATCAATCAAAAAATATCCTCCTAGATCAAACCTCTCCACTGGAGATATTTTAGACCACCAAAAGCAGTATTTACTCAAAAAAAGAGTGAGGACACCATGGCCCCGCTTGTCCTATGTCCACCATCCAACCTGCTCGGTTTAGAATTACCTAGCTCATCATAACAAAGATGAAAACAACCATCATATTGTTGACAAACTTAATCATTCTATCACCTTTACATAGATGTGCATTCAATGTCGAAGCTACTATCCAAACACAACTAAATAGCAGTAAAATGAGACATAAAACTGAACATGCAGATGTTAAATAGAATGATACAATAGAAAGCTTGTCCTTCTTTATAGGAGCAGTAATAATCAATGGATCTGCTACCCTGCAATCCAAGATGTTTTCATGCTTCAATCCCCCATGTTGTACCTATTGTTTATCCTAAAGCATATGATTAGTATCATCCTTTACTAATTGATTTCCAAAATCACAATCTTTTACTATCATGAGAGATAAACCCTTGATGGCATTTACTAGCATATTCATCATCTACCTTGTAGCAACCACAGATAAATCAATTTTCATCTTATGAGCTCTTTTAATGTATTTGATCCCATCCTTGAAGAAATAGTACTTATTGTGCTCTTTGAAGAAAATGACTTTTCTATCATACAATTATGGACTCCCCAACACAATCCCGCAAATGTCTAAAGGGACTACATCCCATTCGACCTCATCTACAAAATCGGATGTGGTGGAAAACTTCAATTTACACTGATGTGACACATTCAATTTCGAATTTTCACATACCCATCCCAAAGGGTGTGGTTTAGGATGAGGTTTCATCTCTAATCCCAAATTTCTAACCACTTGATCATAAATGAGATTCAATATGCTTGGAGATTACTCATATGTGAAATAATTTAGTCCTCTTTCTTTCATCACGGCTCATAACAACTTTTGAAGAAGCAAATGAACTACAACTATCAACATAAATATTAGCTTAAAGACCCATGGCTATCACCTTAATTTCATCTCCGGATTCAGATCCGAGATCTTGAACTATGGCCGCATTCTTTCTCTTACCTCTCTGATGCTTAGCCCATTTTGGCTTCAATTCTAGTTGTAACTTCCAACAATGCTCTTCATTGTGCCCTTCTTTCTGACAATGCGAGCATGAAAGATTCACATCCTCTTTCTTCATTGTAGCAGCTCGATTCACCTTCTCTTTCCGTTTGTCCTTTCCTCCCTTTTTTTCCATGCAGGAATCATCCTTAACATCCTTCCTGGATTCAAGATGCATAGCTTGGACACACACTTCATTAAAGTTAGTAGGATTGAACAAAATAATAGTATGGAGAATGTAACTATGCAAGCCATGGATGTATTTCAAAAGAGTCTCTTGAGAATACAATGAAATATTTAAAGCCAATGCTTTCCTCCTAAACTCTTCAATATAACTCTGCACACTTTGTCCCTTTGACCCTTTTCTTGCCTCAAATATTTCCATTCCATAATTGCCTTATGTGTATATCCTAAAGGATAAAATTATTTCCTTAATGCAGATTTGAATTTAGACCAAGAAGAAAGAATCTTACCATTTTTTGTCATACTTTCCTGGAGTTTATTTTCCCACCAAACAAGTGTGGTGCCTTTAATCCAAAGAGAGACAAACTGGATCTTTACTTCGTCTTCATTAATCTGTTGAACACAACAATAAAATTCCAATTGTCTAGCTTTTCTGTATTAGGCTTGCCAGTATACATGGGCAAGTCAAACTTGACATCCAACTTCAACAATGGCTTCTTTGAAACAATCTTCCTATGAGGATATGGAGGCAGAGATGGTGTAGGAGAGTGAGAAGGTGAGGGAGGATAAGAAGGACGAGGAGTGGAAGGAGGTGAATGAGGAGAAGATGTATTTTGGGAATGAGAGTCATCTTCCTTCTTGACATGACTTGATCCTTATCCTCTTTGTTGTCCTCTTTCATTGTAGAGCTCTTCCACCATTGCTTTCGTCGAATTAAAGGCTTCGAAGAAATCATCTTCAAAGTCGTACATTCCTATCCTTCTTGGTGAAGCTATCCCTCTTCTTTGAATATCTCTTCTTGAACCAATCTCAAGATTATAAGCCTCAAGTTTACCTTCACGTCGCTTGAATCTAAGCATGGTTAACACACTTTGCAATTCTTTGGTTGAACCTACTTTGATACCAAACATGATCTAAAAATAACCTTGAATTGCATGTGAAACTACTTAAATTGTTAACTTGAAAAGGATTTAATAAACAAGCTTAAAAGAGGGCTTAAATAATTGAAGTGCAATATGACAAGAGAAGCAAAACCATAAATATGAGACAAAGGTTTGATAACAGAGTTCACCCTGAATGGGCTACATCTCTGGGTCCACTTCCAATGTGAGACTGATCCATTAATTCTTCAAAATCTTACAAGTGTTGGTTGTGGAGCCTGATCTCTAGATTCACAGATATTATTATTCAGCCGTGTCCATACCCCGGGTTTGGCTATGATCCCGGCACGATCCCCAGGGGGTCCGGGGGGCGCAGGGGCGGCCCCCGAGAAAGGGGGTTTGGGGGCAATGCCCCCGAGAAAAATTTTTGGGGCCATGCCCCCGAGAAAAAATTTTGGGGCTATTTTCGGCAACGGTTTTTGGGCCCATGGTTTTGGGTAACCCGTGGTATTTTCCCATTGTATTTCCCTTATAAAAGAATGACATTGTAACACGGCTAGGGTTGATGTATTAGGTTTTATGCATTGTAAAGATCTCTGAGATCAGGAAGAGAGATTGTGAGACAGTGAAGAGGAAGTGCAATGGTTGTGCTGCAGGTTGTATCCCTTCACTTTGCTGGACGAAATAATAATAAGGACTAGCAACTTCAGTGTGGACGTAGGCCAAGTTGGGTGAACCACGATAAATCTGTGTCTCTCTTGTAATGTGTATGTGTGATTATATTTGCATTTCTGTTTATTGTTATTGCTCTGCGATCCTGTTTTTCTAACAACAATTACATGAATTCTGAGAACACTTTAAAAATATGTTGTTCAAATGTAGAATCTGACACTACCACTGTGATCCTCTCGAAATTTTGGGAAAAACGAGTACAAACTCGCCTATATTCCAAACAGGTGCTCAAGAACCTCCCTTGGCACACAAAACAAAACGTCACTGCAAACAATCTGTATAGTCACCTCGAGATGTGTGTTGTACCATAAGGACTACCAACTCTGAAATCCAAAAATACGAACTATACTATGTACCCAACACTAAACTTGGAAATGTAATATATAGGGGGTGGAGCTAAACCCGCCACCCCCAAAAGTCGTGGCTTTAGTTTTTAAACTTAAATAAAATTTATTGTATTTGACATTACAAAGACCATCGGTGGCATACCGGTTGGGGTGTTGGTGCAACATATGGCGGCTCGCAGGGTCAAAATCTGTCAACCATGTCGTTGTTTGTATTTTGTTGCAATATGTGTGTGTGTGTGTGTGTCCATCAGTGATTTTAAAGCTTGGTTTAGTTGGTTGAAACTATATAATATAACGTGGCCTGTAGGCTTGGGCTGGGCTATACTTTGCAAACAAATAACACAGAACCGCGGGCTATGCTCTCGGTCCTATATTTCCGCCAAATAGAACCAACTTCAAACTTAAATTTAAGTTTCAAACTATACATAATAAGAAACACATGCAAGCGTAGTGGTAAGACGTTGGAATTGTAAGCGAGAGGTCTGGGGTCCAATTCCGCCGAACTCAGCACATTGTTTTGGTAGATAAAACTGTAACAAGGCCAACCAGGAGTGCCACATTGCATCCTTTGGTTGGTCCACCTATTCAACCAACTATACACTCTGTAGCCACGTGTCAACCCCTAATGGGTCTACATAACCACCACATCACTGTCAACTCGGATGCCAAATCAGCACACTACTTTCCATGTGTCCATCTTTGGAACTGTCACATCGTTGTACAGGCCATGTGTCACCCTTCCAGTGGTGCCACGTGGCACCCCTTTTGCCATTTTTTCCAGTTGGAGCCAAACTTTAGAATGTGATATCTCAGGCATATGGTGTCTGTTTGAGATGAAACATGCGTCGTCGAAAAGATCTCGACGAGCTCTACGCGATGGCGTACCTTTGTTAAGCATTTGAAGACTTCATTTTGGATTGATCATAAGGATCCTCCTGGATCATATATGTAGTGATAATAATTGTAGTTGTAGAAATGTTTTTCTTTTCTTTCAAACCCTAGTCTCTAGTTGTGCAATAAGAGCAAAATTTGGTTGATGCACTGATACCAACTTGCAATGTTCCTATACCCAATTAATTCAAAAATATGCTATGTAACTAAAAATTTAAAAAGAATAACAAAGAATATAGAGAAAATAATATGTGCACATGGACACCAAAGGGTGGATTGCACTTGCAAAACCAAATAATGAAGACTTATCCAAATAAAATAGTTAATTGTAATGATAAAATGATAAAAGTTATATTGTAATGGTGTAAATCCCTCACCTAAATCTTAAGTTACTAATAAAAGTGACAAGGCCATTATTATGTAAAAGTGGCATTTTACGAAGCATTGAAATATGATATTAGAAATATTTATGACTAGAGTGATATTACAAAATCATGAGCTTATATACAAAAGAACTAAAGTACATATATTGTTTTTGTTAGGTACACAACACACCCTCCCCCTCTAAAATATTTTCCCTCAAAGTTGAAAAAATAGATAGTAGAGGCATGTACTGAGAAAATTGTTGGAAAAGAGAAAAGATACATTTATGCCCCAATATAACTCCAAAAGTAAGTGGGATGTAATATCTCAAAAGATGTTGTCTAGATCCAAAGGAATCAAATAATTTCCCATGTTTTTTGTATTAGAATGTGTCTTATGGCCAACAAAGTTATTGTTGAAGTGTAATTGCAAATGCAAATGAGTACACTTTATGATCACAATGTTTGAAACCCACAACTCTTTATTTAGAAATTACTGTATCAACCAATTATACTAAAGACATTATTATGTCTAAATAATAAAAAGTAGCTTAGGTTTTTTTGGTAGTTAATGCTATTTGGGAGGGGGTGACCCACAATTTCTATAACGCTAGGTATTTATGTAGAAGTGTTTATGCCTCCCAAGTACCTTTTTCTCTCAATATATTCTTTCATTTGATCTTCTACTCTATGATTTTCCTTCTATAGAGATTCTTCACATTCACATCAAGGATACCCTGACCCTCAAGTTAAAATATCAACTTACCCTTTTGATCAATTAGAGGGATATTTGTGCGAGTAACTACCTCAATTAGTGAGATCTTGAAAATTTTGGGTTTGTTTTTGGTTTGTTTTGAGTTTTTCGATCAATGGTTTTTCATCCCATTGTAAACTAATTCTGGTTGAATTAAGGTTGTAATCCAATATTGGTTAATGGATTAAGGTTTGGGATGCTATAATATTGTATTGTAAATAGAAATATAATACAATGAGATATATAGTGGAGAAACTCTATGGTAGGTTGTTTTCTCAGGTTTGTGTTTCCATGATAAATCTTCGTGTACTTTGTGTGTGTGTGTGTGTGTGTGTGTGTGTGTGTGTCTCATTGTTAATTCTATTTGGTATTGTTTTTTTTACACAAGTTTATCAAAGTCTTCATACCCACCTAGGGGAAGCCATTAACTTGTGTGATGCATGCACCTAATTCATTTCAACATATGCCTACATCATTGAACACCTATGGGTAAGTGTATCTTCAAGTTCCGTGAAAAAGAAGTCTTGAAAAGTTTGATTTTCAATAGGGAAGGTTGTTTTTGTGATTTTTCATCAAAGTTATGAGGATTCTATTCATGGACATTTTCCCATGCATCAACAACTAGATTCTTGACATGAACACTTGGTTTCACTATAATCTAATTCTTGAAGATGAGAAGGTTCCATTTTCTAAGTTGAAGCATATAGGGCTTTCCAAGTTATTGGTTATAAATCATGTAGCAAATCAAAATCCAATCACCACCTGGACTAGGCTTGTGAAATCCCTTAGTCTCGCATTCTATCCTTCCAACTACAAATAAGATATAAACCTCAAGTGGATTTGCTTGTATCAAGGATTCAACACGCATGTGAAAGAGTACATCCACCAATTTAATCAATTTTGAATTCTTCTCACGTCACTAATCTAGTTGGAAAAATTAACCTCAAGTTTAAAAGTGGATTGCAAGAACATTTGTACTACGAGTTGAAGTACATGGGGGTTACCACCCTTGATGTAATGTACAATCAAGCATAGTTAACCAAATAGAAGTTTCATATTAGTGCAAAATTCAGCATCATTCATCCTCTAATGTTTCTAGATCTGCACCTTCAAAGCCTGCACCTCCTACTCCAATAGGGTCATCATCTTTTTCAAAATCCTCTTCTTCTTGTTCTAGGTTTTATTGGTATTGTAAGAAACAATGACACAATAAGTCTGGATGTTTCAAATTGAAGAAGAAAAGTTTCACATTGAGGTCTTTTGTGAAGATATGATTTATGAAGGGTTAAGGGGACACAATAAAGTCACCTTGTTACATCACTCCACTCCCCCAAAAGATCGATATAGTATGTTCATCACAAATGCACATATCTCCCATGATCATGATTTCTCCGTAGCTTGTACCCTCGACAATGGCTTATGAGAATTTGATTGCTAAACCCATTGTCAATAAATTGCACTTAACAGTGGACCCTCATCCTCATCCTTATGCATTTGGGTGGAAGAATCATGGTTCCTCTTCCTATATCTCACACACATGCACTATATTATTTTCTTTTGGCTGTAAATTTGTGGATATAGTCACTTGTGATGTGAATGATATGGATTGTTGTGGTATGTTGTTTAGCCAACCGTATTAGTATGATTAGAAGGCCCAACATGATACATTATAAAACACTTACCTACTACAAAAAGATAACATTGAGTATCTTACTCATAGTACACTTAAACCACCACAAAAAGTTGATCCTAAAAACCATTATTTAACTTTTATCCAATAGCCCTATCCACAACATCAATATGTTCCAAATTTGCAGTCCTATGTTCATTCAATAGTTTTAAAGAACTATCGTGCATGTCCTCTGCCATTTGCTTTGATTTCTCGTCAACATTAGTTTCCTTGAGACACTAACTTAGGAGGACAATCTAAAAATTTATGAGTTTCTCACATGTTACAAAGTTGTCTTCTCACCTGAAAGTTTAAATTTAGTGGCCCATTTCACAGGTTGACATCTCAATTCAACATCGTTCATCACCTAAAGCTTGCCTTCGAGTTCTCAATGCTTTCATGATATTCCAAATCCATTAAGCATCAATGATGTTGTCAACACATATCATGAATCAACATTAGAAAAAGATACCCTCACCAATCATCCTACATATATTGTTCCAGATTTCAGTTTCCTCTTATTGTAGTCAATTTTTTGACACAAGAATTTTCAGACTCATCAAGGATATACCACTTCCTAACTGGATATTAAGAAATTCCACATACCACATCAAGCTCATAGGATTTCTCATCACCATATGCAACAACATTTCCCCTCTCTTAAAAGAATTGGAGGCCAATTCTTCTATCGTTGGTAGGAATGATATGGATTCTAGTTCTTAGCATATCGGATTGGATTCTTAGCACTTAGCATCACATTATTATTTATTAGCATACGAATGGATTCTTAGCGCTCGAGGGCTCTCACAAGTAGAGGGAGTTGACTATGATGAGACCTTCGCATCAATTGCAAGATACACTTATATCAAGGCAATCATATTCATTACAACATAGATGGGTTGGAGTATACATCAGATGGATGTGGAGACAACATTTCTGAATGGATTCATAAAGGAGGAGGTGTATATTAAGCAACCACTGGGATTTGAGATGCACAGGAGAGAGTCTCATGTTTGTAGGTTAAAGAAATCCTTGCACGGACTAAAGCAATCTCCACGATCTTGGTACTCGAGGATTGACATTTATTTGCTACAGTTGAGATTTGTGAAGAGTGAAGCAAATCCCAACCTTTACTACAACTGGTTTATGAGGATCCACTCATTCTTATCTTGTATGTGGATGATCTCTTTCTCACGGGGTCAGAGAAGCTCATTAGGGAGTGCAAGAGAGATCTTGCTTCAGAGTTCAAGATGAAGGATATTGGGTTGATGCACTATCATTGGGATTGGAAGTTTTGCAGGAAACGGGACATATTTTTCTGGGACAGGGGAAGTATGCGGTTGGCATTCTGAAGAGATTTCAGATGGAGGATTGTAGGCCCATATCGACATCGATGATAACCAAGTGGAATAAGTTGAATGCTTCTGAGTCCGAGTTGGTAAATCCCACCTCATATCATCAACTAATTGGGTCCTTGATATATCTGGTCAACACTCGACTAGATATTTGTTTTGTTGTGAACACTCTCAAACAGTTTATAGTTGAGCCTAGGAGAGTGCGCTGTGTGGCAGCAAAACATGTTCTTTGTTACTTGCTTTGGATTGAATTATATCCAAGGGGTGGAGTCAAATTGGTTGGTTTCAGTGACTTAGATTGGGTAGGAAGTGTAGTTTACAAGAAGAGTACCTCCATGTACTGCTTTAGCTTGGGTTCAACACTAGTGTCTTGGTTTAGTAAAAAGCAAAAGTCAGTTGCATTGAGTTTTGTCGAGGCAGAGTATATAGCTGCCAGTTTGGCGAGTTGTGAGGCCATATGTCTTTGCAAGATTCTTGTTGGGTTATTTGGTCATCAGTTGTATCAGATCACGATTCATTGTGACAATCGGAGTTGTATCAAACTCTCGAAGAATCCAATGTTTCATGACTAATTGAAACACATTGAGATCAAATACCACTTCATCCGAGATTATGTTCAAAGAGGGGCAGTGCAGCTTCAGTATATTCCTACAGATAAGTAAGTTGTGGACATCCTCTCAAAATATTTGACGAAAGGAAAGTTTATTAAATTCAAAGATAAGTTGGGGGTGGTGAAGAACACCTTCCTCGCTAAGAGGGAGTGTTGAGTTTATAGCTTGGAAGGTCTTCTTGACATAGGCTTGGTGTCTTAGCATGTGGGGTACATACAATGGTCTCTAGACATTAACTTTATCTTTATAAAGTTAAATTGACATTTTGGCTTTATTAAATGAATAAAGTGACTTAAGTTGTGATAATGAGCAATTATATCAAAACCGTAGATCATATTGGTCTAAGATTTAATCTTGACCATTAGATCCAGGAAGTTAAGTTAGTTTCATTTAAAGAAGAGACAAAGAGGAGATCTAGAGGAAAAAGACATTCATTATTTTATTATTATTATGATGAGAGAGAGCTGAGGAGAAATGAAGGAGAAAGTTGCACCAAGGGCACACAAATCAAGGAGAAGATTGAAGAGGATAGGCACATTTCTCAACACAAGCGTACATCATTTATTGAAGTGACAACTAAGTCTGTATAGCATGATTTACAAGGCAACAACACATGTGAGGAGGGCACAAATTTCAAGGGTTTCCTTACATCAGGTACAATTCCTTGCTCTGGCATGAAAATCAAGGCAACCATACATCAATTTTGTGAGGGGTTGTACTGTCAAATATGGCACAGAAATCAAGGCAAGGGATAGCAACATTAATCTATCTGTACAGTTCGTACACAAGATGTACAGGCCATACAAGTTCTGAGTTTATTTATGTACTTTGGCATGAAAATCAAGGTCCATATTGTGCATTTAATGTTGCGTTCATTGTTGTAAATTTTCCATAAAATTCTGTGGGCTAAAACAAAACTCTCTTGAACTAGTTTTCCCTTCGAGGCTTTTCCAAGGGCATTGCCCAAATTATCTTGTGTCATTGAGTGGTTTGATTTCTTGTTTCTATTATGCATGTAAAAGATTCAATGTGATTTTTATTATAAATTCTAGTTTTGAAGATGCATTTATGAATGGGCATTAAACTGAGACAAGCAATTTATTGAAACCAAAAACCAAGACTTGAACCTTGAAACATTTACAACAGTGTGATGTCATCCATTGAATTCTTACATCCTTCAATTCTAGATTGCATTTCTAATTTTACCTAATCTAAATTTAGGGCTTCTTCAATCTTCTCGCAAATTTCTTCTTCAAGTCTTATGGTAATCTCTTCATCCAAGATCCTTATTTCTACTTGATTTTGAAAATGCTTCTTTTCTTCATTCAATCTCTTACCCTCATCAAGTAGGTTTTGATTATGGTTTCATAATCTACATATTTATTTATCCTTCTTGCATTTGCTCATCTTCCCTTGCCTTAAGTTCTTAACCCCCTTAATGAGTGATTCATTAAGGGATCACAATTTAGACAATTGATAACCCTTCTCCTTGCGCTCTTTTTCTAGGGCCCAAAATCATCTTGGTAATCAACCAAGGTTCTTGAAAGTGTGTTGCCCTTAGAGGTCCCTCCCCAAATATAGCTCTTCAAAATTCCCCTAATGTATCATGTTAATCATGCTATGTGAATGCATAAATGCTAATGTGCACATAGAAGAAGTAAACTAAGTATGAAGATGAGTTCAAATTGGTCAAAGAGGTTTAGCACCCCAAACTCTTCAATCAAGTTTGGTAAGCTCTAATTAAATTAAAAGGTAGATATAATGAGCTTCAAATGTTAGAGGTTAACACTTGAGGTTCCAACCATCTCAAACTGTACAAATAGTCAAAACCAATTAAGCACTACAACACTTACATTGTATGGCTTTGGTAATGGATAGAAGCTAGCCTTGAATGTTGCTTCATCTCTCAATAATATGCCTCAATGATTTAAATCTTACTACATGATATTCTATCTCAATATTTTCAAGAGAACCAAGTACAAGAGTTTATTATATTTTTATTTAATGTGTTGATTTGTCAAAAATTGTTGCAAGCATTGATAATACCAACATCCACTTGTCATCTCAATTATGAGGTTGCTTCTTATAATATATTTTGAAATGGTGTCACCATCTTTGATTATTCATCCTCAATTCTTAATAGATCTAGTATGTGTCTAGTTAGTTTACCTCCTCACCTTGTTTATGCCAATGTTTTGAAAGCTATCAGGGATTCTATTGGGGAGTTCCAACAAGTCGCAGCAAAAGCCCTAGATAAGGGAGTTCCTCGAGTGCTTGTTCTATTGATTTGGATTATGAGAAGATCGCATTCCATTGTCGTTTTTGTTATGCTTTGGGTCATATTATGCATTATTGTCCTCGTTGGGTTCAGCTTACAAGAAGCAGAGGTAAGTTGGCTTGATTTCATCAACTCATGCACCAATGGTGATTACTGTCCTATTTTGGAGGAGGTCAGCAATTATTCACAAGGTGTGCTTCATGTTGTTGATCTTCATATTAGTGAGTCTCCTGGTAAGGCTTTTCCTTTGACTATGCAAGAGGAACTCCTTTTATTCGTATTGAATTTCTTATCCTGAGAGATAACATATTGGTTGTTGAAGGCCTTGCCAACCTATCTCAAAGTATTTCATTCATTGCTCCTTTGATTGCTTCTGTTGAGATTGTGGAGACTTCAATTGATTGTCAAGAGGTGTATACTAGTTTATATGTGGAGTTGTCAACCATGGGTGAGCTTTACTTGTTGACCCCTCCTATGCGTGAGGGTCATCTCAATGCTCGTGAGGTGGCTGTAGAGGTTGTCAAGGCTGAGGTGTGCATTGGGGTTTCATCCAATGGTGTTGATGTGATTTCAAAGGTGTGGTTTATGCACAACTCTCTCATGCAATTGTTGAAGACGTGTTTCAATGTGTTTAATCCTCATCGAAAGGGTGGGAGGCTATGCTTTCCTATACTTGTTCTGAGGATTTTTCCATCATTCATCCTTGTCATGGTTTCTTCGACTAATAATCATCATTTTCATGGTCATGTTGTTGATGGGAGCATTCTTAGTCTCCCCTTTATGGATCCAACCTCATTTCCTTCTATTGGTGCTACTATTTATTGCAAGTGTAGATTTGATTCCCGTCGGACAAAATTTCCTAGCATCAATAAGTGTATGAAGTTTGTTCCTTTGGATTATTCCCCTCCAAGTTCTCAAACTCGTCGAGGACTCGTTTGTTAAATTTTAGGCCTTTGTATTAGCTCTCCCACTACATTGGAGGGTTTGTAGTTGGTCTTTAAACCTACTTTTTGTTTTGTTTTTTGTGGTTATGTGGGCATTTTATCTTGTAAGGGATTTTAAGCCCTATCCTTGTTATTTTTAGTTGATATTTCAATAGTTTTTATACCTTCAAGGGGGAGATAGTAATCACTCACAAGGTTTGTAGATAACAAAATATTGTTTTAGAATCCTCGAGGTGATGAAATCTCTTGCCATACTTATATGTAAGCATTAACAATACAATTTTACTTGATTGAATAGAACAAACATGATTTTTTTCCATAAAAATAAAACTAAGGTTAAAATTAACTATGCTGATATAATGTGTTTAACATAATAATGATGATATTTAAACCAACAAAGTAGATTGGACAAATAAAGGGCACTAGAATGAATATTCTTCATAATACGATTTCTATATTAACAAATAAAGTGAATATGAAACTACCAATGTCATTAAAGTTAATATGCCCATTAATTATTTAATTTAAAAAATCAACTAAAATAATATTTTAAATAGTTAACAAAAATAATATTGAAATAATCAATATAACTATAAAGGATTAAAAAAATTAACACACGAATATTTTCAAAAGTTAAAATAAGGTAATATAATTAGAAAAAAAATAAGTTCCCTATTGTATTTCTCTTAACTGCATTATTATCAAAACATTAAACTTTTGATAAATAAAAAAGTTAAAATAAAGTTAATATAATTAGAATAAAATAACAAATTCATTTTCATATTTCTCTTAATGACATCATAATTATCAAAACATGTATTTCTCTTACCTACATAATTATCAAAACATTAAACTCTTATCAAAACATTAAACTCTTGATAAATAAAAATGTTAAAATAAAGTAATATAATTGGAATAAAATAACAAGTTCATTTTCATATTTCTCTTAACTACATTATAATTATCAAAACATTAAATTTTTTATAAATAATTTTTTTTTTAATCTAAAGCAATTAATTAAGACATCATAATTATCAAAACATTAAACTTTTCATAAATAAAAATATCTTTTAATGGTAAAAATATGTTTTTAAGTCTAAAGCCATTAGTTAATAAAGCCATCAAATAAAGCCATCAGTTAAAAAACCTATTAATATGGCACTTTTAAATCATATTTATTAATTTTATATTATTTACTGTTAATCTTTTGAATTCTTTTTGTGGGTGAGTTTGAGGAAATTTTCATCAAAATTTAATTTATTTGGTTGGCTATTGGTAATATACTTCTCTTCGGACAGTTTGTAAGGAGATATAATCTACACAGATTATGAAAGTTTCATGATAGTTACAGAATTGTAAAAGACAACCAAGCAATCATAGACGCAGTCTTTCTATGGAAAGGTTCCCCATATCTATGTAATTTTGTTCTTTTATATAATCAAAAACTCTTAAACCGTTTCTGTTATAAAAAAAATATACTTCTTACCCAAATGTCCTACATAAATGAAATTTGAAGTTGAAAGACTTCCAAAGTCTGATGTTCTCGCCATTTTAAAGGTTGAGAGCCTTCTAAGCCCAATGCGCTCACCATCTTTTCAAGGTTGAAAGACCTCTAGTGCTCGATGCTCTCACCATTTTAAAGGTTGAAATGCGTCTGGAGTTTGATCTTTCTTGATAATGATTGGTTGGGACTCGGGAGCCAATTATATTGTTGATAGACGAGCATTAACCACCAAGGATCTTGATAACCCTCCCCCACCAGGTGTTGGACTTGTGCCAACTCCTACTTACTTTACGTCTCTAGTTTTATGTGCTATCTAGACTGTAAGCACATTCTGAAAGACTCTATCTATCTATCGTTTCTTATGTTGTTTTGGACGTTTGTATTATTTGTCTTATGCTCAAAAAACTCAATTTTGGTTATGCGTGATTTTTATTTTAACGTCCCTGATTATGGTCATGCTTGTGATGATTGATTAAGCTAACCACTTAATTTTTCAAAATGCCCGTGTACATTATTGTCATTATTAATAGTTAATGAAAGCACTTTATCCCAAAAACATAATACTAAATAGAAATAGACACACGATCAACCTTACCTACATAGCCTATTGTTCCTCAATAGTATATCTGACCACATATTGGCATCAGTTAAATGGTAAGACAAATATGTAACCAGTGATTGTCTAATACATTGAAATCTAGACAAACTACCGCTTTTCTTTTCACCTCTACCAGATTCTTTGCCAAGTTAAATGAAAGCAATCATTTAATTTCAAAACACCATGAAATATATGAAGTTCCACTCTAATGAACGTGATGATGGGAAATTTTCTCCCCGTTGACGGAAAAAGAAAGCACCCAAACAACTCTCACATGCCCAAGCTTTAAAACGTGCATTCAAGATGAACAAACCCCAAAATGACTTTCAGTCCATTATCATTGGCTTATTGATTTCAACCTCATGCGAGTGGAACTCCGTGAAAAATGCCTACCATCAATGTTCTGGGTCAATTAATTGTTTAATCTTACGAGCAATCAGCTATAAATGGTTTGACAAGATTGATAAATTCCTGGGTTTTGATTCCCAGTTTCACATCTACCTCCCCTCCACCAAGCCAAAAATAATCTGGCCTCAGTTTAACAATAGCATCTGACAGAATCACCTGTGACAGAAGAGAAGAAACATAAATTAATAAGCATATCTCTAATAATCAGATAAATGGGAACTTGCTAGTTAGAAATATGAAATCACTCGTTCACAAAAAAGTATCGTCAAAAAAAGAACCTTACAGGAATATCTGTCTTCATGCCAATTGGAGTTACAGCATTGTGCACATATCCTGTTAGTTCACATGCCACTTCCTCAGGTGCAAGCCTCACTGCAGCAATGGTCCAGAAAGAAAAGCTTATGAATATAACATAACCACATGTCAAAAGACTTATGCATGTGTAGGTGAAAGCTGGTATGGACCTGTTAATTGTTGCATGTTGAATTTTGTATATAAAATTAATATAAACAGAGATTGTGTGTATACTAGTGTAGCATGCATGTTGAGCACTCTATAACTCTCTTTTCAAAGTCCTTTTCATCTTCCCCTCACGGTACTTGTTCACTATCGGTCTCTTGCCCGTATTTAGCCTTGGACAGAAATTACCACCCAATTAGGGGAGTTTTATTCAGAGGCATTCAAGTATCTATCACACCATTTAGTTCAGTTCCTGTGTAACTTACATATAAAGCAGAGTGTTCTTGTTTGGCTATTCAAGATGGGCAAAATCAAAGAAAATGCCTATACAGAAATTCAGCTTGCTGCTTGACAATTTACCGCTAAGCAAACAAGCATTGAAGTTTGAAAACGGCAACCAAAAGTTTAAATTCAATACAAGACCAATACAAAATTCTTCCCATGAGGCATTCATGATATATTGCTAATAGAATCTCTCTTATGTTTCCTAAAATACCTCAGTGAGGGTTCTGGAAAGAAGCATTTTTCATGTGAAACCTACTACTCAAACTTGAATGAACACCAAGCATATGATCATTTCATTCCAACTTGGTACACATCTAATCAGGTCATAAAGTGCTATTTGTTAAGATTATATGCTACTAAAAACTAAATTCTAACTTCATGAGCATTTAATACAACATTTTCACAATAGCAGCATAACAAGGATCTCTGAAAGATACACAATCACAAGGTACACAACAATATATCCTGGGAAACCCTCAAGGGGAAGAAAACCCAGCAAGAACTTCCTCAATATAGATTACCAAAGTACAATGCCCAAAATAGGTCTCACAAATAAGAGAGACAAACCCAAACTCTAGAGCCAAGCCAATCCTCCTCCTCCTTCGCAGACTTCTCTCTCTCCTCTAATGTGCAATGCATGAATGAGTGAATGGTACAAATGAGAGGAAGTCACTCTCTATTTATACTTTACTTTTCACTTGACAAATAACCTAACTAGGTCGGCCTCACTTTAACTGACTGGGCCGACCTCTCCTAGAAAGACTCAAATAATATTATATTACATTCTTTTGGGTACTAATGACACGACTTACAATGGAGGTTTTACCTCATGATTTTTACATGACCAAATATAATAATGACATCCCTGAACGGAGGTAAAACATCCCCAACGGAGTTACAATAATAAAATACAAGTAGAATATTCTTCGAAGTTACATTAATTCAACACTCCCCCTTAACAAGAAGGGTATTCTACTGACGACAACAACAACAGCATGTGTGGCTCTACACAACATCATCGGAAGGAGGGAGGAGGGGCATTATCAACAACATCATCCGGAACATTGGTTGGTAGATCTATAAATCATTGGAAGTTCTTCAACAACATCAATATCAACAACTGGAACGGCTTGCTGTAACATAACATCATCATCTGCAGCACGGAGCTGGAACATCATCTTCTGCATCATCATCTTCAGTAGAGAGCTGAAGTATCATCATCATCATCTTTAGTACAGAGCTGAAGTATCATCAGCATCATCATCTTCAGTACAGAGCTGAAGTATCATCATCTGCAGCACGAGGCTAGAACATCCTCATCTTCAATACTGGAGCATCCTCATCTTCAGCACTGGAGCATCATCTTCTGCAGCACTGGAGCATCCTCATCTTCAGCACTGGAGCATCATCTTCTGCAGCACTGGAGCATCCTCATCTTCAGTACTGGAACATCTGCAGCACTGGAGCATCCTCATCTACAGTACTGGAACATCATCAGCACTGGAGCATCCTCATCTACAGTACTGGAACATCATCTTCAGCAACACTGGAATATCATCACCTACAGCACACATGATCCTTCCTTTCGGAATTACGGGATCGTGGACAGTCCTTCCTTTCGGAATTACGAGACCCGGTCCAACAACTCTGGTGATCCTTTCGGAATTACGGGATCTTGGACAATCCTTCCTTTCGGAATTACAGGATTCTAGTCCAACAACTCCGGTGATCCTTCCTTTCGGAATTATGGGATCATGGACAATCCTTGCTTTCGGAATTACAGGATTCTAGTCCATCAACTCTAGTGATCCTTCCTTTCGGAATTACGGGATCATGGACAGTCCTTCCTTTTGGAATTACGGGACTCTAGTCCATCAACTCTGGTGATCCTTCCTTTCGGAATTACGGGATATTGGACAATCCTTCCTTTCAGAATTACGGGATTCTAGTCCAACAACTCTGGTGATCCTTCCTTTCGGAATTACGGGATCATGGACAATCCTTCATTTCGAAATTACGGAATTCTAGTCCATCAACTCTGGTGATCCTTCCTTTCGGAATTACGGGACTTTAGTCCATCAACTCTGATGATCCTTCCTTTCGGAATTACGGGATCATGGACAGTCCTTCCTTTCGGAATTACGGGACTCTAGTCCATCAACACTGGTGGTGCGCAAACAATCATTCCTTTCGGAATTACGAGACCCAGTCTTTACGGAGCTACCACACTTGGACGATCCTTCCTTTTGGAATTATGGGATCCTTGTCCACTACTCACATCTTAGACAATCCTTCCTTTCGGAATTACGGGATTCTAGTCTACGGATTAATATTTAAGACTATCCTTCCTTTCGGAATTACGAGATCACTATCTAGGGATGATCAATCCCACCACAATCCAAGGATCGGCATTTAAGACTAGCCTTCCTTTCGGAATTACAGGATCACTGTCTAAGGATGATCAATCCCACCACAACTCAAGATCACTTGATTATTGTTGAATGGATGACTGTTATTGTTATTTAAAAGTTAAATCAAATACTACAAGATTGTTGTTAAATAGGACTAATTTCACTTATTTGTATAAGCATTTGTGTAACTACTATTTGATGAATGACATTTTATGCTTAATGTGTATTGCTTATTACTGGTCCTAGTGTCCAATTGATTGATTACATATTATCTAATAGTGGTACACCTGCTTATGTTGGTTTCATACATATTGGTGAATGGTTAAATGATTATCTTGTTATCTTTCCATTGAAGGCACTGGTCACTAACTTGATTTGCATAGAAAGATTTTGTTCTTGGCTTAAAGGTGCCTATAGATGTAATAAGAGCTCTCCACTTGGAGGTCAAGACACTTCGAAGTAGTTAATTGGAAGTGTGGCTGAGGTGACATTGGGTCACACTCCCCTTGCATGTGCTTACTGGGCACTAGCCCTCTGCTAGTTTGCTCGGTAACATTTTTGGCGCCATTGTTGGGGACCTCAAGGTTGTTGAGGTGATTTATCCGAGCAAGAACGACATCTGGTAAGTCTTGAGGTAAGTCCTTATTGATATTGATACATATATATTTCTTGTAAGGACTAATATGGCAGGCTTATTTGATGACTCCACCAAGAACTCAGCCCATCAATCATGTATGCTCCTTGTTTCATACATTGGTGAGATTTGTTTAGTTTGATTTCATAGGTCTCTCCTCGCGACTCCACCACGACATAATTCAAAATGGTACTCGACAAGGGCAAAATTCAAAGGTACACTCCTTCCTTTCAATCATATATTACTTAAGAGAAAGGATCGTATCAAGGAGAGGTTTGTAAGTAATCAACAAACTCTAGATACTTTGCTTCATATACATAAATTATTTGTTGATCCTACTGCTCAATTAAATATGTCTTTCGTCGCTTTTAATTTCAGTAACATTGTTGGTTATCCTAATCAAACATTGAGGTTTAAAGATCTCAAGAAGTTTCCTGTTTTTACTAGTCAAGATGTCATTATTGTTGCCCAACATTGGGAAGAGCTTGAACATTGTTTAACACTTACTGACACTAGTCATCTTGACGTTAAATTTAAAACTTTTGCTTCTTGTTTAAAGGGTGAGGCCCTAGAATGGTTCAAGTCTTTGCCTGCTCAGAGTATACCTACTTATGTTGACTTAAAAAAGAAGTTCTTTGATATATGGCAAGAAAGGAAGGATCATGTTTTGTTGAACAATGCTCTAATGACAATAAAAAGGAGTGAAAATGAAACGACTAATGAGTTTGATCCCAGGTTTGATAGGATTGTAAAAGAATTTCCTGTAGATTGCAAGCCTCCTAATCAAATGATTTTGTCATACTATTTGAATGCCTTCCCGAGTGACTTTGTATTTCACCTAAGTCTGGACAAGCCACAGGATATTGCAATTGCGAAAAAGAAGGTAAGAATTCTAGATGATAGTTGGAAAGCTACTAGTAGGCCTGATACATCCAGGCATTCAAGAGCAAGACTAGAACCAAAGAACAAAGCAGTGTCTTCTTCCGATGATGCTCCAGATCCGATGAGTATATTAATCGAAGAAATGAAGCAGTTAAGAATCAATATAACCCAACAAAATACTACTATGCAAAACCAGATTGTGCAGTTGGAAAGAAATCAAGAGCCCAGGTTTCCCACGAAGAATTTTAGCAAGGCCCCTCCTCATCAACAAAGGCCTCGATCGTCCCTGGAACCAACTAACATGGTAAGTGATTTTCCATACTATTGTAGAGCATGTCGGGGGTTACATGATGAACGAACTTGCACCTATTACATGGAATATGTCAGAAACAATATCCCTTTTGAAGAAGACGATTCTGAGGTATGTAATTTATTTGAAAGAAAGCAATTCAGTTTATCTAACAATCAGATGCAGGAAGTTAGGAGAAACTCCGTTGATGCGGAAAGGGTAAACAAGCCTCTTGGGGAAATGCCTCCTTGGGAACAGATTAAGAAGTGGTATGAAAACAGAACTACAAGCGATACTTACTGTTACCAACTGAGTTGCACACATTTGGACTTCCAAAGAGCCGCCAAAGTTTGCACAAGTCCTTGTTCATGTTAGTGTTCAGAAGTTCAAATCAAGCCTTTTCCGAGGCCCCCTTTTAAAAAAAAATTATCACATGTCAATGCCCCACGGGGTTTGTAATAAAGTGTACTAGCATGGTGGTTATGTAAAGAACTTGACTTCCTAGGACTTATCAACCAATCCGGGTATTCCAAGGAGTTTTCTCCCTTGTTAATTATGCTTTGTGTATTAGCTGAGTATAATTTTCGAGTTTTTCTTCTACACCTCCAAAGTTGGAATGCTCGTCTTGGGGGTTAAACCTAAGGAGGTTATTAAAGTTCATGTGTCAATGTATATGAACATGCTAGACACTAGAATAAAGTCATATGGATATGTGCTAGGTCCCCTAGGTGTTTTTTTTTAATTTTTAATAAAATAAAATTTTCCCATAAAATTAGGCCATTTTTAATGGTTTAATTCGGAAAATTAAAATTGTAATAAAAAAGTGGTTTGTGGGCAAAATTTGACAATGGAATGCTCATTTTCTAAGCCAGAGCACCCATTTAACCCATAAACCCACTTTTCATAAGTTTTGAGTAAGTATTTATCTCAAAAAATGATATTTACTCGAAAAAGGCCAAAAAGACATAATAAATGGCCAAAAGAGAGAATAATGGAAAAAGACATATTCCTAAATCAATGGGAAGTGTCTAGAGTTGATCGGGAGTTGAGCTAAAGTGACTGAGCAATCAAATCTAAGTCATCTAAGCTCCAAATGGACTGATTCCAATCACATCTATCAAGATCCAATTCACAAGGCATCAAGAGTTGTGCCCTCCTTTAGCATGGGCGACTTCTCCATGTGGCGTTTTTTGGTTTGTGGTGATGATCTCAAGGTTGGGGGCACCTACCTCATTGAGAGGTGGCGCATCCCTTTTCATTTGGATTCCAATCAATCCCTTGATCAAAGCTTGGAACTTGGAGTGAAACTCCCTCTTGATGGTTACACCCTCCCTTGATTGACGAGCCCCCCTCTTGTATGGTTTTTGTTATTTAAGGAGACCTCTTCTCCATTCGTTGGCATCAGAAGGTCGAACCTCTGCTTGCTAGTATTGTAATATTTTTCTATTGAGAGTTAATAAGAAGGCTTTGGAGGCTTACCCTGTTGTTGTCCTTGGTTGGATGTGATGTGCTTTGATAACAGTAGGTAACCTGTATCTCTTCTATTTCATGCTTGCAATTGTTGGGATCCATTTGTCTTTTGAAGGGAAGTCAACTTTCTTAAAGAATAGTAAGTAATGCTTTATAGGTTGCTTGCTTTTGTCAATAATATTTGAAGGCTAGAGATAGTAGGATATCTTGCTTGAATCCGTTATTTCTTAAATTTTCTTTTAATTATTTGCACATATGCTTTTCATCCCCTTTGCTAGTTGTGTTGTGATTCTCAAGGTTGCCTAAGCTGTAGGATGTGGTGAGCATGTTAGCCCTATACTCCATTCAGTAGATCCGATCAAGGCACTCAATCCCACCGGTGCATCAGGAAGGAGACCCCATCACCCATCTTTAGCGCTCAACCCCCATGGGTTCTTAACTTCTCGATCTTTTTCTTCTCACCTTTCTTGGTTACTGTTACTATTTTTATTTAGATCTTGATTCAAAAGTCATTTTATAAGTAGATCTAAATGCTAGCAATCTAAAATTCATAAAGTTTAATTTGATCATCTAGATCTAGGTTGATTTTCTTCATTTTTGCAAAGTTTAAAGTAAAGATCTAAAGAAGCAAAAGTAGAAGAAAATTTAAGGTTTAATCTTTTATCAAGCAAATCTAGTGCTATGAATTTGCTTGCCATCTCTTAAAGAGGCAAGCAAAGATCCTAGGTAGGCAAGCTTTCTAGCTTGCTTCACTTAGTTAATTTTTGTCTTTCTTTCACTAGTTTACTTAGGAAATTTTTAGTAATTTTTGTAGTATTGCCAAAGACACTCTTAAAGTGTTTTTGGCCATCTTTAAATTAAATAAGCTTGCTGGCTTTCAGTCATTTGTGAGCAGGTAGAAAGGAGGGTTGGCAAAAATTTGAACTTTGGAACCATTCGAGACCATCCAGATAGCCGGTGCGATCTTTTTTTCACTTTTTCTAGCTTTTTGTAGGTTGTCTGGTGCCTAAATCATAAAGGACCAGCAGCGTTTATTCTTTGGATTAATTGCAACAAAATATAAAGAAGAGCAAGCAGGCTATTCAGCGCCTGCCCCCATCCCCCTAGGGGGGATCCAAATCTTTTTGTGGTTTGTTGCATTTTCGTTATTCTTTTCTGTTTAGATTGGTTTTTTCATTAAAGCAATAAATAAAAAACAACATGCGCACACTATCCGTCCTCAAAGGGCTGTATAGATTAGATTGCTTTATTTTTACTTTATCTTTACTTCACAACAATTTCAATAAAAGCTAAAATTTGCACTCTTGCTTTCCTGAAGTACTGCACCATTCAATGGTGTATGGAAAAGAGATTCTTGGGTTTTAGTTTAGTTAAGCAACTCACCCAAACAATTAATAAAAGTTACCAAGGCCGAGGTTCCAAGTATGCTCTTGACCGTTGCAGCTCAATCTAAACAGTCGGCCAATCAGAAAGGGGCTTAGGTGACTAGCTTAATTAGGACAATACTAAAAAGACTCAATCTCAAGAACTCAGGAGGTCGAGTGAAGCTAACTATAGAGTCAGTGGGCTACTTTAAGCAGGTCATGCCTCGCCCGGTTGGACCCTTGGTATAGTTGTCACTACGCTCAGTTCAAAGGAGTGAGTCAAAGTTGGGCCGAACAAAAAATTAACCCACTCCCTTAATCACTCGTCTCTAATAATTTAAAACTGACAAACAAGACATCAACAACATCCCCGACAAAGGAACAATCTACACATTTCGGCATTGGTCTATCATATGAATTCTATTTGTTTAAATTAATTTATTATCATGTCGTGAATGCAATCTCTTTACAATGTTGCTCATTTAAGTTATATGCAGATGTTTATTTTGTTCAGTGATTTTTCATCCATCAATAACTCCTAGAATTTGGCTTTTTTCATTTTGTGGTGTAAAAACCATAGATTTATTTTTATAGGGACCACTCGCCTTGGCTTCGCTAGGAGTAGCCTAGACAGAGGAGTCGAGTAATCAGGTGACATTACTTGACTCTCACTTGCCCCCAAGGACACACCGCACGGCTTGAAGGTTTCTTGCCGCGTTCCCCCTTGGTGTGTATTAGGTGGCAACATTTTGGCGCCGTTGTTGGGGATAAACCTTTCTATTCCTGGGTCACGACCTTTGTTTCTTCTTGTTATTTTTACTTTGTTTGATGCATCCAATGAATTTTTAAAACTTACTCAATCCATCTGGCGACTCCACTTTTAAACAATTAACGAGGTATTCAACAAGAAGGAACTCTGAAGGATTATTCACTCTCATCCCTGAGCCTGAAAAGGTTTATCGAAGAAGATTGAATAAACTAACTTCTCGTAGAATCCTCAAGAATCTCGGACTTGAGTCTGTTTTAGATATCCACCTATTATTTGAAGAGTCTGAAGTAGAAAATAAAATGGGTGATTTTTTTAGTTTGTTAGATTTTACTAATATAGTTGGTTACCCTCATGTTGTTCCTGAAAAGGCAATTGAAAATTTGTCTTCATTCCAAGGTAACAATGCAATAAGTGCTAAAGCACATTTGAAAAAAATTTCTCAATGTTTTAACAAATGGTGTTTGAATGGTAAACATGAAGATGTGCAAATGAAGTTGTTTGCCCTTTCATTGGAAGAGGAAGCTTTTGATTGTTTTTCCGAACTAGACAATGACAGTTACAAGAATTTCAAGGAATTTGAAAAAGGCTTCCTGGCTAGATGGGGAGATAAGAAAGAAGATAGACACCTTTTGGCTGCCCTCAATAATATGAAAAAGAATGAGAACGAGACCATGGAAGAATTTAATAAAAGATTCAGCAATCTCATTTGCAGCCTCCATGCTGAAATTAAACCACCTGATGGCTCAATCCCGATATAATACATGGAGTCTTTCAATGGAGAAATGAGATATCAGCTAAGAGACAAGGAACCCGGTGATTTAAAGAAAGCCCAAACTTTAGCTGAGAAGATCGACAAAAACATGCAATCTTCACGAAAGTCAAATATTCTAGGTTTCACAAGGGGTATTTCTTCCAGACAGCCAGATAGTAAGGGCAAAGCAGCAGATAGCAAGGACCTAGCCAAAGACCCTTTGAGAGAGTTAACAGATGTCATCAAGGCCATGGAAGCTAATCATGCCGCACAAATTAATGCCATGCGGAACAGAATCATTGCCATGGAAAGAGAAAAATCCCATGCTCCTGCCCACAGATTTCCACCTAAACCCAATCCAGAGTGGAAGAGAAAGTGTCTTTCTAATGACCAAAGAATTCCAAATCAACTTGAAACAGCTAACATGGTCATAGAAGAGGTTCCTCCTTTTTGCAGAGCTTGTAATGAATTTCATGAGGAAGCGACTTGTCCAAATTTCAACTACATAAATGAACAGAATCCTCCTGAAACGAATAACTTTGTTGGTTATCCTAGTCAGCCATAGTACATCAATACAGTCAGCAGAACTCATGCAATGTCTAGAGAAACATGGAAGCAAGCTAAAGAAATGGCACAGGAAAAGGACAATGTGACTAAGATATTTGGTGAAAAGCCTACTCCCGAAGAGATCAGAGAAATGGCGAAGTTCAAAGGCCTCACCTGGTACAGAAGAATGACTTCAATACCAACGAAGTCAGATCTGCACATTCTGAAGGTAACACATCCTCCTCCCTCAGATTTGAATATTGATGTGGTTAGTTGGATGGTTGGTGCTAAAATGCTTGTTCCCATAACTGAAATCCTTAAAATCCAAAGTCAAAAGAATAAACTAATAAAAGCATTAGAAGCACCTAGTGAAAACATTATTGAGAAACCCAAGGAAACTGTTTGTGACAAGCCTAAAGAAAATGTTCCTGATAAAACTAAGGATAGGGTACAAGAAAAACCTAAGGAGGTCATTCCTGAGAAACCAAAAGAAGTCATTCCTGACATTCCTAAGAAAGTGAATGAAGACCTTATTGTCATATTACATAGCATGGATCCTCATAAAGAAAATCATCCCCCATTCTATGTTGTTAGTTTTTCATACAATTATAGCAGTATAATTTAATTGCAAATAAACAATAGGATCACTAGAAGAATAACCAAGCACAAAAACAATGAACACAAGAATTTTATCCTGGGAAACCCAACAGGGAGAAAACCCAGCAACCTTCGTATAGTGATGATTAATCCTGAGAACAGAGTACAGAGATAAGAGAGAAAATAGAAAGTTTCTCCAAGTGAAAAACCCCAAAATCACTTCTCCTTGTTGTAGATGCGAAGTTCTCTCTCACTAGTGCAAGCTAGCTTGTGTTGAATGAGTGACCAAATGAGGCACACGACCTCGCTATTTATACACTTGCAAAATTGACTTTTCCTAACTGGGCCAACTTGTCTAACTGACAGGGCAGACTAGTCTTGGGGAAAGATAAATTTAATGTTTAATAATTATTTTCTTTGTGTATCTTTACCCCAAGGTTTACATTAATTCTTTCAAGGGTTTACTTCATCAAATACATTAATATTTTATCTCATAGGAGGTACAACAATATAATAACTTCCGAAGTTGCACTATTTCCAACACTCCCTTTCAACAATCGCACATGATCATCATCAGCATCACGATCATTTGGATCTCATCTGTACATCACATCTGTCTCGATCATCTCTATATATACTGAAGGTTGTCAACACAGTCTCAGTCCTTCGAGAGGTGTTATCGTGCATCTGCTCCACACAGTCCATCGATGGATCCATAATCAGCACAACAACTCTACATAGTCCATCAGAGAGTCCAACAAGAATCATCTCATCCCAGTCCATCAGGAATTAACACAAAGTGCATCTGCTCAACCCAGTCCTTCGGGGAACATGCACTAACTCAACCAATCCTATTAGATTTTTCTATTTTTAATCAATATTATCTAGGATCTTAATTGAAAGAATAACATGCACAATATAACACAATAGAAACAAAGATTTTCCTCGGGGAAACCATAAAGGAGAAAACCCCGCAACTTCCTCAGAGATAGAATCGTCACCAATACAATATCACAAAAGTAAAACCCCAAAACAAAGATGGTCTTTTGCAGCTCCTTTCTCTTTCTCCTATGCGAACTTGTCCTCTCTCTCTCACTTATGCGAACTTGTGTGAGTGAGTGTGTGTTAAAATGAGACAGCTAAGCTCTCTATTTATACTTTACTTTCACTTGACCTTTTTCACTTGCTAGGTCGACCCCAGCTAAACCTGACTGGGCCGACTTCTCTAGGGGACTCAATAACCCTAATCTAACTGACTCTAGGGGGATCTATTGCCCCAAGTTACAATGAGGATTTACCTCAATGACTTTACATGAACCAATGTAATAATGACATCTCCGACTAGAGGAATAAACATCTCCGTCGGAGGTACAAATAAAATACAATAATAATAACAATATAAAATACAAGTGAATATCTTTCGAAGTTACAATTACATTAATAAATTCTTCGGTGAGTCCAGGAGTACCAGTGTGTGCCAGTGTCTACCAGCCTCTCCATCCCATCTCAAGATGTCTGAGAGATCTCCTCACTCTTTTCAGAGTGATCTAGAGAATGCACTAAATCTCTCCATCATGTCCCATGATGTCTAAGAGATCTCCCCACTCTACTGAGTGTCCGAGAGTGTGTGCTAGCCTCTCCATCCTATCAGGATGTCCGAGAGATCTTCTCACTCTATCCCAGAGTGATCCGAAGAATTCAGTGGCCTCTCCATCCAACCTGGATGTCCAAGAGATCTCCTCACTCTATCCCAGAGTGATCCGGAGAATGCAATGGCCTCTCCATCCAACCTATATGTCCGAGAGATTTCCCATAAGCTTCACATGACCTTCTACTACCTGTCTGTCTTTACTGTCGATGGGACCCTCCCATGCCTTGCTAAGAACCTGGACAAGCAGAGGTACTTGTGTAGAAGCAAGGTAAACGTCTGTCTATCATCTTTCCCTCTCAAGGAGGGACACGTTCTCTTCCACCTTCCACGAAAGTATTCAAACTTTATCCTGGGAAGGCTTGGTAAGAACATTTGCAGTCTGGTCATCTGTCGGAACATACTGTAACTCGACCGCATCTTTCTGCACCATATCACGGATGCAGTGATACCGAATCTATATATGCTTCGACTTATCGTGGAATACGGGATTCACTGACATCTGCACACATCTCTAGTTATCACAGTGAATCACAGTTGGCCTTGGAATCTGGCCAAACAGTCCCGCAAGGAGTTTCTGAAGCCACACAGCTTCCCGAGCTATTGTACTAGCAGCCATGTACTCGGCCTCTGCAGTACTAAGAGCTACTGAGGTTTGCTTCCTACTGCACCAGGAAATCACTGCAGTTTCCAAGTTGAAGTAGAACCTGGCGGTACTCTTCCTATCTGCAGCACATCCGGCCCAATCTGAGTCTGAAAATCCCTGCAAACTCAAGTCACATTCTGAAGCATATCTCAGGCCATATCTCACAGTGCCACGCAAGTACCTCAGCACATGTTTTGCAGCAACCCAGTGAATCTGTCTCAGCTCACGCATGAACTGGCTGAGAGCATTCACAGCAAAACATATATCTAGTCTGGTGTTCGTCACATACATCAAAGATCCAATCAACTAGAGATACATAGAGGGATCAATCAAATTTGAATTTGAAGCAGAGTCCCTCAGCTTCTTCAAATTTGCATCCATCGAAGTGGCCATGGACTTGCAGTCCAACATTCTGAATCTCTTCAGAAAAATCAATGGTGTATTTTCCTTGACTTAGGAAAATCTCCTTCTGCCTCTGCCATACTTCTAATCCCAAGAAGTAATGCATCAATCTGAGATCTTTCATTTCAAATTCAGAGGCAAGCTTCTTCTTACACCATACAATAAGTTTCTCATTCCCAATGAGAAACAGATCATCAACATAGAGTACCAAAATCAGTGGCTCATCATCCACAGCCTTGTAGTAAAGGTTGGGGTCTGCATCACTCTTGGTGAATCCCAAGCCCACCAAGTATCCGTCTATCCATCCATACCAAGAACGTGGTGCTTGCTTGAGTCCACATAGGGCCTTTTTTAGCCTACATACATGGAACTCTTTTCCATGGACAACAAACCCTTCTGGTTGTTCAATATACACTTCTTCCTCGATAACACCGTTGAGGAAGGTGGTCTTGACATCCATCTGATGCAGCTTCCATCCCATAGTTGAAGCAATAGCAATAATCGTCCTGATGGAAGTATATCGAGCCACAAGAGCAAATGTCTCGTCATTATTGACTCCCTCTTTCTGAGAGAATCCTCTGGCAACAAATCTAGCCTTATGTTTTTCAACACAACCATCTGCTCCATGCTTGATTTTGTAAAGCCACTTGGAAGTTGCTACTAACTTCCCCTCAGGTCTCGGTACAACCTCCCATACATCATTCTTCATGATGGATTGGTATTCTTCCATCATGGCATCCTTCCAAACTTGGCATTTGGAGGCCTCTTCATAGGAGGTGGGTTTTGAGTCAATGATGTGACTCATCAATGCTACATAACTCGAGAACCTCTGAGGTCTCTTGCTTTCTCGAAAGGTACCATGTGGAGCTCCATGCCCCTCTGCATCCTGCAATGTCTATTGTGCCCATCTAGGCCTCTTTCAACCTACTGCAATATCTGTGGGAGCATCAACTGGCTCAACTGGATCAATGGGGTCGATCGATTAATTCTTCTCTACTAACTCCCTCTGAACTACTGGAGGGGGAGATGATCTCATCTCCTTTGGTTCTAGCATCTCCTCATCATCGATCTCCATACCAGATCCTCTACCTTTCCTGATAGCCATCTCTTCTTCAAAGGACACATCCCTGCTGACTTCGATCTGCCTCGATCCTGGGATGTAAATTTTGTAATCCTTTAAAGACTCATTGTATCCCATGAAAGTTCCCTTCTTGCTTGAAGGTTCTAACTTCGTTCTCTTCTTCTTGGGCACATGAATGTAGACTGGACAGCCAAAGATACGAAGGTGGCCCACTTCTGGTTTCACTCCTATGAAAGCTTCTTCCAGAGTCATGCTCTTCAAGATTTTATGAGGGCATCAATTTTGTACATATACAGTTGTTCTAGATGCTTCTACCCACAAGAACATTGGTAGACCCTGGTCATGTATCATGACTTTGGCTGCCTCCACAATGTTCTATTCTTTCTTTCTGCAACGCCATTTTGTTGAGGGTTGTAGGGAACTGTGAGCTCCCTCTTAATTCCTGCTTCCTTGCAGAAATTATTGAAATCTGTAGAGGTATATTCTCCACCATTATCTGATCTCAAGATCTTTATTCTCTTTCCCGATAGACTCTCGACTTGTGCTTTGAATTCTTTGAACTTGTTGAGTACTTCCTCAGATTCCTTGGTCTTGAAAAAGTATATCAAAGTCGTCCGTGAGTAGTCATCAATAAATGTTATATAATAATTATAGCCACCCAGTGAAGCAACAGTCATGGGTCCGCACAAGTCAGAGTGTACAAGATCCAAGATTCCTTTAGATCTGTTGTCACTATTCGGAAAGGATCCCTTGACATTCTTGCCAAGGGCACATCCTCTACATATTCCATCACTGTCTATATGAAGCATCAGTAGACCTGTCACTATATTCCTTAATGTTGGAAGAGCTTTGTAGTTTAGATGAGCTAGTCTTTTGTGCCATAGCTCACCCATGCTGATAGAATCATGAACTAGTGCTTGAGCTGGTGGTGTGCTCAACCGGTACAAGCTCTCCTCTCCTACACCAATTACTTTTGTTGTGTTCATGTTTGAGTTCTTGTGCCAAGCAAGAACTTCCCCATCAGAAAATGCAACTTTATATTCTTTGTCCTCCAAAGCAGATATGGAGACAAGATTTCTTTTCATACTAGGTACATATAGTACATCACTTAAGTGTAATGTGTCACTAGATTCTAACTGAAGGGAGGTAGCACCAGATCCCTTCATAGTGTAATTTGCATCATCCCCAAGTACGACACGTAGATGAGATTCTTTCTCAACAATTTCTGATAAATTTCCTTTATAACCAGTCATATGCCTAGAAGCACCATTATCTATAAGCCATGTATCACTTGTGGTGGGAACAGTACCTGATAAAGCTGATATGAAGAAGAATTTTGTACGATCTTCATTCCTTTGCTTCTTATGATGAAAGTCTTCTTCTACATCAGTAGTTGAGGCTTCATGCTTCCTTTTGTTTGAGCTTGGACAATTGTTGGCATAATGACCATAAGTCTTGCACCTGAAGCATGAGAGATCCTTCTTCTTTTTCTTCTGATCTGGAGGAGGGCTTGATCTCCTACCTTGGTTCTTATGATAGTGAAATTTTCTTCCCTGTCCCTTGCCTTTCTTGGCATGAGACATAAATGCTTGATTCTCCTCAGGTTGAGTGCCATGAAGTTTCTGTCTTGCTGCAATCCTCATCTCTTCCTGAGTGCAATCTGCCCATAACCTATCAAATTTGGGCAGCTTGGTTCGACCACTTATGCTTTGAATGAATGACTCCCAAGATGGTGGAAGACACCATTTAGTATAGTAATGACAAGCTCCTTATCATCGAGTGGTTCTCCACTAGAACTTAGCTTGTCCCTTAGTTCTGTGATTCTCATGAAATATGAAGCAATCGATTCCGACTTGGACATCTCAGATTCAATAGTTGATTCCTCAATGTGAGAGTCACATTGATGCTACTATGTTCAAATAACTTCTTCAAGGTTTTGAACATCTGCCTAGCCATCTTCTTTTGAGATATTTGAGGAACCAAATGATCCTTGATTAAGTCCACCAAGATTCTTCTTGCTCTGGCATCATTCTTCCTCCATTGAGACTTGTCTTCCTCAGCTTCTGGTTCAGGAACCTTCTCATTGACAAATTTCAAGAGGTCATTTTCTTCAAGTATGAGCAGAACCCTAGACTTCCAAGAGATGAAATTGGAAACCCCATCCAGTCAATCTTCAACCTTCATTCGAATCATCTTGACTGCAGATCTGAACCAGAAGCCCTAGTAGGGGCTAGGTCAAAAATGAAGTTTGGACTCTTGAGAAACTGACTCCACAAATAGATGTGCCCTATCAAGGCGAATTGCGAGAAGGTAAGGTTGAACCAATTTTGTGGACTGAACAACACAAAACTTGAAACCCTAATTTCTGCAGTAACTACAGCAACTGCAAAATTGAAATTTTCCTTCACCAAAAGATGTGCCTTCCGTAGGGCGAGATTTCCAAGGCTCTTTTCCAGTGAAATTAATGAGGGAAGGCCTTGAAAAGTGAAACCCTAGCTTCCGGCAATGGCTTCTTCTAGTACTGCTCTGATACCATGTTCGTTTTTCATACAATTATAGCAGTATAATTTAATTGCAAATAAACAATAGGATCACTAGAAGAATAACCAAGCACAGAAACAATGAACACAAGAATTTTATCCTAGGAAACCCAACAGGGAGAAAAACCAGCAACCTTCGTATAGTGATGATCAATCCCGAGAACAGAGTACAAAGATAAGAGAGCAAATAGAAAATTTCTCCAAGTGAAAAAACCCAAAATCACTTCTCCTTGTTGCAGATGTGAACTTCTCTCTCACTAGTGCGAACTAGCTTGTGTTGAATGAGTGACCAAATGAGGCACACGACCTCCCTATTTATACACTTGCAAAACTGACTTTTTCCTAACTGGGCCGACTTGTCTTGGGGAAAGATAAATTTAATATTTAATAATTATTTTATTTGTGTATCTTTACCCCAAGGTTTACATTGATTCTTTCAAGGGTTTACTTGATCAAATACAATAATATTTTCTCCCGTAGGAGGTACAACAACAATATAATAAAATACAATAAGAATAACTTCCAAAGTTGCAATATTTCCAACATATGTATCCTTAGTTGTTAACAACATGTTGCTCCATAATTGCATGCTTGACTCGGGTGCTTCATTCAACATCATGACCCGAAAAGTCATGGAACAACTGAACCTGCAAGTCACAAGACCGTATCAAAATGTTTGTGCAATGGATTCCAGGGAGATTGATGTCATAGGTATAATCATGAACTTGTCGGTGAAGCTTGCAGCCTACCCTGATATAAACATAACAATGGATGTGGTAGTCATAGATGTTCCAAGTACAAGGAGGATGTTGTTATCTAGAAAGTGGATTGCTTCACTTGGTGGTTGTATTCAGATGGATTGGACCTATGCCATGGTCCCAGCTAATGAAGAGATGCTCATGTCAGGTTGTATAGGAAGAAGGAAAGGAAGTTTCATGTCGAAGACCCGAATGTGTTAAATAACGAGTATGTCCATGAGTTTGATAGTTTTGGTAGCTATGCCATTTTGTCAAACTTCCTAGCTCCCATAAAAGAAAAGGTCAAAGATGAAAAGATTAGTGAAGTTCGGAAAATGAGTTTTGATGGTGCATATTCTAAAGCGGGCAAAGGGGGTGGAATTGTCATTACCTCTCCATCTCAGCAAACGTTTAATTGCGCTTTCAGATTTGAGTTTGATGCTTCTAATAATGTTGTTGAGTATGAAGCACTCTTGCAAGGCCTAGAGATTGTTGTTGTAAATGTAACATCAGAAGATATTCATTTGTATTTTATATTGATATTATTATTGTATTTACTTGTACCTCCAACGGAGATGTTTTTCCTCTGTTCGGGGATGTCATTATTATGTTTGGTCATGCAAGGTCATTGAGGTAAAACCTCCATTGTAAGTTGGGGCATTAGATCCCCTAGAGTCAAATGTAAAATATGTTATTGAGTCTTCCTAGGACAAGTCGGCCCAGTCAGGTTAGTGAGGCTGACCTAATTGTGAATTAGGTCACCCCTAACATAAAGTATAAATAGAGAGCTTTGCTCTCTCATTTGGACACACTACTCACTCACACAAGTTTGCATAAGCAAGAGAGAGGAGACAAGTTCGTTGGAGGAGAAAGAGAGAAGCTACAGGAGACATATATTTGGGTTTTCCATTTTTTGCTTGATATTGTATTAGTGACGAATCTATCTTTGAGGAAGTTGCAGGGTTTTCTCCTTTTATGGTTTCCCCAAGGAAAACTATTGTGTCTATTGTGTTTTGTTGTGCTTGTTATTCTTTCAGTTAAAGATCCTAGATAAATTGAATTAAAGTGCAAAAACTCTAACAGAGATAGCTAAAGACATGGGCATAAAGGTGTTAAGTATAAAAGGAGATTCAGACTTAGTTGTTTCTCAAATCAAGAATATATTTGCATGCAAGAGCGAAAAGTTAAAAAAGTATAGAAATGCTTGTTGGGATACCATGGAATTGTTTGACGCCCTAAACATCATACCAGTTCCTAGAGATGAGAACAAAGAAGCCGATCAACTAGCAGTAGCAACTTCAACCCTCCACCAACTAATGAGCTAATCAAAGGACATGGAAAATTCGAGATAAACTTCAGGCCTTCTATCCCGGATAACATAGATCATTGGCAAGTGTTCAAAGATGACAAGCAAATCCTTTGGTTTATTCATAATGTCCAAGAATTTTCTGATTGTAAGATAAGTTACAAGGAAGAAAAGTATGATTACACAGAGAAGGAAGACCAGCCTAGGAATGGAAATCCAAAAAGCATAGTGGAATGGGAGCACATTTGACAGGATAGTCATAACCCCGAAAAGGAAATCTTGAAAGCTAGAAATCATATAGAGGTCAATATTGGGACTGAAACAGAACCTAAACTAATAAAAATTGGTAAAGGTACAAGTGAAAAGGAGAGAAATGACCTTATAAGCTTAGTTCAGGAATATCGGGATGTTTTTTCTTTTTCATATGATGAGCTCAAATCATATCGAAAAGATGTGTTCCAACACACCATCCCATTAAAAGAAGACGCCAAGCACTTTCGCCAGAAGCTAAGACAAATCAACCCTAAAGTGGCCCCCATTGTGTTAAAAGAACTTCAGAAGATGATAGCAGCAAGAATCATCGCCCCAATTAGACATTCCTCATGGTGTTCAAATCTAATTTTGGTAAGGAAAAAGAATGGAAACTTAAGGCTTTGTATTGACTTTAGAAACTTGAACTAGGGATGCCTAAAGGATAACTACCCTCTCCCAAATATGGAAACCTTATTGCAAAGGGTAATTGGTTCAGGCGTGATGTCAATGCTTGATGGCTTCTCAAGTTACAACCAAGTGTTGGTTAGTAAAGAGGATCGTCATAAGACTACATTCACCACCCCTTGGGGGACCTTTGAGTATCTCAGAATGCCTTTCGGTCTGCTTAACGTCGGTGCAACCTTTCAAAGATCTATGGATTATGCTTTCAAGGAGCTAATCGGAAAAATCATTGAAATATACCAGGATGAAATCACAATTTTTTCTAAGGAAAGAACTGATCAAATTGGCCACCTTAGACAAATATTTGAAAGATGTAGAAAATTTGGTATATCTTTGAACCCGGCTAAGTCTGTTTTGGGAGTGGACAAAGGAAAGTTATTGGGCCACATCATCTCCAAAGATGGTGTCAAGATAGATCCAGAGAGGGTAGAAGCTATAAAGAAAGTTCCTTTGCCTTGCAATAAGAAATCCTTGCAATCTTTCAATGGGAAAATTAACTTTATTACATGGTTTATTCCAAACTTAGCAGAGTTAGTGAAACCCATGCAAAAACTACTAAAAAGGGACGCTAAGTTTGAATGGAATAAGGAAGGAAAAGACGCTTTCAATGGAATTAAAGATGTTATTTGTAGATCACCAATGTTTATTAGCCCAGAGTATTCAAAAGACTTCCAAATATTTTCATTTGCATCTCAGGACACTATTGTCAGAGTTTTGTTGAAGAAGAACAAGGATGGTCAGGAGCAACCCATTGTCTTTATGAGTAGAGCTTTACAGAATTCTGAACTTAAGTATACTATAATGGAGAAACAAGCATATGCATTAGTCAAGTCACTTAAACACTTTAGAATGTACATTGGATACTCTAAGGTTGTGGGTTATGTGCCTCATGCGGTTGTTAAGGACATATTAGCACAGCGAGGTTGTCTTGGTATAAGGGGTAAGTGGGTCTCAAAAATCCAGGAATATAACTTAGAAATCAAACCCACCAAGTTAGTTAAAGGTCAAGGTTTAGACCGCATGATGGTTGAAGGAAATGAGCAAGCATTAGGGATGGTATGCCAGAGCAGCGAGTCAGTACACGTCAGATCAGCTGAGCTTCAACGTCTTGAACATGAGTCATGGTATTCAAACATCATTTACTTTCTAACCAAACTCACTTGCCCAAATCATCTAGTTGGCCATAAAAGAAGGGCTTTGAGGTTGAAAGCTACAAAATTTTGTATCACCCAAGATGGGTTGGGGATGGAAGAATTCGGATGGTCTAATTCTTAGATGCATCGATAGGCCAGAGTCCAGAAAACTCATGGAGGAATTTCATTCAAGATTATGTGGAGGACATTATGCGGCCAAGACAACTGCCCATAAGATCCTCAGGGCAAGGTATTACTGGCCCACTCTATTCTCGGATGTTCATAAGCATGTCAGAAGTTGCCAACAATGCCAACTTTTCACAAGGAAACAGAAACTCGCAGCCTTGCCTCTAAAACCAATAGTGGTCCAAGCCCCTTTCCAACAGTGGGGTCTTGATATCATTGGTCAGTTTAAGGATAACTCCAGCAACGGTCCCACTTGGATCCTAACTACCACTGATTATTTTACTAAGTGGGTGGAAGCAATCCCCACGAAAGTGACAACCGACAAGGTAATCATGGAATTTCTAGAAGATAAGATCATTACTAGGTTCGGTGTGCCGGCTAGAATTACGATAGATAATGCTAAGGCATTCAGCTCAGCCGAGATGTTTTCATTTTGTTTTAAGTATGCAATCATCTTGTCACATTCATCTAATTACTACCCCCAGGGCAATGGTCTAGCTAAATCCGGTAATAAAAACTTAATGACCATTATTAAAAATATTGTTGGAGATAACAAGAAGGCTTGGGATAGTAAGATCATATTTGCGCTTTGGGTAGATGGATCACAAAGAAGAGTTCAAATGGGAGGTCTCCATTCAAGTTAGTCTTTGGACTTGATGTTACTTTGCCCATCCACCTGAAGTTGCCAGTGTATCAGTTGCTTGAAGAGTGCAGTACAAATCAGGGTGCAGCTCAGTACAGAATTAATCAGCTAGTTGAACTAGATGAGATCAGACGAAAAGCAGTGGATCAAAGCATTAAGAATCGAGACAACGTTAAAAGAAATTTTGACAAGTCATCCAAGCCGAGAGTATTTCAAATTGGAGACACAGTTTTGCTTTGGGATAAAAGACGGGGCAAGCACAGAAAGTTCGACAGCTTATGTACAGGCCCTTATCTCATCCACGAAGTGGCTGGCACAAATGCTTTCTTCCTCAACAATATGGATGGAGAAAAGTGCACCCTCCCAGTCAACGGAGGGCTTCTGAAATTATTTTACAGCGAGAATATATGATGCCCATGGGGGCATCTTTGTATCATGGATTCTAAACCCTTCTCCTGCATTTTATTTCCTTAGTTAGAATTACTCTTTTGTATATTATTTTTTTTGTATACTAACTTTGAGTTTTGTATAGTAGTTTAAATTTTCTTTTGTACATTAGTTACATTTCAGTATAATAAATGTTGAAACTCAAAAGTTTCATTTGGTTATTTTTACATATACATGTGACTGATACACTTCAGTTTTGTGTAGGAACCGAGAGATTCTGAAGTTCTCGAATGATCTCCTTTCCCAGAGTTCAAGATCAATCACACGTCCCACAATTGGAGCAAGATGTCACCAACTGAGTTGCACACAGTTGGACTTCCAGAGAGCCGCCAAAGTTTGCACAAGTACTTGTGCATGTCAATGTTCAGAAGTTCAAATCAAGCCCTTTTTTAGGCCCCATTTTTTTTTTATCACATGTTCATGCCCCACGGGGTTTGTAATAAAGTGTACTAGCATGGTGGTTATGTAAAGAACTTGGCTTCCTAGGACTTATCAACCAATCTAGGTATTCCAAGGAGTTTTTTCCCTTGTTAATTATGCTTTGCATATTAGCCGAGTATAATTTTCGAGTTTTTCTCCTACACCTCCAAAGTTGGAATACTCGTCTTGGGGGTTAAACCTTAGGAGGTTATTAAAATTAATGTGCCAATGTATATGAACATGCTAGACACTGGAATAAAGTCATATGGACATGTGCTAGGTCCCCTGGGTGTTTTTTTTTAATTTTTAATAAAATAAAATTTTCCCATAAAATTAGGCCATTTTTAATGGTTTAATTCGGAAAATTAAAATTGTAATAAAAAAGTGGTTTGTGGGGAAAATTTGACAATGGGATGCTCGTTTTCTAAGCCAGAGCACCCATTAACCCATAAACCCACTTTTCCTAAGTTTCGAATAAGTATTTATCTCGAAAAATGATATTTACTCGAAAAAGGCCAAAAAGACATAATAAATGGCCAAAAAAGACAAAATAAAGGACAAAGACATATTCCTAAATCAATGGGAAGTGTCTGGAGTTGATCGGGAGTTGAACTAAAGTGACTGAGCTATCAAATCTAAGTCATCTAAGCTTCGAATGGACTGATTCCAATCACATCTATCAAGATCCAATTAATAAGCCATCAAGAGTTGTGCCCTCCTTTAGCATGGGCGACTTCTCCATGTGGCGTTTTTTGGTTTGTGGTGATGATCTCAAGGTTGGGGGCACCTACCTCATTGAGAGGCGATGCATCCCCTTTCATTTGGCCTCCAATCAATCCCTTGATCAAAACTTGGAACTTAGAGTGAAACTCCCTCTTGATGGTTGCGCCCTCCCTTGATTGATGCGCCCCCCTCTTGCATGGTTTACCTCATTGAGAGGTGGTGCATCCCCTTTCATTTGGATTCCAATCAATCCCTTGATCAAAGCTTGGGAGTGAAACTCCCTCTTGACGGTTGCGCCCTCCCTTGATTGATGCGCCCCCCCTCTCGCATGGTTTTTGCTATTTAAGGAGACCTCTTCTCCATTCTTTGGCATCAGAAGGTCGAGCCTCTGCTTGCTAATATTGTAATATTTTTCTAATGAGTTAATAATAAGGCTTTGGAGGCTTACCCTATTGTTGTCCTTGGTTGGATGTGATGTGCTTTGATAACATGAGGTAACATTTATCTCTTCTATTTCATGCTTGCAATTGTTGGGATCCATTTGTCTTTTGAAGGGAAGTTATCTTTCTTAAAGAATAGTAAGTAATGCTTTAAAGGTTGCTTGCTTTTGTCAATAATATTTGAAGGCTAGAGATCGTAGGATATCTTGCTTGAATCTGTTATTTCATAAGTTTTCTTTTAATTATTTACACATGCTTTTCATCCCCTTTGTTAGTTGTGTTGTGATTCTGAAGGTTGCCTAAGCTCGAGGATGTGGTAAGCATGTTAGCTCTATACTCCATTCAGTAGATCCGATCAAGGCACTCAATCCCACCTATGCATCAAGGAGACCCCATCGCCTATCTTTAGCACTCAACCACCATATACTCCATTCAGTAGATCCGACCAAGGCACTCAATCCCACCTATGCATCAAGGAGACCCAATCGCCCATCTTTAGCGCTCAACCCCCATGGGTTCTTAACTTCTCGATCTTTTTCTTCTCACCTTTCTTGGTTACTGTTACTATTTTTATTTAAATCTTGATTCAAAAGTCATTTTATAAGTATATCTAAATGCTAGCAATCTAAAATTCATAAAGTTTAATTTGATCATCTGGATCTAGGTTGCTTTTCTTCATTTTTGCAAAATTTAAAGTATAGATCTAAAGAAGCAAAAGTAGAAGAAAATTTAAGGTTTAATTTTTTATCAAGCAAATCTAGTGCTATGAATTTGCTTGCCATCTCTTAAAGAGGCAAGCAAAGATGCTAAATAGGCAAGCTTTCTAGCTTGCCTCACTTAGTTAATTTTTGTCTTTGTTTCACTAGTTTACTTAGGAAATTTTTAGTAATTTTTGTAGTATTGTCGAAGACACTCTTAAAGTGTTTTTGGCCATCTTTAAACTAAATAAGCTTGCTGGTTTTCAGTCATTTGTGAGCAGGTAGAATGGAGTGTTGGCAAAAATTTGAACTTTGGAACCATTCGAGACCATCCAGACAGTCAGTGCTATATTTCTTTCCCTTTTTCTAGCTTTTTGTAAGCTGTCTGGTGCCTAAATCATAAAGGACCAGCAGCATTTATTCTTTGGGTTAATTGTAACAAAAAATAAAGAAGAGCAAGCAGGCTATTCAACGCCTGCCCCCATCCCCTAGGGGGGATCTGAGTCCTTTTGTGGTTTGTTGCATTTTCGTTATTTTTTCTATTTAGATTAGTTTTTTCATTAAAGCAATAAATAAAAAACAACACGTGCACACAATCTGTCCTCAGAGTGCTGTATAGATTAGATTGCTTTATTTTTGCTTTATATTTACTTCACAACAATTTCAATAAAAGCTCAAATTTGCACCCTTGCTTTCCCAAAGAACTGCGCCATTCAATGGTGTATGGAAAAGAGAGCCTTGGGTTTTAGTTTAGTTAAGCAACTCACCCAAACAATTAATAAAATTTACCAAGGCCAAGGTTCCAAGTATGATCTTAACCGTTGCAGCTCAATCTAAACAGTCGGCCAATCAAAAAGGGGCTTAAGTGACTAGTTTAATTAAGACAATCCTAAAAAGACTCAATCTCAAGAACTCGGGAGGTCGAGTGAAGCTAACTATAGAGTCAGCGGGCTACTTTAAGCAGGTCATGCCTCGCTCAGTTGGACCCTTGGTATAGTTGTCACTACACTCAGTTCGAAGGAGTGAGTCAGAGTTGGGCCAAACAAAAAATCAACCCACTCCCTTAATCACTCATCTCTAATAATTTAAAACTGACAAACAAGACATCAGCAGCATCCCTGACAGAGCAACAATCTACACATTTCGGCACTGGTCTATTATACGAATTTTATTTGTTTAAATCAATTTATTATCATGTCGTGAATGCAGTCTCTTTACAATGTTGCTCATTTAAGTTATATGCAGATGTTCTTTTGGTTCAGTGATTTTTTATCCATCAATAACTCCTAGAATTTGGCTTTTTTCATTTTGTAGTGTAAAAACCATAGATTTATTTTTATAGGGACCACCCCCCTTGTCTTTGCTAGGAGTAGCCTAGACGGAGGAGTCGAGTAATCAGGTGACAACACTTGACTCTCACTTGCCCCCAAGGACACAGCGAGTGGCTTGAAAGTTTCCTGCCGCGTTTCCCCCAGGTGTGTATTAGGCAGCAACACTTACCAAAGGCGCAGGAAGCCCCTTTTCGCGATTACAGAAAGAACAAATGCTCCTCTCCCGCCACAGGTAAGTACAGGTAAGGATTCTATCAATTTTATTACTGACGAACCCATGAATATTGATATCACAGGTACTCTAAGCTCAGTGAAGGTTCCAGTACCATTGTCTGAACTAGCAAAGATTCCTGCAATAAGAGGGAAAATCATTGAACACTTTGATCTTCAAGAAAAGCAACCAATAATCAACCAAGCTGAAGAAAGCGAGGACACCCTAATCATCTTGTCCAACATGCTGTCAACAGAGAATAAGAATCCTGGACACAACTTTCTTTATTTCTTTATGCATTGAAGATTTAGTTTTGCATAATTGTATGTTTGATTCTGGAGCGTCTACTAATGTTATGCCTCTAGCTGTGATGAAAAGGCTAGGGTTGAGGATCTCTAGACCATACAGGAACATTTGTGCCATGGATTCCCGTGAAGTAAAGGTTTGTGGAGTTGTGGTTGATGTCCCAGTACGTTTGGCAGTGCATCCCAGCATAATGATAAAGATGGACATAGTGGTCATTGACCTGCCAGAATCTTGGGGGATGCTTCTATCAAGAAAATTTGGTTCAGATCTGGGAGGAATTTTGCAAATGGACTAATCATATGCTACGGTTCCAACTCCTGAAGGCAACTACATAACTTTGCAAAGGGAAACAATGAGAAAGCATCACGTTGAAGATCCTATGAGCCAGAGAATGACATTAGGTCTTATGCAGTGTTTGCTATAGATGTTGCTCCCCAGATGGACATCGATAAGTTCTGACCATGCATTTCGACAGGGCTAAGTCCCAAGCAAGTATGGGTGCAGGTATTGTGTTAATCTCTCCTAAAATAAAGAGCATTGCTTTTCGTTCCGATTAGAATTTGATGGTACTAACAACATAGCCGAATATAAGTTCTGACCATGCATTTCGACGGGGCTAAGTCCCAAGCAAGTATGGGTGCAGGTATTGTGTTAATCTCTCCTAAAATGAAGAGCATTGCTTTTCGTTCCGATTAGAATTTGATGGTACTAACAACATAGCCGAATATAAATCTCTTTTGCTTGGTTTTAATATTGCAAAGGATAATGGTATCAAGTTGTTGCATGTTATTGGTGATTCTGACCTTATTGTATGTCAAGTCAAAGGCAATTTTTCTTGTAAAAAGATGCAATTAAAAAGGTACAGGGATGTAGTAAGATTGACCAAAGAAGACTTTCAGGCTCTATCTTTACAAGCGATTCCTAGAGAACAAAATCAAACAGCATATTCACTTGCAGTTTTTGCCTCAACTTTCGATCGAGCAGAAGCAATCCAAGATACATGAAAAGTGCAAATAATATTCCGCCCTTCAGTACCCAACAATTTCAATGATTGGGAAGTGTTTGATGATGATAAACAGATCTGCAGATTCATGGCAAACGTGGAAGAATATTCAAAAAATCGGATTGATTGGAGAAAAGAAGGGTCGACGGAGGAGCCTAAATACAATCTGATCCCAATGGAAAAGGTGTCCATGGAAAAGATATTTGACAGAAATGATAGGTGTAAACAAAAGAGAGAAATAGCTCAGGATCCCAAGTATGAAGAAGTAAATATTGGTTCTCAAGAAGATCCCCGTCCTATCAAAATTGGCAAAGCAATGGACCCTCAGGAAAGAAAGGAATTGGTAGAGATTTGGTTTTGGAATTCAGAGACATGTTCGCTTGGTCATACAATGAGCTCAAAACTTATCACAAGAACATCATTCAGCACGCTATACCATTAGAAGAAAATGTGAAGCCTCATCGACAGAAGTTAAGAAAGATAAACCCGAAGCTAGCTCCACTGGTGAAAAAGGAACTGCAGAAAATGGTTGAGGCCAAGATCATAACTCCAATAAGGTATTCAGAATGGCTTTCAAATCCGGTACCGACCAGAAAGAAGACAAGTGAAGTCATAGTATGTGTGGACTTCAGAAATCTTAATGCAGTTTCCAAGAAAGATAACTACCCACTCCCAAATATGGAGCTCTTGTTACAGAGGATTACAGGTTCACAAATGATGTCTTTCATATTTGGCTTCTCGAGTTTCAATCAAGTAGCAATGTAGAAAGAAGATCGACCGAAGACGGCCTTCACTACTCCATGGGGCACCTATTAGTACTTGTGCATGCCTTTTGGTTTGATGAATGTCGAGGTCACATTTCAGAGAGCCATGGATTATGCTTTCAGGGACATCATGTAGAAGAGATTAGGAATATATGAAGATGATCTCACTGTCTACTCAAAAAGAAGGAAAGATCACATCAAGCATCCCCGACGGGTATTTGAGCGATGCCGAAGGTATGGTATTTCTTTGAATCCTAAAATGTCTATTTTGGGAGTTACTGAAGATAAGTTACTTGGTCATGTTGTTACTAAAGAAGGTGTCAAAATAGATACTAAAAGAGTTAAAGCTATTAAAGAGGTTCTGTTACCAAAACACTTAAAGGCTTTAAGATCATTCTTTGGAAAAATCAATCTTATTCATAGATTTATACCAAATTTTGCTGAGATTACTAAACCATTGAAAAGTTGCTTACAAAGGATGCAGATCTTAGCTAGATTGACGAATCCAAGAAAGCATTTGAAGACATTAAAGATGCTATCACCCAAGCACCGGTATTGGTAAGTCCTGATTACTCTAAACCTTTTCAGACATTTTCTTTTGCATCTACTAACACTATTGCTAGAGCCCTTCTACAAAAGAATGACAAGAATGAAGAACAACCAATTGCTTTTATGAGTAAAGCCTTAAGTAGCACAGAAATGAAGTATCACAACATGGAAAAGCAAGCATATGCATTGGTGATGTCGTTAAAACACTTCAAAGTGTATGTTGGGTACTCTAAGATTATTGCTTACATTTCGCATCCAGCAGTAAAGGAAATATTAAAGCAACAAGATGGTTTAGATGCCAGAGCCAAATGGATTACAAAGATTCAAGAATATGACTTGGAGATTCAACCCACAAAGTTAATTAAGGGCAGAGGTTTGGCTCAGTTGTTGGCAGAAGGGAATGAAGAGGCTCTTGACTTAGGGGAAGGACATCCTCCTATGGTTTCGACAATTATGGAAGGAATAGCACAATGTGATTGGTATAAAGACATTGTGTATTATTTAAGGAATATTTCATGCCCCAGATACATGTCAAATCATAAGAAGAGAGCTTTAAAATTGAAAGCTTCCAAGTATTGTTTCGTGGATTTTCCTGGAGAAGAAACGGTTCAGGGTCTTGGATGGAGGAATCCAGACAAGGTCATTCTTACATGTGTTGAACCCTCCAAGGCATAAGAGTTAATGAAATAATTTCATCAAGGACTTTGTGGACGTCATCATGCAGCTTCTACTACCACCCATAAGATCTTGAGATCAGGATACTATTGGCCCAACATTTTCCAAGATGTGTATAAGTATGTGCGGAATTGTTAACCTTGCCAACTTTTTACAGGAAAACAAAAATTGCAACCTTGCCGCTTCAACCAGTCATATTCGAAGCATTGTTCCAGTAGTGGGGTCTAGATTTCATCGATGAATTCAAGGAAAATTCAAGTAATGGCCACAAGTGGATATTGACAACCACATACTACTTTACTAAATGGGTTGAGGCTATCCCGACGAAGCAAGCTACAGCAAAAGTGGTTACAGATTTCTTGAAGACAAAATCATCACCCGCTTTGGGACCCTGGCCAAGATTATAACAGATAATGCGCAAGCTTTCAATGGGGGTGAGGTATCTACGTTATGTTTTGATTATGGTATTATACTGTCAGATTCTTTGAATTATTATCCTCAAGGAAATGGATTAGTTGACTCAAGCAATAAGAATCTAATGAGTATCATAAAGAACACTGTCGACGACAATAAGAGATGTTGGGATAGTAAATTGAAGTATTCAGTATGGGTAGATAGAATTACTACGAAGGAGTCAAACCATAAAAGCCCTTTTGAGTTGGTATACGGCCTAGATGTCACCTTACCGATCAATTTGAAGCTTACTGCATATAAAATACTCCAGTAGAATGTTAACGATCCAGATATATTCCAGCGAAGTATCATAACCTTGATAGAGCTAGACGAGAACCGGAGAAAGGCCTTCGATCGTCTATTAGAGCATCAAGATAAGATTAAAGGCAAGTTCAACAAGAAGGCCCGCCAGCGCAACTTCCAAAAAGGTGACCTTGTTCTCATGTGGAACAAAAGGAATGAACAACCAGGTAAGCATGGTAAGTTTGAGAGTTTGTGGCTAGGTCCATATCAAATTACTGACATTGCGGGTCCTGATGCATTTCGCTTGAGCCACCTGGATGGTGAAAAGATTCATTTACCTATAACCCGGCAGGCACTGAAGAGGTATTATACAGGTGATATCTGACATTTGTTGTGTTTCTGTTAGTTGGTTGGTTAGTCGTTTCTAAGTTGTGTTTTGGTTGTGGTTTCTTAGTCTGTTGTGTCTTGATTAGTTGGTCTTTCAAGTTTGCATTTTTTAGTCAGTTTGCTTGTTTATTTAGCCTTTTTTTCATGTCATTATACTGAGCAAGGCAAGACGGAAGTGTCTGCCTCATGATGCTCTTAATGCCCTTGGATATTTGATATGTGTGTAGGTCTACAGGTACCCAGAAGATTCACAAGTCCTCAAGCACTCCCAAGAAGAGCACTTGTCCCGTAGTAGGAGCCATTGTTATGTAGTACCAATACCAGCTCACTTTTAGATGTCCTCCCAGGGAGAGGGGTCGTTTTTTTTCTTCAGGGCCAAGATGGGGGTATTATCTACATTTTCTAAGAGGTGGTTATGGTCGGACCCCTTGATTCTTCCTTTAGGAGTACTATGACTTAGTGGCATTAATGACTACCTCATTTTAGGGCTTGTATCCCTAAGGTTGGTGTCCGGGGACCCTAGGGGCAGGTCACTGGGTCACACAACCCCTTACTTGATTTCCACACAGGTGACAGTCTTTCAACTCAAAGGCACTTGCCTCCTCTTACAGTCACCCTATGCACCCATCCTGGTCCCTTTTCAGCAAAGCGCTCTCTCTCCTTAGGCCCTGCACAGTGATGACATCATCTTGTCTCCCAAGCCTTCAAGCATGATTTGAGGGGGGACATTGAGGGTTTTTCAGTACATTTGGAGTTAGATGGGACATGACGTTCCCCCTTGCTCACTCCATCCTTCAGATTGGAGTCATTTGCTCAGTTCTAGCTATTTTCGTTAGTTTTTGGTCACCTAGGGGGGAAATACCCCAGGTTACCCACATTTTAGATTATTTTATATTATTTTATGTTATATTTTTACATTGACATTATATTGGCTTGTCGGCCTGGTTATTTGTAAAAGTGAGGTTGAGAGACTATAAATAAGATCTACTCGCTTCATTTGTAAATCATAACACATGGGATAAATTACACTATGTTACTCATTTACCCTAATTAGCCTCTTGGAAGTGATGTGCACCTCTTGGTGATTTGTCTTCTTTGCCTTGTGGATCAAATTTGGATGTTTTTCTAAGGTTTTACTCATGCATGGTGGATGCTAAGAATTGTTGGAATAACACAAGCTCAAGTAAGTCATTTTTTGGTATTTCTTGATGAAGGTAGGTAAGTTTTTCTCTTGATGATTGGATAGTAGCCCTAGAGCTGCATTTTTTTATTTTGGCTTATTTTTCTGCCTCCTATCAACTGTGCATGGTGGAAAACGCTCTCTAGAAGAGGTTTTCCCAAGTTTGGCCTTGGATCTCTGAATTTGCCCTAGATTAGGCTCCCATAACGAATCCTTTGAGTTGTTGTAGGAAGCCCTAGTTTAGAGTCTGTTATCGGACAAACTAGCAAGGCTAGTGTCCAATAGACAAATATAGGGAGAGTGTGACCACTGTCACGTCAGCCACACCTCCAACTTCTTAGGAGTGTCGTAACTTCCAAGGGAAGAGATCTTTAGATACTCTGCAAGATACTTGGACAAAAAGACTATATCCTCTATACAATTATGCTAATGACCAGTGCCTTTCGTGGATCAACTTGAGGATGATGAAAACATACTATGTAAATAATAACATTCAAAGATGTCAACAAGTATGTCAATGCTACTAATAAAGCATTGCCCATTCAACATTCATAGTAGACAAGTGATCATTCATTTAATGTAAGATAGTAAACAGTCCAAGTACTAGTGAAATCAACCACCGTTAGTAAGAAGACCATACACACAAGTATTATAACTTCAATAGTAACCAACAGTTATAGTGACAATCTACAGTAGTGGACAGTTCATTTATGACAATGGTTTTACAGCAGTAGATAGTAAGAGTAACAACAATTATCAGTCACATTCAATGTAGATCCAATCAACTCCAAGTTTAAACTTTAACTTCCAGTAGTATAAGCAAATCACCAAAGTCTGATAAGTGTATTTTTAGCATGTAAACAATGTAAAAAATCAGCCCTTTAAGCAAAACAATACTCAAACATCTTTTGCTAACCTTTATCAACCACTCTTAGATCAAATTTCAGTCTGACTTATGTTGTATTTAACCCCCTTTATGTCTGATTTGTGTTTCTTGTGACAGGTATCAGGGCTGCCAAGAGATGGTGGCAGTCTGCAATAAATTGCAGACCTCAGTACAGAGGTAAAGAGGGCTGCTAGGAGGCTGCTATAGACTTGTAAGGGCTTCCCAAAAAGGAGGCCGAGGCCTATAGTAGCATGGCGAGGGAGGAAGGAGGGCTAGGAGAGGGCCGTGAAGGTTAGGAAGAGGAGCAGAAGCTAGGGTTTTATGTAAAAAATCTAGGATTTTGTATGATGAAAAACATAAACAAATTAACCTAAAACAGTGAACAAATTTCAGACCTGATCTAGCATGAAATGCAATAAATACACATGTACATGTAAAACAAATTGATGAAATTTGATAACTAGGGTTTAGAGTTGCAAAATTTACAAAACTTTAATAATTTTGGGTTTTTAAACAATTTAGGGCTCCCACTAATTTCACCCTAGGTTTTTTGGGGATAAATAGGCAGGCCGAAATTGAAGGAGAGAGGGCCGAAATTTTAGGGAGGCCCAAAATTTGAAATATTTTATCTTTTTATTTTTTAGGGTTTCAGACATAAAATTGCAGACCTAATTCTACCATGAAAATGCAAAATTACACGTGAAAATGCAAGCAAATTTTGGTAAAAGTTGATAACTAGGGTTTTAATGGATGAAATCCTAAACCCTAGGCCTAGAGGAGAGGTGACCAACCTGCCTCTTGGAATAATTTCTCTTTACCTACTAAACTAGGGCTTCCTACAACAACCTCTAGGGTTCGTTATAGGAGCCTAATCTAGGGCAAAATTAGAGATCCAAGGCCAAACTAGGAAAAACCTCCTTTGGGAGCGTTTTCCACCATGCAAAGAAAATAGAAGGTAGACAAAAAGGCCCTAATAAAAAAAATGCAGCTCTATGGCCACCATTTAATCATCAAGAAGCAAGAATTCACCTACCTTCACCAAGCAAAGCTAAAACTAGACTTACTTGAGCTTTGTGTTGTTCCAACAATTCCTAGCATCCACCATGCATGAGCAAAACCCTATAAATGCATCCAATTTCATCCACAAGGCAAAGAAGAGAAAACTCCAAGAGGTGCGCATCACATCCAAAAAAGCCTGTCTTGGGTAAAAGAGCAACATAATGTAATTTATCCCATGAGTTATGATTTACAAATAAAGTGAGGAGTTTTATTTATATGATTTTCAACTCACTTTTACAAAATAACCAGGCCGAAAAGCCAAAATAAAATGTCAATGTAAAAATATAACATGAAATAATATAAAATAAACTAAAGATGGCCAAAAGATGGCTAAAAGATGGCTACCTAGGGTATTTTCCCCTAGGTGCCTAAAAACTGCTAAAAATGACTAAAACTGAGCAGAAAGCTTCACTCCGAAAGGTGGAATGAACAGGGGGGAATCGTCATGCCCCATCTAACCTCAATAATGTTGAAAACCCCTCAAAGTCCCCCCTCTATAAGCCTGTGGGCCTGGTGACCAAGGATGACATCATCCAGAAAACTCCACCAAGGAGAGAGGGCGCTCTGCTAGAAAGGGACCAGGATGGGTACAGAAGGTGACCGAAAGAGAAGGCAAGAGCCTCAAAGCTGGAACACTGTCACCGGTGTAGAAAACAAGCAAGGGGTCATGTGACCCAATGACCCACCACTAGGAGCCCCGGACACCAACCAAAGGGCTACAAGCCCTAGAATGAGGCAGTCAGCAATGCCATTAATCCATACCACTCCTAAAGGAAGGACCAAAGGGTCTCACCATAACCACCTTTCAGAAAGTATTGATAATACCCCCATTGTGGCCCTGAAGAAAAATACGACCCCTCTCCTTATGCAAACATCTGAATGTGCATTGGTACTAGTACCACGTAAAAGAGTCAAGGAGAAAATCAGTCCAAGAGGGAGGTTGGTCACCTCTCCTCTAGGCCTAGGTTTAGGGTTTCATCCACTAAACCCTTGTTTTAACAAATTTTATCAAATTCTTGCATTTTCATGTGTAAATATTGCATTTCATGGTAGATTAAGTCATTTTCTTAGGTCTGCAATTTTATATTAGAAAACCCCTCAAAAAATATAAAACCATAAAATCCCAAAAATTTAGCCTTTTTAGGGCCTCAGCCTCCCTTCTTCGGCCTTGGCCTTCCCTCTTCAACTCTCGTCCTGCCCTATTCCTCCTCAGCCTCCCTCTTTCCTCCCTCCTATACCCTCGGTCTGCCTCCTTAGGGCCTTGGCCCACCTTTTCTGCCCTCGGCCTGCCCTTGTAACCCTCCTACAGCCCTATGTTCCCCTCCATAACCCTCAGCCCTCCTTTATCAGTCCTCGGTTAGCCTCCCCCCCTCTCCTAACCCTCGCTACCATCCTCCTAAGGCCTAGACAAGCCTCACTCTGCCTGTAACCACCCACAGTCACCACTGTAGCAGCCTGAAATCTGCCACATAATACAGAAAAGCAGCAAAAAATATTAGCAAAAGGATGGAAAGGGACTTGTGAAGAAAAGCACTTGATTACTGTTGAATGGAGGATTGTAATAACAGGACTGTTATTGTTATTTAAAAGTTAAATCTAATGCTACAATACTGCTGTTAAATAGGATTGATTCCACTTTTTTGTATAAGCATTGTGTAACTACCATTTGATTAATGACATTTTATGATTAATGTGTATTGCTTATTGCTGGTCCTAGTGTCCAATTGATTGATGACATATTATCTAATAGTGGTGCACATGCTTATGTTGGTTTCATACATATTGGTGAATGGTTAAATGATTATCTTGTTATCTTTCCATTGAAGGCACTGGTCACTAACTTGATTTGCATAGAAAGATTTTGTTCTTGGTTTAAAGGTGCCTATAGACGTAATAAGGGCTCTCCCCTTAGAGGTCAAGACACTCTGAAGTAGTTAGTTGGAAGTGTGGCTGAGGTGATATTGGGTCACACTCCCCTTGCATGTGCTTACTGGGCACTAGCCCTACTAGTTTGCTCTATAACAAGATCCACCATATCTGAATCTGAAGTAATGACCATCTTCAAATTAGCGATCATAGGCGTGGCCATGGTCCTGCAATCCTCCATCCATAATCTCTTCAGGATCTCAACTACATACTTATCCTTCCCAAGGAAAATCTCCCCCGATCTTTGCCAAACCTCCAACCCAGTAAGTAATGCATCAATCCAATGTCCTTCATCTCAAAATTAGTTGCCATATCTACCTTGCACCTTGCAATGAGCTTCTATGAACCTGTGAGAAACAGGTCATCAACATATAGCACCAAAATGAGCAACTTAGCCTCAACGAATATGAAATATAAGTTGGGATTTGCTTCACTTTTGGTGAATGCCATGCTCTACAGGTATCCATCAATCCTAGAATACCATGCTCTCGGTGCCTGTTGTACGGAATTGTTGTTGTCGCCCTGTCCTTCGACCTGTTGAATCTGCAAATCGATTTTCTCCTAAGCTGCCCTCTCTCTTAACCTCTTTCTTTGCCTTTGGACAAAACTTCCTTCGTGAAGAATGAATGTCTTTACCCTCTACTTTGACCTACCTTTATACTTTAGCTGAGGACCTAATCTACCAAAACCCTAATCTCATGGTGAGATCTAGGATTGAGATTAGCCTAAATCACTAATGCATTAAAATGCACTTTATTAGACTCAACAACAAATTAAAAGACTTTCATTTTATTACTAAAGTGAATTACAAAATAGATTGACTTGGACAACTTCACGCATATTTGACACCTAACCTATGTGGAAGTTCTTGTCCGAGCAACAAAACATCAACACTCCCTCTTAGCAAGGAAGGAATTTTGCACCAATCCAAGTTTGTTTCTAAATGCTTCAAACTTCCCTTTTGCTAAGGCCTTGGTCAGAATATCAACAACCTGTTGATCTGTGGGTACATACTGGAGCTTCACTGCTCCCTTTTGAATCCTATCTCAAACGAAATGATACCTGATCTCTATGTGCTTGGATTTGTCATGAAAAACTGGATTCTCAAAGAGTTTGATACAACTCTGAATATCATAGTAAATCATCGTGGAATCCAACTCCTGATCAAATAAACCTGCTAGCAACTTGCGAAATCCAGATGGCTTCACAACTTCACAACTAGCTATACTCACTGCCATGTACTCTGCCTCAGTTGAAATGAGCGCCACGGAAGTTTGCTTTCGGCTGAACCAAGATATCATCGTTGATCCCAGGCTAAAGCAACATCCTAGAAGCTCTTCTTGTCTAATGCATTAACTGCCTAATCTGAGTTTGTATACCCATGCAACTTCACTTCACCATCTCTAAGATATCTCAGTCCATACTCCACTATGCCCCTCAAGTATCTAAGCGCATGTTTTGCTGCTACCCAATGCTCCTATCTCGGCTTCACCATGAACTGGCTCAAGGTGTTCACTGCAAAACATATATTTGGCTAGTATTGACCAGATACATTAAGGAACATATCAACTATCTATAGAACGTGGAACCCACCATATCTGAATCTAAAGTAGTGATCTTGTTCAGATTAGCGATCATAGGTTTGGCCATGGGTGTTTAGCAATCCGAAATCTCTTCAGGATCTCAACTACATACTTACCCAACCTCAGGAAAATCTCTTCTGGTCTTTAACAAACCTCCAACCCCAAGAAGTAATGCATCAATCCAATGTCCTTCATCTCGAACTCGAATGCCATATCTACCTTACACCTCGCAATGAGCTTCTCTGAACTTGTGAGAAACAGGTCATCTACATATAGCACCAAAATGAGCAAATTAGCCTTAACGAATATGAAATATAAGTTGGGATCTGCTTCACTTTTGGTGAAGCCCATGCTCTGCACTATCCATAAATCCTAGAATACCATACTCTCAGTGCCTGATGTACGGAATTGTTATTGTCGCCATGTCCTTCGACTTGCTAAATCTGCAAATAGATTTTCTCCTTTATTGCCTTGTTCTTCCTCTCTTAGCCTCTTTCTTCACCTTCGGACAAAACTGCCTTCGTGAAGAATGAATGTGTCTTTACCCTCTACTTTGACCTGCCTTTATACTTCAGCTAAAGACTTAATTTACCAAAACCTTAATCTCACGATGAGATCTATGGTTGAGATTAACCTAAATCACTAATGCATTGAAATGCACTTTATTAGACTAAATAGCTAATTAAAAGACTTTCACTTTATTACTAACGTGAATTACAAAATAGATTGACTTGGATGACTTCACACATGTTTGACACCTAACCTATGCAGAAGTTCCTGCTCAAGCTACAAAGCGTCAGCACTCCCTCTTAGCGAGGAAGAAATTCTGCACCAAACCAAGTTCGTCTTTGAATATTTCAACTTCCCTTTTGCTAAGGGCTTGGTTAAAATGTCAGCAACCTATTGATCTGTGGGTACATACGAAAGCTTCACTACTCCCTTCTTAATTATGTCTCAAATTAAGTGATACATGACCTCTATGTGCTTGGATTTGTCATGAAAAATTGGATTCTAAAAGAGTTTGATACAACTCGGTTTATCACAGTAAATCACTGTGGGATCCAACTCCTAATCAAATAAACCTCCTAGCAACTTGTGAAAGCAGATGGCTTCACAACTAGCTATACTCATTCCCATGTACTCTACCTTAATTGAACTGAGTGCCACTGAAGTTTGCTTCCGACTAAACCAGGATATCATTGTTGATCCCAAGCTGAAGCAACACCCTGAGATGCTCTTCCTATCCGATGCACTGCTTGCCCAATCTAAGTCTATATACCCATGCAACTTCACTTCACCACCTCCAAGATATCTCAATCAATACTCCATTGTGCCCCTCAAGCATCTGAGCACATGTTTTGTTGCTACCAATGCTCCTGCCTTGGCTCCACCATGAACTGGCTCAAGGTATTCACTACAAAACATATATTTGGCCTAGTGTTGACCAAATACATCAAGGAACCTATCAATTGTCTAAAAAACATGGGATCCACCATATCTTAATCTCAAGTATTGGTCTTCTTCAGATTAGCGATCATAGGCGTAACCATGGGCCTACAATCCTCCATCCGGAGTCTCTTCAGGATCTCAACTGCATACTTACCCTGACCAAGGAAAATCTCCCCCGATCTCTGCTAAACCTCTAACCCCAAGAAGTAATGCATCAAGCCAATGTCCTTCATCTCGAAATCAACTGCCATATCTGCCTTGCACCCTGCAATGAGCTTCTTTGAACCTGTGAGAAACAGGCCATGTACATATAGCACCAAAATGAGCAAATCAGCCTCAACAAGTATGAAATATATGTTGGGATCCTGCTTCATTTTTCGTGAAGCCCATGCTCTACAAGTTGTTAATGTAATTGTAACTTTGGAAGATATTCACTTGTATTTTATATTGTATTTTATTTGTACCTCCGACGGAGATGTTTATTCCTCCGGTCGAAGAAGTCATTATTGTATTTGGTCATGTAAAGTCATTGAGGTTAACCCTCCATTGTAAGTCGAGGCAATAGACCCTAGAGTCAGATTGTATTAGGGTTAATAGAGTCTTCTAGAGAAGTCGGCCCAGTCAGGTTAACTGGGGCCGACCTAGTAAGTGAAAAGGTCAAGTGAAAGATAAAGTATAAATAGAGAGTGGAGCTCTCTCATTTGGACATAACACTCACTCACAAGTTCGCATTAGTGAGAGAGAGGACAAGTTCGCATAGGAGGAAAAGAAGAGGAGCTGCAGCAGACCATCTTTGTTTTGGGGTTTTACTTTTGTGATATTGTATTGGTGACGATTCTATATGTGAGGAAGTTGCGGGGTTTTCTCCTTTATGGTTTCCCCGAGGAAATTCTTTGTGTCTATTGTGTTATGCTGTGCATGTTATTCTTTCAGTAAGATCCTAGATAAATATTGATTAAAAGTAGAAAATCTAACACAAGTATCCATTGATCCTAGAATACCATGCTCTCGGTGCCTTCTTGAGTCCATACAGGGCCTTTTTCAGCCTGCACACATGGGACTCCTTCCCACTGACCTCAAAGCCCTGAGGTTGCTCGATGTACACTTCTTCCTCAATTATCCCATTGAGGAAAGTTGTCTCCACTGGGCTTAGATTAGGTGTTTTCTCCATGAGGATTATCTACTTAGGAGAAGGGTGCATATCACAAGGATTCATGAATGCTTGCATGCGTGTGATTATCAACCTGAGGCACTCTAATCTAGGCAAGTTATATTTAGGGAAGGTGCACCTATCTAGGCTGTTTTTAGGGTTAGGGTTTAGATTCCTAATCTAGGCACTCCATTGGGATGGTCCACATTGTTTGTAAAGTTGTAAACCCTGGCCTTCTTCATCTATAAAAGAATGGTGGGGTCTTCCACTGGGATGGTTAGTGATTTAGAGTTTTAAGCTCTAGCATTGTATTTTATTCTCCTTCAATTATTAGAATACAGATGCAGCATCAAGAGTTCAGATCTATGTGTGCTTCTTGTTCATATTTTCAGACTTATCTGTTTGTAAATTAAAGTTTTAATAAGTTGTTGTTCTGATAGGAGCTTTCATGTTCTTAGCTACCTAGGTTTAAGTTATATTTTCTGAGTACAGAATCTGCTTACCATGATCTGAAAATTTAAGAGACATGTCAACATTTGATGCACCTTTATCATGAAGATAATTTAAGAAATTAGTTGAGTAGCTCTGGTGCATGGAATCTTGACGGAATAAAGCATGCAACTAGTTTGCAAAAGTTCCTATTAGTTAGATTAAGATTCTATACATGCAAAGTAGTTAGAAGCACATACGATCTGATAATTGAAAGCTTTCTGTTATATATATACGATATTGTAATGGAATGAGAATTCAATTTCAAAAACCTTCACGGCATGTGTTCTTTCTTCCATCTATTGATGTTTTGAATTTTAATTCTACATAATTCAAGCAACCCTCTTAAAGAACGGCATTTATCTATTCAACTGCATGACCATATAAAAGCAGAAATTAGGATTAAGAAAACAGTATCCACTAAAAATTACCATAAAGATGCACAAGAAAGTTGAAGCTAAGGCGAACCATGACAATGACTCTGAATAATAACTAATCCTATATGTATGTATTGTCAAATCTCTTCTTTCGGGAGGAAGGGGGAAATACAATAAATGTAGAATCCAACAAATACTTACTGTTAAACCTTTTCTTTGGAATCTTCCCTTTGTTAAGTAAATGTACAAAGGTCCTTACTTTTTCAGCATTCAGCCGAGCATTGTACTGAAGTATAAGAAAAAATTAACAAACATCCTCATAAGTTCTCGACTTGACAAAAATATTTTTGGATTTTAATATCTAAAAAGAATATGTGCAATTGGCTAGTACCTGACTAACAATGACATAATACTTTGAATTGTTGCGGTCACTGCAATCTTTGGTATTTTCATCTGCTTGAGTATTTACCTATTCAAACAACTAGTTAGTATTACATCGAATAGAAGCCATCCAAACATAAGTAGTTCAAGCCAACCATCTATTAAACAGAAGTTGTAAATCATCCAAAAGGCTCACAACTTATTTCCCAACCATCACGTTCTATGGTCTGTTCAAGCAATTAGACTTGTCATTTAACTGGCCAACTTCAAGTGTTTAGCATATTTTATTACATCACTATGCAAAATGACTTATATTCTCATAAAAGTGAATCTACAGATGTTATCCAACTGTCTTAAGGTTGCATGATAGGCTAGAACCATGAAACCAACGTTCACCATTTTGGTGGTCAGTTGGATTCCATTCACGTCTCATTCCAACAATATGACAAGATGGCACAAGGATAAGAGAGAGATGAGAGTGGGAACGTGTAATGCCCCATATTTAACATTCGGTAAATTAAACTCTAATATGAATTAGCTTAGCATTTTAATTTCCTATTATCTGTTGGACTCAGTTGGAATGATCAAAACTGTTATTATGTGAACATTTGGACCCTCTGTGTGTGGATAGTAAATGGAATTTATCGTTTTACTTTATTAAAGGTGATGAATATGTTATTTCATTTGAACATGCAAATTCAATGTGGAATATAGATATGAGGCCAATTTAGTTTATACCTTGGAGATAGAACAAGTACAACATATGCTGCAAAGGAACTACTTACAAGTACTAGCAACTCTAGAATCATATGCAACAATAGAAAACACTAAAACAATAAGCCACGCATTGATAGAAGAAGACCCTTATAGTTCACATATACACCAAGAAAAATATATCCATTAAGCACCAAGGAGAGAAAACTCAAAAAACGCAACCATGAAAATGAATGAGGAAGGGCTACTCTTTATATAGAGAGTGCAACTCAACTTACTTTACAATAAAATAATAATTCTCTCTCCTAGATCCACAATTTACTCAACAAACTCTCCAACAATAGAATAAAGTGGCTAAGATCCCCTTTTCTCTCCAAGCACAACAACAAAATAATGCTACCACATAACCAACTCATGTCGTGAAGTCAACAATGAATAAAATAATATAGTTGCTATGCAAAGTGTCTTCTCCAAGGTGTGTTAGATTTTAACATAGCAGTATAATTTTCATCTCTTTCAACTTTTAATTCATAGTTCATTTCATCCCACAATTATAACATCATTCATTTGCAGCGGAAATAAAACAAAGGATCACTGAAAGATAGCCATGCACAAGAGACACAAAGATTTATCCTAGAAAACCCAAATAGGGAGAAAACCCAGCAAACTTTTCTCATAAGAACTTAATCCAATACAAGAACAATACCAATCATGAAGTTGAACCCTAGCACAAGATAGGTTCGACCCCCTTCACAATAAACCCTAGCGAGGGTAAATAAACTTCCAAGAGAATAAGAGAAAACCCCGAAATTACTTCAAGTGACTTTTGCTAGTCCTCCTTGAGAAGTGTGCACCACTTGAGAGAAGAAAATGTGATGTGAGAATGTGACAAATGAAGTGTGAGAACACTTCTATTTATATTCTTCAATTGACTAGAAATTTCCACAATTAGGTCGGCTTGTATTTTTATTTTATTCTTTATTTATCTTTTATTTATCTTTCAAGCTGACTTATCATTTTGTCTACTAGGGTCAATTTACCCCTTTTACTGGGGCTATTATGCTCTTCCTTGCCTTCCACTTTCACTGGGACTTCTTCAATGGATTGTTTTGACTCCTTGGTTATTTCTTAATCATAGAAAAGTTCTCCTCGTTGATATCTCCTCACATGCAGTCAAATTCTTTTTAGTAGAGCTCTAATGTTGATTTGACCATACTCTAAGAATTCCCGGAGACTTCTTAGAGCCAATTGTCAAATTCAACATTAGATTAGACTTTGTCTAATATACAAGGAGACAAGATCTCCTTGTAACATAGACAAGTCATCTCACTCTACAAGAATAGATCACTCCGGCTAAGGAGCACTCCCACATGGAGTACGCAATGTGACCTCTAGCCCCCTATAGTCCAATCCACATGATTGAACGAGGCTAAGAATCCAAGCCACAAACAAGGGCTACAACGGGGCCATTCTCTCTAGGTCGCGAACCCATCCAAGAGAATGATGTGCGAAATGTTTGCCCGATGTTGGAACCGTGGAGAACATCAACACTCCCTCTCAGCGAGGGAGACATTTTGCGCCAAGGCGCTAACTTGGGGAGAATGTCCATAATCTGCATCTCGAGTCTGCTAAGACTACGCCAGAGGCCATTCCTTACTAAATGAGTCATTCTCCATCACCATAGATTCCCATGGAGAACGTTTGCCCAATGTTATTCGTCTGTACTACATCCATATTGCATCTGCATCTGTATGGTACATGTATTGCATCAGCAACTGTACTACAGTATCTGTCTTGCAACTGCATCCGTACTACCATACTGCAACTGCATCTAGAAGATCATCACGATGTTTGGGCCATTCATCTCTCATATGACTGTCTGCCTCTAATCATCACAATGTTACACATCCATCAATGCTCCCTCTCACTCAAAGAGGCATTCTCCATCACACCAAGTTTGTCCCTCAAGTATACAAACTTTTCCTTGGACAGAGGCTTGGTGAGAACATCGGATTGTTGGATTTTGTACAACTTCGGAAGATATTATTTATTATATTTATTGTACCATCATTGTACTTGGTTATACCTCCTAAGGGAGAAGAACATTATGTAAACACATGAAAGAATCAATGTAAGTCTTGGGGTGCAAAAGTAATTAATAAAATATTAAAAATAAAATATTTATTGCCCCCAAAGACAAGTCGGCCCCATAAGGGAATTTTCCAGTTTCACACATGTATAAATATGAGGCTTGTGCACCTCATTATTTCATTCTCACACTTGTGAAGTGAGCATCACTTGGAGGAGCAGATTTTCGCATCACTAGAAGAAGGAGGTTTATTTGGGTTGGTTACTTGTGAAAGATACTTTCACTTTCTCTCTCTTTCTTCATTTGTACTCTGATCTCAGAATTATCATCTCTCTGCGAAGGTTGCTGGATTTTCTCCCTATTGGGTTTCCCAGGGTAAAATTCTATGTTGTTTTTTTGTGCTTTGTCTTACTTCTAGTGATCTTCGTAATGCATTTATATTTTATGCTATGAATGTATGAAATTTAACATGGTATCAGAGCCATTCTAGAAGAAGCCATTGCCGAAGCATTGTCGGAACCCTGCCAGAATTAGGGTTTCATCTTGTGAAGTCTTCACCCATTATTTTGAAGAAAAAGAGCCATAGGAATTTCGTTTTTGGCTTAGACTAATCCATTGGTGAAGACGGAATTCAATTTCGAGAACTTTTATTTTTGACCTAGCTCCTGCTAGGGTTTCTGATCCAGATCCGCAAATCAAGATGATTGGGATGAAGGTTGAAGATCGGTTGGAAGGAGCCTCCAACTTTATCTCCTGGAAATATAGGGTTCTCTTACTCCTAGAAGAAAATGATCTTCTACTATATGTAAATGAGAAGGTCCCCAAACCAAAAGCCGAAGAAAATAAATCTCGATGGAGGAAGAATGATGCTAAAGCAAGAAGGATTCTTGTGGATTTCCTCAGATCTCAGGTAAGAAGAATGCTAGGAAGATGTTCAAGACCATTATGAAGTTGTTTGAACACACTCGCCTAAATGTCTCCATGACTTTGAGAAACCAACTCTCAAATATGAAGATAGCGAAGTCGGAATCCATTGCCTCATACTTTATGAGGATCGCAGAACTCAGAGACAAGCTCAACATCAGTGGAGATCCTATTGGCGATGAGGAGCTTGTCCTTCACACCTTAAATGGTCTTCCACCATCATGGGAGTCCTTTATCCAAAGCAGAAGTGGTAGATCTAAACTACCAAAATTTGACAAGCTTTGGGTAGATTGCTCTCAGGAGGAGACAAGGATCGCAGCACGTCAAAGAATCCATGGCAATCAAACTGAAGAGACTCAAGCATTTGTTTCTCATACCAAGAATGGTAAGAGAAGAGGAAAGAAGTTCCATAAACACAAGCACCAAGAAAGGAGATCAAGTCTTCGTCAAGATCAAAAGAAGAAGAAGGATGTATCTCAAGTTCAATGCTATAGGTGCAGGAAGTATGGACATTACGCCAGTAGCTGCCAAAGTCAAATCAAAAGGAAGCATGAAGTATCCACGGCTGATGTAGAAGAAGATCATCATCACAAGAAGCAAAAGAATGAAGATCACACAGAATTCCTATTCATATCAGCACTATCAGGTACTATTCCTACCACTAGTGACACTTGGCTCATAGATAGTGGTGCATCTAAACACATGACTAGGTATAGAGAGAATCTTTCAGAATTAATTGAAAAAGATTCACATCTCTGTGTTGTACTTGGAGATGATGCAAATTACACTGTGAAGGGATCTGGAGTCACCACCCTTAAATTGGAATCAAATGATACATTATGCTTAAGTGATGTACTCTATGTACCTGGTATGAAAAGAAATCTTGTCTCCATCTCAGCATTGGAGGACAAGGGTTATAAAGTAGCTTTCTCATAAGGGAAAGTCCTTGCTTGGCACAAGAACTCAAGCATGAGCACACCCAAGGTTATTGGCATAAGAGAAGAGAGCTTGTATAGGCTAAATACTTCTCCAGTCCAAAACCTAATACATGATGCTGCAAGTATGGGCGAGTTATGGCATAGAAGGTTAGCTCATCTGAACTATCGAGCTCTCCCAGTTCTGAAGAAAATTGTAACAGGTTTGCCATGGCTCCAGGTAAACCATGATGGAACTTGTAGAGGATGTGCACTTGGCAAGAATGCCAAGAAGTCTTTTCCAGATAGCGAGAGTAGATCCAAAGGGATTTTGGATCTAGTACACTCTGACTTGTGCAGGCCCATGACAGTTGTGTCATTAGGTGGTTACCACTACTATATCACCTTTATTGATGATTACTCATGAAAGACTTGGATATACTTTCTCAATTCAAAAGAATCTGAGGAAGTTCTCAGCAAGTTCAAAGAGTTTAAAGCACAAGTTGAAAATATGTCAGGAAAGAGGATCAAGATCTTGAGATCCGATAATGGTGGAGAATATACCTCTATAGAATTCAATGATTTCTGCAAGGAAGCAGGAATTAAGAGGGAGCTCACAGTTCCCTACAACCCTCAACAAAATGGGGTTGCAGAAAGAAAGAATCGTACAATTGTGGAGGCAGCCAAAGCTATGATACATGACCAGAGTCTTCAAATGTTCTTGTGGGCAGAAGCATCTAGAACCGCAGTATATGTACAGAATAGATGTCCACATAAGATCTTGAAGAACATGACTCCGGAAGAAGCGTTCACAGGTGTGAAACCAGAAGTGGGCCATCTCCGGATCTTTGGCTGTCCAGTCTACATCCATGTGCCCAAAGAGAAAAGATCAAAGTTAGAACCTTCAGGCAAGAAGGGTACCTTTGTGGGATACAGTGAGTCTTCAAAGGCTTACAGAATTTACATTCCAGGATCTAGACAGATTGAAGTCGGTAGGGATGTAACCTTTGAAGAAGAAATGGCTGTCAGGAAAGGCAGAGGATCAGATATGGAGATTGATGATGCAGAAATGCGAGAACCAAAGGAGATGAGATCATCTCCCCCTCAAGCGCAAAGGGAGTCAGTAGAAAAGGATGAACCTATCAATCCCATAGATCCAGTTGATATCCCCAGAGATGTGACAGGTCAGAAAAGACCTAGGTGGGCACAACAGACACTGCAGGATGCAGAGGGGCATGATGCTCCACATGGCACTTTCAGAGAAAGCAAAAGACCTCAGAGATTCTCCAACTATGTAGCTCTAATGAGCAACATTATTGATTCAGACCCCACAACTTACGAAGAAGCATCCAAACATCAAGTTTGGAAGGATGCCATGATGGAAGAATATCAATCCATCATGAAGAATGATGTGTGGGAGGTTGTGCCGAGACCTGAGGAGAAGTCAGTCGTAACTTCTAAGTGGTTATATAAGATCAAGCATGGAGCAGATGGCAGTGTTGAGAAATACAAGGCCAGATTCGTAGCCAGAGGATTCTCTCAGAAAGAGGGAGTTGATTATGATGAGACTTTTGCTCTTGTGGCCCGATATACTTCCATCAGATCCATTATCGCGATTGCTTCAGCTATGGGATGGAAGTTGCATCAGATGGATGTGAAGACAGCTTTTCTCAATGGTGTTATTGAGGAAGAAGTTTACATCGAACAGTCAAGATGGGTTTATTGTCCAAGGAAAGGAGTCTCATGTGTGCAGACTAAAGAAGGCATTGTATGGCCTCAAGCAAGCACCTCATGCTTGGTATGGACGGATAGACGGATTCCTGGTGAGCTTGGGATTTTCCAAGAGTGATGCAGACCCCAACCTTTACTACAATGTTGTAGATGACGAGCCACTGATCTTGGTATTATATGTTGATGACTTGTTTCTCACTGGAAATGAGAAACTCATTGTATGGTGTCAGAAGAATCTCGCCTCTAAGTTTGAAATGAAAGACCTTGGTTTGATGCATTACTTCTTGGGATTAGAAGTATGGCAAAGGCAGAAAGAGATTTTCCTAGGACAAGGAAAATACACCATCGATATATTGAAGAGATTCGGAATGTTGGACTGCAAGTCCATGGCTACTCCGATGGATGCAAATTGGAAGAAGTTGAGAGATTCTACTTCAGAGTCTGATTTGTTTGATCCCACCATCTATCGCCAGTTGATTGGGTCATTGATGTATTTGACCAACACCAGACCAGATATATGTTTTGCTGTGAATGCCCTCAATCAGTTCATGTGCAAACCGAGGCAGATTCACTGGATTACTGCAAAACATGTGCTCAGATACTTACGTGGCACTGTGGGATATGGATTGAAATATGCTTCAGATGGTGACCTGATATTGCAGGGGTTTACAGACTCAAATTGGGCCGAATGTGTTGCAAATCGGAAGAGTACTTCTAGATGTTGCTTCAGTTTGGGTTCTGCAGTTATTTGCTGGTGCAGCAGGAAGCAGAACTCAGTAGCACTCAGTACTGCAGAGGCCGAGTACATGGCTGCTAGCACAGCAGCTCGAGAAGCAGTTTGGCTTTGTAAACTCCTGGCAGGATTGTTCGGCCAGATTCCAGAGCCGACCGTGATTCACTGTGATAACCAGAGCTGTGTGCAGATGTCAATGAATCCTGTATTTCACAACAGGTCGAAGCATATCAAGATTCGATATCACTTCATTCGTGATATGGTGCAGAAAGGTGCGGTCGAGTTACAGTACATGCCGACAGACGACCAGACTGCAGATGTTCTCACTAAGGCACTTCCCAAAGTGAAGTTCGAATACTTTCGCAGAAGACTTGGAGTCGAAGAGAACGTTTCCCTCCTTGAGAAGGAAAGATGAGATGCTTGTCCTGCTTTGCCTAGGTGCCTCTGCAGTCCAGTCACTCAGCCAGATATAGGAGAAATCTCATAGGCAGATGAGTAGGACAGTCAGCAGTTGGCCGGGCTCACCCATGTACCTTCTGCAGTCCAGTTACTTCACCAGATATGGGAGAAATCCCATAGGTAGATGAGTAGGACAGTCAACAGTTGGTTGGGTTCACACTGGTGCCTCTACGGTCCAGTTACTCAGCCAGATATGAAAGAAATCTCATAGGCAGATGAGTAGGACAGTCAGCAGTTGGTCGTGTGGTTGCACAGGTGCCTCTACAATCTAGATACTCAGCCAGATATGGGAGAAATCTCATAGGTAGAAGAGTAGGACAGTCAGTAGATGGTCGTGCCCTTTTGCTCGTCTGAGATCTCAACCAGATATGGGAGGACCCCATTGGCAGATGAGACAGACAAGTAGCAAATTGTATAGCAGAGATGGTATAGCTGTATATCTCAGATATCCAGGATTGAGTGATTCTCCTGGATCCAGGATTGAGATTGTGTGGACAACCTTCAGTATGCAGAAAGATGATAGAGACAGAGTTGAGTACAAGATGAAACCCAGATAATCGTGATGCAGATGAAGACCGAAGAATACCTTCCTCGTTGAGAGGGAGTGTTGGATTTTGTACAACTTCGGAAGATATTATTTATTATATTTATTGTACCATCATTGTACTTGGTTATACCTCCTAAGGGAGAAGAACATTATGTAAACACATGAAAGAATCAATGTAAGTCTTGGGGTGCAAAAGTGATTAATAAAATATTAAAAATAAAATATTTATTGCCCCTAAAGACAAGTCGGCCCCATAAGGGAATTTTCCAGTTTCGCACATGTATAAATATGAGGCTTATGCACCTCATTATCTCATTCTCACACTTGTGAAGTGCACATCACTTGAAGGAGCAGATTTTCGCATCACTAGAAGAAGGAGGTTTATTTGGGTTGGTTACTTGTGAAAGATACTTTCACTTTCTCTCTCTTTCTTCATTTGTACTCTGATCTCAGAATTATCATCTCTCTGCGAAGGTTGCTGGGTTTCCTCCCTATTGGGTTTCCCAAGGTAAAACTCTGTGTTGTTGTTTTGTGCTTTGTCTTACTTCTAGTGATCTTGGTAATGCATTTATGTTTTATGCTATGAATGTATGAAATTTAACACGGATATCTACTCATCCGTGGATATGTACTGGAGTTTCACTGCTCCCTTCTGCACTACGTCTCAGGTGAAGTAGTATTTGATCTTCAAATCAAATAGCCCTTTGATACTGGTTGCAATTCACTTTTCTTCTGTTGTATTGAGTGCCACATAAGCATGCTCCCTCTATCCACTGCACTCTTCTTAGTTAGAATCTATATATCTTTGCAACTTCATTTCATCACCTAAGATCGTATTAATTGTACCATGCAGGTATCTCAACACATACTTTGCCACAACCCAATGGAAGAGTCTCAGCTCAACTATAATTGGCTCAGGGTATTTATTGCAAAGCAAATATCTCATCGGGAACCTAATCAACTGTCTGTACATCACCAAATCTAAATCTGAAGGGGAATCACTTAGCTTATCCAGATCTGTCATCATAAGTATAGTCATGGACTTGCAGTCCATCATCCTGAATCTCTTAGGATCTCAACTTTAAACTCCCTCTACCTCGGGAAGATCTCATTATACCTACAATCCCAATAATCTCAAACTCAGAGGCCAACTCCCTCTTACACTTGACACCGAGCTTCTTCATTTCCATAAAGGAACACATCATCAATCATATAGTACCAAGGTCAAATGGTCACCATCAACAACCTTGTAGTAAAGGTTGGAATCTGTATCATTCTTGATGAAACCCAAGCTCATCAAATATCTATCTATCCTGGCATACCAAGCTCTGGGGGCCTGCTCGAGTCTGTACAGGATCTTCTTTTCTCAACAAGCTATGTTGCATCTACTCCTTCTGTGTGTGGGAGCATATTGCTCCCTTCGCACCTGAGTATCCTACTCCCTTTGCATCTGCACACCCTGCTCTCTTTGTGTCCAAGTATCCTGCACTCACTGCATTTGGATACTATGCTTTTGGGCCAATCTCCCCACACCATATAGCTCAGGATCGTGGAAGATTGTTTGCCCCTGTCTATCCATTTGTGTCACCTCCCATCAAGTGGGTCTACTAAGCCAAGCCTCCTGCTTACTCAAGAACACTAAATACTATTCATGACTCCCTCTGAGTCTGCAACCCGGTTGCCCTTCATGAGCCATCTCTGATGCTAATCTAGACTGCATACTAGATCTTATAGAAATACTTGGAGGTAACCATTGACTTCCCTTCAGGTCTTGGCACTATCATACATCATTCTTCGTGATGGACTAATATTCTTCCATCATGGCTTCTTGCTGGCCTGCTGCCTAATCACTGCATCATCTCTTGGAAGATCCAATTTGTTCTGCTAGCTCTACTATCTCATCCTGATAGAAGGATGATTACTGTACTTAGAGGGTACTAATCCTTCGGAATCTTTTGCTTCTCGTTATCAAGCTCCATATGAAACCTTCTAGATCTCTTGAAAGTTACCATCTTCGTCCTCATCTTCCTTGGCACATGGGTGTATGTTGAACCACCAAGGAACCACTCTAGTGAATGCTACCTCAAGAGTCTTGTCCCCACTATCTGGTGAGGACACTTGATCTGAGCATAACTATCGTACTGGTCACATCACGGATCTTTGTCTTCGCAATCTTTATAATGGTCCTATCCATGACATAAATATCCACAAGTGTTAACCAGTACTAAATTAAACAGTCATGTTATTCATCAATAAAGATAACAATTTAATTTGAGCAAATAAAACTTATCACATAATGTATAAAATACTTATCTTTGTTTGTTTTGTTGGCTCCCTCTTGATCTTTGCCTCCTTGCAAAAACCACTGGAGTTTCTGGGAGGAAGCTCTTCTTCATCATTTGATCTAATAGCCTCTATCTTCTTCTGACCTTCTGAAACTTGTTGAAGTCTTCATCATGGGTCTTCATGGAGTAGATCACCAATGACAGTCACACCATATAAGGCATCATCCAAGGATGATATTGTCACTGGCGCACATGTATCTAGAATGTATCAGAAGAAATATTCCTTATGGAGATCATCTGCAATTTCCTCAAGTTTATCTTCTTTTATCTTCTTTGATGAAAGTTCATCAACACTAGTTGTTAATGCATGCTACCTTTCCTTCCTTTTCCCTTGAGTACACTTGTTAGCATAGTGACCAAATTTCTAACAAGTGCAACACTTTATCTTTGAAAGGGGCCCTTCTTCCTTTGAGTTGGGGCTGATCCTTCACTTGAATCTTTCTTCTTTTCACACATCATTCTTCTTCCTCTTCCTTTTCTTGCATAAGCTGCAAGAGCTTGATTTTCTTCTTCTTGAGATTTTTGTGAGCTATTCTTTGATAATACTCTGGCCTCTTCTTCAACACAATCAGTCCACAGTCGATCAAACTTGGGATATTCTTCTCTTCCACAAACACTCTGAATAAATGATTCCCTTGTGGAAGGAAATCCATTAAGGGTCATCATAACAAGTTTTGCATCTTCAATAATGTCTCCAATGGCTTTAAGTTGATCTCTCAACTATGAGACCTTCATGAAGTAAGTAACAATAGAATCTGAATTTGACATCTTTATGCAATGGAGTTGATTTCTCAAGGCCAGTGTTTTGCTGGTGGTTTTGCTTTCGAACAATCCTACTAAGGCATCATACATTGCTTTAGCAGTCTTCAACTCGGAGATGTGAGGAATCAAGGGGTCTTTTACAAAGTCTACCAAGATCCTATTTGCCTTCATTCTTCTTGTATTTGGCTTTCTATCCATCATCTTCTCATTCTGAGATATCCTTCTTTACATGATCTTGGATCTCATTTTCTGCCAAAATGAAAAGTATTCTTGTCTTCCATGATCTAAAATTCGAAGCACCATCCAGCCTGTCTTCCACTCTAAGACCGGTGACCATTTTGAATTTCTAATCCAGAAACCCTAACAAGAACTAGGTCAAAAACGAAGTTGGGCAAAACTGAAATTTACCTCCACAGATAGATGCCCCCTCCTAGGCAAAATTCCAAAACACTCTTTTTCAGTCTAATCTGTGGCTAGAAAGGCTCAAAACTGGAAGCCCTAGTTTCTCGGTTCTAGTAGAAATTAGGTCAAATTTGAAAATTGTCAAATGTGAAATATGAGTCCACAAGTAAATGCGCCCTCCTAGGACGAGCTCCAAAATGATAAAATCGAGCCCAATCTGTGGTCAGAAATGGTAGAAATTGAAAGCCCTAATTTCTCGATTTCCAACAAAAATTAGGTCAAAATTGAAAATTCACGAAACTGAGATCTGCTTCCACGGATAGGTGCACCCTCCTAGGGCGAGTTCCACTGTGCTATTTTCAAGTCCAAATTATGGAGAGAAGTGTCCAAACTTGGTAGCCCTAGTTTCCAGTTTCGAGCACAACCAATCTCTAGCAATGGCATCTATTCAGCACTGCTCTGATACCATGTTAGATTTTAACATAGCAATATAATTTTCATCTCTTTCAAATTTTAATTCATAGTTCATTTCATCCCACAATTATAACATCATTCATTTGCAGCAGAAATAAAACAAAGGATCACTAAAAGATAACCATGCACAAGAGACACAGATTTATCCTGGGAAACCCAAACAGGGAGAAAACCCAACAAACTTTTCTCAGAAGAAATTAATCCAATACAAGAACAATGCCAATCTTGAAGTTGAACCCTAGCACAAGATAGGTTCGACCTCCTTCATAATAAACCCTAGCAAGGGTAAATAATCTTCCAAGAGAATAAGAGAAAACCCCAAAATTACTTCATGTGACTTTTGCTAGTCCTCCTTGAGAAGTGTGTGCACCACTTGAGAGAAGAAGATGTGATCTGAGAATGTGACAAATGAAGTGTGAGAACACTTCTATTTATATTCTTCAAATGACTAGAAATTTCCACAATTAGGTCGGCTTGTATTTTTATTTTATTCTTTATTTATCTTCCAAGCCGACTTACCATTTTGTCTTCTAGGGTCAATTTACCCCTTTTACTGGGGTAGTTGCGTGTTAGGAACCTATGTCAACCCTTCTCTTTACTATGTTAGTATATTGTTGTTGGACGCATATGCTTTGTAAGTCGTCCCGTAGTATTTGTTGATCCGTAGTTTATATTAGCCCATAATATTGACCCATAGTATTGGACGCATATGCTTTGTAAGTCGTCCCGTAGTATTATATGTCCCATGGTTTTGACTCATAGTATTGGGCATAGACTTAGTATATAAGTGTGTGTTGAGGTCATTGAAGGCACCGTGAAGTTAATTGTATTGAGCTTCCTCAAAGGAATTTGCCCCCTCGAAGTGGTCCGTGATCAATATAAAAGTGATTCTGAGTTCTATTATTTCTGATATCTCGTGTATTTGCATTAATTAATTATTGCAGGTTTATCACATCTGATATCAGAGCACTTTCTTGGGCTCGTTGGGTGGAATTTCTACCAAATTTTTTTTCGCATCTATTGCAGCTTCGGATTTGGGAATAATCCCTATCCGCTTAAACTGTGGGAAGTACTTGGGCATAAGCCCTAAAACTCATTGTGAGGAGTACCACAGGAACCCCAAAGTAGCTGGCCCATTGAGAGGACCTGCCAGCGAAAAGGGCAACGACCCCTACCTGATTGACTAGTTCCCGCCCGTGAGGTAAACCAAGAGCTGTCGTTTGTGGCAAAGCGGTTATCAATTTTACCTGAGCCGTGGAGTGAGGGGTACTGCCCCAATACGCAAGCCGTCAGACAGCATTGGTGGCCGAGTGAAACACCTGAACTGTTAGGAAGCCGTACATACCTGGGGTCCATATCTATTTTCAGTTGAACTATTGCCGATCACTTCCGCTCCAGATCCAGCCGTTTCAGATCTATTCTGAAAGTCATTCCAGATCCAGTCGTCGTTTCAGATCCAACCGTTTTCGATCCCTTCCGCGCCGTTGCAGATCCATCTGTTGCGGATCCCTTCCGCGCCGCTGTTGCCGATCCATTTCTGGGAAACAAAAAAAAAAAAATCAGTTTTTTCTCCATATCTCCCTTGTTTTCACTCTATTTCCCTTGAAATTTTCGGGGAACCCCTGTCATTCCATTCTGCATCTTTCATTCCTGAGGACCCTATCCCCAATTCCCCTTCCCAAAGCCCGAAATCCCACATTTGTCAATTTTTAGGGTTTGCCATAACTTCCTCAAATTTCACCCAATCACCTTCAAATTTTACCACAGAGTTCCTTTCTGAATTCTGCTTGTTTGTCCCTCTTTGTCAAATTTTCTCATTCTATCACCCCGCTTCTGAAATCCCCCTTTTTGCTTTCTTGTCCTTTCGACAGTGTCTAAAATCTAGTCAAACCCCAATTACCCATTAGATTGCTTCCCCAATCCAAATTTCCCTTTACTAAATCAGCTTCTGTTTGTGTTTTTCTACCCATTCGACCTAAAAATAAAAAATAAAAAATAAAAAATAAAAAATAAAACCTGCTTATGGTTGTCACCCGTGCAGGAGCCCACACCATGGAGGAAGCACTTGCAACCATCCAAACCAAACTCCACGATCTGGATGAAAAATTTCTCAGCCTCCATCTTCAGCATTCAGCCATGAACAATACCAGACAGTTAGAATCTTTTGCAGCCACCGGGTTCTCTTCTTCCAGCAATTTTCATGGGCCGAAGCTTGATTTTCCTCGCTTCAATGGTACTGATTCGACTGGATGGATATATTGAGCAGAACAATATTTCAGTTTGCATAATACTTCTGATGCCTAGAAAGTTCCACTTGCATCCTTTCATTTGGAACAGGAAGCCCTTCAATGGTACCGTTGGTACATCAAAGCTCATCCCGAGCCAAACTAAACAGATTTTTGCCAACTCATTTTGCCACGATTTGGTCCTAGTGCTTTTGATGATTTCACAGGAGCACTCACTAAACTTCACCAAATTGGCACAGTGAGAGAGTATCAGACAGAATTTGAGAAATTGGCCAATCACACAGAAGGATTGTCTGATGAATTTTACAGGAGTTGTTTTATCAATGGTCTCAAGGATGAAATCCATTCAGAGGTCAAAATGTTTTGTCCCAACACAATGATGGAAGTCCTAGGGTTGGCTAAGCTGGCCAAGGACAAGATCGCAGCTCAACAACGCTCCAAACCCACCTTTGTTCCCTTTAGAAATATGGGTTCCCAACGACCTCCCATCACGCCTTTTCCTCAACCAACTCCTATCAAGCATTTGTCTGAAATAGAAATGCAAGCACGCCGAGAAAAAGGGCTTTGCTATAATTGTGATGAGAAATTCACTCGGGGACATAGATGTGTTCAACAAAAGCTCTATCTCTTGGATGTGGATTCTCCACCTGCCTTAGAACTTGGTGAAGAAGCTACAGATACAATAGATGATCAGGTCGGCATTCAACACCTGCCTGTTGACACCCCATCTCAGGACGACCCACCCGAGATCTCTCTCCATGCTGTAACCGGCGTCACCACCCCACAAACAATGCGGGTCAGGGGATACTTCAAGAAGCTCCCTCTTACCATACTCATTGATTCTGGTAGCACTCATAACTTCATTGACCCTCGGATTGCCAAACAGGCTGATTGTTTTGTCCATCCTTGCTCCAACTTTGAAGTCATGGTTGCCAATGGGAGCACCTTACCTTGCAAGGGGAAGTGTCACAATGTGCGTATCTCTATGGAAGATTATAACCTACGCTCTGACATGTTTGCCTTGTCCTTAGGTGGATGTGATGTGGTTTTGGGCGTTCAATGGTTACGCACACTTGGCCCCATCTTATGGGATTTTGCTGAACTTTGGATGCAGTTTAGAGTCAATGGGGCACAACACAAATTTATGGGCTTACAACTAGGGTCTCTCTGCATCATCAGTTCACATCGCCTAGAAAAAATCCTTAAAAAGAATTCACATGGTGTCATCGCTCAGCTCAATTCCATTCAGATGCACCCATCAACAGTCTCCACTACTTCCTTGGATAGATATGCAAGTATCTTTGCTGAACCAATGCGCTTGCTACCTTCAAGAGACCTTTCCGGTAAGAATTTAGCCACATCTACCTCTCAGCAGGAAATGATGGCTATTTTGCATGCAGTACAGAAGTAGCAGCCATACCTATTAGGGAATTATTTCTGCATCAAGACTAATCTCCAGAGTCTGGAAAATTTTCTAGAACAATGGGTCTCCTCCCCAACACACCTGAAATGGGTTATCCAACTCATGGGTTATCCCTATGTGATCACTTACAAGAAGGGTAAGGACAATATGGTGGAAGATGCTCCTTCTCGCACAATTGATGACCCAGTTTCTCTTACAGCTCTTTCTCTGCTTGTTCCAAATTGGTTGCAATATGTTCAACAGGGCTCTCTCTTCTATGAACTCCATGCTTCTTCATCAACAGGGCACTCTGGGTTCTGCAAAATGTATGACCGGGAACAATGTAACTTCTTTTGGCAGGAACTAGAAATGACAATTCAATAGATGGTGGCTGACGATGATACTTTCCAAGTCAACAAGGGTGAAACGACACTCCTTTCGGGATTGCTCAAACCCTTGCCCATCCCTACACAGCTTTGGCCAACTATTTCTATGGATTTCCTAGCAGCGCTCTGGTGCTACAATACCACATCTCAAAGGACACCATATGAAGCAGTCTATGGAAAAACACCACCAGTTCTTCTTCCATACACCCTTAGCAGCTCCCCAGTTCAGGAAATTGACTCGGTTCTTCGAAACCGCGATCAGATTCTTCTCATTCTGCAGGACAATCTTCACATGGCCAGAATTCGCCTGAAACAAGCCGATCAGCACCGTTCTGAGCGCATTTTCCACGCAGCTGACAGGGTTCTTCTTCATCTACAGCCTTCCAAGCAATCCTCCTTGACACTCCAAAGGCGTCAGTGGCCCGAAATGCAACCCGAGGATGCTACCGGGGAACCACTCCTTCAGATTCTGCAGCAATTTCTCCAACCAAAGCTTTGAGGACAAAGCTTTTTCTAAGGGAGAGGGGATGTTAGGAACCTATGTCAACCCTTCTCTTTACTATGTTAGTATATTGTTGTTGGACGCATATGCTTTGTAAGTCGTCCCGTAGTATTTGTTGATCCGTAGTTTATATTAGCCCATAGTATTGGACGCATATGCTTTGTAAGTCGTCCCGTAGTATTATATGTCCCATGGTTTTGACTCATAGTATTGGGCATAGACTTAGTATGTAAGTGTATGTTGAGGTCATTGAAGGCACCGTGAAGTTAATTGTATTGAGCTTGCTCAAAGGAGGTTGCCCCCTCGAAGTGGCCCGTGATCAATATAAAAGTGATTCTGAGTTCTATTATTTCTGATATCTCGTGTATTTGCATTAATTAATTATTGCAGGTTCATCACATTACGCTCTTCCTTGCCTTCCACTTTTTTGGGGACTTCTTCAATGGATTGTCTTGACTCCTTGGTTATTTTTTCATCATAGAAAAGTTCTCCTCGTTCATATCTCCTCACATGCGATCAAATCCTTTTTAGTAGAGCTCTAATGTTGATTTGACCATACTCTCAGAAGTCCCGAACACTTCTTAAAGCCAATTGTCAAATTCAACATTAGATTAAACTTTGTCTAATATACAAGGAGATAAGATATCCTTGTAACAAGATCTCCTTGTAACATAGACAAGTCATCTCACTCTACAAGAATAGATCGGCTAAGGAGCACTCCCGCATGGAGTACGCAATGTGACCTCTAGCCCCCTACAATCCAATCCACATGATTGAACGAGGCTAAGCATCCGAGCCACAAACAAGGACTATGATGGGGCCATTCTCTCTGGGTTGTGAACCCATCCAATAGAATGATCTGCAAAATGTTTGCCTAATGCTAGAACCATGGAGAACATCAACAAGGTGGACGTCTCCTTCTTCAAGGGCATGAAACAAGAAAAACCTCCTTGAAATGGGATGGGCAGCTCATCTAGCAAAAGCACACCCTCCAAGTGGCACATGTGCTCAAAATGCACAGTTTTTTTAAACGACGGTTTTGAAATTGCCAACTTCCTCAATATTTATCGAAGTTTCTATTACAACCACTTTTCAAAAATTCCACAGCCACTCTGCATCTAATGGCGCTAAGCTAGCAAAATTCTAGGCACTCTATCAAAAGATAACTACTCCCAAACCAAGGACACCCCTCCAAATGGCTTAAGATCCCTAGTGCCAACTCATCAAAGAATGTGCAAATGCTAGATCCATGGAATGAGGAGTCAACCAATGAAAATAGAAGCAAAAATCTAAGAGCAAGGTCCCCACAATACCCAACCAACCTCATGAAGGAAGGAGACGACCCCTTCTTCAAGCAATAAAGTATAACCATGCATCAAAATGTGTGCAAAGAGAGAAGATCAAGGGGAGTGTTACACTAGAAATGATGACCAACCATGCCAAGATGCCATCCAAGTGTCGAGGAACAAGGGCATCCAAGCAAAGATGTGTATGCCTCAAAATATGTGCTAGAAGAGAGAGGGTGCTCTAAGCAAAACCAACAAATATCTTAATAAACCATCTCCAAATGTGAAACACATCAAATAAGCTAGGGCGCTCCAATAGAAAGCCTCCAAATATCATCAAGACATGCATATAGGCCTAGCGCTCCATCAAAATTCCATGTCATCAAGATGCCAATTTAACCCAAAAATGTTAGGGTGTTCCATCAAGGGATGATCAATGTGTCATGAGCAAGAGGTATATGGGAGAAATGCACCACTATCCCCTGGGGAGTTTTAGCTAGGAGATCTCAAACCCACCTACTTACATCAATAATCTTACTATCAAACATCCCATACGTAACACGTCATCAAGGAGCAATGATTAACACTTTAAAACTTAGGGAGAGCCTAAGTTGATGGGTTCCCACTCCATGAAAGCATGAAGTGTTAGATAATTGCATCAATGCTAAGCAAAAATACTCCAAGCATGCCAATATCACCAAGAGGAAAGCATATCAAGGTCAAAACATCATGGAGAGATCACATCAAATAGCTACTAGCACCAGCATCCAATCAATCAAAGGAGAGCAAAAACCCTAGGCCAAAGCTTACATGTACCCCAATCCATCCAAAGAATCATCTTGCAAGCTCGATCTTTGTGATTAAAATCACTAGTGTAACCCTCATACAATATAAAGGGTAACAAGCCCTACAAGTCAATAGCTCCAATTTTTCCGCGGATAAAGTACCAAAATAGATGACAAATTATATAAGGATCCATTTCATATAACAGGCACTTCAACCTTAGATCAATAAGGAGTATGGATCCCTTGCTCTTCTCAATCGACAATGTTTCCAGAACCACTTTCGGTACTTCTCATCCAAGATGGACCTCATGGACAATCATTCAGCCCACAGTTCTTTATGGTTAGAAGGGGTAGGGGCCTGACCTACTTGAGTTGGACTGGGCTATAAGACAAAGAGTGTACATACCCTCATGCTCCGTCATATCATTAAGAACAAGCAGACAATTCCTCACACCATTGTTCAAGTAGAGTTTGTGGCAATCCCTTTCAGCATGAGACCATTTTCAAATTAGTCACGCTTTTGCATCATATCTCCAACCCCGACCAATAAAGGGTATGGTTCCCTTGCTTTTCTCAAGTGGCAGTGTGGGGGGCTAGCCTACTTGAATCAAATTGGGCCAAGAAAAAGAGTGTACAAACCCTCATGCTCCCTCATATCATTGGGAGCAAAGAAACAGTTCCCCACGCCATTATTACGGCGAAGTTTAGGGCCCACCCCTTTTGGCTCCAGACCATTTTCAAATTGGTCTTACTTTTGCATCATAAATGACATTTTGATATCTCAACAACAAGTAAGGAGTGCTATGTGTACCTTGCTCACTGGTCCTCTGAAACCCTAGCCTCGAACCAACCTGTAGGTTGGGTTCATGATGGTTGGTTTTCAAAGGTTTCAAGTCTTCTCCGATTAATTAGTGACTGGATGGACCTCCTCCCTCCTCTCAAGTACTCTTTAGACACCCCTAGACACTTCTTGCAACAATAATTAGGTGATGAACATGATTATCAAAGATGACATCTACAAATAGTCTATCTAGGTCACTTGGCTTGCCCCACCAAGAGGATTGAAGCCCAAGATTGCTTTCTATGCAAACATTTCTTGTCACTAAGAGACTGCCTAATTGTTTGACCTCCTTACTTGCTCCGGCACTGGGAGCACGCATTCAAGATCTTGTTGGGCTAGTTTTGTATGGGTTCTCATAGGCTATGGATAGATGTAGGGCATCACATTACACAAGAGGGCATGATTTGCCACTTATGTCATATGCCTCTTCAAGGAGTCCCAAAACTGCCTCTCCACCTTTTCCAGTATTTTTGGTACCTAAATCAATGGTGCTTGGCCTTGTTCTCGAGGGATGCACTAGGCCTCCAATTTTCCACGCCAAGTGCTCCCCACCCCCAAAACCAAACATTACTCGATTGATTACATCCTTCTTTCAACTGATCCCAACAAGCAAGGGCATCAAGGGCCAACTCAACAACGACGCAATTCCAGCAGGGTCAAGATCCAAGAGTTCTCAAGGGGCTTGTTGTCCCCCATCAACTATACTTGTGCAAGGTCATTGACACAAGTATCGAGATAAAGCTCGACCTTCCAACAGATAAAGCTCCACTTCCAAACAACAACAATGGGCTCCCCCCATGAGGGCAAAGTAACACGCAAGGGACCAGTTCTTTTGGGAAACCTTCCATCATGAGCTTTTTGTCTTTGACCTCGAAAGCTAGGACTGATACTTTTAAAAAGGAAAATGACCCATAGTGCAGTGTTTCCTCCTCCTCCAATGACAAGTCTAGAGGGCCTTGAGCCTCCCCTTGTACCCAACCCCTCACCTTCACGGCATCCCTCTAAGGAGTTTTAGTCTTTGGCTTTTGGCCCTTAATAGTTTATGCATCACTCCAAATTTCCCAACGTCATGTTCTTCACTAGCTATCAAATTTTAGATTTCAAACTAGATTTTCTCTTGGTTTTTATAAAAGCAATCTTTGCACTCCCGCAAGTTTATTGATACTATTGTACTTGGCAGTCTCAATGACCTATTTGTGGTCACTTAGTGGACATTAATAAAATTATCTCATATCATCGTATCTATCACTATGAAGGGGTCGATGTCAAGTCTCCTGGTGTCATTGAAGGACTACTAGAGGCCAAGGGGGCCTAGATAGGTGATCCTAAGAAAAGCTTTAAGCAAAAATATGTGTCTCTGGTAAAGAGGCCAAGGAAAAAAAACTCATGATCGAAGTATGGCTCACCGACCAAACCCAGTGAGTAGTACATACTCTAAGAGAACCACGATTGGCTTTGAGATGGAATAGCTTGGTATATTTGTTGACTTGGTGGGAGGAAGTATATTGTCTCGCAAAAATGCTCTAAGGATGGGGGCCTTTCTAGAGCAACCAAGATAAGCTAGAAGAAAGAAGTAATGAGCCAAACGATACCAAGTCGTAGAGAGGTTGTGCAAGGTCGCCAAACTTTAGATAATCACCTCTCGAATATATAAAGGTAGGCATCTTTGATGAAGGTAGGAACAAAAAATGTCCCTTTGTCTTGGTCTCCTAGAGATGGCATAGCTAACAAATCCTCTCAGACCATGGGATGTGGTTACCCATTTCGATCTGTAGGTGGTGGGAGTAAATCCATCATTGGTCAAGCAAGATTATGAGATTGTGGATCCAATGATGTTGAATGCACTCAAGACAAACAATGAGAACATCATGGAATAACATGAAATGCTCATAATAAAAGGCAACCTTGCCATTAAGAGTTTAAAGGAGGGAGATCCAAGCACTCTAAATGTGCATACGATATGTCATCTCTAATTTCCTTGTTGATCTCTCCTTTCATGGGAAGAAGATGAATAGGGGCATCCAACGAATATTTGAAAGGAGGGAGGTGCTCTATAGAAATAACATTGGTGTAGAGAAAAGAAGCAACCTCCAAGAACAATACTCATTTGTGTACAGAAAGGTCTAGGGAAGTAAGCTCCTTGAAACATCAAAGAGCCAGATCTAGATATTTGTCTCATCCATAGGCCAAGTCCCATAGACTATGGATCTTATGAAGAGAGAAGACTATAACGAAAATGTTCTCCAAGCATAAAGAATAAGCCCACACTCAACTTGGAGATTGCTTGTGGCACCCTTTATTTGACACAAATCGTATTTGGAGTATAATAAACTATACACTCTCAACATGAACCCAATTTGCACTACAGAGGACAAATCCAACCCCCAAGGGCCCAAACCTCAACACCATAAAGAACTATGGGTTTAATGACGGTGTCAAAAAGGTACATCTTAGCAAGGAATGTCTTGAAAATGCAAGTTGAAATATTGCCTCTCAAGCACGTCCAAGGAAGCATACCCCTTGCGAAGACAAGGTTAGAAAGTAGACTCATAGTGAACCTAGGGCATATGAACTAGTGTTTAGGTTGTGGTAATCTCCACTTTGCCCCTCAAAAGAAGTAGTGAAAATCCTCCAAAGATTTCTTAGAGGTGCTAAAAATCAAATCATGACCTCAACTTTGTTAAGGTTAACCACCAGCTTCCTAAGGTCATAAAAGTTGATGAAAGCATCCAACTACCTTTGAAGGCCCTCAAAGGAGAACCACGTCATATACAAACAAGGGTATGGCAATCAACACATGGTGAAGGATGCAACCATCTACATGAAGGTTCTCCCTAAGATACTTTTCCAACTTGTCAATGAAGATCCCAAAAGATGTGGGAGATAGGGGCAACCCTAGTTGACCCTAATGGTGCTCTTGATAAAGTCAAAATAACCTGTCATCTGCAAAGCCAACCTTCAACTATCTCATAGAGCCTCAAAACAGCCACAATGAGAGACTAATGGAAACTAGTGTCTCACAATCTTTTGAACATTACGGATACTCTTGGGACTAAGTCAAAAGCCTTCCAAAAGGCTATAAAACAGCAAATGACTTTAGAAAACCATTGCCTAGTCTTCTCAATAATAGTACAATGTCAAAATGTGATCCAAGATTTGGTAGCTATTTCAGAAACCTACTTATCCTATAGCCATGAGCTTGTTTCTCTTTAAATAATTTGAAATCCACATATTCAAAATCATGGCATAGAGTTTAGGAAAGGTATGCCCAAACATGGTAGTTCTCTAGTTGTTTGGTTCTAAACTATCACCCAATTTAAAAATCAGGTGAATGATGTGCTATGACCACAATGGAGGGAAGCCCAAGCAAACTCCCTGATTGAAGAGATCAACAATGTGGGATGCAAGAGAGTCCATACCATGCTTTATAAATTCAGCCTAGAAGTGCTCGCCATCAACAACTCTACTCAAATTCAAAACCCTAATACCTCTCTTGATGTCTACCAAACAAAAAATATGGCAAGTAGTGGTTGGAATGTCCACAATTTTAGGGTTACTTGTTCTACATTTGGAATAGCTTCCAAGGCTATAGTCAATGAATAAAGGGGGTCACTATTAATATCACTTAGCCTAGAAAAGTTGTTTATCTCTAGAAAAGTGACTGATAGCATGGTGGATGGTATTGAGTGTTCCATAGTATTGACCATGGTATTGGAGTCTAGAGAAAGTTTAAAAGAGGGGCAATGCCTCATTGGGGGACATGTTGATTTGATATTGATTTCTTGCGACCATCTGGTGGTTTATCCAGAGTTTTCGTTTGGAGTTGGAAAACTCCATCCATCCATTGTGGTTTAGTTTCGGTGGTGAGATATCCACCCTAGCTAGACAAGGAAGAGGATCCATCCAAGGTCTTCACTCCAGCTTCATCTTTTGGCTTGGCATCATTTTAGGGAAGTGACCAATGAGTAGTAGAAGAGTCGTGGCATATTCTCGATGTTTGATTTGCTTATTGTGTGTTTCAACTGCCATATCAGCCATTAGAGTTTGTAATCTCAATTCTTTCATAATAATAAAAATGCTCATGTTGTCTCTCCATTCCTTGTATGCTTGCAAAGTATTTGGCGAAATGTCTTCATCAAAATGAAGGCATAATTGTTTGCAAACTGTTTGTTAAGAAGCACACAATTTTGGCCTATAATTGTATCAAGGATACTACAGTGGTATCAGAGTTGGTTTTCCTGCCAGCCTGAGGGGAAAATCAGGGTTTCCATTTGAGCTTATTTGGTGAAGACTGGAATATGTTCGTAAAGGGCGCATACAGTGGGAAATGACTAAATTTCTTGGACGCTGAACTTTGCTTGGAAATACAAGTTCACTTGAGGCCGAAGTCATCTTTGTGAGAGGATCGTCTTATTTGCTAAGGCCAAATTTGCCAAAGGAGAGAGGTCGCATTTTGGGCTCTGGTCCATGGGCATTAGTTGGGGTCGAGTTCTCTTGTGGAACCGTGGAGGTAAGAAGAGGAGATACGTAAGGGCCAACCCCTTAACAGTTGAACCGTGATGATGCAAGGAGGTCAGAAGCCTTAGCATAGCAACCGCATTTCCCTTGTGAGAGACTGCAGGTTTTCAGAAGATCGTGGAGGCTCCTTAAGGGGTTGATCCACCCTGTATTAGGATTGCAAGATAGAGGAGAGGAGCTGAGGGCTTGGAAGTGGCCAAGATAGCTTGTGGAGGGCCAAGAGCTTGGTATATGTCCAAGCAAATTCATAGGAGGCCTTGGCAATTTTGGAGAAGCAGAGAAGGGGTATGTGCTACCAGGAAGAGAGCCGAAACTCTTGAGGAGAAGACATCGTAGCAAGGGAGCCGTGAGGGGGTCTGTGTGGCAAGGGAAAGGAAGCCGTAGATTTGTGGACACGACGCAGCCTAAGTTACCGGAAACGCCCAAGCAGCTTTGGTGAAACGTCGTTCCTCGTTTTGGATCCTAAAACGGAGGGGATACGACCTTGAAACATCACTGATACATATCAAATTGGTACAAATACGTTTCAGCCTAGAGGTGATACATTTCAGGGAAATAGTAATATTAAATTCTTAAAGTAAAAGTGACATTCTTCTTGTATTTCATTTCTATCCTTTTACTTAAATTTTTAACATTGCCATTAAATGTTTCAAGATTTTTGAGAGTGGTTCCAACCTCATCGGACTTCATATGCAAAAATTAGAATTTTTAATCCCATTCAGAATTCAACAGACTTAACAATTTTCAGGATTGCAATGTTGCCAATGGATTCTATTATATATGAATGTATGGGATTGGCATTCAATCAAGCACATCAACCCCTCTATGTACCTTGATGTTGGTGGTGCTGATTGTTGAACTCCTTTGTCTTGGATGGACTTGGACCCAGTTCCATAGCCAGAGGATGTGAACATTGGTGTTGGACAGGTGCCTTCAAGCCCAGGGGAATCAAGCCAGGCTTGCGATCCCTATTTTCAATATGCTTTTGTTGAGGACATAGATGATGACTCTACTCTGAGCATGCGGATTCAGATGATATTAGTTAAAAGTTTTCGTAGTATCATGTTACATGTATGATTAATGATATTCGATAGTAGTGTCAGGTGATGATGATGATGTACAATGATAATATTATGATGACAATGTTAATATTTATAATGATGACGATATATATATATATATATATGTATGTATATGGCGTTTCCCCGTCGTATCATATCTGGCTTTTTTGAAAATTTGTTGTATCTGTTCCCCCCCCCCATATCTGTATCCGTATCCGCTTCACTGCAACTTAGGACGCAGCAACAAAAGGGAGGTCACGAGGCTAAGTAGAGGCCGCAACACCTTCATTCATGGGGGTCGAGAGCAGTAAAAGAACCATGAACTCTAATGTAATGTCCCTCCTATCCTACAAGGCTATGGAGAGGACACTAATAATAATACTGGACATCTAGTCCCACACTTAAACAAATAAGCATTCATATAAATTCATGATGGAGAAATGCAAATGCATAAACATTTGAATACACAGCAGAATTTGATTCCAATATACATCCAGCATACATTCCAGATTTTCATGCCATTCATCAATTTAAGCAATATCAAATTAGCAAAGGAGAATACTTATCTTAAACCAAGTAATCCCTGAGCAACCAGCTACGCTTCTGCAACGTTCCACCCAACCGTAGGCCAGTGTGCTCCTTAATCTCTCAGCACCACTGCCACCCCCGAGCTGGGCATGATCTCCACAAGGAAAAAGGGGAAAATAGGCTCTCACATAGCCAAGGATACTCCAGAATCAACCAAGCCAATCAGCAGTTGGGTTTCTCAGGCTGCTAAGAGATGGGCAGAGGTGAATTACTAGGCTAGTGGCTCAACCATTGAGCTATGGATACTTCATTGGGCTCATCAAGCCAAATCTGTCCTCTTCCACTCCTGAATCTCCTGCTCACAGGTTCAAACTAAACAGGGAGGGACATAACAGCCAGAAATGCAAGTGCTGGGCGTTTTTGCGGTAGGATGCCCAACGATGGGATTTCAACCAGTTCAGAAAAACGTGGGAAAGCCCAAAACGAAAATTGGAAAATGGGAAAACAACCCCAGGAGCATAATCGTTTTCATAAAAACGTCCATGGGTATTTTGGGGCAAAAACGACCTCTATAAGCCCCAGAAAATCGTGGTTCTCTTCTCCCAGCCACTATGCTAACCAAAAACGTGTTCCCAGGCATGGAAGAATGCAGAGAAATGGTGAAAACGTGAAGGAAAAACTCCAGTTCGCCCCCAGGCTGCGTGAGAGAGGAAAGACTGTCGTTCCGAATGGCTTGGGAAGGCAAAACGTGGGTGATTTCTTGCCTTGCAAGCAAAAATTCGAATTCCCCGATTGATGGCTTGCCCATACCCGAAATTGGCTGCCATACCTCATCATTCCCAAGGCATTAACTGCCTCAACCAACTCTGGGAAGAATTTAATGATTGGGGCATAAGCCAAAATGGGTAGTTGGGATCTCATGGGTTTTCTCATTGACACATGGATTGACTCCATTGGCTCAAGGGTTTGGTTATTTTTCCTCCCTATTCCTTGTAAGATCATGCCCCATCTCTTTGTTGCATTGCATAGCTGGTTGTGGGTTTTTTTTTCCATTAAAATTGCATATGTACATGATGTCCGAATTTACATTGTGCACGGCCAACACAAGAACCATATGCATCTATTCTAATTGCCGATACATAAAACGATAAATCAATGGCGGCGCCTTGGCCTTGAGCTCCTCACCATGACTAAATAACAATATTTACATCATTTACAATAGTAATGCAATAGGGTCAAGATGGGGACATTACATTCCCCTCCCCTTGGAATAACACCGTCCTCGGTGTTCCAACACTTCGGAAAATAAATACCCACTTTACATATGTCCAAAATTCACAAAATGTGGGAGGTTTGTCCTTCATTTCACCTTTTACTTGGGTTTTTCAGGACTAAGTCCTTTGGTCTTTACAAGCTGCTCTTGCTGGCTGGGACCTTCTATCTCTGCAGGAGGACATCGTTCCAAAACAATTCCTTCCTTTTCTTTTCCTTCCAACGGGTCCACAAACCTGGGGAATTTACTGTTGCTACCCTCTTGATATTCTCTTGTTGGGCAGTCACGGAGGCAATGATTTCCTCCACATCCCCAACATTTCATTGGCGGCTTTACCTTTTCCCGGTCCATTTCCTTTGAGTCTTCCCACCTGGAACGTTTCTTAATCGGACGATTGGATGAATGCTTCTTCATTGATCCACTTTCCTTTCCCTTGCTGATTGCTCCCAGAATGCTTTTTACCTCTTTTTGCAGACGAATAGAGTCCTGCAAAGCCTCATGGTTTATCTCATTCTGTTGCCTCTGTAGCTTGAGCATCTCCCCAAGATTTTCTTGGGTCCTGGCAATTGTTTAAAGAAGACTTTCAGCCAACTCTAATAGCCCTCGGTCTGCTGCCATGGTCAATGGGCACAACTGAACACACTTTGCTTACTAGCAACACTTTCTTGTGCCGGCTGCAACCAATTGTCTCACTTTCTTACCTGTGAAATTCATCATGGGAATTCTTTGTTAGGACAAGCATAATATAAACATTAAGATTAGTCAATTATTTTCCCAATTGACATGGAATGTCCATGCTTTATTCCTGGGACTTCCACACTTTTCATGCTTTCCCAAATACACATGAACTCATTTATGTTCATCCTTTCACAGGAAATTTATTATTTCAGCATTCACAATTCATCTCAAGCAATTAAACACAATCTATTTTCAGCCATGATATGCATTCAACAATCTTTTGTTCTATAAATGCTTCAATCAAAAGGAAAGAGAAGAGTAGGGGTTTCTCCCTCTTAGTCTTGTTCTATTATGGAGCTACACCATCGATGTGGTTTCATGCTCCTTAGTCTCTTTCACTTCAATGTGAATGCTTTGACTTTCCTTTCTTGGCTATGACACTTAGTGTCTAAGGTTTGTATATGGACTTTCAGCTAGGGCACCCTTCCCATTATTGCCTATAGAACCTTTGGCTGCTAGGATCCACTTGTATCCACTAGCACCATCTTTCATTACTACTCATACTGAGCTCTTTAGGACGGTCACATGTCCACATGCATCTCTAGGATGCCTTCATAATCCTTGCTTCCAGCAATACCTACACTCAAACATTGAATCAATTCGCATGTTTAGTTCATTTTCATAGGGTTTATCTCTAATCAAGAGTTTAGGAAATCATAACCAAATCATATACACACGTATATTCATAAGCAAGAAACTGCAAGGTAACTGAATACTTATCTGTATTGGATGTCTTTACTTTATTCCACGGGATCCTTCTTTGCTTTACAAGCCTTGGATTTCCTGTGAACACAATAACGAATGTTGGGCCAGCACGTAGGCTACTCCACAATCATTCGAATAGGCAATTCCAGGCCAGTACGCCGACTGGGTTTATCAATCATTTCCTTTAGCAATATGCTAGGCCAGTGCTTCGATTGGTTTTATCAATTGTTTAAGGGGGATTGGGCCAGCGTACACGCTGCTTTACCATATCAAGTAGTTAATGCCCAACTAGTCACTCTCTGGACTTACCAAGAACTTTATAGCGTTCAACCAACTACTCCCTGGATTTCTTAATAATTTATATCGCCCACTCATTTACTCTCTGGATTTACCAGCAATTTATAGTCTTTCAAGGTCTTGCCTTCCTGCAATGACCAAGGTTTCCAACAAAGAAACAATAGTGTATCAGCTTAGCTGTCAGAAGACTTATAGCTAAAATCTTCATTATTCCAAACAAGACATAAATGAAAACGAATACTTATCTGTATTGTGCGTTTTTCCTCTGGTCCACGGGATCCTACTTCGCTTTGCAAGCCTTGGGATCGCCTATGGACTTGGATATAGTTAATGCTTAACCAATACGCCTCCCCATCAGCTAGATTTACCAAGCATTTGGTGGTGCCCAACCAGTGCCATACCTGGTTGGCCCTCTCCAGTGCCGAGCCAGCACATTCATCTAGGTCATCGACCAATGGAAGGAAACTGCACCACCGACCATTATAGGTCAAGGCTCTACTATGGAGCCATAGGCATCTCAGGGTTTTCAATCAGTCCTCGACGCCCGCCCTCCCACTGCTGTCCCAGTAGAGATTTTATGCCTTTACCAATACCACCACACCTTCTTGTACCATCTGACCATTATAGGTCAAGGCTCTACTATGGAGCCATAGGCATCTCAGGGTTTTCAGTCAGTCCTCGGCGCTCGCCCTCCAACTGCTGTCCCAGTAGAGATTTTATGCCTTTACCAATGTCACCACACCTTCTTGCACCATAACCCTTCACACACATCAACTCTTCATTTATACAAGGATGCCACTCCTTCTCTTGTGCAAATCGGTGGTTCCTTTTAGGAACTTTATAAGTGACTTTCTTGACTGCAGGTTAACATGACCCCTACTCACACAAGGATGATACCTTCTCGTATTACACAGCTCTTCGGGCCTGTCCATCCCTTCTGGTAATATTTCACGTGAGCATAGAAAGGTTGCCAATTCCCATACAGTCCCTTTTGCGTACCCTTCTTCACTTTTCCCTTTAATGTGTAGTATCAATCTGCATCTGTGTAGGCTGACAATACAGGAAGGATAAGCAAGCTCATCAGTATTGCTGTTCAATTCTTAACCACATTCCATATCATTCACTACCAAGTATTGAAACACTAGGAATGCGTCCATTCCCTTAGGGTGTAGTCAATATTGAAAACCCTATCATGACCCAGCACCAGAAAAGGTGTGCACCCCCTTTCTGATGTGCGCCATGTAGGCCCTAATCATACTCAATCAGTTTGCAATGATATAAATAAGATAGAGCATGCTCTGCATATTAACCCTAATAATTTAGACATGCATGTTCTTGTCTAGGGTCACAGAATACTCATTCATTTTTGCAGATGTGTCTCACATGCCTTCTGGGCATAGCTTTACCATCTCACTTTCATGGTTTACCGACATGCGGTTTGGCGGAGACATTATCAATGGGGTTTCACCCGAAACCCATTTCCAAAGCATGGGGTCTTTCCCATCTGGTTTGGTTTCTGCAGGCCATCACACATGATCTTCCTGCAATGTGTCATCCTAGCACACTTTGGCTTCTACACATGGTAGATCTCGGTCTTTACTATGGACTTATCCTCATTGCCATATGCAAGACCTTTCTACCTGAAAACTGAAACTTCAATTAGCCAAACGCGTTGTGAGTATCTACGCACATAAATCATTCATTGCCATAACAATTACTGAAGTGATCTCAGAATTATAATACTCAATAATTCAAATACCTTCAGCTATTTAACATTTGAAATGTAATGAAACATATATACATTTCTATACATGCATCACTATCACAATAAAATTGCAAAACATAGTCACACTATCTATGCAATTTAAATAACTGTAAATACTCATTACTTCCTTTCCATGCAGCTCTGTCCTTCCAACAGAGTGCTTGGGTAGCCCATCACATGTCTACCTTCTTCATGCAGTCCTTCTCCTGCATTCATAGCAACTTATGGAATGGTCTCAGGATTAGCAATAGTCCACCATTTCATTTATTATCTAACTGCATTGAAACATATATATGTCACACCCATGCATCCACACGATGCATTTCAACATGCGCACCTACACATGCCTGCATATTTACTACATTTACCGAATATTTCAATGCATATCTCTTCAATGTCATCTTACATGATTTCATGAATACTATGCATTCAATCATACTATGGCCTAACCATGATTACTACATACATCATGCACTACCATGACAGGTCCATAAGTCCTCAGTTGCTTTGCTTGTTAAACTCACAACCAATCTTCACCAATTACATGACATGAATTCATATGAATGCATTGAGGTTTCTAGAAACTATAGGGTGTAAGGCTCCTTGCCTTCATTTACCCACACCTGACCATACTTGGTAGGTTAACATTCACATTCAGGCACTCAATGCAACCCAAATCACCTTAGTTTAAGCTTAGTTGAAGAGATTCACCAAATCCTCTTTCAACATTCCTGCAATTAAGCATAGTTAACCCTTACCTGCATGGTTGTTATCAATATCGCTTGATGTTACCTGATCAGTCGGCCTCTTACCAAGGCTACTCAGTCCTTTTGCCAACATCATGATCATGTATTTGTTGCACCATCCTCTCTTCATGAGGTTGCATGCAACAATCATCACCCACATCCTTAGCCATGCTTCGGTTGCCTCTGGTCCTACAACCAATGCGAACACAACTAATTATTAGCAGCCACGATCATTGTCTTAGGTGGCTCATTGCATATGTAAAACCTCACTATTTTACCAATATGCAATATCATATACATGCAAAAACATTTTCACATGCACTGTGCAATATGCCATCTAGTACATATTCACTTCATCTATCTATCCTCTTGCATTTCCAGCATCCCTATGCCATAATTTTCAGTATAGACAACTCAGGAAATATAAATATAATAGCAATGGAGGAGTTAAGGAATTCTTCCCAATTCCTCATTCCATCATGGAGTTCCTCATCATAGCTAACCCTTTCCTTGGCTTCCCTACCAAGCATACAAGCAATCATTAGCTATGATATTATCATGAATTAGCAATTCAACATATACATATGTGCGATCATTCATTCTTGCTATTTTCCAAACATGCAATTCGTATGCTATAACGGAAATAGTTTAAGGTGAGGCATTTTCCCTTTCATCTTCCATAATGGATATCACAACCAATTTCTCTTGCTGAGAATTCCATCCTTTATGCCATATGTGCTCCTCATCCCAAGAGTGCATTTCACACTTTCAATGACTGTCTTCGGGGATGACGGGGGTCAAGGGGGCTTGCCCCCTTGTTACAAATCTTGTCGCCGTTGCGGGGCGGTTCGCCGGACGCTTCCGCAGTTGCGGAGCGATTCGGCGAATGCTTCCGCAGTTGCGGAGCGATTCGCGGAATGCTTCCGCAGTTGCGGAGCAATCCGCCGAACGCTTCCGCAGTTTCGGGGCGGTTTGCTGAAGCCTTCCGCAATTGCGGGGCGTTTTGCTGAGTGCTTCCGCAATTGCGGGGCGTTTTGCGGAATGCTTCTGCAATTTCAGAACAACTTGCGGAACGACTCGCCGAAGTCTTCCGCAGTTCGAGTCGTTCCGCAGTTGCAGAACGATTCGCCGAAGTCTTCCGCAGTTGCGGAACGATTCGCCGAACTCTTTCGCAATTGCGGAACGATTTGCGGAATCCTTCCGAAGTTTCGGAAGAGAATTCCTTCCACAATTTTGGAAGAGAATTCCTTCCGAAAATTTCCTTTCGACGCCGAACACTTAGAAAATTTTTCCGCTGTTTCGGAGCAGTTCGCCGAATTCTTCCGCGTTGCGGAACAACTCGTGGAATCCTTCCGCAATTTCGGAAGAGAATTCCTTCCGCAATTTCGGAAGAGAATTCCTTCCGCAGTTTCGGGGCTGTTCGCGGAACTTTTCCGCAAATTTCGGAACAATTTCCCGAACTCTTCCTGAAACAGACTTAAACAAAAAATTTCCAAAAACTCTTAAGAAAATTTTTGAAATCTTCCCTTCTTTCAGTGATGACTGCTGCTCAGCAGAAGGTGATCTTACCTCTATAATCTATCCAACTTAGCATGTTTAGGCCCAATGCTGAGACCTGTGGTGATTAGGAAGGGATCTTCCCTTGTAACTATAATTGGATTTGGCCCATAGAGGCCCAATGCTGCAACCAGCAGCTCTGATACCAAATTGTAATGTCCCTCCTATCCTACAAGGCTATGGAGAGGACACTAATAATAATACTGGACATCTAGTCCCACACTTAAACAAATAAGCATTCATATAAATTCATGATGGAGAAATGCAAATGCATAAACATTTGAATACACAGCAGAATTTGATTCCAATATACATCCAGCATACATTCCAGATTTTCATGCCATTCATCAATTTAAGCAATATCAAATTAGCAAAGGAGAATACTTATCTTAAACCAAGTAATCCCTGAGCAACCAGCTACGCTTCTGCAACGTTCCACCCAACCGTAGGCCAGTGTGCTCCTTAATCTCTCAGCACCACTGCCACCCCCCGAGCTGGGCATGATCTCCACAAGGAAAAAGGGGAAAACAGGCTCTCACATAGCCAAGGATACTCCAGAATCAGCCAAGCCAATCAGCAGTTGGGTTTCTCAGGCTGCTAAGAGATGGGCAGAGGTGAATTACTAGGCTAGTGGCTCAACCATTGAGCTATGGATACTTCATTGGGCTCATCAAGCCAAATCTGTCCTCTTCCACTCCTGAATCTCCTGCTCACAGGTTCAAACTAAACAGGGAGGGACATAACAGCCAGAAATGCAAGTGCTGGGCGTTTTTGCGGTAGGATGCCCAACGATGGGATTTCAACCAGTTCAGAAAAACGTGGGAAAGCCCAAAACGAAAATTGGAAAATGGGAAAACAACCCCAGGAGCATAATCGTTTTCATAAAAACGTCCATGGGTATTTTGGGGCAAAAACGACCTCTATAAGCCCCAGAAAATCATGGTTCTCTTCTCCCAGCCACTATGCTAACCAAAAACGAGTTCCCAGGCATGGGAGAATGCAGAGAAATGGTGAAAACGTGAAGGAAAAACCCCAGTTCGCCCCCAGGCTGCGTGAGAGAGGAAAGACTATCGTTCCGAATGGCTTGGGAAGGCAAAACGTGGGTGATTTCTTGCCTTGCAAGCAAAAATTCAAATTCCCCGATTGATGGCTTGCCCATACCCGAAATTGGCTGCCATACCTCATCATTCCCAAGGCATTAACTGCCTCAACCAACTCTGGGAAGAATTTAATGATTGGGGCATAAGTCAAAATGGGTAGTTGGGATCTCATGGGTTTTCTCATTGACACATGGATTGACTCCATTGGCTCAAGGGTTTGGTTATTTTTCCTCCCTATTCCTTGTAAGATCATGCCCCATCTCTTTGTTGCATTGCATAGCTGGTTGTGGGTTTTTTTTTTCATTAAAATTGCATATGTACATGATGTCCGAATTTACATTGTGCACGGCCAGCACAAGAACCATATGCATCTATTCTAATTGCCGATACATAAAACGATAAATCAATGGCGGGGCCTTGGCCTTGAGCTCCTCACCATGACTAAATAACAATATTTACATCATTTACAATAGTAATGCAATAGGGTCAAGATGGGGACATTACATCTAAGTGGTGACAATGGAGCCATGTCGTGGCTTTTTTGGGGGGAAGAGTCGTTAGCTGGAAGTAGAGGACCGATAGTTGTGAAGAAGACTGAGTTAGTTTGAGGAAGGTGGAGTCATAATAAAGAAGCCAAATTTCTCATTGGGGTCGTAGTCCATTGAGGAGTCGAATTCACCAAGAAGACAAAGCCATTGCTGAGGGAGCAACAATTGAAGACATGGGCATAATTCTTCCAGGTTTTTGTTGTTTTGTATAATCATGGTAGTCTGTAGCTGTTGTAGCAACCCTTAGATTGTTGAGTTGTTATCATCTATTATTTCATAATAAAAGTACCGAAGTTGTCCCTCCTACCTTGTGTGCAAGTGAAATGGTCTCAAATGTTTGATGAAATGTTTATGAGAAATGCATATTGCAAGCATACAAACAATGGGTTTGGGGGTTGAAAATACATACTACAACAGTGTTATATCAGTGATAGAGAGGTGCTTAATTTAAGTTGCAAGATAAGGCAACCCATAAACAAGTTTGAAAATCAAATTGGCTTGGAAAATCAAGAATATATCGGTGCCAAAAATCATAACCAGTCAATCCAAACTATCCATTCCTTAGTAAGGGATATTATAGTTGCCAGCTTATGATTGCATGAGGCATTAATGGTTAGAAGGCAAGATGGGGAGCAAAAGGACGCCTAGACCATGGTTTCCAACATTCCTTGAGGGGCAGCCCACAAAAGCATAGGAGCAATAGAGTCAAGATGAGATTACCATCTACTACAGGGAATATCTGGCATTGGAAGATAAGTTATGTGTAGTCGTACCCTTTCATGAGTATCACATCGCCAAACATATCTTCAAGTATGGAAGACCTACCAAGGATTTGGAATAGTATTATCTTAAAAGCTTAGAGGTGGGAGATGAGGAGAAACATGCAGCTATAGCCTTACTGAGGAATTGTGCATAGAGGAAAACCAAACAGCAATTCATGAGGCTAATGACACCAGTATAATGGATGGGTTTATCGAGGATGCAATTTCCAAATAAGCACATGATGAGGATGCAACAGCTTATCCTACTTATGATGGCATGAAGGAGCCAACCTCCTTCCATATACATAATGTTGATGATGACATGGATTCCACACCTCATCTTATTTATGACATGGATGATGATTGTGGTCATGACCAAGAGCCCATCATGATCGTACCTCGAGATGGCAAGTTGGGAGTGGATGCACCTAAGCATGAGGAGAACTTAGCACGAGATGAATTACCTTTTGAGGATGATTTCATTTCTTAGGAGGAAGACAATAAAGGGGCTGAAGTGATAGATGAGAGCTTGTATGGGGATAATGATCCACATGAGTCAGTTGATCCTTTGTATGACAGCCCATACCATGCTGATGAAATGACATTGAATGACTTGGCGAGCCAACTATTGGTCATAGAGGAGTAGATTGTGCAGGTATTTACGAGAGCAGATGGTGCTCATAAATTTAATGAAGATCTTATGTGGAAGACCCAATTGGAGGAAAGGCACAAGGGAGTTGCAGAAGGGGTCACTAGTACCCAATTACACATCATCAAAGAAGCATTGGAGCAGATAAAGTCTGATTACTTGCAGTTGTTCATAGATATGGACCTTGCTCTTAAGTTCGCAGAAGATAAGGCAAGGAAGGTTGAGGAGCTTAGTTACCAGCTAAGCTTGGCACGATCTTCATCATTGACAGCAATAGAGACTTCACCATCTTTGACAGCAGTGACACATGAGGGCATGGGTGGAAATCATGGTTTGAGGGGAGAGCCTTTGGTGATCATTAAGCACGAGGAGCATTTAGAGTTGCAGGTGCCTGAGTTTAACATGGAGGACCATGAGCCGACTCAGTTGGAGAGAGGTCTAGTCATGGAGGAGATAGTTGAGTATATTCCCTGTGGACAAGCCAACAAGGCAGTATATGCATATAGAGATTGGGTGGACAGATATATGACGGATCTAGGGACATACTGGGATACAGGCTCAGTTGACATCAGTGGAGTGTTGGCTACAGTAGCCCATATAGGATACCCGATGGCACAAGAGGATACAGGTGTATGCAGCAATATACAGGAGGATATAGGCGTGTGCAGGAGTATACAGGGATACATAGTGGCACACGGTAAGGTCAACTAGAGTTTTGGAGTATTTCCTCCAAGGAGACCACCTAACAGAGTTCATGAGCATACACTTGAGTTTGGTTTACCTGGGATTGGTAAGTGGATGGGTGAGCTTCAGAGAGCAGTAGATCCTTCGATGATCTATCTTCATCCAAGATATCATTAGATGAGAGCTAGGGAGCTTGCTGCCCACAGGTCTACTCCCAAACTTCATCATAGGTTTTGGGTCATGCCCTTGGGGTTGACCAACACACTAGCTACTTCCTAGCCGCACATGTAGTGGCAAAGATATCTATTGTTGTTAGACAGCAAGGTTTGGGAGGTTCCCCTAAGACAGCTGGATGAGGCGGGTGACATCTTGGCCACAACAAAGGTCTTTCATTTGTATCATGGAAGTGGTACATAGAGTGCACAGGAGAGCTTGGATTGGCTCACAGGGATCGCAACTAGCAGAGTAGGGGATGACATCATCTCCTATAGAGATTGCCCATGTTTAGACCTTGAGTCCTCACTTAGGGGGAGGATCATAAGGGCTATGCGAGATTCATTCTCCAGGAAGGTGCTCGGATTCCATGGGTTATTTGAGCACATTGATGGTGATAGCAGATTACTAGATGCAATTTGGTAGGAGATGAACAGATTAGCAGGATTAGAGTCGATGTCAGGTACTTGGTTTCCACATGAGGATTGTGTTTTGGGGGCTTGGCTAATTGAGACTTCGATGTTTATCAGCGTGGCACAGCAGCAGTCAGTAGGAGTTGAGTTTGATGGACTTCCTATTTGATAGTGGGATCTGGGCATTCATCCAAGCGATGGATTGCTTCAGATTATAGCGATGATCAACAGAGTTGTGACGGTGATCAGTCTGCTATATTTATGGGATGTCAGTGGAGGAGAGATTGAGACTTCGTCTTTATGGCAAGGCAGGCTTCATTTTCCAGTATGCAGGATCGAGCTCAACAATGGAGCTGATACAGATGAGACGGCTAGTCTTCGCTTTCTAGAGTTTATTCTTGGGATGCTTAGGCTTGGATGCATGGAGGAGTTGTCATTTGAGATGTTTGTGCAGCTTATGATTGCTTGGCTCTTTAGGGGTAGACAGATGGACGCTTGTGTTAGCACTAGGCAGACATACACAATGGGTAGAGGATGTTTCACACCTTACAGGATAGTTTGGGATCCTGGTGACTTTACCGGGGTGCCTATGTAGACCTTCATCCACGGTGGTCGGTTCAATTCTTACAATCATTTTAGCTCAGAGTTCCAAGAGAGGAGGATGTAGACGAGGTGTGACAGACGGATGATGATTAGAGTGGCGCAACGTTAGCATGGTGGTCTCTTTCTGAGATTAGCTTGGGACCCTGGGATTTTAGACAATTCCTCAGCTAACACCGAGTCGAGAGCTAGTTTTTGGTCTCATTCCGGGTTCAGTCCGGTTCATTCGATGGAGTGTCAGGCAATGGTGGCATTGCTTGAGGACAAGCAATCTTTGGGAAGGGAGGATTGTAATGTCCATAATTTTAGGGTTACTTGTTCTACGATTGGGATAGCTTCCGAGGCTAGAGTAAGTGAAGAAAGGGGGTCACTATTGATATCACTTAGCCTAGAAAAGTTGTTTATCTCTAAAAAAGTGACTAATAGCATGGTGGATGGTATTGGGTGTTCCATGGTATTGGCTATGGTATTGTTTATCTCTAGAAAAGTGACTAATAGCATGGTGGATGGTATTGAGTGTTCCACGGTATTGACCATGGTATTGGAGTCCAAAGAAAGTTTAAAAGAGGGGCAACGCCTCATTGGGGAACATATTGATTTGATATTGATTTCTTGAAACCATCTAGGGGTTTATCCAGAGTTTTCGTTTTGGGGTTGGCAAACTCCATCCATCCCTTGTGGTTTAGTTTCAATGGTGAGATATCCACCCTAGCTAGACAAGGAGAAGGATCCATCCAGGGTCTTCACTTGAGCTTCATCTTTTGGTTTGGCATCATTTTGGGGAAGTGACTAGTTAGTAGTAAAAGAGTCGTGGCATATTCCCAGTGTTTGATTTGCTTATTGTTTGTTTCAGCTGCCATAGCAGCCATTAGAGTTTGTATACTCAGTTATTTCATAATAATAAAAATGCTCATAATGTCTCTCCATTTCTTGTATGCTTGCAAAGTATTTGATGAAATGTCTTCATCAGAATGAATGCATAATTGTTTGCAAACTGTTTGTTAAGAAGCACACAATTTTGGCCTATAATTGTATCGGGGATACTACAGGAGGCAAGTACAAGGGACTGCACTAGTAACTCACAGAGGGAAGTAACATGTGAAATCCAAGACTAATGATCAATGTTAGAACGAAGGGGATCCTTGTTGAGGAAGACAAGCAAAGGTGCAGCAGGTTGAGAGGAACTTGCGTCTTCTTGAAAAGAGAAAGTTCTGTTTTTTGCATCAAAGGATACAACCATATTCCTGAAGTTCTGTTTTTTCATTTTGCATCAAAGGATACAACCATATTCCTATTGTGTGGATGGGTTGTGGGAAGGGTGATGGGTAAGGACAAAGCAAATATATAATATATTTATGCTTAGCCTTACACCCATAATCAAACCAACAATTCATGGGATAATTACCTCAGGAGCTGAAAGGTTTCCTAGGATGGATGGTATGGGTGTAGGAATCCAAGGCAACTTCCCACATGGCATTGAGAAGTGAGTCATATTTGGCCTTGACCATTTTGAAGAAGGAAAATAGGGTGAAAGGAGGAATGAGTTAGAAAAGAGAAAGGGCATAGGCATCTGTGTATTTGACATTGAAATGAATCAAGGTAATAGTAATAGCTTGTAATACATCAGATATAACAATAATAAGCCAAAGAGAACCCACAAGGCATGACATCCATATTGCTCGTGATGTTGGTACCGGAGTGAAGGAAGGTTATTATCACATCAACCAAAGGACTTGCACCCCAGAGCCAACTTCCAGATTGGCAAAGATTTTTGGGCAGGCAATGTCTCATAAAGTGCCTTTGTCTCGAGATAGTTATCCATGCAGAATTGTTCACAACACACACACACACATGGCAAGAGTAGAGTAATTATTTACGTGAAATAAAATCCCACCATGCGGATATGACACTGTAGTGGCAGCTTGTAATACATCATGATCACACAGATAACAACCACAAGCTAGAGAGAACCCACAACACATGACACTGATATTGTCAGCGATGTTAGTACCAAAATAAAGTAGGATGCTATCACATCAACTCAGGGACTTGCACTCCAAATCCAGCCTCCAAATGATCAAACTTTTTTACAATTTGTCCTTTCTTTTCTTTCTATTGGAGTTAAGTCTTTTGGGTGCTCCTACTGCTGGTATTTCATGTTGATGCACTTGAATCTTATCAACCTATTTTTGGCCAGTCATGAACAATAGTATAATTTCAATTTCAATGTCTTACAACAGTGGTTTAGATTCCTATTCTGTGCTAGTAGATATTGCACATCTCTTAGCAGCCTTAAGTGATGGGCAACATGGCATTACCTTCCTACACTTGCAAGCTCCAAAGAAAGGGTCATGAGTGCCCTACTGTGGTCATTTGTTGGACATTAATCAAATTATCTTATCTTATCATATCATGACAGTTTTTAAATGTTGCAGTTGAACTATGGGTTTTTGCTAGTACCGGAATCGTCTCATGTCCTCCTTTTAAAAAAAAGGAATAGTGACTTCAGCACCTTTATTTTGGGTCCTGTCCTCCTTGTATTACATATTTCAATGTACAAACTACAATCACCAACTTCAAGTTCCTAACTAGTCACTCAATTACGCTTTTTCTCTGATTGCCAACTTTTATGTCTGGTGAACAAATAATGTACAAAACATAGATTTGCATGTGGCTTATGAAAAACAAAGTTAACTAGAAATCCTGACAAAGTCCGGTTTGACTCACGGTAGAAATTAGCATGTTTTTCAACAATTCAGGATGCATTTCCAAGTTTAACAAGCTTTTATTGTGGATTACAAATTAAAACAAAGTCCTGCTTTTCGTAAAATTCACCAATAAAAGTAATTTTGCCATATGGCCAAACTCTGTCGGTTGGCAATGATCCTAATCACCAACGAAAAATATCCCTGGGGGTGCATCTCAATACCCTTACAAGTTCCAAACACAGCAAAGTTTACCAAAAATCATATTCCATGCATCTCACATGATTTTAATCTCAGTATAGTGATTTTTCTTAATGCTTCATATAATATATTACTTCAGAGAACAAATAAGTACATCGGGATTCAAGGTGGTTACAACATGTAGACAACAGGGTTGCCAGGAAAGCCCCGGTCTACAAAAACTAAGAAGGCCAGAATACAAGCCCGGCCCCCTCTATATAGTGCTTTCTGATACATAGTAACCTTTATTCACAAGAAAAACTTCCATTGAATCTCTGGTCTTCCGAACATGATTGCAAACGTGAAGAGGAGTACAAATACAAACTTGAATGAAGCCAAACATGGATATCAGGTTACAGTCATTAAACAGTGGTGTCCCACTAAGTTAGGGGAAAACAGGTAGTGTACCCTGGAATCTGGATTCCCTGACTACTAGGAATCAACTACCGTGATTTATCACACTATCGTAAAGGAACATTTGTGCCGGTGGGTATAATCTAGCTCACTGATGCCACTAGTTCCATTCTAATCGCGGTCAATAGTAACATCGCGTTAACATTTTGCAGCTGAAAGAGGGTTAAACTTCTAAAACCCTGAAAGGCGAAGGCCAATATTTATATATCATAGAGGCTATATGAGAATATGGAATATAATGTATGAACAGGAGCAGAAGAGATTATAAAGACCCTACTCAGTTCCCGAGGAAATGAGGAGCTCTGTGTTTTGAGGGGCTGCTTAGGAGCCTTTATCATTGCCAGCTACATGTCACTTTGTGAAAAGAAAAAAATGCCACTACCCATTGTTTAGTTTCAAGTTTATAGTAGAAAGCATTGACTATTCACCATCATAAAACAGAAGCTTTCACTTGAAATCGATTTTATGTTCAATTTTATGTTCTGGGATTAGTTTTTGAGCCAATGGCATTCATGACCTAATTTCTCTGAATTTATTTAATAGTGGGGAATAAATGTTAAAATAAGGAATGAAAGGGATTACTGGAGGTGAATTGGTAAAGACATTACTCTTATTTACTGGTAAAAGCAATCTTATTGTTTGATTGTTTGGAAGAGGTGGAAGGTTCAAATCTTTCATGAGTTTGTTTTCTTTTGAGAGAGCTGTCGGCTTCGAATATCTCAATCCATTTTAAAATGGGTTTCTATTTTAGGGTTCATAGCTCGAAACAGAAAAATCAAAATTGGGAAAAAAAAAGTCCATTAAAATCAAAATTACTAATAAAACCAATGAATGTATAACAAGGAAGGAAAATGTAAAATACCATGACAATGCTCTTACAGAGATGATCAATGGAATAAGCTCCGAGTATGTCCCGCCTCTCTTCAAAGGTTCTCTCGTAGTAGTCGGAAGGTACACTTTTGAACTGGAATGTCGTCACTCCGCTTGCTCTCATCAACATTCCCAGACGCTGCTCCGTAGGAAGAGTGTCATTAGCTTGACTATCATCGGACGAATGATCGTCAATCCGCTGGTTTTCATCAGGAAAGCACGAGACGGAATTCTCCAGAAGGCTAATTCGCTGTAAAATGAGCGTTTGGCGTCGCTCCAGCTCTGTCAAATCCATCCCGTATAATGAAACTAATTCCTACTTCATTCCCCTGTTGCTCTGCTGTTCTGTCGCGGGGGGGGAATTGGCGTGAGGTTACTGGGAATAAGGTTTCAGTAACTGCCACTGCCAGGCAAACAGCCTTCCAGTCCCACGAAAAACGAGTCGTTTTTATACGATACTTAATTTCGTATCGTGGATTCTTTGAAACGTGATCTTTTAATCTCATCTTAAATCTTGTTGAGCACGAATAGCATTTAAAAGATTCCATGTTGTGGTTTATGGGTGATTAGGGAACCTTGGTGCAGCATGAATAGCATTTAAAACATTCCATGTTGTGTTCGTGGTTGATATGGGGATTTTGGTCCTTCGATTCAATATTTTTTTTTTCTCAACGATTTATGGTTTAGCTGCATATTCCGGTTAGAAAGGATGTCCCACTTCAACTATGCACTCTAACCAGGGACATGTTGTAATGTTACAATTGAGTGATAAGTGAACAAATCCGGTTTTTATAATTTTTATAATAAGTTATTTTTTCTCGATGAAGGAAAGTTCCACCATGTATTTCCATTTTCAATATTTTGATGATGTCGGTCGTCTTAAATAGACCAAAACCCTTAATGACAAAGCTATATAGTCAAAGTTTTTATCCATAAGGTGAAGCTATAATTTTCAACGAAATTCCTACTAAATATGGAGAAGAATTTAGGCTAAAAATTGATTGAATTCATCCACTTACTAACTTACTATGAGTTCAACTAAGTTAGGGTTGATCTTGACCAATTTAACTTAGGACTCCCTTAATCCATGTCTACATGTTTGTCCTTAAATTTGACACACAAATTACATAGTGTATCACATGTTGTTATTCCATTGTAGGTGTAAACTTCCACACATGCATACAAACTATTATCACTCACTCTAATACTTCTCCTTTGGGAACCATTCATGACAAAGGGGAGTTTCCCTAAATGACAACTTCCTACTATATTTTTCATAAACTTAATGACACAAAAATAAATCAAACGAGAAATACAAACTCATTAATCCAACACATGTTGAATAAAATTGCACCAAAGAACAAATTGCAATGCAATTTGCAACAATGGGAATTTTGGATATGGCATGAGAGTTGAGATTTGGTACCCATTTACTACAATGACTTCCGCCTTTTCAAATTGAATGCTAGCCTTTTTCAAATTGAATGCTAGCCTAACTAGCCCTAACAAGTAACAGTCTTCATCATATAGTGACAAGGAATCCTATGATAGTTATCTTGTTGCTAGAAAATGTTATCGTCGATGTGGAAAGTGTTAGGACAACGAAAAGGAGTGGCAATGGTTCTACTAAAGGTTTGTAACAAGAGCTTACCACGAGGTAATTCAATTAATTTTTTATCTTTAATTCAGATCTGCAATAATACTTGAAATCAAATAACAATCATGGACATAAGCAAACACATTCAACACTTGAATTTACCCTAGGGAAACCCTCTATGACTTGAGGGAGAAAACCCCAGCAAAACCTTCCTTAGTATATTGATAGATAGCAAAGAATGTATTTTTACATCAAGCACCCCTGGTGCAATTATAGAGCAAGAGAAAGATAAAGAAGAGAGACTCAAAATAATATCCTGCACAAAGAAAAGTGCATTGCCTTCAAGAGAGAAGAGAATTTGCTTTACATCGAATTCATCAATCCTGTATAACATATTTATATATTCTTCACATGCATCGGCTTTTATTTTTATCTTCTTACTTCAGGATGAACTCGCCCTCCATCTGGATGCATCGATCTTGCATGAAGAAGTGCTCCCCACTTCTCATGCAATGCATTAACTCACTGAATTGATTCTTAGGATGAACTCGCCCCTTAACTAAAAGCTTGCCCATTTAGTTAGGTGTCGTAACTCAAGTGTCGTCTTTTAGTTTAATATAAGTGTCGTATTTTAGTTTAACATAAGCGTCATCGTGCAATAACACTTAGTTAACTATATCTTCTTTGTTATCACTGTAGTGATCAATTCAAGTTCTCCCTTGATTTACTGAAGTTTAACAATTTGAATTCTCTCTTAATTAACTCTTTTATGTGCAATTCGAATTCTCTCATATATTATCACATCTTATCTTTATCTCTTGTCTTATCTGCATGGTCCACATGTGCCAGCTTAATTATCATATCAAATATACTAAGGAGATTTTCACAGTGATGTGATCATATTGTTCTACTATCGTTCCAAGTGGTTATATGCTAAAGTAATTCACTCTAGAGGTGGCCAATCTCTAGAAGAGACTTAATAGCTAAACCATGGTTAGTAGTGCATCACACACCACACATGCTTCGACATGCAAAGAATCACCTCAACACATGAGGATATATCTTGACACAAAAGACCTTAGCCTTGACTAACAAGATTGTACAACATCAACACTTTGACATACAAAGCACGTGCCTCAACACATGAAGTTTAATCATTCTTGAGTCCAACTCAAGATTCTTCTCCAAGTTTCCTGAGTCCAACGCAGGATCCTATAAGGCACTACCTTGACACACGAGACTTAATCTAAACACACACAATTGACTTGGAGAATAACTCATGATGTTGTAACTTTAACACTTCCTCTCAGCAAGGGAGGCATTATCTACCATGCCAAGCTTGTCTCGAAAGTACCTATACTCCATCACGAACAAAGGCTTAGTCAACATATCTGCAATTTGTTCACCAGTAGCAATGTACTAAAGTATCGTGGCACCTCTTTGGACCATGTCTCTGATGCAGTGATACTTCATCTCAATGGGTTTCAATCTATCATGAAACACAGGGTTTTCTAAGAGCTTTATGCAACTCTGATTGTCAAAGCGAATGGCAGTAGTCTCAAGCTTCTCACCGAACAACCCATCAAGTAGCTTCCTAAGCCACACAGCTTCTCGGCAGGTGGTAATAGTTGCAATATACTATGTTCTGTAGTACTCTGGGATATGAAGCACTTCTTCCTGCTGGACCAAGAGATCATAGTTGATCCCAAGCTAAAACAAAATCCGGATGTACTCTTTCATTCCACAATACTTCCACCCCAATCGGAGTCGACATATCCAATTAGCATCACTCCATCATTGGAAGCATATTTGATTCCATAAGCAGTAGTACCTTGAAGGTATCTAAGCACATGTTTGGCAACAACCCAATGTCTATGTCTTAGCTCAGACATTGACTGACTCGAGATACTCACTGCATAACATATGTCTGGTCTACTATGTATCAAATACATCAAGGAACCAATGAGTTGTCTATACATGGTAGGATCCACTAGATCCGATCCGGAATCAGACTCATGTAACTTCTTTAGATTATACACCATTGCAGTAGACATGGACTTGTAGTCCATCATACCAAATCTCCACAATACATCAACTGTGTATTTTCCTTGAGAAAGAAAGATCTCATCTTTCGTTTGCCAAACTTCTAGACCAAGAAAAAAGTGCATAAGACCTAAGTATTTCATTTCGAACTCAAAAGTGAGCTCCCTCTTGCACCAAGCTTATGTTGCTCCTCTCCAGTAAGGAACAATTCATCAACATAGAGAACCAAGATCAATGGTTGGTTCTTCACAACCTTGAAGTACATGTTGGGGTCAGCTTCACTTTTGGAAAAGCCCAATCTCATAAGATAGATGTCAATCCTTGAATACCAAGCCCTCGGGACCTTCATAAGCCCATACAAGGCTTTCTTAAGTTTGCATACATGGGAATCCTTCCCATGAACTGCAAACCCCTCAGGTTGTTGTATGTAAACCTCTTCCTCAACCTCACCATTGACCAAGACAGTCTTCACATCCATATGGTGAAGTTTCCAACCCAAAACTGAAGCAAGGGAAATTTCGGTTCAGATAGTAAAGTACCTAGGCACAAGAGTGAATGTCTCATCATAGTCTATCCCTTATTTCTGTGAGAATCCACGGGCCACAAATATTGCTTTATACTTTTCAATACTTCCATCAGCTGCATGCTTGATTTTATAAATCCACTTAGAAGTTACTATTGACTTCCCGTCAGGTTTAAGAACCCCTTCCCACACATCATTCTTCATGATAGATTTGCATTCTTCTACCATGGCATCTTTCCATACTTGTTGCTTAGATGCTTCCTCATAGGTAGAGGGTTCTAAATCACTGATGTGACTCATCTGTGCTACATATCCTGAAAAATATTTCGGGTCTCTTTTGATCTCTAGATGAGCCTATAGGTGCTCCATGCTTTTTTGCCTCTTGTAGAATGTCTCGACACCATGCAGATCTCCTCTTAGAAGGAGGTTCATCAAGTGATATTTCTATCAGATCTTCTGGTTCGCCGGGATCAAGCAGATCTACGGAATCTTATGGCTTTTCCCTTTCAACATCTAAAAGGGGAGAATAAAAAACGGTATTCTCCATCATAGGAGTATCATGCTCCTCCATGTATGAATCACATTGAATTTCTTTGGAGCGCTTGAAGGCAACCTCTTCATGAAATGTTACATCTATGTTGACTTCAATGTTTCTTTGTCCTGGAACATAGATTATGTAAGCTTTGGAGGATTCACTAGATCCAACAAATGTTCCTTCATTTCCGGATGGATCCATCTTTGTCCTCTTCTCTTTTGGTACATGAATGTAGATAGGACAACCACAAATATTCAAGTGTCCAACATCTGGTTTTTCACCACTGAAAACCTCTTCAGGATTCTTTTCTCCTAAGATAGCATGGGGGCTTCTTTTCTGAATATAAACATCGGTGTTGGAGGCTTCTTCCCATAAGGATGTGGGCAGATCTTGATCACACATCGTGGCTTTTGCAGCCTCACATATTGTTCTATTCTTTCTTTCAGCAACCCCATTCTATTGGGGGTTGTAGGGTATGATCAGTTGTCTTTTTATTCCTGCATCTAGACGGAATTCATTGAAGTCATGTGACTCAAACTCTCCTCCATTATTAAATCTCAAAGCACAAATGTGCTTTCCAGTCTAATTCTCAACCAATGATTTAAACTCTTGAAACTTGTTGAAAGTTTCACTCTTTGCTTTCATAAAATAAACCCATGACTTACAAGAGAAGTCATCTATAAAAAGCACATAATACAAATAACCACTCAATGAGGGTGCAGACATAAGACCACATAGATTAGAATGAAGCAAGTCAAGGACCCCATTGGATCTTTTGGTACTACTTGAAAAACTCTTCTTAATGTTTTTTACAAAAGCACAACCTCTACAAACACTATCAAAATCATATTTAAATATGGGCATACCTTTCACCATCTCCTGCAATCTAGGTAGCGATTTGAAATGGAGATGACCAAGCCTTCTATGCCACAACTCACATGGACTGGCTGTGTCATGGATCATGGCTTGAATGAATTTTCTAAGAACTTTGTAGAGGCCTCCCTCTCTAACTCCAATCATTGATGCAGATTTCAAGTCTTCATGCTTAGGCCACCGCAGTGCTTTGTTGTCCATAAAGACAACTCTGAATCCTTTATCTTCTAGAACCAAAACAGATAGGAGGTTCTTCATCAATCAGAGGACACACATAATTTCATCCACATGCAATACATTTCCTGAATCTAACTGAAAGGAAGTGGGTCCAATACCTTGGATCAAATAGGTGGTATTATCTCCAAGCTCTACCTTACAGGAAAACTTATTTTCCTTCAGATCTATGATAGCGTTCCTATATCCAGTCATGTGTTTGGATGCGCCACTATCTACAAGCCATGTCTCAGCACTAGTGGTAATGGATTCAGAAAGGGCTGAGACAAAATAGTATTCCCTCCTTGTCTCTTGATCATCAGATGAATTATTTCTTGTAGGTTCATCTTCTTTAGCAGTAGAAGCATGAAACCTACCCTTGAACTTTCCTCTTTCCTTTGCACGACATTCTCTTACATAATGACCCTTTTTATTGCAATTGAAACATTTAACTTTAGACTTATCAAATTTATTGAAATCATTCTCCTTTTGATGAGAGAATTTCTTGTGAGATTTCTTACCTCTTTTCATCTGTGCCACAAGAGCAAGGTTCTCTTCTTTGGAGGCAGTATACTTGCTTTGGATCTTCCCTTCTTCTTGTAGACAATCATGCCACAGTCTCTTAAAGTTAGGTTTCACTTCTCAACCATTTATTGCAGCCAAGAATGTCTCCCACGAGGATGGAAGATCGTCCACAGTAGACTGAATGAAATCATCATCATCGACCATCACACCAATGCTCTTAAGTTGATCTCTTACTTGAGAGATCTCTGTGAAGAAGGAAGCCATAACTTTGTCCTTCTCCATCTTCATATTTCGAAGCTCGTTCTTCAATGCTATATTTTGATTGGGTGCCTTCTTCTCATAAAGATTTGTCAAAGTGTCGAAGCATTCCTTTGTAGTATTCAATGGAGTAATCACGGGCATCAAGTTGTCTTTCACGGAATCATAAATGATTCTCTTTGATTTGGCTTGATTCTTCTTGAAGGTAATGTGCCCTGCATTAGAAGTAGGATCTTCAATAACACTGGATACATATCCATCTGAATCATGCTCTTCTAGGATATTCAGGATCCTAGCCTTCAAAGTGTTGAAGTTCGAAGTTCCTTCAAGATGGTCTTCCAGTCTCATTGAGATTGAGGCCATTCTTCTTCAAGTACTATGCACAATCAGGATCTACGTAGGCTCAAGCCTGATTGTTGAAATTATCTCCTTCACGCCCTGAGCTCTAATACCATGTTAATTTTTTATCTTTAATTCGGAGATGCAATAATACTTGAAATCAAATAACAATCATACACATAAGCAATCACATTCGACACATGAATTTACCCTGGGGAAACCCTCTATGACTTGAGGGAGAAAACCCCAACAAAACCTTCATTGGTATATTAATAGATAGTAAAGAATGTCTTTTTACATCAAGCACCCCTAGTGCAATTACAGAGCAAGAGAAAGATAAAGAAGAGAGACTCAGAATAATATCCTGCATAAAGAGAAGTGCATTCCCTTCAAGAGAGAAGAGAATTCGCTTCGCATTGAATTCATCAATCCCGTATAACATATTTATAGATTCTTCACATTCATTGGCTTCTATTTTTATCTTGACTTCAGGATGAACTCGTCCTCCATCTAGATGCATCAATCTTGCATGAAGAAGTGTACCCCACTTCTCATGCAGTGCATTAACTCACTGAACTGATTCTTAGGATGAACTCGCCCCTTAACTGAAATCTTTCCCACTTAGTTAGGTGGCTAACTTAAGTGTCGCCATGCAAGTGTCGCAACTCAAGTGTCATCTTTTAGTTTAACATAAGTGTTGTGATTTAGTTTAACATAAATGTCATCATGCAATAACACTTAGTTAACTATTAATCTTCTTTGTTATCACTTAGTTAACTCTTTTAATTGATTCCTTCTTGTTAACATCACTGTAGTGATCAATTCGAGTTCTCCCTTGATTTACTGAAGTCTTCACTGAAGTTTAACAATTCGAATTCTCTCTTAATTAATTATTTTATGTGCAATTCGAATTCTCTCATATATTATCACATCTTATCTTTATCTCTTGTCGTATCTACATGATCCACATGTGTCAGTTTAATTATCATATTAAATATACTAAGGAGATTTTCCCAATGATGTGATCATATTGTTCTACTATCGTTTCAAGTGTTTGTATGATTCGGATTTATGCAGGAACGAAATAAGATAGCATATACAGAATCACACACACAGATATATGGAAAGAAACACAGTGATACAGTAAACACATATTCTATTAAATAGCGGAAATAGAACATACTGTAAAATACAATAGTTGGAATGGTGGTAGCTATCTCTGAGAAGAGATGTGGCCGCTATGCTCATTTGTGCCAAGATGAAATACAAAGAGAGGCCAAAAGGGCCTATTTATCATAAGCATGAGGGAAAGAATCCCAAACATCCAAAAACCTAACCCTAGAAGATGAACCGTCGTAAAGTTTGCGGCCCCAAGGTGGTTAGTTGAACAGTCAACTTCCCGGGGTCATAACTTTTGCATACGATCTTCGTTTGGGGCGCTCAGTAGCCCGTTGGAAAGGTCTATCCAAGATTTACAACTTTGACTAAGGCCAAATGCATTCCAAAGGCAGCCATTTGGCCCCCCAAATTGCCAAAAAAGGTCATTTAGGGCCTCAAAATGGCTCTAGAAGTTTAGGACCCGAAAAACTGCTAAAAATAGCAAATTACCAAAAGTGCTAGAAGACTGTTTTGAGCCAGTTGGAAGAGGTGGGTCGCCACCGATATCCACCTGGATCATTTTATGCTAAAGTAATTCACTCTAGAGGTGGCCAGTCTCTAGAGGAGACTTAATAGCTCAACCATGGTTAGTAGTACATCACACACCATGCATGCTTCGACATGCAAAGAATCACCTCAACACATGAGGCACCACCTCAACACATGAGGATCTGTCTTGACACACGAGACCTTAGCCTTGACTAGAAAGACTGTACAACATCATCAGTTTGACATACAAAGCACTTGCCTCAACACATGAAGCTTAACCATTCTTGATTCCAACTCAAGATTCTTCTCCAAATTTCCTTAGTCCAACTCAGGATCATATAAGGCACTACCTCGACACACGAGGCTCAATATTGACACACAAGATTGACCTGGAGAATGACTCATGATGTTGTAACTTTAACAAATTCTACAACCAATCCCTCTATTACTGTGGAAATTCATGTTAATTAGTTTGATAACCTATGTAATGTTGATAGGGAGGAAACCCTAGTAAGCTGTTTGGAGGACTCCCCCATTAAGTTGGGATTTGTAACTAGGTAAGGGAAGCATGAGATCCTTTTGGTTATCAATGCCCACATTCAAAATCTTTATCAAAGGCTTTTTCTCGTTTCAATTTTGCATAGAAGGCCCACATCACTTAAGTGTTGAGGCAAGGTTTGTGGATCTGTAAGAACACCTTGGTAGTCCTCTCTACTTGGTTTGACAACTTCTCAGTGGACCAAGTCACTTAACTTTCTTTCCTAATCTAAGTGGAGTTTCTCGTCCCAACAATACAAAGGTGGCCCTTTTTAAAGTAGATATCTACCCAATAAGAGGGTTTATATGCCATGTGTTGGATATTTTTTTCAATCCTTGGACCCAACATAGGGTCTGCATTAAAGTTAACATGTCAAAATATCTAATGGAGTGTGTCTATGTCAAGGTTGGTGACAAAGTTCATTACTAGGCAATGTGGTATATTAACCTCCGCAATACCTACTTTCGCTACCAGATTCTAGATTGTAACACCCTCAATGCATGACAATTATTTCATTGATAGCTTATTGAGGACCTTGTAGTTGAGTTAATTGATATTTATGCACTTTGTGATGCTTGAATAATATATGATGTTTTCGATGAGTATTAATGAGTATTCCTTTATAATTTATTTTGAGTGATTCCTTTATTATTTTGAGCATTAATGAGCGCACACACACATTTTTGGAAAGGCTAACCTTTCAACAAGTTATGTTATCGCGATCCTAAGAGATGATGTTTTAGACGAGTATTAATGAGCATTCTTTTATAATTTATTTTGAGTGTTCCTTTATGATTTATGTTGAGCATCAATGAACACACACACACACACACCCCCTTGGAAAGGATAACTTTTCTACAAGTTATGTTCTTGGGATCCACAATGACCTATGCCAAATGATGGGGGCAACGAAATGGATATTAATTAAAGTCGTGGCTCTTGTTCAATGAGGATGGCCTACCTAATTTTGGATCTAGTAAGCTCACAAAGGGGAAAAGTAGTTGGATAGTGCTTCTAAAGTTAGCCGGGGTAAAAATCCTAAGAGGAATGAGTTGTAATTCACCTTTTGTCCACTTTGTGGCACTTGTAAATATGCACCTAAGCCAAATTTTGTCCCATGTGTGTTATGGTAGGGGGGAATGGGAAGGCCAAGATACATTCTCAGGGTGGAGTTGTTATCCTTAAGAGATTAGAAAATAAATTATTTCCTTGTGTGAGGGGAGCATCTATGGTAGGATTATTGAGAATAATTGTCTTGAATAATAGATCTACCTTAATTTTGAAATTGTGGGAGCAGTCTAATAATTGCTTCGACCCAATTTGTGTGGTTAGATGATGTTAGCAGTACACCCAACCAACCAGGGGTACTAATACTCATTTGTCCCTAGAATTTTTTTTATTTGGGCCTTTGGGATTCCACTGCAAAGTATGTGATCCAGGTGGATATTGGTGAACACCCACCTATTCCATTAATTCACAATGTTTGCACATCTTTGTAGTTTTACTATAGTTTTTTTAACAGTCCCAAACTTCTAGTGCATTTTTTTAGCATTTCCCTTGTGTTTTTGGTAGTTTGATTATGTGGCTTGTCAAACTCATAGAACATGGATTAATCTTTATAACAGTCCCAAAATTTCCCTAAATGGAGTTTCTATGCAAAAATTGCACCCCCGAGTAAGCCGATGTATCAACTAGCCTCCTAGGGACCCACATTCCTTATGCCACATCATTTCCTATGGTTAGTTTTTTGGATATTTAAAGTTTTTACATCATAAGGCTTCGTACTCTATGTTAAAAGGAACTTTGGGCATCTTGTAATATCTCTTTGTAAATGAGCTTAGCCGACACATCTGTCTTCATAGATACGTTAAGACCATTCTAGCTAGTTTGTATTCCTTTGCATTTACAATTTATTTTCCATTTCACTCATTAATAGAATTTGAGTTTTATTGTGCTATTATGCTCTCTATAATATCTCTCTATGTGTGTCTTTATATTTATATTTATGCCTTCATTTCATATATGTCATTAAGCTCCTCAATATCTCCCCATTGCTGATGTTCTTTACTGATGGAGTTGACACCATTATGTGTAATTGCTTCATGCACGAAGAGGATGAATGGGTTTTAATCATTGATACATTGGTGCTTGTTGTGGCCATCTCTTGGGGATGGCCGCTACTTAAAAGATCTTCTTAGTGAGCTATTTTTGGCCCTCACTTATTACACATAACATCCAAGCAATTAAATGGTCTGCCAAATTACCAAATTTCCGCACCCAAGGTTTGTGCTCCACCAACACTACTTTACCCCCTAGTCACTATCAATCCCTTTTTTAATTGGAGATCAACTTTATGGAGCATCGTCCTACATCCATCAGTGGTCACAAGTACATCATGGTGGTTGTAGACTATTTGATGAACTAGGTTCAAGCCATGCAAACCTTTAACAAAACTACAACCATAGAAACTTGCTTCTTTTTCAACCATGTCATTACTCGCTTCGGTGTCCTAAACAATTTGTTAATAATCACAACACACAATCTAAGAACAAAGTCTTTCAAGAATTGGCTTCACATTTAGGTTTCATACATGAGTTCTCTTCTCCATAGAGGTAATGGCTAAGTTAAGGTTGTCAATAAGATTCTAAAGACCATGTTGCAACAAACAACTAACAAGCACGAACCTAATTTTCATCACATGTTGTTCCACATTTTTTGGGCCTATAAAACATCTCTTAAGACTACCATGTGGTTCACATACTTTCATATCGTTCATGGTGTAAAGGCAGTTTTACCCATTGAAATGTGAGATCCCTCCCTCCATTTAGATATTGAACTCCTTATTGATACCATTGCTTTAGAGAAAAGACTAGTTGCATTAGAATAAGTGGATGCATATATCATTTCCTTACAGAAGAACGTGCTTGCAAAAAATGTTATAAAACCCAACATAACTACCAAATCCACCCTCACTCATTCCACAAATCTAACCTAGTCCTTGTCTCTTATCAACCTCATGAGATGTTAGGTCATGAAAATTTTAGATGCTTATGGAAAGGCCCTTATGTCATCAAACATCATCAGGGGAAGATGGTATATTTTCTCTCTAGTTGTAATGGAGATCTATGCAAAAATCACCACTATGGGTTATATTTAAGAAGTTATACCCTTAGGACTGTAAAAATCAATCAATTTCAATTGTATATATTGGTGATTTGTTGTTGTTGTTTGTTTTCATTTTAATTTTTGGTTTGACACATTACATTGGTTTTCTAATGCTCCAAGTCATTACATTTAGAATATTACCTTGAAAACTTGCCCCATTTACTCATCCGCACAAACCCTATTTCGTTGTAATGGCATTTGCATAGGATCTGCCACCAATAACTAAGATTAATATGATGCGGTGATTAGATTACTTGTCAATTCTCTCCAATGTTACATTTGTTGCCTTCGTGTTAATCTTACTCCTCAGCTACACGATGCACCCTTGTCTTTTCAGAATATATTTGGGTTTTTTGTCTTGATAGTTTGATATATGTTATAGCTTGAACTAGTGGGTATAGTTAAAGCCCCAAAGAACATAGCTATCCCATACCTTAGAGGTGTTACCACAGGTAAATTTGAACCCAAAATCCGACGACATATTTGTCTGAATTTCGACAACACTCCATCTAAGATCCGACAAAGTTTTTTTTTTAAGTGTCGGTAAAACTTCGTCGGATATCCGATAGGTACAACGCCTTGTCGAATAACTGACAACACCTCGTTGTATAACCTACACTTTTCTTTTAATCAATACGTCGAATAACTGACGACAATCTCGTCGCATATCCAACAACATTTACTTACCAGAAGGTCGTATAACCGACTAAAGGAACGTCGAATAATTGACACATTCGTAGTCGATTAACCGACCTAGTCGACGTCGAATATCCGACACATGAGTAGTATATTAACCGATAAACAATCCCTCCCTGAAGGTCGGATAACTGACCAAAGGATCATCGAATAACCGACACATTCGTAGTCGATTAACCGACCTAGTCGACGTCGAATATCCGACACATGAGTAGTCGATTAACCGACAAATAGTCCCTCCTTGATTGTCGAATAACCAACATGTTTGGACCACAACCCCACAACAAAATATGATGATATTTGTCGTTGGAGGTATATCAAACTCGTCGGATATTCGATGGTATTGAGGAATTAAAAAAAAAATCCTTGGATGTCCACTTCAATGCTATGGTTTTATAGAATCCTTTTATCTTTCATTTTTTTTCCCAAATGAAAATTTTGGTCATTCTTATCATAAATTTGTATGATGTAAAATCACAAAATCATCTTTGAATGTAGTTAGCTCTCCATACAATATCTCTTCAACAATTAACTTGCTCCCTCATTTGCACTAAGGCCCAAGCTAGAAGCTTATTGGAATCGTTGACCTCCGTAACTTTATCCATGTCCAATATGTGCTTCAACCTTTTCCTCATTACCATTGCTTGTAGATATTTTCCTTTTGGGAACTAGGGGAATCATATGTCCTATTTCATTTTTAGACCTATGAGGGTCTTCCCCATCACCTATACCACCTCTAACTTTATTTTATGACTACAACCCCTTCCTAACAAATATGAGCTTGTCTTGGGGGTGGTGGACGGATTTATGGGGGAATGGGAAACTGGTCTTCCTCTTCAACTAATACCTAACTTACCCCTTTGTCGACCCTCCTTGATGAGTTATTTCTTCTTTTCTTGCAATAACTTTCTCCTAAATCGAGTGTTTGAGCTCACAAGGGTGTTCATGTCATCGAAGAACTTATGATTCTTCATTCCATAACTCATGCAAGTTTCCAAAGTGTGTCCCATTGTATTCCAACCGTCATACTCATTATTCTCCCGCTCCCTCTTTACGTTCCTATGTTTCTAGAATATAATTACCATAACCAACCGAAACAACATGGGTTGTAAAAAAAGCTCTCCAAGTCAAAACCTGTAACAACCTCGGCTTCCTTTAAATAAAATGTATTAGAAACTTGAGAAATTTCTACAAAACTTGCTATACTCCAATTGAACATCCAATACAATTTAAAGGTAAAGAGACGAATTGCCTTTTCTTGTTCTTATTGAAGAACACAAACCATTTTTTATGCTATCTACATGATTTAATCAAGATTAACCTACTGCAAAAGAATTGAGAGAGGAAGTTTGCCCTAAAATGCATACAGTCTAATGTATGTATGAATTTCTTCCAAAATATATTATCCTCTTGTGAAAAGAAAGGTATTTGCTTCCATGGTCACCTTTTGGGTTCCTTCCCTATCAACACATGCCTACACTTCTTGACAAAATAATCTTGGACATGATGAAAATGAAATGGCATTGTGTCTCAATAGAGTCAGGTACCAACATTGGATTGGTTCAATTTCATAAAGAATATTTTCTTTTGGGCTCATTGCTTCAAAAGTATTACAGAAAACCAATGCAAATACCAAATAGACTATCACAAAGAATCTTTTAAATTTGTTTAAATTTGTAAGTTGATGAGATATTTCATTTGAGATAATTTGTTCCTAGTTAAAAAACACATTCAAGCACAAAGTGAAGTGTAACGCATACAACACATACTTGGGAACATATGTCGTAGTCTCTTGACCATCCAAGTGGGTGAAAATCCAAGGCAATTCATTATATGGGTCCATCATACGACTGATTGCAATTTGGAAAGGGATAAAAGAACTCATTAATGGCTATGCAAGATATTCTTTTAAGAGGTTCAATCGTACGAGCCCTGAGATTCCAAAAATGTGTCAACTTCAAGAAGTTCCAAAACTCTATTTGGGCATAGAGCCAACTTTAGCCATCCCTATATAACATGCTTTACTCTTCTTATCTTTTTCTATGATAGCCTTGAATACTATTTGTATGCCTTTGTCCAATGTAATTATTGATGTTCTCAAGCCAACACATTTACGATGTCTCCACAAAAAGGCTCATACTTCTTTATGCTCAACATATTTTTCTCTTGCCATAGCCCTTAAGGATTATAAAATATGACCAAATCCATGCACCAACCCTCATTATCAATCTCTTGGAGTATGTGTGTTTGATACTCAATAATTTATGGTACGAGGCAAGTTTCAATGTCCATAAAGAGATTCAACATTCTCCACTACTATTGAACCAAATTTTAAATGAGAATGCCACATGTAGGTCCACCGCCAACATCCACATGAGTTCTAGGAATATAGAGGGAAGCAAACCATTGGGAAGGGATTAAATGTCTACACCCAAAGATTGATGCGAAAGAAGAAAGACTGAGAATACAGATGAAAGTTTAAGTAAGCACCTTTTGCATTGACATGTAGAGAAGAATGAGAAGGCCTAAGGTCATGAAATTTGGATAATGACTTCCACATCCACAATAGGATGGGATGAGAAATGCAGGTGGATTGATAGAGAAAAGGTTCAATGGATTTATCAACATTGGATAAATGAATTCCACATCCACAACATGGCGGCCAAAGGAAAGGCTAGGCAACTTTGTTTGCATTCGCAAGCATAAATTATGCATATGTAGAAGACCAAGGTAATGAGAAAATTGAGGGTTGTTATTCACATCTACAACAAAAAGGAATGCAAAGGAATGGAACTGATGTGTCATTCAATTTCTTATTGGTTATGAATGGGATGAGGATAGGCATGAGTACTTGGGACAACCTATCCTATATTTGGGAGGGTGTAGTGTGCCTAAGTTCAACTCTAATAAATGTGATAAACCACCTAAGATTATAGATTCCCAAAGAAAGAATGGCAATGTAGTAAAAGTTCTGAACAAGGGTTATTAGTCAAAGATTGATACCTCGTTCTCCATCCATATTACAAAGTCGGTCCACTTTTTGCTTTGTAATTTTTTTTTCTTCAAATGGTGTTGGATGCCGGCCATGTTTCTCTTCCTGTAAAACACATGACACATGGACTAGTTAAACTAATTATTATGCAATCATTTACTTTTTTCTAGGAATTAAAAAAATATCATTTCACAAATTAAATATACTTACAAAAGTACAGATCAAGGCTTGTAGACCTTTATGGCCACTATGATGCATGGCACGAAGTTTGGCAAGCCTAGCCTTGGAGGCCTTGTCCTGAAACATATACCAAATCAGTTTAAGTATGCACAAATAAAACATAAAAATCGTTTAATAATTTTGAGATAATGTTAAGATCAAATTTAATTACTTGGGTACTCTCCTCTCCGGACTTCCTACATGCATCCGACTTCTCATATGCTTTTACAAGTTCTTTCCATACTTTAAGACTTACATCAATTGGCCTTTGTTTAGCCTTTGCTCGAGCATGATTTTTTTTTTATCTTCTTTGTTTGATTGCATAGGAATCGCTTGCAATTTTGAGACATTTGTTTTTTGTCTTCTTCATAGACCAACTTGTCCCAAATTCAGTCTCCATGTCATGGATGGATGCTTTCTGCAGGTGCATCAATATCTTTGAGAATGACAAATGTAGATGGTTTTTGAACCGTTGAAGGAATGATTCCTTCAACCTGTTCACAAAATATTTTCTAGTATGGGCAACTTTAGGCATCATAATCATGTAATCTCTAGTATGGGAAACTTTATCCGGTTTTGGAAAGACTATATATTGTATAGGGTAGGTTTTAGTGGTGATAAATGGACCTATTGTCTACAAGAGCACTAACGTGAAGACCTTGAGCATGGTGAGATGATTTGTTTGGAGGACTTGGAGCTTAATGTGATGTCATGATTGGAGTTTGGAGAGATGCCTTTATTGGGAACGTGATGTGATGATGTACTTGGATGTTCACTTCTGTGATACAAATGACGAAGCGACCAACTTTGGTTGGAATTGACTTCTTTTATCTAGGGGGAGTTTATTAGGATGAAATTTCCTTCTTCCTGTTTTGAAGGCCAAATATTTCAGTTGGTGAACCTAGGAGTGGTTTTTTAATGGTGAAACCCTTGTGTGCTTGAGATGAGCACTTGCACGTGTGAAGGATTTGATGGGTTGAAACCTAGTTGATATTGTGATAATAAGAGTGCGGTCTCACTTATGATAGGTACTGAAGCTACTTCATTGATGGCAGGTATAAATACCTCATTGAGCTCCTCTTTGTTTCGAGAATAATTTAATATTCTCTACTGAACATGGCCAGCCACATGAAGGTGGAAGCTCTTATGCCCCCCCCCTCACATCTCTCTCAATTCCCCATACCCAATGTATGTACTTGAAAAAAAATTAAATTTATGTGCAAACATGCATATTTCATCATAAAGAAGCATTTACCATTTATTCATTAAAATATAACATTCATTAATCCACTCATTCATTCAGTAGGAAAAAAATAATGCATGACATTATATTATAAAAAATAAGTATACATAGTGTTTCTTTCGTCACTTCTTTCTAGGTTTTTTTTCTTTTGAAAAAATCAATATGCAACTCATCTTCTGCAACTTGTCGTTCAGTTCTTGTGGCATCTACAACTTGCTGTATTGTATGCCTAATAGAGTACTTGCGACGTGGATGTTGCTGCAAGGGGTCCGGATTTACTGCAATAATGTAAAAATGTTACATTGATATCTTTTGTTATTATAATGACAAGTATTTCATTAAAAAAAACATTACAGAGGTGTTTTTTACCTTATGTGGCCACATCATGTACTTCATATTCCTATCTAGACTTATCTTGTATAGTATGACCCTCTACATCCTCTGCGGTTGAAACATGGAAAAGTACAATTAATATTCACCATTTGCAATGCAATATTTTAAATTGTAGCATGTGAATACATTCATTACCAGGATCGAAGCATGATCTGCGATGGGTTGTTCACCATCATCGACATTAAGTGGATCTTTGCTTTCCTGCTCAAAACAGAGTCAATATTTTACGGCAAATATTTATAACGAATAGATTGCACAAGTAATCAATCTTAATTACACTTCATTGATTTTATATACCTGCGCGCAAGATGGATCACCGGAAGACTGTGTTTGCCCAGACAAGCTTTTTCGGCATTCAACAACAGCTCCAAAGTCGTGTTGGAAGCCAAGCTTCAAGTCTTCCTCTGTGGGAACTTCCTTGAATAGATCGGTCTGCATATTTGCATAACGTCATGAATTTACCTTTTATAGTGCAATAAAATGAAAATAATTTACAATTTATTATTTGGATGCAATATTGGTTTTTTGATACTTACAATTCGTGCCGCCAAATTCGAATAACCACCAGGCCCAAGCTTGTGTTGTCCTATTTTTTCTTGTCTTCCCTTTGTGGCCTTTGATGTGTCTAACAACCTATGAAAATGTTGAAATATGTTAGATGTTCCAAATTTGATCTAAAAATTAATAAAATAAGGTTTATAATTATATTGTGGAAAGTATTGCATACCTTCCTGTGCCTGGTGGTAGCTTTCCTCCTTTCCTCAAAGCCCTCTCATTTCCACTTTCTACTAGGGTTTTCCACTCTCTTCCTGAAATCATTGGATGGTGCTCATACCTAGGGTTCCTTTCTAGATGAACCCTATATTGGTCCCTCACAATCTTCATATGTTCGCCAACCTTCTTTAGGACCTCCACTCAATTAAAGGTCTCGCTGCCGAACAGGCCAACCAAGTGATTAATGAGCTCATCTTTTAAATTTTTACTTTGTTTATCCCACCTTGTGCGGATGGTGGGCCCAAATATATCCAATCATAAATCATTTAGATGTTTATAAAAAAACATCATTTCCTGCAAGACGATCATGTCATCATTAGTTGAAAAACAATGTTTTGTGAGTATATTACAATCAAATTATAAACAATAACTTAAACAATGTATAAATACCTAGGATATTCTCTATATTTATGGGAACAAGCTCTTTGTCCACCAAAAATGTGGTCTGTAGTGTACCCGTGCTAGTGACACAGGAAGATCCAGGAAATGCTGTTTGAGCAATATCAATACTAGTCTCTGCATCGACCCCTTCTTCTGTACGAGCTGGCATGCACCGACCACTAATGGGTGCACTCACATCTGGCCTCGAGGGTGTCGCGGAATGTGTTTCCAACTGTTCAGTCGATAACAATGGCACATGAGATGCAAGTGGAGTCATTTTCGCATGTGATGACTCTCCACGAGCATCACTAGTACCAACACCGCTTTGACCACTATTGTGTGGGCGCAAAAAATTCTGTAAATAAAAAACATATTTTAGTTCACGATCATATACAAGTAAAAATTATAAAATCCTAAATGAATTTATCTTCTAATTCAAGATCCTACAACTTACTTTCAAGGCCTGAGATCCCTTTACCAAAACATCAACCTTTGCTCTAATCACATTTGCCTGCGACTGAATGAATAGCAAACGAAGGATATCCTCATGAATTTTTTTAAGGTCTTCTCTATCATATTAATTGGGTCTAATGAAGATCTGATGCCAACATCGCGCATGAGTTCATCCACATCAATATCTATTGATTGCTTTGATGCTAGATCAAACGCCAAATCAGTAGCATGCAACAAAAATATATAAAACATTACTGACATGAAAGCAATAGTCTGAGGAAAAAAACATATTTCTCATGTTAGATTTCTAAAATTACAATTAGGTATACCTGATGCTTCGAGCCTAGTGTCGTCTGATCCACAGCTGGGGACTTGCCCCGATGATCACCCTGCAACAAAAACATAGAAAACATTATCATATTGAAACCGATATACACAAGAAAAAGAGATAGCAAAAAAAACATATTGCTCATGTTATATTTGTACATTAACAATGAGGTATACCTCCTGCCTTGAGGATCGTCTACTCATTTGATCAACGGTCAGGGATTTGCCCTGATCACTTCCCTACAACAAAAATTGTATAAAACATTATCGAAATAAAACCAATATACTCATGAAAAAAAATAATAAAATAGCATATTGCTCATATAATTATATATGTGCAATTACAATGAGGTATACCTACTGCCTCAAGGATGGTGTACTCCTCTAATCAACGGTCAGGGACATGCCCCGATTACTAGCCTGTGACGAAAATATAGAATTCATTATCGAAATGAAACCAATATACTCATGAAAATAAATAATAAAAAAACATATTGCGCATATTATAGTAGTAAAATTACAATGAGGTACACCTACTGCCTCGAAGCTGGTCTTGTTTGATCTACTGCTAGGGAGGTGCCCCGATCAGCACCCTACAACAAAAATATAGAAAAAATTATCTAAACAAACCAATATACTCACGGAAAAAACATAATCAAAAAACATATTGCTCATATAATTATATTTGTGCAATTACAATGAGGTATACCTCCAGCCTCGAGGATGGTGTACTCCTCTGATCAATTGTCATGGAGATGCCCTGATCACTAGCCTGTGATGAAAATATAGAATTCATTATCGAAATGAAACCAATATACTCATGAAAAGGAAAAATAATAAAACATATTGCACATATTATAGTAATCCAAGTACAATGAAGTATACCTGTTGCCTCAAGGCCAGTCTTGTTTGATCTACTGCTAGGGAGGTGCCTCGATCAACACCCTGCAACAAAAATATAGAAAAAATTATCTAAACGAAACCAAAATACTCACGAATAAAACATAATAAGAAAACATATTGATCGTATTTAAATTGTACAATACAATGAGGTATACCTGTTGGCTCGAGGTTGTTGTAGTCTGATGAATAGCCAGGTAGTTGCCATGATTAACACTCAACAACAAATATATAGATAACATTATCTAAACGAAATGAATATACTCATGAAAAAACATAACAACAAAAATCTTTTTGTTTATATTATATTTGTATAATTATAATGATGTATACCTGCTGCCTCAAGGATGGTGTACTCCCTTGATCAGCTGCCGGGGAGATGCCCCGATCACTACCCTGCGAAATAAATATAGAAAATTATAACGAAATTATAACAATAGACTAACGAAAAATATATAAGATATTAGATTCATTAATTAAAGGTTGGGTAAATCGTTAGATGTACCACTCCCATAGTAACTGTGTTTGTATCTATTTGATTCAAATTGTAATTAATAAGCAACTCTTCCCCTGCAGCTATTGATTTAATGGCACACACAAAAACATGGTTTCCTTCATGCCCCTTAAATATGCAATTGGGTTGCATAATTGTAGACCCTGGTTTTGTACTGTTTATAAACCCTGCAATAGTCCCTATAGCTTTTGGCCTTCCGTCAATGTACATCGTTGCTCCTTTATTTTGGTCCTTGTCTTTCAATGGTAAATAATTTACAGACAATCCATATCTGCGCATACTTCATGTATATTGGAACAATCGCATCCAATCTTTGTATTTGTAATAGGGTCCAACATACTCCATCAATTCAGTATATTTGTCGTAACCGACCTTTATGCCATCCATGCAAAACAACCCCAAACCATGTAGTGACGATGGTGCAATCCGATATATCCTCTCCTTCACACAAAAATCTGCGTTTAGTTGAGGAAGATCCTTGGGTACCCATTGTTTCACTAGATGTTTGTACCTCAAGGGCACCTCGATGTCGCCTATGGTCTCATCATCATAATAACATGACCCCCCTTCAACGAGAAAAAATTCCATGCGTTTATGGAGTTTTCTTCTGATCTTTTGACATCTAGTTGATATAACTCTTGTAGACCAAGTGGATGTCTCACTTTCCTCTAGTCTTCCTAAACTCCCCTCGCTCAAGGAAGACAGATCTGACAAATACCTGTTTGGTTCTACCTGCACCATGGGAAAAAAGTTTCTCCAATAAACAAAGCACTTAGGCACATTGACATACTCTTATAATAAAAGCATTATCAGTACTATAGATGAGGAGATTGTACATAATTTTTAGGGTGGTTTAGGGTTCTCATGAAAAAAAAATATGAAACCTCTATCAATGGAAACCCTCAAACATAACAGTATTAAAATGAATAATTTGATTTATATTATGAGACAACTTATTGATAAAATTTCAGTGTATAAATCTAAGTATGACTAAGCCATAGTGAGAAAACAGTTAGGGCATGTAGTTGTGCATGAAATCCTTCAATCCCTATGTGGTCTTTGTTACACCAAAACATAGTAAATTTTGTATCCCATTGAATACTAGGCTCACTTCAAGAGATTGTTTGGCCAAGCTAGGCCCATACTAGTGGAATTTCTTCTCCTAGTGAAGAGTAAAGAGCCACACATGACTTTATTTCAAGCACACACAACAAAAATTCAAGCACATTTTCAAATGATTTTCACATACCTTCTTTGGATTTTGTTCTAATTGTTGGTTCATTAATCTTATTGTAGAATAATACATTTGGTCTTTGTTGTCACAATTAACAATCACAGTTTAGGAACTACAAAGAAAAATATGCATAATCATGCAATTATCATTCTGTCTCATGTTTATTCCATGTAGTGAAGTTAGATAGGGGACTTTTTAGGCTATTTTTTTTTCTTACTGGATCAAGGTATGCATTGTTTTTTGCTATAATTGTATGCAACTTCAATCACTATCTATTTCCTTGAATTGCCTCATATTTGGAGAAATTGGAATTGATAAAAGACATCCACATTATTTTAAAGCACTTAATTAGTTCTTGCATTTCCTTTAAGGAAATCTTTCAAGTTCAACAACCTCACATTTTTCTTTCTAGACAAAAGTTTCCATATGAGAAATCAAACTCCTTAATCCAATGTTTAATTGAATCGTTCTTTGAGGTAATCACTAGCTTGTGACCCCTACACTATCATTAAGTTGTGAGAGGATGTAAGGAACATAGGTATATTGGATCTCATTGGACAACAACAACAATGGCATTAGAGTTGGACTTTGCAGTTAGACATCCAAATCATACTCCAAGATTACAAAATTTTGTCACCCCCTCCTTCTGTAAATGTTTGTGGCATGATATCCCCTCTTTATCTCCTCCTTTCTCCGGAGCAAGGACCTTATGGAATTAGGCACTTTATATGACCTTAGCTAGGCTTGAGAATTCCTTTTTACACCACACAAACTTTCTACATGGCTCAAGCAAGTCTTGAAACAAGGTATTCGTAAAAGTGGTGCTTAATACATTGAAAGGGTATGTTAGAATAGTCCAAAATCTATAAGTGAACCATGTCGCCATTTACTATCACTGTATCCATAAAGGTCCTTTCTTTACGTCTATTTCAACTAGTACTCAAGAGATGGTTCGCTAACAATCCTCCTTGAAATATTGCTCCACCTTAATTGTTTTCCCCAATTTATTACCCAGTGTGGAAATACCCTCCTCAGACCAAAAAGTTATGGGTAAATTCATAAATTTTCCCAAATATTAAGAATAATAATTACTTATTTATTTAGTTAATTCTCTCCCCAAAAACTTCCCATTAGATTCCTCCTTGAGTACTCTAGTATTTTCTCTACCGAGATGTCCTCACCAACCACCGTGCTTATCCTATCTTCTCTCTTCCAAAGAACTATCTTCTGTCTTCCAAATAACTTTCTTGGATTTTATGTGTGAAAAGAAAGGTCCTATCTCCACACCCTTTGGAGCTTTTAGGCTCCCACCAACTAAGCATTTCAAATATAAACAACCTCTCACAAAATAGCTTCCACAAAAATCACCAAAACCCCAGCCCTTCTCAATTGTCATCTCTGTTTTTTTGTTTACCCTACCATTCGATTCCCTAGGTTGAACATCGTGCAACCCATCCTCTCTATATGAGGAAGGATCAAGAAACATGGGTAAAGTCTATGAGGCTGGTGGGTTCACATGAAAACACCCTCTAAAATTAACTCTAAATCCATTCTCTCTGCATCGAGAAAGATCCAAAAGCATGGGAAGGAATTGTGAGGATGGAGGATTCGCTTGTCATCACCATGTAGTTAATACTCCACAAACCTATGAGAGGTGATACTCCCTTGCCACCTCAACATAAGAATTAAATCCGATATCCAAACCCTTTTCAATAATTCTTTGGCAATGATAAGGGTTTGTTTGTGTAAACCTTTTGGAATTGACCAATGGGGACAAAGGTTCTAATTCCAAAGACCCCTTGAAAAGAGATGGAACCCGAATACTCAAATATGTCAATGGATTATGTTGGGCCATCATAATAGTCCACTAGCTAAACGTCTTTAGATTCACTGGCCAGGGTCATCATAATAGTCCCCAATGTGTGTGACTCTAACTTTGTCTGAACGAAATGAGGAATAAGTTCATGCTTCTATGTTTATGCATTATTTTCCTCTAATTTATTCTTGTTGACATCCAACCTTCCCATGAATGGTTAACTATCAAATATAGTAAGTTGAAACAAAAAAAATTGGATCTTTCTACAATTTGTGGAATTTTAGTCGTGTTTCTTCTTTTTGATTCCACATGGATTTCCTTGCATAAGAATAAGCTTTTGTTAAAGAAACAAATATGGGTTGAATTAAAATATGCCAGCTTTACCCGAATAGAGAGGAGGTACAAATAAGAGAGGAGTTACAAATATATCTGAATGTGTAATTATGAAGTAATACATACTAGAATAAATTTTGGTGGTGGTGGAAAGTCATGTAGGCCAATGTTCTTGAAGGGGGATTGGACTTTTTATTCATAGTGAATTTTGTCTAATGCACTTGTTGTCTTGTCATGGATTCACTCGCTCTTGCAACTCCCCTTCCTATAGTTATTCATGGAGTCCAAATTCATGACCTCTTCTTCTTTTTCGACAACATTGGTCCAACAATCTTTTCCCTTCTTCACGGTGAGGGGAGAAGGAAGCAACTTCTGCTCTTTTATAGAGGGACAATGATGATTCTCATATTTTGAATATATTTCTATATTTGTTAATTCCTTTGAACCTTGAGGAGGATCTTGTGGTAGAAAGGCATGTTTGAGTACTTGGGGAGGGGTTGGAGGCTTTGATGCTTTGTCCAATGGTTCTTCTAAAAGCTTGAGAGGACTTTGGGACATTCCTTCACCCTTCAAGGATGTTGTGAGGGCTTGTGAATGAGGTAGGTTGGGGTTCAAGAGGGTTGGAGAAGCATCCTTGTTAACTAGATGGTGCTTTTCTTTTGCTCCCACACATTAGGTGGGCTTCTTGATGAGTCAACTTGCCTTACTTTCTTTTAGGTAGTTGGTTATAGTGTGGTTGGTTTCAAAGTAGGTCTCACATATTAAGAAAACATGTTTAAAGTCTAGAGGTTATGTCCAAAATTATTCATTTGTGACTAAATTGATTGACATAAAAAACCCTTTGTTGAAATCCAAATCCACACATAATCGAGGATATGTGGTAATATGTCTCATTTTCATTTCTATGTTTTAGAAGCAAAAATTTCCTAGTGTGAGCCTTCATGAGTCTAAACCCCAAAATTATAAAGGAAGATTAGGCATCCTTACCCATATTGAGGTAGAGGAAAGAGTGTTTGAGGAAGGGTCAAAAGTTGGGGTCTAGGGCGAATGTGATCAAGAGTAGGATTGGGGTTGGTCAAAGTAATTTCACTAATTTATCACTAAAAGATAATTTAACTGATTTTTAAATTTTAAGTTTCAAGAATAATATAAGGTGGGTTTGGATTTATAATATATGTATAGGGTTTATGTTTTCTTTCCATCATAAGTTCAATCCCTATCTTTATATGTTTTTATGATTACTCGAAGGTATTAAAATGATTTGCGATTAGAACTTAAATACGGTGTCAATTGAATTCCATGAGATTCAACCTTAACCAAGGATGTGAAAATATTTAGTCTCCACCATAGTCCCATGATTGTTGGGCTTCTTTAAATGGTAAGGCTCAAGGAGAACACAAGGGCGGGCTTAGGTTTGTAATATGTGTGCAAGGGTCATGAATGATGAATGCCATAAGTCCAACCCCTAATTCTAAGTACCCTCACAACTACCTCAAGTAAAGAAATGGTGATCTCTAATGAGAACATGGAGTGGGCTTGGGTCCCTAATATGTATACACAAGTCATAACCTCTTGGTAGCATAAGTTTAACCCCTACCTCCAAGTGCTTCTAAGATTAGCTCAAAATACCAAAAAAAACTGTAGACGTGGAACATGGTCAATGTATCAAGTAGAGCATTTGGGATTTTTATTATGTATGAGAAATATGGGATTTGTGGTCTCTATTATCAAATTATCATAATTAAAACTAGGATATTGTAGTTTTTTTTCCAAGTAATTATCCTAGGGAAAAGCACCGATACATCCCCTCATTTCGAGGATGGTACCTAGGGTAAACCCTTGATTCTTCAGGGAACAAGGCCAAGTCAACAACAAGGAACAAAGCCACAAAACCTGGGTGGGGAGGATAACACTCCATCTTACAACCACACAGGCTAGACTTAATTGAAAACCATGATATTGTAGCTTGTTTAATGAAGATATATATTATATAATCTTACTAATAGTATTTTAAGTTCACAACCTAACCAAACAACAAATTTGTGTATGAGACCCCATTGTTTATGGGATAAGGGTCCACCTCAGTGCAATGATTTGACTGCTAAAGTCTACAGAGGTGTACATACCCTACCCTCCTTTGGATTCAAACTGTGACCTCATAGGAGGAAACACATGTTCTTAACCATTAGGCCCGCTCAAGTTGTACTCCAACTGAAACTTATATACTATATAATATATGGGATGAATGCCATTAGCACAGATTCATGTTGAAATTAGATTTATTAGTTATTATGAGACTAATATTTTTTCACAAGAATGAACAATATTTTCATTAAAATATAAAAGGCTACAACCAAACTGGACATCATACAATAGAAAAATGTCTTATAGATTTCAAAAAGATGCTCAAACCTTTTAGCTTCATCATTAAACCTATAATTTGGATGTTCCTAATACTAACTACTAGTTATATATATTCATTACAACTATATATTTTTATGAACTGTCCACATAGAAATGGAAAAAACATAAGATTAAAACCTAGTCTAGCTAAATGAAACCATACCCACTGTCAGCTTCCTTCAATTCTTCATCATCCCTTTCTTGTTCTCCAAGCACTAGTTGACTAGCTATTTCCTCTTAAGTCTCTCCAAGTTCATAGTAGACTGTGGCATCTTCCCTGAGATCTCCATGATTGAGCCTACAAAAACTAAGGGTCTATCCACCATGGATTGTGAACTACAAGCAAATCCAATATCATATTGTAATGCATGTTGAGGTTTGCAATCATTTCTCCAATTTTCTATTGCTAGTCTCCATTTTCTTTTCTATGTTTTTATTCCTTTTTGATTGGGCATTGATATGTTCACCCATACTTTCATTCAAGTGTGAAATTGCCACTGGGAGGGCCTCCAATTGCTTACTCAACGACCTAATTACCTTATGTTAATCCACACATTCACACAATGCACATTTGTCTATGTGCCCATGCCCAAACATGATAAAGAGAGACCTAGCAAAGCTATTGAACGCATAAGATTTGTTGTTCAATGGCCAACCTAGGTTGCTACTCTATGCCAGCCTTTGTTATTACATCCAATGATAGCTTGCATCAAATTCATTCAAAATCACTAAACTAATCCATAATATGTATCTCAATAACCCACACAATATCCTTAAAAAGTATAGTGTTGCAATCCTTTGCATATCCATAATGTCGACATAACCAAGCTGTTTAGCATGTAGTAAGTCACTAGACATGTCTCCACCCCAACTGGCAATTAAAACTACCACCTTGGCAAAATGACAGATCCCACTTGCATTGTTGAATTCCATCTTATGAAATTGAATGCATTGCTTGTGTTGAATATGGTAGAGGGAATGTGCGAAGGGGTATGGAAGGGGACTTAATGTTCCCCTAGATCCTTTCCATTAACCACTTGTTTCTTGATTGCTTATGCGTGCTATGCCTAATTTCATTGTTCATGGGATTAAATTAATGATAGGGTTACCCCCATTTTTAACCAAAATTCTTTACCTAATTTAATTGTCGAGGTTGTCATGGAATCTACTTGGGAATTACAAGCTCATAGTATGTGATGGAATGCAATGAATTCAAAGTATGAGACAAACCCTTTGGTTATGGCTATGTATATGGCGATCGGAGAGGAAGTACCCATAGCTGCTTTTCCCATTCGTCATATGACGATTGATGAGATACCAAAAACTAGAACACTTCTTACTTTCATAGCTTGCAATGTAAGCATTCCTTGGTATAAAGCAAGAATTTTAAATTTGTTATTCATTGCCTATACTAATCCCTATGCAGTTTTTTTGTTTGTTTCCATTAAAGTTATTGCACCGAGAGTAGCAAGGTGCTCTCCAGCCCAATATTGGGGAGATTTTCTAACGCATAACATTGTGTAATGTTATATAACATGACGATCTAAAAAATAAATATAAAAAAATGCAAATAATGTTGGCTTAAACGAAAAAAATATATTTTGATTTTGTTTTAAAAGGAGAGGGATCACATATGTTAAGGTGTAAATTGTTTGTTAACCTGTAAAAATTTAATTAAAAAAAAAATTACACCTCAAAAATTGGATCCCTCTCGGTGCTTGATAAATACAAATATAAATAAAATCTATACTGGTATATAACTACACACCTATCGCCACTAATTTATGAAACCAACATAAATTCATTTTAATCTTAAATTATTATCCATCATTTAAAAAAAATTTAATATTTTCAATTATAATCTTACACTCCATAATGATCCACATTGAGTTAATACCAATTATTATGTCCCCGACATAATGTATTCGGTCGGGGGCATTAGTTGCCGCGGGAGGGGGGCATCGATGCGATTTTGCATAGTTTATGCTATGTTAAAAATGTCGTATTTAAAATTTCTTTTTTAAATTGCAATTTCCCATGTGTTTGTATTGGTGGATTCCGCGGTGACGTCATCCTGGGGGTGTGTGCCCCAGGACGTGGCGACAGCCTTGTGTCAGCGGATCGGCCGATCACCAGGTTCAAATCTGTTGCGGAGGGTGTTGTTTAATGGTTGCAGGTCTCGGTGGCTGTGTTCGTTACGGGTGGCCCGGTCGAGGAGAGGTTCTGCTCGATGTATGGCTGTTATGGAGGCTGGTGTTTAATGGTTGCAGGTTTCGGTGGCTGTGCTCGTTGGTGTTTAATGTATCGACGATGAATGGGTTCGAGAAACTATGTCTATTCTGGTTCATTGTTATTAAATGGGTAAGGTTTTTGAACGATTGCAGAGATTGCATTGTTCATTGAGCGCTTCTATGGTTCGTGCGTCCGTGTTGAATGCTGCAGATGGTTTTATTAGCAACTGCTATGCTACGGTGCGTGTTATTAACGAGTGCTTTGCGATTTTAATTACTGCCCTATTCGTCATTTATTACGGCACGATGCAGAGCTGCCGGTTCATGTTGGACCCTCCTTTTATTGGTGTTGTGGGTTTTGGCATTTGCATTTGGCTTCACATCTCGTTGGAAGTTTGGGGAGCGTATATAGGTCATTGTGCAGCGCTTTGTGGCTGTTGCTTTTGTTTTCATCTGGTTTCGGGTGCCTATCGTGATTTGCAACCTGCTGCAGCCAAGGTTTTGTTTCGAAATAGACGGGCTTGTGGATTTTGTGGGTATATGCTCGCGGTGGTTCGACAGGTGCTTTTCGTCCGAGGTTTTGCTTGGAAGCACAGCGGCGTCTGGGTTTTGCAGGCTAGTGCTCGCAATGGTTGGACAGGTGCTCTCTGGCTCTGGCTGGTTCTGTTTTGCTGCATTTTTGCTATTTTGCATTGGGCAGGTGCCATTCGCCTTCATTCTCCTGTTTGTTCATATTCAAATGTGGACTGCCGGCGTCAATGTTTTTTTAACTTTTCTATGCAATATTGTTTCCATACTGTGCCTAGTTCAAAAAAAATTGCAGAGGAATTGAACACTCTGTTTTTATTTGCTGCTTCAGCGTGGTGGTTGCAGTGTCTGTGCAATATTTGTGTTATGATTTAGCTAGTCCATATGTATATGATAATTCCTGTTTGCAATTGTCCAAAATTGAAATTTACGCCAAATTTGGTAATCGACCCTGGGTTTTATTGAACGGGACAAAAATTGGGATAGGATGTTTAATAATCAATATTGCAGAAACAATGATTTTTAACTGTGAAAATGCTAAAAACAAACATCTGTGGCTCGTTGTTGATACCTTCAAACACATAAGGGTTTTAGTTTCATCTCATATTTATGGTTTTCTTATTTTATTTTAAGAATTGGTTTAAAGCCCTTGCCTGGTGCTGCCAAGCCATTGACTGGTGGATTTGTCATTTTGATGGTGGAAATTGCATCGGCTCCTAGCTGCAAACTGGCGTCCACTTTTGTCGCGCTTCCCAGAAGCCGGCTCTACCTTAAAACAATTCGATGCCAGCAGCCTAGTTCAGATCTCCAAACCTCGACAGAGGAGGAGAATACAATTGTTCTTTCCCCAAAAATATATATAGCGAAGAAGACCCCCCTGGTTTCAGAAAATTCGATAATGCTTTTGCGTGTTCAGTTATTGCTATCGCTTTTCTCTATTATTCGGTGTTTATTGATGAATTCCTTATGTTCGCCCAGGTGATGACAACAATTCGGTTTTAAAAAAATGCCCCCTGGCACTTGGGTGCTCTCTTCCCAAAAAGACCGAAACAACTTTCCCCAGCATTTTAACATAATATAAAATTATAAATAAAAAAATTGATATATTGGTCGCGTCGTCTTTGCTTACATTTTGTCGGTCCAAACCAATTCTGCTAGCTTCAAGGTGTAGATTTCTTCAGTGGCTAGTGCATGTTATGCCTTGTAGTGGCTTTTGAATATACAATTGCTCAGTGGTTTGCACATATTGTCAGTTGGAATTTTCTCATCGTTTATCTCCTAAATTTGATTGAAAATAGGGAAGAATGTTTGAATTCCTTACGTTTGTCCAGGTGATGACACCAATTCGGTTTTAAAAAAATGCACCCTGGCACTTGAGTGCTCTCTTCCCAAAAAGACCGAAACAAGTTTTCCGAGCATTTTAACATAATATAAAATTATAAATAAAAAAATGATATATTAATCGTGTCGTCTTTGCTTAGATTTTGTGGGTGCAAACCAATTCTGCTGGCTTCAAGGTGTGGATTTCTTTAGTGGCTAGTACATGTTATGGCTTCTAGTGGCTTCTGAATATACAATTGTTCAGTGGTTTACACATCTTATGACTTGGAATTTTTCTCATCGTTTATCTCCTAGATTTGATTGAAAGTAGGGAAAAATGTTTGCATTCAGGATATCAAATCTGTTTATATATTTAAAAAAATATAGAATTGAAGCTCCTAAATTGGCTTAATCGTTTTCATTTTCTGGCGCCATGTTTTTCTGCTTCCTGCGTTGGATGTGCTTGTCTTGAAGCGATAGACAAGTTATTGCCGTGGACAATCGCTTCTTCCTAGTTGCATGCTATGTTGTTTTAGATTTATGCAAAGATATCTGAAGGAGATAGAAGCAGATTGCACATGTTGAAAGACGCTTGAGCTATGCCTTCTCCTATTTTTCCTGTTGTGTCTCCTTGCCTTGTGGCGCTTGATCTTGCAAGTTTAGTTGCTTTAAAATAGTTCTCTTAACTGCTACTTATTTTTACAGATGCAAAATTGCAGTTCTTTCGGCATGCTCATAGTCGTTTCAGTTTGCAATTTGCCATTTTCTTCAATTTCAATGCCTTGAACAAAGCCATAGATATAGCCGAGCATTGAGAATAAAATAGGTCAAAGTCTCCAATTTAGTCTAAGTAATTGAATATGCTGAATTCCCTAGATTGCCAATCCGCTGACATCTTTTAGAAAACTATCTATAGCTAACTTGGGGTTTGTAAATATTGGCAAAGTTGTTTAATAGTGAAGCTTCTTGCAGTAAGCCATAGATCCCGATACTCAAAACATTGGCCCTGGCAGCCTTGAAATCGCACTGTCTTGTTGCTGCCGCACTGTCATAAGACAACAAACCCAACATTTATTGTGAGAATTTTGATCATTGGATGGGGCATATGGCCAGAAGAACAATCCCCTCCTTGTTATAGAATTTTGCACAGCAATTGGGTCATTAACAAATCGCTTCCCTGGAGTTTGAAATAGAATTTGCACTAGTTTCTTTAGTCAATCCACTCGCAGCGTACCAATCTTCTTTCATTATGTTTTCCTTTTCAACGATGTACTTCCCTTGCTTTTAATCTTGAGTTGCATCAAAAGCTATTTCATGCTTCTAGTGTAACACTACTTCATAGCTGCAGTGGTGTACATCTGTAACAGTGTGGAATCCAGACATAATATGTTTATCTTGCTTCAGCCCTGTAGGAATGTTTATGACATGGGTGGAAAGAAATGTGCTGTCATTTCTTCCTTGAAACAGAGGTTAAATTTTTTTTGGGATATGGCAAATAATCTATATGTAAGAAAATGTGACACATACCAAAACCCTGTTTAGTGGTAGTATCCACAAAAAGCACATTGTTGATGCTAAGTATTTTCACAATATGTGAAATTTTGTAAACTATGAGCCAAAATAATATGGTGAACATCTGCAATAGTGGATTCATATATTGAATAAAATTGTGGTTTTGGAAACATGGCAATGCATTGCAATCGAATCAAAAAATTATTCCATAGCTTTATTGCAATGCATTGTTGCTGCCAGATGGCAGTGGTAACCAACTAACACTGCTGCAAAGATTGAGTTTGCTATTGCTAATTGGCAACTTCCACCAAAAAGGTAAAGGCAAACAAAAACAGTTCATATAACTTCTGCAGAGAACAATAGAGCCTTCTTGCAATGGAAGGGATGCTCATTTCCTTAATGGATGGAATTGCATATTCTATTCAAGGAATGAAGAATGACATCAAAAAATTTATATAAATACCAAAGAAAACATGGTATAGATAATAGACATTGGCGGATGCTCAAATCTATTTTTATATGCAGACAACAAGCAACCTTATGGAAATGTGTGCACAGGTCAGTCAATGCTTTCAAAAGTCTGATATATTTAAGGGTTGAGATCAATGTCGACATATTCTCAGAATAATGATAGTTTGGCATACCATGACCCCACCCTGTTTTTTTTTCGCTTTTGGTCCGTCGCCCTCATTGTTCAAGTGGCTTGTTTTTTGCAATTGATTATCTTCATAGGAAATTAGTCATTATAATAGATACCTTCTTGACCATGTCCTGTCAAAAAAACTATATTCGAATACTTTGGCAAGAGAGAATGCTATTTAACTATGGCCATGAGCTGGCTGCTGTCATCGCCAACATAGCTCTTTAATTACATTTTAAATCTGGCTAGGGGCTATGGTATCTTGCTGCTAGCATAGACATACAAAATAAAAAACGTGGATTCTGCATTCTAAATAGGCCTTAGTGCATTAAGCTATTGAACCAATCTTCAAATCGTTTGTGTTGAATCAATCTTCAATTGCTTTGTTTTTTATTTATGTGCTAAATAAATAGCACATCATTAACTAGTACCATCTTCAATTTTGCAATAAATTGAATAGAAAGCTTAGCAAGCCATAGGATCCGTTCATTTGCAACGTTTTAGGCAAACAGTTAGCTACGATTCAGAAATATTTTATGTATGTTAATTGAAGCTACAATACCTTACATAAATTGCATCGATATTGCCTACAATAAAAACAATACTCTTGGTTTACAATTTAGTTTGCAAATATCAAATAATTAGAACATTGCAACCAACCCTGTAAACAACTTAGAAAGGTAACAACACCAATGACATGCATCCTGTCTATATAAACCTTCTATTGCATATTGCACTGGAATTTTTCCTTCCTTCGATTCTGTAATATACTGAATAAAAAACCTTGACAGGCAGTAGGCCATTCCCTTTTGCAATGTTGCAAGCAAACAAAGAACTGCAAACCACAAAGAAATTCTCCATGCTGGTTGAAACTTCAACATGTAGCGTTGATTATGTAGCCAGAGCATTTGGATAGGAGAATAGATGCATTGCCTATTGAGCTACCTCTTTCATATTGCAAAGAGTTCAAATCTACTCAAGAAAAGAACAGTTCTGCTTTGAATCAGCTTAGACTTTGATTCAGCAACAGTATTTGTAACTGTCATTACATACGAATATAGACGCCTAACTAGCTTAACAGTTGATGCTTTAAACATTCTTCCATGCCCGTGTTTCTTGTATGTCTTTGCACCTCTGTTCGCAGATTTTGTCTCATTCGTTCTCAGCAAATGCAATGTTGGATTGTTTTTATTTGCTGTCCACTGTGGCTATGCATTTAGAACATTGGAAAAAAAAGAAACTCCCATCATTATTCTTATATCAAGCAATCTTAAATGGTATTCGTAGATTGGCAGTTTTTTCCCTATTACAATAAAATCTCCATTCACCCAAACATGGGCATTGAGACCAAAATTTATTGCGTATTAGAAGCAGAAAAAATAACACTTTAGATTGCATGGTACCTTGATGTATAATTTAGCTTTCATATATCAAGTAATCAAAACATTGCAATAAACACTGAACAAGTTAAAAAGATGGCAACATTGCTGCGAAGTATCTTGTCTATACAACTGTTTTATTCCATATTCCAGTCAAATTCTTTTCCTATTTTCTTGTTCATGCAAAATAAAGTGGTCTTTTTCACATAGTTTCCCCTGCTGGTTTTGAAGCACAACTCACTTTAGCTCATTCATTCGTGGATAGAAAGAACCATATGCTGATTTAGAATTTAGCTTCCATCTATGAAGTAATCAAAACATTGCAATAAACTGCAAACAAGACACAAGTAATCAAAAGATTGCTTCCAGGTATCTTGTCTATAAAAACATCCTATTCCATATTGCAATGGAATCGTTTTCCCATTCTCTTGTTCATGCAAAATAAAGTGGCCTTTTTACATAATTTGGTCTGCTGATTTTGAAGAACACCTTGCTTTAGCTGTTCCTTTGCTGCATAGAAATAATCATTATTTCAATACATAATTGGTACTTTCCTCTACCACGCGATAGTTTTCTATCATTTCAGGAAAAGAAGTCATTCTTTGAGTTGTGCTCTTCTATAGTTTTTTTAGCGGTGTGTAGTTTTCTTAGGCCTTTTAAACATCAAGAGCATAAGCTTTCAATGCTTTGCTTTTGTACCCATGTTCAAAGTCTAGTTTGCCAATGTTGATGGTGGCTTCCAAATGCAAACAATCTTGTAATAGCATGGAATGCTACTTTGTCCACTTGCATCAGCCAACTATCTAGAAATTCTAAATCCCATGTACTACAAACTACCGTTGACATGAGAGCTTTCACAAAATAAACTCTGATATTGACATACTAAAACATATGTTCCACGAAAATCCACAATATATGCTAGCCTAGGTTGCTAGCTATAAAACATATGTCGCATGTTGTATTTGGAGCTTTCCCTACAAAAAAACTTGCCACTTGTCTACAAATAGATATGCCAATTATAACTAGATTGAAAACAACCATTTGCTTCAGAATTGCTACCATGGGAATGTTCATAGACTTACAAATGCATATGTTTAAAAGATCAATTTGTCATTTGGCATCTTTATATGTTTATATGCATTATGTAATTTTTTAATGGTTCAAGTACTTATCTAGAATGGTGCAAACTTACTTCCTTGACTTCATCTAGAAATTCATAGTTGCAATATTGAAAACAAACCACATGGCAATGTGACTTGGAATATTGTCTTTCTCATTTCATTGAACATATGCTTAATGTCTTAATCATATTTATATACGACAAAACAGACAATCCCTGTGATATCTGTTTTTCCTAACTTCTTGTTTCTGCAAGAAGTATATTCATTCCTCCTGTTGTGGAAATATGGCAATATGCAACTGACAAGTCAAGTTTGTCAATATAATTGACATCACTCCATACATCGCTAACAACTATGCAAACTAACATTGACAACGATTATGCTCTCGTTTACATAATTAACACACAAAAACCCTTCATTGTCACATTTCAACACTGAACACAATGATGGTAGGATAGAGAAAATCTCGGCCTTCGGTGGCACTTATAGTATTGTCATCTACAATCTGCCCTGCAACTTATTCTACTGTTGCACTAGTATCGAACATGTTGGTGCATTGATTGCGTGCACTTGTTGTTCCATTTTCCTGTTCTTTTGTTCTTTACTGCATAGGAAACTATATTTGAAAATTGTTAGGTTATAAAATATATTCTTTGTCTAACCATAATTGACGTAGTGCATTAACCAAATTCCCATTTGCCTTCTCATCTGTTGAAACATTCCTTGTTCTATCTTAATGCAAATAGTGCTCTTGACTCAAATTGCAAATGTCTAGCGATACAAATTTGCATCTTGCCAATTTTGTTGCATTCTTGATATTGATTATTTTGACATAGGCTCTCCTTAATGTCATTTGTAGCCAGTTTCAGATTTTACTGTGGAAAAAACCTCCTCTAACCCTCGTTGTTTTTTTCCCTTGTCTGTGTCTGGAAAATACTCTTGCAGACGCCTCTTCTACATGTTCTGTTGCCATAGACATGCTACGAGCTTTGCAACCTTCAGGTGGCCTTTCAAAGGGCTTGACAGCGGGCCACCGAGAACTTGAAGAAATTGACATTGCATTGTCAAAACAACATTTGCTTCATCTAAAGGATTTCCATTTCCAACATGGTGATTGCCTATTTGACGCATTTGCTGTTCTTTTGCATTTTCGATACACATCAACAGAAATAAGAGAGGCTATTGTGAACCATTTCCGCGTTCGTCTAGCACAAATGGACCCTACTGCAATTTCTTCATTCAACTTGGAGCTCGACCCTGTGTACTTGTCTGGATTGCATGGTGTCCAAGACAAAGACCTTTATCTGCAACGAATGTCCCAACCTGCTTCTCAACTAGACACTGCAAATGTTCGTGTCCTGTGGGGCGATATCTTCTGCATCAAGTGGTTTGCACACTGGCTAAATGTTCCAGTTGCAGTTTGGTCATTGTTAAGCAAAAAAAAGTACTTGCATTTCAATCCCGCACTTGCTGCCTACTGTTATAACATTTTGTTTCATGACCATATACCAGCAGCTGGACACTTTGAACCATTGCTTGCTTGCAAAACGACTATACCTCACCATTTCCTGCCTCAAGAATTTCCAAATGGCATTTTCAATAGCTCTTGTTGTAACACTTTTCTTGAGATATCTCCCTATAGAGAAATTCTCCTGCAACAAGGTTTTGATATCTTCTCAACATTTCAAGGTCATTGTTCCGATTCGTTATTTGAATCGATTTCAAAATTGTCAAAGAGCTTTGATAGTATGAGTCTTAGGAAGACAATTGCACAAACTTTCTTCAATTGCATACAGTCCAATGACAATAGATCATTCCATTGTTTGACTACATATCTTACACCATCCATAGTACACAATGCTTGTCTTGTTTCTAGTTGGCAAACATTCATTATGAATTTGGCAGCGCCTTTTAATATTGGCCATATACATGGAGGTGAATTTGCAGTTCAATGGTTGTCAGAGATGTTGGAAGTGAACATTTCCATTTGGGATACACGCCTAGCCAAGATTCAAAGTCGATATTGCTCAACAAATGCCTTTGCAACGAACATGTTCATCTTGCAAGTTGAAAAAAGTCAAGACCATTGTCACTTCCATCCATTGTTTCAAACAAATCGCCTAGGAAGGTCCTTTGCAATGGAAAAAACCGTGCAAAATTGCTTTAGTATTTGTCAAAGTGTGGGGGATAGCTATCTTGATCAGCAATTTACTCATGCATCTACGTCAGAAAACACACCTTCTATCAACCCTTCAAAAAAAACTCTAGCGCAAAAACAAAGAAACCAACAAAATCATGACAAAGGAGAAAAACAAAAAACAACAATAGCTAAGCAACATGCCATACACAAACGTCCATGTACTGCAACTGAAAACCACCAAAATGCAGATGGAAACAATGTAGAAAACAACAACATGCAAGGATTCAAGAATCTATGATCGACAAAAAGGTCTATGTGCTTTGCAGCATTTGAAGCTTTTAAAAAGCAAAAAGAAACACAAAAGGCCAAACAAGCAACTTCCCAATACTTAAAAGCTATTGAAGATACACCTATAAATGCTTGTTGCATATGCAAACAATTGCATTTCAAAAAAGACATCCGCCGAATCAACAAAGACACTTTCCTTGCATTGACATCTTTGCCATGGATGAATACGGCTCCTTCATTTGCATTGGACATGCACATCTGCAAATATTGCAAAAGAAATGTTTCACATTCAGAAATACTAGTCTTTGCAACACCATTGAACATTCGTTGCAACCACGCATTATCAATTGTAAACATGTTGACACCATTGGAAGAGCGGCTTGTCTCTCCAAGAATTGCATTTGCACAGATTCAACAACTAGGTTATAAATGAGCTCAACTAGGGCTAACTGGAACGGTCATAAATGTTCCTGCATCTCTAGACAAAGTGCAGAAGACTTTGCCAAGAAACCTTGAAGATGGCATGACAATTGGAATTATGTTAAAACGGAAATTGGAATACAAAAATGCTTACATATCAGGAAACGTGCGCCCAAACATTGTCATGTTTGCATTAAAAATGCTTTGTAGCATGGAACTTTACAAACAAGAAGATATTTCTATTGTGCCTGGCTGGGAAACAAAGTTTATTCAATTAGCAGAGAGAGAGTCCAACCAACTTGACCTTGCCTCTTCTACTGACGAAGACAATGTAACTGTACACCATTGGAAGAAACCATTGAACCTGTTCATGAAACAGAGATAGAATCAACAATCGAAACAATGGTGCATGGATATGGAGAGACACATCTAATAGACGATTTGGCTAACAATCTTGTAGAGATTGCACTGTCTGAAAATCATCGACCATTAGGCATTTTCCAAGACAAGTTTTCTGAAGAGTTGAATTTCTCAACACTTTTCAATGGATGTAGCCGACCCAATGACATCTACAATCGATATCGATATAAACAAGTTGTGCAATGGGAGTTGGAACATGAAAGTATGGAGTTTGAAGCACATCCTACAAACTTGTTCTTCAAAACAGTAAAAGTCTTGATAGGGAAAATTTCTAGTACTGCCTGGATATCAATACGTATAGGGGAATTGAAAGGGAAAAAATTGACAGCAAAAGATGTTAAGTCACAGACCAATCTCCAAAAAATAATCAAATCTTCAATTGCATATCGTACATTAAAAGCCATCCGTACATTTCCTGACTACTTCGACAACATGAAGAAAGATCTTTTCGCAATGATTCAGCAACTAGGACCACCTACTTTCTTTGTGAGCTTTACAGCTGCTGAACACCTTTGGAAACCATTATGCAATTCTTTGCAAGAACTTGAACAGAAGCAGCTCTCAAGCCCATCAAAGTTGCCTTTGGACATTGATATTGACAACCTAATCAGAAAACACCCTTTGGTGTGTAGTCGCTATTATAGACACAGATTCAATTCATTGAAATCTTTGATATTAAAAAATAATACACTCTTTGGCAAGGTTAATGACTACTTCTTTACAACTGAATTCCAACAAAGAGGAAATGAACATGAACATGGGATTCTTTGGATTGAAAATGCACCAGTATATGGAAAAAATACCAACCATGAAGTAACATCTTTTGTTGATGAATATATTGCAACAGATTCTTCTTTGTTTACCGAAGAAATGGTCAGGATCCAAACTCATCAACATACAAGGACATGTAGAAAACAACACAATTCAAAATGTAGATTTCACTTCCCTATGTTTCCAATTGACAAAACAATAGTCTTGGAACCCAAACACAATGATTTTGACAACTTGGACAAAAAAACAACGCTCTTGAGCATAGACAATATCCAAAAGACATGTCCTTTGACTCATTTCTAGAAGAATTGAATTACACCAAGGACAATTACATTGCGCTCTTGTCTTGTTTGATTAAGCAACCGACATTGCTACTGAAAAGAGACCATGCAGATATCTGGATAAATCCATTTGCAAGAGGAATCCCAAGCTTGTGGCAGGCTAACACCGATGCTCAATTTATTTTAGATGCATATGCTACTGCAAGATACGTAAGCTCTTACATAACAAAATTAGATAGGCCTATGACAATGGCCCTAAAAAAGATAAAGGAAGAGGCTATTTCAAAAAACTGTAGCCAGCTTGAAACAATACGAAAGCTTGGGAACACACTATTGAACATGCAACAGATGTCCATTAGGCAAGCAGTTCATATTGTGCTTTCTTTACCTTTGCATTCATCATCAAGAAAAACAATTTTCATAAACACTGCACTGCACCAGATGATAAACGGATTGTTGTCTTGAAAAAACCATCTTTGTTGGAGAGAGAGGCTGATGATTCTGAAGACATTATTGCCCCATCAATCATAGACAGATACATCCAACGACCTCCTGAACTGGAAAATGTTTCTTTAGCTGAATATGCATTTTGCTTTTGCTTTGTAAATGCAAAAACAATCAAAAGAAATAGACCATGTATTATTCGATATGTCCGATATAATGAAGAGAAGGATCCTGAGAACTTTGCAAGAGAAAAACTGTTGCTATTCATGCCTCATAGAAACCTCACCAATTTTTTGACTCAGGAAATGGAAACATGGACAAAAGCATATGCAAAAAACAGATTGCAAGTTGCCATTACCGAGGAAAAGTTCTCTACCAAGCCAACATCAAAATGGGGTAACATTGACAATGCAACAGAAACTGTAGAGAAAGAAGCTAAAATGACAAAGACTTTGGAAACAGAGACCAGGTCTTTCAATCATTCAACTACTTTTGAACAATATGATATCTGTGACGACATCCTACATAAAAAAAAACGACCCATGCCAACAAAAACAAGAATGTCTAGTGTAAGTACAAAACCATTTGTCCCTGACATAGACACCTATATTGCAACACGAAGAGGACTAAACATTGAACAACAATCTATAGTCAAAGAAATTATATCTAAAAAATAAAACCCTGCAAAGCCAATATATCTGTTTCTGACAGAAAGTGCTGGAACAGGGAAAACACATACTGCAAAGGCTATTTACGACATCCTTGTACTCTTCTATGACAACGACCTTGGCAGTGACCCATTAAAAAGAAAAGGCCTAATTGCTGCATTGACTGGAAAAGCTGCATATCATGTTGATGGTGTCACTGTTCATTCCGCCTTCAAGCTTCCTTTGAACTCTGCAAACTTGCTCCCCTTAAGTTCAAATACTCTAGATCTCATGTCCAAACAATTTGAACAATTGAACGTGCTTCTGCTAGATGAAGTGTCCTTAATAGGATCTCGTATGCTACACAACATAGACAAATGCCTCCGTCAAATTATGCACACACCAACAATACCATTTGGCAATGTTGATGTCATTTTCTGTGGCAATTTTTTCCAAGCCGAGCCTATACATGATTCTTGGATCTTTGAGTTTCCATCTTTCCAGCACCAAAAGTTTCCTTACAGTTTTTGGATTGACAATGTGAAATATTTTGAACTTAAAACAGTTGTACGCCAAAAAAATGAAATGTTCATTGCTATTTTGAATAGAATAAGAAAAGGCAACCAAACATCTAATGATATCCAATATTTGAACACACATTGTCATAGGAAACCACAAATCGATCCATCATTCCCCTTCCTTTTTTATCGCAATAAAGATGTTGATGAACACAATTCTAGAATGTTGTCAGCTATGCAGACAGAGGCCTTTACATTTGTAGCGGAAGACACTAAAGTTGATCATGTTGAAAACACTTTTGAACATCAGAAAAAAAATCAACTTCCCATTACAATTACCGTGAAAAAAAACATGCTGGTTGAACTGGTTGGTGGCAACTACCTACTCGAAGATAGCCTTGTCAATGGTGCAGAAGGTATCTTTAGGTACTATGATCAAAGAAATCCAAACATCGTCTGGATCGAGTTTACTGATGCAAAGATCGGTGCAATTACACGTGCCAATATGCATCAACTGTATACTAATTCTATTATCCAGACTTGGACACCAATCAAAAGAATGGTGACACAAATCTGCCTTGGGAATAAAACAAATTTCACTCGAATACAATTTCCAATTCAATTAGCTTGTGTACGGACAATTCACAGAGCTCAGGGATTGACACTTCAAAGGTTGGCATTTGATCCAAAAGGTGTTACAAAGCATGGGCTTGTTTACACTGCACTTTCTCGTGTAAAAGTAGTTGACTCTCTTTATCTTCTGAATAACTTGGAACAGAAGAATTTCTTTGTCTCAACAAAAGTAGTCGCCGAGTTGAATAGACTAGAAAAAAATGCAACTTTGGAATTTCAATTTGGCCTTAAATCAGTTACTTCTACTCGACACCTACTGATATCATGACTTAACACTCGTAGCTTGGTTTTGCACATTCAAGATGTCGCAAATGACAATGAACTGCTAGAGTCACATATTCTTTGTTTTCAGGAAACCCACATGCCAATTCCTCCCAAAAATGATACATTCACAAACTGATACAATTGTATTGCAGCCTATTCAATACATGGTGTTCTAACAGCTGTACATAAAGAGATAATAATTCTAGAAACAACAATCTATAAAGACAACTATGTCGAAGCAATTGTTGTTGATCTCAATATTTCTAACTCCATTATTAAGCTTGTAAACATTTATAATAGACCAAACACCGTTCTTGGGCAACTGTTCCATGCCTTGGATTCTATTCTGTCCAAAAACAACAACAATATGCCAATTGTTATTGCAGGAGACTTTAACATCGATATGTTGAAACAAACATCACAGAAAAAAAGATTGGAACAATTTATGCAAATGAAAAATCTAAAATTGAAAACAGATCAAGTTACAACGAACTACGGCTCAATGATTGACCACTTTTGGACAAATCTGCAGCTTGACACCCTTTCATCTACTGTCACTGATGCATATTGGTTTGACCATTTCATTGGTCTCTTGTCAATCCCCATCACTTTGGCAAAATCCATTTAGATCACATATTATACTTACTCGCTTCATGCCATTGCAACTTTTGTAATTGCCTTCAGACCCCATAATTTCTCAATTCTGATCTCGGTTTAAATAAAAAATGTTGGAATGGCCATCGCAACTACATTCTCTTCTACACTGCCTAGGCAATTGCATTTTGAAGCAAAAAATAGATACAAAAACAAAACAAAACAAAACAAAAACATGTAAAAAACTAGCTTTTTGCACTCAACTACAGTTGGCTAATACCTTGTCAATAGCCTCGATACCCCTCTTTCTACAAGTTGCAATTACACTCATTGCAATTGTGCTTGGCAAAAAAAAAAAAAACTCCCTTGCCTACGCTACATGCTTTTTAAAAATGTCATCAAACAACAAATTTCAATGTCCTTTTCAACAGCATAATTCATTTTAGCAACAATGAATTATAATCCAATATCTTTCAATGCAAACATTTTTCACTCTAACAAATATCATTCTTTGTTTCTGAATGTCTTTGAACAAGCTTATGCTTTATGTCAATTTCCAATGCTTTTCATCTACATTTCTTATCATTTTCATTTGATTTTTTTCCTTGTTTGTCTTTTCTAGCAAGCGATGCAAAATATCTTTCGGCCTTTCATCAGATACACATTCTTTGGTCTACTTTATGCCTCTGGCTTATCAAAACTACTGTTTTTTTGTCAAATATAAACCCCAAAAAAATGGTGCTTGTATCTGCTTCTTCCATGTGTAGATATCTTTGGAGATTCATCAAGAAGCAGCTATATCGCTTCAAACAAAGCTAAAGACAAAAAACATATTTTTGCAAAGCAAGCCGCCATGGCAATGATACAAACACCAGACAGTCCATCTGCTGAAAGAAGTCTCCTTGCTTCAAATGATGGTACAAATACTATTTCAATGACAATTCCCTCCTTGCTTCTTACAGATGCAACAACAAGCAGTCCAAAAAGGTAATGCTCTTTCCTTTTGCTTTAAATTTCTCATTTCAGCTCCCCCCCTGCCTGCTATTTCTTTATTTCATTCACTGCATTGACAATGTGTCTCACCAACGTTGTAATACATTTACTTCAAATTGAATTTTTGTTGCATAAGGATCTTGCACCTGCCATTTCCACTATGCAGCTTGAAATCCAAAAGTTTCTACAGACTATTTCATTTTGACAATTTCATTTCATTGTCTTTGCAGGCTGAAACACGCTTCAATAGAAGCATCATCTGTGATACAATTATGCACTATGTCACACACAAATGTTTTTTACGGTGATGTTTTGGCTGTTTACGGTCCTACACAAAATCGAAGCCAAAACTCGCCTGCCAAGACAAAGATTTTGCATACAGACCTTGTCAACAAAGATGGTTTGACGACAATTACTGCTACCATGAATGATAATCTCATAAACCGATTTGGTAACTTTCTCTTTCCTGGCAAAAACATACGAATAAATGGATTTGAATTAATGAAAAAAGGCCAGTATGATCGCGGAGATGCTATAAATTCAATAGCAATATTGCCTTCTACTTGTATTGAAACAATAGAACAGGTCTGTAAAGTGCGATGTCTTCCTCCTGACATGACAATTTTCAGAGTTGGTGTCGTCAGAGGAAACATATGTTGTTGGAAGTGTTGCAATAATGGTGGTCAGCTGTCAATACATCAACAAGCAATTGGATTTCTATATCAGAGATGGTGAAACTGCAAATGACTATGCCACTGTACACTGCCTGCTCCCTATCTATAAAAATCATTACGTACATAAAGATATTGTTTAGTTCTTGTGACCTTTCTGGAAAAATAAAAGAGAACAAATCCTTTCCCTCTGTTTTTTGCACCTTGAACATATTGACATTCCCTTTTCCAGCATCTGCTTCTGTTTATCAAACATGTTTTCTGCCATCTAATTGTTTCATTTCCCCCCCTTTGCAGTTTCAAGTGAATGAAAACTATAAAACTTTCTTTCTGCGCGTTCAACAATAGCTTGCACAGGACGAGCCTCCTCTTTACTTAATCAAAAACATTATCAGGCCAGGCCCAAAAGGCAGCCACCTGATGAGGACTTCCCAGGCAACATTTATTGATCCTTTGAATGATGAATTTGCAATCCAGAGTTTGCTACCAGTAATTGAAGCAAAAACACAAGTAAGCTATTGAAAAATTGCTTTCCCTATTCAATTCCAACTACTGCTATGAAAAAAGTATTTGCTATATTCATCCTGCATTTACAAAGTTCCAGACATAAAAAATCCAATTATACAAACACAGTTAAAGTCATTTTGCAATCTGCTCACAACCATGATAATGAACTTCCATTTTTTCGCATTTCTATTTATTTCATTCCTAAACATGATTATGCTTTTCTTCACAAGCTTAACCAATATTGTGTTTTGCTATTTACATCTCTTTCAGCACACACAACTTTCAATTGCTGTTAGCTCTTGCATTCAACCAAATTTGATTGTTGTATATATTGATCTAGTCAATAGATTTCCCTACTCAATTCAATAAAAAAAGAAAACATGTCCTTGCAACATGTTCAAAAACTCTTTTACAATGCAAGTTTCATATTTCAATTAATCCCTGGCAATGATTAAAACTAGAGGCATAGATTAATGTCATGCCTATGGCATCTCAAATAACAATTTGAAAAACACAATTCACACACTTGCACTCAACACTGCACTTTCAATTTATCTTTGCTATTTCTATTTACCACTGCTAAATGCCACTTTTTCCCTATTTCTGATGTCCAAACATGTAATAGATGTTTGGAAAACTGAAAATCAAGAATGCTTTCGCACTGCCTTTCCAATGCACATGTTCAGATTGCAAGTTGCCTATGATTCAAAGCACAACCTACTGTTGGTTTTGCAACCATGGCACTCACACGACATTTGAACATATCTTGCACTGCAAGTTGGAAACATATGAGGGAGTTATCGAATGCACTGTTCGAGGCATGCAGCTGAAAGAATACTGACCAGCTGTTGCAGCTGTGTCATATGAAGAATATTGTAAATCAGTTTCATCAACTATTTACCAACTCCGCAGATTCAATCACCAAGGAGTTTTCACTTTGGCAATGAACAACCGAGTACTCGACTTTAAAAAACTTTGAGCAAAAGGTATGTTAAAAATATCTCCGTTACATGCCTGTACATCGCTACATATCTATGTTTTCTGGTATGCTCCTGTAACCTAGTTCTTTTTAATCATCACAAAATCTGCTTCCAATTTCAATATCTACTTCTATTATGTTAACTGTAGTTGTAGATAGAAAACATGCTTCCTCCCACTTGTCACTGTCACAGATAATTTCTGCAGATGCTTGGCTTTTGGTGCTATCTTCTATTATGTCCTAGGCAACCAATTATGCAAATAAATGTAGTAATGCCACTTATCTGTCTTTTGCAATGTTTTTTTTACAATTCAAAAGAAAAAAAAACCCTGTTCATGCCCATGTTTTAGTTCTTGTTCTTTGCCTTTGGAAACCAGCAATAAACATATATGCAATCATATCAGCTATTCAACAAATACTTGGCTTCAACAAATTTTAGATAGGCCTAAACTACACCATAGTAGATTATTATCAATCATGCAAAGATTTCAAAACTACAACAAGTCTAAATAACCAAAATAGAAACAGGAAAGACCAAATCCCGGTCCATGTTCCCCTTGATAAGAAACAGACCACGACAATGGAAATTCCAAAGCTCCATCCATAGATTGCTTCATAGTGCCATAACAATTTCAATTGGTCCTGCCACATCCCTATAAGCCACATATTCACAACACATGTGTTTGCAAAACCAGCATCCTGTGCCAATGTAGAAAAACAATTGATCTAGACATATTTACCAACAAATCCCTCTACATATAGAAAAAACTAGCCATCCAAATCAGATTTGTGATTTTGATTCCATAACTTATTTTCAAATAACTATAGGGAAAAAAGAACTGCAAATTGCAAACAGACTTCTGATCTCCATATATTTGTCTTCAATTTTTTGTTTGTCTTTTCCCATACCCCCCACAAAAAAAAGTCACTGCATCAAATAAAAACATCGAATCAGTATCCAAAAACTAATCTGCATCTTTGCATCATTTGATCTTCACAATGCTATACAAACAAATTGAATTGTCATCTAAATCTGTCAATGTATTACACTAAAAATAACACATGTCAACTGTTTAGGTCAACTGCATTTTTTATATGTTTTTAGATTGATTGTTTCTTCAAACATTGAACTTTGTTTTCATTCCAGATTTATTGTTTTCATGCATTTTTGACATTGCATTTGCAACAGCACAGCATATCTGCCACCTATTTAAAACATATATTCCATGTTAACTGGTATAGACTGGAAATCAAGAACAAACTCAATAGTCCCTTGCAGATATGAATCCTTTGTATCTGGCTGCAAATGTTGATCTCCTGCACCGATCAACGCATCCAACTCCTGCATTATACTTATGTGGCTACTATTCTTGTTTGCTAATTATCAATCTTCACAATCATTGCAACTATTTTACAGCTTCAACTTTTCTGTGGGCTCTTTTGGTTTCAACTGTCCATTGCTTTTGATCATAATATTTTCCTTTTTCTCAATGTGCAGGGAAAAAACTAGAGCACCCTTGCAACTACATTGACCATGATGCTCTCAGCTGAAATTTTGCAAAGCAGATATCAAAATCTGCAAAATACTTCTACATTGTGACACGGGCTTCCATACAAGAAAAGAAAAAGACTTTCCAAAAAATTCTGTTTTTTGATATGGTCATGGTCTTACCAAGTGAACATGGATAGATGCATATGCCTCTAGTTCTTCAACTAGTTTTGTACCCTTGCATTTAAAAAAAAAAACAGTCCTCGATGGACAGCCTCAAATTTTGTTTAGCAATCACTTCTAATAGGACCTTACAATCAGAACGGTCAACTACTAGAGTTTTGTGCTGATGTATACAACACCTCTCCATGCATCCTATATGTTGCCAAACACTGTTGTCATGATTTTGATGAAAACATATAAATACATATTCAAGAAAAAAAACTAGAATTGGATACTTGTAAAGGCATACATAATCAAGTGCAGATTTTGTAGATATTTTCTGTGCCTGGCAATGTATATATGCAGTTGATCATTTGTACATTGTATATATAAATACATATATATGACTCAAAAAACATGTATGCTGCAATTGATATGGTTTGTGTAGCGATACTTTGCATGGTGTTCTCTCAATAATATTTAATGTATGTTATAATTGAATATTTCCTTTGATGATGTTTTAAATACTGCTTCGATGTATTGAATAGCATGTACACAGGGTTCAAACTATGCATTTGTGCCATTGATAGAGTGTTTTGAAGCTGTCTATATATGTCCATTATCGATTTCGATGTTTTCTTGGCTTTCCGATATAATGTTATTTCTATACTCTTCCCAATTCAAAAAATGTGGAGATTGACTGAAACCTCGACTCTGTCTTTTCACTTTCTGTTTGAACATAGTAATTGCAATGATTATTTAAAAAAAAGAGTGTTTTCATAGGATTTGTCCCCTTTTTTGCCAATAGTGATCCACAAAGAGGTGTATATGTCCATGCAAAAAATATTGATGGATGCATGAAAAAGAAATGGATACATGCAAAGCAGATGGTTGAATATACAAATACTCCACACAAAAATCAATACAAGTCAACAGTTCTTGAAAAAACAAAGGTTGATTTATGACCTGGGTTGTGTTTCTGGCTTCGTATAAAAATACATTGTATGTTGCTATTTTGGTTTCTATTTGCTGATTAATTCGGCTATTTCATGGCCATAGCATTTGCCCTGGACTTTGCCTTCCATCTTTCCATGCAGTTGACAGTTTCCATAGCTTCCTATGGCTATAATACAACTTCATGTTCAACCAACTACTTCCTTCTTCCTCTCAATATGCTGCTATTCATTTTCTGTCTTTTGCATTAGACTTCATACTACACAAAATTACAAAGTAAAAAAAAAAAAAAAACCATTCAACTTATGTTTGCTTGATGCATCTTCCAAAGTTGAACAAGTTATACCGATCAAAAGCTGCCAAGCTTTCAAGTCGGAACTCAAACTCAAGCATCCTTTTCAACTGCACCATCGGAGACATTGCCACCTCGTGGCTCTTGTTCTATTATTATTATTTAAATATACTTTTGTTTTTAATTTATAATTTTAAATTATATTCTTTTATTTTAATTCAATTTGCATTAATTTAAGAAAAAAGAAAAAAAGCAAGTCCTTCACTCCCATTGTAAAACACTTGGCTTACTTCGTAGTGAGGTAACTAAGCTATGTGAAATTTGTTACATATTAAAACGTCTCCTTCACTCAATATTGTAAAGCACTAGGCTTATTTCAACGTAATCAAGTTATCTATTAAATTGGTTATATATTAAAAGAAATTTTAAAATGTAATTTTACATAATTCAAAATTGTGTACTAATTGTTTAGAGTATACGCCCTGTTAAAGTTTTTTTTTAAATGTTGGAAAAAATCAACATTCAAAAATTTAAAAGAAAAGATATCAAAACTAATAATTTATAATAAGAAAGCTAAGATTTTTCTTAATATTATAAGGAAAACAATATTAAAAAATTAAAAATAAATAAAAACTAAGAATAATTTATAATAAAAAGTTAAACAAATAAATAATAACATATTATAAAAATATGAATAATTAAGTCAAATTTAATTAGAATAACAAAAACAAGAGCCATGGGGTGGCAATGTCTCCGACATTGCCATTGCTACGTATTATTGTGAGATGGAAAATGATGTAGGAGTGCAATCTTAGGATCTTACTCGAGTTCAAGAACTTGTAGTGTATATCTCATTGTGCAAGAACTTGTAATATAAATATTCGTGCTTAGGATTTTATTCAACTTCAAGATCGACTTTTCAAATTAGATGACAGCAATTCCTCACCACAACATCAGAAATTTTATTGAAAGATTGCACCAGCAGCTTTTACAAACATGCAGATTGGCTTCGGAGGGCAAAGCTCATCACTGCGACCCGATCTAAGTGTCTAGACACAATGTTCCAGGCTCATTTAGTTATCAGAAACGACATAACCGTAACTTCCAACAGGCTTCCTGGAGGCACTGGAATATGTCCACTAACACCCTAACACACAGACATTAATTACAGACTGAGCGTTCGACTTTCTGATGCAATGTTATACCACAAGGGAAACTTGCAAAGCATATAGCTTTGGCTCTTGACCTAGACTTGCAGAGCTCTCAACACATGAGGACACAAAAACTGAATGCTTACAATGAGAGTCGGGTCTCTCTTTTATAGGACTCTAGCCAGTCACCCAGTAACTCAAAACTGGCACTAACAGGTCTAAAGCTAGGGAATCCGGGGTAATGGTGGGACCACACCATTATTATCTCGTCCTTTGGAGGTTACGCCATATGGGGACCCGGACGACACTAGAACAATGGCCGGCAACATAAAGAGACATGGGCCAATTTTAAACTTAGTGGGAGACAGATTCCCGACAGAGTACAAAAATGGATGCTTTAACCGGCCCACCACGGCTTTCATTATTACAAAAGATGACAAAAAGCAGATTCTAAACTATTACAATCTTTGTACAAAATATTCCTTTTTAGTCATACGGGCTTCGAGCATGATAACATAGGCAGACTCTTTCATCACCAACTTGCTGTCCGCCATAGGTACATTCAAAATCTTCATCATCAAGGAAATATTCGAGCTCTCTTGCAGCTATAGCGGCATCTAAATCCTGTGAATCATCAAAATACGGAGCATCTTCTTCAGGTGGTGGAGGAGGATAGAGCCAAGGACTGAATCATCTTTCAACATCAGATCCAAAGAAGATCTGATTGGGCTCGCACAAGAATTCGCCCTCGAATAAAGACTCAACATGAAAATCTAAAGGCAATATTTTCGTATGGATTTTAGAATCAATACGATTTCCTTTATGGTCTCTTTTGATGAACTTTTGGTTTATGAAAACTATATGTTCGAGTCTTGTATACCGGCCACCTTGATGTCTGAGCAGGAATTTAAACCATAAATTATTTTGATCAGCTACTTGCATATCTGCTTGTAGATGCAGAATGAAGTTAGCTCTTCTATTTACCCAATCAACTCTTGGGAAGAATTTGTCAAGCAATATCTTGATCCATCCTGACCAAGATTTATTTCTCAAATTTCATGGATCGCCACAGATCAAAATTGACCTTTCTTCACGGCAGAATTGCAAAATCAAATTATAACTTGTCTAAGTCAAGTTACCTTCACCAATGTCGACATACCACACTGGTCCATCTTTTTCATCATTGCAGTCGATCCAGAGTTCTTTACACCGTTTCAACTTTTCTTGGGCATTGCTGAAACCTCTAAATGCACTTCTCTCCCATCTTTCCATAATCTGAAGCTTTAAGGGACTTGTATGAATTTGCTTGATGAGAGTTAGGTCCAAGTATCTCTCAGCTTCACGCCTTTCTGCATAATCTAACAGTTGTCTTCTGTCTTCAAGAGGAAGAGTTTCATCCCACGACTTAAGGAAAAGGGCATTTCTTGGCTGATAAAGCTGCTGGACAGGAGCTTTCCCTTTATCAGTGCTTGAGCTTGAAGCACCAGCCGAAAACATATTTAATGCAGCAACAGGAGCCTGCTGCAATGTCTCACACATCAACATATCAGCGAGACAATTAAGATAACTTGGTTTATACACAATCTCAAAATCGAAATTAGACAACCATATAAACCATTTTAAAATTCTACTGCTATTTTCAACCATCAAATTTTCATTCTTAAAAATACCAGGCATGATCTTTAAATCAGCTCTTATAATAAACTTGACTGGTTTAAGGAACATAATGAAATGTTGAACTGTCTTTTTTACAGCAAGGATCTCTTTATGGCTACTTGGATAGTGCAGTTCAGCTAACTTAAAAGAACCCGAGCCATAACCACATATGTTTTCTTTTCCAGAAATTTCTTCAAGTAACACACCACCCCAAGTGGTAGCAGAAGCATCTATTTCAATTATTAACTTTCCCGATCCTTGTGGCAGATAAAGAGCAGGTAGATCAAGAACTTTGGCTTTAATTTTCTTGACTGCCAAAGTCATTTCTTCAGACCATTTTGGTAGATTCTTCTTCAACCTTTGCTGGAGAACATGAATATCTGTAGCTTGTCCTCTGTAAAATGGTCGGATATAATTCAAACATCCTAAGAATCTCTGCAACTGAGTTTTGTCTAAAATATGATCAGGGAAATGTTCAAAAGAGCTGAGAACATGTTTCTGCAACACAACCTGACCTTTCTGAATCTTAAAACCAAGGAAATCCATCTATGTTTTTCCTATTTCCATTTTTGATTCAGACAAAACTAAACCATGTTTATAAACCAGATCATAAAATTTTTGTAGTTGTTTTAAATGATCTTGCAGATTCTTGGCGCAGATCAGAATATCATCTATGAAAACAAGTAACCATGGAATATCTCTGAAGATATCTTCCATTCTTTTCTGAAATTCTGATGGAGCATTATTTATCCCAAATGGTAGAACTTTCCATTGATATTGGCCATGGGGGACAACAAATGCAGTCTTATATCTATCTTTTGCTTTGATCCCAATTTGGTAAAATCCAGATTTCAAATCAAATTTACTGAAAATAGTACATCCTGAAATTCTCTGTAACAGGCTGGCTTTATCTGGAAGGGGATACCTCACTTTTTGTAGGACTGCATTGAGAGGCTTATAATTCACAACTAACCTCGGCTTTCCTCTCTTATGTTCAGAGTGCTTGTTAACAACAAAAGCACGACATGACCAAGGACTTTTTGATGGTTCAATCAAACCTTTCTTAAGCAGATCTTTGATCTCTGCAGCACATAATTCTCTTTCTGAAGGTGACATGATCCTAGCTGAGGATTTCATAGGTTTAATCTTTTGGAGAGGATCAAATGGCAAGGAAACAAAATATTTTTCTCTAGTCCAGAAAGCATTTGGACTTTCAGAGCAACAATCCTTGACCAACTGTTCTGTGATGGAGGCTAGAGATTTCTCTTTGTGTGCAACTGCATAAGCTATGCAGCGATCCATTTTATGCAAATCACCAATTTTGGGAGGCTTGACAGGAACTGGCTCAATAGAAGACTTACACTTATATACAAGATTAAAAGACAAGGGACAAATAACAGTCTTTGAATTTATAGTACAGGCAAACAACATCTTTGCTGTATCTATTGAGAAAGGACTCATTCTCTGAAGGAATTCAGAACCTAGAACACAATCTTCCTTTAAACTATCAAGTCTATACAAAGATAAAGGACTTGACACACTTGAAAACTCTATAGGGAAATCTTCAACTTTTCCAGCAAGAGAGACTGGAGTACCCTCTATTGCTAAACCATAATCTTTGCATTTTTCCCAATAAAAAGGAGGAATGGCTGACCCTTTGGCTAAATTGAATTGGCAACCAGAATCAATCATACAATGCAAACTATAAGATTTATATTCAGGAGCACAGAAAGTAACTTGTGTAAACAATTTTGGACCTTGGAAACCACCTAAAAAACTAGGAACTTGGGACTGAGGAGAAGTGGGTGAGTGAGGAGGAGTGGATTGAGGAGACTCTTCTTTCTTCTCAGGGTTTGACAGAGCTTGTTCTAAATGTTTTGATAGGTCATCGTCTGAGGATTGGTCTTTTTCTGCAACTAAGACTTTAACCATATCTTTCAATTCTTCTATTTCTTTGACAAGCTTTTTTAAACTTTTCTGCTTTTCCTTAATCTGGAGCCTTAAGAGTTTTTCTCTATCCCTTTTGCGGTTCTTTTTGTCTTCATGGTCATTAGGGTAGTCTCTGTAAAGTTCTGCAGGATTATACTTCACAGACATAGGAGAAGAATGTAATGTCCCCATTTTGACCCCCTTCGCATTAAATCGTAAATGATGTAAATATTGTTATTTAATCATGGTGAGGAGCTCAAGGCCAAGGCCCCACCATTGATTTAGCGTTTTATGTATCGGCAATTAAAAAATAGATGCCTATGGTTCTTGTGCTAGATAGACACAATGTAAATTAAGACATCATGTAAATACGAATTTTAATGAAAAACCCACAACTAGCTATACAATGCAACAAAGAGATGGGGGCATGATTTCTACAAGGAATAGGGAGGGAAATTATTCAAACCCTTGAGCCAATGGTGTTAATCCATGTGTCAATGAGAAAACCCACAAACCACCAACTACCCATTTTGGGTTATGCACCCAATCATTTAATTCTTCCAGAAATTGGTTGAGGCAGTTAATGCCTTGGGAATGAAGAGGTATGGCAGCCAATTTCGTGCATGGGCAAGCCATCAACCTGGAAATTCGTATTTTTTCTTCTTGGGCAAGAAAACACCCACGAAATGGTGCCTAAAGCCATCTTTCACCCATGGCCTTTGCCCTCCCACGCAGCCTGAGCTAGCTGGGCTTTCCCCATCATGTTTTTCATCATTTTCCTGCATTTTTCCATGGCTGGGAGCTCATTCTTGTGTTACACAGTGGTTGGGATAGGAGGACCACGATTTGGGACTGTTATGGAGGCCGTTTTTGCCCCAGAATGTCCATGGACGTTTTTCTGAAAACGGACTTGGCTTCCCAGGGTTGTTCCCCATCTTCCAGTTTTGTTTTTGGGTTTCCCACATTTTTCTGAAGCTAATTGAAACCCCATCTTTGGGCATCTCACTGTAAAAACGTTTCTTCATGCCCAACACTTATACTTTTTCTATTATGTGCATCCCTGTTTTGATTTGAACCCGTGAGCAAGAAACTTGGAGTGGTAGTGGATAGAATTGGCTTGATAAACCTAGTGAAGGGAGTAACCTCTCAAGAAGATCAAGAGGGCTTTGGCTACTTTTCTATGCACACCCTGAGAGCACTAGAAAGGAAGGTATGGCTTGAGGGACTGTGTAGCAGTGAAGAGAATTCTTCCTTGTGTTGGGTGTGTAGGTATTGTGGGTGCCAAGTTAGATAGATCTTGTAGAGGTATCCATGGCTCTGTGCTCGAGTTCACTACCTTAGGAATTCTTCCTTTTCCATCTCCTAGCAAGCTGATTGGCTTGGCTGATTTGGTGTATCTTTGGGCTATGTGTGAGTCTGTTGTTCCCTGATTCCTTGTAGAGATCATGCCCAGCTCGGGGGTGGCAGCGTGTTGAGATATTGATGATCACAACTGGCCTATGGTTGGGTGGAACGTTGCAGTTGCATAGCCAGTTGCTCGGGGCTACTTTGTTATAAGATAAGTATTCTCCTGTGTTAATTTGCAATTATTTATTTGATGAATATCTTGAATGTATGATGGATGTGTAATTAAAATTACTTCTACTGTGTTTTCTTATAATTATACATTTCCATATGTCTTTTTATATTATGGGAATGCTTATTTAAAAGTTCATGGGGCTAGATACCCAGCTTTAGCATCACGTTCTCTCTATCATGCTGGTATGATGGGAGGGGACATTACAAAGAACCATTTTTACCTTTACCCTTGACATCTTTTTGCTTTTCCAAAAGGCCTAACAATCTAGCTTTTTCAGATCTGAGATCTTGCCTTTGGATGTATTGGTAGACAGGAACAGTAGTTAACTGGAGATCAATTTCAGCTAACTGTTTTTCAATGGAATAGACTGGATTAAAAGAGAACATATTCAATGAAAACTCAAACTCAGGCAATGTACACCCCCCTAAATTTGCTTCCTGACTATCCGAACTGGAGCTGGAGGAAGAATCAGACTCATAGGCAGGGGCAAATTTTGCTGAAGCAGCAAAATTAGAAGACTCAGAGTCATCTTCAGAATCAGACTCATACTCATCCAAAAATATAATTTCTCCTGATGGAGGAGGAGAATCAGCAGATAATTCACATAGATCCCACCAATGTGGATCTAGGTTGGAACACAAGGCTGCAAGCCTTGGACGGGACTTTCTCTCTGGACACTTTCCTACCCAATGACCAGGCTTTCCACAGATAAAGCAGACATCCTTTTTTCCTTTCTCAGTTCTTCTTTTAACAAATCTGCGACCTTTAAACTGAGACTTATGTTTTTTATAAGCTTTATAACCATGTTTTGACTTGTGTTTATAAGGCTTATCGGGATGATACCTTGGGTTGGAAGAATATAATCCTTTCTTCTTCTTGTGACACTTACAGGATTCTTTACCAAAATGTCGATTATGCGCACCACAACCCCAATCGGGCATACCTACAACATCTTTACAGAAAGAGGCAGAATACATTTTTTGGTGCCTTTTAAAATCTTTACTAACCCTGCGCTCTAGACAGTGTTCTTGCCATGTTTCTAGAATATGCGCATGCAACTGGGCTAGTGACAAACTTCTAAGCTCTATCTTTTTGTCTTTTAGAGCTTGCTCAACAGCATCAGGAACATGTCCTGGAAAACTTCTAAGGTAATGCTTCAAATAAGCAGGATTTCCTGATTTTCCTGAGGAAATCAACAATTTTTGCATATAAAAAAAATATTCTTCACTTTTGCCCAAATTACAAAGTTTGACTGACATAAAAAGTGAAGCAAGATGGTCATAGTCTTCACCATCTTCATGACCATAAAACTCTCTTCCTAGGGCCTTTAATATTTGGTCATCTGCATCATCTGCAGCTAGCGTTTCATTTCTTGATTCTTGGGGTAACCATCTCCACCAATCATAAGCTAGGCCTGAAAGACCTGCAACTAACTGGGTTCCCAACATTTTCCCTGTAAGATTATTGTCCTGTTGTTTCTTATACAGAATCCATTGTCCGAACAATTGTATGGCATTTTTTATATCTTCTTGGGATTGACATTGGATATTCAACACCGATTGCTCTGGCATTTGTGACAATAGATTATTCATGGAATTTATGCCATAATGGATTCTTGGAACAGTGGCGACTGATGCACTTGCATCAGGCATATGATTATCAAAGACAGGAGTATGTGGATGCTGGCCTCTATTTGAAGACTGGGCTTTAGACTGATGAAATCCAATTTCAAGAGCATTGAGACTAGCAGAATATTTTGGATCTAAGACAGGCTTGAAATTTTTAAATTCTGAGATCCATTCTTCTACTTCAGCTTTTACAGCATCACTTTCCCCAAAGTCGAATTCTGGTTTCTCGGTTTCTAAGACAGAGAACTGACTTAAAGAATGACTCTTATGATGTTGGGGCCTTAATTTGTGTCCTTTTGCTGCTAGAGCAATTACATGGTCAGGAAACACGTATGATTTCTTCTTTAGATTCTCTGTTTTCTGAGAGATATCTTCTAGGACACTTAGCCTTCTTTCAAGCTTTGTTGAAGCTTGCTCAATTGCTAACTTTATGTCAGTTGTATCATGTAGAAGATGATTAAGAAGACCTGACTTTGTTTCCACATCATTTATTTGTTGTCTTTGTTCTGCTATCTGAGTTTTAAGAAAAAGAATATCTTGAGCCATGTCGTCAAGATTTCTTGCAGAGTGAACTTGCTGCAAATTTCCCCAATTTTCAAGTTTTATCTCATCAGAGACCTGTTGATCAGGAGCAGAGGATTTGCTTGGAAAAATTTCTCTTTTTGTTTGGCCATCTTGGGAGAATTGTCAGAAAGGTGTTTCAGGGAGATTTCTACCAGGGATGAAAGACCTATTTCCGGCATTGACAACTTCTATACCAGTACCACTTCTTGGAAGGGAAAACATTCCTAAAGAAGGAAGATCTTTTTGTTTCTTTTGGTGCTGGAGACGTTGTATTATTTTCTTACATGCTTGGCACTCAGCATGTTGGCCATGGTGTTCAGAATCGAACAAACCAGAGAAAGAAGGTTGAGACTCAGAAGGAGAAGGATCAGAGGTTTTTACGGAATTTGAAGAAGCTTGGAGCCGAGCATTTTTATAAGAAGCAGTAGATACAGACCTAATGAGGGGAGGCTGAAATCTACGGGAAGGTTTCTCATTAGGAACTCTGAACGAACTGGTAGCTTCATCAAATGTCAAAGGTTTGGCATTATAGGCAGAATCTATTCTATCATTATTTCTTAGTTCAGAATACCGAATTTCCCATTGCTTTGGATACTTAATTCCTGTCCAATCAAAAGTTATTGGTGTGGCATTTTTAGATTTCTCTCTTTCCACCACGCTATGTTGTGTAAAACTTTGATGCACAACAGATCGGAGAGTAGGTAAAGTATCATTTCCAAAGCGGACTACGACACCCCCTTTTAACTGGATAATATGAGATCCAGTGTCCATATTGAATCCTTTGGGTAAGACATAGGCTTTTAAGAGATCATAGATATAAGGATCCTTAAGACTGACAGAGTATTTAGGGTATATCGTTCCAAAAGCTGGGCCATCATGGAGAGAAGCAGTGAACCCACCAACAACAGCATCGACAAAATTCCTATGACGAGTATCAACAACTACACACATGGAAGAAACTTGAAGACACGGACGGACAAGAGGACCTAGACCAAGTTTAACTGCACCTAGGTGTGCATACTTAAACCCTTGAGCTTTAGCCCAATCTATCTGACATTTATCAAGAATATTGATATGTACACGTTCATCTTTACCAGAAAAAGAAACATCTATACTCGACACTTTTATTTGAGTAGCAGCAGTGAGATTCCACCAAGGAAGTCGATAAACTTCTTTGGGAAGTATTTGAGGCAACTGCCAATTTTCTGACGGATTTGTGTCATCGATATGAATATAAGAAGATTCAGATGTGGATGGAGGATTGAATGTTGATCTACGATCTGCTAGAGATACTTTAGTATCGTTGGCTGACTCACATTCTAAATGGGTGAGCTCAACTGAATCCATTGCAGGGTCCATAACTAAAAGAGGATGAGTGCTCACTTTTGATGGTCTCCGGTAACTCTGAGGACTTACCATGCCTATCCATGACCTAACTGTCTCTCTGAATTCGGACAACCCTACTTACACCCTCGTACACCTTGCAATTCGCTCAACGGTTATTTCTACCGTCTACAGGATTTAGTTGTAGAATGTAAGGACAATCACACAATACAGAATTCTACAACAGATTTAGTAGATATTGAATATGCATTCATACACATCAGAAATACAGTAAATATTATACCAGAAAATAGCTTGTTCTGGCTCTGATACCAAGCACGCTAAGATCGACTTTTCAAATTAGATGACAGCAATTCCTCACCACAGCATCAAAAATTTTATTGAAAGATTGCACCAACAGCTTTTACAAACATGCAGATCAACTTCGGAGGGCGAAGCTCATCACCGCGACTCGATCTAAGTGTCTAGACACAATGTTCCAGGCTCATTTAGTTATTAGAAACGACAGAACCGTAACTTCCAACAGGCTTCCTGGAGGCACTGGAATATGTCCACTTATAACAGGCTTCCTTTGATGTAATAACCAAAACTCAACCTATAAACTATAGTAGTGAATGGAATTCAGCTTAGCATTAACGTAATTAATCAAATTTAGATGAGACACCTTTTTTATATAGGGCTTTTGTATAATGTTTTTGCGCTTTACTTTAATATTTTGTACAAATATTTTTTTTGGCAATAGGCAGTAATTTTTGAGTTCTTGAAAGGGGGCAAGCTTAAATTCCAGCTTAGTTGGCCAATGTAATTTTTGAGTTCCTGAAATGGGAAAGCTTAAATTCCAGCTTAGTGTCACCAGAGCATGGGAAATTTTAAAAATTAATGTTTTGGATAATTTAATCATGGAATCCACTATGCGGCATAAGTGTTTCTGTATAACACTTCTATTTATTATTATTATCGAGGCTCAATAATATATTGTTTACTTTCTTAAAAAAAGATTGAAAGTAGACTGTTATTCTCTGAAAATGCTAGAATATAAAATTTGGGGTTTAGTGCAAAGAAATAAATACAAATGTATTGTATGATTACTTGTTCACAAGAAGAATAGTAAAGGGAAATAACTTATAAATTTCTCGAACATGAGATTGTATAGAGTTATCATATCCCGCAGACTTTTATATACAGTTCTACATTAAAATATAAACATTTATTGTTTATGCCATATAAAAGTAGACAAAAGAATTGTTGGTTACTAATGCAGCAAAGATGCAAGTTATAGGTCGAATTTATCATTTCAAAGAAAGTAAATGTATAATACAGGTCAAATTTATCATTTCAAATAAAGTAAATGTATAATATTTTTGTATGAACATAGTTCTAGTATTATTTACTTATTATAGGAGTTCCTCATATTCATTACAATTTTAGAGAAGATTTCAATAATAGAGGAATTTATAATCTACCATGTTGCATGTAAATATTGAAATAGAGAGTTATTTAATTAAAATAAGTATATGCAATATTGTTAAGTTAACTATAGCATAACCCTCATAGTAAAGTTTAGTTTGAAATGAGACATTTATGTAACCATATCTACTTTCATATATAACTGCAGAAAAGGAAAAAGAAGATATATGTTGACTTAAACCCTTGATATTCAAGTTATTGATCTATGAATTTAATTTCATGGAAAATATAGGAATCTACATTCAATATAAAAGAGCTTGTTTTTATATTGTACTTTGTTTCTAAAAAATTAACAATTTGTTAGTGGTATATATGTAGGTGGAATTGGTCATATTCTACATAAATCTTAAATGTTAATATTACAAGAAAATACAATGGCATTTGAAGAACAACATTACAATAAAACACACACACATATATATAGGTGAAATCATTACAGTTCTATATTGAAAATAAATGTTGAATACAGTGGAAAGAAACACCAGGGTTTGAGTAAACCCAAAGCATATTTGAAGCCAAATAGATATTAGACTTGGCCTATATATTACACAACCCAATATCAAAGTATTAAAAATAATTATATGTGGTCAAACACTTCACCCATTAGGTTGGGTCCTGATTATGAAATAATTAACATATATGGCGAGAAAACCTTACGCGTTAACCCACAGTTATAATTATATAAAAGTAAAGATTTGTGTAAAAGACTCTCGTGAATGTGCTAGCTATCTACAAAGAACAAGAGTATTAAACTATCCACTCTTATTGGTAATACAATCTCATTTATAGTCCGACGCTACTTATTAAATATCAAGACATTATACTCTGTCTCTAATATTATATCCTAAACGCTTTTGTACATGAGGTTGAATTAATTGTGTAATGAAGTTTAGAAACATTCATATATATATATGAATAGAACAAACCAACAAGAACTAAAACTAAATATTATATATTGTTCCTTCTCAAATATTGAACATAATCAATAGCCATGAAAATAAAAACAATGGTAATAAAAGATTCCAAACAAAAGTATTACTATTATGATGTAACCATGATTGTAAAAGAATGGGAAATAGGATCAAAGTCCTCAAACACAAGCAAAAAGTAATAAGACATGATTACATTTCCTTAATCAATATGTATAACCAAATTTCACATATTGTTAAGTTGATTCAAGTGCATCATAGTCTTTTTCCATAAGGTTATCAATGTTTGCCAGGGCATGAATATAAATCAAATGACTTGGTATATTGGAGTATGAATATAAAAATCGGCACGTGGGTTGTACTACTCCAACAGGATCAATTGACGGCTATGTTACCAGAAATGGAACATAGCCAGTCGTTTCTCTCCAAAACGGCTTAGAAATGGAAACCTGACAGGAAACGCCGTTTTTTTACGGTTGTTCCCGTTTCTCAAGCCATAAATCTGTTTCTTCCGAAACGACTTTCGTTTCTTATAGTTTCTAAGAAACGTTTCTGGTTTTTTTTTTAAGGTATATCGTTCTTCATAAATGTATACCTTACAATTTCCATATTAGATGTAAGTACCAATAGAATCTGATATGACTGCTCAGGTCTATTAATCTGTTGTGTAAGGTATCGTTTTGTAATGAAATTGATCTGTGAGTAATGGTAGCAGCTCTAAAAACTTGAAGGAATGGATTATGTGGGTAATTATATCATTCGGTTAACTTAATACCTATATCCTTATTTGAGCCAAAATAGAACAATGTTAAGCGATTGATGGAAAAAGGGGGAAAATAATTCAAAACCGTATGAAATCCTATCACTCTGTTGAGTTAGCCGAACCTGTACCGTTCTATTGGGTAGATCCTTTCCGTATCAATAGACCCAATTTGTGAATAATATCTATTGTATAATGCTCAGTTGGGATTCTCTTATCTGTTGGGCGAATGGATTTTGATGTCGACTGTAATATAATAATTTAAAAGCGTAGATGAATTTCTTAGCAAAGCTTGTACTATATCGGGCCTAGATCACTACCTCTTGTCAAATGGCCTTACATTGACAATATTATAAACATTGTAAAATTGTATTGAATTTCTTGTAGTGTCGGTGTTATAATGGGTTGGATTGCTTAAATATCTGTCAAATGAATGTAGTATTGTCTGCAATGTTGCTTATTTAAAACGTTTTCTATTGTCATGCATACTGAAAGTGTTTTGGGGATTAAATACTGCATGTATGATGTTGTAGAATGAAGGTTATATGCTACCTTCGTATGGATATTTTTTTTATTTGTCTTGTTTTTCTCTCTCTCCTCATTTCTTATATGGGCGAAACCTCCAAAATTCGTTTCTCGTTCCGTCTGCATTTCTCGTTCCATTTCCCTTTTCTTGTTTCTGGTAACATAGGTTGACGATGCTTAAAGGGGATGATTCAGATAGTTCCACATTTATCAAAAAAAAGTATGAATATAAATCAAACGACTTGGTATATTGGAATAATTTAGAGGTAACTCTCAAATCCCAAGTTGTCAGTCGGCTATAGGTGTCATCATTTCTTTGTAGAAGAGACTATGATGACAATCATCAGGGTAATAACCTAACATTTCAAATTAAATACCAAGGCATTAATATATTCTAAATATTTAGCAGCAAAGTACAGTTGACGACCTGCAGAGAAGAAGCCATTCTTTCTACACATGTGACCTCTAAAGTTATATATATATAAATAACTATTAGTTACGAGTTAACACTATTAATTATGGAGTGGTTAACAAATGTGGGAGAGAGCGTTCTTACCATAAATCAAAGTACAAGGAGATTCATAGCTATTGTGAGATAAATTAAAACCTATCCCAAGAGTTATAAATCTTTGTCCAAGCTTATAAGAGTTATACAAGACAACATATAGAAACTATGGTTGCCTGAGTATTTGTGATCCACTGTCCATTGGAAGTGAAAATAAGTTGGAGCAACAAGTCATGCGCAGAGAAGAAACTTGGCAGGTGTTTGAAGCCAAGAGTTAAACCTTTTATTTAACAGCTACAAATACCTTGGATAAGGGAAAATATGAGTAAGTAAGATTTTAGAAGTATTTCCACTCCTAGAAATAGAAAATAAAATTATATAAGGGTTTTGGAGGATACATTAAGGAATATTACCATTTTAAGAACACCACTCAGACTCTTCTAAGAATACAGATGTAGAAAAGGGATTTAAGGATTCAATCATAAATCTTATTTTATAAATAGCTTCAATAAAAAGGTTCACCATAGATCAAATATAGTATTAAATAAATTCACCAGAGTTTGAAACTGGTAAAGGATATGGAACAATATTAACAATAAAAAGGTAAACAAACACTCATGACTCAACATAGGCCATGTTTCCTCAACAACTTGCGTTTCCTCGTGGACTTGTGAAGATTCAGCGTCGTCATCAATCTCAGCAGCACAGGTGAATTTTTTGCTTACATTAGGGCTTCTTACTGTAGTTGGAAACACCATCTTCACAGAATTTGATACTGGATTTGCATGGGGTTTCCTTCCAAGACTGAACGAATTGTCAGCCCTCACCAGAAAACCAATTTTTGCTAAATACTTCAACTCTTTGCACATATTTTTCTTGAAATCGCTTGGAAGAGTGTTTGTGTATTTCTCCTTGATGGTCTTCGTTATTGCATGCTGATTACATCTGGTGCGCTGCATAATTTCATCAATGGCTTCTATTATCATCTGAATAAACAACAAGCGCATAATTTCATCAATGGCTTCTATGATCTTATGCACAAACAAGAAGTTCAATGATGGTGTAGCCATCGTGACAAACATTATAATTAAATTACGAAAGACATGGTAATGGGATTTTATTACCTCCTTATAAGGCGGAAGACAATTCACAGCATTAGAACGGGTGGTTTTCTTAGCCTCACTCTTGGTTCCTCATGGATACGCATCCACCACTTAAAGCGGTTTTTTTTATTCCGATATTCCATGATCCACATGCTCCATCATTCATCACTCAACGTAGAAGAGAAAAACTTGAAAGCAAACTGGAAGTCTGTACAAACTGGAACACATGACTAAAATTTTATTGAGCCAGTGTGAGTTAATATATAAGGCAATACGAGAGATATGGGCAGCTATCCAACTTTTTTCCATCTGTGTAAACTCTTCGTACATTCCCTCAGCATGAGTTAATATGGCAATACGAGAGAGATAGGCAGTTGTCCAGCTTTTGGCCATCTGTGAATCTCTTCGTACATCCCCAGGAATCATTTTCATGGTGGATGGAGTTGCAACGTATAGTATTCATTGACAGAAGAGGGATGTACGAATGAACTGAAGCATTGTAATCATGAACTGCCGCAACTGTTAAAATTGATTGACAAGTCATGACATCCTCACAAAAAACTAAAAACTTCCTCACATAAAACTAAAACTGTACAATGAATTAATGTTGAATGACGTTTGCACGCCGCCCCCTCCTGGGAAGGGAAAATCGAGGCAAACATTACCAAAACCACAGCCAATAAAAATTAAATAAATACAAAAAATTTAATACAAAAATTACATACTATATTCTTGACATTTGAAATGAAAAAAATCTAATTTTACCTAAGCAAAGTAATACCATCTTGACGAAACATATATGATCCCCTTCGGGGACATAATAATAATATTGAATAAGAGTGATAATTCATGTAACATTTTTAAAGCATAAGTAAATTAATAAATAAAATAAAAATAATGAATATAAGTGAGGATTCATGTAACAATTTTAAAGCACAAGTAAATTAAATAAATTGAAATTATGCAATTTATAATAAATTCTAAAAATATATAAACATAAAATTGGATGGATGGATGGATGGATGTTTAAAATTGATAAAAAAATACTTATGATAAAATGGAATATTAAGTTTACAATTAATTAAGGATAATCAATTAAAATGAAATTAATAAAATAGTTGTCAATTCTTATTAGCTCATTTGGTTAAGATGTGGGTCTCGTCAATAGGGCGACCTGAGTTCAGTTCCCCTTAGGGGTGAGCTAGTTGAAAGGAGACACCCAAAATCCAACTAGTTGAGGGTTGGTGTGGTCCAGACCGAGTGCAATGCCCAAGTGATTTTGACGGCTTAGATGCCCCTACGTCATGGTTTCTTAGGCCAAAGGCCACTCCCACAAGTCAAGGAGAATCTAGCAAACAAAACAAAAAAGAAATTAAAAGAAAATAAATTATTCGAAATTAATTAAAAAATAAAAATAAATCTAAATAAAGTTTGATATAAATAAGTAAAAATTATTATATCAATATAAAGTATTTTATATGGGGTGACAGGTGCGGGAGGGGTCCTCTTTGAACCTGGAGGAAATATAGTAAAGTCATTTTTTCTGTGGTTTAGGGATTGACACAAATAATCAAGTGAAACTTTTTGCTCTGTTTTTGGGCTTGAAGTTTTCTTTTGAAGAAAAAGTTCAGTCCTTAGTTGCGATTGGGGATTCTCTCCTTATTCTTTCACAGACTTGGAATCGTCATGAAATCAAGGATCTTATTGTTGGTCGTCTTCATAATCGCATATTGGGTCTTCTTGTTCGCTTCCAAACGATTAAGCCTTTTCATGTTCAAAGAGAACTCAACATGGTAGTTGATGGTTAGCCAATCAAGGTCCTCTCCTTCCTCGAGGAGGTTTAGTTGAAAATGGAGGATTAATACAGCGATCCAAGATTCCTTAACCTCAATTTGGAATTTCAATAATGTTAATTATTTCCTAAGCTTTGAGGCTGATGAGTGTCAATAGCAATAAAGGCACAAGTGACATTTAGAGGATGATCTCCCCTTTCGACGGTGGTGATGTTAGGTTCACTGTGGGAGGTTTTAATTCGATTAATGCGGGAAGGGGTGAAAGTATTTCCGATCAAATTGACCTCTTGTTTGATAGCTTTGTTGGTTTTAAGTTATGGGGTGCTGAGAAGGTTGTGTTTACAAACAATTTGGGTAGTGATGTTCAACGCATAGGTTGGTTCAAGCCCCTGAAGGTCATCTTTTTTGGAATGTTGGAGAGAAATGTTGTGGACTTCTTGTTAAGTTTAGCATAAAATTCACAACAAGAGCATAATAAGGATCACTGAAAGAAACACAATCACAAGATAGACACAGATTTATCCTGGGAAACCCTCATGGGGTAGAAAACCCAACAAAGCTTTCCTCAATATAGATGACCAACAAATACAAAGATGTAAACCCCAAACAAGAGATCCTTCTCCTCCTTCGCAGATCTCTCTCTCTCCTATGCGCAATTCACAAGTGAGTGAGTGTGATAAATGAGGAACATACATCCTCTATTTATACTTTACTTCACTTGACTTTTAACCCTAACTGGGCCGACTTCTCTTAGGAGAGTCTAATAACCCCTAAACACTTAACTTAGGGCCGACCCCACTAGGGAATTCTAATAAGCCTAGTTACAACATCCCGACGGAGGAATAAACATCTCCGGATATGTAATAATGTCCCGACGGAGGAATGAAACATCTCTGGATAAAGTACAAATAGAATATTCTTAGAAGTTACAATATTTCAACACTCCCCCTTAACAAGAAGGATATTCTAACAACATCTGCAGGAGCAAGGAGTCATCAACATCATACATGATACATCTATAAATCATTGGAAGCTTTCTTCAATCATCATCAGTAACTCAAACGGTTACTGGAACATAATAAATACTGGAACATCAACATCGTCAGTACTGAGTCTTCATCTTCTGTAGCACTCAATCAGCTACAACAACATCATCATCTGGATCTTATGATCAACAACATCATCTGGATCTCTCGATCAACAACATCATCATCTGTATCTTCCGATCAACAACATCATCTGGATCTCTCGATCAACAACCTCATCGTCTGGATCTCCCGATCAACAGCATCAACGTCTAGATCTCTTGATCCATGACATCATAATCTACAACACAAATGATCCTTCCTTTCAGAATTACGGGATCGTGGACAGTCCTTCCTTTTGGAATTACGGGATTCTAGTCCAACAACTTTGGTGATCTTTCCTTTCGGAATTACGGGATCATGGGCAATCCTTCCTTTCGGAATTACGAGATTCTAGTCCATCAACTTGGTGATCCTTCCTTTCGGAATTACGGGATCATGGACAATCCTTCCTTTCAGAATTACGGGATTCTAGTCCATCAACTTTGGTGATCCTTCCTTTCGGAATTATGGGAACATGGACAATCCTTCCTTTCGGAATTACGGGATTCTATTCCATCAACTCTGGTGATCCTTCCTTTCGGAATTACGAGATCATGGATAGTCCTTCTTTTGGAATTACGAGATCATGGACAGTCCTTCTTTCAAAATTACGGGACTCTAGTCCATCAACATTGGTGGTTCTCAGACAATCCTTCCTTTCAGAATTATGGGATTCTAGTCCATCAACTTTGGTGATCCTTCCTTTCGGAATTACGGGATCATGGACAATCCTTCCTTTCGAAATTATAGGATTCTAGTCCATCAACTCTAGTGATCCTTACTTTCGGAATTACGGGATCATGGACAGTCCTTCCTTTCAGAATTACGGGAATCTAGTCCATCAACATTGGTGGTTCTCAGACAATCCTTCCTTTCGAAATTACGGGACCCAGTCTTTATGGAGCTACCACACTTGGACGATCCTTCCTTTCGGAATTACAAGATCCCTTTCCACTACTCACATCTTAGACAATCCTTCCTTTAGGAATTACAAGATTCTAGTCTAAGGATCAATATTTAAGACTATCCTTCCTTTCAGAATTACGGGATCACTGTCTAGGGATGATTAATCCCACCACAATCCAAGGATCAACATTTAAGACTATCCTTCCTTTCAGAATTATGGGATCACTGTCTAAGGATGATCAATCCCACCAGTCCTCTTAGACAAAGTCTAAGTACCACTTCATCGACCTCATCGTCGGTACAGGCAACCTCATCATCGACCTCATCGTCGGAATAGATAACCTCATCATCGATACATGTATCCTCATCATCGATACAAGTATCCACATCAACAATACATGTATCCTCATCATCGACCTCACCATCAGTATAGGAAACCTTATCATCGATACAAGTATCCACATTGATACCGGTATACAAATATCATCATCGACCATATCACTCCCCCTTTCGAGGAGGGTCCTTCTGAATTACACCAAGCTTGTCTCATAAATACTGAAACTTTACTCAAGACAGAGGTTTGGTAAATACATCAACAACTTACTCATCAGTGCTCACACACTCGAGCTTTATGGATCCTTTCTGCACCATATCCCGTATATAAAAATATCGGATATCTATGTGGTTTGACTTATCATGGAATACTGGATTCTCTGTCATCTTGATACAACTCTGGTTGTCACATAGGATCACAGTGGGGTCCATCTCTAAGCCAAATAGTCCTGATAGCAACTTCTGAAGCCATATGGCTTCACAACTAGCAGAGCAAGCTGTTATATATTCCGCTTCAGCTGTGCTGAGAGCCACACTAGACTGCTTCCTGCTAAACCACGAGATCGTAGCAAATCCCAGACAATAACATCCACCCGATGTGCTCTTTCTGTCTGAGACACTTCCAGCCCAATCTACATCTGTATAACCATATAATCTAAAATCACTATCTCCAAGATAATATAGACCAAAGTCTATCGTACCCTTTAGGTACCTCATCACATGCTTTGCAGCTATTAGGTGAACACGTATAGGTTCAACTAGATACTAACTCAGGGTGTTCACAGCAAAGCATATATTTGACCTGGTATTCATCAGATACATCAACGACCCAATAATTTGTCTGTACCGAGTCACATCCACTAATTCTGACGATTCATCAGCTAACAACTTCAGGTTGGAATCCATGGGAGTGGCCATGGCTTTACATTCCAACATATCAAATCTTTTTAAGATTTCCACAACATACTTTCCCTGGTTGAGAAAGATTCCTTCTGGGCCTTGCCATACTTCCAGACCTAGGAAGTAATGCATCAATCTGAGGTTTTTCATCTCAAATTCTGTAGCTAGCTTCTTCTTGCTTTCCATGATCTGTTTCTCATTTCCTGTCATAAATAGATCATCCACATACAGTAATAGTATGACATGTTCATCATCCATAACCTTAAGGTAAAGGTTAGGATCAGCTTTACTTTTGGTAAAGCCCAAGCTTGTCAAGAAGCTATCAATTCTTCTGTACCAAGCTCTAGGAGTTTGTTTCAACCTGTACAGAGCTTTCTTCAACTTACATACATGAGTTCTTCTATCTTCAACCTCAAATCCTTGTGGTTGTTCTATGTACAGTTCTTCCTCAATCACACCATTCAGGAAGGTTGTCTTCACTTCCATCTGGTGTAATCTCCACTTCATCATGGATGCAAGTGCCATGATGGTTCTAATGGAAGTTTACCTTGCAACTGGTGCGAATTTTCTTCATAGTCAATTCCCTCTTCCTGAGAGAATCCTCTGGCCACAAACCTTGCCTTATACTTTTCAATGCTACCATCTGTAGCATGCTTTATCTTGTATATCCACTTGGATGATATCACACTTTTTTCTTTTGGTTTGGGAACTACATCCCAAACATCATTCTTCATTATTGACTGGTATTCCTCCATCAATGCTTCTACCCATTCTTTCTTATGAATTGCTTCTGCATAACTGGTAGGTTCTTGATCTACAAGATCACACATCAAAGCCACATAGTTGGAAAAGGGCTTTGGTTTCTTGCTCACCCTTGTGGAGCCTTCTGGAGCTCCATACTTTTATGATCCTAGTATAATATCTCTTTCCGATGCTGGCTTTCTCTTCCATGATATGTTCATGGGTGGGGGTTCTTGAGGTTCTATCATATCATGGTCTTCTGGTGTTTCCTCTTCAGGGGAGGGAGAAACTTTTGCATTTCTAGGAGGTATATCTTCTTCATATACTTCTTCATATTGGCACTTTCTGGATCTTTTGAGAGCAACTTCTTCATATTGGCACTTTCTGGATCTTTTGAGAGCAACTTCTTCATCAAAGGATACATCTCTACTAATTTCCATGTGATGGAATCCTGGGATGTATATTCTGAATGCTTTGGATGCTTCACAATACCCAACAAATATTCCCTTCTTTCCGGAAGGGTCCAACTTAGTTCTCTTCTCTTTTGGTATGTGAATATATACATGGCATCCAAATATCTTGAGGTGGCTTACCTCTGGCTTCTTCCCTCTGAACACTTCTTCTGGAGTCTTGAATCCAAGGGCACTATGAGACAATCTATTTTGCACATAAACTGTTGTCCTTGCTGCTTCAACCCATAGATGCATAGGAAGATCTTTATCATGTATCATTGTATTCACTGCTTCCATAATGGTTCTATTCTTTCTTTCCACAACACCATTTTGTTGAGGATTTTAGGGAGTGGTTAGTTCCCTCTTGATTCCAGCTTCTTTACAAAAGAATTCAAAATCCTTTGAAGTATATTCTCCACCATTATCTGTTCTAAGTGTCTTGATTTTCTTTTCTGAGTGATTTTCTATTAAGGCTTTGAGTTCCTTGAATTTTTCAAAGACTTCATCTTTTCCTTTCAGGAAATATATCCAAGTCTTTCTTGAATAGTCATCAATAAATGTAAGGTAGTATTCATATCCACTCAAGGATGTGGAGGGCATTGGACCACATACATCTGAATGAATCAATTCCAAAGCACTTTTAGTATTTGTTTCACTCTTTGGAAATGGGTTCTTGATATTTTTCCCTTTTGCACATCCTTTGCAAGTGCCTTCGTGATCAATCTTCAAATTTGGTAATCCTGTTACTTTTCTCACATAGGGTAATGCTTTGTAGTTGATGTGAGCAAGCCTTCTATACCATAGCTCACTTGGGCTAGTGGCTTCATGAACAAGGGCTGCTTCTAAATGTCCCTTGAGTTTATATAGCCCTCCTTCCTCTTCACCAATAACAACTTCATCCTCAATTTATTTTCCTTTGGGCCACATGAGTACTTGTCCATATATGAATGCAACCCTATAGCCTTTCTTATCTAAGTCTGAGATAGAAAGTAGGTTCTTCTTCAAACCTGGTACATATAAAACTTCCTTCATCTTCACGGGGGTTCCAGAATCAAGCTTGTAGCTTGCTTCACCAATTCCTTTGATAGGATATTGATAGTCATCTCCTAATGATACTTCTGTGGAGAGGTCTTCTCTTCAAGTATTGAAAGAGTTTTCTTTTGTCCCGTCACGTGCTTTGAAGCACCACTATCAATAAGCCATGTGCCTTCTCCAGGTGTTACAGACCCATAGAGTGCAAAGAATAGAACATACTCTTCTGCATCTTCTTCTTCTACTTTAGCTCTTTCCCTTTGAGGTCTTTCCTCCTATTCATCTTCACTATCATCTTCTGCGACATGTGCTTGATGTATTTTGTGGTGGAAACTCTTCTTCTTCTTCCTTGAAGGACAATCCGTAGCAATGTATCCTATTTTGTGACAAAAGAAACATTGGAATGAAGAGTAATTTCTTTCTGGAATGGTTCTTCTTTTATTTTGAAACCTTTGTGGAGGTTGAGACTCCTTGTGACTTTCCTTCTTGAAGTTGGATTAATTCCTTCTTCTTTTGGTATGGGTGGCTAATGCTTGATTATATTCTTTGAGTAGGGCCTCTCTATTGGCTACTCTAGCCTCTTCTTGAATGCAATCCTCCCATACAATATCAAAATTCATGCTTTCCTTTTCTGGCACACATGGTCTGGATGAATGAATCCCAAGGTCTAGTGAGACCATTGAGAGTAGTCATGACTATTTCATCTTCATCGAGGTTGTCTCCAATGGCTTCTAGTTGTTCCTTGAACTGGGAGACCCTTGTGAAGTAATCTTGAATAGATTCTCCTTGACTCATCTTAGTGCTCTTCAATTGAGCTCTTAGGTTCATCTTCCTATTGATGTTCCTCCCTTCATACATTCTGGCTAGGGCATCATACATTTCCTTCGGGGTCTTCTTGGATGACACTTGGGGAATCAAGTGGTCTTTGATAGAATCAACAATGATTCTCTTTTCCCTAATCATATCCTTCTTGTATTTCTCTTTAGCTTCATCTTCTGCTGGTTCTGCAACTTCATCTTTGTTGTATTGGGAAAGATCATTCTCTACAAGAATGAGAGCAATCCTATATTTCCATCCCCGGAAATTCTCTATACCCTCTAGCTTGTCCTCAAGATTAGTGCCTGGGGCCTTCTTATCCAAGAGGTCACCAAAAATTGAAAATTCTCAAAATACAAAACAGACCTTATCAGGAGATGTGCTTAACTCAATTGAGTTGACTGGTGTACTCTGTTTCTGGAAACTTCAACTTTTCTCCCTTCAAACTTGACCAACAAATTTCAGATCTGCAGCAGGTTTTTTGGTTCACTGGTTTGCAGCTTTTCTGGTTCACTGGTGCACAGGTTCGCAGTTTTTCTGGTTCACTAGTGCACAGGTTCGCAACTTTTCTAGTTCACTGGTGCATAGGTCCGCAACTTTTCTAGTTCATTGGTTTTTTGGTACTTCTGGTCCAAAAGTCAAACTAGGGTTTGACATATCCCGAGGTTCTACCCACTCAAAAACTTCAATCTAGGGATCAAAATTTTGATTTTGAGGAGGAGCATCCATCCATGCTCTCAGATTCCAAAAATTCCAACTTTTGCAGAAACCCTAATTTTCACTGGAGGAGGAGAGAGAGTTATTTTCACCTTGTGAAAGATGTCTTTTTTAGGATAGCTCTAATACCATGCTAAGTTTAGCATACAATTCACAAAAAGAGCATAATAAGGATCACTGAACGAAACACAATCACAAGATAGAGACAGATTTATCCTGGGAAACCCTCATGGGTTAGAAAACCCAACAAAACTTTCCTCAGTATAGATGACCGACAAATACAAAGATGTAAACCCCAAACAAGAGCTCCTTCTCCTCCTTCGCAGATCTCTCTCTCTCCTATGCACAATTCAAAAGTGAGCGAGTGTGATAAATGAGGAACACACATCCTCTATTTATACTTTACTTCACTTGACTTTTAACCCTAACTAGGCCGACTTCTCCTAGGAGAGTCTAATAACCCCTAAACACTTAACTCAGGGCCGACCCCAATAGGGAAGTCTAATAACCCTAGTTACAACATCCCGACGGAGGAATAAACATCTTCGAATATATAATAATGTCCCGACGGAGGAATGAAACATCTCCGGATAAAGTACAAATAGAATATTCTTAGAAGTTACAACATTTCAACACTTCTATGCATTCTCCTTAGCTCGAGGAGATAGGCAATACAATGATGGTCCTTGTTTTCTTTTGTGCCCTTGTTTTCAGGTATTTAGCATAGGCTCATATCTTTCCTTTGTTTATCAAGTTTGAGACACAGGGTTGTTGAATGAGGTGGGTGAATATCAAGATCCAGGGTTTTTGTTTTCTATTTTAGCTGAAAGAAATCCTCTATTTTCTCTGTTTTTGAATGGAGAGGAGACTTTGTTTCCTCCCTCTTGTTATTTTGTCAATGTTTCTTTCTTGAATTGGGACGTGACTGTCTCTGGAAGTTATTATGGGTATTTTTTGCTGCATCCTCCATATCCCGAGGGGTTTGGGTTTGACATTAGTTGCAGAGTTTGGAATTGGAAAATTTTAAAGAACACATATATTGAAAAGAGGATTTCAGAACTATCTGACCATGTTAGTTTAACTCAAGATAGCGTTCAATATTTTCACATTCACATGAAGTGAATGAAATAGTAAATTATTATTATATTATTTACTGCATTACAAGTCAATAAAAGAATTCATTTTATTTTATAATTTAATAATATAAATAATTCAATAATATTAAATAATGATAATGTAAAAAACAATTTTCATTTTCATTTCCCCTATCCTCCAGCTTTAGCTAAGTAAAAAGTCATTTATATTGCCGCTATGTTTAGTTTATTTCAGGATCTTGCTGCTATACTAATGAACAGAGTCTTGGTTGGTCAATATGAAGAAGGAGTTGCCAACCGACTTTCCCACCATGGTCATGTCGTTTAGAATCGCCTACATATGAGTTGCGGAATTGCGAATTTTGTTCAAATCCTTTACTAAGAGAAGATTTTCGGCATTGCACATAAGGTAACACTTCAAATTTCATTATTTTGGACACTATATGTAAAGAAAACATTTATCAATATCATTGTTTAGTGATTAACCCTTTATGGCATTTGGGATTTTTCACCTCACTACGTGTGATGCTTGGTGGTTGTGGATGTGGATATTTATTGATGCTTATGCTCATATTTAAGGTCATTCATTTTGTTTGCATATGAAAAAAAAAACTAAGCTAAGCTAAGTTTCTTGATGCAAGATCATTCAATTTGTTTGTATATTAAAAAGAAGTGTGTCAAATCACAGTGTAGTGTACTCGACAATGATACTTATGTCTTCATGACTTTCATGCTTAGAATCTTTGCATAAATTTTCAAATGTCTTCGCAACATACGGTGATTTATGTAATTTATGGTGTCTTCGAAATATATGGTGATTATTATGTTTTCGACGAGGGACATATAGTTTTCGTGCTGATGCATTAATTTGGATATTTTTTTTTATTTGCTATAGCTTGTCATTGGTATAGACCTTTTGCAATTATTAAACAATATGTAAATTAAGTTGTATTTCTTCAATTCATCACAGTGGAGGCACATCAAACTTCCTTTTATAACTATTATCTTATAGCAAGAGTTATTACAACTTCGGGGACATTGCCACTTCGTGATTTTGATTGTAATGTAGTAAATAATGTCATAATTTACCATTTCACAATTCAAACTTTAACATGTAATTCATATTAATATATATATTTTAAATTACTTTAAAAAATATTAATCTATAATTATGTTTATTAATTTTTTTATAATTTAAAAAGTTAATTTAAAAACTATATTAAACTAAAAAGAAAAAGTGGAAAATGAGAAAAAAATTGCGTTCACACTTTACAAAGAGCATAAAATATAAATATTGCATATTTTGTTTTTGAAAATTAGTTTAAATATTGCATAAGAGAATATTAAAGATGTCAATAGTACTATTTTAATATAAACATATGGATTTAAGGTGTATAAATTTTTGGAATAGGTAGGGAATATATATTTATATATATATATGAAGTGACATCAATACAACACTCATATAAATATTTCATGAACTTTGTAAAGTTTTCATGGAATTTTTATTTTTTTCTTATTTTTATCTAATTTGGTCAATGGTAAAATTAGTCTTGTCAAGGTTTATATGCCAATCAATTTCATGAACTTTGTAAAGTTTTCATAAGGTAGACATGTTTTTGTTTTATTTCTTATTTTTATCTAATTCAGTTTTCAAGGTCTATAAGCCAATCAAAATTAAACACATGAAAATAAATTAAATAAATACAAACATATTAATATTATTTTTCACAAACTTTAAAAATACCTTTGGTTTGTTTGTATCATTATCCAAATTTCCAAATTATTAGAGTAAATTAAAACATATAATTTATTCCTATGACATAGACTAATAAATATATAAAATAATTGAAATTTTGGGAAGAATATTTTACTAAAGAGAAAGGGGTTAAAAAGAAGAAGAGAACCAAGGACAAAGAAAGAAAAGAAAGAAAATAATTGATAGAAATTAGACAAGAATAAAGGAAACTAAGATATGAGAAAGAAAAGTCAAGATAAGTTTTATTGAAGGAGATGGTTATTTATTTATTTGTCCTTTCATTATAAATATGCAAGTTTTTCCTTTTTGTTTTTAAATATTTGGTTATTAGTTTTTTTTAATATTCTTCAAAATTTGATATTCTTCTAATGATGAGTGGAGTTTCCAATTGAACAAGTTATCTATATGAGAATAAACTTTAAAATAACATGAAATTAAACAATAAAATGATCAAATTATAAAATAAATTGAAAACTGGTGAAGAAACTTTTACTAAAGAGAAAGGGGTTAAAAAGAAGGAGAAAACAAATGACAAAGAAAGAAAAGAATTGATTGAAAAAGAATAAAGAAAACTAATATATGAGAAAGGAAAGTCAAGATAAGTTTGATTGAAGGACATGGTTATTTATTTATTTGTCTTTTTTCATTACAAATATGTAACTTTTTCCAGATGGTCCCTACGCTAGAGACCAGGGTTCTATTCCTGCTCCCTCAACGGTTCAATCGTAGGTCTCGTTCGTGGTATCTCTGAATGTGTCCCTACTTTCCCACTTGTTGGTGAACCGGTTCCAAATTTAGGCTGACCCCGGCTCGAGGTTTGTAAACTGGCCTGCTCGGCTGACGCTGCTCAGAAGGGAGGATCCACTTAGTTCCTCGGATATCAAAAAAAAAAAAACAAACTTTTTCCATTTGGCTTTAAATCTTTGTTTGTTAGCTTTCTCTTTTAATATTCTTCAAAGCTTGGCTTTGTTTGGAAGATGGGTGGACTTTCCACTCAAACACCCTGATCTTATAAACTAATACATAGGTTAAAATCCACCATATAAGTTTTTAGCTAAATATCATTTGCTATTAATAATTTAGAAGTGCGAATATACATTATTTCGAATAGAGAAATAATATCTATATTGATTATTTATTTTTTATTTTATTTTTAAGTACGAGACTTTCTTTATATTTAAGGTGGTGAAAAATTCTTACATACTTGGTAGTGGGTTCCAAGTGAGGTGCTTCAATCTAAAATCCTTGCTTTGTCTTGCCAAGCTTTAGGCTTTTGTTTTTCTAAAAATAGAATTGAAAATTGTTTACATGTTATCTAGCCTCTGACCTTTAAAACACAAGTAAAAATTATAATGACAGTATGTCATGTCTCGACCTAAGGCAATTAACATCTATTATATACAAAAGAGAGTAGTTTTAAACGAACTTAACTAGTGCCCTGTAAGAGAACTATACAAAAACATGGAGAATGTAGGGGCATACGTGAGACTAGACTGGGGCCTTTGCTGCCTAGTCTACATCTTCATCTACTGAGATGGGATGTTGTTGGTTTACCCCAAGGGTTTCTCTTTTCTCTCTTATTCTACTCTCTCTAATGAAGCCATGTTTGAGCCTTAAAGAACTTGTAGCAAGAACTTGTATTTTCCATTCAAGTGTTGTAGATCCTTCCTGATTGCTTGTAATGTTGGGGTACTACATTTTTCAACAAAACCCATATGATAGACAACAAGTTCTTTGGTATGCCAATACAAATCCCAATTTAAGAAATATTTGATATTCCTACTTCTAAAGAATCCCACATCAATGACGATGGTGTATAACACCTCATCAATTTTGGAGCTTTTTCCAACTCCTCTATTGTCTCTCACTTTTTCATCTATATTTTGTAGTCATTGGATAGTGACAATTTTGTGTCTACCATTAGAACCTATTGTTATTTTATGTGCTTCAGTTTGCTTCATTATTGTCTTGAATAAAAAAGTGCATGGCTTCTACTATGGCTCATGAGTTGGGGGTGACCTCTATGAATTGGCATAACCCTCTAAACATCCTTTCTCCATATTCTTCTTCCTTACTATAGGTCTAACCTCCTCCCTTTGGTTGTATCTATTCCACCTTAGAAATCGAGATTGGAACCCTACACTCCATGGTTTCCGTCTTTACTTCCTTTCACCCTATCTACTTGATGCGCAACCTAGACACCATTGAAAATGCCTTTATATCGTTAGTGAGCATGATCATGAGAAGAAGAAATGCCAACATCAACCATCCCATCATCATTCTTAAGGTAGATAACCATTTCCTCATGTCTACAAGCTTCCTTGTAAAGTGTGGGGATGTCATTCTATCGTCTAGTTCCAAAAGTTTCAAATTCCTCATCAGATTGTGTTCCCCTTGCCTGATATATTAATGTGTGAAGTGACCAACCGATGGGCCATGTTCCCTCCCCTAAATGTATAGGTCGCATGTGCCATAATAAATGGTGGTAGGGAATGGGTTGGACACCTCCTTGACACCCTATCCTAGGGCACCCACCTTCACTATATTATAATATTCATTGCAATTTATTTTTAACAAATAATTATTATTTATATAATTTTATATATGTTTTAATTTAATAGTATTTGATTCTTACTTGTAATTTTAACAGGTTCAACCCTTAACATTATAAAACAAAATTCTATCCCAATAGATTTTTTCACCTATGAAAATTATAGCATTTTTAATGTTTTCATTTTCATTATGTTCAAATATCAAAAAATATTTAATTTGTTTTTCTTTATTTGCTTGATAAATTTTGTTGGTATTAGGAGATAATAAACACCATCAACATTATATTTTATTTGTTTGATCAATTTTGTTGGTCCCAAAAACAATCAACATCAACATCATCATCATTATCATTTTTTAAGAATGATTATTGATTATGTTAATAAAATGGTTGCAACCTCGTTATATAGCTTGATGGTACAAAATTTGTGACATACAATTTTCCAAAAAATCTCAAAAGAATGGGCCATATCCAAAATATTGTCACCAAGTTTCCTTGCTCTACATACCGTCTTCCTAAGATTCATACTATGGTTGGTATGTAGGCTTACATATTGTCCAAATAATAAAGCAAATTTACAAAACATAGCAACTTAACAAAATAAATTAGCCTAGCCCATGGTTTCTAGGCCTCCCCTAACGTGCTACCAAAGGAAAGTAGGATGGGTGTTGATGTCCTTTCATATTTGATTTCTATTCCACTATGTCCTCATCCATAGAAATCACTTGAGGTGAACCCATTAATGCTTCATGAGAGACAAAATTTTTGAGCTCCTCAAAACCTATCCTTTGTTCTAATTCACGATGAAGGACTTTGTCTTGTAGCTCCTTAATTTTTGTAGCTTCCTCTTCTAGCTTCTCGTTTTGACATTCCTTTCCTACTTCCAATAAAACCAATTTTCCCTTTTTCTTTTCAAGATGTGCTTTCATTAGGATTAATTGTATCCTTCTTGCCTTTAGCTCCCTCACATAGTTTAAATCCTAATATTACCTCCACGCTTCCCATCTCCTTATGACCATTGCTATGTTTTCTTGACAATCATCGTATTAATGTCTTTATCATTGGGAAATGTCCCTTTTCATGTCTGCAAGTTGATAATGGGCACATTTGTTGGGATGTCTATGGGAGGAAGCCATCCTTTCAAGTAGAATTATCAATGGAGCCCCCATTTCAATTCTAACACTTTTCAATCTAGACACAATCATCCCTTCCCTATATCTATCCAACTTGGTCCATTGAGCCAAGACTAGTGAAAGGGTCTGAATACTTGAGACTAGAGAAAACAAAAGGAACATTATGCTACAATACCTTATCAAACTCAATAGATAATTCACTTGTCAATTTCTATAGAATGCAACCATAGATGCATTGGGATTGATACTCCATTGAATTTTTGACCAATGCTATGACCTGAGAACCTAACATAAGAATGGAAAAAAAAGCATTCCACACAAAGAGATATTTGCTAAGCTCGACCAAGAACATACCTGCAAAAATTCACAATAATGTAGCAACAGAGATAGTGACCCTGATACAAATAATATTTCTTATGAGTTGATGCATAGGGTGGGTCTCATTTCAAGCCCACAAACCTCCCTGAATGTATACAATAACACCATTGGCAAAGCCTCGATGAAAACATGATTTTCTTCTTCTCTGAACTCAAAGAACCTTCTTGACTATATATGGAGAGAAATATCCAAACTAGGGCTAGAATGACAATGGGATAAGTTAATCCCACACACATCCAACCATCCCATCACTGGAGAATTCATAACATCAAGCTTGTGCAAGGCCAAATAAGGAGCATAGACAACTTATATGATGTTAAGTCTCATTTGCATGTGATTAAGGAGGTTCCAATTGTTAATGAAATTAAATCAGTTCATAATTCGAATTGTGGGTGAAAGAATTTAGGGAATGTTCAATACTCTTACCCCCTTACGTCATGCCCTATTATCCCTTTCATTAACATAAGAGTTCAATGTTCTAGGAATTTGATAGAACTTTGATGAATTGAATGAATTCAGAAGACCATTTATTCTTGAGATGATTCTACTGAGTTTTGGGTGCCAAGGAAGAGAGTGAATGACCATATGTTGAATGACAATCATTGAATCCCCGAAAAATATAATATCCTTTAATATTATATCTTTTGTTGTCAAAAGTTGTTGACGTGGAGCTAGGGATTCTGCTTAGTTATTTGTTATCTTACCAATTCCCCAAGTGAAATAAGATACTTGTTGTTCTTCAAGGTCATAGAGCACCCTATTGTTCCTACCAACCTTTCATCATTGTCGTCATTACAACCACATCATATGCTGAGATATTGTTCAACTCCTCTTCCATACTACTATCTTAAAAATCCCCATGTAAATTGTGGTCCCTTGTATCATTATTTTAGTAATAACTCGTTAAGTACAAAGTCCAGGGGCTTAAGTTAACTGGTTTTCGGCAATGTTGTTGGGAATTTGGCTAGTTTTGTGTGGATGGGTGCTTAGTTTGAATCCCTTCGGTGAGGCACATTGGTCTACACTAATGGGTTGATAAGGAATGCCATAAAAAAACATGGAAAAACACCCCATAGTTTTTCTTGTGAGGTTTAATTAGAAAACATATTGAGTAATAATGTAACAATGAAGGGTACTTGGCATAAGCCCCTACGAGTACTCATGTGTGTGTGCATCATTGTATGATATATGTTGAGGATTGTGTTGTTACAAGCATGGCTTGTGAAGTGATTCCTTCCATAAGGAATAATTGATGGTGTTATCCAAGGGGGATAATTACTAGCAATTGCACCTGATGGTGCAAAAAGAACGTTGCAATAACGAGGTGATGTGGACGTGATGTAGTTATGAGAGAACTTGACAAGTGGAAGATGTGAAGTTTAAGGAAGAGCAGAAAATGGTAAATGTGAAAAATGTATTTCTATTCAACATTGGAAATATTTGGTATTAATAGTAGTATGTGTTTTTTTTCCAGCTATGGGAAAAAAGGAAAATATGAAATAATAAAAGCAAACATAAAGAGCAATGAAAATTGGTAAGTGATTATAGCTAAATTGTTTAAAGAGGAATTTCCATGTGCATATGATAGTTTCATTGTACCATATAAAAACTCAAGTTATATGAAGCGCAGGGTGAGAAGTTGTTGTGCATTGCAACGTAGGAAGCCTGAGCTTGAAGCCATTGTGGAGGGCTAAAATGGGTTGTTGCTATCATTGATCCCTCACCATTTAAATCCAATCTCTACAAGGGGCTTATCAAATTTGAGACTCTGTTGGACGAAGATTGAGAAGAGACATCATTGGATAGAGAAGATATTGGCCTTTGGAATCATGCGATGGTGGAATTGTTACAGAATGATGGCAATGGGGACTCTATAGGCTATATGGGGGATGAACTACAGGACTTGACGAAATAGATGAGGTGTCCATATTGATGGAATTGAAACATATTTTATGCAAGAGTTTGTTAATAGAAACAATACATGCCAAGTTGTAAACCTTCTAAGTTCAAGTGGGGGAAGAGTCATGTAATGAACCAGAGGATGAAATCAATGGTGAGGCTAAATGTGGTGAATGCAAATGGCCAATGAGCGTTGAGGTAGGGGACCATATTTGAAACTTCGAAGTGTAGGAAAGATTAGACTTGTCACATAGGTATCCACAGGGAGAAGAACCCTTGATCAAAGGATTTCCAAAATAACCTCCTCTGTTGTCGAAATGGTTCATAGGATTCAAATACCCACCATCATAAGAAACAACAAGTTCCTAGTCGAAGGAGATAGTGGGACAGAGAATCAAACCCTCATATTTATTGGATTGGAAGTCATTCCCTGAACCAACTGAGGTTCTCAAAAAAGGACGCAATTGCATAAGCGTAAGAGCAAAGAAACAAACCCTGCAACTATAAGTGAGGTTTTCCTTGCAAGGATAGGTTTGATATTGGGCCAGATGGAGCCAACATTCAAAGGACCCATGATAAAATAGACATGCATCCCCATTCCTGCAACTTACTTTTATAAAATCCATATAGGTGGCGCCAGGATAACGAAACTACCTTAGATATTTTTGCCTCATTTTCTGCCCGTGATGCACATATGTGCATTCAATCCAATCGTGGCTTCTTCCTCTCATACATGTTTGAACCTTGAACCCATACATCTTAAGCTTGTCACAAGATATCAAACTTGTCACCTGTCAAAGTAATGGATTGACTAACCCACATGCTTCCATGGTCATCTAACATATCTGAGGAACCCTAGTGATTTAAAAAATAATGGAAACTTATATGACTCGGAGAGGGAACACCTTATGACATAATTATCACTTGGAAAGAAGTGATAAGTGATATGATTGAGAATATTTTAATTATTAAATATTTACTTATTTATGTAATATTGTTTTTTCGATATGGTTAAAATTTAATTATATATGTACATATAAATATTTTTATATTTATTTAACTTATTAAAAACTATATGGTTAAAAATTAATTTGGTGAACATATTTCTTTCTTGTTGGTTTACTGTAAGAGACAAGTGGGATCTTTGGATTATAAACTACTCCAAGAAAATCATCCACTACAAGGAAAATATCCTGTAGCGGAGGTCATAACGAAGGCTTTTAGTGTTACAAGATTGGAAAAAAATTGTCAAAAAAACCTCCGCTAGCAGATATTTTAACAAAGGTTATTACAGATATATTTTATAACTAAAAAAAACTCGTCAACCGGATGTTTTTTTTCCGGTGCACTTTGTTTAAATTGTGTGCACCAATGCGTGTAGTAGCAGAATGCACTAGTGTTGTACGATGTAAAAGACTGCACTAGTGCACTCAAATAGAACGAGCACCAGAAATAACCAAATTTCAATGACACATTGGTGCTTGCGTATATATTATACGTAATGATGCTTACGTACAACATAAATGCATTGATGCGATGTGTTACATCATACGCACTGGACAATTTTAATATTTTTAAATTTTACCGGTGTTATCCATTTATCAGAGCACATCGGTGCATTTCATTGTAAAATGCACCAGTGCTTACAAACTATCAAAATAACCCGGTGCATTTAAAAAACTCAAACGCACCAACGCACTTAAACACAAAAAATTCACCGGTTCGTATAATCTTTGATAGTTCTTGGTGCGTATAAACCATTGACATGCACTGGTGCCAAAAAAAAAAAAACGAAAAGGCACCGGATAATCCATTTGACACGTGGACATTCTTATTTTTAAAATTAAACGGTGCATTTCATTTACATTGGAATGTAGGGCCTGTCGTTTACATAAACGCACCGATGCATAATATTCAAGTAGACGCACTGGTGCGACATCAATGATCAAAAGCACCACATATTATTCTTTGAACAGTGGCTACTGACGTTGCAATCAAATATATATATTATATTTTTTTATTTTTTTAACTCCATTATTATATGAAATTGAAATATTTTTTATAGTACCATTCATTTCAATTTTAATTATTGCATTTGTTTGGATTAATTGTATATCATATATGCAAGCATCTATTGTAATACTTAATCATCCATACATTTAATTACCAATGTACCATTTCATATGTAACATACAATAACATTGAAGAATGCAATAAATTTTTTTTATTTTTTTTATATATCAATGAGAGTGCCTTTGTCATACATAATATGACAACATAGAGATAATAATAATCAAAATGTCAACATGCATGTAATTGTTACACTTATTGCTAACCCGTTGTTTTTCAATTCAGACATTATGTCCAGTGCATTATTAAACAAAATGTCTAATTTTCACAAACAATTATTTCAAAATATACAGTAAGCTACAAAAACTTGCATTAACATCAAAATTAAATATGGATCATCATTCGTTGTAACTGTTATTGGTGCTTGAGCCACTTTGCATCAATTGGGTTATTTGGCCGAATGTTTTATTGATTGGATCGATTGTTTTCCTCTTTTTCATATTCCATCTGCAAACATAAAAATAAAGTGCATTGAGTATATACATTGTCGAGAATAATGAAAAAATAAAATAGATAGTATACATGAATGTAAATTGAAAAAGAGACATACCATAGAAATAGGTGAGTCATAAATGACACACATTCTTTCGAAACCAAATCTCATGCCTTATATCAATAAGTCTTATGTTGGTTCCACTCCATACTTTGTTTCTTGCAAGTCTTATGCCTCGTCACAAATCATAGATTATTATAAAGGATTTTTGTTGTTTTATTAATTATAAAATGAGAGAGGTAAAACAATATAGATACTTACAAAATCCGCAATTAATTTTTGATACGCCAACATATACTCACAACCCTTGCTTAACCCAATGTCAATTAATTCTTCCGATGGCTCCTCTTTGTATGTTAACACTTGTTTCAAGACATCCAAGGATTGGCAATGAAAAAAAAAAATATACAAATCACAACCACTACAAAATCTTAATTTCTTATAAGGAAATAACAAATACTCACAATGTTTGCTATCAACTGCACTTTGCCTTGTCGTCCCGTCTTGTGTGTTGACTGGGTTCCATTTTCTTTTCTTTTCTGCAACATAACAATTGAAAATTAATATTCAATGTTGAATTAATTAATGAGATGTACATAATCCTAAAAATCAATGATTTTATACATTTGAAGCACCTTGTTCTTGATATGGCTCCTCTTGCAATGCAATTATGTCCATTTCCTTGACCATCTCCTTGTACACTTTTTGGACATCCCTGTTGGCACATTTTGCATATCACCTCATTCATCCTTTAGGATTTTCATAATATTCCTGGAAATGTAATATGACATTAAACTATTTTTATGTTGATGTGAAAAATAAATATAGTGGTATTAAAATTATTGAAGGAATGCGATTTGTAGCAGTTATAGATACATATTCTACATAAACATATAGTTTAGGAATATTGCTTTTTGAATGATTCTTTTTATTGTTGTATGTTTTTTCTATTGCAAGTATGATAAGTCTCATTGACCATTGCTCTGGGAACGCCTCTTGTAGTTTACATATGACTTGATGCTTCGAATCATTTGATTCGTTTCTGTATTGTAAGTGAAAAGTACGCCAATACGTTCTTTCCACTATATCCCTCATAGTATTCTAAAATTCTTTGCCCCTTCTATTAATTTCTAGCGCCACTCTAGATGAGTTAAGAACCAATTGATCATCATTTGCATCTTCCATAAAAAAAATCTTAGGATGACATGGATTTCTGTTGTTGTCAATCCCTGTATAACATTTAACATATGTGAATTAGATTATTTGAAACATATTAGTGAAAAATATTAAGCACATTATTACTCAAATTTGAAGAAATAATTCATATTGACTTTTTTTTATTCACCCGATTCATCCCTCTGGAACTTTTCCATCAACGTTTAACGCTCTTTTGGACTTAGATTGGTAAGAATATTATCAAGCTTACTCATTTTTTGGCTCTGCATGTCACACATTAACCAATACATATTAGTTAACTTTAGAAATAATTCAAACAAATGAATTTAAATTAAAAAAATCAATTAAAAGCACTTGCCTTCTTCGTAATTATGGATGTGCTCCCATCATGTTGACTAAAGTTGTTGTTCATTGAACTCATACCATGAATTTTCTATCAATAAACAACTTGGACCATTAAATACAGAAGTTATCAATATATTATACAAATAAATTATAGACCTTCAAAAGAGAAAACAAGTTTGATATCGGTGCGCTTTATCACATAAAACACAACAGTGTGTTTATGTACATAAATGCATCAGGGTGTTATATCAACATAGGTGCACCATGAACGACTAAAAATATTTAATGTTTTATGAAAATAAAAAATGATATGTTCCTGCCATTAGCGGTGCGATATATGTATAAACACACTGCGAACAGAGAACTGAGAAACATGAAACATTTTTTGCGTTTTATAAAATAAAACATCATGTGCTGCATAGCATGTCCAGTGCGCTTTTGTTATACCCGCAACGATGCATTCTTGTAATACAAACGCATCGATATTGATGCATGTGTTTTTTTATTGAAAAATTAAAAAAAAAGAAACTTACCAGGGCCGACATGGTTACGGATTCAACCCAAAAATCGACCCCATCTCACCCTACGCTTTCTATATATAATCCCAAGCTCGACAAATCTGAAATCCCTAAAAGGTGAAATCATAATTGTGTATAAAAATAGAGGGATTTAAACCCAGTGTAAAATTTTGTAGCCACATCAACGAGAAAATAAGGGTTACAACATTGAAGGTAAGTATTAAGTTTTTTTTTTCCAAATCTAGTTAAACTTTAAATAAGATAATAAGATCAATAGTAATATTTACATGCTTGAAATTTTTACTATGTAGGGTTTTGTTTGATTCACCATACCTAACAAATTTCAATCCTAAGAATAATCCAGTTGCTCCAAACTCCTTCCAAATAAGTCTCTCTTCTAAAACTCTCCCCTGAAATTTTCGGCAAAATAATGAATTAATGTTTAGGTTTTTTTCTTTTAATCAGTATTTAAAATTAGTTTTTGAACTTAAAATTGCTGCCCTTTTTTCAGTTCAGGGAAAATAAAGCTTGTGGGATTTTTTTTTTAATTTTGATTTTTTGGCAATTCGGTGCGCTTTTGGTCATGACACACCGGTGCGGTCATATATGAAACACACTGGACCTTTGAATTTCAACGCAACACTACCAACATTACATTCAACAACTTAAAAAAATTTGCATGTAGTGGTGCATGTATAATTAGGATGCCCTGGTACGTTGATGTCAGGGTAATTTTTAGGGGTGAGATTTCGCCAATTGGCAGATTTTTGGGTTTTTTCAAAAAATAAATTCGTTATTTGGTCATTTTTAGTCTCTAATATCACCTATATTTACATAAAACAAGTTTTTTTTTTTATCATAATATTCGCTAAAATTTACACATTTCAGTAGTGAATTCTATGTTTCATATTTAATATTCGCCTACCTATCTATATATATGTTTTTTCAATCCAAAATATTCGCCTAGGATCCTATACTTAAGTATAATATTAGAATCCCTAAAAAATACCCTGGTTGATGTTTATGAAACACACCAGCATGAAAAATGTTGTAAAATGCATGTATAAATATCCACTACCAAATGTAGCATATATTTTCTACTACGGGGGATTTTGCGGATGTTATTTCACAATGCGTTTATAATTTTTAAGCATCAGTGCGTTTGGTGTATGTGAGTGCACTGGTGTGTGTATATTTGAATAGACGCAGCAATTTAATTGTAAATCCTGTGGTTTTATGTATCCACTTAAAATTATATATTCATCTCAAATGTTCTTTTAGTATTCAACCACACCAATTACAATATTTCATAGTATATATATGTTGCTTAAACTCACCTTATTCTTACAAAATGGTTTCCAAACTAATATATTTTTGAAAAAAACGGACTGTGGAGACGTATATTGATTGCTAATTTGGCTCAAATGCGGGGAGAAAAGTTTGTAGTATCAAATGGTCAATTCTTTAGATTCCAGCTCATTCCATCTTGTTCAATGTTCGACGAGTTCTCCCTTTCCATCCCCAGTAATTTCATGTTTTATTTATATTTTGACTATTTATTTGAATTTATGTTATCCATGTGAATTTGAATATCAATTTATTCTTTATTGCAGGATCTCGATTCAGGTTTGAGTTTGGATGCACAAGACATTCCACCAGTTTCAAAATGTCGTAAGCTCTTATGAGGAGCACGATACCGCAAGCAGTTCGTAGATGAAAATGGGCAACCGCTTTACCCTGTCAATTGTAACATGCCCTCTTCAAGACGAAATCCTGGTTCATCGACGGTAATTCGTTGTGAGCTAGAACTCTTTTATGACACCCCAGTAGTTAGTGGTTGTTCAAAATGTCAAGGGTTGAAGGAGAACCCTCGACGTGTCACACTCACCCATTACACCAATGATAGATTACCCAATGTTGATAGCCTAATACCCCTTACTGCAGTAAAAAATCCAATATGTGATATAGAAAAGACACACAGGAACACTTCCCTATACTCATTTTTGAAAATGTTGGAAGCCAAAACAACTATGTCTCATCCTAAATTGGCAAACCCCTATGCTTATGTTCAATCAACTGAAATTTCTAGTGATCTAAAGTATGATATGAATGCCACCCAACCCATCTCTACTAGAAGATCCAAAACGTTGCATGAGTTGAGAGCAAAACTGTCCAACTACACAACAAGGTCCGTCCAATTGCCGGAGGGTAGCGATGATTTCTCCCTTCCTGTGAATTTGCAAAGTAAATATCAAACTTCTTACAACCGCGCTTTGTATGACACTTGGTCGTCTTCTATACCTATGCCTGATGCTGGAACCAAATTCTCCTTTTGTGGTAATCGTTTTATGATTTCCAAGTCTAATATAGATGCTGCAAATCTTGGGTTGTTTATGCTTTCACATGTACTCATTCCTCCCAAACAGTCGGTATCACTTATGCCATTTTGTGGTCCTATATATTGTTAGTCTAATTACTTGAATATTGCTAAATACAAGCATAGTGTTTCCATGTATAGTATGTGCATGAATGGTTATGTTTCTGGAAAATTTAATAGGAAGAACCTGTTATATATAGATGGTCGTCTACACACTCATGGGAACTTTGCAGGGTTCATAAATAGTTCTAGGTGCTCTTTATTTTCTACAAATTGTTCATTTGAGGAACACTTCAATGACCGGGAGTTCTTTATGAAAAGGAAAGCATCCATATTTGTTGATGTACATGCCATACGTAGTTTGTCTCCTGGTGATGAGTTGTTAATAATCTATAAGTTTCGTAGACCACCAACCTCTCATCGAAGACGCCTTGCATTAGAATTACCCTTAGACGTTCCCTCGGGGAGTAAAACAAAAAAACATTGATTATTTGTATTTGTTAATTTTCAATGGGAGTCATGTTAATGTATTTCTCGGTTTGAAATTATGTTTTATAAATTCAATTTGAAAATATTTTGCTCAATTTAAAATTTTATATTTAATGTGGAATGGATGTTAATTTATCGCTCAATATGAACGTTTGTTTTGTAAATTGTTTGCAGTTTATCATTTTCTATTGGAAATGATTCTTGTGATTCTGTAATAATTGTTTTGTATAATGCTAGATAAAACCAATTGCATAGTGCTTACTGACATCAACGATGTAATGTTCAGTATTTTTGAAATCGGGATTCTGATGATGAGTGACCTGCCTACCATCTTCTGTTGCACCCCAGTACAATGTCAAATCGAGAGAAGGCTAAAAAAAGAGCACAACTTGGAGAGAAAGCATACCAAGCATGGTTGAATCAAGCACCTATTCAATTTCCACTGTGGCCATCCTCACCAATTATGAATGCCTACAGTAATAGTAGTTCTTCACATGTTGGAAATGGAGGCAATGAATTAGACGTGGTATGGATGAGTTATTACAACAAAGGAGTGCCATGGATGCAATGTTGTTACATACATTCTAGGACAATGAGCTAGGGGATGATGCTCATATCACTGAAGCCTTCTTCAAAAGCCTTAAATTAAATTCCACGACACCTCTCTTTGAACCTGGCCAATCAAAGTCTATGCAGTTAGGGACAACAATGTTACTGTACAACTTGAAAGCAAAGTATGGCATGCCAAACGCGTGTTTCTTAGCAATGTTGAGGTAACTGACCATCAAATGCATTATATTTTGAGGAATCTTGTGACACAATCATCATTGAAAATGGTCGATTTTATGAACGTTAAATTACATTGTACATTTGTATTTCCCACTAACTGCAGGTTATTCAAAGATAAGGTACTTCCGAATGATAATGTCTTGCCTGACAATTGCAAAGATGCAAAGCAAATGTTGAAAATGTTGGGTGTTGAGAACATATCATATCATGTGTGTCCCAATGATTGTATTCTATATAGAGGCGAATATGTAGACAAAGAGATATGTCCAAAATGTGGGCATGACATGTACAAATAATCGAATAACAAGGCTAAAGCACATGGTCCTCCTCATAATATATTGAGGTACATGCCTATAATCCCAAGGATTCAAAGGCTCTTTCGTTACAAAGAATTAGCTATGCCGCAAGGATGGAATGCATTGCACCGAAGTGAGGAAGGAGTTATGTGAATCCCAACAGATTCAATAGCTATGAAGCATATAGAGGATAAATGGCTCGATAAATTCAAGGATGGAGTACGCAGACTCTGATTGAGCATAGACATTGATGGCATCAAGCCATATTCCCAACCAAACACCAGCTATACTGTTTGTCTTGTAGTAGTGATCAATAACAATACCCCCCTATGGTTGTCCGTGAAGAATGAACATATTATGTTGGCTCTTATAGTCCTTGGTAGAAGACAAGTGAATCATACCCAAATTAGTATAATCATCCCAAGTAGTTGCAGTATCATCAATATCTTTCTTAACTGCATCAGCATTCTGATCATCATCTTCATTAGCTTTTATTGCATCAACATCTTTATCTGGATCATTAGCTTGATCATATTTTTGTACATGTTTTTTATCATGAACCTCATGTGCTCTTGTCCAATTATCATATTTTAGAAAACCTCATGTGCTCCTGTCCAATTATTATTAGCTTTTGAGCAATTCTTCAATGTGAGCCATCCTGAAGTGGAAAATGGTCAAAAACTCCTTAAGGCATGAGTTCTCTTTTGAACCCCCTTATTCAATTTTAGGTGGGTTTTACAATAAATGATTTCTTAGAAAATATTGTCTTACAATGTAAAAAGACACTCAAAATTACAAATTCTTGCACAAAAAAATTTAAAAAAATATGAGTGCAAGACAACTTATGTATAATGATTTGAGCCAACGTTTTTATCCTGTTGTCGGTGCCACAAAATTCTTTATGTGATTGCTCGTGTCAATTTGTCGCCAATTTCATGTGCTTGTTCTCTTTAAATGATTTGTCTTCGAAAAAGAGATTAATTTTATGTATATAAGTAAAATGCATCACATATCACCATGGCCGACAGAGGAAGTTCCTACGACCCCCTTATTCAAATAAAAACATTTCTTAATTTCACTTCCAAATAAAAACTTCTTTTGAAAAGCACTATGAATTGTAAAGTCGCACTTCAATTGACTTTGGGTCACTTGGGATGCGTAACTCAATTTTATTTTGAAACAAAAATAATGAAAGCCAAGGATCTTTACCCACCAATTTTCTACGGCTAGCAAACAACTCGTTGACAAACAATGGCATCGGTGTTCATCAATCGTACTCCTCAATGACGCAAAGCAAAAATACATAATCAAGGACATCAAGAACTTAACCATCTTTATAATATATGTAATGATAACCATCTAATAAAAGTACACATAAGTGTACCTTTATTAAGGATAACAACAATATCTTAAAGTAAACACAAAGAAGTTTTAACTTTAAGATTATAAGTACAATAGATTTACCAAGCTCTCAAGTCTCCATTACATTCAGTAAAGATACGCTCTGACCACAAACCCGCTATTGTATGAGAGCTAAAAACATGTTCTTCCTTGCATGTTGTCAATTTATAAAGGCATTGGAGAATATCAAGCACTCAATTATTAATTAATGGAGCAATCTAACTATTCTACGTTTTCGATTTTACGGTCGGTTTTGGTCGGAATTCGGTAAATTGTTTTTAGTAAAATCCTAATTTTTAGATGTTTAAATTGTGTTTTTGAATCCATAAATAAATTCGGCACCCTTGAAAACCCCTTGGCACCCAAATTATGAAATTTCCATAGCCAATATTTGCTTTTTTTTTAATGAAAACGAATATTATATAATAAAAAAAGCCGTGGTTATTAACCAAATCGGCATAGTACAATTGTAGGTCAATTGACCATGAGATAACTCAGCACTAAATTGATAGCCTAAAGAGGCCATTATTGATTGAACTTATAAATGAATATCTAAGTGCTTTTCAATAGCAGAGAACAACACATGCTGGAGAAGCAATTACAATTATAAGATTTGAAAAATGCACTGCGTTTGCTAATATCAAAGAGAAAAAATGACTGTCAATGAATGCGAATCCCCATTGAAAGACTTGTAAAAAGTGTCGAACACTGAGAATATGCAGGTAGCTTTCACATTGCAATTACAATGCATCTAATTCAGACCAATAATAGAGTGAGACTTTCTGCGCCGATGGATTCGTTGAAGACTATCTGCATTCAATTTGTTAGATGGAGCACTATGACTAATTGGTACTTATTTGTAAATGGAAACTGTAAAATGCGAAGGTAACAGACCGATAAGTGCTGGAGGTAAATTATATATCTAATGATGATCTGCAAATGTGATTGATTAATTGGAACTGAGGCAGAGCTTACCCTGCTATAAATAATGAAAATCTTACTCTTGGAGTGCAATGATATTTGCTGTCAGAACTGATTACCCCGTTGAAGAAAAAGATAATCAAACTCAAGGAATATCATGTAGCTCACTATCTGTATTGGAAGTTTGGAAGATTCCTTGATTAAGCCTGCTAGCTGCATTCGCTTCAGTATCAACATCGTTGTTCAGATTTCTTAAAATATGGAATGCGTTGAAGTGGATGGAAAAACTAGAAATTTGCCTTATACGCTGAATATTTCGGTTAAGATCCAGGTTGTTGTTGCTAGTGGTGTCATTGAGAGCTCTAATAATGATTAGAGAATCTCCAAAAACGTTTAAATTGTCAATCTTCTGTTCTTTGGCAATTTGACATCCCTTCATCAATGCTAGGGCTTCTGCTAGATTGTTTGAGCAGATGCCCAAGCCCCACCTATATTTCGTTCTAATTGTGCCTTCCCTTTTCCACAGGATTCCCCTTGCACTTGTTGCTCCAGGATTATTCTTGGAAGGACCATCAAAATGTAAGCTTTTAGTATTCTGATGGTTTCTCCAGTTTATGAAATCACTTTTAGTTAATCTTAGTTGCCACACTCGTTGATTTCTAAACTTTGGTTTCGTGGATGGAGTTTCCATTCCAATTCGTTTCGTTGTTACTGAGAGTTGCATCTGTCTTATATTTGGAGAAATTGAGGGATTTGATTAGTAAAATTTTGGCCTGGCCTGCAATTTGTAAGGGAGAATAATGATTATCATGGAAGATTGCTTTATTTCTTGCAACCCATATATTCCAGCAGGTGTATTTAGGGATAGAAATCTAGATATGGTACCATGGATTCTTAGTGGAAACGGGAAAAGGATATATGGATTTCCAATCATTGAAGAGCTTGATAATGGAGCTAAAATTGGGCATGATAATATTTAGATCATGAAGTACAAGATTCTAGATGAGCTTGCTAAAATGACGATCCAAAAATAGATGGGTAAGGGTTTCAAAATTGCTGTGGCAGAGAGAGCACCAAAAAGGCCCATGGAAACCTCTCTTGATGAGATTGTAGCCGGTAAGAATTTTGCAGTGAATTAAGGTCCAGGTAAAGAAATTAATTTTAGGGAGACCTAATGGGTGCTAGGCAATTTTCCATAAATCCTTTCTTGCTTCATCATAGGTCTGGAGAGCTTTGTAACCAAGAGCAGAGGTATAGGAGCCTGTGGGACCCCAACCCCGGTCATCTTTTGCCATGAGATGAATAGGGGCTATGCCTTTCAGATTGTTTAAAAGAGAGGTTTTGTCAGTCTCAAGATGAGGGATGATTACAATATTATTCCAACTTTGCCAATTGTCGTGAGTGTCCCATAAGTTGAAATCTTTTAGTGTTATGATTCCATGTTGATTAAGCCAGGCTGCAATATTCTGTAACTCTTGGGAATTTTGGAGTGCATCTTTGCCCATAATCTTGTCTGTAAAGATGTTAATTTTGCTGCCATTTCCAGGGATCCAAAAAAGACCTTTTGAGAAATATTCCCAAGCTGCCTTGCATAGATTCCAAGTACTAGAGCCTTTGTAGGTTGGCTTTTGGTCAATACATCTCAAGTTGGTCCCAATTAAATATTTCGTCCTGAGAACTTGGCTAATTTGATGACTTTTATTATGCAGAATTTTCCATAGCAGCTTGCCTCCCATCGCCAAATTCGCATGGTGAGGATCACGAATTTGGAGGCCTCCCGAGGATTTTGGCTGCTTAATGGTGTCCCAATTCACAAGATGAATTTTGTTTTCGTTGTTTTTCCCGCCGGACCAAAGGAAATCTCTGATGAGTTTACTTATCTGATCTGCTGCTGCTTTTGGGGTGAGGAGGATTGAAAATTGATAAATAGGTAAATCTGAGAGAACCGAATTCACTAAAATTAACTTTCCGGCCTTGCTGAGCCAGTGACCTCCCCATCTTCTAATTCTGCTTTTGATTTTGATAATCGTATCCTCCCAGTTTCTATATTTTGCATTACCATAAGTGATTGGAAGGCCTAGATATAAGAATTTGTCCCAATGATTGTGGACTTTAATACCAAGTATTATGTTGATTTTGGCAGCTTCATAGTTGTTTAAATTCTAACAGTAAGCTGCGCTTTTATGAAAATTAATCTTGCCTCCGGATGCCAAACAATATGAGTTCAAATTGCGTTTGAATTTTCGAGCTATGATAGAGGAGGCTCCGCCAATTAAAAGGGAATCATCGACGAAGAGGGTATGATTGAGTGGATGGGAATCATGGGTAAAATGAAGGCCAGGAAGGGAGGTGATGGTCATTTCATGGTTCAGTTTCTGACTGAGAGAATCTGCTAGAATAATGTACAGAAAAGATGAGAGTGGGCATCCTTGTCTAATGCCACGTGTGGCTTGGAAAAAATCTGTGGGGCGACCGTTGATTAAAGGAGCTATCCATGGTCTACTTATGCACTCTGAGATCCAGCTTATGAAGGTTTGGTCAAAACCAAAGCGTGTCATAATTTTAAGGAGAAAAGAATGCTTGACACAGTCAAATGCATTGGCCATGTCGAGTTTGATTAACATACATTTTTCCTTTTGATATCTCCTCGAATGGATTGCTTCTTGTACAAGGATGACGTTGTTGAATATTTGCCTCCCTTCTAGAAAACCTCCTGGATTTTCGGAGATGATTCTGTTGAGTATAGGCTTCATCCAATTTGCGAGCAATTTGGAGATGATTTTGTAGGAGGAATTGCATAGTGATATCGATCTGAATCAGTTGAAAGAATTGGGGTTGGTTTCCTTTGGGGAAAGGAAAAAGAAAGAGTTGTTCGTACTTCCACCAATTTTTGCTTTTGAATGAAAATTTCTTATCATTCTCATATAGTCTTTCTTAATGTAATTCCAACATGCTTTGTAAAAGTGCATGGAAAAACCGTCGGGACCTGGAACCTTATTCGATTCGAATGAGAGAATGGTTTTGAATACCTCACATTCTCAGTAAAGGGATTGCACATGTTGGCATTGTCTTCCTGCGTTATACTCTAAGGAATATGTTCCAGAATTGCGAGCTCATCATCACCTGCGTCAGTGCCATCTTGAGTGAATAGTTTGGAAAAATGGGTAAAGGCAGCATTTTTTATGTTCGTATTTCCAGATAGCAACATGCCGTTCTCAGTTTTAATTTCAGCAATATGGTTGGTTGACAGTCTGATTTTGAATTGCTTATGGAAGTAATTTTTATTCTTATCACCTCCTCTGAGCCAAGTGCATCGCGACTTCAACCTCCAATATTCCTCCTCAACACGAAATGCGTGATAAACTTTGGATTGTTGAGAAACTTCTTCGTGGAGTGTGGATGCTTCGACAGGATGAATTTCCATAATTAACTGAAGATTTTCAAGAGCTTCCACAACATTCTTGCTAGGAGGAAGGGTTTTGGGTACTTGGATTTGGCCCATTTTTTGGGGGCGTATTTGGTATTTTTTAACTTCTGCTCCCACACAAAGCAAGGGGATCCTAAGATGGTGATATTCCACGCTTCTTCCAAAGTATCTCAGAAACTAGCCTGTTCAAGCCATTATGGGCTGAACCTGAAGGGAATGGGACCAAGATCCTCGTTGTCACGAAAATGGAGCTAGATGGGTTTATGGTCTGAAGCAAGGTTGGCGAGAGTGCTAGAGGAAATAGAATGAGTGTCAGACAACAAGCTGCTATGGACTAAGAATCTGTCCAATCTGGCCATGATGTTTCCTTTCCCTAGGCGCTTATTCGACCATGTATATTTTCCTTTTTTGGGCTTTATGTCAATGAGATCCCATGCTTGAAGAAGGTCTTCAACCTTAGATTTGAAGTAATCATTTCCATTCAGACCACCTTTCTTTTCATATTTGGAAAGGGTAATGTTCATGTCACCAACGAGAATGATGTTCTGAGGCTCATAAGCCTCCAAAAAATCTTCAAGTAGACTCGAGCAATCATGTTTCCCAGAGTGAAGATTAGGTACGTACAGATTGAACAGGGCGATATGCTTGTTGCTCTGGAGATGAGTGAGCTCGGTGTATATCCAATGTTGGGTAGCAAAGGAGTTGTGAAGATGGTAATCCTCGGAAGACCATAAGGTTTCCAATCCCCCTGAAGCTCCTCTGGCACTGACTGCGTAACCTGCATTTTTCTTCCATTTTCTTTTGCGATAGCTAATACAGTGTTGTCATCGAATTTGGTCTCTTAGAGTAAAAGAAGATCTAGCATATCGATTCTTTGAAGATCTTTTACTGCTTCTATCTTGTTGGGGTTGCCTTAGCATCGGCAATTCCAAGAGACCAGCTTCATCATTTAGGGATGTAGATGGAGGAGGGAGTTCCTCCTGCTGAATCTCCGTATTTCTTTCCTGCTGTCCTAGTTTTGGTATTTCTGCTGAAGGCCATATCTATCGTGGCTTGGGATCCTTGGATTTTTTCGCACTCTGCTTCTTCCTCTCTTAAATCTTTGGTAGATTTTCGTCCTAGCTTTTTAGAAGATTTATCAATTTCTTCCGAGCAGGAGGGGGAGGGGGGGGGGTCTTACTTTAGTTATTTCAGCATAGGAGGGGGCTTCATTGCTCAGATATGATCTGATGGGGCTGGGGGTAATCTGAGACGGAGGATTCTTCTGAATTTCTAGGTCGGGGGAAGATTCTTGTGGATCTAGTTGTTTCCTAATTTCTCCTTCTTCTTCAGCCTCTGGGATGTCGTGGATTTCAAGAGTTTATAGTACTTTGTATCTGTTCTTGTTGTTGGAGATCGATGGATTGTGTTGTTGCTGAACAACTTTATGAGTATTCAAATATTTTGGATGAGATTTCATACCTGTTTTGATATTTTTTTGGATGGTTGTTCACTGCTCCTTTTTCCGATCGAGTTCTGAATCCGCTGGTTTCTTTTTGCATGATCGAGCGAAGTGGCCATATTCATGAAAAAACTTACACTTGAAGGGGATTTGCTCGTAGTCGAGTTCTTGTATATGAGACCAATCTGCTACTGTCAAATTTATTGCTTCTGGGAGACCATGTTCCAAGTCTACTTCGACGCATATTATTGCGCAAGAAAATTGATCTTTTTGATCAGCTTTGTCGATGTATTTCCCCAATGCATTTCCAATCGCTTCTAAAGATTCAGTATTCCAACAATGAAGGGGTGAATGCAGAAGTCTCACCCAGACAGGGACTGCGGAAGGGATGTCGAGGGAAGGATCGAAATTTGGGGTCCATCTGTTCATATAGAGCCCTTGTGTTCCCATGAAATAGGGCCCACTCTTGAAAATGAGCTCGCGGTCCTGTATGCACTCAAAAACGAAGGCAAAGTACCCTTTCCACAGGAAAAAGTATTTCACATCTTCCTTGATCAAGGGTTTCCAATTATTTTGAACCCAAGATTCGGTGGACTTCGGGGATGGCCAAAGGCCAGTGAACTGTCCAATCAGAGTGCGTTCGAAGAGGTTAATGACTGTCTTACAGGGCAAATCCAGCGGCAAAGCAACTATCGGGATTTCATCGAGCTTCTTCACGAACTTTTGTTGAGAAGATGAAAGAGGCTTTTTGTCGGTAGAAGCTAATATTTTCATGAAGCTGACTAAATCAGGGGGACTGTCGGCTCCCGGAGCCATAGGAGGCATAGGGAGGAAGCCCAAGGCGAGGAATAGAAGGTCAGATAGAGGGGAAGTAAGGTGGCCAGAATGAAGTTCGAGGCAGAGGGGATGAAAAACGTGCAGTAGGACAGGCGAGCAGAGGGAGGTGCCCGTGGCTATGAGAGTTGAGAGCAGCTCGAGAGATTTAGAACCAGCTAGGGCAAGCGATTCGTTGAGCGTGCGCGATCCATACTCCAGTTATATTATAATGAAGGTATAGCTAATATTTGTGATTCTAAGAATTTTTAAAGATTTCCACTCAATACGAACAAAATAACAAAATAAGACAGAAAATAAAGATTGAAAACGTATTAAACTACACCTTAATTAATTGTCACATTCACTGTATTAATATCTATGTGACCAAAAACTTGCCAACTGTATTAATTGACACTATAACACCATAGTTGAATACCATTATTATACCTGCCTTAGGCAGGTATATTGCAAATCAATTATTAGTCAAAATTATTTGACTTTAAATTAATTGATAGTTTCTTTAAAAATTTTTATAAAGTTTATTAAAATTATATAAAAAATAAATATTAAATTGAATAATATAAAAATTAAAAATAAATTATGAAAATTTGAAATTATTATTTTTGTTTGTTTGTTTAATGATTGATAGATATCTATATCTGCTGGAAAAAAATGATTGATAGATATCTTTAATTTAACAATTTTTATCTGGTTATATATACAATATTTATCAGTCACAAAAATAATTTTAAAAGTAAAGATAAATACAAAAATTCAACCATAACAATGTGTCTCCCTTCTTAATTATCTACTTAAATATGTGTCTCCCTTCTTAATTATCTACTTAAATCATTATTGCTATCTACTATCAAGTTGTACCTCTCATAAATCAAATATTAAATAGTTGTACAATCATTATTGCTTTGCTTTATGCTACCAGGTTGTACTTCTAACAAATCAAATATTAAATAATTGCACAATCGTCTCTGTTGTTGTTCCTGTTATTAATTTTATTGCTTTGCTCTAAAATTTATTTATTTTGGTTGGATCATAAAATGTTTATTGCTCTAAAGTTTATTTATTATACCTGCCGAAGGCAAGGTATATAGCAATGGGGGGTTGAGGTTTCGGACCCAGTGGCTGGTCCAGATGGTCCCTACGCCAGAGACCAGGGTTCTACTCCTGCTCCCTCAACGGTTCAATCGCAGGTCTCGTCCATGGTATATAGCAATTGATAAAATTCCATGGTAAAAATATAATTATTCCATGGTAAAAATATAATTATTGAATAATTGATAACGTAACATTGATAATAATTCCATGGTAAAAATATAATTATTGAATAATTGATAACGTAACATTGATAATAATTCCATGGTAAAAATATAATTATTGAATAATTGATAAAATATATAAAATATGATGTTAACAATGAATGGTGTAGCCCGTATAAATAGTCTCACATGGTGACTATTCACCAAAGGGATGTGTCCCTTAATTAATTATAATCAATGTTACATTATTATATTATTATATTATTATCAATATTTATTAATTGTTTATTTATTTGTTCATTACAACTGCAGAAGTATCAAGGAAACAGTGTTCCCCCACAGGCCGGGGGTTATGGCCATTATAATTCAAAATTGCAACAAGACAGAGAATGCAGTAAACTAACCCTGTGCAGAGCCAACTAATCTTCATCAGAGGGGGGTATAGTTGAGGGTCTATCACCTGGCACTTTGTGTGTTCTCGTGTCGCTGGCAGCAACAAGACTTATTCTGAAAACAAGCTGAGTTGCAACTGCTTGGTCTGGTGATGGTCTGGTGGCAGTCTTGCCGGTGATGGCTCTAGCCAAAGCATCCAACTTAGCATCCACCCTCTCCATTTCTGTGTGTTGCAATCGAAAGAGCGCATGCATAGTTGATTCTAGATTGGTAATCCTATCGACCAAGGATAACGCGTCCTCCTCCAGCTTGAGGAGGCCTTGGACCCAGTCTTCCAATGACAGAGACATGAGGGCCTTAGTAGTCCAGAATACCGTCAACGTATTCGTGTGTCTTGTCTCCCGAGTCCACGTCGAGACAGAGTCTTCCGTGATCCCCCCAAAATCTTTAGGAAATTGCTACGCAGACGGGTGGTCTCGCTTTTGCTTTAATTGTTTCTCCATCCCAAGGGTGCGGGCGCGAGCAAAGTCAAGTATATCCTGCTCAAAGAATCCTTGAAATCTACCAAGCTCTTTGAGGGCTCACGACATGTGGGTTCGCTGCGACTCGTTTACTATTTTCCTTCGTGTCTTCTTGGTATGAGCCATGACCACTGTTTATGGAGCAAAAAACCAGCGTGAATGCAAGCATCGAAGGGATACCAGGATGCAAGACAACACGCAACTCATATGAGGGTGCCATAGTGAGAGATTACTAATACTAGGACACCCCTTAAGCCGATGTCATTGCGTTCTATGTCCAAGTTCATGCATGCCGTGTGAAATTCCTTGTCTCCAGCTCCCAAATCCAATTTCCATTAACACTTGCATTGTCCAACAAACTTGCAGCGGTACTGACTTCCCTTGGCATGTACGATGGTAATGAGGGATGTTAATGGAGGCGAGAGAGTTATAATAGTTTGGTGTGGAGCCCATAAGACCAATGCGACGCGTCCAAGTGCATGGCATGGGACTCTTCTCAAACTGATAGGTGAGTGTGGTTGGGTTCATCATCAGGTCAACACCCATCGAGGGGTGGGTTATATTAATTAATCTTAATTTTATATATTAATCTAGATTTTAAATACTTTAGAGTGTAGAAAAAATCTCTATTAAATCTATAAAACTAAATAAATAAATCAATAATTAAAAGTAAATAAATCAATCAATTAATAAATTATAATTATTATAGTTTTTTTTTTGTATAATTGCACAATGTTTAATTAAGTAAAAAGATAAGATTACAGAGCGGATAGGGATGAAGGGTCAATCCCGGCATAGCAAAAATACCTGAAGCAGCAAGAGTATTACAATTCAGAGTATTACAAACCATCTTGCCTCAAAACAGAAAGTTGCCATCAGTGGCACGGCCAGAGAACAAAAGATTATCTAAACATAGATTATTTGAGCTTGGATGCAAAATTTACAGAAAACCAGAGCGAAGAGACTCGGTCCTCTCGTCGAGCTCCAAAGATGTCATGAAACAATTTACTCAAGCGGGAAGTCTTTCAGGATGGGGCAACACCCCTGAAAGTCATCCTCCCATAGCTTGACGGGAAGCGGCTCAGTCTTCCTAACAGCCAGGAGGTCGGGCTCAGTGTGGCTGCATAGTTGTTTGCAGGGCGGGGAGCCCATTGCGGAAGGAATCGAAAAATGCATGGGAGGAGTCGCAGGCGAGGCAGGGGTAACCAGAAAAGGATCCGAGGTATCCACTGCAGCAGCTGCGACCGACCCTTCAGTTGGGACTCTAAAGACACAGTTGGGGCCACCTTCACCTTTGCCAGCAGAGTCATCCTGGACCGGGCCTCGACTCACGATAGCGTGCTGGCTCCAGGAGAAGGTGGCGTCGAGATTAGCCACACTCTCATCCAACGCAACGAGCTTGGCCCTGGTGGCTAGCATTTGGTTCCTTGCAAAACCCCAGTTTCCCAGCATATCGTCCAGAATCTTCCCCAACATGTTTTTAATGAGCCAATAGTGGTTGATGGAGCCACCATTGGAGCCGGAGGCCAAGTGGTCCGCCACCAGCTGCTTCTCCCAATCTTCAATCAGGTTGCGACTGGCAAAGAAAATACCAGTATCAAATCCATCCCCAGAGCCTGGGTAGTTCTGGCTTCTACGACGGTCCCCCCCACCTCGACGAGAAATACCACACAACTTGGTCATGGCGGAAAGAGCCGTGAGGGTCCAGAACCAGAAATGTAGCTGAATACAAGGGTGCAAAGAGCCGAACCAGAGGTTCGAAGAAGCAGACTGGGTGCCGTCCGTGGTGTGCATAGGCCCGTTTAAATAGCGAGGAGACTGGAAGCCTTTGGTGGTGTTCACACGAGCCATAATTAAGAGCAGAGAGCAGAATTGAAAGAGCCGAGAGCCAAAAGGATGGCAGCCTTGAATGCGCAGAGGGCCGAGGTGAGGTCAAGCAGTACCAGGGTGGCGGCCATAGGAAATGTGAGGGGACTTGTGAGCGAGAGTGCGGGAGGGGGTCATTAAGCCACAAGTGTGGAGGTGGCCAGCTGTGGAGGCGGATAGATGGTAGGGCAAGTAGATGTGGGAGCAGACAAGTGTGGAGGCGAGCAACAACGTGGGCAGGCTGGAGATAGGGTAGGAGAACACGTGCAAAATTATGGGTGCGGGGTGCGAGGATCCCTCCCCTCGTGCTCTCCACATGTTGGGCGAATGGCCCCATATGTCATGTTGACACTCGTAACCGGGGTATTATAATTATTATAATTATATTGTCACAATAATTGTAATGAATAAATTGTTATTATAATAATATTTTCACAATAAGTTTTTTTGGAAATCAATTAAACTATCTTTGATTACAATAATTTAAAACAATCCAAAAGCATATTAATATACTTGTTTATTATCGTTATGATTGCAATAGTAATATTAGCATAATAATTTTTGTATTGGAAATCAATTTTTGTTTATTGTAATAATTTAAAAATCAACTTAAAAAAATAATTTTTTTATCAATTTTTTCTTATTCATTTTTTTATTTAGTAATTAAATTATCTTTGATTACAATAATTTAAAACTCAACAAATATAATGTTCTTTTACCAAATTTTTTATTATCATTCTTTTATTTTTCTTTATCATTCTTTTATTAAATAATTAATTTATATTTTAGAGTAATTAATTTTATGTGGTTTTACATATATTATTAGATAGTGTTCTTTTACCAAATTTTTTTTTATTATTATTTTATTTAATAATTAATTTATATTTTAGAGTAATTAATTTTATGTGGTTTACATATATTATTAGATAGGAGTAGTTTATTTATTTTATGTTTTGGATTTTACAGTGTGTTTTGGTCGGAATTCGGGAAAAAAATATTTGGTAAAACCAAATCTGAACGTGTTTAAACTGTATTTTTAAATTTTTAAATAGATTTAGCACCCTCGACTACCCCCATAGCACCCAAATTATGCAATTTCCATAACTAATATATATGCTTCTAAGATTTTTTTAAAAATTTCCAATTAAAATAAGACGGAAAAGATGCTGAGAAAAAATTGAAAACATAGAATATTTAGGCTACACCTTATTGGATATAATATTAGATATGAAAAATAATTTTAAAAGTTAAAAATTTAACAATAATCATTCTTTATGGTTTTTAATTTTTTTTTATGTATTAATTTTTACATTTCAAATATAAAAACTTTTTTTTTTGCCATTTTTTTAAGAGGCATGTACTAATTTTTTAGATTTATTAATATTTCAGGCTTATTAATATTTTTAATTTATCAATTTCTCAACACAATGTTATTGAAATTTTATTATATAGTTTTTAAATCGTCAAACCACATTTTATAATCTAAGATTTTTTTAGTTATTACAAGTACAATTATACAATTAAGTTTTTTTTTTTCCTAGAAAAAAATCACAACTTTATTTAAAAATCGAAGTTACATTCTTCAAATTCTCTTCAAATTCTCTTGACACTCAACAGAGTTTGATATTTCTCTACTAACTTGTTCAGTTATAGATCCTTTTACAATTTCTTACAATCTTAGCTTAAAAACTTGCATTCAGTAAAGCATAACAATTAAAGCATTGTAAGCTTACTTCCTCAGTTCAGTGCAAAATAGTTCAAAACATAAATTTACATATTCAAAGTTCTATTCAAGTTCTTCTACAGTCAGTGATTCTTTCATAAATTCTTAATATAGTATCTTTTAATAACAAAAAAGGTTTCATAACTTGAAATCAGAGCTCTCTTCCTGAGAGTTGGAAGTCCTTCAATGGGGATCCCAAAGAAAAGATAGGTGTTCTTCCATTATGTTACCTTCTAGTTCCTTATGAACTAGCCACTCCCCACTTCTTAGCTCCAACCCTGCTTTTGATTGGAGGTCTGCTTCGGTATTTCTTTCCCTATAGATATGTTTGAAGGAGGTCTCTTCCATTGCGTCCTTTAGCCTTCTTATCTCTTCTAGAATCGGTTGTAGTGCTAAGTTAAGAACCTGCCTTTTTATCATTAATCCAATCAATTACCCATTGTGCATCTCCAAAGACCTGTATAGATTTAATTCCTTTCTTTAGAGCCAAGTTAAGGAGGAGTTTTACTGCACATAATTCTATGTAGTTATTAGTTCCAACTCCTAGGCCTGCTTTGAATCTTAGAATAGTATCATTGTCGATGAAGATCAACCCTCCTGCACCTACTCTACTTGGATTAGATTGTGTTGCACCGTCGAAGTAGGACCAAGGAATGTCCTTCCTTATTGTTTCTGCATCCACATTTCTGTTGTTTAAAAATTTATCGACCCGTGGATAGCAATTTAAAATAGATGTTGCATTTCTTGCACATTGTAATGGCCCTGCTGAAATATCTTCAAATAAAGATTGGTTCCTTCCTATCCATAATTGGAAGAAAATTATTAGAGGGAGGATTTTAAAATTATTATATTGGTTCCTTGCTATCCATAGTTTCAAACAATCTTGGACTGTGTTTCTTGTCCAGTTGAAATTGCGTTTCAATAGAACCTCAAGTTCTTTCCAAATCTGTAAAAGAAATTTGCACGTGATTATGAGATAGTGGTTCGATTCTTCTACTATGCTGAACATGACACATCTTCCTGGACCCTCCCAACCTCTTCTCTGTGGATGATCCCATGTTAGATCCTTTTCTCGAAGAAAGAACCACGTGATCAATTTTGATTTCGGAGGACAGTTAAACTTCCAGATCAGACACCACCACCATATAGGAATTGTTTTGTCCACTCCCAATAGACTTTCATATCCTTTTTTAGGAGTATAATTGCCATGTGGGTCATAAGACCAAACCAATTGGTATGCACAAGAAGATAGATGGATATGATTAATTTTTAATTGTTTAACAAAGTTGTTCCAGATAGTAGCCTCTTCTCCTCTAAAGCCCAATCTTTCTGCATTCTTCCATTGTTGATCTAAAGAAAAATTATTTTTGTTATCCGTAACCTGATTTAGCATAAATAAACCCTTAAATGTTAGTTGAAAAATCATTTGAATAGGCAATAAAAACTTGTCACCACTTGCCACCCAGGAATATTCTCCTAGTATTACGCTTTTTCCGTCTCTGAATTTCCATGATAGGTTGTCCCTAATCACATTAAAAGAAAAAACTACAGTTTTCCAAATATTTGAGACATTATGTATTGATTTTGAATCGCATCTTATCCACTCCATTAATCTTATAGGTTTTATGTATTTTTGAATTGCTATCTCTCTCCAAAGGCTAGTACCTTCTATTAACCTCCATATATTCTTCCCTGCCAGGGCTTTGGAAAACACTAAAGGACATTTCATACCCCATCCACCTTGTTTTTTTGGTATTGCAAGTTCTTGCCATTTTATCCACACCATCTTTTTATTATATGTGGAGCCTGACCAAAAAAAAATTAACAAGATCTTCTTGATTGCGATCATAATGCCTCTGGGGATCCAAGAGATGGAGCTCTAGTAGACTGCAGTAGCTTCGAGGACTGATTTGGCTAAAACTAGCCTTCCAACTTTTGATAACCATTTATGGTTCTTGTTACTTATTCTTTTTTCACATTTAGCTAGCAACCAATTCTAATCATTTTTTACGTGAGCTACAAGTTTTACATAGAATCCTTAATACTTCATTCCATTTTCCAATATTTGTTCTCTAAAAGGAAAAAGCCTTTTTAAACTAAGCATTTCATCTTCCTTAATACCTTCACCTATGAGAGATGATTTAAGAAGGTTTAACTGCATAGCTGTTGCATCACAAAAGAGGTCTAGAATACTTTCCAGATATTCTCAATCTTTAACCGATCCTTCCGAGATGATTAGAATGTCATCGAAGAAGAGGATATGAGATAATATGCAGGAACCTCCTGTAAGAATTCCTTTAAAATAACTGATATTTTGCAAAAGTTAAAGCTCTACTGTGTCCATTTTATACAAGAAGAAATAGAAGAGGGGCTAATGGATAGCCCTGTCGTATTCCTCTCCTCGGCCAGAAAAAGGTTGAAGCTACACCATTCACTAAGACATCAAAGGAGACTGAAGTAATACTTTCCATAACCCATTTTATAAAAGACCCTCCAAACCCTAGCTGAGTTAGGATCATTCTTAAATAAGTCCATTTTACTCTGTCATGGGCCTTCTTTAAATCAATTTTAAGTATGGCAGATTTGATCTTTCTAGTTTTGATTGTATGAAATCCTTCTTGAGCTAAGCCTACTGCTTTGTGTATCTGCCTGTTCGGTAAAAACCCAAATTGCTCTTGTGAGATTCCTGCTGCTAGGAAGGGTTTGACTCTTTGACCTATAATTTTTGCAATAATCTTATAGATTGAGTTGCACAAAGAAATAGGTCTGAATTGGTCAAAACTAGTTGGATTATCTGCCCTAGGTATCAATGCAATAAAAGTTGTGTTAAAAGCTGCTAGGACTTTTCCATTTTTCCTCAAGTATTCAACAACCCTTAGAAGATCATCCCCCAAGATTTCAAGCAAAGTAGAGAAAAATTCGACCGGTATTCCATCTGGACCAGGGATTTTCTCCTTTTTAAGTATTTTAAGGGTATCCTCAAGTTTACTGTTAGTAATTTCCTACATCAATTGTAGATTATCCTCCTCCTTTACCACTGCAGGGAAGAATTGAGCCACTTTAACAATTTTTGCTATATGATCATTATCAGAGGAGTTAAAAAGTGAATCAAAGTACTTTACTCATGCTGAGTCTATTTCTTTGAAATTACTTGCTTCCCCTTCATCAGTTATTATTTTATGTATTGAGTTAACACCTTTCCTGTGATTTGCAAAGTGGTGAAAGAACTTTGTGTTCTCATCACCTTTAGCAAGCCATAGGGCTCTACCATTTATCCTCCATTCAGTGTCTTGGATTAAAATAAGTTCTCTTCTCATTTTTTCCCCAATCCATAACAATCTCTTTGCATATGCATGTATAAAACCCCATAAAAACATCCTCTCTCCAGTTTCTCAAATTGTGTTCAAGATCTTTGTGTTCTTTATCCCTTAGTACCCTCATTTTAGCAGGCCAATCAAGAGTAGCAGTTTTAATTTTTTTATAATTTTAAGGAATTGTAAGGGTGTTGATTCCCTATTGATGTCTTCGAAAGGAGACCAAGTGGCTTTGATAATCTTTATCATTTTTGGGTTCTCAAGCCAAAGGGGATTAATTTTAAACGCGGCTGGGGGGATAAACCCTAGATCTGCTAACTCAAGAAAAATAGGTCTATGGTCAGAGTCTCCTCCATTTTCCACCCACTATATAAAATGGAAAGGCGAATCTAAAAGAATTTCACAGAGTAAGAATCTATCTAATCTCTTGGAGACCCTATCTTGGCCAACACACCTGTTTCTCTAGGTTGGCGTTAACTTAGCGGGCTCAATGTCTAAAATACCAGCCATATCTAGCTTTTGTAAGAAGAAATACAACACTTACTATCGACATCCAAAAAACGTTGAGCCATTGGGAGACCTTCCAGCACCAGATGTCTGTTTCAGCTGAAGCAATTGTCGAGGTCTATGTACAACAACATGCAGCGACCAGTTCCAGTCCAGACACGTCATAACAACTACATTTATCAGTTAAAGCATAGTTATACACAAGTTTTGTTTAGTAATTTTGCATATCTCCTCCTTTCTTCATATTTTGAGGTGGGGGAGATGTTGAAGGGGCCTAAGTCGGCTTGTCGACTAGGTCCTCCGTCCGATTGTTTGCAATATAAGTCGACGAGTCACGTCGATCAGTCAGTGTATGTCGGTCGGTTGCGCCGACGATATAGTTGTATAACTGAATGTAAACATCTATATGTAGGCTGTTGAGCCAATGTAATGGTTAACTAGGATTTATCTATGTATGGTTCTGCCCTTGCTGACTAATAAAGGCTAGTGCTTGTCTCTCTCTTGTCTCTTGTCTCTGTATCATTGTGCATGCTTGTTTACACTTGTATATGGAGATTACTAAATTTATTGGTACAACACATGGCATGAAAGCAAATTTTTGTTCACAAGTAATTTGTGCAGTTTAGGAGCTATTATAATCATTGCTTTCATTGATATTATTGAAGAAATATTTTTTCAAATTGCTTATATATTCCAGATATAGTAGTAATCTATAGTGTTGAGCTTACTACTACACAAATTGTGAGAAAAGCAATTGTAGTATTAACTACAATTGGGTCCAATCCGTCAAATCCAAATATACGAGATCGGTACTACTGAACCAAAGTTCATAACTTCGTGATGGATTAAACCCAAAGAAATCAATGTTCACGTGGGTAACCTTATGGAAGGTTGTTCAATGTCCAATCCATCATTGGATGCTTAAGTTTCTAATAAAAAATGTAGATCTCGTAAGCTTTTGCTATGCAGAGCTACACCGCCTGCTTACACTCCATCAACCCAAATGCTGGCGAGTTTGGTTGTATTTGTGCGCCAATAGGTATTGGTAGCAACCGTTTCCCTGTGACTCTAACACTTGCAGCGAAACGGTCGACGACATGTGGCAATTTATACCGAGGGTGATATATCTACGAAACAAGTCGACAGAATTAACGCGCTCGGCGAGAAAAGGGCGGGCCAACTCGAAGTTTTCCGCCGAAAGGGTTGGCGAACTTTGCCCATTTGTGCCGACGCCAGCCAAAGCGGTCGTCGTGAACTCGCCAAAACCCGTGACACGGTCGCCGGTCGCCGGTCCACGTGAATGAGCCAAAGAAACTCAAATAAACAAAAAAAACTGGCTGACTCCCAGAGACAAAGTCACAGTCACTCTGTAAAGATGATCAACATATCAAATAGTTGATATGAATTTTTAATTTTTTTTCGATTGCTCTTTTCCTACCGGCGTTCACTTTTGCCCCTCAAGGGGCAAATGCTAGTTTACTATTTCATAATTCAAACTTTGACTTGTAATTTATTATTATGTCCTCGACAAGGAACAATATACACAATATACGCTTGGGGGTTGGTGTACTAAATTTTTGAATTTTATAAAGTTTTGATATGGTTGGATTTTCGAATGGATTTAAGCATATTTTTAAATTATATTTATCTGCCTGCGCATTGGTCTCGTGCGGGTGCCTTTAATGCAGAGATGTGTACGTTCAATTTTCCTTCAGGCGATGGGAGATGGGCTTGAAGCTGCTTGTATACAGGGTTCAAAATTGAGGCCGTCAGGGCCCGTCAAAGGCCTCTCAACCCGTAAGTGAAGGGGTATCTCAATTTTCCCCGTCATATAAAATGAGGTTTGGAATTTTTGACATTTAAAAAAAAATTATTTATTTAAATATAAATGACATTTAAAGGGCTATCATTAAAATCGCCTGTCATTAAATTTTTTTATGGGTGACAGGCAGTCCTGACTCCTACCAGGCTGCCAGCATTTACACCAGGCTACGTGTCATTCGTTCGGACTATCTAAAGTCTCGACTCCAGGTTTAATGGCAGCCTGCAGGCTTTCTTTACTCTGGAATTTAATTCCAGAGCTACTCTTCACTCGCGAGTCGGCACCGCCGCACCGGTGGTTATGTTAATGGTTGGGAAATCGAGCGAGACTATGCTGAAGTTTATCAATAAGAAAACAGGCCGTGCGGTTCGATGTCGAGCATGGTTAGTCTCGGTGGACCTTAAACCTTCTACGTCCATGATACCGATTGAGTCGGGAGCGAATATTAGGAGAATTTTTTAGTTCGATTCAGTGCTGAGGATGCTTCTGGTTTGAATCTCGCTGTGTAGTATAGTATCCGCATAATGTACGCATTTTAAGGATGTTTTGGACTCTTTATTTGAAGCATACATATTTGGAAGATTATTTGAACTGCTCCTAAGATGAGTTATTGATGCAGTCAAACAATTCATGTTGCGGACGATCTTAAGCTTATCGTTGTGAGTCGCCCGGGCGCCCCATCGTTTTCTCTGTTATGAAGTCTGCCTGTGCGCGTGGTGAAGGTTGGAGAATCAGGTCGGTTCAGGTTGAAGGCTCATGGACTGAGGGATGGGCTGCAAAGGACGACTCCGGCATCCTTTTGCGAGTCGCGGCCCACTGGCATTGCTAACTGGTTCGAAGGTAGCATCACTAACTGGTGGCCCTGGTTCTAAGTTGCATAGAAGGTAGCATCGCTAGCTGGTTGTACTTGGGCGTGGCGGTGGTGAGTCGGTGACCTCTGGAATCTGCACAGGTCTATCTGCATCCTGTTTTCCTCTGTAGGTCTGAGGTATCCATGTTCTTCTTAATTAATTGTTTTATGCATTTTCCAAGCGTTTCCTTTTTCCTCTTTTGGGGTTTGCTCTCGTTGGGGTTTGCGAATTGTCAGGAATTGGGGTTTGCTTGAGAATCTGCTACCTTGATTCCTTTTCAGTTTTTATTCTATACGATTGCATGGTAATACTGCCCATTCATTTGATTTTTGGTGATTCGATGGTGATTATTTATTGGATAAACAGACTTACAGCCCTTGAAATTCCTACTCTGATGCACTGGTGTGATGAAATAAACTATATGCTGTAGCTTGTCCCACCGGTAATCTTCAAACATATCTTCCGAGAGCACAACATGCTAGCAGATGGTCTTCAAAAACAGGCTCTGAAAATGGAATTGGGATCTGGATATTTCACTGAAACATTGGATGGGAAGGTCATTGAACATGGCCAATTCATACTTTTTTAGCTGCTGTTTATCATCTTTTTTCAGCGTTTGAATGACATGCAGATGTACTTCTTTCTTTGTCTGTTACATAGGAGACCTATCAGCTAGCAGGTCTTGCTTAGGAGTGTATGTTTGTAGGTCACTTTTGATTATACAGCATATTCTGACCTGATAATTCAAGGATGATGAGAAAAGTCTGCTACGATCAGACTTTGTTTCTATTTTGTTGACTGGCAGCTTTGCAGACTTTTCTTTCTATTTGTCTATATGCTGAACTGGAATGTTACTTCCTCCTATCATGAAGATGGTTGATGTATAATATGTCTTTTGATTCATATGAATAACAAAGACTTGTATTTTTTCCTGTGAAAAAAAAAAGTTTTATTTTAAAAAAAAATTGTGTCATAAATTTAATTGAAATGCATTATCTTTTTAGCACATTTTTTTAATGAAGTGTGCAATTAATCTATTACTGTCATTTGAAATGTGAGTTTTTTTTAAATCCCTTCATCAATGAAGGGCTGCATGAATATATAACCTTCAATATGAAATTAAGACCAGCCCTTCAATCTTGATCCCTGCTTGTATACCCAACGTGCGAGCGTACCTTCACGTTGCGTTTGCATTTGTGCATTGCACATTAGGTAACCGTTCAAATTTCATTATCTTGAACACTATATGTAAAGATAACATTGATCAATATCAATGTTTAGTGATTAACCCTTTATGGCATTTGGGATTTTTCACCTCACTACGTGTGATGCTTGGTTGCTGTGGAAGTGGATATTTATGAATGCTTATGCTCATATTTAAGAATTCATTTTGTTTGCATATTAAAACAAAAAAACTAATCTAAGGTAAGTCTTTTGATGCAAGATCATTCAATTTGTTTGTGTATTAAAAAGAAGTGTGTCCAGTGCATTCGAAATTTATACTTATGTCTTTATGACTTTTTTGTTTAGTATTTTTACAAAAATTCTAAAATGTCTTCGAAACATATAGTGATTTATGTAATTTATGGTGTCTTCGAAATATATGGTGATTCATTATGTCTTCGACGATGGACAGATAGTTTTCGCACTCGTGTATTAATTGGGATATTTTTTTCTGTATTTGCTATAGCTTGTCATTGGAATAGATTTTTGCAATTATTAAACAACATGTAAATAAAGTTGCATTTCTTCAATTCATCAAAGTTGAGGCATATCATATCTCTTTTTATAGCTATCGTATCATAGCAAAAGCTATTGACAACGTTGGGGGCATTGCCACCTCGTGACTTGTAGTAAATAATGTCATAATTTACCATTTCACAATTCAAACTTTAACATGTAATTTATATTAATATTTTTTTTGTTATTGTAAAAATTAATTTAAAAATATTAATCTATAATTATGTTTATTAATATTTTTTATAATTTTAAAAGTTAATTTAAAATCTATATTAAACTAAAAAGAAAAAGTGAAAAAGGAGAAAATTTGTGTGTTCACACTTTAGAAAGAGCATAAAATATAAATATTGCATATTTTGTTTTTGAAAATTAGTTTAAAGATTGCATAAGAGAATACTAAAGATGTCAATGGTACTATTTCAATATAAACATATGGATTTAAGCTTTATAAATTTTTGGAATGGGTAGGGAATATCTCTCTCTCTCTCTATATATATGAAGTGACACCAGTCTAACACTCATATAAATATTTCATAAACTTTGTAAAGTTTTCATAATGTATGTAATTTTTATTTTTTTCTTATTTTTATCTAATTTGGTCAATGGCAAAATTAGTCTTGTCAAGGTCTATAGGCCAATCAATTTCATGAACTTTGTAAAGTTTTCATAATGTATGTAGTTTTTTGTTTTTTTTCTTATTTTTATCTAATTCGGTTTTCAAGGTCTATAAGCCAATCTAAATTCAACATATGAAAATAAATTGAATAAATACAAACATCTTAATATTATTTTTCACAAACTTTAAAAATACTTTTGGTTTCTTTGTATCATTATCCAAATTAATAGAGTAAATTGAAACATATAATCTATGCCTACGACAGAGACTAATAAAGATATAAAATAATTGAAATTTAGGGAAGAATATTTTACTAAAGAAAAAGGCATTAAAAAGAAGAAGAGAACTAAGGACAAAAAAAGAAAAGAATTGATAGGAATCACACAAGAATAAAGTAAACTAAAATATGAGATTGAAGGAGATGGCTATTTCTGTATTTATTTTCTTTCATTACAAACATGCAACTTTTTCCCATTTGCCTTTAAATATTTGGTTGTTAGTTTTTTTTTTAAATATTCTTCAAAGTTTGATATTCTTCGGATGGTGATGATGTGTGGAGTTTCCAGTCGAACGAGTTATCTATATTAAAATAAACTTTAAAATGACATGAAATTAAAACATACAATGATAAAGTTATAAAATAAATTGAAATTTTGGGAAGAATCTTTTACTAAGAGAAAGGGGTTAAAAAGAAGGAAAAAACCAATGACAAAGAAAGAAAAGAATTTACATGAATTGAACAAGAATAAAGGAAACTAAGATATGAGAAAGGAAAGTCGAGACAAGGTTTATTAAGGAGATGGTTATTTATTTAGTTGTCTTTTTTCATTATAAACATGTAACTTTCCCTATTTGTCTTTAAATATTTGGTTGTTAGTTTTTTTTTAATATTTTTCAAAGCTTGATTTTCTTTTGATGATGGGTGGAGTTTCTACTCAAATGTCCAGATCTTATAAACTAATACATAGGTTAAAGTCCATATAAGTTCTTAGCTAAAAATCATTTCCTATTAATAATTTAGAAGTGTGAATATACATTATTTCGAATAGAGAAATAATATCCATATTGATTATTTATTTGTATTTTTATTTTTAAGTATGGGGCTTTCTTTATATTCAAGGTGGTGAAAAAATTCTTACATACTTGGTAGTGGGTTCCAAGTGAGCTGCCTCAATCTAAAATCCTTGCTTTGTCTTGCCAAGCTTTACGCTTTTGTTTTTCCAAAAATAGAATTGAAAATTGTTTACATGTTATCTAGCCTTTGACCTTTAAAACACAAGTAAAAATTATAATGAGAGTATGTCATGTCTCGACCTAAGGAAATTAATATCTATTATATACAAAAGAGAGTATTTTGAAAAGAACTTAACTAGTGCCTTGTAGGAGAACTATAAAAAAACATGGAGAATGTAGGGGCATACGTGAGACTAGATTGGGGCCTTTGCTACCTAGTCTACATTTTCATCTACTAAGATGGGACGTTGTTGGTTTACCCCAAGGGTTTCTCTTTCATCTCTTCTTCTACTCCCTCTAATGAAGCCATGTTTGAGCCTTAAAGAACTTGTAGCAAGAAATGGTATTTTCCATTCAAGTGTTGTAGATCCTTCCTGATTGCTTGTAATGTTGGGGCACTACATTTTTCAACAAAACCCATATGATAGACAACAAGTTCTTTGGTATGCCAATACAAATCCCAATTTAAGAAATATTTGATATTCCTAGTTCTAAAGAATCCCGCATCAATGATGATGGTGTATAACACCTCATCAATTTTGGAGCTTTTGCCAGCTCCTCTCTTGTCTCTCACTTTTTCATCTAGATTTTGTAGTCATTGGATAGTGACAATTTTGTGTCTACCATTAGAACCTATTGTTATTTTATGTGCTTCAGTTTGCTTCATTGTTGTCCTGACTAAACAAGTGCATGGCTTCTACTATGGCTCATGAGTTGGGGGTGACCTCTATGAATTGGCATAACCCTCTAAAAATCATTTCTCCATATTCTTATTCCTTACTATAGTTCTAACCTCCTCCCTTTGGTTGTATCTATTCCACCTTAGAAATTGAGATTGGAACCCTACACTCCATGGTTTCCGTCTTTGCTTCCTTTCACCCTATCTACTTGATATGCAACCTAGACACTATTGAAAAGGCCTTTATATCGTTAGTGCACATGATCATGAGAAGAAGCAAGGCCAACATCAACCATCCCATCATCATTCTTAAGGTAGATAACCACTCCCTCATGTCTACAAGCTTCCTTGTGGAGTGTGGGGATGTCATTCTATCGTCTAGTTCCAAAAATTTCAAATTCCTCCTCAGCTTGTGTTCCCCTTGCTTGATATATTAATGTGTGAAGTGACCAACCGATGGGCCATGTTTCCTCCCCTGAATGTATAGGTCGTATGTTCTATAATAAATGGTGGTAGGGAATGGGTTGGACACCTCCTTGACACCCTATCCTAGGGCACTCACCTTCACTATATTATAATATTCATTGCAATTTATTTTTAACAAATAATTATTATTTTATATATGTTTTAATTTAATAGTATTGATTCTTGTAATTTTAACAGGTTCAACCCTTAACATTATAAAACAAAATTCTATCCCATTAGATTTTTTCACCTATGAAAATTATAGCATTTTTAATGTTTTCATTTTTATTATGTTCAAATATAAAAAAAATATTTAATTTGTTTTTCTTTATTTGTTTGATAAATTTTGTTGGTATTAGGAGATAATAAACACCATCATCATTATCTTTTATTTGTTTGATCAATTTTGTTGGTCTCCAAAACAATCAACATCATTATTATTATCATTTTTTTTAAGAGAACAGTTATTGATTATGTTAATAAAATGGTTGCAACCTCGCTATATAGTTTGATGGTACAAAATTTGTGACATACAATTTTCCAAAAAATCTCAAAAGAATGGGCCATATCCAAAATATTGTCACCAAATTTCCTTGCTCTACATATTGTCTTCCTAAGATTCATAATATGGTTGGTATGCAGTCTTACATATTGTCCAAATAATAAAGCAAATTTACAAAACATAACAACTTAACAAAATAAATTAGCCTAACCCATGGTTTTTAGGCCTCCCCTAACGTGCTACCAAAGGAAAGTAGGATGGGTGCTGATGTCCTTTCATCTTTTTTTTCTATTCCACTATGTCCTCATCCATAGAAATCACTTGAGGTGAACTCATTAATGCTTCATGAGAGACAAATTTTTTTAGCTCCTCAAAACCTATCCTTTTTTCTAATTCACGATGAAGGACTTTGTCTTGTAGCTCCTTAATTTTTGTAGCTTCTTCTTCTAGCTTCTCCTTTTGACATTCCTTTCCTACTTCCAATAAAACCAATTTTCCCTTTTTATTTTCAATATGTGCTTTCATTAGGATTAATTGTATCCTTCTTTCCTTTAGCTCCTTCACATCGTTTAACTCCTAATATTACCTCCACGCTTCCCATATCCTTATGACCATTGCTATGTTTTCTTGACAATCATCGTATTAATGTCTTTCTCATTGGGAAATGTCCCTTTTCATGTCTGCAAGTTCATAATGGGCACATTTGTTGGGATGTCTATGGGAGGAATCCATCCTTTCAAGTAGAATTATCAATGGAGCCCCCATTTCAATTCTAACACTTTTCAATCCAAACACAATCCTCCCTTCCCTATCTCTATCCAACTTGGTCCATTGAGCCAAGATTAGTGAAACGGTCTGAATACTTGAGACTAGAGAAAACAAAAGGAACATTATGCCACAATACCTTATCAAACTCAATAGATAATTCACTTGTCAATTTCTCTAGAATGCAACCATAGATGCATTGGGATTGATACTCCATTGAATTTTTGACCAATGCTATGACTTGAGAACCTAAGATAAGAAGGGAAAAAAGGCATTCCGCACAAAGAGAAATTTGCTAAGCTCAACCAAGAACACACCTATAGAAATTCACAATAATGTAGCCATAGAGACAGTGACCCTGATACAAATAATATTTATTATGATTTGATGCATAGGGTGGGTCTCATTGCAAGCCCACAAACCTCCTTGAATGTAGACAATAACACCATTGGAAAAGCCTTGATGAAAATGTGATTTTCTTCTTCTTTGAACTCAAAGAACCTTCTTGACTATATATGGAGAGAAAGATCCAAACTATGGATAGAATGGCAATGGGATGGGTTAATCCCACACACATCCAACCATCCCATCACTGGAGAATTCATAACACCAAGCTTGTGCAAGACCAAATAAGGAGCATAGAAAACTTATAGGATGTTAAGTCTCATTTGCATGTGATTAAGGAGGTTCCACTTGTCAATGAAATTAAATCAGTTCATAATTCGAATTGTGGGTGAAAGAATTTAGGGTATGTTGCAATACTCTTACCCCCTTACATCATACCCTATTATCCCTTTCATTAACATAAGAGTTCAATGTTCTAGGAATTTGATAGAACTTTGATGAATTGAAGGACTTCAGAATACCATTTATTCTTGAGATGATTCTACTGAGTTTTGGGTACCGTGGAAATTTATCAAGTATTTAAGGAATGTTTGGCCAGCACATCGGCTGCTCCACAACATTCAATGCCAAACCAGTGCACCGACTGGATTTTCCAAGCATTTATGGTGCCTTCAGGGTCCTTGCACAATACCCACTCACAATACCCACTCACAATACACAAGGATGATACCCCTTTTCTACTACATAGCTCCTTGGGCCTATCCATCCCTTCTAGTGTTCTTTAGTGTGAGCATAGAAAGGTTACTAATGCCCATACAATCCTCTTGATTACCCTTTCTTCACTTTGCCTCTTAATGTGCAACACCAAGTTGCATCTGTGCAAGCTGACAACACAAGAAGGATAAACAAACTCATCAGTATTGTTGCTCTGAAATTGTAACCATATTTCATAGCATTCACTATCAAGTATTGAAACACCAAGAATGTGTCCATTTCCTTAGGGTGTAGTCAATGTTGACAACCCTATCATAACCCATTACCCAAAAGGTATGCATCCCTTTTCGATGTGAGTCATGTAGGCCCTAGTCACACTCCAGCAGTCTGGAATAATAATTAAATAATAAAACATGTTCTGCATATTAACTCTAGTAACTAGATATGCATATTCTTTAGCTAGGGTTACATGATACTCATTCGTTTTGCAGATGTATCTTTTCTTCATTTGCGAAGAATGGGGGCTCCCTTCTCTGAGTCAATAGTCCTTCGGTTTGCCACCCCAATCTTTTCACGTTCCATAACCCACACATTCCTTCTTGGCATAATTTTACCATCTCACTCACATGGTTTTCCAACATGTAGTGCAGCTAAGATATTATCAAAATTTAAAATGGCATTTCATCCAAAACCCATTTCCAAAGCATGGGATCCTTCCCATGTATTTTGGATTCTGCAGGCCATCATACATGGTCTTCCTGCAATGTGTCTTCCTAACACACTCCTCAAACAACCAAAAAGTCAGTGGCATTAATAATTAAATTCAAACATCAATTTACAATTATGTCTCCTACAGAAATTGATTGGTTTAACCATGAGGCCATCCTCATATCATTTGGCTCCTTTAAGTGGCATCACTCTGTCCATTGTGGCTTTATGCTTGCTACCATACATGAAAATCCATTTACAACATGTCCTCCTAACACAATTCTTCTCATAACCTTTTGCTTCTGCACATGGTAGATCCTAGTTTTTACTATGGACTTATCCTCATTGCCACACTCAAGACATTTATACCTGAAATATGAAACTTTCAATCATCCAAACACATTGTGAGTATCTATGCAAATAATCTTCTCATTGCTATGACAGTCACTGAAGTGATCTCAGAATTATAACACTCGATAATTCAAACACTTTCAGCTGTTAACATTTGAAATGCAATGAAATATATATATCTATATATGCATCATTATCATAATAAAATTGCAAGACACAGTCTCATTATCCCTGCAATTTAAAAAATCCAATATTCATTACTTCATAGACATATTCTTTTTATGCAACTCTGTCCGTCGACAGAGCACTTGGTATACCATCAAACATGACTACCTTTTTCATGCAATTCTCCTCCTGCATTCATAGCAGCTCATGAAATGATCCCAGAATTACCCCTAATTCATCATTTAATCTATTATCTAATTGCAATGAAACATACATAACACAACCATGCATCCACACATGTAGGTATGCAGATCCATAATAGGACCATCTGCCCTTGCATGCTTTGATTATTAAACTCATAACCAACACACATGCATGACATTCTTTTTCATGTGAGTGCACTAAGGTTTCTAAGCAACTATAGGGTGTAAGGCTCCTGTCCTTCACTTACCCACACCTCACCATACTTGGTAGGATTACATTCACATTGAGGCACTTAGTACCATATGCAAACCAAATCAACATAGTTTAAACATAGTTGAAGGGATCTTACCAAATCCTCTTTCAACATTCATGCAATTAAGCACAAATAACTATTACCTGCATGGTTTTCATTAACATCGCTTGATGTTACCTGATCAGTTGGACTCTTACCAAGGCTACACAGTCCTTTTGCCAACCTTTTGATCATGTATCATTACTCCGGCCTTCCCTCTCAAGGTTTGGTGGTCACATGCTATGACTTCTTTGCATTTTCGGTCATGCTTCTATGGTCTGATTCCTACAATCATTATCAACAACATTAATTGTCATCAACCATAGTCAATACCGTTAATGGGCTAATGCATGTGTAACTTTACTACCTTTACCCATATTCAACATCATGCTCATGCATAAGCAATTCACATGCACTATGCAATGACTCTTTAATCATGCCCACTAATTCATATGCATTTAATCTACTATTCTCTTGCATTTTCGACATCCCTATGCCATAATTTATATGCATGACAACTTTATAATTATAAATACAATAGCAAGAGGGTAGTGGAGGGTTTCTCCCTTCCAATTTCCCATCATGACATGGAGCTCCTCCTCCACATCACAGTTGATCCTTTTCTTGGCTTCCCTACCAAGCACACAAGGATTCATTAGCTGCGATTTCTCACCAAGTAGCAATTCAATACATATACATTTGTAAAACATTTATACTTGCCACTTTCTAAGCATACAATTCTTATGCTGCAAACATGAATAGTTTAAGGTGAGAAATTTTCCTTTTTATTAACATTTCTTTACTGCTCCAATTGCTTTCAGAAAATATGGCCAAGTCCATCTTGACCTTTCTTGGACTTCCGTGCACTTATCATCACCATTGACGACGTATTAGGGGGACAACGGAGGTCAAGGGGGCTTGCCCCCTTGTAAATATTTCAATTTCGCGCAATCTGGCGCATAAGTTCAATGCCATTTTTCAATTTCTGAAACCTCAAAATCACCCTGGAAAATTGCTCAAATTTCCTGTTTTGGTTGACTTATCCATCTTTCCCCGACCTGTTTCGGCGAACTTATTCCTTTGTCTCTGATTGGCGCACTTCCAATTTGACGTCGTCCTGTTTCGGACCAACTTTCAATTTTGCGCCGAACGACACAACTTTCACTTTTGCGTCGACCATTTCGGCCAGTTTTCCATTTCTCGCCGATCGGCAGACTCATCCTTTTCCACCGATCGTTTCAACGAGTTTTCCATTTCTCACCGATAGACGGACTCATCCTTTTCCACCGACAATTTCTGCATAACTTACAAACTTGCGCCGACCGTTTCGGCGAGTTTTCCATTTCTCGCTGATCGGCGGACTCATCCTTTTTCGCCGACCGTTTCAACGCAACTTGCAATTTGTCGTCGATCGCGCAACTTCCGCTTTTGCGTCGACCGTTTCGGCGCAACTTGCAATTTGTCGTCGATCGCGCAACTTCCACATTTGCACCAACCGTTTTGGCAGACTTGGCCTTTTGTCGCCGATCCGTTTCGATGCTCTTGCCGATTTTGCGGCGACACAGACTTAGCAGAAAACTCAAAAACAATTAGAAAATTTTTGAATTTTTGAATTTTTTCTTTCTTTTCTGATGATTAGTGCTGGGCAAGAAGGGTTATTACCTCTGCAAGTTGTTAGATGTAGCCCATGTAGGCCCAATGTTGCAACCTTTGCTCTCGTACCACTCTGTCACGTCCCCTCCCATACATCCAACGCAAGGAAGGAAACATGACTACAGATCTTGGGATTATACATAAACTCAGCCCCATTCATTATTGAAAATTCATACAAATAAAACATATGTGTGTGCAGATCTATCAAACAAAGCGGAAGTAAAATTCTTCTACACACATATATCATGCAATTTCCAGCATATTGATAACATTCATCAAATAATTAAAACCTTGCAGAAGTAAAGCACATAAATAAAATACTTATCTTCATGGTGAAATTGTCCCAAGCAATTAGCTATGTCGCTGCAATGTTCCACCCAACCATAGGCTAGTTGTGTTCATCAATCTCTCAACACAACTGCCACCCTCGAGCTGGGCATGATTTCTACAAGGAAAAGGGGACTCTCAAGCTCAACACAGCTCAAGCAAACATTACATCTAAGCCAAGCCAGTCCATAGCTGGGTTTATCAGGTTAAATCTGAACCCTCTTCATTTCTGGATACTTTCACTCAAGATCAAGCCAAAACAATGGATACCCACAACCCAACATACTCTATACACACACAACAAGCTCAAAGGTTGGGCATGGATAAACAATTTTACTATGGGATATACAAAAACAGGTTCCCAGGGATTCTTCCAATTCGTGGCACACCCAAAACGAATTGTGGGGAAGGAAAACCGACCACAGGGAGAAAAAACGAGTTCTCAACAAGTATGTGGACATTCAGAGGAAAAAAACGACCTCTATGGGCTTCCAAAATGTGACTCCCTTCCTCCCATACATTCTGCAACACAAAATTGACCTCCTAGCTTTGGGGAAATGAGGGTAAACTCAGGGATAACATGAGGGAAAACGCCCAGCTAGCCCAAAACTTGTGGGAGAGCAAAACTGATGGATGAAGAATGGCTTGGGGAGAAAATTCGTGGCTCTCTTTTCTTGCCCATGAAGCCAAACAAGTTTTTCCAAAACTGATGGCTTTCCCATACCCGAATTTGGACAACCATCCTCTCCCTTCCCCAAGGAATTAACTACCTCAACCAAATCTTGGAAGAAATAAATGATTGGGTACAGAGGTCAACATGGGTAGTTGAGGTTTTATGGGTTCTCTCATTAACACATGGCTTGACTTGATTGGCTCCAAGGGTTTGAATATTTTCCTCCTAATTCCTTGTAAAAATCATGCCCCCATCTCTTGTTGCATTGCATTGCATAGCTAGCTGTGGGTATTTGATTAAAATGCATATTTACATGATATTTGTAATTCCCATTGTGCTTGGCTAGCACACAAACCATATGCATCACTATATCGATGGCGGGGCCTTGGCCTTGAGCTCCTCACCACGATTTTATAACAATATTACATCATTTACATTTTAACACAATGGGGTCAAAATCGGGATATTACAGTCTCGATAAAGGTACAAATAACTTTGCAGAGTTGAGTGCTCTAAGGTTATTGCTTGTGATGGCAGTGGGAAAAGGCTTAAAGGATATTCATGTATTTGGGGACTCACATGTAATTGTAAATTGGATAAATGGCAAGGACAAAATACATAACTTGTATTTGGAGTCTCTCTTGTAGGAAACTAGAAGACTAAACATATCAATGAAAAATGTATCATCAAACATATATATAGATAACGAAATTCAAAGGCAAATGAATTGGCAAAAGCAGGAGTTTATATTCAAGAAGCTGAATGGTTCATTTCTAAATTGTCAAATGGTGAATATCAAGGATATTTTCATGCTCCTTTCCGTAATACATGATTTATAATGAGATGAGTTTATGATCATTTGTATTTTCTTTGTGAAATGCCACTGTTTTTTTTTTTTCGTCTGATTCTCTAGTTGACTAGACAAGTTCTCCAAGTTTTACAGGTATATTGAAGCTTTTCCCATAGAGTAGATAGCTGGAAAAGTCAGGACACTACCTTCATCTTTTCAACTGTCTCTTGATTTCGCTCTTTTCATGGATTTGATGGAGAAAAAACATTAAAGTTTTGTATTATGCTCTTTTAGAAGAAGATGATATTAAATATGAGCCCTGTAATGATAGAATATGACAAGAATCTCATAATGAGGAAAATTAAAATGAGCCATACTATAGCTATGATATTGTAGTAGACCTGGAGTTGTTTGTCTCTTGATTACATACAATAGATATTTTTTGAATATGTGCAATGCACCATAGCTAATATCTTTTATGTAAGGAAGATAGAACACGATACAAGCTCATAAAAGATGAAATATCAGAATGAGCCAAGTACTGAAAGTGATTGAAATTGTTGGACATACCTCATCGAAGGTAATGAAGAATGTAACTATATTTTGACTAATACAATTATAGTTTTTTTTGTGGAAAAAAAAACTTATGTATGATGCACAACATAGTAGAAAATATGACTTACAATAACCTTTGGATTTTCAATATGATACTTTTTAAGCATGGTTGAAATTTGACAGGTAAATAACCGTCATTTTCCATTATACATCAAAATACTACCACTTCATAAAATTAAACGTCATTATTGAAGTGAATTTTAATTTCACCTGTCATTTTGAAGTGCACTTTTATTTTTAAGCATCACACATATATATATATTTCAATTTGGTTCACAACCTCGGAGAGGAGTTGCTACTTCCATGAGAATAATTCATGGGGGGCACCCGAAGAGACTTCACCCTGCCGGCTCTAATTACAGAGCCTAACCCGGTGGGAACATCAAGTGAGACCCTTCTATATCAATGCATAGCCACCTGAGGATTTGACCTCGAGACCCTCTCTCTCTCTCTCTCTATATATATATATATATATATATATGGGATTTGACCATGAGACGTTTTATATATATATATATATATATTCTCTTTATACTTCTATTTTTAATATGGAAATTTTTATTTTTGTCATGGTCTCATTGTCTCCCTTGTTAGGTAAACTTACTTAGTCATGGTTTTTGGGCCCATGGTATTTGGTGGTCCATTGTATTGTTTGTGAAGAAGCATATTTAAAGATTTGTCTTTATCATTATGTGTGTGTAAGGTTTGATTTGTTTATTATATTTTGGGGAACTTTTTATATAAGAATTGAATGTTTTATATAGTTATTATAAATGTTATTTAAAAAATCAACTATTATTATGATTAGTAAAATTAAGATTTAAAGGTAAAATAAAAAGTAATATTAAAATTAAAACATCATACAAAAATTTCTTGATATCCAAAACTTCAAATTTCAACCCCACTTTTTAAATATATATTTTTAAATAAATAAATTTTTATCTTTACAAAATTCAATAAAACAAAATTAATTTTAATAAAGATTAATAACTACCACCACCATTATCATATAAATATTTATTTATTGTCAATACTTTAACATTCACTTATCTAAAAACAAAGTAACATTATTATACTTGTCTCAAAAACAAGGTAACATTATTATACGATCTCGGGAGGGGGCACGCTTTTATACTTTAGCTTTGAGACAAAGCAACGGAAAAGGCAGAGTAGTAGGTATGGAAACATGATCGAGATTCGAGGTATAAATTTAATATTTAATTATCTTATAATTTTAAATTGCATATGTATTTGTACTTTACATCTAGATAAAGCAACAGAAAACGCATAGTAGTAGGTATATACACATGAGCCAAGTATAATATTAAATTTATATAATTTTAATATTTAATTTTTTAATTCTTTTATACTATTAAAAATGCATATGCCGTGACAAGATCTTGTAGGGATATCACATTTTATTTAAATATTTAGAGAAAGGAATTGTGAGCTGATATATTTTTAGAAAATAAATTGCGAGGTTGATACATTTTTAGAAGCTAGAGTAAACATGAGAATGGGTCAATAACTTATTATTGAAGATAAAGAGGGATAGTTCAATTGGTAAGATGTGCACATTCTTTTAGAGTGGAAGAGGTCATGAGTTCAAGTCTTAAGTCCTTCGGGGTCAAGTATTCTGAAAAATATCTTCTAGTTTGGATATCCGACTGGTTTGCTCGACCTACCATTCACGATATGTGAGGAAGTTTGTTGAGATTTCCCATGCATGTTAGCTTTACTTGATTCCTTTGGAATAGCATAAAGGTGATAAAGAAAGATAAGTTCAATATATTTATGTATTCTTTTATTTTATGATTTATTTTAGATGTTTTTACTAACTTTGTATATATATAAAGAGGTTTCATGGGCTCTTTGCATAACCATAGAAGTATTTTGTCAAGTACCTTAGTCACTGAGTTTTGGAGCAGTTTTGAAACAATGATACACATATAGTATTTGTGATTATGAGAAATGTAACTTTTTATATATATAATAAAGTTATGATTTTTCTTGTAAAAATATATTTGTAATGTTAAGGGATTCATTTTCTCGTTGTTGGAAAGAAAATAATTAATAACAATGATTGTGTAAAAAAATAAAAAGGAGGTCATTAACCCTAATTTGGAAGATTAGAAGTATCTTTCGATAGTAACTAGTTCAAGGAAGAAAATTAATAAAGCCAAGATTAGAACAAACTCTCATGAGCTCCACAGAGAAACAGGGCGTTGGTCTATTCCTAAAACTCCGTGGGCAGAAAGGGTTTGCCATCTTTGTGAGTCTATGAGCGTTGACGACGAAAATCACTTTCTCTTAGAGTGCCCCGTTTACACCCACATTAGATTTGAGTTTCATAGTATTTGCTCCAATACAAACCTTTCTAACATCCTAACTTGCCAAAACTATAGTGAGCTCGGAAAACTTCTTGCCAATATTTTTGAGCACATGAATAAAATTTTAAAGCAAACCAAGTAATACCCTACTTAAGGTCCGATAAATCAAATTTGGTCTCATCATCCTCCTCCTCCTCCTCATCATCATCGTTATCATGGAAATGTTTTATTAATCATTTTTGCATGTGGAACAAAACTAACATGAAACAAAATCCACAAATCAAAAGATATTTCAAAGTGATGCATGCCATGATGACTAGATGCACGCCATGATCCAATTAACAATATCTATAGAAAGTCCAATTTTAATGAGGATGTATCTCAGGTACATCCAATCCACACGATCGTATGCTTTCACTAGGTCTATCTTCAGAATGAAGGCATTTAAATGCTTTCTTTTTATAGAGTGCAAGGCCTCTTGAACTACACCAACCGCATCAAGGATTTTCTTATTTGGAAGAAAACCAAATTGCTCCTCCGATATAAACCTTCTCAATATCAGCTTGATTCTCTCATAAATCATCTTCGAAATAATATTGTAAAGGAGGTTACACAAAGAGATAGGTCTAAAGTCATTAAAATCAGATGGCCTATTTTTTTTGGGTATAAGGGTAATATAAGTGGATTTTAGACTGTTGGGAGCCCACTCTTTTTGCCTGGTTTCATCTAAGGCCTCCGTCAACTTAGATCCAAGCATATCAAAGAAATGTAGATAAAACTCCACGGTCCACTCGTTTGGGCGGAGACTCTTGTCTTTGGCCAGTTTTTTCAATATTTTTAAGACTTCCTCCTCTTTGATAATCCGACCAATCTCAAGACAGTCTTCCTCATTAAAGTACCGATGAAACTGTTTGATGGTGTTCAACTGAATTTCCAGATTATGGTGTTTTCTGTTAGTGTATACCTATTTGAAATGACTGATAGCTACCCTCTTTAAAGAAGATTTGTCAAAGATAACATCACCATCCTTATATTTGATATCCCAAATGGCATTCATCGGGCGTCTTTGATTCACAAATATGTATTTGATTCATGCCTCCTTTTCATTTTTATAAGGGATCCATTTGGAATTGAGATTAATTTAGGGGATTTGACTCCCAAATCTTTATTGTATTTAAGTTTGCATCCTCTTTCACATGGACTAGGCCAAAAACCTGTTGAAACTATAGGCTTAGAAGCCTTTGAGGTATTTGGATTTTTCTTTGTACACGAGCTCACTGACAAAGGTTCTTACTACTCTCTTTTTTAAGTCTTTCCACCAAATAGTTTGGTAATATTCTACCTATTATGTTGGGAATATTTTTCTTTCGAACAAGACGTTACTACATGGCCATGCTCAAAAAAATCTTGCGATGAAATGTATTGTGTTCATAATACATAAGTTGTATCTAGCAACAATTCAATTCTCATACTCTTGGAGAATTTGATCAAGGAGATCTATGCTCAAACTTGCATAAATATAAATACATGGATATGTTAAGGTCACTACTCCATTATATTTTCCCATGACTATACGCTTACTCAAAGCATTGCCAATAATGTGTATTTTAACTTCATATTCGATAGAGACATTGAGCAATCTCATTCATATTAAAACATGGATATTGAATAATTTATGGGGCTGACATAAATTCATCGTAAGCCCACATTGAGAGATTAAAAATCTCTCAATGCAAAATTAATGTATTTTTCTTTTAAATCTCTTTTATACATGGATATTGAATAATTTATGGGGCTGACATAAATTCATCGTAAGCCCACATTGAGAGATTAAAAATCTCTCAATGCAAAATTAATGTATTTTTACTTTTAAATCTCTTTTATACATAGTTAAGGTTGGATGCGATTTTTTTTCCTCTATAGAGTATATTTAAAAGTAAAATGAATTTATGTTACTAATTAGTGTGTAAATATGGTAAATAGTATATTTAAAACTAAAATGAATTTATGTTATTAATTAGTGTAAATATGGTAAATGGGATAAATAATTTGTTTATGTTATTTTATTTTAAATTTATTAATGTCCACTTACTAACTAATATTTATAATGGAATTGAGATGAACTTACAATATTGAAAGCACAAGAGTCTAAAAATAATTTAGAGTATAAAGAAAAGGAAGCAATTACAAGTCAACAAAAACAAGAGATGCAATAAAGATGCGAATAATGAAAGTAGCAATCTCCATACAAGGCCAATGAACCTAGTAATAGGTATCAAATTTATGCCAAGGGGTTGTATTGGTGTACTCTAGTGCTTGACGATAGTGTTGGTTATACTTTTTGTCTCCAAAACCTTCTGAAAAGAGTGTGTGTTTTATGAATTGGATTTGAGTCCACCCACCAGGTGCCTTTTAAGGAGGCATATTTTATGTTGAGCCATCTCTTTGATAAAATAAGAAGCAAACATTTATGATCTTTGCACTAGATGCGAGATGATAATGAGTCACATGGATCCTTGATGGGAATATGGTCTCGATTTATTTGTCCATAATGTATAGATACACTAGTGGATGGGAATATGGTGATTAGAGACCAAGCATCGTTGGTGAAAGCATACATGAAGCTTTCCTAAGGGAAACCTCAACCCAAATGAGACTCTAATATATGTAGGGGTATCAGATGTGCTCATCCTTGATTGAAGGTAGTTTTGGTAATAATGATGTATCTTCATTACTAATGGATCATTTGGTTTAATATAGGTTATCTTTATGTATGTCTTATATATTAATTTTTGATGCCCCTATGAATTTCAAAAAATTCTTAAACATGCGTGAGCATTAATAGAGACTGTGACAAGGGGGGTTGGTTAATGTTTAGTTCTATGCTCTATAGGAAGGATGCACACTATGCATACTAAACTTACCTCGGTTCCCTTGTTCATACAACTTCATTGATGGTTGTAGGGCCGTGTAGTGCTATCTATTTTGTCCATATTTTGTATTTTCCATCCATATTAGGCTATGGAGCAATGCCACTAAATGGCATACATTTGGAATGTGCAAGTGAAGAACTCCAAACTAAACTAAAATAATTACTTCTAAGGTTATTCATTTAGCATGTATGGTTTTGGATAATATAGAAACCATATATTTGTCAACTCAAGACCAAAAAGTGCTCCTAAGTGTGCTTCTGAGTTCAAGACCCCAAACTTTACACCCATACAAAACTATTGGTGGTACTAGAGTGTGGAAGAGACATAGTTTTTCCTTAACATATTGGAATTGGAGTTAGAAAAATTGCTTTCAAGTGTATTAATTGTTACACGTCCCTTTGAAATTACCTCTTATGTAATAAGAGACATGTTTATGGGAAGGCTTGTGAAGGACACACCAATCTATGTGTAGGAGGGGGACACCTCAACCAAGTCCCTTTGTAAAGTGAGGCTAATTTCTTAATCTTCTTTCTTGGATGTATTCTTTCCTAGGTTCACTTTTAGGCCATGAATCTCACAAAATCTCATAGTATCAAGGTGTCGTTGCAAGGATGCAACAATGTGTGCCATGAGTATGACATCATCAACAAACAACAATATGGCTACTACTACATTAGCAGGTATACAACCATCTCATGGTCCAACGAAATTAGAAATAAAATATTCCAACTGATCTATGTAGAGTTTAAATAAAATGGGCAACCCTGTTTAATGCCAATAATTCTATAGACATCTTCTATGTATCATATAGGTATCCGAACCTAACCAACCCCTCTCTCATAGAGTGTCATCACAAGAGTTACTATATTCTTTGTAGTTTGTAAGTCTTGAAACCTTTGGATCAAAATGTGCCTTGCTATATTTCAAATGTCCTTCGAAATTAAAAAAAGAAACAATGATACACTTTATGCTTGTGTTAATATATGGTTATTTGTTTGGTTATTTTTCCTAAAACATGCTTACCCTTTTGCATGGAGATGCCTTACAACAAAGCTAGTGATAAAGTTCTATTGCACAATAACAAATAACTTACTCATGGTCTAGCAAATTGTGACTTTTTTTTTTGGCATATGTTGAATCATCACCATGTTTGAAAATGTGACATATAATAGCTCTATTGCTTTTACGGATGATAAATATCATCATCATCATAAATATGAGATGTCCACATGGATCCATGGATCAATGAGAGGCCATTAAGTTGAAGAGTTCAATGTTAAAATTTTTTATTTTATTTTATTTTATTAGCATTACTCACACAAAACAAAAAGAAAATACCTTTTTAATGAAATTAAGTTGTCAAATTGTCATGTCTTATGTTATTGCTTCTAGTATGAGTAGTACTAGTAATAGTGTCAACATGTTTAATTACCAGTAATAGTGTCAACATGTTTAATTACCAGTACTAGTACTAGTAATAGTGTCAACATGTTTAATTACCAGTAATAGTGTCAACATGTTTAATTAAAGAAGTTTGACTTGCATATTAAAACATAGAGTAAGAAATCATATTTGCAATATTGACAAAATTAAATCTTCCATCCTCATAAAATTAGGATATCATAAAAGTTTAAAAAACATTAATAAGAACAAGTTAAAATATTTATTGTAAATAATTTATTAATCTTAATTTCAATAATCAAAACTATTTTTTTATCATTACGAGTTTAAAAATAAAATGAATAAAACTAAAATGATGATTAATGCTCATAACATACATAGTGAAATTCATCATTGAACTAACCTAAAACCACCTTATAATATACACAGTGAAATTCATCATTGGACTAACCTAAAACTACTCAATATACATTTGTAAAATTTTTTATACAAATAAAATTGAAGATGAACATATCCTTTTAACATGTCACACACTTAATATATAAAACATAATTTTACTTAATTTTATAACTTAACCATTTTTCAAACCTTCTAACTAACAACAACCATAATGACCATAGTACTTTCATTCCCCTACGTTTAATTATAGAAATAATATTATGAAAAATACTTTAATCTACTTCCTTTTACTTGTTCAATACGTCTGGGTCTTGTTAATCGTATGGGGCTATCAATTTCATTCAATTTTGACCAATCCTATTTTAATGAATCAAAACAACTTTTTCATCATTATGAATTTGTAAAACAAAATGAATAATGTTAAGATAAAGACCAATGCTCATGAAGAATAAAAATGCACACCACTAACCCAAAAACACATTGAACTTCAGAATAAAAATGCACACCACTAACCCAAAAACAACTTGAGATAAACTTATTTGTAAAATTTACAATAAAAAAGGAAAGGAAATTAAATATGTAAACCACTTTTTTTAATATACCCTACTCTTAATATATCTTAATATAGCACATAATTTGACCTAAATTCATAGCTTAATTACTCTTAAAACCTTCCATAACATTAAAACTTTTATTAAATTCTATTTAAATATAAAAATTATTTATCAAACAAAGCTAGGACACTAGAAATATTCCATTAATTTGATTGCCCTTTGGAAATCTTCCATTAATTTGATTGCCTTTGGAAATCATCAACATAATTTAATAATTCATTATTTTATAAAACTTTCATTTTTATCTTATATATTTTTAATATTAAAAAAAAGTACAGCCTAAATATTTAAGGTTTTCTATTTTTTCGAGCATATTTTTGGTCCTAATTTATTTAAAAATCCTTAAAAAAAAATAGAATTATATATTTTAGCTATAGAAATTGCATAATTTGAATGCCATGAGGATATTCCAGTATGTTAAATCTATTTATAAATTTAAAAACACAAATTAAACACTATTAGATTTAGATTTTTATCAAAAATATTTACCGGATTCCCACCAAAACCCACCCTAAAATCCAAAAAGTAAAAAGTAAAATAAATAGACTCCTTCTTAAATAAAATAAAACAATAAACATCATATTCATCCACTTTATCACCATTTTTTATTAATAAAACAATAAACATCATATTCATCCACCTTATCACCATTTTTTATTAGGTAAAAATGAACATCATTACATATCAGAAATGTGAGAAAACAAAGGCCATAAACATTATAATCATTATCAACCTTTATGACCATAGTACAGAAAAGTGAGAAAAAAAGGCCGTAAACATCATAATCTATCATTATCAACTTTTCTTAGTTCTGGTAACAGTAAACATCAGGTCACATTATCTTATCCATTATCATGAATCAGGGCAATAGTCAAAGAGGAGAGAAAGAAGATATCAATACGTGGAATGTGACTGTAATAAGATAGCTGGAATTTTTTTGTAAGTTGTGTCATTTTCTTGATTCATACGATGTCATGTGATCACCAGCTACATCACCTAACCGGCCGCGTTGAAAAAGCCCATCTGATCCTCAAATGCGCGTGATGGGGATCTGTCCGCGTGATTTAACCGGTGGGAAACGATCTGCATAGGCCTCAGCACACACGTTTCCCAGGCCCTGCAAGGCGGGGGATTAGGTCATACTCGTTTTAGTTGTATTTAGTATAGTTGGGACCCAGTCAGACAGGGGGGTTGCAGCTGGCCACAACAGGATACCTTATATTTTAAGCCCAGACCAATTCAACCCCGACGCATATCAAGGGCAGTGTCAATCAATACCCGCCTACATAATAACTCCACCCCTCTGAATTTTAGAACACCAGGCCTTCAGTTTCAGCAATCAGCTCTGGTCTGATCAGCACTGTTGTGGGTATTTGTGGGTTTGTTCTGATCTGATCAGCTCTGTTGTGGGTATTTCTGATCTGTTCAGCACTGTTGTGGGTGTTCGCGAGTTTGTTCTGATCTGATCAGCACTGTTGTGGGTTTGTTCTGATCTGATCAGCACTGTAGTGGGTATTTGAACACTGAAGCTCTGTTGTGATTTGTAGATCATCTCAAGATAATGGCAGCATTGAACACAATGATTACTATGGTGCTCATTTTGGTTCTGATGGGTGGAAGCTGTATGGGACAGGGTCCCTCAGCCTCCCCGGCCAAGGCTCCAGCTGCAGCACCCAAGTCATCCCCAACTACATCCCCAGTTTCTGCACCTGCAGTTTCTCCTAAGGCTGCTCCAACTCCTAGCCCAGCAGCTCCTTCTCCTGCTTCTACTCCTGCTCCTGCAAGCTCCCCCCCAACTGTCAGCCCCCCTTCCGAGTCCCCTGCTTCCTCCCCTTCCGTATCCCCTGCTTCAAGTCCCCCAAGCCCACCACCAGCTAGCCCTTCGTCAGAACCACCCTCTACTGGCGCTACCCCTCCCGGTTCTCCCTCAGGAGGAAGCATTGTCAAGTTGGAGAAGATGGTCATCTTTGGAGCCGCTCTGGCCACTTTCCTTCTGTAGGCCTCAATGTCATTTCCCTGTGGTAGTTAGTTGTTGGAAGTCTGTTCTTGCCCACATTGTTTTATCGGCATGATTCATATTCTTTTCTCTGGAGATTGCTCCACCCTTCTGTGGAAGGCCTGCGAGATTCACTGGACAGTTTGTTGTAATAATTGGCATTAGAATAAAATTATCCGTATTTATAATATGTGTGTATAAATCTAACTTCTTTCTGTCTATCAAAGTGTGATCTTTGATGAAGATTACTCTGAATATTTATGATCTTTAATGTGTTTCTGAGTGTGGGTATGCTAGTGTTTTGTAGCTCATGTCTTATATATGATCATTCTGGGCTACAGGGTCTCATACAAATGCTCTTATATATGATATTGAACTGGATATATGTTTCATCATTCAGGGTACTGAGAGTTTGTAAATCATGGAATGGATATATGCTTCACACTATTTCGGGTACTGTAGATTTATTAATGTAGATGAAAGTATTGTGGGAATGTGGATTTATCAATATAGATGAAAATTCATCTCATTTGGTCTCTGACCCGTTATAGAGATATCTTAATGTCCATCTTCTTCTATTAGGCTATGGTTCACTAAATTGATGAAAGTTTACTACCATATGTCTTCAAAGTTTTATTCTTAGTGTAGTCTGTATGGTTTTACTACATAATACCTAAGAATCACTGAAGCTGCATGTGCAGTTTTTTCTCAGTGCATTTTGTATAGTTCTGCTACATAATTCCTAAGAATCACTGAAGCTACATGTACAGTTTTATTCTCAGTGCATTCTGTATGGTTCTACTACATAATAGCTAAGAATCACTGAATAAGAAAATGATCCCCTTCTGGTCAAAAAGAATTTAAGATCTTTCTGTTAAAAGATAATAAGCCAAATAGATTCATAATCAAAACATAGATCTATATGATCTATAAAAAAAAATGGTAGGAAACAATAATTTGTTGGATTTCTGAACATGTCATACAGGATATTACTTTCCAATAGGAACTTAAAGCAAGTTTCACAACATTTTAGTCAAATCTCTTACGCACATGCAGCAGTACAGAGAACTGTACTGCACTGCTGATACTCTATCTAAATATGGTCTGAATTTATATCCTGGCTTATCACACCCCAGCTTTCAAGATGTTTGAGAATGGTTTCTCTTACGCACATGCAGCAGTACAGAGAACTGTACTGCACTGCTGATACTCTATCTAAATATGGTCTGAATTTATATCCTGGCTTATCACACCCCAGCTTTCAAGATGTGAATGGTTTTGGAGATTACTTTGGAATTCTGAAGACACTATTACAGTCAGTCTCGGAACCTGATGATAGATGCTGATGAATTTTCTGTTTTGTTACTTGACCATATTAAAGTGGTGTGCTCTTCGATGTTTATGTATTAGCAAGAAACTTTTGTTCTGTTAGTGTTATATCTACAAATATGATGTTGAATATCTTGGATACCTGTTCTGTTGGAAAGTATTTTGTATAGATGCTTTATAGCACTTAAAGATAAATAATGTATTTTTCATATTACTTGTGAATAAAAAATTCGTTATTTTCTTTAAAAAAAAAGAAACCAGGTGAAAGATCTCTGCTAGACAATGTTCTTCCCAGTTTATACATCTGGGTCCCCCGCTTGAAATTGTTCTGAATGTCCACTTCAATATCAGAAGGCTTGCAGAAGCATTTATTTGTACTCATATTGTGTAATACTTGATACCAGATCTTGTTTCAGTCCACACTAATTATCTTAGGCTGCTTACTTATTTTGACTGGAGATGTCAGAATGGAAAAAGTTATGGGTTGTCAGTTTTACTCAGCTGTGATGGCATACTAAGATAAAAGAGTTCGGTCTCTGACTTTCTCGACTTTCATATGCTTCACAGTGATGGGTTTATTTTGAATGTTTATTTGTTCTTCACAGTTTATGCTTGCCAGTCTGTAATGGCTGTAGAGCGTTTATTTTGAATGTTTATTTGTTCTTGACAGTTTATGCTTGCCACTCTGTAATGGCTGTAGTTTCGTGCTGTATCAGTTACCATGGATACTTCTCCAAGAGTTTTTTATAGCATTGATATGTAAAAGTAAATTCAATGGCCTTTGGCCATCATCTTCAGGCCATTGAAAGATACAGACATTGGATTTCAGGGTAAGGTTTTGTTTTATAGACCATTTCAATCTTTTACTGGCCTATATTTGTTTAAAATTCACTTAAATTGCTGAAATTAAAAATTCAAAAGAATTGCTAAAATTACAGATATCAATTATTGAAATTGAACAATTGAGTGTAATAAGAGTTTTTGAGATCGCACAATTGAAATGTAATGAAAATTATTGAGGAAGCTGAATCCAATAATATATTAAAAAATGTAATATTTCAGTAATAAAAAAATACAATTTGATCAAAGATTACATAACTGAATTTATTTTACTGAAAAATCAACCTTTCAAAATTTATTGGAAATTTGTTTTATTTAAAATATGGGGATGGTTTGAAAATGATAACTAACTATTATTGGGAAAATAATAGTTTATTTTATGTTTAGGTTTTGGTCTGAATTCTAGGGGTTCATCTGGTAAGGCCTTTAATATAGGGATGTGTATAGAGGGATTTGATTCCGAGACCTTCTCTTCATAACTTATAGCACTCAACTACTTGAGCTAGTCCAAAGAACTAGATTATGTATTTTTTAAAAATGTGTATATAAATTTAATGTTCTTTTAGATGCTAGTGATAATGTTTATAACAAGTCCATAAAATTGAATTTGAATATTTGTGATCTTCATGATGTTTCTCCTTTCCAATCTGATTTGGGTATTGTGGATTTGGAGTTTTGTTAAAAAATTAGCAGTCAATTGATCAGTGCAGTGCAGAGACCTGTTACCACATCTTGAGGAATTAAAACCCAACAAATCATATATTATTTGTACGATACGGTTCATGTAATCTGACTCTTATAGTGATTCCATCTTATAAATGTGTAAAATGATTGTAAAACTTTTTTGCAAATGTGTACTAATAATATTCAGTGTGGAGGCAAAGGTTCAACTAATGAATTTGTAATGGATTAAGATTATGTTGTGGATGATATGTTTAGGAGAATTACGATGAAATTATTTTCATGATGTGTTTATGCATCTAAAATCAAGTACAAAGGAAATATATAATAATATAATAATACTCAAGAGTTGTTGAAGAAGCGACAAAAAGAGATTCTGATATCACAATAGACAAGATAAAAAGGGTGCATATGTGATTCGACTTTTTTACTCATCTGTTGGGAAGTATACCTTTTTGTCCATGCTTTATTAAAAGCTTTTACATGAATCTTTAATTTGTGTGTCCAAGTGCAAGCTGTCATCTTTGGGAAGAGAGTAGATCTCATGCAAAAATATGTTTTTTTATGTTTTATAATTTACTCAGCATGTGTAATTTTTTTTATAATGAATGAATTTGTGTAAAAAATCATGATTATTTTAGCTTTGTAATGGTAATAAAATCACAAAGATTTATGAATGAACTGGTGTGAAACCATGATTATTTTATCTTTGTAATGGTGTAAGAAAATCATATAGACTTGTGGTTAGTCAAATCATGTAGAAGCTGGAGAATCTATGGGGAAATTGGATGGTTTTGAGGAAAAACCATAATTGGAATTCACAATTGCAGAAGAAAATAACATTAAACGTGCAACCTTATTGTTGCCCCTAATTGACTATTTTAGAGTTGTGTATTTTCTCCTTCGTTATTCTTAGAGGGCAATCAATAATTTCTATTTTTTTTGCCTTCATTGAAGAGCATTGAAAGGGAAGGATATCCTTGAATCACTGTTGAGTAGAGAAAAGAGAGGTCTTCCTTATGTTGTGTAGGATAGTGAAAGATAGTACAATGGCTAATTCATTGCTAGATGTTGGTGTGTCATGTAATGAGCTGAGAGCAATGGGTTACACTTAGTGAGATTAGAGTCTTGTAGGAGCTTCCTTTGCATCGGTGGTATCATGCTTTGATGTGGTGGTGAAATCGATTAGTTGATTTCTATTGATGGGAAATGGATTACTGCTTAGTAACAGTTGTTGGGCAATGCATAACAACTTAGTAACCGATTTGGTGGACATCATTTAAATTACAAATAAGTATTCATATTTGTCTTGTGTAGAATGCTTTCTATTTGTAATTTATTGTGTGATTCCACAAGTTAATCTATAAATGATATATATTTATGATTGGATATGTGGATGAGTTTTATTAATAATCTTTACTTATTTGTCTTGTGTAGAATGCTTTCTATTTGTAATTTATTGTGTGATTCCACAAGTTAATCTATAAATGATATATATTTATGATTGGATATGTGGATGAGTTTTATTAATAATCTCATATGAGCCATGCATATGGAAAAGTCTCTTTGAGCAATCATTAGATATTATTGTCCACACATGTCAAATTTTGTAGAGTTTCTTTATATCGTGAATGATGCAGTGAAGAGAATACACACCATTGGATCCCACTTTGTTGCAGGGTGCTTATAGGGCGTTGAAACTCTTTGGCTAGAGCTCTATGCATCTTGTGGCATAGTCATAAATGTCGCGACAATGGATATAGATGTTGTATCCAAGGGCATTTCATATCCAATAGTGTCTATGCCCTCCACTGTGACTTTTATGACTCGATGTCAAGGTGCATAGAATTCTAGCTTTTTGAAATATTTATGACTATGTCGTGGGGTGTACATAGACCACTAAACCAGAATTTACTATTCATACTAAAGCTAATCATCATCTGAAATAAAGATAAGAGGAGGAGTAGAATGCTCGGCACTTGGGCCATCTTGCTGGGCACCTAACAGGTCTCCATGTTCAACCTTGGGATGAAATCGTGAATTTCCAAACAATGATATCGGCGAACATAATACCGTTCACCGTTTTTAATGGAATGGGCTAAACTCTAGACAATTTTTACCTTTATCGGTGATTTTCGTCGGAATCTGGCGATGGGGAAATTGCTGAAACTGCGATTTGGGTTACTCAAATTGCAATTTTGGTTGTAGAAATGGATTCAACGACCTCGATTACCCTTGGGACACCCCGATTATGCAATTCTAGTAACCCAAAACTGTCATTTAAACAATTTCAGCTAGATTTTCGCTGAAAAAATCACTAAATTATTAGTAGAAATCTTCAAAAGTTTAGCTTACACCATCTTTAATAATTAGATAGACCATCACTCGATGGATGTCCTTGCCTTCTACCTCGTAGGGGATTAATGAGCTGGGCACGTGGGCATGTCCAAAATGACACCCAACGTGGGGATCAACATTAATCATATTAAAATAACATTAAATATTTAAAACAATATTAAATGTTAAGCGCAATAATATAGGACATCGACTTTCAACATTAAATATTTAAAATAATATTAAATGCTAAGCACGATAATATAGGACATCAACTTTCAACATTAATCCTGTTAAAATAAAGATATTAAATTTTAATAAAGTAGTTGTCAGGTAAGATCTTTTGGAGTTGGTGTTACGATATTTTTGGGAGAAAGGCTAGGTAAAATATCAACATTCAAATTTATTTTTATTAGATAAATTAGTATAAGATGTTTGCGAAGGTATTTGTATTACTAATATTTTATTTTAATTAAAATTAAATAAATTAGTATAAGATGTTTGAGAAGGTATTTATATTATTAATATTTTATTTTAATTTAAAGTTTGAATCTAAGACTTTTTCCTATGAATACGAGGCTTTAACCAAAATCTAAAAACAACATTAAATTAAAATCTAAAAATAACATTAAATTTTAGTATTAGATGACAATAAATTTTAGTATACAATGTTTAAAAGGTTCTTTTTATTAATATTTTAATATTCTATTTCATGTTATTAAGACTTTTTCCAATATTTTTAATTTATGTTGTTAATACTTTTTCCTATGTTTTTTTATTTGATGTTATTAATACTTTTTCCTATGTTTTTTTATTTGATGTTATTAATACTTTTTCCTCTGAATATGGGGCTTTAACCAAAATCTAAAAATAACATTAAATTTTAGTATTAGATGACAATAAATTTTAGTATAAAACGTTTGAATAGTTCTTGCTATTAACATTTTATTTCATGTTATTAAGACTTTTTCCTATATTTTTAATTTCATGTTATCAAAACTTTTCCCTGTTTTTTTATTTATTTATTTCATGTTATTAAGACATTTTCCGAAATCTAAAAATAACATTTGTATAATATGACAATAAATTTGAGTATAAAATGTTTGAAAAGTTCATGTTATCATTTGTATAATATGACAATAAATTTGAGTATAATTTCATGTTATTAAGACTTTTCCCTGTTTTTTTATTTCATGTTATTAAGACTTTTTTCAGCTTTAACCGAAATCTAAAAATAACATTTGTATAATATGATAATAAATTTGAGTATAAAATGTTTGAAAAGTTCATGTTATCATTATTTTATTTTAATTTAAAGTTTAATTTTAACACTTTTTCAATGAATAGGTATTTCTCGTTATTTCAAGGATGATATCTAGGGCAAACACTATTCTCATCTGGTATCCGATCGTCCTGGCTTAATGGATTAGGAGCATTGTACTTGAATGTAAGATTCAATGCTGTTGCAACATTATATTTATTATGAGCTCAACAAGTCATTTACAAGAATAGAACTTGGGTGAGAGGAGAATACTCCATTGCACAACCGCTTGAGCTAGAGCTAGACCCAATTGACAAGTTCAACTTAAAGTTGGAACTCAAGACATTTTCTTTATGAATATGAATCTTTAACCAAAACCTCAAATCACAGTTTTCAATAACACATCTATACCATTAATTTTCTATTTATATGAATCATATTACAATGATCTAGCAAGGGCACTTGGGAATTGAAACTAGTATTTTATTTATGGATATGAGTCTTTAACCAAACAATAGAGCATATTGTCTCATAAAATATTGATAACATCAATATTTATTCCTATTAATTGTCACAATCTAGCGTTGCTACTTGGAGGTTGGACTCACAAAACACCCCCTAACTTGCTTAAGAGGTGAGTCAATGCCAATTTTAGAATAAAGAACAATTGAGGGTTTTAGAAGGCATTGTTCACTAAGAAAAAAAACATATTTTATTACACATAAGAAATGCCATCTATTGTTTGATTGCTTAGTTAAGTGGGGGCGGTGATATTTGTTCTAGTGTAGAGGTTGTGCATAGTGATGGATAGATTTCCTAACCCTAGCACTATTGAATTTTTGCCAATAAAAGTACTGATTAAGTAGTAATAAAATTAATTCAAGAGCATTCAAGTTAAAATGAAGAGTAGAGAAGATTTTATAATCATAAAATCTATTCAAAGACACCATAAGACATGCATATATGATTGTTGTTTCACACATTCGCATCAACACAATACATTCCAAATAGGAGGAGGTGTTGGAACATTAAACTTTTCTAATTCATCACACCTATGGACCTTTTGGAGACATTCAAATGACAATTGACTTGGAGGTCGCATAAGATTACCGCAAGGTAAACACCTTAGACCATTGAAGGTTTTGTGTACGTTTTAATGGATACTAATTATAATTAAAAAAATTGGGCAGCCAAAGGTTATAGCAGAAAGTTTTTTTAATTGTGTGCTATTATTAAAATGGTGCACTAGTGCATTTCACATACACGTGCATTGATGTGTTTCACAAACACACATCGGCGCATACAATTTAAATGCGATACAACAATGCATTTCATTTATATAACCCTCAACGCATGATTATAATTCACAGGACTAGTTATTTTCCTTCCATTTAAGGAATTTATGTGTTTAATTGTATGCTATCATTGGCGTGTACAATTTAAAGGTGATGCACTGGTGTTTTCCATTTACATAACTTCTTGGTGCATTCTGTATGTATAATAACATTGGTGCATTCTCTACGTATCATAGCAATGGTGCATAACATTTAAACATGATTAATATCATGGGGGTTATAATTATAGGTAATGCACCGGTTCCGATGGTGATCAAATGCGCACCAGTGTTGATGGTGCACAAATATGCATTGGTGACTATTTTATTATGCGCACTGCATTGTCACATAAATTGAATGATATTTTTGGATGTCGGTGCATTTTTAATAGGTAACATCACCGATGCTATTATATATATAGCATCGAGGTGTATTATTGTTTGAGCACTAATATTCAATGCATTTATAATAAATACAAGCATCAGTGCATATTGATTCACACTATCAAAATCACCGTTTAGGAATAATCATCATAAAATCAAATAATTTTTATAATAATATTGATATTTGAATTTGAATTATTGTGTTTCGATATAATAATTATATTAATGTGTTGTATCATCAAATTACATACCTATTCATTGTAATATATAATGATCCATATATAACATTCATAAATTTAATCAACAACGTAACATTTTATGACAGTAGACAATGTAATTGTTAGGAACCCATGTCAACCCTTCACTTTACTTTGTTAGTATATTGTTGTTGGATGCATATGCTTTGTAAGTCGTTCCGTAGTATTATATGTTCCATGGTATTGATCCATAGTTTGTATTATCCCATAGTATTATATGTTCCATGGTATTGATCCATAGTATTGGATGCATATGCTTTGTAAGACGTCCCGTAGTATTATATGTTCCATGGTATTGATCCATAGTATTGGCGCATAGAATTAGTATATAAGTTTGTGTCTAGGCCAATGAAGGCACCGATAAGTTATTTGTATTGAGCTTGCTCAAAGGAGGTTTCCCCCTCGAAGTGGCCCGCGATCAATAAATCTATTCCGATTTCTGTTATTTCTGATATCTCATGCATTTTCATTAAATAATTGTTGCAGGTTCCTCACATCTAGTATCAGAGCACTTTCTTGGGCTCGTTGGGTGGAATTCCTGCCAATTTTTTTTTTTTTCGCATCTGTTGTAGGTTCGGATCCGGGAATAATCCCTATCCGCTTAACTGTGGGAGGTACTTGGGCATAAGCTCTAAAACTCATTGTGAGGAGTACCACAGGAACCCCGAAGTAGTTGGCCATTGAGAGGACCTACCAGGGAAAAGGGCAACGACCCCTACCTGATTGACTAGTTCCCACTCGTGAGGTAAAGCAAGAGCTGTTGTTTGTGGCAAAGCGGTTATCATTTTTACCTGAGCCGTGGAGTGAGGGGTACTGCCCCAATACGCAAGTCGTTAGACAGCATTGGAGGCCGATTGAATCCCCTGAATCTTTAAGAAGTCGTGCATACCTGGGGTCCATATCTATTGACAGCTGATAAATCGCAAATTACATCTGTCCAGAATTGTTGCCGATCACTTTTGTGCCGTTATAGATCCATTCCGGAAAGGAGTATAAAATTATGTTTTTTCGCCATATCTCCTTTGTTTTAACTCCGTTTCCCTCGAAACTTTACTAACACCCTTGCAATCCCATTCTACATATTTCATTTCTTAGGAAACTATCTCAAATTCCACTTCCCAAAGCTAGAAACCCCACATTTGTCTATTTTTAGGGTTTGCCATAACTTCTTTGATTTTCACCCAATCACCTTCAAATTTTGCCAAAGTGTTCATTTCCTATTTCTTCTTCTTTGTCACTGTTTGACAAATTTTCCCATTCTTTCACCCCGCTTCTGAAATCCTCATTTTTTGTTTCCCTATCCATTCAAAAGTGTCCAAAACCTAGTCAAACCCCAATTACCCATCAGAGTTTTTCCCAAATCCAAATTTTCCTTTACTAAAACAGTTTATGTTTTTGTTTTTCTACCCATTCAAAAAAAAAAACCTCTTGGTTATGGTTGTCACCTGCGCAGGAGCAAAAACCATGGAGGAAGAACTTGCAACCCTCAAAACCAAACTCCAAGATCTGGATGAAAAATTTCTCAGCCTCCATCTTGACCATTCAACCATGAAAAATAAACGACAGCCAGAGTCTTCTGCAGACACTGGGTTCTCTTCTTCCAGCAATTTTCGTGGGCCGAAGCTTGATTTTTCTTGCTTTAATGGTAATGATCCGACTGGATGGATCTATCGGGCAGAACAATATTTCAGTCTACATAATACTTTTGATATCAACAAAGTTCCACTTGCATCCTTTCATTTGGAACAGGAAGCCCTTCAATGGTACCATTGGTACATCAAGGCTCATGAAGAGCCAAAATGGCCATATTTTTGCTAGCTCCTTTTGCAATGATTTGGTTCTAGTGCTTTTGATGACTTCATAGGAGCACTCACTAAACTTCGCCAAATTGGCACTATGAGAGAGTATCAGACATAATTTGAGAAACTAGCCAATCGCACAGAAGGATTTCCTGATGACTTCTACAGGAGTTGTTTTATCAATGGTCTTAAGGATGCAATCCGATTTGAGGGCACAATGTTCTGTCCCAACACAATGATAGAATTCTCGGGGTCACTAAGTTGGCAGAGGACAAAATCGCATCCCAATAATGCTCTAAAACCACTTTTGTTCCCTTCATAAATGTGGGTTCCCAACGACCTCCCATCATGCCAGCTCCTCGACCAAATCCTATCAAGCATTTATCTGAAGCAAAGATGCGGGCATGCAGAGAAAAAGGGCTTTGTTATAATTGTGATAAGAAATTCACTCGGGGACATAGATGTGTTGAGCAAACGCTCTATCTCTTGGATGTGGATTCTCTTCCTGCCTCTGAAATTGTTGAAGAAGCTCTAGATACAATAGATGATCAGGTCGACATTCAGGAGCCTCCTGTTGACCCTTCGTCTCAGGATGACCACCCAGAGATATCTCTCCATGCTTTAGCCGGAGTCACCACCCCCCAAACAATCTGGGCCAGGGATTACTTCAAGAATCTTCCTCTTACAATACTCATTGATTCTGGTAGTACTCATAACTTCATTGACCCTCATATCTCCAAACAGGCTAATTGTTTTGTCCATCCTTGCTCCAACTTTGAAGTCATGATTGCCAATGGGGGCACCTTACCTTGTAAGGGGAAGTGCTGCAATGTGCGTATCTCTATGGGATATTATAACTTGCGCTCTAACATGTTTTCCTTGGCCTTAGGCGGATGCGATGTGGTTTTGGGTGCTCAATGGCTAAGCACACTTTTCCCCATCTTATGGGATTTTGCTGAACTTTGGATGCAATTTTCAATCAATGGGAAAAACACATATTGACAGGATTGCAACCAAGGTCTCTCAGCATCATCAGTTCACATCTAATGGAAAATCTCCTTAAGAATAATTCACATGGTTTCATCGCTCAGATCCATTCCATCCAGATGCAACCATCAATAGTCTCCACTACTCCTTTGGATCTACAACAAATTCTGGATAGTTATACAGGTGTCTTCGCTGAACCAGTGGGATTGCCACCTTCAAGGCCAGATGACCATCGTATTCAGATCCTTCTTGGAAGTATTCCTCCCAACATCAGGCCCTATTGATACCCATTTCACCAAAAAACAGAGATTGAGATGCTCGTTCGGGACTTATTGAAGCAAGGTATTATTCGCCCTAGTACTAGTTCCTTTTCTTCACCAGTTCTTCTTGTCCGAAAAAAATATGGATCATGGCACCTCTGCATTAACTTCCGAGCACTTAATCACCTCACAATCAAGGATAAGTTTCCAATTCTTGTTGTTGATGAGCTTCATGGTGCTCAATTTTTCTCCAAGTTGGATCTTCGTTTTGGGTATCATCAAATTTGGGTTCATGAGGATGATATCCCTAAAACAATTTCCGCACACATGATGGCCACTATGAGTTTTTGGTCATGCCATTTGGCCTCACTAATGCTCCTTCCACATTCCAGGCATTGATGAATAAAATATTCCGGCCCTACTCACGGAAATTCATTATGGTCTTCTTTGATGATATCCTCATCTATAGTAAAATATGGGCTGAGCATCTCCACCATCTGGATCTTGTAATGCAACTTTTCTTTGATCATCATCTCCACGCCAAATAGTCTAAATGTGTTTTTGTACAGGAGTAAGTAGAGTATCTCGGGCACATTATTTCAACACAAGGGGTTCATGTGGATCCTGCCAAAATAGCTTCCATGAAAAATTGGCCGCATCCTCAGACACTCAAGAGCCTTCATGGTTTTTTGGGATTGACTAGATACTACCGCAAGTTTGTCAAGGATTATGGGAAGATTGCAGCTCCATTAACCGCTCTATTGAAAAATCATGCTTTTACATGGACACATGCTACTGAGTGTGCATTTGACAAATGAAACAAGCTATGTATACTACACCTGTTCTAGCTATGCCCAATTTTTCCAAGCCCTTCACTATTGAGAGTGATGCTTGTGGCAATGGAATTTGTGTTGTTCTCCTTCAAGATGAACATCCCATTGCGTTCACCAGCAAATCCCTTTCTGATAAGAATTTAGCTGCCTCTACATATGAAAAGGAAATGATAGCTATTTTGCATGCAGTACAGAAGTGGCGACCATACCTATTAGGGAATCATTTATGCATCAAGACTGATCACCAGAGTCTGAAATATTTCCTGGAACAACGGGTATACTCCCCTAGCACAACATAAATGGGTTAGAAAACTCATGGGTTATGACTATGAGATCACTTACAAGAAGGGTAAGGACAATATTGTGGCGGATTCTCTTTCTCGCACATTTGATGACCAAGTTTATCTTTCAACTATTTCTATGCCCGTTCCAAATTGGTTGCAATCTGTTCAACAGGGCTATGCCAATGACTCTTCATTATCTCACATCATACAATGCTTGGCCAACAACCCTTCTGTTGTACCACATTACTCTTGGGATGGTGCCTCCCTGAGATACAAGGGTCGTTTGGTGCTTCCCCAGAGCACAGATATTCAATAGGATGTCTTCTATGAACTCCATTCTTCTCTATCGGCAGGGCACTTTGGGTTCCTCAAAACATATGAGCGGGCATGACATAACTTCTTTTGGCAGGGAATGAAAAAGGACAATTCAACATATGGTGGCTGAATGTGATACCTGCCAGCATAATAAGGGTGAAACGAAACTCCTTCCGGGATTGCTCGAACCCTTGCCCATCCCTACATGGATTTGGACAGATATTTCTATGGATTTCATTGAAGGGCACCCTAAATATGGAGGGAAGACAATGATTTTGGTTGTGGTTGACCGCCTCTCCAAATATAGTCATTTTTGTGCCCTCAACCATACCTATATAGCCTCCTCAGTCGCACAAATTTTCCTGGACCAGATCTTCTGTCTTCATGGAATTCCTTCTTCCATTGTCTCAGATCACGATGCAACTTTCACCAGTCATTTTTGGACAGAACTATTTCGCCACACTGGCACCAAACTGAAGATGAGTTCAAGGTATCACCCTTAAACATATGGTCAGACTGAAATTACCAATAAATGCTTGGAAAGTTATCTTCGTTGCTTCACCTCCGAACAACAACATCAGTGGGAAAAGTGGCTCCCTCTCGCTGAATGGTGGTACAATACCTCTTACCACAATGCCTCTAAAATGACTCCATATGAAGCAGTCTATGGTCAGGCATCGCCAGTTCTTCTTCCATACAGCCCCAACAGTTCACCAGTTCAGGCAGTTGACACGGTCCTTCGAAACTGTGATCAAATTCTTTGCATTTTGCAGGACAATCTTTACATGGCAAGAAATCGAATGAAGCAACAAGCTGATCAACACCGTTCTGAGCACACTTTTCAAGCAGGCGATATGGTTTTTCTTCGTCTACAACCTTACAAGCAATCCTCCCTGAAACTCAAAGGGTGTCATAAGCTCGCTCCAAAGTTCTATGGGCCATATAAGATTCTTCAGAAGATTGGGTCCGTTGCTTATAAATTGGAACTTCCTCCTTCTTCCCGCATTCATCCAGTATTTCATGTCTCTTGTCTGAAGAAAGTTATTGGAACCACCATCAGATGGCAAACTATTTTACCATAACTAGATAATGAAGGATCCATCCTTTTGGAGTCGGAGGACATCCTCAATAGGTGCACTCGTCATCTTCTCTCTCGATCTATCACAGAGGCATTAATTTAGTGGCATAGAATGCAACCAAAGGATGCTACATGGGAACCACTCCTTCAAGTTCAACAACAATTTCCACATCTAAAGCTTTGAGGATGAAGATTTTTCTTGGGGGAGGGGATGTTAGGAACCCATGTCAATCCTTCTCTTTACTTTGTTAGTATATTGTTGTTGGACGCATATTCTTTGTAAGTCGTCCCGTAGTATTATATGTTCTATGGTATTGATCCATAGTTTGTATTATCCCATAGTATTATATGTTCCATGGTATTGATCCATAGTATTGGATGCATATGCTTTGTAAGTCATCCCGTAGTATTATATGTTCCATGGTATTGATCCATAGTATTGGCGCATAGAGTTAGTATATAAGTTTGCGTTGAGGCCAATGGAGTCACCGAGAATTTATTTGTATTAAGCTTTCTCAAAGGAGGTTTCCCCCTCGAAGTGGCCCATGATCAATAAATCTATTCCGAGTTCTGTTATTTCTGATATCTTGTGCATTTTCATTAATTAATTGTTGCAGGTTCCTCACAGTAATAGAATAGGAAACCCATTTTATTGTATACGAATAAGAGATCCTTTTCTCATACAAAGTGGGACAACATAAAGGTCCACAATAATCAAAATGTCAATATGTAATTATTACACTTATTGGTAACTTGCGGTCATCCAATTAGGAAAATATGTCCAGTACATTAAACAAAATGTCTAATTTGCACATACATTAATTTCAAAACATACAACTTGCATTAATATTCAATTATATTGATAATCATTCTTCACTCGAACTATAGCCAATGCTTGAGTTACTTGCATGCCTTATTTCTTCATCACTCGTAGGTGTTATTGTACTTGGGTTATATTACCAAATATTTTGTGGACTAGCTTGATTTTGTTCATTCTTTTCATGTTCCATCTACAAACATAGAAATAAACTATAATGAGTATATCTAAATTTATAATATAATGTAAATAAATTATGTGAATTGAAAAACATACCATAGAAAGAATTGATCCATAAATAGTATACATGCTTTCAAACCATATTTCATCTCATCTCTCAACAACTCTTTGGTTGGCTCATCTCCATACTTTGTTTCTTGAAAGTGTTATACGTTATGACAAATCAAAGATTTAATATAAAGGTTTCTAGTTGTTTAATTAATTATAAAATTAGGGAATTAAAACAACATAGCTACTTACAAATTGCACAATTAACTTTTGATACTCCAACATATACTTACAAACCATACTTAACCCAATGTTAATCAATTCTTCCGATGACTCTTCTTTGTATGCTAACACCTATTATAAGACATCCAAGGACGAGTGTAAATTAATTAAAATATAAATATCACAACAAATATGAAACCTTTTGTAAGGAAAACACAAGGACCACAAACTTTGCGATCAACACTTTTATTTGTTGTCGTCTTGTTTTATATGATGAATGGGTTCCATTTTCTTTTCTGTTTGCAACAAAACAATTGAAAATCAATATTTCTTGCAAAAAATAAATTCTATGTATATAAAGAAAAAAATGATTACATACATTTGATGCACGGTGTTGTTGAGATGGCTCCTGTTGTAATGCATTTATGTTCATTTCTTTGACAATATCCTTGTATACCTTTTGGACATCCCCCTCGGCATGTTTAAGATTTCACCATGTTTGTCCTTTGAAATTTTCATAATATTTCTAAAAAATGAAAAGTAATTATTTTTTTAATTGATATGAAAACAAATATAGTCGAAATATTAATTTTGTAAATTTTTGTAGTAGTATATACATATTATAAGAAAAGATGTTTATGAACAATACTTTTCAAACAATTTTTTCTTGTTATTGTATGTTTTTTCTATTGCAAGACTCACATATCTCATAGACAATTTCTCTGTAAACACTTGTTGTAGCTTATATATAAACTGATTCTTGGGATCATTGGATTGATTTTTGTACTATAAGTGGAAAGTACATATATACGTTCTTTCCACTACATCCCTCATATTTTCTAAACGAATCCCCCCCTTTCATAACTTCCAGCACCAATCCAAGTGAAATGAGGACCAATTCATCATCATTTACATCATTAATAATTTTTATCTTGTTAGGACGACATTCCATTCCCTTGTTGTCAGTCCCTGTACACCATACAATAATTGTGAAATACATTGTTTGAAACATGTAGGTAACTATTCCTAAGAAGTACATTATTACTGAAAATTCAAAAAAATTGATGTTGATTACCTTTTGATTCAACTAATTCATCTTTTTGCGACATTTCGATCAATGTTTTATGTTCTTTTGAACTCATATTGCAAACAATTTTATCTAGTTTCTTTAAGTTTTTTCTTTGCATGAAACACATCCACCAATACACATCATTTAAACATACATATAAATCAAACATATTAATTTCATACTAAAATTTCAAAAGGCTTTCCTTCTTATTATAATTTTGAGATGTGTTCCCATCATGCTTATTGCAACAAATATTTTTTCTTGAACTTTTATCATACATTTTTTAATCAATAAATTCCATTCATGATGAAATAAAGAAACTATGAAATATGTTTTACAAATAAAGTAAATAATTTAAGCTAAATATGTATTTTGGTTTTAAGGCGCACATTATCCAGGAATATGCACTAGTGCACCATATACAATAATACACACTAGTAAAAGTTTGCCAAAATACTAAAAATGTGAATTAAATTTAACCAGTGCAATATACTTTAATAAGAGCATTAGTGCATACTTTTTGTATATTTCACACTAGATAACTCGTAATTTCTTGTATACATAAACTTAAAATGATGCATTTGTTAAAAGTGCATCACTGCATTAGACTATAAATTGCCCTTCGAAAACTACAAAAGCGTTTAAAAAATTTATTATCAAGGATAGGTTGTGGTATCCAATGCAATACGTGGTCCCATTGTAATAGATGCCCAACATTCCATATATAAATGCACAAAGTTATTAAATTTCTAGTACTTAATTTTTTTTTTAACTGTGAAATAGTTGAATTAGAGGGTAAAATCCTAATGCTAAACTTTGCAACCACATAAAAGAGAAATGAAACAACAAGAGAGTTAGGGTTTCTAGCATTGATGGTAACTAAGAAAAGTACCATTTTTTAATTCATCATGAAATGTAATTATGAATAAGAACATAAATAAAGAATGGATTATTTTGAAATAGTTAGGGGAACAATTTGAGATGAATAGTAAGAATGTACATACCTTGAATTTCTCCTCTATATAGTTGTATGTGATCCACAATCCCTTTCATATTTGATTCTTTAGTAAAATCGAGTCACTCGAAAGTATTCCCTGGTAAATTTCTTTTGCACAAGTCTCCCTTCTAATTTTCGACAAAAGAATAAAAAAAGTGAATAAGTTTTCTTTTATGACTCACTTTTAAAAAATGAAATTCCTGCTCATTTTTCTCCTTGATAATTCAGAGAATTGATAAGAAATGTGTGCATCGTCTTGTTTTTATAAATATTTCGTCATCTTGTTTTTATAAATATTTCGTCAATCGGTGGACATAAAAAACATGCATCGTTGTGCTTCATATATAAAAGGCATTGGATATCAATATATGAAAAATGCACCGATTGAATATAAAAGAGTAAAATGCAAATAAAAACCACCGTTATGAAAATTTTGCGGATGTTTTTGTCATGTCCCAAATTTGGCATTGGGTCACAATGGACTAATCACATTGGCCCTATTCATTAGAGTTTGTCAAATTGATGCTAAAGGTCAAATAATTGCCAAGGAGGAAAATTACTAGTTTCCTAGGTTTGGGGTGGAAGCTTTGGGATTTGGAATAATGGGGATAATAAATGATGTTTGAACATTAGAATGGCATAAATATTTAATAAAGGATCTAAATAAATATATACAAGTGAAAGTCAAAATGGCATTTGATCATGAAGACACATGGAGGAAGTGGGACCCACATATGGCTAGATTTCCCCACTACACTTGGCATCATTCTCTCACCAATTTGAATTCAAGGTGAATGGTAACATACTTGGGGGAGTCCAAAAGGTATTATTCATGGCACGACTCATCTAGAGGAAGATTAACTCCCATGGAAGAGGAAGAGGCAATTTGGAGCTAGTGAGACACTTGGGTTAGATTCCCTGGTTCTATGACAACAATGATGAAGATGCTATGACACCTATGACACAAATCAGAACTGAAGGCTGAAATATGACATATATGACATGTCAGGGCTAAAAATAGACTCTAAGAGGGTGCTCAAGGGTGTTAGGGCAGCTAAGATGCTTCCACATGTGATTTGGTGGAAGTGGGAGACTAGGAATTGTTGTACAAGTGGAGTTCTTTGGAATCTCTTCCCAACTTGAGTTGGCATGAGTCTCTTGAAAGGAATTCGACCCATGGATGAAATTAGAACTTTATAAATGTCAATAAAAAAGAATGAAACCAGCTTTTGGTCATTTGTAGAATTTGCAATTGCATTTGTGAAGAGGGAGAGCTAGTGGATGACTAGTTTCTTGCCTTAGCCAATTTCGAGGGTGAAAGATTCCCATCCAAGTTGGTAATTGGAAAGGCCATTCAGACCTTTCATTTGGAGCTTTAATGGAGTCTTTATTTGCAGGTGTAAGCTACAGGGCAGCTCATGGTTTCTTCTATTGTAGCTCACTCCTTCAACCATTTCCAGTTTTGATGGCATATTCTTGATCCTTGAGGGAGGGCGTTTTTGGTGAGATATTGTACTCTTTGGGGGAGATTCTAATGCCCCATTTATTTTGTAATATGAATTAAATACTCTGTTCTTCATCTCCAGAAAGTTTCAGGTCGAAATTCCAAGTAGAAATGTATAAATCTCATTTTTAATGGAAGAACAATGCCATTTCCCCACTACCTTGTTGTGAACCAATGTCTTGATGATGATTTCGAATGAATGGATGATTCTATGATGCATTTGTGATTAATGGACTGCCATGGATTTATTTTACAAGTTTCATGTACTGTACTTGAGCATTTGAAGTATTTTTAGTCAGTTTAATTGCATTGGGAGAAGAAATGGTGCCATTTCCCCAAGGGTCGAATTGGTGATTTTTGCAGTTGAATGGGAGAGGGTTGGAACATATATAATAATCAATTAATGGTGCAAATGAGACCTTAATAACATACTTAATACATTCCCTACCTCTGTTCATAAATTTGAGTGGCTTTGGAGGCATTTGGGAAGCCATTTTCAGTACTTACCCCAGGGGGATTTGAACCCCAAATTACTAGTAAAATTGCATACTTGGTCTAGAATATTAAGATAGTTTGAAAAGATATTTTGGTGGCCATATATCATTCCTGAACATCATATTCAAGTCCTAATATCATTCATACACCTTCCTTGAATATTTGAAGGCATTTGGAGTCAATTCGAGACCTAGAGACCAATACTAGTCAAAGGGAAATTACTAGTAAAGTTCCCTACATTGGCTAGAATTGAAAGAGGATTTGCAGAAGTATTTTAAAGATCCAAAAGCATCTCTGAAATACACATTTATGTTCTAACATCATCCATATACCTTCTCAGAAGATTTGGGATCATTTGGGGCAAATTTGGGACCTAGAGATCAAAACTAGCCAAAGGTCTAACTAGGGAAAAAAGGGAAAAATTGCCATTTTAATAAAATTCCTAACAAGGGACACTACAGTGGTATCAGAGCATGGTCTTGGCATCTGATGTGGTAGAACATTAATGAATACTAGAAGTCAAATAAATAAGCCACCACCCTTAGAAACTGAAACTGGATGTACTTTGGTGAAAGGGAAGAAGTAGGAGAAGAAGTGCATTCATTGGTCACCATGAGTAAGGATGAGAAAGGAACCTTAGAGGAGAATGAGGAGTTTATAAAATTAATTAAACCATCCTTTGAATGTTGATGTATATGTAACTTCAAAATGTATTTCACATATATGTATATTGTATTCCTATAGAGATGGTATTATTCCTCTATAAGGAAGTGTCGTCATTTATATTGTAAGTGTCGTAACTTATACTTGATGGGTTATTAGACCACCTTATTTGGGGTCGGCCCTGTATAAGTCATGTGGGTCGAAGGGTTATTAGACCACCCTATTGGGGGTCGGCCCACTCAGCATTATGTTATGTGGTAAAGTTCGAGCCTACATGAGTTAAGTAAAAAGGCAAGTCAAGTCAAGTATAAATAGAGTGCGGGAGGCACTCTATTTGCACACTCACTTCTCACACATGCACTCAAGGAGGAGTGGCGCACTTATGGAGGAGGAGGATCTGCTGCTAGTTTGTGTCTATCTCTCATGGTTGGTTGTATCATTGCTCTATCTATCTCTGAGGAAGTTATTGGGGTTTTTCACCTTTATGGTTTTCCCCAAGTAAATCTTTGTGTCTCTTGTGTGCTTGCATTATTGTCTCCATGATTGATATGCTGTAGCTATGCTGTACATGTTGTTCTCTCAGTTAAGATCCTAGATCAGATTGAAGTAAATTCTGAAAATTCAACATGGTATCAGAGCTAGCCTGAAAGAAGGCATGATATGGCATGTATGACACTTGTTGCACTTACGATGCTAGGGCTTGATATAGAAAAAACCAGTCATCGTAGCAATTTCGCTATAAATCCGTTTTGATGAATTTTTCGGATCGGAAATTGTTACAGGACAAATATTAAATCTCCAGGTACCTTGTGTCCAAAGGACAACCTCTAATTCGTTGTACTTTGTGATTTATGATCTGTACAATATAGGGTTTCTGCCTCTTCCAGATCTGAGTCAAAATCAGGTGACCTTGGGAAAAAGGTCATATCTTGGGCTAGGAAGCTCCAAATGAAATTTAGTAAAAAGTGACAGGTAGTACACAGTATTTACTATCTCAGAAAATTTTTTCAGATGCCGAAGTTGAACCAGTGACACGTGGAACACCGTAAAAGTTCGCTCTCCTGTATTATCCCATAAACAGGTCATGTTGCGACACTTGGCATAAATCTCTCTCAGAGAGTCTAATTGAGGTCAGACCTGTCAGGATGGAAAGATAATAGGCCGAGATATCTCAGGAAAGTTTTTCAGAGGCCGAAGTTCAAACAGTGACACGTGGCATGCTGTACAAGTTCGCTCTTCTGTTTTATCCCAAAACAGGTCACGTTGTGACATTTGACATAACTCTCTCTCAGAGAATCCAATTGAGGTCAGACCTGTCAGGATGGAAAGATAACAGGTCAGGCTATCTCAGAAAACGTTTTCAGACCCTGTGGATTGAAAAGTTTGGTGTTACACCATAAACAATCAGGTACATATTTCTGTCAAAACAGAATTATTTTTGAGTACCTTCATTCATGGCTTCCAGAATTTAGGGCTTTGAAGAAAGTTGGAATTTTTGTAATCGGAGACCACGGCTGAATGCTACTCATCAAAATAGAAATTTAGAGACCAAGATCATAATTTTTGGTTGGGGAAAAGGCCGGGCTTGATCAAACCCTAGTTCGGGACTTTGATCAGAAAAGTGGAAAACTAGGGCTTCTGTAAAAATGGGAAATTTTGCAATCTGTGACCACGGCTGGAAGCTCCTCAGAAAAATAGAAGCTTAGAGCTTTGGATCAAACCTTTTGATGGGGAAAAAGAGTGGGCTTCATCAAACCCCAGTTCAGGGTCACGTCCAGTGAATCCGGAAGTTTCAAAGGCAAAATTGAGGAGTGAAACTTTGCAGTTTTCAAATTCTGAATATACCAGTTTGATCAGCTCATCAAGGCGCATATTTCTATCCTTTCGGAAGTTTGAAATTCAAAGTTTGAATTTTTGGGGTTTCTCTGACAAACCCATATCCAGCTCCAGGTCCAGTTCTTGCAAATCAAGTGGATTGGGTTAATCCTAGAAGAAGATGGATTGATCATCTGCATGAGTGAAGAAGTTCCCGTTTCAGAGGGAGATGAGGCTAAGGCCTTACATAAGAATATTACAAGCGATCTCGACAGGTATGACTCATCGAGGTATGTTTCGATATTTGTCCATGATTAAGTTTATGGTATGTTTGTCTTCATGTTATTACAGTTAGTACAATTTTGATTTTAGATTTGTCGTATCACCTTAACAAAATTATGAATGCATGATAGAAGATATTCATTGGTTAGGGTGTTGACACTTATGATTGTACTAATGCATTATGGTGTTGTATAAGGTTTATGTTGTCTACTAACATGAAAGGTACACCAAGAAAGACAAATCATGTTCTGGTCCAAGAACATATGATCATGATAACATGAGGACAAAGATTCATCCATTGTCATGGATCTCATAGAAGATCCATTTACGCGGTATGTATAACTTGGTTTTGTAATAGTTAACCTATGAGATATACAGGTTACTAGCACAAGTCATTGAAGAAGAACAAGAAGACATCATGTGAGTATGTTAGACATAAATAGCTAGCATGCTAATCCAGGTATGTTTTTCCTATATCAAGATAGAATCCTACCTTGTGTTAGGATCTTATACTGTTGTTGATAATGATTATTCATGAAGTCATAGGTTTGAATAATCATGATTGTATGCATATTATGTTTCTTACCATAATTGATGATATGACTAACCAGAAGAATCATGATGGTATAGGTTTGAATAAATCACAGGTTTTATGCATTTTATATCTCTTATCTTGATTGATGATTCAACAAACCTGAAGAGTCATAGGCTTGAGTAATTACAGGTTTAGACATGTTATGTTTCTTATGATTTGACTAACCATAAGAATCCTTGAATGCTAATGCTTATTATTTCTGTTTGAAATGATCATGACTATACATGCTTGAGATTATTGTGTTTTAATAGTATACTAATGAATGTATGATTTTATATGAGATCACAAGGATAACACATTCATGATACTAATAAGCATGCATAGGGACCAAGGATGAATATGAGATTCAAGAACAGGTAATCCAGGAAGCAAAGATCAAGAGGGAGTACACTCCAGTGGTTTATGCAAGGATGCAGATATTCAGAGGGAGTTGACCATCTCTCTACATCCCACAACAGAAAGGTGTAGAAGAAGCTACTTCAGATTAGGACTCCAGCAGCTCCTGCAAGGAAGCGAAGACTCAGAGGGAGTCCACCCATCGAACAAACAAAGAAAAGTATTTGAATTGTCATTTCTTAAATAATACTGTTCAATAATGTATATACTGATGTTCCTAGAATTAGGTTGTGTATTATGCATATTAGAATAATTGCATTGATGAATAGTATACTCCTCATATGCATGGGTAAGTGGCCTATGGCACTGTACAACATTCCATTGCTACTTATCTAGAATGAAACCTCTTTGCTGACATGTTGGGAGTTGTGCACACTCTTAACAATGTTCTGGTAGAGATTGGAAGGCATCTAGAAAGTTACGGAATATGGATAAATGTTGTATTGAAGCATTGGCTAAGATAATTGCATGACTGTATGGCATATTTCTTTATGTGTAAGAATTTGTTCTGAAAACTATGAGATGTTTTCTAATCATGCAATTTAACTTGTTGTGTAGGAAAGATCGTATGCCATCTCCTACAAAAGAAGAACTACAACATTTTGTTCCAGCAACAAAGATATCTATTGAAGATATTGAAGATATTGAAGTTCCCAGGATCTGGGATGAAGAAATGAAATGCCATGATCCGTCGATCATGAAGAATGATGTTTGGGATGTAATCCCAAGACATGAAGGGAAGTTTGCTATGACTTCCAATTGGAACTATCAGATCAAGCATGTTGTAGATGGCAGCATTGAGAAATATAAAAGTGATGAAATAGAAGATACACCAGATGGATTCAAGACAGCTTCCTTGAATGGTGTAGTTGAAGAAGAAGTGTATGTAGAGCAGCCACTTGGTTCTGAGACACATGATAGGAAATCATATATGTGCAGAACTTGGTATGGTGAAGATAGATTGATTGCCGACATGCAGCGGAAGCTTACTACCGAGTTCGAGATGAAGAACTTGGGGATGATGCACTATTTGTTTTTGGCATGGAGGTGTGGCAGAGTGTAGATAGAATCTTCCTTGGACAAGGGAAGTATGCAGTAGAGATCCCAAAGAGGTTCGGGATGATGGATTACAAGGCCATGGCCACACCTATGGCATCAAATCTGAAGCTTCTATGTGATGCTTCATCTGAGCCGATTGATGTCTCTATGTATCGCCAGATGATTGGGTCCTTGATGTACCTGACAAACACGAGACCAAACATTTGCTTTACTGTGAACAAATTGAGCCAGTTCCTGACGGATCCGAGGAGTGTTCACCTGGTTGCTATAAAGCATATTCTGAGGTACCTGAAGGGTACAGTGGATTATGGGCTCAGGTATGAGGCGAATCAAAAGTTTAACCTGCAGGGTTATGTTGATTCAGATTGGGATGGCAGTGCTGCAGATAGGAAGAGAACATCTGGGTGTTGCTTCAGTATGGGATCAGGTGTGATCTCTTGGTTTAGCAGGAAGCAGTCCTGCGTAGCACTGAGTACAGCTGAGGCAGAGTATGTTGCAGTCTGCTCAGATAGTTGTGAGGCAGTATGGCTACGGAAGCTACTGTCTGAGTTATTTGAGGCTACTGGTATCTTCTGTGATAACCAGAGTTGTGTGAAGCTGTCCGAGAACCCAGTGTTTCATGATAGGTCGAAACACATAGAGATCAAATATCACTATATCAGGGATATGGTGCAGAGAGGAGCTGTGAAGCTCCTGTATGTTGCGACGGACGAGTAGATTGCAGATGTGCTGACGAAGCCACTAGCCAGAGTGAAGTTCGAGTACTTCAGAGAGAGGCTTGGCGTTCTTCAGATCGAGGACACTTCGAGGAAGAAGTGATGGACACATTTGCTGAAGCCATTCCAAGCATGTTGGAAGGAGGATCCTTCACATGGCTGTGGATGTAAGCGCTGGATGATGAGCATCAGGATGATGTTCTGGTTTCTGCTTGATATGATCAGTTGGATCATTTTTATGTATGTATGTACGCATCATGTTGGATGCTGGATATGATCAGTTGGATCATTTATGTATGTATGCATCATGTTAGATGTTGGATATGATCAGTTGGATCATTTATGTATGTATGCATCATGTTAGATGCTGGATATGATCAGTTGGATCATTTATGTATGTATGCATCATGTTAGATGCTGGATATGATCAGTTGGATCATGTGTATGTATTTCGTATATGCATCCTGTTGGATGCTTGGACCATGTATCTGTATATGTATCAGGTGGATACATTGTATGATCAGGTGGATCATGTATGGTGATATGTATCATGTATTTGTATTTGTATCAGGTGGATACATTGATGATCAGGAGGATCATGTATGATGATATGTATCAGGTAGATACTTGGTATGCATCAGGTAGATGCATTGATGACCAGGAGGATCATGTATGATGATATGTATCAGGTAGATACTTGGTATGCATCAGGAAGATGCATTGATGATCATAGATGACAAGCTTCAGGATGTTGCTCCAGATGACATGCAGCAGGATGTTGCAGTGATGATCAGGATGATCATAGATGAAGAGCTTCAGGATGTTGCTCCAGATGACATGCAGCAGGATGTTGCAGTGATGATCAGGATGATCATAGATGACGAGCTTCAGGATGTTGCTCCAGATGACATGCAGCAGGATGTTGCAGTAATGATGATCAGGATGATCATGGATACATCAGGATGATGTATAGTGAGTATCAGGGTGATACTCTGTGGCCATGGATCAGGTTGTGCAGATGAGCATGTAATCCAGTGCCCTGGGAGATTTGCAGATGGTCTTTCGAGGTTTTGCCTATGGCATGTAATATCGGTGCCCTGAGACATCTGGCAAATGCTCTTTCGAGGTTTTTCTCTAGGAGGACATGTAATTCGGTGCCCTGGGAGATTTGCAAATAGTATTTTGAGGTTTTTCCTATGGCATGTAATAGTGCCCTGGGATATCTGGTAGATGCTCTTGCGAGGTTTTGTCCTATGGCATGTAATCGCGCCCTGGGAGATCCGATAGGTTGGGCTGTGTGCCCGTAATCAGTCCTAGGATTCTCTTGCGAGGTTTTGCCATGACCACATATAATAGCGCCCTGGGAGATCCTACAGGTCGGAGTTGTGTACCCGCAACATCCTGGGATGCTCTTTCGAGGTTTTGTGGTGAGGTCACATGTAATAGCGCCCTGGGATATCCTATAGGTAGAGCTGTGTGCTCGTAACAGCCTGGGATGCTCTTTCGAGGTTTTGTGATGCACGTAATAAGTCCTGAGGATTCCACAGTATGGCCAGTGATGACGAAGACCTGCAGGTGGTGGGCCTACATCCAGTATGAAAAAGGACTGGCTCTGTAGAACTTCCTATGACGAGTAGATTCAGAGATTGATTGAGATAGCAGCAGCATTGACGATGATGATGACTCGATGACGATTATCTAGTGACGATGATCCAGAGAAGATGACTTGTGCTAGAAGAACTGTGCTGAGAAATACCTTCCTAGTTAAGAGGGAGTGTTGATGTATATGTAACTTCGGAATGTATTTCACATATATGTATATTGTATTCCTATAGAGATGGTATTATTCCTCTATAAGGAAGTGTCGTCATTTATATTGTAAGTGTCGTAACTTATACTTGATGGGTTATTAGACCACCTTATTTGGGGTCGGCCCTGTATAAGTCATGTGGGTCAAAGGGTTATTAGACCACCCTATTGGGGGTCGGCCCACTCAGCATTATGTTATGTGGTAAAGTTTGAGCCTACATGAGTTAAGTAAAAAGGCAAGTCAAGTCAAGTATAAATAGAGTGCGGGAGGCACTCTATTTGCACACTCACTTCTCACACATGCACTCAAGGAGGAGTGGTGCACTTATGGAGGAGGAGGATCTGCTGCTAGGTTGTGTCTATCTCTCATGGTTGGTTGTATCATTGCTCTATCTATCTCTGAGGAAGTTATTGGGGTTTTTCACCTTTATGGTTTTCCCCAAGTAAATCTTTGTGTCTCTTGTGTGCTTGCATTATTGTCTCCATGATTGATATGCTGTAGATATGCTGTACATGTTGTTCTCTCAGTTAAGATCCTAGATCAGATTGAAGTAAATTCTGAAAATTCAACATTGAAGACAAGTGGAAGCAATTCTTTCAAGAGTTCAAATTGTTGGTTAGTGAACTTGGAAGCAACTCGAAAAAAATAATGAGCAATGGTTCTTTTTTCAAGGAAAAGGAAGAAATAATTTATGTCACAAAAGAGGAACCTGATGTAATTGTGGAACATGAGGTACATGTTGATATGTAGGTTCTTGAAGATCCTACACTCAAACAAGAAGAAGAACAAGCACTTGTCTTTGTTCAGATGGATGATGCGTTGCCTCATGGGGAGAGATGCAACGCCTTGGAGGAGGCACATGATCTCACAATAGTTGGACCAGCCAATTATGGAAAAGATGAATTAAATATTTCGATGGGTAAGAGTTGTAAATATTTAAAGTTGGTTCATAATTCCTCACCCCATACTTCTTTTTCAGCCACATCACTTTGGGATGAAAATTGGGTGAAAGGTTTTTTTCTAGTGGTGCCACATGAGGGGTATGAAACTCCTACCTCTCCTTTTGATGATGACATGAATAGAGCACCTCATTATTTAGAATTGCAGCAGCATATTTCTTTACCTTATGATGATACATATCCTCATGGATGTATGGATGAGACTTCTTTGAGTCCTTTGAAGTCTCCTTGTTTTTCCTGCTCATTATTTGGTTCAGATTTTAGTGGAGATTCTTCATTCACTTCTTGGATGAAAGAATGCATGGATGAATATTTTGATGCATATCACATTCTTTTGGAGCAGAACTATCAGACATGGGATCCTCACCTATGTCATTGGAGCAGATTTGATGGGTCACTTGAAGATTGTATGCACTTGGAAAATGGTGGTCTACATGCTTGGAGGTATAAGCACTTTCATGACTCTTTGATGAAGCATCTTCTTAATGTACATTTTCATTATGTTGTTATGTACTTTTATGATATATATTTTGTACTCATGATGTTTGGAAGAATGCATACAAGAAAATGGGATCCAAGAATTCTCTTATCTGATGGTATGGGTTGGAGAGCACTCTTAATTGTTGGGGTGCAGTACAAGCAATGGGACACTGGAATAATTTTTACCTCATTGGTTTCAAATTTTTTGGGGAAACACGCAGTATGGGAGATGGATTTCCCACTTAATAAAGTGATTTTTATCAGAGTAGTGCAGCAACAAGCATGGTGGTTCCTCTCTAAAATCTTCATGGAAACTCAAAGACTCAAGGTTGGGCAATTCAATGGCAACTTCAAAGAATTATATAGAAAGCAGGTTCTTCAACACCCATGTTTAAAATTGCTTGAGGACAAGCAATATTGGGAAGGGAGGATTTTTCATGTCCCAAATTTGGCATTGGGTCACAATGGCCTAATCACATTGGCCCTATTCATTAGAGTTTGTCAAATTGATGATAAAGGTCAAATAATTGCCAAGGAGGAAAATTACTAGTTTCTTAGGTTTGGGGTGGAAGCTTTGGGATTTGGAATAATGGGGATAATAAATGATGTTTGAAAATTAGAATGGAATAAATATTTAATAAAGGATCTAAATAAATATATACAAGTGAAATTCAAAGTGGCATTTGATCATGAAGACACATGGAGGAAGTGGGACCCACATATGGCTAGATTTCCCCACTACACTTGGCATCATTCTCTCACCAATTCGAATTCAAGGTGAATGGTAACATACTTGGGGGAGTAAAAAAGGTATTATTCATGGCATGACTCATCCAAGGTCTAAATATAGAGGAAGAGTAACTCCCATGGAAGAGGAAGAGGCAATTTGGAGCTAGTGAGACACTTGGGCTAGATTCCCTAGCTCTATGACAATAATGATGAAGATGCTATGACACCTATGACACAAATAAGACCTGAAGGCTGACATATGACATAGATGACATGTCAAGGCTAAAAATAGACTCTAAGAGGGCGCTCAAGGGTGTTAGGGCAGCTAAGATGCTTCCACATGTGATTTGGTGGAAGTGGGAGACTAGGAATTGTTGTACAAGTGGAGTTCTTTGGAATCTCTTCCCAACTTGAGTTGGCATGAGTCTCTTCGAAGGAATTCGACCCATGGAGGACATTAGAACTTTATAAATGTCAATAACAAAGAATGAAACTAAATTTTGATCATTTGTAGAATTTGCAATTGCATTTGTGAAGAGGGAGAGCTAGTGGATGACTAGTTTCTTGCCTTAGCCAATTTCGAGGGTGAAAGATTCCCATCCAAGTTGGTAATTGGAAAGGCCATTCAGACCTTTCATTTGGAGCTTTAATGGAGTCTTTATTTGCATGTGTAAGCTACAGGGAAGCTCATGTTTTCTTCTGTTGCAGCTCACTCCTTCAACGATTTCCAGTTTTGATGGCATATTCTTGATCCTTGAGGGAGGGTGTTTTTGGTGAGCTATTGTACTCTTTGGGGGAGCTTCTAATGCCCCATTTATTTTGTAATATGAATTAAATACTCTTTTATTCATCTCCATAAAGTTTCAGGTCTAAATTCTAAGTAGAAATGTATAAATCTCATTTTTAATGGAAGAACAATGCCATTTCCCCACTACCTTGTTGTGAACCAATGTATTGATGATGATTTCGAATGAATGGATGATTCTCTGATGCATTTGTGATTAATGGATTGCCATAGATTTATTTTACAAGTTTCATGTGCTGTACTTGAGCATTTGAAGTATTTTTACTCAGTTTAATTGCATTGGGAGAAGAAATGGTGCCATTTCCCCAAGGGTCGAATTGGTGATTTTTGCAGTTGAATGGAAGAGGGTTGGAATATATATAACAATCAATTAATGGTGGAAATGAGACCTTAATAAAATCCTTAATACATTACCTACCTCTTTTCATACATTTGAGTGGCTTTGGAGGCATTTGGAAAGCCATTTTCAGTACTTACCCCAGGGGGATTTGAACCCCAAATTACTAGTAAAATTGCATACTTGGTCCAGAATCTTAAGATAGTTTGCAGAGGTATTTTGGTGGCCATATATCATCCCTAAACATAATATTCAAGTCCTAATATCATTCATACACCTTCCTTGAATATTTGAAGGCATTTGGAGTCAATTCGATACCTAGAGACCAATACTAGTCAAAGGGAAATTACTAGTAAAGTTCCCTACATTGGCCAGAATTGAAAGAGGATTTGCAGAAGTATTTTAAAGGTCCAAAAACATCCTTGAAATACATATTTATGTTCTAAAATAATCCATATACCTTCTCATAATATTTGGGATCATTTGGGGCAAATTTGGGACCTAGAGATCAAAACTAGTCAAAGGTCTAACTAGGGAAAAAAGGGAAAAATTGCCATTTTAATAAAATTCCTAACAAGGGACATTACAGTTTTTGTGGAAGTTTCATTTCAATGCGTATTATACATATATGCACTGGTTCATTTATACTGTAGTGTTTTCTATTTTGTCGTGAATTGTGGTAATAACATGTGGTCTAAGAAACTACAAATTGGGGGCATCTAAGGCATCAAAATCCCCCGAGGATCACACTTGGCTTGGGAAACACCAACCATTAACATGGAAGAATTTTAAGTGTCTTCTCCTAGCTATCTCGCGGGACTTGAACTTGGGATTCCATGTAGAAAGAGGCCCATCAAAACCAACAATGTTAGAAGGATTTGAACCTATGCGTTTATATGATTTAAATGCCTTGGTGCATTTAAATTTTACAAATGCAATGACTAAATTTAAAATTACTTCGACTGTAGTTTTTAATATATAAATTACAATACTTTGTAAAGCGTATATGTTGCTTAAACTCTTACCATATACTTAAAAAATGGTTTCAAAAGTCTATTTGAAGTTACATTGTTATATATTTCCCAAATTTCTTTTAAGAATGCAGACACATATTGATTATTAATTTGGTTGAAATGCAAGGAGAAAAAATTATAGATATCAAATTCCCAATTCTTCAAAGTCCAACTCATTCCATGTTGTTCAAATTTTATCAAGTTATCCCTTACAGTTTGCAGTAGGTTCAAAATTTATTTATACTTTGATTATCTAATTGAATTCATGTTATTTATGCATGTGCATGCGAATAATTATGTGTTGAATTTTAAAGAATCCTAATTCGGGAACAAGTGTAGATGCACAAGATATTCTACCAGTAAAAAAATGATGCAATCTTTGTTGAAATATTGTAACTTCTAAGAATATTATATTTGTACTTTATTATTCCGGAGATGTTTCATTCCTCCGTGAAGACCTTATTGTATATCTAGAGATGTTTTATTCCTCCGTGGAGAATGTGGTAACTTAGGTTATTAGACTTCCCTAGTGGGGGTCGGCCCTGTATGAGTCATGTGGGTTAAAGGGTTATTATACCACCCTAGTGGGATCAACCCTGTCACATTATGTAAAGTGGTTAAGTTGGGGCCGACCTAGTTTGTGTAAAAGTCAAGTCGGAGTTGTGTATAAATAGAGGAGGTGTGTTCCTCATTTAACACACATTCACTCACTTGCAATTAGCGCATAAGTGAGAGAGAGATATGATATGGAGGAGAAGGAGCTCATGGTTGAGGATTACATCTTTGTATTTGCTGGTCATCTATATTGAGGAAGCTTTGCTGGGTTTTCTACCCCATGAGGGTTTCCTAGGATAAATTTGTGTCTCTTGTGTTTATGCTGTGCTTGTTGTTCTTTCAGTGATCCTGTATATGCTATTGTTGTGAAATGGAATGTAATGCTGATATTTTATGTCTTAGCATATTGAATATTAACATGGTATCAGAGCTAGCTTGAAGGAAGGCAATGTATGGCACTTACGACACTTGCTTCACTTGCGACAATTTGAAGGTTAGGGTTTTATATAGCAAAAACCAGTCATCGTGGAACTTTCACTATAAATCCATTTTGGCGAAGGGTCAGGATTTGAAACCTTTACAGGTCGTATATAACATCCCCCTGTACCTTGTGGCCAAAGGATAGCCTCTAATTCATTGTACTTTGTGATTTATGATCAGTACAAGTTAGGGTTTCTGCCTCTTCCATATCTCAGTCATAAACATGTGACCTAGGAAAAAAGGTCACAACTTGGGCTAGGAAGCTCCAAATGAAATTTTGTAAAACGTGACAGGTATAGAACGGACTGAAGTTTCTCAGGTAATTTTTTCAGAGGCCGAAGTTGAACCAGTGACACGTGTCATGTCGTACAAGTTCGCTCTCCTGTTTTATCCCATAAACAGGTCACGTTGCGACACTTGGAATAACTCTCTCTCAGAGAATCCAATTGCGGTCAGACCTATGGGGTTGGAAAGATAACAGGTAAGGATACCACAGGCCAAATTTTCAAACCCTTTGGATCCGTAATTTCAGAGATGCACCAGAAACAATCAAGTGCATATTTATGTCAAAACAGAATTGGATTCTGAGCACCTTCATTCTTGTCTTGTCACTGCTGCGGGAATTTAGGGATTCAGAGAAAGTTGGAATTTTTGGAATAGGAGTCCACGGCTGAATAATACTCATCAAAATCGAAATTTAGAGACCAAGATCGAATTTTTTGGTTGGGAAGAAGGCTGGGCTTGATCAAACCCTAGTTCGAGATTTTGATTAGAAAGGTGGAAAATTAGGGCTTCTGCAAAAGTTGGAATTTTTGAAATCTGTGATCACGGCTGGAAGCTCCTCAGAAAAATCGAAGTTTAGAGAAAAATATTGAACCTTTTGGATGGGCAGAAGACCGAGATTTATCAAACCCTAGTTCGGGATCCTGTCCAGAAGATCCAGAAGTTTCAAAGGCAATTTTGAGGGGTCAAATTTTGCAGTTTTCAAAATTGAAGTATACTAGCTTGATCAGCTCAGCAAGGCACATATTTCCATCCATTCAGAAGTTTGAAATTCAAAGTTTGAATTTTTAGGGTTTCTCTGACAAACCCTAATCCAGCTCCAGATCCAGTTTCAACAAATCAAAGTGGATTGGGTTAATCCTAGAAGAGAATGAGTTGGACACCTGCATAAGTGAAGAAGTTCCAGTTCCAGAGGGAGATGAGGCTGATGCCTTACATAAGAAGACTACAAGAAATCTCGACATGTATGACTTAAGGAGATACAGGTATGTGTTGAAATCTGTTCATGATTAAGTTTATGATATGCTTGTCTTCATATTATTGAGGTTAGTACAACCTTGATTAATCTTAGAAGTATGAATGCATGTGAATAATAGAAGACATTCATTCATTAGGGTTATATGATTGTACTAATGCACCTGTGGTGTTGTATGAGGATGATGTTGTCTGCTAACAAGATACAGGTACATCAAGAAAGACAAATCAAGATGACATGAAGACAAAAGACTCATCCATAACCTTTGATCACATAGAAGCTCTACTTATGAGGTATGTATGACTTTGTTCTACTATGCTTAACCTATGTGATATGCAGGTTCTAGCACAAGGTCTATAAATCATTGAAGAGAACAAAGAGGATATTGTTTGGGTATGTTAAGACATAACCAAGTTTGATAATCCAGGTATGTTTTCCTATATCAAGTTAGAATCCTACTTTGTTAGGATCTTAGGTAAGTATACATATGTATGAAATGATCATGACCATACATACTTAAGATTATCATGTTTTGATAGTATTGAGATTATACTAATGAATGTATGTTTGTGTATGAGATCATGAGGATGACACTAGTGCACACTTAAGCATGCATAGTGGTACAGAATGAATAGAAGTTCAAAAGACATAAAGAGATCAAGTGGGAGGCAACCACACAGACATAAAAGATAAGAATTTGAGTTGTTATTTGAATCTCTGAATAAGTTAATGATATTGCTCATAATAGTTGCATGCGTATTTGTATTCCTAGAATATATCATGCATAGTGCATTGAATATTATACTACTAATATGCATATGATGGGTAAGTTGGACAAACATTCCATTGTTGTTTATCTAGAATGAAACCTCTTTGCTGACATGCTGAGAGCTGTGCACGCTCTCGATAGTATGTTTTGGTAGAGATGGAGTGCATCTAGATAACCACTGTATGCATACAAGATATGGAAAAGTGTTGTGCCAAAGTTCAAGATAGTTGCATAACTATGTGAATCATATCTGTATTCATAATAGGTTATCATTGAAATATCAACATGATTTGATGATTATGAAGTATTACTAATCATGTAATTAACTTTGATGTGTAGGAAAGATCATGAAGAATGATGAACACCGAACAAGTGATGGATGTTCAACAAGAAGACTTACAAATCAAACATACTATAGAAGGCTTGTGGCTAGAAGATTCTCTTAGAAAGAGAAAGAGGATCATGGCGAGATGTTTGCTCCAAGTGGCTAGATAAGACCATTATCTTAATGGTGTAGTTGAAGAAGAAGTGTGAATCGAGAAAAATCCCAGAATTCAATTGAAGAAAGCTCTGTATGGGTACCCAGGATCGATAGTCATTTGATGAGCTTAATGATCACCATGGGTGATGCGGATTTCAACCTTTGCTACAAGGTTGAAGATGGTTTCTATATACAGATGACATGGATGCAAGAAGGAACTCACCATAGAGTTCGAATGATCTTGAGGCTCATATCAGTAGACCCATCTGACGGGAGATGGCACAGATAGATATGCAGAAGATCACTCAATGCAGAGTGTGAATGATGTTCAGTCACAGAGGGAGAATTGACAGTTTTTTGACAAGCTTGGGCTTTACCAGAAGTAAAGTTGATCCTAACCTTTACCTTAAGGTTATGGATGATACTATCATTGTATGTGGATGATCTCTTTCTGACAGGGAATGAGAAACAAATCATGGAAAGCAAGAAGAAGCTAGCTACAGAATTTGAGATGAAAGATCTTGGATTGATACATTACTTCCTAGTATGACAAGGCTCAGAAGGAATATTTATCAACCGGTGAAAGTATGCTGTGGAAATCTTAAGAAGATTTGATATGTTGGAATGTACAACCATGGCCACTCTCATGGGTTCCGACTTGAAGCTGCTAGCTGATGACTCATCAGAGTTAGTGGATGTAACTCTGTACAGACAGATTATTGGGTCATTGATGTATCTGATGAATACTAGGCCAGAGATATGCTTTGATGTGAACACCTTGAGTTAGTATCTAGTGGAACCTAGGCATGTTCACCTGATAGCTTCAAAGCATGTGATGAGGTACCTAAAGGGTACAATAGAATTTGGTCTATGTTATCTTGGATACCATGACTTCAGATTGTATGGCTACACAGATGCTGATTGGGGAGGAAGTGTATCAAACAGGAAGAGTACATCGGGTGGATGTTATTGTCTGGGATCTCGTGGTTTAGCAGGAAGTAGTATAGTGTGGCTCTCAGCACAGCTGAAGCGGAATATATAGCTGCTTGCTCTGCTAGTTGTGAAGCAATATGGCTTCAGAATTTGTTATCGGGATTGTTTGACTTAGAGATGGACCGCGCTATGATCCTGTGTGACAACCAGAGTTGTATCAAGATGGCATAGAATCCAGTGTTCCATGATAAGTCAAAGCACATAGAGATCCAATATTTTTATATACGGGATATGGTGCAGAAAGGAGCTATCAAGCTCGAGTATGTGAGCACTGACGAAAAAGTTGTTGATGTATTGAACAAACCTCTATCTCAAGTAAAGGTTGAGTATTTCCAAGACAAGCTTGGTGTCATTCAGAAGGACCCTCCTCGAAAGGGGGAGTGATGTGGTTGATGATGATATTTGGATACTGGTATCGATGTGGATACCTGTATCGATGATGAGATTGCCTATATTGATGGTAAGGTCAATGATGAGGATACTTGTGTTGATATGGATACGTATATCGATGATGAGGATACTTGTATCGATGATAGGGATACTTGTATCAATGATGAGGATACTTGTGTAGATGGTGTGGATACTGTATTGATGTGGATACTTGAATCGATGATGAGGTTACCTGTTCCGACGATGAGGTTGCTGGTTACGATGATGAGGTCGATATATGGTCCTTAGACTTTGTCTAAGTGGACAAGGAGGGATTGTATCATCCCTGGACTTCGGTCCCTGAATTGATCCATAGACATATGTCTCTGAGAAGTGGTCCCTAGTGGACGTGATAGGATTGCATCGTCCCTGAACAGTTTGGTTCAAAATGTACATGATAGGACTACATCATCCCTGAGCGTTTGGTTCAAAATGTATGTGATTGGATTAATCATCCTTAGACAGTAAATCCAGTAATTTCGAAAGGAAGGATAGTCTTAAACAGGATTGTGATGAGATTGATCCCGTAATTCCGAAAGGAAGGATCATGTGTATTGCAAAGTATGTTTCCATGATGATGTTGATCGAGAGGATCCATATGATATTGATCGAGAGGATCCAGATGATGTTGATCGTGATGATCTAGATGATGATGTTGTTGATCGTGATGATCTAGATGACGATGCTGTTGATCGTGATGATCTAGATGATGATGTTGTTGATCGTAATGATCTAGATGATGATGTTGTTGATCGTGATGATCTAGATGACGATGTTATTGATCGTGATGATCTAGATGGCGATGCTGTTGATCGTGATGATCTAGATGACGATGTTGTTGATCGTAATGATCTAGATGACGATGTTGTTGATCGTGATGATCTAGATGATGATGTTGTTGATCGTGATGATCTAGATGATACTGTTGATCGCGAGATGATGATGTTGTTGATCGTGAGGATCCAGATGTTGATGTTGTTATAGCTATTCAAGTGCTGCAGAAGATGAAGATTCAGTACTGAAGATGTTGATGTTCCAGTATTGAAGATGTTCCAGTAACTGCTTGAGTTACTGATGAATATGTATAAAGAAAGCTTCCAATGATTTATAGATGTATCGTGTAGTTGATGACTCCTTGCTCTTGCAGATGTTGTTATAATATCCTTCTCATTAAGGGGGAGTGTTGAAATATTGTAACTTCTAAGAATATTATATTTGTACTTTATTATTCCGGAGATGTTTCATTCCTCTGTGAAGACCTTATTGTATATCCGGAGATGTTTTATTCCTCCATGGAGAATGTGGTAACTTGGGTTATTAGACTTCCCTAGTGGGGGTCAGCCCTATATGAGTCATGTGGGTTAAAGGGTTATTAGACCACCCTATTGGGGTCGGCCCTGTCACATTATGTAAAGTGGTTAAGTTGCGGCAGATCTAGTTTGTGTAAAATTCAAGTCAGAGTTGTGTATAAATAGAGGAGGCGTGTTCCTCATTTAACACACATTCACTCGTGATTAGCGCATAAGAGAGAGAGAGAGATATGCTATGGAGGAGAAGGAGCTCATGGTTGAGGATTACATCTTTGTATTTTGTGGTCATCTATATTGAGGAAGCTTTGTTGGGTTTTCTACCCCATGAGGGTTTCCTAGGATAAATCTGTGTCTCTTGTGTTTATGCTGTGCTTGTTGTTCTTTCAGTGATCCTGTATATGCTATTGTTGTGAAATGGAAATTTAGTGCTGATATTTTTTGTCTTAGCATATTGAATCTTAACAATCTTTTATTAGGAGAAAGATATTTCAAACAACCGGTGGGTGAGAATGGAGAGCCACTTTACCTCGCCAATTGTAACATGCCATCTTCCATCCACCATCCTGCATCGATGGTACTTCACCACGAATTGGATCTCTTTATGTAAACTTAGTAGTATGTTGTTGTTCAAAATTTCAAGGGTTGAAGGAAAACCCTCAACATGTCACATTGTCCCATTGCATTAATGATAGACTACCCAATGTTGACAGCCTAATAACTCCCACAACAATAAAAAATGCAATAGATGATTTAGAAAAGATATGCAAAAACACTTCCATATGATCCTATTTTGAAAACTTGGAAGACAAAAGATCTATGTTTCATCCCAAATTGGCCATCCCATCTCTTTTTGTTGAGTCAACCGAGATTTCTAGTGAGCCAAAGTATGATATCAATGCCACCCAATACATCTCTAATAGGAGATCCAAAAATTTGTACGAGATTGTTTAAGCACACACTAAGGTTGGTTCAAATGTTGGAGGGTAGCGATGACTTCTCTCTTCCCCTCCATCTGCAAAGTAAATACCAAACTTGTTACAACCGCACTTTGTATGGTGCTTGGACGTCTTATTTTTTGTGCCCAATCTTGAGACCGAACTCTCTTTTCGTGGTAATAGATATATGATTTCCATGTCTGTAGGGCCCCTCCTGTAGGAGCCTTCTGTCTTAACCTAAAAATCAACAACTTGATACAAGAGAGATTAGAAACCATAATTACTAGTTATATAAAATAAATTAACTAAATAACTTAGCAAATATAAACAAAACCATAACCTGTCAACCCGATCCAGCTGGTCCATTGTCGTCCGCGTCTTCTGTAGGATCCCTCCAACAAATCTCGTTTAACCATTGGGGAAGAAACTATTAGCTTCGCCACCAAACTGTAGGCTTATGCTTTCAGTCGCATAGCCACCCCTGAGCTTCTGGTCGTAAAGCTCACACACACCTTTCAGAAAATCCTCAATGGGTTTCCCCCCACAAGAATTTCTAGCCAAACCAAAATAGCAGCAAGTCACATCTATCACAAGAATTACAATATCCATCCAAAATCTGGTTCCTTTACCCATCCCCAAGGCCTTCCTTAAAGAGGAAATTCCCCTGCGACACCTATCGCTTCATGCAAAATACCCAATTTCTTAATATTCAAAAGTAATTTATCTCACAAATCTATGTGTCAAGTTTTCTAGAAGAATGCACTTACATTCCTAAATTTACTCAATCTTGTCTCTAAGATATTTCACTTAACTCCTAGATCTGTGGTGTAGGTGGAGTTGACTAGATGTCCATGCTTAGGATTCCATTTTGCTCCTAAATAAAGATTTATATTATTTTAAATACTCAAAAATATTCTGTTATGTGCAAATGCATAAATAACAATTTCTAATATTTTAAATGCCAAAAATATTCTTTTATGTGCAAATGTCTCAAGTATTAATTTCTAATGTTTAAAAGTACTAAAATGAATTTTTCTAAGTAAATGCTCTAGGTGCAAATCATACGTTTTTATGCAATTACTTTTAACAATCAATTTTACTAGGATCCTGGTGCCGCGCCGTTGGGCCTTCCCGTTCCTTAACTTCATTTCCCTGACATGGCACAACTCCGTCGGTTCCATTCATCTGTCGTTTCCATTTCTCGGCAAGGTACCACATCGTTGGGTCCTTGCGTCCATTCTTTCCGTTCTCAGCAGGCTATTGCATCGTCGGGCCCTTCTGGCGCCATCCTTTCATTTTGACTTGCGGCAACTTCATGTAGGGATTTCATGGGCCATTAACTTCTATCCTTCATCTACTCGCTATTAGGGACTAATGGCGCTGAGGAGTAAGTCCGTCCTTACTGCGCGCCTCTCAACTCGTATGTGACCAACTCCATTGTGGTCCACCCGCACGACCTCACGCTTCTCCTGAGTAAGCAAATTAATGCTTCTCTACTCATGCGTGGTATTCCGCCGGAAGTCGACATCGTCGTCGCTCTCCCTGTGTGTGATTTATCTGTACTCTACGACCCTTCAATTCTCTTGTGTGTCCGTCGGTGAACCGTTTCACCTACTGCTACACACACTTCTCACAAACATATATTAGTAGTACTGTCCTCAATTATCATAATATGATTCATAAATATGCTATTTCGTTAAGCATTTATAGTTTACTCATAACATTACTCATTCATCTAATCAGAAATGCATCTTGTCAATATTTACTTTCTTTGTTCTCATCACATAATCAATCATACGGCTAATCGTTAAGCATCATTCACATGTACATTTTTCATAATCAAAGTTAATTGTTAAACAACATGTAATCATTCATTTACATCAACTATCCAGATACACATATATCATTATTTTATTGGTTCACAATCAGTCGTAGTCATGAATATACTCAATATAACATCAAGGGGTCATTTTATTAATGTTTAAATCAGTTGGGTCATTCAATAGGTTCCCTCAAGGTCTGTAGTAGTCTAGGGGCAATACATACACCCCTACTTATTTAGAACTTCGTCCCGAAGTTTAGAATAAATGAGGAAAGCTATGATGCATCTCAATTGCGTCCTCCCAAGTCGCAGAGCTAGGACTGTAACTGTCCCACTGCACTTTGACTTGATCAATCAAGGCTAAACATTAAGCAAGAAGTAATCAATCAATTATCCCACTCCACACATATAATTTAATTCCTTAATTCATTTATCAATTATTGTCGTCATTCACATCTTCAGGTTTTCCTCAATCATTTAAGACATAACAAGGCTCAAGAGACCACTATATCAAAGTTGTTCAGTTGGGTCACTCGACAGGTGCCCTTAAGGTCCACAGTCATTCTAGGGGCATTACAATGTCCAAAATAGATGCTGCAAATATTGGGTTGTTTATCCTTTCACATTTATTCATTCCTCCCAAACAATTAGTATCACTTATCCCATTTTGTGGTCCTATTTATCATCTGTCTGTTTACTTGAATATTGTTAAATACAAACATAGCATTTCCATGTATAGTATGTGCATGAATGGTTATTCTTTTAGAAACTTTAATAGAAAGAATTTGTTGTATGTTGATGGTTGTCCATGCACTCATGGGAACATTGCAGGGTTCATAAATAGACATAAGTGCTCATTATTTAGTGCAAATTATTTATTTGAGGAACACTCCAATGAAAAGGAGTTTTTTTTATGAAAATGAAAGCATCTAGATTATTTGTTGTCCATTCAATACGAGTTTGTTTCCTGGTGACTAGTTGTTGATAAACTATAACTTTCATAGACCATCAACCGCTTATCAAAGATGCCTTGCATTGGGACTACCTTTAGATGTCCCCTTGGGGAGTAAGTAAAATATCATTAATTAAATGTATTTTATATTTTCAATGGAATTAATGTAAACATATTTTCTTAATTTGACATTTTCTTTTATAAAGTGATTGGTTGCACATGTACTATACAATTTTTTCCATGCTTCTGATAATTGTTTGGTATAATATTTGAACAAACTAAATGCATTGTGTTTATTGATATCATTGATGTAATATTCAATGCTTTTTCATTTAGTATTTTGATAACGAGCGGCATCTCTACCATCTTCGCTGCACCTCGCTTCGATGTCAAATCGAGAGAATGATGCTAAATGAGTAGATTTTGGAGAGGAAGCATATCAAGCATGCTTGAATAAACCAACTATTCAATTTCCACTATGTCTTGAGTCACCAATTCATAATATCTATTGTAACACTAGTTCTTCACGTGTTGGAAATGAAGGAAATGAAATAGAGATTGGTATGGATGTTTTTTTACAGGATAAGGGTGCCATGGAGGGGAATTTATTACATGCATTCTAGAAAGATGAGCTAGGGGAAGATGCTCATATCACTGATACCTTCTTCAAAAGTATGAAATTTGCTTCCACCACCCCTCTCTTTGGACATGGATCAAATTCTACATAACTAGTGACAACAATGTTATTGTATAACTTGAAAACAATGTATGGTATATCTGACATGAGGTTCTCGACAATTTTGAGGTAATTAACTATTAAATCCCCTATATTTTGAGGAATATTGTTACGCAATTTACTTTGAAATTTTTTGATTTTATGAATGCTTGATGATAATGTACATTTATATTTCCCACTAATCATAGGTTATTCAAAGACAATGTACTTTTGAGTGATAATATATTCCTTGACAACTGCGAAGAGGCAAAGAAAAAGTTGAAAAGGTTGGGTGTTGAGTACATATTATATCATGTGTGTCCAAATGATTTTATTTTAATATATAGAGGAAGATATGCAGATAAAAAGGTATGTCCAGAATGTGGGCATGGAACGCACCATAAATAAAATTACATAGGCAAAGCAAATGGTCCTCCTCATAAGATATTGAGGCACATGCCTATACTCCCAAGGACTCAAAGGATTTTTTGTTGCAAATAATCAGTCATGTTGCAGGGGTAGCATGCCTCACATAGAAGTGATCTAGGAGTTAGGAAAATCCCAACATATTCATTAGTGATGAAGCATATAGAGGATACATGGCCTGATAAATTTTGGAATGAAGTACAAAGCCTTCGATTGAGCATAACCATTGATGGAATTAACTCGTATTCCCTCCAAACATAAAATATTATGTTCCGCCAATAGTGGTGATCAATAACAATATCTCTCCATGGTTGACTATGAAGAATGATTAGAGTCTTATGTTGGTTGTGATAGTCCTTGGTACAAGACATGTGAAAAATGTGAATGTATACCCACAACCATTGATCAATGAATTGAAGCAATTATGGGCAGGGTTACCTGTATATGATATTTCAATACCCATCCCAAGGGATATGTGTTTTATGTTGTATGGAATATGTGCATACACCTTGCATGATTATCCTAGATTAGGAGGTTTTCTTTGGTAAGCATGTTGATTATTTTGTTTAAATTCATAACAATATTTGGCATAGCTATAAATTTGGTGCACCCGTCTTTTTCAATGTTGATGTGATATGTATACAATAACATCAGAGGTCTTCTAACAAAATGGTATCGTGGATGTGAATGTTGTGGAACTTCTATAAATTCTAGGTGATCCAACCACCTATGAAAGATGGTGTATGGTTCCTCAAGGGCATTTCACCCAAAAGACCACCTTATATAATATTAGCATCTTCTTTCAATGGTAAACTGGAGAAAACTCAAAGACCTAAAATAATGACACCAACTGATTGGCTTAGGGAATATGACATCTATAAATAGAAGGAAAGTGTAGAATTGTTTGATTCATTAAATGAGGAACCTATGTTTGATGGTATTGAATTTCAACACCCATGTTGAGAAAATTCTCATTGGGATGAAAATAAAATCTATATTTTATGAGCTTCCATATTGGGGGTGTCTTAATATTTCTCACTTAATGATCCCATGCATATATTTAAAAATGTTTCATTTTTTGTATGGAGACACATATCATCGAAAAAAATAAACACACTAGGTGTCAGAAGAAATCTTATTTCTTCAAATACTAAAAAGAAACATTGGCCAAGGCCCAAGAAAATAAAGTAGAGGAGAGGTTGATCCCTCTTAGTCTTTTAATGAAGATGATGTCCGGATCCACGGATTTTGAAGAAATATGTTATTTCTCTTGCGAAGGAAGTTATATTGGGTGTGAAGGTGAATTATTTATATGGGTCTACTCTATGACATTGTTTCAATAGAAAAATATTTTTCAATCTTGAAATCACATGATCATTTGAACCTTTTAAGAGTATGTATGTCGAATGCCGTTTTTTGGTAGTGTAGGTTATAATATATTATGCACTCACAGTTTTATGGAAATGAATTTTATGTGTTTATTTTTTAGTGTCATTATCCTTTGCTTTTGCATGGTTGTGTGAACCGTGACTTCCCCTAGGACTTGCGGTGCACGGTATCTAAATTATCTTAATTTGTACATTGGATCACATAAAAGGAGATTCATATGGATAGCATTCCACAGTGGCATCAACAGATATATGAGATTGTTTGTATGTTTGAGAAGGAACTACCCATGAGTTTCATGGACTTCCAGGTTCATATTCTAATTCACCTAGTTAATGAGGTTGAATTAATCGAGGTGGTTTCATGTCAGTGGATGTACTTCTTAGAAAGGTACATTAAAAATTGAAAGGGTTTTTTGACAAAGGGAAAATCCCGATGGGTCTATGTTAGAGGGGTACATAGCATATGAGTCATCCTCTCATGCTAGTGAATACATCAAACAAATTGATGACACACTAGGTGTAGTGGTTTATGACGATTAACTGTATGAGGATAAAAGCGAAGCTGAGCTACTCCAAACAATAGAAAACGATGCATGATAAAGAGTAAGTAACTTATCTTTTTTCAAATTTCTACAAAGTAACTATTTACACTAAAATTGATAATATATATTTGATATAATACTATTTGTTTTGATTTTATAAATACATCAATGAATTCAAAAATTGACGCCATAAATAAATTCATTTTTTACAACGTGGAGGCAATGCAACCATGGTTCACATTGTAGGAATAGAAGATAAGGAATGGGACAATGACTTGAAAGAATTAAGACGGTTGAAGAGTGGAAGCATGCATTATATTGATCATTTAAAATAAAATATTCCAATGATCTAATCCAATAGTTGGGTGGTTGACCAGATCATAGAGAAATATGGTGCATCCAGTTGTTACCCATGTGGCGAATAGGATGCACTAAACATAGGGATTGGTTGCATCAACTCTATAATAATATCTCTATGTACATTTTTACCTTTATAATGCACATTTGAATTATAACAACTATATGTTATTAATGCTCAAGTTATTAGACATATGATATTGACATTTGTTCAAATTTTTATAGGTGCATTTGTTTGCATCTATGTGGGAATATGGACATCAATTTCACACGAAGGATGCCGATGATGGAAGTGTCACATTTGACTATGGAGTGGAAGTCGAGTTTGAGCAATATAGTCATGCTAGGCACCATGATTAGAACATAATAGAGGGGAAGTTAGGTTACATTGAAAAGATACAAGAGATCATTCAAGTGGACTTCTCATCTTTCCAATGTGTTATTTTACTTGCAAGTGGTGGGATACCTTCGAATGGAGTAATGTAAAATAAGATCACCATAATGGGATACTATTTGTTAACTCTAGCAGGATGTGGGTTGAAACTAAAGAGCCTTATGTTTTCCCAAAACATTGCAAGAAGGTCTTGTTTTACCCATATGTGTTGGATAGGGATTTGTGGTTTGTACAAAGACACTATCCAAGATCAAAACATATTTTTTAAAACCAACGACTTTATAATCCCAAGTGAGGAAGATAACTGGGGTGATGGAACCAAAGAATGATATGCACATGTTTTATTTCAAGATTTATAATATTGTAGATGTGTCAATTTATAATTGTTATATTCTATAATTGGTCAATTATGTTTCATTTTATGATGCTGGGTATGAAAATTTAAGAATAATTTATAACCATCATGTTGAAAATAAACTAAATGTTTTGGAAGATTCTAATAAAAAAAATGGTCACTAGTGCATTAAATGTGAAACATGCATTGCATCATTTCACATGTAGGTTTTTCTTTTTTCAATAATTATTTTTCTAATGTATTTTGTTTGTTTTATAAAGTGGTTGGTTTAACGCATAATTTGACATTGGCAGGTAAGGTAAGCATTGTGAATGTATTGTGTCTTGTAATATAACCTTATAATATACAAATTGTATAACCCCTATAACATATAATCCTTTAAATCCCAATGCATAACCATTGCAACTATCCCTATAACCTTAACCACTATAATCTAAAATCAATATGAACCCTATCCCCTATGACCATTAGTCCCTAAATTTTAAACCCTTTAACCCTTAATCCGTTAGAGTAAATAAATCTCCTAGAGCTAATGTTGATGAGTCGAATGGGACAAACCACATTCAAATCCACTTCCTAAGTCACCCATGATGCCAATCCCTAGATTTGGGGGTTCCTTCCCTGGTTTGAGGGCACATTCCCTGATTTGGGGAATTTTTTACATGATTTAAGGAAGAACATGAGTTAGAGCTAAATTTGCTCCACTAATTTAGCCTAAACTTAACTCTAACTAACCTTAACACTCATTAACACCCAGTTGAGTCAATAGCTCCCTTCTTGAGAGATTTTAGGGACACACATGTTGTCATTCAGTTAACTAAGTGATTAGTCAGCCCTTTGATCAGTTAACTCAAACTAGGAGTGCATGCATGACTTATTGGGGTTATTTTCTCTTAGTTAATATTAACTAGCCCTCTCTACATGGAATAGACTCTCTCTACATGGCATGGACAATTCATGTTGCTCTCTAACCTAATTCTAAATTGTTCACCTATATATTGTAACCTCCTTCATTCATTTAGTTACTCTGATAATAAAATCATTGTCTTTCTTCTCTTCAAAATTAATGTGTAATGATTCATATATATTATTGCATAACTATTCACACTTGATTTAATCATCATATCTTGTTAGCTTTTTCACCTAGATCTATGCATGCTCAAATATTGTATGGTATCAAAGCTAGGGGGGTGCTAAACTAGATAGTATGGTAGTATTGTTTATCAAGTGTTTGTAGGTTGAGAAGGGATTTTGCATCCACCCAAGAATGATTTTGCATCCTCCCAAGAATGATTTTGCAGCCACCAATGAAGGATTTTCAGACACCAATGGAGGCTTTTGTACTGCCACTAAAAAATGTTTTTGCAGCCACTACCCTTGCAGATTGAAGAAGTATTTTTGCAAGCCATTAAAGAAGGCTTTTTGCAGCCATCAAAGAACGCTTTTTGCAGCCACCAAAGAAGGATTTTTTTATCCACCAAAGAAGAATTTTGCAGCCATAAAAGAAGGTTTTTTCATCCACAAAAGAGCCCATTTATAGTACTCATTTATAGCCATCAAGAAGTACAATTGCAACCATTAAAGGAGTGCTCATTTACAACCATCAAAGAAGTGTACTTGCAGCCACCGAAGAGATCATTTTCCACCACCAAAGAGAGACTTAGAAGCCATCAAAAAGTGTTTTTTCAGCCATCAAAGAGAAAATCTTCAGCCATGGATCTCCTATCTCCCCAACTCAATTGATAAATAGTTGGTATGCTAGATCTAGTCTTGTTGAAGGAGGCCCTAGAAGCTTCACAACTCATGTCCTATGGGGACATATTCACTTACATTCATAAGATGAAAGATGCCATTGGAGAACTTGTCCCAAATTAGGTTCTTGTTGAAGAAGATCTCCCACATGTCTCTTCAATCTCTGGAGCCTTAGCTTTTGCTCCTACTACTCACCAATTTCCGCACCAATTTTTATGAGTAGAATAATTCTCTGCTTTTAAATTCTCTTTTATGGGGGGGGGGGGGGGGTTGTTTCCCACTAGGATTTTTACCTCTTTCCCAAGTTATAGATAATTATTCTTTGTGTGTGCATGGATACCTAATATGGATGAAAATTGTCAGGACCCATTTTTTTTATTACTTAGTTTTTCTAGTTAGGATTACGGGGGGGGGGGGGGGGGGGGGGGGAGTTTTAGAGTAAATAAACCTCCTAGAGCTAATGCTGATGAGTCTAATGGGACAAACCACATTCAAATCCACTTACTGAGTCACCCATGAGACAAATACCTAGATTTGGGGGTGTCTTCCTTGGTTTGAGGGCACATTCCCTGATTTTGGGGGAGTTTTTACATGATTTAAGGAAGAACATGAGTTAGAGCTAAATCTTCTCCACCGATTTAGCCTAAAATTAACTCTAACTGAATCTTAACACTCATTAGCACCATAGTTAATTCAATAGTGTCCTTCTTGAGATATTTTAGGGACATGCATGTTGTCATTTAGTTAACTGAGTGATCAGTGAGTCCTTTTATTAGTTAACTCAATATAGGAGTGCATGCATGACTTATTGGTATTATTTCCTCCCAACTAATCCTAACTAGCCCTCTCTGCATGGAATAGACTCTCTCTACATGGCATGGACAATTCAAGTTTCTCTTTGACCTATTTCAAAATTGTTCACCTAGATATTGTAACCTCCTTCATTCATTTAGGTACTTTCATAATAAAATAATTGTCTTTCTTCTCTTCAAAATTAATGTGTAATGATTCATATATATTATTGCACAACTGTTCATTCTTGATTTAATCATCATATCTTATTATCTTTTGCACTTAGATCTATGAATGCTTAAATTTGATATAATCATTGTCTATGATAATCCCTAATCCCTTAACCCTTATCTCTTCTCACCCCTAACCCCTAAATCATATAATCTAAAAACCTTATATCCCCTTACTCATTACCCCTATAACCCCTAATTAGTAAGGTACAATCCATGTAACCAACATGCCACTAATCCCTACATCTATATTTACAACTAATTCTTAATCCATATATCACATAACATTTTGCACCCTGAAATCCTAAAACATTAAATGTTATGAACCCTAATGCATTTATCCCACACCCCCTTATAAATGCTAGACATTATAAGTACCATCAGAGCAATTTTGAGGTCTAAAATAAGCCTCCAAAGGAAAATAATAAAATAATAGTTAAAATAATAAAAAAAAAGAGTTATAATTTTTTTCAAGGAAAGGCAAAAAAAACTACCTTCTTCTATCATATTTTCAACTTATCTCCATGTAGGTTTACTCAAATTTTGAGTGTTGGCACTCATTGGATATATTAAACATCCAATGAGTACCCAATTGGCATACTGGTGTCTCTACACCTTGTAGTAAAAATTTTGAAATACATAAAAATGTATTTTGTTGAAGAAAATACATTTCATAATATGTATTTCGAGTTTTTTCCTACCAAGTGTTTGTCAAAAGTATGTTGAGTGGGTACTCATTGGTTGTGTAATTTAATTCCACATCCATCTAGTGCACACCTTCAAAATTTAAATAAACCTCCAAGGAGATAAGTTGAAAATATGATAGAAAAAGTAGTTTTTTGTTAAACTATAAAGTAAGCAAACACGAGACACAGAATGCCAGAAAAGGATTAAGGCAATCTCAACATTGATCTTGATACCAATGATAGTATTATATAGTACATGGATTATAGTTACCTATAGATCTATATCTCATTGACAAATCACCATTGGAGAGGTATGACAACTCATAAAGTGATAAGAATAACAACTCACATGAGAGGTGATCTAGGACTTTGTGATTGCATAGGGACTCATAGTCTAACATTCCCCCTCTCAATCACAAGTTTAAATAATTATACTAGTAAAGTCACAATAGCTGGTATCATCTTCAATTCAAGGAGCTTCAATGAATATATGCTTGAAAAACCACCAATCTAGATGTTGAATTTTGAAAAGAGCTGAAATTTTAGAAGTAAACAACTTCCATGTTGCCATGTTTGAACATTCCCTGATTTTGCTAGAAGAAGCTGGTGTCTTTTGATAATTTGGTGAAAAAATAGGAACACTATTGTGTTATAAATAAACAAATAGGATCACCAAGTGGAAATTAAACACAATTACGTGTTGAACATCCCATAAATGGTTAAATAGTTTGTTGTGGAGACCAATTTACATGTTAAAATTCACAAATGATGATTTGAATATGATTTGAAGAGGAGCTTAGATGCCATGTTGAACTTCCCTGATTTGATTTTGTAAATAGATTTTAAGTAGATCAATTGTCTAATTGAATTATTGATTGACATGATTTCAAATCTTGAAGCCTGACCATCATCAACGATATTTACCCTTTTTAGGTGCAGGGTGAGAAGAATTTTGAAGGGATCTAAGCTAAATATTTTGGATTCTTCTTAAATAACTAATTTTTATGCCATGCATCTAGTGGTTTTGGTTGAACACTAGCCATGTTCACTCCATAAACATGGTGGTTTTGTTTGACCACTATCTTTTCCACTTGATATTATTTATTCATTCATTTTTGTACTTCCCCTCCTTAAGGTACAAGGGAGTACCAATTTAGAATGGGACATAGTCATGCCCAAGATTAACATCTTCAATAACTAATTGAAGTTTGTTTTCTTTTACAAATTGACCATTCAAATGGGTATTTACCCATGTTTGAACTAGATGGTAATACTTTTTCAACTTCTTGACTTTTTGGTTCCAATGCCAAGAACTTATCCATTCATAGTGAATTGATTTCTTTATAGCCTTCTTCTTCTTTCAACATTTTCCTAGTGATGATTTGTCCTGCCATAATGAAGAAAATGATGCATATCAAACAATTATGTCTCCAAATGGCGGACTCTAGGACAATGATGGCATTCAAGAATTTTGACCATGTGTTTGTCATCAATTGTTTGAGTAACTTCTTCATTAGCTTCTAGAGTCTTCAAATGTTCATCAAGAAATACCACACTCACAAACTGAATTGGTTTGGAGTAATTTGTAATATGAAAGATGTTGTCTTTTTCATATCCTAATCCATATCAATTTTTGTTGAATTGTAATCACGGGGGCTTCACTAGAAGGAAATATAATATCACGTTCATTCATATTGTGGTATTCAATATTCATGAAAACCTAAAAATTATATTGCTTATATATTAAGGGGCAAAGGGTTTTTTTATTTAATGTAACAATACAAAAATACTTTGGGGTCTTTTTTATATGGGCGAGATGACAAATATCCTCCAAATGGAGATGGCGGGATCATGACCAGATGAGAAATCGGGTTTAGGCACGAGGTCTTCACTCAATAAACCACTATCATAGCACGTTCGTTCGTGGCATATGAAACAATACCCCTAATTTCACTAAATATTGGAAAATTCCTTCCAAAATAGTTTTTTTTACCCCCTCCCAATATGCCTTCCCAATTTAAAAAAACCCCTATTTTCACTAGATATTTTATGTATCAATTTTTTCATTAACATTTTTTATACCCCTTTATATTTCTATCTAGTATATTGATATGATACCCCTCTTATGACCCCACATGCATTCTACAATGCACCTTGCTTCTTTCGATGTATATTGTGGATGCACATTACTTCACCCACAATGCAATTACTCAACCACATATCATTATGATTTGCAACATCTAATGGTCTAATGAAGAGATAGGAGATCACTTCTTGTATGTCACTTCTTGTATGATTTGCAACTCTGAAGCACTATCTTGATGCAGTATAGGACACTTGATTATTTTAGAGAGAAAACTGTTTGATATTCTTCCACTTATACTTCCAGCTTAATTGATTCCAATTGTTTAGCATCCTTAAAAAGTCTTCGCTAAAATTCAAACATGTTTATTCTTCAACTAGAATCAAATAAATGAACTTTTTCAAAGAGTGTAATGACTTATATGATAGGCCATACAATGCATATCCTGGATCATATACACACAACATTTTCACTTTCAAAACAATTTGGCATGCTTTCAAAGAGTTATTGAAATGAAATTTTATGAAAGTTTGATACATAGAAGGTTAGCCTGAAAACATAAATCTTGAGAAATATTTGATTGACATGCATAGAACCTTCCTTGCAAAGAGTGCAATGAATTTGCAGCTTGTTTTTGTTCCCAAAATTGCACATAGATATTGCCAACCTGTACAAAATTAGACGAACTTTACAACAATGGTTCCGAGGAATAGGTAAAAGGATTCATCATTAAGACTTTGTTTGTTTCTCCATAACTCTGGATATCCTTATGGCAGAGAATTTGCTGCAACTCAACTTTTTCCCTTGTTATGATTATTATGATGGTATATGGTTATTAATGTACTTCAGTATGTTGTCATTTGTAACAATGTTTGTCTTATTTCTCTACACTTAAATAGTTTATATATATGTGTGGGATGTCAAATTGGAATTTAAAATTATATGAAGTAGATTATTTTTTATTATGATTAATGAATAAGCATTAGAGTGGGAAGTTCCAAATTGGTGTTATTATATAGAAAATTTTGATTTATGCATTGTTTTTCTTTGTGGTTGTGAATGTTGGTCTACAAAACTATATAATTCTCGACATATTATGAGCTATATGTTAATGAGGAAACTACTATAGAATTGTGGTGTCTCCTATTAACATATAGATTGATTGGTTGTCGGGATTATGCTTGATTGCTCAACATTCCCTTCATGTTGGAGAATCAAAGGACTAGATAGATCATAGAACTATTATTCCAAGATAGAGGTGGTGTTTAGAGACACCATTACATCACTTAAGCACAATTGAGCATAGCTCAACATACAAAGTAGGGTGCAAAACCAAAATATTTCCATAAAAAACACATGATTCATTTTATTTTTTTAGATTGATCCATAGAGCCATCATATGTAGCACCAAGATGTTAGCAACTCCCTTGAAGTGAGGAAGATGAGCTCCACATAGATTAGTTAGAGCATATAATTGCGTCATTAATTTCTAGCCCATTATGCACCCCAATCTATTGTTCTATTCTAACTACCTGACCAACCAAAAGCTTAATGTTCTCCTAGTCAACTCCTCAGTCAACTACCCGATTGACTCTTGTAGTCAACTATAATTTTTTCACTGACTATCTCTAGAAGATACAAATGTGTGATAAACTAGAAAAATATGTTATCCAACACCCCTGATCCTCCCCCCCTCCATCACCATAACAACCTAGATATTCAAGAGTTAAAACCAATTCTACACACTCCCCATAATTGAAGCTCCCCAAATGCCAAGCATAGCCCAAACTTTCCCAAATTTAGCTTATGACAGCGCTTCATAAAGATATCAACAAGCTAATCATCTATCCTAAAATAAACAAGATTCACAACATTTTCTTGTGTTGATTAGTCAAATAATGAGCATGCTTCTTTGAATCTTCACATACTTCATTTTAATGTGTGCAACAAGATTTGTTGCAACCTACATCACATATTGACTACCACAATAACCCACAATCAATGTCTCGACTGGAAATCCAAGTTTAGCCATAAGATGTTGAATCCACACAAATTTTGTGCTATCATGTACTACACCAAAATATTCTTCTTATGTAGTTAATAAAGAAAACACCTTCTTTTTACTAGACCAGAAAATGGGTCCAGATCGAAGTCGAAACACATTACGAGATGTTGAATTCCTATCGTATCGTCTCCATCTCCAAACCAATATGATTCAACGTAACCAATTAACCGGTTATGTTTGTCACTACAATACTTTATACCAAGATGATAAGTTCTCTTGATATAATGAATAATTCAGTTCGTGGCTTTAAGGTGACATTCTCACAAATCCTACAAAATTGAGAAACCACACTAACAAGAAAGGAAATATTAAGCCAAATATGAGTTAAATAAATAAGTCTATTTGCAAGATGTTGATAGAGTGTATCATTGAATTTTAGAGAATCACACTCAGTGTCTTCACTCTTGACTCATCAACACATATTTAGGTTGATATATAAAGATAATATCATCCATCTATATGATCAACACATATTTAAGTTGAAATATAAGGATATCATCATCCATCTATAGGACTTGGATACCTAAAAGAAATGCAACAGACCAACTTCAACCATTTTAAAGGTATATGGTAATTTTTTCTTCAAACCCATAATTAAAGTTATATTGCTTCCAATAATGATTAAGTCATCCATATACAATGCAACAATCAATGCTTCATCTTTTACATGCAATGCATATATATTATGGTTAGATTCACAACATTTGAGATATCTCAACAAAAAAGAAATCAATTTTCCCATCCCATGCCGTAGGGGTCTATTTAAAATCATACAAGGATTTCTTGAATTGGCACACAAGATTGTCATCCTTCTCAAAACTAGAGGGATTCATATAGATTTCTTTAGTGAGATCAGCATGAAGAAAGTCACTTTTGGCATCCATCTAGCCCATCCAAACTGATCATCAAGTGAAAGAATCAAATCTTGAATGGAGTTTATTTTTGAAACCAATGAAAAGGTTTTATTGTAGTCAATGCCATCTTGTTGAGAAAATATTTTAGCTACCAAAATATGCCTTTCAACAACACCTCTAGATGTAAATTTGGTCTTGTAGACCCATCGACATTTCACCACATTATTTCCTTGTAATCGAGGAACAAAATCCCATGTGTCTTTCTTTATCATAGAATGATACTCATCAACCATATCATTCTCCCATTTAGGTTACCTATGTTCATTTGCATATCTATATGGATCACATGCCTCTCACATACATGCCATCAGAGCAATACTACCATGTTGCTTCTAACTTGTGGTTTTTATTAAACCATTGGTGTTTCTGGTTATTGGAACAAGAGGCTTTTCCAGTTCACCACATCTCTATATATTTTGGAGATAGACAAATGACAATTGCTAGTCAAATAGGAGAGTCGAATAAGTAGTCATCTAGTTGGTTGACTAATGGTCCTCCTACTCTCTCGACTAGTTGGACCAATCGACTAGTCAAGTAGTTAGATTAGAACCATTGATTGTGGCACAAACATGGAAGAAATCAAGGAGGCAATTATGTGTTATGACCCAAGCATGTGGACACAATATTTATTTCTTCAAGGGAGTTTGTTACATCTTATTTCTATAAAAGTATGGCCCTATGGGTCAAGAATGTAAGGAATCATGGTTATTAAACAATGCATTTTGATGTATAGCCGATTGTGATATGATGTGCATAAGTGTTGAAACAATCTTGATTGACAACACCTTTCCTTGGAATAATTAGCTCTCTAATCTATTTAATTCCTTGATTCTCCAACATGGTATCGGATTTATTGTTTTCAATCACAATTTGTTGCCTACAAGTCCTTTGAGGTGTGAGGTGTGAGGTGTCCACTAGTCACACTCTATTGAATTAGATATATCTATGATTGACTCTAGGTTTCAACTTGTAGAATATATTAGGGTTTATATTGACAATAAATGTTATGGATTCCAAGCAAGAACTACTAATATTGAATGGTAAGAACTATGGAATATAGGAATGAGATATGGAGATATTGTTGAAAAGTAAGTCCCTCTCGTAGTTTACCATGAATGAGATCCTAAATCTGAAATATGATCAACAAAAGTTTGTCCTCAATGAAAATAAGGATGAGGTTGTAGGAGTAACTACTACCTATATTTCGAGGGGTATTTGTTTTCATACAAGCGATATCAACTATCCTCATCAAGTCTGGAAGAAGTTGAAGAATTTGTTTGATAAAGTTAACAAAAGTCAAGAAATTCAAATTAAGAAAGAGTTGATCTGTCTACATCATCTCTCCTTTAAAAGGATTGAGGCCTACTTGGATCATGTCAAGGAGTCACAATTGAAATTGGGTGAATGCGGTAAGGACTTTCGAAAGAAATATGGTTATCCCATTGAAGTAATCCTCTTGAATCTAAAGACATCATATGATATACTGTATTTGACATTCCATACTAGTTGGGAATCTAGAAAAGAAGATAGTAGGGACTGTATCTTTGACTCTTTCTATGGATTGTTGATTAGGGAACAAGAGAAATTATTTGATGAAGGTAAACTAAATGTCAAGTAGTGGGCCCATCTTTTGAAGGAAAAATTACAACATAACTACAAATAAAGGGGTTGATAGTGTAACCCAAAGAAAATTTGGGACTGTGTAGACCAGACTAATAAGAACAAGTGTGATGATCCAACTTAGACTAATAAAGAAAGGAAGAATAAAACATGTTACAATTGTGGGAAAGTGGGAAACATGGAGAAGGTTTAATAAAATAAGACCAATGATATAGAAGAGAAGGTGAATAAAATTTGAGCACATTTGTCCATTGGATGATCAACCAATATCCAACACCAGCTTCTAAAGGGTATGACATATAATTATACAATCTCTATTAGTGATTCTCAATCCATGCATACTCATAATGCTCAGGGTGAGTGGATAGTTGATTCTAGTTGTACCCATCATATGGATAAATATGCTTCTTTATTTTCTTATGTAAGTGAAACTACAAAAAATAAATTATTTGTAGCTCAGATGATTATGCACTTATTGGTGTTGCTTGTGGTGACATTGAATGTCAAAATGGTGTTATCACTAATGTGTATCATGTAAAATTTGAGTGCAAATTTTTTTTCCACACCTCAACTTAATTAGATTGGAAAAAATGTTGAATTTTCGCCAAATTGATTTGTTGTGAAGGATGAGAACAATTGGGAAATTTTGGTTGAAGGGTTCCCTGATCCTGAACATGGAATGTATAAGTTCTATGATTACTCCAAGAGAGAAACATGACCAATCTCACTCAAATGTCAAACCAATGACCGCAACTAAGTTTGGCATGTAAAACTCGGACATTTAAATTTATAAAGCTTGAAATTGATGGAAAAACATAACGTGGTTGTTGGACTAACTAAAATTGTCCCCCCTATTGGAGTTTGTGAAGGATGTGTGCTTGGGTAGCATCACCAGGCTCCATTTAAGACATAGATAGCAAATACTCAGCTATAAATTTTTCACAATGATATATGTTACATGAACAAACCATCACTAACAGTTGTAAGGTATATTTTAACCTTCATTAACGATTTTTCCAAGTACACTTGAGTATATTTCTTGAAGAATACGAGTCATTCTTTGAAAAATTCAAGGCAATTAGGGGATTAGCTAAAAAGGGAAGAAGTCAACCTATGAAAAGTTTAAGATCAAACAATGGTGTATAATATGTAGGCATAGTTGTTGAAAAATACCTGTCACAAAATGGAATATTTTGGTAAATATTTGTACCTCAAACACCTAAGCATAATGGAGTTGTAGAGAGGAAAAGTCAGACCTTGGTTGAAATGGCATGTTTTTTTCTTCAATCCAAATATTTTTTTACTAGCTTCTCGACATAAGTTATCTTCTATTCAAATTATATGTTGAACCTTATTATGACTAAAGTTTTCCTTAATATGATTCCTATTGAGAAATGGAGAGGAAGGAAACCATCAATTGGTGACCTTAGAATGTTGGATGTATTGCATGGGTGAACATCTTAGAAAAATCTAGAAAGAAATTGGATACAAAATGCCATGCTTGCATCATGATGGGATACGATGAAGAGTGGAAGGCCTATAGAATGTTTGATCCAATCAAACAACAAATTATCATTCAAAGGGACATTTTCTCTGATGAAAACACCTCAGGTATTAAACTATTGTATTCCCCTTCAGGTCTGATGGGAATTGATAATTTAAAATTGTGATAGAAATAGGATTGACTTAACCTACTTCGGATATTCGACTAGAGAAAGAAATGACCTACCTTCCTCAACTTATAGTCAACCAATGATTAAGAAAATGAATGCCACCTTTGGAGCCCCAAATTGTCCTTCTGGTGAACTGGTTGATACATGAAATTATTCATTTCAGAATTCTTGTCTATCCTGTTGGGGTGCCAAAACAATTGAAGCTAATAGATAATATTCATGAGATAACGACTCAAGGAACACTAGAAGTCAAAAATAGTGTGGATGTGTTTCTCTAATGGCATGTGTGATAGAGGCGTGTGATCTAGATACATATGTGATGAACATGGTCAACCTAAATGGGAGAATGATATGGTTGAAGAATACCATTCCTTGATGAAGAATAAAACATGGGATTTAGTTCCTTGACCACAAGGAAAGAATATAGTGAAATGTCAATGGGTCTACAAGACCAAATTTAAATCTCATAATGTTGTTGAAAGACATAAGGATCGTTTTCTTGTAAAGTGTTTTTATCAGCAATAAGACATTGACTACACTAAAAAATTTGGCCCTATTGCAAAGATGAATTTGGTTCGACTGATTCTTCCACTTGGTTCTTGGCTTGGATGGGAGGCACATCAAATGTATCTCAAAATTTATTTTCTTCATGGAGATATGACTAAATAAATCTATATGGAGAAACCCCCTAGATTTGAGAAGGATTCTAGTCTTGTTTGTCGACCTTAGAAATCCATGTATGATTTGAAATGGACCCCTAGGGCTTGTTATGAGAAGATTGATCATTTCCTTATCAATATTGGTTTCAAATATTGGGAGTCATATCACAACATCTATGTTTTACATGTAAATGGTGAGACCTTAATTTTTGCATTATATGTAGATGATTTAGTCATTATTGGGAGCACTGCAAATCTATTATTGGGTTTGAAGAAACAATTGGTTGATACCCTTGAAATGACTAATTTTGGTATTTACATTTCTTTTTGGGAACCCAAGTTATACAAATGGATGATGGTATCTTTATTTATCAACCTAGTATGTAATGGATCTCTTGAAAATATTTAATATGGACGATTGTAAAGCTTGTGCTACACCTTTTCAATCAAGGTAAAGTTGAAAAAGGGTTGTGATCCGCCACAAGTTGGCATGACTCTTTATCAACAGTTGGTCAGTAGTCTAATTTATTTAACTCACACTTGACCTGGTATTTGATTTGTTGTTAGTGTGGTTTCTGGGTTTATGCAATATCCTTGAGAAAGTTATTAAAAAGATGCAACAAGAATGATTTGTTATATCAAGGATACTTATCGACTTGCTATAAAATATTACACTGATATTATAGGCCCACTGGTTAATTACACTTCCTTAGATGGTCAAGGAAAACAATAAGAAGAAGTCGACATCTATCTACCTGTTTGGTATTGGTTCAAGACCCTTGGTCTAGTCATGCAAGAAGTAGAAGGAGGTCTATCCTTCGACCATGAAGTTGAATATCATGGTGCAATTAATTCTAGAACATAGGTAATATGTATTTGACATCTTTTGGGAGAGCTTGGTTTTTCAGCTGACATCGTGTCTATAACATTTTGTGATAACTAGGGTGCAATACAAGTTGTTGACAATCATGTTTCACACAACAAGATGAAGCATGTGGAGATTCATGCTCACTAAATGCAATAGATGATACTAGATATTATTGTGAAACTTGTTTATTGTAGAACTAATGATCATATTTTTTATATGTTAATGAATCCTTTATCATAAGCTAAGTTTGTGAAACTTCAGGCTATTCTTAGGCTTTAAGAAGTTGCAACTAGGGGGGGTGTACAAAAGTAATTTCACCTCTTAAATCTCCAAAGCATTGTACTGATAAGAGGGTCATGGAACATGAGGCTTTTCTAGTTCATCACATCTATGGATCTTCTAGAGATAGACAATAAAAAACTAATAGTCGAATAAAAGAGTCGACTAAAAGGTCAACTAGTTAATCTACTAATAGGCTGACTAGGATCTCGACTAGTTGAACCCTTCGACTAATGAAGGAGTTGACTGTAATAAACAAAATATATATAATATATAAATATAAATAAATACTAATAATAAATCAATAATTGATATTCAATAAACTAATAGTTAATGAAGAGACTCCCTCCTAATGAAAGGTCACGTCTCTTTATGTTGGAGAGAACTTCCGCAGCAGTTAGGAAGCTGCTAATTTTGGGAAGGATAACTAATTTTGGAGGGAAAGTACCAATTTTGGCGGTAAGACAAAGATATCGCCGTAGCGCAAATTCCGGCGGGAATCACGGCGATAGGTACAGAAAAGTCAAGCATGTGGTACAAAGAAGAGGCCGAAGGGAGAGCTCAACCACTGCAATAAAGGCGCCGAAGATGAAGAGAGGGTTCAGCTACCCTCATAAAGACGAAGGACTACAGTCAGCGTTGCGTGAACCAAGAAGAAGCAACGGGTCGATGCATTAAAGACTAAGGACTGCAGGAAGCGGCGACAAGACAGAAGGCGGCCATGGAAGTACAGCCAGTTTACTGTAAGTGGTTAGGGTTGAGTCACTGTTGGGATAAGGCCCACAGTTTTGTAACTGCGATGAGACCTTCGGGCCATCTATATATAGTAGTCTTTTTATAGGATAAGGGGTTGGCCACATAGCGATAGAGACATCAGGTAGATGCTAGTCAAGTCTTTTGTTGTTGCAAGTCTGAACATCCCTGAGAATACAAGGGCCGACCTGTTGAGAGATAGTGCAATCCGCTGGGATTGCGAGAGGGAGAGAGTGCACTGTAAAAGCAAGAAGAGAAAAGAGGTCTATAGAGAAGGGCTCCCACTGAGGTGGAGTTTCCCAGAAGACCCCTATTGTAAAGAGTGGAACGGAGCTGTGTTTATTCCCCAGAGTTGTAAACAAGAACCGCAGTTCCCCTGGGCGTAGCCTTTGCCCTGGGAGTATCAATGTGCTTATCTAAGTAGCACTATTGTAATTGTGTAGCCATTATTCTCATTCATGTGGTTGTGCTATATATGAATGCTTCAATCTGTTATAAGTAATGTACATGGTCGTCAGTTAACTTCTGAATGATGTATAACAAGTGTGATAATCGTAGCTAACCTCTTTGCGAACTATATAATTGTTAAACAGAGGTTAATGTGCGAGTAAGAACTGAATATGAGGCATGAATGGTTTATTTAGACATTGCGCAAAGTAATGTTCTACCTAGTTACGTGTTGCGAGATATCAAGGGTCGACTTCAGTAGTGAGGGTTAGGCTTGTAGGCTGAATGTTGTTGCTGACTGCAGTACCAGGATAAGGATAGCTAAGACCACCTGTTAGCCCAGGAAGCGGCCAAAGTTCGCTTGCCGCAGGAACTAGAAGGGCAAGACATCGCACCTACGATATCCTGGGTATCGCTAGACGGGTTCACATAGGGAAAGACTTATCGCATTTCCTGCGTACTGCGATAAGACAGAGGCGTAGCCGGAGTAATGGAATGAGATAGACAGCTTCGGTGAAAGGGGTTAAGGTGGGTTTGAGCACCCTGGATGCCTCGGAACTTGGCTGAGGACACTTGAGTCTTCTGCCTCCCATTAGAATCACTTCGGGTGAGACCTCAGGTCGCTTCTGCGACCTGTTGCCGAAAGGGCCAGTGAGCTAAGGGTTCTGTTGGTCTAAAAGATTACCGCACGCCCGGGTCTGTCAAAGAGAAATAAAAGATCAACACTTTACAAAAGAGAACCCCTGCTTGGGTATATATATGAGGCCTCATTCTCAGTTGTAGTCATCTCATATCTTTTATTCATTTATACATTTATTATATATTATCTTTTATGGATTATTAATCATATTTACATTGGAAGTTTCCTTGAGTGACGAGCTTTGTTCATCTCATTGACCAAACAATGAATTGGTTGGGAAGTTAGAACGTAATCATTGACTATGTCACAAACGGGGTAGAAATCAAGGAGACAATTATGTGCTATGACCCAATTAGTATGTGGACACAATATTCCTTACTTCAAGGGAGTTGGTTACATGTTGGTGCTATAAAAGGATGTCCCTATGGGTGAATAATGTAAGGAATAATGGTTAATGAACAATATATTTTGATGTATTATCAATTGTGGTATGATGTGCTTCAATGCTAAAAAGATGTATATTGACACCACCTCTCCTTGGAATAATTAGCTCTATGATCTATTGAATTCCCTAATTCTCCAACACTGTCATCAACTCCAACAAGTTCGGTAGTTTTGGTAGCCAAATTGGGAAGAAAAGCACCAACTATTGAAGAAGTTCCTGCACCAAGATCATTAGTAGGAATCTAGAAACCTATAATCAATTCTGTTGTGGAAGGTAAACTAACAATCAAGTAAAACTAAGATCTTGATTGTCTAGTCAATGATTTGAAATTATAATTAATCGATCTTGAAGTCCCTAAGATTTCCACAGGATCACCATTCAATAAGAAAAATAAGAATCCAATAAAGTAATACCCAAGGTAATCTCATTAAATTCATCCTCCCTATTATAGATAATCTCTTATTTGACGAGGGAAAATAGTCTACAGGCCTTCGACACTTCAAAGTATCCCATCATGATACATGCATGACACATTGCATCTAGTTTCTTCATTTAAGCATTTGAAAAGTGAGACCGTGTAATGCATCCAAAGGTTTGATGACTAAGGGCTTATTTCCGCTTTAATTTTTCTATTGGAATCTCCCCCTAAAAATTTAGTCGGAATCAAATTTAACAAATAGCTTCGGCAGTAAAAAAATTCTACTAAAAAACGAGTCGATGGACCTTTGGCATGAAGTAAGCAACATACATTTTTTGATCTAATTCTTCCATTTGACAACACCATTAAACTAGGGTATGTGAGGTACATATCTCTTCCATGAGATACCATTCTATGAAAGTACCTTTCAAATTCCTTACTCACATATTCTCCTCCATTGTCAAATCTTAAACATTTCATGGGTTTACTGCAGTTCTTATTCTTCAACAAATACATGATCCTTACTCTTCAACAAATACACCCAAGTATACTTGGAGTCATAAATGAATGTCAATGCATACCTTGCACTAGTTAGATATGGTATATTGATAGAACATGGGTCACTATGAACAAGTTCCAATGAAATCTTTGCTCTCCAAGATTTCAACGTTTCAAAGGTAGCTTAATGATGCTTCCTAAGCATACATCCTTCACACACTCCATCAGGGGGAATAGTTGCAGGTAGACCAACAACCATGTTGTAATTTACCATGAGGTTCAAGCTTAAAAAATTCAAGTGTTTGAGTCATTCATGCCATAGTTTGTTCTAAACATCTATGTGGTCTATGAGTGCATTCGATCTAGGGTCTTCCTTGAGAAGGTAACATAACTTATACAGTCTATCCTTCAAGTCCAAGAATCCTTCGATGACATCTACAAATTTTTTCTTCATGTCCTTCACAACAAATTGATTTAGGAAAAACTTTAGTTTATTGCAAGTCTAGGTTAGTTGGGGTATCGACAACAAATTTACACTCATAGTAGGTACATGATACACATCGATGATCACACAATTATGAAATTTAATCTTTCCACAACCAATAGCACTAACTACATAATCATAAACTACAAAGATTTATTCTTCTATAGCTTCCTTAATGAAGAAAAGAGAGAACACACTTAGCCATGTGATTGCTGGAATATTCACACCATCATTTTTTATTTTGCATGCCTGCATGCATTTGCATGCCACTGCATGCATCCAGTCATCATCATGGTGGTCTCCCTAGCACCTAGAGCTTGCTTCTAGATCTCCAGAGCCTGTCTTTAGCCCCCATTTGGCCTCCTACCAACCTGATGCGCCCTTCTTGACTGTTCTGCATGGAAAGTGCGCCTTTCTCACCTACCACACTCAGTTAGTGCGCCTTTGATCACCTACCTTCAGTTATCACTCAGTTAGGGCGCCTTATCTCACCTACCGAGAGTTATCACTCAGTTAATGCATGGATTGAGTAGTTCTTCCACTAATTGCTCATCCCAACTACCTGTAGCTCCTAGTTAGCTAGTTTTGGAGTGCCACTTGACCCTATGACAACCTCATGTGCCCCCCTTGGAGTCTCCATTCCCTAATTTATGCCTAGATGGTTCTGTTAAACTCAGTTGGACACAATTGACTAACTCTTACCATTTATGACTGATACTAATGACTGGATGATGTCTCCATAGTTATCCAAGCTAGACTTTGAGCTCAGATTCAAATGCCCTACTTGGATAATTCGAATCCTATATGATGCTACATCATAGATTATTGTATCACATTCTTTAGATTCATTATTCATTGTATGATACTGTTATTGTTCATTATTCTGTGTTTATGAGTGATTATTGAGTGTCTCCTTCTCTTCTTCTTTGCAACATACTTGAGAGTTTGATTGTGAGTTTGTTACAGTTGCTAGATCCCTTGCAGATTATCACATTGTATCAGAGCAAGAAGCAGCTATTCGAATTGCAGTAGCAGCAGTTGCAACATTTCTTTGAGAAACTATCTTTCACTTGAGCACCAGAAGCCTCTGAGTTTCCACAACAAATCCTGGTGCTATTACTTGAATTCATTGGAGAAATCCAGTGAGGTCTAGCTAGGTGTGAAGGACTTATTCTATGTGCTTAGTGTTCAAAAGGTAGTGTTCAGTCAAAGTGTATCATTCTCCATTAGCAAAAACTTCTCTTGTTTTGCAGGTTTATTCACCCGTTCGAATTCTTCTTCAACTATTCGACCTTCTCTGTTCAGATGGATCTAAAGCTCACATCTTCCAACTATGTTGAGTGGAAATCCAAGATGGATCTCTTCATGAGATCCAAGAGCTTCACCCGAATACTCAATGGAACAATGGTAGAACCTCTCAGTGCAGTTAAAAAGTCCAATTATTTGGATAGGCTTGATGAAGCAATTGGCCTCCTCCTTCTCTCAATTTCTGAAGATCTTCACTTCCATGTCATCGATCTTACATCTCCTAAAGAGGTTTGGGACAAGATCGAATCCCTTTTTGGACAAACAAATTATATGAAAGGACACAAATTGGAGAATGAACTCATATCTTTGAGTCCTGACAGCTTCAAATCTATCAATGCCTTCCTCACCAAGTTCAAAAGCTTGATATCATAGTTGAAAAGATACGAGATAGTGAAAGAAGACAAGCAGCTTATTCTTTCCATTCTCTCAAAGTTGGGGGAAAACTTCTCAGTTTTTGTCTCTACTTTCCAATCAGCTAAGATGTCCATTCCAAAGTGGATGTTTCCCTCACTTGATGACTTCATCCAATCTCTTACTCAAGAGGAAGAGAAGTTAATCTCCATGGGAATGATCAAACCCAAGCTGGATTCATCCCTTACAGCTGCTGAGGCCAAAAGGGCGAATGGTAAGGACAACAAAAATATTTTTGATAAGAGATCGAATGATACACGGCCTACATATACTCCATATCAGTCAGATGGGGCTACAAACTCAAGGAAGACCAAGCATTCTCAGAAGGGAAAAACCAAGTGCACATATTGTCTTAGGGGTTTTCATCCCGAGAGTACTTGCATGAGGAAGACTATAGATTTGATGGCTCAGTTACTTGAGAAGAACAATCTTCCTGTACCTGCACATGCAAGGAAGAAAGATCTTGATACTAAACTTTCTAGATCTGAAGACAAAGAAAGATGTCATGTTCTCATAGAAAGTGCATCAACTGATTCTTATTTCATCATAGATTTAGGAGCATCATGCCATATGGCTTCCTCCAAAGATCTCTTCTCTAGTTTCAAAAGCTCTATTTTCCCTTCCATCAGTTTGGGCAAGGATTCATAAGTCTCCTCTCAGGGGATTGGAAGAATCGATCTTGAAAATGGTTACTTTTCTGATGTGTGCTATGTTCCTTCTCTTGCAGCTAATGTCCTTTTAGTGTATCAAATGACTCATATTGGAGAGCCCAAAAGAGTGATCTTTACTCCATATGAAGTCGAGGTACAACACATGGTTTTAGTGGAAATCATTGCAAAAGGAGTTGCAAATCATGAGACAAAACTCTATGAGTTTTCACACTTCTTACCTCTCTCAAGGGAGTCTGCTCTTCGCTCTCATACTCATGAAGAGAGTAGACTACCTCATCTCAACTACAAGCTATCTCGGAATGTGGTTGATGGTCTTCTAAGTGGCAAGTTTTCCCATGGCACCTTCGAAGGTTTCCTAAAGGGAAAAGATACACCAAAAGAGATTGAGAAAAAGAGGACTCTTGAAGAAGTGTGAATGCTAGATCCACATCCACAAGAACCTGAAGATCTAGCACCTATTTGTACAACTCCTATTTCAAAATGGGCCTCCACTATTACATCCTCCTTCGATCTTAATGAAGATCCATCATCATCTAGTCCTAGTTCTTCTGATATTGATTATAGTCATCATGCTTCAAATGAGGACTACATGCATATTCTGGAGCAGTTTCATGACATCAACATTTTTGGATATGTTCCTCCTTCGAGTGATGATGAGCCAATTTTACTTGCTTCTCCTCATGAGATTTCATATTGAGCATTTGCACGTGATGATGATCCAATTTTACTTTCTTCTTCACATGATATTTCAGATTTAGAGTTTGGATGTGATGATGCATCTTCACATGATATTTCAGATTCAGAATCTGAAGATGGAGATGATGATGAGGTAATTCTAGACCCAGATCCACAAGAACCTGAAGGTCTAGAAACTGATGATGAAGATGAGCGAATGGGAGATCCAGATCCATAAGAACCTGAATATCTCTCACCTATTTGTCCTCTTACTCGATGGGAAGCCACTGCTCCTCGATCAACCAGATCAGATTTTCAGCATGGAAGGTTTCATCCTTCTCACATTGTTGATCCTCTTCCTCGATGGGCATCCACTGCTCCTTGATCAGCCAGATCATATTTTCAGCATAAGAGGTTTCATCCTTCTTACTCTACTGATCCTCTTCTTCGATGGGAAACCACTGCTCCCAGATCTTCCAGATCATAGTTTTCACATGTAAGGATTCATCCTTATGAAATTCCTGATCCATTTTGGAACTATCGATCCTTCTTTGAGAAAGAAGGACACTTACCTCCTTCAGGGGTGAGAGATTATATGCTTCATTAGCATTCTTCAGTCTATTTTGAGGGAGGGATTTCTTCCCATTGGGTTTTTCCTCTTTCCTCACTTAGTTTATTTAGATTGATTGTACGGGGTGACCTTTGGTCTTAGTCACCAGGGCCCTATTTTACTGTTTTCAGTTATTTCTCATAGTATAGCTTGCGGGGAGGTGTTGGAATATTCGCACCATCATTTTTGTATTTTTCATGCCTGCATGAAAAACTGCATGCTGCATGCATCCAGTCATCATCATGGTGGTCTCTCCAGCACCTAGCACTCACCTAGAGCTTGCTTCTAGCTCTCCAGAGCCTGTCTTTAGCCCCCATTTGGCCTCCTACCTACTTGATGCACCCTTCTTGACTGTTCTGCATGACAAGTGTTCCTTTCTCACCTACCACACTCCGTTAGTGTGCCTTTGCTCACCTACCTTCAGTTATCACTCAGTTAGGGCACCTTATCTCACCTGCCGGGAGTTATCACTCAGTTAGTGCATGGGTTGAGTAGTTCTTCCACTGATTGCTCATCCTAACTACATGTAGCTCCTAGTTAGCTAGTTTTGGAGTGCCACTTGACCTTATGATAGCCTCATGCGCCGCCCTTGGAGTCTCCATTCCCTGATTTATGCCTAGATGGTTCTGTTAAACTCAGTTAGACACACTTGACTGACTCTTACCATTTATGACTGGTACTATTGACTGGATGATGTCTCCATAGTTATCCAAGCTAGACTTTGAGCTCATATTCGAATGACCTACTTGGCTAATTCGAATCCTATATGATGCTACATCATAGATTATTGTATCACATTCTTTACTTTCATTATTTCATTGTATGATACTGTTATTGTTCATTATTCTGTGTTTATGAGTGATTATTGAGTGTCTCCTTCTCTTCTTCTTTGCAACATACTTGAGAGTTTGATTGTGAGTTTGTTACAGTTTCTAGATCCCTTGCAGATTATCACAGTGATGAGTGCAAAAAGAGTCAACTATTCATTCACTCTAAGAAGTATGAGCATGCAAGGCCTAAGAATTACTAATAGAAGTAAGTTTGGTTCTGCAAGTCAAACAATCTTCCAATTGACACAACTCCTTCATTTTTATTCACTTTCTTTTCTAGATCCTTGGTATTCTACCAACAAGCCTTCTCCATATGTCTCAATTTCTTGCAATAGCAATAGGTCTACTTCTTTTTCCCTTTCTTATTGGAACTTTGATCACCTTGTTTTTTTCTTGTTAATATGGTCAACATGGTGACAATCCTTCTCCCATCGACCTCTTTCTTTGTAAATATGCTGTCATTTTCTCTTAATCAATTGGGCATGTTCTTTGACCTCAACTTTCCCTTCCTCAAGCAATTTCTCATACACCTTAATAAGTAAAACACAAAAGGAATCGAAGGTATAATCCTCACCCTTATCTTTTTGGGTGGTCCAACAAGCACGAAATATCCGACAAAATATATCATATGGCATCTTTAAATATCAATATTAGTTCTATGAGTTGACCATATTTATTGGGACAGTATTTTTCACATTCAACCAATTTCAAATAAATCTCTTTCACATGGATCAAATAGTCTTCAAGTATTTAAAAACAGAGAAGACCTAGAGAGATAAACTCTTTCTCAATTTGCATAAAAATATTTTCATCATATTTGATTAAACATAGTCTTAAGCTTCTTCTAGGCAACATTCGAGTAGGCGATCCACTTATATGAAAGCAAATATCCTTAGAGATATAGCTTATTATGAATTTATGACTCCTACAACCTCATGTTTCTTCATGTCAATGACAAACCTATGTTAGTCATCCTTTGGTTCTCGAATCACAGTCTTGGTAAACCACCATAACGTTTTACTCTTTAAGAAATTTTCCATATCTTGTGCCCAACTTCCTTTATTATGACCATTCAAAACCACATGCTCTAACTTAAAACCCATAATGTCAATCTACTAATATAATCCTAGACTTCGTCCACAAGTTGAAACCTTGAGTCAATCTATTAGACATATTCGACTCATTAGGAGCATCAAAATCCTCCATGAGACTTGTAGACAATAGGACATGTCTCAAACAACTAGATCTGATACTATGCTGGAGACTCATAGAAATAGATAGATCAAAGAGTTGGAATTCCAAGGTAGAGGTGTTATCTAGAGACAATGTTATGGCACTTAAACACAATCAAGCAAAGCTCAACATATAAACTAGTTTAAGAAACCAAAATATTTCCATACATAATGCATGATTTAGTTTATGTTTTTAGATCGACCCATAGGGCCATCATATATAACACCAAGAAGTAAACAACTCCCTTGAAGTGAGAAAGTTATGGTCCACATAGATTGGCTTTAGCACACAACAACCTCCTTAATTTATGTCATATTTTGTACCCCAATCGATCGTTATGCTCTAACTGCTTAAACAATCAAAATATTAGTCGGTCTCTTAGTCAACTCTTCTAGTCAACCGTCAATTGAGTGTATCCAAAAGATCCATAGTTGTGATGAATTATCAAAATTTGATGTTCCGACACCTCCTCCTCTGTGCAATGTAGTGTACGTGTGTGAACAAAAGTGGTAAATGTCTATCTTGTGACATTTCTTAATAGCTTTTATGACTATAAAATCTTCTCCCATCTTCCTTTTAGCTTGAATGTTTTTGAATTAATTTAATTATCGATTAAGCAACACTTTGATTGGAAAAAAAACAACAATGATAGGGGTTAAGATCTTTGTCCATCACTATTCACAACTTAAATATTGGGAAAAATATCACCGACCCCACTTAATTAAGCAATCAAATAATGGATGACATTTCTTATGCATGATAAATAAATAAATAAATATGTTTAGTGAACTATCTCTTCTAAAAGCTTCAAGCTTCAATTATTCTGAATTTAAAATAAATTTTATCTCTTTTTAAAATTGGCAAGTTATGAGACATTTTGTAACTCGCAGTAGTGTTACTAAATTGTAATAATTCTATTGATGAGAATAAAATATTAATATTATCAATAGTTTATAAAATAATATGTTATCATATTTACTTAACTAATCATATCCCTAAATAGAATACTAGATTGTGATAATTCCATTATGAAGAATATAATACTAGATTGTGATAATTCTATTATGAGGAATAAAATATTTTTATAAAATATATGATGATATTTTTTAGTTAAGGAATCATATCCATAAATAGAATACCTTTAATTTCAATCCTAAGTAATCTTACTAAATCATGGCAATACGATTCATTTAAAAATCAAAACTAAAATGAATGATATAAATATATACTTGAGTACTTTTATTTGATATAAATATATAATTGAATACTTCTATTTGAGGTTTTGATTAAAAGTTAATATTCATTATATATATATATAAATAAAAATCTTAAGTTCTAAACTTTAAGTTGTTTGAGGTTTTGGTTAAAAGTAATATTCATTATTTATATAAAATTAAATTTAAAATCTTAGGTTCTCAACTTTAAGTTGTTTGAAGTTTTGGTTAAAAGTTAATATTCAATATTTATATAAAAATCTTAAGTTTTAACTTTGATTGGAAAAAAGTTTAGATTTAATGTTTTAATTAAAAACTCGTAGTAAAAAGAAAATGTCTTAAATTCAAAATTTAAATTAAAATAAAATATCAGTTATATAAGTATTTTTTGAACGTTTTATATTAAATTTAATATTATTTAATATGATTAATATTAAGTGAAATTTTTTTGGTATATAAAAAAGATGTAAATATAATAAACCATGGATTTAACAAGTTTATGTAAAATATATATGTTATTTATTATAATGAAGTCACTTATACAATGGAGTTGACCTCTTTTATATCATTAACAAGGTAGTTCTTTTACAATTACATCGTTACAACTTTAATATCTAATTATCATTTAAATAACAACATTACTTCAGGCATATATTCTAGCAGTCTCTCTTAAGGTTTATAATACAATTAAAAACATCAAGTAAAAAAAATATTCTTCAAATTTGACAAATAGTTCTTAGACTAGTAAGACTCATTCAAGTTATTTCATATTCCTCCAAACGGTATAGTCTCCTAGCTATAATCCAAGTTTCTCAACACCATTAGACACCATTAACACTTGCAATCTCATAACCCTTGTAAAGTTATGATGCCAAACTTCTAGATTCACGAGCATCTCATAATACTGAACAACTATCTTTCATCCACTGCATCCCTCTTTGTCTACAAAGTGTGGGTCTCTCAAATCATGAAAGCATCATGTGTTTTTATTATCCTCTGTTTTGGATATCTCCTTTTGTGCCTTTCACTTTGTAAGACTTTGGTGGTAGATAGATGTGCTCTATTTTTTTTCAACCTGAAATATGACGAGCCTTGATATTAACATTGGAATCAAGGGATGACCAAAGAATCGAACCCTGGTGGCCACAGAAACATTGTTCCACCCAACCAGTTGCACTGTCTCCTTGAGACTGAGATGTGCTCTATTGATATTGCTATTGCTCCCAAAATCGATACACCCCCTCTTATTCTCTAAATATGAAAACTCTTCTCTTTCACACTTCTGTACATAATGACCACTGCTTTCTATGGCCAACTGACGACTATTCAAATCGTCATCTACATCAGAGTGGCAGTGCTTTATCAACTAATTTCATAGATTCTCACACTCTCATGTCTTTTCTCTTTACACAGTGCCGAACAGACTCTCTCCTTCATCGTAACTCTGATACCAAATTAGGTTTTTAAGCATATAAAAAAGATACAAACATGATAAGTAACAAACTTAATATACTCATACAAAAGATATATTGTTTATTACAATGAAGCCATTTGATGATTGATACCCTTTTATGTCATCAACAAGATAATTCTTCTACCATTATATTGTTATTTTTATTATTATTATCAAATTATCATTTTATTAATAATATTACTTAAATTTTATATTCTAACAAAATGTTAATATTTTACTTCACCTTTCCAAATTATAAAACTCTTACCTAATATCTAATTATATTAAAACTTAATATCCTTTTTAAATATAATTAGTGTTGAGAGTTAATGTCCTATATTTCTTTACTTAACATTTAATATAGTTTTAAATATTTAATATTATAAATTTGATTTATTTATATAATTTATTTATTATCTTATCTAAAATTTAACCTTATCTTAACATTAACGTTAAAATTTGATATCTTTGATTTTTTATTTTATATTAATTAAAATTTATTGAGATCTAATTCATTAAACTTAATGCTCAAATTTGATATTTAAAAAAAATCTTATATTAATTTAAACTTAAATATTAAAATTTGATTCATTAAATTATATCACTATGAAATTTAAATTAAAATACATAATTTAATTTTTATATACTTATGTTTTAGTAATGAAAGAACCACATTAAACCTTCCCAATCCAAACTTTCTCTGGATGACATCTTTGCTTATGTATAAAAAATTCTGTATAAATTATCATCCAAAATAAATTCTGTAGAAGTAAATTATTATCCAAAATAATTCTGTAAATTCTCATAAAAATAAAAGATAAAATATTAATGGATATATTTTTTAAGATCGTCCTAGAAATGCAATTAAAAAATTTCCAATAAGTACGGAACTTTTGCATGTGAGATTTGGGTATTTGATAATAGAGAAATTTGTAAATCAAAATATTTAAATAGAAATGTTATATTATTTAAAACATTGTGATTTTCAAATAATTACAATATTTTCAAAAAAATATTTTATGATAATTACAATATTAATAAATATTAAATTATATAAGTTAGATATATATTAGCTTTGGTTGTCTAATTCTATGTTGATATGGGAGCTCTATGCACCTTGAACTTAAATCATAAATGTTGCAACAAAGGGCATAGATATCATTAGATCTAAGGGTGTTTCAAATTTAATGGTGTTTATATCGTTTATCACATCATTTATGACTCTGTCGCAAGGTGTATAGAGTTCTAGCCAATTTGCCGTGATATTTATCACTAGATCACGAGGTGGATAGAGCTCTAGCCTTTTACGACATTTTTGACTCAATTGCAGGGTGCATAGAGTAGTACTATCTACCCTATGGTCAAGTCATACATTCCACAAAAAGCTAGAGCTCTATGCACCCCACAATTAAGTTATAAATGTTGTGGCAAAGGGCATAAGCACCATTGGATCTTAAATGCCTTTGAATCTAGCGATGTTTATATCCTCAATCGCAATATTTGTGACTCATGGTGTGCATAGAGTTCTAGCCAAAGAGTTTCATCAACCTCTAAACACCTTGTACCATAGTTGGATCCAATAATGTATATCCCCTTTGCCACGTCATTTATGTTATAAACAAAGAAAGCATAATTTAACATGCATGCACAACAATGCCCATTGATTGTTTAAAGAGATTTACCCGCATGCATGGCTCATATTGGAATATTAACAAACTCATCCACATACCCAATTATAGATATAATTCATTCATTAAGTGTTGAACTCATGAAATCACATGATAGATTACAAATAGATAGCATTCCATATAATAAAAACACTGAGTAGCAACGATACCCATACCTGAGAGTAGGGTATGCATACCCGTACCAGGTATAGGTACACATGTTTGATATGACCCAAGGGGAGCTAGATATGGGGTTAAATGTATATAATAGGACCCCAATGAGGGCATATATGGGGCTAAATCTATATGTAATGGGTTAGCCTAATGAAGGAGCCTCATGTGCAATGAGTGGACATGTATATATCAAAGGTAATGCAGTCATTATTAAGGACATGGAAATGATTATGTGAATGTCTTGGGGTAATTAGAGAAGGATCTCCTCTTATTTAAGGAGCTATTGTGTAACTTATCTTTCTTATCTATGTTGGAGTAGTGCTCTACATTTACATTTTTGTATATGGTGTGTACTCTTGTCTCTTATGATAATTTTAAAGATTTGATTCATAACATTGGTATCAGAGCTTAGACACTTCCAAAATGAGTCATGCTAGAATTTTGATTATACAAATTTTTATGTGATGTTTCAGATACCAAAACTTGGAGGGGCCACAGATGACATAACGAACTATCTGTGGTGGGATTTTCAGGTCTTGATTCATTACAGGTTCAAAATTATACGCTAAGGAAGTTATGGTATTTGACTAGTCCAAAAACTAGTCATCTTGGCATTTTTGCTATAATTTTTTTCTAGGGAGTTTCCAACATGGAAACTTGGAGGGACTTCAGAGGATATAAAAAAGACTTTGGTAATATTTTCAAGTCCTAATTCATTACGAGTGCAAATTTATACCCTATGTAAGTTAGGGTTTTTGACTAGTCCAAAAACTAGTATCAAACATGTGTTCTAGGTAAAATTGTTATATATGAAGCTTAAGAGATCCAATTTGAGTGAGACCAGTTGCATCGGAAAGAAAACATACCGTAATATTTGTGATAGCAATTTCAGAATAAGATATCATAAATTGGACATGTGGAAGGCCGTACACTTTCGCTCTCTTGGAAGGGATAAAAATACAAGTTTTGGTAAAGTTACTGTAACTTTTTATTGGCACATCAAATTTAGGTTAGACATGTAGCATTGCATAGAAACATACCGGGATACTATAGGAAAACATTTAAGACCCAGAGGGGCCTAAATTGTGTAGACACCTAAGTTGGAAGGTCGGTCAAAAAAATGCTCTCCAAATTAGGGTTTTAAAAGGTATATTATTTTGAAAATTGCATAATTTTTGAATGGAAGTTCCAATTTAGGTGATTCAAATATGATGGGAAAGTGGAAACACGTGATAATATGTCAGAAAGATCATATCATCAATTTTTTATACTATTTTCAATATATTGAGGTTGGAATTTAAGGGTTTGGTTTGGACCTCAATTAAGAAAAATGACAATATCTACATTTTATGGAAATTAAGATTAAGATGAGACCAATTTCATGAAACTGTTTGAGATGATAAACAAAAAATCATTCCATTAATAAACTATTGAACAATCAAGACAATACTTTACTAAAAGAAAAGGAACGAGTCAAGGGAAGAATTAAAAAAGAAGGATAAAAAATATGTAGATTAAGAAACCATAATAAAAAGTTACTAGATGAGATCGAGGGATTGAAAGCAGAAAAGAAGCAAGGTCAAAATCAAGAAAAAGAAAGGATCTTGGATGAAGAGACTTCCAAAAGACTTGAAGAGGAAATCTGCAAGAAGGTTGAAGAAGCTCTATATACATATGACTTGAAAAAAGAAATGCAATCTAGAATTGAAGGAGGACATAAAACTAATGAATGGCATCACATTGCAGCTTCAAAAGGAGAAGGAAGAAAATATTCTAGAAGGACACTAGAAAATACTTGAAGAATTTGAGCTCCAACTTGAAGATGTACATGACAAATATGAGGGTATTATCTCAAAGGAGAGAGTGATCAAAGACCGAGCACAAAGGAAAGAGCAAGCAATTATCTCTGAAAAGAAGTCTGATGACATGGGTGTGCAGAAGGAAGAGAAACCATCAAGTGTGAAACCACATTGGAATCCTCATTACCAACAAATCTTCCAAGAAAGGAAAGAAGATATACAACAACACTATTGAGGAAGAAGATGGAATACTCAACAATATGCATGGAACAGGGCACTGGAAAACTATTTTCAACAAGATATTATCAAAGACTAGAAACTACAATACATTGGAGAACTCAAAATTACAACACATGGAATCAAAATTATGTAAAAATTAGCTATTAAGGATTGATACCAAAAAGAGGCAAGTTTTAAAGGATGGATCATCATCAATGGCAACAAGAAAGTAGGAATATAAAGAAATCCTATTACTTGGTTCCATCACATGTAAATCCATTAACCACAAATATTTGAGGACAAAGATTTTTGAAGGAGGGTACTATGATATGACACACGGGGGGTCATATAAAGGGTTAAATGTAAATAGTATGATCCCAAGGGGGGCATATAAGGGACTGAATGTATATGTAATGAGTCAACATAATGAAGGGGTCTCATGTGCGATGAGTGGACATGTATATATAAAGGAAATGTAGTCATTATTGAGGACATGGAAATGATTATGTGAATGTCTTGGGGTAATTGGAGAAGGATCTCATCTTATTTAAGGAGTTGTGTAACTTATGTTTCGTATCTATGTTGGAGTTGTGCTCCACGTTTACATTTATGTACATTGTGTGTACTATTGTCTCTAATGATAATTTTGAGGATTTGGTTCATAACAACGTCCCTAATATTGGGTGAAGAATTTCTCAAAGGTACCCTACCATACGCAAAACTTCTATCAGCAAAATAAGGGACATCGAGTGCATAGAGGATGAGGTACCCTGATTTTGGGGATGGATGGGGATGCAGTACCCCAATTTTGGGGACACCTGGGGACGGGGTACCCCAATTTTGGGGATGCCCGGATGCTAATGATAGTGATGTTGCATATGTACATGGCCTAGTAGAGATGGCTTGAGGAAGCCAAATGAGCTACACTTTTCATTGTTCAATGTTTTTTTGAATTTTTTATTTCATATTTGGAAATGCCATTAGGCAAATTTTGGATGTAGTATGACAATGGACATATATCATATCTATTATCAATATGAAATATGTAATTTGAATTTCCACTTGGTTTATCTTATTCAAACTTATGATTCATAATTTCATATGTAATTTGAAATTTCCACTTTATATCAATGAAATTTGGCACAATATGTATGTTTTACTATTTAGTTAGTAACTTTAACTTAGTATGTTAGACTTTATAGTGTGTTACTTGTTGAAGAGTGAAAATGATTTGAATTTCATTACCCAAGTCACATGTTTCAAAAGTGGCGTACCGATCCTTGTCCCCATCCTCGTTTCCATCCCCAAACCCAAGTTTCTTGGAACTTAGAAAAAGTATGACTACTTATTTGTAATATAAATGAAGTCCACAAAATCAGTTACTAAGTAGCAATTCATTGCCCAAAAATAGGAATTAACTAATGGATTCCAATACCACATCAAAGCATGTCACCACCAGTCCAAAGGAAGCTCCTATGAGACTTTAATCTCACTAAGTGCAACCCATTTCTCCTAGGACATTGCAAATCTACTCACATCTACTCACTAAAAGGCATTCCAAGCCCTAGCAATCAATTAGACATTGTATACTCTCTGAATTCCCTACACAACAAATGGAAGATCTTTATTTTCTATGCTCAATAATCCTTCAAGGATATTCTTTTCTTTTAGTGCTCTTAATTGAAGGAAAAAAAAATACAAATTGTTGTTTGTCTTCTAGGGATAACCTAGGAGAAAAAACGCTTGCCTCTAAAATAGTCAATGGGTAGCAAGAATAAGGTTGCATGTTTAATGGTGCTTTCTTCGATGATTGTGGACATCCCAGCTATGGTCTTCCCTCAAAACCATCGCATTTCCTCTCACATTTCCAGCGACAAATTATTCAACTTCTACATGATTTGACTAGCCACAAGTCCATAGGATTCTCTTACTATTACAAGGATAATAGTCATGGTTTCACTCATGTTCATTCATTACCTAGATGAGTGAAAATTCATAACCTAAGAAATGAGACTCTTAATTGGAGAGGATGAATGAATTCAATATAGACATGGTGAAACATTTTCTTGCATGAGATGTACTCTCTTTTCAAGGATATGATAACTTGCACTTGCATATACACACCTCAAAAATTGATGCAAAAGCTTTTATAAAACATGGTAAAAAAGATATACTTCTCAAATAATGAATGTCAAGGTCAAATCACTCATGCACCCCTTTTATCTTCCCCTATTGTGGTACATCATAGTCCCCTTTGTTGTGTTATCAACAACCTCCCCCTTTTATCTTCCCCTATTGTGGTACATCATAGTCCCCTTTGTTGTGTTATCAACAACCTCCCCCTTTTTTCTTCCCCCATTCTGATACATCATAATCTCCTTTATTGCTTTATCAACAACCTCTCATTTATTACTTTATCAACAACCTTTTTTGTTAATACTATATTATTATATATTTAATTTGTATATGTTTTTATATATAAAAGCATACCATGGTATTATTCTCATGGTGATTCTTAAAAACATATCATTCCCCCATAATCTTAATACACTACTTAAACACGTTCAAAAACACATCATCCTTAATCCATTACTTAACACACATTCACTCTTTAGATAATTTTATAACTCAATTTACATCACTTGACTCCCATCACATAAGCTTTATCATACAAATAATACAGGATTTATTAAATTATAATTCAAGAACATAGATATGCATTGCCTCTGGTCTACAATACACTGATAATGAATTTAATTGAGTGATATTTTTAAACAAAACTTCTAAGATCCAGAATACCCAAATCGGATGAAATGTTAATCCATTTCAAAATGAGCATGTGTATCAGTCCCTCTTAGCCAGGTAATTTGCATGAGTGTATGGTGAGTTTCCTAGTTTTGAATACTTGAGTTGAAATGGAATTCTTCGAGTCATGAAGATCGATTTAATAGGTTTTAATTATGTGCAATTTTGGTGAAAACAAATGCAGGGTTTGATAACAGTAACCTCATCTCTGTAGAAAACGAGTTGCTTCTTTGTTTGCACCGAGCTTGCCTCTGCTCAAATGTAAGGGAATGAATTCTGCTGATCTTTCAGGAATCGAAGAACACTTTCCCAGTCCAACAAAGAGAAGAAGCCAAGAATTTTGCAAATCCGTAGGTCGAAACTTAAAAATTGAATACAAATTTATAATGATGTTTATATTTTATTATTTTTTATAAAACTTAATAATTTATAACAAAGTTAGTGATTAAGAATATTAAAATTTGTATAAGTAATATTTATTTTTTTATAAAATTTAATAGTTTATAATTAAATGTGTATAAAGATGGGATAATTTCTTTGATTGAAATGATATAAGTTGATTTTTATAATTACACAAGGTTGGCAATGTCCCCCGAAAATGTTTTGAAGTTTAAAAACTATTGTTAAGATTAGAAACTATTGAATGAAAAAAGAAAAAAGAAAAAAATACTATATATTATTTATTTTTTAGATTTTATTAATTTTTTTACTTTTAATATATTTTTATATTTTTAAATAATTATATATATTATATATCATAGATAGATGTATAAAGATGCTATAGCTTGGTTATACTCTTAGGGGATTGATGAAAATGTTATTTTGCAAATATACTATAAAGTTAGAGGTTAAAAGAAAATTAAAATACTATAAGGAGGTCATTAATCTTAAAATCTAAAAGATCGAAAACTTCTTCCTTGTTCAACTTATTCAACCACCAAAACATCTTAAAAAAAACCATTATACTTGGTTTTATAATAATCCAGATAATTTTGATTATTAAGAAATAACATTGTTCAAAATAGCAACGTGAAATATACTTGCAGGCTAACCTTAAATGGCTGAAGCTAGCAGGCTGTTGGGACGCAATCACTAAAATGGTTAAGAAGCACGACCTAGTCGTTACAGAAGTCTTCAAAAATGGTTGGAAGACAATGAAGAGAAGACAACAACTATCAGCCCATGTCTACAGTTCTCTTCATTATCCTGCAACCCTTTTTGATTGCACTTTCTATCTTTTCTCTTACACCTTCATTCCCCACACGTTTGCTGGGTTGTCTCAGATCATGTCCTCCTGGAATAACACAACGAAAATAACTCGTAGATATGAAATTGAGTTCAGGTTGTGATAGGGAAATTGGAAGAAATATAACCGAATCCGGCCTAAAAACTGAAAGATATTACTCTACTGAAATACATGACAAAACTATAAAAACTGAAAGATTCTACTGAAATACAACATGACAAAACTGTAAACTGTATAATTATGACCTTCGTGCTATATAATAGTCACTGTTATTTAGTAACGAGGAAAAAGTGGGAGGGGTTTGGAATGTATTTACCTGTTTTGTGTATGGCTGCATATCACGCTGCTTAAATCTGTAGACTCCACCTGGAGAAGGGCCAGAGCTAGGCGAGACTGCTCCGGCAGCATCTCCCTAAGGTGCAGGTTTTAAGTTCTTGAAGGGTTCTTTTAGTTTTCTTGCAACCCACGGCACTTATTGAGCATACAGTTTGTGTCATTTAAGTCATAGATGGTGATGTGACGAGCTTTTTTTTGGACTAACACTTTGTCTAGTTATTGAGATTCTTTGTGAAAACGCATACAGTTCGTGTCATTTAAGTCATAGATAGTGATGTTACGAGTTTTTTAGGATTAAGAGTTGGAGTAGAACACTGAGTCTAGTTGGTAGTAGTAAATTTGAGTTGGAGCCAATCTTAATATTGGATGTGAAAACGATCTATTCAACGACAAATAAAACTGTCACCATAATCACACCATGATCACACCAAGCTTTAAAAGATGACAACACCTCCAACAAGAAAATACTAAAAACCCCACAAAACAACACCTCCAACAAGAAAATACAAAAAACCCCACAAAACAACACCTACAACAAGAAAATACTAAAAACCCCACAAAACTTCCTTTGTGAGACAGCTTGTTAGTGGCTTGTGATTGTGACTAAAGAACGCAAAAAGTTCTTGGCAGTTGGTATGGTTTGAATGCTATATTGTTACCAATAAATTTCCTGGACTAATCGTTGGATGGTGCTGGTTGCTTGTGGGGGAAGGCAGCTTGTGATTTTTGGACGGTCATGGCGTGACCGATAAGATGGCAACTTGTGATTTTGAACGAACGGTTACAGGCCAAGGTGCTCGATGGAACGACAGTGATGTAATGCATTACAGTGGCACCATAATCCAAATCACTTGGGTAAAACATCAGATTTTCCCATGGATTTCAAAGATGCAAATAATTCACTTAAACAACAACCTCATCGCCCTGAGTGCCTTGGCTACAAAGTCTAAGGGGTAGGGTTCGATTTTGATGGGTATAAAGAGGCATTTTAATAAGTGGTTTAGGTAGGTGGTTGTTATTATATATGTAATAATTGAGATTGATTTTCCATTTGATTGGAGTTGATTGAAGTTTTCTTATTTAATTGAAGAGTGTTTGAGTGAGTTTTCCTTTAATGGGATGGCTTTGCTTTCTTTTCATTTCTTCTATCTTTCTTATATTGGCCTAGCATTGTCTCAATACGGGGTCATGCCCTCCTTTTCCATGGCCTTTCTACCCTTCCTTTAGAGGATAAGTCACTTTTCAAGTTTGGAAATGCAATTTTGAGAAAGAGGTGGGTACCATTTTAGAAGGGTCTCGACTCTATTAATGAAGGAATTAACCCAACCACCCACCAAGCATTAACAAAACAATTTATCCCAAGCATCACTTTATGGGCCTCAACAGTTAGAAGCACCTATTGAACTTAGACACCCATTTCTCTATACACTTTGAAAGTGCTCTCTTCTAGCTACCACTAAGAATTAGGTTAAGATGTTATTTTCAATTTTTTTAATAAATTTAATAATAATCTAAAAGTACATTTTAATGAAATTATTATGTGTTATTTTTTAAACATGAAATTGTTTTTGTTATTTTGGTATTGGTCACTTTTGACTAGACAAAGGCATGGAAAGAGGGTTTCCCACTAATTTTGATCCTCCATAAAAATACATTGAGAATAAAATTGAACTCCATGGTAGTCAATTTGAATGGCAAAACTTTAAAATTACTATGTCAAATTATATAAGTATACATTATTCCATTTTTATAAAATTAAAATAAAATGAATTTACCTATATTAGAAAACTCAATGCTTTCAGTTATGAATGAAACAAAACACAAGAAATCTATATGTGCAAGTTCACGTGTAATAATAGTTGGGGATCCAAAAGAATCCAAACATTGGAAAAACAACCTTCTTAAACTTCTTTTGATAAAGGAGGGAGAAAACCTCATCATACAATCTCGATTGCAATTTGTTTTTTAAAAGAATCTCCTCTACCAATGACATATTATATTTATGTGGCATTTGTTAACATTGCAAAATTTCATATATTGTATTACATGTGACCTAAAATTTCAAAACATCAAAAAAAAAAGATGAAATGAAATTTGAATAAAGAAGAAAACACTACATTGTTAATTGCAAATTCTTGGAAATTGTAGTATGAAGTATTTGTCTTTTTAGAAGTATTATTTTTCCTGAACGGCCTGCGATCGAATCTCCAGATGCAATGTCTATAAAGTATTAATAACACACCGGAGGAAGGGTCACATGTGTCAGTCTAGAAGATTTAATGAATTGCTATACACAAACAAATGAATCACTCCCACCGACTTTCTCTTGAATTGTAAAATTCACCTCACTTCTTTGTATTGTTCGTATAAGTATTTTTTCAAAAAAAGTCAAGGAACTTATAAATATAATCATCGTCACCAAAGTGACACGTGATAGTAGTGTAAATTTAGAATGAGAATTACAAATATTTTCGTTTGAATTTGCTAGGAGGTCATATAATAATATATAATTATGTGTTTAGAGAAATTCATTTACAATTTATTATGGGGATATGTTGGCTCATAAAATAAAAATAAAAATAGAAATAAAATTAATATAGATTTATCTTAAACTCATATTAATTAGACACCAAGAGGATCAAATTTCTTGAGCTGTAAATTTTTTCTCGACATGTACAAAATAAATTTGGGTTTAAGATGAATCTATGCTAGTAGTGTGTAGAAAAGTTGAAGCTACTTAAAAACTGTGGCCCAACTAAAATTTAGCCCTCATATATGTGTAATCAATTTGGTGTATCTTTGGATCTCTGATGACTGAAATAATTGTTTTTTTAACAGAAACATATAGTAATTTTTATTAAAAGGAAGAGGAAAACTCCTTAGCAAACAGAGTTACAAAAATGCATATAGATCCTTTCAGTCTTGGAGTCAAAAAGAGAATTAATTATGTCTAAACCGTGCTCAAAATTTCTAGCCTGTGAGCAACCTTTTAATTCTATAGAGCATTAGTTATATCGTCTTACATACTGGCCTAGCAAAATTACAAAAAAACACTACATAATTCTTTCCTAATAAAGAACCCATGGAACCTGATATTCCTACTTGAAAGGGGGGGGAGAAGTTGATGAAGCTTCAACCTCCTCCTTTTCCTTTTGCTTATGTTGAAGATCAACAATTTCTTTATGCAGGGACTCCACTTTAGCTTGCAGGTCTTCCATCTTGTCTTGTTGTTGATCCAACTTGTCTGCCATTAGGTCAAATTGAAGCTGGAATTGTCTGCGCTCCTCCAGTATCAGACGGTCATCTTCCTCTTTCCATTCATCCGAGCGAAGGTCTCGACTATTTCCATCACGTTCAACCCAGTTCACTCGCTGACTGAGCATGTGTAACCCATGCTGCAGCTTCCTGACATCACATTTTGCAAAGTAGAACACTTGTCTTTCTTCCTCATCTCGACTCATGCTCCCAACCTAACCTTCAGCCCTGCGACAACTATGTCTTCTTCCAGGAGTGACCCAAAGCTAGCGTAGAGGAAAACCAAAGAATGCAGCAGAGGAATCATCAACACTAGCTTTATAGATCAAAATTCTTCCTCTACCAACCACATTATTTCCATTTGTGTCCATAATTTTCCACGATACTATCGCATGTGAAGAATCTGATCTGCAAACCAACTTCCAAGGAAGGTGATGCAATCCAGGTCCATAGCATTCGTGGGAGCTGCTGAGGAAATGAATGCTTCGACGTCCATCAACATTCCCAAGATCCAAATCCATGAACTCGTACCAACACTAACTTGAGATTTGTATGCAAATGATGAATTAAGAGGGGAATACTTTAATACACATTTGACCCCTATCACATCGCTGCCCGCGAGCATGTTCACCACGCGTCCAGAATCATTCTCCCCGGTGTTAGCATGAGGATCGATTTTTGTCTTGTCCTTAATCAAACGAAGTGAAAGGAGATACGGGATAATACTTCTCCAACCAAGAGTTAAGGTTTGATCCCTAGGGAATTTCCTCATAATGAACTTCTCTGCCTTTAGAATGGAATTCTCCTTCATTTCGAGAGGGAACATCATTAGCCAAAGAGTCTACAATAGAGTTTTGCCTTCAAAGTATATGAAGCAATCTACCGAGCTTAGAGATACTAAATTTGACCATAATCTTGTTTGAATTCGAGCTAAATCATTATTATTGAGCGGAGTCTAGATTCTACTAGCCAAGATCGCAGTTCGGCAGTCTCCCAAAATAATAACTTCCGAAATTCTTCTTTCGAGTAGCACTTTGGTGCCCATCCATAAGGATAACATTTCCGCCCGATTATTTGTTTCCACACCTAGGATCCATGCGAATTCTTCCATAATGCTTCCTCCAGGGTAAAAAATAACCCCACCAGCACCTGCTGCCCTGGATGAGTGAAATAATTGTTGCAGTTATAGAAAAGATATAATTATATTATTTAAGGATATAATTATAGAAAGGATATAATTATATTCTTTAAAATAATTGGTAGCTGCAGCGTTTGATGTGGAAAAAATTAGTTGATATTATGGCTAACAATTTTGTTCACTGGTTAGTATGAGAGGATCAGACCTTGCTACAGTCAATGGCATGATATGTAATATGTTTTCAGATTATGAAAAGTAGATTTCTAAACTCTTTGTGCCTTTTTTTGGGTTACCACAATTACTCAAAAAGTGAAATGTGCATTCACATCATAAATTATGGTTTTAACGTGTAAAAAAACCCAGAAAAACCATATGATGTATCATTTGTTTATTAATTTATTTGTTACGATTGAAATATATCATTTGTGTTTTAATTTCTATATTATTAAAGATATCAAAAAGCACATGGAAGTTCTCATCAGTCAAAAGCGATTTTGGTTTTTATAGATATCTTTAATGGCAACGAAAAATGGAAATTCTCGTGAATCAAAAGCGATTCTGCTTTTTTTTAATAGATATCTTTAATGGTAATGAAAAATTTATATTGTCAACTTATATATTAATCAAATGTTCATACCCTCCGTAAAAGTTTCCACAACATATAAATACTATTAAAATGTGCATTGTTCTGTTTATACATCCATTCAAAGTTAAGTTAGAGTTAAGTTAAGTCTAAGTTGATTATGGTTAACATTTTAAATCTAAATTATGGTGAACCATAGACCTTTACCACTAATGAATTGTAAAAAACACCTATGCTTAATAAGCTCTACTGGTTATTATTAAGATTTTAAATCTAAGTTATGGTTAACCTTAAATTTAAGTTATGGTTAACCATTGACCTTTACCACCAATCAGTTGTACAAAACACCTCTACTGAATGAGCGCCATTAAAAAACTAAGAATTTTGGTTTTGTTTTCCCAAAGTTTGGAAAAAATATCACCAAACCAAATTTGAAAGGAATGCCCAAATTTGATTTATGCTTGATTATTCTTATTTTTATTTAATATTAAATTTAACATCTATTGATTTGAATATACATTTATTACTTTAGTTTGTATTGAGTTGATCATTGCTATACTTGAATTTAAAAAAAAAAACATGAAATATAAATATAGTGAGATAATAAAAATTATGTTTAAGATTTGATTTGTCTAAAGTTTTAGACATTTTTTAACACATTATATTAAATGAATTTATATTAATAAATGATATAATGCAAGGCAATTGATTCAATGCATACATCATTTTAGTTTATTACTCACTTATTAGTTAAATAATAAGATATCAAATACATTTGAAAAAAGAAGAAGATTTCAATCTCTTAATAAATACCACATTAAAAAAAATTGAAAATAATTACATTAAAATAATAAAACATTCTTACTTGATAAATAATATATGATAATATAATTACGCCGAAGGCATTCTTTTTGTAAAGATGATCCATGCTCCTGTTCATAGATTCCTCGTCTATCCAACAAATTAGAATTTGCCACGTATTTATTCTGTGCAAATATTTTTGTCCGTCGATCATTTGTCTCGTTGTTCAAATGTCATTGAAGCGGAGGTGCACTGGTATTTTTTCTTTATTCAATAAACATCTGCATGTTATTTTAGAGTTTGATGCAGGGTTTTATACATGCGTTATTTTAGGGTTTGAGACATGGTTTTATCAGAGCTTGGCTTTTGATGCTTTGAGCTGTACACACCAAAGTCATAGGCGCGGGCGAATTTTTCGGGGGTTTCGTATGAGACGATCCAACTTCTTCTAAGATGTCGTATGAGCCAAGCCAACTTTTTACTCTTTTGGAGTCCTTAAAACTGTCACGACTTCAGTGAGCCGAGCCCCTGGTAGCTACCGAAGTTCTTAGCGCTAGACCCAATCCTTCTTTGCTGGAGCAGTCTCGCCAAGCTTTAGTGTGCATCGAGTCAGAGTTATGCCAGAAATTGAAGGCCATCGCCTCTCTTTTGGCTCCGCCAGGCATGGATGATGTTCAATGGCTATCTACCAGGGTAAGTTCTGCTTATTTTATGAATAAAGTTAGTTTAGTGTTTGAAGGGCGACGAAATGTCTCTAAAATGGTATTTGATGTGACTGCAGGAAGCCATGGAGACTCAGGTCAAGAAAGAAACAGAAAGGGAGAAGCTTCCGTACAAAGCCATCACACAGCTCTCCAAACTGTATCAAATCTATGGCAGTCTCTTGATCGATGGGAAAACCCTACCCGCGTCGCCCAAGGAAAAAGATTTAATGCTTTCGGATGACGAAAAATTCGTGAGTGACGAGGCCGAGAAGAAAATTGAAGAGTTGTTGCATCGAGCCTCTTAGAAAAACGCCTCGCTGAAGCTTGACCTTAGCGGAATTTTCCTCCACAGCGTGTCATACACAATACAGAGCCCGTCATCGAGGCTTGTCCAACTCGATCTTTCTAATAATAACTTAGAGGTAAGGTTATTTCAAGAATTTTATTTATTTGTAGTCCAGGGACGAATCTCTGTGAAGAGATTGACGGAGATTTAATTGTTTATTGCAGAGCTTCCCTATATCTGTGACGAGTCTGGTGAATCTTATTCATTTGGACCTTCATTCAAATCAGCTTACAGCGTTGCTGGATTCCGTCGGGCACCTTGTGAAGCTTAAGGTCTTAAATGTTTCCAAGAATTCTCTTGCTGTGCTTCCCGATAGCATTGAAAGATGTCGGTAGGTTATTTATAAAATAACTTCAGATTTTTTGTTTTAGTTTTGTTTTAATCATTGTAACCCCTGCCTCGCGTTATTCTTAATCGTTGACCTCGACATTAATTTCAAAATTCAGTGCACTGGAAGAGATGATAGCCGATTTCAACCAGCTCACATGGCTGCCCGAGGCCCTGGTATTCAAACTGTTGAACCGCCAGAAGCTGAGTGTTCGCTCGAACAAGCTCACTTGTCTTTTGTATTCTACCTCCCACATGATGTCTCTTCGCTTTCTGGATGTCCACCTGAACAAAATTGGAGGTCTTCCAGAAGATCTTGAGAACCTGATGAATCTGGAATACCTGGATGAATTTTTCGAGGGTTTCGTATGAGACGAGCCAACTTCTTCTGGGATGTCGTATGAGCCGAGCCGACGGACTTTTAATAGCAGGTACTGTGATTCGCCTATACCATACATAGACTTTTGCATCCTTGCCTTCATTTGTGATAAAAGGCCAAAAGGGTCGACTGCCTAGACAGTAACTTGCCAACAAATTCCCTGCCAACTTTGTAGAAGGCAACAATGGGATGTAGGAATAGGCTAAACTGGTAGCAAATTGAATGCCATTTTTTGGTGCAGTTTTGTTACAAATCTGGCAGAAATTTCTGCATTGCAGCAATTGTAATATTTGGTTGCCCAAAATTTGCAATATTGTAATTTTTCATTGATGAAATTGGCATTGCTAACAGAAAACGCAGCTTGCTACAAGATTATATGACTAGATTAGCATTCTTTCCAAGAAGGTGTTGAGCAGGGTAATACTCACATTCATCAAACTTTATAAGGAGGAAAACCTCAATTTTGTTAATGGAAATCACGCTGCAATGGGTATGTATTGGATTGTGATGGTGAGCATTATCTCCAATTTATTTAGAAATCCATTGACCTCCAATATACATTTCATTATTTGGAAGTCCATTGCCCTCCCAAATACATTTCATTGCTAGCTTAAAAACCTCAAATTTGGTGAATAGAAATCACAAGGCATTGGGTATATATTGGATGGTGACGGGGAGCATTACCTTCAATTTATTTCGAAGTCCATTGTCCTCCCATATACATTTCATTGCAGGCTTGGTAATTTGCTCCAGGCGGGATTTTCTTCTCCTAACACTTATGTTTTGTTGGTTAAATTAGCATATGTTTTTTCCATTCATATGTGGAGGTCAACTTTCTTTTATTTAATGATCCCTTTAACTGGGTATCAGAGCAACTAGCTTTTATAGGTGTTGACACCTCCCAACCCCACCAGCACCTGCTGCCCTAGATGAGTGAAATAATTGTTGCAGTTATAGAAAGGATATAATTATATTATTTAAGGATATAATTATAAAAAGGATATAATTATATTCTTTAAAATAATTGGTAGCTGCAGCATTTGATCTGGAAACAATTAATTGATATTATGGATAACAATTTTGTTTACTGGTTAGTAGGAGAGGATCAGACCTTCCTACAATCAATGGCATGATATGTAATATGTTTTCAGATTATGAAAAGTAGATTTCTAAACTCTTTGTCCCTTTTTTTGGGTTACCACAATTACTCAAAAAGTGAAATGTGCATTCACATCATAAATTATGGTTTTAACGTGTTAAAAAACCCAGAAAAACCATATGATGTATCATTTGTTTATTAATTTATTTGTTACGATTGAAATATATCATTTGTGTTTTAATTTCTATATTATTAAAGATATAAAAAAGCACATGGAAGTTCTCATCAGTCAAAAGCGATTTTGGTTTTTATAGATATCTTTAATGGCAACGAAAAATGGAAATTCTCGTGAATCAAAAGCGATTCTGCTTTTTTTTAATAGATATCTTTAATGGCAATGAAAATTTTATATTGTCAACTTATATATTAATCAAATGTTCATACCCTCCGTAAAAGTTTCCACAACATATAAATACTATTAAAATGTGCATTGTTCTGTTTATACATCCATTCAAAGTTAAGTTAGAGTTAAGTTAAGTCTAAGTTGATTATGGTTAACATTTTAAATCTAAATTATGGTGAACCATCGACCTTTACCACTAATGAATTGTACAAAAACACCTATGCTTAATAAGCTCCAGAGATTTTAAATCTAAGTTATGGTTGACCTTAAATTTAAGTCATGGTTAACCATTGACCTTTTCCACCAATCAGTTGTACAAAACACCTCTACTGAATGAGCGCCATTAAAAAACTAAGAATTTTGGTTTTGTTTTCCCAAAGTTTGGAAAAAATATCACCAAACCAAATTTGAAAGGAATGCCCAAATTTGATTTATGCTTGATTATTCTTATTTTTATTTAATATTAAATTTAATATCTATTGATTTGAATATAGATTTTTTACTTTAGTTTGTATTGAGTTGATCATTGCTATAATTGAATTTTAAAAAAAAAATGTGAAATATAAATATAGTGAGATAATAAAAATTATGTTTGAGATTTGATTTGTCTAAAGTTTTAGACATTTTTTAACACATTATATTAAATGAATTTATATTAATAAATGATATAATGCAAGGCAATTGATTCAATCCATACATCATTTTAGTTTATTACTCACTTATTAGTTAAATAATAAGATATCAAATACATTTGAAAAAAGAAGAAGATTTCAATCTCTTAATAAATACCACATTAAAAAGAATTGAAGATAATTACATTAAAATAATAAAACATTCTTACTTGATAAATAATATATGATAATATAATTACGCCGAAGGCGTTCTTTCTGCAAAGATGATCCATGCTCCTGTTGATAGATTCCTCGTCTATCCAACAAATTAGAATTTGCCACGTATTTATTCTGTGCAAATATTTCTGTCCGTCGATCATTTGTCTCGTTGTTCGGTTGTCATTGAAGCGGAGGTGCACTGGTGTTTTTTCTTTATTCAATAAACATCCGCACGTTATTTTAGGGTTTGAGGTAGGGTTTTATACACGTGTTATTTTAGGGTTTGAGACAGGGTTTTATCAGAGCTTGGCTTTTTATGCTCTGAGCTGTACACACCAAAGTCATAGGCGCGGGCGAATTTTTCGGGGGTTTCGTATGAGATGATCCAACTTCTTCTGGGATGTCGTATGAGCCAAGCCAACTTTTTCCTCTTTCGGAGTCCTTAAAACTGTCGCGACTTCAGTGAGTCGAGCCCCTGGTAGCTACCGAAGTTCTTAGCGCTAGACCCAATCCTTCTTTGCTGGAGCAGTCTCGCCAAGCTTTAGCGTGCATCGAGTCGGAGTTATGCCAGAAATTGAAGGCCATCGCCTCTCTTTTGGCTCCGCCGGGCATGGATGATGTTCAATGGCTATCTACCAAGGTAAGTTCTGCTTATTTTATGAATAAAGTTAGTTTAGTGTTTGAAAGGCGACGAAATGTCTCTAAACTAGTATTTGATGCGACTGCAGGAAGCCATGGAGGCTCAGGTCAAGAAAGAAGCAGAAAGGGAAAAGCTTCCGTACAAAGCCATCACACAGCTCTCCGAACTGTATCAAATCTATGACAGTCTCTTGATCGATGGGAAAACCCTACCCGCGTCGCCCAAGGAAAAAGCTTTAATGCTTTCGGATGACGAAAAATTCGCGAGTAACGAGGCCGAGAAGAAAATTGAAGCGTTGTTGCATCGAGCCTCTTAGAAAAATGCCTCGCTGAAGCTTGACCTTAGCGGACTTTTCCTCCACAGCGTGTCAGACACAATACAAAGCCCGTCATCGACACTTGTCCAGCTCGGTCTTTCTAATAATAACTTAGAGGTAAGGTTATTTCAAGAATGTTCTTTATTTGTAGTCCAGCGACGAATCTCTGTGAAGAGATTGATGGAGATTTAATTGTTTATTGCAGAGCTTCCCTATATCTGTGACGAGTCTGGTGAATCTTATTCATCTGGACCTTCATTCAAATCAGCTTACAATGCTGCTGGATTTCGTCGGGCACCTTGTGAAGCTTAAGGTCTTAAATGTTTCCGAGAATTCTCTTGCTGTGCTTCCCGATAGCATTGAAAGATGCCGGTAGGTTATTTATAAAAGAACTTTAGATTTTTTGTTTTAGTTTTGTTTTAATAACTGTAACCCTTGCCTCGTGTTATTCTTAATCGTTGACCTCGACATTAATTTTAAAATTCAGTGCACTGGAAGAGATGATAGCCGATTTCAACTAGCTCACGTGGTTGCCCGAGGCCCTAGTATTCAAACTGTTGAACATCCAGAAGCTGAGTGTTCGCTCGAACAAGCTCACTTGTCTTCCGTATTCTACCTCCCACATGATGTCTCTTCGCTTTCTGGATGTCCACATGAACAAAATTGGAGGTCTTCCAGAAGATCTTGAGAACCTGATGAATCTAGAATACCTGGATGAATTTTTTAGGGGTTTCGTATGAGACGAGCCAACTTCTTCTGGGATGTCGTATGAGCTGAGCCAACGGACTTTTAACAGCAGGTACTGTGATTCTCCTATACCATACATAGACTTTTGCATCCTTGCCTTCATTTGTGATAAAAGGCCAAAAGGGTTGACTGAACTTGCCAACAAATTCCCTGCCAACTTTGTAGAAGGCAACAATGGGATGTAGGAATAGGCTAACCTGGTAGCAAATTGAATGTAATTTTTTGGTGCAATTCTGTTACAAATCTGGCAGAAATTTCTGCATTGCAAGTTTGGATTGTAGCAATTGTAATATTTGGTTGCCCAAAATTTGCAATATTGTAATTTTTCATTGATGAAATTGGCATTGCTAACAGAAAATATAGCTTGCTACAAGATTATATGACTATATTAGCATTCTTTCCAAGAAGGTGTTGAGTAGGGTAATACTCACATTCATCAAACTTTATAAGGAGGAAAACCTCAATTTTGTTAATGGAAATCACGCTGCAATGGGTATGTATTGGATTGTGATGGTGAGCATTATCTCCAATTTATTTAGAAATCCATTGACCTCCAATATACATTTCATTATTGGAAGTCCATTGCCCTCCCAAATATGTTTCATTGCTAGCTTAAAAACCTCAAATTTGGTGAATAAAAATCACAAGGCATTGGGTATATATTGGATGGTGATGGGGAGCATTACCTTCAATTTATTTCGAAGTCCATTGTCCTCCCATATACATTTCATTGCATGCTTGGTAATTTGCTCCAGGCGGGATTTTATTCTCCTAACACTTATGTTTTGTTGGTTAAATTAGCATATGTTTTTTCCATTCATATGTGGAGGTCAACTTTCTTTTATTTAATGATCCCTTTAATTGGGTATCAGAGCAACTAGCTTTTATAGGTGTTGACACCTCCCAACCCAGGTTGGTGTGGCGTTTGACACAGGGTATTTAAATTGTTTTGTATAATGCAGTGAAGGAAGAATTGTTTAAATGATAATTTGCATCGTTTAAATGACAATTTCAAACATATGGATAAATTCAAAGTATAGAAATTAGAAATCACAATTTGTAAGAATTGAAGTTACAAAATGACTGAAATCATAATTTTCAAGTTGAATTTTAGTTTTCAAATATTCTAGATAGATTCGAAGCAGAAAATTAGTTTAGAATCACAATTTGTAAGTACTGAAATTACAATTTTCAAATTGAATTTTAATCAGATAAGTAGAAAATTTGACCTAACTAACAGGACGATATGATAAATAACATGAACACTTGCCAGGGGATTAACCTCATGAGAAGAGAACTAACTCAATCCCAGGAGAGTTCCATTTGAGTAAATTGTAAATATTGTTCAAATGTACAAAGCATTCAATGGTGGAATGAGAGAATTTGCTTGCAGAGTTCGTTGTGTATCTTAGATTTTTGCATTTTAATTGGGAATTGTTGCAAAAGTTAGCTACCTATTTGTTAATAAAATCCTTGCCAATCATATACATATTTTTTCTGCTAATTTATACTCCGGGAGTTTTGTCTACTTTGTGGTTTTTTATTTGTTGGTCCAATGATAAGATTTAGTGTAGTCAATATGTGTGAACATGTATTATGTTTATATTTTATCCTTATCTCTGTTGGGCGACTTGGCCTAAATTGATCACTTTCCCACAGTTTTGTTCTATATATTTCTTCCCTGGAAAAACCCTCTACGGGATTCTTCACGTTTTGTGAATGGTGTTGGGGTATCTTCTTGCATTTTTGATATTGTACCCATTTCATCCAAAAATTGGTAGTGTTATTTTCTTCTTGTAAACACAAGTATTGATTTGGGGGTTTAGAGCTAATTTACTTTTTGTTGCTTGTAAAAAATGTTTGAAAAGGCACAGTTGCCAAACCCTTCCCCTCCTCGGAATGCATGACGATGTCTACTGCAATGTCCTCATCAAATTGCATTGCATCATCATCATGTATCTTTTCCAGGTTTGAAATATAGTTCATGAGGGGCTTTCTATGTCTTCGCTAAATCCATTGATGAAGTTGTAGACAATGGTGATTCCATGTAACATTTCCATGTCTTCCCTTCTTTGCTTATTGCTGGGAATGCAATGCTTTCAATAGAAGTTTATTTTCACATATTCTTTGACAAGGAAAAAATCCCCAATATTTACAATAGAGCTATTGTATTGTTATCTCTAGGAATCATTAGAAAATAGGAATCTTGTCTTTGCACCTTCTGGTGGCAAACATTAGGTTAAAGCACAGTGATGTTGGGTTTTCATCGTGATGTCCTGTCCATGTGAAAGACTTGATAGGTTTTTTATTTTGATCCAACAACTGAGTTTTCTTTGTTTTATCCAATAAATTAGATGGTCGAGATTAGGATACAATAGCAAAGAGGCTTTGCCCCTGAGTTGCTTTCTTTTTTTTCCTCGTCACAAATATATGCAAAATCCTCCCTCAGATGTACAAGCAATCCTACCACAATGATGCTTATACAGAGGTCACAATTCCTATGATTGAAGTTGAAGCAGATGTCTGCCTTTGTCTGCAAAACAGACTGTAATGTGTCTGCTTTCTTAATATTAATGCCTTTTTCCATTTCCAGTCTTTTGAAGTTTCAAACCCTATTCTTTGAAAACTTATCAACTCTGTTTTGGTAGTTCCTTCAAACTTGCGTACTGAGGTTGTCACAAAGCAGATGTTTTTTTCTCTCTTTCTCATGGAATACTGAGTTTCAAAATTGATATTCGAAAGTGAAAAGGGGAAAATACTTGTTGCATTTTGGAAGGATGTAAAAAATAAAAATTTAACACCCCATTTGTCCCCTTTTGTTGGCGTTTGTCCATTTGTGATGCATCGAAGTCTTCAGATTTCCGCAAGGTAAGAGGTTATTAGAATCCTAAAAACTTGAAAGGATTTAAAATGTGCTACATTTAGAACTGCAAAACTCACTGCCCTTAATATATGTTGTATTATGGTAGGTTTTATGAATAGTGCATTAGATCAGACATGAATCAACCTTTAATGAATTTCATTTACGGAAAAACATTCCACAGAAAGTTGCAGGATTTTTCACAACGTTTGCATTTTTTCTATGTAATTGATAAAATACTGGCAAAAATCTACAGATTGTGCAAGGGATTATAAATGAGCTTCAGTCTCAAGGTGCATTGCCTAGAAGCAACTCTCGAGTATCGTTCTTGCCACTCGTTGTGGTCAAACGTTTGTGTGCTTAAGGCCCTTGATATTTTGGCCATATATTTAGCAAACTTTGAGATTTCTTCAATGTTGCCACCTTAACCTTTGTTACCTATTCAAAGTGTAAGAATTTCTGACATCTATTTCTCTTCATCTATGCAGGTTACTGAGAGTGGAAGGCAGGAGTTCCATCTTGTTGTCACTGTTGGTAAATTTTTTGTCATCTAGAATTTATGGCAAGTAAAAAATAGTGATCATGTGTGTTACAAGAGACAAGAGGGACTAAAGACAAATCCATTGTGGAGAGCAAATTCATGCATGACCAATTTGCTATTACAGATTCTCTAGAAGCTCTAATTATAGTTGCAACACCAAAGAAAGTGAGCTCTTTCAGCACAACATCTTAACAGTAACATCCATTTCACACTAATCATGGTTGAAGCTTTGATTAAATAACTCAAGTAGTGAAATATAAACAGTCGTGTTGGCTTGTGCATATGACATCACCACAACTTATAGGAGTGGAGTAAAACTAAATTCTTTACAGATTTTTAATTTGTTGTATAACTTACAGTGTGGGCATTTGGTGCTTGAAAGCAATGCCTGTTTCTTGTTGTAATCCGTGTAAAGTTATGATTTGATTTTGATTCCACATGCACACTTTAGTTCAAGTGGATGACCATCGTTGATATTTCTATAACTATTGATGGTTTGTAGAAATTTGGAACAAGAGTGTGACCATCATTGATATTTTTTTATAACTATTAACCATTTGTAGAAATTCTGAAGAACGGGGTGATCATCATCGATATTTTATATAACTATTGATAGTTTATACTGTAGAGTAAGATGGTTATCAAATAATATTAGTTCTCCATTAGGATCAACAATGGGAAATCGAACTTTAGATGCACTGGTTCAAGTATCAACACAAATTAGAAACTAACAAATGAGGGCTCTAATGGGACATGTGACTATACTTTGGGATATTAAAACTTGTCTTGTTCCTGCTGAAGTCCGCTCAGAGGATGTGGCAGGTAATATACGAGTGCCGCTACGGTTGCAACCTGTACTAAAAGGAGCAGTGACTTTGTTTTCAGCATATGGAGATTTTAATAACTTCCCTCGAAAACTCAGAGAAGGTTGTCAGAGGATTGGGGTAACCACGGTGGAAAAAAGATGCAGTAGATAAAGCTATTTTAGTTTACATGTTCTTATTCGCTCTTGATAATACCCCTCATTCTACCATTCTCTTAATTTCTAGTGATGTTGATTTTGCTCCTACTTTGCAAAAATTGGAACAACGTGGTTACACATTTTTGCTTTCTATTCTAGCAGGAGTTGGAGTCTCATCGGTACTTCTCAATGCCGGCCAATTTGTGTGGGACTGGCCTAGTGTTGCTAGGGGGGTGAGGGTCTTGTTCTTGCAAAATCCTTTTTATCACGGTCACCTGAGTTGGCTTGTTATTCACCTGGATGCTTCTCAAGTGATGACTCAGATCTCCAAAATGACAGATTTAGCTAGTATAATTTGCATTCAACACATAGGTAGCCCCTCAATTAGAAGACCTATTGTTCAACCCAAAATTATAACTTGCATTCAACACATTTAGCCACAAATTTGTCCAGAATTTCATTGGCAGGACCAACGGCACAAGCCAGTGTGACCATCTTAAGGGGCGTCAGTAGCTTTCCAATGCCATCTTCATTTGTGCAAAATACTATTCCAAAAGAGTTATAAAATAAAAAAGAATATAAAAAATAAATAGATAACTTCTTACCTGATGCATGGATAACAAGCAGTTCATGGTAGATAACTGATTTAACTACACATTTACAATGGTTTTCCATGCTATAATATGCCTTCCATCTAATAAAAATTATATTTTCAATACTAAGGTTACAATTAAGATTATGATTGATATTGGCACCTAAGTATTTATAGGAGTGGATCATCTTTAAAGATTGATTATTGAGAAAAAATTCATACTTGGTTTACTTTCTGTATTTTATAATCATGACTTTGGTTTTGTCAAAGTTTACTATCAAACCATACCTATTGCAAAATTCTTCTAGGACACTTTATTTTTAAAGTCTACAAGATGCTTGACCAAGAGGACAATGGAGGACAATGGTGTCAATGTATAAAAGTAGAATCATGTTGTAGTATTAAAGGTTGACTCCCTTGAATCCAATGTCTTTTAAGTACTTTAATGATCAATATAAATTTCAAAAGGGTAGGGGATACATGATAGCCTTGTTTTACTCCAATATTGCAAAAATTAATATCATCAAACCATCCTTGATTAGTTTTAAGCTTGATAATGGCTTTTTGTAGAGTTTATAAATGGAAAACTTAGGTTCAAAGGGATTTCCTAAGCTATCCATACAATTGAGAAGGTTTCATGTGGGAACCGTGTCGAAGGCTTCTTTGGTGTTATGACAAATTTCTCAAATCAACAAAGGAATATTATATTCTTTACTACTCAGATAGTTTTCAACAATGATCCTAAAGGTAAGGATGTGATCAATTGTTGATTGTTTTCCCTTGATGTGGTCAATTGTTGACTGTTTGTTTTCATCCATCAAACCATTATTATTTTCTAAATAGTTCTAGAAAGCTTGGCCAATAAATGACAAACCGTAATAGTTCAATAATGTGACTATTTGTTTTTATCCCTAGTTTTATAGATAAATATGATGGAATTCTTTGTCCATTGTTTAAGAAATTCAGTGTAGTATTTTGGGATAAGGATAAAGTCTTCAATCCTAAGAATTTCATCTTGATATCCTTCTACGCATTAACCTTTCCTTTTGCAAGTTTCATTTTGCCTTCTTTAAAGCCATTTGAGGAGAATAAGTTGAGGCTAAATTGTAGCATTCATAGGTATAATTTGTTTCCATAATTGCTTGGGGTTATGTTTAAAAATCTCTAAATGAGTATCCCAATGCTTGTTGATGAAGACTCATCTTTTATTTCTAATTAAGTTATTATATTCTTATACTCTTTGTAACTCTATAGATATAGTCATACCATCTATTAGTTTTGTACCGATTGTGTATGATGAAAATTTGACAAGGGTGATTATTGATATAATGAGTTAATTTGGAATTTAAGGCAAAAATATTGTAAAGATAAAAAAATTGAAGAGGCAGTGAAAGGTATGTGGATATCATTTTGAAGGTATGTTCGGAAGGACTTGGGATCTTATGCCTAAGTAGGAACTTTGTTTAAAATGCATTGCTTATATTGGAGTCATATTTAGGGATAATGTTCATTTAGGGATAACGTTACAAATATAGGTAACCTAGATGGGGTGTCAGGGTTACAAAGACATTTTTGTACAAGCTATGTGGATGGGGGAAGAATTCAAAGATGACATGAATGGTTTTCTTTCTCTCAATTTCCACTATGTTCATAATTAATGAATAAAATATTGAACAAGTGTAGGGTCTCTCTATCTATTAGTCCCCATATCCATAGATAGTTTTCAAATCATATGTTATACAAGTGTATCAATTGACATTGCTTCATGATTTATTGGACATTTTGAATAGTTGTATTTACATATTATATTTCACAACCACCTCACACTTCATCAACATTCGAAGTTTTTCAATGTATTGCAAGTGGTGAAGGCCCACCTAAACTAGGGTTTACATCTACCTTAAGTTTGAAACATTTAGTACATCGTAAGGTGTTTCCCTTACGGAAGTGTATGCTGTAATATGATGCTTGCACAGCTAAGAATTGTTCATGTGTGCTCAACAATGCAATTTGAACCATCTGAATTGTTTATCCATTTCTCCATGCTAGGTACAATAAATACATAGCCAAATACCTTAAAATTAGAACTTCATTTCACAAATAAGTTAGTTTTAAAGAGATTGGAAATAAAAATGTTTTTTAGGCCTACCAGATTCTAGATTCAACTTTTTGCAATGACATAACAAAAATTCAAACTTCAATAGCATGGGATACTCACTACTCTAAATTAACAAGAAACGTAAATAAACATAATCATTCCCTTGTAGGAGGGAAACTAATATTTCCCTAAGGATATCTAGAACTGGGCAGATAATAATGTTCCCAGCTGAAAAACACATCAAGGAACTAGTAGGACCTTGGAAATACCCCATGTTGGCTTCAAGACCATTGATTTCTAACTAGAGACATAAATGTTAGAGTTTGAGAGGTGGCGTTTGTGTTGGTGGGCCTATAAATTAGATTTGCTATAAACTGAATAAAACGAAAGATATATATGCTAAACTAAGGACAAATACGCTTCTTAAGACCATACAAACTACATGCCCATGAAAGAGGTTTCGTTAAGCTATGGTAGGTAACACTAATTGATCTACTTGGAACAAAAGTGCTTTAAAACTATAGTCTTATATGAAAACTAAGTACCGAGTTTGAAATTTTTACATATTCTTCTTGATTCCTAAAAGTCAAATAGATTTGCTAAACCAAGGAGAAATACACTGCTTATAAACTACATTCACATGCAAAAAGGTTTGGATAAGTTATGGTAGGTAGCACCCATTGTTCATCTTGGAACAAAATCTCTATGAAATAGAGTCAAGTTGTAGCAACAATATGCATATGTCGACATTTACTTATTAAATTCATGGAAAAATTCTCAAAACATTGTTTGAATATATTCAATCTTTGTAAGATCAACCATGAATTGTTCCAAGTGCTTTAAATGATATGATTATACTAGATGGAAATAAGGTTATTGTTCAATGAGTGGATGTAGTTGTTGGTGGTCTCTATAATGTGGTAGAACAATGCCACAAGGTGGATACTCTCCCCCAAAAATGGTTTATATGCCTACAATAGGCATTGTGGTGGCTCCCACTAGATTGCTCAATGATTTAACCAATTTTAAGTGATAGCCCGTTTCTTATATAACCCACAACTCTCTACTATATATGTCTATTTCCCTCAATTCTTTTAGACCATTGCCTTGTCCTTCTCTATATTGTCAATTTTAGGTCACATAACAATTCCTATGCTTTAAAATGGCATGGACCTCCTTTCCAAGCCTTAGGGATATTGGTTTTCAACAATTATGTGATCTCTCTGTGCAGTTTCACAACTCTACAATGCATGCATTTCAACAAAAGTGAAAGTATCTCTGCATTTACATTAAGACCTAGAATAAGATAATATTGTGGTATATATTTTAGAGGAGGAACATATATATGGAGATATCACAACTACACATTTACTAATTAACAAGGAATCATTGAACCCCCAAGTTCCTTGAAATGAAAACTTTAAAATCAAACCAAGAAATTGCAAATGAGTTAACATCATACTTTAGAAACAAACCAAAAATTAATTGAACCACACTTAGACCGCTTTATGGAAACCAAACAACACGCTCTTCATGAAATTTGTTTTACTACTCTTTTTTCACTTCATCACATCTACTTCCCCTTTTTTTTTTTTTTCGGCATTCCTTTGCACCTTATGGGGCAATTGCTAGTGATAAAACTAACATAAAAGTATACATTAGAGAAAAACAAATTTAGTGGTATAGATGAAATTTGATAAAATTTCATCTATTAAAGTCAATATAATTTTGATAAAATTAATAATATTATAAATAACTATAAGAAGAATAATATTGATTAACATTTATGAATAAAATCACAATACATTAAAACAAGGTGACATAACCATTACTGAATTGGAATGCTACATAATCAAACATGAAATCAACCATGGTCAAATATCCTCAATCATAGTCAAATATGGTTAGACAACTTTAACAATGGTCAACAACGATAAAATAAATGTCGATTATACTTAACTATGGTCAACCATAATCAAACATAAGAAACTATGGTAAACTATAATTAACTACGGTCGACAACATCAACTATAGTCAACAATAGACGATATAAGTAAAAAATATTCAACCATGGTTAACAAGTCAACTATGATTAACAAAAGTTGACCATGGTCAAACATAGTCAACCATGGACAACCATTCTCAACCATAGTCAACCAATGGTTGGCCATGTTCTACCAAAGTCAACCATGGTCAACTATTATCAAGCATAGTCAACCATGAGCAACCATGGTCAACCATAGCCAACCATAATAACCCATGGTCAACGTAGGTCAACCATGGTCAATCAAAGTCAACCAAAATCACCTATGGTCAACCAAATTCAACCATGGTCAACCATTGTAAGCCATAAACAAGTCAACCAAATCCAACCATGGTTAAGGAAAGTCAACCATGGTCAACAAAACACAATGATGTTCAACCATAGTTAACCAAAGGTCAACCAAAGTCAACCATGGTAAACCAAAGTCAACCATGGTAAACGAAAAAGCCAAACATCATCAACCAAATTCAACCATGGTCAGCCAATGTCAATCCATAAACAACCATAGTCAACCATGGTCAATGATGGTAAACCAATATCAACCATGGTCAACGATGACCAACTATAGTCAGATACAAAGAGAGATTAGTCAACCATAGTCAACCATAGTTAACCATGGTCAAACATATAAATAATCTTAATTTATTTCTAATTTGTTCATGGTGGACCATGGTCCACCATGGTCGACTATGGTTGACTAATCTCTCTTTGTATCTAATTATGGTTAACCATGGTTGACATTGGTTGACCATCGTTGACCATGGTTAACTATGGTTGACTATGGATCACTTTGGTTGTCCATGGTTGACTTTGGTTGGCCATGGTTGACTCAACAATGGTCAACCAAAGTTAACCGTAGACAACCAAAAGTTTATGGTCAACCATATGCAACCAAAAGTCAACCAAAGTTACCCATAAACAACCTAAGGTCAACCATAGACAACCAAAAGCCAACCATAGACAACCACAAGTCAACTATAAACAACTAAAAGTTTATGGTCAACCATAGACAACCAAAAGTCAACCATGATAATCTAAAGTCAACCATACTTTACCATGCTCAACCATGACTAACCAAAGTCAACTAAAGGTCAACCAAAGTCAACTAACGTCAACCATGGTAAACTAAAGGTTAACCAAAGTCAACTAACATCAACCATGGTAAACAAAACTCAACCAAATCCATCCATGGTGAGACAAATTCAACCATGATAAACCAATGTCAACCATGGTCAACCAAAAGTCAATGAAAGTCAACTTTGGTCAGCCAAAGTCAACCAAAGCGACCTAAAGGTCAAGCAAAGTCAACCAAAGCGACCTAAAGGTCAAGCAAAGTCAACTAATTTAAACCATGGTAAACCAGAGTCAACTATAGTCAACCATGCTCAACTAAAGTCAACCATAATTAACCAAAGTCACTCATTGTCTACTAAATTCAACCATGGTTGACTAAAGTCAACGATGTTAAACTAAAGTCAACCATGGTCAATTAAAGTCACCCATGTTCAACCAAAGACAACTATGATTAACGAAAGTCAACCATATGGTCAACTAAATTCAATCATAATCAACCTTGGTTAACCCAACTCAACCATAGTTAACCATCATTAATCAAAGTCAACCATATGGTTGAGGGTGAATCCATGAAGATGGGTGTCTATTTTGGGGGGTCTTGTGAGAAAACAAATTTGATTTTTTCATGTTTTTCAACTTTGGGCGAATGAAAGTGATATTTTTGTTTAGAATTTCATTTTTTCACTAAAAAGAAAACTTTTAGAGAATTATGTTAGCTTTATATTCATAACTTTTTCAATTTTTTTAATTAAGATTTGATATGTCGATTGGACAAATGTTTGACAGTGTATTCTTATAAAATGAAAGGACTACAAAATAGTCATGTTTTGTTGCGAATGTAAAATCATTGTTAAATTTGTTTTTACAAAAATAAAATATGCTACGTTAATCTACACACAATATACTACTGCATAACTATAAATTTGTAACCAATGGATCTATATACTAATTATTATATTTTTTTTGAATTCGATTAATGGAGAAACCTTATCAATTTTCAACATGTTTTGTGTTGCAAAACTTTTCTCTCAATTGACTATAAAACTAAAAACTATACGAATACCCTTTTGAAGTAGACACGCCAATTAACTACACCATATTTTTTTCAATTTTTTTGGTGGTGTATTTTTAAAGTTATGGATTTTTTATTTCACCGCATTTTGAAAGATATGAAACCAAACTTGACATATGTTAAGAAAAAAAAAATTAAAAATATCAGATCTCACCTATACAAAACAAAATCTATACATACGGAAAATAGATTCAATAATGAAACTATTGGTATCAAGTCCGATAGTCGCTTTGTAGTTTAAGAGATTGTTTTTACCTTTCGAAAATGGAGAAACCTGAACACTGTGCAGAAACGTGAAATTTTCAGGTCTCAGAGATTATTCGGCCGAATAACTTTTTTCTGCAACGGAACTGTTATTTACAACAAAGATTGTTCGGCCGAATAACCTTTTTCTGCAATGGAACTGTTATTTACAACAAAGGTTGTTCGACCGAAAAACTAAACGCAAAAACTTTTTCGTCGGCCAAATTAAAAAAATTTAAAAAAAATGTTTATACTTGTATAAATAAAACTAAATAGATTTATTATTTTTGCACATTTTATTTTCGCATATTTGTAGTCAAAATATTTTTTAAGGGGTTTTCAAAGGAGATTTTTTTTGTAAAATGAGTTTTTTTTTACAAGGTATTTTTTTTCTTCTTATTTCTTTTCAATGGGTACATTCAAAAAGTTTTTTTCTAAGGCATTTTTGCAAAAGAGTTTTTATTCCAAGGTATTTTTCCTTCTTATTTATTTGCAAATGGTTTTTTCAAAGAGTCTTTTTTCCAATGTATTTTTGCAAAGAAGTTATTTTTTTGTAATGGGTTTTTTCAAAATATGTTTGCAAAGGAGTTTGTTTTTAAAAAGTATTTTTCCAAACTTTTTTTTCAAAGAAAGTTTCTTTCCAAATGGTGCATTTAAAGAGTTTTTATTTCAAGGTATGTTTGCAAAAAAAAAAATATTCCAAGTTATTTTTGCAAAGGAGTTGTATTTTTCCTTCTTATTTCTTTGAAAGAAGTTTTTTGAAATAGTTGTTTTCCCAAGATATTCTGCAAATGAGTTATTTTTTTGCAAGGAGTTTTTTCTAAGAGTTTTTTTCTAAGGTATTTTTGTATTTCTTATTTCTTTGCAAATGGTTTTTTCAAAGAGTTTTTTTTTTCCAATGTATCTTTGCAAAGAAGTTATTTCTTTGCAATGAGTTTTTTCAAAGTATTTTTTTTCCAAAATATTTTTGCAAAGGAGTTTGATTTTACAAAGTAATTTTCCAAGTGTTTTTTTCAAAGAATGTTTCTTTCCAAGGTGCATTTAAAGAGTTTGTATTCCAAGGTACTTTTGTAAAGAAGTTTTCATTCCAAGTTATTTTTGCAAAGGAGTTGTATTTTTCCTTTTTCTTTATTTAAAATGAGTTTTTTCAAATAGTTGTTTTTCCAAGATATTTTTGCAAATGAGTTATTTCTTTGCAAGGGGTTTTTTCTAAGAGTTTTTTTCCAAGTTTTTTTTGCACTTCTTATTTCTTTGCAAAGAGTTTTTTCAGAGAGTTTTTTTTTTCCAATGTATTTTTGCAAAGAAGTTATTTTTTTGCAAGGGTTTTTTTCAAAGTATTTTTTTCCTATATATTTTTGCAAATGAGTTTTTTTTACAAAGTACTTTTACTAGTGGTTTTTTCAAAGAAGATTTCTTTCCAAGGGGTGTATTTACAGAGTTTTTTTTCCAATATATTTTTGCAAAGAAGTTTTTATTTCGACGTATTTTTACAAAGGAGATGTATTTTTCCTTCTTATTTATTTGAAACGGGTTTTTTCAAATAATTGTTTTTCCAAGTTATTTTTGCAAAGGAGTTATTTCTTTGCAAGGGTTTTTCAAAGAATTTTTTTTTCAAGATATTTTTGCAAATGAGTTTTTCTTTCCAAAGTGGTTTTTTCAAAGAAATTTTTTTCCTAGGTATTTTTTCAAATAAGTTTTTTTTCCAGTGATTTTACAAAGAAGATTTCTTTAGAAGGTGTTTTTATTCTTTTCCAATGGGTTTTTTCAAAGGAGATTTATTGTCAAGGAGTTTTTATTTCTTTCCAAGAAGGTTTTTTTCAAATGAGATTTCTTTTCAAGGGGGTTTTTCAAAGGAAATTTCTTTCCAATGGGTTTTTCTTCAAAAAACTCTTACAAGATTTTGATAAGGTGAAGTAAATTTCAGTTCATTTGTTTATAAATTTTGTAACTGTTTTTAAATCTTAATTTTTATTTTTTTTTACTATGAAATGATGATTCTTTAATTTATCATATATAGATTAACAATCATGGGCAGTAAAAGAAACCGTCAAAGAAAAGGTGATCGTAAACGTGATGATGATGATAATAGATAAAAACAAAAAATCAGATGTCATGCCAAAAAAACAAGGCTTGCAGAAATGCAAGAGACAATTATTGAAGATATAATACAGATTTACATGATAATGTTGATGAAATGGAAATTGAAAATATAGTATAAAAAGAACAAATTGAAGTTGAAGAGATCATTGTTGAAGATGTAAATAGTGATTTACATGCTAATATCGTTAAAGTTAATATTGAAGATCAAATTCAAGATTCAGAAATTGGACCTAGTATATATATATTATGTATTTTTCAAATTCATTTTTTATAATGAATTGTATTTTTTGATATATGTTACATTAAATTTAACTTGATGTACATGTACTTTTACCATTGATGATGAAATTTTAGAAGACATTGATTTCAACAAATATGGAAAAAAAATACCCAAACATGTTCCATAATATCATGCTAGAAAATTTTATGATGATGTTCTAAAGGACTATTGAATAGCAGGACAAACACAAATTTTGAGATGTCTATTAGTGTCCAAGAAGTTAGAAGGTGCTACGTCATTATTGGGTATTCACATGGCGACAAAAGAGTCGAAATTGAAATATAATGTAATATAAAATATAGGTGATGTAATACAAAAATTTGGAAAATCCAGGAAGAAAAATACCAATGCTGCACATAGAGCAATTCAAACAACAATTGTTTCAGCTAGTACTAGACAAAATCGTTTGACAGCACAATTAGCAAAAGAAGTTGGAACCTCAAGAAAGACATTATACAAACATAGCAAATTCAAAATGCAAATAGATGAAAATGATGAACTTATTTGCTGGGCAATTATTTGTAGACAGCCTTACAAAGATAGAATGGGAGCAGGTGTTAAAGATATTGTACGGGAATATTGATTGGAACATGCTCGAATTTCACCAAATTCAAGGGATGTGATATGACAAAGAATATCACGAAATGTATATGAAAGCAGTCCAAAACATATAATGAAAATGACACAAGTACAATTGTTCAATAAATTCAAAGAAGATCATCGTGGAATTAATGTGTCAATCACTACATTTGTGCAACAAAAACTATGGTATGTTAGACCTATTACTATACGTGACACTTATTGTTTCCATTATCATGTGCAATTTCAATTATATTATGACACGTTTCTTGAATTTAGTAAAATGTTTTGGACAAATTCACCACCACCGCCCACAATACGTGAATTCATATCTCAAACTCTGTGTGAGAGAGATCACGATGAAGCATTTTATAATAAAAAATGTGTCAATGGAAAACATTGTCATCGTTGTGGAAATCTGGTTTTATTCCACAATAAATATCCTATCGATAATGATCAGTCGCTGTCAAATGTAACTGTTGATTGGATAAGATATGAATACAACAATTATACTACAAGTTCCAGTGATGCACATTTCAAAAGAATTGATTTGCGAGAAGATAAAATATGTGTGACAAATTTTCTCAAGAAATTTGAAAGTGAAATTTATAAATACACCAAGCATTCACATAGAGCACAATGGAAAGACCTTCAAATCAAACAGTCTCGTGAAAATTTTCCAGCAGGAACAATTTTGTCAGTGGTTGATTTTGCAGAAAACTACACATTTGCTGCACAAAAAGAGATACCAAGTGAATACTATCATTTTGACCAAGTTTCGATATTCGTCTATGTTCTATATAGACATTCTCAACAGGATATTGATTGTATTGAAATCACGTGTGACAATCGAGATGTGATTAAAGAATATCACTTTTATATCAGCGATGATCGTGCACACGATACACATTTTGTTCGGAATTGTATTGAAAATATTTTCTACGATTCACTAAAAAAATGTGAAGTTAAATTCAATGAACATGGGATATGGTCGGATAGATGTGCGGGACAATTTAAATCTTCAAAATCATTTTATTGGCTATGTCGGCTTCATAAAGCATTGAATATTAAACATCGCTGGAATTTCTTTGAAACTGGACATGGAAAAGGTGAATATGATGGTGCAGGAGCATGCGTAAAAAGAGCACTTCGAAGATGGAAAATAAACCATTCTTTTGCATGATTTCATTCAGCTGCAGAGGTTGTCCAATGGTGTAAATTATATCTAAGCCACGATTATAATCAACAATCAAAAGATGTGCTTAGATATGTACACGATTTTTTAATTTATATTAATTGTCAATTTAAAAAAATGTACACTGACATCAAAAGTTGTCATTTGTGATTTATCATTTATTGTGTAGGGTTTTTTGGCTTGTTGGGATCCAAGATATAAATAGATCAATACCATACGACGCTAGCACCATACATGGGAATAGATATTTTCACTCTATTCAAACAAAATCCTTCCAAAATGTGTTTGCATTTGACAGTAGAAAACAATCATGCTTTTATCATATTTACACTGAAAATGTTGAATCTACAAAAGTTTGTGAAAACATAATGAACAACTACGTAAAACATTGGAAACATTCAGAGATTAATCCTAAGGGGAAAATGCCACTAGCAAGCATAGAAGAATTAGAATCAGAAGAAATAGCAATATCATCTGATGGTGACAGAATTTCAGATCTTGTTAGAGAATGTAATGATCTTACAACTTTTTTGTCGATTGTTCATTCTTGTCCATCACCTTATGTGTATAGTCAATTTAATCAATTTAAAAACCTTAACACCAATTGTAATTTGCACAGGGGATGTTTTCGTTGTGATTGCACCTTTAGACAACAACGAAAATGTGAAGTATTATTTGATGCGATGCATTGAAGGAAAGATGAATTTATTGGAGGAATACAATGACAACGGATATACATACGAGAGAGGATCCATCATTTTAAAAGGCTATTTTTTTTAGCAGATCCATATGACTGATGTGGCTATCCCCACACTCTGCCCCAAATCTTTACTTTTGACTAAATGATGTAAGTGAGGAATCACCAAGAAACCTGCTAGATTTTGTATTCATTTGATCCATTTCATGCTTCTGTAATGTACTTAATAAATGAGAAATTATTATTCTTGATCCATTACTAGTTTTGTGGTGGGCTGAACAATCCATATAAATATGATCCATGATTTTTTTAGAATATCACTTGTGTAAGTTCACATAACTGAAATCATGGGGAATGGAGATAACGATCATTTGATTTTTAATCATAAGCAAGGATTTTAGGATTGTGAAGTTTATGCTAAATTAGAGCAATGATTATTGACAGCAAATCGATGAAAGTTCCTCAAATTGATGTCTAAAATCATTGCTCTAATTTAGCATAAGCTTCACAATCCTGTAATATTTGTTTATGATTAAAAAAGAAAAAAAAACATTAAATCCCCATTTGTCATGATTTCAGCAGCATCTATAGTTTACCAACTAACAAAATGTACATGAACATTGAAAATATGAATCACTAGTTAAAAATTGAAAATATGAATCATTTATACAAATTTCAATTTATCATTTATATGAAATTCAAGTTTTAGGTTGAAACCAAGATTCTATATATCAAGCAAACATTAATTCTTAACATTCCTAACATTAGATTGCACCTATCAAAACTTCCTAACATTAATTCTTAACATTCCTATCAAAACTTGAACTTAACATTCATTTTTAATATTTCTAACATTCCTATCAAAACTTCATAATATTCATTCTTAACATTCCTAACATTCTTATCAAAACTTCTTAACATTCATTCTTAACATTCCAAACATTCATAACATGAGATTGCAACTATCAAAACTTCCTAACATTCATTCTTAACTTGAACCTAATATTTATTCTTAACATTCCTAACATTCCTACCAAAACTTCCTAACATTCATTTTTAACATTCCTATCGAAACTTCCTATCCTATCAAAACTTTCTAACGTTCATTCTTAACATTCCTATCAAAAATTCATATCCTATCAAAACTTCCTAACATTCATTCATAACATCCACTCTTAACATTCCTAACATTAATTCTTAACATTACAAATATTCCTAACATTCTTAACATTAGATTGCACCTATCAAAACTACCTAACATTGATTCTTAACATTCCTAACATTCCTATCAAAACTTCATAAATTCTATCTAAACCCTGACATTAGATTGCACCTATCAAAACTACCTAACAGTCATTCTTAACATTCCTAACATTCCTATCAAAACTTTCTAACATTCATTCTTAACTAACTTCCTAACATTCATTCTTAATTTGAACCTAACATTCATTCTTAACATTCATATTAAAACTCTCTAACATTCATTCTTAACTTGAACCTAACATTCATTTTTAACATTCCTATCAAAACTTCTTAACATTCTTACTTACATTCTTAACATTCCTATCAACACTTCATAAATTCTCTCTAAACCCTAACATTAGATTGCACCTATCAAAACTACATAACATTCATTATTAACATTCTTAACATTCCTATCAAAACTTCCTAATATTATTACTTACATTCCTAACAGTCCTATCAAAACTTCCCAACATTTATTCTTAACATCCATTCTTAACATTCATAACATTCATTCTTAATATTCCTAACATTAAATTGCACCTAACGAAATTTCTTAACATTCATTCTTAACATTCCTATCAAAACTTCCTAACATTCATCCCTAACAATTATAACATTCATATCAGTATTTACATCTCAACACTGATTTTTTTTATATCTACATACATTCATAAATATGCAAAAGCATATTCTAAACATTTACCACACATAATATGTAAGTTCAATGTACATGTATATAATAATAAAAAATCATTCATGAATAGGTGAGTTTAATGTACATATGTATAATCCAAAAAGCTCCTCGATGTCCAAAACTACAATATATATATATATCAACAAATAAATAGCAATATAAATCATTCTCTAAATGAAAGTCCACCACTATCCTCCATTAGGATCTTCCCTTGGACTCGATCCAACTTGCAACATGTATAAAAGCAGATTATGAATATCATAAATTATTTAAACAATTTTAAATTAAATTCAAACATTAAAATATTAAATTTATATCAAAGAAAAATTCAATTATTAACAAAATTACCTCAAATTCTTTAAATGCAAGTCCACCACTATCCTCCACTGGAGTCTTCCTTTTGCCTCGAATAGATCAAAGAGACTCATCCACTAGAATCTTCCCTTTGCCTCGAAGAGACCAAAGCTATAACATGTATAAAATCAATTTATAAATCTCATAAATTATTTTAAAATAAATTCAAAAAATTAAAATATTAAACTTATATATCAGATAACAGTTCAATTATGAACAAAATTACCTCGGTGCCAATATCCACATCCATCAAGGAACCTATATCTTCACCGTCAATTTCCATATGTTCTCTTCCCTAAAATTTAAATTTTGTTAATAAATAAAACATAGTGCAAACAAAAAAAATTAAAATTAAGTAATTAACTTAAAACCGAAACAAAATAAAATAAAATCATTAGCTCACAAAAGATGGAAAATCATCTAAAAAGTTCAAATCTAAAATAACATGCATGGATAAGTCAAATTAACAATAAGATACATAGTTAAATTTAAAAAAAAATGATAAAATATCTTTCAAACATAAATATAAATATGTAAATAATAAATATATCTCACCAATATGCCCTTCTACATTTTCTACATTTTCAACATTTTCATTAGTGGAGACTCAAAAATTATGTTCATTCAACATTCTAGAAAATTGCAACCAATAAACATTTACGTAATGTATTTATTACTATACATCAAAACAGGGATAATATCAACATAGATATAATGTAACAAAAAGTTCAATTCAAAATGAATAAAAAAAGAATATAGATTGAAAGTACACAAACCTCTCATAAACTCGATGTGTCATTGGACAAGACATCCGAAACTATATCACGACAAACCTTAGCATAAGCCTTGAGATCTTCAATGCTCATTCCATCTAACTCATCTTTCGTTTTGTAAACAAAATTTTGCCGAATAGTGGCTCGAGCCCTCTCTTGACTCAATCCCACATCAACTCCTACTAATGCCGAAGTTAAACCTTCAGCAACAGCATGCCTTGCAGTTGTCCCAAGTTCTGATGTGGACTCTATTTCCGATTTGTAAGTCACAAGCCTAGGTGGAAAAAATATCTGAGGTGGAGGTCGAAGAGTAATGGGATATCTAAGAGCACCTTTTCTATCGTATATTCGCCCATTTCCAACTCCGTAAAAGTCGAAATGCATATCAGTATAGTCCGGCTTCATATTTAATAAAAACTCGGCATAAAAAATTTGGCAAAATAATTAGAAACCTTATCATTCCATGGCAACCGACCAAAGGCTGCAAGGAACCGATCATATAAATGATGTGCAAGATGAGGGTGCTTAAAATATTGCACTTTCAATGATTTTCTCTTTAGGCCCTCTTTGAAGTTAAACATTCCCATGGCCTGTTCTTTTGTCACTCTCTCATTCACAACAACCCACTTATCTGGACCCATCACTTGGGCCCTTCTTCTCCGCATCAAGTCAACAAAACCATCTGTTGTTGGTCCAAGATCCTCATATACCTCAATGAATTTTTGTAATGATCCCAAAACCATCTCTAAACTTTGTTTGTTCTCTGGAAGGAGATCCAAACAAGAAAGATCACGTTGCAGCCTATCATAGTGAGATTTAAAACTTTCAAGGGTCGTTTGTGAAAGACCACTTTCCCATGGAAGCTCCACAGATAAATTAGATGGATAAGTTGTTTTGGGTGTACAACCCTCGGCTAGTTCAACAAATTGTGTCCTGGCTCAACCTTCGTCACCCTATGTAGAATGACGAGCCTCTTGGGGACCTTGCTCTGCACCCGTGTCTGTCTCCCTTGCTCGATCTTCCTCCCTCTCTGCTTCTAATACAAACAAAGTTATGTGTAAACATGTACAAACTGCATACACACAAAAATACAATTTATACATGTATTAAAATATTGATGTTCATATCAACAGAAGGTCGAGATCGATGTTCTCCCACGGAAGATAAAGGGGAACCATTTGTACTCCTATCGCCCCGTTGATGATCGAATGAATGTGAACTATACAATAAGCTTGAATCCTGAGTTGAAGTCGACAACCTTTAATTATCAATTGGGACACCAACTCCCGAAGAATGTGATGACCTCGTACGCTTTTGCCTCGAAGACTCCTCTCTTTCCATTTGATATGATATCTACACTTACAGAACTATCAACTCATAGCATATACAAATTCTACATGTTAATTCTACAATTTCTAAGACCTAGCTGCTAAAGAAACTAAGTTCTTTAATAAAGACCTAAATATACCTAATATCATCTAATGGTTTTTAAAATGAATATAGTTAATATTGTTGGATGTATGAAAAATTAATGTGCCAATCTTTTAAGTGTTTTTGATGTTTTAAATTAATGGAACCAATATGGTTAGATATTAAGTGAAGGTTATATTTCTTTATGTCAAGGAATCAGTTCATGAACATGTTAAATCTTAATTTAAATCATAAATTAATAGCTTATTTGATATTTTAATAATTTAAACATAAATTATATCTACAAATATTTTCATTATTTCATAGAATCATAAAAAATCGTTCTCAATTTGAAACTGGTACCTTTACTTTAAGAAAGTCCTATTTTTCCATGAACATAGAAGCAAAAAGCTCTAAACACAATGAGAGCTTGGACTGTACAATATATTTTCATTAAGTGATTGAATGAAGTAAACCACTTATAATAACTATTTTTTAAAAAAATTAAATTTTTTCTACATACCTGTACATATCATCATCAAACAAAACTGTTTACGATGACAGAGTTCATGAACTTTGTCTCACGGAAGATAACAAGTGTTCGGCTTAACAACGGTGACGATTCATGGTATTATGTTTTCTGATTTTTCCATGTTGCAACCTAAGGAAAACATAATACCATGAATCGTCACCTTTGCCAGGCTAAAACTCAAGACCATCGTTTTTCCTCAATTAGTTTCTCAATTCAATAGGAGTGTTGCCAACAGTATTGAGTTTCAACTTGGCCAATACTTATTAGCTATTTTATAGTTAGTGAATTGAAAGTGGCTAAGTCAATGCAAAGAAGAAAGGTAATAAGTTTGACTAAATAAACGAGTTTTATAATTGTACCTTATTTAAATATTACAATTTCATTTTTCATAACCTTTCTCGTAAGGTAATAAGTTTGACTAAATAAACTAGTTTGATAATTATAACCCCAAAAACTTGTGACAGTTGACTTCAAAACAAAGATTCATTTTTAACAATTTCCTTTCCTCTAAATCCCATTATGAAACAATCGAAATTAAACATATAAATAAACATACACATAGATTATTTATGCAAATTGACATATGGACAGAGTCCATGGACTCTGTCCATGGAGAGAGTCCATGAACTCTTCACTCACTACTTTGTTTTGTGTTTTTTTTGCTCATTGAAATAATTTAGAAAACTAAGTTTAATTGTTATATTGACTACCACAAATAGAACTAGGTATTATTTCAATATAATAAGGAGTTTAAATTTGGCATCTCTTAAATGTTAATCTAAACATGGTCATAATGTACTAACTTTGAAACATATAGAAAAAATCCTATAGAAACAACCTAGCCATAATAGCTCATAAATTAGACCTCTAATAAAGACTAATATGATTACAACAAAGATTAAGAATTACCATAATATATGATAGTTCAAAGCTTACTCATATCTATGGGATACAATAGCTATAACATAACACACTAAATAATGGTAATCATAAGTTAAGCATGATGATGTGACTAAATAGGTAAAGCTGTTGTAATTCAATTCAATAAGCTAATACCATTAGTTAGGGTTAAATGACAGATATGTGAGCAGTTCATTACCTCATGAGCTTTGGATAACTAGTGTAATTAGTAACCAATGATAATACTTCTATGTTTTCCGTATTATAGTTATAATGCATATTAAAATTGAGCTTGAACCTCTATTAAATCCCAATGATGACAATAGCTCACTTATATCAACATATTCAATCAAAACTAGTACTTAACTAGTCTGGATCCCATTAAAGCAGAGTACATTTCAAGTTATAAAAGATGTTATAGTTAACGAGCTGTGAATTACAAAGTCAAAATAAAGCTCACAGCTTATGACATATATATAAAGTAAGTCCATTAGTATATGAGCTTACATAGGTAGTTAAGATGAGTCTTGTATTCACGGTATGATAGAACTTAGCTAATTACATATATAGTTATTATATAAATTACAGTACTACCAGCTAGTGATCTTGATGTCACATATTGGTCTTATATCGAATAACAATCATAGTTGAGCTATACTAATCCTTACAACATCAGTATTGGTATAATTACTAATAATGTTATTTAAGACTCTTAGTTTGTATATGTTCATTGGCTTATATGCTCTTATATGCTCTTATAGATGTCAACTCTTAATTATCCTTATATGTTGATCTTACTACTAGTCCCATTGGTTCAGCTGTATACGTAATATATGGTGTTATAGTTGTACTAAAAGCTATTCACATTAGTGCTTACTTTGTGTCCATATTACACTATGATCCTTATATGGATAATCTGAGCAGGAAATGTAAATATTATTATAATCGCTCTGAAAAATGATAGTAGATTAATTAAGTGTGAGGTATTCATCTCTTAAAAATGATAGCAGATTCGTTAAGTATTACAGTATATATGGTAGTCAGTTTTTTCTTATGTTCTCTGTATCATCTATGATGTTGAATCATATGGGCAGAATGGAAATAGAGTACTTATAACTAAGATACTTAAACATAACACTATGCATGACAACTAGTATAGCATTACTTTTGTGGAATCCATTATGTTTATACTCTTTTTATCTGTTCTGAATTCAAAGCATGACTACATATAAGCTTTCAACACTGGTATCCTGCTAACTTAGCTTCTAGTTACTATTAACTTAAATTTCCCTATACTAATTAAACATTACATGGACAGGAAATTAAAATTACATTGGACATACATTGGATTTACTCTAAAAATTAAACATTACATGGACAGGAAATTAACATACCTGTCTAAACGACGAAGCCGAAAAAAACCGACCAAACCGAACAACAATTCACTCAATCTGAAACTTGCAAATATTAGAAACAACTTATTAAAATATTAAAAACAACAACAACAAAAAATAAACGAATTCAACAAAAAACAGAGAGCTTACCTGCAAACTGAAAGAGGTGGCAGAACAGCCGAATAGAGCAGCGGATCTCCACGTCGAATGCAGGGTAATGAAACACCCAAATACAGGGTGGAGGAACACTCGAATGCAGCAACCAAGCAACCGGCGGAAGAACGCAGCAGAAGGGTGGCAGATCTCTGCGCCTAGAGGGTTGTGGATCAGACGAACGCAGAAGCAGGGTGGCGGACAAGTTCCAACAGGCGGGGAAACAGACGCAGGGTCCCGACGGATTAAACGAATGCAGGGTGATGGACAGGGTCCAACATACGTGGACAAACGGGCGTAGACAAGCGGCGAGGAGACAAGAGGGGTCCGACTGAGCAGCTGACGGGGATAGAGGCGAGGTCCGACAGAGCTGTTGGGGCCAACTGCAGAGCAAAACTGAAAAATGTGGGTCGTAGCCGAGCTTTTATGCATAATAATTATTCGGTCGAATAAACATGGTACCGTCGGTTAAATTTATCGGTCGGCTATGCGTCGCACGCATTTCAAGGACACCATTAATTTTAACGGTTCACTATTAAATGTTATTCAGATGAATAACGACTCTATTATTCGGCTGAATAACCATATTTATTCGACCGAATAATTATGGTTATTCGACCGAATAAATATGGTTATTTGGACGAATAGCTTCTGCTATGTTTCTCGAGCGCTCGATTCTCATGGAAGTGTTACCCAACTTCGTGTTTCCACCCTTGAGCAAGGTTGATGAATAATAATAATAACAATAATTGACTACGATTGTTAAAAATAATATTAATATTATTATAAACCATGGTTGTCTATTAACTATGGTTGACCATGGTCAACAATAGCCAACCATGGTCAAACATATTCAACAATGGTCAACCAAAGTTAACCATGGTCGACCATGGTCAACCATGGTTAAACAAAGTCAACCATGGTCAGCTCTTGTCAAACAAAGTCAACCTCATGGTTGACCATCATTGACTATGGCTTCCCATGGTTAATGATGGTTTCTTAGTATTAATAATAATAATAATATTATTGTTATTATTATTAGTGGTCGATTATGATTGACCATGGTCAACTAATCAATTATGGAAAAACAAAGTCACCCTTAGCCAACCATGGGTAATTATAGTCAATTAATCAGTCAAAGTCAACCATATTTAAACAAAGTCCACAATAATCAACCATGGTCAACCATAGTCAATTATGGCCAACCAAAGTCAACCATAGTCAATTTTGGCCAACCAAAGTCAAGCATAGTTAAACAAAGTCCATAATAGTCAACCTTAGTCAACCATCCCAACCAAAGTCAACCATAATTGGACATGGTCAATCATGGTCAACCATAGTCAACCATGGCCAACTAAAGCTAACCATAGTCATCCATGGTCAACCATGGCCACCAAAGTTAACCATAGTCAACCGTGGTCATTTAAATTCAACCACAGTCAAGCATGGTTGTCCATGGTCAAACAAAGTCTACCATGGTAAACCATAACCATGGTCAACCATATGGTTGACTTTGGTTCACGATGTTTGACTATAGTGACCATGGTTGACTTTACATTTTGACTATAATGACCATGGTTGACTTTAGTCTACCATGGCATTATGCCATGGTAGGCTAAAGTCAAACATCGTGAACCAAAGTCAACCATATGGCTGACCATGGTTGACTATGGTTGACCTTGTTTGACCATGGTTGGTTAACAACAACAATCAACTATGGTCAACCATTATGAGCCATGGTCACCCAATGTCGACCATAGTCAACCATGGTCAACCAAAGTCAACCATGGTCAACCCAAATCAACCACGTTCAACCATACTTAACCATCCCCAACCAAAGTCAACCATATTGTTGAGCATGGTTGATATGGTTGAATTATTGATATGGCTTGATAATAATAATAATAACCAACTACAATTGTTAAAATTAATAATAATATTATTATTAACTATGGTCAACCTCGGTCAACCATAGTCAACCATATGGTTCACTTTAGTTAACAATGGTTGACTATCGTTGACAATGGTTGACTATGTTTGACCATGGTTAAACATGCTTGACTATGGTAAATCGTAGAAACCATGTCAAACATTTCCAAACATGCTGACTATGGTTTTTCATGCTTGACTATGGTTGAGCATGGTCAACCATGGGCAACCATAAGCAACCACGGTCAACCATAGTAAACCATGTCAAACATTTCCAAACATGGTCAACCATGGTGAGTAATGGCCAATAAATATTTTTATATAATATTAACATATATCTTAACAACTATATGATCACCATGTGGTTGATAGTAATGTCCAACCATGGTTGGCCATGGTTTGTTATGGTTGAATATGGCTATGGTCACTATGGTCACCCATGGTTGACTCCATGGTCAATGATGGGAAACCATATTCAACCATGGTCAACCATAGTAAACCATGTCAAACATTTCCAAATATGGTCAACCATGATCAATAATGGCCGACAAATAATTTTATATAATATTAGCATATATTTTAACAACCACATGGTCGACATGTGGTTGATAGTAATGGCCAACTATGATTGCCCGTGGTTGACTGTGGTTGACTATGGTTTCCCATGGTCAACCATAATCAACTATTATCAACCATGACCATGGTTCACCATGGGTAACCATAGTCAACTATGGTCAACCATAGTAAACCATGTCAGACCTTTCTGACCATGGTCAACCATGGTGAATAATGACCAATATATATTTTTATATAATTTTAATATATATCTTAATTACTAATTTATTTCTTATTTAATTTAATTTATTTATTTAATATTTAATATTTAAATAGGTATTTGCTATTTATTACAAATATTTAAATTTATTTATTAACTATAAATAAATTATTGTCATTTAAATAAATATACTATTATTAATAAATATTATTCTTTAATAATATTAATTATTATAAAAATAATAATTAATATTAATTCGTTCGTCATGGCTGGTCAACCAAAGTAAACCACGGGAAAACAAAAGTCAACCATAGCCATAAATATTGACTTTGGTTGGGTTGACTTTTGTTGGATTACCCTACCATTATTTTTCTTCCTTCATTTATTTAATTAATTTTAATATCAAGAATCTTCTTAATTTATTTTTAATATTATTTATTTAAATTATTTTTAATATCAGTTATTTTATTTTTAATTTACATTTGATATCTAATATTTTAATTTTCTTTTTTTAATAACAATTATTTTACTTTTCTTTACTATCATGTTTTATTTTGAATTTACCTTTAATATCAATTATTTTACTTATCTTTAATTTTTGTTATTTAATATATTTTATTTTTTTAAATTTTTTTTCACTTATATTTATTTACTTTAATTTTATTTATTTATTTTATTTTATTTACTTTATTTTTATTTTTATTTAATTTAATTTAATTGTATTTCTTTATTTTATCTTATTTTATTTCTTTATTTTATTTCTTTATTTTATTTTATTTCTTTATTTTACTTTACTTTATTTATTTATTTAATTTAACTTATGTTTTTACTTTACTTTAATTTTTTTTACTTTACTTAATTTAATTTAATTTATTTTTATTCTATTTTTAATTTACTCTCACTTTACTTTACTTTAGTTTATTTTTACTTACTTTACTTTTATTTTATTTCTTTATTTTTTTAATTTAATTTATTTTAATGTTATTTTATTTAATTTACTTTAGTTTATTTTAATATGTTTTAATATTTTTATTTAATATTTTTAATCTAATATGCAGTTCCTTTCATTTTTATTTTAAAATAACATTTTTATTAAAATTTTAATTTCGTTATTTCTTTGTCGGGCCGATTGTCTACTAGCAATTACTACATTTTTAAATGTGGTTGATATTCATCGATCAACGAATATCAACCACTTTTAAATGTGTGGTCATGGTTGATATACGTCGATCGGCGAATATCGACCACATTTAAAAATGTGGTTGTTGCTAGTAATTAGTACATTTGAATCCCTAACATATGTATATTTTCATTGCATATAACCCTGTTCATGTAAACTATCAAATAGAATGTATACATTGTATGGATTGGGTTGTATACATTGTATGGACTCGTAATGGGTATACCTTTCAACCATTGCATGACTGATGGCGTTGGAATCGCCTGATTTCTAAAAGATGAATGTGAAATGGCGAGGGGTGGAAATTCTTCATCCGGTTTGGAATAGAGAAATTGTGCGACCCATAGCAAAGCCTTGGATAAAATACCCCCACCATGAATACGATTATGTGGAAGACAAACATGGAGAGTTATTGAGAGCATCTGCGGAGGAGATGAACTTTAAATCCTACTTTTTTGGGTCGAAAGAAGTTGAAGCTTTAAAATGACATGTAGAATGATTCAAGTGTTTTGCATTCGAAGTATTATCGGGGCACCTGTGGCAATCCAGAACAAAGGAAATTCAAAGTGTTTCTCTCCATCAATCGCGCGGTCTTGAAGCGAGATTTGAAGAGGCCTCGAATATGGGATACAGATGTCCTGAGGAAAAATGCATAGCCTGTGAAGCAATAAATGGAGGTGATGTAGAAGCATATAGGTTCCATCACATCTCAAGATAGATACCAGAAGGTAAACCTAAACCCGCACCAGAGATTTCTATGAGCTCATTTTTCGGCCTGAAGGTCTCTTTCGGCCATTTGTGTTTCGGTCTCTTGCATCTTTTCTCTGGATGGTCGTCTAACAGAGGTAGGACACTCTCAATGGCCCTTGCTACCTGCAAAATGGAAAGGAAACAAATCTTAAGAACAAGAAATCTTGAAAACCTATCAAAATCAAGAAATCTAAAAACAGAAAGAAGATTCAAAGGTTCAAAGATAGATAGCGGTACTTGCTCAGGCTGGAGGTAGACGCAATCATCATCGATTATGAAATCATAATCTGTAGAAATATGAACTGGGTGGGTTTACAAAATCAAATTGGGCGGGTTTATAAATTCAAAATCGAAATTTGAATGTCTTTGCATCTTTGGCGCTTTTCAGTAAATTTAAAATTCAAATTAGCATGGCTTTAATGCTACCGTATTAGTGTTCCATGTCCATGCCATTTCTTATGGGCACATTCCGATGGGTTCACCTAGATGGTGGTCAAGGCGCATGTAGGATGGTGGTCATGGGCGCATACAAGGCCGGGATTTTTTTGTCGAGAAAGAGGATGCACACGAACAGTTAGAATATGTCAGAGCCCCCGCAACAGCAATTACTCTGTTGCGGGGTGCATATTGCTTGCCTTCCCTCATCTGGTCTGCATACCTTATCTCCATTGACTGGAATTTGGATGTGTGATCGATGGGTACATGGTGTTTAACTACTGCATTCACATACTCACTGGAGACTGGCTCATTCGATTACTTGAAGGATTGTGCTCATCTCTCATTTTCCTAGCACAAATTTCTATGGATTTGTGAGCTACGGATTGGAAGTTTGAGTCAACTAAAGTATTTTCAACTAGATGGTGAATTCGTTGAGCTTGTCGACTCTTGCTAACAAATTGTGTGGTGTCCACATTGTCGGGAACCGTCGATTACAGTATTGACCTTTTTTATGCTTATTGCCTTTATTTGTTGGTGACTCAGTCCAGTGCTAACCAAATTGAGACATCCTTGACTTTGAAATACTAACAATTTATTGAAGATGGGTAAGAGATTGCAAGAACTTCGTGAGAAGAAGGTTGTTAATCGGCTTCGTAAAGAAATCATTTCTATGCAGTCCATGATTTCCTTGTTGTAGAGAGAGAATGTCAGACTAAAGAATCAGTTGCATACTGAAGTTGTCATGTTCCAGACTGCTTTGGCTGAAGAATCGACCAGAAAGGTTGTTGTCCTGAAAAGCACCATGGAAACCTTTTTTCAAAACCTTCCAAAGGAATTTGAGGATAAGGTTGATCTTGTCGATGATCTAGAAGAGGAAGTAAAAGCTTTATCAAAGACATAAAATGATGACTTGAAGGAGAAAATTTGCATACTAGAAGAAGTAAATGCCTATCTAACAAATGAGGTTTCCCATTTGCATGCCTCTATTGATGTGCTTCATGCATAAGTTGCTCCCCTTCAAGAATACAATAACAAGTTATTTGATGGGTATCAAGCTTTAAAGGAAGATTGTGACTCCTTGTTACTACAACTAATTGAGAAGGATCAGACTATTCAGGCATTGCAGGATTGCCAACAAAATCTGGAGGAAGAAGTCTTTCGGTTACAAAATGTTGAGACAAGCACTGTTGTTGTTGACCTGCTAGGCTCACCTACTGATGATATTGATTGTATCCGAGTTGTTTTTAAGAATGTTGATGTTTATGTTTCATTTCATGTTTTATTGGCTCCTAATGATTATGTTTCTCCTAGCTTTCAAAAACACACTACAAGTGTTGGGTCTCGACTGCTAAGAAAAATGGGATATATTGGAAGAGGACTTGGGGAGAATGGATAGGGTATTGTTGTTCCTATTTTCCCTGAGATGCACACATATAGAGAAGGTCTTGGATATGATGTTGCTGCTACCTCCCTATCTTCACCTGTCCTTGTTCAGTCTAGGAAAGTTGTATTTTTTGCAGGTGGAGTTTAGACTACATTTCTAGAAGAGCAACCTACTACTGGTTGTGCTAAACAAATTGATGAAGTGGCTATGCTAGAACTTGAAACTGTTGTTGCAAATGACAGTGTTGATGACGTGGAGGGTTGTACTTCCATTAGCACATAAGGATTTGGGCCTGCATCCTCTGTTCTACTAGAACATAAATCTGATTCATATCATCATCCACATAAGAATAAGAGGAATTTTCCCAGGAATCAGAATTGTTGGAAAGGTGAAAATTATGCTTTTAAATAATTGCAGAAAAGACGTCAAAGGATGAACTATAGATCAATGCCAACTATCAGGATTGATTATGGTTGGAGTGATGAATGTTCATGGTCGACTGAGCTTCGACCAATGGTGATTGTCGACCGAGCTTCAATTGGATTTTGTTGTGTTTAGGGGGGGGGGGGGGTATTTGAAGACCTTGCTATGAGGTAAACCCAACCGGTTTTGACTCGATTTTTTCTTGTTGAATCGACTAGACTGACTGAACTATGTTCGACTGGATTATTTGTTGGGATATATTATTGAGTACTATTGCGAGTACCTGATTGTTGGATGGATAGAGAATATATTGCTAAACACATACTACTTATACATGTTGCGCTTGTGACTAGTCGACTACTTGACTAGTTTGTTTTGTTTTGTTGTCTAGTCGATTGACTGACTAGGACTATATTTTGATAGCATTGTTGCAAATTATTTTGGACAACTGCATTGAGTTTGACGATAGCGGTGATATTGTTTTCGAATTGTTCGAGGAGTCTTTGTTGTACCAAGGTTGATCAGTACTTGTAGTTTAGATCAAATTAAGGGGGGAATGTTGTATAATTTGTTCTTTCCTCCAAGATGAGTTTTAGGGGGGGGGGGGGGGGTGTTGGAACCTATGGTTAGTTGCACTGTCATCTTGTCAGATGATGTCCACTTTGGATTTTAGATCCACCTTTTATGGACAGTTGTAACTTACTTGGTCCCGTGATTGTTGGGTTGGGATTCTACCCGAACCTATTTATAGATGATCTTATGATTAGACTATCATCACTTGGATCATTCTCTTATATGCTTAATTGAAAATGTGTCTTTAGACACTACCACTATTTTGTTGGAAATCTTTTCTCTTCTACCGATTAATCGCATGTCCCCAACAATAAATATATTATTTAAAATTTGAACTTATATCCTATCACATTATAACAAGTTTATTTATTATAACAAGTTTATCCTATAACGTTATAACAATTTTATTCATTATAACAAATTTATCCAGCCATGTTATAACAAGTTATATCATAACAAATTTATTTATTATAACATTGTTATATCCTATGGTGTTATAACAAGTTTGGTATAATATAACACCATAATTACGCTGAAGGCATATTTTAAGGGAGGGGTTCCTCTCGCCCTTTCGTCGTCTGTCGACGGTGAATTAGGAGCCACCCCCTGTCGTCTGTCCACAGCGTTTCAACACATGACCCCTGTCTTTCATCCACCTAGCGGAGCAGCAAGCCGAGGTTGCAGTTCCTTGTTGGCAGAATCACTCGGTTCCTCAAAGCCAGCAAGTATGCTGAGAAGGTGATTCAAGTGAAAAATGTTCTGCACATGGCATACATACACAAGAACTCGTTTCCATATATATCTTGTCCAAGCACAACTTTAAGATGGTATTCTCTTTGAGTATTATAAATATTATGACTAAGAATGGTGTATTTGTCGAGAAGAGCTATTCTGGAAAAGGCTTGGTTAAGCCAAATGTTGATTGAAATTACATAGGGATGAAGAACGAACTATATGTTCCTGTATTTTTTCGTGGTAGGAAGAAGTAGGAGTGAGACCTGAAATGGGGAAGGAATTGATGCACTGGCTAGCCTTTATTAGTGTCGGGCGAGAATGCTGGTTAGAGTTACCTGTTGGAAGAATCGATCGGTTCCTCAAAGCCAGCAAGTATTCCGAACGCGTGGGAGGAGGTGCAGACATTCTTGAATATTTGGCAGCTGAGGTATGTTGATATTTATTCTCTATTTCCACATACGTGGTGGAGTGGTAAATGGAAAGAGTTTCAAAACATGGTGTTGTTCAAACATTACGGAGTAGCACCAATTAACTTAATCATCTGAAACAAGTACCAAAACCGGAGTATGCCCTGATCATAGCTATAAGAAGGGGGGATAATAAACAGGATCAGGATCAAAATCAGTATAAGAAACCGTAATAATTTAATTTATAGTGGGAGATGCGTTTCAAGCATGCTATAGTTAACTGAATGGAAAGAGAAAGGCTTATGTTTTGTGGCTATTGCGTGGCCTTATATGTTTCTCGACGACATCGCCAGAGCAATGCAGACAAAAATACATATGTTGATCTTTCCCGCCTCACTCAAATAAGGTGCAATTGGAATCTTTATAATTTTCACTTTCATAACATCATTGAATTATAGATGTCATGTTTTTCTCTCTATAATGCTCCTACTATCTCCATAGTAAACTTGTAGTGGGTAACTGGATTTCAATTCAATTCATTATCTGAAGCTAGATTGTTCTCTTTGTAATATTGGGCCTTATCCCTCCCTTCCTTTGCTTAAATTGGTGGAAATGGCGTTCAGGCGCTGTAATTCCTTTCCATTCATTGTAACAATCGTGGGCTCAGAAGAACTATATTAATAAGTTGGGAAATCAAATTGGGTTATGGCCCAGGCTCTTTATCGACTCAACGATGAGGTGGAAAACCAATTCGGTATAAGTTTGGATTACCTTGAAACCCTGAAAGAGAGCCAGTCTTGGTTGAAGCAATGAAAAGCACCATGGATGGTCCCAGTCTTTTTTTCACTTATGTATTTGGGGTAAACCTTAACCCAGTAAATGTAGCCAGTCAGAAGTCACCGGTACCGGACAGCGGAAAGCCGAAAATCGATCATCACGTGGATGCTATTAAGCCTGTAGTTTGGGTACACTCATAGTGAACGGGTACAGCTACTTGGACAACCAAAACTCAGAGCAAACAGATACAAAGCCATTGGGATTATCCGAACCCACTGTGAAGACCCACGTAATGGCACTCACTATCGATCATTAGGAAGAATCCTAGGAACTTATGGGATGGCTATTTATATAGTTATTTCGGGCATAAATATGGATTGTGGTTTACTATCTTCCTATCGATCAAACGAAATGGACTTTTTTTATTTGTTTTTGATACCCACGACCACACATATAATGCATTGACCATTTGTGTCACGCATAGAATGCGGAACAGGGGGGCAGCATGGTTTTATTTGTTTGGATACCGAATGGGTAGTACCATCCTACAACTATGATTATAATGAATGAATGAATACATCTCTGTGGTCACTCGCGACAATAAGTATGAATGAATGAATAATGAATCAACCAGAAGCTACGAATTTGTCTTGCAGAAGTTTGATGAGTTTGGAATTGATATTGAAAGTTTTGGAGAGAATGGAGGGATCAATCGGACCGGATCCGTGAGAATCTAGAGTAATGGGAAAAGCCTACCAAATAGAGTGATTGTTTCATATCTTCGAGTATTACAGAGAGAGAAAGGTCGTGAACACTGAAATGTAAAGAACACTTTCAATTTCTTTTGAAATAGACAACTATTTATTCGAACCCCCCTCCTTTCAATATTTTGTTAGACCCCTGGAACCGTTTTTTAAAAATGGGTGTAACTATGGAAAATTTTCATTTTGGAAAATGGGGCTATTGGATGGTGTCAGTCGGGGTATTCTTGAGTTTATTGTTCTTGAGTTTATTGCCTCTTATTACTGCTCAACCAGGTATGTATTCGTGCAGCCTTCTTATTATTTCCTTGGTTGGTTGACAAGGTATTATAAAAAATAAATACAAAATATGAAGTAAATTTTCCAAGAATATTATAAAATAAGAAGATATCAAATGACAACTCTCAAAAGTACTCCAAATAGGTCATGAGCCATTTCTTGTAATAAATCTCCATCACAGGATTCTTGGAAAACAATTATTTATGGAACCGACGTTTATCTTTCCCCTCCACTTAACGCTTAATGATGCACAAGCTGTGTTCTCTACCTTGAGACCATACAAAGGATAACACCCAGAGGAAACAAGAGATCGATGCCTTGGCACAACCATTGAGATTTCCCTTGCCCTTACTCAAGGCCCTTCAAGAGAGAAGCCTCGGGGCATGGTGAGAAGGTCTGGAGGCAATAGTCGAATTATGGTTTGTGTAGGGGGCCTAACACCTTTGGGCTTGGAGTTGTTCCTTATTCATTAATCCATACAAACTGGTCCATCCATCAAATGGATGGACCATCTGGGTCGTGAAGATGATCATCATGACACTATTGTGGATCCTCACATGTCCAATGCATATTCCAATTTTGCAGCCTCTTGCAAAAGCTTCAGGTGGTGTGCTAATTCTTTATGATGGCTTTGGAGAGGCATTTGGATTTAACTTGCAAAGGGCCACAAGGAGAGCTACGAGATCTCAGGGCATCTTCGAAATTGGTTGTTGTGATGGAATTTATGTGAGTCCAGTCATAGGACTAGCTGAAGAGGCTCACTTGGATGCTCATGAGACCTTAAAAAATGATAATTCCATTTCTATTCATATGATAAGTATGGAATACATTCAAAGCTTTGTTGTCTCCATGGAACAAAAGAGGGACATCAAAGAAAATCATGTCTTCTTTCAGTTTGCAGCTCGTTATACAAATGTTTATCAAGCAAATATTTCAAGGGTTATGATCACAATCATATTACTAACTACAGATAACCTATCATCCTATCTTGAAAGTATTGAAGGTGAGGTTTTAGAGTTTTGTTTAGTTCGTTATGGTTTGTGTCTTATGAAACTACACTTAATATTGGATTTTGAGTGGTTCAAAGTTAGAAAGCGGGTAAAAGTGGGAATTTATTATTTTGTTAGGTTTATAAATATCAATAGGAATGTCAGACAAAGTAAAAATGATCAAAGTGATCAAAATATTAAATACTATTTTTTAATGTAAAACATATAAGTTATGGAAGTTGGTTCCATAAAAAGTTATTTTCATAATCTTTTTGTGTGTTACTAAATTGAAAAATACTAAATTGCACATTATCAAGTGTTTATTGCTTTTTTTACAAAGAATACTATTGACCTTTCTTTTTAAAAGTTGTTTTTTGGTGGATTCTACTTTTTTTTTAAATCAAAGTATGGCCTAAGCTTAGTTGCACATTATCAAGTGTCTATTGTTTTTTGTCCGAGAAGAAAAACCAAAAAGATATCATACACAAATATGTAAACCAGTAGCAAAGCAAAAATATTTATATTGAGAAGAAAGCCCAAAAATATATCATACACAATATTGGGAAGCAAGACGTGGTTGACGAAGGCAATGCAAATCGAAATCCCCAATAGAAGAACTTAGTTTTAAATCAAAGTAGGATCCAAGCTTAGTTTTGCATATTTAGGCTATTGGATAAGCAAATCAATAATTACACAAAATTTTATAAACCAATAAACAAGGGATATGGAGTATTCTTCTCAACCCTATCGTCATAATGAGCCAATGTTATAGGGAGAGTTGGTCTATATGGTAATAATGTTGTAAGATCAAATATGCACTTTTAAGGATTATAATGACTCATTGCTATGGGGTTAAGAAGTTAATTATCAGGTTCTACAAAAAAAATTCCATGACAAAATGTTTAACATTTAGATTCATGTAGTATTAGGAGATAAAATAAAATAAAAAATCTACTATTTAATTGCATTGATTTAAGGTATGTGAAGCAATTTCATCATCAATTAACAATCAAACATGTTCGGTAAATCAAAACAAAGTTCAATGATTATTACAAACACTACAACGTACAAATGAGGAGAAAAGCTCTGAGCTAATATTACAAAAAGAAATATTGCTATGTGTGGAGCAATGAGTAATTCTAACTGATAAGGAATGCGAATTGCACCATTGTTCTTGCAAAGATGAAAGACACTACATATGTCACATTTCGAAAAAAGGAAGAGGCACGCCTTGATACTTTGTCCCTTTCACACTTAAAATTGCAATCCTCAATCCTTGCACTCCCTCTACCAAATGCAACTACCGATTTTGATTTCCAATATATTTAGAGTCAAACTTGATCACTACCTAGCCCTTTATTGTTTTACTCACATATGTATACCTTTTTGTATGACAAATTAATGTACAAATCATTTTACTTGCCATCGATTACATGGGTTTCTATTTATTGCTTATTAGTACTTGCAATAGATTTTTCCTTTCTATTTCATCGACTACTATCACTATCATAAATTAGCTAGACTTTCTTTCAAACACATAAAATTATATTGTCTACATACACACAAATTTTTCTCATTTTACAACATATTGAAGTTCTTCTCGGTGTTTCATTTCCCCTGCTTTGCTTTGGGGGTATGCTAGTATAAATTTTAATATTATGTAATAAGTTTAAACATATGAAGGATGGTATAACACACATAGGACCTTTGGAGTTTTGAAATGCTTAATATAATATTAACTAGGTTATATATGAAGTTTGTTTAAACATGTGTAGGAAGTTATAACATGTTTTTCTTATAAAGTTATAATTGTGAGATATATATAAACTTACCAACCACCACATAATCATCATATCAAAAAGTACATACACATTATTTTGAATTTTGAATTTAAGTTTTATGTTTGATATTAATCATATATAGCATTTTACTTTAAACTATTAAGTATATAAATATTATGGTTATAATATCACTATTTAGAATTTGAGAAGTAATTATCTTTAATTCAAGTAATGCCATCTCAACTATAAGTGATTGTGTCATTTTCTAAAATGTGATTGGTTCTTTTAATGTTAATTTTGATAGTATATTTTTTTGTTTTGAGGCTCATTTTAGACCTCAAAATTTCCCTAATGCACTTTTTACATATAATACATAAATAAAGAAAATTAATTCACAGTGTTTGAAATCAAGATCAAGGAAAAAACGGTCAATCTTCTCGTACCATGCTTTGGGGGTTATTTCATACCATATAAGGATTTTTTTAGTCGACACAAGACTACCATCTTTCACAAAACTAGGGGTTTTTTCCATAATTTTGAATCCATGTGATGTATCTCCACTCCAAGGGGAGAAGCAACTAAAGGAATTAGTCTAAAAAATTTCATCTTCACCAGAAGTGCAAAGGTCTTAGTGTATTTAGTGCCTTCTTGCTGAGAAAAAGACTTCCACCGAATCTTTCAACAACACCTTCATATATGTTTTTTCTTGTAGGTGCATCGCTATTTCACCACATTCTTTCCTTGTGGTCAAGGAACTAAATCCCATGTTAATGATCCTCAACCATAGCATTCTCCCGTTCTAGTCGACCATGTACATCTAGATATGTATATAGATCACATGTTTGTAGCACATACACCATTAGAGAAACACTACTATGTTATTCTTTACTTCTGATTTTCTTTGAGTCATTGATGTTTCCTACATCAACTCTAATAGCTTCAATTGTATTGACAATCCGTATAGGAAGACAAGCTCCAATTATTGAGGAATTCTTGTACAAATATCATCACTTTTGAACTAAATAGGGGCCTTGAAACTTGTATTTGATTTGGATATGGAAGGTCGAATACTAGTCAAGCTAAAAAAATAAGACAACTATCCAATCAATGGTCCTATGTGACAATTAGTTAATCAAGAATTCCCTAGAAATTTCAATTAATCACTACTCAACAAACCAAAAGAAGAATTCAAAAGCATCCAGCAAATAATATCTTGTTTTCAACAAGGTCAAAAAATATTTAGGCCTTCGGATCTTCATAGTATCCCATCATGATTCAAGCATGACTCTTCATATCCAATTTCTTCCTTTTGTCGTTCAAAATATGGGCCCACTCTATACATCCAAAAGTTCTAAGGTGTTTGGTAGATGGTTTCATTTTGCTCCATTTTTCATCTAGAGTCACATCCAATACAACTTTAGTCATAATCATAATTAGCAAATAGTTTGAGTGGTAAACAACTTATGCCAAAACTTAGTTGATGTAAGCAATGTTCCATTTCAACCAAAGTTCAATTCTTCATTTCAACAACATCATCCACTCAGGTGTATATGGTACATAACTCTGCAAAGAGATACCTTTCCTTGACAAGTACTTTTGAAATTCCTTTTTCATAGGTTAACCATATTTGTTTTCAGAAAATGCCCTACATTTCTTAAACTTTTCAAAGACATGACTCTTATTCTTCAAGAAATACACCCAATTATACTTGGAAAAGTCATCAATGAAGGTCAATACATACCTTGAACTAGCTAATGATGCTTTGTGTATGGAACAAAAGTCACTATGGAAAAATTATAGTTGAGTATTTTTTCCCCAAGCATTCCATGTTTCAAAAATATCCTAATGATGATTTCCAAGCATACATCCTTCAGACACTCCATTAGGGGAAACAATTGAAGGCATACCGATAATCATATTGTGTTTTACCATTAAATTTAGGCTTCAAAAATTTAGATGTCCAATTTGTTCATGTCATAATCTACTTTAGTTGTTGGTGTAAGCTATGAGTGTATTCAATCTTTATAGATATTTCTTGGGAAAGTCATTGAACTTATATTATAGTAGATCCTTCATTTCCAAGAAACCTTCACCACCACCAACAATGTTGTTGTCCATTTCCTTTACATTAGATTGGTCTCACTAAAATTGTACTTTCTTTCTAGTTTGGGTTGGTTGGGGTTCCAACAACAAGTTTTCATGCATGCTAGGTACATGATACACATAAATGATCATGACATTTTGACATTTAATATTTCCACAACCAACACGAGTAAGTGCATAATCTTTTGTACAAAGATTTATTTCTTTGCAACTTCTTTTAATGAAGAAAATAGAGAAGCATCCTTATCTATTTGATGGGTGTCGCTAGAGTCAACTATCCATTCACTTTCAGAAGTATGAGCATGTAAGGCCCAAGAAGCACTAAGAAAAAACATATAGTTATCTACCTTACCTTCTAAAGTTCATTTGTATAGGTTGACTTATCTTTCAGTTAGCATGTCTCCTTCAAGTTTCTTCACTTTCTCCTTTAGGGCCTTGGTCTTCTGCCAACAAGCCTTCTCCATATGTCCCAATTCCCTTCTCCATATGTCCCAATTCCCTTCTCCACGTGTCCCAATTTATCACAATAGTGATACGTCTTATTCTTTCTACCTTTCTTAATTGAAATATGATCAATTTTCTTCTTCTTATTGATCTGGTCCACATGGTTGTTTTTATTTTCCTATCGACCTCTTTCTTTATAAATATGTCAACCTTTACCTTAAGTAATTGGCCTTGTTTCTTGATATCGTGTTTCCCTTCATCAAGAAATGTATTCTATGCTTTAACCAATAGAATACAAAAAGACTCAAAAGTATAATCCTTACCATCATATTTCCTAGAGGTCCAATTGGCATGGAATGTTGAACATAACACATCATATATGTCTTTAGATTCATCAATATTATTTCTATTAGATCACCATCTTTTTTGGGGAAATATTTTCCACATTCATCTAATTTCAACTGAAGTTCCTTTACACTAGCTAGATAATCTCCAGTTCTTTCAAAATAGAGAGGATCTAGAGAGAGATCAAATATTTCTAAATTTTCATAACTTGACTATCATCGATTTTATTAAATAAAGTCTTCAACTTATTCTAGATAGTGACAATTAGGCAGTTGATTGCTTAAATGAATGTGAATATCCCTAGAGATATAGGTATGACTCCTACAGGCTCATCCTCCTTCCCATCAATGAAAAACTTATGCCAATCATCCTTTGGATATGGAACCATACTCTTTTTAAACTATTATACCACTTTACTCTTCAACAATGTTTCCATATCTTGTGCCCAAATTCCATAATTATGGCCACTCAAGGCCAAAAGATCTTGCTTGGAATTCATAATATTGGTATATTGATATAATCCTATATTTAATATGTGGTTTGACACCCTAAGTCAATCTATTAGATAGTTCTAGCTTGTTAGGAGCAACAACAACCTCCATAAGAGTTGTAGATAACATGCTAGATCTGAAACCAATAGCTCTTATACTATGTTGAGAATCATAGAATTATCTAGATCAGAGTCTTGGTGTCCAAAGACACTATTAAAACACTTAATTACAACTAAGCATATCTCAAAATATAAATAAGTGTGATGAACCAAAATATTTCTATACACAACACATACACACATTCATCATGAACACACTCACTCACAATTTAAGATTGACCCGCAAGGCCATATTATATAGAACTAAGATGTAACCAAATCCCTTTAAGTGAGGAATACATTGTCCACATATATTGGTGAGGCGCATAATAAACTCCCTAATTTCTTCCTTATAGCCTTGAAAAAGTATTCTAGATATACACTTGGATTTTTTATGAGTTAATCAATCACCATGAGGCTTCAATAAATGAATCCAAAACATGCATGAACCTTGTAGCATTGATAGAGGATTCTCCTCTTATGAAGAGCATATCATCTAAAAACCGTGCATGATTAATAGGTTTCACTCCTATGGAAATAAGAATGCCATCTAGCTTTCCATCTTCTCTTTCCTTTTCCAACACTTTGTTGAGGGTCTCTGCCATGATTATATAAAGAAATGGAGAGAGAGTATAACCCTCCCAACCTACCATGATCCTTATGCCAATCGTGTCCACGTAAGTAGTGGCCCTTCTAATAACATATTAGTATTTTTGTTGTGGATGATTGCATCAATGATAATGCCAATGAAAGGGAAGGGGACATATCCTTCAAGTAGGTGGCATTAATGTCTCGAAAATCAATGCATACATGGAAGGCATACATGCTTGGAGTTAGGGTGGGTAACTATGTAATGCACAACCATAGAAGGATCCATTTACATGTCCTTGTATCCATAGGTGGACACACCAATGCACTCTTAGAAGATGGTCATGAAGTCATTTGCTTATAATTCAAAGAGGGAAATCCAAGCATAAGCCTATTAGGGCACTGGGATTCCAAATAATGTTAATGGTGTCATCCATAGGCATGGAGTTACTTTGTTTTAAATAATTAAATGAGGGGTGACATGAGATATTCACAATGGTGCACATGATGCATACCACTAGTGAGGGAGGAGAAAGTCGATTTTTGTATTTGAGGGATTTAGGATAACTAACATATAACTTTTTATGAAAGGCATGGATAACTAACATATAAGAATAGAAAATATCAAGAATGAATTCATCATTGTAGAAGTAATGGATACACGAGGAACAAGCCATATGAATGGCATAATATGGGGTTGGATTAAAACAAGGCTTCATGTCGTACTATCCAAGTCCATAGGGGATGCAAGTAAGAAAAAGGGGAGATATGATAGAAAGGTAAAAGGAATGGGAAACATGATCGCTATGTCTCTGATTTCCATGTAGTAATTATCTCAACCATAGAAATAATTTTCACTACTTTTATAAAATCCTACACATCTTACATTTGGACAATGTAAAAAATAGAAAATCATGTGCATGTTACATAAACAAAATTTATGTATTTTATTTTTGTTTTAAGCACAATATTTTATACAATATGTTCTATATAAAAAAATTGAAAAATCAAACATATCTCTCTCATGATTAATTAACCATTATATTAATAAAAACCACCACTCCCTTATCATAATTGTTCCTATTAACTACAAAACACTTTTTAAAAAACAAACTTAAAAATTAAAATATTTATAATTTCATAATACATAAATACATATTAAGCATTTTTTAATTTAATAATGAAAATTCACAAATAAATTGTCATATGCTTTTCTTTTTGAAATTTTAACTCCACATTTGAAAACTATACATTTTCCCTTCCTTTTATCCCACTCATCTTCCTTTGTTTACCAAGGACTTTTCAGACTTTAACTTCATATTTGAAACTACTCATCTTCTTTCCTTTCATCTTGTTTTATTTCTTTGTTCACAAAGGATTAGATTATGTCTGGACTTTAATTCTACATTTAAAAACTATAAACATTATAAAATAATAAGATAATTAAAATTATATATCATAATTCTTTAGAGTCAAACTTGTAATTTTTAATGAAGAAAACATGTCCTTAACAATTAGGCTCATTCAAACTATATATACATGGTATAGTCTAAATATTTTACATTTTCAATTTTTGTTGAGTATATTTTTCGTCTTGTTTTGTTCGGATTTTGGTTGGAAAACTTTTTAAAAAATTAGAGTCACATATATTATCTATGGAAATTGCATAATGTAGATGTCGTGGAGTATTTTAGGGTGTTAAATCTATTTATGGATTCAAAAACACAATTTGAACACTTTTAAATTTGGATTTTACCAAACAAAAATTACCAAATTCCGACCAAAAAAATCCAAAATGTAAAATAAATAGAGTGCTCCTATATACATCGTTATTGGTATTGTTCACTGCAACAAGAAACAAACTACTACAAAAGAAAAAGCTATTAGAAAATACATAATACTAAATAAATTTGAAAATCCATTAACAAACATTAAATGAAAGGAACAACATTACATATATTAAAGTAAAAAGTGTTAATAAAGCTTAGATTAGATGGTTGGGAGCTTTGGTTGTAACAGTTTTCACCCAGATTCAAATCTAGCTTGCAACATATTATACTAAACATTTTAGGATACAATAAAATTTTATGATTATTATTATTAATTACAAATTTTAACTTAAATATTTTTCAAAACATTAAATTTCCTTTCAACATTAATAAATTTAAAATTAAATATATATAAACTAAAAGATGAAAAGTATAATCTCTTCTACTAGGTTTTCACTAATAAATATGAAAATAATTAATAAAAGTTTAGTATGATTTTGTAGAAGATTTTTTCTTCTCATGTAAAATTTTAAAAGGAATAAGTGGAATGAAACAAAGCTCGTTAATACATGTTTCTTAATAAAAGTTTGATAAAAATTAATAATAAATTAAAAATAATAGTTTTTTTTTGTAAATAAGTAAACTTTATATTAACATAATATACAAAAAATACAGTCAAGGATTTATCAACCTGTCTGTCACAAAGTCTGAGAGGCATTAAAACAATCTCAAAATCTACAAAGTACTAACCCTAGGGTCCTTCCCCCGAAGGAGAAAACAAGACATACTTTCATTCATCCATGACCCAAAATCTTGAGAACATCAAGAGAAAACAGAACAGAGCCTGCGGATATGACATAGTTATTTGTCGCTACACTGAAGAGCCATTACTAGACCCCCTGATTTGTATTGAGGACTACCCCTACCCAGAAGTATAACAAGGTAACAAAAATAAGCACGCGGTCGAAATTTACCAGAGCCCAAGAGTTACAACTACTGGTTTTTTTATTGAGGGAGGATTACCCTCCTCGCCTTCCGCCCCCACCGTCTGCACCACTGCTAGTCCTTCCCTCCTGAACGTCCATCGTCGGTCCAAAGGAAAAAAAAACATCTTTGGGAGATACAGGACCCCCATTTCTTTTCCAATTGCATCAATTTTCATGTGGAGCAGGCATGTATTTGCATACAGCTCCTTCCAGAAGGCCAAGAGGATGTCGTCTCCACCCAAATTCTCCTCCCTTTCTAAGAGCACACAAATCAATAGGCCTTTAATGACCCAGTAGAGCGTAACCATTTTTTCATATAAGCTGTGGTGCGCTCATAACGAACCAGGGTCCTAAATCCAACTTTCTAACACTGCCTTGGTATAGCCAAATTTGGCACTTCTCCGTCTATGACGACACTTACATCTTTTGGTCACATGACGACATTCGCATGACAACATTTCATGAGATTACTTTGAGTCACACAAAGGAAATTTGGGATGGAAGAGTCATATTTGGGGCTTTAGAAGGATGGAATTACCTAATTCATGGCCCATTTGATAGGTAGGAACCTTAGGAACAATTTTGGAGACCAAAACTTCTCTTGAAAACCCCCAGAAAAAGGTTGTTTTTTACCATTTTCCCACAAAAACTCAGGTTGCACAAGGTAAAATCACGGGTCACCCACGGTAAAATCACGGGTCACCCACTTGTTTTCCATTGTAAAGTAACGAATGCATCAGAAAAAAACAAAAAAAATATAAAATCTAGAAAAATCGTTGGTTTTGGAACCATCTCTTCGGTTGTAACTACTTCCTCCTCGAGCCTGTCTTCTTCACTTGCTATAAAAGAGAGGGAGAGGGGACCATGAAGAGTACTCAAGCCCATTGTAATGTTATGTTGGAGGAATTGGAACACATATTCCCCTCACGTGTTCCCTAGTTTCTTATAAACCCTAGCACATCTAATCAAATGTTGGGATCCTTGGAGAAGAGGAGCAGGAGACCTTGAATCTTGGTTTCATGATGTGCCATACTTGAAAGAAGGTATAATTTGATGTACTTGTTTCATTCATCAATAAATATCAGAAATGCCTCCCTTTCCAAATGATTTGTTCATGTATGTTTCAGATTTGATTACAATTTGATATTTTATTCTCTTATAAATGTCAATCTTCTATTTGTAGTCAAACTGGTTTGAGGAAGGTCTTTTTAGTGGTTTTGGAGGTTGTAGCATTGGAAAACAAGAGGAGGACTAAAGAAGAGAGACTTGGATCAAAATTCTGAATAAGGTATACCTCCTCCTAAACCCTAATCTCTTTGCTTAATAATTATACTTGCAGAACCTTTTATGTCTATCTTTCATCTCAATACGTTTGTAGTCTCACCCCAACTATAGGAAGTTTTCCCTAACAATATAATTGGCGACTCCACAAGGGAGAATCCTATCTGCTTTGGGGTATCCAAGGCCATTTTTCTAGTATATTTGAAGGTCTGAGTTTAATTTCATGTTAGGAGCAGTCATCAAGCTTTGTTAGAGCCTTCCTTGCTCAGTTTTGAGTTGGATTTTGCAATTTTTTGGACTTTTCTGCATACTCGCTAGTTCTGGTACTTATAGTAGTGGGTCTGCTACATATTCTCATGAGTAAGTCTCTTCACTTGCGGGTCCCTCGTGCTTGTACCATTTTACACTAGCGGGTACCCCCTGCACATGAGTTTTTAACTTTTGGAGCTCTTTTGGGGGTTTTGATTGCAATTTGTGGAGTCCCTGCTAATCCTAGGTCTATATAAGACCCCTGGAAAGTAGTCCCTTGTCTTGTGATTGATCTTATTTTGATGTTTAGGATATTTTTTAATCAATTTTGGCTTGTTTGGAAATATTTTGAGCTTGTTGACCCAAGTTGGGGCTTGGTGAACTAGTTTGGTGTTTTTTACCCTAATTTGAGTCTTATTGAATCTACTTGTTCCAATTTGACTGGATTTGGAACATTTTGAGTCTATTTGACCCTATCTGTATCTATTTGAGTGAAAATTTCTCTTTATATTCGTTTATTGTCCTTCCTTATGCTTTTGGTCTCTCTTTTGTAGTGAAAGCTCGAGTGTCTTATATGTGGTTTAGGACCTTGATTGCACTGTTTGTGTGCAAACCTAACTTTACCAAAACATATTTCCTAGTAGGTCCTTTGCTTTGATTGGGTTTAAAATTCCTTGGTGGATGCTTTTCCCAATTTTGGCATGCTTACATGTAAGGAGCTTAGGGTTTATGGCTGCTTTCACTGTTTAATAAGGAGATCTGAAAGCTTTTGCATTTGCTTTGGTAGTGTGTTACTTTGAGTTTCAGTTTTGTTCTCATCTTGAAAAAAGCATAAAAGGTTGGTTCATTTTATAAGTTAGTGTTGGTAGAATACTTTCCAAGAGGCTTAAAGGATTTACAAGTGCTTTGCATCAAAAAACAAGAAATTTTCTTTTGCATAGCTAGTTGTTTGAGTAGTTGCATGCTTAGGTTTTAAGTTTCATTTTGCACATTAGACTTTAATTTTTTACCTTTTGCATTTGAAAAGACCAAAAATTGCATTAGATACAATTTTTTTGCATATGCATCTTGAATAATATCGTTAGGAGTTGCATTGGAAAGAAATTGAGAGTGAGAAGTGCATGTTTGTGGTGATTAAAGTGCTTCATATTTCAGTTAAAGAATATATTTCTTTAGTTGCACTTGTTTTACTTCTTTTGAAAAAATTTGAAAGTACATTTTAAAGAAAGCAATTAGTAACTTGGATAGGATCGTAGGTTTTCTTCTAGTTTATAAACACACATAATAGCTTAAGTAGGATTGTGGAGGTAGGGATTTGTGAGTTAACTCCTCCACAATCACTTAGACTTGTAAAATTATAGGTGTCATTCATTTAGGGATAAAATCCACCTTTGTAGAAGGTGAACTGGGAAGCTCCACTAACACCGGAGTTAAGCACGAGTTCATGCGAGATTGAGTAGAGGAGATACCCCTTCGATATTCCATTGAGAATCTACCAGTATTGGTGCGCGTAGGGGGATTCATTAGTACCTTTGGTGCTTATGAGTTTCGGTATTTGTTACCTTGCCCATGCGCATTGATTTGACCTGCGACTATCCCCCCAAACCCTCTCTATAAATTTGGTAGCCTTAACATCCTTTCTTTAGGGATGTACACGGGTAACAGTGGAAGGAAATTTCCATTACACCTAGGACATATTCGGGAGGAAATCCCTTACAATTCTTTGGGAGGGTGGTTGGTGATTCAAACACTTGGCCCCATCGCGCCTATATTGTGGACCCCAAATAATTGTTCTTCGTCCCTTCACTAGTTTTTTATGGGCCCTCATCATCCTAGATGCGCCTTTGGAAGGTTAGTTGTTTACTTATTTGACATCTTTCAGGAATTTTTGAGTGTGTGTTGTTTGATTTTTTTGTATATTTTCTTCTTAGTGTCTTCTAAGAGCCACCATGGTCGATCAACATCCGCGCAGATGTAGAAGGATTCAAGGATGATCTCCTAAACGGAGAGAATTCCCTTCACCAAGGAGAATATTGGATAATCTTGATCCACCCCCTCGGGGGACGGAAGAGGAAAACCAAGAACATCAAATAGGACAACCAGTAGAAGAAAACAGTCCTAGGTTAGGTGATCCTGAGAGACCTTCTAACGAAGGACACTTTATTAATACTTAGGATAATTTCCATAACTATCCTAGAGTTCATTCTCCTAAGCTTGAAGAGAATTTTAGCCCCATTGAAATTGAGGACTTCTCAGGTCCACCTAGACTTCTGAACCCGCCACAAAGTCCTAGTTTTTCTCAGTTAGCTGGTATCAACGTTCCTAATCCATTGTCTAGGCAATTCAATATGGAAAACAAAGAACAAATATTTACTTCAGGAAACTTGTCTACTCCAGTTAGCACTTTCCCTATAGGAGGAGTCACTTTTAATATGGTATCTACAATAGGATCAGGTTGGTTTCCCCCAACCTTGATGATACTTACTAGTACTAGTTTGTCAACTCAAGTGAGTTCGAACCCTTTCTCTTTTGGATTCCCTCTTTCAGGTTGTCAACCTATGACTTCCACTATTCATCCTAGTTCAACTTTTACCATTGCTTCAAGAAGTGGCCCATATATCCCTCTCCGTACTGTCCCACCCTTCAGTGGACAAATGTTTATTTCTAACCCACCCTTCACTAAAGTTGTTTCTAATTCCACTCCACCTCAATCAAGCTTACCTTTCCAATTTGTTGGAGGTATGAGCTCTGGTCACCCCTTTGGATTCAATGTCTCGCAAAGTAATCCTATTATAATAGAGGGCACCAAAAATGAATGTTCATGGGGGCAGCCTGCTACCCAAGGAAATATCCCTTTGTATGGGGTGGGAAGTTCTAATATGACTAACCTTGTTATGGAAATTGTCTCATAAAGTAGTCAACCTTTTGGAGGGATGGGAGGGACTTTTGGAACAGCTAATCCTTCATTTCAATACCACTTTGGTCAGAAATTTGGACATCACACTCCACCTTTCACTAATCCTGGAAATCCACATGTTCTAGGACAACGAAATGCCAACACCAACCAATGGGCAGCTAATGTTCCCGAAACCTGGAACCCAATGGCTCTCCCTTTTTTACCCTTTCTGGAAACTTTGAATTTTCCAGACCTATCAAAATTGATGAATGCTTTGGTCAGTCATAACTCGGCTTTGCCTCTCGTTGCAATCAAATTTCCTTTAGACATCCCAAAGTTTGAAGATAAGACTGATGAAGATCCCAGGGACCATGTCACTACTTTTCATTTGTGGTGTTCCTTCAACTCGCTTAACGATGATTCAATACGTTTGAGACTCTTCCAGAGAGCCTTAATCAGTGTAGCATCCAAGTGGTATATTGAATTTCCATTCGCTGCTTATCATTGTTTTTATAACTTAGCAACAATCTTCTTAAACCATTTCGAACTTCATGTTCGGTATGACGCTGGTACAGACCTTCTGTCTACTTTTAGGAAAAATAAGGCCACTCACATATCTGACCACATTTAGGAGTGGACAAGACATAAAAGGATGATTAAAGCTGAGATTCCTCTGAAGTTCTTATTAGAGTGGTTTTTGAAATCACTCCTACCTTACATCTCTAAAGATGTCTCTACTTCAGGGGTTACCTCAGGGGAGGAATCTATTTTGAGATCCCAGTAGTTAGACTTGATTTACTCTCAGTGGGGGATATTATATGAAATTATTCCTTATGCACCAAGATCGACTATTGATCTTACAAAACCTATCTTGACACCTCATTTTGATGGATTGAACAGTGTATTTGAGAATAATCAAGTTATCCTAGGTACTAACTTTTCAAGTCAAAATTCATCGACAACTGGTCAGATTAACACACAAAACCTTAAACCCAACCCTCCTTTTGATATTTTGTTAGTACAGAACTCTCAAGGAAACCAACAACCTAGAGGGAAGAAGAGTAAGAATAAGAAAAATGGGAATAAGGGGACGAATAATGCAAATAATAACAACAATAATGATGGTGGTGCTAATGAAAAAGCTAAGACGAAATTCCCTTGCTTTTTATGTAGGGAGGATCATCTAACTTATAATTTCTCTAAGATAATGGAACAAAAGTTGTTGGTTGGTGCTCATCAAAACCCTGCAACCTCCCAATGGGGGAACCAGGGAGCCTCCTCTCAAGGGGACAGTTTAGCCTTAGGATACATTTTCATGTGTGAACGGGATTTGTATCTCCATACTAGGAACAAAAATTATGAAACTAATTCATTTGGATCAAAATGTAAGGAACATATTGATGTTGATAGTGACAATTCTTTGCATATAGAGAAGCATCTTAACGATAATATGCCTCGAATTCCGAAAGGTTTTCTTAAGAATGCAACATTTAATCCTATTGCGCCTGCTGCAAAAAATCATAACATAGTTGAATATTTGGCGCAGGCTCCATGTGTGATGTCTACACTTGAGGTCTTGCAGAGTTTTCCAACTCAAAGGAAGACCTTACTTTTAGCTTTAGGGGACCTCGATCCCGCAGATAGTCAAATGGTCACTTTCGATTTTGATAACTAGAAGCCTCGTTTACCATAGCATGCAACTTTTCAGATTCGAGTTATATATGGAAATACTAAAATCAATCAGACAATGGTGGAAGAGGGTGCTTCCACATGCGTTATGTCTATATCATGCTGGAAGTATTTAGGATCACTTGACATAGTTCTTTCGGTCACCATGTTAAAAGCTTTCGACGTCCATATTTTTAAACCTTGTGGGATTATCCCGAATTTTCCTATATATCTTGGGGGAAAGTAGTTAAAGTGGATGTGGAAGTGGTTGATTCCCCACTTGATTACAATTTGTTACTAGGGATAAATTGGACTCAATCTATGATGGTAGTAGTCTCTTCAATATTTCGCGTCATCAAATTTCCACGTGAAGGAAATATTGTAACAATTGACCAACTACCCTTAAATAGAAATGAGTTCAATCAGGGTCATGGATCAAATATTCCTTTAGTTGTCCATTCCACAAGGAGTTGTGAAAACATTGGTGTGGGGATGTATCCTTCATCAATGGGAAATTTTAATCTTCCTCCACCCGATTTTCAAGCTAATGCATCACCTGTGCACACAATTTCAACAGTTGTCACAACTTTCATAAATAAGGAGTCTCAATTTAAGTCTTCAAACTTTAAAAACCCTTGGAAGTGTTTATCCTCTAAAGTTGAGTGTACTCAGTTCAACCAATCGTTATATCCCTTGAGTACAATTGCTACTGAGAAGAAGCCTCTGATTTCATGCTTACCTTCTTGGGACTTGGTCCCAGCAATTGAATAGGTGATATCTCCATCTGAATGTTTAGATATGTGTTCTATCTAAGATGATATACTTCCTTCTGATGAAGTTTTCCTAGAGTCTATAATGCAGTATTCCATTCATTTGGACATTAATCCAGTTGCAATTATGTCCATCTCCAGTTTGAATTCGGAATCTCATATTACCAATGTTTAGTCTTTGGACTCTCCTATAGACCCGCAAATCAGTTTTCCTGCTAAGTTTGATTCTGCTTCTAGAATTTTCAACTCCCATGATGATGAATTTGTTCCTTCAGATTTCATCACGTTCTTCAACTCTGATCTTCATCCTGAATTGATCTTGTTGATTGTAAGTCCTCGGGATTTGGTACTATAGAGTCTTCATTGGTTAACTCTATCTGCAATATGGTTGTTGTTGATGACAGTAAAGTTGAAAGTATTTCTACCAAAATGACTTGTATCGGATCTTTCTTTACTTATTTTTTATATATGATCTTGGTACTAATGTTTCCCGGAGACAAGATTCTTAGTTGGACTCATGCTTGCTTACTGGTCCTTTTTGACACTTTGTTTGATCATGCCAGGTATATTCGACACCTTGCATATAGGTTTAGGCCTCCCCAATATTACGATGCAATTGAACCTTTTGTTGTCTAAATTCGCCATAGGGTCGAACATGTTGGATATTGGTGTCTTAGCCATCTTTATATACATTCTACAACAGTCCGACAGCAGAGCCTACCTAACATGGGTCACCCTAGTCTGCACCCTTATGCCATTTTGGTGCCCATGTTGATTTTTTATCATAGGCTCGGGAGCCTTTTTAGATTTATCATGATTTTGAAAAGAAACCTCATGTCTTTCTTCTTCATATATTTCTGGACATTCATTATAAGGCTCCCATTTTTGTGTTTAAGTCCCAAATGCATTCACTTTGATCCTTCTTGCGCTTATGAGCTTGATGTCAGCTTCCACACTTTCAGCTTTTTATATAGTCCTCCATCTATGATCTCATTTATGTTAAGCCATGTATCACTTTGCCTTTGCGATATGACACCCTTTACCCATAGGAGACACACCCTAAGTGTCTTTATCTTGCTCATGTTCCTTGCATTATGTTTAGCTCTATTTCATGCGCTTGGAACTCGTCTCGCATGCCCTTGACACTCATCTCCTCCCATTACAAGCATTCTTTCACCTTTCCTTCGAGCTCGTTAAAAAAAGTAAGGAGGCTACGAGCATTCTTCCACCCTTCCTTCGAGCTCGTTAAAAATAGTAAGGATGCTATGAGCATTCTTCCATCTCTCCTTTGAGCTTGTTAAAAAAAGTAAGGAGGTCACAAGTTTACTTTTTTGGGCTCGTTAAACCTTTACGGAAAATATTTTTATGGAGTCATCTTTAATCTCTTTTCAAACTCCTTGAATAGGAAAATATTGCCAAGTTAGCTTGTCTCTTTCATACTCATTAAAGTACTGGAAATGTCATCTCTACGACATAATTTTAACCCTTTTCCGGACTTTTTAGACTATGTATGAAAAAGGAAAACTCTAGTCATACTTGGCTAGAAGAGTTATCTCTCGCATTGTTTTCCCATGTTTCGTGTGAGGAGACTAACTTTACAAAAAATGACCTTTTGGAGTCTTCTTTAGGATTTTCAAACTCTCGAAATATGAAATCCCTGCAAGTAGATACCAACTCGGGATCGATATAAAATCCATGAGAGGGTGTATAGAGTTCTTGTTTAAGTTTTCCAAACTATTTAAATATGAAAACATCGACGAGCACAAATAGATCCGGGATCAATATTAAAATCCACGGATCAGTATCTTATCGATTATTAGTCTATATTTTCTTCAAACTCGTAAAACAAAGAAGAAAGTCTTGAGTTTCCCTTCCATGGACTCATAAAATTACACATGGTTGGATCCTTATCGAACATGCTTTAGTTCTTTGTCAAGCTTGTTAAAAAATGAAAAAGGTACCTAAAAAGAGAAAAAGGGAAGCGAAGAGTGTTAAATGTCTTTCAGTATAATGGAAACAAGTCAACTATCTCCTTAAACAAAACACCTTTTTGAGTCTCTCAAACAAGTTGGGTTCTAGTTTTGGCCTTAGGATAAAGATGATCTCAGATTTTTTACTCCTTTGATTGGTTACTCTTCCAATCATATGGAGAATTGGTTAAAGTCTCCTACATTGCATATTTATATCATGGTCCCTTCTATTCAAATCTACCTAAGTCACTCTTGTGTCGTGTTCACAGACCTGTGTCGACCATCCTGTAGTTTCCTTGACCTCATGTGTCGACCATTCCTTGGTGTCAGTATGTTTCATCATATATTCATTCCTACTCCAAATTAGATCAACCTTTGATTGTTCCTCATGTTGGATTATGGAGGATGCCTTAAGGCCTCCCTTCCAACAAACTTCTTCCCATTGACCTCAACTCATCTTTCTCTAGGAGTGAAGTTTATAGTTTCGGATAGTACCTTGAGATTTGCAATCATCAGTGGCAGATTATCTCGTTGTTGAGTTAGGAGAATACATTAATGTCTCTTACTTGACAGGTTCTTCAAATGTTCTACTTCAAGACCCCTTATTCACACTTGTAAGAATGTACTAGGTACCTTGGGTCTCATTTTCATCATTGGTGGGATTCCCTCGCATTTGTTAACGGTTTACATCAATGGTCGGTAATCAAATGGTATCCTCCATGTTTGACATCAACTCATTTATTCACATGGTTAGGATTCGTACCTTGAGATGGTTTGGATGAAGACCTTGGGCCTATAATAACATCATTATATTTTGTTATTTCCCAAGATGCGCAAGACTGAGCCACACCCATTTTTTGCTCTTAATGAGACATAGATCCAGTTTGTTCATTATGGATATGTTCTCCAGTTTTGACATAGATCCACCTTTGTATTTATGTGGCTATGTTTACACTTATGTTTCTCATAGATCCACGATTGTATTCTAGTGGCCATCATATATACATCAGTCATACTTATGTATTGGATCATCATTATATCCTCTTGGAGTTCATTTTCCACCATTTGAGCATGGACATTTATCCCAGAGATGAGATTGTTTGGCATTTCCTTTCTTTCAGGTACTTCATTTGAGCCTATGATTCTTCGTTTCTTCGGTTTCTCTAAATCCATGACCCAACCCTTTATTATTTATAATTTATTTCGTCCATCATATGACCCTCTAACCTCATACATTAGGGGGCATCTGTTATAGCCAAATTTGACACTTCTCCGTACGTGACGACACTTACACCTTTAGGTAGCATGACGAAATTTCATGAGATTACTTTGAATCACACAAAAGGACATTTGGGATGGAAGAGCCATATTTGGGACTTTATAAGGATGGAATTACCTAATTCATGGCCCATTTGATAGGTAGGAACCTTAGGAACAATATTGGAGACCAAAACTTCTCCTGAAAACCCCCATAAAAAGTTGTTTTTGACCATTTTTCCACAAAAACAAAGGTTGCACATGGTAAAATCGTGGTTCACCCACTTGTTTTCCATTGTAAATTCATGAATGCCTCATAAATACCAAATATATATATATATAATCTCAAAAATTGGTGGTTTTGGAACCATCTCTTCAGTTGTAACTACTTCCTCCTCGAGTCTATCTTCTTCACTTTCTATATAAGAGAGGGAGAGGGGACCATGAAGAGGACTCAAGCCCATTGTAATGTTATGTTGGAGGAATTGGAACTCATATCCCCCTCACTTGTGCCCTAGTTTCTTATAAACCTAGCACATTTGATCAGAGGTTGTGATCCTAGCAAGAGACCTTGAATCATGGTTTCATGAAGTGCCATGCTTGAAAGAAGGTATATTTGATGTACTTGTTTCATTCATCAATAAAGATCAGACATTCTTCCCTTTCCAAATGATTTGTTCATGTATGTTTCAGATCTTATTACAATTTGATATTTTATTCTCTTATAAATGTCAATCTTCTATTTGTAGTCAAACTAGTTCGAGGAAGGTATTTTGAGGTTTTGCAGGTTGTTGCATTAGAGAACAAGAGGAGGAATCAAGAAGAGAGGCTTGGATCAACCTTCTGAATAAGGTACACCTCCTCCTAAACCCTAATCTCTTTGCTTTATAATTATACTTGCAGAACCTTGTATGTTTATCTTTCATCTCAGTACGTTGGTAGTCTCACCCCAGCTATAGGATTTTTTCCCTAACAACACGCCTCATCCGGTGTCGGCGAGCTTTTCAGGACCTCCCACCATAACCCATTCTCCATCATTTCCAAGTCTTCTCTAATGGACAGAGGAATTGAAGCGTGGTAGTGCTAAGTATCCTACGTCGCTCAAGTTTGCTCACGAATTGCTCTCTGTTTCCTCTGGTTCTCCCGGTTCCCTTGCATCCCCACTGGGTCCATGATTATAGCCACAAAAACACAAATAAGCCCGCCACCCAGCGTTTTTCCACCTCCCGTCTTTTTGTCACCCCGATTCAGGTCTCCCTTCTCAGGATCAATTGAGCCACCCTCGAACACATTAAAATCCATCTCACGTCGTCTTACGGGAATGATAGGGACGCAGAAGGAAATTTCCATAAATGGTGACAAGACCTTCTCGTTCCTCCCCTCCGCGCTAGTGCAATTCCCACCAATTTCCATATAAATTTCCTTCAATTGCAACCACCTGATCCCCGTACTGTCTACGTCTGTCATCACCACGCTCAACTTCATGCTCGTACTGCGAAGTACAGACGGCCTCTCCCAGACGTGCATACAAGCCATGTAGTTGTCCCATCCACCTGCCTGCATTAAAACGCACTCCCAACATGTGTCAAGTCGGACTTGAATGTGTCTGAGGTGCCACGTCCCCCCTTTGCCTCGTCTCACCCGCTTCCAGGTGTTAAAAACTAATAGATTAAATATTATGTCCAATTAAATTTTAATCTTAATTGAAAATAGTATTTTAAATCACACTTTCACATAGAATTAGGCCAAATAAGACACGGACTAATTAAGCCAAATAATTTTCAAAATATTAAAAAGGGTGTAGTCTAAATATTCTACATTTTCAACATTTTCCGAGCATATTTTCCATCTTATTTTGTTCATATTCCAAGTGGAAATCTTTAAAAAATCTTAGAAACACAAATATTAGCTATGGAAATTGCATAATTTGGGTAGTATGGAGGTATTCGAGGGTGTTGAATCTATTTATGAATTCAAAAACAAAATTTAAACACGTAAAACTTTGGATTTTACCAAAAAAATACTTACAGAGACCAAAACCCACCATAAAGTCGAAAACATAGAATAAATAAACTACTCCATATGAAATATTATGTAAAAATATAATGTAAAGTTGTGAATAACACACTTTTAGTTCTATAATATTTATTAACACCATTTAATCTTAACTTAGATTCATTTAATTAATTTTGCACTGAGATTCCTTAAGATAATAAAAAATTGATATTTAAACATGTTATTTCTTAAAATCATTTAATTAATTTTGCAATGAGTTTCCTTAAGATGATAAGAAATTGATATTTAAACAGGTTATTTCTTAAAATCTAGTGAATTCAATAAGTGAATTATATATTAAAAAGTATTTTACTATTAAAATTAATATTTTTTAAATTTAATTTTAAAAAGCTAAAATATTTTAATATTAAAATTACTATTTTTTAATTTAATTTTAGGAAACCACATCTACGCGATAGAAATCAGTGTTAATGAGATTCCTTAAGATGGTAAGAAATTGATATTTAAACATGTTATTTCTTAAAATCTTGTGAATTTCATAAGTGAATTATATATTAAAAAGTATTTTACTATTAAAATTTAAAAAATTTAAATTTAATTTTAAAAAGGTTTAATATTTTAATATTAAAATTACTATTTTTTAATTTAATTTTAGGAAACCACATCTACGTGATAGAAATCAGTGTTAATATGGAAATATGGCATGTTTGAATCATTATGTTGCCCATGTTTTTAAACGTTGGAGGGCACATAATACCCCACAATGTAACCCATACCTGCGACCATTGAAGCAATCTCAGGCAAAATATCATTACATTATAAAAGTGGTATGTATAATTTATCAATTATATTTTTCCATTTTCTTCCAATCAGATATTAAGAAAGGAATTAAATTAAAGTCTGAGGAAAGTTTTCAAGCATTAAAGGAATAATGTATTAATTTTCAAAATTGTTGATCTAAATGAAGATTTTGTGGTATGCACAATACATGTAAAGAGAGAATTGGTGGAATTCTCACTTAGAATAAGTATGCAATTTATTATGAATCTAGAAAACCTAATGAACATGAGAAGAATTATATAACATAAAGTTTGTTGCTATTGTACATGCATTGAACGTGTGGAGCCATTATTTAATGGAGATAAAATTTGAATTATTACATAAAGTTTGTTGCTATTGTACATGCATTGAAGATGTGGAGCCAATATTTAATGGAGATAAAATTTGAATCATGAATTTTCAAAAAAAAATATTTGAATAACATACTTTAAATGTTAAACAAATAAAATGGTTGAAATTTGTTTATGAATATGATTTTGACATCAAACTTATTAGAGTAAAAGAGGACATGCACTTAGTAGAAGAATAAATGTAATGTATGCTACTTCCATTAGCATGCTTGAATTAGATTTGATGTAAATAATTTTGGAAGCTCTTATTTTAGATGGACATTACCGATAGGTAAAAGAATGATTACGACAAGAAAATGTATAGCAAAATAGGAAGATTATAAGCTGGAAGAAGATGGAATACTTATGCATAAAAATAGAATTTGTGTTCCTAAATCTTGTGAATTAAGGAAATTAATTATATTAAATGAAATGCATAATGTTCTATATCCTAGACATCCTAGATACCAAAAGACAATTGCAATAGTAAGAAATCAATATGTTTGGTCACAAATGAAGAAAGACATTGTTGATTATATAGGCAGATGAAATGGAATGTTGGAGAATAAAATTTTAGCACATGCATCCAACAAGCTTGCTACAACCATTACCAATACCAAAGTGGAAATGGGAAGTGGTGACCATTGATTTTATCACTAATTTCCCAAGATAACAAGGCAAAATGACTTTGCCATGGTAGAGGTGGACAAGTTGAAAAAAAATTGCATACTTTATTCTAATTAAGTCAACTCGTAAGGTAATTAATATAATAGAGATTTACATGAAATATATTTCAAAATTTCATGGGAAACCTAAAGCAATTGTTTAAGACATAAATCCAAAGTTTACTTCAAACTTTTAGAAAGGGTTGTTCAGAGTATTTGGAACAAGTCTAAATTTAAGTACAACAAACCATCCACAAACAAATGGTAAAATATAGAAAGTTAATCAAGTGATTGAGGATATGGTAAGAATGTATCTGATGGATAAGTCATCTAAGTGGAAGGATTACTTGTAACTAATGGAATTTTCATATAATAATAAATATCATGATTCTTTGAAGGTGACGTCATTCAAAGCTTTGTATGGTAAAAAGTGCAATAGTCCAATTAGTTGGGACAATTCATCAAATAGACTTTGGGGAAAATTTTAGGGGAGAAATTAATCCTATGGGCTAATTTTTTTATGTTTTTTCCAAAAAATATTCAGCAATTTCCATTTTTTTCCAAAATGATTTGCCCATATTCCACCGGATACAAATATTTTACTCTAAACATCACCCAAATTGTCCAGAAACTATATCAAATCCTTATAAATTTGAATATTATTTTTACAAAAACATCGCCAAGCATTTTATGGTTGGAATTTAAGAATTAGTAATGTTCCCCAAGGATTCTACACTTTAAATTTTGTATGGGTCCTTAAAATTTTCTCTGAGATATAATACTTGGATCGGAGTTGTTCAAATAAATGGAAGAGTAGATGGTCAAGGTCAAGTAAAATTTGAAGGCATCACATTATAGGAAAAATAGTTATGTAGATAAAGGCAGGGTACCAAGAGAGTTCAAGCTTGGGGAGCATGTATACCTAAAAGTTAGGCCACATAAGAGCTCTTTGAAGTTGGGAAGTTGTCCTAAGTTGGTAGCTAGAGACCATCAACCCTTTGTCAACTTGGATAGAATAGGGCCTATTGCATATGAGCTTGCTTTGGCTGCTAACATAAAAGCTCATGTCGTGCTTCATGTATCTTTGTTTAAAAAATATGTACCTGATTTGAACCATGCTATTAATTAGGCTTTGATCTAAGTGGATCTAGAATGAGATATTCAATTACAACTAGTATGCATCCTAGACAAGATCATATTGCTTAGGAAATGAGCTATATAGGGTAGGTAAAGGTCAAGTGTACCCATTGCAACCCAAAAGAAGCAATGCATGAGATGGAAGAAGGTAGGTGGGAAGCATACCTACATTTGTTTTGAAATTTTAATATTTATATTTGACATTTGTATAGTGTTGATATTGCATTGAGGATTAGGGCGCCAAGTGTGGGGTGTAGGGATCATATTTGACCCCAAAGGAATTGTAGTTAAAACCTATGTGTGTGGGTTACAAATTGGTACAAATAACTAGGCGGATCATTACACCGTGTTCTTGTGCCTAAAGCAATCTCTTGCTTTAGGTATCCATTCTCTAGTGGTGATCGGAGATTCACTTCTCATCCTCTCTCAAACTAGGCATTATCATGAATTAGAAAATCAAATTACTGGAAGACATAAACGTATTTTAGGGCTTATCCCTCAAATTCACTCTTCAATTTTTCCATGTCCAAAGAGAGCATAATTCTCTAGTTGATGGATTAGCTAGTCAATCCTCTCACCTTCCTAGGGGGGGGGGGTAATTGAAAATGGGGGTCAAATCCATCTATGTTGGCTCCCCTAATGCTTGTCTCTATGCATTTAATTATGACAACACTTGGCATAATTGTTCAAATCCGACGATAGGTAATTGCTATGAATTTGGTCATGATTTTAGACATGTGGAGGCTAGATGGACTCTTGGTTTTTGATGCTCCTCATCTTCCAACGATTTGCACAAACATTCTTAATGATGGGTGGTGCGATGGTACTCTTGGTCATGTAGCATGCATAAATAGTGGTAAGGAAAAATTTATTGAGGCTTCTTGGATATGTCCTATTATCAAGTTTGGGATTTTGTCCTGGGTTTGTGAAAGTAGGCAGTGCTGGGTGGTCTTTTATCCAAGGAATTTTTACTACTCAGAAAGGCATGGTGGACGTGGTTACTTAATTTGCAGTGATGGGGGTAACAACCTTTGTGAGGATTTCATTTTTGTAATGTCCTTGCAGGACTTCGAGAATTTGTATGCCTTCTCCTTTGATCGAGGAGACAAGATTTATGTCCTTGCAATTGTTATTAGGGAGGGCCTTCATTCTCAGGTAATCATTTGTATGAATCGTCCTGGTTCTGCTCTTTCCTTTGTGTGTCAAATTTGGGATATTGGGTTTTGGGAGGATCCAATTGGTTCTTTCTCTCTAGGGAGTTTCGGTTCTAGATGGGTTGAAAGAAGCATTATATTCCCTTTGGATTTCAATGGTTGCGAGGAAGTGCTCCTTCTACTCCCCTGTTGGGATGTTATCAACATTGCTTTCTCGTGGACAAATTGAAACTAGTTAGAGAATCTTATTGACCTTGGTGAAAGATACTCTTTGAATTCTCTGTTCTACAACTTCAAGGGTCTGTTCTGTTTTGGAATTGGAAGAATTGAAGGGATTAGAGGTGGCATTGTTATAATGGACATTGAAAAAAGGACAGAGGAACTCTATGAGAGAGTCAGGGTTGTTGAAGCCAGTATTCATGACTCCCGACACCATATGAGGTGGATGAAGGAACAAATGGAAGGACGAATATCTATTTTTCATCAGTGAGCAACTCATGTGCCTCGTTTAGATCAAATTGAGCATTCCTCACAACAAATTGCACGCTTAACTTATGGTATGGATGTCTGCCTTAATGAAGTTGATGGGGATTTTCGTGCTTGTGATGAGCAGGTGAAATCAATATCGAAGACAGTAGCAAAGCATGAGTACCTTACTATTGGGAAAAGTTTCAAGAACGACGCAAATACATATGATAAAACTTTTGAAGGGCCCTATGTTATGTAGTCGGTTCAAATTGTCTATGTCTCAGAGGAAAAAGGTGGTATTTAGAGCAGTCAAGATAATCAAGCTATGGACAACGAGGAGGCAGAGGAAGATTCCGGGAACTCCCAACATGAAGGTGTTTCTTGGGATGAATACGTCGAGGAAACTATGGATGAATATTATGACTATGAGGATGATAGTTAAGATGAAGATGCTAAGACCAACTCAGAAGAGGATGAATATGTTCTTTATGATGTCCAGGCTTCAGGAAGTGACACTAGTATTTAGTTTGTCCCTCTATGAAAAATTTTGTAGGCTGTTAGTTGGTCAATTTCTAAGAATTTACAATAGTTTAGGGAGTTTTGTTTTTTGCGTAAGAATGTTCCCTTAAGGATGATTGTAACTAAGTACTTTCCTTTTCAAGTTACTACACAAGAACCTCTGATCTTTCTTTGAGTAATTTTTTATTGATTTGTTGAAATTTCTTTCATCCTTTTATAAACATAATCCTAATCGTTTCTCTAAAAAAAGATATTGCATTGACAATTATGCAAATTTAAGGGGGGAGGGAATGCAATACCCAAATTTGATCCCTAGATTATTAATGAAATGTATATGATAAAATGGATACAAGCCAAACATATGGCAGTTGTAATTTGTACATTGATAAATATTTAAATACACTAATGGATGCCAAACAAATAAGGACAAAGAATGGGGAGTTATTATTCAACAAGAGTGGAAAGAAATGGGGCTTAGGGGGCTCAATGTGAATAGTATTATTTTATTTCTACCTTAGCTTTATTAAACCTTTTATTTATGATCATTATTAAACCTGAGATTAGTTTCCAAACTGAAAATGTGTTCTTCTCATGAAGGCACATAGTCTCTCATTTACATGCAAATATATTATATAAGTTTGTGCATGCAAGCCATTATTCCCATCATTCTTCCTTGGGTTTTCTCTCTATGATTAAACTGCCATAGTATTTTTGTAATCAACTTATGGGAAATCATTTCCATGAAACTATAAAGAAATTATGACTATGTGCAAGGCTAATTGTTGATATTAAGAGGAATTAATTATAGCTAGAAGTCCCTAGAATCTTGTTAATGCCTAAAAGTCATAAACATGCGACATTTCAACGATTCATCCAATAAAGCGTCATCAACGTAAAGAATGCATCTCACCACAGGCATCCTAAACAGATCCAAAACATAACATGAGTCCATAAGTGCCAAGAAACAGTCAAAACAAGGGGTAGCATGGGTATTACACAGTTGACCCGCGCCATATCATAGGTTACATGAACAATGCATGTGCTACACCCACACAGCTTTTCCTTCGATAGTTGTGCTACTGTCAAAATGGCGGGACCACTCACTCCCAGCGGTGCATTAAAGACTCAATCCTCCCCAGGGATCAGAATTCGGCTCCTCACACACCTGGGGGGCATTAATTAGCCCCACTTTTGTACCCTGGAACTAGTTCATGAAGGAGGAGAGTTCACATTTGGATCTAGTCGTTTGATGGCCTCCTCTTGGCCTATAAACAGAATACATTGGCATGCATTTTGCAGAGAAATTAGAGCAAGGTTATGTTGTTGGTTTTGAGTTGGATATTCCTCATAGCCCACCATTTCCTACCATTGTGAGCATTCCCAATCTTGCTTGCCACCTACCATCAAGGGGAAAGTGTTTCTCTCCATTGTTTTTCCATCTACTTAGCATTTAGTTTGGACAAGAAAGGCCTCCGTAAGGGAGATTATTGTCCTCCTTTGAAGCATTCACCTCCTAGGTTTCGTATAGTTATTCCATTGGGAAATACAATAGTGGTTTATCATATCTTTGGTTGTTGTTTAAGTTTGTATTCTCCCCCCATCTCTTTCATTTTGGTTTTATCAATATTTTCATGATTGGATGTGAACTACACTAACAATCTCTTGCAAGATCACCTAGAGGAATACCAAACCACATAAAAAGGGGCTCCAAGGACTAAGGCTTATCCCCTTACCAAATTTGAGGCTTTCAAGCGGTCCCATTGTTGTCACTAGTATTCAAGACCATTTCTTTTTTATGCATCAAATCGACATGTTATTTTCAATAGTATTGCTAATGTAGAAAACGCTTTTTCCACACAAGCAAGGACCTAACTAAGGAATTCCTTGCAGTAGTTGCAGTTCTACCTTAGTGCACCCTAACTAAGTGGTTTCCCCTATGCTCGATGTCAACACATCATCACATAAGGGGGAAACGTACTTTTGAAGGTAGAAGTGTTCACATTTGGAAATCATGATAGCAGTCTATTCGGTACGGTGAATACCTTGGGCAGATTTACATACCAAGTTTTAGTCCCCCACCACAGTGGGTTCATCATGGTCACCAGGAGTTCCACTTCTTCAATATTTTGGAGCAGCTCCGGGGGCATCTACTCTTACATTGATTGAATCCACCTTCATCTATGTCCCAGCAGTATAGTATAGTAGACACCTTTGTCCTCTCTCATTGTAATCACTTTGACAACATTTCACGAGCATGGGTATGCCCGCCTCGTTTGTATAAAAACTATTCTTTATTACAGCTCCAACCGTTGTCACCAACAATCTTCCCTCATGGGAGAACCTTATTTTTTTCACATATGCTTCGTCCTACAAAACAAGAGAGAAACAACCAAAAACGTGATGCATTATCAGCTCTACAGTACCCTCTAAACCTCATACATCAGGGGGCATCTGTTAACGACTAAAGTTCGTACACATGCGACATTTCGATGATTCATCCAATAAAGCATCATCAACATAAAGAATGCATCTCACCACAGGCATCCTCAATAGATCCAAAACACAACATGAGTCCATAAGTGCCAAGAAACATTCAAAGCAAGGGGTTGCGCGAGTATTACATAGTTGACCCGCGCTATAGCGTAGGTTACCTAAACAATGCTCGCGCTACACCTATGCGGTTTTTCCTTCAATAGCCACGCTACTGTCAAAACGGAGGGACCACTCACTCCCAGCAGTGCATTAAAGACTCAATCCTCCCAAAGGATCATAATTTGGCTCCTCATACACTTGGGGGGCATTAATCAGCCCCCCTTATGTACCTTGGAACTAGTTCATGAAAGAGGAGAGTTCACATTTGGATCCAGTTGTTTGATGGCCACCTCTTGGCTTATAAAAGGAATCCATTGGCATGCATTTTGCAAAGAGAAATTAGAGCAATTTTATGCTACTAGATTTGAGTTGGAGCTTCCTCATATCCCACCATTTCCTACCATTGTGAGCATTCCCAAGCTTTCTTGCCACCTACCATCAAGGGGCAAGTGTTTCTCTCCATTGTTCTTCCATATAATTAGCATTTATTTTGAACAAGAAAGGCCTCCCTAAGGGAGATTGTTGACTTCCCTTGAAGCCTTCACCTCCTAGGTGTTGTACAACTATTCCATTGGGAAATACAAGAGTGGTTTAGCATATCTTTGGTTTTTGTTGAAGTTTGCATTCTCCTCCCATCTCTTTCATTTTGTTTTTGTCAATATTTTCATGTTTGGATGCGAACTACACTAACAATATTTTGCAAGATCACTTGGAGGAATACCAAACCACATCAAAAGGGGCTCCAAGGACTAATGCATTGCAACAACCTACAAGACTTATCCCCTTACCAAGTGGAAGAGTGCACTTGTGCATTTTTTTCCACAACAAATCCCAACATAAATATTACTGGCTAACCTATGTTAGAGCCTAGGAGGGAAGTGGGATAGCCTAAGTGACTATTCAATAGAGAAGTGGATCCCATTCCTTAGGTTGTGTAGGCTTAGGGGGAAGAAGGATGGTGGATTGTGATTTCTATAGTGGAAATTCACCTAAGAATTATGAGAATTATGTTGTGGGAGAGTAACTAGATCCCCATCATAGGAATTCACCATGATGGATTCATAGCCTAAACTTGGGGGTGGCCTTTGATACAAAGAGATTAGTAACAGAAAGCCTATGGTTGCATGGAATTTCCTTTTTCTATAGCCAAATGGTGAATAATTTCCACAAGATAAGTGTTCTTGATTTGTTTATAAATATGTAGAATTATTGTTGTTTATGTTATGGATAATATTTTTTTTCCAATTCATACTGCATGTATTAGTCCATATTTTTAATTATGGGTTTATAATGCAATGAATTGTTTAATTATTCTTGCATAACTCTCTCTATATGTGTATTTTTAACGACAATGGTTATCATTTGTATTAACAAAAGTGGCAGTTTAAATACATTGACATATAGAGCATACATGGTTGCATTCATCTCGACATATGACAGTTTTTTTATGTCTATTACAATCATCCTTCATAGTAGAGAAATTAAAGATTCTACTACATGTAGCGTATAACCAACAAAAATCCCCTAGTAATAAAATGTTTTTACAAAACATGATAAAATTACTTCATGAGTAGGCTTTTTTAACTATTTGCTTCTACCTAGTTGTGCAAGGTGTCAATTTCCATGTTTTCCTGATTTTTTTGAATTGTATCTTCCTCTCGTTGGTTACCTGGGATTCCATTTGCCAAATCACTATGGTTAGATACTATTGAGAGTGATCCCTTGTTCATATTGTTAATTAGATTCCAGAGCTGTGTTGTCTTTGCTTCCAACCATTGCAACTGATTAACAGTAATTCCTATAGCTTCTTCTTTGGATGCCCTCTTAGAAAAACTCTAGCTCTCCATACTTTGAATTCCAGTGGTGACCAAGTGAATTATGGAAATATTGTTGTTTATTATCTCTTCATGTGACCTGAGAGTTTTCTTGCAGATATCTAATATTTCCTTGTGTATATTGGTTTTGCATATGAGACAGTCCATAGTGTTCGAGGTAGGAGTGAGCACCACCCAAACTAACCCAACATAATAGTATGCATTAACGAAGGTCAAAGAATTTTTAAGCTGAGAAACAAGACTTGGTTCAAGACCCTCCCAGAGTTTAAATGGGGTGGCTGAATACTCTTGGTCCAACCCAACACCTATGAAAATTATGATAGAACACAACTTTATGAATTCCACCAAGAACCAATGATGACTACCACCATCCACCCGATTACCAGCTGAGGGAACTGGGCAATTGCATTCTATTTCACACTTAGAAAATCCAAGTTCTCTATTCCAAATAAACCAAGAGAAGAGGAGAAAAAGAACTTGTAAGGGCTAGGCATAATTCAACAGATTAACCAAGAGGTCGTCACAAATACCTTTTGGAGTCTTGCTAACTGTGAACCACAGGGTCATGCCAGGAGTTGTGGACGTAGATCTTGTTCTGCTTCTATTCTCCCTTCTTGCACACCATGCTAATTGAGGGAAATAATTGTCCCATATTCGCTTCGGGAATTGATGAGAGCCATTTGTAAAATCAAGGAGGAGTTAAGGTGTTAAATGTGGAGCTTGTGCGAGAGATTACATCTACATCAATTTATAATGGTGGTACTTTTCCATGTACACGATGTGATTGTGATACCACTTGTTTATTAAGAGTTTGTACATATCATACATTAGGGGATGTGGGTTGTTGTTATATCCCCTTTTTTTTTAAATTCCCTTCATGGTCTTAAAGGCATTGTTTTCCTTAACAGTTGCTACTTGGTTGTGGTGTCGAAAGACCTAGTAAAATTGAATGCTTGAAAATTGTCCCACCTCTCTAGTTATTCTTGTCATCCAACATGTCATGATGATATCCTTGGGTGGCAATGAGCGACAAGTTGACTTAATTATTATGGCAGAGTCCCCTAATACAATGAGGGAATGTATGTTGAGTGAGAGAGCTTGCAAGAGGCCTTTGTATAGAGATATTGCTTCTGCTTGGTTGTTTGTTGTGTTTCCTAGACCCCATTCGTAGTACCCTTCTTGATTTCCATCAAGATCAAGAATGATCCCCCACGCATGTCACCCCTATAACTCTATATTAACATGCACACATTTTATACTTGGTTAAATATTAGAGCATTGGGGTTGTTAATGGTATCAGAGAAAAAATAGTGTGGTTATGTTGGTTATGGAGTTGCCTGTAACCTCAATAATGCATAAAGGGTATCGAGTATCTTACAATGGCTAACTTCCAATCTCTCCATAGTGAAAGTGCCAATCTGAGGAGTCTACATATCTGAAGAAGAGGAGGATTTATTTTGAATCCCATATTTGAATGAATGGTTTGCTACTTCTTGGGACTTCTCCACAAAGGCATAATGTCCAGTTCATAATTAAATCCTTGCTAATGTCATAATCACATTGCAGATAATATCATCCACGTATTTATGAGTGGATAGAAGCCATTGCTCTTATGAGGGAAACCCCTTGTTAAACTCAACTTTTCGCTTGATAACATCAATGAAATTCATAATTCTCACTATCCAAGTGAATTCCTTCCTTCTAGAGACTTCATAAAAAATATGAAATCCCTATTTGAGGCCAAAATGTAGTTTTAAGGATTTTATCAAACAATTTGTCTACATGGTTTTCATCAATTAGTTTGCCAACATGGTCATCCAATCCCATGTGATAAAAAGCATACCTAATATGATCATATTATGTTATAGAAATAGGTTCGTATTTTGGCGGCTCGGGCTTATCTTCTCTGTTAGGTGGAACATAATATTAGGTCCTCCATTCACTTCAACAACCACCACTCGAGCCAATTGATACAAGTTGACATAGGAGGAAAGCAATAATTGTTCCTTATTTAGGTTCAAGAGCTTAACAACAATATCAAGACCATTATTAGCATCGAGCATGGGCAAGCTCAACCAAAATTCTTAATAACCTAAAGGGCTCTGCGTGCTTCATCTTTACATCATTAGCCCCACATTGTGGACTGTCGCCAATGGATTGTCATCTTAAGTAACTAGCACATGGATTGCCACCAATGGTTTAGTGTTGACTAGGAACAAGCTCTATGGACCTACTCAACCGTTTGGACCAACTTGAGTGATAAAGTTGACCATATCAACCTTGAGTTGTGGGCAATTTGTTCAATACTCAAGTATAAATAAATCAGCTCATTATTCTTGAGGGTTAGCTTGACTAGCCTTAGAGCCAAACTTGGATCCTCTCATAATAGGGAGGTCATAAGTTCTGCTCTCTTGATTTCCTTGAGGTTAGCGATGAAAATAACATTGACGGTTTCCTTTGAAAAAATAATTGCGCAGAGAGGCACTCTATAGCTCAGTATGGGGAAGATGTTGTCACATAACGTTATGTAACATATATTTTAATAAAATAAAAAAAATATTGGCTTGATTTGTTTTTACATATGTTTTAATGAAAGTTAAATATCTATTATGCTAATCAAATCATCATGATTATTCCTGTAAATCGAGTCAAATACCTTGATTAAGGTATTTGATCCCTCTTGGCACATGATAGATCTAAAGTTTAAATGAATCTAGACTGATAATAAATGAGCTCATGTAATAAGCTATATGAAATTATATGTAAAAATATTAAAAATATAATGTAAGAATGTAAATAAAACATAGTATATATGATGTACTAAAATATTGCAATGCCATTTTTTAATACCATCAATTCTTAACTCAAATCCATTTATTTAATTTTGTAATATAATTTTTAATTGTGACAAAAATTATATTTTTTTATATATCATTCTTTTTAAAATTCTTGAAAATTATAATAAAATATATATTAAAAATTATATTAAAAATTATTTTAATATTAAAACTTCAATACTCTTATTATTAAATTAATTTAAAAAATAAATAAATGCATTCCATTACTTTGATAAGTTAAGTTTAATTATGTTAACGTGAATTATAATTTAAAAAAAAATAGAATATATTCCATCAAAATTTAAAACAATTCTTAGATAAATGATGATGAAAATCTAGCATTACTTCTTAAATAAATGATGATGAAAATTAGCATGTTCGAATCATTATGTTGTTTATTCTTTTAAACGTTAGACTGCTCATCTAGGAGGGCACACATTACCCCCACATTCTAACTGCGTACCTTCAACCATTTAAACTATGTTAAGCAAAAGATAATTACATAAAACAATCTCATAAAAACTCGTTAATGTACCCTTCATCAATTATACCTTCCGAGTCTTCTAACATAATTAGTTTTAAAGTATGATGTTTGAATTTTGTAATTTATGCATAAAGTTGTAATATTATGTTATGATTGAATTTTACAATCTTTAGTGGTCATTATGCAAATATTTATCTTAAAGATATCTCAAGTGAAAATAATAATAAGAATGATAACAATCACTATATTGTAAGGGTAGAAATTTTGAAAGTAAATTATAAAAGATAAAAACTGAATATTGTTAAACCATCATCAAAATGTTGACATTCCACATAAAATTGCAATATTATTTTATTTAATAATATCATTTAAACGCATTATTTCTATCCTTTTTCCATATTGCATATCTATGTGTACAACAAACCAAAAGTATAAAATTGAAAAACTTTAATAAAAAAGTTATATCAAATTTAAAAAACTTTAATTAAAAAGTTATATCAAAGCATTTCCTCCATTTGCTTTTCCCATGGAAAGTTGTAACCATATTATGCACATGGGTAAGGCATTCATTTATCATCACAGGTAAACATCTAGAATAAAGATAGATTTTCAAGGCATCTCATAATTAAACTCAATATGGGATGAGGTGGGTTCAATGATGTTCACCTCTGGACAATGATTTTGACAACCTCCCCTTTGAATTTAAAATAGATATACTTGCATTGGTATCCAAGAAACTTCAGTGTATACAGAAGTAATTTGAAAAAATGGGTATGTAAGAGAAAGATCCCTTTCTGGTTGGAAGAAAAACCATGAAAGGGCCACTTAAGTAAATCATATCTGCATAGTATTCCTTTACATTGGGAGAAATAGTTCCCTCAATATTGAGAATCATGGACTCCACCATTTTATACCTAATCTATGGATATACTAATCTACTGTTGATACAGATCTAATCTCTTCTATATAACTCTTATCTACCTGCAGCTCTTTGTTGTGAAACTCGGTGGTTCTTTCCCTGAACTGCACTGTATCTGAGGAATCCATTGCTGCTATTTTGTGGGGAAAGATAAAGAAACAGCACTGTATTTGAGGAATCCATAGCTGCTATTTTGTGGGGAGAGCTAAAGAAACAGAAGGTATTTTACTGATTGTTGCAGCACTAGATAGTTGTCTGTAATTGGCCATATGAGTTGCTGATTTTGGGTTTTTTGTTTGTTTGTTTGTTGTGCTTTTGGGTGCAGCAGATCATGGAGAACAGTTTTCGTTCAGTTGTATTGCTGTCTGTTATTGCAGCAGCCATGATGATCCATTGCTGTTTGGCAGATCACCAGCAATACAAGGTGGATGAATCACATGAGCAGTGGGATTTTTTGACAAACCCAAAGGCATGGAGCTATATTTTGGCTTCTGAGGCGCCATTATCTTCAGCAGAGGCCCCTAAATCTTCTCTGCGCCATCATGCAAAAGCTGCTTCAGCTCCAGTGGCTTCCCCATCGGTTTCTCCCACCCCAACAGTATCAGAAGCCGTGCCTTTAACATCTTCTCCGTCTGGGTCTCCATCCATTTCACCTGCATCTCCTCCTGCACAGAATGGATCACCCACCATTTATTCAGTGAAGAATTTTGCATTTGCTGGGTTTTGTATGATTGTTGCAATTTGGGTCTAGATTGGCTTGGATTTTATTTTACCTCTACATATCTATATATGCTTTTTGGGTTTAAGTTATGTAGGATGAGGAGATGACAGATCCATTGTTGTAGTTTGGTTCTGCAAAGTTTTATTTATATCCATTGTGGTTTGCTGTATCAGAGATGTAGTCTTATTGATTGAGAGAACATAATATTGATATATGCTGTGTAGCAATTGATCACAAGCTTGTTTTGTTTTGAGTTCATTGATATTTGATCTTTAAGGGACAATGCTATTTATTTGCATTTGGTCCTTGGCACACAGAGAGGGCATAGATCAGTGCATTTTATCCTTCTAAATATCTCTGATATACAGACATATCAGAGATTCAAAATCTTAGGTGAAATGGATCTATCATGGTTCATGCATAGTTGTTAATATAATCATTTTGATTATTATTCAAAATTTCAAACATTATGGTACATTTTTGAAGAGGGATAAAAATTCCACTCTGTTTTTCATTTGGTACTTAAGTTCTATAAGCAGAATAAATATCGATGCAAGCTATAAGTTAAGGATTTTTCCAACTGCTGCCTAGATTACTTGGATGGAAGCATATTTGCTGATAGGAAATCATCTGCAAATGACTGGGGATCCTGAGAAATGATAATTGTTTTTTTAACTGTAACAGTTGTGAAATGTATTGAAAGAAAAGGAAGGGGTTTGTTGCTATACTCGTACAGCCTGATATAAAATAGAAAATTAAATCTCTTTTCTTTAGCATTTGTTCTCCTTACTCTAGACCCCAAATCAGATGTAGATTGGGTTAGGAGGAGACTCGTTTCTTTCTTGACTTACAAAGGGAAATATATTGAAAAAACATATCTAAACCTCATCTGGAACTCTTATTCATGGTACTTGTTACATTTGAATGAGAGTTGCTTGTAATCAAATATATTGAAAAACATATCTAAACTTCATTTGGAATCAGATGTAGATTGGGTTGGGAGGAGACTCTTTTCTTTCCTGACTTGCAAAGGGAAATATATTGAAAAAACATATCTAAACTTCATCTGGAACTCTTATTCATGGTTCTTATCAAATTTGAATGAGAGTTGCTTGAATCAAATATATTAAAAAAAAATATCTAAACTTCATCTGGAACTCTTATTCATGACACTGATTACATAGAGTTGCTTGTAATCAAATCTATTGGAAAAACATATCTAAGCTTCATATGGAACTCTTATTCATGGCTCTAATTACATTTGAATGAGAGTTGTTTGTAATCAAATATATTGAAAAAACATATTTGAACTTCATCTGGAACTCTTACTCATGGCACTTATTACATTTGAATAAAAGTTACTTGCAATCCAGCTATTGAAGATGGCATTAGCCATCCAGATTCCACCATATTGCTTAAGGATGCCCTTTCACTAAATCACCTCCTACACATATCTACCCAGGTATACTAACTTGCTTTTGGAGTTTCTTTGTTCAAGAACATTCCAATGTTGTTTATGATACCCTGAAAGATCGGATGATCCAAAAAATAAATGGCAAGTGCAAGAAGTGCAATCGGGCATCAATGATTCAAATACAACCCTCTAATAAGGCCTATGAAATGAGGATCGTGAAGATCATATCACAGTGTTCCTTCAACTGAAACAAACATGGAAGCAATATAACTCTAGCCACAGAAAATATTTGTTGATCCTTGCACGGGAGGGAGCCAATAATCTCCGGGTCAACGTTTGATTACCTTGTAATTGACCATTGCTCCATAAACTTCCCAATCAAAGCCTTTTTCCCAAAGAGAAGTGCCTTTCGTCTAGGGGATGGGATTCTGATCATTATTTTTAGAATCTCGACGCGCACAAAACATTCATTATCGATTCAGGTCGTTTCCCTTGCTTCGATATCTATGTCATTAGGGTTTGAAACTATGCAACTTTCTTCAGTACTTGTTCCTCCAATTGTTGTGGCCATAGTGATAGCCATTGCTTCTTGAGCAGATGGAACCAATCTCTCCAGCGCTTGTTGCTTGCACTCTGAAAGATTCATGGCCGCAAGTACAAACCCTTGCTGCCCGCTAGAGCTTCTCTATCCATCTCTCAAATAATCTTGGTAACTATCATAACGATGATTGCAAAATCTTTAAAGATGATACTTATGGTGGCCACGGTCCCCTTATATATCACATGAATGGAATATCATTTTATTAGTGAGTTCTTAAGGGAGAAGCAAAGTTTCATAATTGGATAGGGTAGAGGTTAGGATTTAGTGGTGGGGACTCACGGACTACTTTGATGGAAGTTTAGGTTTGAATCCTTGCGGGGTTTTACAAATTTTTAAAGGTCTCATATAAATGCAGAGTGGTGGTTTATTTCTATTGATTATGTCCTAGTTGACATTCATTCATATTGGCTCAAGCTTGTGGATTGCGTTCATTGGTATGAAAAAAAGAATCATACAACCGCTATGGTGATCTACTCCTATTGATTATGTCTTAGCCAAGATTCAAGCTAATCCTGACCTGGTTTAGTACACTATGGTCGAGATGGGTTCGCAAAGCCCCAAAAAAATAGAAAGAGAAAAGGAAGTAAGATTCATCGTTGAATAATAAATGGAAAATTTATAGAAAAATACAATCTTCACCACGTGATAGTGCACTTACATTTATTATGTCCTCGACATTTAGTTTCGCGTCGGGGACAATAGTCGGCCTAGCAAGAGGGCACAACTACACGTTGGTAAGGTGCATGCGAAGGGTTTATTTTTCTTATTTTTTTGTTTTTTAAGGGTTGGTTTATCTACATTGTTATTGGTTGTGATGGCATTAGCCTGGGGTTGTGTGCCCCAGGCATTGGTGGCGAGGTGTCACATATGCTCTGTTAATGGAAGGTGGGTTGTTGGCGATCAGTGTTCAAATTTGAACACTTCCTGGCCCTTATAAAGGGTTCTATCCCTTCCTAGAAGTGTAATGTTAAAATTTCCCTTCAAAGAAAAATTAAAATCTGAATTTTACCCTTCCAATTAAGAAGGACATAATTTATATCAACATTTCAAAAGAAGGGCAACATTTGTAATCACCCATCCATTTAAATTTAAATTTCTATGTTGATATTCCTATGCTATAAAATTTGACTCATCATTCAAAATATTGGAAATATCACAAATTATAATCACTCACTCACTCATGTAACGCACTCACTTCTTAGCTATGCAAGATGATGAGTGATGACTAACAACTACGAGGCACTACCCACTGAGATTTAACTCTGGCTCCTGAGTCACTTCGGGTTGATAACTAAGGTGTGATAATGTGTCAGCTACTACGATTGTAACAATAGAGAACCACTACTAGTCTACTACTAGGACCAAAATGAGCCCGAAACTTTGTGCCTACTACCTATGTGAACCTGAATACCAATGTCCACTTGTTTTTTGTCAAAATGAAATTCAAATAGTCAGTTTGATGAGTCCTCCTCTACAAGTCTTCAGTTCTTGCATGAATGTCACGGACTCATGACAACTTAAAAAAACACCCAATGGCATGCAACTACAAATAATGGCATGCAGGTAGGACCATGAACCATGCAGAGGGTGATTTATGCATTGATATAGAGAGGTCACACTAGGCACACGATATGGAGAAACAACGAGTTAGAAAAACATTTGGACCAAAGCACCACAATGGTTATTAATAAAATTTAAAAAAAAAAAAACAATTTTTGGCCCGAGAATAGTCTTCAATTTGATGAGTGGCATGATCATGATGTGATCTCCCTCCAACCTTCCAAATATATGTGGTTTCTCACCACATTTGTCTTCAGTGCTCAACACCAAAATACGTATAAAAATTACCTGGATTTACATCCTCTTCTCTTTAAATCCTCATCTCATAATCATAACAAAGGATTATTATGCATGCACATCCTCACCTTATAATATCAATTGGGTCATGGCGCAGAGACAACCGTAAAACATCAAATGTGTCAAGACACAAAGAGTAAGAGACAACTATAAGTCTTATATTAAATTTACCATATAAGTCTTTAATTGACACAATCAACTGATATTTGACACGTTGGATTGTTCCGATCTTCTTATCCCTCCTTACCGATGTGATTGTAAGGCACTCTTTGAAGGTGAAGTCCATAATTTTAAGTCTTCTTCCTCATTCTCACGCCTTTTGGTAAGACAATAAGGAGGGTAGTGGTACACATCAACATTGAAAACTATTCGACATGGAGGTAGATGCATTAATTCATTTCATTAAATAACTTAAATTTTAGAGCTTTGAGCTCTTAATTACTCACATCTAGAATTTTCTCAAATCGAGCCATTAACAAACTTCTTTTGGTGTTGTGGTTCAATTTAAAAGGCAGATTGTCGAGACTCAAACATGTAATGAGCTGCAAGGATCCAATTGAATTAGGCTTGATTCCATTTCCCCTCTGCCCCATACCTGTATGTTGTCGCAACAAGTGTTGAACAACAAAACTTGATGCCCTGGCCCGTGTGATGCTCGCGTTGCGAACTTGCTTGGTATGGAGGATTTTTTTAATGTTTTCTATAGAGGATTTTTTCAATGTTTTCTAAGCTATGTATTATTTTTTCTTAGGTGCCCAATTTCCATCATTCTTACATCTCTTCGGCTTGAATGGCGTCCCTCTCTTTGGTTTGAATTGAGTTTTTGGTTGGTTTTATATGTATTTTTTGGTTGTAGGTTTATTATAGCCTCGTTTTGCTTCTTGGCTTCCTTTTGTACATAGCTAATTGTAAGTCATTTTCTCATGGTCATGTTTTATTTTAAGACTATATTTATAGTTACAACATCCCGCACTATGCATAAGATCATGCGGATGCCCCAGTATGGTTATTGCATAGTCTAAGTTATTTTTCTGTATAATGAAGTGTGCTCCAACCTGGAAAATTACAACATAATAGTTGTTATTTTAATGAATTGTAAAATTAATGTTACATATATGTCAAATTAATGTGTTCAAATTAGGTTTTAATTAAAAGATACCATTTTTTCATGTAGATATTAAGGAGTGCTCAATTGTGTAAGATTGTAAAAAATTTGGATGGGAAATATTTGTTTTTTGCATTTTTTGGGGGAGTGGTTTAGTTAATTTATACTTGTCAATTGAAGTAAATTATTTATATTTCCCTTCATATTTGAAGGGCTCCAAGAACAAATGCCCTTTCAATTGAAATTAAGACCCACCCTTCAAATTTTATCACTGTCGGTGATGCCCTTGTTCCATGCTCTTGCAATGTAAATGAGGTTGGTGACGTTGTTAGTTCGACTTGTCACGGCCACGTTTTGCCGCAACACCCACAAGCTTGTGGGAGTCTTGCACTCCCGCCCAAGAGGCTGGCTTGGGCGCCCGTTTGAGAAAAATGTTGTTTGGTTGCACGAGACTTAGCGAAGAGGCAAGCAACGGACCGAACGAAGGGGTGCGTGAACCATGCTTGAGTGCACTCCCACAAACGAAGCTACACCCATCCATCGGCGCATGGCAAGCCCGAGAGTGGGGCGCGGTTTCAAAACGACAAGTCGGCAAGACAAACGGGCGTCGGGCGCACCCTTGGACCAACGGACATGGGAGTAGTGGCATGACGGACCAAGTGCCCACATACACTCCAAGAAGCAAACTCCCAAGTGTCCAACACTTAGCCACAAAAGTTAGCTTGGGCATTGAGTTCGGGTTAGGATCCCACGAGTGAACTCATTTTGGGAGCCCTGGAAAACGAGCTCAGGTTGAAAGCCCTGGAAAAAAGAACTCGAGATGGGAGCCTTGCAAAGTTAGGTTGGAATCCCACGAACTCGGGTCGAGATCCCCATGCAAAGTCGAGTTGAAAGCCCACGAAGTCGGGATGGGAGCTCCGTGAACTCGGGATGGAAGCCTGCAAGCACATATCTACGAACACGGGTTGGGAGCCCACACAAACACTAGTTGGAAGAAAGCAACAAAGGAGAGTTGGGAGCTCTACAGTAGCTTGGGCCGGAAGTCGTGGAACGACGCCCAATGAACGGACCCTCGACGCGCGGATTGCAGAGGACTTGGACCAAGACTGTTTGAAGTGGTACGTCGACAAGGAGTTGACGTGGGCGCCAAGCAAGGGTGCGCCCAAGGTGGGGTCGCACCCTCCCACACAACACCATATAAAAAGGCTAAGGAAAGTAGCCAAGAAGGCAGCAAGTTGGAAATTCGGACAAGGAGAAGTTCAAAGCTAGAGAGGCTATCCGAGCTCTGCACTTCGCACAGTCTATTCCAGCGAAGTCCAGTGGAAACAAGATGTTGCAGCAGTGTTGAATTTGGCAGGTTCGCATGCATTCCGGTTGCACAGTGAGACAATTCCACAGCAGCAGCAAGGGGTTGCAAAAGTGGGAAGTTTCAAGAGTTAGACGCCTGTTGGAAGGGTCTGTTCTACCTTTGTAATTTGTATATCTATTGTAAGGCATGATGCTGGTTTGGCACACGTCGGAGCTCCTCTAGGGAAACTCCACCTGTTGTAAACAATTGATTATACAAAGCTTAAGGGTTGTTGGTTTGGAAACCCCAACTTATACTTGTGTGTGTTATTTAATTGATGTTCATGCATGTGTAAATCTATCTAAGTGTTGGAAGTTAGGCTTACATGTTAAACAAGTAAACTGTTGCAAGTGTTAAGTTGAAATGAGTTCTGCAGGTTAGGCATAGTCTGTTGGTACAACGCTTGAGTTGGTCATGCCCTCAAGTCGTTCCCAAGAAGTGCCGCACACCACATTTGGACGCGGGTGACTAGCGAAAAAGTGTGGTTGTGACAGTTGGTATCAGAGCATAAGTGTTGTGACGGTTGAAGGGTTTGTGAAGAAATCTCTTCATTTCAGAGCTCGGTTAAGCTCGTTGAAGCTCGTTTAGAGCAAGGGTTGCGTGGAAGGCCACAAGCCCGCAGAACCACAGTGCCACAGGGTCATAGAACTGCAGTCGCAGGGACACAGTGCCGCAAGACCATAGATCCACAGTCATAGGTTGGACGCAAAACAGTCATTTGGGTTGTTGCAACAAATGAGTTGCCGCAGTTGCAGCAACAGTTTGGGAATTCCGTTGACAGAACCGCAGAAAACTGGGCAGCTTGAGCCTTGGTCACCAAAGTCAAGGAGAGCTCTTTGCAAGATCTCAGGAGTGTGTTTTGCTAGGACACCTCTGTTGTGACCGCAGAACAGAACCGCAGTTCAGTTAGACACTCGCAGGTTGGCTTGGCAAGCCACTGCGTTGATGTGTTGCAAGAAGCTAAAAGTGTGTTGAAAGTTGGACGGTTGCAATGATTCGTTGGAGAAGCTGTGAATCAGTTAAGAAGATGAACAACATGGTGGGAGCATGCTGTGAACATTTTTCAGATGCGCTGGAGGAAATAGGGAAGTGTTTGCAAGATATGAGATACTTCTTTGATAGGATGTACCATGAGAAGACCAAGCAAGAAGCACTTCGATTGCAGGATCTTTCGAACCAGACGGCTGGGAGAAAGACTAAGGCAGAGTCGCAAGATGCTTGAGGGGATTCAATCCAGTTGCAACTGGATGTGCCAAAGGAGAAACGGATTGGATGCTACATATGCGAAGGTGACCACTATGTGAGGAACTGTTCGTTTAGGACAATGACGGTTGCACAAAGGGGGCCAATAGCGCGGATGGAAGCCATGACAGTGTTGGAAGTATTACAGAGTTCAGATGAGATTTATGAAACGATCAAGGCAGTGGAAGCTTGGCTTAGAGAAATGACGGGTGGTCGAGACGCAAGTCTGCAAGAAACGCAGCATGGCCTAGATTTCGTGGAAGCGATGGTAGGCGGTTTAAGATTTTTTGCGTTGGTTGATACAAGCGCAACTCACAGTATGATGAGCAGCAGGAGTGCGACGTCCTTACACAACGCACTAGAGTTCAGTCAATCCAAGTTTAAGGCAGTGAATTTAGAAGTGAAGGCAGTGAGCGACTCCTCTCAAAGTCGGAATATGGTATGGAAACATAGATTTGAGAGTCATTCTGTTAGATGATCATTCGATGATCCTTGGATAGGACTTTCTTCAGGTGGCCTGAGCCGTGCCAATTCTGCACGCTAATCGTTTGGTGTTTTTGGAAGAATATGGAGCATGGAGTATGCCTATGACGCAGAAAAGCAGGTTAGGATACAGACCGCGGTTGTCTTTGGTACAATTACTTGAAGAACCGGGCATGTCCAAAGACTTGTCGCAACCCAGCATAAGGCAGAATATGGATTCGGTTAAAAAGAACAAGTCAAGTGTAACCCAAGGAGTTATCCACTCTTCAGAAAAGAAGTTGGGATCGTTGGAAGAACAAGCAGACTTAGTCTGCAGGGAGATTGAGTCGTTGTGCATTTCAAGAGACACTTCGTGGAAACATGGAGGCAAGGTGATGCTTACACCAACCTAGTTCGCAAGAGTCACCGCAGGAAGCACGCAGGAGATGTCGTTGAGCAGCCAAGGCAACGATGTTTCTATCAAGCCAAGTCTTGACATGGTACAACATGAGCAGGTGTTGAACCATCCTAGAAAAACGCAAATTTTGGAGGAGGCCAAGGAGTTTGACAGAAACACTAGTAAAGATTATTCTTCACGTGATGTAGTAGACATTGTGCTTTCTGCACGCACACCATATGCATTCCATAATTGTAGTTATCGTAGGAAAAGTTGGCACAAGTGGGTTGCAGTCCAAACGAGGTGGAGGAAATCCTTGTTCACTTGGAAAGTGAGTGTTTTCCTAAGGTTGCAAACGAACAAGAGACCAAGTATGCGGTGGCAGAAATAGGCATTCTTCAAACGCAGCACATGCAAGAATCGTTGGCAGTTTTGGATGGTTCAACGCACCGGGAGGCTTGTGAGATCAAGGCAAGTGATCCGTTTAATGGATTGAGCAAGGGTGCGAAGAGAAGAGCCAAGAGAAGGCTGCGACGAACGGAGACGGAGGAAACATTCTCCGCGGGTTCACATGACAGTGACAAAGTTGCAACAGATGTGAGCACGCTTGTGTTCGGATGTGCTGAGTCCGAACTAACTCATACTCGGTTGGAAGAGTTGGGTTGCAGCGACGCAGAGATAGAAGTTGTACTAAAGCACTTGTGAAACACAGATCTTGATGGTGGTGTCCTATGGCACCTCCAACCACTTGCATGGCTTGAGGAAGCAACAAACGGGATCACTATATTGGGCAGCGACGGTGAGACCCTAGGAACCTTGGCAAGGTGGCCTTGAAGAAGAATTTTCCCAAGGAAAAAGGAGTTTGACAAACTTGTAGAAAAACGCAGTTGGTTGAGGACGCTGAAAAGAACTTGGGAAAGATGGTTTCGGAACGAAGAAGTTCGTCTTGTGAGGTGGACGCAAAGTTGGACTAGCTACCCAACTTGTCTACTCATAAGGGCCCAACGAACGGAAGCTGGAAGAAATGCATGGAGTATGGGTTGCGAAGTAAGTGGTTACAAGTATCAGCTGCATGAAGACAAGTTTCTTAGGAAGCTCGCACGGTTGCAATGACAGTTGCAGACTTTCCAAACGCATTGGGCAGTAAGGATGGCACGCAACGGTTGCAGCATGTTTATGAGTAGTGATGTTACTTGGATACGTTGCCGAGGGTGGAAACAAGCTTAAGTGGGGAAGGATGTCACGGACACGTTTTTCCGCAACACCCACAAGCTTGTGGGAATCTTGCACTCCCGCCCAAGAGGCTGGCTTGGGTGCCTGTTTGGGAAAAATGATGTTTGGTTGCACGAGACTTAGAGAAGAGGCAAGCGACAGACCGAACAAAGGGGCGTGCAGACCATGCTTGAGCGCACTCCCACAAATGATGCCACACTCACCCATCGGCGCATGGAAATCCCGAGAGTAGGGCGCGGTTGCAAAACGACAAGTCGGCAAGATGAAGGGGCGTCAGGTGCACCCTTGGACTAATAGAAGTGGGAGTAGTGGCAAAAACGGACCAAGTGTCCACATACACTCCAAGAAGCAAACGCCCAAGTGTCCAACACTTATCCACAAAAGTTAGCTTGGGCATTGAGCTCGGGTTGAGAGCCCACGAGCGAACTCATGTTGGGAGCCCTGGAAAACAAGCTCGGGTTGAAATCCCTGGAAAAACGAACTCGAGATGGGAGCCTTGCGAAGTCGGTCGGGTTGGAATCCCGCGAACTCGGGTCGAGAGCCCCACGCGAAGTCGGGTTGAAAGCCCCTAAATTTGAGATGGGAGCTCTACAAACTCGAGATGGAAGCCCGCAAGCACATCTCCATGAACACGGGTTGGGAGCCCGCGCGAACACAAGTTGGAAGCAAGCAGCGAAGATGAGTTGGGAGCTCGGTATTAGCTCAGGTTGGAAGCCGTGGGATGATGCCCAACGAACAAACCCTTAATGTGCGTATTGCAGAGGACTTGGACCAAGGCCGTTTGAAGTGGTACATTGGCAAGGAGTTGACGTGGGTGCCAAGCAAGGGTGCGCCCAATGTGGAGTCGCACCCTCCGACATGACACAATATAAAAAGGCTAAGGAAAGTAGCCAAGAAGGCAACAAGTTGGAAATTCGGATAAGGAGAAGTTCAGAGCTAGGGAGGCTATCCGAGCTCTACACTTCACACAGTTTGTTCCACCGAATTCCGGTGGCAACAAGGTGTTGCAATAGTGTTGAATTTGGCAGGTTCACATGTAGTCCGGTTGCACAGTGAGACAGTTCTGCAGCAGCAGCAAGGGGTTGCATAAGTGGGCAGTTTCAAGAGTTAGACGCATGTTGGAGGGTTTGCTCTACCTTTGTAATTTGTATATGTGTTGTAAGGCGTGCTGCTGGTTTGGCACACATTGGAGCTTTGCTAGGGAAACTCCACCTATTATAAACAATTGATTATACAAAGCTTAAGGGTTGTTGGTTTGGCAACCCCAACTTATACTTGTGTGTGTTATTTACTTGATGTTCATGCATATGTAAATCTGTCTAAGTGTTGGAAGTTAGGCTTACATGTTAAACAAGTAAATTGTTGCAAGTGTTAAGTTGAAACGAGTTCCGCAGGTTAGGCGTAGTATGCTAGTGCAATGCTTGAGTTGGTCACGCCCTCAAGTCGTTCCAAGGCAGTGCCGCACACCAAATTTGGACGCTAGTGACTAGCGAAAAAGTGTGGTTGTGACACAATCGGTCCTTGTGAGATGGTGGATGGATTCATGTTATCCTTCGTTTGCGTCTACTTCGAAGAATGAAGGACGCATTCTTACACTTGACACTTCCCTTGTTGTGAGAATGGAGAATGGCATCTTTCTTGTGATCATTTATTTATGGGTAATGGAGCTTTGTACTGAACCCGGTATGGGCGTTTGTGAATCCTAGGTTTTGAGAAATGTTCTATCTCATTGCAATTCCCTCGGTCGTGGAGATTACAATAGTTCGGCGATTTGTATTCACCGACTGCATTTCATCGCGTTGTTGTGGAGTCGTTCTTTGTTGCTGCTAGTTTTCTTTGGCGTGACTTTGTTTTGTGTTTGGTGCATGGGACGATGCTTTCGTTCGTTTTCTGCTTGTGGGTATTGTTGTTTTCACCTGCTTAGTCTATCCGCTCATTCAAAAAAGAAATCCATCTCTACCTTCTTCAGGGTTCTTGTTCTGCCCCTTCACCAGGTAAGTTTCATTGCAAAAATGTTGATTTGTTTGGCTAGGTCTCATAGGGTTTGACCCGACAATGTAAGTATATTTTGATTTCGTCGACAATCAATGGTTCAGTTGTCGGTTTTTGCCTTGGTCTCTTATCTGAAAAACTATGTGTGTTATGTTCATCAATTTTACTTGTGGTGGTTGAATTTTGACAATAGAAAAATCCAATGGAAATGTCTTCCATAATGTCTGGATAGGATCATCGTGTATGCTTTGCAGTGCTTTCAAGGGTTTTGTATTTTGGCGTTAAACATATTTTGTTTGCGACACCTTCTATATTGCTTGTCGTTATTTCATAAAACAATGGTTTCAGTAGGATATGAAGTTTATTTGTTGGATGTGCAAAACATTATGTGATGTATCTTCCATCGTTTTATTTTTAGATAATTTTATATGACATTGCAAAAACCCTTCCATTGATTGCAAAATATCTGTTATGTTTGTCTTATTGCTCTTAAAAATCCTTTACACCTTACTAGCCTTAGCTTTCCCCCCAAGCCCTTAAGAAAATTCAGTTGAGTTTTTAAGTAATTATTCTTTTGGGAATTAGTTAGCTCGATTTGATGGAGCCCTTAACCTCTTGATCATGAATATAATTGAAAGAGTCCCTAACATAACTTGAACGACTTGCAGATAAAACTGAACAACGGTAATCATGATGAGAATGAGTTACATGTAAAACTAAATAGGAATTGTAATGAGTTGTACATGAATTTTAATTTCGTCAATGGTGAGTGGTTTTGTTGCTTCTTTTTTCCTTTTTTGGTTGTTGTGACCTTCGTTTATCTGATGCAATGTTTATTATGGGTTGTCATACTCACATATTCCCCATGTTGTTGCACAATATCAAAGTCTTTATAGCTGAAGGTTTTGAATCATTTGATTCTTGCATATCTATAGATTATAAGATGTGTCGAATCCTTTCAGGCAAGGCATATTATCATGAGACAACTGCAACTTCGTTTTTCACTTTTTTGTCCTCCATGGATTTACTGGTGTAAGATTTGTTTGAAGTGTTGTAACCCAATATATGTTGTAAGAAAGGTTCATTTGTTCTTATGTTTTAGTTACATATTTGAAGGATAGCATATCTGAGATGCCTTGTAGATTGCTTAATGCCTTGATTTAGCAACAATAGTGACAATGGTCTTTGAAGTTTCAGTTGCATGGCCGAAATATTTTTTTTATGTGCTCTTCATAAATTTAATTTAATTTACCCTCCGGAAAAAACATGTCCCAACAACGTCCTGTCCTCAATCACAGAACATATGTAAACATAGGAAAAATCCTATCACATCCAACTAGTGATAATTATTTTTTTGCTTTCTCCAATGAATTTAAATTTCTATTTGCAAAACTGTATTGTGCACATCGTATCCTATTTTATGCACTCTTTAGGGATAGGTTTTTTGTATCCTTTCAATTAGAGGCGATGAGATTTCATGATAGTCCTAACTGCTTATGATGCCACATAATAGTTTTGCAAAATAATTACATGCAAGTGGAACTCAGTTGATAGAACACAACAAGGATTTTTTATAATTGTTTGCTGTAGTCGAGGTTGGGCTCATATGCATTGATTTTGGTGGTTTTCATGTAGAAAGAAATCACTTTCTCGCGATGAAGTGAGATGTAAGATTTTGGACAAAAAATAGAGTTCCATTAATAGCAAAGGTCAAGGTTTATCTCTTTATCAAGGTTTATTAGTCATTCATTCAATAGCAACTATCAAGTCATTGCTTTAGTGTTTCCTTCTTATCTCATATTGTGAAACAACTCTATAAGTAGTTCAAACATTGGAAATCCTTCATTTTTATGAAGTATTAATTGAATAAAAAAATTCAACATGTTCATAAACAAGCTCATAAGAATACGAGCCCTCGCACGAAGTTGAGGGACCCTTTTGGTGCAATCGTGCATTCACAAAACGTGCTAGAATTGCGAAAATCCAAAACGTGTGAGCATTGCTTAAAACTAGGCATGGGCGGACTCCGACCCTGCCATGTCAATTGACATGTAGGCTAGGAGTCCAAAACGCGCTCGCGTTTTGGTTAATATAAACAAAAAAAAACAGTTTGTGGACCGCGTAGACTGTTTTACCCACTGTGTCTTCAAAACCCGAACGCTCGAGCATTTTGTCTTGCCAAAAACGCATTGGAAAAGCTCAACGTGGGAGATTTGCAAGCTCAACGAGGGGAATTTCATCTTGCACGGAGGATTGGAAAGGTAAGCATCCAAATCCTTGCCTCATTTCATCATTAAAAATATAAATTTTGATGTTTCCCTAAACTAGAAATCTTTTTAAATGAAATACCAAAACTAAAAATTATAAAATTTGTTAATTAACTTATCTTAAATCCCTCCCTACTATCAATCCCTTAATGAATTTTGCATCCACCCTGTTAGACACAATGACTCACTTCAATATCATATTCATCCATGAACTATGTACCAATCACATGCCATTCATCAAGTAAACACATCAACACATTGCACAAGAGACACAAGATATAATCTTTGTAATTTTTTAATTTTGTCTCCATAATTTCCTCATCAAATAGGAAGCCGACTTGTCAATATTAAAATCAAATTTTAAATTGATTTCCATAAACACCTCATAAATTATAAATATATATATATATATATTTATTTAGACTTTCTTTTTCCCACCTAAACGTGGTCTTCATACCCACATCATCACCATTTTCTTTTGCTTCCAACATGCCCACACTAGCTTGTAACTCGTGCCCACAAGGGCCATATTTATGCCTTTGAACATGCCTGCAGCTAGACCTTCTTCAATTTCCCACATGGGGCTCTTTGGCATGCCTCCAGGATGCCCGCGACTTCCATAAACATGCCTGCATATGCATCTTCAAGATGCCCGCATGTCACCTTGTCCACATGCTCACATGTCCATCAGCTTCATTCCTGGATGCCATAAGGGATGCCCCCAATCTCCTTTCCAAGTGTCAAATTAAATCTTCTCTGTTCACTTCATGCTTCTTTGTTCATGTCACTTGTTATCTCCTAGTCATCCTTGTCCTGGGTATTAGGACCAACTCCAAATGACCACAGTATGGGTCATTTGGCTCATTAGGTGTGCCAATTCCCATCACCTTGTCTTTTGTCTTGTCTTTCCCATCCTTAACCAATAAAAATACATATATTTGCCACATCATCATGGTCTTTATTCCTGCATGGTCTCCACCCTTATTCCCACAAGGACCCATAATGTATGCCTGCAATGGTCATATGAAATGATATTTATGTTTGTAATGTATGCCTAAGATGATATTTATGTTTGCAATGTATTCGTTCTTACACAAAGTTTGTACATTTTTCATTTTTGAGAGATGTCATTATAGCACATGTATATGTTTTTAATTTTTATTTTTATTTTTTTTGCAGTGACGACCATGGATGCACACTCGGACATCCAAAGAGAAATTCAGAGGCCCTGGGAAATTCAAGCCTCAATTTATATTGTTGATGATAGACATCTTATGCTTGCATCCACTTTGGATGCAATGATAGAGACCTTTAGTAGGTCTGATGGTGCACTGGAAGATATTTCCACATTCAGAGAAAGAAAGAGGCAACAATATCAGGATGGACTTAGCTACAAAGAAGTTAAGAAGTTGAAAATATCAAAACAAAATATATTTTCCCTCTTTAGACATCCACGGACGGGTGAAATACCAAGTGCAAACAAAAGGCACATTTCTATCGAGTGGTGTACATATCAACCAGTCATAGATAACTGGATCGACCGATGGTACATGGTGTTTGATGCACCACCACACAACAACAAGGAAATGCCCCTATATTTTTTGAGAAAGATGTACGCAGAATTTGTGATGGGGAAGCATGTTAACTATTTTGATATCTTGGAGTACCAGGGAGTTGGGAAGGGGATGCCTCAACAACGTCCCAATGCGAGGGATATAGATCCCAATATCCCAATAGCTCCACCTCGTAGGCAGCTACCCATGCCAGATGTGTCGCCTGCACATCAGTTGGTCCCAGAGACACGGGAGTCCTTCCTACTGCTAGCACAGGCGGTTGTTCACCATAGCATGTATCTTCAAGGTATGTACCGAGCAGGGCCATCAGAGCCACCATCTATGGGTGGAGTAGATCCGCCACTTGTCGGTGGGGTAGAGCCACCACCTTCCAGTGGTGGAGGAACATCTAGTAGTGTCCCTAGACCTTTACATCATGAGCACAGCCGATAGTTGCACCCATGCATAGTATGTGGCCATCCTTGCTTTGGTCCTGCCCAAATAGATGATACCTTTACTAGATACTTTACACAGGTAAGTAAGTGGTTAATAATTTAGTGTCATTTGTAAATTATTTTTCCTTACTATACACATATATATAGATTGCTAATATTTTTGATGATTTGAAAACTTGTAGTTGCTACAAGAAGGGCACAGGGTTGAATACCTTTCCACCGATGATGTAGAGCATAGTCCACAGGCTCATACACCAGCACCAGAAGGGCTTGAGGGGCAAGAGGGGCAAGAGGCTCATACAGCAGCACCGCCTGATGACGATGATGTTGTCATAATTTCAGCGACAACATCTCACGTCGAGGTAATTATTTCAACATGACATTATTTTAATACATGAGTAAATCCAATTAACAATTTAGTGCCATTTGTAAATTATTTTTCCTTACTATGTACACATATATAGATTGCTAATATTTTTAATGATTTTAAAACTTGTAGTTGCTACCAAAAGGGCATGAGGGGTAAGAGGCTCATGCAGCAGAACCTTCTAAGTTACAAGATGTTGTCATACCTTCAGTGACAACATCTCACGCTGAGGTAACTATTTCAACATGACATTATTTTAATACATGTTAGTTTGTTATCACATGTTACTTAATTTATGCTACACGATCTAATATTTACAATTTTATAAATTGTAGGTTGTAGATCCCCATCAGAGGGAAATGATTCCATATAGTGATGTCCCCCCTAGAGGGGAGACAAACGCTACACTTCCCATAGAGGATCTACAAGTGGAAGAACGTTTCTTAGAGTTGATTAATGTATACAATACATCGGTATGTATTTCACCATTGTCATTTTGTTAATACATGGTATTTCATTGACCAATGCATTTCTAACTACGTCAGTATTGGTGATTGTAGCCACCAGCCTCTATACTTCATAGACTGTCAACAGTTGGATCTCCTCATAGTCCAAATGTGCAAAAGGCACAAGTGTATAAGAGAGGGTCCACTCCTAGAAAGGGTGTGGATGTCCTCTATAGCAGACACATGAGAGATCCATCTACCCCTCACCTAACAAGGGTCATTGATGCTGCAGTTAGTGCCGCATCTGCAATAGGCACAAGTCATACAGAGGTAACTATTTCAACAATCACAATGCATAGTATTTAACCATGTTACTATATTGTTTATTCATGCATGTCTAAGTATTTCCCCATTTGGTGATTGCATCCATTAGCGGTAGAAGTGCCCGTCCCCTCTACTCAATCCATGGTTCTGACCGGGTCTCCTCTTGTGGTGAGATGTTCATTAATGACCAAGTTTTTTATTCAATTTAACCAAACATGTTGATCAATGTTGAATTGTTGAATTAATTGAGATATGATCTTTTATTTGCAGAGCACAACTATAGAGAGGCCTTCCATGAGCACATCGCTCACATCTATACCCCATGAGGATTTGGTGAGTGTTTGTCATAAATAATTTGGCCATAAGTTAATTTTTTAAGTTTGTTAATGGTAGGATATTAGTGCAGTTATTTGATAAAAATAATGATTTTTTTGCAGACTCCTGAGATGCAGAGCGATCCCAGGGAGATGGTCGATATAGGAAAGTCGGGGAAAAACAAGCGAAATATTGATTTTTGATGTTGCATAGTCTTGTTTATATGTATTTTGACATGTACATGTACACATTGTTGTACTTAGGGATACATGTACATTGACAAGCCATTTGAGGGCCGTCTACTTTGCCATATTTTGTATTACAAACATTCGACTATCAATGCATGATACAATATATTCCATATTTTCTCTTGAGTTTCCACTTGTGCGAGTGATGATTTATCTCTTCCACAAATTGATAAATTATGCTATTGAAATTTATATAGTTAAATTTTAAGCAATATTGATTCTCTTACATTTATTGCATTGATCAAGCAACATCTCACCATTGTGTTATGAAAGCATTATCTTAATGGAAAAAACTAATAATATCTTTCAACAATTCAATGAACTTAGCAGATGCATGCTAATTTGATATCTAAACCAAAATTGTGTTTTTTGTGAACTCCAAGGGTTCATCTTTGGATTATTCATCTTGATACAATCAACACCTACAACCATCAGCATATGTGTGTGTGCATCCTCATGTTATTGGATTACTCATCTTGTGCATCCTCATGTGTGCATCCATTTTCCACTCGTCATAATGCAAAAGTAATCATACAAAATCCATGGAAAATGAAATACCTAACTAGTTTAATGATAGTCCTTGATAATGTTGTTTTGATGAAGGAAAATAAGATGTTCATGGTCCTATGTTTGTAAAAGGGGTGGATTATCCTCATATAAAATGTATTTAAAATTGAATTTTCTTGATTGATACAAACGATGATGTAATGGTTGTTCATTGTGATTTGGAGCCGACCTTGCTTCAATTTATTCTTTATTTATTTATTTTTAATTTCATATGCATGCCCACATTGTCACAAGTTTGGGCTTCCACACCAAATTTCAAGGGTTTAAAGAAGGGATCCATGTCATCAAAATAAGTCATGTGCACCAAGCTACAATATGCCATGCCATCATTCAAGTTCTTTAAAGGTATAATGGATCTACCATAATGAATTAGGGCTTATCATGTCCATGGGATTCTTCAAATCTTATGGGCTTCAACAACATCATGACCATAATATGTAGCATGTAAATGTTGCAATACCACAAACACCACCAAATGTCCAAGGGCCCAACTTCACCAAGACAAAGACTTCATTAAAGTCATGAGCATGTTTGAACGATTCTTCAAAATTTGTTCTGGCTACATGACCCCATTAAGCCACAAATGACCATAGAATGGGTCATTTGGCCCATTAGGTGTTCCAATGGCTCCAATGCCCACAAATGTGCCTTGTCATCAATGTTGGCTTATCATGCTTGCTTGTCTTTAAGTCCTCCATGCTTGCTACTTGCCAGTATATCACCGATGCTTTGTCGTCAAGCTTTTTTCATCAATGCATCGTCCATATTATCAAGGAATGTCACCATCATACTAAACAATGTCTTCAAACTTGTCCATTGTCTTTGCCAACATCTTGCCATTATACCATGTCCATTTTCCATGTCAACAACCTCTTGACCTTGGTCATGTCATCATACCCATGTCCAAATATAGTGGAACAATAAGGAGTTGTTAAATGATGTGGCACACTAAGGACATAGAAATATAGACATAGAATCAAAATAAAAAAATTCAAAGTTGACCCCCGTGTGAAAAAATTGCACACTCCCTTACTGAGCAAAACCCTAGTTTCGAAAATGGACCTACAAGATGACACCTGGGCCATGGGACCGGAGGAGAGGAGCACCCCTAGCACTATCCTGATGTCCTGATTCCAATAGAATCGATGCTTTGTCGATCCGAGCCACAATTGTCATTCTATGGCTCGTTCTGTCTCTCATCCAAAAGCCCTTCAAGGACACCTGCTGGATACCTACCAGGGGCATAGAATGACGGTCGTGCAACAAAACCAAGTTCTGGAGAGTCTTGCAAGTGTGTCTAGGAAGGATCCAACTGGGAACGCTAGCCATAAGTTCCCAGTGGATGATTTTGCGAAGTTGACCCCCGTGTGCAAAAATTGCACACTCCCTTACTTAGCAAAACCCTAGTTTCCAAAATGGACCTACAAGATGACACTTGAGCCATGGGATTGGAGGATAGGGGCACCCCTAGCACTATCCTGATGTCCTGAATCCAACGGAGTCGACGGTTTGTCGATCCGAGCCACGTTCGTCATTCTATGGCTTGTTCTGTCTCGCATCCAAAAGGCCTTCAAGGACACCTGTTGGATACCTACAGGGGGCATAGAATGACGGACGTGCAACAAAAACGAGTTCTGGGGAGTCCTGAAAGTGTGTCTAGGAAGGCTCCAGCCATGAGCACTAGCCATAAGTTCTCGGTGGATGATTTTGCGAAGTTGACCCCTGTGTGCAAATATTGCACACTCCCTTACTGAGCAAAACCCTAGTTTCCAAAATGTACCTACAAGGTGACACCTAAGCCATGGGACCGGAGGATAGGGGCACCCCTAGCACTATCCCTACGTCCTGAATCCAACGGAGGTGACAGTTTGTGGATCCGAGCCACGATCGTCATTCTATGGCTCGTTCTGTCTCGCATCCAAAAGGCCTTCAGGGACACCTGTTGGATACCTACCCGAGGCATAGAATGACGGTCGTGCAACAAAATCGGGTTTCGGGGAGTCCTGGAAGTGTGTCTAGGAAGGCTCCAGCCGGGAGAGCTAGCCATAAGTTCCCGGTGGATGATTTTATGAAGTTGACCCCCGTGTGCAAAAATTGCATACTCCCTTACTGAGCAAAACCCTAGTTTCTAAAATGTACCTACATGGTGACACCTGAGCCATGGGACCGAAGGATATGGGAACCCCTAGCACTATCTCGATGTCCTGAATCTAACGGAGTCAATGGTTTGTCGATCTGATCCACAGTCGCCATTCTATGGCCCGTTCCATCTTTCATCCAAAATTCCTTCAGGTACACCTACTGGATACCTACCGGGGGCATAGAATGACAATCATGCAACAAAACCGGGTTCCGGGGAGTCCTGCAAGTGTTTCTAGGAAGGCTCCAACTGGGAGCACTAGCCATAAGTTCCCGGTGGATGATTTTGCGAAGTTGACCCCCGTGTGCAAAAATTGCACACTCCCTTACTGAGCAAAACCCTAGTTTCCAAAATGTACCTACAAGGTGACACCTGAGCCATGGGACCGGAGGATAGGGGCACCCCTAGCATTATCCCGACGTCCTGAATCCAACGGAGTCGATGGTTTTTCGATCCAAGCCACGGTCATCATTCCATCCAAAAGGCCTTCAGGGACACCTGTTGGATACCTACCGGGGGCATAGAATGACGGTCGTGCAACAAAACCGGGTTCCAGGGAGTCCTGCAAGTGTGTCTAGGAAGGCTCAAGCCGGGAACGCTAGCCATAAGTTCCCGGTGGATAATTTTTCCAAGTTGACCCCCGTGTGCAAAAATTGCAGATTCCCTTACTGATCAAAACCCTAGTTTCCAAAATATACCTACAAGGTGACACCGGGGCCATGGGAAACTTTTAAAAGGAGAAAACAAAAACAATATGTAATGAATGAGTATCTTGCAGTGTGATAAGTATGCATTTTAGGTTTCAGGGAATTCAAATATGACTCGAAGTCTCTTGCTTTGTGGGTCATTTACTGAGGTTTTTCATTTTACGTTGCATTTCTATTAGCTACGTACTTCAACAAAGTGGTTCCAAATAGATGCATCGTTGTGGAAGCTATGCTTGCCATCTTTGTCTCAAGTATGAGAAGGCATGGCCATATCAGGCTCTTTAGGAATTGAAACATAGTATGATACAATCCCTAGGTATTGAATTCAATTAAAATTTTATCCCCATTGTGCTTTCTTAATGTGAAAATCTTCCCCCCCATTAAGAGTATTCTCAAGCAAAAATATCCTTTCCATGCCTATCCTAGTTTTATTGTGCGGTGTGTAGTTCATGAAACCCTAGTTGGTTTGTAATTTGTAAGTGTAGCTTAGGCATCTAGTTGAAACCTTAGTTTACGAAATGAATGCACAAAGAAGTCATTGGGCCATGAGAAGACGAGGGAGAGGGCCCCTTAGAGGTGATCGCACTCCAGGAGACCAACGGAGTGACGGTTTGTCGATCCGACCTCCAGTTGTCGAGTTATGTCGAGTTGCAAGTCGCATGAAAATGTCGTTCAGGGACACTTGGTGACTTTCGGTCCGGGAGCGAAAAAGAAAACAGAGCAGCAAGATTGCATTCCATTGGCTCCTGCAAGTGTGTATGGGAAATTCCGACGTGGGAACACTACCAACACTGGCTCGGTGGAGGGTTTTGCAGAGTTGACCCACCAATGCGAGATTGCATTGAAGGAAACTGAACAAAACTCTAGTTTACAAAATGAATGCACAATGAAGTCACTGGGCCATGAGAACACGAGGGAGAGGGCCCCATAGAGGTAATCACACGCCAGGAGACCAACGGAGTCGACGGTTCGTCGATCCGACCTCCGATTTTCGAGTTATGTCGAGTTGCAAGTCGCATGAAAATGTCGTTCAAGGACACTTGGTGACTTTCGGTCCGAGAGCGAAAAGGCAAATGGAGCAGCAATATTGCATGTTGTTGGCTCCTGCAAGTGTGTATGGCCAATGCCGATGTGGGAACATTACCAACACTAGCTCAGTGGAGGGTTTTGCAGAGTTGACCCACCAATGCGAGATTGCATTGAAGGAAACTAGGAAAAACCCTAGTTTACGAAATGAATGCACAATGAAGTCACTGGGCCATGAGAACACGAGGGAGAGGGCCCCCTAGAGGTAATCCCACACCAGGAGACCAACGGAGTCGACGGTTCATCGATCCGACCTCCGGTTGCTGAGTTATGTCGACTTGCAAGTCGCATGAAAATGTCATTCAGGGACACTTTGTGACTTTCGGTCCGGGAGCGAAAAAGAAAACGGAGCAGCATGATTGCGTGTCATTGGCTCTTGCAAGTGTGTATGGGCAATTCCGACGTGGGAACACTACCAACACTGGCTCGGTGGAGGATTTTGCAGAGTTGACCCACCAATGCGAGATTGCATTGAAGGAAACTGAGCAAAACCCTAGTTTACGAAATGAATGCACATTGAAGTCATTGGGCCATGAGAATTCGAGGGAGAGGGGCCCCTAGAGGTAATCGCACACCAGGAGACCAACGGAGTCGATGGTTTGTCGATCTGACCTCCAGTTGCCGAGTTATTTCAAGTTGCAAGTCGCATGAAAATGTCGTTCAGGGACACTTGGTAAATTTTGGTCCGGGAGCGAAAAGCAAACAGAGCAACAAGATTGCGTGTCGTTGGCTCCTACAAATGTGTATGGGAAATGCCAACGTGGGAACACTACCAACACTGGTTAGGTGGAGGGTTTTGTAGAGTTGACCCACCAATGCGAGATTGCATTGAAGGAAATTGAGCAAAACCCTAGTTTGTGAAATGAATGCACAATGAAGTCACTGGGCCATGAGAACACGAGGGAGAGGGCCCCCTAGAGTTGAGTGGATTATTTCGGTCTTTTTAGGATCCGGACCAGTCAGTTGGTCGAGCCTGCTTGCACATCATCGATATCTTGGTCCAAAATTTATGTGATTTTAAACAGAGGAGCATGAGCGCCTTTGAGCTAGGAAGAGGTAAAATGAGCTAGGTTGAGGGAAATAAATGCTGTATTTTTCACACAATCTAATGGAAAATGGTCGCGGGATTGGGTGGGGTAACTCCCTATAATGCCATAAAGGAAAGAGTTCATCATTTAAAGCATCAACGTACCAGATGTTCAACCATCGTCCAAGTGGCTTGTGTATGCACCTAGAGTTTAATTTTAATCATTCATGTCATGTCTTAGGGGTTCCCCTCTCCTCCGGTCTAATGGTTATATTTGTGTGGATGATGGATGGGAATCTTATGGTGAAAAATGGGATGGTGATGGTGACAACATGGGTAGGAAGAGCATGGTGGTGATGTTCATGTTGTCATGGTGATGGCGACAATGACCATGGGGATAATGATAATGAGCATGAAGATCGTGATGGTTCTAGTGAGCATGAAAATGGGCATGAGGATGCAGATATTATGGTTTACTTAGATGGGAGAAAAAAAAAAAAAAAACAAATCCATGACGAAACATTTGCAATTTATCAAGTTGTACCAAGTCCATGCAATTTATCAATCTATGAAGCTATCAATGTATGGCTGCAATATTCAAAATATTAATGTCAATACTCAATGAGACCACGAAACAAAAACATATCATACATGTACACCACATACCTATAACAAAGTAGTTGATAAAAAATGCAAACCACATACTAGATTTCCTACCTATGGTCATTCGACTAGACCATCAGGATCACCTCGAATACTAATGGTTTCATTTAACCTCTCGTGCATGGAATAAGGCAATAAGTATCATTCCTTTGATGAGTTCTTCCTTGGCATTGTTTGCAGCTGGAGCTTTGTGCCAATAACTAAGTTTGTATAATGGTATACAATCTCACCTGGTCTATAATCTTCATATGTATACCCTTTTCTATTTGCTGAGTGGGAAACCTGGTTCAAATATTCTCCATTTATAACCATCGACCCAATCGAAAAATCAAGTCCCTCAGAGTCCCGTAATGGGACATTTAGGGTTTTCTTCCCCTCTAAGAAACGTGCCATCCAATAGTCAGTGCGCCATGCATTGCATCTGGGAGCAACCACTGCATATATGTTCCCTGGAGAAAATATAGTTCCAACGTTTTAGTCAACTAATTAGACACAACTAGTTGTCAAAAATATCAAAAATATACACATTTAATTAGACACAACTAGTTGTCAAAGGTATAAAAATATTAATCGAACCTGGTTGTATGAGATCTGATATGTGGTCATAGTCTGGTGAAATACTTGATTGGTCCTCCTCCAACTGGGATAATTCTATAGCTAGTCGTCGACCAATTTGGAGTGATACACGGTCCCAGCTATCAACCCAATCCATGGATTCACATTCGTCCCATTCACCACTACTGCATGGAGAACAAAAACATGACAGTTTCCTTGTCCACATTTCAAGTATAGCATTGTCCGACGTTCTAACTGAATGAAATGTGCGAGTTTCTTGGATGGTCTTGCACTCATATAACTGTGAATGATCTACATCCACCACCTCCCAAAAATATCTAACCACATGTGATTTCCTGGTTGAGTGGTCTTCCTGCCTTCTTTCTCCCTCCCCCATGACTGAAGCACACCATTCAACGATGGTTTTTGCATTTCAGATGATAGGTCCATCTGTGAACTTCATTTCTTGCCTACGTAATGCAGTCTTTATGCACGCACTGTTAGGAACCCATGTCAACCCTTCTATCTACTTTGTTAGTATATTGTTGTTGGACGCATATGCTTTGTAATTCGTCCCGTGGTATTTGCTGATCCATAGTTTGTATTATTGTTGTTGGACGCATATGCTTTGTAAGTTGTCCTATAGTAATTGTTGATTCATATTTTGTATTGGCCCATGGTTTGTATTGACACATGGTATTGACCCATGGTATTGGTGCCTAGACTTAGTATATAATTTTGTGTTGAGACCAATGAAGGCACCGTGAAGTTATTTGTATTGAGCTTGCTCAAAGGAGGTTGCCCCCTCGAAGTGGCCTGCGATCAATATAAAAGTGATTCTGAGTTCTGTTGTTTCTGTTATCTCATGTGTTTTAATTAATTAATTATTGCAGGTTCTTCTCACGCACCTACTCCATCATGTTCATGTTTTCCATGTCCGGTCTCAAAATAGTTCCAAATATGTGGCACCTTGTGCCTTTTGTGGAGCATACACAACCATTGGAAGACATGGGAATTTTTGAATTGCCCTACACAACCGTCAGACCAAATCCAATGTTGTTCCATCTGTATATTGTTATCCTTCAACTGATTGTAGAACGTTTGAAAGTTGTGTTGTACAAAAGCCAAGTCGTGACACCTATCATCACTTATGTAGAAGTGATACTCCTTCAATATAACCATGTTGTCTTCAGTACTATATGCCCCATGTCTATAGGTGATATGGACCATTAGGCTGACCTGGTCCGAGTGATAGTATTGAATCTGAATCTCATTTTGCGGTTGAAGAGTGTAGTTTTCCGCAAAATTTACCATTGACAGGATAGTCCCAATAGGAAATGTATCCCTGCACATTCTAAATTGTTCATCTTTCCAACGAGCCACATGCACATGCTTTACATATTGTTGTGTCTTTTCAAAGAATTCCTCCATGAAGTTGCAAACCCATACTTGGTATATCAACAATAAAGACATTATATCAATAGATTGTTACATATTAAATTGCAATCTGAAGAAAAAATAGTATCCAATAGCTTATTACCAACCTGAGAAGTGACCAATTGTATTTTTTTTCTTTCATTCCCTCCATCAATATCATACGTGACATTTGAATGACTGCAAGTTCACCTCCTGCCTCCCAAGTTCATGCTCATCGGTCACATGTATGCATTTTTCCAATAATGCGAATCCACCACACCCTGGGCATGTCCCATCTATGCAAGTTTTTGATAAAATATGCAATTGTTTGGCCTGCTACACAAAATGCTATGAATAAAGTCTCTAGATGGAATCGGTGGTAATGCAGTTGAGCATTCCTGCACAAGAGTGTTATGCAATACACGAAAAATATATGTATATGTGTCATAATAGTAACCATACTCAATGTGGTATCAAAAACAACATGTGTTACGAATTGTGTTTATTTTAACATACCATGGTTTGAATTTTTCAAAGGATCTTTGGCCCAAGTCAAGTTTGTTATGTTCATTCCTAATTCTCTCATATAATTATATTTGTGTCATATCAAGAAAATGTTTAATGTGTGGCTCACGATCCTTTGAACCCCTTCTCAATTTTAATACATCTTTTTGGTTGGAAGAGGGTCTAGTGTTGTCATGCCAAAATGCTTGCACTAATCCCTTTACCGCATCAATGAGCTTCATATCAGAGCGTGGCAACCAGCCAATGAAGGCCCAAACATCTGTTTCACTAGTTTCAAGTTGTTCTCTTCTAACACAATACCTACGAAGTGTCTTCACATTCAAATTAATAATTTTGGATGTAGGTTTAAGAAAACGAAGTGCACTAGTGTTTTTGCTCACGACTGATTGAGACAACACACGACGAGCCGCATTGCGATCCTTTGAGCGAGATTTCTTTCCAACTGTACTAAATGCATCTACTAAACTTTTAACAATATGAAAACTTGGTTCTAACTTTTTGGTCATCTTTATCTTTAACGTTCTTCTAACAACAACCATAGACCTAGATTTTAACAATGATAAAATAATTTGCACTTGTCACCATCACATTTAGAATCAAAAAAAATTTCAAGTATTTGTCGAGTTTGATAATCAATACCACGTTTAGACAACGTACCTTCAAGTGAACTAATGAGAGTTTCATCAACCTGTATACATTTTGGAGTTCTTCGGCGTGCAGTTGCTAATGGAGGTAAGTGTGTTGGAACTAGAGCATGTACAACATCACCAGGACGCTCTAGCGTTTCAATAGGAGCCTCTTGTCTTTCATTCTCTTGGACGGTCTCCATAACATTTGCTTCTTCCATTGTAAATCCTCCACTCAATTCCTCTCTAACTTCATTGCTTGTATAACCATTACCCAACAAGTCATTCACTACCATATTCTGAGGTTGACTTGATGTCGGAATTGAAATGTTGGGTGCTTGTTCATCAAATGTTGTTGAAATTGAGGGGCCCTCTAGTGAATTTCTTCGTGTTTCTTGAGGTGGATGGGTAGGAATGACCATGGCATCATCTAGGGTTGGAATTGGATGAGTTTCCATGGAATGTCTTCGATTCCACATGTCCAATCTTTTCTTTTCTCTAACTTCTTCCATGGTTTCTTGAGGCTTCTCTTTCCTTGCCGATTTCCTTTTTCGATTGCGTGAATTCCCCATGACCACAATTGTTGATGTATATGTAACTTCGGAATGTATTTCATCAGTATATTATATGTATATTTATTGTACCCTTATAAGAGATGTGTTATTCCTCTATAAGGAAGTGTCGTCATGTGGATTGACAAGTGTCGCAAGTGTGTGTACTTGCCGATGGGTTATTAGACCACCTTATGGGGTCGGCCCTAATTAATATATAATATAATGTGGATGTACTAAAGTATACAAGTCGGCCCCAGTAGGTCACTGGGCAAAAAGGTGAGTATAAATAGAGATAGGAGATCTCTATTTTACTCACTCGGAAAAGTATCTATCTCTCTCTCTGGAAAGTGGCGCACTAGTGAGGAGGAGGAGGATCATCTGCTAGGAGACTATCTCTGTATTATTTGGTTGTATTTTGGTTGAGCCATTGCTCTCTCTATCTCTGAGGAAGTTTGTGGGGTTTTTCACCTTAGGGTTTTCCCCACGGAAACTCTGTGTCTCTTGTCTCTATGCTTTTGATTCTTGTGATGCTTGTGATGCTTGTCATATTATGATTTTCATGCATTGATATACTGTAGATGTTATTCTCTCAGCAAAGATCCTATAGTATTGTGATTTAATACTGAAAATTTAACATGGTATCAGAGCTTAACTGAGAAGAAGACATTTTGCAGTGACGGAAGCTTGTATTGCTTGTTTATTGGGTTTCTCTCCACAGATTTTTGAAATTCAGTATAGTAGATTGGATCTACTCATCAAGGCGCATCTTTCTGTCCAATCAGATTTCAGTTCCGAGCATTTTCAGTTTTGGCCCTAAAAATTAGGGTTTCCACAAAAATAGGAATTTCTGGAAACTGAAGGTACAGCTGGAAGCTCCTTGCAAAAATCGAAGGTTTGAGCTTTGGATCGAGATTTTTGGCTGGGTAGATCTCCGGGAAACTCAAACCCTAATTCAGGGCTCTCCCCAGTGAACCCGGGAGGACAAAAAGGCAATTTTGAAGGACAAGACTTTGCTGATCTCAAATTCTGAATGTACTAGGCTGATCAACTCTCCAAGGCGCATCTTTCTATCCTTTCGGAATTTTGAAATTCACATTTTGAATTTTTAGGGTTTCTCTGACAAACCCTAATCCGGGACCAGATCCAGTTTTCAGCACTTCAAGTGGTAAGTTCTAAATCTTTTCTATTTCCATTTGAAGTACTCTTAAAGATGTCTCTTCACACCAAGCTTGAGGATAAGCTTGAAGGGGATGATAACTTCCGAGCCTGGAAGTATAGGATTGGGCTAATCCTGGAAGAGAATGAGTTGGACTCATATGTGAAAGAAGACATCCCTATCCCAGAGGATGAAGAGGCCAAGGTATTGCACAAGAAGAACTTGGTCAAGGCAAAGAGAATCATTGCTGATTCTATCAAAGACCATCTCATACCCCATGTGTCTTCTCTCAAGACACCCAAAGAGATGTTTGAATCTTTGACCAAGCTATTTGAAGGAAAGAACATAAATCAGAAGATGACCCTGCGGAACCAATTGAAAGCAGTGAAGTTTCAGAATGGAGAAACCATTCAATCCTACTTTTCAAGGGTCTCTCAGATCAAGGAACAATTAGAGGCAGTAGATGAAATGGTGGAGAATGGTGAAGTGGTGATGACCACTCTAAATGGCCTACCCAGGTCATGGGATTCCTTTATTCAAGGAATTTGTGCAAGGAAGAAGTTGATCTCCTTCAGTAGACTTCGAGAAGAATGCTCTCAAGAAGAAGCTAGACTTATAGCTCGTGAGGAAAAGATGGGAGGAGAAGATCAAGCTCTTGCAGCTCACACCAAAAGAAGCAAAATCAAGAAGGATCCCTCTCGACTCAATAGGTCCTATCAAAAGAAGAACAGGAAAGACCTAAGATGCTTCACATGCAATGAGAAGGGTCACTTTGCTTCAGATTGTCCTAAAAACAAAAGGGATAATAACAACAACTCTAGTAAGAAGAAGAAGGGCAGCAAAAGAAGGTTTCATGCTCATGCTGCTGAAGATGATGAACCTCCAAAGAAGAAAGCTAAGGCAGAAAGTAGTAGTGATGATGATTCATCAAGTGAAGAAGAGTATGTTCTGATCTCTGCACTCACTGGTACCATCTCCCATGGTTGTAATGATTGGTTGATCGATAGTGGGGCTTCCAAACATATGACAGGTTTCAAGGAATCTTTTGTGAACCTTTCTGAACATGAATCACCCCATAAGGGGAAACTTGGGGATGATTATCAATACCCAATCAAAGGAAGTGGTGAAGCCTCTTACAACCTAGATTCTGGAAAATCTCTGAAGATGAAGGAATTCCTCTATGTACCTGGACTCAAGAAGAACTTACTCTCCATCTCTGCTTTAGATGCAAAAGGTATGAGGGTTGCATTTGTTGATGGCCAAGTACTAATGTGGCCAAAGGGAAAGACTATTGATGATGCAGTAGTGATTGGAGAGCAAGAGGGAGGCTTGTACAAATTAAAGGGTCAACCCGAACATGCCATGGTACATGAATCCATGGATCCAAGTGAACTTTGGCATAGAAGACTTGCTCACATGCACTATATAGCACTTCCAATTGCAAGCAAGGCTGTAGAGGGTCTTCCTGAAATCAAGACCAAACATGAAGGTGTTTGCAAAGGATGTGCAAAAGGTAAGAACATTAAGAAGGCTTTCCCAAGCAGTGAAAGCAAGGCAAAAGATATTCTAGAAATCATCCACTCAGATGTATGTGGCCCTATGTCATCCAGCTCCCTGAGTGGGTATGTTTACTATGTATCATTTATTGATGACTTCTCTAGGAAGACTTGGGTATACTTCTTGAAGGGCAAAGATGAGGTGTTTGATAAATTCAAGGAATTCAAAAACTTGATGGAGAATCAAACTAACAAGAAAATCAAAACATTCAGATCTGACAATGGTGGAGAATTCACCTCAAATGACTTCAAGAAGCTTTGCAGTGACTCAGGGATTAAGAGGGAGTTGACTGCTCCATATAATCCTCAACAGAATGGAGTTGCAGAAAGGAAGAACAGAACTATCATGGAAGCAGCAAGGGCAATGTTGCATGACCAGGATCTTCCTATGCATCTTTGGGCAGAAGCAGCTAGAACAGCTGTATATGTACAGAATAGAACACCCCACAAGATATTGGACAACAAGACACCAGAAGAAGTCTTTTCTGGTAAGAAACCTAAAGTCAGCCATCTCAGAATATTTGGTTGTCCAGTATACACTCATGTCCCAAAGGAGAAGAGGACTAAACTAGATCCTTCAGGAAAGAAGGGCATCTTTGTGGGTTATAGTGAAAGCTCGAAGGCTTACAGAATATATTTTCCAGGGTTCAAGAAGATTGATGTCAGCAGGGATGTAACATTTGATGAGAATTCAGCATTCATCAAATCAAGAAAGGCACCTATCGAAGTGTATGAAGAACCTAAGGAAACAAGATTTCAGGACACTACGATGACTGATGCAGTTCCAGAAACTGCTCGTGAGTTTGAAGATCCACAAGAACCTGTAGATCCACCCCGTGAGGATAACTCTCACAAGAGGAAACCTGTATGGGCTAGAGAGCTCATTCATGATGCAGAAAGATTTGGCATTCCAGAAGAAGAACACAGAGCAAAGAAGAGAACCAGATCACACACCAGTTATGTTGCTTTACTCTGTGACATCATGAACAAAGAGCCTTCCAGTTATGAAGAGGCAGCAGAAAAGAAAGAATGGAAGGATGCTATGGTTGAGGAATACCAATCAATTATGAAGAATAATGTTTGGGATGTTGTCCCAAGACCTAAAGGGAAGTCTGTTGTGACTTCCAAGTGGATCTACAAAATCAAGCATGCTGCAGATGGCAGTGTGGAAAAATATAAAGCAAGATTCGTAGCTCGTGGTTTCTCTCAGAAGGAAGGAATAGACTATGAAGAAACCTTTGCACCTGTAGCCAGATATACTTCCATCAGAACAGTACTTGCCCTGGCTGCAGCAATGAAATGGAAGATACACCAGATGGATGTCAAGACTGCTTTCCTGAACGGTGTAGTAGAAGAGGAAGTATATGTGGAACAGCCACTCGGCTTTGAAATACATGACAGGGAATCTTATGTATGCAGATTAAAGAAAGCCTTGTATGGCTTGAAGCAAGCTCCTAGAACCTGGTATGGTAGGATGGACAGTTTCCTATCTAGTTTGGGCTTTACCAAGAGTAAAGCGGATTCCAACCTTTACTACAAGGTTGAGGAAGGGAATCCTGTGATTCTACTTCTATATGTGGATGACCTATTTGTGACAGGAGATGACAGAATGATTGCAGATACCAAGAGGAAGCTTGCAGCTGAATTCGATATGAAAGATTTGGGAATGATGCACTATTTCCTAGGTATGGAGGTGTGGCAGAATGCAGGTGGGATCTTCCTTGGTCAAGGGAAGTACACAGTAGATATCCTGAAGAGATTTGGGATGATGGATTGCAAGGCCATGGCCACACCTATGGCATCGAATCTGAAGCTTCTTTGTGATGCTTCATCTGAGCCAGTTGATGTTTCTATGTATCGTCAGATGATTGGGTCCTTGATGTACCTGACGAACATGAGACCAGACATTTGCTTTTCTGTGAACACATTGAGCCAGTTCCTGACGGATCCGAGGAGTGTTCACCTTGTTGCTGTAAAGCATGTTCTGAGGTACCTGAAGGGTACAGTGGATTATGGGCTCAGATATGAGGCGAATCAAAAGTTTAACCTGCAGGGTTATGTTGATTCAGATTGGGCTGGCAGTGCTGCAGATAGGAAGAGCACATCTGGGTGTTGCTTCAGTATGGGATCAGGTGTGATCTCTTGGTTTAGCAGGAAGCAGTCCTGCGTAGCACTGAGTACAGCTGAGGCAGAGTATGTTGCAGCCTGTTCAGCTAGTTGTGAGGCAGTATGGCTACGGAAGCTACTGTCTGAGTTATTTGATCTTCCGTTGGAGGCTACTGGTATCTTCTGTGATAACCAGAGTTGTGTGAAGCTGTCCGAGAACCCAGTGTTTCATGACAGGTCAAAACACATAGAGATCAAATACCACTATATCAGGGATATGGTGCAGAGAGGAGCTGTGAAGCTCCTGTATGTTGCGACGGACGAGCAGATTGCAGATGTGCTGACGAAGCCACTAGCCAGGGTGAAGTTCGAGTACTTCAGAGAGAGGCTTGGCGTTCTTCAGATCGAGGACACTTCGAGGAAGAAGTGATGGACACATTTGCTAAAGCCATTCCAAGCATGTTGGAAGGAGGATTCTTCACATGGCTGTGGATGTAAGCGCTGGATGATGAGCATCAGGATGATGTTCTAGTTTCTGCTGGATATGATCAGTTGGATCATTTTATGTATGTATGTACGCATCATGTTGGATGCTGGATATGATCAGTTGGATCATTTTATGTATGTATGTACGCATCATGTTGGATGCTGGATATGATCAGTTGGATCATGTGTATGTATTTTATATATGCATCATGTTGGATGCTTGGACCATGTATCTGTATATGTATCAGGTGGATACATTGTATGATCAGGTGTATCATGTATGGTGATATATATATCATGTGTTTTGTATTTGTATCAGGTGGATACATTGATGATCAGGAGGATCATATATGATGATATGTATCAGGTAGATACTTGGTATGCAGCAGGATGTTGCATTGATGATCAGGAGGATCATATATGATGATATGTATCAGGTAGATACTTGGTATGCAGCAGGATGTTGCATTGATGATCAGGAGGATCATGTATGATGATATGTATCAGGTAGATACTTGGTATGCAGCAGGATGTTGCATTGATGATCAGGAGGATCATGTATGATGATATGTATCAGGTAGATACTTGGCATGCAGCAGGATGTTGCAGTGATGATCAGGATGATCATAGATGACGAGCTTCAGGATGTTGCTCCAGATGACATGCAGCAGGATGTTGCAGTGATGATCAGGATGATCATAGATGACGAGCTTCAGGATGTTGCTCCAGATGACATGCAGCAGGATGTTGCAGTGATGATCAGGATGATCATAGATGACGAGCTTCAGGATGTTGCTCCAGATGACATGCAGCAGGACGTTGCAGTGATGATGATCAGGATGATCATGGATACATCAGGATGATGTATGGTGAGTATCAGGTTGATACTCTGTGGCCGTGGATCAGGTTGTGTAGATGAGCATGTAATTCGTTGCCCTGGGAGATTTGCAGATGGTCTTGCGAGGTTTTTCCTATGGCATGTAATTCGTTGCCCTGGGACATCTGTCAAATGCTCTTTCGAGGTTTTGCTCTGGGAGGACATGTAATTCGTTGCCCTGGGAGATCTGCAGATAGTCTTGCGAGGTTTTGCCTATGGCATGTAATTCGTTGTCCTGGGATATCTGGCAGATGCTCTTGCGAGGTTTTGTCCTATGGCATGTAATCCGTTTCCCTGGGAGATCCTATAGGTAGAGCAGTATGCTCGTAACAGCCTGGGATGCTCTTGCGAGGTTTTGCCATGACCACATGTAATTCGTTGCCCTGGGAGATCCTATAGGTAGAGCAGTATGCTCGTAACAGCCTGGGATGCTCTTGCGAGGTTTTGTGGTGAGGTCACATGTAATTCGTTGCCCTGGGAGATCCTATAGGTAGAGCAGTATGCTCGTAACAGCCTGGGATGCTCTTGCGAGGTTTTGTGACGCACGTAAAAGTCCTGAGGATTCCACAGTATGGCCAGTGATGATGAAGACCTGCAGGTGGTGGGCCTACATCCAGTATGAAAAAGGACTGGCTCTGTAGAACTTCCTATGACGAGTAGAGACAGAGATTGGATGAGATAGTAGCAGCAGTGACGATGACGATGACGATGCATCGATGACGATGATCCAGAGAAGAAGACTTGTCTAGCAAATCTGTGTCGAGAAATACCTTCCTTGTTAAGAGGGAGTGTTGATGTATATGTAACTTCGGAATGTATTTCATCAGTATATTATATGTATATTTATTGTACCCTTATAAGAGATGTGTTATTCCTCTATAAGGAAGTGTCGTCATGTGGATTGACAAGTGTCGCAAGTGTGTGTACTTGCCGATGGGTTATTAGACCACCTTATGGGGTCGGCCCTAATTAATATATAATATAATGTGGATGTACTAAAGTAGACAAGTCGGCCCCAGTAGGTCACTGGGCAAAAAGGTGAGTATAAATAGAGATAGGAGATCTCTATTTTACTCACTCGGAAAAGTATCTATCTCTCTCTCTGGAAAGTGGCGCACTAGTGAGGAGGAGGAGGATCATCTGCTAGGAGACTATCTCTGTATTATTTGGTTGTATTTTGGTTGAGCCATTGCTCTCTCTATCTCTGAGGAAGTTTGTGGGGTTTTTCACCTTAGGGTTTTCCCCACGGAAACTCTGTGTCTCTTGTCTCTATGCTTTTGATTCTTGTGATGCTTGTGATGCTTGTCATATTATGATTGTCATGCATTGATATACTGTAGATGTTATTCTCTCAGCAAAGATCCTATAGTATTGTGATTTAATACTGAAAATTTAACAACAATGAGCAATACTAAGAAAATAGATTCTAGAGGTGTGCTCAACTATTCAAATATCCAAATTCTTTCTCAATTGTGAATATAGGTTCTTCAAGCTTGCTCAATTGTCAATATAGATACTACCTCAATTGTGATATAGATTCATCAATCTAGCTCAAATGTGAAAGTAAAGTTTCTACCTCATTTGTGAATATAGAAAATTCTTCATTAGTGAATATAGATTCTTCAAGCTTGCTCAATAGTGAATGTAGATTCTTCTTCAATTGTGTTCATATAGATTCATCAAGCTTGCTTGACATTGTGAATGTAGAATCCCCTTGAAGCTTGAAATTGTGAATGTAGTTCTCCTCTTGGAGCTTGAAATTGTGAATGTAGAATCCTCTTGAAGCTTGCTAACTATGAATGTGGAATCCTCAATTCCAAATGCTACCTGTAGAATCCTCTTCAAGCTTGTTGATTGTGAACATAGAGTGTCTTGAGCTTCCTCAATTGCCTTGAACCGTGATTGTGAAGTATACTATTGTATGGGAGACGGGAAGAGCAAGAAAAAACATGGGATTTCGGGTATAAACATTTTTTGGAGAATTTTTGCATAGACAAAACGCACGCGCGTTCTATACCGACAAAACGCGCTCGCGTTATAGACAAACAAAACATGCTCGCATTCTGGGAATATTAAAAATAATCGTAGGCATTTAATATGTTTGGTGCACGGCTAAATAATGCCTACTTGCACAAAACGAGAGAGCGCTTCTTCATGCAAAAATGCGCTAGCGTTATTGTAATCATCAAAACGTTATTTAATAGTTTCTATGGTTTAGGGGGTTAAATAGGGATTTGATGTTAGGGTCTTAGGGATTAGAGATGGGTGGTGGTTAGTTAGGGGTAAGGGGCTAGGAGGGGGGTTGGCAAGGGGGAGAGAGAGAGGGGGGGGGGGGAGAGAGAGAGAGAGAGAGAGGTGTAGAAGCCAGGAAGAAAGAGTGAGAGAGGGGGGGTTAGTTAGGGGTAAGGGGATAGGAGGGGGAGAGAGAGAGAGAGACTGAGAGAGGGGGTTAGTAATGGTTGGGGGGGGAGGGAGATAGAGAGAGAGAGAGAGAGAGAGAGTGAGAGAGGAGAGGGCGTTAGTTGTAGGGAGTGAGAAAGAGAGATGGCAGGTGTGGTTAGAGGTAGGTGGAGGTGTAGGGAAGAGAGAGGGACTGAGAGAGCCTAGGTTAGTAAGGGCTAGGTAGAGGAGGGGAGAGATATATGTTGATGTATATGTAACTTCGGAATGTATTTCACATATATGTATATTGTATTCCTATAGAGATGTTATTGTTCCTCTATACGGAAGTGGTTGTATTCCTATAGAGATGTTATTATTCCTCTATACGGAAGTGTCGTCATTTATATTGTAAGTGTCGTAACTTATACTTGATGGGTTATTAGACCACCTTGTTGGGGTCGGCCCTGTATAAGTCATGTGGGTCAAAGGGTTATTAGACCACCCTATTGGGGGTCGGCCATGTGGGTCAAAGGGTTATTAGAACACCCTAGTGGGGGTTGGCCTAGTCAGCATTATGTTAAGTGGTTAAGTTGAGGCCGACCTAGTTGAGTAAAGGTCAAGTCAAGTTAGTGTATAAATAGAGAGAGTGTCTCTCTCATTTTATACATTCTATTCTCTCACTCACACTGTGGAGAGTGGAGCACTTGTGGAGGAGGAGGCTCTACTGCTAGGAGAAGACTATCTCTAGTATTCTAGTTGTATCATTGCTCTATCTATCTCTGAGGAAGTTATTGGGGTTTTTCACCTTTATGGTTTTCCCCAAGTAAACTCAGTGTCTCTTCTGTGCTTGCATTATTGTGTCCATGAATGATATGCTGTAAATTTGCTGTACATGTTGTTCTCTCAGTTAAGATCCTAGATCAGATTGAAGTAAATTCTGAAAATTTAACATGGTATCAGAGCTAGCCTGAAAGAAGGCATGATATGGCATGTATGACACTTGTTGCACTTACGATGTTAGGGCTTGATATAGCAAAAACCAGTCATCATAGCACTTTAGCTATAAATCTGTTTTGTGAAGTTTTCGGATTTGAAACCTTTACAGGTCGAAGATTAAATCCCCATGTACCTTTTTTCCAAAGGACAACCTCTAATTCGTTGTACTTTGTGATTTATGATCTGTACAATATAGGGTTTCTGCCTCTTCCAGATCTGAGTCAAAATCATGTGACCTTGGGAAAAAGGTCATAACTTGGGCTAGACAGATCCAAATGAAATTTCATAAAAAGTGATAGGTATTACACAGACTGTACTATCTCAGTAAACGTTTTCAGAGGCCGAAGTTGAAATAGTGACACGTGGCACACCGTACAAGTTCGCTCTCCTGTATTATCCCATAAACAGGTCATGTTGCGACACTTGGCATAACTCTCTCTCAAAGAATCCAATTGAGGTCAGACCTATCAGGATGGAAAGATAACAGGTCGGGCTATCTCAGAAAACTTTTTCAGACCCTGTGGATCAAAAAGTTCGGAGTTACACCAGAAACAATCAGGTACATATTTCTGTCAAAACAAAATTATTTTTTAGTACCTTCATTCATGGCTTACGGAATTTAGGGCTTTGGAGAAAGTTGGAATTTTTGTAATCGGAGACCGCGGCTAAATGCTACTCATCAAAATAAAAATTTAGAGACCAAGATCATAATTTTTGGTTGGGCAGAAGGCCGGGCTTGATCAAACACTAGTTCGGGACTTTGATTAGAAAAGTGGAAAATTAGGGCTTCTGTAAAAATGGGAATTTTTGAAATCTATGACCACGGCTGCAAACTCCTTAGAAAAATAAAAGCTTAGAGCTTTGGATCAAACCTTTTGATTGGGCAGAAGAGTGGGCTTCATCAAACCCCAGTTCAGGGTCACGTCCAGTGAATCCGAAAGTTTCAAAGGCAAAATTGAGGAGTGAAACTTTGCAGTTTTCAAATTCTGAATATACCAGCTTGATCAGCTCATCAAGATCCAAGTCCAGTTCTTGCAAATCAAGTGGATTGGGTTAATCCTAGAAGAAGATGGATTGGCCACCTACATAAGTGAAGAAGTTCCTGTTTCAGAGGGAGATGAGGCTAAGGCCTTACATAAGAATATTACAAGCGATCTCGACAGGTATGACTCATCGAGATACACCAAGAAAGACAAATCATGTTCTACTTCAAGAACATATGATCATGGTTACATGAAGACAAGGATTCATCCATTGTCATGGATCACATAGAAGATCTACTTTCGAGGTATGTATAACTTGGTTCTACAATGGTTAACTTATGAGACATGCAGGTTACTAGCACAAGTCACTGAAGAAGAACAAGAAGACATCATGTGAGTATGTTAGACATAACTAGCTAGCATGCTAATCCAGGTATGTTTTTCCTATATCAAGATAGAATCCTACCTTGTGTTAGGATCTTATACTGTTGTGTTGTTGATAATGATTATTCATGAAGTCATAGGTTTGAATAGTCATGGTTGTATGCATATTATGTTTCTTACCATAGTTGATGATATGACTAACCAGAAGAATCATGAAGGTATAGGTTTGAGTAATCACAGGTTTTATGCATATTATATCTCTTATCTTGATGGATGATTTAACTAACCAAAAGAGTCCTATGATCAAATAAGAATATGCATGAGTAAAAGAAGACTTCCCTGAAACCTTGAATGCTAATGTTTATTATCTGTGTTTGAAATGATCCTGACTATACATGCTTGAGATTATTGTGTTTTGATAATATTAAGATTATACTAATGAATGTTTGATTACGTATGAGACCTAGAGGATAACACAATGATGATACTAACAAGCATGCATAGGGATCGAGAATGAATATAAGTTCAAGGACAAGTAATCCAGGAAGCAAAGATCAAGAGGGAGTACACTCTAGTGGTTTCTGCAAGGATGCAAATATTCAGAGGGAGTTGACCATCTCTCTACATTCCACAACAAAAAGGTGTAGAAGAAGCTACTTCATATTAGGACTCCAGTAGCTCCTACAAGGAAGCGAAGACTTAGAGGGAGTCCACCCAACGAACAAACAAAGATAAGTATTTGAATTATCATTTCTTAAATAATACTGTTCAATAATGTATATACTGATGTTCCTAGAATTAGGTTGTGTATTATGCATATTAGAATAATTGCATTGATGAACAATATACCACTAATATGCATGGGTAAGTGGCCTATGTCACTGTACAACATTCCATTGCTACTTATCTAGAATGAAACCTCTTTGTTGACATGTTGGGAGTTGTGCACACTCTTAACAATGTTCTGGTAGAGATTGGAAGGCATCTAGAAAGTTACGGGATATGGATAAATGTTGTATTGAAGCATTGGCTAAGATAATTGGATGACTGTATGACATATTTCTTTATGTGTAAGAATTTGTTCTGAAAATTATGAGATGTTTCTAATCATGCAATTTACCCTATTTTGTAGGAAAGACCGTATATCTTCACCTACAAAAGGACTACAATATTTGTTCCAGCAACAAAGATATCTATTGAAGATATTGAAGATATTGAAGTTCCCAGGATCTGGGATGAAGAAATGGAATGCCATGATCCATCGATCATGAAGAATGATGTTTGGGATGTAGTCCCAAGACCTGAAGGGAAGTTTGTTATGACTTCCATATGGATCTATCAAGATCAAGCATGTTGCATATGGCAGCATAGAGAAATATAAAAGTGATGAAATAGAAGATACACCAGATGGATTCAAGACAGCTTTCTTGAATGGTGTAGTTGAAGAAGAAGTGTATGTGGAGCAGCCACTTGGTTTTGAGACACATGATAGGGAGTCATATATGTGCAAAAATTGGGTATGATGCACCACTTTCTAGGTATGGAGGTGTGGCAGAGTGTAGATGGAATCTTCCTTGGATAAGGGAAGTATGCAGTAGAGATCCTGAAGAGGTTCGGGATGATGGACTGTGAAGCTATGGCATCGAACCTGAAGCTTCTGTGTGATGCTTCATCTGAACCAGTTGATGTCACTATGTATCGTCAGATGATTGGGTCCTTGATGTACCTGACATTTGCTTTACGGTGAACACATTGAGCCAGTTCCTGACAGATGCGAGGAGTGTTCACCTGGTTGTTGTAAAGCATATTCTGAGGTACCTGAAAGGTACAGTGGATTATGGACTCAAGTATGAAGTGAATCAAAAGTTTAACCTGCAGGGTTATGTTGATTCAGATTGGGCAGGCAGTGCTGCAGATAGGAAGAGCACATCTGGGTGCTGCTTCAGCATGGGATCAGGTGTGATCTCTTGGTTTAGCAGGAAGCAATCCTGCATAGCACTGAGTACAGCTGAGGCAGAGTATGTTGCAGCCTGTTCAGCTAGTTGTGAGGCAGTATGGCTACGGGCTACTGTATGAGTTATTTGATCTCTTGTTGGATGCTACTGGTATCTTCTGTGATAACCAGAGTTGTGTAAAGCTGTCCGAGAACCCAGTGTTTCATGACAGGTCGAAACACATAGAGATCAAATATCACTATATCAGGGATATGGTGCAGAGAGGAGCTGTGAAGCTCCTGTATGTTGCGACGGACGAGCAGATTGCAGATGTGCTGACAAAGCCACTAGCCAGGGTGAAGTTCGAGTACTTCAGAGAGAGGCTTGGCATTCTTCAAATCGAGGACACTTCAAGGAAGAAGTGATGGACACATTTGCTGAAGCCATTACAAGCATGTTGGAAGGAGGATCCTTCACATGGCTGTGGATGTAAGCGCTGGATGACGAGCATCAGGATTATGTTCTAGTTTCTGCTTGGATATGATCAGTTGGATCATTTTTATATGTATGTATGCATCATGTTGGATGCTGGATATGATCAGTTGGATCATTTTTATGTATGTATGTATGCATCATGTTGGATGCTGGATATGATCGGTTGGATTGTGTGTATGTATTTTGTATAAGCATCATGTTGGATGCTTGGACCATGTATCTGTATATGTATCAGGTGGATACATTGTATGATCAGGTAGATCATGTATATTGATATGTATCAGGTATGATCAGGTAGATCATGTATGTTGATGGATACATTGTGTGGATCATGTATCTATGTATCAGGTGGATACACTATTCATGATGATATGTACCAGGTAGATACTTGGTGTGCATCAGATGGATGCATTGTATGATCAGGGTGATCATGGATGACGAGCTTCTCTAGATGACATGCAGCAGGATGTTGCAGTGATGATGATCAAGATGATCATGTGTACATTAGGATGATGTATGGTGAGTATCAGATGATACTTTGTGGCCGTGGATCAGGTTGTGCAGATAAGCATGTAATTTGTGCCCTGGGAGATTTGCAGATGGTTTTTCGAGGTTTTGCCTATGGCATGTAATTCGTACCCTGGGACGTCTGGAAAATGCTCTTTCGAGGTTTTGCTTGGGAGGACATATAATTTGTGCCCTAGGAGATCTGCAGATAGTCTTTCGAGGTTTTTCCTATGGCATGTAATTCGTGCCCTGGGATATCTGGCAGATGCTCTTTCGAGGTTTTGTCCTATGGCATGTAATTTGTTCCTGGGAGATTTGGACAGGATGAAAAAGGCCTCAAATGCTTCAGCCAGGTTTTGCCATGACCACATGTAATTTGATCCTGGGAGATCTGGACAGGATGAAAAAGGCCTCAGATGCTTCAGCCAGGTTTTGTGGTGGACCACATGTAATGTGCTCCTGGGAGATTCGACAGGTAGAGCTGTGTGCTCGTAACAGCCTGGGATGCTTCATCCAGGTTTTGTGGTGAGATCACATGTAATGTGCTCCTGGGAGATCCGACAGGTAGAGCTGTGTACTCGTAACAGCCTGGCATGCTTCAGCCAGGTTTTGTGATGGGTCACATGTAATGTGCTCCTGGGAGATCTTACAGGTAGAGTTGTGTGCTCGTAATAGCCTAGGATGCTACAGCCAGGTTTTGTGACGCACGTAATAAGTCCTGAGAATTCCACAGTATGGCTAGTGATGACGAAGACCTGCAGGTGGTGGGCCTACATCCAGTATGAAAAAAGGACTGGCTCTGTAGAACTTCCTATGACGAGTAGATTCAGAGATTGATTGAGATAGCAGCAGCAGTGACGATGATGATGACTCGATGACGATTATCTAGTGACGATGATCCAGAGAAGATGACTTGTGCTAGAAGACCTGTGTCGAGAAATACCTTCCTAGTTAAGAGAGAGTGTTGATGTATATGTAACTTCGGAATGTATTTCACATATATGTATATTGTATTCCTATAGAGATGTTATTATTCCTCTATACGGAAGTGGTTGTATTCCTATAGAGATGTTATTATTCCTCTATACGAAAGTGTCATCATTTATATTGTAAGTGTCATAACTTATACTTGATGGGTTATTAGACCACCTTGTTGGGGTCGGCCCTATATAATTCATGTGGTTCAAAGGGTTATTAGACCACCCTAGTGGGGGTTGGCCTAGTCAGCATTATGTTAAGTGGTTAAGTTGAGGCCAACCTAGTTGAGTAAAGGTCAAGTCAAGTTAGTGTATAAATAGAGAGTGTGTCTCTCTCATTTTATACATTCTATTCTCTCACTCACACTGTGGAGAGTGGCGCACTTGTGGAGGAGGAGGCTCTGCTGCTAGGAGAAGACTATCTCTTGTATTCTAGTTGTATCATTGCTCTATCTATCTCTGAGGAAGTTATTGGGGTTTTTCACCTTTATGGTTTTCCCCAAGTAAACTCGGTGTCTCTTCTGTGCTTGCATTATTGTGTCCATGAATGATATGTTGTAGATTTGCTATACATGTTGTTCTCTCAGTTAAGATCCTAGATCAGATTGAAGTAAATTCTGAAAATTTAACAAGATAGAGAGGAGGGGGTTCTAGGCTAGGGGGAGTAGCAGAGAGATAGAAAGAGTATGATGGTTAGAAATGGGGGAGAGGTTAGGGAGAGGGAGCGGGGATATGATGATGATGAAGATGATGAAGATGATGATGATGATGAAGATGGAGAT